>CM029781.1:6499820-9379832 GCA_017562165.1 Ectropis grisescens | reverse complement strand
TGTCTTGAACACGTGTGTTTCAAACCGTCAACCAAATGGGGACTAGTCCGAACTTCAAAGTATATTAAATATCTCTCAGATCGTAGCTTTGATAACTATGTCACTGCTGCCCTCTGTCAGGTGGGTATTGGCTTTCCTAGCATCTCGTTACAAAACATTGTCAGTATCAGAGATTTAACCTCTAAATCTCTAGTTATATTATTACACAACATGAAAACAAGGTGCATGTAGGTATAGCCATAGACTTTGAAGTCATTGGGTGTAACAATTTAATAGGAATGCCAAATACTCCAGACATAAATTTTATAATTTTTGAGGTTTTAAATCAAAATTTCAGCACTCCGATTTGATTTTTTGTGTAAATTAGGTATTTAATGAAACAAAATTATGTGTACTTATTATAGGTTTAAAAAATGTAAGAGTTGAAAAAAATATTTAAAACAGACATTTTGAACGGTTAAAGTTAAAAAATGCGAAGAAAATTTATACAGCTAAAAATTTTGTGAAAATTGATAGGTTAGGTACGAGTACCTACAAACAAATAAAATAATACTTTAAAAAAATCAAATTATCTTAGAGATACAGATTTAACTATTTTTTTAATTATAATACTTATATAATTAAAAAAAAAATATTTTAAAATCCGACTGCAATAAATAAATCGATAAAAAAACATTAAAAATATATCATCTAAGGACACTTGGGTAATTGAGGCGAATCTAACGAAATCTTAATTTTTAAAATCCATCCGGCCAAACATACAAGATACGCGTGAAAACATAACCTTCATTCTGTCGGGTAAAAGAGATAACAAATTGATTACTATTAGGTAGCTAGTAGCTAGGTACCTGTGCTGGGAACACACAGAAAAACTTTCAGCTTTTATAAAATAACGAAGATCGGCTCTCACTCTATAACAAATTAAACTTTCGATAGGTATAGGTAAGGTATACATAACAAATAAAGGCATTAAAAGTTACGTAGTAGAGGCACCCACCGCCAGCTACTATAGGTCCGTTAGAAAAATAAGGCATTAAAAGTTAAAATTAAAAGTTTTTTTAATAATGAATTTTTATTTCCGTTCTTTCTGTTTTATTTCAATAAACAATAACAATAATATATATAACAATAATCAATAAACAAAATTAAAAATTTTGATTAACCCCCGGCTATCTCACTTTGTTATCTGTACAAAGTTCTACTAGTCAAGCCCTTTCATTTGATACCTATATTAAGGGAGTTGTGAAAAAAGAAATGTATTTCGCCATTTTGTGGAAGCGGCCATCTTGGATTTGAAATTTGTCATAGTGCAATGTATTCTACTAGGCAAAGCCTTTTGTTTGATACCCATATTGCGGTAGTAGTGAAAAAAATTATATACCTAATTCGCCATTTTGTGAGACATACAGACAGACAGACAGACATCGACGTCAAACTTATAACAAAGTGCCGCAACAAAATAGGTTTTTCAAGTAATCTTTTTGAGTTCTCTAGTTTATAGTTTTTTGAAAACCCTAGCGCGACCGCCAAGCGTAGGTATGAAAAGTGAGGTAGGTAAATAAGCATCACTTCTGTAGGTAGGTATATTGATTGTTTTGTGTATTTACTCTTTGTGTACGGTGTACAACTATCAAACCAGAAGCATATTAGGTAACTGGTCGGTACCCAGAATTACTTATGTACCACGTAGGTAGTTTTCTTCTCTTCTTCATAACTAAAGCGATTGGTAATTAAATTCCCGATAAGGCATAAGGTAACGTAGGTTACTAAGTTTAGCAACGTTTTTTGTTTATAAACAATTAAACAGCCACATAACCAGTTAAACAGTCTCCCCAGAAATCTATTGCATTCAATGCAAGAAGCACTGGTGATAGAAATACTATCAATTGACGTAAGAACAAATTTGCAAATCTCCAAGTAAATAAAGCTCTCACTCTCATCATGAATGCTGCGCATACGCCGCTGTTTGCTCTGTCCATTAGAAGCAATAAGCAATACACAAACGTGCCCACTCTTACCGTGGTGCTAATTTTGGAAGATTATGGGTATTGCTCACTATGGTTCAATTTGCCATGACAAAGTTTAATACGACACGATCCTGTATTCGAAGGTTACTTTCAGAGATACAATAAATCCCGACGAACATTAGATCAGCATTATTAGTACCTACATAATAATTATGAACTGCAATGCTGGCTCTTTACAAGGTTATTCGTGTCTGGATTTTATTATCCCTGTAGATGCACTAAATGTTGGACAACCACGGCCATAAGTGAAGATATGACACATGGAGCCGAATAGTAACGAAAGTGACGCAATTATTTGTCAAATAATATTTGTCAAGTATCGCAAATCGGCAAACATATTTTTTTTACTATTGGCAATCACAATATGAAAAGCCTACATATATGTTTATCTTCATCATAATTACTGTATCCCGTAGAAATTTCGTAATAAGTGTAATAACACTATTATTATACATACATATTATGATAATTTAAACTACTAAGTATTTAGACACTCCTGACGCTTTCTTGCCTAGCTAGCCCAAATTTCGGTGAGCAGTAGCAACTGGAAAAGGTTCCACTAACAAGAAGCTTAGCCACATTTATTGTGCTGGCAGAACTCTACAAAAATTGACTGGTAACCAACACAGCAGATAAACTAACGCTCTCCTAGCAACTAAAATTGCACAAAACATCTGATATAATGTTATATGTACCTATAATAGTAATCTTCTTCAATATGTCGCAATAGGTACCAAATATAGGTGACAGAACGAGTTTACATCTCGACTTTTGACTAACTGCAGGTCACGATATTACCCGTTTTAAGATGAATACAAACAGCGTTTCGCGATTTTACCCATGTCTCACGTAGTTCCTGTTTCCTTCTTTTCCCGGGATAAAAAAGTAGAATGTGTTACTCGTATTCCAGACTATACTCTAACTGTATTCCGAAGCCACATTCCGTTCAGAAATTTCGTCGTGATTGACCGAACATCCAAACTTTGGCATTTATTATTTCAGTAGGATTCGAGAAGCAAATATTACCTAGTTGACCGGTATGATGGTAAACATTTTGAAAATACATACTAAGAAAATAATACCGCCATCTACCATCTAATAGGTAACTACTAACTATACATTTATAATCGGTCTAGTAGTTCGTTGGATTAGCGTGTTCAAGTTCAAACAATAAATAAACTCTTCAGCTTTATAACATTAGTATACGAGTTCATGCTGTTGCTGGTTGATTTTAAACAATATTCGTTAGTTTATATCAATAAACTGACGTTAGGAATTATAGTTGAAACACAGCTGTAAACTGTAAATGTGGATAAATGGAAATGGTTGGATACTTAGTACTTATTTTAAAGAGGCAGTGCCTTTATTAATGGCTTAGGTACACTAAATTAAAATGAAATAAATTATTAGACATTTGAAGTTCACAAATTAATACTCTACATTGCATAGTTATCTAACTCACGACTACAATAACCACTAAGTAGATCATTTGAACATCTAGAGATAATCTAGATATTCAAAATCCATTACCAGTTGGAAGCGTGCATAGCTTGCTGGTGGTAGTTGCTACACTGAATGGCAATGTTCATTCGTTAACGACAAATGTTGGCCATGCTTTGTGTTGACCAAGCTCTTGCAAAAAACTCAAAGTATGAGATGAGAGAATCGTTACATGAAATATGTGAAATAAATGTATAAGAAAACTACTCACTATACCTAATCGTTCAGATGGTAAAAATACAAACAAACCAACAAATACTAAAATTCATAACACTATTAGTTAGGATTTTAATGCGGCTATGATATCGTGGACGAGGTGGCGCGACGGACACCCAACCGGTTTGAATGTGTGGTCACCCCACCTGCCTGCGCCGTACTGGCTATGACGCAATCTGTGGCGCCCTGGCCACTTGTCCCGTACTAACTGCCAAGTATTCTGTGACATCTCGACAGGTAGGTGGCAAGCCGCCAACAAGTCTTGCTCGCCTGGTTCTGACTAGCTTTCACGACGCATAAAGAAAATGTCGGACTTAATTACGGCTGAGATTGGATTTTATAAAAAAGAATAACAGCTGCCTGTATCGTGTAGGTAAGGTGCAATCTACAGTTATTTAGCACAGCTTATTGTTCCCTCTGCTGGTACTGCGGGTCTTCTCCGACGAGGAGAAAGTCAAGGACATATTCAATTCACTGGCGCCGTGCCGTCAGTAAGGGTTGATAGAGGAGGCATGTCCAATTGTCCATGTCCTCGAAAAACCCCACTCTTGAATCTTACCGGTTTTCTAGCGAATTTTTCATTTAAACCAGCGGTGATTGTGATTACAAACTTATACAACTACACTTGGAAACACTAACTTATTTTACACTTGCAAAAATAGCCATGAGGTTCTGCCAGGATTGGAACATAAAACCTCATACGTAAAATCGAACGTTCTCGTCACTAGGGCACCACGGCTTTTTATTTAGGTACAATTCGTTTTGCCTATACCCATTCATATTTTGTATGCAGTCAGTAGGCCGTCCGCTACTTATGCGGCGCTTCTAGCCACTCTGAATCTTGTTTTCTCTTCGGAAAGACTTTGAAAATATCGAAAGCAATTGAGAAAACCCTGGTGACTGTTGAAAACATCGTGAAACACAGTTCGTCACAAAAAGTATTTTATTCAATAGAACCTATGATTGTTGGCATTTCATAGACTCTACTCTACAGTCTACCTACAGGTCTACACCCTAAAACCTAACATGATTTGGGGTCTCGGACACCTTGATTCTGTTTTTTTTTTTTAATAAAGCGTGACGAGACGATCAGGACATGTGCCTAATGGTAAGCAACATGCCTGACACATAACAGCACAGTGACACGCAGCTATTGGAACATGAAGAGTCCAAATCATTACCTAGCACTGCACTGCGCTCGTCACCCAGAGATCTAAGATCTTATATCTCTAAGCCCTGTAATTTCTCTGGAAACATTGCCCTTCAAACCGGAACACAGTAATGTTTGCACATTACTGCTTGGCGAGCTGGCAAAGGTGTGGTACTTCCCCAGGCGGACTCTGCCAACTTTTTTACAGTTAAGAGAGATGACGACGATAGTAAGCAACATGCCTGCTAATAAAAGCATAAGCACAGTGTCACGCAGCTATTGAAAATTGGAACATAAAGAGTCCAAAGCATCACCTTGCGCTGGTGCGCTGCTCTCGTCGCCTAGAGATCTAAGACGCTTTATCTTTAAGTCCTAATTTATCTGGATATCTATATTTAACACCTACAAATCTGAACTTACTCTTACTAACCAACTAGGTACTTCCGCACATACATAGAGTGAAAAAACGTGAACGGACTAAACATCGATCGAAATTCCATAACTATACCTACTTACACTTTATTAACATACAGATTAGGTAAGACTGGACGAATTAAAAAAAAAAAAGTATTTTTTCTCTAATTTAATGCTATCGAACCAAAATCCTATTCTACTCGATTACCGATTAGATATTAAGTAAGTACACATTTGAAACTGTAATATTTTAACTTGTATTTATAACATTTATTTTTGTATAATAACGTATATTTTATACCTGATAATTTTGAAATTTCTTGCTCAATCATGTAAGAAGAACTGAACTAATCCGTTCACTATAATTTTAACACAAATGGTTTAATAATGTAGCGGGCACAAAGTATCCAACAAATAAATGAAGCAAAACTCTCTTACAAAGTATTGCATAACATTTTACTCAAGTTGTTCTACCATAGAACAAAACTTCATATAACCTATGACTTATCTCCATTAAGCCTTCATTAAAAACCTGGCCTGACATTAAAAGAAGAATCAAGAATAAAGTAAACGGACGCGAATGTGACTAATAACGCAGATTTGGATGGAAATATTCTACCTATTTGTGGTAAAAATACTCAATTCTTATTTTACTCTTATCATTGCCGTACTTCGGTACTTGCGTCAACACATCAGCGTATTAGGTAATTGTTTATTGGTGGTAAACAAAGTACGTATGTACACGTTTTGGTTACCTGGAAGCTCAACGCGTGATGTGCAGCACGCATGCCCTTTTCACTCTTCAGCCTTACAGTCATACGATAAAAACAAAGATAAATTGCAAAATAACACTTTAAATTCTACTAATCTTTATACAAATATTTCTTTTGTGCTTGTGTTTGTCACTGAACTCCTCCTAAACGGCTGGACCGATTTGAATGATTTTTTGTATGCGTTTGGGTGGTTTAGATTCACAAACCAGCCCGTCAGATGGCTGCAGTCGGTATCTAGGTTTCTAGGTGTATAATAAATGTTTGGCTGTTTGGATGTTTGTTGAAATTTGGAACACAGTTAGATTATGGTCTGGAATGGCAAAAATACGGGAAGCGCGGGCAAAACCGGGAAGCGCTGCTGTAATCCAATACGAGGGTCAAACTGAAAGTTCTTAGAACTGGCCACTTATTAACAATATAATAAAAAAAATCTGGTTGCCTGTAAAGTCGGTTTTACGGGCGAAGATTTTACGTCACAACGTCTTTTTCTCGGTAGAATATTTATTGATATGAATATAATTAAATTGCACAATAGGAACAAGGAATTGAATGAAAATAAGAATTGCACAAATTTTAACTATAGAAATATATTTTGTTTACTAAAACATTGTACATGTAAACTTAAACTTAACTAATTCCTATTTGAGTGATTTTGTTGAGGATAGGACGATGATAGGAGAAATATGAAATGAAAGGAAGTGTTTCTGCTGTAATGTGTCTTGCGAAAGTCAAGTCGATAGTTGTTCCTTTAACGTAGTTGACTTAGAAACGTTTGATACGCAATCAAGATTATACGTATTTTCATGAAATTAAGAAATTAATCAATCAATCATAGTTTACGATAATGAAATATCAGTGTACAATTATTTACCTTTATTGTTGTAGTTGTTGTAAATGACGAATCTAAGCACTCCGCATTTTCACTACAGACACAGCTGACGATACTTTAACCACACGTGTGAACTTGTATTATGACGCTTTCTTGTTTTCCAACGCCAAGAACGTTCGAGAAAGACAAAGACAGAGACACAAGCATGCGCCGATTCAATGCGCCTAATTCTCTAGTGCTGCGCGCGCGGCAGACCGATCATAGTTGAGTGGGAGAGAGACGCAAGGCATTCGGCGGGCCTCTCTCGTTCGGTGACTCATCGTAACGTTACCGAGCGTTACACTTTTTCATAAGTGACTCCCAGCCGCAACCTAATTTAAGACGTTGTCACGTCAAAAAATAATTCTATAATTTGAAAATAGAACTCTTTGCCAATATTACTGAGTATATACTTCATTCATTTGTCATTTGTTTTACGATTTGGCGGCAAATTGAAAATTGTCTGTGTCACGTCAACATGAATTTAACACGAGAAAATTTTCGTGCAATGATTTTTATGACTTTCGATGTCATTTAAGTCAACAAGAAAGTTATGATAGACTACGATTGGCCTTTCACGATGAAGCCCCATCTCGTGCGACTGTTTACAACTGGTTTAATGAGTTTAAACGTGGTCGCACTAATCTCACTGATGATTTACGTGAGGGACGGCCTTCTACGGCGACGACTGAAGATAACATCTGTGTTGTGCGGCGTATGATAGAGACTGACAAAAGAGTGACCTATCAGCAGATTCGGACAAGCTTAGGCATCGGTATGAGTCAAGTGCACAAAATCCTACACGAACATTTAGCGGTCAGGAAGCTTTGCGCCCGGTGGATACCTCATAATTTGACTGAGGCTCAAAAACTCCATCGTGTGGATTGGTGCCGTAAAATGATTGAAAGATTTAACGGAGGTGACTCAAATGCTGTGTTCGACATACTAACAGGTGACGAAAGCTGGATTTCCTGTTATAATCCTGAAACCAAAAGACAATCTGCTCAGTGGGTGTTTCCTTTCGAGGAGTTGCCAACTAAAGTGAAGAGAGATCGAAGTGCGGGGGAAAAATGGTGGCCTCGTTCTTTGGAAGGATAGGTCATTTCGCAACAATTGTGTTAGAGGATCAAAAAGCAGTTTCTGCAGAATGGTACACTACCAATTGTTTGCCACTTGTCTTGGAAAAAGTTCGAGAGAAACGACCTCGCAGTGGGATCCTCCTTCACCACGACAACGCCTCATCGCACACCGCCAAGCGAACGATCCGACTATTTGGCGACATCAAACGTTGAATTACTGGGTCACCCGCCGTATAGCCCGACCTCGCGCCTTGTGATTTTATTTATTTTAAAAATTAAAGAAAACTTAAAGGAAAGCAGTTTATGAATGCTGAAGAAGCGGTGGCTGCGTATCGCGATGCCATTGAAGAGACCCCTAAGGACGAGTGGGCAAAGTGCTTTTCCCAGTGGTTCCATCGCATGCAGCGGTGCATTGACGTGAATGGACAATATTTTGAAAAGATATAATAAAACTAATAACTGGCTAATGTAATCAGTTTTTGATTTTCTAAGAACTTTCAGTTTGACCCTCGTATACATATTATGTACATACATAGATTATTGTGCTCGGAAAGCCGTAGGTGAATAATTGCAGCGTATTGTGGTATACGTGTAACGAAGCACACGCGTGGTATTCATTAATTCTACGATGATGTAAAGTATCAATTCCAATTTAAATTAATCATAACAATAACATCCGGCTCAAAGGAAAAATACTATTTAAGTAATAGTGAATCAGTTCCTTTTTACACGCTCCATCGTAGATCGCATTGTCGTTTAACTTGGCGATCAAGTGTAAACCATTAAAAATATCCGTTAAAACAATAATAATATAAATATTAAAAATAGGGCGTATTCTTTTGAATTTAATTTGGTCAAAAGATCAAATGACGTCGCCTTAACGTAAGTGCCTTGGTTTAAAATAAGTCAGATATTATACAATAGTAATATAGTATTTGGAGTGCGTGGCTTGGGAACTTCCACGTGGTGCACCCTGGGCATCACACAACAACTAGCCTCGCATCTTGAACGGTGGCATCTTGTTGTGTGATGACGAATCCCGGCCAGGGCTGGGAACTTCTACACGCGCTCCTCGCCCCCTTGAGCAGTGCGTGTAGAGGTTGGGGAGGGGGACTGGAAGACTTGGGAAGGTTACTCGGCTGATATATCGACCAAGTAAAATTCCTAAGTCTTCCTCCACGAGCACTTTGATTAGCAGAGTGCTCAGTGGAAGGACAAGGGCCGCGACGCGGCCATAGAGGCGGAACCGCGGCTATACCTAGCCGCGGTGGTGAGGGCGGACCTCTCGCTGCCGATCATCTTCGCCATGAGAGGCGAGATGAAAGTCTCTCGACAGTGAGAAGTCGCGTGAGTTAGTGAGTGAGAGACGGGAACCTCTCGCTCCTTAACTGAGGCGGAAATGGACAAGGGGGCGAGCCTAGATAGTAGCCGACTCTGGGCTCGCACCTCGTCTCCACAGGAAGGTCTCGGGCGTTGGATGTTTAGGGCCGTCCGACGCCCCATATAGGGAATGGCCTTCGAGGAGGAGACGCGCCGCTGATTTCCGGTGCGTCGCTAGACCCTCGCGGGGGTACTAACGACCACCGCGAGGCGGGTCCGCAAGGACAATGGCAGGTGGGTCAAGGTCGTCGTAGGAGTGCGACAAGTGACCCCGCGACCCTGACCCCTGGCCATACAGGAGAAATCTGTGGGGGTTTTAGTCGGTAGGGGCACCATGTCGTATCCTATGGTGTCGAGCCCGACATACCCCACCATGTCCCTGCATGGTGGGCATATATAAAAGTGTTTCACCCAAAAAAAAAAAAAAAGGATATTTTATAGTATTTAACTTTTTGTAACGATAATAAAAACTCATTGTAAACTGAAGGAGTTCTCGTTCGATTAACCATAACTAACTTAAGTTGGCAGCTGGTGGCGGTTGGAGACGGAAGACCGAGGATCGGGCTGAGTGGCGTATCATGTACAGGCTGATGATGATGAACTTAAATTGGGGTTGAGGGTTGAGGTTGATCTCTGTCGCTCTCTCTATTTTACCCACAGACTAAGTAGTGGTCTTACCTTGAAATTAAAAAGAGATCCATAACAAATAGAAAGCCCATTTCAGTTTTCAGTTAGACGGCTGAAGGACCGATCTGATTGGAGTTTGTAGGTACGAGTACATAGCAGTTTGAAAGATTGGGTTAAATGAAAAACAACGCCTGGGAGCACCGAACTCGTAATAATATGTGCCGCACATACTTTGCTCTTTGCCCATTGAGTTAATAATGCTAAACCGGCGACTGATTTTACTGTTCAATCATTGTCCATGTTCTGAAATTGGTCCAGTGGCTCCGGAGATTAGCGGGTTCATGCAAAAAATCTCTTTAGCTTTATAATACACTAGATGCCCGCCCCGGCTTCGCCCGTGGTATATTATATAGCACTCATCGGGATCCCGTACATATCCAACGGTGAAAGAATGACTGAAATCGGTTCACTCATTCCTGAGAATATCGGTTTGAAACAAAAAACCTCTTCAGCAACCTGCTACGCCACCTGTCGGAAATTGGTCGTACCAACTCAGATTTAGAAAAAAAAATTAGCAAAGATTTATATTCAAGGCACAGATTACTGAAATTCAATGACGCAATCTTTGACACATGCTGTCATGTGTCATGTCACAGTACGAAACGTACGAAAACTCTCAAAAGGGGAATATTTTTTCCCGATTTTGTTACATTCTTGTTTCATGCTCCGCTTCAATTAATAGTAGAGTTATTTTCTATAGCCTAAAGCCTTCCTCGATAAATGGACTATCCAATAGAAAAAGAATCTTTCAATTCGGACCAGTACTTCCCGAGATCCTAGCGTTCAAGCAAACAAACAAACAAACAAACAAACAAACAAACAAACTCTTCAGCTTTATAATATTAGTATAGATATTAGTAAAGATGGACCGTCAATGTCAAGGGGGCGCGGGCGGTTAAAAAAACGTCTATGATCCCTCATAACTGAATCAGGGGGATTCAAAATGTACACAACTTAAAACTGACCTTCCGCTTTGTGCTATTATGAAAATGATGATTACTTGTGAAGGCCATTATGTCGTTTCATAAATTTAATAAAAAAAATCTAAGTACAGAAACGAAGTAAATAACTGGTTAACTGAGAAGTTTGAGGGCAAATCAAGCGAAACGAATAAATCGCAACGCATTGCAAGCGCAGTATGCGTCATATCACACACGGTTGATAACTCAGTGACCTCCAACCGAATAGATACAGCACTTACAGTACAAACATATAATTCAATAACTCATGTCATTGCATTTTAACCTATACCCGAAGAGGAATAAAGATCAAAATGATTCTATGAAATGTTAACTGAAAATTGGTTACGCGTTGATACAAATCGCAAATGTTATCCAGCAGTCATTCACCGACGTCGCGCACTTTGCTTCACGCTATTGCATCATTTCTAAAAATAGGAAACTCTTGTTACTAATAGCACGTTGGTACTCTAAATTTACTCGAGTGCTCATTACCGAGTAAAAAAGCTATATTATTATTGAATATTATCGTCATGAAACTTAAACAAATACAAGAAGTTCTCAAATGAAATAATGAATTCGACAGAACAATAAATCGTGCCTTTTGCTGAACTGAAAGTGAAAAGTATTACAAAGCTATAGGATTAGGGTCAGAGCAATTCGGAGCAGATTTGTAACCATCTGAGCAGGATACTTGGATAGTTTTAATGAAACAGAAAAATAATGAGAGTAAATAAACTTTAGAAACAAGTAAGAAGCTATATAATGTGGAATCACAATAATTGAATCTATTACTCGACTTCAAGGCTGCGTCATCCAGAAAGATTTGGGAGTAGGTGAAACCATCGATGGTAACGGGGCAGTGATTGAGGAGCATCAGACTGAGCACAGACAAAGTTTAGTAAATGCCACTCACAACTCATATTATACAAATTTTACTTTAGAAAATCAACGAAAATCTATACTTACATTCTTCTCTCTGACTGCGAAATGTCTCTGTCTCGCTTATTTGAAACTTTGGGTATTTACCTATTTGCATTTAATTTGAAAGGATACTTTAAAATTTCATTCAGAAATTTCACTTTTAAAAAAAAATCTTTCAGAGGAAAATAATTATCTTAATGTACCTTAAAGTGCAAATACACCTGATAAAGGAAAAAAAACAACGGATATCCATATTCGTATTACCCCTTGGCTAACACGTCATTCTGTATAATCTAAGACAATTTCTGATTGTACATAAGTACATACGTCAACAGTTTGATTACACGATCAGTGCCGGCGCCTACGTGCGCCACCAGGCGTTGCCAATACTCTGTACCGTAGGCAGCAGCCACTTGTAAATTATAATAATCTACACGATAATAGCTCGCCAAATTATTGTTTGTGGCGTCATGTTCGTTATTGATGCTAATGCGTACCATGATATTTATAGATATACTTAAGTATATCGGAGTTTATAACACAACTGCTAATAAACAACACTCGAATGAATCATTTCGAAATGAATGTAATGGAAAAATCTAAGATTACATCTAAATTCTCGTTAAAATTGAAATTATGATTTCATCAACGAATTGGGAATGATTGGTGATAAGCCTAGTGATATGGCGCCTGCTATCTATCAGCATACCTACATACAAATCCATGAATTCTCTGAAATCAACTAAGTTTCTTCCTGATAGTAATGGGTTTCATAGGTAATCCGCGATTACAATGTTATTGAAGTCAAAGATAAACAGGTAAGATTCTAGCTACTTGATAACTTTGAAGTTGTGAGCGGTGGAGACGTGGAATTCATGTTATACCTCTATATTTGATGCTATCAATGACGGCATGTTTGTGAACTTTTCGAACAAATCAGAACTTGAGTGCACATTTTATTGGTGAAGAAGGAAGAGCTTCTTCCTTCGTGGAAAGGAGGCCGGAAAAGACCGTGAGGTAGAAATCTAATGGAAAATCGAAGCTATCTGTAATGATGTTGATAGACTAATGAATGAGTAGGTACTTACATATTTATCTTTAAAATGGTGCAATATTCCATTTGTTAGAAATACGTGATCTAATCGAACTCTTATGTATTACACACCTACCTATGTCAGCGAAAATCATGCGCAATAAATTAATTTCTTTGATCGTACGAGTTTGCAATGTTCGGGTTTGAATCGTTTTTGTGTGTGTGAATACTTGAATAGGCAGAACGTAGGAGCATGCATGGCGCGCGTCATCGACCGCGGCCCGCGCAGGCGCGTGCGTCACGCTATCGTATCGCCAACCCGCTTGGCGCCGCCATTGCAACACCAGTCTTCATAACGGCTCGCACGCTGCCCAACCATATTCATTCAACGCCCCTTTCATAGCAATCAATCGGTCAAAACGTTTATACGAATGTACGCATGGTGGGTAACTTCCAAATAAGTAGATATCTACATGATTGACGCCTACTCCCCGAGTAGTGCCGTAGTAAACCCGTGGTGGCTAGAACATACGATTCACAATCGTGACGACTGTTTTTTTTTCTTCAACCCTTCCTTCCTTCAATGAATCCCGCCTGCACCTTTGAGCATATTTTCAAGTGCAGATGTAAGCTCAAGTTTGTCACCACCCCTGGCTTTAATGGGGGAAGAAAACTTCGTGAAGAAACCAAAAATATTTCGATTAACCCGCACTGGACCATTATAACCTTTTCGCTCTCCTTGCGAAAGAAGACCTTGGGAACAATTAGTGGGCTGCTTACGCTCCGAATATAATGCCAAACTCAAAAAATCTATCCGATGGTATTTGGCATTCAAGTGAATCTTAGAGTTTTATGCTATTTTTTTCCTATTTAGCCGAGACACTGTCATTAATTTATTTATTTTTTCATTAAGTCTAGATTCAATGGTTTTGGAAAGCAAGGTAAAAAGAAACTGAACTGCTGAAGATGACCGAGGTTATGGTTGACCATCTCATGCACATAATCGATAACAAGTAGGTACAAAACAACAGGTTGTATCTATCCCATCGAAAACAAATGAGAAATGAGATTCAAGTTCAACATTATGATACCTTGATTGTTAACATCAACTTTTCTATTCTATGCTTCAAAGACAAAAGAAGTGAGATCTACATGCGCGCCAAGCTCAACGGTCATTCCGGAAATTTATTTAAAACAACATAAAACATTCTATATTAAAAGTATTATTTCTTCTTAACTTAGGATAGTATATTGAAACCGATTTCTTGGACTGGACTAGAACTTGGTATTTGTTTATTTTACGTACAATTTAAGCAACTTTTAGTAACATTAAAGCCCATCGCAATACTGAACTACAGATTGTTTATGTCCTCCATCGTCAGGTCATCAAACTTCATTATCGAAATGGTCGCTGTATGAGTTAACATGCAATTTTCTGTACTGGATACTTCAACAGTCTACTTAAAATGCGTATCGCTTAAACATAAGATGCATTATGCCCTAGATTTAATTGTAAACTGCAGTATGCAGTGGTTCGACCAGATGCTATAATATTATTCACTTATTCAGGTCGTTCGACTGCAGAAGCTGTCAGTGGAAAATTCTGCTCCGAGCGTCGTCTATCGTTTCGATCGATTGCATTCACCTAATAACAAAACTTTTAGTTCCAACGCTGTTTTGATCGATAGCTGGAAAAACTATAAATAGGGAGATCAGAATAACATCCGGTACATTAATAGAAAGAATTTTCTTGTAAAAACTTCCTACGAATCGCGGGCAATATCTGCACTAATGTATTTTGGGACTGTGTCAACTCGTGGAATTTGTTTAGTATCGTATCAAAGCGAACATTCCTTTGTTCGATAAGCTCGCGCGTCATGTAGATAGAAGCATTCGCATATACCTAGCTACCTACTCGAGCCGTGCAACTGTGCAGTAGATATATGCACAGTTATAAAATTGTTGTGCAACCACGGTGGCGCCTAGCCAGGCCGCACCGGTCAGCAGAGCACGGCCGTCTTGTCGCAAGTTATTTGCGACTCAATGCCGTCCACAACGTGCCATGCTGTCATGCCAGCGCATAATAAGTTCACGCATTGAACACTTGAACAGTATGATGTGATGATATATCGTACGTATCAGCCACAAATAGTATTTCAAGCCTAAACAATGGATCAAAACTTTATCATGTGATATAAAATACGATACCTATTATGACGAAATAAACATTGAATACGTTTGAAATAGCACTAACCTACAGGAAATGACAAAAGACTAATAGACTGCAGGCCCGTGAACAAAATTTATGGGTCAAATGAGCCAGCATGAGTCCTATGTAGGATGATAGATGGGTATAAAATAATAAGATTCAGCACTATGCCGTCACTTGTAAGCTGTCCAACTGAGTGCAGATGAGCATTCAAAAGCGCAAGTAGAGTGGTAAATTTTGGTCATTTGTTTTTGTACGGCATTCTTACCATTAAATAGATCCGTAGAAAATAATGAGAAAACGCGTAGTGCCGTACAAAAATAGTGGTCCACCAAATCGGAAACATGTTTGAAATTTCGGAAATTTTCAGGGAAAATTTAGTCATTTGATACTGTACGGCATTGGTTCAATACAGTTGCAATAGCTCGTCTAACCCATTATTCCGCAACGCCGTACAAAAATAATGCGACAAGAGGAAAATATCGAGGGATCAATCTCCTCTTTTCAGTGATCCAGGGAGGTGATTTGATACAACGTAAAATTAATTTATTCTGAAAGCATTTTGTGCAAAGATAAAAAATTTATACGTGCCGTACATTTTTGTTAGTCCAAGAGTCAGTAAATGCCAAAAAACTCCAGAAAATACCATGTGACGAAATTTACTTTAGGGTGATATTTAGTACGATTTTTTTAAACGGCATTCAGATAATTTATTTGAACTTAATACATGTCTAAGAAAAGTCAATGCTGTAAAATCTGAAAGTTCATAGCATAGGCCAGTAAAGATTATAATTTAACTGTGCCATAAACTTCCGATACAAATTTCTTTTTTATGAGGTGTAAGATCTCTTACTGATCATAAAACCACAAAATGCTGACAGATTCAGGAGAAGAGCCATCTTCAAAAAGAATTTTTGGCCGATATCTCGGAAACTATGCACTTTAGGGCCAAAATTATTGAACTAATTAGTGTAGAAAATAAAATTTTACACCATTTGTTGCCTAAAACTTTTTTGTGAAACATACCATTTACGATTTAAGGCCCATTTGATGAACCGTTTTTTTTATCGCGGCCGATAACTCTTGAAATATTAGATTAATCAATAAAACACGTCAAGCCATTTTCAAAGACCAGTTTATTCTTTACAAATTTTACCTTTTTTTTTGTAATGACTATATTTTTTGAGTTATATGAAGTTTAATGTTGGACCACTGGGCGTAATGTTGAAAATTTTAAGACACGCATGGTAAAGTTATTATTCTTAAAAGTAGTTTATGTGTTATTCCAGACCATGATCTATCTATGCACTAAGTTTCATCGAAATCCCTTCTGTAGTTTTTAAGTGAAAGAGTTACAAACATCTTCTCTCCATCCATACTTATGTAAGGATGGATTGATGGAAGGATTGAACTATGTACTCCGAGTAAGTTAGTTTTCAACTCTTTTAACATGCTTTTAAACTACACATCATATTCACTCTCGTTTCATCTAATACTAGCTTTAGTTGGACTCCGAAGAGTTTACATATACCGCGTAAAAATACGTAAAGGTAAAAAAAATACCCTTGCATGTTTTAAAGAACAATGGCAAAATAATAGTTGACATCGTTGATAGCGTCTAGAAATGCCATCTATACAAAAGTAATTTGTTGTTTTTGCTGAGATTTTTCACATAAATATAAATGGTAATAGAAGCCACGAAAAAGATTACAATTTATTGGGTTTTAAATGATTAAAATAACTTCCTACTCAGTTCAAGTGAGACCACTAACTACAATCATACTATTTTGGAAGTAATTTTAAAACAATAATGACGCCAAAACATTTTTATTTAGAGTTGGTTACTATTAGTAGATAAAATATCAGTATTTATAAAAAACAAACGATAGATAATGGAAATAAGGTTCACTTAAACTTCTTCCCGCTGTATTACGATTACAATATTAATGCCTACCCTAATAACTATTGGTTTTAATTTTATTTTATGTTATGGTAACATCGGAAATACCTTTGTCGCTGTCAAGTGTCAAGTTCGTTGCTCCTGCGTTGCTTGTTTTCGTGTCGGTAGATTTCGTATTTGAATATTTCATTATAATTATTGGACTTGAATTGTTTACCGGACTGATATTCCCATCGTTTTATGTGACTTGTGCGTGCCTAAAGGCACCTACATATTAATCTGGCAATCTTATTTGCTGTTAGATTAGTTATGTAACAAAACAAGATCTCAGAAAAAGTAGTTTTTTTGTTGTGAGAACATGACATCTCGACATACAATGTCAAACCAATGTCAAACCTACATAACCTAAATTAAGTTTAAACCTAAATATCTTTTTTTCACGGCCTTCTCAAGACAAAAATCTTTCCATATATTACTCAGGGGCTGACGCTCAACATTTTAAGATATTTTTGATGTATAGACACTATCATTTCGTCTCAACTATTTTAAAGTATGAAAGTCTGCCATTGTTCTTTGCACGTCAGATGTGATTATGAAAACATTTTTCATATTTCTGAAGATGCTAAGACAAGATAATTCTGTTAACGTTGATTCTTATGTCGACTCAGTGGTTGATTCAGATTAACCCTCCGCTTATAAGGTGCAATCCTGCCCCGTACAACGTTGTTATTTTAACCTCACATTTATGATAAAAGTAAATATATAGAT
Source organism: Ectropis grisescens (assembly GCA_017562165.1). Lineage (NCBI taxonomy): Eukaryota > Metazoa > Arthropoda > Insecta > Lepidoptera > Geometridae > Ectropis > Ectropis grisescens. Next base: position 9,361,945 of record CM029781.1, on the reverse strand, counting down.
GAAACAATAATATTCAACACTATGAAGTCAGTTGTTAGCTGTCCAACTGAGTGCAGGTGAAGAAAGGATGTTGCAACCCTCGGGCATTTCCCCATATTGCATGATTTTTTGTACGGCATTGCGAAATAATTGATTAGAAAATGTATTGAAATTGTAAAAGTTGTAATTTTAATTATTTTTACTGTTGGATTTTTTTATCAGGCTATTTTCAGGGTAAATTCAGTCATTTGATAATGTATGGCATCGGTTCCTTACAGTTTAAATACCTGTTACAATCCTTTATTCCGCAACACCGTATAAACATCATACGACAAGAAGAACAGATAAAGGGTTGCAACACCCTCTCTTCACCTGCACTCAGTTGGGCAGGTAACAAGTGACGGCATAGTGCTGAATCTTATTATTTTACAGGTATCTTTTTTATCTTTGACCTACATAGGTATGTTAGTGGTTTAAATAAACCATCAATTTCGTACACGGGCCTATAATCCCTAACTAGGTGTACATATTTTGTTTGATTGAGGGTTAAAATATACGGCATTATTTATTCACCTGAATACTATTTAAGGCAACGATAATAGGTTAAAAATTCCTATATTTCATTAACCGATTAGTTGCGGAAAACACGAAAGGCGTGTCTAACAAGTTTTCGTTTTTTTGTGTCACAAATACAGAGTTTTCATCATCTAATAACCCACCACAAACAAAACAATTGTTTATTTTAATACAATTCTCAAATTTTTATTATTTTTGGCAGAATAACAGAATTTAAACGTCTTATAAATCAAAACGTATGGACTTTAGAAAAAAAAGGTAAAAGTTACAGAAAATAAAACTGATCTTTAAAAATAAATAGATGCGTTCTATTGATTTACCAAATATTTCAAAAGTTATCGGCCGCGATAGAAAAACTGTTTCATTAAATGAGTCGTAAATCGTAAACGGTACATTTCACAAAAAGGTTTTTTTAAAACAAAAAGTGTAAAATACTATTTTCGACAATAATTATCTCCATAAGTTTTGCCCTAAAGTACATAGTTTCCGAGTTTCCGAGTTTCTAACTAAGTGATACACATTTTGTTCGATTAAGGGTTAAAATGTACGGCATTATTTTTTCCTAATTTATTTACCTGAATACTATTTAAAGCAACATTAATATGTTAAAAATGGCTATATTTCATTAATCTATGATTATTGAAATAAATGAAAATTTGCATGTTTTGTATTCCTCTGTAACTTTTTTTTAGAACACGTTTTTTTGTACGGCATTACTATACAACAATAGGTTTTAGCAATGTCATTTAGAAAAATAAGGTGCCGTACAGTATCAAATGATCTACCACCTTTATAAATAAAGTATATTTGAAATTAAGGTAATTATCGATAAACATTTAAATAAACAGTAATTTTTGTACGGCATTATTTTTAACTGTACGTTTGACTTCTAGACAATGTTTTGGAACCGATGCCGTACTGTATCAAATCACCTCCTTTGATCCCTGAAAAGAGGAGATTGATCCCTCGATATTTTCCTCTTGTCGCATTATTTTTGTACGGCGTTGCGGAATAATGGGTTAGACGAGCTATTGCAACTGTATGGAACCAATGCCGTACAGTATCAAATGACCAAATTTTCCCTGAAAATTTCCGAAATATCAAACATGTTTCCTATTTGGTGGACCACTATTTTTGTACGGCACTACGCGTTTTCTCATTATTTTCTACGGATCTATTTAATGGTAAGAATGCCGTACAAAAAACAAATGACCAAAATTTACCACTCTACTTGCGCTTTTGAATGCTCATCTGCACTCAGTTGGACAGCTTACAAGTGACGGCATAGTGCTGAATCTTATTATTTTATACCCATCTATCATCCTACATAGGACTCATGCTGGCTCATTAGACCCATAAATTTTGTTCACGGGCCTGCAGTCTATAACAACTTTTAATGATTACGCAGTATTTTACAAACTGCCAACTATAGATTGGGCTAGGTAGGTGGAACCTTGGAAATTTGAGTCATAATATATTAATTTCTTGGTTTTTATGATAAGAAGCTTACTAAACTCAAGTAAATTGCAACTGATTTACGTGGAAAGTAAGTAGGTATGTCATCACATACCCGCTCCCGGGACCCCACAGGCGGATGTAGATAACATTTCGCTGCGTTGACATCATTGCGCTTGCGCATTGCGCTACAGATGCATACTTGTCATATCATAACCACTCCTGTTATGTATTACGTATTGATATAGGTATCACTAAAGGCTAAGGATAATACATGACGTGGAAATTCCTATGTCTGTTAGGAAATTAAACGCTATTCAATCTTGCTGGTTTTTTCCACTGCAACTAGACTTACAAGTTATATAAATAGAGACTTGCGGAATTTTTCTAATGAGTAGCAGTAGGTTAGCGATCGAAAAGCATACTAACTTTACCTATGGAACTGAGATTCCTCAATCTCCACGATCGTTATCAATGATCTGAAACAAAGACTGTAATAACAAAAGCTGTAAGGACGAGAGATGAATGTTATTTTTTATGCCTAGGTATTAGTATTTTTATGATGGGAGTGACACAAATTCCTAACTAACAAAATCGCTTTTGAATGAAACGTTACATTAGAGTATAGACGCCATCGAGTGCCGCGTGGGGCCATCGGAGAGAGGGAACCAGTTTGGTCGGTGTGGGTATTGGACGACCTGCGGCGGCAGCGTCGTGTGGGCGTTCGCTGCCGCACCTAATCGAGCCCTAACTCCACGTAGCCAGCCGTCGGCGTCGCCATCCTAAATACTTTGGGAATTCTACTTTCGCCTCAGAACGGTACATGTAACAAGCCTATGCAATTTACGTTACCGTAAACATAATAGAAGTACGCCTACACTTTTTAACAGCCGATGCTGAGACATGTTTGGGGCAGGAATTAATTTTGTAGAAAGGTCTAAAGCTACTCGTATATGCTATCTTAGAAATATTACAGAACTCGCCAGATCCTACCAATTTTAAAATAATTGTTGTACTGCGATCTAAGATATTTCGTTGCAAGGCAATTTCATCACGTGATCCTATAAGGAAAATATCTATCTATAGATATATGCCTATGGACAGTAAAAAATACGGCAATTCAATAGAATTACATTGCAAATCCCATACAAAAAGTCCAACTTGAGTATATCGGCCGCATTTCCACAAACCGAGATCAGAGCAGGTTGCGATTTTATTGAATTTAGGTAGGTCCATTTACCGTGCCACAAAAAATAAGGTGCCAATAAAGGGACGGAAACCCATTGTTTGAGTGTCATTCTGGTATCAGGAATTTTGAGAAAAAAAACGCCATAAAAGGTAAGGGTCCCTTGAATAGTGAGCCGTGGAATACAATGGATCCTTTGTGTGCGCAGGCGCCGATAGGTCTGGCGCGCGGCGGGCAACGGCGGCGCGGCGCGCGATGGTGCCGGCTCGTCTGGCGTTCGCGCCGAGTGCTTAGCTGATAGCGCGGCCCGGCCCTTGTCACGTACCGACTTTGATTGTATAGCTATTTTTCTGAACGAACTGAGCCCACGATAATGCCGCCGGTGGGTCTGAAGCGAACGCTCGATCGCTCGAGCGCCCACATCTGCATACAATAGGTACTCCGTTTGTCCATCGGCCGTCGCCCCTTCACTGGAAGCGACGCCGACGTGTCTCGCGCTTTTCCCTGACCAGTATTTTCAATTCTAATGATTTGAATCTCTAAAAGATATTTATTAGATAGGTACGTGATGGTCTGTTTGTGATTTATTCAATGTTATGGACTTAAAGTTTAGCTTTAGTAATATATTTTGGTTAGTTTAGTTGAAGTATTCCTAGGTAGTAGATAAGACGGTTTCTAGATAACATAAGTAAGAACTTCTGAAATCTTCTCTAATATATAAAATTCTCGTGTCACAGTTTTCGTTGCCATACTCCTCCAAAACGGCTTGACCGATTTTGATGAAATTTTTTGTGCTTATCCGGTATCTATGAGAATCGGCCAACATCTATTTTTCATCCCCCTAAATGCAAGGGGTAGTCCACCCCTAAATATTTTTTTTTTATTTTTTAGACAAAAATTTTAATTTCCTTTTTTTTATGATACAACATACAAAAATACATACAATCCTCAATTTTCACTCTTCTACGATCAACCCCTATTTTTAATAGTCATTTTAGTAATTTAATCTTTTTCCTCTCTGGTCGAAAACTCCCCGCCGCTGGTCCCGCCAAATGTCTACAGGTGTCACTTCTGACCCAGTAAACAGCACGATAATTTGGGGATCAAAAGTAGTCTATAGCATATATATAGTTTGAACACGCTAATCTCGGGAACTACTGGACCGATTTAAAAAAAAATCGTTCACCGTTCTTTCATATGTTCGTAATCCTTGAACGCTGTAGGTTATATGAGTCATTTTCAAAAAAAATGTACGTAACACAAAAGAAACACAAAGGATTCTACTTATTTTGTTACACAGTGTAATATAACGTTACACAATAGAATTTATAAAGTTAAGTTTACATTGAAGGTAATATTAAACAACAAAAAATGTTTTTTAATAAATTTTATTAAACATACTAAATTAAAGAGATCAAACAATAATCACGAGGTTGGTGGTACGGGAGTCCACTAGCGGTCTTTTGTACTCTTAATATACGATTACTCCTAAACCTAGTTACAATGAAATTGAAAAAAAGATTAATATAAACTATTATCCAACATGTAACTTTTCAAATTTTATAATTAATAATTATAATCTAATGTTCTGCACCTCGGAAACTTAGATTCGCAAAAAAGCCGAAAATTAACCAATATTTGGATTTGGGTGAAACTAGAAACTTTCAAAAAATGAGTATAAAATATAGTTGCAACAGAAGCAATTGCTAGTTAAAATCGTACTGAAAATTTTACTCAAAATAAATGTGATCGCAAGAATCTTTCAACCTAATATTCTCTTTTGAAAAATATTCTAAAATCACATTTTTTACGACACATTCTGCAGGAACTGTGTCTCGGTCGATTTTTTTGGGAGTTATAAATTTCAACTGCGGTTTTTTAACAGATTTTAAAAATCTTACAGTGTAATAAGTTACGTCACTTTTAATTTCGATGCCTTGTATAAATCCAACATAATACACCCATGTCTTTCTCTCAAAATATCTTACTAAGACACTATCATTTATATTATATAAATTAAGATTGTTCATTTCTTTTTGCACTTTGGTTGGTTCTCCAGTTTCATTTTCTCTATTAGTGAAGTCGTTATTTTCTGTGACATTATGTCTTAAGTATTCATTAATCTCCAATTGTTTTGTAACATTATTATTTTCTTCCATCGTATTTTTTTTGTCTTCCATAACAGCTCCTGTAATAATACTTTCTTGTGTCACATCTAAAATAGGCGCGTTTGGATTATCTAAAAACTTGTTAATTTCTTGTTGTATTTTTTTCGGTTCTTCAGTTTCTGTATTAGAATTGTTGACATGTTCTGTTTGAGGTTCATTGTTTTTTGTTGTCTTCAGTCTTAAGTATCCATCTATTTCCTTCTTAGTAATATTATATTCTTCTTTCGTAACCTTCTTCCTTTCCATTGCTGTCTTTTTAATAACACTTTCTTGTTTCACGTTTGATGTAGATGGAGTTGGGTTATCGTAACTATATCTTGTATCATGTTTTTTATGTATTTGAATTTTATTTACTTCTTGAAGTTTAAAAGGCCCGTACTTAGTCAAATCGAAATATCGACGATTTTCCGGGGTATATTTTATATCGGATAAAACAGTTATCATCGTATTTTTGCAAGTTACTGATTTTTTTGTTTTATTTATATTCTCAACATTATTTTCTTTACTTTCATAATTTTCGAATTCGCTTTCAAATTCATCATCAGCAATCCAAATACTGTCATCAGATTCGGCGTAAGTCACCTCCGAATTTACACTAGTATCACTGTCATCTGGTTGCAATGATTTCTTCCTAGAGTTTTCAAAACGTGTTCTTTTTTTTGACTTTTTTTTCATTTCTTTTAACCCTGCGTTTAATTTTCGCTTCTGTTTTTTCAACTTTAGGTTATGCTCTTTCATACCAAAACAATCACACGTGGTATTTTTGCAAAAACAAGCCAATTTTCTATATTTTATGACGTTCGCTTGATCCGTAGTAAGAACTTGATGGATATCCATAGTATTTGGTACAGGAATCAGTCCTTTTAAGTCTACTTCTTGCTCTTTGGTATTTATGTTTTCATTTGATACGTAAAAATACAAAATTGTAGACTTGCATTTTACCAGAATGTCATACGCAGTTCGTGCATCGACGATGTCTTCACCGTAAGTAACTTTTTTGTCCAATGTTCGTTTTACCGCTCCGCCTATTCCATCTGCAGCCCCCTTTCCGTGAGCGGATTCAAAAAATGACCAAGTTGATTTCTCAAAACCCAGTTTTTTAATGTTTTCCGTCAATAGGTAAAAATTTCCTTTTTGCCTATACTGGGTGGTGGGGCCGTCTGAAAAAAAATGTAGTGTAGTGACATTTGGTGATATATTTTTTACGTATTCTAAAATAGGTGTCAAATGTGCCCATATGGCTATTGGATTGTGATTGTTATTGGGTGAAATTGTGCAAAAAGATTTCTCTTGAAGGTCTTGTTCGTTTTTATAATAAATTACTCCAGTGTGTAACGTAAACTGTTGTTTAGACGCGCCAAAATGTGTTGCTTGTACTTCTTCACTCATTTTGGCAAGATAATTTTCCGAAAAATCACAATGAATGATGCATTCAGTAGCAGATAGTGTCTCTTTACATTTCTTGTACATTTGGTATGCATGGTAAATATTATAATAGTGTTTTTTAAATTTTTGAAGTTGATCAGAAAAAGACTTTATCAGATCCGTTAATGCTCCTTTTATTATGTCCTTAGTAGTTCTTTTTGTGATTTTTTTTATCATTTTCTTTATCTGCATTCTTTTTCACAAATTCATGTTTCTTTGTTACCCATGCATACCAAAATACCATCTCATCTAGATTTTTGTGTGCCAAATCTAAAGGAATTGTCTTATTTTCACAACTTTTACATTCATTATACATACATTTTTCATCAAACTTGTCACAAACAATAGCTGAGACCAATTTTTCTAGATCATTAGTTTCTAGAACTCCAAGTATTTTTAACTTTTGGGCTACGAATGTCAAATTTGCATGTTTGACACAGGCACAAGTGTTTCTTTGCGTCACTGTAGGGTCTAAAATATAAAACGGCCTATATCTGGTAAATGTTGTATATGATGCCGAGCCACCTTCGTCAATATATTTTTTATGCAATTTTTCTAAAGAATCTTGTAGATATCTGACTTGTCTTTTATCTTTTTTTAATGTTTTAGTTTCTTTTTTTCCTGCTGTAATCCTGCTGTTATCATCTCTATCAAGAAAATCTTTTATCTCTTTGATCCTTTTTATCCTTTTTTTTTCTACTGTTCTTTGTTTTCCCCTCAGTCTGCCTTTAAGTCCCAAGCAAGAGTAACCAAGATTAGTCTTTAATTTATATTTTGTCACAATATCATTGTTTATTACAGTCTTCAAAACATCTTTTTCAGATTTACATTCAGCTTTAGAGTATTGGTCTGACAATGATTGCTTTAAAACGTAGTTTTCGAATATCGCCTTTTTTACTCTTTCTTTATCAGGACTAGGAATATTTGGGATGGTTTCTTGTATAAACTTTTCTGTCTTTGAAAACGGTGTGGTTGCTTCTTCGGTTATTGAATTCGGGGTTTCACCTAAAGTTCGGAGGTTTTCAAATTCATTTTCAGTCTTATTTAATGATTCTTTTAAGTTTTCTATTTGTTTTTTGTAGCGATATAAGGTTTTCTTTTGAGCTCTTATAATTTTTTGACATTCGTTCCATTGTTAATTTTAGGTTCAAATTTTCTTTTGAGAATAGGTACCGAACTTTGCGTTTTTGTTTCTGGTCAATTTTAGGTTCTTCGGTTTGGTTAATATTTGGTTCTTTTTTTTGTTTATGTTTCGCCTGTCTCCATTTATTGCGCTGTTCTTTTTGCTTGAATTCTGGTAGTTGTTTAATATTTTTATATTTTTTCTTTGTTCGTTCAGCATTTTCTTTTTTCAACTTTTCAAATTTTGCAGGATCTTCTTCTTTTAATTTCTCCCTGTATTTCCGTTGACGTTCTGCTGAAGTCATTGGTGCCATTTTCTAGACACAAACACAATAATTAATTAATTTGAAAGTAAAACAAATCGAAAAAAAGTAGGAAAACTGCATTAATCTACTTTAACTTTGCCGTAAACAACATTGAATAACAAGCTGCGTAAATAAAAGATAAAAAAAACCCGACTGCGTGTGAACTGAACGTTTGAAATCCTATAGATCCTAAACGGTCAGTCGAATCGAAAAATGTTGAGAGGAAAAGAAAACTAATTTTCAAATACCTATTCAACGATACCCCACTTGACATAGTTTGTTGACGTTCAATTTTTTCATTTTCACAATATGGCGTCCATTTGTCGCCATATTGAATCTTCAATATCGTAACGTCTTTAGTGACGCTGGACTAAGAGGAATCGATTGACGTGTGAATCATTAACGTTTTTATAGTGATTCAAAGAAACATACACACATAGGCTGATAAACATATTAGGTACCTACCACTTCTTTGCGTTGCGCAGTCAGGTAAGAAGAATTATCCAAATAGGGTTGATAGAGAGATATCTATTAACGGATAAAAATACAAGTTGCGCCCGCGGTTTTACCCACGTAGACTGGGAAAAATAGCCATTATTTCAGGGTAGGTATATAAGCAATCAAACAATCCAAATTTCATCCAAATCGATCTATGTCGTGAAGAAGTAACAAACATTCTAACTTACACACGCATTCAAACTTTTGAGTTTTTAATATTAACGAAAAATAAGATGATCGAATTGAAAACCACCTTATTTTATAAAGTTGTATACAAACACAAACTCGAGCCGTATGATCACAGCTTTATACCTTATCCTTTGTGTAACGTTACACAATGTTACACAAATGAACAAAATAATATGGCGTCAACACAGGGTAAAACAAATAATACAAAATTATCGCGCTGAAACGGTTAAACTTCGTCTGAATTATCTCGTTAGTATACGGACTCACATGATAACATACAGTTTTTAAGTAAATTATTGATACTTACCGATGAAACCCACGTTATACACAAGAAAATCTCCAGCGACAAAATCAACCACCACAGTTTTGAGTCCAAATGTCGAAAACAAATATGGCGATGCTGTTATTTTGTTAGGTTGGCAGTTGCTTACAGTATTGCTAGTGTTAAATAAATTACGAATGCGTTCAAAATAAATTAAATAATCTGTGATATCCTCGTTACACAGAGGTGTTACACAAAGTATCACAAAAGTGGACATGTATTTAAATTATTTTTTGCTCTGCTTTAGGTATACGTTATACATTAATTTTCTTTTTTTTCGGTAGATAGGTATATCAGTTAATATACCTTATTTGAGATTTCATAATAATTCATTGAAATATGCGTCAGTTAATTTTTATTTTGTCGTGCGCACAGGTGAGACACACATACTTTGTTAATGAAGAAATAAAGTTCTCGATTTTATTTGTTTTTATTTTTAAATAAAAAATTGTATTTGAGAGGTAATAAGATTTAAATTGAAAAGGTAAAATTGTATATTTTATATTTAGAACAATAAATTAATGACATTGACAACGGTACCTTGATACTAAGTATTTTTTGAGTGAGGACAGGGCATTGTGAGTAAAAGTACATTTTTTTTGAAAATGACTCATATATATGTACCACGGGCGAAGCCGGGGCGGGCCGCTAGTAATACATATAATAGTGAAGGTGCATTGCTAACGTCAAGTACCTACCTACATATTTTATTATTTCTGACTTGTATGTACCAACCTGCCTATTGAAAATTTTGTTTTATTTAGGACATAGGTATGTAGACGTAGGCATAAAAAATATTTAGGCTTAGAGAGCGTTGTATGAAAAATATCCGTCAGTATTTAAGTAAGTATGTGTAGGTATTCCTCAATGTATAGTCTACAAAAAAGTCTAAAGGTGAATAGTTTTGGTGTTAATTATTAGTTTTTTCTGATAAATGTTATCAAATGCGTTTTGGCCAATTCTTTTATTCAAAATAAACGTTTGTACGTTAAAGATGTAAAATAATATGGATAGATGGGGCTAGTTCGCTTGTCATCATAATTATCATAGACCTATCTACCTACCTACCTACTAATGGAAAATAGTGACAATGTAATATTTATCGTCACTATTTTCCATTATCATCGGTATCAATGGTATGTATCAATGAATAAATAAATATTATGCGTACTCTCTCCATTGTCATCCAGGCCAGAAGTTGATGCTTTATTCTATTCACTAGGCACTAGGGCCACTAACGAAGCTCGTCACTAGTGTCACTACCTACACTTAACATGAACCTTGAGGTACCTACGTAGCTGTAGTTGCTTGTACCTAGGGTAAGTATACCTATTATTGCACAGTAAGTAATATGAGCTTTACATATTGAAATGTATCTATTTAAGCATTATAGACGCGCATAGTTCGAAGTGCACAGTCATGATTAAACGAAGGTATTTCAGGGCCTGACTGTAGAGCTGCATGATAAGTGGCTAGCGAAGTGTTGCAATGCATCCTTATGTGGTTATTGTCCATTGTACGCAATAGTATACCTACTAATGATAATGACACACCGCATCACGCCACCCAAGAACCAAGCTATGGAGAGTAAGTACCTACCTATTCTATTATTACAAGCCCAGCAAACTTGGAAGTTGTAGAATGTTTGACTCAGCACTAAGCGATGAAAAGGACATACTCGTACATACCATGACGTGGTATACTGGTTTCAGGTATGTAGGTACTTACCTAAGTAAAATCAGTAGGTACCTAGTGATAGTGACTACTAGTTGCAGTTTTAATGCCTGACTATCATCGTAAATCGCATCGTTGCGTAGCATCAGGGAGATGGCGGTCAAATTTAAACCTATTTTCTTATTAAATTTATTGGGTTTTTATGTATAATATTTAAAGTTATAATACCCAAGTCTTTTATTAGCTACGTGGATTCCATAGTACAAACTTTGCGTTACGTTGAAAAGAAGTTAAATTTTCAGTATTGATTTTCACCTAGGTATGGGATAAGTATAAGTGGGAATGTTTTCGATGTGTAACTATGAAATTTCAGAAAAAAACACACATTCAACATTAAATAAAAAATGGTTGTAATGTGGTTTGACAACTATTTTTGATCAGCCTTGCCGCCTTGCCGCGCATCAAAAAACGCGTTAGTTACAACTGTCCAGTTTTAGTATTCCGAGAGCTGGTAGCTGAGAAGGTATTTGAGGCAAGCTGAAAACTAGCCACATAGCTTTCTTAATACTTATATAGAGGTAATATTACTTAATATACCCCAATGTGGAGGTGCAAATCTGGCTGGTGAGTAGCGGGGAAAAATGAATTCCTACTAACCTAACCCATAGGATGTGCTGTGCCTACTAGTTGAATGCGATGAGTATGTTAAGTTAGTATAACATACTATGGAATACTTTTAGGTATCATCTCTGTATGTGCGTCATGTTCAAGTTAGTAGAGCCCTTTTTCTTTTTATGTCTTGGAGGAAATACATTTACGCGTACCCTGCCTCCTGGGGGAGACTGTCGGGTTATGTCAGACTCGACACCACGGACAGCCTTGGTGCCCCTACCGACTAAACCTCCACGGGGTTCCAACTCTGCCGTTTGCGGCGGGAACGTGGGACCGGTCACGCATTTCGCAACGAAACCCGCCGCGGCTTGCCCGGCTCCGAGGCCTCCTATGGAGCATACCCCCGCATACGACGTATCTGAACCCAGGATACACCGTGACCACCTTGGGGACCAAAATAAATGGGTGACAGACGCCCCCGCGTCTGGATATCCTTATTCCCCCGCGGCGGGTCAGGTCTGTGGTCCCGCCGCCTACCACTTTTCGGCTGCAGAGAATAGGGAGAGCGGCGCAGCGCAATGGCGGCACGTCTCTTCCCCTGCAGCCCACTGCGTTCGCCATCAATTGTTGGCGACCACGCAAGGTCACGGCAGGCAGGGAGAACGGCGCACCGTAATACCGGCACTCCTCTCCCACCGCGGTCTCTGCTCTCCTGCCGCGATGCCCATCGCCAAGCATCGCGCCGCGCCCCACCTCAGTTACACTGGCGCCGCCTGCGCGACGACTCCCTCTTGGCCACATCGCCGTTGACTTGGAGCCCAAAGCCCGGGCGAGCGGCCCCACCTCGGATTCCTCTTAGCTTCACCGTGGCTGCCAGGTCAGAGCTACTGACACTCCCCCCTTTTTTCTTGCTCTTGATAATTATCAAGATATACATACACAATACACATTTGCAGCCCACACTGGTTCGATCAAGATAATGTGAGTAGGAGTACAATACCTACGATACTTTTGTGTTTTTTTATTTCAAAATCATTAGCTACCGACAGCGCCTCAATAAAATACATTAAGCCCTTGATACATTGTTGTTATTCGAAATGGATCATTACCGGCGCACCGGTCAGTCTGTGATTGTGATTCCAAGAATCGCGCTTAGCCTTGTGGCAGCAACTTGCCCCCGCCGCCTGCGCTCTCTGGCCAACTATACGCTTTGATCTTTCCTCCTACCTAGTATCACAGTATAAAGAAATACTACTAATAGGCTGTGATAGTAGTTTTTCTTTGTACTGCGCTAGTAACAACTAGTCAGAGTCGAAAAGTCAGTCAGTCAACATAGTTATCAACTCTGAAAGAAAAAGCTGTAGTTGGTAGAACACTTCACTTTACGTTATTGTGCTGACTGGTCTGCAGACCTCGTGGTTTAGGCGGTAGTGGCCCTAATACCACAGTCTATTAAATCATACAGTCGTTCGACGAAGACGAGGCAATCGTGCTGGGCGTGCGGGGCTGCGGGGTGAGACGCGGGAAGCGCGCTCCTGCATTGCCTACATTACAATGTTAGTATTGCAGGAGCCCGGCTCAGAGCTGACGTCGTCCGTATGTTTTAATTTTATTTTGGTACTAACATGGACGTATTAAAAAAGTCGGACGTAGTCTCGCTAAAACATATGTGTGCGTGCCAGCCTAACAGAGACAACCTGACAACGCACAAATCGTCAAAAACGTGCAAATGAGGCCGACTCTAGTGACACAGTTTTTGTTTTAGCGAGACTACGTCCGACTTTTTTATACGTCTATGGGTAATAAGCATTTTTGTTTGCGACAACCCTAATCATGTCTAGACGTTATCGGCATTTCTCCCAAGATCAAAGGCAATGAACTACCTACTGGTATTAAGTATTTCTTTATACGGTGCTAATATTCACTAAACCATAGGTGGAGTTCGAATCCCACACTCAGAACAAAAATGTGTGTTAAGGATATACTGATTATATTACCTACCTATACTGATCTTTGTTATGTGATCCTATGTGTCATAAGTGTGTATTTAAAGTGAAATTGGTACCTAATATATCAGCGACCTTCCATAACTATACCTACCTCATTGACGTATAAAAAGTCGGACGTAGTCTCGCTAAAACAAAAACTGTGTCACTAGAGTCGGCCGCATTTGCACGTTTGCGTTGTCAGGTTGTCACTGATAGGCTGACACGCACAAATATACACAAGTAGAGCGTGTAATGACCACTGATGTGTGCGTGTCAGCCTATATATGACAACCAACACGTGCATATTATGTGGTTGACTCGATGAACACAGTTGCTGTTTAAGCAAGACTACGTCCGACTTTTTTAATACGTCCATGCTATGCCCACTTAGTTTGGGCACAGGTTACTTGGGACTTTGGGACTAGATAGACTGTACCTACCTATCTGCCTACACATATTAAATGTCTAGAGACTTTTACTATTTAACCGACTACTGAAAACAATAGCTAGAATGTGGATGTTTGGTTATGCTATCTAGGTATGTAGGTAGACACTTTACAATTTAGAATGTAGCATTCCTTCCCGGATATCCCCGCATATTTATAAATATTATATTCTGTGGTAGGTACCTACCTATGGTCTACTATTGTTCCAGATTGTGTTTGAATTCCGGTAAGAAAAAGCTGACAACTACTGCCCTAATGCCCTCCAAAAAAAAATGTGGATTACCAAAAAGGTTCGTACCTACTTCGTATCAACCAACCATCACTCAGCCGGCTAGTTTATGGTCTTGAGTTTCATTAAGAGCAGCGTGCGGTACATTCTAGCCCGGCTACCTAGGTAGTCGGTTACATTATTGTGAAGTTAATTGGCCTAGAGTGGCCATACGCCATTTATGGCATGTTGCCGAGAATCTAGTCCCCCAGTGGCGGTATGGGCTTGGGCGCGCTGACACATACTTTCGTTGTACGACTCCACCATCGCTTACGTCAAACACAATAGGCAATATCCTTTATGAACAATTTCCAAAACTATATACATATCCACACACAATTAAATGACTCGTATTATAATATAAATAAATGTGGAAAAAAAACTATTGCGCAACAAACATCCAAAGATGGTTGATGAAACGCCTGAACTCTGGAAAAGAACAGCTATTCCAGATTATAATTAGTATTAGTAGTTTGAAAAACAAATCTTTTCTTATTTTAACTTTCTTAACTTATGTCATGAACTGCGAAATCTAATCGTAACTACCTATTTAAAGTTAGTTACCTACTATTTATTCTCAAAGGTTTGAATCTTTACATTGTACATTTCTAACACGATAAATTACATAAGCCCAGACACTATAATAACAAACATACACTTCAATTTGTATAGGTAGATTAGCGTCTGTTTAAACAAGAACAAAATTTAAAATTTTGATTAACCCCCCGACTACCTCGGATTTGTAATTTGTCAAACACTCAATTGGTCAAGCCTTTTCATCTGATACCCATATTGAGGGAGAAGTGAAAAAAGAAATGTAATTCGTCATTTTGTGGTGGCGGCCCTCTTGGATTTGAATTTTGCCAACGTGCATAGTATTCTACTAGTCAAGCCCTTTCATTTGATTCCCATATTGAGATAGCAGTGAATAAAAAAAGTATATCGCCATTTTGTGGTGGCATCTATCTTGGATTTGAAATTTGTCATAATGTTTCGTATTCTACTAACCAAGCCCATTCATTTGATACCCATATTGAAGGATGTTGTGAAGAAATATTTTGTCAGTAATTTTGTGGAGAGAGAAATTCAATTCAGGATGGCCCTGAATTGATATTTATTAACCAAACACAGCTAAAAACCAACGCACGGAAACAAACCTTCAAATAAAAAAACCGCATCGAAATCCGTCCATCCGTTTGAGCTCTACGGTGCCACATACAGACAGACACACATCGACGTCAAAATTATAACACGTCGTCAAAGTTATTTTGGTCGGGGGTTAGAAATAAGTTTCTATAGATAAAATAAATAATCATCACCTGCGTTCTACGGGGTCATCCGTATTGCTGAATTTACCCAAAGCATTACTTCTATTGGCTCTATTTCTGCCATTAATTTATCTACGCAACAACAGAGGTCTATTGCTCACCAATTATAAGACATCAACTTTTTGTTCCTATCCTATTCTACTAAACAAAAAGTTATACGAGCGCATTCCCGGTTCCCGACCCGCCCTTGCATTCCATCAAGATAGGTACCTAGTCAAGATATAAAACGTTCAACCTCAGGGTTCAACTTTTAAGTGGAATGTGAAACAAAAAAAAAGATTGATGCTCTTAGAAATGGGAGCAGACAGGAGGTTGCGCTAGCGCAATGCGTCGACGCTGATGGCAATAAGTTACAATGTTGAAAAAACGTGTAAAAATCTTAAGTAGGTACCTACCTAATATCAGCACTGAAACAAAATCAACGACATAATACCATCTCATGACTGGTGATGGTAGATACTAATTAGCCATGTGGCGTTTGATGGCAGGAAGGTGGCAAATGGTATGTTGTCAGTCACTAAATTGGTAGATACTAATTTGGCGGATGTCGTCCTCCTTCCGTTGCAAATTGGGTAACGGTTTTTTGACATCACGCGTGTTTCTCATTTGCTAAGCTATACCAATTTAACATTTGAAATTACTTACTCTAAGTTTGCTCAACGCTGTATGAATGTTGGTTTATTAGTAGAACTCAATCTTATGCATATTACCTATATTGGATACGTTTCTACTATCTATTAAAACATTTTTTTTAACTTGTATACTTTTACAGTTGACCGCCATTTCGCCTGATGTTAAGCGACGATGCGGTCTACGATGGAACGTGTTTACACCATTGTACCCATCGGGAATAACCGATCCAGGCAAAGCATTCTACAGCCCAGACGTTCTTATCACAAAATTAGAGTCAAACCTCTTCCTTCGTGTCTTTGAACCATCAACCATGAAATTATGTCGCTTTTTCGAACTACGAGCATTCCGCTATAAAAAAAGGGCAAGGTGGTATTAGATCATGCAGATCAGTCGCACACTGTCCGAAGTGTATCCGATAAGCTAACAATTTTTCAGCGATGTTCGAGACTTTGAAGTGTTTTTCGCACAAGAGTGTCGTTGCCTATGACCCATGAGCCTTTTGGCACGTCTCGATCGATTCCAGAGCCTCCAGCTGATACTTTGCTGATAAATCCCAAAGGTGCTAATGTACGAGTACTACGAGTAGTACCTAAGCGCATGATACGATAACACTCTCAAAACAGCTATTGAAATGATGGGTAGCGCCATCTACCGCAAATATAACGAACTAATAACACATTATCGCAGCGTCATCCACGCTATTCTATGGCTGAAGTATAAGTAAATAATATTTTATGTAATCTCTTTGTCATTCACTGTTTAAAATTTGAAACTACCTATCCTGCTGGCGCTGTTTCTAATTTCTAAAATAATGTTAAAAAGAGGGGTTTAGCTATTTAGAGTTTGATGTTTTTCTACAGCATCAAGCAAGCTACTTAATAGTTAATAGTCAACAACCAGGTACATAGATCAAATGTAAACGTTTTCTTTAGAGTTTACAGAAATACAAAAAATGGTGTAAAATATGATGGGTGGCATTCGAATTAATGCTCCTCTCGCATTTTTTCTATTAGACTGGTTAGTTTTTAAGTAACACCTTGATAATGATAATACTATAGTTATCCTGCTAATATTATAAATGCTAAAAGTAAGAATGTATGTTTGTTAATATTTCACGTAAAAGCTATTTAAGCAACTTGGATAAAATTTAGGCTGTAGGCTGTTTTTATCCTAGGAAAATTACAGGATTGGGGGCAACGCGGGTGAAACCGCGACGCGCGGCTAGTGCTTTAATAAATGATATCATATGACATTTTTTTTAAATTAAACAACAGTGATATATTTTATATTATAATGATTCTATACCCCAAACTTCTTCAAATGCTGAGCACAACTTTGCACAAGTCAATGCTGCTGACAAAGGGTAGTTGCTTATAGATATGACATCTTCTGAGTAATCCACTTCCACTTTTCCGTGAGCCATTGCCCCAATAACCATCACAACAGGCTCATCCTTAGGCACTAAGTCTCTTGGAGTTGTCACCACTTTTGAACTAAATGACATGGTGATCTTCTTCACTCCCACTGGCAAATGTGATGTGACTGGGTTCTTTATTACTTTTAACAATTTCATGGGGCCATCTGATGCTCTGATTGCAAACTTGTGGAGAAGTTGTACTGAAAAAAAGAACAAGGAAGTTTCGATACAATAAAACAAAAGGTATAACTAAAAGCTAATACTGTAGGTGCTCGATAATCCGGCACCCGATTTTTTCCCTCTATTGCCAGATTGTCGGAACTGCCGGATTATCGAATTTATATAGGAAGTAAAAGCTTTTACACATGTACAATGTAAATGAAGTCTACATATCATAGATTCATGCTGCAAAACAAGAAAAAACAAACACGTGGCTTCACTATTAAGGTTAGGCCCGGACTGCCGATCGAGAGAAACTACTCGAACCCACTCAGTCGTCCGGCGTTCAGCTGTGTATAATGATTATAGAGCGGGCTACCTGAGTCCCAAAATGCCGGACTACTGAGCAAGCCGGATTGGCGAGCGCCGGATTATCGCGCGCCTACTGTACTTTGCTAAATTTAGTAGCTACTGTATTAAGTGAATTATAATAGCATTCAGTAAGCCAGCATATTGAATTGAGAATTGCTTGCTTCTGAATTCAGTCGACTAAATTTAGCAAAGTGTAAATAACACTTTAACTTTATAAATTAAGTCTAATAATGTAACTAAATATAAAGTAAAACTTTTTATTGGATTGGTTTAAAATTAAACAATTTTACCATCATAACATACATAGCTTTACACACCACAAAGCTTCTGTGTTCAGGGGTTGTTGCTATGATCAAAATATTAAAATTATGTTGTGTTTAATATCAAGAAAATTAAATGACACTCACCCATTAAACCAGCAAATCTTTTAAATGTCCGTGGTATTCTTGTCTGAGGATTTATTTCAATGAGAACATTCTTTTCTGTATGAATATATACTTGTAAAAGACCTGCCCTATTCAGAGGAGAGTCCATAAGCATTAACAGCGACTGGTGCGTGATATCCGGCCGACATGAACCCGGGTCTCGATCATTTTTCCTTAGTATGTGAGCATGGTCATCACAGTTCAATAACTCAAAACTGTTGCCCGACTGAAAAGAAAAACTATTCATTAATAAAACCAAGTTCTGCACCATATTTGATGTTACTCAGAACTATACACACATTTTCAATTCCACAAATTATGATTAGTGTTCATGCACATAGGTTATGACGAACGACTTTTTTATTTCGTACTTACTTTTACAGTCTCTAACTGTGCGTTCTCCAGTATAACAATAAGACGTTTCTCTTGTTTCTTAATATGTGCCGTAACGAGGTGCTTCGGTATGGGATCAAACTCAAATTCATCGTCTTTAGTTTGTAGCTTACGTTTCTTACCCATAGCTTAGTTCTTTACGACAAACGATCTGAATAAACCACCCTAATTAGCTCCGTGACTAATTGACAGGATAACACAATTATTGAGCTAAATTACTTAATAGAATATTAATAATTAAGTTTGAAAAATGAACATAAACACACGTGTGATCAGGTTACCTTGGTTCAACTTTGTTTTGAGTGTTTTGACTTTAGACATTGACATATTTGACACGTTCGTAAAAATAATAGACTTCTTACTTTAGTGATCTGTGCTGTTTAGTTTACATTTTACAAGTTTACCTCTTATCTAGTCTACCGCCTAGAAAACGTCTATCTTTTTCACAGATTTCTATAAAATCGAAAAAGATGATCCCACCACCACGCGGGATAAGATATCAAACAAAAGAGTTGCGCAGTGGCAGTGTATCAGTTTCCTTAAGGCGTTATTACACCCTCGTTATTTAGACAGTCTTAGTCTAAGTAGCGTGGTGTAATAAAGCGCTTATTATAGTCCGTTCCACGAAGAGGTGTAGAAAATGTAAACAAAGGTGCTACCATAACATAAAAATCGTTTAACCTTAGGATTTTTCTAAAACTGTCTTAAAATATTTTTCACAAATATGATTCGACTTTACTGTGATCTTAAATACAACATACTTGGTTTGTATTGATCAAATAACGATTTATTAACTTATCTTGAAAGTTATAAATAGTAATTGTAGAATGTGGTAGATACGGTTTTAAACAGTGGCAATTTGATCTATGTTTCTCAAACTGCGAATCCCATCAAAACATAAATGTGAAGTGAAAGACAAGTTCAATATTATGATATTAAAACCAGCCAAGTTAAACTGCTTTTAATAATTATCATTAATCATAAAAACAAATCATATTTTAAGTATTTAAAACTAGTCTATGTTATTATAAATAGATTTTAGAACTGACCATTTAAGACCATTTAGATCTCCATTCTTTAGTCGTTGAAGTCAACAAACAAGGCATATAATATCATAATACTGAACTTTGATCTCACTTCACTTAAGTATACGCATGTTTCTGATATATCATACCATTACTTTTGCACGTAAATTATAAGACGTTTACCTAATGAACCACTAAATAATGTATATTTATTCGCAAGAAAATCTACTAATCCTTACTTTAAGTGCAAAAGTTTAGATGTACGTTGCTCTATCAAGATGGAACAGCTAAACGGCTCAGGTTTAAACGCGGAACACGGTTAGATTATGATCTGGAAAGCATAGGTATAAGTTTATTTTTATGGAGGGAAAATTACGGAAAAGGTATCTAAGCGGGTAAATTTGCGGGACGCTGCTCACATAAGCGACCCACTAAAAGTTCTTTGCTGGGGCTATAATTCTTCCGTGTTGGTGGTGGATTACAAACCTCTCTGACCTCGAAAATTTTTAGGAGCATGCCAGTTTGCTTACAGGTGTTTTCTTTCATGAGCGTAATGCTGCTAAAGCATTACGCTCATGAATCAAAAAAAGCAGAGGTGCGCGTGAGATTAGAACCAGGCACTGCAGCTGCGTATTGGCGTGACAAAACCACCTAAGCCGAGCAATAACTTAATGTTAAAATAAGAAATGTAAAAAAACTTAATGTAAAAACAGAACGCTCATTAACAAATTTGTTTAGATGTAAAAATCTTATATTAGGATAGATGAAAGCACTACTCAGTATTCGATACGTTTTAAAATTAATTGCAACAGCATCTAACGCAGTAGAAATTGATTGCATTTTTGAATGAATTATACCTACCACTCTTGTTAAAAAAATACCCAATGGGGCACTTAAATATTAAAACTATTTGAATCTTCTCAGAACGGGTAGAAATAGTGCCACCAATATATTTTGTGTGCCACCATTTGTTTTGTCATTTTACTTACTTTATTTGTTTGTTACAGAATCAAGTTTCAGGGCCACGTTAGCTATATATTCAGACTTGATTGCTTTTTTAGTTCAAATATAAAACGTAGATCAATAATTATAGCAAGGAATAGTATATAGGTTACCACTTATATAGGTACACTACTTTTTATTAAGACAAAATAATAGCAATGGTAGCTACACAGGTAGTAAGAACTACACTAGTGATGTGCTGTATTGTGAAAAAAGTACATCCACGGATACGGATCTGAATGTGGATATATATACGAGTATCTAAAGCTGCGCTAGTAGGTTCATATCAGATTTGGCTGGGCAGGGAGAGAAAAACGAGTAATGAAGGTGAGTGTTGATGTACGTCAGAAAGGGGCCCCTTAAACGTACGCCCGAGTCACAAGTCTCGGGATCTACTCGGGATTTCTCTCTCTCTGCCGCACGATGGACCCGGCATATATATATATACTTATATATTTACATCCCACCCCTTATGTAAATATATATTAAATTTAAGTTTACTAAAAAGTCAGTCATTTCACATACATAATGAAAAAGGAATTTAAGTGCTACATAACAAAACAAAGCTGTACTTAATAATTAATATTAATAAAAACTGTTTATATGTTACTATTGTGTTCCATGAACCAACCACCCAAGTTATTTTTGTATTAATGTTTTAAACTTATGCGCACCACATATTTAATAAACGTATAATTATAAAATACTAAAAATAAGACAAAAGGTTGGAAACGGACTTATTGGAATATATTTAACCTTGTTATGTGACGAAAATCTAAAAGGGCAAACAGAGACGCTTACAACGAACTATCTTCTAAAACAAAGGTTGAGTAATGCTGGTCTGTCATATTGAGAGTGACATTGATTTGTTTACATTTTCTTCACCTCTTCGTGGAACGGACTATAGACTATGCGTTATTAAGCACTCGTTATTCAGACTGTCTAAGAGCCTAATTTTTCGGCTCGCTATTACACCAGTCTGAAAAACGTCAACAACAGTCTGCGCTCGCGCTTACGCGATACAACTCTAGAATCAGAATCAGCATCATTTATTGCATAACTGTGTACAAAATAAGATGGTAGATACTAAACGTAATTAAGTAACAACAGTTTACCCATGTCGGGCGTGCAATATTAAGTTTAACATACATATAAAATATTACGAATATAACACATTTTACATGGTAAAATAATTAAGTATTTACAAATTTACATAGGTATAAAATTAAGGATAAAAATGAAATATGTTAAGAAAAGTTGAAAAAGAACATGAAACATGAAGTAGTTAAGAAAAGTTAATATCTAAATCAATCTACTCTAAAGAACAATTGTACCCTAGTTTCAAATACATTTATAACTACAGAAATTTATTTACAACCGTAGTGATAAATACTTAACGCATGGTAAACACTTTAATAATTAAATATAAACTTAACAAAAATTAAAATTTTATATTGCCCATTGTTAACCTTATCTATTATCTAAATACAAACAAAACCACAATAATTAGCATTATTCATTATTAATTTTCGCGTTCGCTCGCAGAACTGACAACCGATGGGGAAGAAAGGTTCTCGAGTGGCGACCACGAACCGCCAGACGCCGTGTTGGACGGCCTCCCACTAGATGGACAGATGACCTCACAAAGGTCGCTGGAAACCGCTGGTTGCAGGTTGCGCAGGACCGTTCGTTGTGGAAATCTAGGGGAGGCCTATGTTCAACAGTGGACGTCTTGCGGCTGATGATGATGATGATGATTATTAATTTTCAAAATATTCGCTTAACTTATAATAGACCTTCGATACAAGCAATTTTTTTTAAGTTATTTTGAATTTGGCTGTTTTAATGACTTCAGCTCCACCGGTAGGTGGTTGTATATTTTAATCGCAGTATAAAATGAGCTATTGAAAAATATTACATTATTGACTTGTCGAACAGAAATGTTGAATTTATGCTTGGTACGTAAAGTATCAGCACGGCTTGAAGGTATGTTGAAAAAAAGGCTTTCATTATTTTTTACAAACATACATATTCCTAATACATATATATATTCCTGTTAGAGTCAATAACTTATACTCCTTGAAAACACTTCGTAAAGAGTCAGTGCTTTTTAAGTTAAATATTACACGAAGGCATTTTTTTTGTAACAGAAATGTCGATTCTACGTCTGTTGAGTTTCCCCAAAATATTATTCCGTAACTTAAATGAGGATATACATTTCCATAGTATACGTCTGTTGCAATAGCCTTAGAAGTAGCTTCTTTAATTATAGATAACGTATAGCAATTTTGCGATAATTTAAGATTTAATTTACGAATATGTTGTTTCCAGTTTAAGTTTGTATCTAATGTCATTCCAAGAAAAATTGTTTCATTGACAGTGTTTAATTGATTCCCTTTGTGTTCAATGTTCAACGGGATAGGGGTATGCTTATAGTTTCTAAAATTTATCAATTTTGTTTTATCAATATTAACTTTTAAACTCAAACTTTCTAAGTATTTTATAACAAGGCGTAATACATAATTTACTTCAGTTTCAAATTCTGCAAAAGGCTTAGTAGTTTTGGGATATATATTGTGGCATCATCGGCAAACATTACAGTTAAGTATTTAGCTACAGATGGGAGTTCGTTTATGTATATCAAAAATAGTAAGGGCCCAAAAGTACTACCCTGTGGAACTCCTAACGTGAAATTCATATATTTTGATAAGGCTAGTTTAAAGTTTTAGTATTTTTATCATATGTATTTAGTGATGTTGCTTGGGTACGATTTTCCAAGTAAGAGGCAATTAGTTTCAGAGCTTGACCTCTGATTCCTATGTGTTCCAATTTGTTAATTAATATGTTGTGTTCTACGCAGTCAAATGCTTTAGATAAGTCTGAAAATAGCGCCACGCCTGTTTTCTTAATATTAATGTCGTTCCATATCTGTTTCAACATATTGAATGTAGCTAAAGAAGTATTTATACCTTTCTGAAAGCCATACTTATTGTTGTTTAAGATGTTTGAGAACTCAAGAATGATGATAATCTATTATAAATCGCCTTTTCAAATATTTTAGAGAAACATGGTAAAAGTGCTATAGGCCTATAATTATTTACATCATTTTTTTATCCTTTTTTATATAGCGGTTTAACTAAGACCCTTTTGAGGGCATCTGGAAAACATTCATTTATGAATGATAAGTTTATGACATGTACTAGAGGATCAACGATGTATTCAATGCAAGTTTTAATTAATTGCACAGGAACATTATCATATCCTGAGGACTTTTTATTCTATACATTTTTTACAATATTTTTACTTCTATACGATCTACAGGAGTAAAAAAAATGGTTTTACAGTTTGCTTTACTTTTGTTAACATTTTTGAAGTGATTATTAAACTTCTGTGAAATTAATAATGGATCAGTCACAATTTTATTATCTATTTTCAAACTGTCTATGGTAGTATTTTTATTGTTTACTGGGCATATTTGAACTTTATTTTATGTATTTTATATTGGATGCTTTTTTTGAATATCGTAGGTATAACACGTTTAAGTATTTTCGAGATTTTTTTATATTTATTTAATGATTCTTAATTTTATTATTAAACATAGTATTTAAGTAAAGTTCTTTAAATTTTTCTTACTTGATATCGTTATTCCGGTAGTTTTCCAATTTTGTTCCTTTCTATGGTTTATTTTCACTCTTTCTAATGGAATACACAGATTGAATATGAGAGAGAATAATTCAATAAATGTATTATACGCTTTGTTTACGTCTGTCTCACTATAAAGTTCATTGAAACTTATTTTGGAAATGTGGCTCATGAACTTATGAGATAAGTTCTGTTTCTTTTTTCTTGAAACCACGTTTTTTCACAAAAACTTAGATTTGTATGTATTTGTATTATTTGTGCTGTGTGATCAGATATATCACTTTGCATGCGAATAATTTCAGTTTTATACTTTTTTTATATTTGTCAGTATATTATCTATGCAGGTTTGGGTCTGAACTGTAATCCTGGTTGGACATGTAATAGTAGGGTGCATTTTGAAAAAGTTTAGTGTGTTTTTAAATGTTTCAGTTGTTTTGCTTTTTTCTAGTAGATTTATGTTGTAGTCTCCTAATATGAAAACCTTTTTGGTATTATGCCTGGCCCTAATAGTTAACTTATGGAGCATTGTTTCTAAAGTCTGTTTAAAAATTTAAAGTTTCCTGTTGGAGACCTGTAGTTACCAACAATTACGGTGTTGAGTTTGGGAAGAAGTATTTCGCAATATTCGAAATGACATTCAATGGACATCTCATTTACCCAGTCCAGTTATTTTGTAATTTATGTTATTTTTAACAAAAATACAAACGCCGCCTTTAGTTTTTAACCCCCGACCAAAAAAAAGGGTGTTATAAGTTTGACGTCGATGTCTGTCTGTCTGTGTGTGTGTCTGTCTGTGGCACCGTAGAGCTCAAACGGATGGGCCGATTTCGATGCGGTTTTTTTATTTGAAAGTTAATATCCGTGCGGGTGTTCTTAGCTATGTTTGGTTAATATCGATTCAAAATAGCCGCCTCCACAAAATGGCGGACGAAATATTTCTTCACAACCTACCTCAATATGGGTATTAAATGAAAAGGCTTGTAAAAGATCAAAGGCTCCAGATATATATAAATATCTTTTCCATCCTGGACACGGCTCACAAATTGTAAATGATCGCCGCTCACTGAATTAAAAAAACAACAATATAATAATATTAATCCTATACTATCCTATCACACGCACAAAATGTAAAAGATCCAACGTGCAACTCCAAGGAGCTGTTCTCTGCTGGAAGAGTCCAAATAAAATGAGTAATTTAAAGAACTACTCTGGCTGAAGGCCAAAACATATTAAATTAAGCTGAAGGCTTTTTAAGTAAAGAATTATGTAAATTGGATATAGTTAAGGATTTGAATTTAAAAGATTATTAAGTTTGTTGATAGAAGATTGTTAGATTGGCCGAAGTGATCATCTAATGGAACCTAAAGGACCTTCGTTGTAGCCGCCATACCCATAGCTCTATGAAAAGACCGGTTTACCTATATATGCCTAAGAAATAAAGAATTAAGAAAGAAAACTTATATAATTTACCTACTAAAATACAGTTAGAGAAAACCCTAGATATACCTACAGTTAGAAGTATGTAGTAGCAGCAGCAGCAGAACTTCCAGCTCGTTATCGATGTAGATTTTAGCTTGCCTAAATGTTTAGGATGCAGTTTGTGAACTCTAGAATCAACCAAGGTCTAGAAAGAAATTCATTATATCAAAGATAACATCGCTTCCTTATTAATCCACAGTACTAATTTAAACTCTCGAATATAGAAATATACTAAATTTAGATCTTACTGAAAACTTGGCTGAATCAAAAGATAACAAACTAAAGAAAGTTATTTCATTAGTCTACAGGTCTCCGATTTTTAAAGAACTGTAAAGATAGAAGTAATTTTACCTACAAAGAAAGAATAGTTAAGGGCATCTGAAGTTATTTGAAATCTCGATCAAATTCACAAAACAAGAGCATTATAATGTGAAACTGCAAATTAACTCTACAGTTAAACATAAATAATAGTTAACGACAGAACAATCGGTCGCAAAATTTAGGTATCTGTAAGAGAAGTTTTGTGAGTTCAAATCTGAAAGTTCATGATAAGTTAATTGATACTGAAACCTGCCTGCCTACAGAATTATATAGCTAACTACTTTTTACTACAAATGAAAAACAAGTATATGAATTTTAGTTTGGTTTATTATTTTTGGCTTAAACAGCATAGACGGACTCCGAGAGGATGCTCACGTCTCTTGCAAAGTTTGTGACCGTTATTTTCGCAAGGCCCTAGACTTGAGGAAATAAAATAACAAAGAAAACCTCAAATCGGGGTAAGAGACTACACTTTACCCAAAAAAGGTATTCTTTGGGGATTATAATCTAATCTACTACTACCTAGATAGTAATAAAATCAGGATATTGCCCTGCAAGTTCGGAAGGAAAGTCACAGTGTCAGAATTCTGTCCGTTCTAAGTAACAGGAAACTAACGAGCTCGGCTATGCTTGGCTCTCAGACCGTCTTCCAAGTCTGGCAGACCAAAATACTCATTCTATTAGAGTTGGAGAACTAAGAGTTTTATAAACCCCAATGAATAAACTAACATACAACTTAATTAATCAGTGATTACAATATTCTGTACAAAATTTAATACATATTTTGAATAACCGCTGTCATCTTAAAACACTTAGGAAAACATCAGGATTCAATGTGAATCATAATAGACTCGTTTTTTTTACTGTTTGATTTCTATACAAAATTAACCAATTATACGAATTGACTTTAAAGCCTCGTTTGAACTAAAGCGTCGTTCTGCATCAGATATTCTTGGCTATATCTCTTCACTCCGATGCCGCACATATGAAATTTAGAGACGGACTAGAAACTATTTTTTTTTATTTTTTAAAGAGCACTTCATTGACTTCCTTCAGAAATACGTTGACATGCCTGGACTAGAACCAGAGCTCTGTAGCTTCTCCGTAAAATACGTGACTGTCTTCCAAGACATAAGACACGCCTGGACTCGACTCAGGATTCCTGGGTCTAAAAATGCTGCAAAATGTATAAATGTTAGTACTCACATATGAAGGATCTTTCCTTCTTTCCTCGTCTATTTTACACGATGCCTCATTTTAGCTCCAAATTACAACAGGATCTCAGTATGGGTTACGAAACTTAGTAGCACTTTTAACACACGAGTTAAATGATATTTTCTTGAAAATTTATACTTGAAAATTCATTTTTTTTTCGAGTTTCTTTTTCGAGAGCGTTTTCCCGAGTCCCCCGAATGACCGAGATACGTCCCTAATTTTTTCTGACATCCAAAAAACAAAAGAATCCCAAAATTTTAATATTTAAAAATAAAATTGAAACGCAATACTTTAAAGAAGTTTGATTTGAATTCTGTTAACGAGGTCGTACATGGCCCGTTACAGGCTTAACTAGTAAAGTACTATACGCTTTAACAAATTTCAAATCCAAGATGGCCGCTACCACAAAATGGCGAATTACATTTCTATTTTCACAACTCCTTATGGGTATCAAATGAAAGGGCTTGACTAGTAGAATGTTGTACAGATAACAAATCTTAGGTAGTCAAAATTTTTAATTTTGTTCTTGTTTTATTTCTTGAGAAGTGAGCAGCTTTGCTAAATCCGTCGATTTGCAATGTATTTACTTCGTGATCACGAAGATGTATTTCAGTGAAATAAATAACATGTGGCTTATGTTCGTTGTTAATTAATTCTATGTCATCTACTTTGCGTCTCATACTACGTATATTTAAATGCATAATGCTGAATAAATTTGCATTATTGTGAGACACGAAAAAACTTAGTGGCATCATTTCTGGGGTCAAATGTTAACGGCGGGGTGTCTATATTTATTGATGTAGCGGTTTGTTTTTTTGATATATGGGTTTGTTTTTTAAAATAAAGTGGTATGGTCCCTGGTTTGTAGTTAGGATTTTTATTTGAGGTTTCATCTCGAGTGCCGATGTCAACTGTTTTTCTTACTTTATTAAGGAATGGTTCCGAGCATAAGTTTTTTTCTGTTTTGTGTCCATTTACGCGTGTAATATTATCATTGAGAAAAGCGACGGCATAATCGACAGTATTTATTTGATTATTTATTGACTTTACCAAACGATTCAAATAATGCCCATGGTACCCACGGGTGTTTAGATGACGTACCTTTTGCTCAGTTTGTAAATATTTACAATTGTTAAATTTACTGGATAAATTTCTGTAGTTTGAGTTTATCATATATCCTTATTTAAGTGTCTTTTCATTCGTTTTTTGTTTATTCTCACTTTGTATTTTAGTATCTGTCATAAATTCAAATGGATCTCGCTCATGTTTCCTGACTTTGTCTCTTCCATGTTGTTTCTGTGGGTTGGTAGTACGAGTATTTTGAAACCCAATCGTGGATGGTTTGATGTATTCTTTGTTGGTTTGAGCATTTGAACGTGGTTCTGTATTTTTCTTGCAAAACTGTAGGTTTTCATTTTGGTTTATTTTCATAGTTCTTTCATTTTGTACTATCTCTTTCAGGATAAAAGTTTCCGTGTATAGATTATTTATTTCATCTTTAGCTTTAAGGAGCTGTTTAGTAAGCTCTGCGATTTCTTGTTTGAGATAAAGTGTTTCTTCCATTTTACTGCTTTCATTCTAGGGCTTTTAAAAGTACTTCTTTTTCTTTACTGCACGTTATTATGGTATTTATTCATTTAAATCAATGAAAAGAATTTTAAGTGTTTAAGATAAGTATAATAACAGCGAGATCAAAAATAAAATAATGGCATTCGAACTCCGAATACCCAAAACACAAAAACAAAAATTACCGCGAATATCAATGAACCAATCATGAACCAATGAAATGATATTTTAAGACTATATGTCAATGTCAGTGTCATATATTTGTCAGTTTTTTCTTATTACAGATAATTACACTACTCGTTATTCAGACTGTATGATTCGTCGAACCCGATTTTGCTGTCTGAATCCAGAGTCTAACCAGTCTGACGCTTATTACACATTACACATAACACCACGCTACTTAGACTAAGACTGTCTGAATAACGAGTGGTGTAATAACGCCTTTAGCAACTACCGTCAAATCGTAATGAAAGTCACTGTCAATGAGCTACCTTCATGAAAGTCATACCGGTCCACAGACTAAGTAGTACACTCAGACGGACATGTCGGGAACAAGGAAAATTGGTCTATGGTTCTAGACTAAATCTACTTGGTTGGTTTGGTTTATGGCTTTTATTTAAATCTACTTTATCTGTGCTGAAAATGATATCTGACTCTGTCGTTATTTTTTTTTAAATTACACAAACTGCATCAACACATAGATTTCATTTGCCAACTGGTGCTTTCGTGCCAGTACGCAAATCATACATTATTTATTTTTTTGCGCCTAAAAGGAACTAGTGTCTATGAGAAAAATATACACATAGATTGAATTGATGCATTTATTTCTTCTTAAGTTCCACAACAGAGTTTTCTCAGCAAAAGTATCACCACTTCACAGGATATATGTCATAATTGGAGTTTTTTCTTTCCAATGTGGATACGAATATAACACACGTATTTTCCGAAGTAACTCCAACCTCGTGCAATAAACTTTTTAGGTAAATCTTAGGTAAGGTGCAAAAAGTACATTTGCAGCTAATAAATAACAGAAATACACGAAAATAAATCAAACAATAACAATTATGATCAACTCACAAACGTCATAACAACCAAAAAAGAGCACAGAGTAAGTAGAGAAATAAGAAATAGGTCCTATAGTTTTATGAAAAAACAAAACCAAAACTGGTTTAGAGATGCCCGATAATATGATAATTAAATCTTAAAATCGAAACTAAGCGGAATATCGATACCCATTACAAAATGTAGGCTATGAGATACGTTCCACTTTATGAAATGTATGTCTAGCCTGAGTAGTGAAATAGTCTGTGGCTGGTCACCATTGTTAGTTGCGCGCGCATTTTTTGAGCACTGATTATTTTTTGCCGCCATAACGAAACATTTTTAACAATTCGTTTTCTATGGTCACTAGACTAAATCTACTTAATCTATGCTGAAAATGATATTTGACTTTTTTATTAAACAAATTGCATCAACACAACGTTGTTTATTTGCCAACTCAACAAGATGTTAATAGTGGAAATTATATTTTTACTAGTAATTTATTCATAAGTGTGCTGAAAAACGTCGTATGATACACGTGTGTATCACCTATTGATGATGATTTTTCGACAAATGATCAACTACCTAGTAAATTGATCAACTAACGATTCTTGTTATTTTCCGGTGACATATACAAAATTTCAGCTCAATTGATTAAATATATCTCCTTCAAAGTTGAGCATTAAGATTCCACCCGAAAAAAACATAAATATAGAGGTACATACCTACTACCTATATAACTACAAGTTAAATAAAAACTATAATAATTATAAAAATAAATTGGCAGCGCCAGAATAAATTCTGAAGTTAGATGTTTTTAGATTAACCTTTTTTTTACTTGCTCAAAGTAACGATTTTAGATGATACTGTAAGTCTGTGAAACAATTTAAGTAGCATGTGCAGGTGCCTCCTATATACATATGTTACAATTGCTGTTCACTAGTTTACCTACAACTGGGGGAATTTCAGATGTCGCCTAAGAGGATGCCATTAGCATGCCATTTAGCCGTATATTTAGATGGATTAAAGGGAAAATAACGTAAATGGAATAAACGCCTTTCACAGATGAAGAAATGAGGAACCAATTACAGATATTAGATACTAGAATGTTATTAATAATTTACATATACGTTACATTAATGATATTAGGTTCTCGTACATTGTAAATCCCTACGTCAATGATTATTTTATTTCAGAATAGATAACTTGTATGTACCTACAGTCCTACACACACTACTACACATTTAAAAGTTATTTTACAGAGTAAAACGATTTTGTTTATAACATGAGCTTTAATCTGATTGTAAAATAATTGTCTGAGGGTACATCTTTTATACACTCAGGTAGGCGGTTGTACAAAGTTACATCCTACAAAGTTAAGTCCTACGTAAGCTGAATTCGCAGATTTAGCTATAACTATTAGGTGTTATCACGTTATCAGTCTGCCCTGTGTCTATTAAACTGTTTTCCAATTTTTGTGTCAGAATCTGATTGAACTGTAATGAGGAGGTTACTATTAAGTTTC
Source organism: Ectropis grisescens (assembly GCA_017562165.1). Classification (NCBI taxonomy): domain Eukaryota; kingdom Metazoa; phylum Arthropoda; class Insecta; order Lepidoptera; family Geometridae; genus Ectropis; species Ectropis grisescens. Next base: position 9,330,189 of record CM029781.1, on the reverse strand, counting down.
GTTTAAACTTCTTCAGTTTCTTGTGGCTTCCATTTACACCTATACCTGTCTGCCCGTCTCATCATCAAATGTCGTGGAAAAAAGAAACCTAATGTTTCAGCCTTGTCGAGCGTAGTTCCTGGGAATCGTGCAAAAAAACAAACATTATAACAGTTTCTTTTTTCAAAAAATCTTAGTTACCTATGATCGTACTAAACGTATCTGGATAGTGATATAGATAAGGTTTTTTATGATTGATAAGATTTAAAAGCATACGAATATTTCCAACACAAAAGGTTGAATAATGTTGTAGTTGAACACGTCGATATAAAACAATGGATGTGCCCTGAGTAACTTGAAATTGGTAATAAACTGAGTCTCTATGTGTGTCGTAAGTAGTTTACACATAACTAATCTACTTGACCCCTAAAATCCCTAGCGGCGCGATATGCTGTGGTTCTACTTATTTTGGTTGTTGACAACGAATAGGTGTATGGAGATCTTTGGTTGAACACGCCTAGCGTGTTCGAGACGGTTGGTTGGTTGGATAGCATTGAATGATTAAGCAGGGGTTCAAAATTTTTAATAGATACGATGCAGTTTCAACTCCATGTAACGAATACTTACAATGAATTCGATCCAGTGATAATCGATAAACCGTCTAATTTTTAGGTATCCCTCTTAACGTGGAATTTTTAGAATCACAGACTAAGTACACCTAGAACTCTTTTGAATTTTACAAGGTGTGACGTTGGCATGAAATCAAATTGTGACTACTGAAGTAAAGTCTACTTAGTCTGTGAAAAAAGCGAGGGGAGCAGAAGTGTCAGATTTGTTAGGCTGGACGTCAAACTCGAATGACATAATGAAAAAAAAAAGAAAATGACATTAGATTTGTATGAGGTTTACCCCCCGTGTACCGGTCATATCATATTCAGCAAAGATCAATCACCCCCGTAGGGATGGGCAAATAAACAAAATATATCGATATAAACCGTATCGATACTTTCCAAATGTATCGATATATATTTTCAAAAAATATCGATATTTCGATATATCGATTTTTTCAAGAGAAGGTTACTTAAATATTAAGCACTTATTCATTAGATAATTAAAAAATTGGTTGCCTGTAAAGTCGGTATCCGGGCGAAAGTTTTACGTGACGACTTTGAGTGGTAAAATAATTTTACGGAAGGGACGCGTGCCTTTCACTTTTTATGTCTGTCTCTCTCGCTCTTAGGCGGGCTAACCATGCCCGAGTGGAAGGGACGCGTGCCTCTCACTCGCTCTCGTTGTGATTGCATAACGTGAGCGGAGCGTAACGCAGTTTCTTGAAGTGTCACCCGGCAAACCAATTTATAAGACGTTGTCACGTCAAAATGAAAATACAAAATATCTTTCATAATATTGATGTGACAAAGTCTAATAAATCGATGAACAGAAAAAGTATCCCGTTACGCTCATTGTACGCTTGCGCCGCATATATCAGTGTTTTGTTATGACGTTGTCACGTTAAATTATCGTTTGTAAACCAACCGACTTTACAGACAACCAATTTTATTATTTATTCATTATTCGTGCATATTTTACTGTTCAAAATTAACCATCACTGAAACCAGTATTCGTCTGCGTTATGTAGGTGTATTACTGCGCATTTAACCACCGTGTTGTCACTAGCTCCGCTCCGACCTAGATATACAATAGTCTGATATAGACATCAGCAGCACTCTTTCTTTAATGTGCTTACCTGTCAATCTGCTCCTATTATCTGGCACTGTTAAATTAACGACTGAAGCTACCCTTTCGGATAATACCGATAAAGCTTGACATAATATTAGATAGAGCGATTTCCGAAAGAACCAGCGTAAAAATTTGAAAATTCATTCAAAAATATATTGGATCTGAATTCCTCTAAAAAAGTGGTTGGTCCAGTTTTTTTTTTTAGTAATAGTAATTTATTTTTCAATAATTAGATTACAAGACAATATAATATGACGGTAATTTAGCAAGAAGTAAACATATACAAAAATAGGTATTTCCGTGGGTTCCAAACTAGGCTAAGCCTGTGACTTGGACGCACCTCCAGGTTTACAAAACATTTCCAGTTTTAGAAAGTGCTGACGACTAGGTGCCACAATTTGCGAAGGTAATTTAATGACAAAGATAAATTTCATGCAAATAATAATTAGGCAATAAAATACTATTATTTAAGATAAGATTGTTAAAAATTATAATCTGCCATTGTTAGCAATTTGAGATTTAAAACATTTCCTACAAAACATTTTTGGAATGTTAAATTGATTACAAACAGAATATAAATTAATGAAATATGTTAATCAAATTAAATTGAGCTTATTGGTTAAGCTTATTGGGGACAGATCCAGAGCTCAGAATCTCTGGCGTAGCTGTTTTCAGATTTAAAAGCAGCTCACGTCTGCACCAGATAGATATTTCATTTATTTTGCTTTTGCTGATGTTGCTCGGTCAGGCCTTACATCTGGAGAACGTTGTTCTGAATAAATTTGGCACTGAAGAATATTTTGAGCGAATATAGTTGTTTGTGTTTCATATAGCATTTGATACTGCAATTGGAGAATGAAAGTGGATATATGCTTGAAAATTCGAGGCAAAATATATCGTTTTCGATATCCGAAAATTAATATCGAAAATCGATATATCGAAAAGAAAAAAATCGTCGATATATATCGATTATTTTCGAAAATAAAATCGATATTTTGATATATCGATATTTTTTGCCCAAGCCTTTCAATCAGTGTACTACTTACTACTTAGTCTGTGGATCCGTCGTCAATCGAGTCGTGTTCAAATCAAAACCAAAACATCGCGATTTATGATTTTTACAATAGTGATCAAGTGATCTGTGTTTTTACAAGATAACAAGATCCAAATAATTGAAAGTAAAATTATTTTCAGCAATATTTTGTATAATAAAACATGGCTAATGATAGAGAAGTTTTACGAGAAATCTGGGACGGAAAGCTACCGATATGCTTTCAACTAGCTCAAGAAGAAATAATGGAAATACAGCAACCCGATCCATTTTATGTTATGGTCCCAAGATTGAGCTATTTTCCTTTAGTTACTGATAAAGTAAGTTTTTACCTACAGCTTTTATTTACTTATCACTTACTTACATTGGCATTTGAAATTGCTAGGAACTCGATTCATATTATGAAGAGAGTAATTTTCAATGCTTGTTACCATCAACGCAAAGATCACCTTATAATCGTTAACTGTTCCTGAACACCTCGTCCTATATCCTTTTCAGATGAAGAGGCACTTTCTGCGTTTCATTTCTCAAGAAAATTCTGACAGTGAAATGTGGTTGGACTACAATGGTCAACCTCTCAAGTGGCACTATCCCATTGGATTCCTATATGACTTGTACTGTGGAAATGAGCCTCAACTGCCTTGGATATTGACAGTACACTTTTCCAAGTTTCCTGAAGAAATTCTTCTACATTGCCCTAACAAGTATATTCATATCAAATTGTTCATATAATATTACTCATTATTATATCTGATAATATGTAACACAACATGCATAATATTTTGTGTATGTAGGTACATACCTAACATTTATATTGTATTTCTTTCACAACACTTTGAAATTTTTTGACAGGGATGTTGTGGAAGCACATTTCATGTCAACAGTAAAAGAGGCAGATGTACTGAAGCATCGAGGACAAGTTATGTCAACTATGCAGAAGAAAGACCATAATCAACTGTGGCTTGGATTACAGAATGGTAAATGATATTTTTAACCAAGGGATAACCAAACAATATTACTATGTTCTGGATCTAAAGGGCAATGTTTGTAGTGTAATTACATGGCTGAGATAAGTTATTTTTATATTTGAGTGACAAGAGTTGTGCTACCAGTGATTCGGACTCTTCATATTCACAAAACAGCATAGCACTGTATTTTTATGGACAGGCATGATTCAGCCTCATGTCTTACTCCACCCATTAAACTATACTACAGAAAAGAAAACATCTTAATATGGTACCTAATCCATAACTTCTGCAAGAATATGTAATGTGCAGAAAGTTTTTTATTACAGATAAGTTTGATCAGTTCTGGGCAATAAATAGAAGATTGATGGAGTCGCATGGTGATAATGAAGGCTTCAAACACATTCCAATTAAAATATACTGTGATGATGGAATCTGCCAGCAAAAACTAGTCTGTCCAAAGAATGATGATGGCAGCAGAAAAAACATTCAACAAATGATCACAGAACTGTTTCCAGAAAGAGATGGTATTATTGTTTCAATGTTTTTATTTATTATTTTTTTAACAACATAAAAAAGTTATTTACAAATAAAAAAATTCATTTCAGTAAAATTAAGGACACATGGAATAGTAGTCCCATTGGACACCCCACTGCAATGGCTGTCGGAACACATGAGTTATCCAGATAACTTCTTACACTTATGCTTGTGTTAAAAAGTTAAAATAATTTATCATCTAGGGAAAAACTGCATCGGGCTAGTGCCAATAGCTCTAATTAACATTCTTTTAAGATAATACTGGCTCCAAATTTTAAATCAATTTAAGTCGCTTTTATCTTTACAGTGCCTATACAGAAATTTATTGTACTCTATCAGCTCTATGAGTTCAGAGCACAGGCCATGTACACTTCTTTTTCATAATAATTCACATTAAATTTATTGTAATAGTACTTGCTTTTTGAGATCACAATACTTGAGTGTTTGAATTTTATCCTTAACTCAATTATGTTCAAAAATGTGCCATACATTTATCGGTTGAAATGTTAGTTCACACAGTTTATATAGAAAGCATGGCAGCTTACATTTTAATTTGTAAATGGTACTTATTGGTTGGCCAGAAAATTGTATTATTACTAATTCCATATTTAAAATGATTGTACAGAATTTTTGATTACAGAAATGCCTAGACTATACAGAAATTATTTTGCTTCACAATATGGCTAATCTACATTATTTTGTGATAATCATACCAATAAAGATAATACATAAATTATGACATGTATTTGTACAGCTTGCAATAAATTGATAATAATTTAATCTGGGTTCACTTTATTTCACATGATTTTTAAATGGAAACCATTTTTATGTATTACTTGCTGCGGCTGCTTGGTTAGTCATTTATGTAAAATGGGCAATACAAGTGTTAACTCTCCGTAATTATTGTAACTAGTGGTCGAAATTTGACCGTAAAGCAATATTAATCTATTCCCAATTTGACCACAGACTAATGATAAACAAAGGAGTATTTATGGATGTGTATTACAGACATTTGTGGTAGGGTGTGTTATATATATATTGGAACGAAGTTCCTTATCGCGCGTTGTGAAAGGGGGCTAGACGGAAAAAATTCTTACGAAAAGTTGTCACGACACTTATTGCTATTGTAAGCTGTGCGGCGTCGCATGTTTCTCTGTCTGTCTCTCTCTCTCTCTCTTATAGAAAGCAAGCCAGATATTTTCATTTCTATTTCGCATTGAACAGTGTGGTGTCGCGACGATTATTTTTTTGTTGAGTCTATACAGGTTTTAGTAAATAATAAAAATAATAATAATTCCTACACTAATTAATCGAAAGGAACTTCGTTCCATCCGGTTGTCCCTTGACACCTCTCAAGTTTTTTTTTATTTAATATATTTTTTGTGTGTAATTTAAAAAATATTACCAATCTGCACTCTTTCTTTACGTAAATTAGTGTGCAAAATTTCATACTCCTCCGTCTCCACAATATTCGTAAAAAGAGGTACAAAATAATATCTTCACAGTTTAATATATTGTAAAAAAAATCTCTAAACCTTGTAAGTGAAGCAGAAAACTAGCTTATGTTCATTAGCTTCTCACTAGACACGTAATGTCCTGATTGTCATGTCTGTTTAGAGTACTAGTTTCATAAGATATTAATTATACCACAATAGAGCACAGACCCCGTGAACAAAATTTATGGGTCATATGATACAGCAGGAGACTTATGTAGGATGATACAAGGCTGTAAAATAATAATATTCGGCACTATGCTGGCATTTGAAAGCTGTCCAACTGAGTGCAAATTGAAGAGGGGGGGGTTCCAACCCTCGCTCTTTCCTTTTTGTCGTATGATTTTTGTACGGCATTGTGAAATAATGGATTAGAACAGGTATTGACACTATAAAAATTTAAAATATTAATTTTTTAATTACTAGTTTTGTTGGAAAAAATCATGATTTTCCGACGAAGTTCAGTATAAATTTGGTCATTTGATTATGTACGGCATTGGTTCCATACAGTTTCAATACCTGTTCTAATCCATTATTGGCATAAGGAAAGAGCGAGGATAGGAATGGAGGAGGACAGGAATAGAGGATAGTAAATAGCCCCTCTTCAATTTGCTATCTGTTGGACAGCTTTAAAATGCCGGCATAGTGGTGAATCCTATCATTTTTTACCCTTCTATCATTCTATATAGGTCTCCTGCTGTATCATATAACTCATAAATTTTGTTCACGGGCTTGTAGTCTACAAAGGAGACAAATCGACAATAAAACTGGATTGAGCTTAATAAAAACATAAAAAGAGGATCTAGTACACAAAATCAGGTACAAAGCACATAGTATACAGCTTCAACCTACAATTCAATAAAAAATTATCACAACTGTAAAGTCAATACACATTATAGTTCTGCCTCTACCTTCTTCTTGTATTTTTGTACAATGTAAGGAATGTGTTTAGTGAACCTCTTGCAGCCATTATTGGCAAATATAGGTCTTTGCTCTGTTGGTCCGTACGTTATCACTGATAATGCATCCCTGGAACAAAAAGACAAATAATATTATAGTGTCTATCAACCACAACAATGTAGTGTTGAAATCCAAGAATCTGATATTTAATAGTGGTACTACTCTGAACTAATCAGAATTCGCCTGGAGAAGTAACACATCCTTGCCAGTTATTCTAGTGCCAAGTAATAACAGTTTAAAGGGCAATATTTTCAGAAAAATTACAGGGTATAGAGATAAAACGTCTTATATCTCTGAGTGACGAGCGCAGAGCCCAGGTAACTAACTATTTGGACCCTTCAAGTTCCATTAGTGGCGTAACACTGCTGTTATGGGCACGCGTGTTGCTTATCATCAGGCACATGTCCTGCGACGTTTGTCAAGTCTCACTATTAATCCTACGAATATTATAAATGTCAATGATGGATGTTTGTTGCTCAATCACGTCGTAACACATGAATGGGTCTGGCTGATATTTGAAATAGGTAGTATGGAAGAACACATAGGCTACTTCTTGCCCTGGGAAAATAACGGGAAGTGGAATTACGTGGGTAAAACCGCGGGATACTGCTAATTTATTAAATAACTATTAATAAATTATATTGTTTAACAAGAACAAAATGAAAAATTTTGATTAACCCCCGACTACCTCGGATTTGTTATCTGTACAACATTCTACTAGTCAAGCTTTCATTTGATACCCATATTAAGAGACTTGTGAAAAAATGTATTTCGCCATTTTGTGGAAGCGGCCATCTTGAATTTGAAATTTGTCATAGTGAAATGTATTCTACTAGTCAAGCCCTTTCGTTTGATACCCATATTGAGGTAGTACTGAAAAAAATAATATAATTCGCCATTTTGTGGTGGCGGCCATCTTGGATTTGATTTTATTTGTAATGTATAGTATTCTACTAGTCAAGCCCTTTTATTTGATACCCATATTGAGGTAGGTTGTAAAGAAATATTTTGTCCGCCATTTTGTGGAGGCGGCCATCTTGAATCGATATTAACCAAACATAGCTAAGAACACCCGCACGGATATTAACTTTCAAATAAAAAAAACGCATTGAAATCGGCCCATCCGTTTGAGCTCTACGGTGCCACAGACAGACACACACACAGACAGACAGACAGACATCGACGTCAAACTTATAACACCCCTTTTTTGGTCGGGGGTTAAAAATATCCACAGATAAGCTGCAAATGCCATTAAACATTACTACGCAAATGTATCACACGATAACTTACGCCATCATTTCCTGCGTCGGATGATAGACGCCGTGCGCTCGGAACTCGGTGAGCGCACATTTCAACGTGGACCTGCTCCAACGGGAGGAATGGCACGTAGTGGTCAATCAGGTGGTGGGCTATCACTGCTGCTTTCTCAAAACCACCTGGAAATTGTAAACATAAAATCATGCACTATGCAGATCAATATCAGTGATCTGAGGTAAATTAGGAAGCTGAGGAAGTAGTGATCCTATATACTCAAAGTATCATAATAAACACTCAAGAAAACGATGAGTAAAAACATCGTGAGAAAATTGACATGTAACTAGAATCGTTCGAGGTCATGTGTCATTCACCAACCCGCACTGGGCAAGCGTAGTGGATTATGGCCTTGACTCTCTCTCTTGATAGAGAGGGTTCAGAGTCCCAGCAGTGGGAACACTTAGTGGGCTATTTATACAAGCTACCATAGACTGCTGTCTTGTTAACTGTTTGCATATTGTTTGGAAAATTCCTGAAGCTTTTTGAAGACTTACTAATGTTTGTCGCTCAATCACGTCTTAATGCATGAACGGACCGGGTTGAAATTTGAAACCTAAATTTGAAAATTCGGGTAAAACAGGGGGACGCTATTTAATAAAACATGTTTTTCATAGAGATGATTTATTAACTGAAATAATTTTCCATAATAAAAATTCTGAATAAATATCCAGACGATTGAAATGTTATGATTTGTATAATTTTATTCAACAATTTCGGACTGTAGTAGCCATATTATGTTGTATAAAAAGCGTGAAGTAGCATACCTACTATAATAAAAATTCAACGTTGAATTGTTTATGTTTCAAGTGACTAAAATATGTAGTAGGTAGTTAGCATTACTTCTTATAACATGTATTAGGTACTAAACCTGCAGCGCCCTGCAGTTTTACCCGCGTTCCAGTTTCACTTTATTTTCCCGGGATAAAACGTAGGCATGTGTTATTCTTGGTTGTGTTCTATTTTTCCAAATTTCAAGCCGATACCTTTAAACATTCCGACGTGATTGAGCAACATACATTCGCATTTATAATAGGTACTAGCGGCCCGTTCCGGCTTCGCTCGAATATTGTCACATAAAGCCCATTAATCGAAATAAAAACTATCCTATCTTTTAAGTTGGATCAATCTACACACGGTGTCCAAATTTGATTAAAATCGGCTTAGTAGTTTAGGAGTCCATCGCGGACAAACATCGTGACAGGAGATTTATATATATTAAGATTAGCAGGATAAATTGTGTAACAAGAAACATTAAAAATCATCACCTTGAAAGAATGCTGTTCTCCTGATAATAGATTCAAAATCGTGAAACTCGACATCATTCCTCATAGCACCTTTATCATAAAGGTCTAATAATGTCTCTGATATTTCTGGTCCTCCAATATTTGATATAAAAACAAATACACTGTCCCTGAAAAAAGGGTTATAAAAAGTGTTTTGTTAGTGTGAAAAATTCAGTTTTACTACTATGATACTTTGGCACTTTAGGAGTACCTACTAACCCTACTTTTGTGGAATAAAAAAATTACGGTAATTGGTTCAGACTTGACTGCTATCTCGCCTGATGATAAACAGTGACGTGGTAAACAATGGGGCGGGCTTACCAAAAAGAAACAGATACACACTCGACTTGCAGATATCCAGATGGTATACATCGGGAATAACCCACGGAGGTCACGACGCGACGACCATAACTTAGACGCTCTTCTTATAATGTAAGTAGAAACGAACCTCTTAGTTCCAGTTTTTGTATGCGAGGATAAATTGCGATGATTTCACTATTTTTAACTGACTTCCAAAAAAGAGAAAGTTATCATATTTTCACATGAAAAAACTACAATTGAGATTGAAAATGGATAAATGGAAGGGACGGTAATAAATACGAGCTATTCTCATACCTACCAAACATAAAAACTCACTAAAATTTGGTCTAGTTGGGAGAACAGTAACCGCCGATTCAGAGCACGTAGTTCGAATCCCACGCGCACCACTGTCTTTTCGAAGTCATGTGCGTAATGATACTAACTTGCATAACTTTGGAGGCAAACATATAAATATAAATAAATAAATCATTTATTCATTAAAAATACACAGAGAAATATTACAAATAAAAGTTGCTAGAATTTGGTAAGGTAATAATAAGTTAACTACCGTCGAACTAGGCTCGCGGCCTGTGTGTCGACGTGCAGCGCCCTCCTCGCATCCAGTGACTATTTGAACCAATTGACGAATACAACTTTAAGGAACTTAAATTACCTATTATCGCAATACACTTATAACACCGGTATTAAGATCATAATATTTGGGTTTAAATTAAGCATGCTTTTATATAATTTGAAAAAAATAATATTAAATGTGAGTTAACTGGTCCACTCTTTGCGTTTGTGTATATTTGCGTGTGTATGTGTATCTGTGCGTGCATGGGTCTGTATGGATGTGTTTTCTGATTGTTTGTGTTAGTGTCTGAGTGAAAGAGCGGGTGAATTTGCTGTGCAAACTTATCCTTAATATTTGATTAGCTTAGCATAAATTACTGACAACCTTTAACAGGCTTTCTGTTTCATCGAAATTCAGTGATTTGAGCCATATGCAGAGTTTTATTTTAACATCATGTCTAGACAACGCATATATTTCCAAAATTTTATTGATTTTATTGTAAAGAAAAGACCCAAAAATCAAAAATATAAAAACGTCGAATAAAAGTTATGCTCACTCTGTTAGGCACGGAGCAGACCGAATGCCTTCTACGACTTTTTGGGTGGAAGGATCAAACATCAACAACGAATGCTGCTTCAAAACAATACTATGGACAAATAACTGCCTGACCATCAAAACATCGCAAGCCTTATACAAAAGGGTGGTGTCGAATAAGATCTGTCTACCAGTACCTATCTTCAATGCAGCTCGTTGAGATATTTCAATAGGACGCAACGTTGTCCTCGGTGCACCTCCCCAGGAAGATACGCAATACGTAATTATTGATTGGCAGAGAGCCAAATAAATCCGTCGGATTAGCTCTGGCTTCGCGATTTGTCGTAGTTTCTTGAAAATAAAAAAGTCTTACGTATGCGTTTACTTATATTTATAATGTGGAGCTTAAAGTTAAGGTTATTGTCTATTATGACGCCCAGATATTTTATTGATGCAGCCATGTCCAAAGTTTTACACGCACACGTTCCTGGGCTTTTCTCAAGACAGTTATTTCCGTAAGCAATAAATAACCTTAAACTCATCTCTTCGTGGTACATTTATGATAGGGAAAGTCATGCATTTTGTTTTACCTGCATTCAAAGACAAAATATTACTACGTAACTACGAATTTACGCTGTTGTTGAATCCAATTTGAGCAGCCCTATACACTTTTGCCATGTTTTACCCGAAAACATCAAAACCGTGTCATCAGCATTTGAAATAATCTCACCAGTTTCAAAACAGAGGGAACAAATATAATTTAAATACACTAAAAACAGCGTAGGGCCCAAAATACTGCCCTGTGGAACTCCGTGGCTCACTGGTAGTTCTTTATTTAAATGCTCACCAATTTTCACACGTTGATAGGGACATTCACAGTATACATGCAGGATCTTTCAAAAAATCATTACATATTCCGTTCCATCCTATTGAGCACAGACTTTTTAATTAGTGAGTTACAAAAGTTTCTACATATATCGTGTGTAAGTAAGTGAATTTTAAGATTTCATTATTTGGCGATGTCTTTAATTTTTTATGCATTTTGTCTCCATTTCTGATACATTTTAAGTAACCCTGGCGTAATCAAGGCTTGATAACCTTTTTTCGATTTGAATATGAAGTAGTAATAGTATTATTTCGAATCACAGACCGCAATTGATCCACAAGGTAAGACAACGTATAGTTTAGGTCAGTTGAGTCATATATAGGGTTAAATTCATTTTTTAAACATCCTTCTTCAAGCTTGCTTTATCTATTCTAGAATATGTTGTCTTTGCGTAGTTTCTTACCAATTTTCGATCCAGAAGTAGTAAAGTTGGTCTATGATCTGTAATATATGCTAGCGGCACAAGAGTAGTTGAAGGACATACTGTTTTTATAAACACATGATCCAAGCAAGTACCGCTACCTTCACGCGGTATAAGGAGCGGCATTTTTTTTAACTATTGTAGGTTTACACTTTACCATCTCGCCTGATGTTAACCGTGACGATGCGGTCTATGGTGGAGCATGTTTACATAGAGAAAAACCAATTCACTCTCAATTTGAAGCCCCCAAGGGTGTAACCATCGGAAAATACCCACTCAGGTAATGCATTCCACAGCCTAGACATTCTTATCACAAATGTAGCATCAAACCTCTTTGACTAATTAAAATTAATTTTACCATATATTTAAATGTTCCTATAATCTTGCAAGGTCATGTGTCATCCTCAACCATCTCTGTGCCACTGCGATGGATTATGGCATTGACTCTATGTTCGTGAGAGGAGGCCCCAAATCCCAGCAGTGTGCATATTTAGTGGGCTGCTTATGATATTGCTAAAACCTTCAATCACATATACTACTCTGTGTAAAAAGTATCGGGAATATGTCAAAAAAAAGTCCCGGTAAAAGGGGTCGTTCTAATTTTTTTACCATATGTTGGTAGCATTGTACTGATTTAGCGCGCAAAGTTTGAGCGGGATCTGTCATTTAATTTGTTTTAAGCTACACTTTTTGTTGGTCATAGTTTTGAGTTCTCGGCGATTTTTACAATGGAAAATATTGTTGAACAAAGAGTGTGCCTTAAATTTTGTGTTTCCAATGAAATTTCATGTGGTGAATCACTAAAAATGTTGCAAAATACCTACGGCGAATCGTGTATATCGAAAACAAGGGCTTATGAATGAAGGCTTTTAAAGATGGCCGAGAAGTAGTATCAGACTTGCCTCGTTCTGGTAGACCTTCAACCGCTACGACCAAAAGAAACATCGACAGAACCAAGAAGCTAGTGCTCGAAAATCGACGTACGAGTCTGAGAGAGTTGGCTAGTGAGGTGAATATATATTTTAAGTCCATCTACAACATTCTCATTGACATTTAAGGCATGAAACGCGTCGCCGCTCGACTAGTTCCAAAAGAGCTCAATTTTGTTCAAAAAGCGCAGCGAAAGCATGTCGCTGAAGACACGGTTTCCCGAGCTTCTACGGATTCGACCTTTATGAAACGTATAATAACTGGCGACGAGACATGGGTTTATGAGTACGACATGCAAACAAGCCAACAGTCTTCAGAATGGCGTCTCAAACACGAGCCGAAACCCAAAAAACCGCGACAAAGTCGCTCCAAAATCAAGGTGATGCAGTTTTTTTTTACTACCGTGGTGTGGTTCCCTCCGAATTCCTTCCAGAGTGAGAAACAGTGAATAAAGAATATTATTTAGGCGTCATGAAGCGTTTGCGTGAGAGTATCCGCCGAAAACATCCAGATTTGTGGCAACATAACTCATGGATGCTGCACCATCACACACAGCCATTATAGTGAAAGAGTTTTTAGCGAAAAATTCAACAAAAGTTCTCGACCAAGCACCGTATTTACCTGATATGGCTCCTTCTGACTTTTTTTATTTCCCAAGTTAAAATTACTACTTCGAGGAAAACAGCGTTGCGTTGCGTTGCGAAGTGTTGGAGATGTTGTATTGCAAACGTTGGGGCCTACTTTGAAGGCGATAAAAGAAATTTAGATGAATAATTTGTATTTTTTGTTTTATTTACGAATTCCCGATATTTAGTACACAGAATGTATACAAATTACCTGTAATCTACACCATCTACTGCATGATGGTGATCCAGCATTGGCTTGATAACATCCAGTACAGATGCACACATTTCATGAATTTCATCAAAGATTATTAATGACTTCGGACATTTTTTTACAAGTTGGTTAATTGTTGTTATTAACTCTTGCTGTAAAAAGAAAACATAATTCAATGTTATGAACAATTTTGCATTCAAAGTATTACATTTCTAGAACAAACATAACATGAAATCTTTGAAATATACTGTAAACTAATAGACATCCTCTATACGCAAGTTGAAGATACAAAAATTTGTTAGTCTAAATATTTCTAAAACTCACAAATAAACTTTCTCGAAATTGGTCCAGTTGTTTAGCAGGAGTTTAATATCACAAAATACTCATACATAATAAGTATACAGATTTATACATTTTCTAAATAATTATGAGCTACTTATTTTTCACACATAAAAGTAATTTTGGTTTTATGGTGAAAGATTTTGAAGAAGTTTCAGCCTTATTTCTAATCTAGTATGGAACTATTAAAGTTTGAGTACTGATTGGTGTGCTATAGTAATCTTTGTGATAATGATATTATGCTATTGCTGTCTGTTAGATTAAGTGTATCTGTAAGAGTAGAAGTTTTACATACTTTTTTCCTATCCAAATCTGTGCAATCAAAATCTTTTTTGCCCATGTACATTTTCACATATTTACTGTGCATTCCTTTTGAATATAAAGCATCAGCTATCATAGTAGTTGCATAGTTCTTGCCCACACCAGACCAACCATGCAGGCTGATGACGAGGGCTTTCTTGTTGCTGCCATTTATTATGGCCTCCTTGTGGGCAGTGAGAATGTTCACCAACTCATTGACTAAAGGCTGCCCATACATCTTTTTTTTGATAATGACTGTTTCAGTTCTGTGAACAATATTTTAGATATTAGAGGCATGAATAAAATGACATGTCGAACTTTACTTTTCATGACAGCCATACCTAAAGAAGCATTTTATTTGTAAATAAACTAAGTACATAAGATAAAAATTATAATATAATTCTATTTTGTTACTTTAATCATAATTTAATGTAAGCTTATTATACCATAAATACATTTATTATTAATAAATCAATCACTCAATTATTTTTCCTTCCTGGAACCTCTCCACTAACACCACTAACACTTGAACTTTATTGCATGAACTTTATCATATGGTATTAAAGTTCAAATTGACTTATTATTACGAATTGTTTGTAAGGGAAAAGGAAGAGGGCTGTTTTTGGGGTTTTCCTGGCAATTTTTTGATATTTTCTTGCCACAAAAACCATCCTTGGATTTCAAGGAACATTTAAACAAAGAATTGGCCAAATTGGTCCCGGCATTGTTGAGTTATGAGCTTACCAAAACATTTTGCAATTCATTTTTAGGGTTCCATAGCAAAATACGGGACCCTTATAGATTCGTCATGTATGCCTTGTAACGTTACATATTGGCTTTAAACAATATGTAAGCGTACATTTCCTATTAAAATCATCATTCATGAGACTAGAAATGTATGTACTTACATAGTGAATTTTCATACAACTAATATCTGTTCTATCGTGTCCTCACGATAAAGCATATTTTTCTGATCATAATATTAGTATTCTTCATGTATTATTTCTATTTTAAACTGTACAAAACTACGTTTTTCTGAAAATTTTATTTATTTACTTCATGTCATAATATTTCAAAACATTCACTATTGCTTAGCAACCTCTATCATTTTCATAAGGTTGAATAGTTTTTAGGTCTAATTCTCTCTGGCCGCTAATTATAAAATAAACTGTCTCTCGTTTTAGATTTGAATACCATTATTAGAATACCAAGTCTTCTTGTAAAAGCTAGGAACTGAGATGGGCAGTCAACATTTGGATTTCAAAGAAGAAGCATCACAAGATACCCTGAAAGGTGCAACGTGGAAATAGGACTGCTGTGGGCTACTATCGTTGTTGATCCCTGCTGCGAGCCACTGATGTTGTGGACTGCTGTGGGATACTACTGCTGCTGATTCCTGCTGCGAGCCACTGATGTTGTGGACTGCTGTGGGCTACTACCGCTGTTGATCCCTGCTGCGAGCCACGGAATCCTACCATCCTACCGATTCAAACCCTCTCAGTTCCTGTTTTTTTATCTTTAAGTTACGTTCTGTTTTAATTTTTTATTTCATTTCATCTTTTTTTTAAAATATACTTGTTACCTTGACCTTTTTCATTTACCCATCCCTAAGACTTTTTGTGTTCACCTAACGTGACAGCCTGTCCGTCCGTATGTCACAGCCACTTTTCTCCGAAACTATTAGAGCTATACTATTGAAACTTGGTAAGTAAATGTAATCTGTAAACCGCATTAAGATTTTGATACAAAGAATAGAAAAAAATTAAAATTTTAGTGGTGTCCCATACTTAGAACTGAAACTCATCAATTTTATTTTGATCAAAACCCTACGAGTCTACCCATCCTACCCTACCCATCTATGGATAGGTCATCAAAAATGATATTGAGGTTTCAAACATATTTTTTTTCTAAACTGAATAGTTTGCGCAAGGGACTCTTCCAGTGATAAAGTGTCCCCCCCCCCTGTAACTTCTCCGACTCGCACTTGACCACATTTATTATATTATAGATTAATCAACAAAATAGAATGAATTGTGTGGAAGAAGACATGAACACGAAAGAAGTAAACTCAGACTCCTCTGTTATAATCAATTGTTGTTATTATATGTATGCACATAAGTTGATGGGACATTTCGGCTATGACCCAGACCCTCACTCTAAGGAAGTGAAATGGGAAAATAATTATACTTGATAGACGTTTATTTCCCTTGACACTACCGCTTGGCACTACTGGTAGAGTCATGGGAAATTTTACTTTCCCGTGGCACTACCAGTAGAGCCACGGGTAAAAGCACATTTCCCGTGACACTACACAGTCGCTAGTAGTGTCGCAGGAAATAATATTTCCCGTGACACTACTAGCGAAATAATATTCCCGTGACACGTGTCTATTTTTCATTGACATTTAAAAATGGCCTTTCCATTAATTTCATTGAAAAATCAAAATTTCTTTCCGTATCACCCTCTCCAGCTACTGAGCCGGACGAGTTCCAGAAATCTCTATGTATAAAATGTTCTCTTTAGAAAAAAACTCAAAAAGTTCTGCACCGAGCTGAAATTCTACAATGAAATATAATCCACATCAAGGATTGTTTTTATCTAATTTTTGCATCACCATCACAATGTGCCACAGCCATAGATAAACCACAGCGAAGCGTGGTAGGGTACAGCTAGTTGTAAATATTTATTTTTTTACAAACCTACGGGTATGACATACCGGCCCTTCTACCGCTTAAATAAATCAGCTATGGCTTTGCTATTGCTGTCTCTATCATTACAAGCGAAAAGAAAAGAGACAGCAATATCAACGCTAAGACAGTTTTAGTTAGGCGGCAGACCCCCCTTCCTTCTACCGCCTTCTGCTATCGGCTTTCGCTTTGCTATTGCTGTCTCTATCAGGGGAATGAAAAAAGAGAGAGGAATGTCAAAGCTATGACAGTTTTATTTGGCAGTAGACCCTCAGACCACACACTCACGCCGGGTTAAATACACTGCCCCTCTAATTTCAATTGCTAACACACATGCTAAATGATTTATATTAGGAAATAGGAAAATTGAGTCAGGCGCGGGTATGCTTAAAACTTTAAAACATAGTAAAACATAGTAAATTCTCTTGTGTTGTCTCCAGCTGATGGACGGAATAGCGAACAGCTGCCCCAACTCAGAGCGTCTGGAGTTGCGCTGGGATCCCGAGAACCTTCGCTTCATAGTCAATCATAGTCATAGAAATATAGTCAGTAGAGAAATTTACAATTTAAAGGAACAAGTAACAAAATGTGACTAACCAATTCCTCAATAATATGATGAGACATATAATTCATTTCAAGACAAAGGTTTAAATTTTGTGGCATCTCTTCCCTCACTCTCAAGTATGCAACATTGCCTGTACGAAACGAGGAACAAATCACTCGGTGTAGGTATCAAAAACAGTTTATAAGAGTTTTGAAGACGTTGAAATACCAGCTAAATATGCAGATTTTGTGTTGGCTGACTATTACTATGACAGGACTCGCATTATATTATTTTGTTCACCAGATTGTAGACAATTAATTGGAGAAATCCGTGAGTTTTTTGGGGATGGAACATTCAAAAGTTGCCCTCTACCGTTTGCTCAACTATACAGCATACACGGTGACGTCGGTAGTTCGGTAGACAACACAAATGTGATTCCTTTGATGTTTGCTTTAATGCCAAATAAGCAACAGAAAACATACGAGACTGTATTCTCCTTAATCAAATCAACGCTGCCACATTGGTCCCCTAACATCTTTCATTGTGATTTCGAGTTAGCACCCATCAATGCGTTGACAGAATTTTTTCCAGACGTTCAACTAAAAGGGTGCTTTTACCATTGGTCAAAAGCAGTGTGGAAAAAGCTAAAATTCTAGGCCATGTTAAAGGAAAAGCTCACAAACGCATCATCACTGGACTTACAGCAGCGCTGCCGTTGTTGCCGTGTGAAAACATAGCGGAGGGTTGGAAATATATAAAAGCAGAAAGTCAAGATTTGGGCATGCAAAAATTTATAAGCTACTTAGAACGTTTCCGGCTTAAAAAAAAATCTAAAGATGTTGAGTGTGTATGGTTTACGCCATAGAACCAATAACGTTTTGGAAGGTTGGCACTAAAATTAATAAAAGGGTGACGAAGGGTTCAATAACTTATTCACGGTTGTTGCAACTCCTCACAGAGTTCCAAAAAACAAAAATGTTGAGACAAAAATTTTCTAAGCGGACTAAAACTGTTATCGACAATGATGATCACATAATGGACATTCTGCTTCAATTGATCAATGGCGAATTATCGGTTGGTTACGCTTTGGAGAAGGTGCGCTAATGTTTTTATCCGAATACGGTGAATCCAAATGGAGGGCTAATGACTTTGTCCGTCTAAGTATGAATTGCACGGTACAAAAAATTTATTAAGCTCAATAGGGGCATTTTTATTTATTTTTTAAACTATTTTTTTCAGTAAGATGCTGGTATTTTTTTGGGTCTCATAGTTTTACAATCTCATTATTTTGGCATTTTTGAAATGATCAAATAGTCTAATCTGAGTTTTGTGTCCAGTGAAATTTTGAATTGAAAACGATTGAAAACAGCATTTGAAAATATGCTAAAACCTTATTGACAGTTTAATTTAAAATGCTATAGAGTAGTAAGTATTTTATCAGAACATAAAACTAAATATTCTAATATTCTGTGAATACAACCTGTAACAGTGAAAAACGGTAAAAAAACAAGTTTGTTGTATGGGAGCCCCTTAAATATTTATTTTATTTTTAGTATTTGTTGTTATAGCGGCAATAGAAATACATCATCTGTGAAAATGTTAACTGTTTAGCTATCACCGTTGTTGAGACACAGCCTAGTGACAGACGGACAGCGAAGTCTCAGTAATAGGGTCCCGTTTTTAGACTTTGGGTACGGAACTCTAAAAAGGACTGTTTAAATTTGGGTGTAAAAATTATCATATTATGATGTTTTTTTTATTACTGAACCGATACTTGTTTTGAATACAGTTTTGATATAAATATTTTAAAAATTGTTTGTTTCAGTTTAAGAGTAGTTTTGTTCCCTAACAGTCTTTCTACAATGTCTGAATGGGCCTTTTTATTTTTTGAAAACTTTAGTAGTGCCACGGGTAATTAGGTAATCCACGGGAAATTTTACAGTAGGCGTTTAATCAGCCAATAAGAGCAGTAGTGCCACGGGAAAGTTAAATTTCCCGTGGCACTACCAGTAGTGCCAAGCGGTAGTGTCAAGGGAAATAAACGTTGATAGATCACAAGAAATAAATATGTTAAAGTAAATTGCTTTATTTCTATTACTTACTGTCCATATCATATGGAATATGTGCATCATTACAGCACTCCGTCACTTTACAAACCGTGTTATCTTTTATTGTATCCCATTTGTACCAACCGCCAGCGAAAACTGCACTTCCTAATAACGAGATAGTTATAAGTTCTGAAGCTGCTCTGGTAAATAAGCTGACAGCGACTACGAAGAACAAGTAACTTTTCAATATTTTCATTATTATTTTATGTGGTTAAGCCATAAAGTTAGGTTTCATTTGGTTTTCATGCACAATGTGTTTCACGGTGATATTTGCGACTTTGCTGGCGTAACTTTTCGGGTCCGAAAAAACTATAAGTTAACACTATTAAACGCTAGACTTTTATATTTTTATTTAATTAATTTGAATTTGCAATTTGCAGTTTTAAAAAAACACCACATTCACATTTGAAATATTTGAATGTTAAATTGTGTTTCATTTTTCTATTTTTCAATTTTTTTCATTTCAGTTCAGTTCAGTTCTTGGTTTCTGGCTTGTACGACTTTGTCGTTAATTCCGCCAATGTCCGTTTCCTGAGAGTTTCGTAAACGGTAATAATATATTGAACTCGCGGTTTATTAATATGATCAGAATAAGTTGGTAGATCTAGAACAAACAAACACAACACATGTAATACCACATTTTCATTTCATACCACAGATCACTCTATTACTTTGAACAAGCACGGTTTGAAGTTTGATAGTTTGAAGTTTGAAAGTCGATATTATTAGAAGGCATTGTCGATTTTAGAAAAACATCGGTGTTGACATCGAACACAAAACATCGATGTACGATAAACATCGATCGAACAACAACGAAGACTAAAACATCTTTCGGTACAAAAAAAATCTGCCCATTATATTTACGAAATTTCTTTACAGTGTTAGAATGTTAGATAGATACTCTGGTGTGTACAAACAATGGATTGTACACACCAAAAAAAAAATACAGGATGGAAGAACAATAAAAACCAGTGATACAATCGGTTGCCTTATCACTAAAACTGATCTCTTCCAGGAAAACTTTGGATGGAAAAGGTTAGCAAGAATATTTTAAAAAGCTTTTCATTACTGTGTTTTTGAATTACGTAAGATAACGAAAAAAATTAACATTTACAGTATATAGGCACACTCAGAAAACAAATACTTTTACCTTACAATCACAAATATTCCTAAAAAATTTCCCATTGCCCACGGTACGTAAAGTTATGCAAAAACTTTTTTTTATAATGAAGAGTGACGAGACGACCAGGACATGTAACTGATGGTAAGAAACACGCCTGCTACATAACAGGACAGTAGCACACCTCTAATAGAACATGAAAAGCCTAAAGCATTACCTAGCACTGCACTGCGCTCGTTGCCAAGAGATCTATATTATATGGCTTTGCCTTGCGATTTATTTAGAAACATTGCCCTTTAAACCGGACCAGAGCACAGTAATGTTGCACGGCGTAAAATGGCGGTTGAATAACTGGCAAAGGTATGGTACTTTCCCAGGTGGGCTCTGCTAAGAGTCCCACCACTACACACAGACTTACTTAGACAATGCGTCTAATGTGGAATGTGCAATGTGGAATGCGTTGCCTGAGTGAGTTTTCCCTGATGGTTACAATCTTGGTGTTTTGAAATCGAGAGTGAATTGGTTTCTTCTAGGCAAGCACGCTCCATCGTAGATCACATCATCGCTTAACATCAAGCAAGATGGTGGTCAAGTCAGAACCTATTCTAGTAAAAAAAATAATGACAGGTGTTTTACCTTTAGTCTGTTCCGTTGCTGATACAAGAGTTGGCTCGCTTTGGAAAATAGTCTGGTTGAAGCTGTGGATGTTGCTGTGCAACACAAATACTTACAAATTATTTTCATTAAATTTTGGTAGGTGAATTCTAGCGCCTTCCATAAAAGTAATGGGGCTTGTTTTAAACTCGGTTACCGGGTTCTTCAAATAAAATTGTAATTCCGTAGGCAAATGTTACGTCACGTTGACCAAAGAAATTGGTTTTTAAATATTTTTAATGAATTAGTTATTTAAATACCAATAAATATCTATTCGTCCGGCTGCCTCCGGTTTCATTGATATCAGTATTATCAGTGTAATTTAGTAATAAATTATTGACCTTAATTAATTAATTAATAGACTTTGCTTATTGTTATAGTTGAACCTAGTACATTTAGTTCACACTAGATGGTGCTCTGATGGATAATTGAGGTACCGATGTTGTATTCCTCAAACACCGATGTATCGACATTTTCGAACTCAAAACATTGATGTTAAAAAATCTAAGCATCGATGTTTCTGCACCATCGATCATCCCTACTGTCAATGTCCAACATCGGCACTGACAGTCTAACTGACACTAAGCCTAAAAAATAAAAAATCTTTCTTTTTCCGGTGGTGTCCTTGCGTGGACGCCCGACAGTTTTAATATTTTTAAGTGAAAATGGTGAGGACAATCTAAAGAAATACTTACTTCCAATTCAAATTACGAATACATTTAATATGTGCGATTAAATATTTACCAAATAACTTCTGTGATGGTGTAAATACTAATGGATTGAGATGTGTTAGTGTCAATATCCAAAGGGAACTTACTTAGTCCATAGAATAATCCTGCCTACGCTACGGCTAAAGCCATATTTTCATAGGAATAAACTAGCAATGCAAAAGTTTTCAGTGTACACGAGTTGTTTCAATAATTATTGTGTTCGTTCTAACCTCAACTTCCATGATGAAACACCGACACATGCGCGTCATCTGATGCTGTAAAGGAAACAAAATTGAAGTGCAGTGCCGTGTTTTATGTGCGCTGTATGGATATTTTGTTATCACTAGCAGCATTCATGATTATAAAGTGTCTCTGAGTTTATGCCATTCTCCACCGATCTATCTGTTGTAAATACCACATACTTATTGGAAACTGTTCATGTTTTAGGCTTTCGTGAAAGTTGTGAAAAACAAGCAGTACTTTAAGAGGTACCAAGTCAAGTTCAAGAGGCGTCGTGAGGGAAAGACTGACTACTATGCTCGGAAGCGCCTTGTTATTCAGGTAATTCGCGCAATCCTTTCTTTACAATGCCTATTTCTTAATTTATTGACCCACAGCGGTAACCTCTATGGTTACATTAACATTTGAGGTTAATGTTGTTTCTGTTTCTAGGACAAGAACAAATACAACACTCCCAAGTACCGCCTGGTTGTCCGTCTGTCCAACAAAGATGTGACCTGCCAGGTAGCATACTCTCGCATTGAGGGAGACCACATGGTCTGTGCTGCGTACTCTCACGAACTCCCTCGTTATGGCATCAAGGTAAGTTTTACAACTAATTGTATGTAATAATCATTGTGTAAACAAACATTTTTAAATGATGATTCTGAACGGGCGGTCTGAAGCTAACGTACAAAGGCTTAAACCCTTGTTGTTATATGTTCATCACTGACTAACTCTTCTAATTTTAATTATTAGTATACATATACAAATCAGCTTCAATATACAGATGGTTGTTGTAGGTTGGACTAACCAACTATGCTGCTGCATATTGCACCGGACTGCTCCTCGCGAGAAGACTTCTGCAAAGATTGGGGCTGGATACCCTGTACACTGGCACCACTGAGGTTACTGGCACCATGGTTACTGATGAATACAATGTAGAACCTGTAGACAATGGACCTGGAGCATTCAGGTATGTTTGAATTATGGTTTTATTGGGTCTTTACTTGAACCTAACATTTTAAGTTTTATAAAGCATCTGAGTTTTAGTTAGTCCAGGGACTAAGATCTCTGAATTAACTGTTTTGTTTTTAGCACATGTGCACTCAGAAGTTTAGGGATTACTTGTGCAAATTTGAAGAAGCATTGGACTCGTGCTACAACAAGATCAAAACGTGTTAACTGTAGCAGCTGACCAAAATTGCTTTATTCTGTTCAGAAAATATAAATTTGAAATATGTCCCAAAATAAAATAGGTAATTGTAGAATCTTAATAACTTATATTCAAATGAAATACAATGATGAAATGATTACGGGCGGACTGAAAGCAAGTACAATGCTATCAAAGAATGTTGTTTCGTAATGTGCTGAGTGTCTATAATTGACATTATTACCACATTCATATTTTAGAAACTGTCATGATGAAAAAGTTTACTTTTACAGATGTTATCTGGATGTCGGTTTGGCCCGCACCACCACTGGCGCCCGAGTGTTCGGAGCTATGAAGGGTGCTGTAGATGGTGGCCTAAATGTTCCCCACTCTGTCAAGAGATTCCCTGGTTATGATGCCGAAGCAAAGAAGTTCAATGCGGAGGTCCACAGGTATGTTAGTTTTATCAACTTTGAAGAAATGTTGCTCCTTTCATCCTCCAAATAATAGCATCATCTATTGATTGGACAGCCATATTGGAGCAATATCAACCTTCCAGGCTTTTGGTTGTGATAAGATGTTGTGAAACATTTTAAAACCGGTCTGGAAGACATTTAAACTGCTTGAATGTTGTTTGAGTGTTTTAAGTATTTTTTGTGTATGTATCATCTGAGCAGTATACAACATGCTATGCATTTTACAAAGCTGTTGAGTTTTTATTTATATTTGTTTGTTCTTGACTGCCCTGACTGACTGAAGAGTGGGATTAAATTCAGAATGATAAAACAATCAACAACACTATTAACACCAATTACTATTACCTCTTACAGAGAACACATATTCGGTCAGCATGTCGCCAACTACATGAAGACCCTGCAAGCAGACGATGATGACATCTTCAGAAGACAATTTAGCAAATACATCAAATTGGGTGTAGCCGCTGATGAGGTAACTAGAAATTTTACATTCATACGTCCAAACAAATTACTACTCAGTTTCAATATTAGAGTGGTGTCGATTTTGGACAACATTATTGCAAAATAAGTCAATGTTATGTTTGAATCTATTATTGGTTTTATTTAAATATCACTAATTTTGCTACACTAAGAGTCATGTCAAGACTATCTCCTGATGCAAAGCTACTACACAAACATGTTGCTGAGTTTGTTTTCCAGTAATATTTAATAGAAGCATGATAAGAAGTATCTAGTGTTACTAAGCATGATTATTGGTTGTTTTAAAGTATTGATGTCCTAGTTCTGAAATACTTTATGAATTAAGGAATAATTTTTGCTGAAAAAAATTGTTACATTTTACAGGGAACATTTTGCTTGAAAAGAATTTGCAGTATGAACAATAACTTACTATCTTTGAATACAGTTAAGTTTATCTAATTATCAATATTTTGTACCATTAGATTGAAACACTGTACAAGAAAGCACATGAAGGCATCCGATCTGATCCTGCACACAAGAAGAAGGACAGCAAGAAGGATCCGCTAAGCAGAAACGGTGGAACAAGCGCAAGTTCACCCTGGCTGAGAGGAAGAATAGAATCAAGCAGAAGAAGGCCTCCTTTATCAAGAGGGCGCAAGCTCAAGCCGCTGAAGCTTAAGCTTTTCAAAATAAAGGCTTGACTCTAGATTATTGTTTTTTAATAATTGTTCTATTTCTACGGATAAGAGTAGGATTAAGTAATGTTATGGAATTTGATAAAGGTATAGTGGCGGCAAACAAGTTGACCCAATGAAGTTGGCTGCGCATGGCGTTTTTAAACGTTTTTATGGTCTATTTGGTGGAAACGTTTATATGGTTTATTTGGTGGAAGTGCACGTGTGCGAACTTTCCCCTGGTAACTTCGCCGGCAACTATACCATTATCAAATCCCACAACATACACATCATCTTTCAATTTCAACCTGTCTAAAACCTATGAAAATCTATTTACGAGATTTTAAATGAGATGGCATTTAAAAAAAAATAATGTAATAGATGGCACTACTATATGGAGTGACGCCAATCGGGCCAAGTTTATCGAGGACAGGAGTAAATTCAGGCGTTTATTTCCCTTGACACTACCGCTTGGCACTACTGGTAGTGCCACGGGAAATTTTACTTGCCCGTGGCACTACTGCTCTTATTGGCTGATTAAACGCCTACTGTAAAATTTCCCGTGGATTACCTCATTACCCGTGGCACTACTAAAGTTTTCAAAAATTAAAAAGGCCCATTCAGACATTGTAGAAAGACTGTTAGGGAACAAAAGTACTCTTAAACTGAAACAAACAATTTTTAAAATATTTATATCAAAACTGTATTCAAAACACAAGTATCGGTTCAGTAGTAAAAAAAAACATCATAATATGATAATTTTACACCCAAATTTAAACAGTCCTTTTAGAGTTCCTTACCCAAAGTCTAAAAACGGGACCCTATTACTGAGACTTCGCTGTCCGTCTGTCACTAGGCTGTGTCTCAACAACGGTGATAGCTAAACAGTTAACATTTTCACAGATGATGTATTTCTATTGCCGCTATAACAACAAATACTAAAAATAAAATAAATATTTAAGGGGCTCCCATACAACAAACTTGTTTTTACCGTTTTCACTGTTACAGGTTGTATTCACAGAATATTAGAATATTTAGTTTTATGTTCTGATAAAATACTTACTACTCTATAGCATTTTAAATTAAACTGTCAATAAGGTATTTAGCATATTTTTTCAAATGCTGTTTTCAATCGTTTTCAATGAACAGACAAAAAGGTACAATATAGAATACGCATATTTTGAGCAACTGATAACGCACTGGACACAAAACTCAGATTAGACTATTTGATCATTTCGAAAATGCCAAAATAATGAGACTGTAATACTATGAGACCCAAAAAATACCAGCATCTTACTGAAAAAAATAGTTTAAAAAAGAAATAAAAATGCCCCTATTGACCTATATTTTTTGTACCGTGCAATTCATACTTACAAAGTCATTAGCCCTCCATTTGGATTCACCGTATTCGGGTAAAAACATTAGCGCAGCTTCTCTTCTTCTTCTTTTTTGGAACTCTGTGAGGAGTTTCAACAACCGTGATAAAGTTATTGAACCCTTCGTCACCCTTTTATTAATTTTAGAGTGCCAACCTTCCAAAACGTTATTGGTTCTATGGCGTAAACCATACACACTCAACATCTTTAGATATTTTTTTTAAGCCAGAAATTCTGCTTTTATATATTTCCAACCCTCCGCTATGTTTTCACACGGCAACAACGGCAGCGCTGCTGTAAGTCCAGTGATGCGTTTGTGAGCTTTCCTTTTAACATGGCCTAGAACTTTAGCTTTTTTCCACACTGCTCTTGACCAATGGTAAAAGCACCCTTTTAGTTGAACGTCTGGAAAAAAATGTGTCTGTGAAAAAAAAAGGTTTTATGGACCCATCCCAGTAGTAATATAATAATAGCACTAGTGGGAAACTAAACACTAATATGAGGCCTCCGCAGCTATCGAACTGCTGAATGCTAATTAACTACAGATATGGGGTAACTGGGATGCACCCGTTTTTGATTTTTCAATGGAAATTAATGGAAAGGCCATTTTTAAATGTCCATGAAAAATAGACACGTGCCACGGGAATATTATTTCGCTAGTAGTGTCACGGAAATATTATTTCCTGTGACACTACTAGCGACCGTGTAGTGTCACGGGAATGTGCTTTTACCAGGTGGCTCTACTGGTAGTGCCACGGGAAAGTAAAATTTCCGTGGCACTACCAGTAGTGCCAAGCAGTGTGTCAGGGAAATAAACGAATTCAGGCGCGTCTGTGCCTCGCAAAAAAATCCTTTCAAAATATATTTGTTCCAATTACTGAATCTTGGGCTTACATCTACACTCAATTTTGGTTAGAGTCCTAAGCATAAGTTAGCTAGGTAGGTACCAAAAAAGTGGTTACCCACCACTGTCCACACCTGGGTGGAACTATGGGAAGTATTTTTTTACAACTGTTCACTGTTTGTCTACCTGGGCGTACCTACGGGAAATGTTTATTTCCCAAAATAACCAAGTTGGACTGGTTAGGTTTCATAAGACCAGATCAAACTCCAGCTACCTAGTCTTGTCGCTATATAGGTACTAGGGTAGTACCCTAGTACTCTATATAGGTACTAGGGTAGTACCCTAGTACCTATATATATACCCTAAGGGTACTACCTACCTGTCGTACGTCTTTGCTACTACCCCTAGAGTTAGGGTTTCCCGGATTTGTCCTAGTTTAGAGACTAGTTGACTAGTGTCTCACTGTTTGAAGTATGAAACTTTTCAATAACGTTGCTTTATAATATTACAAGCTTTGCTTAGTTTGGGGTCAGATGGTGTTGTGTGTGAATTGTCTACCAATATTTATTTATTTATAATAACGAAGTCATTTTTAACTCAAAGTTCGTAACTTACACAGCCAGTAACTTACGTGCCCAAGCACGGATTGATAATGCCTGGAGGAATAATTATAGTGACAGAATAAATTTTCCTTCATGGGTAAGTGTAAAATAAAATGCGAATGTGTACCTACTAACAAATAGATATCTAGGTACCTGATCTAATCTATCATCGGTTTCGTTTCATTTTACGCGGCAATACAAACACCCACAGATTTCTGAAACTATTAAGAAATCTGTGCCAACACCCTTTTAATTAGAATAGTATAATTTGGCTCCATTCTATTTATGTCCACGGAGGTGCACAACAGACTTCCGAGGGAAATAAGAACTGCGTCCTCTAGGGGATCGTATAAATGCAGTGTAAAGCAATGGCTTGTCGAGCAGGCGTTCAACAAGTACTCGGAAATGATGAAGTTGGAATTAACTTAACTCTAATTATACTTAACACATTGGCTGCTGAAAACACGTACGTTGTGTTTTATTTAGTGCAACGCGTATGCGTATAATTTTACTATGTGCAGGTAATGGTTACTTATAGTACTTATGACATTGTTTTTTTTAATTCTTTATGTGTCTGACATCTATTTTAATTTATTGTATTTAAGGACATGGTGATTTGAATTATTGTCTGACATTTTGATTTATTTATTTTTTTAATTGATACATTTTGTGTAATTCTTTTATATTGAATTTTGTGACGTGTAATATTTTTTATCAATAAATATGATTATGATTAACTCAACATTATATTATAATATTATCAACATATAGCAAGTTTATAGACTACTTTACGTCACCAGGTGAACTCAAGGGGCACAACTATTCTATGAAACAATTCAGTAGCCCTAGCCCTAGCTCTAACGCACACATTCACGCGTGTGTACGAACGACATCTGCGTAGTTGTGTGAAGAGTAGGTAGCTCCACAGCGGCGTTTGTATGGAATTTTAGTGGAGTGTCCGGGTGTGGTTTAGCTAAGGCTACTCCTTCCGTGCTAGCGCGGAAGATCAAGTTGCTCGATGTCTTGAACCGATATCAACCAAGAACCAAGCATAGCTAAAAATATTTTTTTGGTCGGGGGTTAAAAAAGGGCGTTCATAGCCAGCAGGCGCCTCTATCGGACAAATTCGGTGATACAAACGTATCATTTCATCAACATAATATCATATATCCGTTCGTTTCATATTTTTTTGGCTAAGCTTAATGACAAAGTATTTTGTATTTTTACTAAAAGGTATTTAAATGCAAAATACAAAATAGGTATTTTGTATTTGCATTTTATATAGAAGTATTTCAAATAAATCGCATCTCTGCCTACGTGAAGTCAGTTCTGAGAATTTACCTGAAGTAATGATGTTTCTTATGTACCTTCCATCATCGATATAATATAAATCAATAGAGCACCTTGAAATTGTTCACAAATTGCGTCTCGGTGTGTGGTAGTGAGTGGTTTACAATAAACCAATAACCAATCTACTTCACCCCTAGAAGCGTTTAGGTATGTTGTGGTTCTACTTATTTTGGTTTGCATTGCAGCAACGTTTGCAGACAACAAATAGCGATAGGTATAAACGGAAAGACGGACGACTAAAACGGAAAGAGTGAGAGTGAGTCTTCCCATTCCCAACGATAACAAATCCGTGCGCCTGAAGTTTGGGAGAGCACAGAGTCACAGAGCACACCGTCTACGTCTAAGGTCTAAGCACCTTTCCCTTTGATACATGTCATAATTACGAAATGTGGCCGCACATTTCGTTCGTCAGAAAATACATAACTTCTGGTGGCCCTGGGATCTTACTCAGAATGGGTAAATCGGTGAATGGGTTTCATGTGTCATCCTACTATTAATTTGGTTTCAGAAATTGTCAACACTGGTTTTTAATTTGCACACAAACATCTCAAACAATGAGCCGTTTTCCGACGAGATAAAAAAAATGGTTTGAAAAAAGGACGATAGAAGGCGCTTGTAAGTTTTAGATTGTGATGTCAATGTCAAAAGCCACTGAGCCACATAGTGAGGTCCACTGGGAACGCCGAACTTAGCTCACATACCTGTGTCGAACTAGTTCGCTCCCATCTTTCGTTCGTTCGGTCTTTTTTAAATATTTTAGAAGACAATATTGCAATTGTTTAATTTATACTGCGCTCCAATATTTATCTATTTCATATAATGTAAAATACAAAAATTTCACATGAATTGAGAAAAGTTCCGGCTGGTCTCGTCGGGAGAATGGCAACTGCCGATTGGTGTCCTATCGTTTCGAAGATAATAATATGTACGTAATGCCGCTAACTTAAAACGGTTAAGGAAAACTTCGTGAGGAAACCGACATGTACCTAGAATTCTTCGAAGTCATGACTGTGTCATCAGTGTGGATTGGTACACTGCGCCAGCGTGGTGGATTATGGATATGACTCTCTCTTTGCAAAAGAAAGCCCGAGTCCCAGCAGTGGGAACAATTAGTGGGCTGCTTATGTTTTTGCTACCTGACCGTAGATGTTTACGATTGTTGTTATTTGCTATTGTTGTTGTTGGTTGCTATTGCTTATGAACATCTGCAAACTCGGAAACGCTTTGTCTACATGCATTAAAATTCAAGAGAACTATAAATTGTCCGATTTAAAAATTTCATCTATCTCAATATACGGTTTTTTTTTTAAATAAAGAGTGACGAGACCATCAGGCACATGTCCTGACATGTGCCTGATGGTAAGCAACATGTCTGACACATAACAGCACAGTGACACTCAGCTATTGGAACATGAAGAGTCCAAATCATTACCTAGCACTGCACTGCGCTCATCACCCAGAGATCTAAAATGTTATATCTCGAAGCCCTGTAATTTCTCTGGAAACATTGCCCTTCAAACCGGAACATAGTAATGTTTGCACATTACTGCTTGGCGGTAGAATAACTGGCAAAGGTGTGGTACTTCCCCAGGCGGACTCTGCCAAGAGTCCTACCACTACAAAATTAAAATATATTGTCAAAACCTTAGATTTGGACAGAAATGTTGAGTAATATTAGACGTAATATAAGCGCCATCTATCATTTCTTCGTTTTAATCTCTTGAAAATGTCTAGAAAATCTGTATCTAGAAAAAAATACGTGGTAGAAATGATACTTTAGAAATGCTTAACTTTCTTTTTACTGTCGCTTTTTCGTTTTAATGATTTTCAAATCACATTGCTACTAAAGAAAAGTTCACTACAAAAATTCGAAATATATTAAAATCGTTGAATACGTAACATACAATTCGGGTAAGAGCGAACTAAATCAGTCAGTTGACCATGCGGCGGCATTATTGAACAATAGTGGATCGCCGAAAAATAACGGTCACGGAACCAGATAATCGATGAACTAATTCGCATAGTTCACTAAAACTTAAGGAGCTGTTCTGTATACTCGTGGTTTGGTAACTAATGTCCCAATACTATTCATTTTTTATTTATTCTTGGCCTTAGATATCACAAAACACTAGATAGATACCACAGACTAAGTAGAGAGAATAGATACTAGTCCTTCAGCCACATATATATATTCGTATCAGTGTTGCTATTTATATGTTTGAATCTTCCTTTTACTTGTGCTTAGTTTGTGTCGCAGCATCGAGAGTTTTAAAGATTTTTATTGAAAATCGAATGTGATCAGTAACGATCTTTTATTCCATTATCAATTTAATTGACTATTTTCATTCCCAATATTTTAACACTAAAAAAGAAGAAAATTTGATTTATAATGAAATTTTTTCTTCGAGTATTTAGGGTTTATAGAAGGTAAACAAACCAAACACACAGCTGAGCTGAGAAGAAAATTATAATTTATCTAAAATAAGTGATGTGTTCGGGAAACCTCCAACATTTTTAGTTATCGCAAATAATTTAGATTTACACTTTTTCCCTGAACATTGGGAGGGGCTTCATAGTAATTACACTTTTGAGAGTCTATGGTACAGACAAATCTTTTTGAAATTCCACACCGCCATCTAGTGCGTACTTTGGAACTATTTTTGTCTTGTCGGAAAACGGCTCATTCTATTGAAGATTGAAGCTACAGCTAAAAGAACTTGATTCCAGGACGGTAGAAGCGATTTATGGGCGCCTTTCTCCAAAATACCTTTTTTATTTTTTAGTCCATGACTCCATGAGTCCATTAACCATTAGTCTGTGCATGAGTCCATGGTTGTTTTTGTTTACAAGTTTCATTTCGTTTTCGTCAATTTTTGTACAATGGAAATGGACAACGCAATAAGTAATCATAACTTAGATTTACAACATATCTGTCGAATATGTTTGATTGATGTTAGTGAAGCCAAAGATTTGTTTTGTGAAAGTGAAGAATCTCTCGAAATTCGGAAAAAGATATCTTTGTGTTTTCAAATAATTCTAAATTCCGAGAAATATTTACCGAGAAATATTTGCAAGCGTTGTATAGTAGAACTAGAGAATGCCAATAATTTCAGGATAAAATGTGTAACCATCAATGAACGGTTCAAAGAATATTACGAAACTCTCTTGAAAAAAACAGTGAATGAAACCACTACTGAAACAGAATGCGTTGATAATGAGGATAATCTGTCTGGGTTTGATAGAGATGCTATCGAATGCGAATCTGATACCATATCGGACCCGTCACGCAAAAAAAAGCAATCATAGATGTGAAATGTGATAAAATTCTAAAATCCTCAAATTCACTTGAAAAGCACGTTATTCGTATGCATGAGAAACGTAGACATGTAGGTAAAATCACAGGGTATGGCACTGCAAGGCGATACCATTGTACAACTTGCTCTTACAATACTCCACATAGTCAAACCCTTGTGAACCATATGAGACGTCACAATGGAGATCGACCATTTCACTGTGAATGTGGTAAAAATTTTACACAAGCATCAAGCTTAGCAGCTCATAGAAAAATACATAGCACAACATCATATTATACGTGTTCAGAGTGTGGAAAACAATTCAAGCATTCATTTTCCTTAAAAATCACTTCAGGGTTCATGGCTCCCACCAATTCAACTGCAGTATTTGCTTAAAGCAGTTAAAGTCGAAGGAATCATTACATGCTCATATGAAACGTCACTATAAAATATTTAACTACAACTGTGAGGATTGTGGGAACACATTTGTAACATCTGCTGAGTTACATAACCACAGGCTTAAGCATAGTTCTGTTAAGGAAATTGTCTGTCATATATGTAATTTTGCTACAAAAACTAAGAAAAGCCTTTTAGTTCATGTAAAGAGGTAAGATCAAAAACCTTAACAGGCAATAAAATAGTTAATTTATTAAAGATAAGCAAGCAGTACAGTGTTAAAACTTAGGATTAAATAGTTAACTCTTAACTTAATGTTGTCAAAAGTTACACGAACTTGTGTTTTATCAAGGAGAATACATAACTGCACTTTAAATCCAGATAATAACCAACAAAGCTTAGAAAGCCACCAATCTTGAGTGTCTTAGAATTTCCACAGGACATTGATTGGGTTGATGACATGCAGTATCCATCAACTATATCTAATTATTTCCTTTAAAGTTATATCCTTTAGGTTGAACAACCCATTCAATATTTTAAATTTCTGTGTTATAAAACCAATAGGACAGTTGTTACTTTGTTACTCAATGAACTGTTACGCTTGAATCCATACTTCTTGATCCATCCTTGTAAACCACCGCTTTTGCTTATTAATTGCCTGTTAACACATTTGATTACTACTTTTAGGCATGTTGGTGAGAAGACATGTAAATGCAACTTCTGTGACAAAGCATTCTACACACAAGGTGACTTACAGCGCCACTTGCGTGTCCACACCCGTGAAAAGCCTTTTTCCTGTCAGATGTGTGCACAGAAGTTCACATACAGCAACAGTCTTAACAAACACATGCTGAATGTGCATGGGGTCCAATACAAGTGGGTGACATTAAACAGAAGGAGGCCAGAATCAAGAAACTTCCTCTGAAAACAGTTTGATATTGTCCTTAGCTAACAACTGGTTATTTTTACCAACTTTACAAGAGATGAAAAATACCTTGCGGTGTTGAGGACAGCCGACTGGCACGCTATCACTGCTTTTTTAATTACAGTTTCTGATTGGCAAAGATATAAGATGTTTTATTTCTATGTCCTGTATTTTCACTGCAAACATTGCCCTTCAAACCGGAACACCGTAATATTTGCACATTACTGCTTGGCGGTAGTATAACTGGCAAAGGTGTGGAACTTCGTCAGGCAGACTCTGCAAAGAGTCCACTACAAAATCACTGGGGTGATCTCGATCTACCCTGATTTGGTCTTTTGGTCTTAAAAAATAGCAAGGATGACACGACACTAACCGTACCACCAGGCTTCATCAAGGTCACTCCGCGATGCATACATCTATTTATGACAGGATTCCACGACGCCGATAACCAAAACTATCCTGCCGGTTGAAATTATAATGGTTTTATTTTCGAAGGCTTCCGAACGATTCTTCATTCTTACGTAGTAATGACGATCGGTGGAGAGGACCTTCGGGTCGTGGAGCTCAGTCCAATAAAAATGAGGCGTTTTCAAGATGCAAATAGATTTTTCAATCCTTGTGTTTTGATAGTTTCCAACTTTGCCGTATGTGCCGCGAATGTTGCGTTTTGTCAGAAAAAATTTACAAAGAAACACTATTATAACGCTACGTTTTGCAAAAATGAGATATTTTTAGTGGTAATCCTGAACACGTCTCATGGAGACACTCAGACAAATTATTCTTATTCTCTAAATTTGGTAAATTGTATGTCACGTGTTTACTTCGTAACAGAGGTAGGTACGTTGTCTATAAATTCTCAATTATGTAGGTCGCTAACGCCTGATATATAAGCTCAAAGTCACGCAACGGGAAATGGCTCGAGACTGTAGAAGCTCAAAGTTTATAAAATCTGAAACGAAGAAATCTTCAGAAGAACCACGGTCAGCGTCATAGCTCTTAAGTATACATAAAAATCAATGCCACTTTTCGTTGTAAGTAAACTTCTCGTAAACGGCTCGACCGATTTGAATGATTTTTAAGCTATTGCATAGCTTTTATCGCGGGCCTGGGGACCGAATTTTAGTGATCGTTCTTATGTTCACAAGAAAGAGGGATGGAAGACCGTAACGCCGTCCTCCCCACTCGGTCATTCGACTTTAAATCTTATTTGTATTAGCTTTACAGACTAAATGCTCTTAGCTGTCGAAGACTAGATTGTATACTTCTCTGCATTTTTTTTTATGGTAAACAAATGTCACTCTTCAAAATTAAAGCAATTCCGAAAAATTGTTAACATGCCTATTGCTTATGTTGATAAAAATGCATGCAACATGCAATAGCTTTACCGCGGCAGTCTCCGAGTGCCACACTTCTTTTTTTTTGTATACATTTGGGTAGGGCCCTGGATGGTTTAGATTCACAAATCACCCCGGCAGATGGCGCTGCAGTTGGTATCTAGGTTATTATTCGAGCGAAGCCGGAATAGGTTGCTAGTGTAATCATAAAATATGATGGTCTCCAAAATGTATAAAATTTGGAACAAATTGAAAAATAAAATCTGCATTCGAATCAAACTTTTCCTTATAAAGCTCTCAGCCGTGTAGTGCCAAGTTTATTTAGTTTAATAAAAATGAAACAATAAGATAAATCATCATCAGCTTATCCTTGGCTTTTCTTGTCTAGCCACTGCCTGCTGATTCACATATTCATCGTATGTCAGGGCATCCTATGCTACGTTTGCCAATTCTAGTTCTTCTAGTTGGGGTAGGAAATCTACCCCAATACACAACAGTTTTTCCTAAATGCTGAGCAGCCCAACTGATCTTCTTATGGCCTCTTTCAAAAAAGGCTTTTGCTAGTAGTCCAGTCATCTAGGCATTTCTCCTTGTTCTCTAACAGAAGCTGATTTTTTTTATAAACCTTTTCTCAGATAAAGGGCATAGAGCGTCGAACGCTCAGCCATACAAACGTTTAATGCAAGGTAAACCCTAAATTCCAATGTATTTACAGTTATTTTACTAGATGTGGATTGTTAGTTCTTTGATATGTGATTTTTGAGACGACAATTGTAGATGTTATAACCCCAGTTCAGAT
The DNA here is from genome assembly GCA_017562165.1 of Ectropis grisescens. NCBI lineage: Eukaryota > Metazoa > Arthropoda > Insecta > Lepidoptera > Geometridae > Ectropis > Ectropis grisescens. Next base: position 9,294,023 of record CM029781.1, on the reverse strand, counting down.
TCAGGTGCCTAATAGAGTAACTTCAAATAAAACAAGTAGGTATTGAATAAGGAAACTAATTTTATTAATGCAAAAAAGCACATTTAATTACACTAATTAGATTCAATGTCAATCATTATAAAGATTCAAGTCTAGTAATAAAATGTTTATATTATATAAGTCAGCACTAAACGTTCAGTTATTCAAATATTATAGAGTTGTTTTAACCAGAATTCACAAGAATGTCTGCAATTATCTATTTATTTATGTACCTCATTGACCGTCATTGTCAATGTAAGTTCTCAAAAATTCTCTTAGTGACTAATATATTACTAATTATCTAAACCTATAAACTAATTTATGAATAATAAGTGCAAATTACAATTTCATTATACCAAATTATAATGTAAAATTATTATATTCTATTCATCCATATTCAATATGCAAAACAAAATAGAAATATGTCAAATACCTAAACTTTCAGTTCACAAAATGTTCAGTTTCCAATTGCTATTATAGATTTTAAAATATAATTAGGAGACTGTATCGAACACTAATAAATAGCAAGTATCGATTCTATTAATCCATTCCATTAGTATGTAGATAATTAAAACTCGAAAAATACAGGTATAGTTGTTGCCACCTTTACAATGTTAAACATAATTGTTTATTTTTTCATTAATGGATAGAGGTCGGCGACAAAATTCGTAGTGTAGATCTGACGTAATCCTATTAACTGATGATCTTATTACGCAACACTACAAAATTGCTATGAAATGACAGCCGCGATAGCCAGTTTGATCTACCAGGACCCATTGAGGTACCGAACCCGATTTACAAATATATGACTTGAGCCACTTCGAGTGTTGCATCACCATAATAGATGCAGCGACCAAAGTGGGTCCTGACCTCCGACAGTAAAGGGCATTTATTATCTTTAATTTATCAGTCTAAATACACCAATACGCAAAACAACTGCACTACGCCAACAGGAGCGCATTTTACTTATAAATATAAAAATTATCACAGGGCATGAGATAAATCACCTTTGTCATTAGCACTCTGGGTCACGAGCGCAGTACAGTGATAGGTAGTATTTTGTTTACTTCATGTTCAAATAGCCGAGTGGCTCTGTGTTAGAAGCAGGCGTATTACATACCATCAGACACATCCCAGTTTTTTCCCATCACTACATTACATTTAAAAAAAACATGGAATGAAGCGTCTTCCAGATGCAAATTGAGTTGTCAAAAATAGTTCTAAATTTTGCCAAGTGTGGCACCACTGTTTGTTTATGTGAAATTTGTCTAACTAAATAAAACATTAGCACCATTAGCACCAAAATTGGGAACTGTTTCTGACAGATCTTTTTGCAATTTGAAAACGCCCCATTGAGAAAAAATCCGACTGAATACGTAAAAACTCTTGGATTCTACGTAATTTATAGTTCACGGATTATTTATTCGCGATGTCAGAGTTGACTCAATTGTTCACAATAATACGTACAACGAAACGCTTTCGTTTTCGTAGGTACATGTTTTCTGCGTGATCCTGTAAGACTAAGCCAAAGAGACGATAGTAACTTTTGCTATCGGAGGTCAGACTGACTCGAAGAACAACTATAAACATATTGTTTAAAGCCAAAATAGAGCCATACCATAGCGACATAAAAGCGCACGAGCATAGGCAAACTTACGTGTGTTTGTCTTAATTCTTAACATAAACTTCGGTCACCGAAATCGTCATGGATATAGCTGCAACTTCGAGTTAATTTCTTTCGGCACCTTCACCATCATGTTACGTAATGAGACCAACATTTGATACTGAAACGCAGTCACGGACTTATTCTACACAACTACATGACTTAATTCTATATTACCATCTCGCTTGTATCGTGTCGTTCAATCCTCCTCGTACTCTTCGTCATCAGATATGTATTTGCGTTGTTTCTTCTTCCTAGTGGGCGTGTTTTTGTTCTTTCCTTTCAACTTGATCTTCATTTTCACGGACCTATTCGACTCCCCATCTGAATCTTCCTCATCTGCAGTGGAAAATTGAACATTATTTTGTGCAAGTATAAATTGACTATATTTTGTATATGTACTAGCTGAAACGCTTTGCTACGCGCTACGCCACCTGTCGAAAATTGGCCGTACCAACTCAGAGATCATTTTTGGCATAAGCATAACTTTGTTAAAGATCATCCTGATCTTTGTTGAAGAACATGATCAAATCATAGTTTACGATTTACGAAAGGACATACAGACAAACATTAATTTATATATAGATTACTAGCTGATCTCGAAAACTTTGTTCTGCTATAATATAAATAATAATGAAACGAATGAAATATTAAAATCACGCCAATCAACGACGAGACGTGACGGTTAAATAATATGGAATTTGTTCATACAAATATCATAAAATCGCGATTAAAAAATTTAAAGTGAAAAATATTTTGATCTATTTTCATACCTACCAAATATAGATAACAGATTTCATAGATGTGTTATAAAGTTTTTAAAGGGGCCTGTAATTTGTTAGAGGTATTTTTAAAAATAGATAACAATAATAATTGGTGTTAGAAGCCCAGTGACGAGAACTTCTGATATTACAATCGCGAGGTCGTGTTTTTTTTTTTTAATTTATAAATTTAATTTTATCTTGACCGCCATCTACATATATAGTCTGATGATAAGCGATGGTGCGTGATGATGGAGCGTACATAAACTGATTCACTTACGTTTTGAAGACACCAAGATTGTAACCATCGGGAAAAACATAAATTATATTCTTACAAGAAAATTAATCTCAGACATTATACCGCCATTACCGCCAAGCAGTATCAACTGGATCGGCCACGCTTCGGGACTCAGGACTCATCCAGGTGAAGCATCTCTGGCGCCTGACGTCACAAAATAGCCGAAGCAAAGACGCGTAACTTTCTTTTGTTCTCTTTTTCAGAAAGTACGCAGTTTCGTAATTCTTAGAAAAGCTATGCTAATGCTTATCTTTACTTAAAAAGGAATAATTACGAAAACGGTTGTGAGTTACAAATTAATAATATAAATTATAACAGAAAATAAGACTCTTAGTGGGATAAACACTCTTTTTACAGAAATTATGGACAATTATTATGAAGATCATGTAAATATACAAATAAATATAACTCATGTGTGCTCTTGCATTAAGTAGAATTGTATTGAATATCGATGCTAAAAAGCTGTACTTGTGATTGATTTTGACAAAATTTTAAGTTAATACTCTTTTCACGGACTATAGTTTGTCATCATCACTAGCGAGAAACACACTCTGAAGAAACCGGCACATTCGTAGAATCCTTCCAAAGAAAAGTGTCATCCGTCTGCCCGCACTGAGCCTGTTCGGTGGACTTTCGTCTACATTATCTCCTTGTGAGAAAGCCCTGAAAGCAGATCCCACTGCGGAGAGTAGGTCCTTTTACCACACACATTTAGTGGGGTGCTTATGCTCCATCCTTGGGACTTCTCTTCCAAGGGCCTTAGGGATATAAATAAATAAATATTGATGGACAATTCACACAAAATCATCTGATCCCAAACTAAGCAAAGCTTGAACTATGGCGGCCAGATAGCTGATATAAAGTGCCCTATCGTCAATGGCAGTGCCTCAACTGGCAACAAACAGTCTACTTAACTTTCAACTCAGCGTCACCTTTCTCGTTGTCGTCGGAGTCGTCCGAGTTCTGGCCGGCCTCGTACCGGCGCCGCAGCTCGATGAACGCATTGCGCAGGCGCACCGAGTCCTCGTAGATGAGCGACGCCTCCTCGTTGTACGTCTGCGCGTTGGCGCACAGAGTGAAGAAATCGCGCTCCATGTCGGTTATGTCGTTGTACTGGAAACATATCGATAGCCTCATTTTGTATTCGTCACCGTAGTATTGTAATCACCGTTATAATCTAACGCGTCAAATTATAAGTAGGTTAGGTTAGCCCCCAAGCAGTAATAGGCAAACATCGCTGTGTGCCGGTTTGAAGGGAAATGTTTCCAGAAATGTTGGAGCGCTTAGAGATAAAGCATCTTATATCTCTGTGTGACGTGACGCATGCAGTGCAGTAATGATAGGAGTCTTCATGTTCCAATCGCTGCGTGACGCTGCTGCTATGAGCAGGCGTGTTGCTTACAGGCACATCTTGCTCGCTTGCTAAATAAACCAATATTGGTGGTCATTTTACACACAACACCATCTAGCCCCAAATTAACCAAAGCTTGGAGCCAGATAGCTGAAAAAATACTTATATATTTTTGAATACATACTTATAATATATAGAAAACACCCAGATACAGTACAAATATTTGTATTCATCACACAAATATTTGCCCACCCGGCGGGTATATCGAACCCACGACCCACGGCTTCGCAGGCAGACTTACTACCAACTGAGGCACCAGATCAGCTTAAAAAAAGCTTACCTTCCCCTCTTCAATCCTGTTCATAATCTTCTTGATGTCGAGCGGTTTCTTGATGATTTCGTAGTAGTCGGGCAGTTCCCGTCGCGACGGTAGCTTCATAAACGGCTCCGAGAGCACTCTCCCGCCCCTATGACAATTTTACAAATTTCAATAAGTACGGAAGTAAATCAAGCTATTGGGTAACTTTATGAACGATTTTATTTTTTAGTCTGCGAAAAAAATTGTCTTACGAAATATTGGTCAATCAATACATAAAATTGCACTGTCAAATTTTATGCAGACCAGAGTTATCAGAGACATGTTAGATTGTTTTCTTTACATTGTTTATAAAAAATATATATGTACTTTGGAATAATTTAATTGACAAAACATAAAACATTTAGTAGAGACGATCTTCTTATTCCATGGATTCATCGTGCGGGTGCCGGGTCCATCGTGTGGCAGAGAGATAAATCCCGAGTAGATCCCGAGACTTGTGACTCGGGCGTAGGTTTAAGGGGCCCCTTAATAATTTTGTTTTATAATTTGTGTATGCTTACAATTATTATCCTGACATGTAAATTGGCTTTATGAAATAAATGATTATGATTAATGACGTACATCAACACTCACCTTCACTACTCGTGTTTCTCTCCCTGCCCAGTGAAATCTGATATGAGCCTACTAGTGCAGCTTTAGATACTCGTTCTAGTATAAAACTTACTGCACTTCTGAACAAGCCAAGGCTTATCTTTCAGCAGGTTATAGAGAGATTTTGCTGGTATACCTCTCGCTCAAACAGCGTATAAACTAACTACATAGCCGTTTTTTGTTAATTCGTTTAGGAGGTCGTAATACTTAATCCACAAGTATAGCAACATTTTTCAGAGGCTTTTACCCCCCTTAACAAGTTACTCTGGTCAGGGGAGGTCATTTGGAATGCATTTTAATGGCAAAGAACCCGTACAATGGCTACTTTTAATCTCGAAATAATGTAGAGTAAGATCGTGAAGGCTCACCGATAAAACCATAACAATTTCCTAATATATACCTAAATTGACAAAAATACTTACTCATCAGTGTAGTCGATGACTTTCTTCATAAAATTCTTCAATCTCTTCTTAAGCTGGTTAAGTTCAGTTTTGCTCTTCTTTTTGGATGAACAAGGAGGCTCATCTTCGTCTGAATCGTCCTGCCTACTGTGAAAAATTAAAATGTCTTGACTAATGTGCTAAATACTGAATCGAACTTCACAAATCGGAATTCATGGCGTCACCAGTACCATGTGCTCTGATTGCGATGATTGTTCAGATTCACTGTTTTCTTTTACTGTATTTTGTTTTTGTGTGTACAATAAAGAGTATCTATAACTATCTACAAGCCTATAAAACAGGGGTCAGCAACAGGCGGACCGCGAGAGGTTGAACATCGGATCGAATAAGAATTTATTTGAAACCAAAACCATAAAAGGCTATCTTAATTATGATCAGTTATTATTTTCTGGACTCAGTTATTATTTTCTGGACCTCGTTAAAAAAACCCTTGCGGTGTACGGACCCCGAGCAAAACTACTTGCCGACCCTTGCTATAAAACGTTCTATAACTAGTATATTTAGCGGCGGTGTAGTGGTGATTTTGTATCACTACCAAAATAACATCGAGCGGAACTTAAAGTTTAATATTGATCATACTGAAAGTTTCTATAAGTTATTTTATTTATTTAGTTGTTTTTAATAGATGAACTACATGATAGGTATTCAAATTATTATTTTAACCCAACATGTTTATTATTGTTATTAAGTTCTCATTATTAATGTAATTAATTCTCATGGCTAATCCGAACTATTATTATTTACAATATTTTTTAATTCTGACATGTAGCATAAATTATTACAAATGAAATACTATGTATGAACTATGTAATAAACTATTTTTTACAAAAAATAGTTTATTTTACCCTTTTTAGTGCTAAACAAGTTTTCACTAATGCATTTACACGATTTCGTGTTGAGATCTCAATACATGAATTAAACCCAAACGCTAGGTAGTTCCTGTAAGCCGTTAAGAAATTCCCTTGACTGTCCTTTATCTTCATCATCAGACCACTAATGACAGTCACAACCCATCTATGTAAAAAGTTCTCATCAATACAAATTCATCGAGCCCAAACACAAGGTAACTACTATGTACCGTCGAGGAGTTCCCTCAACCGTCTTCCCGTTCCCTCATCAGATCGACTCCAGACCATCTTTAAACTATACTGCTTTAAAATGCTCAAGCAAAAACTTAACTAACGCACTAGTCATCTTTACAATTTTCGAAAGTTATCCTCGATTTCTCTAGGATACCATCATCAGATCCTAGTTTCCTAATCATGGTACCACCCTTGGAATATCTCCTTTACAACAAAAAAAGAATCATCAAAATCGGTTCATAAACGACGAAGTTATCCGCGAACACACATAAAAAAAAAAAAAAAAAAAAGGAACATACATACGGTCGAATTGAGAAACCTCCTTTTTTGAAGTCGGCACTAGATACAAATAGATTAGTTAGTAAAACAAGAACAACAGATCTTTCCATGACTTTGGCGTGTTTAAGTGTTATGTCCATGCGTTATAATAAATGGAGATTCAGAAACATATTTCATCATCATCATCAGCCGCAAGGCGTCCACTGCTGAACATAGGCCTCCCCCCTAGATTTCCACAAAGAACGGTCCTGCGCAACCTGCAACCGTCGGTTTCCAGCGACCTTTATGAGGTCATCTGTCCATATAATAGTGGGAGGTCGTCCAACACTTTGTTGTATGATGATGATTTTTGTTTTGGTTACACTAAATATGTATGAAATGTATGAAACATATTTAGTGTAATCAAAACAAAAATGACAGTTTTAAGACTGGTTAATATAAAATATCGGGAAGATGATCTCACCGTCGTTTCTTGCCCTTTTTCCGCTTCTTGTCGAGTACCTCGTCGTCATCGTCGTCGTCTTCCTCCTCCTCCTCGACGTCGTCGCCGTCGATGGCCTTCAGCCACTCCTTCTCGGTGAGCGAGTCGGTGTAGTCCACCTCCTTACGCTGCCGCGACCCGCGCCCCAGCGTCTCGTCCTCGTCGAGGTAGTTCCAGCCTTGACCCTGTACAACGTAATGGGATTTATAAACGGTTTCAGTGCCTCTAGCAGTTTAGACAAACTGCTTGAAATTAAAACGACCTTTTTGTGATTTAAACTGTGGTAGTTTTAAAAACCGCAGATATACGCATCTCACACACGTGGTGGTTAGATGGATATATGCGTAGATGCGTATATGCAGGTATACGAGTAATAGCGGTCAAGTGAAACCCAAAAAAAATACATGAGCCGCCGTACTGTCACTTCAAAAAGTTCATTTCAAAACGGTCTACTGTTCATATATATATATATATATATATATATATATACTATACACTGGTCAAATAACTCTTTACTTTTAAACAAAACTCTTTAAAAGTCTCCTACAACTTCGAATGTTAAAAATGTAAGTTGTGCTTTTAGAAGCGTTACAAGATTATATTGTTATTTACATCAAATGTGCTGAGTAATGAGTAAGCAAGACGACACGATATAAAATGGCGACGCTTTTTTTACTTAAGAATGGCAACAGGCAAAATCTTATTATATACATCATTATATCGTCATATGTTATGTATTTAATTAATCCTAATCAAAACAGCTTTTTTAAAGTAAAGCTTAAATAACAGTCACACTTTACTTGTGTCAATTGAATATTTTACTGTGATGTATGCGATAATTATGTACAAATAGCAGCGCGCCGCGGTTGTTCCTGTTATTTTTTCGGGATAAAAAGTAGCCTATGTGTTAATCCAGGGTGTCAGCGGACTCCATACCAAATTTTAATATAATCGCTTCAGCCGTTTAGACGTGAATAAGTAACAAACATTCACACTCATAAACTTTCGCCTTTATTATTTTAGTAGAAATGTATTTTTTGCTAAATACTTACGTCAAAATTTTCTTCCAAGTTGGTAGTATGTGTAAGATGGGTGGTCAACTAACCTTGTTACAGATGACCTCATCGTCTTCCTTGACGAGCCAGTCGGGCAGTTCCGACTCCATGATGAGACGCGACTTGGTCTCCGTCTTCTTGCGCTCGATGTCTATCTGTTTGAAGATCTCCAGTTCCTCTTCGGAGCGAGCTATCATCTCGTTGATCAAGTCGTCGTCAGGAACCTCGTTCTCTTCCTAAAAATACAGACGATTAAAATGATTGATCATCTAGAGGCCGCCTTAGATGAGTTAGGCGGCCCCTAGATGATCAATCATTTTGCGCAATATTGCAAATTGTACAATATTATTGACCATTTAGAGTTAAAATTGAAGATTGCACAATGATTGAATGAAAGTTGTAATTGATTGTTATTGAGTGTAATTTTTTTGCTCCATATCTTTTCATTGTGTCGTGTAAGACCAGCATGGTGCAATATTTATCAGTCTGTTACTCGTCTTGACAAGAAGTACACGTATAACGAGAATGCAGAAGTTTAGAAAAGAGAGTTTATCTACGTATATGGGTATCCAGTTGTACAGAGAATTGACGTCTCTGTGGAATATCAAAAGCAAAGAATGTAATGAACGCGAATAATAAATGTTTAGTATTAGGCATTGTTGTCTAAATGCACAAAGATGTATCTTTTTTTTAATAGTAGGTATAAAGTGACGAAACAAGTAGAACATGTATCTGATGGTAAGCATGCCTACCCATAACTGCAGAGTGACACGTAGCTATGGGAACATGAATAGTCCAAATCATTACCTAAAAAAGCACTACGCTCGTCACCCTGAGATATGAGATATTTTATCTCTATGCCCGGGAATTTCACTGAAAACAATACCATTCAAACCGGAACACAGCATCGTTTGCACATTACAAACACAAAGGCAAGCAAAGATTTCCACAAACAATAACACTATAGCTGCAGCTATCAATATAATAATATAATCTTGTAAAGACATTTTGCTTGCGCTGTCCATACGGAAGCAACACCATTCTCCGACTAAACACGAAAACATTGAGCTGTCCGTATTTTGTGCAATATAATTGTTCGTTTGGATGCAAAGTTCCTTTCAATCTCTTTGTACAATAAAATGTATTGTACAAAGTTATTGTAGGTCTAGGGGCTGCCTTAGACATTTTATTACATTTCACTACTATATTCTGAACCTGATTAGCTACATTGTACACTGGAATAATATACTAGCAGAATGTATATTTGTACAAAACGCTTGAAAAGACAGAAATATATAATTTTAGACAAATGTGGAAACTTACCTCTTCATCGTCTCCATCTTGATGCAGGATGCTCTGCAGGAACTGCTGTCTCTCCGAACCAGTTGACTTCTGATCGAACATACCGGCTTGGATGACTTTCTCGTCCATGTTCAATTTATACCTGAAGGAGTTAAGGAATTGCTTTAGTAAGAAATAAAAGACTATACTGCAGTTTTTCTCTTGGTTCTCAGGTGGTGTGGTGTTTTACTTTCTAGGAATAGTCACACACAATTTAGACGTTTCATTGATTTCCCTCCAAAACTGTTGGTCTTATCTTAATTTGAAACTAAGGAAATGAAAATGCTGAAGCGAAACACATAATTAGTACCTAGTAGAATTCGTTTTTTTTTCCGAGAATGCAGACAAATCGCTTAACTTTGATTTGATTCAAAGATATCACAATCAAGCCAAAGCATTTATTCATTGTTATACCTAGTCTCTTGTTATTTTCGCTCACTCCTGCCAAATCCTACAAATATTATATACATTTGTAAAAGTTTGGATGTTTCTTGCTTAATCACGACAGAACGGCTAATGGGAGCGGGTTGAAATAGCACATGGGCTATTTTATAACGCGGGAAAACACACGCTAATAGGAACTACGCGGATTACGCCACGGGGCGCTGCTAGAGTTTTATATAAATGGAGAAAAATTGTCGGAATATTAAATTTCCAAGTGAAGTTTACCTGGCCGCCGCGAGAATCCTCTCTTCCACGGAGTTGACAGTCATCAACCGGAGCACGCGAACTTCGTTCCGCTGCCCGATACGATGCGCACGATCTTGCGCTTGCAGATCCTGTCAAAAAAAATCGTGTTAATACATGATTTGATAGATTATAGCCAGACCGCGTAACTGAGTCTTCGCCTCGCCACAAGGGACAGCTAAGAGCGTCCACCGCCCGCACCTCACCCGATCCCCGTTTTCGTCCTACCCCCCGCCCTGTACTCGCAGGCGAGGACTCAGTTGCTGTAAGCTTATAGATAGTAAGGTATTTCACATCATGCATGCTACAGTACCCAATCACTTCTATGAATACCCAGACTAGCATCAACAGCATAATTTGTGTTCCCACTGTTGGGACTCGCACTCTACTCTTACAAGATGAGAGAATAATAGTAGACTTATTGTCTAAGTATGGACATGATCAGGGATATGTTCAGTACAGTGATTCAAATGCGGTTGAAACTAAGTCTGCTGCTCAGTACTGCTCCGCCCCGACTCGTGGTATTTTTTAGTACTGTGGGAATTCCACCACAGTGCATACATCTTAATATACACCACTATCACAACACATAGAAATCAATCAAGTTATGTATCAGAGTTGTCAAATATCAATAAAATATTTTTGTTATTTTGAACATGGGTGAAATTCTTGCCTATTTTTGGATGAAATTGCAAATTTTGTTCGTTGCACCACCAGTACCAGAAAAAAACCTGAATCCGCCTTAGTAGTGTCGGAACAGAGCGGCGCGCATACCTGGTGCGGATTCCAGTCCGAGTCGAAGATGATGACGGTGTCTGCGCTCTGCAGGTTGAGGCCGAGGCCGCCGGCGCGCGTCGACAGCAGGAAGATGAAGTACTCAGAGTTCGCGTCATTGAACTTCTTCAGCAGCTCTCCGCGGTCCTCCGCCTTCGTCATACCGTCCAACCTGCGTCAAACGACCACATTGTATTTGTACCGTTCGCAAACACTCACTATTCGTAGGCGCAGGTCCAGTTACTGGAACAACTTGGGAGCGTAACTGATACATTTATATATATAATCAAGCCTCTAGATTTAAAATTACACACTTACCGTAAGTATTGGAAGCCTCTCCACGAGAGGTAGTCCTCGATGATGGTCATGCACTGCGTCATCTGACAGAACACGAGCACCCTGTGCCCCGTCTGATTCAGCTTTGGCAGGATGCGGTCTAGCAACTCGAATTTGCCCGACGAACGGTAGAGGTCGGGCCTGGACAGACAAATCCACATTATTAACATTCTCAGATTTCCTATCGATAGCACAAATATATAAAGTAAACATAATAACCGGTATACAATTTTAGGGTTTTGCAATTTGAACTCATGTTGAAAACAAATACAGCACTTAGAAGTATTTTCGCGAACACGACCGTGGTCGTTGTAAAGCGACCGACGCGACGCGACGTCAGGAGGCAATTAAAAACGCACAAAAGGCTGTACTAACATAATCATACCGTACACAACGCTTACTACGTCTCGTGCGACCATTAGTGCAGGGTCACCTCAGACAGTATGACCTTACCGTACGGCTTGGGCTGCTGCCGATAGGGAAGATAAAGGAACAACCTGGCATCTTAGAAGGGGTGCTTTACGGCCCAAGCGGGGAAGATCTAGCAATTTGTAGCTGGTATATATATAATATAATATACTATTTCCAATTATTATCCGATGTTAGCTGATACATTTGAGGGATTTTGTTACAAAATATGTATCTGAGTCGGCTGACTGATTTTAAGTTTCTTACTGATGTTTTTATCGCCTAGGCATGCTCTTTCTTTTGTTACTCCTTCGAAACGACTATCAAAATAACCTTAATTTAACCCAAATTAAGTTAAATTGTGTCTGTAGTATTCCTCACCCAGAGACAACTCCAGTTCCGGTGCCGATGTGGTCGCAGAACTTCTCCTCGATGTGCTGGAACATGAAGGGGTGGTTGCACAGCTTCCGCAGCTGGACGATCGTGTTCATCAGCGCCTTAGCGCCGCCCTTGCCTTTGTTGCCTTTCTCTGACCCGTCAGTTAGAAGCACGCCCTTCGACTGCATGTGTCTGGAATAAACGGTTTTATGATGAATGTGAAAAGGATGATTATACCTAAATTACGAAAGACTACGACAATATTATTGTATTTAAATTTTCGCGAATTGAACACTTATTGTTTTCATTATACAGGACTTGTGGCAACTCTGCGATTTTTGAAGACCATTTAAGGGTAGATCGAGATCACCTCATTTCGCAATACGACTACCCGCACTTTCTTCAGTCTTCTCGTGATCGTGGCGGTTGTAACGCTGCCGAAACGTCGAAGTAATTATTTCCATTGTACGTCAAGTACATTACACTAATATTATAAAAAAATGTAAAAGTTTGTTGTCCAATCACATCGAAACAGCTGAACGAATCGTGTTGAAATTTGGAATTTACATAGATTACAATCCGAAATAGCACTTATAGGTTACTTTTTGAAGTGAAAACTTCTTTTTTCGCACCACAAACAGATTTTTCGTGGGCTGTGAATTGAATTCTAGCGTTACCCTCGGGAATGATAAGTAAACTCGGGACTACGGCCATTGGCCATCTAGAAATGCGTCAGCATTTCCCATTGGAGCTGACGAATTTCTAGATGGCTATGCTCATGGCCACGCCCTCCGGTTTCACCCGCGTAGTTCCCAAAGTAAGCTATCAAATTCTGAGTTATAAGTGTATGTATGTGTATGTTTTCAATTCTATTGGCAGTTCCTATGACTGGCAATTTTTTATTTCGATAAAATAACTGAAACTGGAACTACGAGGGTAAAACAGCGAGTCGCTGCTATTTCCATATAAGTAATGTAAGGAAGTGACAGAGGGTACTGACTTGTAGAGCACTCGCTGCAGGCCGCTCATCTCGCACTTGATGATGTACTCGACCTTGTCGGGCAGCTGGCTCTCCACCTCCTTCTTGAGCCGCCGCAGCAGGAACGGCCGCAGCACCTTGTGCAGGCGCCGGATGATCAGGATCGTTTCCTCCTCGTTTAACTCCACCTACAAAAATATAAAAAATAATGCTTCGTCTTGGATTTGATCGCAAATTTACTAGCTTATGATTAAATTTAGAATTGGTATAGTTAGTAGCAAGTAACCTCAATAGGGTTTTTATCGGATGCACTTCGGACAGTGTGCAACCGATTCGCATGATTCGCACCAATCAAATCCCACCTTGACATTTTTTATATCGAACTGCTCGTAGCTCACGAAAGCGAATTCGTATCAACGTTTTAGATTCGTTGACGTTCCAAAAACTCGAAGAGGTTTGAGTCTACTTTTGTGATAAGAATGTCTAGGATGAAGAATGTGTTGCCTCAGTGGGTATTTCCCGATAGTTACAATCTTGGTGTCTTTAAAATAGAGAATGAAATAGTTTATTCTAGGTAAGGATGTTCTATCGTTGACCACATCATTCCATAAGATGAGGCCTCTGGTCAGGGGGTCCCGAGTTCACTTGATCGCTTCACTTATTATCTGCAGCACAGTTTCAACTACACCTCCAGAGAGAACTAAAACTAAACAATTTACATTACCTTCTCCCCGGTAGTAGCGAAGGGCGCGTTGAACCACTGCTCGAAGGTGGAGCAACTCTTGAAGATAGACGGCAGGAGGAAGTTGAGAAGCGCCCACAGTTCAGGTAGCTTGTTCTGTAGCGGCGTGCCGGTGAGCAGCAAGCGGTGCGGCGCGATGTAGTGCGTGTTCAGGACTTGCGTCAACTTGCAGTGGTGGTTCTTCATGCGGTGACCCTCGTCGATTATCATGTACTTCCAGTGCAGCTGGAGATAAAAAACAAAATTATACATTTAGATTGACCCTTGATCATCTTGGATTTGAAATTTGTCATAGTGTTTTAGTTTTCAACAAGTCTAGCCCTTTCATTTGCTACCCATATTGAGAGAAGTTATGAAAAAATAATCAAATAAATCAATATCCAAATTAACCAAACATAGTATTAGCTATACCACAGCAAGGAAACTAGCTTACAAATAAAAAAAACGGATTGAAATCGATCCATCCGTTAGAGCTTACGGTGCCATAGATAGACAGTGACACACACACAGCCGTTGAGCTTGCGTGCCGTTGCACGCAGTGCCAAAAGGGCAGCCATCACAGGCACGCACTCTCCTTGAAAAAGGCCTCCGGACACGGCCGAAACTCGAGTCGGATTGGACCGATGATACCTATATAATTAAATACTCATCTTTTTGGTCGGGGGTTAAAAAGAACTAAAGAAGTTACCTTAGCGAGCACGGCCTTGTCCTTGATGACATACTCGTATGTGGTGAGCAGGACGTTGAACTTGGTGTTCCTCATCTGCGTCTGCACGGTGCGGCGCGAGTGCGGCGAGCCCTTGTACGAGACCACGGTCACCGTCGGCGCCCACTTCTCGAATTCCAGCACCCAATTCGACAGTGTACTGAAATTATGGAAAACCTTCAGTCAATAAATCAGTCAGTCAACGTACTTTCTCGTTCCCTGTTTGGAAATATTCTATTCTATAATATAATCGGTAAATATCTTTTTAGTATGAAAATTAACGTGGTTGTTACCCATCTATACTAATATTATAAAGAGGAAAGATTTGTATTTTTGTATTTTTGTATGGCACGAATAAACTCTAAAACTACTGGACCGATTTCAAAAATTCTTTTGCCAATAGAAAGCTACATTATCACTGAGTAACATAGGCTATGTTTATCACGAAAAAAAATGAGGTATCTACGTAAATTTTTACTAAAACCAACGCAAGGTATAAAAAAAACAGTCATGAAATGGCTTTCATCGCATACGCTGCGGAAAGTACTAATGATATACCAAAACAATGTTCTACAATATTATAGAGCGTACTAAAATCTACAAAAAACCTCGCGAGACCATATGTCTAACTTCAGTAATTACCTCGCAACAACTACTTTTTTACATTTTAAAAGTAAGTAAAATGCCTATCAAATTCAGACCATGTTATCAACACATTTGTATTAATTCTTATCCAAATAAATTATTTCTTATTCAAGACTCTTTTAATACCTATTGATTACTTTTTGAATGATTGAAGTCGGACATTCCATTCAAAATATTTAACGAAATTAAAAATATCAATCCTATCAAAATGCGGCGCCGCGGCGCAACACCGATAGAGGGACACCGAGGCACGGGGAGAGGTGTTCGCAGCTATGAAATAGGTAAGTACGAGTAGCGCGCGCGCGTCTACTAATTCGCGTGGTCGCCTCGCTACGTAGGTAGTGGACGCAAATGATATTAAATATTAAACATTTTTCGTAACACTTTTTATGTTCCTATCAAAATGTTCTTTTCAGAACTACTTTTGTATAAGTTTATTCGACCTTTACTGTTATTGTTCAAGTTTTCTCGCACTTTCTACACAGTATTACATTAAATTTATTCCATTTCGGTTTCCTCACGATGTTTTCTTTTACCGTTTTAAATTGGAGGCATTACGGACATGCCTTCGAAAAAATAGTGATGCGCGTGTAATTTGAGCTGGGGATAGGATACGATATAGGTCATCCCAAAGGTCCCTTTATTCTACCTACTAAAGTAGAATAAAACGGAGCATTAAGGACTACGATGATGAGACGATCAGAAATCTAGCTGTGTCAATAGATTCAATAAGTAGCCCACTAAATATTCCTACTACTGGGACTCAGGGCCCTCTCGCAAGGAGAGTCAAGTCCATAATCCACCACGCTGGCCCAGTGCGGGTTGGTAGATGACACATGACCTCAAAAGATTCTAAGTACATGGCGATTTCTTCACGATGTTTTCTTCACCGTTTTAAGTTAGCGGTATTACGCATATTACTCCGAAAGACAGTGGTGCCTGGTGCACGTGGGATTTAAAACCGGGGCTCCAGATCGGCCGCCGCCGTTCTCCCGACTAGACCAGCCGTAACTATTTAGTACGTATTTAGAACTAATAGACTTTAGTACCTACATTAAACATTGCACAACCATGAACTACGTCGTAGGTGGCATTAGCAGATTTTTAACACTAAATTACAACAATTAAATATTTACTGATTTAATTTTTGATTTGATGCGTAAAAGTAAAAGGGGAATGACAACGACGCCAGACACGCCTAAAGTTTTTAGGACTAATGATAATATACCATAACAACTAACGCATAACAGTTTTCGTATATTTTTTGCTACCGTATATAGCATAAACATAACTTAGCATAATGTTTAAAGGCACATATTGAGAGAAGCATAACAATACCTAAACATAACAATTGGTCCTATTATGGTCTATCACTGAGGTACGACTCCGGGTGAGCTCCCAGAGCCAGAAGCTCTATGTCCTTGAGTGTAACCTCTCGCTACGGCGACGACCTCGCTTGGTTCGCTCCTCTCAGGACCTCCCTTGAGCTTCTGGCTCCCGCATTTTTTTTATAAAGTAAAATAGGCAAAAAAGCATGCGTTTTAAATGATAAACAGATGATTGGGATTGTTTGTTTTGTCTTATGTCCTAAGCATGGCAATTCTGCCAAGAGTGTGTTAAAATTTGTAAGTCTAATAATTTTGTTTTATACTTATTTTCCATAACACCCGTGCGAAGCCGGGCCGGGCTGCTAGTATTTAATAAGGTAAACGGGAAACTCACGTGTGATTTATGGTGGGTCCAATCCGACTCAAGTTTATCGGTTGGTTCAATCCGAAGAAGCCGGACGCGGCTGAAACTTGAGTCAGATTGGACTGACCATTTCACACGTGAGTAACCCGTTAACTAAATATAATGTTATACCTAGCAGCGCCCCACAGTTTCACCAGTATATTTACATTTCCTGTTATTTACCTGCGATGAAAATTTGCCGAAAATGTGTTATTCCAGTGTTTAATATACAGCGTGGCGCTTTGGTGCCGACATTAAATGAAACCACACATCATATTTTTAGGCATTCTGTAAAATTAAATTTCGTGTATCGTTGTTATTCACTGAGTTATTTGCAATTTTCAAAAATTCCAAATCAAAGCAACCTGTATCTAAAAATGTAAGTCACGAGGTCATTAGGTCACAGACCTCAGATCCATATGTTTATCAATGAAAATCAGGCGTAAGGCAAATACAATAGAAAGAGATAAGACAACACATGCGTTTGTGTACGAGTTAATGAAATGCAGAAAGGATGTGCTCCTCTAATTTTTTGTCTATCTCCACTAGTTGACCGTTGTCCTTGACACATATCTCGCGCTAAAACTTTAATTGTAAATATCTAATTTACTGTTTTAAATCGTTAGCTAGGTAATTAAGTAATTTAATTATTCGCGAAAAAGACTTACGCATTATTTTTGTCGTTTATTTAGTGTAATTTATTGTACGAGTCAGTGTCAATTAGATTAGGTTAGATACCGCGATAAAGACGCCTTTTTGTTATGTACTTTTGTGTTGTGATTTTGTTTTGTGAGTAGTTATTTAATTGGTGTTGTGGAACTCCATAGTATGCAGACATGACTTTAGTTTCCACAGAAACCCATCAAATAGCTGCCTTTGCGATAACGATTTGTCGCCCAAAGCAAGTTCATCAACAAAGTGCAAGTTTCCCACAGCATCACAGCTTTCGGCTTCACCTGGACACTTATTGGCAAGCATTCGTTTTCATTTTCATTTTTATTAAGGTTTAGTGTTCGCGAAAGTGGCGGTCACGTAGACCATTTTAAAAATGCAGATCAAAAAAGTTTCGCTCCGATGTTTGTACCTAAAATTTCAAAGGATTACCCGGCGCGGCGCCGCGCCGGAGTAGGCGCGGTGTTGCCGCTCCGTGCGAGTGCGTAGAGGCATGTAGAGGTAGAGGCACACCCTCACCACTCGCTATTCGGCGCGCGATAATAACCTACTCGTTCGGGTCCACCCAGGGTACTAAAATCACAGGGGCGCCGGCCGCTTGCCCGAGCTGACGTGCGTACGAACGCCGAGTGCGCGCATAAATAATGTCGCGGCGTTATTGTATTGTGGATGGCTGCAATAGCAATACAGTACGTTGGAAAAATTGCAATGGTATGTAAAGCATAAGTATATATATACATTTAATATATCTATTATATATGTATGGCGTGATGATAAACTTAGCCAAAATTATAAAATTCTAGAATTCGAGTAAGTATCTGAAAGTTTGGTTTTTTCGGAGAAAATTTAATTGCTTGAAAATAAAATAAAAATATCTATTTTTTTAGTCGTTTCAGTCTTTTTTTACTTGCATAAAATTAGCCTGGATCATAGAATAGATAACCTGGATCCCACAAAACAGGTCAGCAGGTCACCATAGTGTGGGATCTAGTTCACACTAGCAAAACATGTTAAGTATTCATTATTTGTACCTATTTATTGTCATATATATGTATTCTTTGTATATGTATATTGTCGCTTTGTATTTAACATCCGGGAGCGCGTGAAACTGTTTTTAATAACTTTAAGGCGGTAGACGCTAGGTTTTGTAGCTTTTCTTGTGATTTGGTTTTCGTTATTGAGATAATAAACATTTTTTTTCATTTTCATTCCATTTAAATAAACAATAAAGAAAATTACAATTTGCAGTTTAGTTTTTTTATCATCTTATCATATTTTGTACAACCCTAGCACGTTTGGTCAGTGACGTAAGCAGACGACAAGCCACACGGGGCGCACGGTATTCTCAACTTTGCGTGCTTGTGCAAAGGTGTATTTTTGCTTGCAAGTAACAGTAGGTAAGTAGTTTACGAAAGTTTAGGTCATTATCGTGTAGGTATTTGCGCTTTTGTATGGCAGTGATGCATCTGTTACGAAGTAACTATTTTCTGATCTGTGGTAGAGGTGTATAGGTACTTACAACTTACAACTATCCCTACAACTAATAGGTACCTACCTAGTTACTGTTTTTAAGGCATTCTTAATTTTATTTACTTACGTAATCGCAATTAGATTTCAAACAAATTTATCTTTTTTTTGAAAGGGTTTTGTTGGTTAAATTATTTATGAAATTCAAATCTTCAAACCAAACCTATCGCGAGAAGTTGTTTTTATTTTATTTTTAAGAATGTTGTAGGCTAACCAATTCAGCAGGTTTCAGGATTATGGCCTTAGCTGGCTATCTCCTTGCTAGAGAAGGCCCCGAGTCCCACCAGTGGGAATAATGAAAAATGCGAAGTGCCCTTGATATGAGTACTGACAATACGCATCTTATTATTTCAAAGTTAACATTTTGGTATGTTTCGCCAAAATTACAATAGGTTAGGTACCTACGCATTTATTTACATTTTGTGTGCTTACCTTTGTTGTTTATTATTGGGTATTCGATTTATTAGTGGTGAACAGATGTTGAATCTGCTGTTTCATGATGTACCTACTCACTCACGTTCTAAATTAATCAGAATTAAATAACTAAAAATTATGTAAACGTATCTGTAGATAGGTACATACGACCCCGCTTGGAGCGGCGGCTGATAGGTACTCGGGGCTTGCCGCACAAACGAATACTGTCATAGCTTTGTAGTTTCTCTCTCTCTTTTTTTCGTTTGACATGATAAGAGATGGCAATAGCAAAGCCAAAGCCGATTTAGTTAGGCGGTAGAAGGCGTGATAGATGCGGCGTTGCCAGCTTTACTCACACGCAACTTACTCACACAACGGAAGTTATTGAATGAATCTAGTGCACAGGGTGATTTTCATTCGATCGCTTGATACAATTATTTAGTTTGTTAGAAACTATTTTTTTTAAATAAGCGAATATTTATTTTTCACTCCTTTTGTATGATTACTGGTCAGTAACCCTACCCGTGTGTTCATTTAATGTCGGCACCATAGCGCCACGCTGTATAGTCTGTGTTTTTTTTAATCTGATCTATTCCGACGTGACTGTGCAACAAACATGCAAACTTTCGCATTATATTATAATAGTAAT
The DNA here is from genome assembly GCA_017562165.1 of Ectropis grisescens. Classification (NCBI taxonomy): domain Eukaryota; kingdom Metazoa; phylum Arthropoda; class Insecta; order Lepidoptera; family Geometridae; genus Ectropis; species Ectropis grisescens. Next base: position 9,273,615 of record CM029781.1, on the reverse strand, counting down.
ATGTCAAAGTTTGGATATTTAGGTTTTTGCTGCTCGATCACGTCGGAAAGGCAGAAGGGATAGGATTGAAATATAGTTAGATTATAGCCTGGAATAAGCATACAGGCCAATTTTCATTGAGTAAAAAAACGGTACCTAGAAATACGCCGATAAAATTGGCTGTATTTTTTAATTATTTTATAGTATATCTGAAAATACGCGTAAACAAGAACATTGACTGAGTTTCGATATGTTCATCAAGTTACCTGAGTGGTACAATAATCAGGAATGGGCCATTGACTTTCTTCTTTTCCATGAGATATGTGACCAGTGCAATTGTCTGGATGGTCTTGCCGAGACCCATCTCGTCTGCCAGGATGCCGTTCAGGTTATTGTTGAATAGCGATACGAGCCATTCTAGACCCTAAAATATAAAGTAAGTAAACAAATGAAAGAAACAACTCAAATCCCTGAGTTAAAGAAAAACTTACTCATGCTAAACAAACAGCAGTCACGTGCTCACGTGGTTTCGTATCCAAAGTCTAGATTCGAAGTTTCATCGTTTTATCTTCAACATCGTCGAATTCCCATACAAACTTTCATCACTTTACGGTTTGAAATTACAAAATGGCCAAAAGAAACATTTATTGGCTTCGTGTCAAGAGTGTAGGTACGAAGTTTCGTCGTTTTATCTTCAAAGCTGCTTCGTTTTAGCTTATATGTAAATTCGTCAACTTTGAAGATAAAACGATGAAATGCAATAGGGCCTATTGCATCCCCATACAATTCGAAATTATAAGATTGCTAAAACAAACATTTATTTGCTTCGTGTCTAGATCCAAAGTTTCATAGTTTAATCTTCAACAATTACGAACTTCACAATAAAAAAAATACCAATGTCCTTTCTTGGGTACTAGTCTCACTGTCTACTAAATTTAATTAGTATCGGTTCGGTGGATTTTGTATCGTGGAGTTCTTATAACTTTGGAAATGACGGAATTTACCGTCAACCGTCCATTGTTTCACCCTCTTAGGGGTTGAAGTTCGTAAAAATTTCGTACTTAGCGAGCGCCTACGTGCTAAAATACACCTACATGGAAAATTTCAGACTCTTAGCATTTGTAGTTTCTGAGATTTCGTGATGAGTGACCTTTCCCTTATATATAAATCAAATCAAATTTTATTTCAGAATATCATTACATATTAATTACAACAACTACAACTATGTAAAATAATAATATACTTAATTACCTACATATCATTTATGAAAAAGAAAACAATTGTAGTTATACATAAAATTTTAACAACAAAATCAACGCGAAGTCAATCAAAGATAGTAGTTTCGAAACTTACCTTGATCTGATATTCCTTCAGATTTCCGTTGACAAGAATGCTGGCTTGTTCCGTGACAGACTCGTGGACCGTGTGAGCGATACTGAAAAATACATACAAATCAGAATGGTAAGCTTCACGAGTTCAAAAATCAAGCCATCTATCCCGAATGTAAGAAAAAAAATGCATGAAAAATGTTTAACTAACCAAGACAAAAACATATTACTTATAGGCAACAACTGTCTTGTTCAAAAGACTTGGAAATTCTTGAGTGTTGCGAAGTTTATCGATTTTTATGGAATACACTGCAGGGGAGTGTGACTCAACAAAGAGTGTACTGTGTCATCAGTGCCCTAAAGAGAGTTCCAATTAATTCACTGTTCACTGTTTAAGGAATTGTTTATTACCTGTAGTATGTTTGTTCCTCAGTTTTGTATTCATCATCTTCAACCTTAGCCTTTTTGATCATCTCACGAGCCTTCTCTTCATCAGACTTCTCACGGTCGCTCCTTTCGTCTTTTCTGTGTCTCTTTTCTGAAACAAAAATCAATTAATCGTCTTTTGTATTTCCACGGGTGTCCAGCGCAGTATAGAGGTAGGCACTGATATAATTTCATTTATTTAGATATGCCAAAAAGCGACATCGTTTCATGGTTGATGTTCCAAAGACACGAACGAAGAGATTTGACTCTACTTTTGTGATAAGAACGTCTAGGCTGTGGAATACGTTGCCTGAGAGGGTTTTTCCCGATAGTTACAATCTTTGTGTCTTCAAATCGAGAGTGAATCGGTTTCTTTTAGGTAAACACGCTTCATCGTAGGCCGCATCATCGTTTAACATCAGGCGAGATGGCGGTCAAGTGTAAACCTATAAAAGTTAAAAAAAAAAAAAAAATGCCAAATAGATGATAAGGATAAGGTCTTGAATAAGTTTTTAAGTTTATTATGAACTAGCAACGCCCCACGGTTTTACCGACGTAGTTCTCGTTATTTTCTCACCACGTAGCCTGTGTGCTATTCCAGACTATAATCAAACTATGTTCCAAATTTAAAAACGATCCATTCAGCCGTGCAGATGTGATTGAGCAACAAAACATACAAACGTCCAAATTTTGACTTTTTTAATATTAGTAGGATAACTAGCATTTGCCCGCGACTTCGTTTGCGTAGAATTTGGAAAATTTGATTCCGTCGGGATCTTAAAATTTAAATAGTATTCTATGTGTTATTAAAAACTGTAATCATTCCGAGTTCCACATTTCTGAACGATCCATTTCCGTTCTGTTCTTACAACTTTAATACTAATATCTTGTGGCGCCTATCTATATCCGCTATTTGTGGCGCTAGTTTATGCAGTGTTTTTTACTGTAATATTTCTGTTTCTTTGTGTTACAATAAAGAGCTATCTATCTATCTTGCTAACCTTCATCGTCTTGACTATCGTCGTCGGAGTCGTCCGAGTCGGACAGCACCTCCACCCCGGGTGTGTCTCCATCCAGTCCTTGATCTGAGACAGCAGTGGTGCCTCTTCACCTTTCAGCACCTGGGCACAATATGGTTATGGTTTGGTTTCTATTTAATTGGAATAAGGACCAAACAAGTTTCTAACCAGACAGACAAACAATTCAACCAACTTTAAAAACTACTCTAATAAGCTTCGGTACTGCATATCTTCAAAATTAATATCTTGCAACCGGAACCACCACAATTCGACGCTTTACGAGGACACTTTTTCATATAAAGATGGTTCTCTTCACCTGTTCCCTCCTAGTATCAAGAAAATGGCATATAGCTACACCAACATATCTGTAGAACGACCAAAAGCGGAACTGCCCACGAAACACTGAAACAGAAGTAGTCTAATTTTGTAATAGGTGGGATCATGTTTCGATCGTGGCGCCATCGCCACAATTTACAGATAAATTGGTCGTACCTCGCCCGTTTTAGGATCCATGACGGTGACGCGCGAGTCTGACGTCTGCGAGCTGTCGTCCGTCGCGTCGATCTCTCCGCCTTCCAGCAGCTTTTTCTTCCGCGATTTCTATACAAATATAAAGCGGCATTAAAAATTCAATACGCATAATGGTAAACTAAAATCTATTACGTAGTAATATCTGAATAGTCCATTAATTAATACATTTGTTATCATTTCTCAATACTCCCCAACTAATTTTTCCCTTACAAAAGAAAAAAATGTGTGCGCTTAAGACCGCACGACAGAAGTGAAAACTAAAATAAGAAATACTTATAATTATTTAAAGACCACTAAATAATTTTAATAATTAATAATAAAAAATATTTAGAAATTGATAGTTAGTATATACCTAGTAAAAACAGCAACACGAGAATAACATGCGGCGAAATGATTACTTAGTATCAAAGGCCAAGAATAAATTAGAAAAAATTACGCGGTTCGGAAATAGGGTTTGACTAGCAAATTTTTTAGTATTTGCTATTTATTTATTTTATAGGTATTTCGCTAAAAATGCATCTATATGTTGTGTTTAAAGTGTATACTGTGTAAGTGCTGTGATGAAAATAGCTATTATTTATTATTGAAAAGCTATTATCCACGGAGCTAATACAAAGAGGAGGTGTAGTAATTCAATTTGCATAGAACGCCTTGTCATTCAAGGAAAAGTGGAAGGTACACCGCGCGGAAGGTCACCCACACGATGGACTGACCAGATCAAGTCCGCGATTGGAGGCTCGCTGAATGAGTGCAGCAGGATGACGTCTAGCAGGCAGCAATGGCGAAACGTCGTGAAGCGGATCACATCTGACCCCTCCAATAATGCTACGAGCTCATAGCGATCACGACCGCTCTGTCAAGAGCGTACCGGATAAGAAGAAGAAGATGAAACGACGCGTGATAGTTTGCGGGATGAGGGGCACTGAGGGGGTATTAAGCCCCGCCCACTTCTCAATATTCCATCTATCGGCTAATAGCAAAACTACTAGTGTAGGTTGATGTTGATGTTACTACATAGTTCAGCTATCGTACACTAGATGTCAAAAGTTTTAATGAGATAGGACGTACTTATAAAGGCCGTCGCAGACGTAGCTATAGTATATATTTTCATATTTCATAGCTAGACATATTTCCGTATATTTTCTAAACAAATCCTCGAGTGTCCACACACGCAGCTATAATATATATTTTTTGTGACGTCACCAAAATATACCGTAATATATATTAAGGCATATTCATATAAATTATGGTATAGCAAGACATATTTTTAATGTACAGCGTGTTTTATCATTGTTCGAGCACACATCACGAGTTGTTTCCCGATATTAACCAAGGTCTGATAATGGATCTGGAAGTGGGTCATAGGAACTCTGTAATGAAACGACGAAACCTCATCAAATCTGGGATCGTTTTAGTTGTCTTGGTGCTAGATGGAAGCCATGGTCTGATGATGAAGCTGGAAAATAACCATAGGAATCTTGTAACTAAACGATATAGCACCATCGAGATTTAGCTCGTTTTACTCGCCTTGACGAGTACTTTGGTGCTTGATGGTAATCAGGGTCTGATAATGAAACTGGAAGTTGGCCATTTGAACTTGGTAATTTAACGACATTACTCCATCGAGTTTACCCAACCCAAAAACAAAACAAAATCGGTTGGTGTGCACCCAACACAAAAAAAACAAAATTGGTTTATCCATTTGGGAGCTGCGACGCTACAAACACGTACAGTTATGTCAAACTTAAAACACCCCGTCGTTATTGCGTCGGGGGTTAAAAAGATCAAGACTCGTGACTTGCGCTCAGACAATGTTGAAACATGCTGTACACTCAAAATATCTTCTTGCTATGTTAATATGCCATAATAGGAATATATTACGGTATATTTTGCTGACGTTACGAAAATATGAAAATATATATTTATTATAGCTACGTCTGCGACGGCCTTAATGCGAGTCTCCTCACATGTGCATCTGACGAACGCTGATAGCATACTAACTTAGGCCCCGCCCCCCCATGATGACGTCAGGACCTAGTTGAAAATCACAGTGCACAGTTGCTTAGGGCAGCTCCTCTTTGTATTAGCTCTGTGCTATTATCATACCCGAGCGTAACGGTTCATTTCAATTCACAGCCCACGAAAATTCTGTCTTAGGCGCGCTCAAATAAGTTTTCACTTCAAAAAATTAATCTAAATCGGTTTACCCGTTCGGAAGCTAGGTACGATGCCACAGACTGATACCGCAAAGTTATAACACCCCGTTATTTTTATGTGAGGTTTAAAAATGTGTGGCAACCACATAAACTTCGATTATAGTTAATTATATTATTTTTATATATAAATTTAATCACAGTAAAGTATAATTTGGTGTTGCATATTACTCCGTAAACCTTCAAGCAGACCACGGGGACCGCACACCAAGTGGCACCTGGGCGCCGCTCTGTACCGTTTGATTGTAGACCTTATTTTTAGATTTTTAGAAAATACTTTAGCATGAATCTCTACCGATCAGTCACACGGAACACGTAGTATCACGGAGGCACCCGGGCGCTGCTTGGTGCGGTCGGGGAGCGGCACAGGTGGGCCACCCGGTGCTTTACGAGTTTCGTAAAGGTATGACGTACCCGTTTCCTCTTCTCTTCTTCGACTTGTTTCTTCCGTTGCTCCTGTTTGTGCTGCTTGACCATCTCGGTGAGACTGGCGATGTACTCGTCCGTCTGCGAGAGCAGGAACGCAAGACGCTTGTCTTTCTTCTGATCGATGAGCTTGCGGTAGCCCTCTTCGTCTTCGGCCATCAAACTGTGGAAATACGATTGTAACAGATAAGTTTAACTTCATTAATTCATCACAATAGTGCACTTTTTTTTTGTGGATATTTATGTGGATATATTGGAAAAGGTCGAAAACTATTTTGAACATAGTGATAAGGGCGACCAATCCAAAAATTAATGTTCCTTCCTACCTACTTATGAAAGTTGCCGTATTTGGCCGACGGCGGCGCTTAACGTCATCTAAATTATAATCTACCGAGAAAATTGCCGCTTTTATGGTGGTGGTGGTGATGGTGGCGCTAGCTAGACACCATCCAGATTTTAGCCGCAAATAGAAGAACAATATCTTTTTCACAACGTTATACAAAATCAACCCCTGTATAAAATCTTATTAAGTTTGTCCTGTTTTTTTTAAGATAGTAAGTAGCAGTTTGATTCGTTTAGTGCTTTTCCTCAGACACGCCTCTTCAACCATTTAATTACTTATAAGATACTACAGGAAATACCCTGAATTTTATATTTTAGTGGAAAACGTGTTACCGTCGCATACGCTCCTTTTCTATGCGCTCTTGTTCCTTCTTCTGTTCGCGCTCGGCGTTCGCGTGATAGTTCATAATGGCCTTGTTCATGCGAGACATCTTCGCTTGGTTGTTGCGGTGGTACTCCTTGAAGTCTTTGGCTGTGAAAGACATAAAAGGAAATACAATGAAAAACTGCAAGGAGGTAAAGTTTGGGCGAATATTTCTTGGTTAAAGTTTTTTATATCTCGAGTAAGGCCTAGTCTACAAGACTAATACTAGACAAATCTACCGCCGCTAGTAATAATACAAAAAGGCAAAGACCGTGGTCCGTGAAGATAATATAAAAAAAGGATTGTGTGGTTTTATGAAACCCCGGTACAAGTGAAACCTTTTTCGCATAGGAGACGTAATTAAAAAAATTGGAAAAATATTTGATTTAAGCAACTTGACGAAGAAACCCATATAATAGCCTCGGCTGCTCTATCGAGCGCCTTGGAATTTACCCCTACTCCACGGCCGACCGTCGCGCGACATGCAATAGATAGACGGAAACGTTTTAGGCGATGATATCAAAGTATGACTTTAAAAAAAGCTATAAAAAAGAACAAGTAACGTTACCATGTTGCAGAACAGTTTGCAGAAACTCTTGATGTTTCTGCCTGCGCTTTCTCTCAGCTTCCAGCTTCTGTTGTTTCTCCAGTTTCTCGGTGGCCCGCGCCTCTCTCAGCCCCTGGCGCTTCGTCCGCTTGTACGCCTTGATGTTGACGGCCGTCTCTAGCGTCGTGTCGCGACGGATTTGACCCAGGATCTAGTTACGTATGAAATTTATTTTATTTAATAACATTACTTAAAACTAGTTAATTATCTAGTCACTAAATAAAATAGCGGCGTTTAACTGACAGCCTGAGTGATAATCACCAATATAGTTTGTTACTACAACATTTAATGATATGGATTGTTTATTGCTTAGGCAATTCGTAGTATAGGGTGAACTGGGAGAACAGTTACAATTCGTCTTTTTTGTTTTACCAGTGAAAACTGTTTCTGGCTAGTATTATTAGTTTAGGCTTAGTATTTCTACTCATCTCGATATTTTTGTATAATGCTGTTTGTTTTCCAAGTAGAATAAAATATAAGATAAGCATATTTGTATTTATTTAAATAATAAATAAATGGTATGTCATCATACAGGTTACACCTAGTTTGGGTACCAAGGTTGTCTAACTTGAATCAACGACAAACTTTACTGTATTACCTTAGATTTACGCCAACATGTTTGTGATGTTTGAAATTGGTCAATAATTTTTATTTATTTATTATTATTTTATTATTTACCTCTGCACGCAATTGTTTCTGGAAATTGAGCACTCGCAGAGCTCTGAGCTCTATCTGCGCCTGCAGCCGGAGATCGTCGGGCATACTCGCGGGTAGGCTGGACAGCATGTCGATACGATGGGCGATGCGAGCCGCAATCCTGTTAATACAATAATAAGGTCCATTATGGTTTGAGCTATCACGTGAAGGGCAAATGTAATGTTTATAAAGTCGACTATTGCTTGAGCTGCGATGGGAATACAGGACAAACAAAAATGTTAAGGCACCATGGAAAATAGCCATGGTGGTTTAGCGGACAAAACGTGCGATTCACAATCGTGAGATCGTGGGTTCGAATCCCGCCTGCACTACTAAGTGTCTTACGAGGTACAATGTAGAAGTTTGTTAACACCATGGGTTTTAGCGGTGGAGGAAAATATCGCAAGGAAACTGACAAGTTATGTTATGTGGCAGGCACGTTGTTTACCATCAGGCACATGACCTGCTCGTCTCGTCAGGCTTTATTAAAAAAAAGTTACCAGAAATAACCAGATTGACACGTTTTGGTGTCATGCGTCGTCCGTCATCCCGCACTAGGCCAGCATGGTGCATTATGACCTTGCCTCTTTCATTATGAGAGAAAAGCTCGTAATCTCAGCTTATTTTATGCCTATACTAAGCACTAATAAAAGCAGCCAAGTGCGATCGGACTCGCCCATGAAGGGTTCCGTAGCAGCAAGTAATTATGACATACTAATAAAACTACTTACTAGATCGAGTACAAACCAATTTTCGGTGGAAGTTTGCATGGTAATGTACATCATATATTTGTTTTTTTTTAGTTTTATCATTCTCTTAGTTTAAAAGTTACACTGGGAGGGGGGGGGGCACACATTTTACCATTTTGGAAGTCGCGCAAACTATCATACGCGGTCTGAAGGGGGAGTGTTTAGAGCAAGCTGAAAGTGCATATTTCTGACTCAAAAAACATTCATACCTGTTTTCTCTCTCATTGAGGATCTGTATTGGGTCAATACCCACAGGTTTGGGTATACTTGTGATGCGATTCTGTTTAGCCCCTGGACCAAGCACTCCCGTCTGTGAAACAATTATGTTGTGATACCTTAAAGAAAATACAATGGATACAGAGAAAACGAATTGTTAGCTGTTTTTATAAATACGTAATTAGATTCAAATTTTAACAGTAATGTTCGTTAGGCGCACGCTCCCTAGAGGCCCATGTGCTATTTCTCTCTAGTTCTTCATGGAATAGCAATAAGATTCTACATAATGACTACTCGTTAAGAATCAAATAACCCGCCCTTTACATAATATTATTAAATATGACTGGCCTCGTGATTTAGTGGGCAGTAACTCTACCTACGAAGCCGTGGGTCGTGAGTTCGATTCCCACCCAGTGCAAATATTTGTGTGATGTTTACACTGTGTCTGGGTGTTTCTATGTATAATAAGTATGTATTTACAACTATATAAGTATTACATCAGCTATCTGGCCGCTATAGTACAAGCTTTGCTTAGTTTGGGGTCAGATGGTGTTGTGTGTAAATTGTCCACCAACATTTAGTTGTCCACCAATTTGGTTGTCAAATACATTCTGACTCGTGGTCTCGCGGCGAAAGCGAAAAGGGCATTCGTGACTATTATCACAGTTGATCTTGAAAAATTCATGTAATATAGCTAATTATAAACAAGTAACTGTTTTTACTTGATTTTGGGTAGGTTGTGCTCCTGGAGCGCCCGGGCCGGGTGGCCGAAGCGGCGCCTGCCCTCGCATCGGTCCTCCACCCATTGGCTGCAAATGAGAAGAAAAATAATGATAGAATCCGATGAGATAAGTACTGTGAATTACTTCAAATATCTGAATATCTCTCAGTCATAAGTAAAAAGTAAAGATCATTACCGGGTTAACAAGAGGCGGTGTGAGCTGCGTCGGAGGCGCCATCTGCCCGGTCATGGGTAAGGGAGTCGGAGGCGCCCCCCCGCCTCCCCGCGCAGGATCGCCGCCTGCACCCGGGCCGCCCGCCTTTCCTCCGGTGGGCCCGGCGCCCGACGTGGGGGGCGCACCCTGACCGTCCCCGTAGGGAGGCTGTCCGGGCGGCGTGGGGCACTCCGGCGGCGCTCCGTCTGTACGCTTGCCCGCAGCCATCATCAGGATCTGCTGCGAGAGCGGTTGATTCCGCGCGAGACTGCGGTACGCCGTGATCTGCGCTTTCAGTTGCGACAACTGCACGTTGGAGAACATCCCGCGGGAGGGGTCGTGCGCCGGGCCCGCGTTCGAGCGCGCACGCAGCGCTAGCAGCTGCGAGTAGCGCGGGTCCTCCTGCAGACCCTTCTCCTCCATCGAGTCAATGGCGCGCTGCAGTGCGATGATGTTGTCGGGCCCGGGCGCCGGCAGCGATCCCGCCATCGGTGATGAGGACGCCGGCGCGCCGTTCGCGGACGACGTGGGTGGCGGCTGCGTCTGCCCGTGCGGCGGCGTGGCGGCGCCGGGCGGCAGTTGCGGTCCGGGCGGCGGGGCCCCCGGCGCGGCGCCAGGCGGTGGGCCCGCGCCCGCGTGATACTGCCCGCCCTGTCCCGGCATCATGTGGTGCGGCGGCATGTGGCCCGGCATGCCTTGCCCGGGGTGCACGCCGTGCGCTCCCGGTCCGGACATACCCATCGGTCCACCGGGGGGACCCGCCGGACCTTGCGGACCGTTACCCGGAGGTGGCAGCGGAGCCTGTAAATGAGTACCTCTATAAGACCACTAAACTTTACTAAACAAATTTATTTATTTGAAACATACGGACCCTAAACTAGTTAGAACTGTTTAGGTAGCCAGTGGTGACTTTACTATGTGGTGGTACTTGTCAAAATATTTTTAATTATCTCAAATCATTGCCAACTAGAAGTTTTGTTTAGTCCCTGGGTGGAATCAAGCAAGTTAATATTTAATGTCTAAATAACCAACTGTCTGATACCATAGCCATAGTGATTGAGGAGTAGTTTGTTAGATTAACTTTAAATAATATAAAACATGTTTTTCAACAGCCTTTTGCTAATTTTGCCCGGTGTGTACTGCGCCCAAATAGGTTGGGGTGACATTGAAAATAATTATACAATTTTCGAAATAACAGCTTTCAACACTCGAGAGAGGGCAGTACTGTACCACATGCAGACAACAAATGATGCAGTGATATTCCTAAATGGTGTCACAAACATTATCTCATCTCCTATGTATGTGATTGTGAGTGATTGCTGCACAGATGATTTTTCAGGGAAATTAGATGAAGCTGGCATTGAATATGTCAAAGTTCTGAAAGATTCTGTGTGAGTAAATAAAATAAACAATCTGGGCTTTCTTTTTTTTAATGTTTAATTCAGACATATTATTTTGTCTTTCTTTATGGCAATAACATTGGATTATATCTACATCCTATATCCCATACTTTTACAAATATTTTATTAATATAGAAGTTTTATAATGATAAGTTGTTATTGGACAAAATTCTACACAAAACACTACCTAGCCCCAAACTAAGCAAATCTTGTATTAAGAGCTATTTATATGATTGTAAATACATACTTATTAACTTCTTATTTATGTTATATAAGTGCTATATATCTTCCATTCAAGTTGGAGTACAAGAAGGCTAGGAGTGGCTAGCTGTTGCGAAGTTGCATTACTCATTAATTGATCTATATAAAGTACAGGACGAAAATGAAAAAGAACATATACAAATACAAATATAATTTTGTTATTAAAGGATCTGCCCATTAAAAATAATAATTTTGAATTGCTACTTTTCATGTTACCTTGGACAGTAATCATTTATTCGGTCTTTACCTCTTACAGACTACAAGAGTTTCATGAAATGAAAGCTGATATTCATAATGCAGATGACCTAAAAAATGTTCCACCATTACTGCACAAAGAATTTTTAAACTGGAACGAAATCAAATTGTGGATTAGGCATCTTTTAAAAAAGTATTCAGTATTAAAAAAGCTAACTATAGGTGCCACATACGAGGGCAGGGAATTATTTGTGTTAAAATTATCAAGTGGAATACCAAAACCAGCAGTATTTATATTGGGTGGAGAACAAGGCAGAGACAAAATGTCCGTGTCAATAATCCTGAACTTTCTGAATAATATTCTTACAACTAAAACATATTTGGGATTGACAAATGTTTATGATATATATTTGATGCCAGTCTTCAATCCAGATGGATACGAATTTAGTATGGAGACGGTAAATCATTAGACTAAATACGAGTATGTTTAAATTTTAAGCTGTTCAAGTACATTTTTATTTTGATATTCACAAATAAGCAAATTCCCCATACGGTGAGTGTGACAAGTAATGGTGCATATAATGTTTATATAGTACGGGGCAATGATCTCAATGCAAAGATGTGCCCTCCCAAACTTCAGGACGCAAAATCATGTCATCGTTGGGAAGAGTGAGCTCACTCATTCCGTTCTAGTCGGTTGTAGGAAGCGGTGGAAGCCGCGTGTTTTTACCTATCACTATTTGTTGTCAACAACCAAAATAAGTAGAACCACAGCATATCTTGCCGGTAGCGATTCTAGGGATCAAGTAGATTGGTTGTTTGTAAACCATTTACGATACACACAGAGACGCAGTTTATGACCAATTTCAAGGTGCTCAGGGCACATCCATTCGTTTATATCGATGGTACGGGGCTTAATCACGTAATTAATGGTGCATAAATGAAAATTAATTTTCTTTTATTTCATTCATCAAAGACAGCATGGTATTTATTTATCAGGCGAGATAGTGGGCAAGAATAAGTCTATCAATAATTTAAATAATAAAACCAAATTAGTACAACTACTAATAAGTATAATAGTGTTCTGATATTTTGAGTGTTTCATAACATAGGCATGGTTATGGAACAAGAACAGAAAACATTTCTACCCTGAAAAGACATGTCCTCAATATGATGATAAAGTAACTATTGGAGTAAATGTGGACAGGAACTGGTTCATGTCTAATTCTGGGTATGGTAAGTTGAGCATGATGGTACTGATTAATTATAATAGATATGAACAAGGAAACGTAATTATACAAATCTCTTTTTAATCCTGCCAGTTTACCAAAGCCATTTCACCTTTTTTTTAATATTAACTCTGGGAAAGTGGGAAATATCGTAACATTTCTGTCCTATGAATCAGAATAATATTACACCACTCAAACTCTTTTGTAACTAGCAGTGCTTTTTTCCACCTTGAGCAGTTATTCTACAAGCAATAAACATCAGTGCTCTGGTTGGAAGGGAAATATTTCCATATAAATTACACGATATAGAGATAAACCAAACCATCTTATATTTCATTGTGACAAGTGCAGTGCTACGTAATGACTTGGACTCTTGGACTCCAATAGCTGTGTGACACTGTTGTTATAGGGAGGCATATTGCTTACCATTAGAGACATGTGCTGTTTGTCTTGTCATATTATAAGAAAAATATTAATGTAATAATGTCAGTAAGACAGAAAGATCTATTTTTTTACGAAGTGATATCAAGGTGCATGGATTTGTACCCAACAAACCCATTATAAAACTAAGCAAAATAATATTAACTTGTAAACAATATAATGATTACTACAGCTTTAGATTTAGTTGGTGTAAATTTATATAACTGGGAGAAACTGAATCTTAAAAATAAGCCTGACTGCCTTGTTTTATTCCTAGTTGAAGGGGCTGAATGCGATTCAGTCTTTATTGGTCATGAACCACTAACAGAAGAAGAATCAAGAGCTTTATCTATGTTCCTTAATTCATTGGCAGAGAACTTAATGGCTTTTATTAATGTGAGAGGATTTGGATCATTGCTCACTGTGCCATATGCGGAACCAAATGAATTTGCCAATAACTATGCAGTTTTGGTAATTTATACATATTTATAATTTCTATTATCTTATTGTTTGACAGATTTGTTACAATACTGGATAGTTATTCCCAACCTTTCCACTAAGTATGATCTAGAGTGGGAGTTACCTGAGGTCTACCTAAGCTTAGTAATATAAATGTGTAATTAAGTATACATAATGAAGAAAACAAAATAATTCACTATCTACAAGTGTGCAAAAATTGTGGCACATGGGTCATGGGCTTCATCATTGCTCAATATCAAACGAAATGGGAGTCCAGTGCAAAATTATTATTATTAAAAAAAAAAAAAACTAAGTAATACATAGTACTTTAATTTTATTATACTTTCAGAGTGAAATGTTATTGCATGCATCTAATGCCGCCTTCATCAAGTACAATGTATCTTGCAATTTGTGTAGCACACATAATTGTTTTTGTGAGTATATCATCTTAATATTTGGCTTTCATAGTACTTCCTTAGCTTAGATTGAAGCCAGATTGGGTGTAAGAGTGTTGATGAATACTTTATTTGTTACTAGTAGGTAACATCCTGTTGTTTTTACCCACATTGTTCTTGTTTCCTGTAATACTCCCGTGATCAAATGTCGCCTAGTGTTGTTCCAAATCATAATCTATATAATTCATTCCAACATGTTTGAGCAACAATCATCCAAATTTGGACATTGATAATATTACCAGGATTTCATTAAACAAAATTCATAACACAGAAAAAAGTCACCAAACACTTTAAATACCTAACTTAAATGGAAGTCACTATAATGACTATATGAGTCTTTGTTATTCAATTACATGAATCCTACAAATATTGGAAATGTGGAAATTTAGCTGTTGCTCACTACACTGGAGAGATTAAATGTATTGATGTTGCAATTTTGATTGCAAGTAGATTACTGTTTGGAATAGCACATAGGCTACTTTATAAAAAAAAATGCATGTATCCTTTGAGAATATCAATGTATAATCACAAAACACTACACAAACAATATTGGAGGCAAATTCAAACTTGTAAATCACAAAAGTTTAAGTTAGAGTATGGATAAAATCATTGTTAGATTCATTTATTGATAGATGAACGGCAGAAAGAGATGTTTAAACCCTGTGTTATTTGGTAATACAAACTCAAATGTAAGTCTCTAACCTAAAAGAAAATATCAGTGGAATGATGACACAGCATATTACTTCAAATTATATATCTTATAGATAAGATAATTTTATATCTTCACTGAGATATAAATCTTCAATGTTAACAATAATAAACACACAAAATTCTTTGTTATTTATTTTGACCTGATTACAGTTTCGACTATCCATGCCCTACCAATGTCCTATAGGTACAAAGAATTGAGCAATAAATCTGGCACAAAAGTAGTTTATTTGGTGCATAATAATCTACACTATAAATAAAGCTTAAACCAAATAAAAAGTAAAGTGTCAGACGTCAATGCAACCAAAGATTAATTAAACAAACTTTAATGTTTTTAATCCACTATTATAAATGCAAAGTTTGGATGTTTATTGTACAAACATGTTGAATGCCTGAATTAATCAGCCAAAAATTTGGAATACATATAGATTATAGTCTGGAGTAACAGATTGGTTACTTTTCATCACAGGAAAATAACAGGAACTACCTACATTGGTGAAACCATGGGGCACTGTTGTATTAATATAATTGTTAAGGCTACGAATAGTCATTTTGACTGGCCTCATGGCTACTTTATACAGTAGTGAATTTTCCCACTGAGCAGTTGCATCAAGAGATTTGTATTATTAATGTTTCCTCGAATCTGATTTAAATCTCAAAGTACATATTTTTAAATATACAATATTTATTAACACACAACCATCTGGCTTTGCTTAGTTTGGGTTATATCGCTATGGGAAAAAATGTTGCCAATATGCTTCATAGTTAGCTATCAGGCTCTCATAGCACAAACTTTTCTCAGTTTAGGGTATAGGGATGTGTGAATAATATCCCACAAAATCAAACATTATTTAATTATTAATTATACCAAAATGTAAATCTACCAAATAATTAAAATAATATAAAAAACTAGCTGTACCCTGCCACGCTTCGTTGTGGCACATTGTGATGCAAAAATTAGATAAAAACAATCCTTGATGCAGATTATATATTATACTAAAATTTCAGCTCGATCGGTGCAGAACTTTTTGAGTTTTTGAAGTGTACACAAACCAACAACATTTTTATATATAGAGATCTTTGATTTTCAGATAATTATACTGGTAATGCACCAGACTGGGTGAAGAGAAACATGAATGTCCCAGTAGTCTTCACCTTGTACCTGAAACAAGGCAGCTCCTTTCTGCCACACGTTGAACAAATATCAACTTTAGTTCAACAATTTGGAATCATAGTGAAAGAAACCCTCTTACTGGCATATGACATTTATGGACCACTCTTTAATGGTGCAATTCAACTACGTTTTACTGTGATCATAGTCACTGCACTGATTTCACTTAATTAATTTTGGTCTAGGAAATTCAAGGTCAATTGTCTAGGAAAAAAACACAATTATTGTCAATATTACTACAATACCCACTATTTGAATATAAAAACATTATTACTACTTCTCTTCAATAAATAATCAAGTTTGCTTTGCTTTGTTATTTAGTGGAAGAAGGCATTAGAGGCTATCCTGTAAATTCTGAGACAGCCAAATCTGGCCACCGATTTTAGAATAATGTCGCACGCGGCAGGAGCAGACGAGTTAATTGAGCATTTTTATGATATATTCATAAAATTAGGATGTGTGAGATTAGATGCTGTAATGACAGTGCAGAACTTATTGAATATCGTAGTCTTATGAAACAAAAACCTATCTAATAGAAATAAAGAATAACAACAATTTTATGAATTTCGTTTATTTACCTGTCCTGGGGGCATGTGGCCTATTTGATGTTGCATGTATCCATGGGGTGGGCCTTGACCAGGCATGTTGGGGTGTTGACCTCCTGGCATTGAAGGATGTCCATTTGGGCCAGGTGGATGGGAGCCTCCAGGGCCAATTGGGTGGCCCGGGGGACCAGGCATGTGCTGCCCTACCATATGTGGAGGCATTTGGTGACCTCCTGGAGGCATCGATGGATGCTGTTGTGGTGGTCCTGGGGGTCCGTTATTATTCGGTGGTCCGGGATGAGACGGTCCGGATGGAGACATGTGATTGGGCATCGGTTGAGCACCACCCGGCGGATGCGACGGGGGCGGTCCGTTGACGTGCTGACTGTACGGACTGTGGGGCGACTGCGGCGGAGCAGGGCTCTGCGTTGGAGGCCCCATGGGACTCGGAGCTTGTGGCGGCGGCATCGGACTACTCTGAGGTGACGGGCTAGCCATCTTTGTACGATTTCTAAATGTCCATAATATCGAGATTTCAGATATAAAACCACACTATTTTGCACACGTTTCTAGTTCCACTACACGAAGGAAATCTAATACATTATACAGAAGTGATCTATAATTTCATTAATTTTTAATTTTCGATTATTTCAGTTTTACTTCTATGATTCTGCTTGCGTCGCTTTTTGACATTGACGGTTGACGGCAGTGTTGCGATAGTACATTTTTGAGGTGCCATATTATATTAAAACTGAAATTGCCGTATTAAATAAAATATTTATACATTAACTTACCGTATTATCTAGCATTTATTTCTACGAATAATTAAATAACATCCGAAACGTCTTCACTAAATAGGTTTCTGCATGGCTCGAATACGTCACTCTCTTTGCTATGTACCTAACTATCTATTGTTTTTAGTATCTATACCTACACAAATTGCTTTAATACATCGTGTTACCTGATTTTTAACGGCTTGTCTTACTGATAGAGTTCCGTTGAGAGTGGATGTTGGTAATTATTATTAAAGTGAAACTTCTATTATATCGCCTTAAACTTTTTCATCCACCTATTGGAAGTTGCGTGAGGGTCGGTCGCGGAGTAGAGGTAAGTAATTAATTACTAAACATCTCTTCACTTTTATCGTAGTTTCATAAAACACACAATTATTATTTTTTTGAAGTGAAAACTACTTTTGGCGTGCAGGCGGAATTTCCGTAGGATGTGAATAGGGCATTTTTAAAACGTAAAAAGACCTGTCAAATACAGTTCCCAATTGCACTGTGAGTGGCGCCACTGTTTTATTTTATGAAAGAATTTCACAAAACCAACAGTTGTGCCACACTTGACAATATTTAGAACTATCTTTGTCAAGTATTTTTGCATCTGGAAAACGCCTCATTGAATTCTAGCTTCACGCTCGGGAATGATAAGAAATCTTAGGGTAAACTCGGAATCATGGCAATTGGCCATCTAGAAACGCGTCAGCATTTCTAGATGGTCATGCTCATCTCCACGCCCTCCGGTTTCACCGTCGTAGTTTCCAAAGCAAGCTTTCATATTCTGAGTTACAAGTTTTCACTTCTATCGGTAGTTCCTGTGACTGCCAATTTCTCATTTCTGGTTATTGTTTCCTATCTTTGTGTAATTGCTTGTCATAGACAATCACACTTTATTATAACTTAACAAGTAACGAAAGTATAAAAAAATCTCGATATTGAAGCTTAATATGCTATTTGAAGTGAAAACTTCTTTTGGCGAGCTTAGACAGATTTTTGTGGGCTGTGAATTGAATTCTAGCGTCACAGGGCTTAGAGATATAAGATTTTAGATCTCTGGGTGACGAGCGCAGTGCAGTGCTAGGTAATGATTTGGACTCTTCATGTTCCAATAGCTGCGTGTCACTGTGCTGTTATGTGTCAGGCATGTTGCTTACCATCAGACATATATCCTGATCGTCTCGTCACTATTTATTAAAAAAAAAAAAACGCTCCGGTATGATAAGACAATTTTGGCTGAATTCGGGATGCTAGAGCGAGAAAGAAATAAGGTGCACAAATGCGCCATAGGGAGACAGACAATCAACTGCTATCGTCAACTGCTCTTCGCTGTCATGTCTCTGATATTAAATTAGCATTTCACATCCAATGGAAAAAAGTCTGTTATATATTTTTTATCACAGCACTTACATTACGTAAACACACGAAATGATACCTATTTTCATCACAAAACTTACTTAATAATTATAACACAACATATCTAGCGAAATATCCATAAAATGAATAAATAGAAAATACTAAAAAAAAATCGCGTCAAACGCTATTCCCGACCCTTGACACGCTTATAATTAGATAAAAACAATACTTGATGCAGATTATATATCATTGTAAAATTTCAGCTCGATCAGCGCAGAACATTTGGAGTTTTTGAAGCGTAGACAAACCAACATGACATTTTTTATATATAAAGACTAGCTGTACCCTGCCACGCTTCGCTGTGGCACATTGCGATGCAAAAATTAGATATAAACAATCATTGATGCGGATTATGTATCATTGTAAAATTTCAACTCGATCAGTGCAGAACTTTTTGAGTTTTTGAAGCGTACATAAACAAACAACATAACATTTTTATATATAATGATTATACTACTCTGTGTAAAAAATATCGGGAATATGTCAATACAAGAACAAAATTAAAATTTTGATTAACCCCCCGACTACCTTAGATTTGTTATCTGTACAACATTCTACTAGTCAAGCCCTTTCATTTGATACCCATATTAAGGGAATTGTGAAAAAGGAAATGTAATTCGCCATTTTGTGGTAGCGACCATCTTGGATTTGAAATTTGTCATAGTGCAAAGTATTCTACTAATCAAGCCCTTTCATTTGATACCCATATTGAGGTAGTAGTGAAAAATATTATATAATTCGCCATTTTGTGGTGGCGGCCATCTTGAATTTGAAATTTGTTATAGCGTTTAGTACTCTACTAGTCAAGCCCTTTCATTTGATACCCATATTGAGGTAGGTTGTGAAGAAATATTTTGTCCGCCATTTTGTGGAGGCGGCCATTTTGAATCGATATTAACCAAACATAGCTAAGAACACCCGCACGGATATTAACTTTCAAATAAAAAAACCGCATCGAAATCGGCCCATCCGTTTGAGCTCTACGGTGCCACAGACAGACACACACAGACAGACAGACAGACAGACAGACAGACAGACAGACAGACAGACAGACAGACAGACAGACAGACAGACATCGACGTCAAACTTATAACACCCCTTTTTTTTGTCGGGGGTTAAAAAAGACCCGTGTAAAAGAAGTCGTTCTAATTTTTATGCATGTTGGTAGCACTGTACTTATTTAGCGCGCAAAGTTTGAGCGGGATCTGTCATTTAATTTGTTTTAAACTTTTACAATGGAAAATATTGTTGAACAAAGAGTATGCCTTAAATTTTGTGTTTCGAATTATATTGCGAAATACCTACGGCGAATCGTGTATATCGAAAACAAGGGCTTATGAATGGTATAAGGCTTTTAAAGAAGGCCGAGAAGTAGTAGTAGACTTGCCTCGTTCTGGTAGACCTTCAACCGCTACGGCCAAAGGAAACATCGACAGAATCAAGAAGCAAGTGGTCGAAAATCGACGTATGGCTAGTGAGGTGAACATATCTTTTAAGTCCGTCCACAACATTCTCATTGACATTTTAGGCATGAAACGCGTCGCCGCTCGACTAGTTCCAAAAGAGCTCAATTTTGTTCAAAAAGCGCAGTGAAAGTATGTCGCTGAAGACGTGGTTTCCCGAGCTTCTACGGATCCGACCTTTATGAAACGTATTATAATAACTGGCGACGAGACATGGGTTTATTAGTATGAGTACGACATGCAAACAAGCCAACATCTTCAGAATGACGTCTCGAACACGAGCCGAAACCCAAAAAACCGCGGCAAAGTCGCTCCAAAATCAAGGTGAAGCTGACAGTTTTTTTTGACTGCCGTGGTGTGGTTCACTCCGAATTCCTTCCAGAGGGAGAAACAGTGAATAAAGAATATTATTTAGGCGTCATGAAGCGTTTGCGTGAGAGTATCCGCCGAAAACGTCCAGATTTGTGGCAACACAATTCATGGATGCTGCACCATGATAATGCACCATCACACACAGCCATTATAGGGAAAGCGTTTTTAGCGAAAAATTCAACAAAAGTTCTCGACCAAGCACCGTATTCGATATGGCTCCGTCTGACTTTTTTTTATTTCCCAAGTTAAAATTAACTCTTCGAGGAAAACGTTTGGAGTCGATAGAATCCATAACAGAAAATTCGCTGAATGAGCTTAAGGCCATACCGCAAATAGCCTATGAAAAATGTATGGAAGACTGGGTTAAGCGTTGGAGATGTTGTATTGCAAGCGATGGGGCTTACTTTGAAGGCGATAAAATAAATTTAGATGAATAATTTGTATTTTTTGTTTTATTGACAAATTCCCGATATTTAGTTCACAGAATGTATATTATAGAGATAAACATTTTATGCAATACGGCAATTTTCTTAGATTTCCAAAAAAATCCGGCAATTTTAGGACGAATACGGCAACCCTAAATTTGTTAGGATCTGGGAACTGCAGGAACAACCGATTATACCATGGTATAATAATAAAACTAGACTATGGGTAGTACTATAAATATGTAATGGACGGAAGGAATTCGATTTTTAGGAACATTTCGAAAGAGACTAAACCAATACTAAAACTCGGTGAAATATTGTTGAACCTGTCGTGACATAAAAAAAATTGAGGCACAGAGTTTGCCCGTAATACCGGGTGATGCATATTACATTTTACTCGTATCGATTTTTGTAAAGTTTGTTTTGATTCTGATACACGCTGCCTAAATACCTAACCGTGCTACTAGCACTAAACTAAAGTAACGATGGAAGAAGAAGATTATGTGGAGTCTACATGGAACTACATAACTTTGTGTGGTGAACCAACCCTTTATGAAGGTCTCAAGTTTGCGAAAGACTTGATTATTGCTAACATTTTGCTGCGGGCCATCGTTCAACTAGTATCTTTACCTCAAAATGTTCGTCATAGTATATGTTTAGTCATCGGCGGCTTTTTACTTTACTACAATATCGGACCACCCTTTTTATGGACAGTTGGTTTGTGTGCAGGTTCATATATTCTAATAATATTGTTGTCTTTTCTTACCAAACGTTGGAGAGGGCTCTTAGTGTCAATTTCTGTTATTTCCTTTTTATTACTAAGCGAAGCATATGTACTAAATCCAAAAATGTGGCAACAAATTCGAGGAATACAAATGATAGCAGCCATGAAGATAATATCAGTGGCAATTGAACTAGATAGGGATTTATTCAAGCAAATGTTGAACCCTGTTGAATTTGGTGGTTATGTACTTTGTCCAGCTAATTCTATTTTAGGCCCCTGGATATCTTTTCACACATATAACCGTCATTTGGATTATAAATTTTTGAATAAAAGATGGATAAAAATAATTATTGTGAATTTGTTCCTCTCTATGTTATTTTTGTTGCTATCAAATTGTTTTGTCCCATGGTTCATTGATGATGAACTGACTAAATGGCTGTTAGCATACAGAGATGCTCAAGCATTCAGAATGTCACATTATTTTGTGTCCAGCATGTCTTTAGTATCTATGACATCAGCTGGTTTTGGATTGACTAATGACTGTCATAGTGAACTTCAAGTTACAAAACCTCTACTTATTGAGTTACCTAGATCATTAGTCCAAGTGGTGATTTACTGGAATATACCGATGCACCAGTGGTTAAAAAATTATGTATTCAAAGCTTGTCAACCTTATGGAAAATTCACAGCAATTTTTATAACTTATGTAGTATCATCATTGCTGCATGGTTTAAACTTCCAATTTTCTGCTGTACTGCTCAGTATCGGTACTTTCTCTTTTGTCGAATATAATTTACGTCACAAAGTAGCATCTGCATTAGAAGTGTGCTGCCTTGCCAATCCATGTATTAAACAATGTGACCATAAATTCAAAGAGAATAGTTTTCTTGCTTTGTTTCTAAATTCAATATTTTCCTTGATAACTGTTGTGCATCTTTCATATTTAGGAGTTATGTTTGAAGCATCATTTGCTGTACAAGAGTCAGGATACTCATATTTGCACACCATGAAAAATGGGAAAATCTTAACTTTTTTAGTCATGGATTTTCAGCATTCCTGTATGTGATATATCTAATGATGTAATGTGATATCATTTTATTGAATCTCAAATATTGATGATCTCTGTTTAATTTTTATTGTTGGATCATAAGCTTTTGCTTATTAGAATGGCTAGGAATGCTGTACAATATTTAGTAAGATAATGATTTTAAGGATTATATCAATTAATTAATCATGGATTATTAATGCACAAATTATCATTAGTTTGTAATAGTTTGGTTAAATAGTGAAAGGCATTATAAATATGTAAGTTTAAGTACAATAAGTAGATATTTCTGTCACCAGTATTCTGTAATCTCTCTAAAGGTAGTATATATTTACAATAACAAATAAGTTCTTATGATAGAATTTATAAGTAGCAGTTTTAATATTTCTCAGAAATCATTAGTATAAATTATATTTTAGGTACAATGTTACAAGCTTGTAGTAATTCTCCATCTTACTGAGAATAATGCAGTACCATGCAGCTGTTAAACAATATTTGTTTTATAATACTGAATTGTACATCATACTCTATCTTACAATATAAATTATATATAAATTAAATCACATTTTACAACTATGTTGTTAAAATTATATAAGTATGTTATCCTTTAATTTATCTGATTTTTATTTGAATATAATTTGCATCTAAGTTTAATTACAATGTTTACAATAAATGTAAATCTGAGATCATCAGATCAGATGTATTTAAATGGCAACATAGTTATACTGGTTTCGGGCCACATCTTGCACACATAAGGTCAACAAAAATGCAGACCTTTATAACATCCATTTTAATTCACCATCTATAACTTTAAATAATTTGGTCCCATTCATAGATGAAGTTTTTAAGTTGATCTGGTAATGGCCTTTGTCATGCTCTAACAGTTGTATTCGGTAATTTACTGTGGGAACATTTTCATACTCTTTATTTGTACAGAAATATTCTGGTCTTGTGTACATACATGTTACTTTAAATTCTTTTGTAATTTTTTGTACAATATTTATTAAACTTTTTGTATATAAATCCATTTTTTGTAATTTTGAAGCCTTGTTCTGACCAATAGAAGGCAGTTAGGGTATTAAAAATAATCAGTGATATCTTAGGATGTTCAATCAAAGAGTTTTCTAAGTTGAGTATTGTTGTATAAAACTGTGTCGCATCATATATGTTTGAAATATGCAAGCAGGCTAAAGCTTTGCCCACTTCTTTCTTAATGTAGTCTGGCGACATGTTATTTCGAATACCTGATGCAGCTTGTATTTTCTTCTTTAAACCATTTACTAGTTCCTCATAATTTAAATTTCCATCAATGTCAAAGATGAGAACTTCGGCTGATACTTCCTTTGGCTTTGTGCTGATTAACAATTCAGATATAACGTCTATTAAAAAAGGTGAAGTGCAGGTGTCACTATAAATCTCAATAAGATCACCACCTGTTGGACCAGTCTGGAATAACTGCGGGTAAAACTTTTCGATGCTGGGTCTTTTCGTCAGACGCGCCAGTAGTTGAACTCCTGATTCAATTTTAAGCTCCGTAGCCATACCTAAGTTGGTGGTATTTCAGATGGTATTTTTCTATTTTTTTATTAAAATGTACCTAATGTTTTCGGTTTTCATTAAATGTTGTACATACAATCAAAGAGAATGTAAAATACTAACAAAGTGTACTGCGACAAAAATGATAAGTTGTCAATAAATCGTTATGTTAACCAAATAAACGTAGGTGCAATTAACAAACTTCCAACTTTGCGTACAACCAGGTTATGTCAAAACTAACGTCAAATTTCGCGCCATTTTTATCTTTCAATCATGCTATTTTGATACAGATAACACAAATTTATTAGAGACAAAGCTGTTTATTCATGTGCTTCATGTGAAAGTAATGGAATGTTATAGTCGAAGCCAGTCAGCTTACAGAATGTTTAACATTAGCACAGATACATTCAAAAAAAAATGGCAGTCGTAGGAACTGCCGATAGAAGTGAAACCTCAGAATTTGTTAGCTTACTTTGGAAACTACGCGGGTGAAACCGGAGGGGGTGGCCATGAGATTTATCCGAAGATGTCTTATCATTCCCGAGCGTGACGCTAGTATTCAATTCACCGCCCACGAAAAATCTGTCTGTGGCGCGCCAAAAAAAGTTTTCACTTCAATAAATCGTTTATACTGTAGTATGAGAGATTTTCCGACGAGACAAAAATAGTTCTAAAGTACGCACTAGATGGCGATAGTGTAAATTCAAAAAGTCTCTACCATACTCTCAGTAATGTTTCCTCTCAAGAAATTGCTAAAAACGCCTATTATGGATATGTATAACCTCATTTAACTTATGGTATAATCTTTTCAGGAAATTCAGTTGAAGTAGAATCTACTTTTAAGTTGCAAAAACGTTAAATGAACTTTCAAGATACACAAAAGAGATTAAGTCAGACAGTTTTTCAAGAAAAATAAAATACTAATAAAATCCAGTATTTATATCTTAGAGCTGTGCCTGTTCGTTAGAAACAATACAGAATATTTTTTTGTAAATAAATCTTCTCGCACAGATATTAACAAATTTAACGTACGTGTAACACAGTCAAATAATGCCATGTTTCACAGAAGCTCTCTTAATACAGCTTTCAAAATATTTAATAGCCTACCAGTATTTATTAAATCTATAACCTCTAACAGTATTTTTAAAACGCACTGAAAAATTGGCTCGTTGATAAAACTTTGTACGACTTGGAAGAATATTATACATTCACTGCTGCTAATTATATTAAAAATAAGTGTGTAGAAGACGAGCGACAATGAATATTTTGTATTTTGTAAAATTGTTTTAAAATTTGTTTTCTTTGTACTCCTTTTACTATCTAGAATTTAATAACTAAGTAGTTAATAGCTAAGTTAGTAGTATTGAGTGAACCATTTAATGAGTAAGTACATACCCTCCTTATTATCTACAAATTTGTACATATAATTATAGCAATAACACATCACTTCACAGAACTAAATTTCTTTAAAGCTCAACTGTTGCACGTCCGCTAGGACGAACTGTTGATACCAGACCTTTGTAACACCATTATGTATACGGGTTTACGCAAAAAAAATTCTTTCTTTCTTTCTCAAAAGTGTAATTACTATGAAGCCCCTCCCAATGTTCAGGGAAAAAGTGTAAATCTAAATTATTTGCGATAACTAAACATTTTGGAGGTTTCCCAAACACATCACTTATTTTAGATAAATTATAATTTTCTTCTCAGCTCAACTGATGTGTTTGGTTTGTTACTCGAAGAATTAATTTCATACTAAAACAATTGTTCTTCTTTTTCAGTGTTAAAATATTGGGAATTAGCATAGCCAATTAAGTTGATAATGCAATAACAAATTGTTACTGATCACATTCGATTTTCAATAAAAATCTTTACAACTCTCGATGCAGAGATACAAACTAACATTGAGTACATATAAGTACTATAGAGCAAGCACAACGAAGTGGGAACAGTAGGCACGGGTGAGAACAAAACGACGTTCCCGCCACGAGCGCCTTTAGTCGTACTCGATCACTAGTAAAGTGCGTTTCTCGAGGGATTTTTTTCAAATATTGTTATTAAAATGGTGAAATGTGCAGTTTGATCTTGCAAAATAGATACTAGAAAACGCACAAAATTGAAATCCAGTATCACATTTCATTGGTAAGTCGATTATTTTACTTATTTTTATAAAAACTATTGAAAACTAATCCGGGAATCGTGGGGTGAAGGAGACATTCGGGAGGCGGGCACGCGGAGGACCGTCCTCGCACCGCGCTCCCGCCGCGTGATTAGAGATGGGACGTAACCAACTCTGTAGTCAATATAATGTTGGCTAGAAAAACTACATACTTATTATAACAGATTTTTGTAACTTTAATGCTCAAAATGTTTAATATTTTAATAAATAATTTTATAGTGTGTTTTGTACGATATACTTTCAATTTTTTTTAATGCGAAAGTATTATAGAGTAAACTGGAAGTACATAATATTATGTAATGTTACGATATCACGTCTTAACAGTTAAATTGATTTTGAAGATTTTAGTAGGTATAGAATATTGTAAAATTCAATTTATGAAAATGACAATGAGAGGTACACTTTTGTAAGGAAAATACAGGGTCCTACAAAGATAGTATAAAATATTTTAAGGACAAACCTACTCAAACCACTGAACATTTTTCCTTTTTTTTTTTAACAAGAACCATGCAATAATCATTTACTGCTTTTGCTTAGAGCGGTGATTCAAAAATATTTATTAAAAATTGAAATACGCGTTAAATATTTAGTTCGAAAGTCAAGTGTCACAAAAACTAAAAGACAGCTTTTTAACAAGCTTACTGTACAGAGCGTCACTAGCGAGGGGAGAAAATAATACCCAATGGGCTACTATTCTGAGACAATTTATTGAACACACTTAAAAACATATGGTACAAACAACAAAAATATCGTTACCGCGAGTTAGCGTCATCCGAACCTACTAGTAACGCCATCTAGTACGATTTTATCAAACTAACATAATTTTGGACTAAGTGGTAATAAATTTCAACCGTATTTACGGAGCACTAAAGTTCCGATTTAAACATACCGCCTGCCAGGACGAATAGTCCTTCTCACTATGCAAATCAACAACTTCAAGTGAAACTAAACAAAGTTAAATAAGTTACAGAATGAAATAATTTTACTTAAAGATTACATTACAAATATATACTATAAAGATAGTACGTTTCATACAACACTACACAATTGAAATTGCTATGCACTTCCATCTGAACTTACAGGGATAAGACACAACTTAGCAATAGGACACTGGATCAAAGAGTTCTTGTAAGTCAAGGTAACTACTCGATTGATCCCATCCTGACCGGGATGTAACTTTTGTATTCGACCATAGATCCATTTAGCCAGTGGCAAGTTGTCTTTTACCAAAACCACATCGCCCACCTTCACTTCAGGAGTTCTGGCTTTCCATTTGTATCGTTGGAAGAACTGGGTCAGACATTTCTGTGACCATCGCTTCCAGAAGTGCTGCACTATGCGTTGGGTATAGTGCCACCTGGCACCTGGCTGAAATCATGATCTGGAGCAAGAACCAAGGGTTCTCCTACTAAAAAGTACCCAGGAATCAAGGGTATGGAATCATCAGAATCAGAACTAAGTGCAGAAAGAGGTCGTGAATTAAGACAGGCCTCGACTTGAACTAACACCGTACTCAACTCCTCGTAAGTTAGAGTGGAATCTCCTATCACCCGTCGGAGATGGTGTTTAGTGCTCTTTATTCCAGCTTCCCAAAATCCACCAAAATGTGGAGCATGTGGAGGGATAAAATCCCACTCAGTTCCATTATCAGCTAACATGGTCGCGATTTCCTTTGAAAACGAAAAGCGTTCGCTTAGTAGTAATTTCTTCAATTCCTTAGCGGTACCCACAAAATTTGTTCCGTTATCGCTCCACAGATGAGAACCGCGTCCCCTTCTTGCCACGAAGCGTTTGAAAGCTGAGAGAAAACCTTCAGACGTTAGGTCTGACACGACCTCTAAATGTACCGCTCTGGTTGCCATACAAATAAAAAGGCAAATGTAACCCTTATAAGAGCGGTGACCTCTTCCCTTTGTTGTTCTTATATGGACAGGACCTGCGTAGTCAACACCGGAATGAAGGAACGGTTTACTTGGCGTTACACGACAAGAAGGCAACTGCCCCATCAACTGAGTTTTGGTTTTTGCCGCATTACGAATACATGAAACGCACCCATGTATGGATGATCGGACCGTATTTTTCAGCTTTGTGATCCAATATTTACCACGAATGTAGTTACAGGTGAGCTGCAGACCACCGTGTAGAGTTCGTTCGTGAGCATCCGCAATTATCAGCTTGGCGAAGTGTGAATCACACCTAATAGGAGGTCGATCTTATTAGGGACATTGTATTGCGGATCGGCCAATTTTATGTGCTCCAGATGCTTCCAATCAGATAAGACAAATTTGTTATCTGGCAGTATCGATGTTACTGTATTTAGCACATGAGCTTGGACTTGCATTTGAAAGGTTGAATCATGAAGTGACCGAATTGTTACCATAACCACATGTTTAGAAGTTAAGTCACGCTGACCCCCACCTAATCCAGAAATACAGCACTGAGCTGCAACTTTCCTCAGCCGTAATAACTGTACGGCTGCTTCAGAAATAAACGACCCTTGTGATCCTTGATCTAGAAGAGCCCTAAATGTCTGAGGGTAACCTTTATTTGACTTGGCCTTGACTAAAGCTGTAGCTAATAAGGTTTAATTGTAAATTTTGCCTGTTACCAAATGGTTGGCAATTGTTGTGGTCTCGTCTATCATAGCAGAAGCTTCCTGGAGTGGACACTCCGGCATTTCAGTTGCGGTAGCAACTGTCAGTGAAGCTGCTCTACCATGACCATGAAGCAGAGTGTGATGGTTCCCCTTACATAGACGGCATTTTGTAGATATTCGACAATAGCGTCCCGTATGACCTCCGCCCAGACAATTGAAACAAAGTCCGAGGGACTTCGTAATCTCTTGTCGACTTGCAACATCTTCCTTTGCGAACTGGTCACATGAATATAAACGATGGGGCTCCCGACACAGAGGACAAGGCGAAATGATTTTACTGGAAGTAACTTGCATAACCTTAGTGGTCGATTTACCGGGATTATTATATCTATGGATTCCATAAGAAGGTTCAACTAATTCTAAAGCGCGAAACCTTGACTCCAAGAACTCCTTGAACTGAGTGAAAGTAGGCAATACATCTAAATTCTGACTAACACTAAGTTCCCATTGTTTTCGAGTTTCTGTATCTAATTTGGCGCCTACAATATATTTGATAATTACATCCCAAGGTTCTACCTCTATGCCTAAATTTGCTAATTCATGTATACAATCCGAAGTTGTGTCTACTAAAAGTTTTATGTATTGAGCAGACTCTGTAGTCATTGGTTTTGACTAAACAGTCGCTTTAAAATACAATTCGTTATAAACCGTTTGTTATCGTATCGATGTGTCAACAAGTCCCAACATTTTTATAATTAGCTGTCGTAGTGGGAATATGCTTGAGTAGTTGTTCAGCTTCGCCTTTACTTGTGTCTTTAAATAATGGAGGCGTTGGACGTCGTCAAGCCCCGTGTTATTGTGCACCAATGAAATAAATAGATCCTTAAATGACGACCATTCGGAATATAAGCCGCTAAAACCGGTATCGAAATCTGCGGTAACCGAACTACTGACTCTTTCATTGGCACAGACAAATCAGCACAAACGCTTGTGGAAGGTCTAACTGCTTTTAAGTGAAGTCTTCAACTCGGTTTTGTACGCTATATATGTTTCGTAAGCTTCGTCAAACACATTCTTCATGTAAGCGGTGGCATCTAGATCCTTCTTATCATACGACGATATCAAATCTTCGTTCTTCACCGTTAACTTGTTGATAAGCTCTTCCAAACCTTCAAGCCTTGCCAAGATGTATGGTTCTGTAACTCGTACCTTTGGTGATTTTTATAGTTAGATCTTCCTTCTCAATCTGGGTTTTCAAGTCTTCCAATATTCTTATATCCTTATTCATGTTTACTCAAATTTGTTTAGTAGTGGTAACAATAGTAGTGGATTCGTTTGGTGTCGTTTCTTTTTTTTTTTAAGTTTCCCAAAATCTTACGTAATGTTTATAACTATGTTCTTAAAGTCTTCTAATTTTTTTCCAAGTTTAAAATTCTTCCAAAATTCACCAAATTTTTTCTAAGTTCTTCAAAATTTTTTAAGTTGAAAATCGATGGAATTTGGGACGCATTTATTTCGCTCAGAAATTGGGCATAGGTTCCCCGTCTCGTCATTTTTCGAGAAATTATTCTAAGTCCCAAACTACTTTTCGTACATATCTATGTAGCTATACATCATCTGCCTACGACACGCACTGGGCGTCTAGTGTGGTGTTAGCACTCTATACTTTAGCTATTTGTCCTCAATGCAAACTAAGCACAAGTAAAAGGAAGATTCAAAAATATAAATGGCAGCACTGATACGAAAATATTTATCTGCGGCTGAAGGACTAGTATCTATGGCCATGAATAAATAAAAAAATAATAGTGTTGAGACATTAGTTACCAAACGACGAGTGTAAAGAACCACTAGGTACTATTAGCTCATCTATTATCTTGTTCCGTGACCGTTATTTTTCGGTGATTCACTATTGTTCAGTAATGTCGCATGGTCAACTGACTGATTTAGTTCGCTCTTACCCGAATTGTACGTTACGTATTCAACGATTTTAATATACTTACTTCGAATTTTTGTAGTGAACATTTCTTTAGCATCGTTGTGATTTGAAAATCAATGAAACGAAAAAGCGACAGTAAAAAGAATGTTAAGCATTTCTAAAGTATCACTTCTACCACGTATTTTTTTCTAGACATTTTAAAGAAATTATAGATGGCGCTTATGTTACGTCTAACATTACTAAACATTTCTGTCCAAATCTAAGGTTTTGACAATATCCGTATGTTGAGATAGGTGAAATTTTTAAATCAGACAATTTAGCGTTCTCTTGAATTTAATGCATGTACACAAAGCGTTTCCGATTTTGCAGATGTTCATAACCAATAGCAACCAACAACAATAGCAAATAACAAAAATCGTAGACATCTACGGTCAGGTAGCAAAAGCATAAGCAGCCCACTAATTGTTCCCACTGCTGGGACTCAGGGCCTTCTTTTGCAAAGAGAGAGTCTAGACCATAATCCACCACGCTGGCGCATTGTGGACTGGTGGATGACACAGTCATGACCTCGAAGAATTCTAGCTACATGTCGGTTTCCTCACGAAGTTTTCCTTAACCGTTATAAGTTAGCGGCATTACGCACATATTATTATCTTCGAAACGGTAGGATACCAATCGGCAGTTGCCATTCTCCCGACGAGACCAGCAACTTTTCTAATTTCGCACATTATATGAAATAGTAAAATATTGGAGCGCAGTATGAATTAAAAGATTGCAATATTGTCTTCTAAAATATTTGAAAAGACCGAACGAACGAATCGCTCGACACAGGTATGCGAGCTATTCAGCGTTCCCGACGAATAGATAATATAGATAGAACGGACCAGCCTCTCCCCTCAGGCCGTTTCGGATACGCTAGGAGCACTCAACGAAGGGCTGGTATCGAACATCTAATTCCTAACGAAATATCATCATGGTGGGTTGCTGTACTGTTTACGGCTGTCCGTCAAATAAACAGGACAAGAATAAAAGATTTATTTAATTTCCTAAGGATAAAATAACGTAAGATTAGAAACTTTTAAATAACGTTGCTTTATAATAACGTAGTAATGAACTCAAAGTTCGTAACTTACACACATTGAGATAATATTATTTACGTAGTATTAATTTCTCAAAGCTTACACAGCTAATTTTGGGCACGGATTGATAATGCTTGGAGGAATTATTATAGTGACAGAATAAAGTTTCTTTCTTGGGTGAGTGTAAAATAATATGCGAATGTGTACCTACTAACAAAAATAGATATCTAGGTACCTAGCAATCATCGGTTTCGTTTGATTTTACGCGGCAAAACATACACACTTTTAATTAGAATAGTATAATTTGGCACCATTATATTTATGTACCTAACTCAACATTACAGCAAGTTTATAAACTACTTTACATCACCAGGTGAATTCAAGGGGCACAACTATTCAATAAAATAATTCAGTAGCCCTAGTGCTAACGCACACATTCACGCGTGTGTACGAACAACATCTGTTAGTTGTGTGAAGAGTAGGTAGCTCACTTGTATGGAGTTTTAGTGGAGTCAGTGTGCCAGTGGTCCTCACTGACAGTGGCTTTTGACATTGACATCGCAATCTAAAACCTACAAGCGCTTCTTATCGTCGTTTTTTCGAACCATTTTTTTATCTCGTCGGAAAACGCCTCAGGAACTGGTAACATTCCATTACATTCACATGAAGCACATGAATAAACAGCTTTGTTTCTAATAAATTTGTGTTACCTGTATTAAAATAGCACCTTGAAATAGCATGATTAAAAAATAAAAATGGCGCGAAATTTGACTTTAGGTTTGACATAACCTATGGTTGTATGTTTATTTGATTATTTGGTTAAAATAGCGATTTATAGATAACTTATCATTTTTGTCGCAGTACATTTTGTTAGTATTTTACATTCTCTTTGATTGTATGTACAACATTTAATGAAAACCAAAAACATTACATTTTGATACAAAACTACCATCTCAAATACCACCAACTCAGGTACCTATGGCTACGGAGCTTAAAATTAAATCAGGAGTTCAACTACTTACGCGTTTGACGAAAAGACCCAGTATCGAAAAGTTTTACCCGCAGTTATTCAATAATTTGTCGCTCACTCGCTTTGTTGATCGTTTTGCGTAGCTATTTGTAAGTTGCGAAATCTATGGATATACCTACCATCTTTCTTTTTTACTTTTTTCGTGTAACTTTTGCACGATTTTACGATGCAAAACACCGTCATAGGGGAGTAGGTGAGTAGGCGAGTTGGCAATGCGGCCGGTAAGGTGCTAAGTCATACAGACTAAGTAGAGAGACAACGACTGACGTAAAATTAGCTGCCGTCTAGCGTTTTATCGCTTTTTGAGTGGTTCCCCCGTTTCCCGTTTTGAACGCTGACCTAAAATTCCCCTTGTTTAAATATCGTTGGTAGAACTAACTGCTCTTTGCCACGAGTTGTTCTCACACCTAGAAATAATGAGCAAACATTACTGGGTTCCGGTTTGTAGGGTAACGTTTCCAGAGAAGTAACTGTTCAGAGATTTAAATTGTCTTATATCTCTGGGTGATCAGTACCTAGTGCAGAGCTAGATTCTAAATACTCGTATTATTTGTGATCAAATCGCTACATGGCGTTGTGCTGTTACCGGCAAACGTGTTGTTACCATCAGGCGTATGTCTTGTTGGTTCCGTCACTCAAAATTATAAAACAGGCAGAGAGTCCTACTACTACTTCATAATAAAATCTTATAAAAGGCTTTGAGAATATATCGGTTTAGGTACCTACCTAACTACATGTATCGTTTTTTTTAAGTGAAAACTTCTTTTGGCGCCCCACAGACAGACAGATCTTTCGAGGGCTGTGAATTGAATTCTAGCGTCACGCTCGGGAATGATAAGAAATATTCGGGTAAACTATTAATATTTAATTATATTTAATATTATATTATATTAATATTATATTTAATATTCTCAACGCATAGAAGGTATACAAAGGGCCTTTACGCGATCTCTGGCATTTTCTTGTCAAGGGATTTCGCACCGAAGTCCGTATTCAAGTCGTCTAACTTTCTTTAAAATAGATACCTTGCGCGATAGGCGGAAAGTTCGTGACCTTTCATTTCTCCATAAGCTAATTCACAACTTCATTGACAGTCCTTCCATTTTGGGCGGTGTTTCTGAGTGCCTCATCGTTACCCACGACATAAAATTGCAAATTTTTTTGAAGTTACACGTGCTAAAACTAATTTGGTACATCACTCTCCTTGCCCAGAATGAGTCGTACCTATAACGAACTAAATGCTTCCTTGAATGATATGGACATTTTCGGGACTCACTTTGTAAGTTCAAAACGAAATTGTTTAGGTACTTTAAGTTAGTAAATAAGTTAATTTTATGGGGTTGTATTATCAGTGGCCTTGTTCTTGGAATCTCTGTTCTTAGTTTGATTATTATTGTAACATTTGTTTTTTCTTGTAATTGTTTTTTTTTTGTTTAGTTAATCGTCTAATGTTGTAGAGAATGCTGTAAACACCTGTTAAGGGTATACATATCAGGAAACATTGTAAAATTGTAAATTCACCTTTGACTTATTTAATGTGTGTACTGTTGGTGTTTCTTTAAATAAATAAATAAACTCGGGACTATGGCCATTGGCTATCTAGAAATGCGTCATCATTTCCCATTGACCATCTAGGAATGCGTCAGTATTTCTAGATGACCATGCTCATGGCCACGCCCTCCGGTTTCACCCGCGTAGTTTCCAAAGTAAGCTATCAAATTTTGAGTTATTAGTTTTCACTTCTATCGGCAGTTCCTATGACTGCCATTTTTTTTGGTTCTACTAAGTTTGAGTTCGTACGCGATTAACGAGCTTATAATGGATTCCAACACAAGCACATAAAGACTGAATGTATTCTTTGCACGCACTACTGCCGAATACACTGCGCCAGTGCGCAGACTCACTTTGATCAGTAAAATTCCGTCTTGTGTAGTCTGTACTGTGTATTGATCCTTAACTCATTCATTCATTACAGTTGTAGTTATGGCTTCCTCTTACTCATATCCTGAATTATTTTTGGCGGGTTTTATTTTTACCTTGCCTTTTTGTATGAAAAAGTAATGTTTTCGATATTACCTAAAGTTTTTTTATATTACGCATATGTTTTAATAACATGTACCGTGTTATTACCTGTTGTGTTAATATATCCTCGAGATGTTACAAATCTAATGTAAGTTATTGATTTATTTTCTATTCTTAATAAATGCCAATCTATTTTGGGATTTAGGAATCAGATATAAATACTTAATATACCTATGTTTTCTTGCAGAGTTGCTTCCAGATTTTGTAGATATGCTTCGTATATAGTTGGAATAGAATGGGAGATGCGGGGGGATGGAACATTGGGATAATGAGCAATGCTACATTGTGATATCTAATCATCAGAGCTCTTTAGATATATTAGGTTAGTTGAAAATATGTCTTCATAGAATTATACGACGATGTCCATTAGTCTTTAATATTTATTTTTAATTATTTTTTATGCAGTAAATGTGCGTAATTAAATTAATTATTTTGCCCGCATTTGCGTTTACGAAGTAAGAGAACCATGTCAGAACTATGTCATCAGCTCCTTCTGTTTCAACGAACATTTCATTTTAATATTTTGAAACTAATGTGGGCAAATTGATCAGCCCTCTTGAGACATCTTCCACGATCAGAATACGAGCTGTATG
Source organism: Ectropis grisescens (assembly GCA_017562165.1). Taxonomy (NCBI): domain Eukaryota; kingdom Metazoa; phylum Arthropoda; class Insecta; order Lepidoptera; family Geometridae; genus Ectropis; species Ectropis grisescens. The sequence goes on along the minus strand of CM029781.1, from coordinate 9,237,686 downwards.
CTTAAATTTTGTAGATAATTCCTATAATAACGAAACATTTTCCAGGCATGTTTGAAATGTGGCCTCGCATGAAGCGATGCACTGTCGTCGCAAAAAGGCCTTTGATGTTTACAGGAGCATTCGGTTTCGGAGCTTGGCTCTCCGGACTCGTATTCATTGATAGATTAAAAACGGAGAGAGCCCGACTATTAATGAGAGAGGCGACTGAACGTGTCATACGACAGAAGGTGAGAGATTTACTCATTCATTTCGAGAGACTAATCAGTGGCCGGTGGTTAGAGAATTTCATATGCGTGAGGTCGTAAGTTCGAACCTCGTCTACACTTTTTTGTGGTACCTGCATACCTACTTAAAGTTGAAATGTAGGACACACGCAATCCCGACTCAACGCTGTAACCTCATAGCAGCCTAAAGAAAATTCCCACTATACTGCATTATAAACTGCGTCACAGTTACCTAGGTATGCTTCTCAAAACCTACTCACGTGGTAACTAGTGAATCAGGCGGGAAATTATCGTGTTTTTTACGCGTAATAGACTTTTGTTGCTTCTTTCTTTGTGCGCAATTCGTGTTTTAGAAGGGATCTTAGATATAGAAAATAATAAAATAGATATAGAAAAACTGAGCCTCTAGATATACAGGCTCAGTTTTTCTATCACTAGCATCACTATGTTTCAGTTTGCAATGTTTCCAGAGAAATTACAGGGCATTCCGAGTAACAAGCGCAGTGCAGTGCTAGGTAATAATTTCGATGAGATATATTATGTGCCTCAGCATTTGACTTTAAGATCTCAGTATACGAGTACCTAAGTATTTCTTAACCCAGCGTTCTAAGCCCTAAAACCCCTATGAGGTTACATGTAAAATATATATGTATGTAGGTAACACGAAACAAAATAAAAAAAAATGATTTACCCCCGAATACCTTGGATTTGAAATTTGTACATTATTCTACTAGTTAACCCCAAATTCACTTGATACCCATTATAAAGGAGTAGTGAAAAAAATAATTAATTAAACATCCGCCATTTGATACCCATGTTAAGGAGTTGTGAAAAAGAAATGTATTTCCCATTGTAGAGTTGATATTGAAATTTGTCAAAGTGCAAAGTATTCTAAGAATCATACCCATATTGAGCAAAAAAATCGCCATTTTGTGGAGGCGGCCATCTAGAGTTGATATTAACAAACGTATCTAAGAATCACCGCAAGGAAACTACAATTACACAGTGTTCAATTATTTTTAGTTTTGTTTTCAACCTCCAACCAAAAAGAGGGGTGTTATAAGTTTGACATCGATGTCTCTGTCTGTCTGTGACACCGTAGCTGTCCAACGGATGGAAAGATTTCGTTGCGGTTTTTTCTTTTACGTTAAAAATTACGTTAACCTACTCATCTGTGCTTCTTTCGTTTTCAGACTAAATTGTGGGTGTTCCCAGAAGGAGCACGATTCAACAAAGGTACCATCCAGCCTTTCAAGAAGGGCGCATTTTATTTGGCAATCGATGCGCAGATTCCGATAATGCCCGTCGTATTTAGTCAATATTATTTCCTTGACGGCGACTCCAAGACGTTTGAACCAGGTACGAATAAGTATATTGCTTTACGCTTCTATTTTGATGCTCATAATTTTGTCCAACGAGTCGGAATCCATCAAACTTTATTTTTGCTTTGGGTTTGATGCCACTACGATTTTATAATGTGCTCTTTCAGCACAAGCAAATACTTGCGATGCGATAAATATTCCAGTGCTTTTTTTTCTTAAGAATTTTTACTTATCTATGATTTTTTTAACTATTATAGATTTACCCTTAAACACCTATCTCCTGATGTTAAGCGACGATGGGGTCTGCGATGATCGTGCTTACCTACCTGGCAAAAACTGAATCACACCTCATTTGAAGACACCAAGATCGGAAAAAACCACTCAGGCAACGCATTCCATAGCCTAGACGTTTTTATCACAAATGACAAATCAAATCTCTTTGTTCGAGTCTTTGGAACGTCAAATATAAAACGGTGTTGCTTTTTCGGGCTACGAGCAGTCCGATAGTAAAAAGGACAAGTTGGAATCAGATCATGCAGATCAGTAGCACACTCTCCGAAATGACTGTATCCGTTAAAAAACGACAAGCTAGTAATTTTGCGGTGATGTTTAAGACTCTAAAGTCTTTTGCGCACATGAGTGTCCTTGCTTGAGCCTTTTGCCACGTTAAATTAATTAATTGGATAATTACTGGTTATTTAATTTCTTGTTTAATTTATGGAATATGTTAGGGGCCGGGTTACTGTGTATAATATCCTATCCGTGCTCAGTTGCCTGGAAGACATCGCACTAAGCGATAAGGCTTTCAGCTAAAATGTCTATCTTATAATGTTCGTACGTTTTTTTGTAGCTTTTATTAACAAGTTATCTTATGTTATATGAGAAGGGATAAGGGTTTGGTGCTCCGACAAAAATAAATTCGATAACAAGTCCCATATATTAACTACGAGTATGTATAGGGTTACACATAGTTTTGTGAACAAAATTTTATTATCTCTTCTTACATTGAGATAAAGATGAAATCCGGCCCGGACGCTGCCCGGACGCCGTCTAAACTAAAACAAATCCGGGGAAACCCGGACGGATGGCAACCTTAAGTATGTAGCAGGTGGCAGATGACGAGCAAACATTGTAGAGCTGCATAGCGTAACACCGTAGTTAGGTAGCTACCGTAGCGTGCGTGCTACCAAACAGTCTTACGATAACTCCTTGCCTACGACTTACTTTTTTTAACATAAAAGGGTGTTACAAGTTTGACGTCGATGGCTGTGGCACCGTAGAGCTCAAACGGATGAGCCGATTTCAATGCGGTTTTTTTTATTTGAAAGTTAATATCAGTGTGGATGTTCTTAGCTATGTTTGGTTAATATCGATTCAAGATGGCCGCCTCCACAAAATAGCGGACAAAATATTTCTTCACAACCTACCTCAATATGGGTATCAAATGAAAGGGCTTGACTAGTAGAATACTATACATTATAAAAAAAATCAAACCCAAGATGGCCGTCACCACCAAATGGCGATTTTTTCCACTACTACCTCAATATGGGTATCAAACGAAAGGGCTTGACTAGTAGAATACTTTGCACTTTGACAAATTTCAATTCCAAGATGGCCGCTACTACACAATGGCGAAATACATTTCTTTTTTCACAACTCCCTTAATATGGGTATCAAATGAAAGGGCTTCACTAGTAGAATGTTGTACCTACAGAAAACAATACTGAGGCAGTCGAGGGTTAATCAAAATTTTTAATTTTGTTCTTGTGTAGCGAATAAGTTTGACTCATTTAAATAAATGGTGTTTTCAGGCAAAGTCGTCATCACTACACTACCCCCTATACCGACTAAAGGGATGACTCGAGATGACTTAGATACTTTATCAGAAATCGCTCGCCAGCAAATGATAGAGGCGTTCAACGATACTTCCAAGGATCTAGTCATGCAAAAGAAAATTGCTATTTAATGAATACTATGAAAAAATGTGTGGTTTATAACGATAGTAGCCAATGCAGGCGACCAGGTACTTTATTTCATAGAGCTACGCGAATAAGGTGTAGATAATAGTCGAAAAATACCGATGTACACTCATGAATGACCGTTTTCATGCATTTTCTTCTGAATATTCGATGGTTATATTTCAGTTTTGAAAGTCCGTAATATCGATTACCTAGATATTGAGTTTATTTCAGCTTGGACCCGTAGAATTATTTATTCACCCGAGTGTAATATTTGAAAATTCCCTGTAAAATAGTTACGATTCTCTAATCAACGCAATATATTGTACCGAAATGTACATAAATACACGGATAGCTCTGTGATGGCGAATCAACCTCTAAAAGTACTTAGATTTTCCTAAGACTGTTTAAAATCCTCCAACATCCCATTTTCAAAAGGCATCGATTAGGTATTATAGATTCCTATCCACATTATGTACATATGTACCAGTTACCTACTGACGCTATAAGCGAGTCTATTGGCCTTAAGACGACAAATGATTTAGTTTCTTTTCTATGTGTTTGGCATACCTATGTGAGCAAAAGAGTTTTTTTCCAATTTTATTAGATTTTTGACCTATGTATTATGTATATAAGCAGCAGAGGAAAAATGTGTACTAAGTCGAAAAATACTCATATTTATGTTCTTATGAGCAACTTTAAGTACCTACGTGGAAAAACCTGTGTCTCGAGAATAAGCTTTTACTCATGAGTACAAAATGTCGATAGTTCGTCACATTTAGGTCGTTAAGTCTATCTACCAATAGGTATTATGTGGAACTTTGCGCTATTTCAAGATTGGCATTATATCTTAGAAAAAGTTGTTAATTATCATGTATATTTCGACTTAGTATATTCTTTTAGCTAATTTTGTAGTTGAATTTTATTAGAATTAGGTTGTTTTTAAATCTAGTCCTTCCAAAACCTAAAACCAAAGGTATCCAAAGATATTCGTTTTTAAATAGTATAGGCACAGCCTAGATAATAGCATATTTGTATAAGTAGGTAATTATTATAAGCTAATATTTAGTGTATATATGTAATTATGTCTATTATTGGATTTGCGAACCACAAGCTTAGTGAACACGCTTTAGGTATTATTAAGATGTGGAAAAAGATAATAAATAATTGAAAGGAATGAAATTAGATTAACGCATTTTACTAAAATCGGTTATTGGCAAAGACTACCCATTTGACTGATCGTACGGCTGTACCTCCTTAGCGTTTTATAAGCATAGGTAATTGCACTATACCTGATGCGAGTTCAGTCAGTCAGGCTTTTGATTTCGACCGAAAGAGTGCTGGCAAAAAAAATAATTAATATGGATTTCTGCTCAGTGAAATGGACATCCAGCTTTACAAAGGACAGTATATCATTAACAACTAAGTAATTTAATGCAGTAATTGGAAAAACAAAACATCATCAATCTACAAGATTATAACGAACATTAAAAAAAAAAACGAAATGGGAACCCGTTGATGTCTTTCTTTGTATCCTGCTCTATCCTTAGAAGTTTGCATAACTCTATTTCGTTTTGTTCGATCATTGTTGGAAAGTTGTGTACGTCACACGGATATTCGGCACAGCGCGGCTTTGTACCTCAGCCTACGCCCCCGCTGGTGACTTTTGAATGTAAGCGAGATTCGTTTCATTGCCGATCAACAGGCTATTTAATCTGTGGTTACTGGACTGTTCATTTTATTTGAAATGAAAATTTTGTAGCACCGCACCGTTCGAAATTTAAACAAAACAAAACAGCGCCGCCAAAAAGAGACAAAAATATTTTATAAATAGGATTTAATCTGCGAGAGAATAAGAGATAAAACACAAGTATGCAGTATTTCTTGTAATCTTCGTCTCCTCTTTGTTGTTTGCACGTATGCTAGCATGTGTCTTTGGGCCTACGCACTAGCGCACTACGAAGCCTTCAGAAAACGTGTCAACGTGGTGTATCTTGTCCATTTGCATATTAAAATTCGTAAATTAATTATGATTGATTAAAATAATGGTAATTATTTAACACATGCTTTAATATGACTAACAACTTTTGTATGCAAAATATCATTATAAAATTTAATAACATTATGATACAATTTGGTAAATTATTAAAATAATAAACATCATATATATCAGGACCATTAGGATAAGTACTGATACTCTCTCTATATTTATCTTGTTCTCTTGTAGGTTACTTTTCTGAAGTTTAACTTCTACTTGATGTCTTGTGGATAGTATTTTACGAAGATACATATTATCAGATTAAAATGGGCAATAATTTTTCATAATTGTACGGAATTTGTTTCTATTAGACACTCGTCCCGTGATAGGTAAATGATAGATTAATAATGTGTAATGGATGATGTTTCTCACTTTGTTTACCGCGCTTGCGATTATTTATTTTTAGTACCTACCTTTATTGATTTTTTACAAACAACACTCTTCTAAAACTAATATAATTGAGTTTCCTTTGAAGCATATTATTTTTATTTGTAGTAGTAATAATTATAAGAGACTTCGCTTCTTTACAACAGTATAACAGTACCTACCTACTTATTATTATTTAAGTACCTACATAATATTTACCGTGGTTCAATGGTGGTGCGTAAACTGACCGTACATAAAGATTGTTATAAAAATATAGGTACTATATGTATTACGGTGCATGAAATTGTATCATAATACTGGGAAACCGTCACGGTAAATATTTCACCATGGCTAACAATACTTCGTAAGCAATAATAGGTACAAGTTTAGTGAAAACCATGTTGTATTTATTTGTGTGGTAAATGTTTTCTTAATTCATATTAAAGACGGATTAGAAGATTCTTAAATTCCTGTAAATTCGTGAAATCAATATAAATTTAATAAGTTTGATTGAATTTAGTAGATAAGCTTTGTTTAAGTTTTCGAATTTTATTAAATTAAGTTTATTGTATCTTTATTCGCCCAATCGATATACCTAATACTCACTTGTAAACTAAGTAGGTACTTAGATTTAAATAAAACTTTTTTAAATGTAGTAACAATGATATTATAGCCCATTATTAGAAGTATAGTTGTGTAAATATTTTCGAGAATAATTTAGTTAAAATGCTACGCATCGATTAAAAATCTTTGAACACTGAACGATATTTTAAAATCACTGAAAGACCAATTTGACTGGAACGTGGTTTAATACTCTACTATAAATAAGTATTAAAAATATCTGTAACTTCTAATATTGCAACAATTTATTTATACCCTAATTAATAAGTTAGGTCTTGGATTGCATACAAATATGCCTTCTTTATATACTAGTGATGGGACGAGCAAAGCATACGCCAGATCGTAAGGAGGACAACTGCCTGAAACAACACACAACGGCGCCTTACACTGCACTCGTCAGCCCGAGGTATAAGATAATTTATCTCATAACTTAATGTTGTATTGGATTCAACTTGAATATTTATAGCTAGGCTATGGTCATACCTACAGTATGGGTAAGAATGAAACAACAATGTAGAGACTATAAATATTATGACGCCATTTTGTAATATTGGAAAGTTTGATTAAATCTCCGCAGTCTTTATTCAGCGATAATTAAAATTTAATTTTATAATATGGCTTCAGAACAGGGTCTAATGTCACTTTTGTATATGCTATGTTCAGCTGGGGTGCGTGAACCTCCACGTGGTGCACCCTAGGCATCAAGTTGTGTGATGGCAAATCCCGGGCGGGGCTGGGAACTTCTACACGCGCTCCTCACCTCATTGAGCAGTGCGCGTAGAGGTTGGGAAGGGGGACTGGAAGACTTGGGAAGGTTACTCGGCTGATATATCGACCAAGTAACATTCCTAAGTCTTCCAGATGAAGGTCCTCCGCGAGCACTCTTAGCAGAGTTCTAAAGAAGGGCGTTGGATGTTTAGAGGCGTCCGACGCTCCATCTAGGGATAGGCCTTCGGGGAAGTGACGCGCCGCTGATTTGCGGTGCGTCACTAGAGCCAAATGGGTACTAACGCTCCCCGCGAGGCGGGTCCGCAAGGTCAATGGGTCAGGGTCGTCGTAGGAGTGCGAAAAGTGAAACCGCGACCCTGACCCCGGCTGTTCAGGAGAAATCTGTGGGGGTTTTTAGTCGGTAGGGGGCACCATGTCGTATCCCATGGTGTCGAGCCCGACATACCCCATGTCCCTGCATGGTGGGCATATTATGGAAAAGTATATTAAAAGTATATTCCCCCATATAAAAAGGCAATGTTCAGCTGTACGGTTACAGGTTGGCTAAGTAAGTCTAATAGTAGATTATTAACCAAGGGCTGTATGACATCAATTGCATACGAGGTTTTTGGCGCCTGAGCGAAGCGAAAGCGCTAATTAACCCGAGTATGCAATTGATGCTTACGCCCGAGATAAATACTCTGCTTTAGGTACATATCGATTGTGAGGTTAGTAAACAACAAGACAGCAGGTTTCAATGAACATTTATTAAGAAGAAAAAATGTGTATTTAATTAAAATTAATAGTAAAATTATTTCAATTTGTAAGAGATATGGTCACGTTCTTTTTAGGAATATTTATAGTTTGAATATGATGTTTGTGACGATAAGACTTGAGTTTGAGTGACTTGTGGTTCTTGCATCGTAAATGGCGGCAGTTGACTGGTACTATTTTCTTCATTAAAAATGGCTCAGATGATGTGCTTTGACGTGGTGATTTCAAGTTTATATTTGCTGTTATTTTAGAAGTAATTTTGCTTTTGTTTATTTTAATATGTGCCTATTTGCTTTGGCATGCCTGTAAATTTGTTTTTTCCTATTACTTGTCTGTGGCATTTTCTTTTACTGTAATTAAGAAAAAAACGATTTGTATCCACGTTTTCAGGCCGAAGAGCTTGATATTTTTCAACATAATTTGCAAATTCTTCATGCACAACAAATGACCGGTCAATTTTAGTTTTCGTGTTAGGCAGTTTTATGAGTAGTACCTATTTTTACATTTTCTATTGTCAAGTTTGTCAATTCCACGGTTCTGCAGGCTCCCGATATCCCAAAAATTAGAAAAACCTGTAAAAAAGACTTAAGTTGTATTAAAGGCACCAAATTCGCATAGTATTTTTGTGAAATATTTTGGTAACTTATTAAAAAGGGCAAGTAAATACGTAGGTACCTTTATTGCTAAATAAATTTCATCCGGAGCTTCATTTAAGAATTTCTGTACTTCTTCTGCAGTTCAAATACCTTCGATTTCTTGCTTTTAAAGCCGTCAGACTGCCTTTTCAAGAAAGCAGTAAGTTTAGAAAAATCTTTCAAATTCACGTCATGTTTTGTCATCATTGTAGATTTTAGCAAGGAATAAAAGCACCATAAACTGGAAGGTTGTAGCCTCTTAGATAATTCATCAAAATCAGTAGCGGATTAGCCATATAGCAAGAGTAGCAAATGCTACGGGGCCCACGCAAACTGGGGGCCCCACGCTCCGACTCCTGACTGACTAAATATGTAGCGAAAATATCTTGCATAACTTGACCCTATTCTTCCTAAACCTAAGCTAACTAAGGGCCCCTTGACAGAAATTGCTACAGGCCCCTCGCTGGCTTAATCCGGCATTGATCAAAATATGATATAAAAACATTTCAGAAAGAGATTTCACGTTTTTTTCAGACCGCCATTTCATAAATTCGTCGTATGCACGGATATCGGGGGATATGCCTTGAGGGTGTGGCAGTGTCTTCTCGATGCGGTTAATATGACCGCATAACTTTGACATTCGTTCAGTCGCTCTGAAGCGCTTAGAGAGTACGTTGGCGCGTTAGTGATGGGGTAATGAAGTTTGCCGATGTGAAATTTCTTCGAAAATTTATTCGGTAATTTACATGGACAATGTTCGTTTTTTTCATTTTTAATGAACTACCCATTTATCCATGTTTTTCTTGTTTTATGATTATTATAAATAATATATACAAAGAAATAAACTTGGAGCGTAATAGACTGCAGGCCCGTGAATAAAATTTATGGGTCATCTGATACAGCAGGAGACCTATGTAGGATGATAGAAGGGTATAAAGTAATAAGATTGAACACTATGCCGTCACTTGTAAGCTGTCCAACTGAGTGCAGTTGAAGAGGGGGGGTTCTAAACCTCTATCATTTCTCCTTGTCGCATGATTTTTGTACGGCATTGTGAAATAATGTATTAGAAGAGGTATTGAAACTGTATGGAACCAATGCCTGCAGTCTATAGCAACTGTTCACTAAGTCCAAATGAAAGTATGTACGGTACCTATACCTAAAAAACTATTTTAAAACTTTTTGTCTATCTTGTTTGTTCCGCTAATCTACCAAACAGCTGGACCAATTATGACGGGACTTTCACTACCAGACAGCTGATCGTCTGAGGCATAACTTTTTTACGTTTTTTAACGTGTACTTTTCTCTTGCTTGATGAAAATAATGTGTTAATATTATTACTAGCCTAGATTGTCCCACTGCTGGGCAAAGACTTTTCTTCCTTCCTTGCAGATAGTTTTTCAATTCACTGCATTAGGATTTACGGCGTTCGATAGTCTGAGATATAATGGTTAATTTGTAATTTCTCTGGAAACATAGTCCTGGAAACTGGAATAAAGTGATGTTTATTTAAGCCTATAGTTAAGCCATCAGCTAATCAATCTTTCATTAAAAGTCCCTTAAAATTAGTCCAGCCGTTTCAGAGATTACCCAGTACAAGCAGGAAAGCAAAAAAATAATAATGTTTTTTTTGTCATTGGTATCGTAAATCCTACTACCTAATATTACAAATCCCAATGTTTGGGTATTTGGATGTTTGTTGCTCAATGCCATTGAAACGTATGAACGGATCGAGTTGTAATTTGAAATACAGTAAGATTATATTTTGGAAGAACACATAGGCTTAGGCTACTTTTATCTCGATAAAAGAATGGGAACGAGAACTACGCGGGTAAACCCGCGGGGCACTGCTAGTACTTTCGTATACATTTGACGTAAAACTGTTAATTTGAAAAATGCAAACTGATTCCTACTCCAACTTTTCTTCTTCTTTGTAGTATAATTTTTATATATAAATATATTTACGTATTTGTATATTAGCAAAACTTAATTCATGTAAATATAATAATACAGCCCAAAATAAAATGTCGAATAAAGTTTGCAATCACTAATTTCAATCCCTAGTTACGTGTGTGAGCGTTGAGTGACTCCTTCTACATAGACAAAATTATTTGTTTATACGGAAATGTTCCGCCTATTTTATGTAAGTTGTCATAAAGAACGCAATCATAATTCTTAGTGTGTAAAATATGCGGTTGTGTGTCGTAATTATTACTTTTGTTTATGTAGTAATTATTTAGGTGGGAGGAGACTGGAGACACTAGGTTTCGAACTAAATTCGTAATCAAGGCATATCCCCCGAATATCCGTGGTCGTATGCCTTTACATATCTTTCTTTCGAGTTCGGCGGTAATATATTTTCGACAACTGTTTTTGCCCTTTCTTTATAATAATAATAATAATAATAATAAATCTTTATTTCAGACCCAAGATCCATATACAAAATGTCACTAATTAACATAATATCTAAGTATAATAATTATGTACATTATAATAAAATAAAACACAAAAAGTAGTCTTTTAAGTGGCAATAGCCACCCATCGTCGGTACGTTCCACTCAGCAGCAATCTATCCGCTAGCCCTTTGACAATAGCGTTATTACATGCGCTCACTCTGGACATGAAAGACGAAATTTGCTTCCGTTGAATAGCGTTGAACGTGTCAACTCGCGCTTCAAAAAACATTCCTGACGCGCTACAGTAACGTTGTAGGCCCATCAGGTGCCTAAAGATGTTATTATAGGCTACTCTAATGGTGTCATGCGATTTCAACGAGTACTTCGTCCAAAGCTGACACGTGTAAAACGACTGACAATACGACTTAAAGAGCGTAATTTTCACGTCAGGTGAGGCCCTTTGGAACTTACGTGCTATCATATTGCCCACCACACATAGAGCTCGCCTCTGTCGCTCGATGTCTTCGTCGTCTCGGAGGGTCGATGTTACTATATGACCAAGGTACTTAAACGCATTCACCACTCCTACCGGCTTGCCATTGAGACGTACTTCAGGTATATGTTGGGGGTCCTTTCCCGCTCTAAATACGACCATTTCCGTCTTATTACTATTGTAAACCAAGTCGTGCTTACTCGCATACCTCTCACATATTCCTATAAGTTTTTGCAAGCCTTTAATCGAGGGACTGACCAGCACCATATCGTCAGCGTAGCTCAGGTTGTTGACGTATCTCCCGTCCAGCCTGAGCCCGACCGGAGTGCAGCTCAATTCCACGATCAAATCATTGACATAATAATTAAAAAGGTCGGGTGAGGTGACCCCCCTTGCCTCACTCCGCAGGACAGCTGGTAGCTATCAGAGTGCAGAGTCCCACCTGACGCTGCTGGTCTGGTTGCCGTACCAGTACGCTAACAGATCAACAACCTCAGTAGGGACTCCTGAACCGTGCAGTTTTCTCCATAGTATTCCGTGGTTGAGCGTGTCGAACGCGCGACTTAAGTCTAGGAAACAGGCATAGACTGTAGTCTCATGCCTGTTATATATTAACTACTTCTTTTAGAGAAAAACAGCCATATCCGTAGCGAGTTGCGGACGAAAACCGAACTGGCCATCGTCAATGGTCATCGTACTAGTATAAGAGTGGATAACCCGTTCAAGCACCTTGGCCACTATTGTCGCGAGAGAAATAGGCCTGTAGTTGGACACTCTCGAGATATCACCTGTTTTGTTTTTTGTAATAGGTATAACCAGAGTACGCATAAGTTTCTCAGGTAAATAACTGTGGCCCACGCACAGATTAAAGAACCGCTACAAGGCATGATATAACTGTTGACCCGCAAATATTAAATGCTCTAGACTGAGGCTGTCGTGACCCGGAGACTTCCCACGCTTCATATTCCTCAAAATAGTTTCAACATTCTTCGGCGTTATGACAACCTGGGTCGGCTCCGTGCCCCGGCCAGCTCTCATACTATATTGACTCTGTGATTTGGCTTGTACATTAAAATGCGCCTTAAACATATTAGCGATATTATTTTTTTCTTTTTCCCCTTCGATACACACGGGTATACTATTTTTGTGATCTAATTTTTTTGTTTCTTTCCAAAAATCAATAAAATTACAATTGAAACGATGACGAGCCAACACTTCCATTTTTATTTTGTCTTGATTTCTATTTACAAATTTTAGCGCGGCTTTGAACTCCCTACGTGCGGCAGTCATATTTTCATAGTGATATCCCGAGCGAGGCCGACCATATGACAACCATTGGGAAAACAACTGTCTAGCCTTTGCATGAGCTCGTCTGACGTGAAAATTCCACCCTACGATTTTGTCACGCGTTCTACTACTTTTAAACGTATATGTCTGCTCAGCTGCTGTCTGCAACGTACCTACGATTTTGTCATATAAATTACTAGCTTTTACCCGCGACTTCGTCCGCGCCACATATTTATTAAAGTAATTGAGGCAGTACCTACTCGTATGTCTACTACCATACAAATTCACGTTTACTAATCAAAATCGGTCTAAGTCAAAGTTTTATATTTATTAATAAATGTACAATTTACACGACAAATTACAAAGAAACTATGTTCTCAAAAAATTAATCAAAAACAGACTTTAATTTAAAATCATATTGGGACGTTCCACCAAATTTTTATTAGAGTCTATTAGTAGATATTAGTAGATATATCGACTGATTACATGAACGCAAATTTTAGTTTGTTGTTCATATTTCAAAAACCGCCGCACTGATTTCGATAAAATTTATATGACCACCTCTGAACTATAATCTACCAACCAAAAAAATAACCATCTAAATTGATTCACAATTGGAAATACAACTGGATTGATAACCTCCTCCTTTTTTGAAGTCGGTTAAAATAGCATACAAAGAGTGCCAAGATCCTTCCATGCACACTTTTACTCCTCATTTCCACTCTTTTCAACTCTTTTTCTGTGATAAAAAGTCGCCGTTGTCCTTTCCTAAGTCTAGGTAGTCTTATCTGTGCACCAAATTGTAACAAACTCTTTAAGTGGCTTAGGCGTTAGACGGTAACGGACAGAGAGTTACTTTCATATATATAATTTCATATTAGAATTGAAAACAGGTGTTCCTGATCATTTTATAGGAGGCAGTTGTAAAAGATTACCGAAAAGTAATACGTTTACTCCTCCAAAAACTCATTTTCACAGTTCTAATTTGCCTTAATCGAGCGTCCATCATGCATAACATTTGATAAGACACCATGTCGAAAAAATTCTATCTGATAGTCTGATACGCCATTTAGTGGCTGCGCCCATCTTAAATTTGAGGTTGTATCTGATCCCAGCCTCGAATTTTGAGGGGTCACCAGTACGCAGCCTCAGGTTTTGGGGGGTCACGCAATAAATCGAGCAAAAATACTGTACTAGTAGACTTCGTTACGAACGTAGTTCCCGTTCTAGTTGTTTTCCGCGTTAAAAATAGTCTATGTACTATTAGATATTTTTCTTTTCTTAGATTTTTGTTTAAGTTATTTTGGGGGGTACCCCCCCTCGGACCGCGCATGGTATAGTTGTATGTCAAGCCTTTTTATTTGATACCCATGTTGATGGGGTTCATAAAACCTAAGTTATCCGCCATTGTGTAGAGGCCGCCATCTTGGATTTTAATTTTATATAATACATTGTATTCTACTGGTTGAGCACTTTCATTTGATACCCATATTGATGGGATTGATAAAACCTACGTTATCCGTCATTGTGTAGCGGCCGCCATCTTGGATTTAAATTTTTTATAGTATATTGTATTCTGCTTGTTGAGCCCTTTCATTTGATACCCATGTTGATGGGATTGATAAAACCTACGTTATCCGCCATTTTGTAGCGGCCGCCATCTTGGATTTCAATTTTTTATAGTATATTGTATTTTGCTTGTTGAGCCCTTTCATTTGATACCCATATTGATGGGATTAATAAAACATAAATTATCCGCCATTTTGTAGCGGCGGCCATCTTGAATTAATAATGATAATGAATAAACATAATTGTATTGTCATCAAAATCCAAAGTGTATACAACATTTCAGATTAATCGGTTGACAGAAAGAGGGTGAAATTTGAATTACTAAATTTGACCCAAGAATAAATAATAATAAATAATAAAAAAAAAACCAATTCCACCCTCGTAGGTACAGTTCGAAACTACAAAACTGCTAAAACATACATTTTATGGTTTCGTGTTAAATATCTAGACGTAAAGTTTCATAGTTCTTCAACAATGACGAAGTTTTCCATATAAACTTTCATCCCTTATTTTAACCCTTTCAACCCTTTTTTCGGAACAAAAAGTAGCCTATGTCCTTTCTCGGGATCTATTTTATCTATGTATCAAATTTCATCAAAATCTGTTGGTTGGTTTAGGCGGTAAAGACGGACAGACAGACAGAGTTACTTTCGCATTTATAATATTAGTATGGATTGTATTCTACTGGTTGAGCACTTTCATTTGATACCCATATTGATGGGATTGATAATACCTACGTTATCCGCCATTGTGTAGCGGCCGCCATCTTGGATTTCAATTTTTTATAGTATATTGTATTCTGCTTGTTGAACCCTTTCATTTGATACCCATGTTGATGGGATTGATAAAACCTACGTTATCCGCCATTTTGTAGCGGCCGCCATCTTGGATTTCAATTTTTTATAGTATATTGTATTCTGCTTGTTGAGCTCTTTCATTTGATACCCATATTGATGGGATTAATAAAACATAAATTATCCGCCATTTTGTAGCGGCGGCCATCTTGAATTTATAATGATAATGAATAAACATAATTGTATTGTCATCAAAATCCAAAGTGTATACAACATTTCAGATTAATCGGTTGACAGGAAGAGGGTGAAATTTGAGTGACTAAATTTGACCCAAGAATAAATAATAATAAATAATTAAAAAAAACCCAATTCCACCCCCGTAGGTACAGTTCGAAACTACAAAACTGCTAAAACATACATTTATGGTTTCGTGTTAAATATCTAGACGTAAAGTTTCATAGTTCTTCAACAATGACGAAGTTTTCCATATAAACTTTCATCCCTTATTTTAACCCTTTCAACCCTTTTTTCGGAACAAAAAGTAGCCTATGTCCTTTCTCGGGATCTATTTTATCTATGTATCAAATTTCATCAAAATCTATTGGTTGGTTTAGGCGGTAAAGACGGACAGACAGACAGACAGACAGAGTTACTTTCGCATTTATAATATTAGTATGGATCTATGAATGCATAGTACATGTCATTATCTCGTGGAAAGTCCTCACATTCTATATTTACTTCGTCCTGCGATTTCAATAATTCTGTGAACTTTTTATCACAAAACTCAGAGTATCGCATGACTTGTTCCCGTTCTCTGTTACCCCACATAACTCTATTAGTTTTATAAATTTCATTTGAAGCAGCATCACGCGGTATTTTACGACTAATATTTCCAAAATTAACATTAATGACTAGAGGAAAATGATCTGAAGCCGTGACCGCGCGGTCAACATGCACATCGGTCACGAGCGGCGCCGCGGCCTCCGTGACGAGGCAGTGGTCGAGCCAGCGGCAGCACCCGTGCGCGTCGCTAACGTAAGTGAAGGTGTCCGGTTCCAACCTGTCTATATCCACACACGACAGCGTATGTTCGCAGCAAAATCTACTAGTTCTCTACCGAAAGAGATCCAGGCTGAGCGTTAAAGTCGCCCATAACGATAACGCATTCGTCGTCCGCGCTATCGATGACCGCACTCACCAGCGCCAGACAGTCTGTAAACTCGGGCAGATTGTCCTCACTGTTAACCGGCATATAGACACAAAATGCGAGAAGGCTGCGGTCGTCACGGGTCAGCCGCACCGCAATCACTCGATCACTGTCGCACGGGATGACGTCAGCGCGCGTGAACAGGTCCGTCCGCCACAGGAGCGCCGTCCCCCCGTAGGGTCGCCCGCGGAGGACTACCGTTGTGTCCACAGAGGACTTGCTGTAGCAGCTAAACTCCTTATCTATTTTATTGATGAGGCCAAGGTCATGTGGCATCAACCAATGTTCTTGGATGCATAAAATATCCGCTGTCCGGCAAAGCTCGCGCACATCGTGGATACAACTTTTAATTGAGTGACAATTAAAAGAAACGACTGTGATGTTGTTATCTTTTGTTGTTATCTTTAATAAAATCGGGCGTTAGACCTACGTCTTCGTCACTAGACATGTTTAAAACTTTTGAAAAAGAACTCAAACAAGAAATTTTCCTTTTTTTTTCACGCACGCAAGCGCGTCAAATCTTGCTGGCCAGTTTGATTTTTAAATCGATTCCATCTAACATACGATGTGGAAACAAATAGTTCCATATCTATACTTATAATAAAACTGTAACGGGTCGAATTCTGTACATTGAAGATATTTTGAAAAAATTTTTTTTGGGGCACTCCATAGTCGATACTGATGGCGAAACTGCATTTTTTTCTTTCATGTCTGTCTGTCTGTCTTTCTGTATAGGGATCACGCATCACGCCGAAACTACTGATTCAATTCAGCTGAAACTTGGCATGATTTTAGTTTATACTAAGGACATTGCTGTAGGCTACTTTTGATCCCCAAATTCTGATTGGTTTTCTTGCGGGAGGGGGTGAAAGTCAAAATGTGTATTTGGTTGTAACTCATGTTTGCGTTGTTTAATTTCAATAATTCTTTTTTTGTAAGAAAGAACACATTTTTTTATATTGTCCCGTCAAAATTTGAACAATATCGGTTTGTTGGTTCGGAAATTACACAAACATTAAATAGTAACGACACGCGCGGCGCGTTCGGTACATACTAACTTCTAAGTATTCTGTGTATCACAGACGATCCACAGAATATCTAGATTCTAGAAAGTGCCCACGTGATCGCGTCGCGTCGTCATGGATGACAAAATAATTGTCAAAAATATATTTTTGTGTGGAAAAACAAACATCATTCGGTTATAATCGACTTCAAACAAGGAGGATGTTATTTTGGAGAAAACATATCAGCATAATAAGTAGCAGCATAAACAACCCATTAAATGTTCCCACTGCTGGGCGTCGGGGCCTTCTCTCGCAAGGAGAGAGACAAGGCTATAATCCACCACGCTGGCCCAGTGTCGGTTGGTGGATGACATATGACTTAGAACTTAGATTGTAGGTAGATTTCGGTTTCTTCACGGTGTTTTCCTTCACCGTTTTAATTACCGGCATTACGAACATGACTCTGAAAAGATAGTGGTGCGCGTGGTTTTGAACCCTGGATCTCCGGATCGACAGTCGGCGTTCTCCCGTCTAGGTCAGCTGTAACTTACTAGACCAGCCGTAACTTATTAGAAAACGTATTATTTCAATCCAAATACTGTTTAAAATTTAAAGGTAGTGTTCAACAAGCTTCGGTGACCGAAGCAGACCGTTTTTAGGGTTCCGTACACAAAGGGTAAAAACGGGACCCTATTACTGAGACTTCGCTATCCGTCCGTCCGTCCGTCCGTCTGTCACCAGGCTGTATCACAAGAACGGTGATAGCTAGACAGTTGAAGTTTTCGCAGATGATGTATTTCTATTGCCGCTTTAACAAAAATACTAAAAATAAAATATATATTTAAGAGGTGCACCCATACAACAAACTTGATTTTTTACCGTTTCTTGCTCGATACTAATAATAACGTACCTGTCACAGGTAGACGCTTTAACTATTCACATAATATTTAGGTTTATGTTCTCTTTAAAAGTAATTAATTAAAATAAAATAAATTATTAAGGGGGGCTCCCATACAATAAAATCCGTTTATTTGCTAATGGTTCAGAACCCTTCGCGCGCGAGTCCCACTTGCGTTTGACCCGTTTTATTTTTTCTAAATTTTTGTAAAATCCTATCCTTTCCTAATATTATACAAATATGTCAATGTTTAAATTTTTGCTGTTCAATTACGTTGGAACGGCTGAATGTATCGCGTTAAAATTAAAGGCACATTCTTGGTTTAGCTTAAGTAATAAATAGAGTACTTATATTTTACATAAATACACGGGTAACTCACGTATAATGTAGTCAGTCCAGTCCGACTCAAGTTTCGATCGCGTCCGGCGATCTTTTTCAAGGAGAGTGCGCGCGCGGGTTCGCAGCTCGTTTAGCACTGCGGGCAGCCGCACGGCGCGCACGCAAGCTCAACGGTTGTTGCGGGGGTGCAGGTGAGGGGGGTGCGGGAGGGCTGCGCCGGTGTACTCACTACATACAAGTTGGAGGTGTGGCTATGGGGTCTCCTATTGCCCCGGTCGTGGCTAATATCTTCATGGAGTGGTTCGAAGAGGAGGCAATCTTGAGTTCGCCATATAAACCGTGACATTGGTGGCGGTATGTTGACGATGTGTTCGCTATTGTACGCAGAGACCAGATTGATCCGTTACTGACACATTTAAACAGTGTTCATCCGAATATTGCGGTAACGTTGGAACGTGAACGAGATGCCAGTCTGCCTTTTCTGGATGTGTTGGTGATGCGAGATTCTACCGGACGATTATCGCACACGGTCTACCGTAAGCCGACACACACAGATAGGTATCTAAGGGCCGATTCACACCACCATCCCGCACATCTAGCCTCAGTACCACGCACGCTTATTAATAGAGCGTTGAGACTATGTGGTCCAGAACACTTAGACATTGAATTAAAGCACTTGGAAGGCGTGCTCAAACGTAACGGATATAACTGGAAACAGGGATGGCGGGTGGCGAATGCATCGTCGAGGACACATCCAGCTTCGGTGGAGAGGGCGGCCGCTTACCTGCCGTATATTAAAGGAGTGACGGATAACATTGGACACTTGTTACGCCGAAGTTATTGCATCAAGACAATATTTCGTCCACTCAGGCAGTTAAGGCAAGTGGTACGCTCCCCTAAGGACAAAGACCCTTTGGGTGTGCCTGGGGTGTACATGATTCCCTGTGATTGTGGTAAGAGCTATGTGGGTGAAACACGTCGGAATGTGTCCACGAGGCTTACGGAACACATACGCGCGATCAAGAATTTGGATGGCAACAGCTCTGCGGTGGCGGAGCATGCTCTCTGTTCGGACGCTCAACACTTCATTCGATTTGATAAGGCGGAGGTCCTGGCTAGGAGAAGTCTTTTATACCCCGTAAAGTCAGGAGGCCATTGAAATCGGTAAGCGTCCGACGTTTAACAGAGATGGTGGATGGCATGTGGCACCCGCTTGGAAACCTTGCCTCCAAAAGGCTCAGCAGTGTGTTCAGACTAGTGGTGAGGACACAGTGAGCTCAGTGTGCTGCAATATTCCCGACGCGCAGCTCACCAGCGACGACGAGTTCCAGAGTACACCGGCGCAGCCCTCCCGCACCCCCTCACCTGCACCCCCGCAACAACCGTTGAGCTTGCGTGCGCGCCGTGCGGCTGCCCGCAGTGCTAAACGAGCTGCGAACCCGCGCGCGCACTCTCCTTGAAAAAGATCGCCGGACGCGATCGAAACTTGAGTCGGACTGGACTGACTACATTATACGTGAGTTACCCGTGTATTTATGTAAAATGTGTAATAACCACGTTAGTTTTCATACTAAAAGAGTACTTATACATAGGCAATGTTTAGCCTATGTGTTCTTCCAGACTATAATCTAATTCTATTTCAAATTTCAACCCGATCACTTGATACGTTCCGCCATGATTAAGTTACAAACATCCAAACAGTGACATTCATAATATTTACAGGACAACGTTGGAACGGCTGAACATATTTGGAAGGAATTCGAAACACACGTAGTTTGAACTGAGAAATAGCAAATCGGTTACTTATAGGTTACTGTGACGTCGGAAAGACTGAGCAAATTTGGTAGAAAATTGAAACAAAGATAACTTATAGTCTGAAATACCACATTTATGTATTACCTATCAACCTGAAAAGAAGCATGGGCCCTACGGAAACAAATATTAACTATCACGTCAAAACGGCACAACGATATGGGTTGACATACGAAACACATAGTTTAAAGTCTAAAATTTCACATGGGCTAATAAGTCTATATTTTCATTTAACTCCATATTAATACGAGGGTCAAACTGAAAGTTCTTAGAAAATCAAAAACTGATTACATTAGCCAGTTATTAGTTTTATTATATCTTTTCAAAATATTGTCCATTCACGTCAATACACCGCTGCATGCGATGGAACCACTGGGAAAAGCACTTTGCCCACTCGTCCTTAGGGGTCTCTTCAATGGCATCGCGATACGCAGCCACCGCTTCTTCAGCATTCATAAACCGCTTTCGTTTAAGTTTTTCTTTAATTTTTGAAAATAAATAAAAATCACAAGGCGCGAGGTCGGGGCTATACGGCAGGTGACCCAGTAATTCAACGTTTGATGTCGCCAAATAGTCGATCGTTCGCTTGGCGGTGTGCGATGAGGCGTTGTCGTGGTGAAGGAGGATCCTACTGCGAGGTCGTTTCTCTCGAACTTTTCCAAGACAAGTGGCAAACAATTGGTAGTGTACCATTCTGCAGAAACTGTTTTTGATCCTCTAACACAATTGTTGCGAAATGACCTATCCTTCCAAAGAACGAGGCCACCATTTTTTCCCCCGCACTTCGATCTTTCTTCACTTTAGTTGGCAACTCCTCGAAAGGAAACACCCACTGAGCAGATTGTCTTTTGGTTTCAGGATCATAACAGTAAATCCAGCTTTCGTCACCTGTTAGTATGTCGAACACAGCATTTGAGTCACCTCCGTTAAATCTTTCAATCATTTTACGGCACCAATCCACACGATGGAGTTTTTGAGCCTCAGTCAAATTATGGGGTATCCACCGGGCGCAAAGCTTCCTGACCGCTAAATGTTCGTGTAGGATTTTGTGCACTTGACTCATACCGATGCCTAAGCTTGTCCGAATCTGCTGATAGGTCACTCTTTTGTCAGTCTCTATCATACGCCGCACAACACAGATGTTATCTTCAGTCGTCGCCGTAGAAGGCCGTCCTCACGTAAATCATCAGTGAGATTAATGCGACCACGTTTAAACTCATTAAACCAGTTGTAAACAGTCGCACGAGATGGGGCTTCATCGTGAAAGGCCAATCGTAGTCTATCATAACTTTCTTGTTGACTTAAATGACATCGAAAGTCATAAAAAATCATTGCACGAAAATTTTCTCATGTTAAATTCATGTTGACGTGACACAGACAATTTTCAATTTGCCGCCAAATCGTAAAACAAATGACAAATGAATGAAGTATATACTCAGTAATATTGGCAAAGAGTTCTATTTTCAAATTATAGAATTTTTTTTTATTATATTGTTTATAAGTGGCCAGTTCTAAGAACTTTCAGTTTGACCCTCGTATAAGCATATATTTTCGTACGGAACTTGATGTGATGGTAAGGTAAAAGCCAAAAATGAAAAATATATGCACCCGTTTTGGCGTAGATAATATAGGTGATTTGCGTTCACCATCCAAATAACAAGCAACATAATATTCTCATTAGATGGCGCTAATGCCAGTTTAAATCTAAAAGCACTAAAAGCCATTTAAATCGATGTTTTGCTATTGTGGTATGTATTTTTTCTTTCATCACTAGGTGGCGTTACTGGTATTCTAAATTGTACTAATAAGTTTTTGCTGCTAAAAAGATTATGATGCAGAATTTGGATTCTTTCGTTCTTGGATTTTTTTCTGTGTTACCTACAATTAAATTCATACATTTACATATCACTAAGACTTAGCTTAGATTTAGGTACGGGTTCAACTTGCTTGAATATCATTAAAACTGAAAATTTTAATCATTTTGATTCCACACAGGCTTCGTTCAAAATTTTACGCGGGCGAAGTCGCGGGTAACAGTTAGAAAACAGCTCGCGGATAAAAAGAGATAAGTAGGTATCAGATCATGCACATTAGCTTCAGACTTTTCATAATGTATCCTATAAAAATCCTACAAACTTAACACTTGCGGCTATGTTCGATACTACGAAATCTTACTAAGTATGTTTGATTTTGTTTAAAAAAAGAAAAAATAAAGATGATAAAATTAAATAAATTTTTGTGTGGAAAAACAAATTCACTCAAACTCAAAGGGTTTTCAATGACTACTTATCCAAATATTTGACGTACGATACCTACTTCCAACTAATGTATAAGTCAGTAACATCTGCTTACGCGAACGAAGTAGCGGGTTCAGCTAGTTTAAAATAAAATTATAAAATAAATTGTCTAGATTCCGATTCGAGTAATTAATCGATACCGAGAAAAAAATATTAACTTTTTAAAAATATTCTTCGTGCAGTATGAGTATGACAGTTCTTTTTTCAAATTCCAAAACCTATGCTGTAATGATAGTCATACACCCCGGCATTCAGGGGTGTAAGGGTGTACTTACAGAGCAAGAGATATGTAAAATATAATAAATAGGCGTGTATCGCGATTGGCGTAGCCATAATTATGTAATTCTTAAACCTAAGCTCTATAAGCCTAAGTTACAATGACGTAGATACAGACAAGGAAATGCGTACAACTGCATTAAATTGTAAGAGTGTCAAGAAAAAAACTACGCTATAAAAATTGTCGCGATTGCAGACACCCACAATTAGACGTTTAGTTTAGAGTTTAACTGTTTACTACACTAATAACACAGCACTCGTCACCCGCGCAGTCTTCATTCCCGTTGTGTTCCGTGATAAAAATTATCCCACCTACCTATGTATGTGCCTGTGCTTGGACACCTAGGGCTATATATACCACACTAATAGTCTGTTTTAAATTTCAACCCAACTTTCCGACGTAATTGTTGAGCAACATTTACAAACTTTCGCATTTATAATACTAGTAGGATTTTAATAATATACAACATCTTCATAATAAAATACTATAGACGGACGGAGTACCTAGGTATCTAAGATACAACACCTGACGGTAAGCAATACGCTTGCCCATAATAGCACAGTGTCAACAACTTTTTGAACATAATCCAAGTCACTGCCTAGCATTGTAATCACCTAGCGTATACAAATTGTTTCTTTGTGAATCCTCTGGAAAATTAGTAGTTGAAACCGGAACATAGTATTAATACACATATATATAGGTACCTGCTCGTACAACATACACTTTGCTTGGCGGTAATATAACAGGCAAATGTGTGGCATTCTGGCATTTCCTCTTATTTAAAAATATATACTATTGTTAGTTGTGTTCCGTGACTTTGTACGCGTTAGGTACCTATCACCGAGAAATGAATCAGGTTCTCATTCCCGTCTCGCTTCAGATAATCTATTTAGTTTTAGGTATGTCTATCGTAGTTTTTATTTCCCTTTTACTTTTACGCATCAAATCAAAAATTAAATCAGTAAATATTTAATGGTTGTAATTTAGTGTTAAAAACCCACTAATACCACCTACGACGTAGTTTATCGTTATGTAATGTTTTGGTTACTTTAGGCAGGCAGTAGTGCGAATATTTTGTGGGCTGCTTATTGAATCTATTGACACAGCTAGATGTCTGATCGTCTCATCGTCGTAGTCCTTTATACTCCGTTTTATTCTACTTTAGTAGGTAGGGTAAAGGGGACCTTTGGGGATGACCTAGATCCCTCATGAGTTTCGGCTGGTCTAGTCGGCAGAACGGCGACTGCCGATCCAGAGCCCCCAGTGCAAATGACACGTGAATCACTGTTTTTCCGAAGTCATGTGCGTAAAGCCTCTAATGGTGAAAAAAATATTGCGCGGAAACAGAAATGGAATAAATTTAATGTAGGTAATACTATGTAAAAAGTGCGAGAAAACTTGAACAATATCAATAAAGATAGAATAAACTTATACAAAAGTACTTACTAGCTGAAGCCGCTACTTCGTTCGCGTAAGCAGATGCTACGGGCTTATAAATTAGTTGTAAGTATCCGTACGTCAAAATATTTGGATAAGTAGTCATTGAAAAACCGAGTGAATTTGTTTTTCCACACAATAAATTATTTAATTTTATCATCTTTATTTTTCTTTTTTAAATATTTGTTTCCTTAGGTTAGGGCCGTGCTTCTTTTCGGGTTGATAGGTAGTATATATGTGATATTTCAGACAATCTCTGTTTAAATTTTCTACCAAATTTGGTGTCTTTCCGACGTCACAGTAACCATTTTGCTATTTCTGAGTACAAACTACGTGTGTTTCGAATTCCTTTCCTTTCAAATATGTTCAGCTGTTCCAACGATGTCCTGTAAATATTCATGTCAATGTTTGGATGTTTGTTACTTAATCATCATATGTATCATACGTTCCGTATCACTTGATACGTTCCGTATGATCGGGTTGACATTTGAAATACAATTAGATTATAGTCTGGAAGAATACATAGGCTAAACATTGCCTATGTGTAGTACCCTATGTACTACTTAAGGGCATACCCCGAGCAAATGACTTTGAGTATTACTTACCTCATCGCACCCCGCAAGAAAGAGCAAGAGAGAAACAGTAGGATTCCTCGCTGTTTTACGCTAAAATGCCGGGGTTTCGAGTCGATTCATGATAATTACAATTATTTATATTTTTTATGGTTTTGTTGTGAGGAGATTATTCAAACAATAAATTCAATAACGAATAAAACGAAACTACCATTTTGAAGTAAAGAAACTGTAGAAATTTAATGGATTTTTTCCCAGTTGATATTTGTTTTGGCTAATGAGTAGATAGCTCTGAAAACTGGACAATAATCTCGTTTTTGGGGACGCACCTTAAGCTAAGCCAAGAATGTGTTTCAAATTTTAACTCGATACATTCACCCGTTCCAACGTAATTGAGCAGCAAAAATTTAAACATTAACATATTAATATAATAGTACTTGGTTGACCGAGCTTTGCTCGGTTTTTTAAATGATATTTAGGCAGGTACGAATTACGTAGTGATGACTTACTTAGACCTACTTAGATACGAATTAAATGCGTTTATAAAAGGCTCTAAGTATAAGATTTTCTCAGAAAAAAAAAAAAACAAATGGAAAAATCCCGAGTGAAACCATCAGGACTCGAACCGAGGCCTGTTGACTCCGAGGGCGAGAATATTCCGTCTGAGCCATTTAGACTTAAAGAACAGTAGCGAAATAAGTTATTGTATTCTAATGACATTGTAGGAGTTTTTCATTGTCATAAAAAGCGCATAAAATGATGTTTTAAAAAAATAAAACCTAGCTAGATAGATTTATCGTCCCCGAAACCTCTGTATAGGTACATAATTTCATGAAAATCGTTCGAGCCGTTTCCGAGATTCAGATTCTATATATATACCTACATACATATTTATATACCTACAAGAATTGCTCGTTTAAAGGTATAAGATTAGGAAAGGATAGGATTTTACAGAATATTAGAAAAAATAAAACTGGGACTCGCGCGCGAAGTGTTCCAAACCATTAGCAAATAAACGGCTTTTATTATATGGGAGCCCCCTTAATAATTTATTTTAATTAATTACATTTAAAGGAAACATACAACTAAATATTATGTGAATAGTTAAAGCGTCTACCTGTGACAGGTACGTTATTAGTATCGAGCAAGAAACTGTCCAAAAATCAAGTTTGTTGCATGGAAATAAGCCCCTCTTAAATATTTATTTTAGTGTTAGTATTTTTTGTGAAAGCGGCAATAGAAATACATCATCTGTGAAAATTTCAATTGTCTACCTGTCACCGTTCTTGAGATACAGCCTGGTGACAAACGGACGGACGGACAGCGAAGTCTCAGTAATAGGGTCCCGTTTTTACCCTTTGGGTACGGAACCCTAACAACGGTCTGCTTCGGTCACCGAAGCTTGTTGAATTCTACCTTTCAATTTTAAACAGTATTTGATTGCAATAATACGTTTTCTAATAAGTTACGGCTGGTCTAGTAAATTACAGCTGACCTAGTCGGAAGAACGCCGACTGTCGATCCGGAGACCCAGGGTTTAAAACCACGCGCACCACTATCTTTTCAGAGTCATGTTCGTATTGCCGGTAAATAAAACGGTGAAGGAAAACATCGTGAGGAAACCGAAATGTACCTAGAATCTAAGTTCTAAGTCATGTGTCATCCACCAACCGACACTGGGCCAGCGTGGTGGATTATGGCCTTGACTCTCTCCTTGCGAGAGAAAGCCCCGACGCCCAGCTGTGGGAACATTAATGGGTTGTTTATGCTGCTACTTATTATGCTAATATGTTTTCTCCTAAAGAACTAAAATCTACTTCAAATTATACATGAAAATTTTATAAGAAGCTATGACTATGTCGTACAGATATAAATCTAAACAAATTTTGGTTTTTTGTTGATATTTGAAAAACTACCTCCCTGTTTTCGATACATGAGATCGCCTCTGAAGTATTTTCTACCAAACAAAAAAGGAATTATCAAAATCAATTCACAATTCGCGCAGTTATCGCGTAAAAAAAAAAACATGCAACCCGATTGAGAACATCCTTTTTTGAAGTCGGTTATAACCGAATCATGTTTGTTTTTCCACATAAAAATATATTTTTTC
Source organism: Ectropis grisescens (assembly GCA_017562165.1). Lineage (NCBI taxonomy): Eukaryota > Metazoa > Arthropoda > Insecta > Lepidoptera > Geometridae > Ectropis > Ectropis grisescens. Next base: position 9,210,548 of record CM029781.1, on the reverse strand, counting down.
ATTCAATACGACGCGACGCGATCACGTGGGCGGGCACGTTCTAGGTATTCTGTGGATCGTCTGTGATACACAGAATTCTTAGAAGTTAGTATTTACCGAACGCGCCGTGCGTGTCTTTATTATTTAATGTTTGTGTAATTTCCGAAGCACCAGGCCGATAATGTTCAAATTTTGACGGGAAAATATTAAAATTGTGTTCTTTCAAACAAAAAAAGAATTAATGAAATTAAACAACGCAAACATGAGTTACAACCAAATACACATTCTGACTTTCACCACCTCCCGCAAGAAACCCGTTCAGAATTTAGGGATCAAAAGTAGCCTACAGCATTCTCCTTAGTATAAACTAAAGTCATGCCAAGTTTCATCTGAATTGAATCAGTAGTTTCGGCGTGATGCGTGATCCCTATACAGAAAGACAGACAGTCATGAAGAAAAAATGCAGTTTCGCCATCAGTATCGACTATGGAGTGCTTCAAATTTTTTTTTCCTAAATATCTTCAATGTACAGAATTCTACCCGTTACAGTTTTATTGTAAGTATAGATTTCTGAGAAGAACTTTTTGATTGGAACATAAAAAAGTGTTACGAAAAAATGTTTTATACATAATTTCATTTGCGTCCACAATGTAGCGACCCGACTGCGCGAACTAGTAGCGCCTACTTGTATTTCATAGCTGCGAACACCTCTCTCCCGTGCCTCGGTGTCCCCTCTATCGGTGTTGCGCCGCGCCGCGCCGTATTTTGATAGGATTGATATTTTTAATTTCGTAATGTCTTTTGAATGGAATGTCCGACTTCAATCATTCAATCAATGTGTATAAAAAGAGTCTTGAATAAGAAATAGTTTATTTGGATAAGAATCAATACAATTGTGTGGATGACATGGTCTGAATTTGATAGGCTTTTTTGTCTACTTTTAAAATGTAAAAAAGTAGTTGTGGCGACGTAATTACTGTAGTTGACCACACTTCTGTGCCATGCCTGTGGAGTTCTCCCGGTGAAGAGGACGTCATTAAACAGTTCTTGGAGCTCTTTTATAAGTGGGGCCCCACCTGCCTTTAAAAGCTCTGTTGTAATTCCGTCCTCGCCCGCGGCTTTTCCATTTTTAAGTTGCCCAAGAGCCATTACGATTTCGTCTAGACTTATTTCCGGCAGTTCTTCGGTATAGTGGCGAGTCAGAGCGGCTCTTTTGTCCTCGTTTTGTGGGAGATGAGGAGCATGCGATGCGTACAGCTGGCTGTAAAAGTCTTCCACTTCAGAGAGAATATCCGCTTTGGATGCAACAACTCTCCCCGTCGAGGTAGTTAGCTTCGTCAGGTGGCTTCTACCCAGTGTCTTGACGAACACTTTTGACCCCCGATTTTACTCAATTGATTTTTCAATCAAGAGCGTGTTAGCTAATCGGAGGTCACGTCGCACAAGCTTGGTAATTCTCTTGCTAAGAGCCCCTTGTTCTGACGAAGTTAACGCGGGATTGCGTCGTTCCTCCATGAGCTGCAAGGTCTCTCTAGAAAGCTTGGACTTTCTGCCTTTGCGCCGCATTTCGCAAAATTTTGTGCCCTCATCTCGCAGGACATCCACCACTCTTTCAAGCCTCTGGTCAACGCTATTTGTAGTTTCCAAGGCAGCAAATCGGTTCTCCAGTTTTACCTGGAACGTTTCAGATCCAACTATGGTTTGGAGAAGGTTCGGACGGAGCGTTGACTTCATCAAACGGACGCGTTCAAGCTTGTAATCAATATTCAGGGTGCCTCGCACAAGCCTATGATCACTTCCGGTGACAAACCTAGAGATCACGGAGACATCCCTGAATATACGCCGTTTGTCCGTTATGATGAAGTCAATCTCATTTTTCGTCCGTCCGTCGGGGCTTCGCCAAGTCCACCTCCTCTGAGGCTGTTTCTTGTAGAACGAATTCATCAGAAACAGCCCTTCCTTTTCAAGGAAGTCGACCAGCATTTGGCCCCGGTCATTCCTACGTCCCAAACCATAGGGTCCTACTACCGATTCACTGCAAGTCCGTACTCCCACTTTGGCGTTAAAATCCCCCATAACAACGTTGAAGTGGGCTTTGGAGGTGTTATGTAAGGCATTCGATATATCCTCATACAAAGCTTCCACCTCTGAATCAGGATATGCCTCCCAGGGTGCGTACACCATGACCACTTTGAGGGTACACCTCTCGGTCAACTTCAGCACAAGATACGCGACCCTTGGAGACACACTTGCGATTTCTAAAACGTTGTTACGGAGAGTTTTGTGAACCAGAAACCCAACACCACCTTGCGACAGCTGGTGACCTTCACGATAGTACATGAGATGGCCTGATTCCAAGGTTACGGTGTCCTCTCCCTCTCTTCGGACTTCACATAACCCGAGAATGTGCCATCTTATGTGGGTCAGTTCTTCTTCTAGCTGAGCGAGCCTCTCGTCTCCACGAATGGTACGTCCGTTATGCACAGCCAGGGTTAGTTGGTTTTGGCGGCCTACTGTAGCCCGGGGATTCTTCGCACCCCTGCCCCGTGCCGTTACCATGACCGCCGCCTTGGCCAAGAATAGCAGGGCGGCCGGGAACTAGGGGCCTTTTATTGGTTAAACTCATCATAGGAGGTTTTGCCGATAGTCGCCACGCTGGGCATGCGGGTTGGCGACCGCAGTACCATGCCGTCTTCTGCATGTGACGCTGCTGCCCGTCACAGCTATATTTACAGCACGGCTATTTGGATGGTTATCCCGCCATCGGTCGGTCGTCAGAGCCTCGTTTGTTGGTCGGCAGGGTGCACCACGGGCAGGTGAGGTTGACATTTTTTGGGACACTTAGATGTTGAGGCCCCCTTACACCCCTTTATCCTATTCTTCAAAAAGACTCTTTTGAAGAATTATCGACCAATATCGCTTCTGAGCCATGTCTATAAGTTGTTTTCGATAGTTATCACGAATCGTCTCGCCAGAAGACTCGACGAGTTTCAGCCCCCGGAACAGGCCGGGTTTCGAAGTGGGTACAGCACCATAGACCACATTCACACGGTACGGCAGATTGTACAGAAGACAAAAGAGTACAATCGGCCTCTTTGCTTAGTGTTTGTGGACTATGAGAAGGCGTTCGACTCAGTCGAAACCTGGGCTGTTCTGGAGTCCTTACAGCGATGCCAAGTCGATTGGCGATACATCGAGGTGATGAGATGCTTGTACGACGCCGCTACGATGGCAGTCCAAATTCAAGACCAGCAGTCAAGGCATATTCCTCTGCAGCGAGGCGTGAGACAAGGGGACGTAATTTCCCCGAAATTGTTTTCAAACGCACTAGAGGATATGTTTAAGACTCTGGATTGGGTTGGGCATGGCCTAAACATCAATGGCGAGTACATCTCTCACCTGCGATTTGCCGACGACATCGTCATTATGGCAGAGTCGCTGGAGGATATGCAATGGATGCTGGACAGCCTGGTTAACGCTTCTCAGCGCATCGGCCTCCGGATGAATTTGGACAAAACCAAAGTCATGTGCAACGAGTTCGTTGCTCCGGGGCTGATTGCCGTAAATGGAACCACTCTCGAAATTGTTCAGAGATACGTTTACCTAGGGCAGACGCTCGAACTAGGTAGATGTAGCTTCGAGAGTGAGGCCATGAGAAGAATCCAGTTGGGCTGGGCAGCATTTGGAAAACTACGTCGAGTCTTCTCGTCACCCATCCCACAAAGTCTCAAAACAAAAGTATACAACCAGTGCGTCCTACCCGTTATGACCTACGGTGCTGAAACGTGGACACTGACAGTCAAAATGGTCCGAAAGCTCAAAGTCGCTCAGCGAGCTATGGAAAGGGCTATGCTTGGAGCTTCTCTGAGGGATTGCATCCGCAATGAAGTAATTCGACAGAGAACTAAAGTCACCGACATAGCTCAGCGTATTAGCAGGCTGAAGTGGCAATGGGCCGGTCACATCTGTCGCAGACCCGATAACCGTTGGGGTAAGCGGGTTCTGGAGTGGAGACCGCGAATCGGTAAACGTAGTGTAGGACGTCCTGAGACTAGATGGAGTGACGATATACGAAAGACAGCTGGTGGCGGTTGGAAACGTAAGACCGAGGATCGGGCTGAGTGGCGTGTTATAGGAGAGGCCTATGTCCAGCAGTGGACGAACACGGGCTGATGATGATGATGATGATGAATTACTGTAGTTACATATGGTCTCGCGAGGTTTTTTGTAGATTTTAATACGTTCTATAATATTGTAGAACATTGTTTTGGTCTATCATTAGTACTTTCCGCAGCGTATGCGATGAAAGCCATTTTATGTCTGTTTTTTTATACCTTGCGTTGGTTTTAGTAAAAAAATCCGAGGAAATCTCATTTTTTTTTTCGTGATAAACATAGCATGCTCAGTGATAATGTAGCTTTCTATTAGCAAAATAATTTTTGAAATAGTTTGTGATAAGAACATCTAGGCTGTGGAATGAGTTGCCCGAGTGGGTTTTCCCCGATAGTTATAATCTTGGTGTCTTCAAATCGAGAGTGAATCGGTTTTTTCTAGGTAAACACGCTCCATCGTAGACCGCATCGTCGTTTAACATCAGGCGAGATGGCGGTCAAGTGTAAACCTATAAAAGTTAAAAAAAAAAAAGGTCCAGTAGTTTTTGAGTTTATTCGTAACATACAAAAATACAATTCTTTCCTCTTTATAATATTAGTATAGATGTACAAAAATGTGGATTAGATAAGTTTTAGATAAGGACGACGTTTTCTGCATCTTAAAACGGACAGGGAAGCAGTAAACCGGTTCTTGGAGCATCTCAACTCGATACATGTTGTGGATAAAATCAAAAACAAAAATACCAATATGATTTTTTTAATAGTTAGAAATAAATAAATGTATTTTACACATTGTGAATGCCCAAATTTTGCGTATTTAATACATTTTAAACGAGCAATTCTTGTATTCATGTGTAGGTATTATCAGTAGGTATATGTATGTTACCGGTTACCGGCCAAACCCGATTTTAGGACGAATATGTATAATCTATATCTCGAAAATTACTCTACGCATTTTCTGAAATATCTATAGTATACAAGGAGGTTTCGGGGGTGATTATTCTAGCTAGGTTTTATTTTTAGAAAACGTCATATTATCCGTGTTTTCAGCAATGGAGCTGAGTAAAGCTTGGTCATCCAGGCAGTTTATTTTAATACCAATTGTAAGACAATAATTCTCAAATCCGAAAGAACTATTATATAAACTGTAGTTTATTTAGTTTTAAAAACGTGTCGTCAGGATGCTGAACAATAAATCATTTGGGTTCCGTAAACTCACAAAATAAAATACGCGTCTATCGTTTTTCCGACCTATTTTGATTAATCGATTTGGATTCGTAACAGGATTAAAACTTTCACAAATTATTAGAATCTTCTTTTTTATTACTTTAAGAAAAGAAAGTTAGTCTACTTAACAAATAACAAAAAAATAATAACAATAAATTATGGGGACCCCAACCCCACACAACAAAGTAGTTTTTTAGCGAGTTTTTCTACCACATAAGTTTCGAACTTGGTAGGGTTAAAGATTAAAAAAAAAAAAGCCTGCTGATTTAGTCGGTGCTATAACATTGCCAGGCGTGTTCAAAAAAGTTTTGCAAAGAATATAAAAAAATGTATTTTAGCCAATTTGAAATTTTAATTGGGCGTTAAACATTAAACTACAACTTGTAAAAATTACCTATACATTGCCTCATACATCTTTACTTAATAAAAAAAATGTTTGATGATTTTGATATTATGATTCATTTTGCCCCGCTACTCACCAGTCAGATGCGCCTCAGTGTTGGGGAATAACAGTAAAATGACAAGTTTTCAGCTTTCCTCAAATACCTATCCAAAATTTGCTAGCAGCAATATATGAACAATGACAATGATTAACGTACAAGCTATTAATTTTGAACCGAAAAGCGGAAATCATTCAGATTTGATCAATCCGGCCGGATCCGGGCCGGATCGACGGGAATCTGACCGGATCCGGCCGGACTGAAAATGACGCCGGATTGCAATACCTATCCCTAAGTGCTATGAGCTGACAGCCTAATTCAAACAACTATTAAAAAGTTTCCATTTTAAACTTTTTGAATAGTAATTGGAATTAGACCATAAGGTTACATATTTAATCTAAGCTCTTAGGCATATTGCAGCAATTTCATCCATGATTTAGTTGTTGCAAGGTAGTAACTGCGGATAGAATAAAATGGGCACTAAAATCTTTACACCTTTCAAATCCGCAGGCCTGGATGGCATATTTCCAGCATTACTATAATGGCAATCAAACCAAGCAACAGAACACCTACTACCGATCTATAGGGCCTGTTTAGCTTTTAAATATATTCCAAAAACATGGAGCTCCCTCCATGTTTTTGGAATATATTTAAGGTAATTTTTCTACCAAAACCTGGTAAGGAAGACTACACGCACGCCAAATCGTTCAGGCCTATCAGTCTAACGTCATTCCTTCTAAAAACTTTAGAACGATTAGTGGACCGGTAATTAAGAGACGGGACACTAAAACATAAACAACTACATCCTCAGCAACACGCATACAGGAAAGGTAGATCAACAGAGTCGGCACTTCATATGGTCGTACACAAAATAGAATCGGCTCTCACAAACAAACTCTCAACACTTTCTGCCCTTATCGACATAGAGGGGGCTTTTGATAAAACAACGCACAACAGCATTAACCACGCCCTTTGCAAACTCAAGGTCGAACCAGTGATGAGAAACTGGATCACCGAGTTGTTTAGCAAAAGAGCAGTCCAGATAGTGATGAATACTACCATAAGGGCGAAGGTAGTAAAAGGATGCCCCCAGGGCGGCGTCCTGTCACCACTATTGTGGAACATAGTAGTGGACAGCCTCTTTTTTTTTTTTTAAATAAAGAGTGACGAGACGATCAGGACATGTGCCTGATGGTAAGCAACATGCCTGACACATAACAGCAGTGACATGCAGCTATTGGAACATGGAGAGTCCAAATCATTACCTAGCACTGCACTGCGCTCGTCACCCAGAGATCTAAGATCTTATATCTCTAAGCCCTGTCATTTCTCTGGAAACATTGCCCTTCAATCCGGAACACAGTAATGTTTGCACATTTCTGCTTGGCGGTAGAATAACTGGCAAAGGTGTGGTACTTCCCCAGGCGGACTCTGCCAAGAGTCCTACCACTACAAAAGACGTTAAACACGCCTCGAAAGGCTTGTTCGCACTAGGCTAGTAATTTAGCCTAGTGGCGAGTAATTTAGCAACTAAACGTGTATGAACAGTGAAAATTTAGTCGAGTAATTTAGGAAGTGATTTAGTCGAGTCGATCCATTTTGTTCTATTTTCAACGGGCGAGTAGCACCCCCCACCACGCGTTCGTTGCGAGCGGTGCGCTCATTGGCTCGCCGATTAAACAGGTTCGAACTTGTCGAATTAGTCTGGAGAGAAAAATAACTTCAAACAAATGCGTTGTAGGATCTTCATGTTGCGAAACGCTACTCACTTGTGAACTGTACTAAAGCACGGTGCGAACGATTTTTGAATAGTAGCGAGTATTTTAGCTACTAAATTACTCTCTACTAGATTAATTTACTAGCCTAATGCGAACAAGCCTTTACAGACGTTAAACAATAGAGGATACACTACTATTGGTTATGCGGATGATCTCACAATACTGATAAACGGAAGCGCTGAAAATGTGCTTTGTAAGTCCATGCGTGCGGCTCTTCAGATTGTGGAGAAATGGTGTGGCGAACATCAATTGTCAGTAAATCCGAGAAAAACAGAACTCATTCTTTTCACAACCAAAAGAAAGCTACCAGAACTACAACTCCCAAAACGATTTAATACCAAACTCACCCTATCACCTCAAGTGAAGTATCTGGGCGTCATCCTTGACAATAAGCTGAACTGGGCGAGTCATTTTGATACAAAAATTAAGAGGGCCTGCCTAACTTTTTGGCAATGCCGGAGACTCATTGGGAGAAAATGGGGTCTCAATCCAAAATTAACACTGTGGTTGTACACTTCAGTGATCAGACCCTCTTTGACCTATGGATCGGTTGTGTGGTGGCCCAGAACACAACTAACCACAGTGGAAGCTAAACTCCAAAGTCTGCAACGCCTGGCAAGCATAGCAGCTACTGGGTGCATGAAAACCACACCCTCAGCCGCTTTGGAATATCTCTTAAGTTTGAGACCTCTACACTTAGTCATACAGGAGGCCACGGCAGCCGCCCTGCGACTAAGAGCAAACGGACTGTGGAAACAAAATATAGAAACAGAACACTCAAAAGTTCTGCAACGGGTGCTGAAAGAAATACCACTTCTCGAGGCACCCATGGACAGAACAATATGCCAACATGTCTTTGATCGAAGATACAATATCCAACTTATTGCAGAATTAAAAGACAGCTCTGGCAGCAGAGAAGTAAGGATATACACAGACGGCTCCAAAACCACACAAGGTACAGCGGCCGGTGTCTTCTCAAATGACCTAAGCATAAAAATATCAACAATACTAAGTAATTTAAACACAATCTTTCAAGCCGAATGTATTGGCATCACCAGGGCGGCACAGGCGGTCGCAGCCAGAGATGTTGGGGACCTGAATGTCAAAATTGTCTCCGACAGCGCGTCAGTGCTTCAAGCCCTAAAAAATAATACCATAACCTCTGTCCTTATATTGGAATACCACAATGCACTCCAATCCATAGCAGGGACGAATAGAGTAACCATCCAATGGATCAAAGGCTCAAATAGCGACTCACTAGGTAACGACGCAGCTGATGAACTGGCCAAAAGAGGAGCAAAGGCAGTAGTATATGGACCGGAACCATTAATGCCTATACCTCAGGCCCAAATAAAAACATGGCTGCAGGAAAATACTGGAAAAGCACATTCAATGGAATGGAGAAACACTGAAGGTTGCAGTAATATCATAACCTCTGTCCTTATATTGGAATACCACAATGCACTCCAATCCATAGCAGGGACGAATAGAGTAACCATACAATGGATCAAAGGACATAGCGACTTACTAGGTAACGACGCAGCTGATGAACTGGCCAAAAGAGGAGCAAAGGCGGTAGTATATGGACCGGAACCATTAATGCCTATACCTCAGGCCCAACTAAAAACATGGCTGCAGGAAAATACTGGAAAAGCACATTCAATGGAATGGAGAAACACTAAAGGTTGTAGGCAAACCAAAAATGCTGTTCCGGTAGCAACTAAAAAACTTGCCCGCAACCTTATCAGATTAAGCAGGGACAAAATACGTAAAGTCATAGGTATTATGACTGGCCACTGTCCTCTAACCAAGCACTTATTCAATTTAGGTGTGACAGACAGCCCTCTATGCAGGGGATGCATGGAGGGAGAAGAAACACCACAGCATGTGATTGTGGAATGCAGGAGCGTGGCAGATCAACGGGCAGAATTCCTCCACTCCCCAGAGGCAGTCCCGGAGGGCTTCACCAACCTGAATAGGTTGCTTGCCTTCTGGGATAGCCTGGGATGGCTGGAATAAGTTGTTGCACCTTTAATGAACTTGCGGATGTTTGGGGAAGCCAAGTATTGGAGATTGGTGTGGCTGTTGATGACAAGCGTACAGCCACTTAGTGTAATTAATCTATTTAAAGGATTCACAGTTTTTCTTTTCCCATCTAACTCACTTTACTCCTACGTAAACAGAATGTAATGTCCCTATTTGTAGGCAAGAGTGTGAAAAAATTGCTGCACTACTCCCAAGAAATACTTTTGTTGCCTACCTATTTTTACATATTTAACACTATATTCTCACTCGCATTGGTGCTTATGTAACATAATAAATCTCACATAGGTAATAATTTATTGCTTTCAATGAAATAGGTAAATAGTTAGACATTTATAAAATAAACGAGCAAAGTCACCCCTTTGAACTTCCAATAGATTGTGTCTATTTATTTGTTAAACTTAGCTTGTAATATATTTTACTCTCCATAATAAAGATAATAAATAACTATTATTCATTCATTCCAATTCTCTCCCCAAGCTTCATTCTCCTCTAAACTTTCATCTGGTACAAAGTTTAGTTTGCTGCTTGTATCCTGAATTTGAGCTTTAGGAATAATTGTAGCAATAGTAGGTTTCTCTATAACAGGTGTCATGTCTGCAAAGAAATCAAATTCGTCTACACTTTTCTTTATATTGTCTGTCTTTTGATTTTTTATGTCCAATTCGGAAATGTCTAAAATATTTTTCTTTGCTTCAAGAGCTGCTTTTTGTAATAAAGTAGTTCTCGAAGGAACTTCTTGTTTTGAATCTAGTGCAATAGGTACTATAAGGGGCGATAGCGGGGTGTTTATTGTAGGTACATCTCTTTCTGCTGGTATTTCAATTATTTCTTCATTCACGGAATGTGATGGTTCAAATGTTAGTTGTCTGTTCGAGTTGTCCCAGTCACTCCAATCATCTTCACTCTCAAAATGATTTACAACTTTAGTTATAGCAGTAGTTTTGTCAGTTGCGATAAATTCTTCTTCTAAAGATTCACCACCAACTGGTGAAGGTCTCTCATGTAGAGTTAACACACTTTCAAATGTCTCTATATCATTGTTGGTGTGGTTATATATCGCTTCTGAGCATGGCAAGTCTTGTAGTGATTTTTCAGGCAAGTAAGGAATTCTTTCAGGTGTTTTAATTTTTGTCGATACAACACTGATTTTGGAATTTGGTCTACCATCAGTGAAATATTTGGACCTCTTACCGCCTATGACAGTACCTGCTCCCAAAATAGGGACAAGTTGACTTAAGCAGATCAAAGTAGACGCCACAAGTGAGTCATCTGTGTCTTTAATCCCAAGAAGAAGCTGCAAAGTAAATTAAAATATCTTACATTTAAATTCCCTTAGTGTAGAGACACTTTTGAGGAAATGTATGTTCAGTTGAATCTGCTTCCAGTGTTTTTCAAGTACCCTATGGTAACACATCATCTGAAATTATGTCACGTTCGGTGTGGTGCCGAACCCATTGAGCGAAAATTTCAGGAAAACGTATTCAATGTATTTTGCATAACAAGCGATAAATCTCTAAGGTGTCTCATCGTAAAAGGAGGTATGAAAGTTATGTGTGAATAAAATGTTGACATGTCCGGGTTTTGGGCTCTAAAATCAGGAAAACCATTTTCACGAGTCTTGTTCTGGTTCCCAAACTTTAGAGATGGCATCCCTGGGTTTGTCATTCCAACGGAATATTACGACCGAAACTTTAGCCGCTGATTAGGCAGATGTGTCGCTACGTCTAAAATGGTGTATAACAGGAACCATGTTAATTTTCATTGGGCTGTACTTACCTCAGGCAAAATATGTTGTGATAATTCATCATGTGAGAAGACATGTACAAACTTAGAGAAATGAACTAGCAGCAACATTCTTATTTGGCTGTCTCTCACTCCAAAAAGTTGCATCAACCTTGGTTTTACATGGTCTTTGAATATTGAAAGGTTGAAAAAACCCATGCTTTCACCATTTTGTGACCTTTCTGAAAATTTATAACATGCAACATGATCATTCATATAATTGTCATATAACATGCTTTAATTAAATATTCAAGCAATTACTAAAGGTAATCATTAAGTCTCTGGACGTAGAATAGCATTTTTATTTAACAGCTATTATGAGATGACATTTATCAAAAATTAAGGCTTAGTACAAAATAAAGAGCATACCATTTTTTGGTTTAAGAATGTAAGGTATAACATCTTTTCTAGCCGTTTGATCCAGCATAGTAAGTCTAGAGAGTAGTAGACCACTTAATTGCTTGGCCACTGTTTCTTCATCATAACATTTTAGACTTTCTAATATGTTGGAGAAGAATTTTGACCTCTCATCTTCAGACTTTAGGGGTAGAAAGTTCAGAAACTTGTAGATAGATATAAATTCATGGTTGAAGAAATTGTGCAGGAGTACTTCAGATAGATTTGGCCTTTTAGTTGGGTCTTGGTGTTGGAGTTGGTTGTGACAGTATTTTTTGAATTCCATCAAATGTGGCACATCATCTGAAAACAATTATTTTTTTGCTGTAAAACATAATCAGAGGAAATAGTAACAAGACAACCACCAAGGTAGTATTTGACGGGCACATTAATGACGTTTACAATTCATACACATTGTAGTCAAAGAAATATACAATTTGTGGTGAAATTCCAAAGTTATTAATGAACAGTTACCATCGTTGCGTCCTTTAAAAACATCATCAACTAAAACAGCAAAACTATACTGGTCCACTTTTGTTGTGAGCTCATAGGAATCTTCATTTGGGTCCACTGCCTTGTCATACCTTTAAAAACAGTAACAAGAACATAATTGAAAATTTTGATTTACCCCCGACTACCTCGGATTTGCAGATTTGTTATCTATACAAAATTCTATTAGTCAAGCTCTTTCATTTGATACCCATATTGAGGTAGGTAGTGAAGAAAAATTTAGTCAACCATTTTGTGGAGGCGGCTATCTTGACATCATATTAACCAAACATAGCTGAGAATCACCACACGGAATAAAGCTTCAAATAAAATAAAAACGCATCGAAATCGGCCCACCCGTTTGAGCTCTATGGTGGCACAGACAGAAACACACACAGGCAGACACAGACATTGACGTCAAACTTCATAACACCCCTTTTTTAGTTGGGGGTTAAAAAATAAGATTCCAAATATCCTGATAACAGTTGTATGTACCATAAAGCATGCACAGTTTACTATATTTTTCTATAGCTGGCACTCTAGATTTTTCTCAAAAGAAGAGAGACAGGGCCATAATCCATTATGGCAACCAAGTCCAGGTTTGTAGCTATGATTTTTAAGTAACTTTTTTGGAATGTATACCTATTTAAATCCAGTGAGTCTCAGAAAATCTTGACTTGTACAGCTGCACTTGAAAACATCAAGCATTTGAAACTCAAGCTTTGAAATCAAACATTCTTGGCATTACACCATGGGATTCTATGAACTGCAGTAAAATTTAAAGTATGAATTAACTACTGCAGAGGATTGACATTTATTATATCAGTAATTAATTGATTAATTTACCTATGAATTCTGGAATGCTTCAAGTAAGCTGGTGTTAGTTCAGCAAAAGAACACAAGTACTGTAGACCTCCAAGCTTCCACTGTCCATCTCCTGTGACATATATTGCACCTATGCTTACATTAATGTGTGACATGCGAGCCTGAAACCACATTACATATTTTTGAAGTGAAAACTTCTTTTGGCGCGGCACGGACAGATTTTTCGTGGGCTGTGAATTGAATTCTAGCATTACGCTTGGAAATGATAAGAAATCTTCAGGTAAACTCAGGATCATCGCTATCAGCCATCTAGAAAAGCTTCAGCATTTCCCATTGGTCATCTAAAAATGCAGCATGACGCATTTCTAGTTGGCCATGCTCATAACTGTTCCACGTTCCGGTTTCAGTAGTTTCCAAAGCTGTCAAATTCTGAGTTTATAAGTTTTCACTTCTATCGGCAGTTCCTATGACTGCCAATGTTTTTATTTTTTTTCAGCGTTGCATTACTGGGTAATGGCAAGTGTAGTGTGTAATATTAATATCATCAGTATTATGTGCTCAGTGTAACAGCACCTTTACAGTTTTTCACAATAATTTGTTCTCACCAAATATGATTCTTACAAATGAAACATTTCATTACTGACAAGAACCAACTTTAACACAACATGAAGTGGCCTATGTATTATCCTATTCACTACATATTTATAATTTAACTCAAACCATTACAGAGATATAATGATAATGAAGATATAAACAGTGACTTTAGAAAGTGAATGTTATCAACTATAGCTTGTTATTAACAGATTTTGAAGGCGATAGATTTTGATGCAAAGAGTATCTTTAGAGTATCTTACATTTAACTAAGCTAGAATAATTTCTATTATATTTTGAGACAGGCAATGGTGAAAATATGTCCTATTGTAAGATGTTATTGTTGATAGTGTTGTTAGCTAAATTGAGATATATATCTCAATTTAGCTAGTGAGTCTTAGTTTATAACAAGTTGTTCATAAAGCTGATTATAATTAAATACATACATACCTGATCATGTAAAAACACTAAAGCTTGCAAAATATTATTCAGTCCAATACAGATTTGCAAAGGTGTAAGAAAATTGAGGACATGAGCCAGAGGTTGCACATACTCAGTGGCCAAATGCAGTGTGGACCTCTGCTGCCAAGCTGATATATACCGTACTATGCAGGGATGCCGGTATTTCAACAAATTCTGAAATTTTGTAAGCTTATTAAGTGATACAGTATTTTTATCCCTAAAAGATTTATATAATGAATTGAGTATGAATTATTAAATATAAGCACACAGTGTTAACTGGGTAGTTCCCGGTCCTGTGGATTTCCCAGGATTTATAATAATAGCCTACATATGTCTTTTTCAGACAATTATCTATCTATGTAACAAATTTCATCCAAATCCCTTCAGTAGTTTTTGTGTGAAATAATATCAAACATCCATACATTCTTACAAACTTTCACATTTATAATATTAGCAGTATGTACATTACAAATTGTATATTACAATATCCCTAAGTACCCAATACAACCCTTGTCACCTGTTATGTACATGAATTTGTACCAGAAACTCTATACATCATGCCCAAACACCTAGATTTATTCATACATTTCTTCAAATGAAATATATTTTTGCAAATAATCATTTAAATAAAATTAAGATTTAAGAGGACAGAGAACTTACGTTGGAAAACTTTTCCAAGGGTGTTGATACGGTCCATAAGGGCCCTGCTGCAGCTTCACCTTTAAACACAGAAACCGATCCATCGCTCTTCAAGCTGAAATAACTGCAGCTATCGTTGATTTTTGCCTGATAATGGCACCAGAAGTCTGTTATCTCTACAGCCTTTTCTTCGATTTCAAGCCCACTTAACTGCGAATTCTCGTTACCCATCATTAGGATTCCCTAATAACAGTGCCACATCTCGTAAACGATGAGTAATTTAATGTTGTTGGTAGGTAACTAAATGAATTCCGTTTTACGTCTATCGTTGTTTGAGTTTTATTCAGTAAAACAGGTACAGTTTATAATTAAATTGCGAAAGCGAAAGAAATTCGCGATACCTCAATCAATGTGTTGTGTTGGTGAAGGTGAAGTTGGGCTGCTAAGTTGACAAATGACAGCTCAGACAGCTGTGAACAAGTAGATAACTTCAACTTAACTTTTTCTTTTGCCTTCCATTCGCTAATGTCACCGTAATTTTGCCATTTCCAGCGGAACAAGTAGATATTCGAAAAGTAGAAACGAGGAAAGTTAGTTTGATGGTGTATCTTTCTACGTGACATTGGCGGAATTGTGAGGCTAAACCACAATAAAAGCCATAAACCAAGAGTTGAAGTTAAAGGAAAGGGAACTTGTGAATACCTATGGTCCGTTCCACGGAGAGGTGTAGAAAATGTAAACAAAGGTGCTACCATAACATAAAAATCGTTTAACCTTAGTATTTTTCTAAAACTGTCTTAAAATATTTTTCACAAATATGATACGACTTTACTGTGATCTTAAATACAACATACGTGGATGTGTATTGATCAAATAATGATTTATTAACTTATCTTGAAAGTTATAAATAGTAATAGTAGAATGTGGTAGATACGGTTTTAAACAGTGCCACTGTTGATCTATGTTTCTCAAACTGCAAATCTCATCAAAACATAAATGTGAAGTGAAAGACAAGTTAAATATGATATGATATGAATATGATATTAAAACCAGCCAAGTCAGACTGCTTTTCTTAATCATTATAAATTATAAAAACAAATCATATTTTAAGTGTTTAAAACTAGTGTTATTTATAGATTTTAGAACTGACCATTTAAGACCATTTAGATCTCTATTCTTTAGTCGTTGAAGTCAACAAACAAGGCATATAATATCATAATACTGAACTTTGATCTTACTTCACTTAAGTATACGCATGTTTCTGATGAGATACCATTACTTTTTGCACGTAAATTATAAGACGTGTACCTATTAAACCACCAAATAATGTCTATTTATTCGAAATAAAATCTAGTAATACTTATTATAAGTGCAAAAGTTTGGATGTACGTTGCTCAATCAAGTTGGAACAGCTAAACGGCTCAGGTTTAAACGCGGAACACGGTTAGATTATGATATGGAATGCATAGGTATAAGTTTATTTTTATGGAGGGAAAATTACGGAAAAGGGATCTAAACGGGTAAATTTGAGGGACGCTGCTTATAAGCAACCCACTAAAAGTTCCTTGCTGGGGCTATAATTCTTCCGTGTTGGTGGTGGATGACAAACCACTCTGACCTCGAAAATTTTAAGAAACATGCCAGTTTGCTCAAGATGTTTTCTTTTACCGTTAGCAGCATTATGCTCATGAATTCGAAAAGGCAGAGGTGGGCGTGAGATTAGAACCAGGCACTGCATCTGCGTATTGCCAAGATTGCCGTGACAAGACCACCCGAGCCGAGCAATAACTTAATGTTAAAATAATAAATTTTAATGTAAAAACAACTTAATATGAAAACAGAACGCTCATTAACAAATATGTTTGGATGTGAAAATATTGTATTAGGATAGATGAAAACACTACCCAGTATTCGATACGTTTTAAAATTAATTGCAACAGCATCTAACGCAGTAGAAATTATTTGCATTATTTTCCTATTCTTGTTTGTTACGGAATCAAGCATAAGGGCCACGTTAGCTATATACTCCTCAGACTGGATTGCTTCTTTTAGTTCAAATATAAAACGTAGATCAATAATTATAGCAAGGAATAGTATATAGGTTACCACTTATATAGTTACACCACTTTTTATTAAGACAAAATAATAGCAATGGCAGCTACAGGTAGTAAGAACTACACTAGTGATGTGCTGGATTGAGAAAAAAGTATATCCACGGATCCGGATCTGAATGTGGATATATATATACGAGTATCTAAAGCTGCGCTAGTAGGCTCATATCAGATTTGGCTGGGCAGGGAGAGAAAAACGAGTAGTGAAGGTGAGTGTTGATGTACGTCAGGAGAGGGCTCCTTAAACCTACGCTCGAGTCACAATTCTCGGGATCTACTCGGGATTTCTCTCTCTGCCACACGATGGACACGCACGGTGAATCCATGGAATGCTAAGAAAATCGTCTCATATATATATATATTAAATGTAAGTTTACTAAAAGGTCAGTCATTTCACATACATAATGAAAAAGGAATTTGAGTGCTTCATAACAAAGCAAAGCTGTACTTAATAATTAATATTAATAAAAAACTGTTTATATGTTACTAATGTGTTCCACGAACCAACCACCCAACTTCACCCAAGTTACTACTTTATTAATGTTTTAAACTTATGCGCACCACATTTTAATAAACGTATAATTATAAAATAATAGAAATGAGACAAAAGGTTGGAAACAGACTTATTGGAATATATTTAATCTGTGTGACGAAAATCTAAAAGGGCAATCTAAAAGGGCTATCTTCTAAAACAAAGCTTGAGAAATGCTGGTCTGTCATATTGAGAGAGACATTGATTTGTTTACATTTTCTACGCCTCTCCGTGGAACGGACTATACATCAGCGTTTCCCCTCTCTGTCAACCACAGCTGTCAACGTACAAGTCCACGTGGACCATGGAGTTTCATTGGAGCTGTTGCTGAGGGGGGTCTAGAATTGTGAATGGTGCTTTATTTTTTATGTTTTAGTGATTTGGCTGTGTGAGTATGATCGGCAATGGATCGGTACAGGTATGTTTTGTATGTAATAGTGCGGCTTTGCGCTAGTATGCAAATTTCCCCTCCCGCAAGAAATGACAGAAAGATTTGAACAATATGTTTTAGCTAAGGCTACTTCCGTGCTGAAGATCGAGTTGCTCGATGGTACCGGATCGCGGATCGACTATTTTGGTTCATCGATCATCGCGAACTGTTTTCGCGTCTCGCTGTTTTTCCAACAGACGCCTGAATATGGTCCGTACTGCAACCAGTTCGCTTCGCTGTCTACAGGGCCAAATCAGTGCGTACGCACCATATTCGATGAGGCGCACTCCGAACCAGCGAGAACGCTACTAATAATGTTGATTGGTAGGTCAAAATTTAATGTTATCTATTATAGTATTGATAGTAAAAGCAGTCATCCTGAACATGGTAAGTTTCGTAAGGAAGGAAGGTCTCCACAGTCTGGAGACTAATCCACTTTACACTAGTTTTTAGGTTTTTTATAATCTTTATACATTGTAAATGTTTTTAGATAAAATAAATCGCAGTCATAGGTACTGCTAAGACAAGAGAAGACTAATAACTCAGAATTTGGTAGCTCATTTTGGAAACTACGCGGGTGAAACCGGAGGGTGTAGCCATGACTGTGGCCACAACCCCGAGTTTACCTAAAGATTTCTTTAATTTACGAACGTGACGCTTGAGGTCAAATCACAGCCCTGAAAAACTCTGTTTATAGTGTGTCAAAAGAAGTTTTAACTTCAAGAATAAAAAAATGCGAAGATTAAATAAATATTATGCGAATAATAATGTTTACCGCACCGCCGTGCATATGACATATTTAGTTAGTAACTTATCCTCAGGAACCGCATTTGAGTGTCTGTTTTGCCTATTATTATGCTAGGCTGCCAATAAGATTGTGGAAATGTGGAATCGAAGTGAAAACGGAGTTTACAGATGGCGAAATAATCATTGCCTGTACGATTTGTAAGAAAAAAAATACCGCAGTAAATGTTACTGTCAAATATCAAAGACTCAGTTTCAGTGTTTGTGTCATTATCTGTTTGACACTGGATGTCAAAAATTGAAAATAAAAACTTCGAATTCATTTTATTTTCAAAAATCTAAAAAATGGCCTCGGCTTTGTTGAAAAAGGCCTTTTTTTCAAACCCACAGACTGTTAAAAAAACAGCAGGAATAATTAGTACAGCTTTGAGAAACCGTAAGAATTCTCTTGATGTAGATTTAAGGTTAAGGTTTTGCGATACGATGTTGTGAATGTTACGTCACTACTAATTTTCAGATTGGAATTACCAATACAAACCGGGTCCATACCCGAAAACTGCTGAGGAGCGCTGCTGCAGCTAAAAAATATGGGTTGACAATTGAAGAATACCGTCCATACCCCGAGGATATGGGCTATGGTGATTACCCGAAATTGCCTGACATTGGTGAAGATTCTAAGGATCCTCACTATCCATATGACTTTCCCGAGTTAAAGAGAAACTTCAATGAGCCCGTAAGTTACAGTAATAGTTATTGGTTCTGGTTTGTCTGTTTGAACAATGTTTTATCTCATATTCTGTAAAATGAAATGAAGAGTATTGGATGTAAAAGTTGGATCTATGTATGTACAAACTGTTTGTCAAGTACAATACTTTTACCACTGGAGTAGTTGTGTCAATCATTAATCTTTTTTGGGTTATTTTTTAATGAATTATTCAAAATATGAGGGAACTAGTTTAATGCATTTTTCTTTTGAGCAGAGCCTTAACAAACTAACAAACCTAATTAATATACATTGAGAATTGCATTATGCTACGTTCATAACTACTTACACTACACACATCTGAACTATACAAATACCAATAAAGGTCTAAAAATAATCAAGATGCTGAAGCCTACTACAAGTCTGAAGCATGGTGGCTATGTTGGAGGCATTACCTTGCTGAATGGCATTGCTTATTCGTTGAGCCAAAAAACACTATTATTTTGGTCATGTATTGGGTCAACCAAGTGCTTGAAAAGGCTTTTGAAAATGAGATAAGCTCCCGGTCCCCATGTGCCCAATATCTCAACACTGAATTGCTCAAATATGTAACCACTTCTGAGGGTTGCATATTTGCACCTTTTTATGCAATAATTATTTTGTAATGGCTGAAATATATTTATGTGTTTACTATAAAGTGTGGAATGCTTATGTTTTTTTTTCTTTCAGCTTCATGCAAGGGCTGAAATATTTGGAGGAGATCGTTATGACATCAGCATGAGGCCAAGGTTTTCAGTGGCACATCAAGCTACATGGTTCTTTGGTGTTATGATTAGCACCTTCCTTCTTTATTTCTACCTGGAGGATTACAAAATCGGAAGACCAGTGACTGCAAAGCAATACCCTATTGATGGACCTCATTATTACTTTTGCGAAAAGTAGATTGGTTGGAACTAAAGTTTGGTAGATGTTCAACTCTGTTTAGTCATATTATATTCATTTTAATTAACTATTTGTTTGATTTTATATTTCCTCATGTAAGAATTTATTCCAGCATATTATAATACTTGGCTCAGTGTGAATAAAATTATATAGCGTTTGTTTATTGGCACTGAATATTTATTTACAGGTTATATAAACCTAGTATACTAAGATGTCAGTTTAGTAAATATATATATATATATATAAGTAATTTTTCAATTACCATTTCGTTAATCTAATACTTTCGTAGACATATACAGAAGAATGCCATTACAATGTAGACAAAATAATAATAGACATTTAAAAAAAAGACCCAGCTGAATCAATACGATCCAACTAGGTAAATAGTCATTCATGACAGTGACATGTCGTTGTCATAGCAACAAAAAAATAAAATTGTATGTTATGGTTTTTGTTTACGTTTTACGTAGGTACCTACGTATGAGGACGCAGCAAAATTAAATATAATTAGTAATTACCTATATTAATTCCACAGCTTGGCTGTGATTAGAGCCTAGGTTTGGAGACTGCTACAGTAAGGAGTGAGGTAATAGTAGGTGTACTTTGAAACATTGATCGGGTGAAAAACTCGACTAAATCTCAATCTTCTATTCTCGAGCGGCTTATGAAATAACTTTGATTACCATTGGATTTGTTTTCCTTTTTAGAAAGTATAATATAGGTGCAATATTAAATAAATAAAAATAGATATAACCAATGAAACAACATAAATCGTCGTTAGAGATTTTGAGGTTAGTTTTCGTGCTGCCCAGTTTTCCCATCCATAGGATAGAATCTCAGGAAAAGCTTCAGCTGTGTGTTCATAATCTTTTCTATCAAACTGAATGAATTTATTCAGAGATTGATCTCGGGGATCATCGCATTCCGATTTTTTTAAACAGAGTGCCCAGTAGATCAAGACCTTTGCCTGATGGTAAACAACACTCCTGACCAGAACAGCACAGTGCACGCAGTTATAAGAACTTGAAGAGTCCAAATTAAGATATGTGATGTGCTCGTTTCCGAGATAAATATAAGATGATTTATCTATATCTGGGTGTTTCTATGTACAATAAGTAGGTACGTAATGTGTACTATCTATAGTAAGACTTTCTAATAATATTTTCAAATCACATTTTTTTTAAGAGAGTCGAGACGAGCAGTACCTGTGCCTGATGGTAAGCATTATGCCTGCCACATAACAGCACAGTGACATGCAGCTATTGGATTATGAAGAGTCCAAATCATTACCTAGCACTGCACTGCGCTCGTCACCCAGAGATCTAAGATGTTATATCTCTAAGCCATGTAATGTCTCTGTAATCTGGCAAAAGTGTGGTACTTGCCCAAGCGAACTCTGCCAAGAGTAGGTATTGTGAAATTCTAACATGACATTTAACTAATAATTTAAAAATTTATAAAAATTAAACATACTATATCAGCTATCTGGCTTCCATAGTACAAGCTTTGCTTAGTTCGGGGCCAAATGGTCATGTGTGTGAAATGCCCACTAATATATTTATTTATTTATCTCAAAGCCCTGTTTTCAAATTCTCGAAAAATGTCTCTTTTAACCGGAACACAGTAATATTAGCACATTACTGCTTACCAATTGCCTACTTGAAATCTACTTAGAAATATCTGGTAAGTTTATTTCATAAAGAGGGTATTATATTTATTATGATTATGGTTAATGTGAAGTATTCTCTTTTCAAACAACAATATTTTTGTTAACATTGTTTATTACAAAACACAAATATAATCACATTAATGAGAATTAATGAACAAAGTAAAAGACACATTCAAACTGACACACATTGCTAGATGAGACTATAATTTCCCAATGATAGCATACAACGCCTTAAGTCTTGTACACAGTCATAGTATGAACGATATGGAGGCTGTAATGTTTCATCATAAAGTTTCAAGACTTCAGTGAACTTTTTGACGGCCTCTCCGTAGTTACCTGTCTCCATCGCCGATCGACCAAGGCGATATAGTATTTCCGTGTCCTGTAACAATATAAGAACAGTTATGTAGTATATGTATTTATATATTTATTATATATAATATAATATATTTATATATCTGTATTGGTAAAGTCATGTCTCATGTTGATACTACTCATAATTTCAATTTGCTGAATTGGTCCTGTTGCTTGACTATTTTTTGCAATGATGTAAATTTTATATTAAAGACTTTGATTGTATTTCAGGCATATCTCCATAGGAAGCCATGGCTGATGATGAAGAAGGTAACAAAACTAACCACTTATTACTTGACAAGACACCATATGAATATTAATGTCACAATTATATTTATAAAAAATCATTTATAAATTCAATATACAATATTCCATAAGAAATAAAACTAACCATAGCATAGGTGACTGTCTAAGATCCTTTCTTTACTGTTTTGAAATGAGTTTGCTTGTGTAACACTAACACATAATTGTTATTTTAATTTCATTCATAAACTTGTACATTTTAAGTGATAGCGGAGGAGACTCCAGCGGTGATCACTGAAGAGCCTGAAGTAGTGACTCCTGATAAAAATGAACTAGAGCCTCTAGCTCCACCCAAATATGAAGTACGGCCAGGACTTGGAGAGAAGTGAGACTTTATTAATAATATAGATTAATTTCATTTAAGTATCATGTAGTGACAACAAAAAAGTTACGGCTGGTCTAATGTGGCGGACGGCGATTGCCGATCCGGAGTCCCCGGGTTCAAATCACACGCGCACCACTGCCCTTTCGGAGTCATGTGCGTAATGCCGCTAACTTAAAACTGTGAAGGAAAACATCGTGTAGAAACTGACATTTATCTGCATGCGATCTCTTCCAGGCAACCATAGGGTAGAAACAGAATATAGTCTGTAAAATAGTTTCCTAGCACCTCACTACGCTCGTCACCCAGAGATTAAAGAGCTTTTATCTCTATACCCTGTAATTTCAGTGGATACATTGCCCTTCAATCTGGAATACAGTGATGTTTTCCCATTACCGCTTGGCGGTAGAATTATTTCAAAGTTGTGGTACTTCCCCAAGTGGACTCTGCAGAAAATCCCACCAATTTTTTTCTTATTTAACCTCATTTGTCCCACTGCTGGACAAAGGTTATACCCCAATTCCCTCCATTTTATCCGGTCAAGAACTGCCATCGTACAATCATTTTTAAAAGCTCCAAGCTCGTCCTTCCATCGCGTTGGAGGACGACCCTGGAGTCGACTGACCAATGGCGTTTACTCTGTAGAAACCCTCACCGATCGGGGTGCATTCTGGTCACATGACCCGCCCACTTCCATTTAAGCTTGGCAGACCTAAATCCGACATATGGTACACCTGTAATGGAACGTAGTATGGTGTTGCGAACACGGTCTTGTCTTTTGATACCTAAAATACTGCGTTCCATTGCTCGTTGACAAACTCCGAGGAGGAACTTCTGAGCTTTAGTTAGCTATTAATATTAAAAGTTATTTCGATTAATAGTCTTTATATGACAATATCCGAGCGAAGCTGAAACCGGCCGCTTGTAAAGATAAAGACAAATGTGAAATAGAATCAATTCTGCTCAAAACCTTTTGATGTTTTGAAATTTCTGGTGCTTTCAACACGGCGACGACAATTTCTGCAAAACACAAAACACCCTTCTATGGCATAATTATGTATATTATTCTATGTCCGTATTATAATATTTCAGATTTCAGTCGGCGAATGTAAAGTATATAATTCTGTCGAGCATGCAAGAGCAGCTGATGGGACGGCAGTACCGGTCTGACCTAGCGCCACGTTGGGCCAAAACCATCGCCAACGGGGTGCGACAGCGAGTCGAGGGACTCAACATGAAGAGGTTCGTGTCTATAGACTTTAATCTTATACTTGACATAAAACTGATCATCATTTTCGTTCAAGCGATCTCAATCAAAAGTGTAACCAAATGAGCCGTTTTCTAAGAAGTAAAAAAAAACATTAGGCTAAATTTTGTAGTCTGAATTCAGTAGCTGTCACTTTTTTCTATGGGGATATCTTAAATCTAAAGTTTACTACGGCAATAAACCGGCTTCCTTGACACATTTAAACGAAAATATCCGTCGCGAAATGGAAGCCATCCCTGAGTCAACCTGCCGAGCGGTCATAAACAATTTTACTGTTCGATTGAATGAGTGCCGTGAACGCGAGGGTCTACATTTGGACAATATTATTTAAAAAAAAAAATCCCAAATTGTATTTATTAATAATTAATAAACATTTTTTCGATACACTGCTTACTTTTTTTTTATCGATCCATTAAACTTTCTTTTGAGACACTTTGTATAATGACGAAAATAAGTTCTTTAAGCTTAATGCAGTTTACAAAACTGAAACAGACTCGTTTGGTTACCGGCTCTTAGTTAATGCTTATTATTGCTAACACACTTTGCCTGATAAACTCAGCTGTAGGTATATATTTTTTAATTTTAGCATATTATTGATTACCTATACACCTGAAACGTAAACTCTTGGACATGTGTATTTTCCCCATTCTCACTTACGGCGCCCAAACTTGGTCATTGACAATCGAACAGAAGTCCGCCCTCGCGGTTTGCCAAAGAGCGATGGAGCGCAGTATCCTAGGTGTGAAACTGATAGATCGTATCAGGAACACAGAACTGCGCTCCCAGACCAAAAATAATAGATGTGACTCAGAAGGGTAGTGTGCTATAATGGGCCTGGGCAGGACACGTCTGTCGTATGCCAGACCAGCTATGGGCAAAAACTACCACTGACTGGGTCCCGGCTAGTAAACGGCCACCAGGTCGGCCCAGAAAGAGGTGGAAAGATGAGCTTAAAGCCCACAATAAGGATTGGCCCACAATAGCTCTCGGCAGAGATAAATGGAGGAAGGGAAGCCTTTGCTCAATTTAGGGACAATATAGGCTAATATAATAATATTGATTTTACGTGAAAAACATAGTAAAATTTTGTTTTAGGTATAAAATCGTCGTGCAGTGCACAATAGTAGAAATGAAAGGCGCTGGCATCAAGAGCGGCCTCCGGTTGATGTGGGACCCCGAGACGGACGATTACGTCGACGATTTATATAGGAACGACACGATGTTCTGTTATACAGTGGTGTATGCTATGTATATGTATTGATAGCCTCATTTAGTTACAATGTATATTAACACAGCGAACCCCATACATTTTGTGTTCTTATAAAAACGCTTTTGGCGCGTGACAAATGTAGAAATAATAGGTACCTAATTTATTTCCAAAAAGATAATTTTCAGAACAAATGAAAATGGTGAATAATTCAACACTCAGGTATCAGATTCGACGTTGTGGTCGCTTATTACAGGTACCTACATACAATTTTACAAAATCACATCAGAAAAATTAGCTAGGTACACGCTGCAATTTATGATGGACTATAGAATTAAACATATTTATATAATTTCTTGCGGGTGAAAAAAAAACGCTAATACTGTCAATTACTCAGTGATAACAATAGACCGATTTACTTGTCGTAAAGTAAGTGAGGTTCGCGCTTTTTTTACCTTGTGTGTGTTTAACGCCTGGGAAAATCTTAATATGCTACGCAGGTAGTGCATTGCTGTATTGTTCTGGCGTTGCTTTTCTTTTATTCAGAATTCCTAAACGTAATCGTGTGTAATTTAGAGTTTTTAGAATGCAAATATATCTGTCAAAAATAATACGAAATTTCGCCATAGACGGTGCCAATGTTTAATTTTGTAAAATCTCTCTTACAAAATTAAACATAATATAATATTATGGTAATAACCAGAAGGTGGAGCATATTATCATAGTCTATTATAATATTTCTTGATACTCTGATATTATTCTCTTCTGGGTAATTCATAAATAGGGTTGCCATCTGTAAAGTTTGGGAACCAGCACAAGATTCGTGAAAACCCCGGATTTTCCAGATTATAGAGCCCAAAACCCGGACATGTCAACATTTTTTTACACATTGTTATGTGTAAAAAAAAGTTATTATCTCTTCTTACATTGAGATGAAGATGAAATCCGGCCCGGACGCTGCCCGGACGCCATCCAAACTAGGATAAATCTGGGGAAACCCGGACGGATGGCAACCTTATTGATAACTAACTTTGACAGCTATATTTGCATCTCGAAAATGCCTCATTTATTTGACAGCTATGCATTCCAGAATCATTTTGTTGCTTAATGTACGAGTAAGTAAAATACGTATTGAAAAATACGCATTATCATAATTCTATGATAAATAATCGACTAATAATGGATTTAAATATAGTAAAAGCGTTCAGATGACATCAGATGGCTTCAACTGTCTACCGAGGAGTTAACCTGAACCAGGCGCGGTCCCAGCCTCGAATTTTGGAGGGGGTCACCAGTACGCAGCCTCAGGTTTTGGGGTCACAAGTAGAAATAATAAATCGAGCAAAAAATACTTTACTAGTAGCGCCCCAAGATTTTACCAGCGTAATTCCCGTACTAGTTGTTTTCCCGCGTTAAAAATAGTCTATGTACTATTAGATATTTTTAATTTTCTTAGATTTTTTGTTTAACGTATACGATTTTGGGGGGGTCATGTCCCCTGTGACCCCCCCCCCCCTCGGGCCGCGCATGGCCTGATCAATGTTGTTGTGCATACCTTTACTGCGTAACATTGTATATAAGTAGGTATTATTGATTTCTAGTAGTCGAGATAAGTTAGTTTTCAAGTGCACTTATATAGTTAAATTTAGTTCATATTCTAGTCATAATACATGAGGAAGAGGTCATAACTTAATGAGACGTTTGCAAGATGACAGACAAGTGTGAAATGTAGATAAAAAAA
Source organism: Ectropis grisescens (assembly GCA_017562165.1). Taxonomy (NCBI): domain Eukaryota; kingdom Metazoa; phylum Arthropoda; class Insecta; order Lepidoptera; family Geometridae; genus Ectropis; species Ectropis grisescens. Next base: position 9,183,457 of record CM029781.1, on the reverse strand, counting down.
CATGTTAAATGAAATTGCCGTAATAACACATTAACGGTAGTTATGGCGCTATCAAAAATTGTATTTAAAAGATATTTAAATTTAATTAGATATTTCAACTGGCATTTTGAAAATGAGTCATTCGGTTAACAAGGCGTTTTCGGGATATAAATATACCTAGCTGTCGAAGATAGTTTTGAATTTTGCCAAGGGTGTTAAACAAAATACTTAGTTAAATTTTCAGGCAAATTTTACAAAATAAAACAATGGCGCCATCTACTTATAGTCAAAATCGATTAGAAAAATATATTTGCATTCTGAAAAAATAACCTGCCTCTTTGTTTGACACTGTGAAATAAACGGTCCGGGAAATAATTACCAATATTACCTACGTCTCAATTCCGGGTCGAGTTGAAATGTTCACTCATTCGAGTTACAATCTTCACTCATTCGAGTTACTTAGGTAGGTATGCTATATTTCCTATAGTTCGTTATTGATAAGTTTTAGTTTATACTTAACCATAATATTCCGAGAGTATGCAGAACATATATGCGTAATGTGACAGAGACGCGTTGTACTCATCATTCCAGTAAAAAATACCAGCAATTCCACATGTTTTGCCGAATTCCAAAGGTTTTTAATTTTTAAACAGCATAGAAGTTTCTTTTGCAGTAAATTTTTGATAGGTATTTGAGACAAGCTTAAAATTTTTCATATGGCTCTCCTTTACCTATATCCCAAAACACGGAGGTGCAGACCCGCCCTTTACCGCCTAACTAAATCAGCTATGGCTTTGCTATTGCTGTCTCAATCATTTCAAGCGAAAAGAAAAGAGATAGAAATACCAAAGCTAAGACAGTTTTAGTTAGGCGGTAGACCCTCTGGCCGGTGAGTTTTAAGCTTGCCTCAAATACCCACCCAACATTTCCTGCCGACTCTCTGAATATAATACTTGCGTGTATTGACGTATAATAAAGGTATTTATTGCATAATCCGAATTTAATTGTCATTGCCTGGTATCTCGTAGATTATTTTGCGACAGTCACATATCGTAAAATAATAAATAAATGTATGAAAAGAAACAAAACTTAATCTGAAATAATCTTTAAGTAAAAACCGCATGCGTATTATCTATTTCATGAAAACTTATTTACATTGGACTTTTTTATTTCGAGTTGTTTTTCAAACTAGCTGGTATGGTTTACGAAAACAGTAATTTTATTTTCCGTTCGCCGTTAATCGAAAGATTTAGAGTTCAGCGAGATTTTTTTGCCTGAATTTATGTAAAACTTATTACATAATTTGATGTAGACACATTTTACTTATCATAAAATACGAGCGTATCAGTATCAGTTCAAAATATAGGTACTCGTAGTTCATAGCTCTATATTAATTGTTTTTGATCAAACAGCACTTGCGTGATTTACAGTAAAATTTACTAGTCCGTTTGCGCTTCTTTTGTATGCGCAGACCCGTGGTATTTTGACAATGAAAATTAATTAAAAGTTTTGCGGGCTCTACTGCATAGTATTTGTAGTTATTTAAAATTTAGTTTAGTAAAGATCTACAGTCACATTTTTACAACGGGTTACATTTTTTAGACAAAAACTTTTTATGGCAATAAATTATTTGTATTCGTTTAAAGAAAGCTACGTCCACAATTATTTTTTCTAGGAGATAAGGGTTCCATATTATGTTTTAAATAAAGACACCTATGGCAGTTGACCTCGAGTGGCCTTTTTTTCTGCCTACCGATCTTTGAAGTAGCGTAGAAGGCGTAGGTCCCTACTAAACTGTACTAACCTAACTTTTCCATCAAACTATACGTACGTAGAGCATGCTCAACTTTTAATAGTGGTACCTAGGACTTTTTGCAGAGTCCATCTGGGGCAATACCACAACTTTGCCAGTTATTCTACCGTCAGTCAGTAATGTGCAAACTTTTCTGTATTCCGGTTCCGGTAATGTTTCCAGTGAAAATACAGGGCATAGAGATAAAAGACCTTATATCTCTGGGTGACGATCGTAGTGCAGTGTTAAGTAATGATTTGGAATCTCCATTTTCCAATAGCTGCGTGTCACTGTGCTGTTATGTGGCAGGTATGCTGCTTACCATCAGGCATATGTTCGTCTTGTCTCGTCACTGTAAATTATAAAAAAAAACTACAATTCAATGCCCAGTAGTTTTCTCATGTTTTCTATAGTAGGGGAGCCCAAGAGGGGATTTCGGGATTTACTCCAGCGCGGCAGATTAATATACAGTTGGAAACCTTGTACCCGGTAAAGTTACTCAACCAAATATGAGCATCATATATAAGGCCGATTAGAAAAAAAAGACTGCCGCGGTAAAGCTATTGCATGTTGCATGCATTTTATCAACATAAACAATAGGGATGTTAACAATTTTTCGGAATTGCTTATATTTTGAAGAGTGACATTTGTTTACCATAAAAAATATCACGGGAAATCCGTTAGGTTGGCAACACTGCTAAGAACATTTAGTCTGTAAAGCTAATACAAATAAGATTCAAAGTCGAATGACCGAGTGGGGAGGACGGCGTTACGGTCTTCCATCCCTCTTTCTTGTGAACATAAGAAAGAGATGCACGATCACTAAAATTCGGTCCCCAGGCTCGCGATAAAAGCTATGCAATAGCTTAAAAATTTTTTGATCATCAGTTATTCTCGAGCACGTCAGATTAAGATAGGGTAAGTTAATTACATGCTAAGAAGTATATATTCCACTAATCTGACAATTCGAGAGTGACACAAAGAAAGGGGAGGGCTACAAAGTTATTAAAACATTTCTACATTCTCGAGCGTGGTTATTTTATTTTAAAGGAAATAATTCAAGGATAACGAAAAATATAATATCCAAGGATTCCACAAGCCGAAGTAACAAAAATTCATCACTAATTAGCTCATAAATCTGATTTTTTATATTTGAAATTCTATAGCCGCGCCCCCCACAAAGGAAAAGGTACCATTATTCAACATTTTTTTCTTCTTATTACCTAAGCTTTGCAATCCAATAGGTCTCTATGACGCTCGAGTAACTCCCCGTTCAGCATCGTGGGCTCCTCTACCACTACACAAAGTACATTTTTAGTGTAAAGCTAGCCACGCCCTCATTATAAGCATTTGTTTACTTTCAAAATCATAACATAGTGTGTACCTATTTATCAGTTGCTAAGAAGTTACGCAATGGAATATTCTACCGGGACGTGAGTTTGTACAAAAAATTCTATTTAATTAGAACATAGGTCCTAAATCTCATGTCTCAAAACGAAATTCAGTATTTTACTCGTGTCTAATGTAGTGAGCGAGATTTATTTATTGTGTGATTTTCATGGTGATACTAATTCAAATTTGTACACGGATTCTTTGAATAATTTTTGATGTGCTAATACAATAGTTTCAGGTTGTCCGTGAGTCAACAGTGTAGTTTTGATATGGAATGTCGTATTTCCAAAATTTTACATGGTATTATAGTACAAAATCATCATGGTGTAAAAATCAAAGAGTATGAAATTGAAGAGTATCTTCTATTACTCGTAAATACTTGTTTGTTTAAATAAATGTCCCGTTCTTAGTACGAAAATAATAGCTGTCATATAAGGACTGGGGGTTCTCTGAATTTGTCTGATAATAGAGTGCTATTAAAAAAATTTAGTTTACTCAAAGGAATCGTATGCTATATATATCGATGCATAAAAATAGTTTTAATCTAAGATATTGATAGGTAATTTTCGTCATTGTTTGCAAAATAATAAATACCTACATATCTACGCTATAATATAGCCTATTACCCTTCCTTACCTGGAAATATCAATATTTAACGACATTATAACTTTATTAAAATTCTTCAAATTAAATAAATCTATTTTTATTTTCCAATAACCTTTGTCTTGACTAACTCACTGAGTTGACACTCAGTTTGAAACATTGAAATTTTAAGGGCGTTTTTTATGTAATCGCGTCACCGCTGATTTAAATAAGATTTCGAACAAAAATATCCTGCATTGTCATAACAGTTCATGCAAATTTAGTTAAAAGTTGAATGTTGGAATAAAGTAATCGTAAACATATATTAAGGTTATTGCAATGATAGGAAGTCCGAAGAAGTGGGAGCCAACGTAAAAGAAAAAAAATGTATGATCTTTTAAATTTCATGTCTACATTCTAACTGTATGAGAACATTTGAACTTTATTAAGTTTTACTGCAATGAGGCGTTTTCAGGATGTAGGTAAATGTATCTGTCAATGATAGTTCGCAATTACGCGAAAGGGGGCGACAATGTACTATTTTGTGACATTTAAAAAAACATCTTTGGTGAAATTAAGAACAATATTTGACTTAAACTCGAAGACTCGTTCAGTTCTCACTCCGCCTGGCAACGTGTCTTGTAGGTACCTACAAACCTACATACAAACTTTTGAGCAGCGGTGTCGGTGGTAACGGTTACAGCGAGTTCAATTGTTTTTAAAAGAAGTTTTCACTTCAAAATACATATAGGACAGCATACAATCTTCTGCTTTTATAATCGGTCAAAAATAAATTTCCTACAACAACAAAATCACTGCATCAACTAATATTTAAATAAAGCAGTGTTAAACAAAACCCACAATCTCGTAATAAGTGCATTCCTTGTTAACTTATCAAGAAATTGTTATCGTTTTTCTTTGTCCGAGTGTACAAACAATAAAAGACTGAGGTCATTAATTTCCTTGGTAAAAATGTAAACCTTGTTTGTGTTAAAGTGCATGCAACGTATTGGCTGCTATTGTTTTTTACGCCCTTGAAGGCATCAAGTTCAAAGAAATTGATTGAATTTCAAGGTTGTTTCGGTTTTGTTATCTAATTGGAAATCAAAAGCATATTTTGGGTTAAGTATACCTATTAGTAGTATCAGTATTGAAAATTAATCTCACAAACTGTCGATCGCTAAATCGTCTAATCGTCGGCGTCGATTTCACGTGGAAAGAGTTGTATAGGTAAACCATGGGGCACAGCTAGTATTGTTATCACATAAAACCATAACATAAGCTACAAACTTACTTGTAATGATTTCAACCCTTTCAGAATATTGGTGTATTGTTGACACAATCCACACTGTACCATGAAATCTTTGCAGTCGTATGGCACCGCCACCACGTTGGAGCATGGCTGGTCTGATGAGCACCTGAAGCGAGAAATATTTTTAACGGCCAATTTGAAAATACTTGACGTCAAAAATAACAATTTTGAAATTCAAAATTTGCATGGGTATCTATAATAACTTAAGATAACAGGTTAAAAACTTGTAATCTTTCATCGATAGAAAGTCAAACGTTTGAGACCAGCTAAATTCAAGGGTAATTCGAATTTGTTATGTGTCATGTACAATATTTTATGAGAACCGTAACTAGTGTGCAGCGCGCATCCATGACCTCACGAGTCATCCACGTTGCGTTATCTTGGATTTAAATGCATAAAACGACTTCCATAATGTTTTTTACATTATGTATGTCAAATTAACCTTTCCCGGAAACTTATTTCAATGCTTCCTTACTTGAATCTCATGTAATTTTCTGTCATCTCGGCGTAAGAAGGCCAATTGTCTTTGCAGGGCGCACAATTACAATCGAACCAGTACTGATCTCTGAGATCTGACTGTCTTTTTCCTTTTGGTACTGTAGTGAAAATCGGTCCGTAGTTTTCGGAGACTTCTTCGCCTTTCTTGATGTTTTTCACAGCGCGGACAACGATGTTAGCATTGACAAAGTACCTAAAACCCAAAATATTTTTCAATCCATACTAATATTATAAATGCGAAAGTAACTCTGTCTGTCTGTCTGTCCGTCTTTACCGCCTAAACTAACCAACCAACAGATTTTGATGAAATTTGATACATAGATAGAATAGATCCCGAGAAAGGACATAGGCTACTTTTTGTTCCGAAAAAAGGGTTGAAAGGGTTAAAATAAGGGATAAAAGTTTATATAGAAAACTTCGTCATTGTTGAAGAACTATGAAACTTTACGTCTAGATATCCATACTTCCATACTAATATTATAAATGCGAAAGTAACTCTGTCTGTCTGTCTGTCTGTCCGTCTTTACCGCCTAAACCAACCAACAGATTTTGATGAAATTTGATACATAGATAGAATAGATCCCGAGAAAGGACATAGGCTACTTTTTGTTCCGAAAAAAGGGTTGAAAGGGTTAAAATAAGGGATGAAAGTTTATATGGAAAACTTCGTCATTGTTGAAGAACTATGAAACTTTACGTCTAGATATTTACACGAAACCATAAAATGTATGTTTTAGCAGTTTTGTAGTTTCGAACTGTACCTTGGTGGAATTGGTGGTGAAAGTCTGGAAGTTCAATATTATTGAAGATAAAACCATGAAACTTTGTATCTAGACACTTGAAATGGAGTCGATAAACGTTTGTTCCAGCAATTTTATAATTTCTAACTATACGGGGATACTTATATAACCGCTTGCTTGATACACTGGCCGCTTTTCGCGTTTTACAAATTTGGCGGGAAAACGGGTGTCAGGTTACATAAGTGCGGTGTTTATGTTTCGGCATATGAAGTGCCGCCTTACTTTTACCCGTTTGAGCCATTTACTCTCAAGAACGTTTCAAGACGCTTCTAGCGGTATCATTTATTTATAATAAATTTATTTATAATGTACTTAAATAAATTCAAGATGGCCGCCGCTACAAAATGGCGGATAATTTATGTTGTATTAATCCCATCAATATGGGTATCAAATGAAAGGGCTCAACAAGCAGAATACAATATATACTATAAAAAATTGAAATCCAAGATGGCGGCCGCTACAAAATGGCGGATAACGTAGGTTTTATCAATCCCATCAACATGGGTATCAAATGAAAGTGCTCAACCAGTAGAATACAATGTACTATATAAAATTAAAATCCAAGATGGCGGCCTCTACACAATGGCGGATAACTTAGGTTTTATCAATCCCATCAACATGGGTATCAAATAAAAGGGCTTGACAAGAAGAATACAGTGCACTATACAACCTCAATATTTAAGATGGGTGCAGCCACTAAATGGCGTATCAGACAGAATTTTTGATAGTCGACGAGATTTCCATGGTGTCTTATCAAATGTTATGCATGATGGACGCTCGATTAAGGCAAATTAAGAACTGCGAAAATGAGTTTTTTGGAGGAGTAAACGTATTACTTTTCGGTAATCTTTTACAACTGCCTCCTATAAAATGATCAGGAACACCTGTTTTCAATTCTAATATGAAATTATATATATGAAAGTAACTCTCTCTGTCCGTTACCGTCTAACGCCTAAGCCACTTAAAGAGTTTGTTACAATTTGGTGCACAGATAGACTAGACTTAGGAAAGGACAACGGCGACTTTTATCACAGAAAAAGAGTTGAAAAGAGTGGAAATGAGGAGTAAAAGTGTGCATGGAAGGATCTTTGCACTCTTTGTATGCTATTTTTAACCGACTTCTAAAAAGGAGGAGGTTGTCAATCCAGTTGTATTTCAATTGTGAATCAATTTAGATGGTTATTTTTTTGGTTGGTAGATTATAGTTCAGAGGTGGTCATATAAATTTTATCGAAATCAGTGCGGCGGTTTTTGAAATATGAACAACAAACTAAAATTTGCGTTCATGTAATCAGTCGATATATCTACTAATATCTACTAATAGACTCTAATAAAATTTGTTGGACCGTCCCAATATGATTTTAAATTAAAGTCTGTTTTTGATTAATTTTTTGAGAACATAGTTTTTTTGTAATTTGTCGCGTAAATTGTACATTTATTAATAAAAATAAAACTTTGACTTAGACCGATTTTGATTAGGAAACGTGAATTTGTATGGTAGTAGACATACGAGTAGGTACTGCCTCAATTACTTTAGTAAATATGTGGCGCGGACGAAGTCGCGGGTAAAAGCTAGTTTGTAATAAATTATTAGTTAAAAGTTAATACTAATAAGTACGTTCAGTTGATGATGATATCTCACCTTACTACAGAAGGATCACAGCTGTGATTAAAAAGAGCAAGAGTCGGGAACACTGCGCCAGCTAAGAAAATAGATTTACCATCGTGTTTCAAAATATTCTTCCCAACCTTTGGACTTGGACACTGCAGTTCAAATACTTCGTGAGCATTAAACTGTAAAACCTGCAGATTCTTAAGAATTAGACCTCCGATAAACGCGACTTCGTCTCTGTATTTGTCGTTTACGGCCATTGTTTTCAGTTCTTCAATCTCAATAAGCTTTGTTCTTGGTTTGCCCTCAAAATAGCCACTGAGTTCTAAAAGTTTCACAAGAAATGCTGTCATTTCAGTCCTTTGTAAGATGTCTTGTTTTGTTCTCTTATCTTCATGTGATACCAAATGGTAAATGTTTCTGTAGTCACACGTTTTGTATGGTCCAGATGGTTTGGTATCTAAGTCTTTCAAATTTGTAAAGTAGTCTTTAGGATGTTGCGTAATCATCCGAAGCGCTATTTGGCATGTAATGGAACACCCTGACTTCCATAAAAGGGGAAGTATGTGGCATTCGTAGGCATGATAAGATTTTTGAGCGGCTTCTGAACATTTCTCATCACAGAACACTACATTGGGACATTTTGGGCACGCTAACGGGATCAGACACCTGAGAAACAAGTACAATTTAACAGTTATATTAAATTAACAGACGTGAAAAATATTTAAATTTACCTCTAAGTATCTTACCTCGAGAAACAGTTTTGACAATGAGTTTTGGAATATTCGGCCAGAAGAACACCGCTGTGTGGTTTTTCTACCAACAAGATTTCTCCAGCCTGTATATCTCTTACAGCTACTGCGAATCTTCCTCTGATTTCATCTTGATCTATCTGAATGGCATCAGATGATGCTGGGTATCGAGGATTATTTTTTCCAGGTAGCTTAGGTTTAGGTGGGGTTTTTTTCTGCGGTTCTGGATCTTTCCGTGATCCTGCTAGTACGAGCCCCTTGTTTAAGATTTCAAGCATCATTTTAGCGTCTGTGCGCATTTTCTGGCGTTTTTCTTTATCGAGTTTCGTTGCTTCATCTAAAGCGCTAATAGTGTCCCTGAGAAATTATACATATAGAATAATTTGACTCATTAAATCTTTTTAGAAATATGTATAATATTATTTTATTACAAATTTACTTACTGGAAAGCCCTGACTGCTTCATGATTTTTTTTCAAAACCAGTAAGATTCTCGCTTTTCTTTCATAAACCTTGTATTTCAAGTGGATTGGATACGGTAAGGCCAGGCATCTACGTATATCCGCTAGTGATTCTTCGTGTCGCTCCAAGTGGTTGAGTGCTGCTGATCGATTTGCCAGCACTATAGACAGTTCTTCAGCTGTGCAATGACAAAACAAACATTATTTTAACTGGAAAGATGTTAACAATACTTTGTGCACATAAAACTGCACTAGTAATATTTGTTCTATTTTCTAGTAAGTACCTATACCTACGTTCCATTTAGAATTTACAGAGCATTTAATCCTTTTGAGTTATGTAACTGTGTCTACGTTTCTACGACCTTACATATTTTACGTTAGTTTATATTTTCGAAGATGAAGAAATGAACTATTTTGTAGGTATATCTGGTATCTGGGTGTAGAACGATATTTCAAGTCTTATTGAAAACAAAACTTGACACTGTGCTGGGGTTAGGATTTTGTTTGTTTGTTTATTGCATTGTGTTCAGTGTACTTATATTAGACCTTAAGACCACAGTTACCTAGTACTCGTAACTATCTATAAAAACCCTTTTTCAAAGACCTTAGATATACAATATAGATACTAGCAGTACTCCGCGGAGTTCCCGTTCCTCTTATTTTCCCGGAATAAAAAGTAGCCTATGTGTTCTTTTAGACTATAATCTGTCTTCCAAATTTCAGCCCGATCCGTTCATTCGTTATTGAGCAACGAACATCCAAACGTTCGTATCGTTACTTATTTAAAAACATCAAATAAATTAACATTTTCCCAATTAAATAGAATTTCCCAGAAATGTCAGTGTTGAAATTAGAAATATGTAGGTGTGCAATGCTATTGTCACTCGTATTTATAGGTATTATACCTAAATACGTGTACATGTAGATATATTTAGCTATCTAACAACTTATTATTCTCTAACAGAAACTAACTTTGTTTACTGTCATTTAAATTATCCTTTACTTGAACATTTTGTTGTAGCGAACAATTTGTATTCGTCATCTGTGTTGGTACCTAGTGTATTTATTAAACCACATTTAATATTGTAAAAAGGTGGTTTTAAGAAAATAAAAGTTTAGGTAATTATATCCTCACTTTAGTACGGGGAATTTCATGAGGAAAAGGAAAATTTAATAATGATTATACTTACCTACGAATGTACATAGGTCCATACAAAACTTAAATGACGTTAACAATCGCCCATTTAGGTAGGTACTAAATTTAAATATTAGGTCCTTACATCATTATGTAAGGATCACCAATGTCATTACATTGGTGTTTTGTAAGGAAGGACATAAAGTTTTTTTTTAATGTAATATTAATCAAATAAAAATATAAATGCTAAAATACGTAATGCATGGGCATTACTCAAAACAAAAACTAGCTTTGGCCAAAGTACTTTTTCTTTTACCGGCCCATATCTTTACCAACTTATGGACAAAAAGCTGGATATCCTAGAAACGTCACACTATGAATGCAAGAAAAAGGTATCAGCTTGGCTGTCTACCCACGGCTATGTAGAAACAGAAAGAATAGTGACACCGTTTAATTAATCTAATTTTCCCTAAGTAACTTCAGAAAGTGAGAAAGTGCAACAAGCAGGCAATCCATTTTTGGCGAGAAATGGCAGCACTATACAAACATACATATACACATCCACTCATGTACACACATAATACCACACAGTAACTCACATACATACACGCACACACTCTCACACACACCCTAATACACATAAATCCCAATATCATTTTCACATCCACACAAATACATACACATCCTCTACATTTTTACTATTATTTATAGACACATGTCATATTAACATACCATATACTATATTTCTATATACTTATATTAAATATATATTACCAATGTATATGTAATAATATATATGTCTAAAAATATATGTGCACGTACATTAAATTAGTAGGCATTACTTACTTACTTTACCTTTAGAATTATACCATCATAGTTGTATAATAGAATAAAAGTTTTTGTTTTACATAAGTTTAAAAAAAAAAAAAGTTTATGTATACGTTATGCCTGGTGCCAACAACACAGGTTGCCCTAGTGTGGGTACCAGTGTACTTGTGTCTCAATATATATGTTTTAGATTTAAGTAGATACTAACTTGTTTTTTAAGTAATTGTGTTCTTGAACCAAATAAATTTCATTTCATTTCATTTCATTCAAAATAAAAATTGACCACTTTTGTCATTTAACATGTACTTACTCGTAGTTCACTGATCCCTTTACTAAAAAAAACATTCGGGCGGGAATCAACAGAATCTTTAAAGGCGCTTTGAACTGCCCCGTCGGGGTTGGATTTTTTCCCTTGCAAGAAGTTATCAAAATTTCGAAAAAAATGGTAATCTCTTGGAACAAAGTCCGGGGAGTACGGTGGATGTCTTAAACATTCCAATTGAAGCTCCTCTAATTTGGTAGCCGTCTGTTGTGTAGTGTGTGTTGTAGCGTTGTCCTTTTTTCATGTGGGGGAAATACATTTACGTACCCCACCATGCAGGGACATGGTGAGGTGTGTTGGGCTCGACATCATGACAACGACAGACCACGACTCGACTAAAACCACCACAGGTTTCTCCTGCATGGCCAGGGATCTGGGTCGTGGGGTCACTTTTCGCATTTCTGTCAACGACCCTGACCCTTATTGCCACCGCCCGTACTGACCCACCTCGCGGGGGCGTTAGTACCCCCGCTTTTAGCTCAAGTGACGTTCCGGAAACCAGTGGTGGGTCACCTCCTCAAAGGCCTATCCCTAGGTGGGGTGCCGGACGGCCCTAAACGTCCGACGCCCTAGGCCTTCCAGTGGAGACGGGATACGAGCCCAGAGTCGCAATCTCCAGGTTCGCCACTATGTTCTCTTTCGCCTCAGTGGAAGTTGGAAGCCTCTCGCTCCTCTAACTCACACGACCTCTCACTGTCGAGCACCACGGTGAAGATGGTCGGCAGCTAGAGGTCCGCCCTCACCACCGCGGTTAGGGATAGCCGCGGTTCCGCCTCGCACCGCGGCCCTTGTCCTTCCACTGAACACTCTGCTAATCAGAATGCTCGTGGAGGACCCTCATCTGGAAAACTTTGGAATTTTACTTGGCCGATATCTAAGCCGAGTAACCTTCCCAAGTCTTCCAGTACTCCTCTCCATCCTCTCTCTACACGCACTGTTCAGAGGGGCGAGGAGTGCATGTAGAAGTTCCCAGCGTCGGCCGGGATTCGCCATCACACAACAAGATGCCACCGAGGCAAGTTGTTCTGTGATGCGCAGGGTGCACTACGTGGAGGTTCCCGAGCCACGCACTCCGTCTAGCGTTGTCCTGAAGCAGCAGTGGTCTATACCGATTGACCAGTCTCGGTTGTTTAACAGCTAGTTTTTCCATAATTATTTGCAGTTGCTGACAATATATTTTTGTAATATTATTGTGTTCAGTATCGAACACTAAGTAGTTATTTTATAAAACCTGACTCAAGTAAAATTTTGATGTGTTCGTTTGACATCAAAACCGACAAATTCGCAGTGCAGTGCTAGGCAGTAAGGTATTAGCTACCCATATAATTTTGCTCACAAGTTTGTCAGACTTTTGGATGTGTTTGTCACGTAACGATTAGCGATCTCTTTGCCCTATATATTTTTTAATTTATCTCTAAATGAAACAAATTAAAATAAGACTTATTTTTAATTTATTTTATTAAATTATGTAAAGAGGATGATGATATACTATTTTGTATTTAATCCAATATCATCGTACAACCAATCAGCCTAATAATAATATACCTCGCGGACAAAATTTCAAGCTCCTGCCTGATTGGTGATCACTCACACTAATGCAAAGCTCAGCTTATACCTCGCAGAGTGTACCTACATATGTTTTGCAGTTATTGTTGTTATAAGTTTACCTATGTTAATACTAAGCTCCGGAAGTTTTTCTTTATACCGATTTTATATCTCTTAATTCTATTTTATGTCCCTTGAGTCAGCCATTGTAATACCTATAATTTTTATTTAGAGGTATTTTGGATATCAACAATTGCAATTTGGTCCCATTGGCAAATATAGAGTTATAAAAAATTTGGCACATCAAAAGAAAATAATACACAAGGAGTAACTTAAGGAGTAACTTTAAAAAAGCAACTCAATGTAGTAGGTAGTAATAAAAAACATTTTTTTTCAATTTTTTGTGTTTTCTACAAATCCAAAATAATTTCCTAAATAACCAAAACTGAAAGCTTTTATAAATAAAGTAGTGTAAAATAACGTTTTTTACGTAGATACTAAACGTAGGAACATATTGCGCGTAGTTAGTAATTTTTTTCAAGAGGTCTAATAAAACAAAATCCTGTTCAGATTCATAAATAACCTTAATTTTTCAAGTCTGCTAAAGCAACCTAGGAATTGTATAAGCACGAAAATACTCGCAATTATACACTTGATAAACCTACCTATTAGGCATAGTTATTTGCGTAGATATAGGGTATCAACAGAGTATGATATAAGCGGTGATATTTGACACCGGAACATATGAACTTACTTTCTTTCTCAGGCATGTAAACCATGCTTTGACCGTAGAAGTGCATTGCTCTACCCCAATCGCCTTTTTGCACCGCCTTATTACCCTCGTTCTTGAGCAGACGAGCTTTGTCAATGTCTTTCCTGACTGGGAAAACGCCGCCGGACTGGCATTTCTCCACGTCGACCGTCAAATCGTATTCTTTCACGGCCGGCAAACCGCACAAATACGATACTCGCTTTGCATTTGTCTCCAAATTGACGAAGTTATTCGTCGTGACGTCGTCCAGGGAACTGTTTATGCTTTCGTGGAACTTTTTAAAGAAACCATCGTTCTCTTCCGACATTTTTAAAAGGACACTAGCACTTAGATTAAAATCTGGTACAGTGAAACCGGTCGAGAAAACGCGACGACGCTACTGTTCCCCGTTTCTATTTTTGTAATTGGGAACGTCCATCTGTTCATCACTTCAGAGTACAGATTCTATATTAGCGCGGCGATAACTCCTCGATAAGATTTGTTTACAAGTTTTATGTCTTGATTGGAATAATTAATAACTAGCAGCGGTTTACAACTGTAATCAAACTGTGGTTCAAATTTCAACCCGATCCTTTTAGCCGTTCCAACTTGATTGAGTCACAACATCCAAACTTCGCATTTATAATATTAGTAAGACTTCATCTGAGGCTTCAAATAAAATGTGTTTAAATTTAACAATTAATAAAAACGCATATTTGTTTCATTGGCTTATGTATTGCTTATACGCCAATGCTCTCGTGGAGGTTTCTCGAGGAGTCTGGATGCTTTGACGTTGCAAATAAGTGGAATAATTAGAATAAATAAACTGAGAACCTACTGGTCGTGAGATAATGTCGGTAGATGGTAATCGACGCGAGCACGCAACATTGTTTTTAGTCTATTTTTTGTTATAATAGCTAGTCTTAATTTAGCATTAATATGCGTGTTGGATAACAACTGTTGTTTACAGATTGCTATTTATGGCACATTGAGCATATGAGCACATTTATTACTTTAAATCGAAAGAGTAAATCAATCGAACGTACTTATTTTTGCAGGTTTTTATATGGCGTGCTTTATTACGAGTAGGTATAACGCTCTGAAAATGGTTATCTTTCTTCCAGAATTAGTTTTATTTGCTATGGCGGTGAAAACAAAAGTAGTAGGTAAGCATACCTATTTTAGTGTCCGACCGAAAGTTCGGTTTCGGTTTCGGTTTCGGCCGAGTTTCGGCCAAAAATCAAGTTTCGGCCACAGTTTCGGTTTCGGCCAAAATCGGCCGAAACTTTTGCCGAAACCGAAACTTAACAAGTTCAAGCACGTTCACGATCCCCTAACTTTGTTTTCCGCGGCAACGCTTTGACGGACGCTGTCGGCCCTTTTCGGGAATTATCGTGCGCCGTTCGGATAGTTCTGTAGCAACCAGCGATGCCAACCGTACGAGGTTCCTCCTACAAATACGAGATTTGTAGTCTTTCGTACTAGGACACTATTAATTAACCTCGTACAAATAAGTACGAGATTATAATATTGCTATTATAAAATAATTAAAACTAGAGCCATCTATCAGAACTCAAAATAAATACCAATAAGTATTATTTAATGAAACAGTAACAATTTTGATTTGATTTAGTAAGATGACTGATTCGACAGAGAACTTAATTTGAAAAATTATTAAAATGTTATTAAAATGTTTTATTTTATTTTCAATTAATAATTACAACAATTTTAATATATTGTGTTTCCATTTCATGCCCTAATTAAGGCAAAATTATAGGTAAAAGCACCAAATTTCAGTATTTTAATAAATTATATACTTGACCGCGTGAGTTTCGGTTTCGGTTTCGGTTTCGGCCGAAACTGAAGCCACGGCCGAACATTCGGTTTCGGTTTCGGTTTCGGCCGGAAAATCAGTTTCGGTCGGACACTAACCTATTTATCTATTAATGTATATTATCCTAAGCTTAACGTTATTCAACAACGTTTTTCTCCTGGCTATATTCTCAGATAACCCCCGGATCCAGACAGATCCTGACTCAGATTCTCAGTAATGATTGGTGCGGGTAGGTATGTATACTTATGTATTTTCCAGTTCCATGTAAATTAAATACATCCCGTTCATTTCCTGTTAAATGTTTTACAATTTAAGTTGACACATTGTTTACATCAGAAAGATGATCCAACAAGGCTTTGATTGTTTACTATAATACAAATATTCCTTCTGCATTCTGCTGTAGGTACGTAGATATTATGACTTTATAATAGGTAATGTAAATTGTCAAGCATTCATATGACGTAAATCTGTCTAACTCAGTTCATAATGTGGAGTATATCAAGACAATCTAGAAATCTCAACAACACAAATTATTGCCATTTACGGCGACGCAAATGTCTTTTAATAATTATTAGGTGTTATTATTTTAATAGCAAATTTAATATGATGTCGACTACAATGAGATCTAGACAGATCGGTACCTAGGTTTCCTCAGTTCTGAGAAGTCTCAAAGCCGCAAAGAAGTAATATATCTAAACTGTCAGCTCTGAGAAAAATATATGAACAAGGTTTTCTTTGAGATGCAATGACGCCATTGTAACTTAATAAGTTTATGATTTTGTGCGCGATCCTCATCTTCCGCAGTTATTAAATATCTTGATGCTATTTATCATAGTCTACGTGTATTTTAGTGCCATTAAAGAAAAACAAACTTTAACCCCTATATAGTTAACGGATTTACTTCGTCATTTTCTCGTTATGTTATGCCCATCATTTATAGTATTTAGAACAACATAGTAATATTTTAATTAGGTAGTTATTGAAATCACTGCCTACAAAACTTGTACACAATAATATTTAAAAGTAGTGGTAGTATGTTACTACTCAGGGAAAAATGACTAGAAAACGTATGCTAAGTAGCAGTTGAATGTTTTCCGTTGCAAAAAGTTAACAAAATTTCGAAAAAAAATGGTAATCTCTTGGATCAAGGTCCGGGGAGTACCTACGGTGGATATCTTAAACATTTCACTTGAAGCTTTGAAGAAATTTACTAAACTGAATCTTATTGCCAAAAGTATAGAATAAAGCGCCAATCATATGTAGTTGTGCATAAGTACATATAGTTAATTAGCGTCCCCTTTAAATAAATTAAAGTGACGAGACGATCCCTCTGCACCTTCTGCGCCAGCCCACAATTGTTAGGCAGTAGAAGCCACCTGAGATCAATTACTGCTATAAGTTACTTTATTAAAAAAAGTCAAATTTGGTGACTGTGATATGACTATAATTGTTACACACTCAGTTCCACAAAAATTTTTTTTGTTCTCTGAAGGTTTATTGTAGAGCCACACTTCCACACAAATACATGATGTTACTACCGGCCTTCTATCTATATTAAAGGTATATGGTAAGCATTGCATTTTGTTTGTCCTTTGTCTGCACTATCCTAGCTCTTATGCGGATAATGGGTTTCCTTGTTTTTATACATACATACCTAGTATTATATAATAAGCAAAGTTTAAAGTTTTTAACCATAACAGTAGTGCATTTGACCGCCATCGCGGCGGATTTTAAGCGATGACGTGGTCTACGATGCAGTACATTTGTTAAGAAGAAACTGATTCACATTCAGCTTGAAGATCTGACTGATACAGATTCGTTCGAACCCACGGAAACACACTACACACTAGTGTCAAGTCTGGGGCCTCTGCCGCCTAACTGGCTCTGCCTCTTGACTTTTTATTTAATTTCGAGCGAAAATTAAAAGAGAGCAGAATATCATCAAATGTCAGACTTCGACCCGTTACGGTTTTAAAGTAGGTATATATTATAGATGCGGTACTCTTCACAAGTGAGACTTTGCGAAAAAGTCCTACCATTACAAACTATATAGTTCTATTCATTTTTGTTGAAATGTAGTTAGGTACACAATAAAAAGAGTTTAGTGTACTGTGGTTAGTAGGTACAGACTACAGAGCAATATAAAAAAATGCCGCAGAGCTCGTTTACAACGTCTTTGGGCATAATCACTATTTGATTAATCAATATTTAAATTGTTTGCATTTTAAGTGCCCTCGTTTGTCTCGTATCTGTTTTTTCCGCATTTTATTTAATATCAGGGGAAAAATTATAACTGCCTTTTTAAGGACTTTTTCTCTTGGTCTTACACAGAAGGCCAGTAATTCATTTTTTTAATAAAACAATTCTTTATCAGAAGTATCATCCGCACCCGTATGTTATTGCATGTTTTATTCGTTTTTATTTCCTTTCACAACGGAAATTTCCTTTTAATTCATTACGGACCGTAAACATGGATCGGCAAGGTAATCTGCACATACATGCATCCCACGTGGCGCTAAGTGGATGTCGCGTGTACGCAGCCCGCATGCGGCCAGTTTGCAGTTGGCAGGCGGTCCACGCCTCAATGCCGACGTCGCTTCCTCGACGATCAACGGCCCCAGCTATGCAAAAAATCTGTCTGCTTTTTAAATCATTTTCAACTGCCAAATTTTACTCGGCTATAAAGGAAGCATCGCCGGTTCTCCGAGTTACAAGGTTTAGTAGGGTAGTAAGGTATTCGCCGCACTATACAAATAGGCTACAGGCCTGTGAACAAAATTTATGGGTCAAATGAACCACCAGGAGACCTATGTAGGATGATAGAAGGGTATAAAAGAAAAAGATTAAACACTTATGCCGCCACTTGAATGCTTTCCAACTGAGTGCAGGTGAAGATAGGGGTTGCAAATCTCGATCATTTCTTCTTGTCACATGATTTTTGTACGGCATTGCGGAATAATGGATTAGAAGAGGTATGGAAACTGCATGGAACTTTACTTACTAAGTGTGATTCAAGTGACCATATTTGATGATGTTTTACGGGAAGTGTACGAGATTTTAGGTATAAACTTTTTTGAAAATTGGTATTCGTTTGGTACCTTTATCCAATATACTTATTTAGAGGCCACGAGGCCTCGAGACGAGTTATCAATCAAAATTCCACACAACATAATTCCTGGCCGTTGTTTCCCATTGGCACGTATCTCTTTCCTTTATCTAATTATAGGCTTTTCCTTATGATATCCGGTTGCTAGACCATCATATTTAGACTCTGGACGTATACTGAATATTTTATTAGATATAGGATAGTCTAAAACACATAAGAGGTTGGATTTATGTTTTATGCTTAGATAGATATGCCATAGGTACCCACGTGATAAGAAGATGGATAGTAGGTATGCCAGGCTGTCGGGGTTTTTCCTTGCTATATACCTAGATATCTAGTCTATAGATTGTACACTATTGGTGATTTAGTTAAATCTGTCTTCAAAATATAAACCTTGCCATGTCTTAAATAAATATTTAAAGGTTTTGATTTTTATTGACAACTAGCAGCACCCCGCGTAGTTCTCGTTATTTTCCCGGGATAAAAGTAGCCTATGTGTTCTTTCAGACAATTATCTATCTATTCCAAATTTCAGCTCGATCTGTCCTGACGTTAAGACTAGATTGAGCAACAACATCCAAACATTTACTTTTATTATAATATTAGTAAGATTAGAATTTGAAAATCCTTTTCGTTCTATTATCGGGCTCTGCTTTTTGTGTATATGCGTCCTTCACTCTCTGCTATGATAATGTCTGTTTACTCACGTCCAAATACATTTCGCTACCTCAATGATATCACTTTCGCATGTCCTGGGATTCCAATGTACATAGAGTCCGTTGCTTCAAACGGCAAGTTCTAGCGACGTGACCGGCCCATTTCCACATTGTCTGTTTACCATTCTATTGCGTGATTTAAATTCTTCGAAGTGCAATTTCTACCAAACATAATTTACATTCCTGTTAGTTATTATTGCGGCTAGATTATCGTTCTGTATAATGACTTAGAATTGTTTATCCCCTGTTATGGAACGCGTCCTCGCGTGCCACTCTACTTGCAAATATACTGTGGCAGGTTGATGGCCCTATGAACTAGAAATACTCGTACTGTGATCGGAATCTTATGCAGTTTTCGTTATTACAACATTTCTATGTTTCATTATAAATAGGTTATGGGCAAACATTTTAATGTTTTGGTGTAAAGGGCAATGCTCGCACTGAAATTATGGGGTAAATTAATTTACCCAATATAGATGGCTGACTTTTTTAAAAATACGTAATAACAAAAATCATTTACTCATAATTATGCGATTCCAAAACCTAAAAAGCTAGGTACTCTCGCGATTCTCGAGAACACTTCAGCAAACTTGTACAAAACTTCATTATTGTACCAACATATAATTTTTTTTTGTTAAAAATTATTCTAAAATAGTCACTCTCATAAAGCTTTCATTCCGAACTTAGCTGAAAAAGGCTTATTATATTTGTCTAAATTTAGTCACTGAAATTTTTGCATATATTAAGACACAAAATACATAAGAAACAAAGAAGACCTCGATTTTATTTTAATTTCGTGTTCGGCGCGGCACATTCAATAGAGGTACCTACTCGTATTTATGTTTACATACTTACGCACATATTGGCGATTTCCATTGAATTTCAGTTTTATTAAAACCTTTTTGATTGTTATACTTTTTAGGAGGTTGGGTTTTACCAGTGACATTCAAACCCACATTCCTATCCTCATAAATCAGTGGGAATGTTATCAGTCAATATTTGAGATAGGAACGAGAAATTTACCATGAAATGATGAGATATCTTGCGAATTTTGTACATTTCCATTACGAACTCTGATTACAGAGTTCATAGCGCTGTATATTGCTGCTAATTAAGGATTACAATCTAAGATTATCCAACATCAGATAAAACTTGAAAAAATTCTTGATATAATTAAAACAGATAGGTAATTATTAGATGACTAGTATTCCAATAGGTAATAAGACCACAATGAAGTCCCTTAAGATACTGCAGTACCTATATCTACCTCTGTTGAAATTGGGAAGATCGTGATGCAAATTGGTTGATTTCATGTAATAAATAAATGTATGTCTGAGACTAGCAGCGCTCCGCGCTTTTACCCGCCTCCTTTTATCTCCGGATAAAAAGTAGGCCAATAGCCATGGTTCCGAGTTTACCCTAAGATTTCTTTCATTTACGAACGTGACGCTTGAGCGCAATTCACAGCCCATGAAAAATCTGTTTGTGGTGCTGCGCCAAAAGAAGTTTTCACTTCAAAAATACCTTTTCTCTAAATATGTTTTCAGGCCTTTAATAAAATTCCTTAGGTGTCATAAGCAGTTCGCTAAATGTTCCCCGCACTGCTGGGATTCGGGGCTTTCTCTCGCAAGGAGCGACCCACCTGTCCCATTTGGCTCATCCATCTGGCCCATTTCCGATTGGCGTTAGGTGTGCTTGTATCACATAAATCTAAATAATAAGGCAATATTTAGATTTCTGTGGCTTGTATGATAATAAGAATCAGGATGAAGATGAAGAATCACTTACAATACTTACTTCAAAAATACATTGAACACATTTCCATATTCACAAAGCAGCTCTATTTATCACTTACCAACAGGTATGAAGTATGCGAACTGCTTATATTTTAAAGATATTTACAGATCGCAATAATAAGTTCGGTGATAGTAGGTATATCAGCCCATCCTTAGAATACCTATTTAAATCTATGGCATAAGGATGGCCATAGATTGCCATCAGCATCATCAGTGTAACAATTATTTGATTTTATTAACTGAAATTTGAATAACGCTAATTGATGTAAAGACTGCCATAATGCGGGTTATTCGATTGTATTTATTCCAAATGCCTTTTCCAGGACCTAATAGGGTGTCCGAGATTACTAATAAGTACATGGTGTCGCCTCCATCGACTAACTGTGGGTCCGGTGTCAACTCAGGGTCGTTTTGGCTAATATTTCTGATGATCTGATGATGTGTATAACCTGCTGGTTTTCAATCATTTTTCTTTTGGATTTCTAAACAGCAGTTAAAAGCAACTCCGACCTTGTTTCTTGATTTACTGCTCCGGGTTAAACTCTAGCTCAAAGAAACTGTCGCTGAAAGTCGTGTTTGTTTTGGGCAAGTCGTCAGGACATAACCTTGGCGCAGAGAAAATGTTAGCAGAATAAACATTTGTGATAAAGATCAAGCGGCGCCGTACGACAACAGCTTTATCTGGACGTTAGGCACATATTGCGTCATGTTGAGATTTTTCTGTTATCTATATTATCATTAATTTACACGAGGCTAGGGTTATTGCTTTCTCCAGTAACCGGTTAAAGGTCGCGTGTGGAGAAGTAGATTATAGAGAAAGTCCGACTATTATTATAAGGGTACAACAAGTCTAGGTAATTCCCACTGGTTTCTCAACAAATCACCCCATTTCAGATCAGGTTTAGAACTCATAACTGTTTCAACATATAGTATAAATGGCGATGCAACTTTAAAACTAATCTTGAGGTATAGAAACGTTCAAACTTAACTAATTGAAAAGAAGTGGACATCTTTTACTACCTACAGAAAAAATAGGTAAAAGATGTTCCATTGAACTACCAAAAAACATCCAAAAAACTATTCCGGACACCCCCTCTGACAATTCCCATTCTACAACAGTAAAAAAATGTTTCTGGGCTACAAAATCGATTTAAAGTGACTGCTAAATCAGTTGCGTCTAGAACAGTTGGGCGGAATTAATTAAAACAGAAAAAAAATGCAATCATAGGTACAGCCGATAGCAGTGAACAGAGTAACTCAGAATTTGATAGCTAACTATTATATAAATTAACTTTGGAAACTACACGGGTGAACCGCAGGGCGCTGCTAGTTTGGAATAAATCTTCAAAGCATGGTCGTTTAGATAAGTCTCTTAAGAGTAGCCATCTAGATTAGTATTACACGCATGACCATCTAGATTAGTCTTCTAAGCATGGCCGTCTAGATTAGTATTATACACACGACCATCTAAATTAGTCTTCTTAGCATGGCCATCTAGAAATGCGTTGGTTGTTGGGTCCCGAATTTACCCGAACATTTCTTTAATTTACGAGCGAATAATCTGTGTGTGATGCGTCAAAAGAAGTTATCACTTCAAAAATAAACAGAGAAAAATATTTAAAGTACTCGTTGTTTTTATATTATGTTTTGTTTACAACAGGTACGGGCTACAATCATACACATTTTCTAGAATATTCTATTATGTAGATGGCACCTACACAATCTCATCTTTGTGCAATTAAATCCCAATTAATATTGATGGGTTGTCTGCGAGATCTGCTTGATATACAAGGTGAAACAAGTATGTTCCTACTAACTTAATCATACTTCCTACTGGCAGTGTAGAGCTAAACACCCAAGCTATAAATATGGTAATTTTTGCTGAGTCGATTTTGATACAAATAAATAACCGCCAATGAGGTTAACAATATTAAATAAATAAATTCATTATCAGAGCTTGTTTACAGTATAAAAAAAGATATTGAAAGATACTGTCAAATATGTAAATACATTAAAATTAAGCTGTTGAATTGGAAACTGATTTTCATCCCACCACCTCAGAAAGAGTACTCTTTGCTCTTCGATATCAGTGTGCAGAAGTCGTTTTTACCCTCATAGAGTTGTACTTTATGAGGGTAAAAAAACGACATTTGTAAATTTTTAAAAACTCAGCATCGGTACGTCCTTGGTGTATATTTTTTTAACCCCCGACAAAAAAAGGGGTGTTATAAGTTTGACGTCGATGTCTGTCTGTCTGTCTGTCTGTCTGTCTGTGTGTGTGTCTGTCTGTGGCACCGTAGAGCTCAAACGGATGGGCCGATTTCGATGCGGTTTTTTTATTTGAAAGTTAATATTTGTGCGGGTGTTCTTAGCTATGTTTGGTTAATATCGATTCAAAATGGCCGCCTCCACAAAATGGCGGACAAAATATTTCTTCACAACCTACCTCAATATGGGTATCAAATGAAAGGGCTTGACTAGCAGAGTACTAAACGCTATAACAAATTTCAAATTCAAGATGGCAGCCACCACAAAATGGCGAATTATATAATATTTTTCACTACTACCTCAATATGGGTATCAAATGAAAGGGCTTGATTAGTAGAATACTTTGCACTATGACAAATTTCAAATCCAAGATGGCCGCTACCACAAAATGGCGAATTACATTTCCTTTTTCACAATTCCCTTAATATGGGTATCAAATGAAAGGGCTTGACTAGTAGAATGTTGTACAGATAACAAATCTAAGGTAGTCGGGGGTTAATCAAAATTTTTATTTTTGTTCTTGTTAATTGCTTTGCTCGCAATTATTAAACTTGTAGAGGTACCTCAAACCTCCATACTTTCACGTCAAATTGTTGTTGTTAAAACCTTAGGTCGAAAACAGGAAGCTTGAAAATATGTGAAACACCTAAAATGAATAATTCTAGCCACGAAGTAGTTTATTTGATGGTAACTGAATTGACTAAAACTGTTAAACAATAATAAAATTAAAAAATTTGATTAACCCCCGACTACCTCAGATTTGTTATCTGTACAACATTCTACTAGTCAACCTCTTTTATTTGATACCCGTATTAAGGGAGTTGTAAAAAAAGAAATGTATTTCGCCATTTTGTGGTAGCGGCCATCTTGGATTTGAAATTTGTCATAGTGCAAAGTATTCTACTAGTTAAGCCCTTTCGTTTAATACCCATATTGAGGCAGTAGTAAAAATAATGTAATTCGCCATTTTGTGGTGGCGGCCATCTTGGATTTGAAATTTGTTATAGTGTATAGTATTCTACTAGTCATAGTATTTTACTAGTTAAGCCCTTTCATTTGATATCCATATTGAGGTAGGTTGTGAAGAAATATTTTGTCCGCCATTTTGTGGAGGCGACCTTGAATAGATATTAACCAAACATAGCTAAGAACATAAGAACATAAGAACATAAGCACGGGTATTAACTTTAAAATAAAATAACCGCATCGAAATCGGCCCATCCGTTTGAGCTCTACGGTGCCACAGACAGACACACACAGACAGACATCGACGTCAAACTTATAACACCCCCTTTTTTGGTCGGGGTTAAAAACGCGCATAGCATTTCCTCGATGAGGTGGATTGAAAACTTATATTCCGAAAGCTCCTGGCTAATTTTGGGTAGGTATTTGAGGCAAGCTGAAAACTTGTAACATAGCTCTCCTATTATTCCCCAACACGGAGGTGCAGAACTGGCTGGTGAGAGGAGAGGCAAAATGGATCCACACATTTTCGAGACAAATTTTTTTTTTTGAAAATGTTTGAAGCAATATGCTAATTTTATATGTTGTAGTTAATTGTTTAAAGAATGAAAATAATAATAAGCCAGATGATTTAGTCGGGGTTTTAACATTATCAGGCGAGTGAAAATATGTTGAGCAAAAAGTACAATAAATGGGTTTGAGGCAATTTGAAATTTAAATTGGGTCTTATATAAGTAAATAAAACCTAATTTTTAGTTATACAACTAAAAAAAAGGGATTCTCAAATAGAGAGATCATTTTGGGTGGAAAATCTACCTGCCAGGTGAACTAAATTGAGGGATTCATTTTGCCCCGCTACTCATCAGCCAGGTCGGCACCTCCGTGTAAGGATATAAAAAGATATAATATATATAACCAAATCACCAAAGATCTCAATACATTATTAATATTGGTTTATATCGATGAAGAGAACTATGTGACAAATTTTCAGCTTGCCTCAAACACAGACCCAAATTTTGCTACTAGCTCTCGGAATATTACGTGTTGCACTCGAGTGCAAACATTTTTCACTCTGTCCTTGCCCTATTAATTCCCTCGCTAAAACTCAGGATTCTAATTTTTGAGATTTGAATTTTTTGATTTCAAAAAATGTTAGTATCCTTCGCTTGCTCGGTCATCAAAATTGACCACGCGGTTAAAAATCAACTTTGCAGTCTTGCATAACAAATAACTATTTTTATTGGTTATCGAGATTAATGTTTTTTAGTCCTGGGTGTGAGTCGATGCAATCGATGGGATAATATTTGAATTGGAAACAGTAATTATAATTCAGCTTGACGGTATCTACGTATCGCTAAGTTACATATTTATTAATCCCACTGCTATACCTTGTAAACACTACCAGGTATTGAATAATAGATGACCCAGCCCGCATTATTAACGTACCAAGCAGCAATTAAATGTGCATAAGTAGTATAAATTGATGTGATTTGTGTGCGCCAGGGCACTGCGAACTGCGTCACGTCTGCAAAGCGCCATTGCTTTATGCAAAGCTCTTGTAATGACTAATCAGGGTTCGCACACGTGTGCAGATTAGTGATGGATAGCTTATGTAAATAGATTTGTTTTGTGGTATTTATCTATAATCATGATTCCAATTAATGTGTACCTTCTTATTGTGGGCCAATTGTTGTTGATTTTTAAGTGTTTGTTAGATAGAGCGTTGAAATGTAATTTGATAAAACTAAGGAAATTTAAACCGGGAACCTAGGGAAACATATAACCCAATATTTTCAAGATTTTTTCATATTTGAAATTGCGAGGTAGTATTGTACCTTTCAGGTTGGCAAATCTACAAACCTCAAAACTTTCTTTAGTAAGATATTCCTGAACATAACAGTACTATGCAAAGCTATGAAATTGGGTACACTATTGGATTGTTGTAAATCATATGAACAAATTTTGAACTGAATGTATCGCCTAACAATGAGTAGATAGGGATGAGTAGTAGATAGGATACGGCTTTGGACTACGGATGTATGAAAATAACTCTAATTCAATAGACATTTTAGCTCCAATAAGAAGCCTGAGTGGGAGTAATTTGAGGATATGAACACATCACTTAACGCACCTACCGCACCCACGGGCTATGATTTCTAAAGGGGAATTACACAATACAGTATTATTCAGAAACGATATACTAAACCGAAAGGCGGGTATTAAACTCATCATTTTAACAACTGTCACTGTGCTAGGACTACTTATGAAATGGTGGTTTTAAAGTAAAATCCTAGAAAGTTTGTGAGTATAATGGATGTTTGTTACTCTTTTACGTTACTGCTGCAAAAACTGCTGAATGGATCCGGATGAAATTTGTTACATAGGTAAATAAAAGTCTTGAATAACACATAAGCCAATTATTATCCAGGGAAGATAACGGGATCGGAAACTAGGTACGTGGGCGAAAAAAAAACTACGTGCCCGCGGGGCACTGCTTGTGTTTTATTGAATAGAAATAATGTATTATTTATTCCCTCTAACAGTAGTAGTGTAATAATAAAAGTTGTTCATTATGATAATAACATAAAGTAAACTTTTTAGTGCTCCCACTGCTGGGACTCGGGGCTTACCAAAGAGTTTACATATACTACTTACATATAGAGTTAGATTTTCCGCACATTTCCTTTGTGTCAATCGTAAACAGATGACGTGTTTACTTTCTATGGCAACAGAGTAATATGTATGTGCCGCGACAAAATTATGACACTTCCACAAGAGCGACAAGGCAAGAAAGATGCTACCCGTGCTTTCGGTGTAAAGCGTTTGTGCCAATTGTAGTATATGTAAACTTTTGGGTGGGTTGAGTGGGTTTTCCCGCTGGTTACAATCGTTTTGTCTTCAAATCGAAAGTAAATTGGTTTCTTCTAGGTAAACACCCTCCATCGTATCGTCATCTTATCATCAGGTGAGATAGCGGTCAACTGTAAACCTTTTATAGGTTTACACTTACACACTTACAGTTAAAATAAAATAAAAAATAAACTTTAACAGTCATTATGCACAACCCCTTATTTGATTGTGCGTAAGTACATTATGATAGAGCTATTAATATAGGTATACTTTGTACATAAGTCAACAAACTCTTGTAAGGACAAATGCTTGTGTAGCTAGGAGGTATGTAGTAAGGCAAGTACACCATTTTCCTGTAAAACTTGAGAACTTATGCATTGATTTAAATGAACTTGTTGTAACGGATGATTTATTTTGTTAAGGAAAATATTTTCGAAACAATAGTCCTCGATATAACTCGGGTTTCTTGTTATTCTATCAGTAGGTACCTACTATTGTTAACGGCATGTTGTGGTGCTAACAAAAGGCATAAAAAAGTACAATATTTATATTTTGTCCTGGAAGATGACATATGGGTTTATTCCGAACCTGACCCGAAAACCTGACCCGCTACCGGGTTAGGTTAGGAAAAGCAAAATAATATTAATTTTCATTCCCAACCTAACCCTCTTCCTAACCTGACCCGAAATGATGTTCCGAACCTGACCCGCTACCGGGTTAGGTTAGGAACAGCAAAAGTGATTCATTTTTTTCATCACGAACGTAATCATCATTTTTTTCATCACGTAACGTGGTGTTATGTAAAAAAAAAAAAAAAAAAAAAAAAAAATAAGAATAAGTAGTTACATTTTTTTCTATTTCCCCTCGCTAAATCGTAGTTTGTATGCTATTCCAGACTCCTTTCTTCTTTCAGGCGTTCCGGTGTGAATGAGCAACAAACATACAAACTTCCACATATCAAATAATCGGAGTTAAATGCTACAATATGGATATCCGTTAGTTTCAGATAGTTTCGGTTACGTGTATTAGAATGAAGTAAACACAAAGAGTGTGTAAAAATTTGGTTTTATTTGTAGGTCTTGTCTAGGTTAAAATAATATAGTGCATATAATTTTACACGTGGTAAAACAAAAACCTGTTGAGACTTGTATTTTTTTTTAAACTCTTCACTTACATATATGATTCTATGCGAAACTATCCGTAATTTTTGAAACGGATACATACGGTAACCGTATGGTTATGGATAAATTTTTATTTCGGAAATCCGATAATTTTGATAACGGTTACGGAGCTACATAACCACCCTGATCCACGATGACGAGTAGAACGGGTTGCTTAGTACAGGTTTTGCCCGTAACCGCCGATTTCGACAATACGTTTTTTTTGGTACCCATCACCTCGTCACCCGCAGAGACATAGGTATAATGTTTTTTTTAAATTTTATAGTATAATGTGACAAACAGAGCAGGATATGTGCCTGATGGTAAGCAACCTGCCTACCCATAAAATCACAGTGACACGCAGCTATTGGAACATGAAGAGTCCAAATCATTACCTAGCATCGCACTGCGGTCGTCGTCCGGAGATATAAGGTGTTTATGTCTTTGCTCTGTAATTTTTCTTTTTCTGTAAGAAACATTGAACTTCAAACCGGACACACACATTTATGTTTGCACATACGTAGCTGACCGCAGAATTGCTAGGCAAAGGTGTGGTGAACTTTGCTAAAATTTCACATTTGCTAAAATATTGTTTTGATATTAAACGACGATGGAGCACCGTCGTATACCACATCATCACTCAATGATCAAAAAACTTAGAATGATGACTTATTGATCGGAATTTTAGTAAAGTTACAAAGAATTTTTAGCAAAAATACAAAGTGCATATTGAAGAAGCCGATTCACCCTCGAATTGAACATATCCAGATTATCTGTAATGGAATACCTAATTAGGAAATGTTACTGCACTTTTGACCTCTATTCCAAACTTTTCACGTCATTTTCATCTTGAAACAAAAAAGCTTAGGCACCTCTATGTATGAATCACGTAGTCTCTCTGAAAAGCAAAAACATCACCTATTAATAAATATGTTACCCAAAGGTTTAATTTAATTTTGCGTGTAATTACTGTTTCCTCTCTTTATTTGTTATTGTCGACTCACCTTCACCGGACAAACATACTTTTTGTTGCGTACGGACAAAAAATTCGCAATACAATTATGTTCCAATCGACGTGACGCTACTATAAATGCGAATAAAATGACACACGATGGCAGTGCGAAATTTAATCAGTGACAAAATTTAATCTTGGCTAACAGTCTTAAAGAGTATCTCTATCTTGTATAATCTATAGATATTAATTAATTTAATAATTCTATTGTTGTATCAAGTGTAGGATTGGATAAGTTTTGGATAAAGTTTTGCTAGCTAAAAATAAAATAATAGGTAAAAGTAAATAAAAAAAGAGAGAGTCTTAACATGAATTTAACAGGAGAAAATTTTCGTGCAATGATTTTTATGACTTTCGTAGTCAATCGTGATGTGTAATAATATCTGACGTGTATTTTTTTTGTATGATGGCACAGCTGATGCGTGTCCATCTCTTCAATCTTACCATCAAGCGCATCCTGTTCGCCTTGCCGCCTCTTTCTCAGTGGGTGTTTCCTTTCGAGGAGTTGCTATAAAATATATACATTTCGCAACATAGAGGATCAAAAACAGTTTCTGCAGAATGGTACACTACCGTCTTGCCGAATTGATAACCTCGTCCTGTTAAACTGGGTAAAAATTTTATTTATTTTCAAAAATTAAAGAAAACTTAAAGAAACATTTTGCTGAGAGACATATTGCCGTCACGTTAATTGGTCAAATTGACGTGAATCAATATTGCGTCCTTTTTTATAAGAACTTTCAGTTTGACCCTCGTAGTCAATCCACCGACGCATAACACCCTGTTGATTTACTGGTCTGTGTGGTATGTATGTGGTATCATAGCTCCTGAAATAATAAACTATATGATATGATAGAGATATTATTTTTTTTTATTTTTATTTGAAAGGTGAATTAGTCGGGAATGATTTAGCTATGTTTGATGAAAATCAGACCAAGGCCGCCGCCGCTACAAAATAGCGGAGAAAATATGTTTTCACGAATCCATCATAATGGATATTAAAAGAAAGAAGAACTTTATTAGTAAAATAATATGATAAATTTAAAATTCAAAGTAGCCGCCACTACAAAATGGCATACTATTTTTTTTCACTGCTCCCTTATTATAGATTGGTATAAAATGAAAGGGGTTGATTAGCAGAATCCACTATGATGCATTTCAAATCCAAGGTTTTCACGAAATATCTACCACAAAAATATCAAGCAACCGAAGGGAAAGATGTTACACATCAAATAGTAACCTCACAACAAATTGATAAACACCAATCAAAAATATTTGAGGTAAGATTAATAATACTTCTTTTGTTTTTTATCTCCTAATTATTTTACTTGACTGCAATCTTTCAACCAGCTTCTTTGTGAATATTTTACTGTTGTTCTAACTTTTATAATCTACAATAGCTATTCGATTTCCAAGGTTAGCCTTGTGATAAGTGATACCCACATAAAAATGTTGATAAAATGTATTTTATTATTACTTTTATATTTAAAATTTACAATGTAATTGATAACCTATGTAAAAACGTGTAACGTTTCTAGCAGGTGTCCACTGCCGATCATGCTCAAATTGTTATCAATTACATATATTAAAAATTAACATGTTTACATAATTATATTCAGTGAAAAACGGCTGAATAGATAGATTTCGATGATACTTTTTGTGGAGATAAGCTATAAATTAACTTATACCTATGGAATAGTGAAACTAAAAAGATTGAAGAAAAATATGTAGAAAAATTATTTACTCAAGGAATGGGGGATTATGAAGTTTACTGGTAAACATGTACCTAAAGATATTCACCTAAAATATGTATTATATTATTAATACCGTCTTGTTTAGTTAGCACCAGCTATATATATGGGTATAAGAGTTGTGTTATTTAAAACGTTTGATTGTGAAAATGTACGAGTATGTAATGTGTAGGTAGCATATAATTGCCGCGATTTGTATTGTGCACGTTTTTAGTCGTGCAAAAAACAACATCATATTAACCCAGGATGGGCCTTTATAGCACAGCATTAAAACATGTGATCATTAACCTGAATGAAGCCTTTACAGCGGGAACAGTACTTCAAGGTTGCAATTATCACCAAACTAGAAGGTGACCGTTGCGAACAAGGGGTGTATGTACTCAAACAATTCGAGTATCATGAACAAACCCAGAGCAATAGGGATACCTACCCTAAGGGTTTGCTTCGACTTTTATCAGAACTACCTATAGATAAGTGGCCTAATTTAAATCTACTTTCAAAAATGTATAACTACATATTGCTATCTTTTTGGGTCTAACATTTTTTAAACAAAACTCATTGCAAGCTTGTTTGTAGTAGGTATGTATGTATGTATAAGTTCCTCTTTATGCAGGTTGCTTGAACGAGATTGCTCCCTGCAATAAGGCCGTCACTAGTGGCACTAGTTCTATTATAAATTTTCTGTTTGTTTGTTTATGTCACAATAAAGACTTTTCTATCTATATCATTTTTATAAAACGACAATGCACAATAATCGTTTTGTGAAGAAAATAAGTACCTACCTCTAGTTTATGAAGTCACATTTATCATATAGCCTTTTTTTCCTATACTAGAACTAATTAATTATGAAAATAAGTAACATTTAATTGTATCTAGTATTGTTTGATTTTATTTGGAACTTAAAGATTTTAAAATTTAAAACAAAAATGAATAAGGTCACTTCATTGTATTGTAGATTAGTTTGAAACGCGTCTTAATTTCTGGTGAGGCTGGGCCGCATAACAATGAGTAACAAATGGATTCTAGAACGCGTAGTAGTGCCTAATTTATATCGACCCGCGTCCAATTTTTTAACAGAATGGGAAAACCGTATTCGACGCAAGTTCTTTTTGCCTCGAAATAATTTGGCTATTATGTGATGACGTTTGTAAGAGAAGGCACGAGCAAATGTTCCAGAAATTTCGTTGCAACCTGAATGATTGTTGCAAACCAGTTTGACTTTATCTTTTATGTTACTTACGTAAGTTAAACATGACTATTTATGACTTTTTTTTCCAAGTTTATTTCCATTTTAATTGTAACAATAAAGTCGTTCACCTACTTGGTTATCGCGAGTAGGTATTTGTTTGTAAACGAATTAATTTATTACCGCAGTAACAACAAACTCACATCATATAATACACTAACGGTTCGCCCCGACTTCGCCCGTTGTACATATATAGCCTATAGCACTCAGGGAATTCCGTAGATATCCAAGGATCCAATATTTTTGAAAACGGTCCAGTAATTTGTGAGATTATCGCGAACGAAAAATTTCTTTAGCTTTATAATATTAGCATAGATACATAAATATAAATATGCCTACTGATCACTACTAATAGCTAAACTACGAGTAACTTTGGTGAAATGCATATACCTTTGAAAGATACGTTATCAGTGCAGTTTACTTGATAACCTGCATTTTTTCATTCGGTTACATAGTAGGTATAATTGTTTTTATTTAATTAGGTAGCAGACATTACCATGATTAGTTTACCTGTTACTTAGGTACAAACCAATTTCAAAATAACTTTGTTTTTTGTTATAATACCTAGTAACTTGATAACTGACTGACTCTTCTTTAATACAGTTGGTTATCCAACCGTGCAAATACGGGAATGGTTAAAATATAATTTGACAGGTAAAACGACAAATTGTTGTAATCGCAGAAACCATGAATAGCAATTAGAGTTTGTGTTAGATATGTTATTTCATCTATCTTATTACAACAAAGACATTTTTCTAATGAGTACAATAGTAGAGGAAGACCTTAGGAAGTCTGGATGAGCCGTACGAATGAGGATAAATGAGCGAAACTGATGATTGTTGAAATGATGAGTGATGAAGATGAATAGAATAAAGTTGGTAAGCTGCCAATAACAGGCGGAAAGGTAATGTGAAAATTTAAAATTATCCGGCTTACATTTTTCCAGAGAAATTACAAGGCATAGGGATAGATAGATAGATAGATACTTTATTGTACACACCAAAAACAAAGAAAAAACACGTATACAGGATAAGAATATAACATCTTGTCTCTGGGTTACGAGCGCAGTGCAAAGGTAGGTAACGATTTGGGACTCTTCTTATTCTACTAGCTGCGTGTCACTATGCTGTTGTTTACTATTAAGTATACGTCCTGTTCATCTTGTTACTATTTACTATAAAAAAAGTCAGGGAACAAAATAAGAAAATATTGTACACCATAGATATAATTCTAGAAATTATCATTAAACGTCGTTTTTGTACTTGAATGCCTTCTCGTCTAATGTTAAGCGACAATGCGTTTATGATGGAGTCAGTTAAAATAGATGAAATCTGTACCCTCTAGACTAGATGATACCCAGATTATATCTATCAGGAAATACCCACTCGGACAATGCATTGGAAACGCATGACTACGCAACGCAAAACTTTGTGTTGACTCCATCCGCTCTAGTCTCTGAGACTAACCGAAGAAACGATGTCACTTTCTTTACGAGCAGTCTGATAAAAGAAAGGGCAAGGTTAAGGTCATAAAGTCATTAGATTCAGTAGTGTATCTACTTACTTAGTCTGTGGATACAGTTCATTACGAGTAAGTATATCATGTAGATCATTTACACACTCCGAAAGGCTCAGTATCCCAGCTCACTTGCAGTGCGTACAGCATGCTGTGCAGAGAAATATACCTCCATGCAGGCTACATGCACAATAGTACAATACAGTCCAATACAGGGTCGGTCCAGATAGAAAACTATCACAGAGAATATGATTGAACTTTGTATCTTAAAAATAAGTAAACATTTTGTATTTTATCAAAATACTAATACATGTTGTCATTTATGAGTGATACCTATATCTAATGTTATTAATAACCAAAACCTGTTAACGCACATACGTAAACGTTAATTAGTTTACATAATAACATTAAGCGGTTATCACTTTCCGGTCGAGAGATAAAAGTGTTACTTATAGTGTCAATACATAAATAAACGGATTTTGATTAGAAATGTTATTAGGAGTTATTAGGATTCATTTTAATACACAAATCTTCAAAATGGCAATATGCATTGGTACTGTAATGAAGGCTCTTAAAATAGATTTAACTGATTCGACGTGAAATCCAAACAAAAGTTTATTTTAAGTACAGTAAATGTTACTGCACAATCTTTCTTCTTCGTCTTTTTGTAAGGAATCCATCTATTAAAAACTATTAAAATCAAAACTTATTTTTTAATTAACTCTCTCGAACCATGATATATATATATTAGTTTTTTAACTGTGGCTTACGTAAATAAAGTATTTACTGGATATTCTTTACAATATTTTCGTTCTCATGGAATGTGGTGTAAATTAGGCTAGATTGTAATAAGTATTAGGATCCAAAGAAACTAGGTGAATAATTTTAGAAAAAAAATAAAATGGAATGTGGTATGGTTAAATTTGTATCATAAATCTACCATTGCTAAATTTTAACATTTCAGATTATGTTTTAAAAGTACCGTTACTTTCTCATACCATCAATTTCGATGAGATTTAATCAAGGACAGAAATATGCCTGGGTAATGGGTAGGTATACCAGAAACTTTTCATGATCGGGATCATTTTCTAGGTTCATTCACAGTTCTCCGTGTGAGTAATCTAAAATACCGTATTAATTATCCGAAAAGTAAAGTAAAAAAACAGTTACCAGAAATGTTTTGTGTATGTTCAAGTATATTTAAGAATGGTTAAATAAAGTTAAAAATTAAAATGGAAAGTAAAATAAAAAATAATCTCCGAATAGCCCACCCCTAACTGCTCCCGGCTCAAATGTGCCCGTGATGCTCGCCGCGTTCCCACGCTGAATGGAAACGGCCAACCTTTGCTTCACCTTTGTTCCAGGAACGCGCCGGAGCGGCAGTCACCCATATTCTCCTTGAGACTGCGCCCTGATTCTGCGAGGAACCCTTTAGCCTCTGCCCCCCAACACCCCAAGGTCTCCACGGCAACAGGCACAAAGTCGTACTGCGACATCAATATATCATACTTTCGTTACAATAAATTAATAATCGGTCCACTTTCAACGTGTAATTAATTATCACCAACAAACAAGACTAACTTGTCGCTATAAACGCTTATCACCTACTGTAAAAAAATTAACTCTTGTACTAATTATTTATTTACCTTTACTCTGATGTAGAGTGTTTCATAAAACAATGTTATTAATAAAATATAACGAATACATTAAAATTAACAATATAATTAACATTCCAACATTGTGCAGATCCCATGCGCTATACTGATTGCGTTTTCCTCAACATTCATCTGCGTCTTCCTGTTGTTGATCTACTAACACATAATGTAGGCACTTGCGGACTGTTAGTACTGCTGGCCGTTACGTGCCTTAACAGCCGTACAGCCTCATAGCTGCGCTTAGTCCATTATAGAGCATGAGCTAACCGGTAGCTGATCCATCTTTATAAACGACATTGTTTATTTTATAATTCGCTACCTACCGCGACACCCTGCCAGCGAAATTGACCGGGAACATCATTGCGAGTCCGGACTACGTGCGAGCAACACGCGCCCGAAATAATAAAACGATTATTTTTACAAATAATATTTCAGCGCGAATTATCTGAAAAATAATAATTTGTTTTATTGGCGAGCCGCGTAGCTGTGAAACCGTAGCAGTCGTCTACGAGAGCGCGCGCCGTGTTTCAGTGGACTCCGGCTTCGAATTTTGTGTTTCCGATTTCTACCTACGGGTTTTGAAGAAAAATGTCAACAAAGGGAGCGAACAGTGAGTTTCCGCGTGATATTTTATTTATATACGTATATTTTATTAAGCCTTTATTTTATTCGCGTTTTTACGCAAATACAGGTTAGATTAGAATTTTCTTGATTTTTTAATTGTTTTATATTTATTTATATTTTGTTGCGTTTCCACATTTTTACTAAGGTTTTAGTTATTCTAATTTTTTTGCAAAATTATTTATTTTATTTAAAATCTAGATTTTTAAAAGATCTATCCAAATCAGCTATAAGTTCATTCTTAAAATAAATAAAAAATCTATGCTACATAACATAATTGTATTGACATCTAAGTACACAAATACACATGGAAAAATACTAAAAAATGTGCAGACGGAGTTCGAACGTACAACCTCACGATTGGAAGTCGTACGTTGTCGAAATTACGTTACCAACGTTGTAAAAACGTATGAAATGGGTTAAACTTACCAGTACTAAAATTACATTTTTTTCATATGAATCCACATCAATAATGGAGAAAGTAGTAAGTATCATCATTAATTCACCTAACGACAAGACGAAAAGAAAAACACACTAAATGTCAAAACGGACGAAACATTTGAAGAGTCGAGTTTAGTGTTTCGTTTTCAGACCATTTTAATTCTAATTACAAAATTAAGAAACAAAGTAACGACTACCAAGTCCTTCTATGTTGTATTTTTGATAATATTTTAATACGTGCTACCTAAAACTTTTGTTATAATTTGAGTGTCTTTGTTAGACGTTTTTTAAAAGACTCAAAACACTTATTCATTTGTAAAAAGTGTTTGTTACCACTCAAATGCAAAATGTTTATTCTTGAATGAATTTGCTAATTGTTTCTTTATCGATCTTATAAATTTTCCATACACGTTATTTTTTTTAAAGTACTAATAACAATTTATTTTAATAACTTGTGGTTAATTACAATTTTACATCCTTAGATAGTCATGTACTATTTATTCTAAATCCTACAAAATTTCAATATTACAACCATATCGTACTACACCTATACAGATGTAAACCATGCTATCTGGTCCTGTTAGTGTGTATTTGATTAGCATTAACCAAACAAGCTAATTTCAATATTACCGACCGACCGTTCTGCTAAGTTATCTTGAACAATACGTTAAAGGTATCCAAATATGAGATCTAATATACTTCAATTTAAACAATACTATTAAACATTGTGATGGGTTATGGTGTTACTCTGAAACAGTCATTTTTACTGACGATTGCGTCAAACTTATTTCTTCAAATGGATAATGGAAAACATAATATTTATTCATACAGAATAGCTTACCATCATGCGGTTTGATAGTAGTCAAGTTAAAACATAGGTTAGTACGAGTATATGTTTAAAGTTGACAAATGTAAACGTATACCGATCGCAGATTTTCCTTTCAAATAACAATTAGTGTACGTCCTAATGTACGTAAATAAATCAGGGGTGACGTAATTAAAATTATAAATGACTAGCAACGCCCCGTGGATTTATCCGCGTTGTTCCCGTTATTATTTCCATTATTTTCCCGCGATGAAAATGTGTTATTCCAGGCTGTAATGTATCTGTCCCAAATTTTAACCCGATTCGATTAAGCATGCTGACGTGAATAAAAGTGGTCAAGCGCGAGTCGGACTCGCCCATGAAGGCTTCCGTAGTAGTAAGTAACATAATGTAAAAGTTCTTGTAGTTCGTTGTTACTTTAATCAGTCTTTTAACAATAGTCAATTTATGACGTATTAAAATAAAACTACTTACTAGATCCCATTCAAACCAATTTTCATTGATAGTTTACATGGTAATGTATATCATACACTTATTTTATTTTTGTCATTCTCTTATTTTAGAAGTTACAGGGGAGGGGGTTTACACTTTTTACCACTTATAGTCGCGCAAACTATTCAGTTCAGTTTTTGAGTTTCAGTTCCAAGTATGGGACACCTCTAAAGTTTTTTTTTTCTTTTCTATTTTTGTATCAAAATCTTAATGCGGTTTATATATTACATCTACTTACCAAGTTTCAATAATATAGATCTTATAGTTTCGGTGAAAAGTGGCTGTGACATACGGACGGACAGACAGACATGACGAATCTATAAGGGTCCCGTATTTTGCCATTTGGCTACGGAACCCTAAAAAACATCCAAACTTTAGCATTTATAATATTAGTAATATTAAAGTGTTTGTAACAAGGTCAGTTCTGACATATTTTTTCGTTGAATTTGACTTGCTGACTGCGAATGGGACTTTCGATATATTTTTGATTTATACTGATTACCGAACGGTTACCGATGTACATATATGTTACAAATTATGGTTTAACTACATTGGTAGTATGTATTCCGAGAGCTGGTAACAAATTTTGGGTAGGTATTTGAGACAAGCTGAAAACTCACAGACATTTGTGACATAGCTCTCATATTATACTCGTACATGGAGTTTCAGATCAGGCTAGTGAATAGCGGGCAAAATGGATATAATAGGAGAAACATGTGACAAGTTTTTAGCTTGCCTCATATACCTACCTACCCAAACTTTGCTACTAACTCTCGGACATATAGGTGACATCTTCATGATACCCTACATTGTAGTTTTTATGGGATCCAGAGATTTCCATTTACAAAACATGTTGAAAAATATTTACGTTTATTTTTACTCTTGTGATTACACGTTTCGTTTTGTATTTACGTTCATTCTATAAAGTGGTGAGGTTTGTAAATAATAAATATATAATAAAATGGATCGAAAGAAATTAGCATTGTTAATCCAGTAGATACCGATAATGCTTCTATGAATTATCTTCGTGAATTGCTCTTTGCGAAATCGATAAGAAAATTATCAACAAAAATTGATTTAAAACGTGAGGTAAAAGTTTAATCCTTTACAAAGATATGAAAGAAAGAAAATAATACACCGTTATCTTCGTATAAGTTGTAAATTTCGTTTCTGTCATTGGTACTCGTACCAACAGCCCAAAAACAATTATGTGCTTATCAAAATGTACATGTCTGTATACATGATACGCTACAAAGATTAGATATGTAGATGAGCCCTAGCTGTGGTTTTTGTTTTCATCTGTAACAACACCGCGCTTAGATTTGCAAGATTCGTCATGACCTTTCGTCCTCCATTAAAATAGAAGTAGACATCTAATTATAATTAGGTAGTCCTATAATATGGAATAAATGGCATGATGAGATTTGTATTCGTGAATCTGTGATCTAGAGCCCTTTTCATATAGAAAATTCCGTAGGTATCAAACATAAGGATCCAAATGAGTTGTAATTTAACCGATTATAGCGACGCTTCTGGGGGCTTACTTAATGAAAATAACTACAGATGTTAAGCCTTTCATAGATCTCGTCTTGTAACTAGCCTACGGTGCATATGAATTATAGACGATATAAACAACTCAATGCTAGATCTATTCATATGAACACTTGTCTGATATAAAAGTGTATGGAATTTGTAGATGTAAATTTAGCTATGCTTCGTGAACCTAGCTGCACAACGGCGGCGGCTGTGAGTTTCATCCGCAGTGAAAATAAAACACGCTAATTGACCTGTGATTGTTTAAAAATATTTGTACGTAGGGCGACCTACAAATGTGACACAATACATGAAGATACTGTTACGATTGGGATAGTGACATAGGTACATGGTTGATGCGTGAGGAAGTTTGCATAACCGGATTTTTTTCAATCATATATCTCTTTAAAATAAGTATTGAAAATTTATTATTTGGTGCTCCCTAAAATTGTAGAAATTAGGCCAAACCAAATTTGCCTCATAGCATTGAGTAAGGGATATAAAAATGAGAAACTTATTATATTAACATAACCAGCCCACTATTCCCACTGCTGAGACTCGGGGCCTTCTCTCGCAAGGGGAGTCAAAGCTTCTCTGGCGCAAGGAGAGAGTCAAAAATTAAACAAACATGCAATGGTTTTTCAGTAAGTCATGTTTTATAAAGTAGCCTATGTTTATGGGTTGCACAACATCACATAATATACTGCAGCTTTCGCACTAGGCAACGCCTGTGACGCGGGAACCAAAATACGAATTTCCAAAATGTTGAAACACCTCTCATTGTACAAAATACAAAATAAATTGAAAAAAAAAAAAAAAGAGTTTTGTTGCTCAATTACATCGACACTGCTGAATGGATCGAAATGGTTGAAATTTGGAAGACAGATTACAGTCTGGAATAACAAAATAGCCATTTTTTAAAATACCGGGAACGGGATGGGTAAAACCGCTGACACGGCTAGTGTTACCATAAATAGCTCAGAAGAAAAACAAAAGTTCCTTCGCGTGATACTAGAACAATAGTAGTTTGCATCACTTGCCAGTACGCTCGCACGGTTTTCAATATTTACGCTAGAGACAGACCGAATCAAATCACTGCTAGAATGACCATAGCATTTTCAATCTAGCAACAGATTTGCCGGCTTGCCTTTTCACATTTAATGTTGTTACGTGTCTAAGATATAATTATGTCCGTGATATTTTCTTTTAAAGTAGAACCTATCTATTATAGTACAATGACACACATAATATTTTGACAGAATATAGGTATTTGCATTAAAATGGCAACCGAGAATGGCAATTGTTTTAGTATTTGACATTGTTAGCATTCTAAAACAATTGAATTTAACCCAGAAATTGTATAGTAAATTTCAAACTAAAAAAATTATACAATTTTTAAATATTAAAGTGAAAGCTTATTAAAAACGCGCGTTGGGTTTTTTTGAGATGGGAAAAATAAATGGAACTCGCGATACTGTAACAGTTACCGCTGAATACAAGTATATAGATATATACTATCAGAGCCACCCGGTTTTACTCGCGTAGTTCTCATTCCCATTATTTTTTTGAGATAAAAAATAGATTATGTTTTCTTCCAGACTATATATAATCTGTGTTCTAAATTTCAACCCAATCCGTCCATATGTTACGACGTGATTGAGCAGAAATCCTCGACTGACATTAATGATATTACTAGCAGCGTTCCCTGGTTTTACTCACGTAGTTCCCGTTCTCGTTATTCCCCCGAGATAAAAGGTAACCTATGTGTTCTTCCAGACTATAACCTGTGTTCCGAATTTCAACCCGATCTGTTCATACGTTAAGGGTGATCGAGCAACAAACATCCGAACAAGTAAACATCCAAACATTGACATTTAAAATATTAGTAGGATGTGCTTATTTGCGTAATAATTGTTCACGTTTTCACCTCTTCAGCACTTCTAGAGTGTGACTGTATTATCTTTTCTTCTAATTTTCTGCCAGAATAGTAAGTAGCATTGAACTAAATCTATTTTTGTATTAATGCAAACGTACCAATGAGAATCAACTCAGTATTATTTATTAAACGTACAATTTCCTATATCTATCATTACATTTCAATTGACCGAGCGACTTTTAGTAGTGCCCGTTGAATTGAGAGGAATTTGTTTGTTATTATTTTTAACTATTAAAGTGATACAAATTTATATCACTGTAAATGTATCATCCGACACTGATGAGAGTAATTGAAATTTCATGATATAGTCAATTCAATTACCGGCGAGACTATATTGTTTTAGGTGTTAAAACACCTAAATATTTCCTGGCATATTATCATTACTTATTATTTGTATCTTAAATACTATCTCGTATGGTTTTGTTTTAAAATTTAATTCATTAACTTGATGTATTTAAGTTTTATTTATATATTTTATATTATATTTTATATATTATTTTTATATTTTAACTATAGTTAGGTATAGACCAGGAACTATATTGTTAACTATTATTGATCAATTAACAGATACCAAAAGAGTATCATCAAGGGTCCATTATGAGAAACAATGAAGAACATATCCATGATGTAGTCGTTCTTGCTAAACTAGCACTTGAATACAAAATGTTATATACTTTTAAATCGAACATGATGATGGAGGAATAGATTACAGTCTATCTATGTAAAAAATGGTTGTGTAATCTCTAGTTTTTACGAAACATAAAAACCAAATATTTTAGTTTTTGCAAACTACTCAAGTATGGCGTGTGAGTATTGTATTTTGACATCAAAAGGGCATCAGAAGCATTAATTAATGAGGTATTATGAGTTTTTCCCCAACATCTAAATGAATTATACATACTCAAATTCTATTACAAAATTGAATCAAAGTTTTTGTGAGATTACTTATAGGGATGGGATGGGATTAATTATATCATACTATTGCTTTATCTGTAGTATAAATCATGAAACATATTAATGATATTATTAGCGCATGTCATCGAGCGAGTTGAGCTTGTATGTGTTGTGATGTCAGGTAGTAAACTTTTGGTAAAACTGGAAGTTTTGTATATAGTGTCCCCCATTATTATTTCGATACAAATTAAATTACGTTGCAATGACAGCTTTTTATTTTCTTTGAATTTGTAAACATTAAACAAATTACGG
The DNA here is from genome assembly GCA_017562165.1 of Ectropis grisescens. Lineage (NCBI taxonomy): Eukaryota > Metazoa > Arthropoda > Insecta > Lepidoptera > Geometridae > Ectropis > Ectropis grisescens. The sequence goes on along the minus strand of CM029781.1, from coordinate 9,140,770 downwards.
AAAAGTGATAATTTTTCTGATACATCCATATAAGTTAATAATGGACACCTATTCGTTAGTTGGTTATCCATTACAGCTTTATTTGCACTTGTCAACCCTATTTTGTTTGAGTATATGACTATAGAATTCCTTATTTCTATCCAAAGTTATTTCCGTCCGAAGTCCGAAAGGTCATCTTGCCGGCAGATTTTTTATGCAAGTTCTGGGATTTTACCGATAACCTAAACCTTCTTAAACAAACAATTTCGGCTGACGTTTTCATTTTTTGTGCATCTTAGTCTAATTAAGAACTGGGAATCCCAATGCCACGGCTGTTGAGCTTCTAATGACTACTTTTGATGAGTAAAATTGAATGAATACCTACTTATAAATAACACTTCTGGTGAAATAATAACATGCCATTCGACAGCGAAAAAACGTGTGAAAAATAAATTTGCTTGACTTCAATGAAGTCACTGTGATATAATCAGGTATATTGATATATTTTGGATAAGACAAGTAAATACCTAACAACTTTGTAAAATAAAATTGATTTTCCTTATTCTTTCAATTCCACGTTTCCTGTTAATGATATCAACAATCCTTACGTGAATCATACGGTGCTAAAAATGGCTAAAAGTCTTTTCGATAAGCTGAGCAGTGTCTTATTTTTCTGTAAATCCACCAGCTCAAAGCCCGCTTCCTGAATGACCGGTAGTTTCACAGAGGTAAAGCGTTCAAACTTTTGGGCTTTATATTAGTATATAGATAGAAGTATATTCTAACTTTTCGTATTTGTCGTTTCTTCTTTTGCTCGTCGTTTAACATTTTCGGTACCCAACGTATATTTATCTAGTATGACGGATCTTCCATACTACCTCGATGTTCTTCCCAGCTTAAACTCTTTAGCCCAGCGTGCAACTGTGGAAATTATTATTAATACTTTTTTTCACGGAACAGTACCCAACTTTTGGATACTAATTTGGTAAGTATATTTATCGATACCTTCTTCAATTGCTAGTTTGTTCAATTTCTGTTGAACATAAATATTTGTATTTAGTTCGGGTATGGAAGTTTTTAATTTATCAGATTAATCAATAAAGTATCTAACTTAGCAATGCAACTGATTCCATTGTTCCTCTATATGTCAGAAAGGGCATACACAGGTAGCCTCTATCAAACATCTCGTTCTTTCCACTTTAACGTGTAATTATCTTTATGAAATTATTTATTTCATTTAATTAACAGTACATGCCTACTTACAGACACTACTTATAATTTCGATGCCGTAGGTTCTTGTTTACTGTATACTATAATTATTGTGTAGTGAAAGTATTGCCTCTTTATCTTACAAAACTAAGTAGACCATGTTCATTAGTAACTGTCATTAATCTGTTCTGTCATACAATACCATTAGAACAATTTCTATTTACCCATTTTAGTTCGTTGTCATAATTAACTTTCACTCTATATTATTTAATTCTTTTGTTTCGGATTTTTCCACAAAATTTGATATTCGTCATTGAATCAATTTAAAAAAATGCCGTGTATCAATATTCTATTGAATATTTAAAGTTTGTTGCTAGGAGATGTTAGTACTTTTGTTTAAAACATACAACGCCACTACGCCACGCGTACATACCACGTGTTTTCCTCTTGTAAGAAACAAACGACGGTTAATTACGACAATAGGTAGTTTTAAGTTTAGCTAGATTCATAAAACCTATAGAAAACATTTCAAGCGATATATCTCCAATACTTTTAGGATGTGGGCTGTAAGTTCAAATTTTTACCGTCAAATTCTCAACAGAAGTTGCCTGTGATTCCAGATGTAGAGAGCGGCGAAGCCGCGCCTGAGGGCGGAGCGCCCGCGCCGCCGCCGAAGCCCCGACCTGGTAAGATGCTATATGCAGATGCACTGCATGGCATGAGGGGCTTCAAACACTGTGCCGTCTTATTTTTCTGTTTTATAAACGTGACATATTATTGGACTTCCTATACATAGTCTGTTTACACATTTTCAATTTTAAGTAAATTTACTGCGGAATACTTAGAACTACTTTTACATAATTCAGTTTACTGGTTTACAGTATTACCAGAACATCAAAGTAAACAATAAAAGTTATGGCTATGTTGTTTATTTCCTATGATGTGCACGTATCATCCGAGTTTTAATGGGAATTGTATCGTTTTGTTTTAATTATTAATTACAGTTTTTTATTGAAACAACAAACATTGCTTCGATCAAAAATTATTTGGGTAATTGTTATCTTGTATATTTGACAACGCATTTATAACAAGAAGGCCTAGAGAATGAGGTCGTTCGTCTAAAACTGTTTGCGTTTAGAAATATTGTTTTCATTTTAAACGACTGTCAAATGTGAGCTGCATTTTAAAGGTTCCTTCCTGTTCGTTCTGTTTTGATATATATTTCTGAAGTATCATTCTTGGCACTATTATAATCATTATCATATTAATCACCAACGGTAGATTTTTCTCTCATGAACGGAAACACTATCATAATATTTATTCTTTTTCATTCCACCAATGTAATGTTGATCTTCGTTCTACATATTCCATTATAATAAGGTATCATCACAGGTTTCACAATTTCAGAGCATGGCATGATACGCAAAGCACCGTATAATCATGTAGTTAAGGTGTCTACGTCTACTCTCACCTTTGGAATTAGAGCATCATTCGACGGTAGTGGTTGCTGGTATTATTGTTATGTAAGGAATCTGGGCTGTCCTATGGTAAATGTGACTTGTATTGATTTGTTGTCGAAGCATGTATGAAAAAAAAACCTACAAATGTTTGTAAATTGGTCGCAAAATTCAAATTGGTATATAACTAAACAAGTTTTCGTCTCTTATACTAGATGCCTCTTTTTGTTAAGTATCTACACCAAAAATTTAATTTAAAAACAAATACTCAAGACAATTTACGATAACAAATACGTTGAAACTATTTATGCAAATTCTGGTATGGTATAGTTTGGTATGGTATGGTACCTTCGTTTAATTATATCAATAATATTTTTTAATGATTTACAAACTAAATAAAATGAAAGGTTCTTAGTATAAACAAAAAAATAAATAAGACACACAACACACATTTTACAATACAAATAAATACACATTTTACAAGGCAAATATGTATAGCTAATTTTTTTCATATTTAGCCCTAAATTTACAAAAAGTTGCACGCTAGTTGTAAATTATCTAGATATCAGACAGTTGATAAGTATGATGTCGACTTTTTAATACACACCTACTTATGATACATAGGAACACCGAACAAATATCTGTTTTTGTCATACATAAATTTGTCCTCGATGAGAATCGAACCTACGAGCTATTACTTATTGATTCATTTTTATGAATTGAGCTCCGAGACCATACAAAATAATTTTAACAAAAAAGAACCGACTTTCAACAGAAAACTTATACAGTAAATAAGTTTTTCTGGATTTCTCTAAGATGTCATCATCAGATTCTGGTTTCCTTATCATGGCACCACCCTTGGAATATCTTCTTTACAACAAAACAAGAATCATCAAAATCGGTTCATAAACGACGAAGTTATCCGCGAACACACATAAAAAAATATATATACGGTCGAATTGAGAAACTTCCTTTTTTGAAATCGGAAGCCTAATTAATAAATAAATAAATAAGAAGCAGAAAACGCTAATTTTAATAATTTTAATAATTAGCGTTTTCTGTATTTACAAAAATACATTTATAGAAGTTGAATACATTATACACGTTATCGAGATAAGAAAAACACTAATTAGAAAAATCACAAGATCATAGAAGATAAACACTGATGGAGCGATATAAATTGTCGGCTTACAAATAAATCAATATAATCAATCAATTAATTATAATTCCTAATCGGATAATCCGACTCACTTTCTTGATAATGATTACTTTTTGTATGATAGAGTGAGGAGACGAACCAGACGTTGTCCTGATTGTAAGCAATATTAGTGCCAGCACTACGCTCTTCAGCCAGAGATATTAGATCTTTGTGACCTGATATATAATACCTCTAATCCTTGTAATATTTTCACCAATTAAAAACATGAAAATAATTTAAGCCGATTTATGGCACAGCTGAAATATATTTTCGATAGGTACACTGAACTACGCAACGCAATAACCACAATGGTAACGCATTGAAGACATTGAGGACTTGCAGGGTACTCCAAGGCAGCCTTTAGTGATTACCATCACGCAGATCATCCAGTTTTTCCCCAAGTATTTATGGATAATAAACAATTGACCGGATAATTAGCTCAGTAAACCAAACAGTTACATCACAAACTTATCTTTAATCACGCTAAAGTTCGAACGAATAAGCCACAAAACATTACCTTTCTACTTGGCATCTATTAACTTGTTTCAAAACGAACACATCTCTTGTTTTATTTTATCTATTGATTTTTATTCCACCTCAGTCGAAATTTACTAATTTAGAGGCTTAGACTATTGGAAATAAAGTTCAATGTGTATAATCAAAATATTGATAGAGATGTTGTTTAACTGGTGAAAGGACACGTGAAAGTCTCCACTTAATACCGTTCCCAATCTTTGTTACATTATTTATTGTATAACAGGTTACATCATTAGGAAGCTATACGGCGTGAAGGGCCTTATTACAAAATGGTCTCATGTCCAAAGTTTGTATAGATACAAAAACAAATGTCATAAAAAAGAGGTTAAATTTGAAGTTAAAACATTTTGGGTACAAATATGTAGTGGTAGGACTCTTGGCAGAGTCCGCCTGGGGAAGTACCACACCTTTGCCAGTTATTCTACCGCCAAGCAGTAATGTGCCAATGTTACTGTGTTCCGGTTTTAAGGGCAATGTTTCCAGAGAAATTACAGGGCTTAGAGATATAAGATCTTAGATCTCTGGGTGACGAGCGCAGTGCAGTGCTAGGTAATGATTTGGACTCTTCATGTTCCAATAGCTGCGTGCCACTGTGCTGTTATGTGTCAGGCATGTTGCTTACCATCAGGCACATGTCCTGATAGTCTCGTCACTGTTTATTTAAAAAAAAATATTGAATCTACCTAGAAGTGATCGATGTTAGCGATATCGCTAACATCGATCACTTCTAGGTAGCCTATTTATAGATTTACTTATTGAGACAGTTTTTTTAAAGTAAGTATGGGCAGTGGTGTGGTATTCTTGATACATGTTAGGGATTTATAATGACACAAATATAATAACATATAAATAGGTAAGCATAAAAAATACAGTTCTCTAATTCGTCAGTTTCTAAATTTTTGGATGTGGTTGACGATATCGGGACAATATGATGTATGATCAATCACTCTTGTGTACCTATTAGGTAATTGTTTATAGAATTCAAAATTTATAATAATGACATTTTAACATATAGGTACTGTATGCAATGAAAACTGGTATTCAGTCGTAATATCGTCTGTCTGGAACAATACGTTATACCCCTAATCGACCACTCCTGTATTTACTCTGGTACCAAGCCCTTATTTGTTCACAGCGAGCATAGAACCCGTATCACCCACCACCACTTTGCCGTCACTCATTCTCGTATTATACCTACACACATGCACACACGGCGGTTGTAACGCTGCCGAAAAGTCGAGGTATTTAAACAATGAATTATTCGTGATGCAGCTCTGTACTATATAAACATTATGTACACACGCGTTATATAAATGAATAGGCGCAAATTCAGGTAACGTAGTAACTGCAAAGTTTAAATTATTAAGTCTAGAGCGAATCCGTTTCTATTAGGTTGGCGCGCTCCACCATGGATCGCATCATTGCGAAATGACGCTCAAGATTCTATTATTGATAAAAAATATTTACTTGCAACATTTATTATACCAATAGTTCGGCCAAATGTGAGTTCAATCATTCGCAGTGTAGTTTGCCCATTCTATGACAATAAAGTTTATATGGGACCACCTCTGAACCAGGATCTACCAAACAAAAAAACACCAACAAAATCGATTCACAATTGGCGGCGCTATCGCGTAACATACATACAAAAAAATATTTAACTAAATAAAGGTTATCTGGAAGAAAGCGCTTTTAGCGATGAGATCGCCTTTTGTGCCCATTATGTTTTGTTATTTTATAAGTTACTTGTTGACAACTTTGTTTGAGGTTTTGCGAATTGAGAACCTCTTCCTTTTTTGGAGTCGGTTAATAAATTATGAAGTATGTAAGTAGAGCCTTTATTACCTAAACTAAATTACTATGAAAACTACGCTACATATTTAATTTACACTAAGCACATTAGAATGATTAATAGACAGGTATAGGTCTAGAAATAATCAAATTGAGCAAATAGTCTGAAATAACATAAGTGCGCACTTATGTCAGGCTATTTGGGTTCCAAAATTTAGCTTGATCCCTTCAGCTTTTACTACGTGATTGAGCAACAAACATCCAAACATCAAATTAATGGGATTTAATTATGCATACTATATCAAACTGGCCTCTCTGCACATAAACATATGTCAAATAATATTTCTCTTGTAAAATAACCGGTCCAAGCAGTCTACTAGGCAAGCAGACGGACATGGCGATATTTCAAAGGTTCCTTAACGGTTAAAGTCAACGTTTTTTATTGATATATATACATTTACAAGTCAGACATAAGAAATCGTATAACAATAATTATACGCATTACCAAATGGAATTTGAGAAAAATAATATAAACTAGACAATGTCATAATAAATAATAATCATAATAAAATAATGCCAAATGGAATATAAAATAGTAAATAATTAATAACTACCCAATAATTTAAGGGCGTGTGGGCCGTAATTTTGAATTTTTAAAACAACTTTAAGACCTTTAAAATAGTGTATTAAACTCTGAAAAAAAATATATGTAATAGTTAAGGATCTAATCCAGTGCAATTCGCAGTCAGTAACACGATTTAATGAATTTTACTTGATAGAAAAAAATCCCAAAGTTACCCCTTTTCAAAAAGTTATTTCAAGTTTATGACTAAACTAATGAATTTTTTTACTAAATTTTTGTACTCAACGAAAGCCATTAAAAAGTTATAGATGCATTCGCAGAGTTTGACTTGATAAAAAAGTATCAGTTATTCACTATGTTTTAATATCTACCATATATGCAATTTTGACAACCGATAAATTTTAAATATTACGATCACAGTGCCACAGTATAACAATATCAGTTGGTATTACTAGTGAAGCACGCTATGATCTTGATTTTTGATACCGTTTTCATTGGAATTGCAAATAGACGCTGATACTAATTAGTACGCTGTTTACTTTATGTTGTAGACCAAAAGGGGAGTCTCAAAAAACTGACGTCGATAACACATCAGTAAAAAATTCAATGCGGATGCAATGGAAAATAGATAAGTATCCGTAAAATATTCGTCCGTTAAATCAGAGATCGGGATAAGGAAATAATGAGAGGGGAGAAATCCCCTGCGTAAATCCCCTAATATAAATGCAAGTTAGGTATCATAAATTATACCTAACTTGCATTTATATGCCATTTAGGTAAATTCTTTGGTAGTAAGGTACTTAGTACTTGGAAGAAAAGTCCTCACATACAGATTTTACCACTTTGGAAGAGACTTTCGCGCAAACTATTCAGTTTAGAAAAAAATGTTAGAACTTCAATACAATTTTGAACACTTTTCCATAGATACACGTATGGTTTTGTTAGAATTTTTTTATTTTTATTTCTTGTCCAAGTTTGTGACACCACCAAAATTTATTGCTTTTTCTTTTTTTTTGTATGAAAATGTTAATATTGTTCATAGAAATTTAGACGCTCGACCAAATTTGATAAGAAGCCTTTTAGGCAGTAAAATTACTCGTAGAATTTAACTCTGCACTAAATTTCCGATTCGTATTTTTTATATAAGGTTTAGAATCATTTCCTGAGCATAAAACCACAAAATAATAACAAATCCAGGTGGAGCTTCAAGCGCCAGCTCGAAAAAAACGTTTTTGGCCGATATTCTGAAAAAGTTATACAGCCAGCATATATATTATTATTGTAGAAAATAAAATTTCCATCTTTTGTTGCCAGTAAACTTTTTTTCGAACTTACCGATTACGATTTATTATGCAAATTTGATGATAACAATGTAAAAAATTAAGATGTGAGTTCTGTTCCAGTAGCATAAACATGTCCCTTTTACCGGAATGGAAGAAGGGTTATGTTTTCGCGCATATCTTTATGTTTGTAAATCTTTTATTTCCACATGTCTTCCAAACGGCTGGATGGATTTTGGTAACAAAGATATTCTAAGACTAGTCTGACTTTCCAAAGTGTCCTTAGATAGTAGGTAATATTTTTTACGTGTAGATTTTTTTGTAGTCGGGGTTTTTAAATTAAAGTTATTCTATCTCATTGCTCGATGCTCGAATAAACAGCACCGTTCATCATCATGATTGAAGAGTTGAACGAAGAGTTTGGTCTCCACATTTGTAATAAGAACAACTAAGCTGTGAAACGCATTACCAGAGTGGGTTTTTGTCGAAGGTTCGAACCTTGGGGCTACGACGTACACTGTGCTTGTTTCTATTAGAGAAACAAGTTCCATCGTAGAACACATCATTTTCATCCACTATTATCGGCATAATCGCAATCGTATCATTAAAGGTTATAAATCGTAAACGGTAAGTTTTACAAAAAAAGTTTACTAGCAACAAAAGATGCAAAATTTTATTTTCTACAATTTTTGACAAAATATATAGTTTCCAAAATATCGGCTAAAACAGTTTTTTTCAATTGGCGTTTGAAGCTCTACCTGGGTCTGTGAGCATTTTGTAATTTTATGCTCAGTAAGTGATCTTTACCTCATAGAAAAAAATTGGTTTAGAAATTTAGTGCAAAGTTGACCAAAAAACCTTCTATTTTTACTGGCCTTTCATTACGTTTCAGCACATTTTTTTAAATTTTTGACGAACTTGTGAATTATTAGGAAACATTTTAAAAAGATGCATGAAATTGGAAAAGCCGTTCTCAACTTATAGTGTGACCAAAAAAGAAAAGGTTGAGTTTTGTATACCTACGAGTATAGATAAATTTAATATTTCTTCGTTTATATAGCAACAAAACTCTTATCATAAACAAACAAACATAAACAAATCTTGAACAAAAAATGAGTTTAAATTACATAGTCCAATATTTTAATGTTATTTCTGCACTGTGGCGCCGATTCCGCGGTCGGTGACGGTCGCGACAACAAGACAGCGTTAAATGCCTAATTTGACAGAACTACCTGGCCTTAATTTCAATTCTTTAAAAAACTTCATAACTGTTAAACATTTGCTCGATAAGAGCCGGCCTTTGAGCTCACCCTTGAAGCTGCTCTAGCTCACAAAACAGAATAAATGGTTTATCCAATAATTCTATTCTAGCATAATTGGCTGAATAAAAAAACAACCGTTGGATCACAGTTTATAAATAGCAAAAGGAAACACTAAACAAAACGACATCTCCCACACTAGCAGACTAGCTATGCCCCAGATACGTTACTATTCTGTGACATGGGATATTTGGGTTAGCACATCCTTTGCGTGAATTTCGTAGTAATGCACACAACGACAATATTTTAGTTCGTCTGTAAACAGTTGTCTCACGTTGTTTATTTATTTACATCTTAGAATATAGTATGCTTGTCTCAAATGTGTCCTGTATTCGTCTCAGAATTGCACAAATTTTTAGCTCTAGGTACGTGCACAGTGAATCAAGTAGTCTCATCTTGAGGACAGCAAGGTATTCTTTATTGTTGAGTACCGTCAACTCTATATATGAGGAACGCTTGAGACACAAGTATTATGATAGTAACAACGTCCCATCAAAGTCCATGAGATAAAAAACCTTGATGGTTCACCGTTAGGCACAATGTGTTTGTGTCTCTACTAATAAAATTAATGTTTGTCTTCAAATAAATTGCTCTTGCTTTATTGGATGTGCTTTTAGGGAACATCGACCTTCGTTTTTTGAACAACATGTGTCTGGTGAGACATAAGAAGGTCGGCTAAAATCATGTTTTCATGATGTAGAACGGTTTTGTTAGAAAATAGTCTCCATTTACCGTTAGCTTGCTTGACGTTGAGAAGTAGTGTAAACGATATTATGATTAAGATATATTATGGAGCTAATTTGCGAAGGAAATGAAATGAACGCGTACACTTTAGTAAAAAAAATCAGAGTACCGAATTTGTATAGAATTAACGTCGATAGTTATCGTGTACGTAACGTAATTTATGGACGCTATTCATCGAGTATTCTGGAGCGAAGACATCGGCAATTATTGTCCAGATTGCCCTAAGACTAGGTGGAATGGCGATATACGACCTGCTACTAGTGGTGATTGAAAATATAATACCGAGGATCTATCGAGTGGGTGGTGTTATGGACTAGTGTAGGTTGATGATGCGAGTAATTGTAGAAATACCGCCAGATCATGTAATAAAATGAATTCATCCTCATATTTTACGTTGACGTTTGTTATGAGGATGGGTGGAAATGTCATAACTAAGAAGATAATAGACATTTTAAGTGTGAAAATATCATGAAACACTCTGTCTAATATTATCCAGGCAGACGTTTGGTATATAAATATTGAACGATCGACACGATGCAACGAAATGCTTGTAGAAGAGTAGTTAATCAGACCCTCAAATCAATTCTAGAAATCATTTATCTATGTTGTACTTTGCTTGAAGTTGAATGATTTTTTTTGAAACATTTGGTAGGCCTAGTGTAGGTGGTAGTAAGTGTAGTAAGCCTTCGAAACCGTAGGACATGGGTTTGATTCCCACTTAGTGCAAATATTTATGTGATTAATCAAAGTATACTAATTAATATCCATAATGCTGAAAAAGCTAATCTTCCATAGTAGGTACAAACTTTGCCTAGTTTGGGACTAGATGGTGTTGTGTGAGATTTGTCCACCAATATTTATTTATTAAAATTAAAAATACAGTAAACCAAGAGCTGACTTCATATAGGTTATCGTATTAACTTATTCGTTCTCATCGCAACCATGTGTTGGTTAATTGTCTATTAGAAACTAATAAATCAATTACGACTGAATTAACTTTGTGAAACCAATTTAAATTATCAGTTCTGGCAAACGTGACCGTGGTATAAAGTCAGTATTAGCACGAGTGGGGTCGCTCAAGATTTGATGGATAGCAGAACCACAAAAACTGGGCCAATGCCCGCCTCTAGAAATGCGTAGGAGTGCGCAAAAGTTATTTTAGTGGATCCTTAAACGCCATTAAAAATGTGGGCAAAACGAGTAGGCAGATAATGCTCGAGGGCTTGCATACGGTTTATGGCATCGTATAATCGAGTAATCGGGCTCACTTGAAAAATAAACTTCTCGTGATGATGAGATCATTGATATTTGTTTTCGGATGGTTAGGTAGGGTGCAATGGCTTCAAATGACAGGTCTCATAATATGCCTTGCGAAGCATTTATGATATGGTTTCAGGTACCAAATCCTACGCGGGTGTTGTGTATATAATTGGTTTCAACGACAACTCTTCTGTTCACTCCATCTTTTGAAATGCCAAACCTCTCTGAATAAAATGCATAATGGACTAATGCATTGATTTCTTCTTGCATAATTCCTTCTATTGAAATCTTTGAAAGCGATATTCATTTATTTTTATATTGAGTCATTTGAAAACAATAGATGTAGTGGTTATGTAATGTATAACAGTGCTCTGAATGGAATATTTCGATGCAAATTTTTCATAATGATTGTTATCAAGATGCCGGTTTAGTCATAGTCAGCCCTATTAAACTTCAGATTTGAAATAACACAAAATAAATTACGCATTCCGTCTGTCAACGTGTATTTTTTTCGTTCTATAAAATATCTTATTCAGAACCAGCCAGGAGCCATTGTCGCTTATACTGATGATGAATAAAATCAAGCGTCTATGAAGGTATATATGAAGGTCAATTCATGCTATCGAATCGGTGGAAATGTCATTTTGTTATCACAATCTACGTACTTAACTGTTTTTCTGACATTGTTCCAAAATTTAGTTCATAGAAAATTATGATCATTCGAGTTTACTAGTGCACAATAGGATAGCATTATTCCTTGAAATAGCAATCAACCTAGTCCTTGGCACATTTCAACTATTCTCATTTTATACAACGCCGAGTAGCTATAAAAAGTTGAGGTAAATGAACGTGTCGAAAGTTGAAAGACTAATGAAGTCGTGACAAACACATAACTAAGTCCATGGTTCAGTTGTAAAAGTGAGAGTTGCAGCAATGGAAAATCCTCTGTTGCTAATTAATGTTTTCCTCTTAGTAAACAAATCCAAATGTTACATTTCCCGAAGACAAATGAGTCAAGTTTAACAAATTCACAGTACCAGGAAAGTCCGCACGTCTTGCCAAGACTAATCTCACGTCTGAATCGGAGTAATGATCAAAACCACAGGTCATATCATATTCCAAAGTTGACACAGTAGGTATAGTAGCAAAAATAGACCTTACGGTAATGGCTTTGTGAGTCGAGAATATTGTTCTTACAGTTTATCCAAAGTAGTTTGCAGAAATCCAAGTACGTCAATGAACTAGAATATTTCTGTGAAAAGAAAATAAGAACAAAATTGCTATCCAAAGCATGTTGACGTCAATCCAGCGCCGGTGATAATAACATGATGCTGACTGTAATTTGGAACCTTTTTTACTCTTGCATAAATCAGCAAAGGGGCTTGTTTTATGATTAAGTTAATATAATGTTGTTTTGGAGTTTGCTGATAAACATGTTTTTCTTTCAAATTTTAGGTTTTGCTTTTATAATGCCTAAATATGAGAACCTTGCTTTGAATTTTTGTTTGTTTTGTACCTAAATATTACAATCTTGGTGTCTACAAATCGAGAGTGAATCGGTGTTTTCTAGGTAAGCACGCGCTTAATTAGACCGCATCGTCGCTTAACATCACACGAGATGACGGTCATCATCATTACAGTTAAAAGAAAATATATGTTTTTTTTTTATAAATAAAGAGTGACGAGACGATCAGGACATGTGCCTGATGGTAAGCAACATGCCTGACACATAACAGCACAGTGACACGCAGCTATTGGAACAGTTCGAATCATTACCTAGCACTGCACTGCGCTCTTCACCCAGAGATCTAAGATCTTATATCTCTAAGCCCTGTAATTTCTCTGGAAACATTGCCCTTCAAACCGGAACACAGTAATGTTTGCACATTACTGCTTGGCGGTAGAATAACTGGCAAAGGTGTGGTACTTCCCCAGGCGGACTCTGCCAAGAGTCCTACCACTACAATGTAGGTACTTGGTTAAATATAATTATATACTTGGGAAAATATATGTAGGTACATCTAACATTACAGTTAAAAGAAAATATACCTATGTAGGTACTTGGTATAATTAATGAAAATAGAATCATTATTGTTCTTACTTAACCTTGCCTAAAGTAGTAGATTTTTTTATAGGCGTCTACGGAAGGTATTCCTGTTGTCAATTTAGTTATACATAGATATAAGTATTCTGGTTAAAATGATTACATATACTTACTTATAAGTATCACATAACTTATGAAACTATTAATATAAGTATAACTCGAAGATACACAAACAACACGGCATCGTGGTCAAAAGAATATGTGTTTAGAAGATCAAGTCAAATGATATAGCTATTAAATTGGGCAAAAACGGCTCTAAACTGCGCCACAGGATGTGTTCAAACGCCTAGTAATATGTCATTGTTTTAAAGTTTTTTGATATTCCTTTGTTATAGAGGCATGCGGTATTCCAATGGAATTGTAATCAACAATTGTGGGATGTACTATTCATGGTTTTAATTTTAGCTGGGTCATCCACAGGATTGTTTCAATTTCAACTTTACTGGTAAAAGACAAAAATTCTTATAAGCGAAATGTTTTTTGAAGTCATATTCACGAGACACGACTGTCTATTGCCAAAATTGTATATGTCGAAATTAAATTTTATAGCCCACAATTGAATATCATGGTTTACATAAATGTTGTAGATATAGATGGTATGGAAAATAAAGTAGTTATCATTTGTTCTAAATGGAAATGACAATCATGAGAAAGTAGTAGTATAATGAAAAATATCGTATGTGCCTATCACATTTGTGGAGTGTAGAATGTTTTTTCACGTATTTTCCTTCTCAAAAAGCGACAAATTTGCATTGGACAGTTGGTAGATACTTTGCTTTTACCTAAATTGATTTTTTGAAACGTCGAGCTTCTTATTTAACGATTAGAATTGTTTTCCACCGACGGCGCCGTCTGCCGTCTACTTATATAATTTACCCATGCGGTTACCTACTGTATTTATGAATTAATGTATAATCTTCAAACGTTATTTTGCAGTATTTTCAAAGTTAAAGAAAAAAACTATGTAGAGGTAAGTTGAAATTTCAAGAAACAAATCCACGTAAAAGAGAATAAAGATGTTTTTCTGATTTCCCGCGCAAGAGTATGCGTATCTAATACCAGTTATCTTTATTTATAGAGTTCTCATAACAATTTCAATGTGGCCATTAATGTGTGCGTTTAAAAGAACAATAACTCGATTTTCTCCGGCTGATTAGAGCAAGAGACAGGAAATTACGCATTGTTTTAATTCTGAACGCGTTTCTGGCTTTTGTCGCGAGCCTGTGATGGACAGATCGCTGGACGGAGCGGTGGCCTAAAGCAAACGCTAACGCTGGTTTAATTCGAAATTATTGTAATTGAAATTTAATATTATATAATATTGAAATTTAATGTTATGTAATATTGAAATTTAATATTATGTAATGTTGAAATTTAATATTAGGTAATGTTGAAATTTAATATTATGTAATATCGGTACTGTTTTCTAATATACCAGTTAAAAAAGTGAGGGTTATACAAGTGTTGTCCCTATCGACAGAACATCCACGGAGTTCAACCTTTCCCGCTTATGGCAAGGTGATCCTTACCGTGACCAGTAAATGGGTGCCAACGCCCCGCTTCAGGGCGTCTTTGGTCCCTCGTCTGTGGTCTTGCCGTATTTTACTTTTCCTTAAGTTCGGAGCCAATCTTGTGGACTAAAAACAAAATAGTTATCCACGCTCTACTTATACAGAAAATATTTTGCTAAAGTGCATTTACATACCTCTAGGTTATGGTTACCCACATGCATTGAAGTAGCATACTTTTCTAAACTCCGTTTTATAGGAGAAAAAGTTATGAGCGAATTTTCTTGACAGACTATTGTACAATGGGGGCTATACTAATAACGTCATTACATAATTCAGTCTATTCGACATATAATAACTTTGGTAGTAGTTTATTGCAGTACAGTATAAGCAGCTCTCACAAGGAGAGATACAAGGCACAAGGATAATCCTTCATGCTGGCCCGCTGCAGGTTGGTGGATGGAACTTGTTTCCGAAAAGTGTTTTTCGTTAAAGCCAGTTGTATTGAATGACAAACTCAGAGTGATAGCTGGATTCTAACCTACGACTACACAAGTATGAAATCAGCGGTTCTAGGAAACGACTAAAACACCACTGTTTTAAACATTAACTTAAAATTTACAAAACTGTGGTAGCGATTTAGAGAAGAATATAAATCGCTACATTCTATGCGTTACGCCAGTGACCGCGCACAAGGCTCTACAATGTCGTGCCGACGCGCCGACCAGCGCCTGCCACCGATTGTTTACAATCTCGATGAAGGTTTAGGTTACGGCTACGCGAGCCTGAAAAATTGCTAATGATTGAAATGTTCACGTAACAAAAACTAGCTACTTCCTCTGAACGAAACGAATTAATGGAACTAAATTCTTGGAAGCTTGGTGTTTTAACCTTCATATTCTTCATTAGTCCATAGATATGGACTGATTTCGATTATATCTTTTTTGTTTGCTTTTCATGGATATCGGTTTTATGCCTTTCGTTTTGATAAATTATGAATAACAATTTTGATAAAATCTTCGGGGTAGGTTGTTTGGGAAGTATTAAGGTGGAAATTGACAGACATTACATTTAGCAATGTGAATAAAAAAAATGTTTCAGATACTTAGAATCCATAGAAGCAAGCTCGAAAACAGAAAGAAAAGAAAAAGTTTAAAACATATTGGAAGTAATGGGAGTAAAATGAAGAAAATGTATTTAAAAACATAAGATCACTAAGTTGTATCGGTAATACAAAATCTTACACCTTCTGTCTGTATATGCCGCACAGTTCAATAAATGTAGTTAAAATACTTTACAATGATAAGAGCTTTCAAAATCACCAAAAATCGTGCAACAACGCGTAAAATGCGCGAATTCCGAGCTGTCTAAGCACACAGAGTGTTTTCGGCCGTGACAATGAACTTCTCACGAGCTCTAGGTATTCTTGTTATCTAGTAGACGTTAACAAGTTAAATAAAAAATAAATAGATCTAGCTCTATTACATTTTGCTTATATAGCCGCTTCGAGAATGTTGTGGATAGTGAAGTGACTTGTGGTTTCATGTTTGGCAAATGATTTTCATAAAATAATTTTACGTAAATTCTAGTAGGCATAAAGAAACAACGGTTTAGTATAGGTCTTAATGTTTTCTGACGTGTAGGCAATCCGATAGATTGCACTGAAAACATTTACACATGTAGAGATGCGACTCTGTTGTATAATTTACGAGCAGTGCCCCGCGGTTTTACCCGCGTTGTTCGCGCTCCCATAATAATCGTTTTTTTTCGAGATAAAAAGTAGTAGTATTAGTTTTCTTTCAGACTATAATCTATCTATCTATGTTTCAAATTTAAGCCCGATCCGTTCAGTAGTTTTTACGTGAAAGAGCAACAAACATTCATCCATCCATCCATACCCACTTACAAAGTTTCGTTTTTATAGTATTACTAGTATAATACTTCAAATGTTATCCCCATGCTAATATATTTTTTAAGCTACAGTATTTATTATTACTTCTATGGTTATCGCTATGTAGAGTTTTAATCGCTAGTATTTTTTCAATTCTTCCCCACAATTTTCTTATAACCACATTGATTTGCTAAGTATCCAAACTATTTGCCTTTTGATAATATGTAGGTATAACTAAACATTGTAGGACTAAAAATGTGCCTTTGTATAAACGAGTTGGTACATGTTCCCCTCCAAAAAAAAAAAACTCGCCTTATTTAGTATTTCAATGTCCCAAAATTGAAAAAAAAAAAACAGAATATTCTAACATTGAATAACGATTACCAATTTCCGACTCCACTACACGTTTGTAATTTGAAGTCAGACCCAAATAAAATTAGCGACATTAGGTCATCCATCGGTTAAAAATACAACTGCTTCCTCAAAGTTGGTATCTACGCCTAAAAGCGTCTCGTTTGCTAAATTAAAGATTTTATCTCCATTATAGTCCGAAGTTACATCACTACGATATTGGTTAACAACAGGGTAACAAAGTGGTAACAATTTTGTTGTGTCACCGTTAATTTAACGATTTAGCGCCTTCGTGCTGAACTAGACTGCCACTGTCATTGTCACGGACGCCATTTACTTATCAACTTTTTTTTCATAGTAAAGATTGACGAGACGAGCAGGATATGTGCCTGATGGTAAGCAACACGCTTGCCCATAAAAGCACAGCATCACGCAGCTATTGGAACATGAAAAGTCTAAATGATTATCTAGCATGCACTGCGCTCGTTACCCAGAGACATCAACATGTTTTATCTCTATGCCGGATGCTCACAGTGATGTTTAGACATAACTGCTTGGCGATAGAATAACTGGAAAAGGTGTGGTACTTCCCTAGGCGAACTCTGCAAAGCTAACTGACTGACTGGCTTGAAAAAGCAAGAGGTTCTCATTTCAATTGTATTTTTTTCATGTTCATCTGGTAGTTGCGTCTTTTATAAGCCGATAAGCGGTCTGCCATGGTTTTGTACACGTTCAGATTTATTATACGAGTAACTCAACATTTTCTGATATGAGATTCTGCTTTTGGAGAAGTTTATTCAAATTACCTACTATTAAAAACATCAATTTACCAATACGAGTATCACATGTATGGCTTTAATTAATTTGTCAGTTTTCAAAAAAAGATAAATACGGTCGAATTGAGACACCTCCTTAGAAGTGGGTTAAAATTGGCGGTTGACCGACTACTGATATACTCACTTAGGGGCATAAATGTCATCGGTAATTTTAAGGCGTAGTCCACCAAATAATAAGTAGTTGAAATTCAAACCTCTCAATTCTAGCTTCGTCATTTAATGATAAAACCGCTGATGACTTCCGAAGCTGATGTCGCTATTGTTTCGACGTCATTCATATATAGCTAGCATAACATTAAGTACCGACTACTAACCACACAACCACCTAATCGTAAAATAAACAATGCTGAATATCACCTGACAGCTGTCATTATCTCCCATCAGTCATTGTCAAGGTCGCTTGTAAAACGTAAGTATGAGATTATCAAACGACCATGATTTCTTACGCTACCAGTAACTAGATGAATTGCGAACACTAGTCTCTTTATTTAAGAAACCTATGATAGTTGTCGTTCGGTGCCCTACTACCTGCCAAACATTGGGCTAAAGCAAAATGCGCTGGGCCCTACTAACCTAATCTTACTACAATACACTACATTAGTCTCCGTTGGATAACGTTGTATATGATACCAAATTTAGGGAATATTACAACAGCTCTTCCAGAGCACGGAAAAGTAAACCATATTTACTATTCATTTGTTATTTTTATGTTATGCTCGTTTTATGGATTAGGATCTAAAGTTATCAATATATGGATAGTAATAGTATCATAGGCAGTAGGCACCTACATAGTCTTATCCTATATTTTAAATAAGCTTTAAAGTTGCAATATTAAAAAAAATAAAAATATAAGTAGCCTCCCCTCCATCTTTGTACTTCCTGTGGTTGACTGGAAGAGACAGCACTTAGCAATATGGTTGCAAATTCCTACTTTATGTTTAAAGTTTTGTTTATCTTGTTGTTTTCTTTAAATTTTATTAAATGAAGGAGTTTATCTATGATTCCCATATTATTGAACAAAATAAAAGAAGGTAATAATAATAAATACTCCGCCTACTCCTACTTACTACTGCTGCTAACATGGGCTACGATTTCGCTAATCAAAACTTTTTTAAATCTTGATTGATGATGGAAACTTTCTATGGCTTACATTGCATTAATAATAATATATTACTAAAGTTGACTCATAATAACTTTCAATTTTATTTGATCTTGAACTTGTTGATCACAATGTGAACTGAACTTTTTACGAGCGTGCAAATTTTTAATCGTTACGTATTTTCCTTATTGTTTTTGTGCGTTGTTATTTGTTTGTAGCGGAAATAATTACTATAATCCTAGTGCAGTTTAGTGTAAATGAGGGCCATTAATATTTTCTTTAAGTTGGTACACTTGAAATATTCTGGTAAAATATGTACTTACTACGAGTAATGTATAATTACTATTTTAAGACTTGACAGTTCGAATGTTGACTAAAAGTTGTAGATTTTAGATAGATTATTATCGCAATACAAATGTAATGGAACGATCCAGAGCCTCACTCCGATATTTCAAGGAGCGAGGCTAGCTTGGGTGAACTTTTGTGGGAGGAAACAGTTTAGGGGGGGGAATTACACTAAACATTCCAAAGGAGTTGTCGGTTAGTTATCTCAACGCGAAATGGGTGTGTTTGACTTCTTCTATAAAGAAAGATGATTTATTACAATAGAAGTTTAGGATTTGACATTTCCTTGTCATCAATGAATAGCTATTATAACCACAAAGGATAATGCGCTTTTGCGCTACGTACTCTACAATCGCTCAGTGACTTGTTCTCAGGGAAATAGGAAGGCCCACTGTATTCTGACTGTATACTGGTGCTGTAATATGTAATTTGCTTAAATTATCCCAGTAACTCACCCATTGTATGTTGCCTCAGTATCTTCTCATGACATAATAATATTAAATCACTACAGCAATGATGCTTGCGATAGCCAGCAATTTGGGCTTCCACGAAAAGCTCTGTTGTGGAGACTGTTTACTGTGGCTGTTGGTATATTCCTTCCGGATTGAATAATAGTATTGACAAAACCTTACCTAGATGATTTATAAACTTTTTTTTATAATACAAAAGGATGAGACGAGCAAGACCTGCGCTTGATAGTCAGTAAGACGCCTACCAATAACAGCACAGTGCCCCGCAACTAAGAGTCCAAATCCCTGCCTAACACTGTACAGAGCTCATCGCCCAGAGATATAAGATTCTCTAATCTTCTTTCTTTCTTCTCTTTCTAGTAATCTGATTTCTTTTGTAATCCTCTGTTTCCTTGTAATTTTGCTAGAGACATTCTTCCTATCACTACAATTACATTGAAAACTCAATAAAATGCGATCAATGCAATAAGTACTTCAGACGGTAGTTAGGTATCAGAAAGCGTATGCTTATGTACACGCCTTTCATTATCTTATTAGACCTAGGTTGCAGTGTATTCTTTGGATTACATCCTTTGGATTTCGGATAAGCTAACTATATAGTTTTTATTTATCACTGCATACAACTGTTATGTATCTACGGCCGTGGGTACTTATTAAAAAGAGTAGAGCTTTTAGGCTATTCTGAATAGTAAGTACCTACATTATATTTGACCGTACTCATCTCGCATTAACTAATGCCCCTCGCTACTGGTCGTTTAAGTGCGTTATCAATCCATCCATAAACCGTTGATAAGCAGAGTAAGGACGCCTCAATTTGGTTCCATAATCATTAGCTTCCTTTATGAGCTGGTAAAACCATGACAGTTTTATGTACCTGTAAATACATGGAAAATCCAATTCGTGTCCTACAGGGTGCCTAATAATGGTTAAAGTAATTCTACCCAACAAAAATAACAATTTTATCCACAGCACCAATATTGAAAACTAAAAATAAAAATTAAACCCTCTTCATTCAAATTCTGTTCAGCTGGCTTCACTTCATTTTTTGAATGTAAAATGTATATTCTGTATTTAAGTTTACGCCTTAATAGTATCTTGTGCTGAACGATTCCTGTAGATTGTAAAACGTCATTGTTGGTTTCATTTCATTATTTACAAACAATACTACCGAGCCTGATATAACAAAAAAAATCTTTCGATTTCCATTCCATTGTAGCTCAGATAAACCGTGAGTAGGTACCTACGTCGAAGTGCGTGAATTCGGTTGCTTTATAGATGAACTTATTACATAAATGACTGCATTTTACTGGGTTAGATTGGTGCGGTGGTGGACTTTTCCAGAGTGATATCTACTCGTATTAACGTTCCAAACTCCGCCTGATTTGTTCAGTCCTTCCGACATAAATAAACAACAAACAGCCAAACACATAAAGGCCCTAAAAATACACAATCGTGTTGATTCAAAACCAAAAATCCGACCAGGCACATTACTATAAAACGGGGATTTGAATCAGCACGCTTGTCACTTAAAGGATAAACTCGTATACCACACTTCAAAACAACACAGACATTCAAAAAAACATTACATCAGAATTTGGTAAAAATTTGATATCCATAGGTTTGATCCTAGACGACAAAAATATGATAAATTAAAATATAAATAAAATCCTGTGGACATTTACCATGTAGGTACTCGTACCAATATCTAGCCACGAAGTAAACAAAGTTTGTTCTATATCTGATGTAAAACACATGTTAATATAATATGTAGAATTAGACAGAACTCATCACATGATTATTTATCCTGACCAGCAATCGAACCTTACTATGCCACGAGACTGGTGATTTTAAAGTCCCTTAAATAAATTAGTTTAGATTGGATGATAATCAATTATGATATACTTAAGTACTTAGTATTGTTACTCGTCTTATTACAAGAATTCAAACAATACTATTTTCATTAAGATTGCTTCATGTGTTTGGTCTCCAGAATACCACAAAGGAATAAACACAAAAACATAAATAATAAACACCAGCACATCTCTGCTTTAGGTAGCCACTACGTAAACTCGTATACGTAGTATAGTTAGTAAGTTAGGTTATGTAGTTGGATTCATCGAGCAACTCGATCTTCCGCGCAAGCACGGAAGGGAGTAGATTTAGCTAAAAAATATTGTTCAAATCTTTCTGTCATTTCTTGCGGAAGGGGAAAGTTGCACACTAGCGCAAACCCGCACTATTACAAATAAAACATACCTGTGCCGATCCATTGCCGATCATACTCACACAGCCAAATCACTTACACATTAAAAAATAAAGCACCATTCACAAATCTAGCCCCGCCCTCAGCCACAGTACGTTATCAAACTCCATGGTCCACGGGGACTTGTACTTTGACAGAGGGGAAACGCTGTGTATGCCTACTCCTTTCCGTGTTGCTCGCTGAGTTGGACCCTACACCTTCTGCGTAGGTTCTGATCCCTTAAATAAAAAAATACAGTTGCGTAATCGGGTAAAAACAGCAATACGGAAACATAACGTCGATTAAAATATTATTTTATACATTTTATGAACATGTTTTATTTCATAACACGAAAACAATGTTGACTTAACCTATGTTTGGCGTTGAGAATTATTAATTACATGTGTTTGTGTTTCCATCTATTATTACATGTATTTTTGTTTCAAAACAAGTTTCATATATATGTTTAAATATCTACGATTTGGATATACTATTTTGTTTTTAGTTGAGATATAAATAACTATTTAAGTTTATAGGTACAATAATAACAATCGTAATAAAATATAGTTATACTGTTTAATGAAAGATAAATAGATAAATATATCTTTCATTTTTGTTCTGTGCCTGGGTGTTGTTATGTCAAAGTCAAAGTAAAAGTATTTTATTCATAAATTTGCACGTCATTTAATAACAAGAACAAAATTAAAAATTTTGATTAACCCCCGACTACCTCGGATTTGTAATCTGTACAACATTCTGCTAGTCAAGCCCTTTCATTTGATACCCATATTAAGGGAGTTGTGAAAAAATAAGTGTATTTCGCCATTTTGTGGTAGCGGCCATCTTGGATTTGAAATTTGTCATAGTGCAAAGTATTCTACTAGTCAAGCCCTTTCATTTGATACCCATATTGAGATAAGTTTTGAAGAAATATTTTGTCCGCCATTTTGTGGAGGCGGCCATCTTGAATCGATTTTAACCAAACATAGCTAAGAACATCCGCACGGATATCAACCTTCAAATAACAAAATACCGCATTGAAATCGGTCCATTCGTTTGAGCTCTACGGTGCCACAGACAGACACACACACAGACAGACAGACAGACAGACAGACATCGACGTCAAACTTATAACACCCCTTTTTTTGGTCGGGGGTTAAAAAATAAAAACAACAGAAAGAGCATACCAATTGTATACATTTTCAAAGTTTGCAATTACCACTTTACTTTATTATAATAATTATCGTACAGGAAACTGTCAAGCATTATACGAGTATGTTTTTATAATTTTCTTTACACTCTTATAGGAGCTTTGCCGTATGTATTACTATTTATCACAAATGATTTATCATTGATTTACTATTGTTTAAGATTTTTATTAAATCACCTATCTAGTTCGCGTAGTTCAAGCTGCGCTTAGTTTTGCTAGATGCTGTGTAAAAGAATGTAGTCTACCAATAGGTAGTAGTTATTTTCAAAAATGGTACGGACTTTGTGTAATTTTAACTTATTAATATTAAAACTGAATCTTAAATAACCTGTTAATTGATGACTGCCATTAGCAAATTGTACATCTATTAAATCATTTGATAAATCGCTGGTATGGCTTTTTAGATATCTCTAAAAAATAATGCAAAAACCTAAAACGCAATAACAACCTGATTTTTCAGATAGATACTTAAGTTACAAGTTATAAAAAGAACCAAATGGATATATTAAAAGACTAATGTTACATTAATGTTACCGTATATTTTTTGCTATTGAGTCATTGAAAATGCCCTAAAATACCAACAATAAGGAAGCAAAAAGTTACAATTGCTATTAGTCAGGTAATCTATAACGACGTGTATAAAATTAACCAAAGATTATTTATTTTGGAACTATTTTTCTTTGAAGTAGACCTTCAATAAACAAGAGGTCATTGTAAAGTATATAGAGGGCGTACATAATAGGTATACAAACATAACATTAATAAAGTACGGATCATGGTATATTAGACAATGATATTTTCGGGAATCTTGTTATTTTCAATCCGTCTTCATCATCAGTCATCAGGCAAGTTGCTGACCAAACGTAGAACTAACTTGATAGATAGAAGCCCATTATTGGCTACAAAAACACATTTTTAAAGCTTGTGAAACAAATGCAACCTTATCGCAAACAGCGATCACTTCCAAGCAACTGAAGAAAGGATAAAAACATCAAATGTTAGGGTGGTGTTGTATTTCTATCTATTTCTTGAAAGCTGCATACACTGCTTTTTGTATAGTGAAATTTAGCGAAATGTTGTCTTTAATTATTACTGCTCAAAACAGTTGTGGTAATTACGTTTGTTCACTATGGTGAATCTTGTTTCACATACCAAAAATGATATTATAGACGCCGAGAAAGTATCCGACTAAAATATTATAGACGCGAAAGTTTGCACTGATCTTTGTTACTCTTTGAAGCAGAAACTACTGAAGGGATCTAGACGAAATTTGATATACAGCTAGATACAAGCTTAAAATAATACATAGGCTACTTTTTATCACGAAAAAATGATAGGATCAAGAACTATGCCAGTGAAACCGCGGCATGCTACTAGTGTACCACAAATGATGATTGGTACATAGAATTTTAGCTATTTATAGGTAAATTCATACATTAATATAACCACTGCAGTAGTTATATCTACATCTATTTACAAGAGATAGTAATGTTAAACACTCCTTTCTTCGCCTGATTAAGTTGTTGAAGGTAGAGCTCTAGAAAAACTGTGGCACGCAAACAGTAATGTTGTCTCAACCCGAGGCTAAGACAACACGCACTTATCTCGAGCAAACATACTGCTGCTACTGATTTTTATTGCTCGCGATAAGCCTTCTATGAAATATTTCTGTTACGGCCAATGCAGCTGTAAAACCTGTATGTGTACTTCGCGTTGGTAAGAATTATTATCCAACGCTGAATAACAAAGTTGAACTATTATTATTTTTTTAAATTGTCATATCTTTATGACAGTTTCAGTTTACAATAGAGGGCTAGAATTTCTTTTGAAATTGTAAATCCTCGTCGAAGTGTAATTGATGTGATGTAATCGAAATGTAATTATGTAACGGTCTGCTAAGAACCTTTTACGCAGCGAAGACCGTCTGAGTCTAACTCCGGTTAGTTCCTAAACAAAGCAGGTGTTCAACCATCGTAGTAAGCCTGTTTTAGTGTAGGCTATTAATAGACCTGGTACATAAAACTTTTATGCTAAACCTCCTGGCCGTGGTCGCTAATCCTGTTAAAATGGCTGGTTCACTTTTTAGGAAGATTTTTTGCACGACATGTGCTACATTCCGATTTCTCGTCAAGCGAGTTCGACTAACACGAAAAACTCAACAACGATCTTATTATCACGGTCTACTTGCTTTTAATTGCAATTGTAATCGTATACCTCAAGTGGAATCATTATCGCGATTTTCAAGCCCATTGGATTTTAGAATAAGTATTTAGACGCCAGTTAGATAAGAATCTGAAAATGTATATTAATTACATTTTTACAGGCTTATTGATATAACCGGCTATTTATAGTTCACCAATACGTCAGCAAATGTTTTTACTATCTTTGACAGGATGTAATTGATGTAGGTATGTATCAACTTGAGCGTGTAAATTAGACTTTTCAGCATTCGACGCCAAAAATTTATCAATGAATTCGATTAGGTAAAAGACTACAATCAAATAAACATAAAATAAAGTGCTGATTTTCAATCTATAGATCGCAATCGTGTTAGCCGAGCCCAAAATATGCTTTAAGTCAAGGCACGTACAAATAACAGATTTGCGCGCAGTTTGTGTGGAGGTGCATCGAAACATGTTCTGAATTAAAAAGTATTCGTAAGGTGCACTTTCTGAGTCCAGCACCGGCGCCGGTGGCTGTCATCCCCGAGATCTCTCCGCCGGCCACACTCGAGTTCATGCCTCCACGTCGAATGGTCGCCTCTCCAACCCACACGCTATCACGACACGACTAACCCAAGTTACTCAAGTACGAGTACTCGCCGCGGACTCCGCAATCGTCTTCGGAATTTTCGGAATTTTTCAATTAAATAAATTACACTTTCTAAGTAGTGTTTAGTTGTCTGGCGAAACAGTGCGGTCGCGTTGATATTAAAGCTCGAGCCGACGGATTTCAGTAGAAAGTGTTCGTAAATCTTCGACATGAAAACGGATTACGCTATGGATGAGATGCAGAAGAGTAAGTGCGGTATTTATAATTGAAATCGTTGCTTCTATATTTTTTTGTATATTTTATGCTCATCTGACGACATACAAATATTATCTCAATCAGTAGAAGTAGGAAATAGTTGAAAGACAGTTTTATTATTACACCAAAATTTGAAATAAATAATGGACATCCATTTTTCAGAACGGACAGATCTAACTGAACGACTTCCTTTTATAAGGAGATAAAGAAATAGTTTCACACCTGTTTATTTCATACAACTTTACATACTTTCTCCAACATTTTTTCTTATGAAAATAAATACCATTCTAAGAAAATAATAATCATTTAATGTAAAACTGGCTAGTCGTGTTTGATACAAATCACACCAAAAATATGTCACTCCTCCACTTTGTAATAAATCGACACACCTCAAGATAATGATATTAACATCATGAACACCACTTAAATCACGTTATCTACAATATATAATAATAATCTATTTTCAAAATATTTTTTGTTAAATCTCCAGTAATTTCTAGTAAATAATAAACAAAGTAACCATGCAAAAATACTAGTAAATCATTTTGCCTATCTCTGTCTATTACATAAAGTATTTGGAGCAGTGACTTTTTTACTATGTAAGTTATATAATATATTAAATAAAATACTATATTCTACATATATTTACATAAAGTTATTAGAGCACAATGACTAGAGGTATAGTAATGTTGCCTAGTGTTTTTTATTTTTCATTTCATGCAGTTGCTAAGTAGTTATATAACAAAAAAATTATATACTTACCTAACTGTTTTTTATAAAACAGCGTTTTAAGTTTTTGTATAATAAAAACAGACACTTAATTACTTATATTTAAAAACCTAGTTAGTATCTTATCGAATCTTAAAATTGCTTTGCTATATAAAAAATAGTGAGCGACTGCAATCCATTGCTATCATAAATATGAAGGCTCTACTACTAGGACTACCTGAGACACAGTTATTCAACAAAATTTTATTCAAGAAGGTTTTAGTGCTCAACTTGGTTGAATTTGCAATGCTCATTGATTGTTTGAATCACGAATATTCGCTGGTTTGAATTGACAAGTTTACCACAATGGTAGTTTGTGATTACCTATGCATACCTGCATATTACTATGATATTATTCCTACATGGATTTCCGTAAAAAAATCTTCGGCCTCCGTAGGAATCGGATGCTCGTAAATTTCATAAACGTGATCTTCATCAGAAATATTAAATAAAACCAAGCTCACGTGAGTTGAATCCAAATGTGGATGTTTCATAAAATATTTTTTTGATTAAGTATAAAAAGATCATAAACTAGTAAAGTTAGCAACAGTTAATAGTGAATCTGGATTAATAAAAGTTGACGACCTTGATAAAAACTTATGTTGATTGATGATGCATGTGGAGATTGAATCAGATTTTGAAAAAAAAAATTCGGCGAAAAAACCATATTAGGTTCCAACAAATGATCGCCAAAAGCTTCTACGAGTATTGTCTATTAAAAACAATACAAAAATAAATATTTTTTTATTACAGTAAACGTTATATGAGTATTAGTTAGCTACTTACCTATCATTATAGTATAATCTTTAATACACATTCACACACTATAACCCGAAATTACATACAGAGGTTGCAGAGAAACTTCTATGCAAAACAATATCGTGTGTATTAAAGGCCGACGGTGGGCTCTCGCCACGTGAGAAGAAGCCAAAATTGCTTATTTATAAGTTAAATGTAAATCAGACTGAGTAGAGTATAATGGGAGAGCACAATGTCCAACAGTGTACAAATGCGGGCTGATAGTGGTGGCAATACTTACTTTATAAAAACCGTATAAAATTATACTATATAAGTATATTATTATTTGTTATTATTAATTATAGTACATATTATGATTCGTGTAAAATTCTACGACTAACACACGTCAAAATCATTACTGATAAACGACATAAAAATATATGCGCATAATTTAACAGGAGGTTAAAAATATCTGATAATAAATCTAATTTTTTATTTTCATGAATAACACCTGTTCAAAACTAGTTTTTTTTGTAGGCATCAACTTTGAACTATTATTTCCTTCTGGCAACAAGTTTTTTAAAAATATATCGACATGTAGGTATATTTTTTAACGTATAAATAAAAAGATACGATCCCGTTTTTAATTAACCCACACAGCTGATCTATTATTATATGTTGGTGTTTATATCTGTCTATTTATTGATATAAAGTCTCGGCGTCTTATAAATTCACAAGACAAGGACTTCGCTTTTAAAAATATCGGTGTATTCGTTTTTCGTAACATTGACAATGGCAGAAAGTTTGGGTAATTAAAGATTACTGTTACATTATTGTTTTTGTGAAGTACGAGTATGACAGCATACCTAAATAATGAAGGCTACAAGCATACATAATTTAACCTAAACTATTATATTACACAAAAAATCAACTGACTTCTAAACCATAAATCGGCACTCAAAAGCGAAAATTTAATTCATACCTATATTATTATAGCGCGGGTCCCCCAATTCACTTCTTTGTTTCATATGGGAAGATCCGTTCAGACGTTCCAAGCAACCAAACGTGTACATTTATAATTAGTACTTAGGAATAGTTTAAGTCGAATAAAAAGTTAATAATTTTTGAAGTAGCAATCCTCCAAAATAAATACTTCGAAAGAATGTTTAAGCGAGTTGATGATATTAACACTACCAAAGTCAAAGTCAAATTAACAATGATAACGGTTTGTTTTGTTCCTCAGGGACCAGCAGCATCATAGGGCTGTCGGAGATGACCGACAACAAGCTGATCTGGAGGCAGCTGGTGGCGGAGCTGGCGGGCACCTTCCTGCTGGTCTCCATCGGCGTGGCTTCCTGCATCACCATCGAGAACTCCGCCAACGTGCCCAAGACCACCACCATCGCACTCACCTTCGGCTTGCTCGTCGCTTCCATTGTCCAGGTTAGTAGGTACTTATAGTATACAGCTACTCGTTTTTTAGATGTGTTACAGCGATCCTGCTATCTACATTAGTATTTACAATTACCAGATATTTGCCGTGGTTTTATGATGAAGTTATGCCCCGATATTTCGACACATTCTCATGCACCATGTTCACGGGTAAACATTCAAACACACAACAGTTCAAACATTCAAACAACAATAAACTACAATTCAAAAAACCTCGCGTTGTTTACAAGCCATCGATATATCCACATGCAAAATGGACTAATTTCATATTCAGCTTGTCATTATAAAAGAAAAAAAAGATTTAAACTACTGGGCTTAGAATCTTTGAGGGCTCTTAATCATCTGTGCGTTATATATATATATATTTACATCCTATATATATATATATATATATATATATATATATATATATATATACATCCTCCAAACAATTAGCCGTCCTCTGAAGAAAAAAGTGCATTTAAACTGGCGTCCACCTGCTTTTGGCGTCCGCATACTGGACGCCACTTTTATAGCCATTGCCATTTACGTCCTATCGGTCCTGTCTAGCCGTAGGACAAATATCGATAGAAGCCAAAAAAACTCTAAAATGGATTCAATTATATATTAAAAAGTTCGTGACGAAATCTCAGCGCAGGTGAGGCGCTGCTGTCGCGCGTATATTCACAGCCGTATAACTCGGAGATTTCCTGACTATGGATCCGCGTATTTGGCGTCCGCAACTGCGACGTTGCCAGCTCGCAACAATAGATCAAATAATATTTATCACGGTATGAAATCAAAAAAATAATATTCGCCGTAGGTGGCGTTGTACGCGTTGCGTATTATTAGAAGTCCGACTTTATTTAAACTTACAAAAAGTTGCAAAAAATGAGTGATGTGTTATTGGAATGTATTAGATGTAGATAGAAGATGAATTATCGAGGACTTCGGAGAAGAAAAATAATATCATATACGGACGCTCAATAGCTATATACGGACGTCCAAATTGCCATTTTTTTATTATTTAATAGGTTTGCACTTGACCACCATCTCGCCTGATGTTAACGATTCACTCTCGATTTGAAGACACCAATATTGTAACTATAAGGGAAAACCCACTGAGGCAACGCATTCCACAACCTAGACGTTCTTGTCACAAACTTGGAGTCAAATCTCTTCGTTGGTGTTTTCGGAACATCAACCATGGAACGATGTCGCTTTTTTGAGATACGAGAAATCTGATAGAAAAAAGGACAAGGTTGTATTAGATCATGTAGATCAATTGCACACTCTCCGAAGTATAACCGGTATAAAACCGATAAGCTAGCAATTTTGCGGCGATGATCAAGACTTTGGAGTCTTTTACGCACAAGAGTGTCATTGCCTATGAGCCTTTCGGCACGTCTCTCAATCGATTCCAAAGTCTCCAGCTGATGCTTAGCCGATCCATCCCAAAGGTGCAAACAGTACTCCATACAGGAGCGTATCTGTGCTTTATTTAACGTGAGCAACTGTTCAGAATTGAATCTGTATGTCTATCTGAATGATATCTTCGCACCTTTGAGAGAATACCTAGTTTTTGGTGGCTAATTTAGCCTTAGACTCAATATACGTGCTAAAATTGAGCGTCGACGATAAAGAGAAGAAATATACGGACGATCAATAGCTATATACGGACGTCCAATTGCTATATACGGACGCTCAATAGCTATATACGGACGTCCAATTGCTATATACGGACGCTCAATAGCTATATATGGACGTTCAATTACTATATACGGACGCTCAATAGCTATATACGGACGTCGAATTACTATATACGGACGCGCAATAGCTATATACGGACGTCTAATTGCTATAAACGGACGCTCAATAGCTGTATACGGACGTCCAATTGCTGTATATGGATGTCCAATTCAAATCCAGTGAGATATTTTCCCACCGGGGACGTCAAGAGAAATTGTTTAAAAATATTTCTTCATACTGCCAGTAATTGTAAGGGGGAAGCGCTTAACATCTAGCTTCCCCAAATGTCAACCTCTCCTGCGCGTGGTACACCCTGCTGCCAACTAACGAGGCTCTGACGACCGAACCAATGGCGGTATATCCATTTAAAAGCCAGTCCTAAATGGACCAGGCCGATGACGGGCAGCGGCGTCATCGGTGCAAAAGACTGGCTGCGCGGTCACCAACCCGCTTGCCAAGCGTGGTGACTATGGCAAACACCCCCCCCCTATGAAAATCACCACGCAAGACCGCAAGACGCAAGCCGCAAGACGTCCACTGCTGAACAAAGGCCTCCTCCCTAGATTTCCACAACAAACGGTCCTGCGCAACCTGCAATCAGCGGTTTCCAGCGACCTTTGAGAGGTCATCTGTCCATATAGTGGGAGTCCGTCCAACACTGCGTCTTCCGGTTCGTGGTCGCCACTCGAGAAACTTTCTTCCCCATCGGTTGTCAGTTTTGCGAGCGATGTAGCCAGCCCATTGCCACTTCAGCTTTCTTATTCTGAGCTATGGCGGCCACTTTCGTTCTTTTTGCGAACATCTTCATTACGGATTATGTCGCGTAGAGAGACTCTAAACATAGCTCTCTCCAAAGCTCGCTGTGTAACTTTGAGTTCGTGTTGAGGCCCACAGTTAAGGACCACGTCTCAGTTCCATAAGCCATCACGGGCAACAAGCACTACTTAAATACTTTTGTCTTTAGGAATTGGGGTATTTTGGACTCAAAGATGGGCCGAAGTTTCCCGAACGCTGCCCATCCGAGTTGGATCCTTCGCTGGACCTCTTTGTCCAAGTTGGATCTACCTATTTAGATCTTTTGACCTAGGTAAACGTATTCGCCAATAACTTCGAGTGTTGTATTGCCAACAATAACCGGTACAGGTGTGAACAGTTTCGGAGATATAACATCTCCCTGCCTCACGCCTTTCTGTAGCTGGATATGTTTTGTGGACTGATCCTGTAATCGGACAGACATTGCGGCTTTGCTGTTATACACTTCAACGCTGGAAAAACTGAAGCACTGCCCAGGTTTCGATGAAATCGAAGGCTTTGTCATAGCCCATATACGCTATACATCATCATCTGCAGCCTGCCCATTGCCACTTCAACTTGCTAATTTTAAAAGCTATGACGATGACCTTCGTTCTTCTGCGGATTTCCTCGTTGCGGGTTTTGTCACGCAGTGAAATTCCAAGCATAGCTCTCTCCATTGCCCGTTGCACAACTTTGAGTTTGCATATCATGCCAATATGCAATAGTTGGCGACCACGTCTCAGTACCATATATTATCACTGGTAACACACACTGATTGTAAACTTTCGCCTTGAGAGTTTGTGATATTTCTGACGAGAAGATGTGATGCCAAACACTGCCCATCCGAGTTGGATTCGTCGGCTGACCTCCTTGTCAAAGTTTGATCTGCCTAACTGGATCATCTGCCCTAGATAAGCGTAATGGTCGCCACTTTCGATACTGCCGTTTCAAACATGGACCGGTATGGGTGCAACATGGGCATTTGACATGATTTTGTGTCTTACCCATGTTCATTTTTAGCCCTACCTATTGAGTGACAGTATTGAGGTCTCTGATCACTGAGCCAAAGTCATCTAGCGATTGAGCCATAATGACTATATCGTCGGCAAATCGAAGGTGGGTGATGTATTTGCCATTAATGTTGATACCATATCCATTCTAGTTTAAAAGCTTAAAAATATCCTCCAATGCAGAGGTGAACAGTTTCGGAGAGATAACGTCTCCCTGTCTCCCCTTTTTGCATTTGGTTTGGATTTGTGCATTGGTCATGAAGACGAATAGACATGGTGGCTTTGTTGTATAAACACTTCAACACTTCGATATACCTACGCTATACACAGTAGCCGATTATACTCGTCGGTTTTCTGTATAATCTGCCGAAGTGTATGGATATGGTCTGTGGTATTCGTAATATAGTATTTTATAAGTATTATATCAGCTATCTGGCCGCCATAGTACAAGCTTTGCTTAGTTTGGTGTCAGATGGTGTTGTGGGTAAATTGTCTACCAATATTTTCGGAAACCGGCTTGTTTGGGTGGCTGGAAGTCGGCAAACCTGCGTGCGAGACGATTCGTGATTACTTATAAACGTGGCTCAGAAGTGAGATGGGGTCTTCAACAAAGTGATGTCACCTTTTTTGTAGAAAAGCACCACCACACTTCAGCTCCACGCTTCTGGCGTATTACCGTCAAGTATGACGGAGTAGAACAGCTTCTGAAGAACTTTATGTAACCGTTTTCCACCCGCTCTCAGAAACTCAGCACCCGTTTGTTTCTACTGGGGATAAATGTGTGGAGACAAATGGGAATAAACCAGTATGGTGCAACACGATTGGCAGCAGTATTTCTACCATACAGTAGCTCGTTGCCAAACATAACTGCTTCACATAGTGCCGTATTTTTATAATGAAAGTGGCCAGGCTATTGAACATCCGTATATAACTATAAGGCGTCCGTATATAGATATTGGACGTCCGTATATCATATTGGACGTCCGTATATTACACTGGACGTCTATTTATAATATTGGTTCAGTCCATGGCAGGATACAATCCCGATTTTATCTGATCTACACTTGTGTTGATCCACAAATGAGGTTGTTACGTACCTTCTTGTCTTAAATTAATAAAAAATATGACTAAACAAACATGTACATCTACATTTATGCTTGTTATTCTAGATACTACCTGCGATTATTGGTGTAAAAATCTCATAAATAGGAGCTTAATTTTTTTATCTTATTAAGTAATTGTTTACTAAACTTTGTCAAAATCCATTGTTACTAACTAGTAACAAAGGAATGGAAGTGTGACATACATTTATCACACAATTCATTCATCTGTGATCATTCGCAATAAGACGCCTTATAACAATTTCAATACCTTAATATTGTGAGAACAAATTTGTAGATAGATAATAATAAAGAATATAAAAATATCGGGCATCCGTATAACTATAGATCTTAC
Organism: Ectropis grisescens; assembly: GCA_017562165.1. Lineage (NCBI taxonomy): Eukaryota > Metazoa > Arthropoda > Insecta > Lepidoptera > Geometridae > Ectropis > Ectropis grisescens. The sequence goes on along the minus strand of CM029781.1, from coordinate 9,106,384 downwards.
GAAATTGAAGTAAAAGAAAGAGAAAGTAAATCTAAACTAGCTGGCAACGTCGCACTCACAAATGCCGTTCATCCTATGCAGACGCTAAATAGTCGATGCCATTGGTAAATCAAGATCAATATATCCAGGACGTTTATAATTAATGACCATGGTTCGGGGTTCAAAAATGTTGCGGCACGAACGTAAGAGGAATATCGCGAAAATAAAATTATTAGAAAACGATGTATCCCACGGAGCTGGCAATCGAAAAACTAAGCAATATTCATTAAGAGATGTTAAAATAAGCAAGAGGAACTGGAGGACGTCGTAACGATGCCCGACGTGCATGACGCCAAAAAGATTGTAGGATGTAAGTATATATATATATATATATATATATATATATATATTTACATCCTCCAAACAATTAGCCGTCCTCTGAAGGAAAAAGTGCATTTAAACTGGCGTCCACCTGCTTTTGGCGTCCGCATAATGGACGCCACTTTTATAGCCATTGCCATTTACGTCCTATCGGTCCTGACTAGCCGTAGGACAAATATCGATAGAAGCCAAAAAAACTCTAAAATGGATTCAATAATATATTAAAAAGTTCGAGACGAAATCTCAGCGCAGGTGAGGCGCTGCTGTCGCGCGTATATTCACAGCCGTATAACTCGGAGATTTCCTGACTATGGATCCGCGTATTTGGCGTCCGCAACTGCGACGTTGCCAGCTCGCAACAATAGATCACATAATATTTATCACGGACTGAAATCAAAAAAATAATATTCGCCGTAGGTGGCGTTGTACGCGTTGCGTATTATTAGAAGTCCGACTTCATATAAACTTTCAAAAAGTTGCAAAAAAGAAATGATGTGTTATTGGAATGTATTAGATGTAGATAGAAGATGAATTATCGAGGACTTCGGAGAAGAAAAATAATATCATATACGGACGCTCAATAGCTATATACGGACGTCCAATTGCCATTTTTTTTATTATTTAATAGGTTTGCACTTGACCACCATCTCGCCTGATGTTAAGTGACGATGCAATCTACAATGGAGCGTGCTTACCTAGAAGAAAACGATTCACTCTCGATTTGAAGACACCAATATTGTAACTATAAGGGAAAATCCACTGAGGCAACGCATTCCACAACTTAGACGTTCTTGTCACAAACTTGGAGTCAAATCTCTTCGTTGGTGTTTTCGGAACATCAACCATGGAACGATGTCGCTTTTTTGAGATACGAGAAGTCTGATAGAAAAAAGGACAAGATGGTATTAGATCATGTAGATCAATTGCACACTCTCCGAAGTATGACCGATATAAAACCCATAAGCTAGCAATTTTGCGGCGATGATCAAGACTTTGGAGTCTGTTACGCACAAGAGCGTCATTGCCTATGAGCCTTTCGGCACGTTCCAATCAATCGATTCCAAAGGCTCCAGCTGATGCTTAGCCGATCCATCCCAAAGGTACGAACAGTACTCCATACAGGAGCGTATCTGTGCTTTATTTAACGTGAGTAACTACTCAGAATTGAATCTGTATGTCTATCTGAATGGTATCTTCGCACCTTTGAGAGAATACCTAGTTTTTGGTGGCTAATTTAGCCTTAGACTCAATATACGTGCTACAATTGAGCGTCGTAGATAAAGAGAAGAAATATACGGACGCTCAATAGCTATATACGGACGTCCAATTGCTATATACGGACGCTCAATAGCTATATACGGACGTTCAATTACTATATACGGACGCTCAACAGCTATATACGGACGCTCAATAGCTATATACGGACGTCGAATTACTATATACGGACGCTCAATAGCTATATACGGACGTCCAATTGCTATAAACGGACGCTCAATAGCTGTATACGGACGTCCAATTGCTATATATGGATGTCCAATTCAAATCCAGTGAGATATTTTCCCACCGGGGACGTCAAGAGAAGTTGTTTAAAAATATTTCTTCATACTGCCAGCAATTCCCATTTGTCCCTCGTCATCTCTCATCACCATCAGCCGCAAGACGTCCACTGCTGAACATAGGCCTCCCCCCTAGATTTCCACAACGAACGGTCTTGCGCCTGTGAGGTCATCTGTTCATATAGTGGGAGTCCGTCCAACACTGCGTCTTCCGGTTCGTGGTCGCCACTCGAAAACTTACTTACCCATCGGTTGTCAGTTTTGCGAGCGATGTAGCCAGCCCATTGCCACTTCAGCTTTCTTATTCTGAGCTATGTCGGCCACTTTCGTTCTTTTGCGAACATCCTCATTACGGATTCTGTCGCGTAGTACTTACTCTAAACATATCTGTCTCCAAAGCTCGCTGTGTAACTTTGAGTTTCGTGTTGATGCCCACAGTTAAGGACCACGTCTCAGTTCCATAAGCCACCACGGGCAACAAGCACTACTTAAATACTTTTGTCTTTAGGAATTGGGGTATTTTGGACTCAAAGATGGGCCGAAGTTTCCCGAACGCTGCCCATCCGAGTTGGATCCTTTGCTGGACCTCTTTGTTGTTGAAGTTGGATCTATCTATTTAGATCTTTTGACCTAGGTAAACGTATTCGCCAATAACTTCGAGTGTTGTATTGCCAACAATAACCGGTACAGGTGTGAACAGTTTCGGAGATATAACATCTCCCTGCCTCACGCCTTTCTGTAGCTGGATATGTTTTGTGCACTGATCCTGTAATCGGACAGACATTGTGGCTTTGCTGTTATACACTTTAACGCTGGAAAAACTGAAGCACTGCCCAGGTTTCGATGAAATCGAAGGCTTTCTCATAGCCCATATACGCTTTACATCATCATCTGCAGCCTGCCCTTTACCACTTCAACTTGCTAATTTTTAAAGCTATGACGATGACCTTCGTTCTTCTGCGGATTTCCTCGTTGCGGGTTTTGTCACGCAGTGAAATTCCAAGCATAGCTCTCTCCATTGCCCGTTGCGCAACTTTGAGTTTGCATATCATGCCAATATGCAATAGTTGGCGACCACGTCTCAGTACCATATATCATCACTGGTAACACACACTGATTGCAAGCTTTCGCCCTGAGAGTTTGTGATATTTCTGACGAGAAGATGTGATGCCAAACACTGCCCATCCGAGTTGGATTAGTCGGCTGACCTCCTTGTCAAAGTTTGTTCTGCCTAACTGGATCATCTGACCTAGATAAGCGTAATGGTCGCCACTTTCGATACTGCCGTTTCAAACATGGACCGGTATGGGTGCAACATGGGCATTTGATATGATTTTGTGTCTTACCCATGTTCATTTTTAGCCCTACCTGTTGAGAGACAGTATTGAGGTCTCTGAGCACTGAGCCAAAGTCATAATGACTATATTGTCGGCAAATCGAAAGTGGGTAATGTATTTGCCATTAATATTGATACCATATCTATTCTAGTTTAAAAGCTTAAAATATCCGCCAATGCAGAGGTGAACAGTTTCGGAGATAACGTCTCCTTGTCTCCCTTTTGCATTTGGATCGGATTTGTGCATTGGTCCTGAAGACGGATAGACATGGTGGCTTTGTTGTATAAACAATTCAACACTTCGATATAACTACGCTATACATAGTAGCCGATTATACTCGTCGGTTTTCTGTATAATCTGCCGAAGTGTATGAATATGGTCTGTGGTACTCGTACTATAGTATTTTATAAGTAAGTAAATTTTATAAGTATTATATCAGCTATCTGGCCGCCATAGTACAAGCTTTGCTTAGTTTGGGGTCAGATGGTGTTGTGGGTGAATTGTCTACCAATATTTTTGGAAACCGGCTTGTTTGGGTGACTGGAAGTCGTCAACCTGCGAGCGAGACGATTCGTGATTACTTATAAACGTGGCTCAGAAGTGAGATGGGTTCTTCAACAAAGTGATTTCACCTTTTTTGTAGAAGAGCACCACCACACTTCAGCTCCACGCTTCTGGCGTATTACCGTCAAGTATGACGGAGTAGAACAGCTTCTGAAGGACTTTAAGTAACCGTTTTCCACCCGCTCTCAGAAACTCAGCACCCGTTTGTTTCTACTGGGTATAAATGTGTGGAGACAAATGGGAATAATCCAGTATGGCGCAACACGATTGGCAGCAGTATTTCTATCGTACAGTAGCTCGTTGCCAAACATAACTGCTTCACATAGTGCCGTATTTTTATAACTAAAGTGGCCAGGCTATTGAACATCCGTATATAACTATTAGGCGTCCGTATATAGATATTGGACGTCCGTATATCATATTGGACGTCCGTATATTACATTGGACGTCTATATATAATATTGGTTGAGTCCATGGCAGGATACAATCCCGATTTTATCTTATCTACATTTGTGTTGATCCACAAATAAGGTTATTACGTACCTACTTGTCTTAAATTAATAAAAAATATGACTAAACAAACAACATGTACATCTACATTTATGCTTGTTATTCTAGTTCTTGTCATTGTTACTACCTTGTAACAATGGAATGAACACTTACGTGGAAGTGTGACATACATTTATCACACAATTCATTTATCTGTGATCATTCACAACAAGACGCTTTATAACAATTTCAATACCTTAATATTGTGAGAATAAATTTGTAGATAGATAATATTAAGAATATAAAAATATCGGGCATCCGTATAACTATAGATCTTACGAAATTGAAGTAAAAGAAAGAGAAAGTAAATCTAAACTAGCTGGCAACGTCGCACTCACAAATGCCGTTCATCCAATGCAGACGCTAAATAGTCGATGCCATTGGTAAATCAAGATCAATATATCCAGGACGTTTATAATTAATGACCATGGTTCGGGGTTCAAAAATGTTGCGGCACGAACGTAAGAGGAATATCGCGAAAAATAAAATTATCAGAAAACGATGTATCCCACGGAGCTGGCAATTGAAAAACTAAGCAATATTCATTAAGAGATGTTAAAATAAGCAAGAGGAACCGGAGGACGTCGAAATGATGCACGACGTGCATGACGCCAAAAATATTGTAGGATGTATATATATATTTATCTAATTATGAATAATATATTAGCACCAATGAGGTACGGATATTAGAGAAAGGTTGTGTTCATAATTTATACAGAGAAAGCAGAAGGGATGTGGCGGATATTACTTTGATTAAGATTAACGACCATACTATTAAGGATAGCCACAATTTATGTAGATATGTTCAGATGTCATATAAAAATAGGAAACATTATATAAGATCATGAATCTAATAATCGTAACATCATTTATTGATAATTTGATCGGGGCATACAATTTGTCTACATTAGACATGCATACAATTCATGAGTCCTGTATAGTCAAATAGATATTTTCAAACAGGTTAGTGAATCCTGCGCCTTATGTGCTTGCCTGAATTTCGGTAGGCAGTAGATACCACTTGAAGACAACTGCCATAGATTCAAGTTGTTATAGATGTAAATCGTTTGTAACTAGAGGTACAACAAAATTAGTTAAGCTAACACTAGGTTTAATTAATCATAGAGCAAGAACCATTAAACTGTTTAGAATTCAACTCAAAACATAGAAAGCTCTCACTGAATACCGACACGTGAATCAAGTTTCTCCATGTCATTAAATTGTTGAGAGCCGTGTCATTATCTCGACAAATAAGAACATTAGCGTAACAAACGTCTGCAATCAATAGGAACAAGCAGCCACTTCCGTTACAAATCGTGCGTTGGACTCAAGAATCGATTCGATGCTCTACCGAAACGTCGAGAAGGTTTTGCGAGTATATATTTGCATATTTTTCCGAAACGATCAGTTAAAACTCGGACGATGGCGGCGGCTGTATCTGATCCTTCGTAAAATAAAATGCTTCGTACTAATTTAAACATTAGATTCGGCAAAACGTAAGACAGCTAATTTGTTTTCGAGATTTTGGGGTTGGAATGCAAAAGTTGTTGCGGTGGTTTGTATGAGTATGAATGTCCTTAGTTTGATACAATATTAATAATAATCGAAATACTGCACGCCAGCGAGCAACACGGAAGGGAGTAGGCATACACAGCGTTTCCCCTCTGTCAAAGAACAAGTCCGCGTGGACCACGGAGTTTGATAATATACTGTGGCTGAGGGTGGGGCTAGATTTGTGAATGATGCTTTATTTTTTATGTGTTAGTGAATTGGCTGTGTGAGTATGATCGGCAATGGATCGGTACAGGTATGTTCAATATTACACGAATTCGTAGCTCCTAGTTAATCACTTACAAAAAAAAACTGGTAGATACGCTGTGTTTGTTCAGTGGTTTTGAGCATGAAATCAACAATTTATCACAGTCTACCGTAAAATGCGTCAGCTTTTCTAAGTTGCTTATAATACCTCGTAACTCACCATTATACCCATCATAAAGTATTCTCACCATTTTGTCATAAATAAACTTTTAGTTGTGTGTGCTTATGCGGTGGTATTGTTTTTTATGACATCAATGACATAAGTCATACTTTTTATTTATTTATTAGTCATACCAACTCAAACAACAATATTAAACGAATAAACAGAATTTAATAAATTATAATTTATGAATTACTCTTCTGCGTTCTACGAAAAAGTTAGGTTTTATACTTTGTAATAGAATAGTATAATAAAGGTATCATATTTTTGATCAATTCCCTACGTGTGTGTTATCTATAGATAGGTCATCAAAAATGATATTGAGGTTTCTAACATATTTTTTTCTGAACTGAATAGTTTGCGCGAGGGACTCTTCCAAAGTGGTAAAAAGTGTCCCCCCCTGTAACTTCTAAAATAAGAGAATGACAAAATAAAAAAAAGTGTATGATGTACATTACCATGTAAACTATCAACGAAAATTGGTTTGGATGATATCTAGTAAGTAGTTTTCTTTAATACGTCATAAATTGACTATTGTTAAAACACTGATTGAAGTAACAACGAACTACAAGAACTTTTATATTATGTTACTTGCTGCTACGGAAGCCTTCATGGGCGAGTCCGACTCGCACTTGACCACTTTTATTTTAATAGTAGAAACTGTTACTGAGTTTCCTAGGAAAGTACTACGCATTTCTCATTTGTCAGCAATTCTATTATTTCTGTTAAGCAGAAATATGCAATTATACAAATAAGTATACCTAGATAGAGATACACTTTATTGAACACACCAAAAATAATAATTGAAAACTAGAACTTAGAGCTAGTGCGACAATTGGCGGCTATTATTGCTAACAGCGATCTCTTCCAGGCAACTTTAGGGCAGAAAAAGAAAAAAAAGAATGTTATGAGACGGGGTGTACAATTGAAAATGAAAGTAATTAACAAAAAAAAATACAATGAATTAACAGATATCCTACTTAAACATATTTATATAAAATAAAATACAAATAAATATACACTAATACTTACAATAACTACCACAATACACACAATAATACATACATATATAAACCAAATAAATATAAATATTGACATTATTAAATGCAAAAAAATTAAAAAAACTAACAGTAAATTGATTAATCAGGCTACAATTTTGATAAATATGCGCCGTGATCCGGTTTGAAAGCACAATGCTTTTTACGTGGCAAAGAAATAAATCTACTAATAGCTTTAGATGACGAGCCCAGGACAGTACTAGGCAGTAATTAAGATTCTTCATGTTCGAATAGAGCTGCTTGACACTGTGTAAAGTGGCTTGTTGTTTATCTTCAGGCTCATGTTTTGTTTGTCAAATCTCTCAAAATGATAGAAAATGCGATTTTATTTTACGATTTCCTTGCACTTAATATAATTGTGTATATTCTACGAGTATTTACTATTCGGGACTCACCCACTTTACCCGTAACAATGAGCGGTCCTTCTACTCGAAACAGATTGATAGTTGTCGATTGTTCGTTTGATACTCAAAACGCAGCAATTTTTCAACGGGCGTCCTTTCCCACGCGGTCGCGGACCTGCACCCGTTTATATCTATGTACACATAATATAGGCGTATATCATATGTAACATTCAATGTCTAAAAGGCCAATATGCAAATATAGTAATATTAACCTTGACATACGGACTGGTTCCGATTTGTGTACTTTTCTACAGCTCTGCTATTAATTCTGAATTATATAGATCTAACTGGAAGGTAATACGGTGTGATTTTGATTCGATCTTAATTACTATCTTAAAATCGATTTCATTGCATTTTTGGTTCCTAGCCAGAATTGAAGTATAGAGAAGTAAAATGTTACTGATCGATTGTAAGTGTTTTTATACTATGTGCACAATTTAATCATGTCTCCCACAAGTAGGCCTTAGTTTAACAGTAACATAAAAAGTCACATGTAATGTGGTATCAGTAGACAATGTGCTCTTTCTATTATTTGACATTGACAATAGCGTGTTGTTGTCTTCTGATCGTATCGTTTGAATTTATCCTGTAAGGTCGAGATCTTTTCCAATTTCTTTGGTCGAGATGTAAGGACAGAAAATTCTATTGAAATTTCTTTATAATGTCTTGGGCTAACGGATTTTACTGACGTTTTTCAATTAATTTAGAATGCATATATCTTCATATATCACATCCGTTTCTCGCGTTATAAAGAATTAAGTTATAGAACCGTGAGTACCTACCCATAGTAAGCGAATGTTACTTGTCTCCAATAAGACGAAGGTCAGACAGATTTGTAAACGAGATTTAAATTATTCCAATCAATCGAACAAAAATGATGAATTAAGATAAGTCTTTTACAAAGACATCGATAATGCCCTAGCGATAATAAATTAATAAGAAAGAACACGTTGTACCGTGTAAATAGAACATGCAGATTGTAGATACAACCATGACAATTAATTTTGATAAACAAGCCATTAAGATAAATTAGTAGGACACAATGATTTATGAGATTAAAATGTGGTTTTGTGTACAGACAGATCTAGTGGCACATTCTGGCGAAGTGTGACATTAGATTGTAAGATAATAGTAGATGCTGGGGATTAGATAAAAACACAATAAAATTATGCAATAAGTAGTACTATTAGGATAGAAAATTTAAAACGAAAACAATAATTTAATGAATGAGTGGACGAATTCAGCCAGAAAAATATTTAAGACAAGTTTTTACAATACGGGATAGGTGTAACCAAATACCTCCGTCATCAAAATTAAACTCATAATAATACTTCGTCGCTTAATATTGTATTTAGTAATGTTTATCGTGACCGATGTTAAAAAAAAATCTTGCTAATATTCTTATTATAAACGCGTAATGCGTTTATTTGTATAACGACGTATAAGGCTGTAACAGAACAAGAGTTGTAAAATTCGTAAGTTAATAAATAACGTAATTGGGAGCTTTTTATGTTTTTGACATAAGTGTGACAAGCGCCTCAATTAGGTTATAATGAAGGGTTTATTATGTAGATGTAAATTACTACATTTTATTTTGTGTTTAATTTGACCAAAGTTATTTTTTCTCTTGCTTGCGAGATTTAAACTGATTATACTTCGGTACTTTAGGACAACAAATCATTGTATTTGTTTTGAAAAAAAAAAACTAACTAGTGTCTATAGATGTCGATAGATTAAGCTGTTGGTGAATATGCGAATGTAAAATCAGCTGATGCATCTCATATTTATTCATTTACGTTGTAGTATGTAAAAAACGTCGATAAATCTGCAAAATCGTTCACCACATGACCTTTGTATGCAGTCATTACTCTGGCCCAATAGTGAACAACTGGTTCGTGAACATTGCGTCGACGCACGGTCTTGCGCAACATAATCATCTGTCAATCGAGGATTAGCATCACAATGGGACAATGACATCCAGTGCTCTCCGGAGACTGACATGTGTGTACACAGAACACAACACCAATTCAATTTTATTAATATCAACACAGAAGTTAGCTAAACAAGCCCGTCTCGACCGAAGGAGTATGTATCAAACTCGAAACTCTGTTGAATTTACTAAAACTGTCATAAAATGACATCCTGACGATGAGTCAGATACAAATGACACCTGAGTGTATCAATAAAATAATAGGTAGTTTGATTTTACTACTGCTCTTGCTATCTGGTTACCAGCCGCTGATCTGTTATTATAATCAATATAAAAACAATTGGATTTTTTGTTGAAAACATTTATGTTAAACTTACAAAATCTGTTTTCTCATTTATGAAAAATAAATCTGCCTAAACTTATTATTAATTTAAATGTAAATTAACGTGCGTGAAGATAACTTCACGTATTTTAAATACGAATACAAAGTTATTATTTATTTATTCAGCTGTAACAACAGCAAGAAAAATCGATTTGGTAGTTTCAGTTCACACATATTAGACAATTATGTGTCCGACGTTTAAATTGTTACACTGCTTTCGTTTGACGTAGGAACATTTTTTATAAAAGTATATTATGTGTACATAATACATATTATTAAGTTAAAATTATTCACTAAATTCAACGCTGTCACATGGTTGAGCTCGTTAAAGCTTTGAGCTTATTTGTCTATAGCGTTATTTTAAGTAGCGCACTTAAGAAGTTTATGTCTGAGTGTTAACACAAGCTATGTCAACAACTATAAAATCAATAGACAATATCAGACGCCTAGTTTAGAGATTGATTCAGCCCGTGGAGACAGATATTAAAAATATATTTATACACTCCTATTTTTGGTCGTGGGTTAAAAAAGACTATTTAGTTTGACAAATTTAGATCGGTATTTGGCACCTTTGGTACCGTTTATCTGCCAAAGCCAGGATGATCCAAACTTCATAATGGTCCATCGTTCTCCCCTGTGTTGGGAGCTACGCTGACAAACTTGCAGCTTTGTTAAAACAACGAAGGTCTGGGGTTCATGGGCTCTTAGACTATTATGCATGTTGCGCGATAACTCCGCCAATAGTCAATCGATTTTGGTGATTCTTTTTTTTATTCGGTAGGTAATACTTTAGAATTGATGAAATGATAGTATTTTATTGAAATCCGTGTTGCGGCTTTTGAACAAAAAATTAAAATTTGTTTACCTTTACCTGGTCGATGTATTCGTAGATTTTACAAAAACTTTGAAATTTAATCGAGTGTCTAAATTTAATTTTAAATTGCAATCGGCTTTCGTCTTATCAGAGTAAATTAATTTATCTTTTTAGTTGTTGTGATCGCATGTATGTCCAAACTGAATATTTTGTTAGTAAGTTACGCATCTATCTATATAGAAACACGTACGTTCGTCGAAAAAGCAGAATAGTTATTCTTGTCTGTATATCTATGAGTTCTGCTTATTAAGATGAACTCTAGAGAAACACCGAGCTAGGTAATGTATCTGAGTAGATAATTAGCAGTGTTTAGCAGTGTCGGTGCTATCTCATTAGGCAACTTCAAAGCTTAGAGGTTTTGAACTTAAGTTTATTTGAAATACTTATGTAATTGCTAACACGTATGTGCTTATTTACCATTTAAATGTACTGTGTGCTATTATCCTTCGTCATAATGGCCGTGGCACATTTGCTATAAAAACTATAAATATGTAAACTGTTTATGGGGATTAGTGAGGTAAACACGCTTTTTTCAAGATAAGTAATCAGGGTTAAAGAGCTGACTGCTGTTGGCTATTTGTGTTTGTCTTGGTGCATTATAAAACCGATAATTACCACCGCCTACGAGTTTGATGAAACTTTTTGCAAAAGCATTAATAAAGAGGAGAATGCAAAAAGCTGAGTAAATTATTTAAATTTTCAACATTATCATCAACATTCTCAGCCTTCTCCCATCGAACTAATGATTAATAAGTTCTTATAATATTATTCCACCTTTGGCAGTTCATCCAACGAAAATAATCGACTAGAATTAATTTTTACACAGTCGTATTTTACTCAGTTTTATATACCTCGTCTTCAATTTATTATCTATCGTTTTGTGTTACCCGTATTAATTGGGTTTGTAGAGAATGGCCTAAAGACACACAAATTATTAATAAAATATGTTTTATAACAAAGTGATACACCACCAGCTTTTTTCTAGCAATTGATTGACATAAAGTACGGGTACTGGACATTTACTCGAAATTTTTCATACAATCCATCTAACCCTAAACTATGTACAGCTGGTATTTACCTACTGTGAGTAAAGCCAGAAACCGGATGTTATACATTTATAGTTTGGAATACATTTCAATAATACATAGACACCCAGAGATGGAAAAAAACAACCGTCTTTGCCACACAAATGTTTTCCGGGGTGGTACTCGAACACACTATGTATTTACGGCTCAGTGACTAGACCCACTGCCACGAGGTCAGTCGTTAGTATATAGCTATGTGCATAAATGAAGTGGAAATAGAATTTTGATTTAATACTTAAATAGTTTCCAAGAATTTGTATAACGAGCTTCTGTCATTCCGTCACTAACAGGTGCAAGTGAAGCGAAACGAAAAGCCTCGTATGTATTGTGAATGACTTGCGTTTCGTTCTTTTGAGCTGGAGTAACGGTAACGCGGTCACTTCAACTTGACTGCTTTTTATGGATCATTGCGAACGTGTGTGATTAATATACTTTTTATGCACTTACAGTTTATTGCTCTTGGTTTTTATGAAACTACTTTTAACCAACATCTGCAACTATTTCAATAGATAGGGGATAAGCTATCATAGAAGTAGTTTATACGTACTAGTTATGGCAAATTGATTTTATAATATATCTATATAATATTTTTGCAATTCATGTTGGACTGAAATATTTATTTTATTTTATTGAATAACTATTAACGCCCCGTGGTTTGGCCCGCGTTGTCCTCGTTCCCATAATTTTATTGCGATAAAAGTGTGCTATTTCAGACTGAAATCTGTGATCTGACTGTGTTCGAAATTTTAAGCCCATCCGTTTAGATGTTCCTTTGTAATTGAGCATACAGACAACCAAATATCTAAATATCCAAACCCTCCAAACTTTGGCTTTTATAATATTAGTACGATAGTTGAAAATGCTATTCAGAATAATCTCGTATCACGACGTTTGTGGTCATATTTCTCCGAAACAGCGCGTATATTTTCAATGTTTTTTTTTGTATATTTAATATACTTGGAGCTGGAGTATAGGTCAATAGGTCGTGAAAGATTTTTCACCCATTTTTCCTTCATTTTTTAATCGGGATTTTGGTATTTCTGTGTAAATAATCGACAAATAATTTAACTGTCTCATCGTTCATATTAAAATCATTTGGATGAACGTCACCGTTGTCAGCCAAAACCAAGTACATAGGTACATTTTTAAGTTCTCGCAACGTATTACACGGGAATAGTGCAGTAAAATGTATCCTTTATGAGAAAAAATTACCTCCGGCCTCCCACTAGATGGACAGATGACCTCATAAAGGTCACTGGGAACCGCTGGTTACAGGTTGCGCAGGACCGTTCGTTGTGGAAATCTAGGGGGGAGGCCTATGTTCAGCAGTGGACATCTTGCGGCTGATGATGATGAGAAAAATATGTGACACAAGTTTTTTTTTTAAATAGAGATCATTTCACGTCCGCTGAGAGCTTTGTTCTAATTTCTAACATACTTGCTAGTGCTACGTGGCTACGTGGCGTATACGTTATTGCTACCTAATTGTATTATGCCCCTAGAAGGTATTGTAGTGGTAGGACTCTTAGCAGAGTCCGCCTGGAGAAGTACCACACTTTTGCCAGTTATTCTACCGCCAAGCAGTAATGTGCAAACATTACTGCTTGGCGTTTTGATGTGAAGGACAATGTTTCCAGATAAATTACAGGGTTTAGAGATATAACATTTTAGATCTCTGGGTGACGAGCGCAGTGCAGTACTAGGTAATGATTTGGACTCTTCATGTTCCAAAAGCTGCGTGTCACTGTGCTGTTATGTGGCAGGCATGTTGCTTACCATCAGGCACATGTCCTGCTCGTCACTCTTTATTAAAAAAAAAAAGGTACAAGGTACTAGTCCAGCGCCTCCAATTGCAGTTTACCGTCATACCCGATTATTAGCTAATCGACACGAGGTCTAACTGCGAGTTTAACTTGTCACGACGCGGATTAATTTATTACCTAATACATGTTACACTAATTACAATATTTACTTGGAAGTAAAGTACTTCCACTGCATGTACCACCAAACGTCCGGTCGAACACGCGATAAGTATTCACATTTTATCCAACAAGGGCGAAAATTTGTTTGTTTTTACTGGTTTTTTTTTCAGTTTCTCTTCAAGTTACGGATCCTACTAATATTATCCTATCCCCTAAATTATCTAAATTTATCTCTCACTAGGATAAGTTTATTAATATCATAATTTTGTAATCAATCGCAAAAGAGAAAGCTACAAAATGAGCTGATTACAATAATACAATTCAATTTGAACTACAGAATTACATAGGTACATCAATCAAAAAGAAAATCTTTCACGCGTTATAACTGCAATTACGAGTATCACAATCTATTTGCCCAATCAAAGTGGCAGTTTTGTAAGAAATTAACCCATAAAATATAATATTTATTACTTCATTGCACTAAAATTTTATAAATGTGAATGTTTGCGTTTACGACTATTTATCTTTGTTAGTTTGTAGAGATTTAATGAATTAATGAATTTGAGCGTACATTATTTAGAATGGAGGTGTACATATTTGTGTATGTATATCGAAACGGCTCACTTTTTATATATTTAAAAAATGCTTTAAACTTGCGCGTCAGATAGCGAAATCATAGCGCGCTATGCAATCGTAAGGTGGAAGAAATTAGTTTGAAAAGTTAGCAGACTGAGTATGAAAATAATATAAGAGTAAAATAATAACAATAAATACAAATTATAGGTACCTACTCCGAAAAGCATTATCGGAATAACAAATAATAGCGCGCAAGCTAATAAACATATATCGTACCGATACATTTAAATATGCGTAAGTTGCGGTCAGACAGCTTGGTGCCAGTTGGGCAATAGGTAAAGTAGCCCTACAACTACATTATTTCGACTTGGAACTACATTTTCCTGTTAATGTTTTCATTAATGAGAGCTTAATAAACTTGTAGCAATTAAAATAAATGAAATGCTCAAAGTGAGATTTTTGTTGTAATACAATTAGTAAACGTACTGCTAAAATTATTTAAAAACACTCTTTGTTTATTAATATCGAGAGTCAATCAGTGTTCGATAAATTAGCACGTAGAAAAACGTACGTAAACGAATACCTAAAGAAGTAGTTAATCATAAGTTTTTTTTGTTAGGTTTCAATTTATTCGCTGAAGAATTCAACAAACTTTATTACGTGGTAACAATAACATATGTACGTACTTACATGAAATAATTAAAAGTGCCCTGTAAAATATGAACTCAACTCTACCTCTAAAAGTTAATTAAAACGTTAAAAACTAACCCAAGTTAATTTTTATTAACGTGTTATTTTAATATATATAAAGTAAAGTTTTAATCTGATATGTGCAATCAAAGCCATCGAGCTACAAAATAAGTTATTAAATCTTGCATTATGATTATTAATACACTGTTATTTTGTCATGATTAAGAAGGTAAAGTATAAGTGCCCTTTAGCACTTGCCGTATCACTTTGATCTGACCGTGACCTTTGCATATTTCGCAAGTTTCATTCGAAAACTTGCAGGGATTTAACGAAATCGCTGTAATTCGCTCCGATTTCAACATTTTTTTAATTATTATGTCCCGAGTCAACATGTCACCTTACTAGTGCATCGGACGTCAGGAATTTTAATTTGATTATCTGTAATTTTTTATTGTAATAGTAATGCCAAAGTTTTGTTTTCTTGTTAAATAACTTTTATTGAAATTGTAATTTAATTATGTCGTAGTCGTAATTTTGCAAAGCAAGCGAAAATATTAATCACTCCATATTTTTTGCTTTTTACGGTTAATTTGAAAGACGCAATATATACTTAGAGGACTTCCGTGTTATTTGAGATCCTAATAAATTGAACACCATCAAGATTAGTGGTGTTTGTGAGTATCTCCTTATCCTATAATCCGCTTACGATCATTCATCCGCAGCCGCTTTGGTAAGTCTGGTGCGTGCTGTACAGATTATCATATGAAATCGAACAATGTACCTATGTACATTGGTTCACATACACTCTTATTGATTTATTTATACAACATATATCATCCGCTAAGAAAACTACGTTGTTGTTATATAATGATATTTTTTATGTACCCATAATAATCTAGCACGGAATTCTTTTTGGAACGAAGTTTCTAATGCACTTAGTCGCGCTTGCTCTGAACGGAGGACGCAAAAAGCGTATTAAGATCTTTTTCGTCAATTTTTGCCATAGTAGGGTAAGGGACTGGGTAAAAAAACATTTTAAATAATCCGTCAGCTATACCATCGAAAATCAAACTTCCATGTCGTGACGTCACTAGTTTTTCCCCACAAGTAACTTCTAAGCACTGTATATTCATCTTTTTTTTTGTGAAACAAAATAAAAAATTATATATTCTTTTAAAGTGTACAATATTTTTTAGACATCTGACGGACTAATTAGTTTTTTTTAATTATGGCACCCTGTTACACGAATCGTCTCGCACGCAGGTTTGACGACTTCCAGCCACCCGAACAAGCCGGTTTCCGAAAAGGCTATAGTACCATAGACCACATCCATGCGCTTCGGCAGATTATACAGAAAACTGAGGAGTATAATCGGCCACTATGTATAGCTTCGTATATTCCATCGAGACCTGGGCAGTGCTTCAGTCTCTCCAGCGATGCCGCATCGACTATCGCTATATCGAAGTGTTGAAGTGTATTTACAGCAAAGCCACAATGTCTGTCCGATTACAGGACCGGTGCACAAAACATATCCAGCTACAGAAAAGCGTGAGACAGGGAGATGTTATATCTCCGAAACTGTTCACTGCCGCTCTGGAAGATGTTTTCAAGCTACTAGACTAGAACGGATATGACATCAATATCAACGGCGAATGCATCACTCACCTTCGGTTTGCCGGCGACATAGTCATTGTGGCGGAGTCGCTGGAGGACCTCGGTGCTATGCTCAGGGACCTCAGTAGAGTATCCCAACAGGTAGGTTTGAGGATGAATATGGACAAGACGAAGGTCATGTCAAATGTTCATGTCTCACCTGTACCGATTATTGTTGGGAATACCACACTCGAAGTTGTTGACGGATACGTCTACCTGGGTCAATAGATCCAATTAGGTAGATCCAACTTCGACAAAGAGGTCCAGCGAAGGATCCAACTCGGATGGGCAGCGTTCGGGAAACTTCGGCACATCTTTGAGTCCAAAATACCCCAATGCCTAAAGACGAAAGTCTTTAACCAGTGCGTGTTGCCAGTGATGTCTTATGGAACTGAGACGTGGTCCTTTACTGTGGGCCTCATAACGAAGCTCAAAGTCACACAGCGAGCTATGGAGAGAGAGCTATGCTCGGAGTCTCTTTGCGCGACAGAATCCGTAATGAGGATATTCGCAAAAGAACGAAAGTGGCCGACATTGCTCAAAGAGTAAGCAAGCTGAAGTGGCAATAGGCAGGCCACATCGCTCGCAGAACTGACAACCGTTGGGGAAGAAAGGTTCTCGAGTGGCGACCACGAACCGGAAGACGCAGTGTTGGACGGCCTCCCACTAGATGGACTGATGACCTCACAAAGGTCGCGGGAAACCGCTGGTTGCAGGTTGCGCAGGACCGTTCGTTGTGGAAATCTAGGGGGGGGAGGCCTATGTTCAGCAGTGGACGTCTTGCGGCTGATGATGATGATGATGACCCTGTTACAGCATTGTATGAAAATCGTTCCGAGTGCACGATTATTTTAAAATCTTATTTTGCTAATTTCACAGATCATAATTTTCATAACACTATTGTAATCAGTTTTTTGAACAATGTTTGTCTTTATATGAATTAGAAACTCCGTTAGGTAGGTATGTATAACGACGCATTTGTAAACTGTTTCTCGTTTGACTAAGTGGGTAAACAGTAACCTACATAAAAGCTTTCGAGCATTGAACCGAGACCTCACATTTTTGGCGCACACACGAATACAATCAATCTTCATCTGCAACGCTTCACCGACTTTGTACAAATGTAAGTATCATACTTTTTGTACTAACCAACCTTTTCACTTTAAACGTTTCGGAGTTCCCAAACAGCAACTAGGTAATTTAATATTGTTTTCATTTTGACAAAGTTTAATAGCGTGTCTATTTATTTCATTGTCAGAGAAGTGTTTGTCAAGTATACAACCCTGACTTTCGTTCAGAGGTCCACAACCCGCTGTGCTTTTGTGTGGGTATCAAAATTAAAATTAATGATATTTTTGAAGTTGTATGAAAACTTGAAATGTCAGTTGAACGAATCATCGTATCCTAATGACTTCGTTGAAAAACATCCTTACAATACTAACGTACAATTAACTAACGTATACGTTCATCATTTTATTTCTTTGTATTTTAATTATTAAACTTATGATCTACCAGTAATCTAAAATTACAATTAATAATTCCTTGAATTATTGAGCTTCTATTAAATCAAATCAGCTTTAAAAAATTCTGTTTTTTTCTCTTTATAAACTTAAAATTTAAAATATAAGAAATGTTTGTTTGAAATAATCTGACGTTTTGTATACACCTCTACTTAATTTAACTAAAGGTAAATTGGTCACGATATTAGCTAGTGTGTAAACTTTTAGATAGAATAAATATTTAGTCGTGTCCTCACTACGTTTTGACAATTCATTATAACACAAAGATAACACTTATCAATTTAAAATAAATACGAATCTAAATTAGGTGAAGGTCCACCTTCACTTTCGATAACGTAGGTACGAGTGCCTACATCGTCTCATTAGCATTTTGCGGTTATCAAAACATCGATTCTGCTTAACAAATGTTGTTCGTTGTCCGGTCCAATTAAAAATTAATCTGACAACACACAGTAAACATGATGAACAGTATATTATCTTCAATCATTAACCTATATTGAGCCGTGATAGAGAACGCGAGCATCACATCGCAATCGATCAAATAATATGGAACGATAATCTGTCAAAAAAACGTATGTATCGTTCCACATTTACGCATTTCTATACTTACCTTACGAAGTTACGGCTGGTGTAGTCGGGAGAACGGCGACTGCCGATCCGGAGCCCCCGGGTTCGAATCCCACCACGCGCGCACCACTGTCTTTTCAAAGTCATGTGCGTGATGCCTAACTTAAAAACGGTGAAGGAAAAACATCGTGAGAAAACCGACATGTACCTAGAATCTTTCGTGGTCATGTGTCATCCACCAACCCGCACTTGGTCAGCGTGGTGGATTATGGCCTTAAACTGTCTCCTTGGGAGAGAAGACCCCGAGTGCCAGCAGTGGGAACATTTAGTGGGCTGCTTTTGAATACTTACCTACTTAATTTAAAAATGGGGAAAGATGTTTGTTTGACAAGAATCTCTAAAATTACTGAATCAGTTAAAATCATTATAGGTACATGGCTATTTAATCCTACTAATAATACAGATGTAAAAGTTTTGATTTTTCTTACTCAAGAATGTAATAAGACCTGAAGAGATGAAGCTGAAATCCCACAAAAATACAGAGTAACTTAGGGAAATGCAATTTTACAAATTCTATGTGGACGAAATCATGGGGTGATACTAGTTTACTACAAACAAAAGGTGGCATATTTTGAACAACATTATGGTATTTATAATATTCTGTGTGAACATAGTTAACTGCTTTATATTTATGTAGTCGAGAAGATTTGCATTTGGATTTGATGAAGCCAACCTTGCCTTAACTGTTTATTTTCAAATGAACTTTATTATTTATTTGAGGTTTTTGATAATGGTCTAGATTGGCATCGCCGCGAGTCATAATTGACAATGGTATGATTGCGTTTCGGCCACTGTATTTCAAAGAATCTATTTGTAATCAACGATGTTTGACAGCTAGACTTGGCCTTCTACGGGTATGATATGCATCACGTGTGTTTCTTCTTTTAATTTTCTATGATATTCAATCAACGAGAATTTGTATAAAAATAGTTAATTTCCAAGTTTTTGTTTGCGCTGAAACGAAAACGCTGCCTCGTAGCGTTTCCAATCAAAATAATACTGTAACAGGATGTGATATGTTGTTGCTGTTATATGTTGTTATAATCCTACTAATATTATAAATGTCACAGTCTGTATGTTTGTTGCGAAATAACGTCGGAACGACTGAATAGATCGGGTTGAAGTTTGAAACACAGTCAGATTATATATAGTCTGGATGAATTATAGTCTACACATGCTAATTTTTATCGAGGCAAAATAACGAGAATAGGAACTAAGCGGGAAACTACGCAGTGCCGCTAGAATTTTATTTTATAGTTCTAGGTTAACATGAATCAATGAAAAAAACAAAAACAACTAATTCCCTATTCCGCTATGTTGATACTGAGCATGAAACCGTCTAAATATCAATATTGTCACTGTCCGTATCCTACTACAAATTTACCAGCGATTCCACACAAACAGTAAAGTTTTGTGGGATACAAAATTTACGTACATTTCAAGGACGAATTTATAACTCAAAATAATTGAGCCATTAAACAGTTAAGACATCATAAACACACATTCAAAACAATTTTCAAACTTTCAGTGAGTGCAATAATGATGTCAGTGTGATTACACTTTACTGGAAAATATTTTATTCGTTCCAGCTAAATGTTTTATCAAATATCATCAAATTTACCGTCCGTCTTTTAGATTGCAATTGAAATCGGTAATGTTTATTGCTCTAAATTGCCGGTGTAAATTTCAGACCCATAAAACAAATCGATACCGCCCACTCGTCTGATTGTCCATTTATTTCTCATGAATGGGGAAGTACAAGTCTTTGAAATGCGTAAATTAACAATAGAGGTCTATAGAAATGAAAGATGTACAATGAAAATTTTAGAAGTTTGCATAGTTATTTGCGAATCGTTAATTGAGAAGCCGTCGTGGTCTAGCCCAACCCAGTACAACCCATGGTGGTCTGTGGCAAGAACATCTAATTTCACAAACAGTACTTTGTACATTCGAATCCCGCATTTACCTCTGAGATTTTTTTCAAGGGCAGATTTACGAATAAGTCATCGCTGACTTGAATGGTGAAAAATATCGTGAGTAAAACCGGCCCTCTCCAAGAAAGACATATTTCGGGGACACATGTCAACCCGTATATGGTCAGCGTTGTGGATTATGGTCTTGATTCTCTCCTTGTGCGAAAAGGCTTCGAGTCCCATCAGTGGGAATAGAAAAGTGCTTGTAAGCCGTACTAACAACACTCATCAACTAGAGATTACAGATTAGTTCAACTTATGAGAACGTGTTACACATCGTTGCGGCTGCCACAGAATAAGTAAGAGAAAACTACCAGATGCGATATGTGGAAGGTTCTATGAATTAATTATTCTATTTTTACGCATGAAATAAAGGGAGCGTGTACACAGGTCGCGTTGCACTTTGGCCAAAAATTAGTAAAATCTAAAATATTTTCACTAAACCTGGTATCCGTTCAACGAGTCACTAATCAGAAAATATCTCAACCGTTGTTTATATAAAACGAGACATTTTATAATTAGGTTGTCGTTCAAAGTGTTATAGGTAGTACTCTGCTTTATTAGTAGTAGAATTTATGAAATTGATTTAATTTTAGAAATGTCAGTTCTTATGCATTATTGGGTATCACTTTCATAATACTCTGCACTAGTATTAATAATTACGGGATATTTACTGGGATCAAATGGTGGAGCGAGTCTCAATTGTATATCATCTCTTATGTTCACGGGTTAATTGGTAGCTACTGTTTGCTCGTCAATATGGTGCATGAGACTGTGGAGACTCGCTAAATAAACTTTCAGTAAACGGTGAATAGCCGTAATTAAATTAGTGTAGTATATGACCGTCATCGCTTAAAACAACCACACTAAGACACTAAGCTCTAATCCTACTTTCTACTTATATGATCAAAGAAAAAGTTTGGATGTTTGTTGGCTAATCACGTCGGGACGGCTAAACGGATCGGATCGGAAACTTTGCAAATCAGTTAAATTATAGAAGTATAGGCTTTTATTTGCGGGAACGTAACGGAAACCGGAATCACACGGGGCTGACGTTGTTAAATAAAAGTATTAAAGCTGTTCTACACTAGGGCTAGTGGCGTGACGTAGCAAGTCGCAGTGGCGGAGTGGCGCGTGCACTTGACCCGCTTGCGACCGGTCCGCCGCCGGCGCCGGCCGCGACCGGCCCGGCTACCGGAACTCTTCCTATGCGTGCACCCTTCACTGCTTTCCTCGATCACAACGACTTGCGACCTTGCGACTTAAACTCTAAAACAATTCAAAGCTAGCTTTGCCGCACTTTATTTTATTTATTTACGGGTTAGGTCGTGGGTTCGTTTCCCAATTCAGGACAAACATTTGTGTGACGAATCCATACACATATAGACACATAACAGTCATCCGACCTTTCTATGTCTATATGGGTTTCTATTTAACATGTAAGTGTATGTATTTAAATCATTTATTATAGTATAATTTTTGCATTATAAGTAATGATATCTAATGTCAGTACGAAGAAACTTATACGATTATAATTTTTTGAAAACATCTATCAACTTAATCATATAAATATTGTAGTGAAGATAGCAAAATAGAGGTAGTAAAGTACGAGTAGATATACTACTATATATACTAGATAGCTCCGTGTGTTGATTGTTCCTTCTTCGCTTGTAGACGTAGCTAATCATAAAAAGTGGTATGTTCAAAATAAAGTTATTGGTAACGATAGTCTGACAGAATCACTCGATAAATTGTATTTTGAGTTTTTCTCGTCACTGTAACCGTTTCTTTCAATCGTTACGACCTCGTTCAACACAATAGTAAGTATTTGAAATAGTCATCAATAAAACCATTTGTTAACACATAACTGTTGATGATTAACAATGATTGACCACTCTAGGACTTATCGGAACGAATCTGGACAAATCAAATGAATTCAAAACTGGTCAACGAACGAAAGTTAACCTATCTATATATAAATAAAAAAAGCTTGAGACTTTTATTAGTGAAAGTAAAAGAGACTTGCTATTACTGTGACACTTTCTCTATTAGAATTGCTGCTATTATAAGATTTGCAAGATGAAACTCTTGTTTTGCACATACCTCGACAAGTAAGAATGTACAAAATAAGTGTCTCATCGTACTATTTGGGTCGTAGTTAAGCGTTGAACAAGTCAGCACCATGTGGTCTAAATTTCTAAAATTCCACCACAAAGCAAATACAGACAGCGTGTTTAATGTTTTTTATTGATGTAATGTATTTTAAAATATGTATTTTATAGATTTTTTGATTAGTATTGGCGTTCTGCAATCTATTTCTCTATAAACTACCTCTATAAGTATATTTTTATCACAAAGATTTTGCTTCACGTATTGATATATAAGATTCGTAGATTTTTTAATCTAATTACCAAAATCGACTAGTTTTGAATCGAAATATTTCGACGTTAAGAAAATTGTAAAATGGTTGATTGAAAATACTTCAACATGTTCCTTATTATTTTATTAATTAGCTATCCTACTAAACGTAAATGTTTGTGGCCTTAGAAGTGTGCATGTATATTCCCACTTAGGTATCTCTGTTACGGCCAAACATATATGAATGAAATTACATACGTAGGAAGTACATGAACTTCCTAAAAGATAGTAATTACTATCGAATGTTTGATGAAAAATTTGATTTGTAAGAGTCGAATTTCGTATTGTGTGTTTAAATCGTACGAAATTTATTTGGCGAAAACAAATTATTATTGTGAAAAACTGTTAGGTACGGGTTATAGCGGGCGTAGCTGGTATTATCAGAATACTTTTAACTCCATCAATAATAATTGGCATCTTTAGATTAATCGATCCATCTTTCGTATCAGAAAATATGAATATTTTCTCCACTTCACGAAGATAGCTTGTGAACTACCGCTTAAATATTATGTTTTAAATCAACATATGAATATTATAGGCTTATCAAAATCACGCATCGAACGTTGTTTAATCACTCAGTTAAAGCATTTAGCAGCTCAGTGTCGGAATGGTCACGAATACAAATGTGTTACTCGTATGAATACAATCGATCAATAATAATCGGCCATCGCCTCTTATCGATTGTACACTAACAAACGAGACGATAATCGATTAGTGCTAGCTATTGTTATGTAATCAATTCAGAACTTTATTCCACGGACATTAAACTAGTTCTTAAAATTTTATTCTTATGACATATTCCATGCCATCATTCCATTCATATGCCATCGATATAAATTAATGGATGTGCCCTTCCAAACTTCAGGTGCACGGAATCATATGTTATCGTAGGAAAGAGTGAGCTGATGAGCTCACTCTGTCCGTTTTAGTCGTTTGTAGGAAGCGGTGAAGCGGTGTTTATACCTATCACTATTCAATGTCAACAACCAAAATAAGTAGAACCGCAACATACGTACCTCACCGCTAGCGATTCAAGTAGAGTTCGAGTAGATTGGTAGTTGAAAACCACTCACGCTAGACACAGAGCCGCAGTTTGTTAACGATTTTAAGGGGTTTAGGGCACATCTTTTGATTGATATCGATGCAAATATGTAAATAAATTGACTCAGAAATTAATATTTATCGTCTGTATTGTAAGTATTGATACTATCCAGTAATTTGATCGATGAAATGTATTCATTGGTTTGATATTGACCGTCAAGTTGTTTGTTTGAAGGGTACTGTTTGGTAAGGTTATCAGGTCATACGACAGCGGTGTTCGAACTCGAAAAACAGGAAAAGATTACTCAGCTCCTACATTGTAACACTGACAGTTATATATTTTGCGTAAATTAAATATATGCCAAGTACTCGTCCAACACCATACGCCCCGTAAATATTCTGTTGTTATTTAAATAACGTAGAAAAACTGTTAATCAAAAAATACCAGTACCTCCAATTTCGCTTAGCACCATCGATCTGGCAAATACTCAGTATTATGATAGTTGTATGACAGTTAAACTAAACATATGATTAAATAATAAATAACTCTATTTAGTCGTGCTTGATCAGATACTATAATCATTTCAACTATTGCGATAATTAATAAATAATCATTTGAAGGTATGGCTGTACATAATTAGGTAATTGATTATAAAATTCAAATGCGAGATGATGAGAAATAATGATTAATGATGCATCGTTTGATATAAGTTACATATTAAATCGAAGTTTAAATCAATGAAGCTGGTGAGGTTATCACGATTTTCTGGCAGGCAGTTATTTTAAATTATTATTATGAGCATTTTAATTCTTCAAACAAACAGTCTTCGTAACTTTCATAATCGTATTTGTGTCTATCAGCTAATTGTGATAATAATATAAATGTGAATGTTTGTTGATTAAATTAAAAAAAAATGCGATACACAAAAATTGACACAGCTTAGTAGTAAAAGTTTTTATGTGTTACAATAGCATCGTTACAATTTGTGTCCAAATGACTGTCAGTCATGCCACGTGGGGTGTCTCGGTCAGAGAACTTGATAATAGCTCTATTACATAAACCTGGTAAACCTACTGAACCACTAACCGTATGGCTCGCAAGTTGCATGCTAACTGTTGCCTAACTGTGTTAGAATTTAACAACCGTTAAACGTTATTTAGTATCAATGTACGTTTTGTGTTAAGAACATTGTTGTACTGAATTGCCAATGTTCTCTTGTTTTATTGCCAAAAATAAGTGTAGAACCTCCTTTAGACGTTCCCTTTACGGCAAGCAGTACTTTTATATACATTCTTCGAAACACAAACTATACTATGTCATTTGCAAATATTACTCGTACCATGATACAAGTATATCATCATAAGGATTCACAATTTGGAACTCTTCCCCACTCCCTGACAAACTATGTCACACTTAACGTGTGCCATAAATTGTGGATGGTCTCTAATCAGCCTACAAAAAGTGACCATAGCTAGTGGATGCTGTATTTTTATTAAGCTCAAATCCCTCAAGTTCTTATATATTCACGGTTTCAAATACAGACAGCTACTTTCAAAGTTCAACTAGCTCTGCATTGAATAAGAAGATGAGTTATTATCGAAACAATATACATAATTATCAAAATTTGAGCAACTATATGATCGTTATGGAAAAAGTGAACATGATATCGTAAAAAAAGTGATATTGAAGTTGTCGGAAAAAGTGATATTTTAATATGAGACATGAATTTTAAAATTTTTAATTTTTGTTTTTAGATTTGTTTATTTATCTGAAATGAATATTTTTATAAAATTCACTTCGTAAATTTACCTGTTGTAATTAGTTTTTGTCTTGTTGAATATACTAATATTAGTAAAATTATTTGGAATATAATAACATGAGTAGGCACTGTTCCAGTGTGAGACAGATAATTTTTAGAATAGACGATAATATAATGTTCTGAAAAGTTGAGATAATAAAGTTAATCTTGTTAAGTTAGTAATAAAGTTGAGATTATCCTTCAAGTCGGTTAAAAACCAGGGACCAAGCGCACTTACAAAATCATTTTGCAAGTATAATTTTCCTGCGTTCTTTAGCTTATCTTTTTCTACATCATTATGAGATCGTCGACCTAAACAAGTCGTCGTATTTCCAACCTTTCCTCTCTGATTTGACCCTTCGATACGTGAAAATATGAAGCTCTTATCATATATCAAGCGTTAATGTGGAGGTTACAACCGGCATAATCTTTATGGCGTTTTTATGCATTTTAAACCGCAGTTAACACTCGTAAAATCTATTTTATAGCCAATGCCAGCTATAAATATTGGAGGAATGCATGCTGTGACAGTAGAAATGCATACATAACGGATTATACGTATACTATACATATTATAACAGAAGTGTAGAGGTCATACTTGTAGTGTTACATACTTAAAATAAGCCCCACTTGCGGTTCAAAAATCTTAAGAACTGTGATTAGACCTATTTTTCAAATCGAATATTGATTTTTGATAAAGTATTGCTATTGTTTCTAACATTATAAAGTGGTCATAACTGCATTGAATTGAAAAAATAATATTATGTTAATCAGAAAGTTACCAGATCATTCGCCGTTTCAAATTCGATTATTCGAAAGGTATCGCGCGTTGATATCTATTCTATGCGTTAACGTTTGCTCATTTGTCTCATCACTACATTTGTTTCCTGTTAATATAAAATATAATTCTATATGATTAATAAATTAAATACAATATTGAACTTATAAAATTTCTTACTAATTCTTCTAAGTTTTCTATAGACCCGTGGGCGCGTATTTTATAACTCATTAATTTTAATTTGTATTTTGTTTGTCCAATTCGTGTTCATTCATTCATTCTTTCATAATTTAAGAGCGACCCTCTTGTGGGTGGAGTTCCTTCTATGTACTTCTACACTCCGCCTTCTCCTTGACTTCCTGATACGACACTACATTTATCTTCTCCTTCACTTGGTTCATGTAACTTCTCCTAGGTATACCTCTCTTCCTCCTCCCTTCTAATTTACCTTCCATTATTGTTCTAATGAAGTTGTCGTGTCGTATCAGATGTCCCAACATCTTCCTTCTTCTGTTTTCTATTGTTTCCATTAATGTTCTTTTCTCCTCTACCGTCTTCAAAACTTCTTCATTGCTCTTCATTTCCTTCCAGCTGATTCTCTCCATTCTCCTCTAACACCACATTTCGAATGCCTCTAATCTTTCCCTTTGAGTCATGGTCCACGTTTTGCTGCCATACAATGCAATACTCCAGATATAGATCTTAATCTATTCTATTTCGTCTAAAAAATTACTCCTTCTAAATAATTTTTTAAACTTTCTTGTAATCATGTCTATAGCACCGATGCAGTTTGCAAGTTATTTATACTGTTGTTTACTAATCTGTCCATTCTCTTAATTGAAGTGACGTGTACATAGATAGATGCGCATCGCCTGACCTGATGGTCGCCATCCATCATGGGGCTCAATGATAGCGACAGGTGATGTTTTCCTTTTAAGTGTTGCAAGAAACCAGCTGGGCAATAATTGATGCGTAGATAACGTTAGTATTACGTGCAGAGTTAGATTATTACTTTACATTCATTTTACGTAATAACTTTTAAATACTAACTTATGTACATCAGTACCTACATAAATGTAAATTTTTTTTTTAATTAATAAACAAAATAATAACGATAATTAGCTTTGAGAATAAAGTAAAAACGAATAATACTTTCACAAACTTGTGTTTTTCTTATTCAGTGATTTACAACTTTTATTAGGTGGGTACAGTAAGAATTGCATCGAAATTCGCATAAGAGCACACATAAAAACCAGAAATATTCTCAGTAGTAGGTAAATTACATTCGGCACATGTAGCCAAAGAGCTTTTTATTGCTTGTTTGCGAATACAGTTAAATGTAAAGAAAGACTACGTAGAATCGTAATGCAGTAATCACAGATTAAGAAAAATATTAACAGAGACAGAAGCTGAGATGTAATCGTTTCTGCTTGAAAACGTTAAAAACTGGTAATACTTTTCAGGATTAAAAATATGTGACAAAATCAAGCAAATTTACGGCACAGGGTGAGCGATGTGTGGACAAAAAAGATCTTATGAACAAATCATTAAAAAATAAGTGTGGCACTCGGGGACTGCCGCGGTAAAGCTATTGCATGTTGCATGCATTTTTATCAACATAAGCAATAGGGATGTTAACAATTTTTCGGAATTGCTTTTATTTTGAAGAGTGACATTTGTTTACCATAAAAAATATCACGGGAAATCCGTTAGGTTGGCAACACTGCTAAGAGAATTTAGTCTGTAAAGCTAATACAAATAAGATTCAAAGTCGAATGACCGAGTGGGGAGGACGGCGTTACGGTCTTCCATCCCTCTTTCTTGTGAACATAAGAAAGAGATGCACGATCACTAAAATTTGGTCCCCAGGCCCGCGATAAAAGCTTAAAAATATTGGTCGAATAAGTTACCTACTTTAAAAATATATGTACATTTTTAGAAAACTAACCAATGTATGAATTCTGAACAATCTTGAAATTCAAATCTTAGATAAATATTTCCATCTGCCGTTATTCTGATCTGCGCGGCGATGGCCAGTAACGGTTTTGAATACCTTATCAAGTGGGCTACATAGCATGCAAAGTCGCGGAAGACATTTGTGATTTTAATCGCATAATAATTTGTGCAGTTTACTGATGATATAAATCAGTTAAACCTACTCAGTAAATCAGTTGTATTCGAGTGAAAATTAATCGTTAAGCTTTTGCAATATATCACAGCTCCATTCGTTCAAACTTCTACACCTGTCTAAAGCTGTGTTTATTTGCGCCAGGTGAACGGAAGTAAATGTAGTATGTGACCCAAATTGTGATCTGTTGCCAAAAGTCATGTTGGTAGTTGTAGTAGTTGTTTAGATTTAATTAACTTTATATTTATATTTACATTTTTATTAAGTGCTTTTTTAAATCTTGGCACGTTTATAGGATCCTAATTACTCGTATTATTGTAATTAGGAAAAGGTTGATGTTTGTGGTTAAATCGTGATGTAAGAACTAATCTGTTTTAAATTTGGAACTCATATAGAAGAAAGAAGAAGATTATAGTCTGTAATAAAACATATTTGTTAACATTATTAATTAAGCTACTTTTTATCCAGAAAAAAAACATCGTTCCATGGTTGATGTTCCAAAGACACGAACAAAGAGACTTGACTCTACTTTTGTGATAAGAACATCTAGGCTTTGGAATACGTTGCCTGAGTGGGTTTTCCCCGATGGTTACAATCTTTGTGTCTTCAAATCGATAGTGAATCGGTTTTTTTCTAGGTAAACACGCTCCATCGTAGACCGCATCGTCGCTTAACATCAGGCGAGATGGCGGTCAAGTGTAAATCTATAAAAGTTTTAAAAAAAATGCAGAACCCCTTAAAGAATAATCATTTTCTAAATAGCACGCGATTGAAGTCGTGGCCAAAACTACTGTTAAAACCCTTGTTCTTTTCTTTAATTGAGTTTTCGCATTCGTATCGTAATCGCGTTAGGTATATTTTGTAAATGGAAAGCACATTTTACCATAACCTCATAATATTGCGGACAATAACATTTAAGTGATTAAGTTTTGCACACAAAAAATGTCGTATATTATTTTTTAAATGCTATTCCGAAATACACATGTTACAAACCAGGAAAACGTTTCTCCGTCTCTGCCTAACTCACTGTCTTACTATACTAACATTCAATAAGCGAATATCCTACAAATAAAGTAATTAACTTTTCTAATGGTCCATTAAATTTGTAGCGAGCCTTAATTATCGGAAATGGTGAAGGATCATTACCCGAAATTCATAAAGAATTATTAAAACACTTCATTAGCGTCAACTTTTGATTCATTACTTACTAAAAAGAAACGTGTACAGTACACCAGTACATTTCATAGAATATTGTGGCAAAACTGTTAGAACTTATTTTTTATTTATGAAGTCTTTATTTGTCATTAGTCGTATTGTCATAATTTTGTGACATACATGAAAGGGATAATGTGCAATTTTGTAGCAAAATGACTGTTTAACTATCGAAGATAATATGTATGTAGGTATATATTCGGCTAACAAGCGCAATGCCATGAACTTTTGGTCAAAATAATAAGGTGGTTGCACTAAACTTATGGAGCACATTAGAATTAAACCAAGCGTTATTCTGAAATAATGGCCTCATTTTATTTTGTTTTGGAGGATCGTGTTTTATTAGTTAGCTATGCCAAGAAACGTCACTCGATAACGTGACCAAACTATAGGGGCCTATGAATTTTCACTCTCTTCATCGGGCAAGAGCAATGTTTGTCATTAATTGTCTGCCAAAATGTAGTTAAAGAATTCCGTATATATACTCTTTTGACAACGTCTAAAAGTTTTCCCACTGAACTAACAGCGCCGGTATTGTGTTAGGGATTGTAGACGCCCTTGATCGTACGCATGCGTGTGAGCATGCGTCGCATATTACGTGATCTATGGTCAACATACTGCGCCTTGCAATGATCTAGATTATAATTCGAACATTCTGGAACAATCCATACATAGGCATAAGGCAGTTAGCAAATTCTTGTGTCACAGATATAAGAAACGCGATTTGTTATAGATTAGTATTCATGTTTAGTGCAAAACGAGTGGCGTACACGAAGAGAGGCCTACGTTCAGCAGATGGCGATAACAGATTGATGACAAAACAAAAAGCAACAAGCATAATTGTTGTTTGTCAGCCAACTTGAACCTGTAAATTATTGAATACAATGAACACAAATCTGGGCATTAGTCCAAAATTAACATCTAAATAAGTTCAAATTCATTTAACCGTTCAAGAACTTAGGAGGACATAGGTACACAAAAAGGCTACGAAGTCTTGAACATCGCCGCAAACTTCAGTTTTTCAGTTTTTGTCGGGTACTTTTCGGAGAGTGAGTAGCTGATCTGCATGATCTAATTCCTCCTTGATTTTGTTCTATCACACTACTCATAGCTCTATGTATATAGCGACATCGTTCCATGGTAGACCAACGATTCAAACAAAATTGTTTAATGCAATCCATGATAGAAATAAAGTTATCTTTAAATTTGGAAGTGAAGCGGTTTCTTCTAGATCACTCAGCTCCATATTAGAGTATTATAGTATTAAAAGCATCTGAGCCTGACATACCTCTTATCGTCAATTTCTTAAAGGAACTACAATGTCTCAAATTTATTCAATTGAAATATTCCATCAATAAACTTTAATTTGGTTCCATTTATTTGGCTGCTCCGTCATAGTTGATGAGAGTTGTTAACCTAGAGTCTCATCACATGATCTAATCTACATCAGAATCACTTTATCAAATAGTTGCATTCCTCTAATTGCCAATTTGAATGTTGCCTTCACATTAACAGGAACCCGCTCATCAATCTCAGTCTAGTTATTTTAAAACTGTGCCGAGTGATCCTAATGTGGTTTTCAGTAACCTCGGAAACTCGGACTATTGATAGACGTTATATGATTATTTCACGATTTTAGGTACAAATCGATTTGAACTGCAGGAGTTGGATTGCTCGTGGCACATTTGCTACGGAGTACATATAATTTTGGACTTAGGTTCAAGGTTTTCTCCAAAATGTTACAGAATTTAAAATGTCCTACTCGTCCCGTCTTTCTAAACTATAAAAATACCTCTTTCTCGCATTTAGAAATGAAATGTAAACGTATAAATACGGCGCTTTTGCGCTGACTAGGTGTTATCTTGTCATTAGTAAATTATTCATAATTTTATATCAATTATAATTATTTATTTTACTGCACTCGGAAGTTTTTCCGTAATTTGTGGATGGTAACATTATTTAAACAAAATATTATTCAAGGTTTAATTGATCCACAATTATGAATTTTGTGCTAGACTAATTTTAATGGCACCCTGATGTAATTCATTCAATGTCATGGACTAATAATGGATAATGTACTAAAACTAATTGTACAGGAAGTGTACTTCAATGTCATCTACAAGTATCTTTACTTATTTCTACAAAAGAAAATCACACAAATACTAATCTCATGACAATTATTGAAAGCTTCTCTTAGTTTTTTCTATGTTTTGTAGTTATATCAAAAAGGTATTTGGTTGCTATATAGATAATCTGCATATAAAGGTCCATGTAGTGGCATATAATGCATACCTATGATAATGATATACATTAAACTTAATACACATGAGGAACTATGAGAAAATAAGAAAATGGCGTACATTTTCAAAAATTAAAGAAAAAACTGGCAAAACTGCGGTGCTCTCCTCGTTTGTTGAAACTCACTAACCTTTTCATTAAATTTTCAATGACAATGAGACGATTTATTACTGAGGTAAACATACCCGCCGCTGATTAGTAATTAATGTCCATTAAAACTCGTAGCGGGAGCGATGAAAAATTACACTCATTTCCGATATTGATTTCGCAGACGATTAATTAAACTAAATGGACGCATTTTTAATTTTGAAGCGGCTATTTGTTTATTTCGATGTCAGTTTACGATGATTATCGGGTTCGTGACTCATAGTCCATTTTTTTTAATGTTATTTTTATAATTAAGTTGCGAACGGCCATGTCCTTAACCTAAAATCGTTATATATAATATCAGCGTACAAGCCCGTTGTTTTAATTGCGAGGTACCTACTGAGAGTGCATGTGTTTGACCTATGACATAACGTTAGCCATGAGTCAGGGACCGACGCGCGCCCTGCTCACGCGCATTCATCACGATTGCTTTACTATAAGTACCTACCTATTATAATTTGATCTGGAAAACCCATACCTAACCCTTTCTAATTATTTAATCTTCCAATTATTTTTTTTTCATTTTTTGGTTTTATTTAGAAAAGTAGAGAGTATAGATAACGTTTTAAGTATGTACCTAGTATTAAAAAATTAAGGCAATTGAGGAGGGCGTTCGTTGACATTGTTGTTGACGTTGTTTACACACAAGGAATATCTAATCCAAACCTAAATATGTGTTTGACGTCTTTAACTGTTATAGATACTCTTTATTTACATGTCACTTGTTCATTGATGTCTAATTGAAATTTATAACCAGAGACGTCAATCGATAAATATCTAAAACGATAATTGTATAAAGCTCGTTTTATCGAGAATTATATTTAAACGATATGATATTTGCATGTTTTGGTCTCTAAATTTAACAATTGAACATTTATTTACACCTACTTAGCTTATTATTAAAATTGGAAAGTTCTCTAGCTCATTGGTTTTTTATACAATACACTAGCGGCCGGCTACATTCCGGCTTCGCTCAGATATTGTCATATAAAACCTATTCTATCTTTCAAGTTGGATCTGACGGTCTGCAAATCGATTAAGCAGTTTAGGAGTTCATCGCGGACAAACCACGTGACGCGTAATTTATTTAAGTTGTGTATGGCAGACCTATGTGGTCTAAGTCTAATCCTAGTAATACCCTTTTTTTCTATCGGTAACCAAAAAACCCGCAGTTGGTTTATAGTTCTGAAAACTCCAACGCAGCAACATGTTACTATAATGTACAAGTTCACCAAAACTAGTGAAAAGTGTTGTACATGTGGGTCTTTAGAGTTGAGTGTGCATCAGTTTCGTCCAGGTATGCACTCCGTGTCTCACAAAACGTGCTCTCTTTTGTACGTAGATCTCTTTATCGTGGTGTAAGCGATTAAGAGAAAGATTGCGTAATACAAGCACGTAAAATAATCTATTTTAAATAGCGAAGAGGTCGCAGTGTCCTACGAAATATTCACCAAAATCTAATAAAAGTTCCTTTTGTCCTCAGAGTATTGGCCACGTGTCGGGCGGGCACATCAACCCGGCCGTTACGTGTGGCCTGCTCGTCGCCGGTGACATCAAGCTGGTGAAGGCTATCTGCTACATCATCGTCCAGTGCCTGGGAGCCGTGGCTGGTGCTGCTTTCATCAGGGTAACGAAATATATTTAACTAAATAAATATCCTCTGCCGGCTACTTTGTCCGGGTAGAATTTTGAAAAGGAATATTCCATAAGAATATCATTGACGTTGCGAAAATTTGCAAAAAAGGATGGGGTTAATGGAGGTACTTTATTAAAACCAGCTAGGCGACGTGACGTTCAACACAAGAAAGGAATGAAATTATGCGTTAACACCAAGCCGTAGTACACCCGACAAAACCGTGCGAGCGTCGCTTTGGGCTCGATAGTCACACATAATTTTCCTCTCGTGCCGAATTTCCTGTTACCTGGGATCCGATATAGTCGTATAGTAATCAATCACTCGGGCGTTGTAGCAGGGTAGTATTAATATCTGTATATACTCGTATATCATTGTGGTTTGATTATATCTTACAAATGTCATACAATGTCTTTTTGAATTGATATTATGTATCACTTAATACTTGTTAAACTGAAAAAATACATATCCATATACTTAATAGTGGAAGAGAATAAATGGCCGATAATGTTGCCCTTGTTTTCATAAGTATTGAACTCTGTTATAATGTCGATAGTATTAACTACTTACACAATTTTCTATTATTTTTTAACAAACTAAGTAAGTTTAGATATTTATTTATTTTTGTACATCCGAACATAGAAAATGTATTTACAGCATGTTTCTTAATATTTTTATAAAACATTTGATACACTAATTCAGTAATCGAGTGGTTGGTGAGTATTATAGTTACGAGTGGGTGTGAATATGTGTTCCACATCTTCACCATACAGTCGCGTTCACTTGTTAATGCACCTACGCGCTAACATGACTAGTTTTAAATATATATTATGTCTACTTGTAGTACAGTTCATAAAAACTGTCTCGCTCGCCCTGACACTGATGATCTTAGAATAAAGGCGCGGATCGGATTCGACCTCAATGCGTAACATGAGCTTGCTCCGAGCTTTCAACATTGAGGATTTCATAGAAAACAAACATGTTCGTTTAAAGAAGTTAGTTACTTCAATCTTAAGCCATATCTCGAGGGATTTTTCTGGAAACCCGAACTGTTTTGAAATTCAATTATTTTAAAAATATACTCAATTATTTTTAGATATAGTAACAATTTAAGTAGTTACAGCTCTCTAAAAAATAAAAGCCCCGTTGTGATATTGGAGAAAGACCCGAGAATGTAACTTGAATCGAAAACTGAAACAAACAATAAAATACTAATTAAATTACTTTAAGGGTAAAAAATGTGTACATATTTTTCCGCATTAAATAACAGAAATATAATTTATTGTTAGTATTCCTCAAACGTGAAAACGGGCTATTTATTTTTTTAAGATTATGCGTTGTCCTAATGTCCGTCAAATATTTTTTTCTGGAATTTGATTTAATGCTTCTAATTTTGAGTTTTTCTATGACAATTGAATATTCCTTCTTTGGTTTTTTACTTACATACATCTAAATGTGAATGTGACGTAGGTTTAACATTTCAAATGTTAGCGCGTGGACTAGTTAATTATCGCAAACACGAGGACGCAAGCAATTAATTTATAACATTCTCGGTTTGCCTCAGCTCACCTGTGCGACATCTCAACCGGAGTTTAGTCAGATGATGAATTGGTTTTAGTCACGTTTTGTATTGAAATAATAACAACTAAAGATAGTATAGATAGATACCTACCGACTAAGTAATTCTTCAGAAAGTTTTTATACAACTAAATAAGATGAGTTACATAGTCGATCATTCGTAAGATAAGCGTCGTTCTCGAATGTAACTAATGATGGAGCGCTATTTAAAAAATATTATGAACTAAATAATTCAAATCTGAAAATGGCATTCGTCAGATTGATTTATATAAAGCAGTATTATTATATAGCTGTGGTTATTCTGATTTTTACCTGAAAAACAATGAATCATACATAAAACTAAACAAATAATTACGGTGTAGATACTACACTATATACTAACTCAAAGCTGCCATCTAATTTAATAGAAATTTTAGTCTAGTTCTTGCAGCGTACACCAATATTTTTATTTATTACTTACTAGCTGTACCCTGCCACGCTTCGCTGTGGCACATTGTAATGCAAAAATTAGATAAAAACAATCCTTGATGCGGATTATATATCATTCTAAAATTTCAGCTCGATCGGTGCAGAACTTTTTGAGTTTTTGAAGCGTACACAAACCAACAGAACATTTTTATATAGAGAGATGTTACGATAACTGGTGTCTAATTGTAAATTTCTGTTTCTTGTAGTTGGCTGTGCCAGAGTTGAGTCTTTCTCACGGATTTGGAGTGACCAAGCCAACGCCAGGTGTATCAGATGGACAGGTAAACAATAAATGTTTTGGTAGGTAAACAAAGAAATGTTCTAACATAAATTGACAACTATTATTCGTTGACTTTGTCTTGTTTAACTCGTCTAGACTTACATGCTTACATGAAAAGTTTACGTTTAAATGTGTGATCCCGAAATAAGGTGATCAATGTCCATTACCTATATAAGTTTAAGAGTATTCCATGAATCTTCCAGACGTCTTCGCTTTGAAATTTAGAAGTGGTTGTTTGAAAAAGACGTTTCTGAGCCTGAAGTCAAACAAATGTATTTTTTTATTTGTTCGTTATTTAAATTAATTTATTCTCCATATCCGAGTGCTGCTGAAATTATGCGAATAATTGTACTATCTATAGTGGTTGAGCTTTTCGCAGAGTCCAGCTGGAGAGTACTACACCTTGGCCAGTTAATGTGCTGCCAAGCAGCAAAGTGCAAGCATTGATGTGTTTCAGATTTGAAAGACAATACTCCCAGATCGATTAGAGGGCAAAAAGTTCTATAATTTTATAACTCTGGGTGACGAGCGCAGTCAGTGCTAGACAATTTGGAGTGTCCATGTTCAAATAGCTCCGTAGGACTGTTCATTAGGCAGATGTGTTGAATGAGGCGAAAAAAAACGTGATTCGAAACTCAAAATGACAACCGCTTGGATGCAGTCTAAATAAATAATATTGTGTTACCAGGCCGTGCTGATCGAGGCACTGATCACCTTCGTGCTTGTGTTGGTGGTGCATGGCGTCTGTGACGGCAGACGCAGCGACCTCAAGGGATCCGCCCCCCTCGCCATCGGTCTCAGCATCACCGCCTGCCACGCCGCTTGCGTAAGTTACACTAAGTCTCCATTCATTAGTAAATCGGTTTCTTCTAGGTAAACATGCTCCATCGTAGACCGCATCGTCGCTTATCATGCGAGATGGCGGTCAAGTGTAAACCTATTAAAGTTAAAAAAAATTGTCTAATAAATTTAGTAGATTACCTGCTGTCACCTTACCGTCTGAGGTAAGTTAGTCGTCGTAGGTAGGTACGACGACAAGCATTTACTTCAATCGTAAAACTTCTTGTCTTGTAGAACTTGTTGACTACGCGAATTGAGTTGAGCATGTATGGTGGTAAGCCTTCTGGTATGCTTCTAGAGTAAATTTCATAATCATAAAAAATCATATTGAAAATTGTACAGCGGAAAAGGGACTTGTTAGATATTGGAGAATATCAGTGTGATAACATTTTATTCGATGTTAATTATTTTAATCACAGTTTTGTATTATTTAGTTTTGACATGACCTAAGCCAAGTGTGGATTGGCGGATTACACATATCTTCGAAAGATGTCTTGTTTGGAGCACGGTGGTTTCCTCACTGTGTTTTCTTTCACCGTTAAAATGGTGACAAACTAGTACATCTACTCTTAGAAAAATACTGTGAGTTGCAGGCGAGATTTGAACCCATGACATGACTATATTGTGAAATCCGGCGTTCTAGGCACTAGGCCACCACGGGTTTTTTGTGATAAATAAAAGATTGAATTAAAATTAAAAACAAAGTCATCGAAAGTTACACTTCATATAGGTACCTAAATATAAGCTAAAGTTACATTATCCTTATCTAAATTTACACTAAAGCCATATTTATATTTATTGTGTTATGTACAATGACATGTTATATATACCGCCGTTATTTTCATGAGGGGATTGTTGGTGAAACTCGTTTTATGACA
Organism: Ectropis grisescens; assembly: GCA_017562165.1. Lineage (NCBI taxonomy): Eukaryota > Metazoa > Arthropoda > Insecta > Lepidoptera > Geometridae > Ectropis > Ectropis grisescens. The sequence goes on along the minus strand of CM029781.1, from coordinate 9,067,848 downwards.
AATACTAAAGTGACTTTTATGTTAGGCATTCGCCCTACACGAAGGAAGGTTAGGTACATGTATTGTTTCCACGTTTTTGTGGTAATTGTGTGCTAAATATAATAATATCAACAGGCTGAAATAAACGTTTGAATATAGGACTGACGTTATACTGTATTATGTTTTTTAACTTTGAACATGTTTTTCGGCAGATTCCTTTCACTGGCTCCAGCATGAATCCTGCACGTTCGTTCGGCCCGGCCCTTGTTGCTAGCGACTGGACCTCGCACTGGGTAAGCTACTACTTTATTGTAGGTTTATTTTTTTTATTGGGTAGGTAAAATACTTCAAACATTCACAGAGTCCGAACCACGAGTGCGTACAGAATTATTTTTAGGAAAGTGCATTTTTTGTATGTTGCTAAATGCAACAATCTCAAATTTAATTTACGCGAGTATTTAATTTAATATATTTTGTTAATCGGACGTAGGTATACTTAAAGTGTGTTCTATAAGATTCCCCGTAGACTACAGGCTTTATATCGGCCGATAGTTTGTTCGGCTTTTTAATCAGTACCTAAGAAGATGTATGCAAATGCGCACATTACGGTGATTCACTATCGGCCGACAAAAATGTTTGATGGGCTTCAGAATTGCCTTCCGCTTGATCAGTATGGCGCTCTTCCGCGTCCGCACGCCTGGTGATTGTTTCATCAGCCGACTCGACGGATAAGTATCCGTCGAGTCGGAACTGGAACTCCAGTCAGCGTTGCGATTGATATGGCAATTCTCCTTTTCTTCCTTTTTCTCCATTGTATCAAGTATAAAGCAATAATAATATTTTTGGGCAACATTGCACAAATATGTAGAGTAGTGAAACCAAAGAGTTTACTTATACTTTATCTAAGAGTGAAACTGATGCCTTCAAATGTCGAGTTGATCTGTCGCTTTTAAGTGATCATAGTCTATCTACCATAGACCGGATAGATGGTGATACGGTGGTTATACGGAAAACTATTTTGATTTGTAAATGAACCTTTCTCTACATTTTTATGTCTTATCTACGAAGACAAAATTACACACCAAACAAATTCAATTCACGTTGCGTGTGAACGATCCCAATAATTTGTCAAGGGCTTAAAGTCCAAGAACTTTGTACAATCTTAGTCCAAAGTCTAAGTGAACTATTACAAAATGTACACATTTCAACAAGTTAAAAATAAAAGCTCGTCTTATTACATGATACTATAAGTACATAACATTCTCGTAACAGTCTGTCACTTACGAAACTAAATCCAGAGCCAGTCAGGACATTGTAGTAGGTAACGTAGAAGCATTAGATTTGCATACGAATCTAGGAATATGGGTCTTTATTTCCGATCTTGGAAACGTGTGGCATATCATTAGTATTACATAACCACTTTCACACATCACGTGAGCTCGGCAGTGAACGTTGAGATGCCTCCGCCAATGTCTTTACTAGGCTATTAAAATATCACGATTATTTATTTTGTATTCTGCTAACGTATATTGATGTGGCATTTACGTAAAGCAACAATAGTCGTAAACATCGGAAATGAATCTTCAGGCTTGCATAAGCTTTAACACATGTTTTATTGTTTTAATGGAAAGACATGGTACATAGGAATTGTTACAAAATTGACTTCGAATCACTTATTTGATGGTAATCAATGAGACGTCATCTAACTGCCATACATGCATTGTGAATGAAGATTTGACATTGTGTCCTAAATTATATGAAACTAGCACAGTACCCCGCGGTTTCACTCGCGTAGTTCTCGTTCTTCCCGTTATTTTTTGGGATAAAAGTAGTCTATGTGTTAATCCAGGGTGTCAGCTAACTCTATACCATATTTTATAAAATCGCTTCAGCCGTTTAGACGTGAGAAAGTAATAAATAGACAGACTCACAAAAAAACACTAAGTGAGTTTAAATATACACAACAATGTAAGGGCGGACTTTTTCGAACAGCTTTGGCTCCAGAGGGGGCCCCATGACTCAAGAGGGGGGGGGGTCACATAGGCGTGGTCAAGTCACAAACTGTGCGATATATGCATGCATGCTTTTTAATCAGTGGCCCACCTAGGTAGTGGACCTAGCCCAGGGGGAGTCATGACCCCCCTGGATCCGCGCATGCTACAATATTATAAACGCGGAAGTTTGTAATGATGGATTCTTCCATTGATAGGCACCTAGATGCTTGCTATTCTTTAATTAAAACACCAGATAACGTGAAACTTTACATTAATTAGCTTTTGCATCAAATATATCGACCAATACGTCTAACTATGCCGTATAGTTGATATAACCGCAAGACATAGCTAGGATATAAGCACAGAACCACGGGAAGTGTTACACAGTGTTTTAAATTAAATTATTATTATGACATATCGTCATAGCAGTTAATACAATTATGGGCAGTTCGTCGACAGACGTGTTTAAAGGTCATATCTGTTAACGCCCTGTGTCGCTAAATAAGTAGTTGCGAATTAGGTATAGGTACTTTGTTGCAAATATTTAAACTCGTTCAGAAAGTTGAGCGGCATGTGTTGACATAGTTACTTATGAGAGCCACCTTAATTGTTATATTGACGTAGGTAGGTAGTGTATTACGTGCCCTGATACAATAACTTGATGTGCTCTTAACAACATTGTTATGAAATAAACTAAGTAAGTACTCATAGTATGTGATTAATCCTGATTTCCGCAACCTGCGAATTGTGAAAATATACATGTTACAACGATTTAATTGATCGATTTCGATACTCTTTACGTTAGAGGATAATAAATACATAAAATGTTGTTATGTAGTATTTTTCAGTATTAAAAAAAATTGTGAGTTTATTTCGATTAGGTACTGAGAATTATCCAACGATCACTTTTATTTGTCAGTCTTACCAATCTAAGGAACTAGTGTAGTGATAGTTTAGGCCTATTGTCACCACCTTCCCATATTTGTTTAGTTTAAGAAAGCGTGAAATCCCTTTGTTGTTTTGTACCGGACACGGATTACGACTCGTGCTCGTGATTTATGTAACGTTAATTATAAATAGTTTGAATGCCACTTTCCTATCACGCTTTCTTTTTCTATTCTACTTTTTATCAGGATCAGACAATTGATTCACAATTCTTCAGGCCTCATTTGATTAGGTTTAGGGTTAGGGTACTACGTTAAGCTTACGGTTTAGGAATGTCTTTGGCATCGTAAGGCTCGTGTGTAGAGCGTTATAAATCCATTTTGATTCAGAGTGTTCTAGTGACTTGAACGAGTGATTTTAGCTAGCTATGTTTAAATTGCACGCGTCCATCGCCTAACTAAATTGCTTGAGGTATTGCTAGCAGTATCGCTCTCTTTTTATGTTCATTGTAAATATGAGAAAAAGCAATGAGCTAAACGAGGGCCAAGGGTTCGATCCCCACCCAATGCAAATACTTATTTGTACTGTGACTGGGTGTTTTCTATGCATACATATAGTACACATGTATTTAAAAATATATAAGTGGTATATCAGCTACCTACCTCGCTCCACAGTAGGTACAAGCTTTGCTCAGTTTGGGGCTAGATGGTGTAGTGTGTGAGATGTCCACCAATATTCATTTATTTATTTAAACCATATTAGTTTTGCGGTAGACCACCTGTTGTTATTTAATAATATCCTACGATGTGATAGAAATGTTTATTACGATGTTTTTATCTCGTTTGATCCACTAAAGTGTAAACCTATCTATGAAAGATAAAAAAATATTTTATGAGAGAATTTCTAGTTCACATGTATGAATTTGTTCCAGGTGTACTGGGTGGGACCTATCCTGGGCGGTGTGATCGCTGGCCTTCTTTACAAGTACATCTTCCGCATCGGCAAGAAAGGCGAGAGTGGCTCCTACGACTTCTAGACCAAGACGCGATACTAATTGCTCCGATACCTACTATAGTGCCTTTATTTTGCCTCACGCATTACCTACTGCAGAACTTTAGGTACGATTAAAAATCCTCTTCTTTGTAACACAAGTTAAAAAAGACTCGTAAAATTCACGACGACTTATTTTGATTTTATAGCTAGCTTTCTATCTGAAAGTTAGTCCGTCGATATTCTATTAAAACAAATAAATATTTCAAAATATTTTCTCCTGACCACTTTCAACTTTCACGCGAGTTTCAATATAAATCGGCCAGCACTGGCTATAATTCCTATATCGTTCACAATCAGGGTCTTCTACTGTGCCAATGCGCGAGGCAACACTATAAACTCAATGATATAATTCCACTTCATGATTTATCAGTTTAGTGGAATCACCACGAAAACGAAATATCGTCGAGTTTATAAACGAAAGTAGTTTGTTCTTTTGGGTTCAAATTCACATGTTTAATTTTATGTCCAAAGGTTAAAAATGTTAAAGGAAGCATATCGATTCTATAAAATTAAATGTATTAAGTAAGATAACGCCTAATTTAAGTAAGATTTAACTATAAGTCTATTTATATTGTGAATAGGATATATTGTGATTTTTTGAATGATCTAAGTGGATAAGTATTTATTTATCCCGCTCGAGTGTTTGTGTATGATGATAATATTGCTTTTGTGAGATTAATATCTAGTTATATCTACGATAAATGTTTAATCTCGGAAGATATTTTAAATTAAAACTTTATTTAATATGTTCCGTTTTTCTTTTTCGACTTCTTCTTCGCAGCGTCAGGAACTTCCTTCCAAAAATCATTCACTAGGTCTCTTGCGCCAACTCTTGCGCCTCTGCCACCTAACTACTTATTTGGATAGGTAATTAGGGGTCGTCCATTATTCACGTGATGATTTAAGCAAATTTTTAATGTAACAGACCCAATCATTTTAGTTAATCGATACCTAGACTATACATATACCTAGGTCCTAAGTCACTACTATGGAACTAAGTACAAATCACTTACCTAACTACCTGGCGACTAAGTAGATTACTATTTAGGTACAGTATCGGAATTAAACTAGGTGTACGGGGAAGCACTAGCAGGCTCCCTCGATATCTCGAAGGATTTCGACAGGGATCCCTGAGGCAATCTGGGATTGATAGCCATTTGATCCGACGAGCAGCCATCAATGAAGACTCGTATCGATCGATCCCTCAAAAAGTCTGATATTCACGATATAAGACCTGGAGACAAACCATAAGCAGAAAGCTTTCTTATAAGGCCATATATTTGAGGGATACGAGTCTTCATTGATGGCTGCTCGTCGGATCAATGGCTATCAATGCCAGATTTCCTCAGGGGTCGGTACGTACCTACCTACTCTCTGCAACGCTCTTTCTGCTAAGTAGGTACATTTCAACGATGTGTTAGAGTCCGGTATCTTTGGGTACGCACATGATAGCATCGTTGTAGAGAGTTACATATCTAGCGCTAGCGCCAGTGGACAGCAAACTCAGATACCAACTGAGAGAGTGTTTGATCGAGCGTTTGAACTTAACCCTTGGGACGGTCTCTAAAAGAGGCGATGTCAATCTGGTCAAATCTTTCCATATTTGTTTATTTATTTGCACAGTGTACATACATATAAGATAGATTTTATAGCTATGTGTACAAAGACCCTGTCAGGGTGTTGCAAAACAGGACGACAACACAGTTTCGTCCGAGAGGAGTAATTATAATATATGTATAAGAGGTTAAACAAAGAAAATGTTACAGGAAGCTCTTTCTAGAGCTGATCTTAAAAAGTGCTATTTACACAAATTGGAAACGTAAAGCCGAGGATCGGGCTGAGCGGCGTATTATTGGAGAGGCCTATGTCCAACTGTGGACGAATGTGGGCTGATTATGATGATGATGTAGTAACCTTTGTCGATGAGTTTGGACGAGGGAAAGACGCAGGCGTGTCTGTTCTCCACAGAAATGAGTCCGTTCCAACAGACTTCTACTTATCGATGTGTATGTTGTACCCGTGCTGGTTTCTGATCATGTCGAGCTTTTGGGCGTTAGATACCTACTTTGACATCTACGCTCAACTTTGGGTCGTATATCGAGTCCAAACCTAAATTAGCTTCCAAAAAACTAGGTGTCTCAAAGGTGCGAAAGTTCTTCAAGTCTGAACAGTTGCTCACGTTATATCAATCACAGATTCGCTCTTGTATGGAGTACCTGCTGTTCGCATCTTTGGGATGGATCGGCTAAATACCAGCAAGAGGCTCTGGAATCGATCGTGAGACCCTCAAAAGGCTCATAGGCAACGACACCCTTGTGCGAAAAAGTACTCCAGTCTTAAAAATTGTCGCAAAATTGTTTGCTTATCGGTTTTTATCGGATACACTTCGGAGAGTGTGCAACCGATCCGCATGATCTAATACCATATTGAATCCTTTTTCTATCGAAATGCTCGTAGCTCGAAAAAACGACATCGTTTAATGGTTGATGTACCAAAGATACGAACGAAGAGATTTGACTCTACCTAAATTTTTATTCGTGATAAGAACGTCTAGGCCAGGGGTCGGCAAGTAGTTTTAGGCGGGGTCCGGATGAAGTGCAAAAATTTTAACGAGGTCCAGAAAAAAAACTAGTGGTAATAATTGCTTAAACAACCCACTATAAATATGTCAAGACGAGAGAGAGAGTCAAGACCATAATCCACCACGCTGGCCCAGTGGGGATTTGTACATGACTTCGAAAGATTCTAGGTACATGTCGGTTTCCTCACGATGTTTTCCGATTCCGTTCACGATGTTAAGTTAGCGGTATTATGAACATGACTTCGAAACGGCAGTGCTGCGCGTGGTTTTGAACCCAGGGTCTCCGGATCGGCAGTCGCCATTCTCTCGATTAGATCAGCCGTAACTTGATAATAATTAAGTGCTACTTATTATATAATATTGTATTAATAGTGGATACACATCTTCTTGAATTTCAATTATTTCCATTTGAATTTACTTCAAATGCCTTTGACGAATTGAACAAATTGGTAGTGTGTCAGCCACAATGGCTCCTAAATGATTCATGAGGGTTCATGAGAGCTTCGTTCACCATAAAGCAACTGAAACTGAAGGCGTTCCGAAACCATTTACCAAAGCAGAAGCCATGGTTTGCACTCTGGTTTTGACCAGGTTTCCGATCTGATGCGATAGCTTTTTTCTTAGATCTTTTGGTGCCTCAGTTGTTGTGGTGATGATGGTGTCCTTATCCACGTCGAAATTTAATCACCAATGTTGTCTTTCCACATCCTGGAACTCCGTTGACCGACTGTATTCCCAGTATCTCCCAATTTTCCTAACCAGATTTGACGTTTGAGTTCTCTTCGATGGTCTTGGCCATCTGTAAGATTTTATCGTCCAGCATAATCTTGGTGCATCGGGCAGCATCTACAATTGGGTCGTTTGGAGGTGTCGCATAAACAGGTCTTCCCATGCGTTTCATCTCTTTTTTGCTCAGTGTCACGCCAATGCCATTTTCTGGACTTTTCCTTTTTCCCTTAAGCGGGTGATCCATTGGCGATTCGGCGAGCTAACGGTATAAACTGTAGGCTCGTTGGACTGTCGGCTCGCGGTGGTGATCCATTAGCGTGCCAAACAGACTACTCTCCTCGTTGGCGATGTCATGTCGTGCTCCCAGACGGAACTACTTTGTTACTTAGGAATACTCCTACAAGAAGAACAACCAAAGAAAAAAAAAGACGCCACAAAGTGTGGGTCAAAAACTGGGTGCAAGAGAGACAACGCTTGTCCCATGTAAACTTAGTGGCAGAACTTATTGGTGAACCAAATGATTACAGAAATTATTAAAGGATGGCCGAGGAAGTGTTTAAGGAGCTGCTGGATTTGATTTCCCTTTAATAAAAGACAAGATACAGTTTTTCGTGTACCGATCTCACCATATGAACGCTTATGTGCAACTCTTCGGTTTCTGGCAGCTGGTGGAACACAAACTAGTTTACAATACTCTACAATAATTTCCAGGCAGGCTTTGGGACGCATCATACCAGAAACATGTAAAGCTATATATGATACACTGAGACGAGAGTACCTACAGTCTATCCAGTCAGTTCGATCCAGTCCTCATACTGTCATGAACCTTTTTTCTCTCCTTCTTGTGAGATGCTCGCAGAGATTGGATAAACTTTTTAACATCGGCAATTGTGCAGGTCGTATCATGTTTTCGTTGGATCACCAAAAGTTTTTCGTAGGCAGTTAATTTTAAAACTTTATTTTTGTAATCCCGGCTTGTGTACAACCACAGACAAGGCTGTTCCTTAAAACAATGTATTATTTCAAGTACTAAATCGCGATTATACGATCGTAAATCTGCCATTTTTCTATTTCTGTAATACCTACGTGCCGTTCGGCATACGTGCGTTAGCTACAGCAGCGTGAAAAAGACTGTCGGCTCGCAACGCTCGGCAGATCCACTGACGGTTTATTATACCGCGGTCTTAGGATTTCAAGCATGCACGAAGAGCCAACGAGCCAAACCGCGAACTTTTAAAACCGCGGTTTTGTAGGTGCTCCATTGGCGGTTTATACTTTTAGCTCGCAGGCTCGTGGCGTCCCAACGGTCTTAGCTCGCCAATGGATCGCCCGCTTTAATGACACGGGAAGTGACATTATTGTAAATGACTGCTTCAGTCTCCTCGAATTTCGCCTTTAAGAGGTTTTCACTTCCTAGCTTATAGGACTGCATGATGTTTTCGCAAATCTTGAGATTGACTTGTCTTGTCGCTGACAGTCGGACTATAAAGAAGGTATGAAATGCATGACTCCGTGGCTTCGCCGTTGACTGGCGGCTCTTTCGGCGGCTGTCCTCTGCTGGGCTCTTTCGGAGCCGGTTTGGATAGTCTAACTAGGAACAAGTGTCCCCATATGCCAGTTGAATTTGTTTGATCGTGCGAAGGGGTCTGAGGAAGCTCAGATTTTTTTCCCTATCTTCGTATATGACAACCTCATAATGTTTAGAGGCCTCAATGCAACCCAGCCGGTCTGCGACTTTCGCTCTTGAGTATTCGATTGCCATCGCATCCACGCTTATCTACCGGGGTGTTTCACCAGCATTTCTGCTCAGATGGGCGAGCAGTGGTCTTGCGTGAGTGCAAGGCGTCCGACCTTTCGAGTACTCTATTAATGCAATCGTTTTGTTTTTCGATCGCACCTTCGCACCGAAATCGGTAGCCGTCTACCTCGCACACATTACGTCGTAGGTTTCCATCTTCAATGTGACTTTTGCGGTATTGCCTCTTCAGCAGGCAAAACAATCCAGGTGAAAAACGGGCTCGTTTCCGTTCCGAGACGAAGCAAAAGCTTATTTCAATCTTTCTTTGTTGCTGTCCATGAAGAGAGCCACTCTGCGAATACGGATCTCTGCCTCTCTTCGGTCTGCGTTCTCTTGTAGTTATTGGACAGAGATGTTATTCGAGGATTAATCTTGGGCGGGGACCGTATTCCTCGTTCGTGTCTACAGACATCGAGGCAGGGTGTGGGGGCGAAGAGGAGCGTGTATTTGAAAGTGTGGAGTTTCTCTTAGCCGCTTTGCCGAAAATATGTAACTGAATTAATTTACAAAGGTTTAATTCTAAGTGGCAAAAATATTATTTAAATTAATAAAGGTACAGTGTTCCTTATCTACATTTTAAAATGTATACTTGGCCATTACAATATTTTTTATTGGCGGTCCGAGGTTCGACCCTTCGCGGTCCGGATACGGACCGCGGTCCGCCTGTTGCTGACCCTTGGTCTAGGCTGTGGATTGTGTTGTCTGAGTGGGCTTTTCCCTATTATTACAATCTTTGTCTTCGAATCGAGTGTGAATCGGTTTCACATGATAATCACACAAGAACACGCTTCATCGTAGACCGCATCGTCGCTTAACCTATAAATAAGTGTAAACCTATAAATGTTTTTGTCGATGCTCATATGCTCATAGATGCTCATAGTCATAGTTTTTTCACAACCTCCCTCAGTAAGAGTATTAAATGAAATGGCTTGAATAGTAGAATACCACATTTCAAAGCCAATATTTTATTCGTCACCATAAAATGGCGAATTAATTTTATTTTCACTATCATTATGGGTATCAAATGAAAGGTTGAATAGTAGAATACTGTACAATTTTAATTTCAAATCCAAGGTAGTCGGGGTAAATCAACTTTTTTAATTTTGTTCTTTATAAGTTCATAGTTTTTATTGATACCAAAACACAGATACAAGTCAACAGATGAAAAAAATAATAATATAACAATTTTCGTATTGTAATTAAAATTAAATCCTAGCTAATTAAGTCATGGTGTTCTAGTGGCGAGAACGTCCGCTTTCATAATCGTGAAGTCGTAGGTTCGGTGCAGCTCCGGATATTTTATCAAGTACAAACGTATCTATAACTTTACCACCTTCACTGGTTTTAGCGGTGAAGGAAAATACGCGAGGAAACCAGTATGATACATAACAGATATATTTCGAGAGCATGCGCCATCTGCCAAACAACACTTGGCCAGCGAGGTGGATTAAAGTCTTCCGACTCTTTCCTTGTGAAAGAAGGCCTAGTCCCAGCACTGGGAATATAAATAGTGAGCTGCTATTACTTATGCAATTCTGTTGTTCTAATTTTATTCGCAACTATGAATCATACTAAATACGAGCGTCACTAATACAATACAATACTTATTTTTTTTGCATAAGCCAAAGTTGATAAACCTAGCGCGCCAGACGAGCGTAGGCATGGAATGTGAAAAACTTAATCTATACCTACTAATATTATAAACCTGAGGAGAGCTTATTTGTTTGAACGCGCTAATCTCAGGAACTACCGGACCGATTTCAAAAATTATTTTATAGTTGGATATTTACGTAATACCCGAGTGCTTATAGGATATATTTTATACGTACGGACAAAGCAGGAGCGGACCGCTAGAATTTTATACGAGTTTGACTTCTGTACTCTTCATCTCGATTGCTTTGTGACAAAACGTTGACAAATGACACTTGTGCCGTGCGTGCGTAGCATCTTGCAATAGCGTAAACAGTTGAATAGGGAACCGTACTTATCGCACAACAGATAATCATACCGTGATCTCCAATAGAGCACAACAAAAGGCACAAGGACTCCGGTTCAATTCCTAGTAGACCTTATAGGCACGTTTCGCAACACCTCGTGACTCCTCCGAGTAATCGCGGGCGACATCGCCGCTTCGCTGTGTACCTCTGAACCTCACATGTACTATAAACTATTAAAAATGCCACAAGGCCGTGTCGGCACGATGCGGTCGTCACGCGTTGACGAGGGGGCTCACTGTGACCTACTTATGGAGTGCTTACGTTGGGGGTATAAACAAAGGTTAAACACTGAATTTGAGGTAGGTAAGTGCACGTTTTCAAGTACTATGATAGGTTACACAGCGAATTGGCCGTGAAGAGCTTTTGAAGATTTATGAATATAGGTCAAACGCCGTACGGTGTAGAAGTTATATAATTTATCTACTATTACATAATATGTAGTCACAGAAACCTTCAAATTTCTTTCTTCTAAGGTAAAATTAGTACCTATCGCCTAAGAAGCTAACTTTTTTTAACTTAAGATGTTCTATAGTTAAATCTCCATCGTAGATCGCATCGTCGCTTCATGAGAGAAGGCGATCAAGTGTAAACCTATAACAGTTAAAAAGAAGATAACCGTTTCAATATACCTACAGAGTTCTACTTTTGAAAAATTAACTTTCCTCAATTCTTCTCAAATAAATTGCAAATGAGTTTCTTGAACATCGTTAAAAAAATCCTGATTGTCAACAAAATCCCCAATTTTTGTCAAATATTTTCACATGGCAAACTTTACTAAATTACAATTAAGTAGGTAAAGTTTGCAATGTGGAACTCATATAACTGATTCAATACCTATAATACAAACACGTACTTACAATATATTGAAACACCCAGCAGGTCTACTACGAAGTCCGATAAACGATATATCGGCCGAAGTTATGGACGTTTTATACCACTACTTACTATAAGGATATAAATAAAAGGCTAAATTCACCACAGTTTACCTGCTATTACTCATTAGGAATTTATTTCCTGATAATTAACGTAAAAGGTAGTAGGAAATTAAAATAAAAGTCAGATGTAAAGCGGAAACTCTATATTAATAAAACCAAAAGAAAGCGATACAATTCAAGCACCAAACTAGTTGTGAATAAACATTAAATAATTTAATTCGCTACAATCCTCTATGATAAATGTGTGACTTTTAAGTTTAATTTAGCTCCATTGACGTGAGGTCTCAGAGCGGTGAAAGGACGCGGTCGCCGTGCCTATGAATGAATGGCCTCGCTAAAACTGAACCGTTGACGAATCGGTTCACGCTCTACACTACTGAAGAACCATCGTTACGGGTAGAACGCCTAGAGCTTCGCAAAGCACCACCGATTACATTTTAGATTAGATACAATATGATTTACGTATCAAAAACAAACCGTACTAACCAATCTAATACAGTCGATTGAATACGTAAATAACAATACTGAAATCGGTATGGGATATAAAAGCTATTGCTAGGTAATCGTATCTCGATTTTTATCAATTTTGAGTTTTTTTTTGTTTGTGAGTGAACAGCTTTTGTTCACTCAAAAGACATCTATGACATTTTATTTCTAAAATGGACTTTGAAGTATCTATAAAGATACGTATTTGTGAGAAACTAGATTAAGTCGAGATACGTTTTTGTGTTTTGTGTTACTAAGGGGACAGTACTTAATAGGAAAGTGATGTCTGATGTGACAACGGTGAAGAGTGGATGGAGTAGAGTGGAAGCGGTGGTGCTAGCGGTTCCCTAGTTTAGCAGGCCATGCAGCCGGGCGGCAGACAGCGCGGCGCCGGCGGCCGGGCTCAGGGCAGCGCGTCCAGCGTCGCCCGCAGGAAGGCGTCGGGGTCGGGCACGTCGGCCAGGTAGCCGGCCGCGTCGCAGAACTCGGCGAACGACGCGCACGGCAGCAGCTCGTCCGTGAGGCTCGTCACTATCTTCTCGGCCGCCTTCGCGTTCGCCTCGTCGTTGTGGCGGATGTACTCTGCGAGCTTCACGGGCCACTGCTCTACTGTAGTCGCAGTCACGTTCTGAAATAATCGATGTACTTAAGGTGGCGCCAATGTTCCATTTTGTTAAATATCTCTTGACAAAAACATTAGCGCCACCTTTGGCAAAAATGAACCTACGAAATTTCAGGAACTACTGAACTGATTTCAAAAATTATTTCGCCATTGGATATGTAAGTATATAATCCCCGAGTGCTATAGGCTATATTAAGTATGTACCACGGGCAAAGCCGGGATGGAGCGCTAATACTAAATACACGCGTGTTACCTTGAACATGACGTTGTAGAGCTGGTCGATGACGGCGGCGAAGAGCGCGTAGGGCTTGTAGTCGGGCCAGGCGCGCGCGGCGCGCTGGTCGGGCGGCAGCGCGCGCAGCGCCGGGCCCGCCGGGCTGGCGGCGCGCGTGCCCGCACACCAGCAGCCGCTTCAGCACCTCCAGCTTCTGCGACCGCCATCTGACACAACCACACACGTTAGCGCCGCTTAGATCGTACCCAGTTTCTGCGACCGCAGATTACTACTTACCAGAACTCTTCAATCTATTAAATCATACAGTCGTTTGACGAAGCCGCCTAGACGAGGCAACCATGCGGGGCGTGCGGCGTGAGACGCACGCTCCTGCATTGCCTACTTTACAATGTTAGTATTGCAGGAACGCGGCTCAGGGTCTTCTGTATGTTTTAATTTTATTTTGGTAATAAGCATTTTTGTTTGCGACAGCCCCTACCCGTGTCTAGAGATTATCGGCGTTTCTCCCAAGATCAAAGGCGATTGCTTTTGATCTTGGTAGTATTTACAACTACTGGTAGTATTTCTTTATACTGTGGCAGAACTGACAATCACCGGCCCAGTAGCTTAATCGGTAGTAAGTCTGCCTGCGAAGCCGTGGATAGTGAGCTCGATAAACACCCAGGTCAAATATTTGTATGATGAACACAAATATCTGATGGTGTTGGCATGAGAAATGTCCTTAATCGGTCAAGTGTCCGGGTAAGGCGATTAACACACTACGCAGTGTAACGCGGGAATGCGTGTTCTAACGTTGTTTGTACACATCTCCGTTTTTATAGAAAACACAAACATGCATCTACGCGCGTTCATGCAGATCACGCAACTGCTAGCGTAAAAACAACACAACAACAACAACTTGTTACAACAAAAAACACTAATGATTTTGAACAAAATTAATGATGTTCTTGTTACAACAAAAGATACTAACTTGGCGTGCGGGTACAGCATGAGCATGAGGGTAGCATAGTAGAGCGCGCCGTCCGCTTCGTGCGCCGACTCGAGCTGGCGCGCCGGCGGCCAGGCCAGGGCAGCCTCCAGAGCGGACACCTCGCGCGCCGCCACGCGGGACCTGCCATCGTAATACATGCCAACTTAATAACATAATGCATAATACAGCCTGGGGAACTACCACACCTTTGCCAGTTATTCTACCGCCAAGCAGTAATGGGCATACATTACTGTGTTCCGGTTTAAAGGGCAATGTTTCCAGAGAAATTACGGGGCTTAGATCTCTGGGTGACGAGCGCAGTGCAGTCCTAGGTAATTTGGACTCTTCTGTTGATGTTCTAATAGCTGCGTGTCAAGTGAGGGTATAGAGATAAAACCAGAGGGCGCTGCTACTCTGCCATACATTTTCCAAGCATTGTTGTCTAAATAAGTCTCCTAAATATTGTCATCTAGAGTAGATGGCCATGGTTAGATGTGTAATGGTAGCCGTGGTAGCACGCCTTGGCCATCTAGAAAAAAAAATTGGTGGACATTTCCCACACAACACCATCTGACCCCAAACTAAGCAAAGCTAGTACTATGGTACTATGGAAGCCAGATAGCTGATATAATACTTATGTATTTTTAAATATATCCTTAATATATATAGAAAACACCCAGACACAGTACAAATATGTGAATTCATCACATAAACATTTGCACTGGGTGGGGATCGTGCCCACGACCCACGGCTTCGCAGGCAGACTTACTACCAACTAAGCCACCAGGTCAGTCCATTGGTGTAATGCTGGCTTGAATGGCTGGAAATGATGGCTTTCATTCACGATCATGACGCTTGAGTTCAATTCACTGTCCACGAAAAATCTGCGAGTGGCCAAAAGAAGTTTTCACTTAAAAAAATATTACATGACCTCCATCTATACTAATATAATAAAGCTGAAGAGTCTGTTTGTTTGAACGTTAGGATCTCGGGAAGTACTGGTCTGAATTGAAAGATTATTTTTCTGTTGGATAGTCACGTCAAGTTAGAAGTGTCTGTGCCTCTAATACCCCGTCGTTTTTCCATCAAAGTTCAAAAATAATAATACTAAATTAACATGAAAATCTTACATAGGACAACCACGTTATGACGATGCATCTATTTGAGACTGCGTTTAAGTATCCGCATCGCGTTGTTTCTTTCGTCCGTCGTGTAGGCTATTCACCCTATTTCATATTTAGTTTCTCCTTATTCAAGAAGTGTTCTTGTTAGATTTGCCGCCATCACTTAAAAGCGTAAATTAAAACAATTTTAACAACTTCAAACAGTACACTAAAAAGTAATATATATATATATGTCTACCTACCTATTTTGATTTATTTAAACAGAAATGATTGAACAAATATTTTACAATTCTGAAGTCGGTGCCAAGTAAAACAATTAAAATACGTAGACATTTCTTTGTTGTAAATAAATTTATTTTTTACTTTTTAGTTTTCTGTTTGAAGTCCGTTTTTTTTCTTGTTTAAATTATTTTATTATTAAAAGTCACTGTACAAGTTAGGGATATTTTTTTTAGAAAAAAAAAAATGTTGCATAACTTAATACTTGCTTGAACTATGTACCCCAAGGTCATTATTATTACGATGTCACTATTCCATTGTGTTTCAATAATGTCATTTTTCAGATTCTAAACTAGATGGCGCTAGTGTCGAGTTAGCAGGCGCTTGCGTTTCATTTATAGTTTCAAGGCGCCAACTCATGCAACCATTAGTATGTTGCTGTAAAGGGCATAACACTCATTATGCTTACCATTAGGTTTTTTTGAATACTCGCTTTCACAACGTGCTAAGTGATATTAAAGTATATTAGCCACTGGGTATAATGCATGATGTGCATATTAGAGTTGGGTAGGACATGCGTTTACTTTGAGTTTGTATGAGTAACTCATTTAAAATTTTGAGGTGTGACATTGTCCCACCTCATTGTACCACCTCATAAATGAGGAGAATGTCTATCATCACTAGACTGTGACTTGATGCATACTGTGACATTATAACTACAAAAACGAGTTGAGCTGTGATTGTGACATTCTACAAATTGAGTTACTACTTTCCTGCGACATTGTTTTACAAGCAACACGTCATGACTTACTATAATGTATGAAAAGTAATCGATATTTTTTAAAGTAAAATAAAATAAAAAGTGCAATAAAACAGTTTAAGTACTAAGCTTAACTGATTTTTTTATTTTTACTTATTGTAGTGTTACGTTGTTTGAAATTTTGTTGTTATGCCAATACTTAAATAACAGGTAGGTATACTCATTTTTTTACATCCTAGATAAATAACACAACCGCAGAGTGTTATTATAATGTCCTGCGATGTTGGCGTCGCATATTGATGCGACGTAAACAATTCAGAATTCAGATTAAAACAATAACCGAACTATCTTTTGATTGTCCCGCTGACTCATTTGAAATGCTTAGCACGTTACTGCTTCTCGCTCGCTCACAAATAATGTAAGCGGGACAACAACGCGCAGACCCATGAGTGAGATTCGCGACAATTCGTGCCTCATTTGAAGTGGGACAAAATGTATTTTTGAGGTGATGGGACATTCTGTCATTTTGTATGGGACATTTGAGGTGACTCTTGTATGAGGTGCACACCTCTAGCATATATACCCAGTGTTAAACAATTTAGAAATAGGAAAATAGATCTATTCCACGGAAAGTGGTGCTCAATTTGAATTTGGTCAGACATCAGACACAGTACTACATACTACTATTAAACTTGAGCTACGGCATACCCCGGACACTCACTAAAATTCCATACAACCGCCGCTGTGGAGCTACCTACTCTTCACACAACTATGCAGATGTCGTTCGTACACACGCGTGAATGTGTGCGTTAGAGCTAGGGCTGCTGAATTGTTTTATTGAATAGTTGTGCCCCTTGAGTTTACTTGGTGACGTAGTCTATAAACTTGCTATAATGTTGAGTTACATAAATAGAATGGACCCAAATTATACTATTCTAATTAAAGGGATTTTCACAGATTTCTAAAATGTTTCAGAAATCTGTAGGTGTTTGTATTGCCGCGTAAAATGAAACGAAACCGGTGATAGATTAGATCAGGTATATCTATTTCTGTTAGTAGGTACACATTCTCATTTTATTTTACACTTACCCATTAAGGAAACTTTATTCTGTCACTATAATTATTACTCCAGGCATTATCAATGCGTGCTTGGGCACATAAGTTACTGGCTGTGTGAGTTACGAACTTTGAGTTAAAAATGACTTCGTTATTATAAATAAATAAATGTTGCTAGACAATTCACACACAAATTCACCATCTGACCCCAAACTAAACAAAGCTTGTAATATTATAAAGCAACGTTATTGAAAAGTTTCTAACCTTACATTATTTATCATTAGGAAATTAAATAAAGCTTTTAATCTTGACCCGTTTAGTTGACGGACAGCCGTAAACAGCACAACAACCCGCCATGATGATATTTCGTTAGGAATTAGATGTTCAATACCAGCCCTTCGTTGAGTGCGCCTAGCGTATCCGAAACGGCCTGAGGGGTGAGGAAGCTTGAAATTGGTGGGGGGTGAGGCGTGTCCGTTCTATCTATATTATCTATTCTATGGCTACGGGTTTCAGCTTACGGTTTGAGCTGCATCCGTGAACCGGTTCCACAAAAATACTAACTCTGTGGTTCAATGTTCAATAGGTAGAGAGTACTATACTACTACAGTCACAGTGTCAGATATTCACCATGATCTCTCTAGTGTGGATTGTTTTTGATTCATTGAGTAGTCTGTGGTTAAATATTACTTTTCTATAAAAAGCTCCAGACTTTGCTTGGGCTGAACCTGAGCCGTGAACTGCTTGTTTTACATTTAGCCGGGACTCAACATGTCATACTTTTATGATCTGTATAATTTTGAACCAGCTCAGATCCTCGGTGAATGAACACGATGCTTGTTAATGTAGACTACTGGCACTAGCTAATGGAACCAATGAATGTGAAGCGAGATTCTTAATTATACTTAAGCGAAATACTCAATAAATAGACATGGGCTGCGGTTCTGACCACGGCTCTAGCATTTGAGCTACATCTGTGAACCTTACCACAAATCAGTTTATTTGTAGAAAATGACGGCTTGGCGCCAGAAACCTTATTGTTTCTTATCATTCGCTCTTGCTTTCTTGATCCAAGTGCAAATTTCATGGCGCTCCCGGACAGAATTAAATCTTCAGTGTAGTTGTTTAAGAGATCATATCTTTAACATCTCAGAGATAAACTTTTGCTTGTAGAAATGTATTCATATATAGACATAATATGATAATGTACTAATATGATAATATGTATCTGTGTACATTATGAATGTATCTTCTTGGTGCGCGACTTCTGCCGGAGTCCCTCAGGGTGGCGTTCTATCCCCTCCCCTTTTCTCTTTTTTCATGCTCTCATGCACCTCTATCAAAAATTTCAGACGTTATTAACGCCATGTATGTAGATTTGGCTAGTGTCTATCAGTAGGGTAAATGCTTTGGTCTAAATGGCAATCACAGGCTCATCCCAGGAAATCACAGGCCATAATCACTGGTAGTTCTAGGCAGTTTTCCAACATCGATTGGCAATAACTACCTAACATTGAGTTTGATGATTTCGTTATACCTTACAGCAGTTCTGTCAGGAACCTGGGCATTAATCTGGATCACTGCATGATTTGGGGTCTGCAACTTCAAGAAACTAACAGGAAGGTGTACGCCGCGGCTGGAGCTTTGATCAAATTGCGCAACTTTCTTCCTACTTCAACTAAAATTTCGCTTGTCCAGTCTCTACTGCTTCCCATCCATGATTTTGCCGACGTTTGTTACCCACACATCAATGAGGAACAACTAAACAAGCTCGAGTGTCTTCAATATTTCTGCATAAGATTCATATTCGGCTTGCGCAAATGACTGGCTTCGTGGCTTAGTAGGCAGTAACTCTGCCAGCGAAGCCGAGGGTCGGGGGTTCGATCCCACCCAGTGCAATGCAGTCCAGTGCAATCCAGTGCAGTGCATATTTGTGTGATGAATAGGCATGACGAGTTATTTTTTATTTAATGTGCCATCAAAACGCTACTCAATAACTGAAACATAGGTGAAAGAATTACTTTGTTATCTTAAAAACTTCCCGTGATATCACGATTTTAAAATCACTATTTTGGACTTTCCCAAAAACGCTTCATACAAAATCACTACTAAAGCGTGACGTCAATATCGGGTATTTTCTATGCGTCGCGCGTAAAGTTTGTATGTTAGCTATATTAAACATTGCGTGTAGAAAACTGGTTTCGTAACAAGTCATTTAAAATTGAATGGGTTATCCGATAGTAAACAAATTTTCTAATAATTTCGTACTTTTAAAATGAACTTGGCCATCCAACTTTGAATGATCAAACAATAAAGTAAGTTAAACAAAAAGATATCAAAATTAAAGTTGGTACATATTTTATTCTGTTTAAATATTGTCATTATATCAAATCTCTATATATAAAAATGCTATGTTGGTTTGTGTACACTTCAAAAACTCAAAAAGTACTGTACCTATCGAGCTGAAATTTTACAATAATATATAATCCACATCAAGGATTGTTTTTATCTAATTTTTTGGATCACAATGTGCCACAGCGAAGCGTGGCAGGGTACAGCTAGTAATTTAATATAATTACAGGACCTGTCGTCATGCCTATTTAAATATTGGTACTGTGCCTGGTTGTTTCTATGTATAATAAGTATGTATTTACAACTATACAAGTATTATATCAGCTATCTGGCCGCCATATTATTACAAGTTTTGCTTAGTTTGGGATCAGATGCAGTTGTGTGAGAATTGTCCAATCTGAAATTCGCGCAAAGCTCAAGTGGCTACCAATTCGTCTCTGCAGAAATGCACACATTCTATCACTTCTTTATAACATACTGTACACTCTTATCTTCCGTCTTATCATAAGGAACGTTTCAACTTCTGTCATTCAATTTCATGTCCGCGCTCTCTGAGCGACTGTAGCCTTACATAAAAATAAGTAAATACATCAGGGTTTTCCGCACGGTTCCTTTGTACCAATCGTAAGCAGATGATGTGTATATTAGCTATGACAACAGAGGGATGTGCCGCGACAAAAAGTATGACACTTCCACAAGAGCGATCAGACCCGTGTTCTCGGTGTAAAGCGTTTGTTCTAACTCAGTACGTAGTATATGTAAACTGTTTGGGCGCAACTCACGTATTGATGACGTAGAGCGCCATGTGCAGCAGCGCCGGCACGAGCTGCATGTTGGACAGCGGCCCGCCGCCGCCCGTGTCGTCGTGGAAGGTGCGGCCGCGCGCGAACCGCGCCAACAGGAGCTTCAGGTCGTGGATGGTGCACGTGTGCCCGATGTCGCGGTGCCCCGTGCACTCCTGAGCCAACATCATACGTTATAAATACGAACGACGACTAATAGACCGTTCAATTTCAAATCTGAACATGTCCATACTTATTACTACATTTTAATGCTGAAAATAACTGTGAACTAATAAAATGATGGTGAATGCGAGTATCCAAAAAAGTTTTGATATACATTTTTGTTGGTAACATCATTTGTCTTTGGGCAATAATGGTCTCCTGCGATTCCCTCCACTTAATCTGGTGTTGAGCTTCCATTTTCCTATCTTTTTTAAACGCTCCGAGATCGTCTTTCAATCGCATTGAAGAACGATCTAGACCACTAGGAAATGGCGTCCACAGTGTGGAAACCTTGGCCCGCAAATCGGATTGCATTCTGCTCAAATGACCGCCAACATATCCCTATTAAAGCTTGACAGACCAGAAACATTCGTATTTTCAAAATATTTCTTCCTACCTGTAGATAAGTGGTGTGTCTCGCCAAACAACTGGCGTATGCCGATTCGGGAACATGCGGTCCCCAGAGCGGCAGCAAACCGTTGCAACGGGTCGACGCGTTCTGCAGAGCAGCGCTCTCCCACTCATCCCTGGAAAGTATTTCAGTAAAGATTATAATGACCTAGATGACCCCGAAAATCTTAAAGATCAAGTTAATTAAAATCTAAACGTAAAATAAGTCACTAGACAAAAACATTTACGTAGGCTGTAAAAATGCAACAGCACTGAAGAACCACTCATAGTATAGGATAAAGTGTATACGTCCGCTTAAATAACATCAAATATTACAAGGAAAGAATAATATATTTCAGATGACGTAAGACCTAAGAGATTAATTTTGCCCCGCTACTTACCAGGTCTACAGCTTCGTGTTGGTCTCAAAGGTATATGGGGAACAACACAAAATGTTGTCTGTATAATATTAGTGTGACTCATTTGTGTGTTTTTAAATAAAGAGTAACGAGACGAGCAGGACATATGCCTGAGGGTAAGCAACATGCCTCCAACATAACAGTACAGTGGCACGCAGCTATTGGAACATGAAGAATCCAAATTATTACCTAGCACTGAACTGCGCTCGTCACCCAGAGATCTAAGATGTTATATCTCTACGCCCTGTAATTCTATGAAAACATTGCCCTTCAAACCTGAATACAGTAGTGTTTGCACATTACTGCTTGGCACTAGAATAACTGGCAAAGGTGTGGTACTTCCCTGGGCGAACTCTGCCAAGAGTCCTACCACTACAAAAATACGCATACCACAAATATACGCATCTGCGAAGTTTGCCAGTACACGTTCGCTTGCATACAATAGCTGGGTGTTACCTGGCGCGCGCGAGCCGCACCGCCGCCATGTGGCACTCGACGTGCACGATGTTGTAGTGCGACACCGTGGTGTAGCCGAGCGTCTTGCGCGCGCGCACCTCAAACTCCTCTACCGGGCAGCGCTTCGTGAACGTGTAGATGCCGAGCACCTGAAACAATTCGTCCACACTATTGGTATTGCTATAGTACAGTATTGGTCTATATTATCTATTCTATGGTATTGGGCAGCGCCGGTTTTGTCACTGTGTTGCGAAACTGCTAAGCACTATATCGTCGTAATTTTTTGATTGTGAAACAAAAGAAAAATACGTGCACAATATTTTTTTACTAGCGACTAACCCGGCTTCGCACGGGTGCAATAATGCTGATACTAAATATAAGTACCTACTAATAAAATTCTTAAAGCTGAAGTGGCAATGGGCAGGTCACATCGCTCGCAAAACTGACAACCGATGGGGAAGAAAGGTTCTCGAGTGGCGACCACGAACCGGAAGACGCAGTGTTGGACGGCCTCCCACTAGATGGACAGATGACCTCATAAAGGTCGCTGGAAACCGCTGGTTGCAGGTTGCGCAGGACCGTTCGTTGTGGAAATCTAGGGGGAGGCCTATGTTCAGCAGTGGACGTCTTGTGGCTGATGATGATGATGAATAAAATTCCGGTCCGGCGGCAAAACGTTTCGTTTTACGTAGTCACATAAGTCACAGTTTTTTGTGATGGATACTTTTTTGGCCCGACGGACGCACGCAATGTGTTGATTGATGGAACGAAACGTGCTTCACACCAAAGATGGCGACAGCGGTTTGTTTGTCAGTGCCATCAGAATTTAACGAAATTCTCCATAATCCGAATTTTGTGGGCATATGTTGTCGACTCAATATCAATATTTTATTATGTTCTGTTATTTATATAAGATTTCGATCAAGACTACCGTACTCCTTGACGAAATTATTAATATAGATACCGTTATCGAGCAATACGAAAACACCCAGTGATTTACCGGAAAGTGTGACGGGTACTAATTTATGCGGATGAGTTGCATGCTCTATAAGCTGCTAGCTATAAAGGAAATCGTTATACAAGCTATAAAGGAATATAAAGGTTTGTGTCGTAGGCATCGTACCTTGGTGGGCTGGTACTTGTACCCCTCGCGGCAGATGCAGCAGACTGCGCCCGCCTCCTCGGCCAGGTCAGCCACCTGCTGCGTGAGCGAGCACTGCGCCGTCACCTGCCCGCGCTCGTTGCTGCGCATGCCCAGCGCGCCCAGCTGACGCTCGCGCACCGCCATCGCCAGACGCTTCTTCTCCTGGAACATACACGCCACGTGCAGTGTAGAAACACGATCTATCATACGAATTTTCAAATCTGTGTTTACAGAAACACGTCTATCATACGAATTTTTAAATCTTTGTTTACAAAAACACATCACATGTCAAACAAATCACATGAACGAATTCATCTTGTGATTCTTCTTATCACTTACATATATTTGTGTAAAATGTGGTCAAAATCAACTTACACCTACACAGTTTTTTCATTTTAAATTATCTAAAGAAACATGAGAACGAAAATGACTTCATACACACACAACGTTCATTTATGTGCCGTTTGTGACACAAGTTCTAGTAGACACTATAAGCGCGTTAAATTTATCTCATACATTTTAAAATGAACATCTAATAATTGTAACAAACCTGTCGGGTGAAATCTCGAACTTCCTGCACTTTAGCGGCGCACTGCGGCTGCGAGCGCAGCGCCTCCAGAAGGTTCTCCGCGAGCGAGCCCACGTGCTCGCCCGACGACACCTGCTCCAGCCGGTGCACGATCGGGATTACTTTCTCGCATACCAACATCTGAAAAACAGGTACTGTCAGATAATTTCTAAAAAGGATACAATTTTAAATTCTATGTTCGTAGTATGCTCGTATATGTCACCGTATAACAATGTAATGACATCAGATTATAAACTAATCCAACCTATCGGATAATTATAATTTAACGCGTTAAATTAATTTGCGAGTGTTTATAACTTTACGGTGACATATTGCAGCCAAATAAGCGTATCTATACTTTTATAATTTTAGAGGAGAGAAAAAATACTGCTAAAATTCGATATTCAAATTTCACATTTCTACAAAAAACATTTGATTGAAAAACTGTGTAATTAAAAATTTTCAGTTTTAGAAGTTATTTTGCTTTCCTCTAAAATTAAGAGAATGTACATACCGCTCATCTGGCTCTTACACCGCGATACACAACAAATACATATAATTCATAATTTTCCAAACAAAAACAAACCATTAAAATTTATCCATTTCTTTGCGAGCTAGCTATGTAATACAGACAAACACACACAAGCATACATCGTATTTTTTAGTATCAGGTGTTAAAGATAATTATATAAATGTATGTAAATATATCAACTCCTTATTGCACTAAATTATAAAAATAACTTCGATACCTACTTCCTTTAGTGTGATTTATACATTATACAGTTTAGTTTAGGTGAATAACATACAGTCCATAATTATTGATGTTGGAAATGTTGCTCCATACAAATATCTAAGGAATTTGGAATTTAGAAATACAAAAAGACAATTTTCTAATATTTCAGACCACTCTTTTGTAAAATGTGTTTATAGTATTAATATTACCTGTGTTGGTTCGTGATCGTTGGCCAGGCCCGTGAGGAATCTCAAGATATACTTGAGAGCGGGACGACTAATGAATTCCTTGAGCTCGTCAGAATCGGTGCACACGAGAGTGGGTTTCACGCACGGAGCGTGTTTCTGTCAACAACACAATCATTTAAAGATGTTAAACTAACACAAGGACACAATTACAATTCAGTTTATAGTTCCCTTTTTTCTATATGCCTAAATATACCATGCGTACAGGCACTCAAATCAGCGATAAAGTGACGGCTTTTAAACAATAAATTCATGTCTAAGATTGTATACTCTATACTATTGGTTCAATACTCAGGGCTAGCTTTGAGTATCTTCCCGTTTGTAGAAACATTACGTTTCATGATTTTTAATATTGCTTGTGTTAACAGTACAAGTAAACATGATGAAATGTTCCAAGAACGAAATTGTTTCGAGCAAATCTCAATCAACGGGAACACACGGGTCATCACGGGTTTATACTTGAACAGTAAAGGAATTGTTGCGGTAAGAGTAAACTCACCACGATATACTCGAGCGCGTCGCGGACGACCCCCAGCGAGATGAGGTAGTCTTTCAGCGTCCCGCCGATGGAGTTCCGCTCGATGTTGGCGCAGAGCACGCAGAACAGCTCCATGCGGAACTCCTCGTCGGTCCACTGCTCGGAGTCGAGCCGGTCGAAGTCCAGCACCGGCTTGAAGTGGTCCACCAGCATGGCCATCTTCAGATCGTTGCCGTACACCAGGGCGGCCAGGACGCGCGTCAGGTGGCCCAGGGCGAGAGAGTTGGTGCGGATCCCTGCAAAAATAGTCCCTGGCATTTTAGTAAAAACATACAAACATAATTCGATCATCTTGATTTTATCTTTAGACCTTCATGTCTATGTCTTCATGTGTGGTCTATGGATGATTCAGCCGTACTTAGTTTAAGTAGTTAAGATTGTAGCATAGTGTAGTTTTCATTGTATTTAAATTTTGTTAATAAAGGCTCTGCCTGCTTATTAAGGAAAGACTATTTTGTTTAATGATTCAACCAGTTAAGAAAATTAGCCAGAATCTGAAGTTCAGAATTTATCAGCATCAGAATTTATGGTTCGAATAAACAAATTGAATTGAGTTGGTTTTTCTTACCTGGACAATCGGTGCAGTTGAGCAGAGCCTGCACGTGCTCAGGGCCGCCGAAAGTCAAAGAGAACTGCAGGAAAGACTCCAAGCTCTCGCTCGCCGCCACCGACAGAATGCGCTCCATTATCTGAAGAAGATTCGATCCTAAGCTAATACATTTTTTTTTTCAAATTATCAATGTTACCCGAGTGATGAAGCGAAATATGATTGCAATAAGAACTTTTGGAATGAACTAAAATTGTATACGATATAACACAAAAATTTATTTTTAGCAAACTTTAAACTAAATCTCAAAATAAAGACCGGTTCAAATAGACGCTATGAAACTTAAATTTATGGGCATACCTGCCCAAATAAAAAAAACGAATAAAAATGTTTCTTGCCAAAAACCCGACCGCAAAGTTAAGTTTGTTTTCGTCATTTGGAGTAATATATTATACGTCCGTAAATCAAGCGGCTTGACATTCAGTGACGGGCAGCACGCGCGCGTGTCGGCGCAGGTGAGGTAAATACCTCTGTATAGTGTCGTCAGTATAGTCGTGTAGTGTCGTCAGTATAGTCGTGTAGTGTCGTCAGTATAGTCGTGTAGTGTCGTCAGTATGGTCGTCTAGTGTCGTCAGTATAGTCGTGTAGTGTCGTCAGCATAGTCGTGTAGTGTTTTCAGTATAGTCATGTAGTGTCGTCAGTATAGTCGTGTAGTGTCGTCAGTATAGTCGTGTAGTGTCGTCAGTATAGTCGTGTAGTGTCGTCAGTATAGACGTGTAGTGTCGTCAGTAGAGTCGTGTAGTGTCGTCAGTATAGTCGCGTAGTGTCGTCAGTATAGTCGTGTAGTGTCGTCAGTATAGTCGTGTAGTGTCGTCAGTAGAGTCGTGTAGTGTCGTCAGTATAGTCGCGTAGTGTCGTCAGTATAGTCGTGTAGTGACAAGTGATGGTGTGATGAGGAGACTCGCCTCGAGCAGCTGGTAGACGAGCTGCACGTCGCGCGCCTCGAGCGCTGCCAGGTGCAGCGCGTGCAGCAGCACGGGCAGCGCGCGCGTGTCGGCGCGGGTGAGCACGCGCACGCAGCGCCGCACGCGCGCGCACAGCGCCAGCAGCCGCAGCAGCGTGCCGCACAGCGCGCGCGCCGACCCCACGCGCTGCACCGCCGCCAGACGCACCAGCATCGCCTCCAGACCGCCTGACGCACAATACACATTTTTTTTTACTACCACGTGGTTTTATGCGAACATTTTTTTAAAATAACGATTGACGAGACGAGCAGGATATGTGCCTGATGGTAAGCAACGTGACACGCAGCTAATGGAACATGAAGAGTCCAAATCATTGTCTAGCACTGCACTGCGCTCGTCACTCAGAGATCTAAGATGTTTCCATACTTTTTTTTCCAAAATAATAAGTAATTAAATGTTATTCCAAGTGTCAATAATCTGTATCTTGAATAGGCTTGAATTTTGAGTTTGTATTAATGTAATTGGCTATGTTGTAAGCCATACTAATTGACAAGTTTTCATATTTCACAAGGCTATGAAATTCCAAAACCATTTCGAGATATTGCGATGCTGATGATTATGCTTATTTTTCCAAAATTATTGGTGCAGTTACTACAAAGTTATTAAATAAAAACCATCCGCCAAGCCGTTTCGGACGGATTCATAATTCATGTTCAGTTGCCTTTGATAAAAAAAAAAACACTAGCAATATAAAATGACAGTTGACACTGACTTTCGGTTACGTTTTGTTACGTGAATGTTATTTAGTTGTGAATTCATGAATGTTTTGATTGTCACACTACTGACAGTGACAGCAAAGCATGCGCCTTTTTTTTTTTAGAAAGTGGCTACAGCATTACTCTTTATGAATCCAGACTTATGCACTTACGACCTTTTGGAATAAGCTCATTTTCAAAAATTTATTTTGCGGAAAATATGAGTCATATCGAAAAAATACGTGTTTCTTAATTTTCCATATTTTTGCAGAAAAAAAATAAAAACAAATACGTAAAATATTTGAAATGTTGTCAATTATGAAAAAAAAAACAACAAATTTCATCTAGATCCATTTGGTAGTTTTTGCATGAAAAAGTAGTAGTATACCTCCATCCATGTGTACAAACTTTAGTATTGATAATATTATTAGAATAATATATGAAGGTATAAGTGAGGTATGTGCCCAATTGTAAGCAACATGTCTGCCCATAACAGCATAGTACCACAAAGCTTTTTGATTAATACAAGGCATACATTTATTTCTTTGCACTACAATTGCTCTGTAAAAACTGCCTTTCAAACTGAAACACAGTAAAGTTTCCTTAACGATAGAATAACAAAAAGTGTGGAGTAATGAGAGAAAAGTATGGTACTTCCCCAGGTGGGGGTTCTGCAAAAAAGCACAACCAAAAGTGCAGCAGCGCAAGTACATATCGTGAATACGAGGAATATGGTCTCACCGCAGTCGGCCAGAACGTTCGCCATGCGGTAAACTTGCTCGTCGTCCACGGCTTCCGCGTTGGTCTGACTGAGGGTCTCCACGAACTCCTCGGTGGCGTCGCCGAGCAGACCGCGCATGCGGTACACCACGCGCATGGCGTCCACCGCCTCGCCTGACGTGCACCACACCTGAGAAAACATTTAAAATTATCACTTTCCTCCAGTTCTCCACCCAGTCATATAATACCCTGCACCTATTACGACAAGCTAAACTTCGATAAGTAGAACCAGATGGTCTTTCAACGGTAACAAAAATAAGCAAGTTGCTCATAAGCGGCAAAGATGATTTTACAATATTTGACATTTTTGATTATTGTTTTTCTATGCTTAAAAAACCCACAAAGATGATGTCAACCATGTTACAGAATACAGTAATATCTGTACATAATTTCTTGGTAGTAGAATATCAAAAGTGTAGTACCCTAGTGGATGCTGCAAAGGTTTTTGCAAATTCTGTGTGAAGCTTTATCACATCATACTTCAAAAATTTATATCAAATGACCTACATTTGAGAAGTATCATGAGTTTTCAGGACTGTTTTGTTAGTACTTAAAGTAAGACGCTACCTTCTTGTAAACATCCTTGACGGGTAAGTCCAGCGACATGATTTTGTTGCAGACAAGCAGTTCCATCCCGTTGTCATCTTCCAGGAGCGCGACCAACTCGCAGTCGGTGCAAATCTTGTTCTTCACGTCGCGCATCAGGGGGCCCATGCCCGGTTCCAGGGAGGAGTAAGGATTGCCCAACATACGACCCTGGGGGAAAACGATAGTTATACGTTTTTCCGATACACACTGCAAGGACAAATATTTGCCGTTTTGCGATTTGTTTTTGTAATTTATGTCAGTTCAACACCTCTGCATGGTAATTTTACATTTTGCAAAAGATAGGCTAGCCATTTTGTAGTGTCCATATAGGCTCAACTCAGCCATTTATGTTTCACACTAATATGCAAATCTGAAAAAACTGTACACGTTCACGGGGAATCCTAGTCAGATAATTATTATTAATTATTTATTCTGAATCTGAAAAGCTCAACTACCACCAAAAGCTTTAAAACCATCTAACATCGATGGCTGAAACAGTGGAACGTGGAACACAATCAAATAATTGAATACTCACTTTAATGTACCAAATCCAAAAACTCGAACCATGAGGTTTGACTCTACTTCTGTGAGAAGAATGTCTAAGTTATGGTATGCTATCATCTTGGTGCCTTCAAATTATGTTAAAATATTCCAGTACCTGCAAGAAGTCCTCCTGCTGAGGATCCTTCTCTAGTGTGAGGAAGAACTCGCCCACGTCGTTCTCCTCGGGGTAGATGATGGAGCAGAGCCGCTCAAAGATGAACACGGGCGTGCGGTAGTCGTGCAGCGGGTACTTCTGCACCGTCTCGATGCAGACGGCCATGAATTCGGCTGTTTCCGCTTCCGTTCCTGCACATACATGTTGGTTCTGAGTGATACATTAGATTTAGAAGACCAACAATCCCATGGGGACATTGAAGGTTTTTGTTAATTAGCCATTCTATGAAACCCGGAATCTGTGAACATTTGGGTTCATTTTTTATATGTTTTGGACTAGGCGAAGAAAAAAAGAGATAGCAAAGGTTTGTTTGTGTAAGCGCTTAACTAACTCGCAATGCCAAATTTAGCCCTGAGTCTCAGTAAGGGTATGCCAAGTGTGGTGGTTATGGTTTTGTATGGTATACCAGTCATTTAGCGGTGTATTACCCGCCAATCTGCACCTAACCTATTTCCTTCAAAGAGAAATCCCCGAGCCCCGGCAGTGGGTTTGTAAAGTGTGGTGGTTATGATACGCTATAGTGTACCAGTGGTCATCTCTTCATATCTTACCCACCAACCTACACTTAACCTCTTTCCTTCTAAGAGAAAGCCCAGAGCCCCGGCTATGGGGAGATAATATGTGGTGGTTATGGTAGAGTATGGTGTAGGTACCAGTGGTCATCTCCTCGTGTTTTACCCGGCAAACTACACCTAGCTTCTTTATTTCTAAGAGAAAGACCGAGTCCCAGGAATGGAATGATAAAATGTTGTGGTTATGGTAGAGTATGGTTTAGGTGCCAGTGGTCATATCCTCTAGCCTAGCCTCTTCCCGTCTAAGAGAAATACCGAACCCTGACAATGGGTATTTAAAGTGTAGTGGTAGTATGGTGTACCGGTGGTCATCTCCTCGAGCAGCTCGAGCAGCTTCTCCTGCGTGTCGTCGGTGAGGCGCGTGCGCTGCACCACGAGGCGCCGCAGCGAGAGGTAGCCGCCCAGCACGGCGCCCACCAGCCGCGTCTTGTACGCGCGCCGCGCGCCGCCCTCCTCCAGGAACATGGCCAGCAGCTCTGTTAGACGCTTCAGTGCGTAACCTGACGACACCCAACCACATTCACTTACATTACATTCGTCAATTTATTGTGTTTGCTAGATACACACACCCACAAATATCTAATAGGGCGATTAATCCCGAAGCGTAGCGCGTGAATACGTGTTCTAACGTTCACGAAAACACATGCAGTCCAACACACAGAGACGCCGCGCGTGGACGCATTTTCGGCGTGTTGGACTGTGCGTGTTTTCTATACAAACGGAGGTACTTACAAGCAAAGTTAGAACACGCATTGACGCGCTACGCTGCGTGGTGCGCGGCAGTGTGTTAGCCACCTTAGAACTCATCACCGTCTTGATGATCCCACCCTAGTCCTCTACTGGGCATAGGCCTCTCCTATGATACGCCACTCAGTTATTATATTAGTATATATAATATATAGAACTAAAACATGTAGGTACTCGTAATAGAGGCTGTATGCAGTTACATATTAAAATTTTAGTTTGTCGGAAGCTAGCTCAACAAATTAGTCTTTACAGATAAATATAAAGGATTTAATTACACTACGAACATATTTGTTACCGTCATCGAAGCCGTTACAACTTATATTTATCATAACGTATATGTAATTATTAGGTCATTAGGAGTCAGTGCCTTTCTAATACTACTCCTGTCGTTGAAGCGATACGCTGTTTGAGGAATAATTAGATAAGTGTACGATTCTTTGGCTGGCCTGTTGGCTTGGTTGATAGTAAGTCTGCCTGCGAAGCCGTGGTTCGTGGGTTTGATCTCCAACTTGCACTGGCAAATATTTGTATGATGAATATAAATATTTGCACTGTGCCTGGGTGTTTTCTATGTATCATCATCATAATCAGCCCATATTCGTCCACTGCTGGACATAGGCCTCTCCAATAATACGCCACTCAGCCCGATCCTCGGCTTTACGTTTCCAACCGCTACCAGCTACCTTACGTATATCGTCACTCCACCTAGTCTCAGGGCGTCCTACACTACGTTTGCCGATTCGTGGTCTCCACTCCAGAACTCGTCTACCCCAACGGTTATCGGTTCTGCGACAGATATGACCAGCCCACTGCCACTTCAGCTTGCTGATGCGCTGAGCTATGTCGGTGACTTTGGTTCTCTGACGGATGACTTCATTACGAATACAATCCCTCAGAGAAACACCAAGCATAGCTCTTTCCATAGCTCGCTGAGCGACTTTGAATTTTCGGACTGCTTTTACTGTTAGTGTCCACGTTTCAGCACCGTAGGTCATGACTGGTAGGACGCACTGATTATACACTTTTGTCTTCAGACATTGTGGGATGGGTGACGAGAAGACTCGGCGAAGTTTTCCGAATGCTGCCCAACCCAGCTGAACTCTCCTCATGGCCTCACTCTCAAAGCTATTTTTACCCAATTCGAGCGTCTGCCCTAGGTAAACATATTTTCGAACAACCTCAAGAGTGATTCCATTTACGGCAATATAATAAGTATGTTTTCTATGTATAATAAGTATGTATTTAAAAATATATAAGTATTATATCAGTTATCGGGCTTCCATAGTACAAGCTTTGCTTAGTTTGGGGTTAGTTGATGTTGTGTGTGAAATGTCCACCAATATTTATTTATTCTTTCTATGTTGCATACCATTTAATTGAAAGTTAATGCTATTTGCTCTTGCTTACCCTGCGCGAGGTCCGATGTCAAAGTGGTTTCCTCCAGACGATGCAACTGTTCGATCTCCTTGGTCATTAGATCTGCGATCTGTTGTAGCACGCCGCGGAGAGCCAAGAACTGTTTCCAAGGTGCCTCCGAAGCGAGAGCTGTACAGAAAGATTTTCATTTAGAAAACATGTGTGACAACAAAATCAAGTAGTAAGACGGATACACATTCGAATCGGAAAATCAACTTACATTCGTAGAGTTGTAAAAATTGTTCACTCGCTTCACCAGCGGCTCCGACGTCAGGTAAAAAGCTCGTCAGCAAAATCAAAACCTGTTAAGACATAAAGAATGAGATTTGTTATTTTATTATAACTAGACTTCTTTTTTAATAACTAGACATTTTAAATCCACCTGCAAGAGACATTAGACGGCCTGTTAGTCATGCAGGGTGATATACTAAAGGTAGAACTTAATTAATCCTTACAAGGCAAAGGATAAAACTGAGTATTTTTTTCGTGCACTTACTAGATATACGGATGTAACGCTCATACTAACATACGGAGCTATCATAGACGTGGGCGGAAGTGCGGTGCGATCTATCTATGCATGTGTACAATTATAGTAAAAACTCAAGAGCTTTGCGGCTTCTGAACTAGGACACAGTTTGGTAGGCAGCAAAGGCTAACTGCCTTAAGTCCTATTAGAAAAAAGCGAGGGACCTTAGATTATCGTACTTAGCAATCTGAGCCAATACCCGTGCGCGATTTATAATCTCCTTTTTACAGGATTCCTCATATTATGCCGTGATGGACTAGTGGCGATACCGTTTGATTTTACCATGGTAAACTCGTAGTTTTGAACGCCAACTTTATCATCACCCCTGGCTCTAACAGCGAAGGAAAAGATCGTGCAGAAAAAATAGTAGCATTCGTTGAGTACGGCAAGATTAGATTAGTAGGGTCCTACACATTTTACGGTACGCAAAGTTCGGTAGCCAGTAGAGGCAAGTAACTTAAAGTTGAGGCCAATAGTCACAGGTATTAAGAAAACAAACGTGCGGTAACCGGCATTGTAAGAACGTAGCTTCGTGTTTGACAGTATACTCACAGCCTTGGTCCGCTCGTACGAGTCGCAGAGCTCGCGCACCATCTGGCAGGCGGCGTGGCGCGCGATGCGCGAGCTCGGGTCGAACATGACGGGCCGCAGCCAGCCGCGCGCCTCCAGCGACAGCGGCCGCATGCCGTGCGACAGCAGCGTCTGACAACACCAATATTATAATCATTGCATTGTAGGCATCACTAGCCATCTCTATGCGTTTTTAAGTGCAAAATAGTTTATACATTATCATTTATTTCTAACTCTATTTTAGGTATAGAATAATTCAATTTACAGTAATAGCAATTATGTATTTATCCATATACATTTAACAATAGAGATGATGATTGCTTCAAAAATATACAATTCTAATTAGTCCATTAGGTAGATTACGGAAAAATATGGGACACGTATTTTATGTTTTAGCAAATTATTGAAAATCCGAAAAAAGGGCTGTGACGGTGACGTCAACATTTCATTTTCATAGAGTTCAATTTCCAAATAATGGTGCGCTTGTACTGACCCTTTCCCTCGATTTGGCATGGTACTATGTATGTATTTATTCTCGCGAAGTGAATATTGCCTGATGCACAATCTATCACTAGTTCAGGAGAGGATTGGGAGAATCTTTGAATTTAACTGAAATTGTAATCAACTTTATTTGCATCAAGTTCAGTTTCGAAAAGAGATGAAGCTGTACTGACCCTTTCCCCTCCACTTGGCGAGGTACTTGTGCGCGAGGTGGTTGTCTCTAGGCGGGAGCGCGGCGTCGGCGGGCGGAGTCTCGCGCGTCGGCACGAGGCGGCGCCACTGCGAGTGCGGCACGTTGCCGGCCAGCCACGCGGCCAGGTCCACGACCACGTTGCCGGTCGTCGACGACACCGCGTTCGTGGCAGGCGTGCTCGACGGAGGCGGATCCTGACGATATTATAACGGTTTACAATGCGGGAACTGAAAAGTTGTTTGACATCGTGCGACATTTTTAGCCGGGACGATATCAATGTGGATTTTCACATATGAATTACATGCCGTAATAAAGGTCTATTAAAAAAAATCTGCCCACTAGGATTTTTTCCACAGATAAAACCTTCAATGACTGGACTATTAGTTGAAGTGAGTCAGAATGCCTAAGCTAAAAATTTGCTCTGTATGCTGAGACTGCGTTCGTGCCCGGCGTGCTCAACGGAAGCGAATCCTAGAGATATTACAACTGTTTACAATGCGGGAATGGAATCCTTGAATGACCTCCGGCTATACCGTTGAACTGAGTCAGAAAGCGTAAACTAAAATATTGCTATGGCCGTGGCCAGGAGTTCCGCTGTTTTGTGGTATAATCAACGAAAAAAGGAAAACGTTGTCGGAGATTATTTATGAAAAAAATATTGAGGTTACTGTACTAAACTCTTTCAGCTAGCCATACTATACAACCAACTAAACAAGCCAACACATTAAAACAAAAAAAAACATTAACTCAATTTTTTTGCTAAAAATAATTTTGTTAAAAAAGTTAATCTCTTATTTAACTTGTAGTTTTAGATACCTTACCTGAAGTATTTAATATAAACTAGTCTGCTAAGTATTTACTAACCTTGGACTCTTTAGATTGTTCGGAGTCAGCCGAAGTAGTGGAAGATGAAGCGGCTGGCGGCGCCATGATCTGTTGCATGTATCTCAGACAGGGCAACGCAACTTGTTGCAACGCGAACTGGTGGGCTGGAATAATAAATCAAACAATTGTATAGCAAATAACATCAATGTAACACATCATTTCATAGAAAATTACTTGTTATACTGCAAAATGATATAGAATATAATAAATGATAGTGTACATGAAATATGGAACAATAACCAGGATCAAAGGGGATGGATGGGTTAATTTTATGTCAGCTTCAAGTAAAGCAAGCCATTATGCCATGTGGCATGCTCACGACGTTTTGGTTTTTAAAGTTAGATTTAAATAAACTTATGATGAACAAAGTGGATGTATGGATTACAAACAATACAATTTTAATCTAAAAAATCATCATGATATATTTAAACACAAATCTTTGCTAATTTCTTTGTAATATTTGCTATTCTTACTATAAATGCGAAAGTTTGTATGTTTGTTGTTCAATCACGTCGGAACGCCTTGAACGGATCGGGTTGAAATTTGGAATAAAGGTAATAGTTTGGAATAGCACATACTTATTTTTGTACCCACGGGAACGGGTAAAACGCGTGGTTCCGCTAGTGATATAATAAAGTGTACTCACAGTTAGGCGACGATGTATTAATGCCGGGAATGCCAGACAAAGCCTCCGCTTTCAGAATGGCGTTGGCAGCCGGCGCTATACCTGCCACTTCGGTCAGCTGAGGGCAACACCTGCAAAAACAATATTCTGGTCAAATTTGTTGATAGACAGAAAAGTATTATTTGTAGGTGTATTGTTGAGTGAAAACTATTTTATCTAAAGTTGAGCAGAGCAGAGTTTTTGGTAGTGGAAAAACTTACGGCTTCGCGTCACCTACATGATAATGTAGCGGCGTTGAATCGGAGAGGCGGCGAAACGGGACGTTAGCGTTAGGTGAAGTATTGATATTGTCTTCACTTTTATCAGCAGCCCCAATGACTGCCAATATTTTACAACATCGAATTGGTTGTGAAATTTGTTGAACTGTTTTATTATTTACTATTTACATTCACAATAGACTTAAAATAAGTAGTTATATTAATCAGTTTCACTCACCAGACCCATAGCTTCACAATGCAGCGTAATCTCGCCTCCCAACATTCTACAGAGTCTTGGACTTTAACCAAAGATCCCAATAGTAACACCAGTGGCCGCACCTGAATACAATTACTTATTACAATGATTGTACAATTATACACTTTTTGATGTCTCTTTAGTCTTGCCAACAATATACTAAGCTGAACTGTTTTTTAGCTATAGGTGTTATCATTTATAGCTCAGGTTTGATAATTTTGCTGATAGTAATTTCGCGTTTTCATAAAATTAAGGATACGAAAATCAGATGGGTACAAAAAATACAAATTATTAAAATACACAAACCATTCAAACATTAATTAAATAATTAATATATTCCTTATGAAACAATACTGCAATTGAGAAAAACTATTTTAATGGGTTTTACTAGATAAATAATGCTTCTAACATTCTGAAAACGCCCCACTATAACGGATTCGTAACTTTTTTTAGTCACAACCAACTATCCCTGATTTTTTAAAGAATTTTATAGTAGCCTACTACCAATACCTATACAGTAATCAACTATCGGTGATTATGCAGGAATTTACTATACGTAACGTCATTAAAAGTTATTAGTCATCTACCGCCTGAAGCTTTATATTACGGGGCTTACAAATAGTAGATAGTGAAGTAATAATTTACCGAGTTGTTATGGTCCTGCGAGGCGGCGTGGCCCATGAGCGACAGAGTGATGCGCTGTGTGAGCAGGTTACACAGCTGCTCGGTCGCGGGCAGGTTGTCGCGCGTCACCAGGCAGATCAGGGCGCGCACTTCTTCTTGACTCTGGCGAATTATTATTATATTATTATTTATAGACTTCCTCGCCGATTTCGGCTGTGGCGACTATAACCTGATGTTGCGACAGCGTTCGTGTGCGCGCATGTGACTGACGTAACCGACTTTTGCCCGAAAAGTTCGTGCGCAGGTAGGACACGTCAATATGCCGTTGTTAAAATTATAACTAATGTTAGAAGGTGGCCTGGTTTTAAGTTGGTCTCTTTTGCATCAAGGTCACACTTTCTTTCATTCTCAAATAATTGAATGTTGTGTTTTACTAAGCGTCTCCATTCAGTCCTGTTTGACGCCAGATCCTCCCAGCGAGAAGGTTCTACATTGCATCTCTTCATATGTCTCTTCTGGACATCTTTAAATCGAAGAAATTGACCACCCTGTTTTCGTTTACCTTCTTGGAGTTCAGAATGGCGAATAATCAATTGCTAGACATATTTGAAGTTCTCATACACATCTTCGATCACATAAAAATTTCACACCTGTTGTTTTTATGACAAATGTTGTTTTTTATCAGATTTTGTTTGGTTGGCATTGACACGAAGACATTTTATAGTTAAGATACTAAACTGGCTTTTGGAGAAAACCAAGGAACTACGAAAATGGAGCTGGCGAATAATCAATTGCTAGACATATTTGAAGTTCTCATACACATCTTCGATCACATAAAAATTTCACACCTGTTGTTTTTATGACAAATGTTGTTTTTTATCAGATTTTGTTTGGTTGGCATTGACACGAAGACATTTTATAGTTAAGATACTAAACTGGCTTTTGGAGAAAACCAAGGAACTACGAAAGTAACGGCTAATTACTTGAAATGGTTTTTCAATGGGTTTTTTTACAACAGGGTTTTTTTAAATTCCGAATTACTTACGGCAATATACCGATTTGAACACTACTAAGTTTAAATATGCGTACCTGCGGGGTCCCGCGGTGCAGATTGTGTTGCACCAACTCCTGCACGAGCCCGAACCGGCAGAGCCGCGTGCGGTGCTCGGGCCGCCACGCGAGCGCTCGCAGGAGCGTGAGGCACTGCTCCGCGCACGCCAGCGAGCAGCCATAGCATCGGCCGCCGGATTCTGCAAATGTGCGATTCAATATAGACCTTTTGCATACTAATTTGTAACACCAAATACAAATATACATTTACAGTTTTACTCGTTATGTTTTGTACTAGGTGTTCAGTGATTTCGCACTAAAGTTTGGTAGGTACTTAACGCCTGCTGCCAAAAATAACTGAGTTCACTTTGACGTCCTACCACCTTCACTGGGTTTTACTTTACTACGTAACTGGGCGTAACTTTTATACGCAAACTAGCGGCCCCTCCGGCTTCGCTCGGATAGTAACCAAAATATCAAGTGCAGTGCCATCAACAGGGCTGATTTGTGAATCTAAACCTTCCAGGGCCCTGCAAAACCCAAGCGTATACAAAAAAAATTATTCAAATCGGTCGAGCCGTTTAGAAGGAGTTCACTTACAACGAAAAATGGCATTGATTTTTATATAATTATATAGATTAAAAATAGGGTTGGTGATAAAGGGTAAAATTTAGGGTTGTTGTATGTATTTTTTATGCCACATTATAAAAAAATAAAAACAAAAAAAATTGACCAAAAATTAAAACAATATATTTTTAGGTGTGAACAACCCTTATCACTTAGGGGTGTGAAAAATAGATGTTGGCCGATTCTCAGACCTACTCAATATGCTCACAAAATTTCATGACAATCGGTCGAGCCGTTTCGGAGGAGTTCGATTACACACCCTGTGAGAGAAGAATTTTATATATTAGATAAATATTTACTTAAAGAGGTATTTCTCCAATCAAACTTGTAGTTTCCGAGATTAGCGTGTTAAAAACAGAATGTCAGCTAATTGTGTTATTTCTAGCTTACCTTTAGTAATTTCTCCGTCGTAATTCTGTACAAGCCCAGCATAAACGGGCATTGTATCGCCTTTCAGTTGTTCACTCTGTGATCTATCGTAGGACACCAATTCTTTTCTGTAAATATAAAAATATGTGTATATGTACCAAGCATATTCACTTATTGATCCTTTTGGAGTCAGGAAACGCAGCAAGCGTCGTGGGCGTTGCGCTGGGACCAGTTAGGGGCTGGGTTATTCGGGTGATTATAGTTTTAAGGTGAAAATTGATTGATATTGGAATTTGACTATTTATTTATCTTGAACTGAAATGTATTAAATTTTGTTTTCATGAACAATATTAGATTTATTCCTCATATTCAAGTAAATGAAGTCTAACATAAATAGGATTATATTATACCAAACTGGAATAGAATAGAATATGCTGTTGTATAAACTATGCACAGAGCAAAAGCTGTTATTTTAAGTGACAAGAACATCGAGCTCACCTGCAAGCCAGCACCTTCTGTATGATCTTGGATAAGTCCTCGAAATGCGTCTTGCTGTCGACGCAGTACTTGTGAGCCAGCGTCTGGATGACACGGTTGATCTGAGCGCCGCCAAACGAAGTCGTGCTAGCGTTGCTGTTCTCATCGCCCGTGCGTCCTTCCAGCCGATGTTCGCTTATCTTGTGCAGTAGAGACTGTGGAATACAGTATATATTTGAATAACAACCATATTTCGAGACTAGCCTTTTTGGCTTAGTTTGTAGTCGTTCGTTCGTAGTTGGAAAACGTAGGTCGTGGATTTGATTCTCACCCAGTGCAAATATTTGTGTCATGAATAAACTTATTTATTCTGTGTCTGGGTTTTCTATGTATATGATAAGTATGTGTTTACAATTATAAAAATATTATATCAGCTATCTGGCTCTCATAATGCAAGCATTGCTTAGTTTGGGGTAAGAGGGTGTTGTGTGGGAAATGTCCACCAATATTGAAGACTTGTAGTCTTCGATAACAAACATTCTACATAAATATAAGTATTGTACATTACAAATGTACTATTATTTATCAACAACAAGAAAACTTGGTACATACATATATCAAAGTTAACATTACAATGTACCGTTATGAAGGTTACTTCTAATTGCTGCCCAGAAAACTGAGGACGGACATGACTCTCCGTGCACCGCCATCTTACCAACCACGACCGTTCTGTCAAGAGTGTCCGACTTAGAAGAATTATGATGGTTTGTCAAACTCACCTCAAGCACAGGCTTGTTGGCGACGAGCTGCCGGTAGACGCGGTCGGCACGGTCGAGTAAGGCTCCTATGGTCTGCACCATCTTCTTCCTCTCTTCGTCGTTCTCGATAGTGTCGACGGCGCAGCACGGCCGAGCGGTCAGAGTGTAGTCGAACTTGGCGTATTTGCAGAAACCGCACGCGTGACACAGGAACGGATCTTTTTCGTCGTAGTTGATTGCACTGCGGTAATACATACAATTTATATTAATACATTTTATGAATTTGTCTGAGCTGTTTTTCTAAATTTAACTCAAAAAAAACTTTTTTTTATTACATTGAGTTTTTTGCTCTATAGTAGTTGCACCTCTGCTTTCACACGTTGAAAATTTTATTTCTATTATAAAATAAGACCAACATCTTATTTTAACATTAAATGATAGTGTTCTATATTTACCCCTAAAGTAGACTGAGTAATTCTTTATAACATCAGTTGTTTGCTAGTGAAAGTACGGCTAATATAGCCGAATACAAACAGACAGGAAAAGCCGTTCATGTGGAATTACAAACAGAGGCTTCAATTTTATTTATAAGTAGATATAGGTAAATAATCGTTTAAAAATAGAAATCTGGAAAAATTGATTAATTCA
The DNA here is from genome assembly GCA_017562165.1 of Ectropis grisescens. Taxonomy (NCBI): domain Eukaryota; kingdom Metazoa; phylum Arthropoda; class Insecta; order Lepidoptera; family Geometridae; genus Ectropis; species Ectropis grisescens. The sequence goes on along the minus strand of CM029781.1, from coordinate 9,027,122 downwards.
GCAAAATTTATTTTTCTAAAATTAATTTATGAATAAAATTTGACTTTTTATCCTAAATTCAAACACAGACGTGAATCTAGGATAGAAAAAAATGTACATACCGACACTTGTGGCATTGGAAGACGTTTTCACCGCAGTTGGCGCAGACGCCAGGATTGGCCGGCACCGACTGTGAGCAACGCGGACACTGCAGCGATTCTCCTGCAAAGTTCACTTTATTATTATTTACACTTAACCTTAAATCTACACGATATCTCCTCGAAATGGAAAAGCGAGCGATAAGAATAACACAAGTAAAAAACACAAGACAAAGTTCAGAGGCGAAACGTGAAACAAGCCGCCGTTTTCAAGAGAATTATAAAGACGCGTTTGCCAAAGATTCGGAGCCGATAGTTTAGTGGAGTAAGTTTCAGCCATAATATTCCTTTGATACGACAAACTAAATGATCACAATGCGGCGTCTTGTTCAGTACGCTACGCGGCGATGTCGTCAGTCGGTATATGCATTTAATGGTGTGGGGTTGTAACGTATTGATTTGCCCAGCTAAACAGATTGTTTAAAAGAGGATAAGAAAAGTAGAATAAACACTTTTGGGTACATCCGCCGGGCCCGAAAATCACACGACGAACGTTTAACTACGCTCGCGGAACTTATGGCTTATTGAGTGAGTATCTGTAATGACATTTGTCTTTGTATAGTTGCAGATACGCTCGAACAAACTAATTATTATTTTAATTGAATGTGCAAAAAAACTTGTTACATTCCAAATAGGACTTACCTGTAGCTTGCTGGTTTTCATAAAAGTCCGCATACTCCATCATCAAGTTACAGGCGATGATAGGAAGGGGGAAATCAACCCGCACCTCAGACTGGCCCGATTGCAGTTGCACACGTTTAGCCTTGTGCCACATGCCTGCAAAAATGTTCAATGAGTTGCCGTAAAAATGAACAGATAAGAGAGTTTACAAACTAATCATAATAGTATTACAATTGTAAAGCAAAAAATCATATAATTTGAATTTTCTTAATGTAACCATTAGTATAAATAGGCTAATAATCATGACTAAGGTGTCTACGAATTTTTGGTGGACAGAAGTCAGAATTGGAATTTCCTTTAAAAATGGTGCCGAAGAAGAATGTTGAAGAAATTGTCGACAGAATTTCGAACCCATTCGAGTCTTATTCTTCAAGAGCATCAAACAGCGCTAATCCTCCATCTTTCTAGCTCTCATCCTCAAATTATTTATTACGGTGGGGTGATAATTCTGTAGAACGCTTTGTAATCCTAGATACAATTGAAGGCACGGGTGGTGTCCATTGCATTGATCCGATCAGATGAGACAGAGAATCCACAACCTCTCTCATTAAGAGAGCTGTGCTTGTGGATTATGTGACCGTTTGTGCGAGAAAACCATCAATACGCGACGAATGACGCTGGATTGTGAAGTTAACAACCACTGCGATCGATGACCACAACCACTCTGTCAATAATAATAATGGCTGAGAAGGATATATGTGAGTATTTACCGGGCTTGTTCCGCAGCTCCTGGACCGCCTGCACGGTCCGGTTGTTGTAGTAGAAGTTGATGGTGCGCACCATCTTGCTGCGCTTGATGTCGCCGATGCGCAGGCTGATGCGGCTGATCATGTGGCTGTTCACCAGCTTCACTATCTGAGTCGTCGTCGTGAACTTCGAGTCGATCTGGAACCAAAGACTTCATTACCAAACTGATTTTACGGAGAATGCGCTACGGATCTACACATCTCATACTTCGACTACAACTCATCATCTTCTGACTTCTGATAGCTGCGTTTCCCTGTGCTGGTCGCGGTCGCGTTCTATTTTATAATGAACGATGTTTATAATGAAACTAAATTGTATGATACCGCAGACATTTTTAACTAATACCGTGTGATGATGATAGTAGACATTTCTACTGTTTGAGGTCTTTACGCTAGTCGTCTAACGATATGCAGTACTCGTCGAGCGCCTTTTGCGCTAGCCCAAAGTTCGGTAGGCAGTAGAGGTCACTTGAGACAAACAACCATATTATTCCTTTGAAAAAAAAAGTACTGTAGTGCAAGTGTCACTACTTATTGGTGGCATAAAGTTCGTAAGAGATGTTCGACAGGCTAAAAGCCACTTAAAAAAAAGGTGGTGTTTTTAGTCAATTGCCGATTGCATTACTGCAGTAGGTGCAAACTGACGATTTATTTCTGTTCAGCAAGCATAACTAAAGAGCTGAAAAAGTGAAAGAGAGAAGTACCTTTATGGTGGGCAATTTGATCGTAGCCAACGGAACTTCAGGGTTGTTGCAGACAAGGCACGGGTCCGACTCCAGGTAGTACCCGTCCAGCTCGACGAAGGCTCCCAGGGCCGCGTACAGCGCTGCGTTGCCGTGAGACGACAGCAGCGAGTTCTGGTTGTGGAGGAGTTCTACAGCGCTCCCGATGTATTTCTGTAGGCATACGGATGTTTTTATTACAAAAAAAGATGAAGATGAAAGATACCAGAACACATGAGAGGCAAATTACAGTCTGCTGGATAGACCTAGAGAACGCGTTTGGTTCTGTCCAGCATGAACTTATGATATTTGCCCTAAAATGGTATAACTTTCCTGCTGAAATTATTGACATAATTAATTCTTATTATTGCCACTTAAAATTTGTCATAGCAGTAAACAAGGAATACACAAAACCACTTGAATACAATGTAGGACTATTCCAAGGGTGCTGCTTATCACCAATAGCATTTAATATAGTTATAAACATTTTAGTAGACAAATTAACATCCCGTGAAAAGAAATGGGGCTACCGTTTTAAAATCAACAATAAGTACACTGAGTCAATCTTGGCCTTTGCGGACGACCTTGCAATACTTACACGTAATCCCAAACAGTGTCAAGAATTGTTGAACGAAGTCGATGAGTTCTGTACATGGACGGAGGGAATGAGGACAAAACCATCTAAATGTCATTGTCTTTGTCTGGGTAGAAGAAATACCAAATATACGTCTTACGATCCGGGACTCTCCATAAGTGGCAAGGAGTTGCCACAATTGCAGAGGCAGTGCCTTTCAAATTTCTTGGTAGAAAGATAGATCACAAAGGACGTACACCATCATTAGAGGTGGTTGTTGAAAATTTCATGAACAACCTCAATAAGGTAGACCAGCAGCCTATCAGCAATATCAAAAAGCATGGATATATGACAACTACCTCACATCACGTCTCACTTGGCCTTTCCTACTATATGACATCGGTAAAACTCTCCTGGCAAAGCTAGATGCCAATGTCATAAAGATATTGAAGTCATGGTTCGGATTGGCACATCAGGCTGATCCTCTACTCTTTTAGGGATCACAATAGTTTTGGGCTGAAACTAAAGAAACCGTCTGAACTTTACAAACACCTAAGAGTTACAAAAACGCATGTTTTGGGAAAGTCGCAAGACGAATTAATTACATCTCCCCCAAAAGACAAAACTGCTTCAGACCTGAATCTAGACTTCAATTCCATAAACAATTTATGGCAGGTGCACAAGTAAATACGGCTGGGTTGGGTGCGAGAAAAAAAAGGGAAGACCGAGACATGGACATGGAGATAGACAAAAACCTTTCTACAACAAGACGAAAATGACGGTTACAAAGTGCACGCTATGAATTTAGAAAGAGTGGTTAACCATAGGTGAGTTCTGTATCCCATTAGCTCTAAAATGGCGCACCTTGATCTATGACTGGTCCCCTGCCTTATTAAAATTTTATCTAAATGCATTCCAAATGACCCTCCCTGACCAGAGTAACTTGGTAAGGTGGGGAAAAGCCTCTGAAAAATGTTGTTATACTTGTGGAGAGGCGATATGTACAGCAAGGCACATATTGGTGGGATGCAAGGTGCTCCTTAATGGGGGTCATTACTCACGGCGTCATGACAGAGTACTTGAAATCAAACGTGAAGCCATGAGCCTTTCAGTAGCTAGAGCCCAAAAGGGATTGACGACAAACAACAGACAAATTAACTTTGTAAAAGAAGGCTCAACTTCAAACTCCAGGAACAAGCCTTACTCAATCCTGGGTACAGCACCTGATTGGACTATTTTAATGGACACGTATGAAAAGCACTACAAAATCCCAGAGGATGTGGGTGTTTCGTCATCCAGACCGGACATTTTCCTTTTTTCTAGAGCTACGAAACGCATAGTCCTTGTAGAACTTACCGTACCGTGGGAAACTAATATACCTAAAGACCACGCGATGAAACAAAATAAGTATTACGACCTCCTAAACGAATTAACAAAAACGGCTATGTAGTTAGTTTATACGCTGTAGAAGTAGGAGCGAGAGGTATACCAGCAAAATCTCTCTATAACCTACTGAAAGACCTTGGCTTATCCAGAAGTGCAGTAAGTTCTATACTAGAACGTGTATCTAAAGCTGCACTAGTAGGCTCATATCAGATTTGGCTGGGCAGGGAGAGAAAAACGAGTGGTGAAGGTGAGTGTTGATGTACGTCAGAAAGGGGCCCCTTAAACCTACGCCCGAGTCACAAGTCTCGGGAACTACTCGAGTTTTTCTCTCTCTGCCACACGATGGACCCGGCACCCGCACGGTGAATCCATGGAATGCTAAGAAAATCGTCTCTCCAATTATATTTGTTTTTAACCCCCGACCAAAAAAAGGGGTGTTATAAGTTTGACGTCGATGTCTGTCTGTCTGTCTATCTGTCTGTCTGTGTGTGTGTCTGTCTGTGGCACCGTAGAGCTCAAACGGATGGGCCGATTTCGATGCGGTTTTTTTTATTTGAAAGTTAATTACCGTGCGGGTGTTCTTAGCTATGTTTGGTTAATATCGATTCAAAATGGCTGCCTCCACAAAATGGCGGATAAAATATTTCTTCACAACCTACCTCAATATGGGTATCAAATAAAAGGGCTTAACTAGTAAAGTACTATACGCTATAAAAAATTCAAATACAAGATGGCCGCCACCACAAAATGGCGAATTACATTTCTTTTTTCACAACTCCCTTAATATGGGTATCAAATGAAAGAGCTTGACTAGTAGAATGTTGTACAGATAACAAATCTTAGGTAGTCGGGGGTTAGTCAAAATTTTTAATTTTGTTCTTGTTTTTGTTTAATATCTACGCATTGTTTTAAGCAAGATTATTTTTATGGTGGATTATTAACATCTCTATCCTACTTATGTGGTGACTTTCAAATCATCATTTCAAGTTGTAGTAGGTAATATACAATATCATAGAAAAATACTACAACATTCAGTTAAACCTTTTTGCCATTATTGTAATGTATGAGACAGACAGAATTCTCGCGTTATGCTATACATATAAATATAGAAAAAAAGCTTCAGTTCAGATCTTGTTTTAATTAATGAGGTACACAGTTATACAACAGCCTTTCAATACAACAAAATCAAAATAAAATCATCAACAAGATTTGAAGTAACCGTTACACGTTTCGCTTACGTTACGTTAACCGTTTACGTTATAACAGAGTATAGTATAAAATAGCAAGATAACTAACCTCAGTATCGATATCAGGAGTTTTCAAGGTGAAGTATCCCAGAAGGTCAACAAATTGTGCTGCCTTGCGTCCATATTGCGGCAGAGTGGGCCAAAGGGTCCAAAGTAAAGAAACCAAAGAGGCTTGGTCCGATTGAGTCGAATTACTGAAAAGAAAAGAACAACATAAATTTAAGTATGAATTTTACATCACAATCCAAGTAAATGAATAGAAAACAGTCTGAAATAGGATAGGAAGTGTTTACTTACTTGTAGATAGCAAGTAGCAGCGCATGCGCTTGCCAGCGAACTGTTGTAGTGTTGGTTTCCAGAAGGAATGCCTTTACGAACATCTTCAACTCGTCTTCAGATACCTGTACAATACAAATATTGATACAATTTGGTTAAACGAGACCAAAACAACGCATCACATGTCTTTTTAAAAACACCAAGTTCTGGTATCAATTAATGGAAAACGTTTTTATTTCTTTTTGGTTTTGAGATAGCTATTAAAGAATAAGGCTGTGTATTTCATAATATCAATCTCAAGTTAAGTTTTACAGTGACACATATAAAAATTGTTCAACCTGAACGAAGCCGGATCAGGCCGCTGAAACATGGTTTGAATTTAAGGAATTACCTGTTTGAGTATCTGTTGAACAAGAGTGGGCACTCGCGCTTCCTGGAACTTCGACCCATCTGAGACGAAGTTATCGTTCTCAGAACTCTTTTCACGCTCGGGCTCCGATGTTGTAGTCTGGAATACATAATTCTAAATTTAAAAAAAATAATTAAAATATTTAATAATTTTAATATTAAGTAATATTTTTTGTGTGAAATGTCTTTATATATATTGGTGGTGGTGGACAATTCACACACAACACCATCTGACCCCAAACTAAGCAAAGCTTGTGATATGGCGGCCAGATAGCTGATGTAATACTTATATAGTTCTAAATACATACTTATTATACATAGAAACACCCAGACACAGTGCAAACATTTGAATTCATCACACAAATATTTGCACTGGGTGGGAATCGAACCCACGACCCTCGGCTTCGCAGGCAGAGCTACTACCCACTAAGCCACGAGGCCAGTCAGTAAATTACTAACAAATCTACGTAATTTACGTTATATTAATTAAAAACTGCAACCCTGACAGCTTTTCAGTTCCCTCCTACAACCGTAAAATTATTAAGAGTTCGTTTAAGGTAATCGGCGTCACGTATTTCCGACTAAACTTGTCCTAATGTCTCTCATTAACTTATATCGCCTGCTGGGCTTAAGGAATAGTCTGGGCTGGTTGGAGTAGTGAAAGAAAAATATAAACCAATTAAGAGGTTAAGTGCGGAAAAAAAATCCAGTTAAGGTACAGGTCCAAGACGGATCGAAGGAAACTGCAACTTTAGGCTGCAACCGATACTACTAGTTTCTATGTATAACTACAAAATTGATTTCCAGCAAAGCAGCACTGTGGAGTGCGGCCGCGCTTGGAAATAGAAGCAGTCGCGATGACAGCACTGCGGTCAGCAGCCGGTCTCAGCCGCAATGTCGCCTGCGGTTGCAGTCTGTAGTCCATCTCGGACTTTTTAACTAATCTATCTCTACACCCTGTCATTTCTCTAAAAACATTCTCTAAAGACAAACCAGTGATGTTAGACATGGATCGAGAGAAAAAAATGTTCACTAGTAAAAAATAATGAATATTATATACATAACTAGATGTCCACCCCGGCTTCGCCCGTGGTACATTATATAGCACTCAGCGGGATCCCGTAGATATCCAACGTGAAAAAATTACTGAAATCGGTTCAATCATTCCTGAGAATATCGCTTTCAAATAAAAAATCTCTTCAGCTACCTGCTACGCACCTGCCGGAAATTGGTCGTCCCAACTCAGATTTAGAAACAAATTTGATTAGAAAAGGTTTATATTCAATGATGCCATCTTAGACACGTGCTGTCATGTCAAAGCACAGTACGAAAACTCTCATTAAGGAATATTTTTTCCAGTTTTTGTTACATTCTTGATTCATGCTCCGCTTCTATTGATAGTAGCTTTATGTCCTATAGCCTTCCTCGATAAATGGACTATCCAATAGAAAAATAATCTTTCAATTCGGATCAGTACTTACCGAGATCTTAGCGTTCAAACAAACAAACAAACTCTTCAGCTTTATAATATTAGTATAGATAATATATAGGTAGTAGAGTACCTTAGGCTGCGTCTTGGGCTGCGGTGGCGCGCAGAGCGCACACTGCAGCAGCTGCAGCACGGTGGGCGCCACGTGCGGGTGCACGCGCCGCGCCACCGACACCAGCCACGGCAGCGCTGTGCGCCGCTCGTTGCAGCACGTCGTCTGCCAGTTGCCCGTGCGAGCGCTCACGATCTCCGCGCACGCCTGACGAAATACAACACCATTAACGAGACCTTTCTTTTTTATATTTTTCGACAGACGAAATTAAAAACAAAGGAAATTACATTAGTCCAAGTAAGTAAATTTAGTATGAACTCGTCTTATATTGCCATTCCCTAAAATCTGGATTTTTAACAGTTTTGAATACGTTTCAAATTTCAGCCATAACTTTTCAGTTTTTTCATCTATAATTAATAATAGGGTGTTTACGATAAAAGGAGAGGCAAAGACACAGAACAGTTTTCTGTTCAACCAAATTAGAGACCGAAAACTGTATAAATATGTCTTAGGAAGCTTTCTTACTTAAGTTTTTCTTCGTTTTTCGCCAAAGATTGGAATAAATTGCTGGGTTCACAATTTTCTGAAAGCCTTAATCTGGAAATTCTCAAGGTCAGATAGAATAAGTATGCTCTGGGTTATCGTCCACCGCCTTTGGCCCTATCTTTTATAAATAGACGAGTTAGTGGTCAAACGCGGACCTATGAACGTTAAAAAAATTATTGTCACAGCAAGGCCAGTTCACGGACGACAATTTTATGTGATAACGTCCGACTCTGAGAGTAAGTTTCACAAGCCGACCGCTTAGGGCGATCGTACCTCTCTACAGCTAGTTCTCCATCTCTATTCCACGCTCTCGCTTGCACGCTCGTCTCAAGCGGAACGTGGCAATTTTAGTGCGTGCAACCGGCGTTCATAGATTTACAGAGCGACCAACTTATCTGTAGACTGTAGCGACTGTAGCAGTAGCTTGTAGATATATACAGAGCTGTTACTGGTTACCTTGAGGTGGTCCATCAGCTGCACGAGCTTGTCGTAGGCGAGGTCGGTGGCGAGCAGCGCGCGCGCCGCGTTCAGGTGCGTGTCGAGCGCGTGCACGTCGCGCAGCGCGCGGTACCGCTCGCGCGTGCCGCACAGGAGTAACAGCAGCTTGCGCACTTGCTTCCTACGGGTTTATACACAGAGTACATATTATGTAAGCTTTGTGTTGACGTTAACACTGACATTGACATTTCAGTATATGTCAGAAAAGACAAGAGAGATCCACGAGTGCGAAATTATGTAAAAATAACGTTTTCTTGCAAAAAGTGATACTACAATTATTTTTTATACTTTAAAACTCAATTACATTTTCAATTACATTTAAAACAATCATACTCCAACGGTTATCGACAATCGATATTGGGGTAGAGGGGGTTTAGAGTGGAGACCGCGAATCGGCAAACGTAGTGAAGGACGTCCTGAGACTAGATGGGGTCACGGTGTACGACAGGCAGTTGGTGGCGGTTGGAAACGCATAGCGAAAGATCGGGCTGTGTGGCGTATTATTGGAGAGGCCTATGTCGCCGATAGCAGTATATGAATTGGGCTGATAAATATGACTGTAATTAAGACATAGCTATAAAAACAACTATACGTCCATAACATTCTCCTGCGACGTCGGTATGGTATGTTTTGTAAGTTGGCCGGTTTTTTAAATCATATTTAGTGACGGACGAGCAAGACGATTGTAGGAAACACGACTGCCCATAGCAACATAGTGTCTCGCTACTACTTGAAAATCAAGAATTAAAGATCCAAGAGACCTGTCACAAACCTAATGTGGACAAGATTTTCTCACAGCATGACATGAAAAGAACGACATTTCGAAACAAACAGTGATTCAATACAGACTGAAACCGATAACTGACCTAAGAGGCGTCTGTTGGTTCATCATGTACTCGCAGAGTAGAGTCCTCCAGCGCGCGTCGAAGTGCGAAGGATCACAGTGCTTGTGTATCTGGCACGGCAGCCGGAGAGCCATCTCCATTAGCAGCTGAGGGTAGCTGTCGAACACTTCCAGGGCTTGACCTGCAAAAGTACAATTTGTATGACGACTGGGTCAAAAATATATCATTATAATTAGATCGTCACCTAATCAAATTATTAAAAATCGACATATAAATCATCAAGCTTCCGGACTGGGTCGTTATGGCGTTAACAAAGTGGTTTAAATCCTTACTTTTTAAAACCATATAAAATATTTTTAAGAATATAAAACAAGTTATTCAGGGTTTTGTTATTTACATTTATCATCACTGTTATAATATTGTTATATTAATATTGGAAGCCCAAAAACAAAATAAACTTGAAAAAAGACATTGGCAAAATAGATATATTTTCTGTTAGAAAACGAATGTAGTACGTACTTTTTACGTATTCTTTGACGAAGAATGGTTGCATATCAGGCAGCGGCTGAGGCGGTTGCGGCTTCAGAAGTTGCTGGGTTGTTGGTGTAGCGCCGGTATCTGCAACAAAAATTTGGGTATTATCGCCGAAGTCTCAATTTGTTATTAAAACCATAAAATAATAATCATTTCTTTTTTATAGTCCAATTTGGTGGCATTTGTTAGTAAAAAGCCGAGACTTGGGAGAAAACTAGCGAGCTTACCTCCGGCAGTAAAATTATACAGGTTGGTATTGGTGATGAATCTAGATATTTTGCATGGCTTTTGGTTGCTACGTATAGGCTAGAAATGACTGTGAATGCTTAGATATCGATATTCAGCTTTACGGAATTTATCTACGATTACTCTAGTATTAACAATGAAATTATAATCCCACCAATGTTATAAACGCGAAAGTTTGTAAGAATAGATGGAAGGATGTTTGTTACTCTTTCACGTAAAAACTACTGAAGGGATTTGGATGAAATTTGGTACATAGATAGATAATGGTACATTATCACATATGTAAATTTTTGTCGGATCGGGAACTACGCGGGTGAAACCGCGGGGCGCTGCTAGTGAATTAATTTGATTCAAACTGCTGCAATTTTCCAACTTCGCTGTTAAACTCACTTTGAATACGTTCCTTCCAGTAGGGCAACAGCTGCGCGAGCACGCGGTAGCAGTGGTGGGGAGCGCCGGCGCGCACCAGCGCCGTCGCCGTCAGCCGCGACACGTGAGCTGCGCACGCGCCGCCCGTCACCTCTGCGCGCGCCGGAGCGCTGCCAGACCCTGACGTCTTCCAACGAGCCATTAGGACACCTGTACAAACATAAAGATTAAGAGTGATTATTTTTATTATTAGTGAACTCTGTAACGGTTTCACGACATATAATGGGTGCCTATTTTGTTTTTATTTTATTATTTTAAGTCAGGGAATCTTACAGGAGGTACAGAATAGGTACAGAAATAAAGGGTCACAGTCAACGTTGAAGGCCAATTACAAACTTTCACTTGTAGTAATAAAAAAAATTAAGTAAATCAAGTAGATCAATATAAAACTTAAAAATAAAATAAATAAATCGGTTTCTTCTAGGTAAGCACCTCCATTGTAGATCGCATCATCGCTTAACATCAGGCGAGTTGGCGGTCAAGTGCAAACCTATTACAGTTAAAAAAAAACAAAACACTAGAATAAACCAAACAAAAATGCCTACAATTTAACTCAAACAGAGTAAAGTAGTAGAAGACGGGCGTGAGTTTTAAAGATGGGTGATCTGATTTTATATTTTTTATCAATCTTTATTAGTATCTCATGTATTTTGATTGTTTATATTGATATGTAAGTAAAGCGTGACGACGAAAATTCAAAATGATATTAATTTACTTTTATCGTGTATGTGACAGAAATATGTTACATAAATGATAAATAAATTCTGTTACCCTAAGCCTACATATAAGAACCCATGCAATCACACCCGCCCCGCAAAATCCTACATTGAAGTTATGGATAATCAAGCAAAATCTGATACTCTATGATATGTCTTACCGTCGTATTACTAACAATTGCTCGAGGGTTATGCAAGCCAAAGTCCTATAAAATTTTCGTCAAAGACAAATCGGTATATAAAATTTCGTGAATCAAATGAATGTCTGCAATATGAAATATGCTGATTTTATTTTTTATTTATTTCTAAATGATTGTTCAACAGCGAAACCATAGTTTATGTTTCCGTACACGATAATGTACTCATTGTTATATTTCATATCAGAAATCCAAATTTGAGTATTTGTTTATATAAAGTCAAACAGTGGAGCAGTCATATACATACGTCATATATATCGTCATATGACCGCGTCGACGTCGTATCGAAAAGAAAAGTTAACTAATTTATATTTGCTACTTAAGTCGCAAATCGTAAATCGTAAGATAAATCTTACGATTCCTGATTTTCGATATTGAATTCCAGTTAATAGGTTTTATGTTCTGGCACAATCGAGACGGGATATGACATGAACTCTGGCAGACGGTGTAGTAGTGCACTAACTGAGGAAGCGCATGATAACTAGCTGCAGCTCGCTGAGGTTAGTGTGGCGGTGCACAAATGAGCCCTCGCCCTCGACGAGCCCTACCACTACTGACTGCATGTATGTTAAGTGTTCAACCAGATGGTCTACCGCCTAACTAAAACTGTATTAGTTTTGATATTGCCCTCTTTTCTTTTCGATGGAAATAATATAGATAGCAACAGCAAAGCCAAAGCCGATTTAGTTAGGCTGTAGAAGGGCGGGTACGCATTGGGTACGGGTGTGGTGTAGCTGTGCACTCACTGAGGAAGCGCATGATGACTAGCTGCAGCTCGCTGCTGTTTGTGTGGCGGTGCACAATCGAGCCCTCGCCCTCGAAGAGTGCCACCACTACCGCCTGTATGTATGTATGTTAGTGTTCAACCTGGTACGCAATGTGACGGGTACGGTGTAGCTGTGCACTCACTGAGGAAGCGCATGATAACTAGCTGCAGCTCGCGGCGGTTGGTGCGCCGGTGCACGGGCGGGTCGGTCAGCTCCTCGCCGTCGAGCTCGGAGACCAGCATCTCGAGGCGCGCGATGGCCAGCTGCAACTCCTTCTTGTCCGCGTCCGGCTCCGCTTGCTCCGGCTTCATCTCCAACTCGCCCACCAACAGCTCCAGAAGACGGTCCAGCACCGCGCGGTCGCCCTCCACGCTCGAATCAAGGTCACCGGCTAGCATCAGCACCACCTACGGTGATTGGAGACATCGCGTTACTATACAAACAGACAGAAACGCGTTGAAACAGAAATTGACGAGACGTGAACTAAAATTCAAATTCCCCAAACCTTGTAAATTACACTATACAGAATCTACCATAAAAAAGTCTAAAAAAAATTATGCGCACTAGAAAAGTTAAAAATGTCACAAAATATAAAAGACTAGAGCTATGAATGTCATGGTGGTGGCACTTACACTAATACCTTTCTTCCAGACAATTACTAGTACCATACTTTGCTACCCTTGCTTTTAGAAGTGAGAAAAAGGCAGTCTGCTGTTTTCTCACATAAGAAAAGTACGGGCTCGCCTCATGATGCCTCTAAATTTATTCAGTCAATCTACTCTAATCTTAAATCGTAGCACTTTTCTCACAATTCATGTATTAAAAACTTTGCAGAAGATGGCTAGAAGTTTACACAAAACATAAAGTAACCTGTAAGAATGACAGAGCTCTAACTTACGGCAGGGTTTCCTAAATTATTAACGAGTCCAAAACGATAGACACAATAAGAGACACAAGGTGATATGTACGCATCTCCGTCTTAATCTTAATCCTAAATAATATGATCATAGACAGCGACCGACCTGTAGGAACGGTATAGCTCTGACGCCAGGTAGCGTCCTCAGAGTGGGCAGCGAGTCCAAGGCAGCAGACAGCAGGGAAAGACGTAGTGCGTGCAGTTTGCGCGTCTCCGTCTCCGCTTCGTGCGTGCGAGCGGTTGCGGCCACCGGCTGCGACGACGACGTCGATGGTCCAGCTATAAGATAAAATTGGCCGATTAATATAAAAGCTAATTGTTTTCTACGGCGTTGCTAAAATTTGGATGAATAAGGTATTTTATGTATAACATAACATAAACATAAATGTTGTATCTCGATTTCACCTGATATCGAACCGGATAATCCATTTATTGGGATGAAAAGTAACGTAATGTTACTCTCTGATTTTGTATCTGTATTTTCATATCAAAATTACATAGATCTCACTGACCAGCCCTACTCGTAAAACTTCGTCACACCATAATACCACAGATTGAAACTTTATGATAATTTGTTAACAATACATTGTTTATGTTGCGAATAGTTATTATGTGAAAGCAGACCAAACAGAGTGACAAATAAACAAATATACATTCCTATAAATAATATTAGTAAGCTTGTGAAAAACATGCACAAATGACTGCAAGAATAAGTGTTTGTGTTTAGTTATCAAAAAATATAAATACGCGGGAAACAGATTCTTACAGCATCGCAATACAGTCCAAAAATTGTTCAACTTACGTAATACGTAATAGAGAAACAAACAAAGCAGAGATTTATTTCAATACATTAAATTGTGAGCAAAACCATGCCAAACATCAATAAAATAATCATAGCATTTGTATAGGTGTAAGCATTACCCATTACGTGTTCTAAATTACATCATGAACATTACTAGCCTGCTTGTGCAAGAGACGCGGCGATATTAGACGTCGTCGCCGCCGCACCCGTCATGTCGCCTAAAACATCACAAACATTCACGTACACACAGGCAAGAGACGCAAGCATACACACACTAGCATACTACTGATTCGCAAGCGTACACTAAGGGATTTGGCTTTATACACCTTTATAGATTATTGCAGAACGTAAAAGATCATTTTAACGAGGTGTTTAGACGATGTTTATTGAGACTAAACAGTTACTATAGATGATATGCGGTTTTTCTAGTATCAAGGGAATGACTCCGAGAGTATAATTGATTGAAGTTATGCTTATTTTCGGGATAGGAAAAAAATGTGAGACATTTTACGATGCGAAAAACGGACACCCTGAAGTTAGCTAGACAACATTTTAGCGTTCATTGTAACTAACTTCAGGTAAATACTTGTGTTGAAGATATTATCTATTCTATGGTTGGAAATAGACTTCTTAGCATGAGGAATCAAGAGAAGCAGAATTAACTTCTTGCGTACACAGTATACACAAACACTTTTTTTTACTGTCCTCAACAAATTTAAGAGTGAAGTGTAGAACCACTGTTCTAAGATTGATACGGAATTTACACCTGTGTAAGTCTAGTAAGTAAGTAAACACATCTACCAAGAGTAAATACTTTTTAAGCAGCGCAAACACTATTACTTACTCCGCTCTCCGCTAACACGTTTACACTAAATTGGGTCTTGTGTACTGTTAAAAATAGGCTAGTACTCGAAACAATGGAGTATATCGCCGCCCGGATCGCCACTCTCAAACTTATGCGGGTCCGTCGCTAACTAAACCACATCAATTTCCACGGTATTTATCCAACGGTATAGTCAACAGTCCACAATATTGATCAGATTTTCTCGTATTCCCTGCAGCTTCCATGCAAGTCAAAACCGACATCGTTTCATGGTTAAGATTTCAAAGACTTGAACGAAGAGGTTAGACTCTACCTACTTGCATACTTTTGTGATATAGACGTTCAGGTTGTGGAATGCCTTGCCTGAACGGATTTTCCAGATGGTTACAAACTTGGCGTCTTCAAATCGGTTTCTTCTAGGTAAGCACGCTCCATCGTAGACCGCGTCGTTGCTTAACATGAGATGGCGGTCATGTATCAACCTATATTAGTAAAAACGACCTTATGCAGTTACCATAAGCGCTGCTGCGTCCGGAGACTCCTCCAATACTGTCAGCACCAGAGCCGCCGCTCTCGGAGCCAGCAGATCCCGCCGCTTCAGCGGGGGAGGTTCGAAGAGTGCTGCCGTCTGTAGCCGCAGTGCTGCCCTCGTCATCAGATCTGAACACGAAAGTATCGTCCAGTAACAACAGGCACATCGATAGAATTAAACACTATCATGTGTAGAATTCAGCAGTATGTGACAATCTGTTGTAATACAACATTCAAAATCCTCAATTTTTTTTATAAAAACTTTTAGTCATAATGTAATGTAATTAGCAACAATTCGTTTAATATTGGAGTGGGTCCCCATCCGATTTCATAGTCACTGAACATTATCTAAATGTCCTGGAGCGTGAAACTGTCTCACTAAATCAAACAAGCTGAAACTAAATCCAGCGATTTCGACTCTTCGTGCTCCAAGCTGCGTGACATTGTGCTGTTATGGGCATGCATGTTGCACATCCACAATCAAACTCATTTCCTGCTCGTCCAGTCACAATTTTCATAAAAAAGTCATTAACAAAAAAATTGCAGTCATAGCATATTTTCAATTTGTACATGGACAAATTATCGGAACAGCTAACGCAAACCGGAATTGGATGCTCCATCAACGGTACTATAACTAATCACATAGCGTATGCGGATGATATGGTCCTACTAGCTCTATCTATGTCTGCAATGCGGAAGCTCCTGGCAGTGTGTGAGAGGTACGCCGAGGACCACAATATGCAATATAACCCAGACAAGTCGGTTTACATGATTTTTAAAGTCCGAAATTTTCACTCGCCAATACCAAGCTGGAACGAGTACATGAGGTCAAGTACCTCGACCACATTATAACTCCGGATTTATCCGATCACGCCGACATGGAACGACAGACGAGAGCTACAGCGGTGCGCGGTAACATGCTGTCGAGGCGATTCGCCCGCTGTAGCGACTCCGTAAAAGCGCAGCTATTTATCAGCTTCTGCACCAGCGTGTACACGGTGGAGCTGTGGACGAACTACACCAAGGCTGTCATGGGCGAAGTGCGCGTGCAGTACAACGACGCGTGGCGCGCGATGATCCGGCGCGGGCGAAACCGGATGGGCGTTGCCATGGCCATGGTCATCTACCTCTCTCAACTACGATATTCTCAGTTTAGCCGAAGATTTCTTTCATTTACGAACCTGACGCTTGAGTTCAATTCACAGAGCCCACGGAAAATCTGTATGTGGTTGACTTCAAAAATATAGCAAATTGTTGACTATAAGCAAAATACATGAATGGGCAACTGTTTGCATGTTAACGTAGCACCGTGTCGTACAGAATGGTCCAGAAAGTGATTGCATACCCCGGCGGCGAGGCGGTGACGTCACTGAAGCCGGGCGCGGGCGGCGGCGGCGCCGACGGCGCAGCGGGCGCGCGCCGCGGCTGCTCTTGCAGCGACAACGCTATGGCCAGCTCCACCATGGTCTCGTCGTCCGCGTCCGGGGGAATGTCCAGGAGAGCCTCCAAACCTGGTAAATACAATTTGTGAACACAAGAGAAACAAATTCAAGTGCTAAATGTCATGCGATTGCTCTAGGAGATAAAGTCCGTCAAAGTCAAAGTACTTTATTCATAAATGTACAATTTACACGTCAATTAATAAAAAATAAAAACAAAAGAAAGAGCATACAAATTGTATACATTTTCAAAGTTTGAAACTACTACTTTACTGTATTACAATAATTATTGAACAGAAAACTGTCAAGCATTATACGAATATAATGTCTTTATTGCAATTGTACTAACCTATGTCAAATTTATTTATTTACATTTTTATGGGAACTTTGCCATCACTCTCTAAAATTCGCTGTAACTATAAAAGTTTGATCGATAAGCCAGCACTTTAATCTGTTTTTGAAGCTGCCGAAACTTGGGGCCGATATAACTATTTTGGGAAGAGCGTTATAAACTTCCGGTCCCATAATGTGAGTAACCTTCTGTGACCTCGTGAGAGAGTGGTATAACATCCAGCTTGTCGGCGTTGCGTATGTTGCGAGAATGTCTCTCCCTCGCGTGTTGTACGATTCTAGATTATTTTTGACATACACAGCCACTTGATAGATCAAGATAGCAGGTAAAGTAAGTATACCAAGCTCCTTGAAATATGGTCTGACGGATGTACATTGCGATACGCCAACAATGGCACGTACGGCACGTTTTTGGGCGCGGAACGCACGCTTCCAGTCGGCAGCGCGCGCGTATAGCTCGGCGCCGTATTGTAACCGTGAATGCACTGTGGCGAAGTAACATGCACGTGACACTTCCGTAGACACCACTCGGGATACTCGTCTTAGCGCAAAGCACGCACTGCTAACTTTAGCACACATCTTGTCGATGTGATGTTCCCACGTCATGCTGCGATCAATCTCGAACCCCAAAAATGCGGTGTTCTGTACCTGCTCAATCCTAACACCATTTAGCGAGACTTTTAGCGGTTTTGTATGGTGTCCCGACAGACAAAAGTGAATATAGTTAAGCCACCAGTTGAGAAATGTCTGGCTTGCAATAATTGGTAAGTATTCCTTTGTTCTTTGTGGCTTAGTTTGTATTACGTTTTCGATGGAAAATAAGAAGAACATCGCGTGGTCTTTCACTTGGACATTAAATGATGACTGCAAGCGATGAATCATCAATCAATGAAAATCATGTCGGTATAAAAATAATCCTTCAGAGTTCTTCTCACAGGATCAACTGTTTAAATATTGACATTGATAGTATGAATCCCAAATTGACCCCTTTATGGATCTTACAAAACATACTTCCTACGAAATTTTAATTACTATCCTGCACCACTTTTAACTTACAGCTTCATCTATTTTGCTCAAGAAATTAAAAAATATTTTCAAAAAGTTGCACACAACACAGATAAAACTTTCAGTCAGACAGAGTTTCGAGCAGATTTAACCATTCACTTCCATACCGAACAATGGATATCTGAACTGGACTGCTGACAATCATATTCTAGAATTTGATTCAGCCATATTGAGATGACCTCTCGGAAGTTGGTTATCGAAACCGCAGTTCAAGTATTGTGCATACTTTTACTACGAAAATGTTGTTCTACGAGGGGTGATCCAAAAGTAATGATAATCAGTTATTTCTAGTGCACACAAAAATACAAAAAAATTACAGTCACTTGCTCAATTACCCACTAGTTCAGGAAAAAAATATCATATAAATAGGCCACGATTCCCGGGAGCTACATTCATTTGAATACGGACTGTCAAGGAGTGAACATCAAATGGAAAACACGAAATCAGAGCTGTCATTAAATACCTCTGCTTGAAAAAATGTCTACCAAAGACATACACAGCGACTTGGTGGAAACATTAGGGGACTGTTCTCCTCCATATTCCACAGTTGCACGCTGGGCTAAGGAGTTTAAGCTGGGAAGAACATCGACGGAAGATGAACACCGCGAAGGGCGCCCATCGACGTCCCTCACTGGAGAAAATGTGAAAAAAGTTGAAGAAGTTGTATTGGAAGATCGAAGAGTGACTTCGATCTTCCAATATCAAAATCAGGCATGTAGCTGAGGTCACAGGGATCTCATATGGCAGCATTCAAAGAATCCTTGTGAACGAATTGCATATGAGAAAGGTCTCCGCGCGTTGGGTACCGAAAATGTTAAACGACGAGCAAAAGAAGAAACGACATGTCAAGAGCAAATCTCGAAAAGTTCCAGGCAGACAAGGATAATTTTTTGTCACGTTTTGTGACCATGGACGAAACCTGGATCCACCATTTTGATCCTGAAACAAAACAACAATCGATGACATGGAAACGATCCGATGAACCGACGCCGAAGAAATTCAAAGTGTCAAGCTCAGCAGGGAAGGTTATGGCGTCTGTTTTTTGGGACGCTGAAGGAATAATCATGGTGGACTACTTGGAAAAGGGGGCCACTATTACAGGCTCCTACTATGCAGAACAAATAAGAAGATTGCGGGAGGCTATTAAGGAGAAAAGGCGAGGCAAACTGCGGGCTGGAGTGCTGTTCCATCAAGACAACGCACCGGTTCACAAAGCTGCAATTGCCATGGCTGCCATTCAGGAAGCGGGCTTTGAGCTGGTGGAACACCCCCCCTTTTCACCAGATCTAGCCCCCAGTGACTTCTATCTCTTTCCACGACTCAAGGAACACCTCCGGGGCAAGAAATTTGACGATGATAGCGACGTGATGGCCGCGGTTGAGGACTTTTTTGAGAGTCAAGATAAAGATTTATTTTCTAATTTTCTAAGGGAATTTTAGGTTTAGAAAAGAGATGGACTAAATGTATAGACTTGCTAGGAGACTATGTTGAGAAATAAATTTAGTTTTTGATTTTATTCATTGTGTTTATTATTGATTATCATTACTTTTGGATCACCCCTCGTACATAGCCCCGAAGTAAAGTTTTTCTAAGCGGCCTAATTTGTAAAACAGTGATTACCTTCAGGCGGCAGCATGACCATGGGCTCAAGGGGATCGTCCACATCCATGAACTCGTTGGGATGTTGTTCATCACGCGCCGCTACGTCGGATTCAGAGCCCGCGGCTTCGGCTATGGAGCCACCGGGCGCAGCTGTCGTAGCTGACGATGTCGCTCCTAAGTAAACAGACAAATAATGAAAATAAATATGGGTGGATATTCTTCACATCAACACCATCTAGATCCAAACTAAGCAAGCTGGTACTATTAGAGCCATTAGCGGTATAACGCACATGACTTCGAAAAGACAGAAAGACAGTGGTGCGCGTGAGTTTCGAACCAGGGGCTCCAGATCGGCAGTCGCCGTTCTTCCGACTAAGCCAACTATTCTTACATATACTTATTTTTATATTTTGATGCAGGGTAGCAATACCAACATAGATGTATCAAATTATGAGTACACATTACAAACTAACCTGGTGTGTTTGGCGGAGATGGAATATAAACACGACGCCTCTTGACTCTAGGGCGAAGCACCCTCATCAGAGCTGTCTTAGCACCGAAGCTGATAGTTTGATCCTCAGCTAGCAGAAGCGACAGGTAAATCTGATTCCCAAACTCGATCTAAAATTGAAAATTAAAACTTACTACTAGCATTAAATTAAAACACAGGAATGTAGTTAGTTGCCTTTCGTTGATTTTGCATAAAATATTTGTAATTGTAATCAATAACAATTTCATGCATCAATGATTTTCGAAGAATTGCTGATTTTTAAACGCTGTTTCGACTACACTAAACTCTTTTTGAAAGATTAAGATAAAATTATAAACTCGAGAAGTACATTAATTAATATCCTGATATGAACTTATTCGTAAGTTGAGTAGGTATTTGAAATGATGCATCATTATTACCAAACGTATTATGTTTTTAGTTTACTTTGATGGATCAGTTTTACGCACACGCTTGCGTGCACGTACACTTTCGAACGCACTTATGCTGAGACAGTTATTATTTGCTCATCGGATACGTTGTGATAAGGATATAAATAGGCAACTACAGTCCTATTTAAAGTGTGATATCACTACTTACACAGTCCGCGTCTCCGTGCAGTTGGAAGGCATGCACGGTGTCGGCTAGAGCGTGCAGCGTATGCTCAGTATGGCGCAGTCCGTACGACAGTATGGCGGGCGGCCCTCCCGGCGGGCTCTTGCAATTCGTCAGACGCCACAAAACACTCGTGAGGAGGGCGCATAAGTGAGGCTCCTTATCTTTGTCTTCTTGAGAACCCTCTTTCCAATACATCGACCAGTCGCCTGCAAAATATATTATGGTATACAGAGACAAGTTGAGTTCGGCGAAAAGTAAAATAGTGTTTAAAAAATAGTGTTAGAGATAAAAGACACACTATGAGCGCTATTTTGAAATCGCCCAAAATATTGTTTCCAGCCTACGTAACATTTGTATTGGCGATTTCAGGAATCCTACAGTCAAAGTTATATAAGTAGAACGTGTCTCTTTCAGCTCAATGCTCTTTTTCGCACCCTGAATAAACTATTATGTATTTTATTTAAACAATAAACTGGTATAAATGTTATATTATAATGTAGAAAACTGGTATAATGTGTAAAATCAGTTACCAGATTCAGGTCTCGGCGGCGCGGGCGCGGTGTACTTGACGAGGTGCTGCGGGCGAGGAACGGCGACTCCTCGGGCTAGCAGCACGAGACGGAAGTACGCCTCGGGGTCGATGTTGTGAGCGTCCGCCGTGTCTCGCAGCTCGCGCAGTGATGTGCACACGTATTTCAGGATCGCTTGGTCCTGAACAAGATACAATAACTTGAATACTTTTTCAGTAAGAGGAGGAACTGAAAAGTTGTGAAATAAAAATTCGAAAATGTGATCATCTTTTTCGATTTAAGTGATTATTACAGTATGATAATGAACCTTTAAAGTAATTTGATGAAGATTCGAAAATGTGTACCTATTTCGATTTAAAATGCGTGCAATGTGAAAGTGAACCTTTAATCATAATCACGGTTCGCGCGTCTCACGCACATCCGCACGTCTCACGCACTTCCGCACGTTTTGTTATTTTCTAACCCAACTGCCAAGTGTATTGATCAGTGAAAATACCCTGCAATTCGTAAGACTCCTCACCTTGTACTGATGGTACTGGTTATGATGCAGCGCGCGCAGTAGGCACTGCGCTCGCGCGTGCAGGAACGCACTGGCGGGCGCACACAGCAGTTTCCGCGCGGCTTCAGCCCCGCCCTCCGCGCCGGCCGCCGCGGCCGCGCCGGCGCCGCCGCCCGCTCCCAGCTCGAGCGCCTCGAGAGCAGCGTACGCTAGACGCTCCAGGGAGCTCGGCTTAGCAGCGCCACCGCCTGCTTCGGACTCCTATGCGAAACACAACGTAATCGTCATTTATTGGATTAGTTTAGGGTTGGTTTGTATGGAATGTAACAAAATATTAATTTAAGTATTTTTCAAAACCCCTATTACACGTCTAACTATAATTAACACATTAATAATGTGAAATAATGTAAAATTTGGTACCTACCTTAAGATTTTTGCAGTGAAAACTTCTTTTGGCCCACCACAGACAGATTTTTCATGGGCTGTGAATTGACGTCAACCGTCACGTTCGTAAATGAAAGATATCTTCGGGTAAACTCGGGACCATGGTCATGGTCACGCCCTCGATAACTCCGTTGGTATGTTTAAATGTTGCAAATAGTAAAGATTTACTACGATAACATGGCCCGCCCCTCCAATTTACTACTACTACTGTGTGTAGTCACATCCTTACGAAAGAGTTTGTATGTAGTTGTAATTATTCGTCTTCAGTAGCAGTACGCACACATGCGTGGTGGTGCGTTGTATATACTTTCACAAATACGTTCAAACGTTTGAATTCTGGAGGGGCGGGTCATGTTATCGTAGTAAATCTCTACTTGTTACTTCAGTAAGGGATATTAGTGAAAATTGCTTACTTGAGCCACTTTGCTTGTCGATGGACACGCCGATGGGTCCTCGTTTTCTTCTGGCCAACCGAACTGCTCTTTGTTTCTACCGTAAACCTATAAAAATGTGAAAAAAATGAGTGAAATGTATACTTTAAATAAAAACACAAATACATGATTATGGCACAGCAACATACCTTCACGGAATCGACCATTGTAACCCCATCCGGATCTTGAGAAGGTCCAAAATTGATAACCAGTTTCTTGTCTGACTGCAATGATTCTTCTCTTGTCATAGGTATGTCAAACCAACGGTTACGGACGACAATCGTCTGAATCGTTCTCCCATACACCTAAAACATTTCGTCATTACAAATCATCCGCGATGACATACAAAAAGTTCAAAAATATACTTTATAAACAGACAGTAAGGTCCAAATTGACTTACTTCGACGAATGATGGTGTTCTAGCCACATCTTGCGTCCCCAGCAATATACGTATGCCACAAACGACCGTGTTGGGATCAGAGTTGATTATTTCCATTGTGAAGCCACTCATTTTGGTGGATACCACATATAAGCCTGAAGTATATAAAAAAGGTTAGTTATATTATTATGGATAACTCTATATCATGTAAGTTTTTGTAGTATAGTGGATCTGTAAACATTCTTATTTTTTAACTTTCCAGCAACTCTACTATGTTTAGATTTGAAAGGCAATATTTACAGAGAAATTACTGGGCAAAGAGAAATATATTTTTTATAGGATAAGCGGTAATAAGCAT
The DNA here is from genome assembly GCA_017562165.1 of Ectropis grisescens. Lineage (NCBI taxonomy): Eukaryota > Metazoa > Arthropoda > Insecta > Lepidoptera > Geometridae > Ectropis > Ectropis grisescens. The sequence continues at coordinate 9,003,351 of CM029781.1, read as the reverse complement.
AGTGTTCGCCTGATAGTAAACGATAGTCAATGCTTATGAACATCTGTGACATCAGAGATGGTGACGACGTTTTTCCAGCCTGGAAAGGTGTTTAATCTTAACCTTAGACCTCCTCTGTCTAACGGATGTCTGCTAGATAATGATGTGGTTTGGACTCTTCATGTTCAAATAGCTGGGTGGTACTGTGTTGTTATGAGCAAGCATGTTACCTATCACCAGGCGCATGTTTTGCTTGTCATGGCTCACTATATTACAAAAAAAAAAAAATTTAGCAGGTTGTTATAACAAGGCAGTTCAACTCACCAGTGGTGTTCAGCCTGTGTTTGATTTGAGCGGTGTTATACACTTGAAGAAGATCGTTCCCTCCAAACTCGATGTCCGTCATCGCAACACAGTGCTCGAAGAAATCTATCGGGAACTGTGGCGCGCCGCTCGCATTGGATTTCGTCACCGCCTACAAATTCAATAAATAATGAATTGCAATATTTCCAAAGCGTACTATTATGTTCACTATTTATGTTCATAACTTTCTCGATATCAGCAATTTAACATTTTTGCCTAATATTCAAATAATTTTATGTATTTGTTTTACTTCAATTTTTTTTTTTGCAGATATAATATTATATTTTAACTAGAAAATTCCGTCAAAAGGGGGGGCACTTTCTTTTTAAAAATGTATGTTAGAGTTAAAAATATGTTGAGATATTTTTATACCAATATATTTTTTTTTTTATTTCGGCAAGATTCTCGTACCTGTGCCGCTTTCCCTTTAGCGTGATGCGAAATAGATCGCGGCTTGCGGCGCGGCGCATGTATCGGCTGTATGGTGGGCGACAGCCAGTAGCCGGTGCACTCCGGGTTGGCGGCGTACATCCTGAGGCTGCCATCTTCGCAGAGCAGAATGAGGGTACTCTTCTGTTCGCCGCCCGCACCGCACCAGTGACGCACCGCTACCATGTCCGTGATCTTCGCTTTGGCCGGTATCACCTGCGACCAGCACAATTCAGTAATATTATATTTGTCACAATAGTCTGTTATTTTTTAAAGTATTATAAGTTTTCACTCGATCTCCGCTTTCGGCACGATACATTATTTAAAGCACTAGGTAACGAACGTAGTGTAGTGTAGTGAAATTTGAACTCTTTATGTTCAAACAGCTACATTGTAATGCTCTGTTATGGGCAGGCGCGTTGCTAACCATCAGGCCACAGGCCCTGCTCGCCCCGTCATTTTTTATTGACATTGGGTATGATGTCATATATTCTGAGTTAAAGATTCGTCTTATTAGGGGGTTAGGATCAAATTAAAGTGTCTAATCTAACCTAGCATGAACACTAAGTTTCACATGCATAAACTGATTGATCTGACAATGGCCATTGTAAAAGGTTTTTTCTAAGCTGTGTGTGATCGAGTGTTTTACCTTGATCTCTTGCACGAATATGTTGGTAGGTGTCAGCATGAGTACGACAGGGTTGTTGGAGGCTTGCATGACGGCGGTGACGAGGCCGGGGTGTCCGGCGACCTCGGCCCACTGGCACAGCGACTGCGCGGCTTGCTTCCCGCCGCGGCCGCCGCCGCCTCCACCCCCGCCGCCGCCGCCTTCCTTAGGAGTGTTGCCGCCCGACAGGGTGATCATTGCTGTACCTATAAATGGTAATCAGAGTGTTCACAGCTGAACCCATAGAATGACAATGTATTTAAGATAGACAGAGTATTTTACGTTACAGTTGCTGGAGCGCGGGGAATTCTCTCACAAGGACTTCTTGGGGACGACACGTCTCCTCAAAAAATTACTTCCTTAGAACACATTGGTTTTCTTCACTGTTAAAGCCAGATAATGATGACAAATTCGTACATCTGCACTTGGAATTTGGAAATAGTTGAGAGCTAATAGCGCGATTCAAATCTACGACCTCTCGATTGTGAAATCGCATGTAGGCATAGTGGGCTAGTCCAATAATAGCTAATAGCCCACTACGGCTTTTACACAAACTAACATTTACATATGAGGCATAATATAAACGTTAGGCGAAGTAAGAACACAATAATCCCTAGTAACGTCGAGTCAACATTAATATTTAACTGTATGGTAAATAGTGTTATTTTTATGCCCACTAGGAGTGCTGTTTTATTTCCTAACATTTTAAAGTTTTCGTAACAAAGTACCGACTAAAATATCGCAGGTCCGAGAATCAATTACATAGATTTCTTCCCAAAAAATTTCATGTTTAACTTAAAATAAAGTGAAAAATATCTCAGTGTGAACGGTATCTCTATTAATCTTATATCTCATGTAGACAAGTGTAATGCAGTGCTCGGCCGTGATTTGGACTCTTTTACGAACAAAATAGCTGCATACGAGTAGCATGCAAACTTTTAACTCTTGCTTACCATCAAGTTTTATCTTGCTCGTCACGATACTTTACAACAAAAAACCCCGCAAATAAAATAATAATTAAATCATACCTTGTACACTTTCTTCGACAGTATTGAGAGGAGCCAGGAAGCTCTTGCCTTGTGCATACGAGAAGAACAACATCTTAAGAGTGTGCGAGTAATAGATGGAGACACCTCCACCACCAACCAGACCCGCAACATCCTGGAAGAAAATGATTAATTTCAGTCTATTTTCCATTACAAGCTTTTGATAAGTGATAAACACACACACGCATATTGTTTGCCCAAACATGCTACATTGCTACAAACGTAGACACCAACCAGAATTTCTTATCAATAAATACCCCAGTGCAGAATGCACACCTAGGTTGTGAGGCTCCTGTCTACTTTCAAATGTGTGTCTAAGTATTTATCCCTCTTTTCATAATTCAGATCCTGATTTAAAAAATATTTATTGTACATATTTACCAGACAATGACTTCAATAACATATTATTCTTCTTGTAATCACAATATAAGGACATTTTTTAATTTGTGTTTTCAGAGAAACAAATAAATATTTAACTAGATATTAGTTTCTTACCTGTATCTCAGGGTGTAACACTTCCAAGGTGTTGGTGACGTAGAAGGTCCCCAGAGTGGCGCGCGATTCTTCGCTCATCGGCTGCCAGTAGATGTGTCCAGCTGAGCTCATGCACAGCATGTGCATGACGTTATCTTGATTCACGAACGTTACGTCGCGAACCTTGATCAAAATAATGATCCATTAATATAAAATACAAGTATAACGCCGACTTTACAATGGAAGACACGACACAGGTATTAACCTGGCATGGGAGACGAAATTCTCAAAATTAAAGTCCAAAGTCATGCTCAACAGTATTAATCGAGATCATAATCAGCCAACAGCCGTCCACTGCTAGACATTGGCTTCCCCAATAGTGCAAGTCCTCCTCTACAAGGGTATTAACAACCTTGAATAATTCCTAAGATTTCAAAAATTTTTTTCATGATTAAATTTTACTGCTAACTGAACTAGCGAGTATGACACGGCAATTTCATCATAATCATCCTCAGTCATGTCTGCCACTACTACCACTGCTGGATATAAGCCTCTGTCTTTGCAATCTGCCTCAATCCTAATCTTATCCATGCCAACGAAGTCCCAGTTTGAAATCCATCGACCCATTTCTGATGAATGACAGACGCTTTACTTTACTTGACCACCATTCTATCAGAAAATTTGTTCCACCTATCCTCACACAGCCTATCAATATAATATCCTACTCAATTACAGTATGACCATGGTCTGTGGGGTAGCACAGTAGATTATCAGAACAAAATTCCTGTATATTTATGTACCACACCTCTGAGAAAAACTCAACTAAAACTAGACTACTCATTATTATTATATAGACTACATAATATAGACCTATACCCAGTATATAGTCAGTTAATTTTGGCTGACATTAATGACTTACTTCAAGGCCTTTTCATAAATCTAATCTTGAGTTTTGAACATGTCCTGCAAGCTGCACAATTATCGTGCCATGGGATGTTTTGTTCGCGTGCAGCATTTTCAGGCCCCTGACTGCGTTTAATTCGTCCGGTTCATAATTATTTATTTATCTTTGTGGTGCTATTAGTAAAATGTTTTGCTGTAATGTATCTATTTGTGTCACAATAAAGAGAGTTTTCTATATATATATCTTATCTATAAGTATATTATGTCGTCCTCCTTGACGTAGACTACTGAAAAGTCTTGAATGTCACCAGTCTACATAAACTGGTGATCGATGAGATAGCTAATTACCGGCCGATAGAGGTGTTGTCGGTCTTCGGGCACGTAACCAATATTTGTAAGGAGGCTTATAGAACTTTGAGATTCATCACGCGCACGTTCTATACGTTATACGTTCAAAACAAATTCGCGCGTTTTATACGTAAAAAGATGTACGAGTATTCATATGAGTTTCCGTCATAATTTTTTACAGAATGGTGGGATTGTACAGTTTGTAATGCCCGAGCGACACGAGACTAGAGTTTTTCAAGCTAGGATAGCAATCTAGTGTTAGTAAGCTAGTACTTCTAGCTTCGTGTAAACAAAACTAGCGTCGCGTAGCGTAGTCTACACGAGGCTAGAATTGCTAGCTTGCTAAAACTAGCTTGCAATCTTAGCTTGAAAAACTAGCCTCGTGTCGCTAATTGAGGCGGAAGATATAGTTGTTGATTTTCAACTATGTTCTACTGAATAACAAGCTGAACAATCCCGATACATTGATCCAAGACTGGCGGCCGCGCTTCGGGCGGGGCGGGCTGGGGCGGTAGAAAGGAGCGTCGCTTCGATGCCGCCGCCTCAGAGGGCCGCCTCCGGGGCTACCGGCCTTGCGCGTCTGTAACGCGTCCACGACGCGGTTTATCGATCTTATAAATGTCTCAAAAGCCAGTTTCTTTGATAAATTGAGCAATTTAAGGCCGAAATCCGTGCTCATCTTAGCTCATGCATACGTTTATGTAACTGTAAGTCGCATGCTTAAATTGAACAGAAAGAAAAAAAACAATACTCTGTCAAAAGTTTTTCGACCAATTAATAAATCTTTAAAAGCATGCTTTGCAATAACAGTTTAACCAAATTCTAAATTAAATTAGCTATTATTACTACTCACCTTCCCACTAGGCACCAAGAAATAATGCATAGGGTTACTCAAATCCTTGCTAAGGTCGAAAATCTTCACGAAGTCTGCGGTGACGAGAGCTAGTTGCGTCTGAGAGCCAGGGAGCCAAATCGACTTAATGACGTAGTTATTGGCTTCCAAGCCTGTGCTGAGGACCAGGTGGTCTGCTACTGCACCTGGTGGAAATATTTAGGTTATATAAGGCTAGACTTCATTAATGTTCGTCGCTCTTTTACGCCAAAACTAAAGGAATCTAGACGGCACATAGATAGACAATATAGTTTGGAATAATATATCATTTTTTTATCCTGGGAAAATAACGGGATCGGGAAATATGCGGGCGAAACCGCGGAGCGGTGCTAGTTTTTAATAAATAAGATCTTCAGCCATATTCACAATGATTATATGCGAGACATAAACAAACGTCCGTATTACTTGACTGTATTGCATTCAAAGTTTAGTGGAGGAACTTAGGTTAGGGCTGGTCTAGTCGGAGTCTAGCCGATCTGGAGCCCCGCGTTCAAATTCCACAAGTTCCACTGCCTTATCGAAGTCATGTACCTAGAATCTTTCAAGGTCATTCGTCACCAGCTCGCACTTTATGGATTATGGTCTTGATTCTCTTAAACAAAAGTTACTGACCTCCGCTGTTGAACGTAAGCACATGGCATTCCTTCAGTCCACACACAGCTAGCAAGTCTTCATTCCAGGGGTTCCCACTAAGGCTCAGCACGGTGAAAGGAATGGGAGCGGACGACAGGCGCGTGAGCGTGAGTTTGTGTTTGGAAGAGTCGGCCTGCTTCAGCAGTGCTGATAGTTGAAGCACTGTAATCTTTCCTGTGGAAAATAAATCATAATTTATGCAGGTTCTGTATGAGGTAATTTGAAATCTTAAACTGAGAATTTTGAAGATGTCTGTTCCAAGATTTATGAATACTTGCAGGTAGGAGGAACCTGCAACCTACAAGTCTATACTAATATTATAAAGCTGAAGAGTTTGTTTGTTTGAAAGCTAGGATCTCGGGAAGTGCTGGTCCAAATTGAAAGATTATTTTTCTATTGGATAGTACATTTATCGAGGAAGGCTATAGGTTATAGAAAATAACGCTACTATTAACAGAAGCGGAGCATGAATCAATAATGTAACAAAATCGGGAAAAAATATTCCTTTTTGAGAGTTTTCGTATGTTTCGTGCCTTGACATGACACATGACAGCATGTGTCTAAGATTGCGTCATTGAATATCACAGATTACATACCTCTTGAATATAAAACCTTTGCTAATCTCTGAGTTGGTACGACCAATTTCTGACAGGTGGCGTAGCAGATAGCTGAAGAGGTGTTTTGTTTGAAAACGATATTCTCAGGAATGACTGAACCGATTTCTAAAATTTTTTCACCATTGGAGATGTGTGGGATCTCGATGAGTGCTATATATGTTCCACGGGCGAAGCCAGGGCGGACATCTAGTTCAGATATATAGATACTCTGTATTGTATACAGTAAAACAAAAACAACACAGCGGAAACAAGATTAAAATTTATTTTCATTTCCAAACAGTTCTATCAAGTTGTTGTTCATGTCTTGATAATGAAATTCAATACACATGGAACTGCATTGTTACTCAAGGAGTACACCTGTGCGATATCCTAACAATAACATCCCCTGGAAGAGTAGAATGTTGCATTTATTATACACCGAAAAGATAACAACAATTTAAGAGAAATAATAAAACACTAGTGTTACAACCGGCTGACTTCTCGCTGATATCTTAGGACAGCAATGTTTTTAAAGAAAATATGAAAAAGCGGGTAATGCTCAATATTTTAAAGCTGTAAATGTTAGTGTATTCGTTTCAGACCAATCGTTCCTAGTCTTTTTTTTAAATAACGAGTGACGAGACCAGCAGGACATGTGCCTGATGGTAAGCAACAGCACTCACCTCCCGCATAACAGCACAGTGACACACAGCTATTGTAACATGAAGAGTCCAAATCATTACATCTCACTACACTGCGCTCGTTAACCAGAGATCTAAGATGTTATATCCCTAAGCCCTGTAATATCTCTGGAAACCTTGCCCTTCAAACCGGAACATAATAATGTTTGCACTTTACTGCTTGGCGATAGAATAACTGGCAAAGGTGTGGTACTTCCCCAGGCCTACTTCTAGTTAAAGATTTTGTTTATTTGTACAGTCATCTACACAAATAAACAAAATGGAAGTGTATGTTAGCAATATTGAAATAATCCCTTTTTAACCCCAACCAAAAAAGGGGTATTATAAGTTTTACGTCGATGTGGAACCGTACAGCTCAAACGGATAGGCCGATTTCGATGCGGTTTTTTTTATTTGAAAGTTAATATCCGTGCGGATGTTCTTAGCTATGTTTGGTTAATATCGATTCAAGATGGTCGCCGCCACAAAATGGCGGACAAAATATTTCTTCACAACCTACCTCAATATGGGTATGAAATTAAAGGGCTTGACTATCAAAATACTATACACTATAAAAAAAACAAATCCAAGATGGCCGCCACCACAAAATTATATTATTTTTTTCACTACTACCTCAATATGGGTATCAAACGAAAGGGCTTGACTAGTAGAATACATTGCACTATGACAAATTTTAAATCCAAGATGGCCGCTTCCACAAAATGGCGAAATACATGTCTTTTTTCACAACTCCCTTAATATGGGTATCAAATGAATGGGCTTGACTAGTAGAATGTTGTACAGATGACAAATCTGAGGTAGTCGAGGGTTAATCAAAAATTTTAATTTTTTCTTGTAATAATGCATAAATTAGACTACCCTTACTTGAGCAATATAAACAGGTTTCCGCGAAATAAACGAAAACCCCCCTTAAAATGCGCTTGACACCGCGGGCACAGCTAGTTGCCAAATTTAATTTTGTTCTAATGCTCACCTTTTTCGTGCGAGACGGCGAGGTGCTGACGCCGGCCCTGCGGAGACGCCAGACAGCACATGGCCACGCGCCGCAGCTTGTGCGCGGACATCAGCTGGCGGATCGTCTGCCCGTTCTCGCCCGTATACGACATCCGAACGTTCTCGAATGCGCCTTCTTGGGAACCTGGTGCAAACAAGGAACGTTGCCTTTACAAATTAAATCAATTGGGATGTCAGCTGGGTCAAGAATATACCATTTCAATCAGTTCATCTGCTTGATTTTGGAAAAATATGGAGCACATATTTTTTAATTTTATGAAAAAATTAAAATGATGACGTAAAATTATCGTAAAAATCGCACCATGAACTAACGTCACTCGAAACTTCTAATTATATGTTTGAGAAACAAAATAAAAAATACGTGTATTATATTAATTAATACTCAGATATTGAGAGAGAATATGATCGAGCGGTTGAACTTGGCCCTTGAGGCAGTCTCTAAATGGGGCGATGCCAATTTGGCCAGGTTTAACGAAGGCAAGACACAGGCGTGTTTGTTCTCCGCTAAAAGGAGTCCGTTCCAACTGGCTCCTACTTTTCGAGGCGTGTCCGTGCCGGTTACTGACCATCTCGAGCTTTTGGGCGTTTCTCTGTCATCGACGCTCAACTTTGGCACATATATCGAGTCTAAGGCTAAATTAGCCGCCAAAAAACTAGGTGTCCTCTCAAAGGTGCGAAGATACTTCAACTCTGAACAGTTGCTCACGTTATACAAAGCACAGATTCGCTCCTGTATGGAGTACTGTTCGCACCTTTGGGATGGATCGGCTAAGTATCAGCTGGGGACTCTGGAATCGATTGAGAGACGTGCCAAAAGACTCATAAGCAATGACGCTCTTGTGCGTAAAAGACTTCAAAGTCTTGATCATCGCCGCAAAATCGCTAGCTTATCGGTTTTTTATCGGATACACTTCGGAGAGTGTGCAACTGATCTGCATGATCTAATACCACCTTGCCCTTTCTTCTATCGGAATTCTCGTTCCACAAAAGGGCGGCATAGTTTCATGGTTGATGTTCCAAAAACGCGAACGAAGAGATTTGACTCCACGTTTGTGATAAGAACGTCTAGGTTGTGGAATGCGTTGCCTGAGTGGGTTTTCCCTGATGGTTACAATCTTGGTGTCTTCAAATCGAGAGTGAATCTGTTTTTTCTAGGTAAGCACGCTCCATCGTAGATCTCATCATCGCTTAACATCAGGCGAGATGGTGGTCAAGTGCGAACCTATTATAGTTAAAAAAAAAAAACGTGTATAAAATATTATTTGATAGTCTAATTGACGGACTAATTAAGTTTTTTAGTCATCTTTCCTATTTATGATACAGGGAATAATAATTTTTTTAAATCTGAGATCCATTCAACAGGTTGAGTAGACAGCAAGGTATGTCTCAAATCTTTACTGATTATCATGTTACACAAGGATAAACAGAACAGAGCCAATCCGAGGTAAAACCTAGTTTAAAGCTATCACCATGTTACTACTATTATCACCAATCCACCTAAAACCACAGTTAGTAAGTATCGAAAACAGTGTCGAAGTAAAACTCACCCAATGTCGCCAGCATAAGGTTGTCAGTGTGTGTAAACTTCTTCTCCACGAGGTGTAGCAGCGCGAGCGCCCGCTGAGCACGCGCGTGCGCTCCCGTGGGAGCGTGTCGCTCGCACGCCGCGCGCACGGCCGCGCCCAGCGCTTCAAGGAGGCGGCGGACTCGCGTCATGCAATCACCCCAGCCGCCGTACGCGGTCAGCCATTGACGACAGCCTGTATACGTGCACAATACATTTAAAATTGAAGATATTTAGATAGCAACTTATAAAAGTGTCACATAAGAATAGTGTTAGTAATGGGAATATTAACGTAGTAGCATAGTAAAAGTTTTTTTTATGTAGTACAGAGTGGCGAGACGAGCAGGTCAGGTGACCTGATGGTAAGCGACATGTCTTTCTATAGCAGCAGTGACCAGCAGCTATTGGAAAAGGGAGACTCACAAGACACAAATCAATAGCTAACACTGCATTGCGCTCGCCACCCAGAGACATAAGATGTTGATTTCGCTGGAAACATCGTCTTTCAAACCAGAACACAGTGATATTTTCACATTATTTCTTGGCAGTAAAATAACTGGCAAAGGGTGTTCTACTTCCCCCAGGCGGACTCTGAAAGGAGTTCTACCACTACGAAAATCGTAAGTAAAGACACGAAACGATTATACGACTATAATGTTGATTGGACCGAGGGGACGCTCGAGAGCCGACTCCACATGCTGAAAGGTGAAAACAAGCGGAAAGGTAAATGGTTGACAATGAATAGTGTACCTTGTATGTTGGTAGCGAGGACGGGGCGGCGCGGCGGAGCTAGCAGCGCCGGGGGGGGGTGGGACTTGAGGGGCGACGCCGCAGCGATGGCGCGGGCGGGACCTCCTCCGAGCCGGTGCCGCGGGCGCCGCCGAGCGTCACGGAGCGCTTCACTAGCGCTTGGCAGCTAAACATGAATTAGTAATGCTTAATCTACTCGTTGGTTTTATAAATAAATGTCGATTTAAATCCTCCACGTGAATTAACGACGGCCATATGTATCCGCTTGATACACTGGCCGCTTCTCGCGTTTTACAAATTTGGCGGGAAAACGGGTGTCAGGTTACATAAGTGCGGTGTTTATGTTTCGGCATATGAAGTGCCACCTTACTTTTACCCGTTTGAGCCATTTCCTCTCAAGAGCGTTTCAAGACGCTTCTAGCGGTATCATTTATTTATAATTAATGTACTTAAAATGTAAACTATCATTTTTTGACACTTGAGTAAAAAAAATTGCGATTTCTCAAGTAGTCTAACAACTATAACTTTAATAATTTATAAGGGAGACAGTGGTTTTATCGGTTAAATGTGTTGTATACGAAATAACAAACTCGAAACACCAAAAAAACTGTATTCGATTGCACAAATTATTATTTTTTTTCAATACTTCGGGACCATTTTCCCGCCAAAAATTTTGATTTTGTTTTTTTTTAATTTTACGATTTTTCTATGTAAATGAACTTTAATTTTAATGTGGGTTATATCAAAATAAAGACCGGTTCAAGTAGACGCCATTAAACACAAATTTATCGGTATACCTACCCAAATAAAAACACAAACGCATCTATAAGTTTGTTTGCTGTCGTCATCAACCAAGTTTTTGGGTACTATATTACACGCCGGTGTATCAAGCGGGTATATATGCAGTAACACGTGTTTAAAATATTTACGCCGTTCTGGTTAATTAATTTATTTGAAACATTACAAAAACATTCCTTTGGTTTTTTAGGTATCTAGTAGGTGAAAAATACAAATTTAAGAAAATATTTTAGTGACTAATCTTAACAATTGGGTTAAGATACTTACCAAATAGTTTGTAGTTAACTTTTTAAGTCTATGTTTATCAACATAACCTAACAAACAAATATCCTAACGTTATTTTTACAATACACAAAGTAAATAACTATTTTGTTTTAATCTCTCATTCATTTTCTAGCGTTACGAGGCGAATGAATACTGGAACCCAGAAAATATGTTTAATTTTAGTGCTTCGAATACAGTGAACGAGCAGAGTTACATATTACAGAAGTCTATGTTTAGTTTCCAAGTCTCACCTGGAGTCAGGTTTAGCGCCGCAGTCGCAAAAGAAGTTCCCGAACTTGGCGTAGGAGACGTCGTGGCCGCGGTGGCAGACGCGCGCGCACACCGTGCACACGCCCACCCCGTCCACCATCTTGCACGTGTGGCAGTGGTACCAGTGCTGGTTCATGAACTCGCGCTGGGTCACGGTGAACGTGCACAGTTTGTATTGGAGCATGCTGTCTTCGTCCTAAAACACATACACATATTTTAGTTATTCGAAAACTTCTAGGTTTCTTCTAGGTAAACACGCTCCATCGTAGACCGCATCGTCGCTTAACATCAGGCGAGATGGCGGTCAAGTGTAAACCTATAAAAGTAAAAAAAAAACAGCTCCTACTTCGTTTACTAATCCTACTAATATTGTAAATGTTTGATTGTATTATGATCCATCACGGTGGAATTTTACTAAAATTTGGAACATGGGCTGAGACTCCACCAAAGCGGAGAAGAGACGTTTTTCAGCTCGGGTGACTCCACCGTAGCTGTGCCTTACGCAGCGCGTCGTCGCCTGCGTACATTTCTCGTTTCCGCTGCGCGTCGGCGAGGCACAGTTCACATCTCCGCTTTCATATCGGCATACAAATATGATACATTTAATAGGTCTCCACTGGAGCTGAGCGGAAACGAGATGTGGGAACAACGAAATTCTATTGGTCGTTAAAAAAACACCTCCGCTTTGGTGGAATCTCAGGCTTAAATTATAGTCTGGAATAGCACATAGTTTTTGTCACGGGAAAATTCCGGAAACTGAAACCACGTGCAAAAAACCATGGAGCGGTGCCAGTACGTACCAACTTGATAAATATAACTTCGAATGAAACGACTCACATAACAATGACCGAACTACACTTCAAATACGATTAGAAGTTCGTTATTCGAATATTCCCTACAACACTCTAGAATGATGTTAATTTCAACTTCCTACGGTTTCTTCAGTCGATGATTAACTTTCATGGTGAGAAGTTGACGAGCTATATCAGATATAAAAATGTTTTTTTTAATCCGACTGGCATAATTCTAGACAAAGATTTAAAAACAAATATTAAGATAAAAAAAAAATAGCATCATAAGCTTACGCAACTTTAACACTAAACAAATTTACAAGTATGTGCTATTTAAATAAAACTCACAGAATCATCAGCACTCGTATCATCGTCGTCTTGTTGCTCGTCAGTGTACTCAATATCGAATCCTAGATCTGAAGGTGATTCCCAAGTAGGACTCACAGAACGCCAGGCTAGAAGAAGAAATAAAACGAAATGAAGGAAATGGCTTTCTTCTATTTTTCTTCTTTTAGTCCAAGACACATATAAAAATAACCCTTATAATAATAATTCATATCAGGCTTACATAAAAACTGTTACGAAATGTGAATGATCAGATCTGAATATTTGGCAGGAAAGTAAAGAGGCAACTCTTATAGTTGTTCACACACTTACATATTTTAAATAAAAACATATTGTATGTAGTGGTAGGTTTTTATAATTCCTAATTTGTATACACTCCATATCAACTTACTTTGCGGTTGGGTCGTGTTGATAGTGTGCAGTGAATCTGCCAAGTACGAGAGGAGGACGCACGCGGATTCTATCATAGGCGCCAAATTGCCGTCCACTTGTCCTTCGTCGAGTTTTTCTAGAACTTCCGTACTGCTGAGATTGTCCACGCTGTTAGGGAGAAGTATTTAGCATCATGTTAAAAAATATTTTATGTTGAGTATCAAGAAGGCGTTATCTACCATATTATTTTTAAAACAATTTTTAGTCTATTTGTCCCGTTGAAACGAAAAAGATTATCTATTTGTCGTTGGATTCAGCAGACGACGATTTGACTGGACACTTCTGAAACTGGCAGTTCGTTGGAGTCCGCCGACCGGCTATAACGCAATGAGTCCAGTAAAACGCCGGCATCGTGCATCGACAAGGGCAACGTATTTGCCGATATTTCCAGTCATTGTATTTCGCACCGTTGATGGCTAGATTAAGAGAAGTAGGATGTCCATCCCCAGCACTCTTCAGACTATGATTGGATTTCAAAATTATACTTCCATCCAAAATGATGCAAAACTTAAAAAAAGAGATCGGCTCACGACATACATAGTAACGTGTATTTCTGAATGCTTTAAGTTATCGTATAAACGATAATATATATTGCATCTGGAATGGTTTCTCCGGTAGCGCAGCTTATGTCAGGGCGTATTTTTGACTAATTAATAAAACATAAACACACGCTGCTTTTACTTGTTTTACAGTCATGCAAACATACGAATCAGAACAGGTATTGAGACCAAATTATACCAGCCAAAGCATATGTTTAACTTGTGGATGTCCTGTATCAAGACCCATGGTTTAAATATGTAGATACTCACCAGACAGAGAGCCAGTTGATGGAAGCAGGGAACAGCTGCTTGTGGTCGAGGCCGGAGTGCGCGTCCGCCAACCGGCACATCTCTCGCAGGATGAGCGGAGACGGCGGGTTGTCGCCGCAGATGCCGATCAGAGTCGATATCATACGCTCGCTCACTTCGAACGAACTAAACAACAAGACAGTTCAAAATCATTTAAGATAATGTCCAAACAACAAAAAGCGTTAGGAAGTAGGTCGGAAACAAAACCGAAGCATTCTTGCAGGACTGGCACCGCGGTTGTTTATTAGTATCCCTTACAATACCGGTAAAGTAAACATCGTGTAGCAACCTACATGTTCCAATAAAGAATATTTTTCGTAAATGTGACATCAACCAACCCAAACTTAGCCTACATGATAGATTTCGTGACGGCCTTGAGCTAACATTAGCCTGTAAATAATCCCACTTTTGTATTCTAAAATATAAGGACACATTGAGAAAACAAGTGTTAATGCTATAAACAATATTTAAACCAGCAAGACTAATTAAGCCAGAAGTATAGAAGAATAATTTAGATATACTGCTTTAGACCAGCTTTCGAGTACATCTGACACATGAAAAGAGTCAAATGAAATAGACACTTACCAGTGAGTGACGACGTGCTTGCATATCAGATTGAGCAACGCTGCATGCTCGTACGAAGACTCAGGGAGGGTAACCGGCGCGTCAGTGATGGCGCCGTTCGCAGCGGCCGCAACGACGTCCTTACTACCTTCCGACCAGCTTATATCTGCACATTACAAATACAGCAGGTGTAAAGAGTGCATGTTTAATCTATTCATTCCACTCCATCATCCATCGCACTGGGCCAGCGTGGTGGATTATGGCTTTGACCTCTCTCCTTACGAGATGGTCGCGAGTCCCAGCATTTAGTGGGCTGGTTATGCTAAAGAGTGAATAGGTGGTCCGAGAACATGTGCTACACATTGAGATCTTATTCACCATCTTTGTATTATTTTTTTGTGCATGTATCACTGAACTCCTCCTAAACGTCTGGACCGATTTCAATGAATTTTTTCATATGCGTTTGGGTGGCACCCTGGAGGCTTTAGATTCACAAACCAGCCCGGCAGATGGCTCTGCAGTTGGTAACTAGGTTATTATCCAAGTGAAGTCTGAACGGGCCACTAGTATTTTTGTAGGTGAGACGATAAGTTCAAAATTCACATCTACAAGCTGCTCCCTTCACCCGTCATTTCGTTTTCTGAGACAAAATCATTGGACAACATTTCTGCTCAAGCGATAATAGACTTGACAGATGCTCATCTACGGCTATTTAGTAGAGATCTAAAAGAGATCTAAGTTAATGATTAATTCTAACCTGAAACAGCAGCTTGCTGTCCGTTTTCAGATTGGACTCTCGGTGCTACAGACCTGTAACCAGAAACAATACAATTATAAGACAAACAAATAAGTAATAAGACTTTATTTAAACAACCCTTTGTAGTGATAGGACTCTTTACAGAGTCCGACTATGATGAAGTACTACACCTTTGCTAGATTGTCATAGTTAGCAAAAAGCATTCTAGTAAGATAGGAAGTCACCGAGCTTAGCTCCACTGACACGTATCTAGTAAGTAATATAATAAAACTCACGGTGCATCAAACACAGGGAGGTCGGCGTCGTTCCGCTGCGTGTCGGCCTGGCGCTCCGCCTCCGAGCGGAACACGCTGCGGAGCGCGTTCCGGAGCGCCACGGACGCGGGGTTGGGGCCCGTCACCGGCTCGGGCGCCGCCGACGTCGGCGTCGGCAACTCGGTCTCCGTCGGCGTGCCGTTCGACGTGCTCGACAGAGTAGCTGGACCAAACAGCACACCATTAATTAAGTCGCTTAACTATTATTTAGTATTGACCACTTTGAAAATGTTGACTCTTAAACTATTGTAAATCGCTTCGAAAATAATCGCTAACGAAAATAACCAAGCGAAAGGATTAGAGTTATCCTCTTAAGAATAAGAGTCCCTCCCTTTATTATGTAAGCATCTGTATGATTACTACACACTTAGAAATTATGTATACAGATGCAATTGCTTTTTAGACTTTCTTATCACAACTTATTTATCACGACTTTTTCTTCAAAACTGGCCAAAGCTAATAAAGGGTGATTTGAAGTTTTAAGGCTTGTGTAATTATTATGTTTTGATAAATATTGAAACTCATACATTTATTTGTGCTCCCATAATGGATTAAATACACTCTCATAACTAAAGGGATGCACAGGAATTTACACAGGAACATTATTATAGAGAACTTGTCTATCTTGAATATACTGGGTAACTTATACCCCTAGCAGTGTATTTTGTCTAGTTTACCTGGAGGTCCGAAGCATATTTGATGCATAAGACTGGCTAGTCGTCTTTGGTCTGCAACTCCCATAAACTTGCAGACAGATATGCACAAGGCGCTGTTCAGTTGGTCACCCACTTCGCAAGACAAAAAGATCTTCACGAATAATCTGTAAAAAGAGACACACCACTTAATAATAAAAACACTGAAGCTAATAATAAGTTGTTCACAAAATTAGTTAAATATTTAATGCTGCATAAATAACTCTCAAAAGCGAAACTTCATACCATTGGGCATTTCAGAATCTAACTGATGTACCTATATCTTGTACATTGTAGTGATCGCGACCTCCCAAACCTAACTCCATATAAATTTATAAATGTAAAAATTTACTAAATAATAGATTTTTAACATGACTGAAAAAGTTTCAGTTGTCTTAGAAAACGTGGCTTGTGATAAATGTATGTTGTTGAAACCACCAGCAAGAAAAAACGTGTTACTTACTTTACAACCCTCTCGGCATACCCGGGCCTCGCATTGGTGATGGAGAGAAGTAATAAACCGAGCGTGTAGTCAGAGTTATCAGTGAAAACGCTTTCGTACGCCATTTTTCCTGGAGCTCGGTCTAAGATTTTTTCCCAGTATTTCACCTAATGAAACAATAATAAACAATCATAATAGCAGTAAACATGATAATTATCTATATTAATAATTTCGTCAAGGAGCACGGTAGACGTGATCGAAACCTTATATGAATAACAAAACAAAAAAAAAATGATTTTGAGTCGACAACATATCGTTAAATTCCACAAAATTTCGTTAAATTATGATGGCACTGACAAACAAATCGCTGTCCCCATCTTTGGTGTGGAGCACGTAACGTTCCATCAATCAACACATTGCGTGCGTCCGTCGCGCCAATAAAGTATTCATCACAAAAAACTGTCACTTATGTGACTACGTTACACGAAACGTCTTGCCGCTGGACCGGAATTTTATAAGTAGGTAGGTAGGTGGGTGGTAGGTAGGTAATCGAGAGTAAATCGGTTTCTTCTAGGTAAACACGCTTCATCATCGACCGCATCATCGTTTAACATCAGGCGAGATGGTGGTCAAGTGTAAAACTAAAAAAGTTAAAAAAAAGGTAGGTACTTATATTTAGTATCAGCATTGCACCCGTGCGGAGCCGGGGCGGGTCACTAGTTAACAATAATTATGAACAAAATATAATCAAAACCCCGAACCACGCTCCCAAAGTGCTCTAGCATTTTGCGTGTTCGCAGCTTGAGAGCGAGCTAACTGCGTCTCGACCCGCACGCCCTGCTCGATTGCCCCGTCTAGACGTCCTTATCCAACGATTGTATGATTTATTAGACTAAGATATTAGTGTTAATTTTTTAAAGTTTGCTATCCATTGCGATAGACTGACCATATGCCGCAAAGTCTTCTCAGTAGAGGGCTGTAGATTGTCCACCAACACAGGGTAGGTGGTGCGAAGGATGTGTTCATGCAGTAATTGTTCCGCGCGGTTCACCTGAGGTACCAGCACATTCAAAGTACCTCCCAATGGTTCTGCAATAAATTCTAGACGCCCATCGGTCTGTAAACAATATAAATAAAATATATCACTAATCACATTACCTAACCATATTTTCAATAAAAAACACAATTTTAGCATGGATACAAGCACTTCCAATATTAGTTTTAAGTTTTACTATGTGTACTTACCAGATTTTTAATTTTTAATTTCATAATATGAAAAGTTAGTGAAAAGATTTGTGCTAAAACTTGAACTATTGCCACTTACCAAAGCAGGTACGACAAGATCTATGGTCTTCTTCATGAGCTCCGAGTCATCCACTAGCCTGGAGGCTCCAATCTCTAAGAGTTTGGCCGCGGAGTAGGCCAGCATCATAAGTGACATTCCGATGGAGTACTTTGGGTGAGCGCTGATGAGCTCGCAGTGAGAAGACACTAGGCTTAGCACCGCACTTTCGGATGGTATGATGTGGGAATCGTAGAACGCCTGCAATCGGATAATTTTAGATTTGTTACTATTTTATTTTATTCATTGTTCAGTTTTGTACAATGGAAATAAAAAAAAAACAAAAAAGAACTGTATAAGCAGTTTGGTTACTACTTTTAATATAAACAATATCGAATTTTAAATTTAAATAAAAGGTTAATTATAAAGCAATTAGTTTTTGAAGTGAAAACTTCTTTTGGCACGCCACAGGCAGATCTTTCGTGGACTGTGAATTGAATTCTAGTGTAACGCTCGGGAATGATAAGAAATCTTCGGGTAAACTCGGGACCATGGCCATGCTCATGGCTATGCCCTCCGGTTTCACCCGCTTAATTTTCAAAGTAAGCCATCAAATTCTGAGGCTATCGGCAGTTCCTACGACTGCCAATTTTTTTAGTGATACATACTACGATTTTTTGAGGATAATTGAATGCCTCTCTAAATATATCTAAACGTATACAAACATGTATGTGACTGATCATAGAGAAAATTCTCGGTCAAAAATGTTTATTACTTTGTACCAAAAAATAACAAGAACAAAAACAAAGGAATGATAAATAAAAGAACTCCAAATTACTTTTGCAAAGCTAGAACAAACACAAGAAGCTAAGTACATATGTTGACAAAATTTCATAAATTTTGTTGAATCAACTAAACACTACTCTGTAAACTAAACTCCCTGAAAGTTACCAAAAGTGGCAATGATTACTAATGTGGTTATGCTACTCACTAAATTGCTGCAGGCCATTTGCGGCGGCGCAGCCAAGCGATCTAAGGCAGCGGCCACATTTGTAGGCAGATGCGCTCGCAGCCACGCCCCTATAGCGGGCGGAGGCGTGCTTCCCACGGCGTTGCCCAGAGGGCCACAAGTACTGCACACTCGCATGCGAGCCGACCACACGGCGAGCTCGTTCGGCGTATTTGGCACTTCCATTAGAGTCTCCAATTCGTCACCCGCACACACCCTAAAAAACGTAAATTGTGATAGTATTTTTATCTCACGAAGCGATTCGAGTCTTACTTGTGATGCCAAGAGTAAAAACACGCTAAGTATGGGTGTGTAAAAACAGATAACATCGCCCCAGTCTCGGGTGGTATTGAGAGGGTTCGCGGTCACGCACACATTCAGTGTGTTTGTGTACATCGATACCACAAGTAAAGCTCTCGTCGCTTCGTAAGATAAAAAAAAGTATTGTAATGCGTTGTGTTTTGAAACATACTATAGTCCACAGACCTAGAATATCTTTCTTCAGATTTTCTGATGGGTAGACAAGCACATGGATACAAGATACAACACTTACCGACAGCACTCCAGAATAGTCTCCATGAGGTCCAACAGATCGGGCATGAACTGCTGAGCGTCTGTGGGGGCTGCGCTGTCGGCTAGACAGACTCTCAAGCGCATAAGGGCGCAGTCGCACGATATCACGTCGAGCAGCGACGGCAAACCACTCTCTGTGGAACAAATATGAGAAATATAAGAGGTGCAAAAGGCTGGTCAATAATAAACCATGTTAACAATTACTTACGACCGATTTTCCGTTTCAGGTCTTTGATAGTTTCAGACGCAAGCCAGGCTGTGTACTTGATATTATCGCAGGATTCGCTCACAGCGCCGAGTAGAGTTTCGGCATACTGCAAAAAAAAAAAGGAAACAACGTAAGCATTTCAATATCTTATAAATCCAATGTCACAACCTGAACTGAGATTTGAATTCAGTCATTTGCATCCTTTAAATATTATTCATTACATCATTGCAGCTGGTGGCTGTTAGAAATGGAAGACCGAGGATTGGGCTGAGTGGTTTATTATGGGAGAGACCTATGCCCAGCAGTGGACGAATATAGGCTGATGATGATGATGCCATATATACCATTTATTTTCCTGTGATAAGAAGTAGCCTAAATATTATTCAAGACTATAATCTATCTGTGTTCCAAATTTCAACCCGATTCGTTCAGGCGTTTCGACGTGATTGAGCAAGAAACATGAAAATATATATACATCCAAACTTTAGCATAATAGCAGGTTAAGTCCTACCTGTAAAAATGTTCTCTACTCCCCTCCAATTTTCCTAAAGACACATGTTAAAAAAAGAACCCAAATGACAAAGGCCTTAAACAACAAAGTCCGTAGAGTGGCTAATTAAAACAATAAACCTACCTGAGTGTACATGCCCTGCTTGACAAGCGCGTCCTTCAGCCACGGATTGAAGACCTTCTTGTTGTCGGCCCGCGGGGCCCAGACGAGCGCGTGTAGTGGCAACGGGGAAGGGAGACTGGCGCTCGTGCCAGCGGCCAGTTTGTCTATGTGCGGGGTCGCGGGCGGCATGCTGATTACCAGCCTGGGGAACAAGTATTTTGTTAATACATAAACAGCCCACTAAATGTTCCCACTACTGGGACTCGGGTCCTTCTCTCGCAAGGAGAGTCCACGCCATAATCCATCCCGCTTGCCCGTGCGCGTTGGTGGATGACACATGACCTCGAAAGAGTCTAGGTACATGTCGGTTATTCACGATGGTTTACTTCACCTTTTTAAGTTAGCGCCATAACGCACATGACTTCGAAAAGACAGTGGTGCGCGCGGGATTTGAACCAAGCAAATATTTTAACGTTTTCAGATCTTACCTCCAAGCTGTCTGAAAGCAGTAGTGCGTAGCAGCGAGCGCGGCCGGCGAAGACTGGTACTGCGAGTTATCGCACACACACGCAGAGTTCAGAAGCGCCAGTAAAGCATCCAGTAACAGCGGGTACTTCAGCTTGTGAGGCGTACCCAGTACGAAGTTGCACGCCAATCCGTCGAATTTAGGGTTTTCCTACAAACAAAGACAGAGAAATAGGTGACTCGACTATATAGGTGTGACAGACAGCCCTCTATGCAGAGGATGCATGGAGGAGGAGGAAACGCCACAGCATGTGATTGTGGAATGCAGGACCGTGGCAGATCAACGGGCAGAATTCCTCCACTCTCCAGCAGCAGTCCCAGAGGCCTTCACCAACCTGAATAGGTTGCTTGCCTTCTGGGATAGCCTGGGATGGCTGGAGTAGAAGGGTAGTATGAGCCACGCACAATGGCCCAATTTGAGAGGCTAAGTGCGGAAAAGGCCCCGTTTAACTAACTAACTAACTAAGGTGACTCGACTCTTTTCTCTTTACCGGACATGAGTCCGGTAGTATATATCTAAGTGCAGTCAAAAATCAACTTTAAGAAGCCAAACTGTGGCCAAATTATATCTTTTCAAGAGAAACTTTTTATTTTAAAATTGCTGTTCTCTTTTTAGTTTAAATCAATGGTAAAAAGAGTACGTCAGTACGTTTGCCTATGTAGCAAAAAAGTATTGTTACCATAAAGCTTAAAATAATACATTTTGTCATATTAGAACTAAGTCGAGGAATAAACAAAAAAACATTTATTTCAGTTAATTTTACCCAAATCAACATTAAATAACAATGTTAATCAATTGCAATATGAGTAATTAATTTGAAAACCTATTGTTATCAAATTAACATTAAATAAATCATAAACGTCACACGATTTCTATAATTCGGAAACAAAATTGATGATAGCAATTTTATTTAAATTTATAGAGCAAAATCGATACCTAAATAGCGAATGTCTTTGAAAGAGAAATATGTGGTGGAAGTAATATCGAGTTCCAAACCTGGTTGTTGAACTCGGCGTTAGTGAGAGCGTAAAACTTAGGTCGCATAGACGTTTCGTCGTGCGAAATCCAACGGTACGCTTGCTCGATGTACGGCACGTCGCAGTAGATGCGAGACTTGATCTGCGCCGGCGTCGGCTGCTTGTTGCCGTTCTCGTTTGCGTCAGGGGGAGGGGTGGCTAGCCCAGGAGCTATTACTAAATTCCATTCGATCTGCAAATACAAATTCCAAAAATCGTTATTGCTGTTTGCATGTAAGTTAAGATGACACAAAAACATTTTAAAAGTTGACCCATATAAACTGGTTTCATCGAAAGGCATGCAATATGTCTGGCGATACAATTAAATTAAATGCCTAATAATACCTGTTGCAGTAAGATTTGTGGGGCATCATAAAGGTGCCTCATCAGGTATTCCAGAAGCATCATAAGTCTGGTTGTGAGCAACAGTTGGTGTGGAGCGAGATTCATGGCTTTCTTCCTGTCATTGATTGCTAGTGTTTCCACGACCTGCGGAAGTGAGACAAGATTTATGGGTATTCTACAAGATTAAACGGCAAAAATAAAGTCCTTATAGTAATAAATAAATACCTTAATAATGGCGTTGGATGTCATAAGCAGAACAGATTTTTTCTGCATAAGCGTCAAAGAATGGAACAAGTAGACCAATAATTGGGCGTGTTCCACGTTGAGATCTGAAAACAAAACATTTCGTAAATTTTTGTACAAAGTAGGGTATGTAGTATAAGGGAGGTAATGAGTATTACCGTACTAGTTAAAATTCCTTTACTTGTTGGCGATATAATTCGGTATGTTAAGTTACTTCTGGTTCATAGTTTTTTTTTATTAGTAGTTATTTGTTTAATATACGTCTTAGAACGCATCATCGTAAAAATAAACGAAATAAAAACACGATACCTTCATAATCATGATCCTGCGAGGGTTGAGCTTGCAAGGCGCAGTCTTGCAGTGTGTTCACTATCTTGTGCCACATCGCTAGGATGCTGTTTTCGCGCTCAGCGGCCGACTTGCTTAGCACCATACCGCCTATCAGTTTCACTACTCGAGATCCAACCTAACAGGACGATACATTGAGCTTTATTACAGTTGATCTTTTATTCACATAAATATACCGGACCAGAAGCAGAAACATAACTAGATAGTAAATATATCACAGAGTATAGTTGTAATAGATTTTTAAACACACATGTTTTCACGTTTGTCCTCCACTTCGACTGATGGTTAGCGACGTTGAAGCATGTTAGCCTAGAAGATACTTAGATTACTTTCGGATTTGGAATCTCTAGGAGCTCTGCTTGGATAGTTAGTCTCGGTTGCTACGCGTGTATTAAACACATTTTCTGACTTAAGACTGTGTATATGTCGCAGCCGGATCGTATAATCCGCTGTATTACATTACGGCTAGCCGTTTTGAAAAACAGGGCCGTTTTGTAATGCAGCGTTTCAACGATTAGCCGCATTGTCATTGTGATACGTTCTTCAATACGGCGGCCAACGTTTAGCCGCATTGTACTACTGCTTAAATTGTAGGGTGACCATACTTACAAAATAAACAATGAAAATTAATTGTATAATAATAATCAGAAAAAGCTGACAGATTATCTCTTGCCATATTTCTTACACTTCTTTTTAAACATCATACCTCTCAGATAAAACTTGAAAGCCCCTAACTTGATATTGGTGATGGTACAGTTAAGAAATGTGGTGCACTTAGACAAGGGTCATTATTGAGATTTTACTCCGGGTGGGCTCCCGCCAGAAGCTCTGCGGTCAGCCCTGAGTGTCGCTTCTCCACACTCGGCCTACGCTCCACTACGGAGGTCGGCGGCTCGCTTCGCTCGCCACCTCCCCCCTTCGTTGCGCTCGGCGTCGCTTGGCTCGCTCCACTCAGGACCTCCCTTGAGCTTCTGGCTCCCGCATTTTTTAAATACACTCTAGGGGTAGTAGCGACAAGACTAGGTGGAGTCGGGGTGCTCCGAGTCGGATCTGGGTCCTTCCTAACCTACCCGGTCCGATTTAGTTTTAGCAAGGTGGACGGTGGTAAGCCACCCCAATAATATTGTGTAGAATTCCGCCGAACACCAGAATCCACAGTCACCTTAGCAATTTAGCAACACACGTACTATTTTCAACGCCATGTTGTTGTTATGTCAGACAGCCCCATGAGTGTTAAGAATCGGAACTAAAAATTGTCTAAGCGGCTTTCTTAAAATCGGTCGGTTAAAATCGATTCGGTCTAATCTTTCGCTTTATTACATTACGGCTAGCCGTTTTGAATGACGTATGGCGTCGAACACATTCCGGCTGTTTTTAAATCAGCGACTTTCAATTTGGCTAATCGTCAAACCGCCGCATTACAAAACGGCCCTGGTTTTCAAAACGGCTAGCCGTAATGTAATACAGCGGATTATACGATCCGGCTGCGACATATATATTATCAGCATAAAATTGATCAGAACTAGGTATTTTAAGGGAAATCATGAACGTTTATAGTGTGGATGTGGGATATCACTCTATCCAACAACAACTGCGCTTTTTATTAACAGATAAAAAATGCATAAGTCAGAACCATTAACTAACTTGACTGAAATAAATATGTAGGAACAAATTCATAACTTGATTGTTTGTAAATTCAAACAAAAAACAACTGTTCTATCGACATATTTTACTCTTGATCAATAAGCGAATCTTACTTGTAACGGTGTTTGATGTGAACTGGACGGAGCAAGCTGTTGGTACAGGGCCGGCTGTAAGGAGGCGAAAGCGGGCGACCCGCTCAGGTTGTGCAGATACCGCACCAGCGCCGCGCTAAATGCAGCATACAGACCGCCCAGACGTGGCCCGAAACACGGGGAAATGGTGCCTGTAAATATTATCGTGAGAATAACTTTCGTTTGAGATGTGTCCATGATGTGATTGTAACCTTAGATAAAGAATAAGTAAATAGATTAGGTTTTCCCGCACGTTTTCTTTGTACCAGTCGTAAACAGATGATGATGGTGATATGGTGTATGTTAGCTATGGCGACATAGTGATGTGCCGCGACAAAAGTATGACACTTCCACGAGAGCGACAAGGCAAGAGCGATCAGACCCGTATATTCAGTGTTAAGCATTTGTTCTAAACCTGCTGAAAGACCTTGGCTTGTCCAGAAGTGCAATAAGTTATATACTAGAACGAGTATCTAAAGCTGCACTAGTAGGCTCATATCAGATTTGGCTGGGCAGGAAGAGAAACACGAGTAGTGATGGTGAGTGTTGATGTATGTTAGTAGTGGTAGGACTTTTAGCAGAGTCCGCCTGGGGAAGTACCACACCTTTGCCAGTTATTCTACTGCCAAACAGTAATGTGAAGACATTACTGTGTTCCGGTTTGAAGGGCAATGTTTCCAGAGAAATTACAGGGCTTAGAGATATAACATCTTAGATCTCTGAGTGATGAGCGCAGTGCAGTGCTAGGTAATGATTTGGACTTTTCATGTTCCACTAACTGCGTGTCGCTGTGTTGCTATATGGCTGGCATGTTGCTTACCATCAGGCACTTGTCCAGCTCGTCTCGGCACACTAAATTATAAAAAAAATATGACGTCGGAATGGGACCCTACACCCGTGTCACAAGTCTCGGGATTTCTCTTTCTGCCACACGATGGACCGGGCACCCCCGCACGGTGTATCCATGGTATGCTGAGAAGTTAGTCTCGTCTCTATACGTGGTATATGTACAGTACCCGGCGATACATATTGCACATCGCCACCTGGAAGGAGACAATCGGCCAACTTCGGCTTCGTAGAGCGTCATCTCTGTCTCACGAAATACAAACAGTCACAGTAGGTAGTGTGCGACAGAGATAATGCTCTACGAAGCCGAAACCAGCCGACTGTCTCCCTTCAAAGGCCGATGTGCAATACTTATCGCCGGGTACTGTAACGTTATCGCAGTTACCGGTGTCGGTGCGCGCCGTCTCCCGGTCCAGGTCCTTGGCGAGCTCGGCGAGGCGCTGCTGGTGCGCCTCGGGCAGCTGCAGCGCCGCCGCGCCCAGCCGCGCGCCGCCCTCGCTGATCACCTCCGCGTTCAGCAGCGAGAACACCTCCGTCGCCATCGATATGTACTGCGAAATTATTCAAGTGAAAACTTCTTTTGCCACGTCACAGACAGATTTTTCGTGGGCTGTGAATTGAATTCCAGCGTCACGCTCGGGAATGAAAAAATCTTCGGGTGAACTCGGCTATATGGAAATGAGTCATGAAATTTCAAACTCCTAGAATTTGTAGTTTCTGAGATTTCGTGATGACCTTTCGGTTTTATATATATAGATATAATGTCGAAGTTTGGTTGTTTGTTGTTCAATCACGTCGGAACAGTTCCACCGATCGGATTTAAATTTGGTACACAGTCAGATTTAAAAAATATAGAAACGGGATATTGCTTATTATACTACTTATACGGTTAAAATTTCTAGGCGCTAGTTGTAAATGATACTAGTGTCACAGTCTTATTAAATCATACAGTCGTTCGACGAAGCCGTCTAGACGGGACAATCGTGCGGGGCGTGCGGGGTGAGACGCGGGAAGTTCGCTCCTGCATTGCCTATATTGCAATGTTACTATTGCAGGACCGCGGCTCAGGGGTGACGCTTCCGTATATTTCAATTTTATTTTGGTAATAAGAATTTTTGTTTGTGACATTCCTATCCATGTCTAGATGTCTATAATGCTATCGGCGCCGCCGATAATAAATAAATAAATAAATAATTTTGGTGGACAATTCACACACAACCCCATCTGACCCCAAACTAAGCAAAGCTTGTGTGATGGCAGCCAGATAGCTGATATAATACTTATATAGTTTTAAATACATACTTATTATACATAGAAACACCCAGACACAGTGCAAACATTTGAATTCATCACACAAATATTTGCACTGGGTGGGGATCGAACCCACGACCCTCGGCTTCGCAAGCAGAGCTACTACCAACTGAGCCACTAGGGCAGTCTAATAATGTTATCGGTGTTTCTCCCAAGATCAACTAATTGATTGATATTGTTGAAATAGTGTCATAGCTGGCTCAGCAGTTTATGTTGTGGTTCCGAAACTAGGCTGCGCCTGTATTTTGGGCACCCAAGAGTACAGTTTAATGACACAGTACAGACAGATCGGACCCACTACCCTCGGCTCCGCAGGCAGAGATACTACCCACTAAGCCACGAGGCCAGCCTGGTGAGGAGCCTGGTGAGCGAGGCAATACTGGTAGTATTACTTTATACTGTGCTAGTGTAGTGTAACTCACGGAGTAGGGCTCCGCCTTGTCGGGCACGATGGCGTGCGCGGGGCGCGCGGGGTGCGCGGGCGCGGCGGGCGGCTCGGCGGCGCGCAGCAGCAGTCCGCTGTCGGCCGCATCCGGCGCCACCAGCGTCGACTCGAACCACTGCCCCAGCAGCGGCTCGCTGTCTACTGACGGAGACACACTCGCATCATGTTACTACGGGGACTGGGTTAGTAGTTGCACATCATGAGGTTAGTTTGCATGATTTAATGTTTTTAAATCGCTGATTAAAAGCAGATGAGATGATTGTTTTGGTAACGATATAAAATGTTTTTGAAGTTAAAACTTAATTTGGTGCGGCACATACAGATTTTTCGTGGGCTGTGAATTGAATTCTAGCGTCACGCTCGGCAATGATAAAAAACCTTCGGTTTCACGTTCCGGTTTCCGTAGTTTGCAAAATAAGCTATCAAATTCTGAATAAGTTTTCAATAATGTATCTACAGGACTTAATCACGATTTAATTCATAAATACCTTTTCACTGGTCACGAGAAGACTGCGCGAGTTCAAATCGGCAGTTTTCACTTCTGCAGTTCGACAGTTCCTATGATCTCTCTATCTCTCCATGTGTCACAAATTAGTGTAAGATTTACAATTTATTTGTATTCAAAAAGATACTATTAACGGAGTTTCATTCGCATCATGTTACTACATGGAGTACTACTAGGTTAACTAGGTTAGTAGTTGCATTTAATGAGGTTAGTTTGCATGAAGTATTTTCTTTCAGGTTTAATTATGTAATCGGTTGTAGTGATCAACAGATGAGGCGATTGTTTCGTAATAATAATAAAATCGTTTTATCTCTTGTTTCTGTGTCGTAAGTATGGATTTACATATTCTTCACAAACAAAAAGGGGCATTTACTGACCAAAATGGTATTTTTATTCACAAACCCGATCATAAAATCTATACTAATATTATAAAGCTGAAGAGTTTGTTTGTTTGTTTGTTTGCTTGAACGCTAGGATCTCGGGAAGTACTGGTTAGAATTGAAAGATTATTTTTCTATTGGATAGTCCATTTATCGAGGAAGGCTTTAGGCTATAGAAAATAACTCTACTATTAATTGAAGCGGAGCATGAAACAAGAATGTAACAAAATCGGGAAAAAATATTCCCCTTTTGAGAGTTTTCGTACGTTTCGTGCTTTGACATGACACATGACAGCATGTGTCAAAGATTGCGTCATTGAATTTCAGTAATCTGTGCCACGAATATAAACTTTGCTAATATTTTTTTCTAAATCTGAGTTGGTACGACCAATTTCCGACAGGTGGCGTAGCAGGTTGCTGAAGAGGTTTTTTGTTTGAAATTGATATTCTCAGGAATGAGTGAACCGATTTCAGTCATTCTTTCACCGTTGGATATGTACGGGATCCCGATGAGTGCTATATAATATACCACGGGCGAAGCCGGGGCGGGCATCTAGTCATAAATAATCATAATAAAATATTACTCTGACCCTAAAAAGTTTATAGCCACATATCGCAGAAAACAAGGGATACAGCAGTATGTTAGGAACATTACATCTAATCTAGGTATATCTAATGTTATCCTACCGTCATCTGTCTCCGAGTCCTCAGAGCAGAGGATCATGTCCTGGAAGTAGACAGTGGAGTCGGAACGGTCATGCTCGGTGTCGTTCTTCTGAGCTCGCTTCAGGTTCGTTGCTTTGCGGTAGCACACAACGCCTAGGGCTACCAACAACTGCAGACAATAAATCTCCACTTTACAAACTTGATAGACCGTAAAAGCGTACATTTCTGGGCACCCTTAAGACTTAAAATAATAATACGGACAAGTCCGAAAACGAGGTACACCAACAAGATTAGAAATCGAACGAATCTACAACTTCAACAGATACGTTTTATCATATTTTTTGAAAATGTTAAGTATTACTTATCAGTGATTTCCGAAGTGGGATTTGCTTAATAATATATACCTACAGTAAACATAATATTTCAAGACATAATCAAATTGTATTTCCCAAGAAACAGCATCTAATTTACTTAAACAGGGCAAATACCAGTTCAAAATTGACAAATTTATTATGGACTTTACCTGATGCAAAGGCGCAGCGGACGCCAGTCGAAGTTCCCTCTGATGAGCCGAGTGCTGAGCTAGTATATGCAGCGGAGCGGGAGGGACGTCGGTCACTTCCCCGCAGCTGAGAGTCTCGAGGCGAGCGTCCGCTAGCAGAGCGCCCACCCAAGCGAGGCAGCGCCCCCCTAGAGCCACCCACACTACGCCTAGACCTTGTTGCCTGTACGACAAAATTTATCGAATTAAGGCGCTGTGCAAACGTGGGACGGGCTGGGCTGGTAAATTTCACCGAGAACGGTAGCAAAAAGAAAATTTAATACGAACGAAAAGGGGAACTACCAACGCACATTAGAGGGCAAAATAACCGCGCTGCCAGTTGTTCCGCCGCGCCGGGTACAGGCGGGACAACTGGATTATTTTCACGAAATTCAAAAAAATTATACAAATTTATTAGCACTGTAATACACAACAGCATTAACAAAAAATCCAACAGAGATTTAATATGTATCCGAGTCACGTAATATAACAAGCCGCCAATATTCAGATTTTTTATTTATTTTTTGATTAATTAATTTAAGTAAAAAAAAAATAATTAAAGTTTAATTGCATGTTAAAATCTAGGGTAAGAACACCTATTAAATTAATACGAGTTTAGAGGATAGAGGGTACACAAAAGTAATAAACTAAGTATTACGTCAGTGAACGTAGAGTCTAATGGTGAATTAGAGTTTCTTGTATAGTGGGTATTCAGATCTTTTACGAAATTAAACACAGAGAGCTTTTTAAACGACAAGCAAAGAACAACATATGTAGTTTACTATACTAACATATAACTTCCTTACATAAAGAGGGTTAGCTCACACATAAATGTTGATACTGACCGAGAGCAAAACACGTGGACATGCACCCAACATGCAAAACAACTCACATTTTCTGCAGGTTGTAGGGCCTTGACGGCACTTTGGCGGGGCTCTTCCCAGGAGCCGTGGTGGGACACGGCGCACCGGCCAGTGCGTGATGCAACCCGCACAAGAGTACCCAGCCGCCGATCATCAGGTGGTTTTGGTACACCTGCCACGCAAAATCATTAACACATTCGCTGCTAGACAGTTTTTAATAATAAGGCGTTTTTACTGAAATAACACGCCAGTCGCGGCTAGCCGCACTCGCGTTGCATCGTGCAACGCGAGTACGGAAAACACGCAAGGAGTGTTTTACGCGCTAGGCGCGAGTAGCCGCACTGCTGTTCAGACGAGCGACGCCAGTGCGGACAAACACACCTGGTGTGAAACACGCCGTATGCGTGAAGCAGCACTGGTGAAACGACAATACAATTTTAATTAAAAAAACGGTTTACAAGAAGCAAAATTTTGGTTGGGTTTAATTGCACATAATAATATAGAAACAGTTCTGTGTGAGTATGTCTATTTAGAATAGTTACAGTAGAGAATATGCATACCATTTATTTTGTCTGAAATACCCTTTTCTCTCATCTTTATTATGTCTCATTATATTTAAATTGGTTTTTTGGGATACATACTTCTTTAGATTCCGAATGAGACTAATTTATTCATTTATAAAACGGTATAAAAACTACTTGAAACTATCAACATTGTAAAATTAAAATTATCATCATTATCAATTATGTACGTATTAATACGCACCTAAAAAAGATATAGATTTTTACCGATTTCAAAGAAAGAAGAGGTTCTGGACTGATTTTTTCGTATGTAAGTTTCGCGATTGTTCTAATTGAAAATAAATTTTGATGGTTGTTTTACTTTAGAGTAGGTACTTTTCTGTTCTTATTTTTTACAAAATTATGTTAATTTTTTCTTAGAATCTTTTGTGTTTGTTATTCGTTAGGTACTTTTCAAAAATAAATTACTTTAACTTGACCATAGGGTAGTCTGGGTAAATGTTGCTTTTCTGGCGATAGTTACTAGTTTTTAACACTATTTTATTAGTTTGGTATGTTTTAATCTATGTAATAGAACTTTTGAACAAGATTTTTGCTTAAAACGACGAATAGATTTGAAACTGCACACTTATCAAGGAACGATAATAACTGACTGCTTTCCGACTGTTTACTGATGGGCTACCTTATATAGCAATCAGTCGTGGAAGGTATCTAGACGCCATTCGAATAGTAGAACATTGCTCATCTACATAATACCTGTAAACGAGCAATTCTTGTATGTCAGATTATAATCTAACAACGCTATTTTATGAACTAACCTACCGTGAGATTATAATCTCGTGCATTATATCTACGAATCAAATATTGACACTTTTATTTGAAGAGTGCCTTTAATAAACGTAATTTATTCAATTTTGTGGCTTTAAAGTTTCCAAACAAAATCACTTCAAAAATATTATACTTATGTTGGTATTAGGTAGGTACTTGAAAATATAATTAGTTAGTCGGTATTAGAGGCATTGTATCGTACTAATTACCTCTGTAGCATATATTTTTTATTAAAAACGAACAAATACTCCTCGCATATATTTCCGCTCTAGCGTTACGTTATTGTAAAAAAAATCTGACATCAGAGGTAAGTATTGTTTCGAATCAATTACTATCAGGAGAACACCAAGCATGACTTGTTTTATTTTTTAATAAAAAAAACGATAAAACACGCCTCGTATGTACGTCCGCACTGGCGTTTCGTCTTTTGAAACACACACGTTTGTGTGGCGCCGCACCGGTGCATAGCAATGCAGCTTTACACGACAGGCGTGTTTAGCCCGCATACGCGTTGCACTAAATAAAACACAACGTACGTGTTTTCAGCAGCCAATGTGTTAAATTATTATTGATATGGGGAACAGTATGCACGTATTTTTTCTTTTATTCTATAGTACGAGTAAGTCTGTTGGATTTAACAACATTACCGCAATTTGAATAAGGCAAGCTGTACAGAGAATTACCAACCAAACACACATAAACAGGTTTCATATTTTTAGAGATTTAGTTTTTTTTAACCCCCGACCAAAACAAGAACAAAATTAAAAATTTTGATTAACCCCCGACTACCTCGGATCTCGGATTATCTGTATAACGTTCTACTAGTCAAACCCTTTCATTTGATACCCATATTAAGGGAGTTGTGAACAAAGAAATATATTTCGCTATTTTGTCAAGCCCATCTTTTTAAATTTTCATTGCAAAGTACTCTATTAGTCAAGCCCTTTCCTTTGATACCCATATTGAGGTAGTAGTAAAAAAAGTAATACAATTCGCCATTTTGTGGTGGCGGCCATCTTGGATTTGAAATTTGTTATAGTGTATAGTATTCTACTGGTTAAGCCCTTTCATTTGATACCCATATTGAGGTAGGTTGTGAAGAAATATTTTGTCCGCCATTTTGTGGAGGCGGCCATTTTGTATCGGTATTAACCAAACATAGCTAAGAACATCCGCACGGGTATTAACCTTCAAATAAAAAAAACCGCATCGAAATCGACCCATCCGTTTGAGCTCTACGGTGCCACAGACGGACACACACACAGACAGACACAGACTGACAGACAGACAGACAGACAGACAGACAGACAGACAGACAGACAGACACAGACAGATAGATAGATAGATAGACAGACTACAGACAGACAGACATCGACGTCAAACTTATAACACCCCTTTTTTGGTCGGGGGTTAAAAAGGGGTGTTATAAGTTTGACGTCGATGTCTGTCTGTCTGTGTGTGTGTCTGTCTGTGGCACCGTAGAGCTCAAACGGATGGGCCGATTTCAATGCGGTTTTTTTTATTTGAAGGTTAATACCCGTGCGGATGTTCTGAGCTATGTTTAGTTAATACCGATTCAAGAAGGCCGCCTCCACAAAATGGCGGACAAAATATTTCTTCACAACCTACCTCAATATGGGTATCAAATGAATGGGCATGACTAGTAGAATACTACACACTATAAAAAAAATCAAATCCAAGATGGCCGCCACCACAAAAAGTGCGAACGATATATTTTTTTTACAACTTCCTCAATATGGGTATCAAACGAAAGGGCTTGACTAGTCAAATACAATACACTATAAAAAAATCAAATACATGATGGCCGCCACCACAAAATGGCGAATTATATTATTTTTTTCACTACTACCTTAATATGGGTATCAAACGAAAGGGCTTGTAGAATGTTGTACAGATAACAAATCCGAGGCAGACGAGGGTTAGTCAACTTTTTAATTTTGTTCTTGTTAACTTATTCTACATAAGTTAACAAGAACAAAATTAAAAAATAAATAAAACTAATCTTATTATACAAAAATCCAGTGTCATGTTTGTTCTCAGTGTACTCGTCACCAAGTGGACTGATCTTCACAAAAGTTGGCATTTGCAATTTGATCCAACTTGAGAGATCTAATAGTTTTTATTTAAATGAATGATCTTTATATGACAATATACGAGCTAAACCGGTAAGGGACAGCTGGTATTGACATAAAATACTTACATAGCCACCAGCGCGTGTAGATTGCTTGAACGTCTCGCCCACGGTGTTGTAAAGGCTGAGCGCACTCTCAACCAGTGTGGCAGTTTGTTGTTCATATTCTTCATCTTTTGGGTGCAAAGACGCCTGGCAGAGTAAAATATTAAAGCTTTAACAAATTGCCATTGCCATTTTGGAGTCAAATCGCCAGTTGGAAACAAATAACTCTTTTTAGAATCTGTATCAAGATTCCATCGCAACATCAATGTGCGGGGCTTATAAATTAGAATGAGAATTTAAAAAATGTAATACCACAAAATAACCAAGATGTACATATGTACATACATACAAGAAAAAAGTAGAATAATATTGATTTTTATAAACAACTATCAAAACACAGTGGTATGCATTGTTTCCCCAGTAGGCAAGCCGGTATCGGGAATAACAAATTCCAGAGGAAACAATAACACTTTAATTAGGCTTCAAATTTAAGACAATCAACAGTTAACAGTTGAAACTAAATACGAGGGGTGATCCAAAAGTAATGATAATCAGTTATTTCTAGTGCACACAAAAATACAAAAAATTACAGTCACTTGCTCAATTACCCACTAGTTCAGGAAAAAAAATCATATAAATAGGCCACGATTCCCGGGAGCTACATTCATTCGAATACGGACTGTCAAGGAGAAACATCAAAATGGAAAAACACGAAATCAGAGCTGTCATTAAATACCTCTGCTTGAAAAAAAAATCTACCAAAGACATACACAGCAACTTGGTGGAAACATTAGGGGACTGTTCTCCTCCATATTCCACAGTTGCACGCTGGGCTAAGGAGTTTAAGCTGGGAAGAACATCGACGGAAGACGAACACCGCGAAGGGCGCCCATCGACGTCCCTCACTGGAGAAAATGTGAAAAAAGTTGAAGAAGTTGTATTGGAAGATCGAAGAGTGACTATCAGGCATGTAGCTGAGGTCACAGGGATCTCATATGGCAGCATTCAAAGAATCCTTGTGAACGAATTGCATATGAGAAAGGTCTCCGCGCGTTGGGTACCGAAAATGTTAAACGACGAGCAAAAGAAGAAACGAGTCGACATGTCAAGAGCAAATCTCGAAAAGTTCCAGGCAGACAAGGATAATTTTTTGTCACGTTTTGTGACCATGGACGAAACCTGGATCCACCATTTTGATCCTGAAACAAAACAACAATCGATGACATGGAAACGATCCGATGAACCGACGCCGAAGAAATTCAAAGTGTCAAGCTCAGCAGGGAAGGTTATGGCGTCTGTTTTTTGGGACGCTGAAGGAATAATCATGGTGGACTACTTGGAAAAGGGGGCCACTATTACAGGCTCCTACTATGCAGAACAAATAAGAAGATTGCGGGAGGCTACTAAGGAGAAAAGGCGAGGCAAACTGCGGGCTGGAGTGCTGTTCCATCAAGACAACGCACCGGTTCACAAAGCTGCAATTGCCATGGCTGCCATTCAGGAAGCGGGCTTTGAGCTGGTGGAACACCCCCCCTATTCACCAGATCTAGCCCCCAGTGACTTCTATCTCTTTCCACGACTCAAGGAACACCTCCGGGGCAAGAAATTTGACGATGATAGCGACGTGATGGCCGCGGTTGAGGACTTTTTTGAGAGTCAAGATAAAGATTTTTTTTCTAAGGGAATTTTAGGTTTAGACAAGAGATGGACTAAATGTATAGACTTGCTAGGAGACTATGTTGAGAAATAAATTTAGTTTTTGATTTTATTCATTGTGTTTATTATTGATTATCATTACTTTTGGATCACCCCTCGTAAGTATTGTTATTACAATAAGTAGGTAGGTTCGTAAGTTACGGCTGGTCTAGCCATGAGAACGGCGACTGCCGATCCCGAGCCCCTGGTTCGAAACCACGTTCCTGGTTCGTGGTACTCCCGACCAGACTATATTTGACAACACTATACTTCACTGTATTTTCGAAGTCAAACTTAAAAACGGTAAAGGGAAACATCGTGACTAAACCGACATGTACATAGACTCTTTCGAGGTCATGCATCATCCACCAACCGGCATTAGGCCACCATTGTGTGGATTATAGCCTTGACTCTCATACTTATACTCTTTTATTGATGACGAGAAGTTACATGTCATTGCGAGAGAAGGCCTCGAGTCCCAGCTGTAGGAATATTTAGTGGGAGCATTAGTAGGTGACACAAGGGTGACACAAAACTTAAAAACAATTAATTAAAAAACATCTTTAGTACATTACATGTGTTATTTGTATTAGTACAAACCTGTGCAGTTGCACATAGAAGAGCGGCGATGCTGACATCGCTAAGCGTCAGAATGCGTTCGGGAGTGAAAGGCTCTAGGCACGGCAATGAGAGCGCCAAGCGGCAGACGTGCACCTCATTCACCAGGAAATGGAGACTGTAACAAAAAGTATATAAAGTCGTGACGCAAATAACTCAGGCAAATCATGTAGAATGCTAAAATGGGCTATACACATTAATATTTAAAATTTCGAATATTTCGAAATTTCGTAATCTCATCATCGCTTAACATCAATGGTGGTCAAGTATCTGATTGGTTTATTACTGACAGACAGCATACGACCTAGAAGACGCATTTGTTTCCAGGAAGTGTTACTGTTTGATTGTTAAAAATATAGTTCAAGATTTTATGTTATTACTGCACCCAAATCCACTTGCAACTGCATTGCTGACGTTGCCATACACTAAACGTCTTAAAAGAAATGACATACTGCCGATGGCTTGATGAAACATTCCATGGCTTTTTAAATTTTGAGTAGTGCTCCCAATGGGGAGCACACTAAACCCGCCTTCAGCACTCAACAAATCTGCTTATAGCACAGCTGATTGCAGATACACCCAGAGAAAAAAAAAAAAAAAAAGATTTATGTTATTATAGTTCCCAGTCCTAGACCAGCGGCCAACAACAGGTGGACCGCGGTCCGTTTACGAGCCGCGAGAGGTCGAACCTTGGACCAAATATCTTTTTTTTTTTGAGACCAAAATAATACAATTTATTTTCTCCCAAAAACCAAAAACCAACTTCCAATTTAAAATTGAATTCAGACACTTGATCAAATGTCATAAGACCCGTGGCCAAGATGTTCTTACCACAAAAGTATAGTAAACCTTCCTCCGTTGAGTCTTTGAAACGTCAACCATGAAAACATGTCGCTTTTTCGAGATACAAGCAGTCCAATACAAATAAATGAAGGCAGTATTAGATAATGCAATAAACTAGCAATTTACTTACAGTGAGCCATCGGAGGTGAACTGTGGCGTCACTCCACTTTCTTTGGCGCTCTGCCATCGGCTGAGGTAGCGCTGCAGGCAAGGTAGTCGCGAGCAGACCTTCAACACGATGGTACCCGCACGCAGCTCCATCAGTAGGGATCCACAGGTTGAGGACACCCATTTCTATTAGGACAATTAGTATTTTGATACAGATAAACTTTCTTCCTTGCATAGTTATTTAAAAATACATCCATACCTTTTTACTTTTCTCTTTCTTTCTTTCAGTTATTTAAAACATGCCTATTTACTTAAAAATAGGAAATAGGTACAATTTTGTGTCTGTTCAAATACAAATACTTACAACAGGTATTATTATATAGATTATATGGATTCACCTGAGATTTTAAATGCAGAATTAATTACTTTTTAATAGAATTCTATTACTCTGATAAATTGATTAAATGTGACAGCAGCTAATGAGATTATTTTTTTATTGTAGGTATATTATATACCTTAATGTTATGATGATACAAGGATTTTTATATCTAACCTTCATGTCAATAGAAGCTTGTTGCGAAGCATTAGAGTCTTTATTTGTGTCTGCACTATCTTTAGTTCCGGGAGTGCCGGCCGCAGCTGCTGGCTGGGCCTGCGATGACGTCACAGTAGCCATGGGACTCCTCAGAGGAGCCGTCAGTTGCTCGAGCAGCGCATCTGATCGTCGCTGGGCGTTCGACGGGGGCTGTTTCTCAGACGCAGCAGTCGTCGTCGTCAGGGATGTTATAGGGCTCGATATGACGGATGATTTTGTCGATTGAGCTTCTGTTAAAAGAGAAAAATAGTTATGAATATAATATATAATATGAATATATATAATATGAATATAATAGCTATGAATATCTGTGGAACTAATATCAAAGTTATAATTTTATGACATAGATATCAATTCAAACTGGTGGGCATAAAATGAATGGGAAGAATTTTTTGAATTTTGCATTTTACAATTTATAAAACTGTTATCCTATCGAATATATTAGTTAAGTTATTAGTTCGAATTATTAGAAAAAGATGGACTTTTTAATTTTTTGGAATAAATAATAACAATAGATGGACACGTACAATGGCCCAATAAAGAGGCTAGGTGCGGAAAAGGCCCCGCTAAACTAACTAACTAACAATAGATGGACTTACCTTGTACAGTAACATGAGCTGGTAATTTAGCATTTTTCAGCAGTGATGTCAAAATTACTAGGTCAGATTGGGGGTAGCCACCACCGTCAATTCCACAGAGCCCAACAATGGGGAGAAGTAGCTGAAATATAGTCACAATAGATGAGATACATTCCTTTCACCTTAGTAGAGGCACTAAAATATACTATAATAATAAATTCTAAAAGAGTGTGAAATTCAATTTCTTAACAAATTCAAAGAGCTAATCACTTGGCCTGAAATCCTACCTAAAATGCAAAAGTTTGGTTACTTATTCCCCAATCATGGCAAACTAGATTGGGTTGAAAATTAGAACACAAGATAGTATGTATATAGTATTTACATGTGGTGGTTATTAGGCAGATTTTACCCAGTGGTTTGACAAAAATCTTATGACTGATTATATGGCAGAGTGCCTATATTTGAATGTAGTTTCATACACTTTGTTCATTGATAATCTCCCGCTGTAAAGCCACAGTAAATCCAACTAATATTAGAAATGTCAAAATTTGTGTGTTTGTTGCCCAATCATGTTGAAACAGTGGAATAAAGGATTGAATTTTTTTGTGTTTCACAGTCAGAATATAGTCTGGAATAGCAGTACATAAAAAACGACTACTTTATATTGCGGAAATATAACAGTACCAGGAACTACACAAATAAAACAATAGAGAGCTGCTAGTATCCCAAACTAATCACAGTCTTGGTGTATTTGTTTACACAATTTGTTCAATTTATAAATTTATCACAATAAGATTAGGCTCAAACCCTAAAGTATGTGACTGGACAGGCCTATGTTCAACAAATGACTAATAGAAAGTTTTACAGTAAATGGGTCCTTTTAAACAAAGATAAAAATTACATGTTTCCCAAGATTTTAAAATTCAGCCACAATAGTATCAATTACTGACAGAACCTCTTCAATCATATTCCTAAATAGTTGATTTTAGTATTTCATATTCCTATTGGATTTTGCCATCTTTTGATTATGATTTATACCAATTTTTAGTATTACTAACCTGCTTAACAGATACATTAGGTGCAGCAGTCGTAGATGTGTCATCACAGCTCAAGCCTGCCTCCGAGAGCTTCTTCAGTATTTGCCGGAGAATCACTCGGAATGCATCCTGAGCTGAACTTAGTTGATCGTTGGGCACTAGAATAAAAATTATTAGCTTGTGCAGTTTATGACATTTATATATTCGTTCATGATATTTTTTTAGTTTTATTAATTGCTTGTTTTATATTATTGTAAGTTATAAAACCTCCCATTCTTCTCATTCTAAATTCTTAATGATAGATGTGTGTGTTATAATGGTGTATGTATTGTATAATGTCACCATAAAATTATTGTACTTTTACTTTACAATCTAACATTGATCAGATTTTTGTATGGTGACATATTATAATGTACGAGGGTCAAACTGAAAGTTCTTAGAACTGGCCACTTATAAACAATATAATAAAAAAATAATTCTATAATTTGAAAATAGAACTCTTTGCCAATATTACTGAGTATATACTTCATTCATTTGTCATTTGTTTTACGATTTGGCGGCAAATTGAAAATTGTCTGTGTCACGTCAACATGAATTTAACACGAGAAAATTTTCGTGCAATGATTTTTTATGACTTTCGATGTCATTTAAGTCAACAAGAAAGTTATGATAGACTACGATTGGCCTTTCACGATGAAGCCCCATCTCGTGCGACTGTTTACAACTGGTTTAATGAGTTTAAACGTGGTCGCACTAATCTCACTGATGATTTACGTGAGGGACGGCCTTCTACGGCGACGACTGAAGATAACATCTGTGTTGTGCGGCGTATGATAGAGACTGACAAAAGAGTGACCTATCAGCAGATTCGGACAAGCTTAGGCATCGGTATGAGTCAAGTGCACAAAATCCTACACGAACATTTAGCGGTCAGGAAGCTTTGCGCCCGGTGGATACCTCATAATTTGACTGAGGCTCAAAAACTCCATCGTGTGGATTGGTGCCGTAAAATGATTGAAAGATTTAACGGAGGTGACTCAAATGCTGTGTTCGACATACTAACAGGTGACGAAAGCTGGATTTACTGTTATGATCCTGAAACCAAAAGACAATCTGCTCAGTGGGTGTTTCCTTTCGAGGAGTTGCCAACTAAAGTGAAGAGAGATCGAAGTGCGGGGAAAAAAATGGTGGCCTCATTCTTTGGAAAGATAGGTCATTTCGCAACAATTGTGTTAGAGGATCAAAAAACAGTTTCTGCAGAATGGTACACTACCAATTGTTTGCCACTTGTCTTGGAAAAAGTTCGAAAGAAACGACCTCGCAGTAGGATCCTCCTTCACCACGACAACGCCTCATCGCACACCGCCAAGCGAACGATCGACTATTTGGCGACATCAAACGTTGAATTACTGGGTCACCCGCCGTATAGCCCCGACCTAGCGCCTTGTGATTTTTATTTATTTTCAAAAATTAAAGAAAAACTTAAAGGAAAGCGGTTTATGAATGCTGAAGAAGCGGTGGCTGCGTATCGCAATGCCATTGAAGAGACCCCTAAGGACGAGTGGGCAAAGTGCTTTTCCCAGTGGTTCCATCGCATGCAGCGGTGTATTGATGTGAATGGACAATATTTTGAAAAGATATAATAAAACTAATAACTGGTTAATGTAATCAGTTTTTGATTTTCTAAGAACTTTCAGTTTGACCCTCGTATGTGCTTTCACCTCTTCTCTCATGTAGAAATGTGACTGACACCCAAATAATAAAATAAAAAATATTTCAACACAATACAATTTGCATCCACCATAAAGTTTGACTAAAGCTGTATAATTTTTTTAGTATCTCCTATTATTATAAGAAGAGAAAAAACACATACTACAACTAAAATTGTTTGCAAAAAGGAACATACATACGGTCGAATTGAGAAACCTCCTTTTTTGAAGTCGGTTAAAAATGAAGTTACATAATATTTATGAGTTACAAAGCTACAAGATCATGACCCTGTTTTATTCTGATCATAAATAAATGGTACAGAATGTGCTTTAGTTTATTTCTTGCACAATATTTTGACAGATGTATATGTAGGTAGGTAGGTAGGTAGGTATGATTCATTACAAGACCACAGAAAAAGCTTTTCGTTTCATGACCCTGTTTTAATCAGATCATAAATAAATGGTACAGAATGTGCTTTAGTTTATTTCTTGCACAATATTTTGACAGATGTATATGTAGGTAGGTAGGTAGGTAGGTAAGTATGATTCATTACAAGACCATAGAAAAAGCTTTTCGTTTCATGACCCTGTTTTAATCAGATCATAAATAAATGGTACAAAATGTGCTTTAGTTTATTTCTTGTTTCTTGCACAATATTTTGACAGATGTATATGTAGGTAGGTAAGTATGATTCATTACAAGATCATAGAAAAAGCTATCTCGCTTCTCGAGTACCAGTTGTGGGAATATTTAGTGGGCTGCTTATTGAATCTACCAGTTGTGGGATCGTCACATCAACATAGTCCTTAATATTTAGTGGGCTGCTTATTGAATCTATTGACGCAGCTAAATTTCTGATCGTCACATCAACGTAGTCCTTAACAATCCGTTTTATTCTACTTTAGTAGGTAGGGTAAAGGGACTTTTGGGGATGACCTATATCCCTCATAAGTTTCGGCTGGTCTAGTCGACAGAACGGCGACTGCCGATCCAGATCCAGAGCCCCAGCTCAAATTACACGCGCATCACTGTTTTTTCGAAGTCATGTGCGTAATGCCTCTAATTTAAAACGGTGAAAGAAAACATAGTGAGGAAACAGAAATGGAACAAATTGAATGTAATACTATGTAGAAAGTGCGAGAAAACTTGAACAATAACAGTAAACAAAACAGTAACAGTTCGGAAAAAACCTTTTTGATTGGAACATAAAAAGGTGTTACGAAAAAATGTTTAATATTTAATATCATTTGTGTTCACTACATAGCAAGCCGACCGCGCGAAGTAGACACGCGGGTTCCAAATTCATAGCTGCGAACACTTCTCTCCCGTGCCTCGGTGTCCAACGCGCCGCGTTGCGCCGCGCCGCGCCGGATTTTAATAGTATTGATATATTTAACTTCGTAATATCTTTTGAATGGAATGTCCAACTTCAATAATTCAAAAAGTAATCAATAGGTATTAAAAGAGTCTAGAATAAGAAATAATTTATTGGGATAAGAATTCATACGAATGTGTGGATAACATGGTCTGAATTTGATAGACATTTTTATCTACTTTTAAAATGTAAAAAAGTAGTTGTAGCAACGTTATTACTGTAGTTAGACATATGATCTCGCAAGGTTTTTTGTAGATTTTAATACACTCTATAATATTGTAGAACATTGTTTTGGTCTATCATTAGTACTTTCCCCAGCATATGAGATGAAAGTCATTTTATGTCTATTTTTATCCACCTTACATTGGTTTTAGTTAAAGTTTCCGAGGATATCTCATTTTTTTCGTAATACACATAGCCTATGTTACTCAGTGATAATGTAGCTTTCTATTGGCAAAAGAATTTTTGAAATCAGTCTAGTCGTTTTTGAGTTTATTCATAACACACAAAAATACAAATCTTTCCTTTTTATAATAAATTAGTATAAATAGTATAAATAGTTTAAACATTTCAAAATTACTAGCTATCACAATAGATTTCTTTGTTTCTAGCAGCAGGGTAATAGGGAGTTTAGTTGTAACTCTGCCAAGGGGTGTCAGTGTACAAGAAACATAAACCAGACACACTATATTTTAGTCTCTAGTTGAACCAGGAAGATGCAATGTTGGTTATTGTACTCAATGCATTGCTGTCCCACAAATATTTAACAGGAATTCCGAGCTTAATTTGAAATACAAAATATGTAAGAATGTTTAAATATTTCACAGCTAGCTTGTTTTATAATCATTGGTACATTTAATAATTGAAATATCATTTTAAGGAAAGAGGGGTATGTTTAGTTTTCCGGATTGCCTATTACTGTTAAAATATGGATAGATAATTACATGCAGATAAATATTTTTCACTATGAGTCTTTAGTACCCAGTAAACTTACAATTGTTGGCGTTGATGCTGATAAAATGTGCAGATAAGCATGCAAAGCATGTGTAGAATAAATCGTAGATGTCTTCATGGTTCTGGAACTCATTTTCACTGAAATTAAAACAATGATATTACTGATCCAGCACACTATTCAATTTATAAATACTATTTCATGCCTCATTAGAGCTTTGGATTTTAAAGAGTGTATAGTATCCTATCTATGGTGTGATACCTACACCTGTTGACATAAACATTTATTTGTATTTTCCCCAATTAATTTTCAAAGAACTTTCATTATTACTCTACCTTCACTTGACAAGAAAGAATATTCTAGAATGTATTGCAGTATAAACACCAGCTAAAATTTATATTTAACATAACGCATAGGATGACATGCATCATCATGCAGCTAAATAAAAATATTTTTTTATTTTATTATTGTAGGTCAGCTGAAACTTGAAACATACAAATATTATTGCAGTACATTAGACATAGGCAAATAATAAACTTCTACCTTTTGAGTATAGCTTGTATTATCTCCACGGCATCATTTTTGTCGAAAAAAGGCCCGTAGAGCGCAGTTAAAATCGGTTTTACAGTCGTAGACCATTCAATATTTCCTCCAGAAGCGGCCATTTTTCGGGAAGAAATAAGAAATAAGAAATGAGTCAATTTGTCAATTTCGTCGATTTCATTTCATGTTATTTCTTGTCATCCCCTTTCAACTGACATCTTTGACAGTGACGACTTTTTTTTAATTTATTCTTGGCCATGGATACTAGCCTTCAGCCGAACAGTGACGACCACTGTCACAAATTGTCCAAACTGTCAAAAAAGCATGTTCCCCAGATTAAAGGCGCCTCTTCACTTGGCTTAGCGTATTCGTGAGTCGATATTGTTGTGTTTGCCTCAAATAATCAAATATTTCAAATACTGTCAAATACGTCATCCATACATGGACTTGTACGGGCAAATCTCTCAAATATGCCAAAATATTTGCTTATTCACAAAACAATTGAACGCACAGTGATGGACGTGTCATTGGCAGCAGCTTATTAGCCATGCGAACCATGTTGGTTTGGTATATATCAGATGTGCCTGCTCCTGATGTTTCGGATTTCTTGATTTTAGCTCTGTACCCCCTGTATGCAGACATCAAATTGTATTGTATTGTTAGTATGTGTAAGTTGTATTTTTTCCTCCAAACTTTAAATAAGTTAAGGCCCACTTTTGTCCACTTTAAATCCTTTTCCGTACAAGGTTGCCTGGAAGAGATTGCTTTA
The DNA here is from genome assembly GCA_017562165.1 of Ectropis grisescens. NCBI lineage: Eukaryota > Metazoa > Arthropoda > Insecta > Lepidoptera > Geometridae > Ectropis > Ectropis grisescens. The sequence continues at coordinate 8,958,611 of CM029781.1, read as the reverse complement.
AGCAATAAGGCCGCCAATTAAGAGTCTCACCCATTAGTTACTAAGTTAATTATCAAAGATTCCTTTTTTTTTTTAGTTCTTTTACTGTGCACACTTCTCCTAAATTACTTTAAAAATCGATCCATGCATCGTTGAGTCGGCTTTTGTTTTTATGTGAGGTATTTCTGGGGTCCCAAATACAAGGATACATTTAATTTAAATTTGCAATACGGTTTAATTTGTCCAACCCATTACGAAGGAACGTAGTAAACATTCACACGTCTGAACAGGATCACCGCGCCCGCGCTCTGAACGAACCAAGTGTGGACAGTCGACGCAAATATTTGCCTTATTTTATTCCTTTGATGTGTAATCAAAAAACCGACAAGTTGACGGAAACGCATATTCGCTATTTGTGTTGTTTGTCATATTCGTGCAAATAAAGCAAATACAAACAAATAGACCGTCTACATATTGCTGTATTTGGGCAAATAATGCAAATACACGAACACGATACGCCAAGTGAGGAGCGGCCATAAGAATTCTGAGCGCTTATTTATTCAAACAGTTCCAGCCAGATATCGGGGAAAATCCACTCAGCCAACGTATTTCACAGCATAGACGTTCTTATCACTAAAGTAGAGTTAAATCTCTTCGTTCATGTCTTTGGTACGTCAACCATGAAATGATGCCACTTTTTTGAGCAACAAGCAGTCCGACAGAAAAAAGGGCAAGGTGGGTCATGCAAGTCAGTTGCACACTCTCCGCAGTGTATCCGATAAAAAGCCGATAGGCTAGCAATTTTTTCGCCAAAGTTCAAGAATTTGAAGTCTTTTCCCCACAAGAGTGTCGTTGCTAATGAGCCTTTTGGCACGCCTCTCGATTGATTTCAAAACCGCTAGCTGATACTTAGCCGATCCATTCTAAAGGTACTCCATACAAGAGTGAATCTGTGCTTGATATAACGTGAGCAACTGTTCAGACTTGAAGTACCTTCGTACCTTTGAAAAGACATCTAGTTTTTAGCCGCTAATTTAGCCTTGGACTCAATATACGAGCCAAAGTTGAGTGAAGATGTCAAAGTAACTTTAGGGCAAAAGCTCAAGATGGTCAGAAACCGGCACGTATACACTTCAAAAAGTAGGAGCCAGTTGGAATGGACTCCCTTTATGCGGAGAACAGGCACGCCGGTGTCATGTCATGTTGCTTACCATCCGGCACATTACCTGCTTGTCTCATCGGCAATCAACTCTATATATTGTCAGTATAGAGTCATACTGTAAAAAAAACATAGGAAGCAATAAAAATGATCTAAGTAACAAAGATTCAGATGACTGAAATTGGAGATTCCTTGTTTAAATTTACAGTTTACACTGATATGGACATTTCCTGTTTTATTTTTCGTTAAAAGCTCTATTTTGTTTTGATTGGATTTAACTATTTTTATAAATAGTAAATAGGTACCTACTAAAACCTCAATTTAACATTAAAATAATATTAATTACTAAGCAATTGCGTAGTTCGAAATAAAAACAAGAACAAAATTAAAAATATTGATTAACCCCCCGACTACCTTAGATTTGTTATCTGTACAACATTCTACTAGTGAAGCCCTTTCATTTGATATCAAAGACGTTGTACCTAACTACTAGACTGAGCACTATGTCTCAAAAAACGGTCGGGGTGAGAGGACTCCCGTTGGTAGTGTGTCCCTTTCTAATGAGATGACCATGACCAAAGACAATACGGGACAAATTACTTGTTAACAATAAAATAATTACTTATGTATCTATATAATATTATACTAGTTTGTTCCCGCGACTTAGTCTGCGTGGAAATAGTTATTTGGGTATTTAATTTCATTTAAAAAGTACATTTTTAGCTCAGTTTTTCTTATCCACATTTCTAACCAATCCGTTCAGCGGTTTGCACTGTGCTTAGTTAGATCAACCAATCCGTTAGTTAGTACATAAATATTTAGATAAAAATTAATCTCTATTTCCCTTGGTCACGGCATCACCAGCTGAACCGATTTCGCTAATTCTTTTTTGTTTGTTAAAGTCAAGAGAAGGTTCTTATGATACCAAATACATAAATATTATGATAGTTTTAAACACATATTTGGTCTTATCTTGCTGTGTATGTAAACTTCTTTATAAAATTAAGCTCTAGCCGACGACACAAGCGCATTATATTGAAAGCTCTGGCACCACTTGGCTGTCAACAGTACATTATACATTATTGTCGTTTCAGTATTTTCCTTATTAAACCAGGGTAGCGATTCTTAATGCGATTCCGAATGGTTCGGACTCGGAATGGCAATCCCTGTCTCTGTCATGCTAAACAACTAAGACAAAGACCGAGAGATGAGATTCCGTGTCGGATGCAACCGAATGGATTTAGAATCGCTACCCAGGAATAAAATCGTCACTTTTAAAATGCGCACTGCAAACAACAGATGATTTTAATTTTCCATGCACTGCATTTTCCCATTTCAATCTTTGGTTTTCATTCTTCGGGAAATCTGCAATTTAAAATATTATAACAAACGGTGCAAAGTCGAAGGTTGCAGTACCAGTAACAAATGCAAGTCCTGTTTTTGCCCTTTTCGGTAATCAATAACCATGATCACCAAAAATTATGGTTACCCTTAATAATAGAATTGTTATTTTTACTTTCCTATGGAATAAAAAAAGGCTGCCGGGATATGATTCATTTTAGCACCCTGTCACACAGCAAGAATTCACCATTTTAGATGAAAAACTAAATTTTTAATCGAAGCACGAAAAAACTAACAAATTGTCGTTGCGTCGCGAATTACGTCGATAACACAATTTAAGTAAAACGCCATTTTACATTAAGTACCACTACCCATACTCATTATTAATGGGATATATTTATATTAAATACTACGATTTGATTATGAGTCATTGGAATTGCAGAAAAAAAATTATTAGATACTCACAAATTTTAATTTTATAAGTCGTACATTTAGGTATATCATAAAAAAAAATCGAACATTGATGTGCCTCAGGAAAACATACAGCATTATATGAAGAAGCAGTATGTATACTTATCTTATTAATCTGTGGTCGACGTCTATACCATAGACAATTAGCTTCATCTTGACGCCACCAGAGGGCGCCGCAAGCGCGCCACCAGCAAGGGCACCCGGCGCGGTGCGATCTTTGGGATTCATAGCGTTGTATACTTTCGCCACGAGTGGTCGAAATTATAGAAAAAAAATATTCAATTATCACTAATTAACAATTAATAACTCTCGAAAAATAATTTAAATGTGTTTATATATTACACGAAATTTTATTGAAATCTCAACGGATTGAGATTTTCGAAGTACCCGTGAGTGCGGATAATTCATCCATCGAAGAAAAATGATAAATCCTCTGCGTGAGAAAAGGTGAGATCGACCGATTCCAGAATCAAGGTCTTATACATGCAGGTCAGTCTTCATTCATTTATATGCATTTTACCAAAAGTGAGCAGCTGGCTCACTAGTGCGAGTTTTACCTAATCTCTAATGTATGGTTTTGACCAATATATCGAAAACATTTCGATCATTTACGCCTGGTCGCGGAGACCTTGCGTTCGAAGGGTCGTGTCAGTCTTTACTGAACGACTTCCTTCTGGTGCAGTTCCAAATTACGTTTCTAGGTTGCGGAAACCGTGTGATAGCTGGAACACACTTGTACCAACATAGTATGTGACCGATACTCTTTGGACATGCGGGTAGACACACGTAAAAAGGTTTTGAAGGCTATTATGTAAATTATTAGACCAGCTAACGTTAAATTGCTAAGTAAATCTACAGCATGTACCTACCCGCTTGGCAGCGTGTCCGCTAAAAGAAAAACTAAGGGTTTCAGGTGCATCTCCCAGTTTTTAACTGGCTTGTTTAAATTATTTATTGTTTGAACCTTGTCTCAACTACCTACCAATACTAATACACTTTGATAAGGTGTGTAACCAATAAGTTACTGCTTAGTAACATCTGGGAAGCTAAACTTATTAAGAGTATCTCAATATTACATATAATTATGGCAACATCTAATCCCACTTTTCAAAAAGAAGGAAAAATGGCTATTCAGAATCGGAATCAACATTGAATAATATTCTATGAAATTAATTAAAACATCAAAACAGGTATAAACGAAATTAAATTTTATACCCTTCGGTGTCCACCGCACTAGTTCAGACGTATACAAATACATAGACGTGCCGATGGGGTTGAAATGAATATATCATAATTATACGCATTATTAACTAAGATTTGACGAAACTTAGTTCAGTTGCACTATTGTAATTACACCATCACTTAATTTAGTTACACTATCGAACAAAGTAAGCTGCTACAACGTGGACAAATTTGCAAACATACATGCATAACCATTTATTTATGTAAGGATATTCTAAGTTTGGATCTTTTATACAATACGATCGTGAATGTATTGCATTTTAAAATTCTTACATACCTACAAAAAAAAAAAAAAATTTCATATGCAATGGCGAGCTCTGGGTGCCAATATAACTATTTGGGAGAATAAAATTTCACATAAACCCATATCAATAGATTTAAAATTCACAGCTACATCCAACTCATCACATCGATAACTATCGATTCAGGGGAGGAGTCCCTGTTATAAAACAAACCTTCTCTGCGGAAGAGAAGCAAGTCGCCAATTTCAGAGATATTTATAAGAAATATATCATTCAAGTAGATGTTCTATTGTATTATCAAATGTTTTATGGCATGTTTTATTTTAATACGTATACATATTTAAATTTTGATCTCTCCTTAGCACCACATTTTTCATAACATGCTTGGTCGCGGAAACCTTGCGTACGAAGAGTCGCACTTCGCACTAATCTTACAAGACGACCTCCTTCTGGTGCAATAAAAAAATTTAAATAAGCCTCTAGATTACGGAAGCCGCGAGACACTGAAAATGCCTCAAAACTATGATCGAGAAAGCAGGTATCTATGTATATTCACATTATGTATCTGGAAGGTTATTGACAGAAAATAGGAGCAGGTCAACTATGGCGCACATATATCTACACATAACAGCGTTTATAGAAAAGTACATGAATCTACCCACATCTGACGCAAAAGTTAGATTTGATTTGCTTAAATTGGAATTGAAGGGTGGCTTAAATTTTACTGTTTCTGGTACCATACGGCAGACTCTAACATCCGCCATCTCAGATTTAACCAGTAACAGCTTCGTCAAGTATGACTTGTACTTACATGATTTAACAAAAAGGATGTTTGTAGTACCTACTGCGATGGTGTGGTGGCGCGGAGCCACTTCTCATTATGTTTCAATACACAAAGCACCATGAGCAATACTAACTACGAATAATTACTTAACGACTAATACTCTATCACAACAACGAAGGAATCTATGACCACGAATTGTTTGCATTCTTCTGACATTCCCTGATGATGTTTATACTCCTAAAACACATGATAATTTAAAACACGCGTCTTACGCAGTTGTGTTTTCAATTCAATGAGCGATAATGTTGATTAATATTTAGTTTGTGAAAGAGTGCCCAGCTTGCCGTATAGTCTCTATTCTGAAGAGAGAAACCGTATGCTCTTCGATTTTATAAAATCTGATAAGTAATAATAAGGTTAAATATTAATGGAAAAAGATTTAAGATTTTTATCATTTCGAGATAACACCAAACCAAATTGAAAGTAGATACGGTGAACAGTAACATGAAATAATTGTAGCAGAACCGTTATGTAAACGGTATCTTAAGTTTAAGCTTGAGGATGAGATTTAAAACAGCGACTAAGAACCACCATATTTTATAAATAAACGGATTCAAAAGATCCATTTGCAACAAATAATTGCAAAATGTCGTCAACAAAGCCTATAAATGCTGTCGACAAGCTCTGATGAACCCAAATTCCAGTATTCTTTCCTGGTTATTATTAGCACATTCGAACTGTACAACAAGGACGTACAAGGTAGTGGCTCTCGACTAGCCAACAAACAAATTATATTTATACGAAACCAGCCCAGCCTTCTGACTCGTTCCCATCACTGGGAGTCGGCAAAAGCCATGGTCCACCGGGCTGGTGCGGCCTGGTGGATAACGCGTGACCTAGAAAGATTCTAGGTAAATGTCGCTGTAGAGTGTATCATTACATTGAAATCTTCATGAGTATTGATAAAACCCTAGATTTTTGGGAAAATGAGGGTAGATTTGAGTGAGAAACTCACAGAAAAATAGTTTATAAAATAACGCTAGGTCAGTGGAATCATTGCCAACCCTTACTGTCACTCGGCACCGGACGAAACGATGGTCGAGCGAGGACTTATATGCGTTAAATATGTTATAATATATCTTAGTCTGATCAAAATAATTATAATATGATATTAAAATTCAAGAACTGCTGACAGCTAAAACACGGATAAGTCTAGTTTCAAATAATAGCTTATCACTTAAAACAGAATTAGTACACATAGTATGTACTTATATTATGTCGCCTATTTGCAGACAACACACTAAAATGGAACTTCATAATTATGTATATTTTAAAATTTTGCGAAAGCGATAATCGTCTGAATTCTACAGCTACCTGAAGTCTTAGAGAGTTACTTTATGTAGATTGGTTGTTTTCCAATTCCTCCAAAAACAGTATGTAAAACATATATGTTTGGAACGGTTCTTTAAATAATAACCCCTTTTTAAATATTATAGACCGAAATATACATAGGTATTATTGCTATATAGCAGTATGAACATGGAAAATGAGAATAATTTGTGTCTTATCACATATTTCTAGTTCCTATCTGAGAAAAACAGAATAGCTTTCGAGTCAAATCAAATAAATTTTATCTATAGCAGTTGCTTAACATCTTGTTATTAAAAAATTGGATATGTCCAGTCCAGTGAGACAGTGCCATGAACGTACAACTAGGAGATGTGGACCAGATATAGCAGTAGCCTTTGGATGATCAAATACCCAATCGATTGATGACATTATTAAGCAAAATATGGAAAATAAATAATATCTTAACACATTAAGCATGTTAGGTTAATTTACTGCGAAATTAACATAAATGGTTAACCATGTTCTTCAAAGTTTACATCACACACAAATTAGCTTTGTTAATTTAGCTAATTACAAAATGTTATTGAACACTTTATTTTAATAAGTATTCAAATGTTTCAGTCATCATAGCGTTGTTATTTTTTTGGACATACTTACACCAGCAGATAACAAACACGTCTTCATATAATGCTGTATGTTTTCCTGAGGCACATCAATATAACGGTTTTACATAAAAATAAAACCGATATTATGTGCCGAGAACGGAAAACATACAGCATTCTAGAAAGGGCTTTCTGGTGAAGACTATGAATCCCAAAGATCGCACCGCGCCGGGTGCCCTTGCTGGTGGCGCGCTTGCGGCGCCCTCTGGTGGCGTCAAGATGAAGCTAATTGTCTATGGTATAGACGTCGACCACAGATTAATAAGATAAGTATACATACTGCTTCTTCATATAATGCTGTATGTTTTCCGTTCTCGGCACATAATATCGGTTTTATTTTTATGTAAAACCGTTATATTTCTACCAAACCCCATGATTATTTGATATGGCAAGATGTCAGAGAAGGACACACTACCACCGGGAGCCCTCTCACGTGGACCGGTTTTGGCTGGCTACTGATTTTAAAGAAATTCGTGCTCTAACTTTATTTTAATAGATCTCGTTTTAGCTAAGCAACAATTTGTTGCCACTCAGTCTTGTAGTTAGGTACAACGTCTTTGGTTTTGGCTGGCTACTGATTTTAAAGAAATTCGTGCTCTAACTTTATTTTAATAGATCTCGTTTTAGCTAAGCAACAATTTGTTGCCACTCAGTCTAGTAGTTAGGTACAACGTCTTTGTTTGATTTCCATATTAAAGGCTTGTTCGCATTAGGCTAGCAAATTAGTCTAGTAGAGAGTAATTTAGTAGCTAAAATACTCGCTACTATTCAAAAATCGTTCGCATCGTGCTTTAGTACAGTTCACAAGTGAGTAGCGTTTCGCAACATGAAGATCCTACAACGCAATAAAATAAATGAATGAATAAGCTAATCTTATCGAATCGTAATGGCTATTTTAGAAGAGGTGATCGAGCAAATTTGTGTGATCAATAAAATAAGTTATTCCACAGACAATTTCGTATTTGGAAAATTGTTTGAAGTCATTATTCTCTCCAGACTAATTCGACAAGTTCGAAACTGTTTCATCGGCGAGCCAATGAGCGCACCGCTCGCAACGAACGCGTGGTGGGAGGTGCTACTCGCCCGTTGAAAATAGAACAAAATGGATTGACTCGACTTTGAAAATTTAGTCGAGTAGTTTAGGAAAACTTCCTAAACTACTCGACAATATTTTCACTGTTCATACACGTTTAGTTGCTAAATTACTCGTCACTAAGCTAAATTACTAGCCTAATGCGAACAAGCCTTAAGGGAGTTGTGAAAAAAGAAATGTAATTCGCCATTTTGTGGTAGCGGCGATCTTGGATTTGAAATTTCTCTTAGGCAAAGTGTTCTACTAATCAAACCCTTTCGTTTGATACCCATATTGAGGTAGTAGTGAAAAACATTACATAATACGCCATTTTGTGGTGGCGGTCATCTTGTATTTGAAATTTGTTATAGCGTATAGTACTCTACTAGTCAATTCCTTTCATTTGATACCCATATTGAGGTAGGTTGTGAAGAAATATTTAGTCCGCCGATTTTTTGGGAATGGGTACAATTTGAGCTTCTTTCCAGGAAGACGGTACAGATGTCAATGACACAGAGGCGTTAAGGAGATGGCACAAAATGGGTAGGATTTCATCAAGGATTGGAAGGATCATGTTACGGCTAATGCTATCACTGCCGACCGCATTAGAGGAAATGGATAGGATCGTTTTCTTAACATCACAAGCGGCAAATTGATGAATAACAAAAGGAGCGTAATTAGGTGTTGGAAGAGACGAGAGGTGATTGATAGTAGCACGTTTGTCATTTGCATCAATATGTGACGACGAAGAGAAATGTTGATTAAGGGCGTTAAGATCAATACTCTGAGGGTTAAGATTTTGCTGTGACTTACCAACATCCAATGTACGGAGGAATCTCCAGACTTTGGCTGGATCACCGTTCTCAACAGATTTATGGATATGTTGGCGTTGCGCGTCCCTGCACACTCTATTGCAGCGATTCCGAAGTTGATGAAATTTCTCTTTGTTATGATCACAAGGGTTGTTATGGACTTTAGATTTGGCCAATGCTTTAAGATGTATCAGCTTCTTTATGTCATCAGTTAACCAAGGTGCCGGAAGATGCTTTATTTTTACTGCATGTAAAGGAGCATGGTTGTCATACAGTTGTAGGAGCAGATTGTTAAAACATGTGACTTTATCATCCACAGACTTGGCATTGTGTACTGACGACCAATCGATATGACCAGCATCGTCACGCAATTTCTTGACATCCATAGCACCAAAGCTGCGCTGCAGGAGGATTTTGGGTTTGATCTTGGGAGAGCGGATTTTGTAGGATAGGAAGATGACGTCATGGTAAGACATGTCATGAGCAGTGTGGGCACATTGTCCATGCTTAGCGACACGCTGCGGTGATGACACAAATATTAGATCGAGCAAAGACGGGACGCAGTTCGGGAAGTGGTGAGTCGCACTCAGGGGAAGAACATGCATGTTACTTGAGTGAATAATTGAATTTAATTTAGAGGAACGAGAATCTGCGTAGCGATTCACAATCCATTCGGTTCGGGCTGAGCCACGGAAACGGGCCGCTACCGACTGGGACGAGCAATTTGCGATTCACAACGGAGATTCCGATTAGTTTTGACGTTTCCAACCGACTACCAGCTGTTTCTATTCGGTTGAGATTCGGACAGCTTTTTTATCGTGGATAGCTAAATCCGATTTTCAGATTATTGTATTTACTGAATTTTTCTCTGTTTTTCTCAATATGTTTGTAAGATTATGGACACTAAACGAGTTTTTGTTTACTTAAGTGTATAATATGTGTATAGTTTTGAAATTTTGGGTTTTGAAGTTAAGCTTGTGCTCTAAAAATTGCTAGAAATGGATTATTGCCATACTTGATTTGTTATTGTTTATTTTTGAGATGAAATGATGAAACATGTGATGATTGAGCAAAAAGGCAAGAAACTTTGGAGATACGAGACATCACGTCATACACGATATAACAGCAAGAGCGGATCCAGCATTGGCCCCAGGTGGTGGTCACATACTCACATAGTCGGCGCTAAGTAAGAAGTGTGAACGTGTGATAAGTGCGTGCGTTTTACTTCTGGAACCAGCCCAAGAGGGGTCATGACCCACGACCCGACACGAGAGGGAGGTCCCTCTGGTCCTTGTATAACAGACAGTATTTTTGTATCTGTTCGCCTTTAGCTCTATCTATAGATGAAGCAAAGGTTACTTAAAGGTATGATTGCCATACTCAGTTTTTTGAGATGAAAGGATGAAACATGTCATGATTGAGCAAAAAGGCTAGAATTCACCAAGAAACTTTGGAGATACGAGAAATGACGTCATATACGATATACCCAACAGCAAGATCGGATCCAGACCTCAGGTGGTGGTCATATAGTCGGGTCAAGTAAGAAGACCGTACGATAAGTGTTTTAATAAATGGTCTACCTAGGTTCTGGAACCAGCCTAAGAGTGGTCATGACCCCTTGACCCTCTCTGGATCAGTCCTTGTATAACAGACAGTGTTTTAGTATCCTGTTCGACTTTAGCTCTGTATTATACTTGATGAAGCCAAGGATTTCTACCAGAAGGTATAGGTACAATAATGGTAATGCAGAACTAAATATAAGTAGAATTTTGCCGTTGTACCACATGTTCGATTCAACAAACATTTACTTACCTATGTCCACCATTACCATTATAGACTTAGATAGAGATAATATGTTTTGTAAATAAAAGTAACATGTATCACAAACTATGTATTATTTAATCCTACTGAATATGTGACATTCCTGTTTGCTGATAGTGTTATACCTACCTCTTACCTTACCTCTACATTCATGAAGCTGTCACTTAGATAAAGTATAAGTAAACTCTTTGGGCCGTGGCCTCATTAAAGTTTCCTAGTATAATAAATGGGGTATCTAATTTATTCGGTTGTAATGCACAAGGTCATTATTATAACAAGAAGATCAAATTAAACATCATTTATTATAGTAAATATTTTAATAATTAATCTGAAGAATTTTTTGATGCTTTATATTCAACATATTTAGCAATAAAGTTTAAAAACAGAGATGGTGTATTAGCCTTGCTATTTTATCATTGAGAACAACTATTAATAAAAGACTAAACAGAAAATTATAAAAATGAATTAGTCATAAAATGCTCTCCATACAAAAGTATAAACCGGAGTCAATAAAACCTTTAGATTTTTGTACATACTACATGTTTTATTTTCCTAATTGTAGACATAATACAACCCTAGTTAATTCAGTTAACTTTTCAATACTGAACTGCATAATACCTAACTGGGACAATGTAATTTCTAAACCTATTAAAATTATAATGATCCCAACTCTTTAGTAAGTACAATACAAGCATTTTTAATTACAAAGAGATGTTATGATTCAAGATGAATTAATCATTTATGTAATACGCATTACAATTGATATTCCTAATGACCCTCCCTGACCAGAGTAACTTGGTAAGGTGGGGAAAAGCCTCTGAAAAATGTTGCTATACTTGTGGAGAGGCGATATGTACAGCAAGGCACATATTGGTGGGATGCAAGGTGCTCCTTAATGGGGGTCCTTACTTGCGGCGCTATGACAGAGTACCTGAAATCATATGTGAAGCCATGAGCCTTTCAGTAGCTAGAGCTCAAAAGGGATTGACGACGAACAAAATAAGTATTACAACCTCCTAAACGAATTAACAAAAAACGGCTATGTAGTTAATTTATATGCTGTAGAAGTGGGAGCGAGAGGTATACCAGCAAAATCTCTCTATAACCTGCTGAAAGACCTTGGCTTGTCCAGAAGTGCAGTAAGTTCTATACTAGAACGAGTATTTAAAGCTGCACTAGTAGACTCAAATCAGATTTGGCTGGGCAGGGAGAGAAACACGAGTAGTGAAGGTGAGTGTTGATGTACGTCAGAAAGGGGCCCCATAACCCTACACCCGTGTCACAAGTCTCGGGATTTCTCTCTCACACATGATGGACTCAGCACCATGCACGGTGAATCCATGGAATGCTAAGAAGATTGTCTCATTATACTTGATGAAGCTAAGGACTGCTACCAGAAGGTATAGGTACCAATGAGATGATCTTCTGAATGATAATGTGCCAATCCGAACCATGAATTCATACATCTTTATGACATTGGCAATTATGACAATGCATGACTGGTACACATAATATATGTAAGTAGAATCTTGCCGTTGTACTGCATGTTTGATTCAACAAACATTTACTTACCTACGTCCTCCATAACCATTATAGACTTAGATAGAGCTAGATATGTTTTGTAAATAAAAGTAATATGTATCACAAACTATGTATTATTTAATCCTACTGAATATGTCATGTTCCTGTTAGCTAATATTATATACCTCTTACATCTACATTCATGAAGCCGTCGCTTAGGTAAAGTATAAGTAAACTCTTTGGGCCATGGTCTCACAAGGGTATCTAATTTATTTGGTACTAATGTACAAGGTGATTATTATAACTAAAAGTTCAAATTAAACACCAGTAAATACAGTAAATATTTTAATAATTAATCTAAAGGAATTTTTGATGCTTTATATTCAACATAATTTAGCAATAAAGTTTAAAAACAGAGATGGTGTATTAGCCGTGCTGTTATTATCATTGAGAACAACCAATAATAAGAAACCAAACAGAAAATTGGAAAAATGAATAAATCATAAAATGCTCTCCGCACAAAAGTATAATCCAGAGTCAATAAAACATTTAGATTTTTGTACATACCACATGTTTCAATTTCTTAATTTATTATTATTAAAGTATTTGTTATAATTATAAACATAATACAATCTAGCTAATTCAGATAACTTTTCAATACTAAACTCCATAATACCTAACTGGGATATTGTGATTTCTAAACTTATTCAAATTATAATGATCCCAACTCTTTAATGCAATACAAGGATTTTTAACTAAGATTCAAGATAAATTAATTATTTATGTAATATGCATTAATACACTCTTATAAAAAAATACAATTTATAAAAAGTTACCATGTTACCATTAACATTTATTAAAATACCTAGGTACCTAAATAGAGAGAAAACTAATTTAACTTAAATCACAATTGGTGTTATGGACTATATCTATTACATAATATCATATTCTTACAAAATAAAATTGGATAATAGGTTTGAAATCAATAAGTGAATATTTTTACTGAAAATTTGCCTTCATCTTCAATGTGAGTTCAACAACAAAACGAAAACTCTCTGGCTTATGGAGTATTATTATAACTTCTCTTCTAGACAATTTTATGAGTTTTCCCATATGCTTTGCATCCAATTTGCTTGAAAATGCGAGTTGAGGTTAGCGCGACATCACCAAGTCGTTTTACTCATATATATAATCACATTTGCTGGCTTCTTGTATGGAGTATTATATTATAAGTTCTCTTCTTCTTCTCTTGACAATTTTATGAGTCTTCCATATGATTTGCATCCAAGTTGCTTGACATTCGCATTTTAAGTAACATCACGGTTACCACGAATCACGGTCGTTTTGGACATCACAGTCCTTTTAGACAATGAATAGGTAATGGATCACATTTGTAGGAACAGTAATATTGATCAGCTTGATACGGTTATTGGGTGGTTTATGAGTTAAGACTATAAACTTTTGTTGTTAAGCAACATGCGGTTACTACGACATCACGGTCGTTTTGGACATAAAAGTCCTTTTAGACAATGAATAGGTAATTGATCACATTTGTAGGAACAGTAATATTGATCTGCCTGCTACGGTTATTGAGTGTTTTATGAGTTAAAACTATAAACTTTTTGTTGTTAGGGTTTATGATTTCAAAAAAAAATGATTCCGTCGACTTTGACAACATCAACAGATTGACAAGTAAAAAGTATGTAGGTACGAAAATGTATGATTTATTGTTTTGAAATGCAAATTTCCTAAGGTTATTGTTTGATTTACTTGTTTATTATGCATTTTTAAATATAAGGTAGCAATTGAGCACCTCAAAATAAACTGAAATACAGTTATTTGACGATTTGTATATTTCTACCATGAGTTAACATTTCTACCATATTTGAAAACTAGATAGAGTAGCTTGTCTTTGGTTTGGCCAAAAAGACATTCCTACGCCAACCCGATTGGCGTCGAGAATCGCAAATTCCGATCCATTCGGGTGCGGGACCGCTACCGACTGAGTCCATTCGGGTGCAACCGAATGGATTGTGAATCGCTACCCTGATCTAAGTAAGCATGTGTTAAAGTCCCCCATAATGATAGTGTGGGAGTACGATGGAAGAAGTTCTTCAAGAAGAGTTTCAAAAGAGGAAAAGTAATCTACACCTTTGTCACGACTATAATAGACTCCGAGAAGAATTTTGGTATGAGAAAGTAAGACTTCAATAAAAAGGTGTTCCCCAGCGTTATTGGGAGGAGGTTGGATAGAAGAGCTAATAACAGAATAAGGAATGTTAGAACGTAGGAAAATGGCCACACCACCTCCAGGCCTCCCCGTCCGATCATTTCTTATAAGACAGAAGCCAGGAAGCGAGTAGGAAGAAGAAGAGAGGCAGGGTTTTAACCATGTCTCGGAGACTAATATAGCGTGAACATTATTTTGGTCAAAGGAGGCTAAAACTCAGGGTAGTGCGCCGGATACTCTGTGCGTTGATATGGAGTATGTTAAAGTTCTTAGAAACGTCATTAAGATGACTAGAAATAGTGTCACTAAGTAACGGTATACTCACAAAGCTATCCTCAGAATGAGAAGCATTGTCCGATGAAAAAGAGAAAAACTGTTCACTGTCACTATTGTTGTGTACAATATTTGACATAATATTTCACTGTAGATAAGTTTAGTGTTTCGGTAGATTTAAAACCAAATAATAAATAAATATAAGAATAATAACAATATATATATATATAATATGTATAATAACAGTATAAATACTTATATAGGTAAAAAACGTACTTATAGATAAATACAATTACACAAGAAAACTGAAATAATTGTATGCAACTTTACAAATAAGTGTATAGGCACACCCACCTGCCAATCGTACTATTAATTAACAAAACTAAACTAAAACAGTGTATTGACTTATTACACAAAAAATAAAATGATTCCAAATTAAATTATCCAGGGGAATTGTTAAGATATAAATCATAACAATAAATGTATTGACAGCGAATTGAAAGGGAATCCGTGCGTAACTGGCAAAATACAGAATATGCGAATGACCACAAAGCGAAAAAAGATACAATGTCATTGTAAAATCCAGTGTCAAAACTATCATAGATTGAAATGTGATTGAAAAAGTTCGGAACAATTATTTTCACGCAGTTTTGATGATCTGACAGTAACATTTAAATGACATTGACAGTGACAGTAAATGGTATTTGACAGTACAGTAATTGTTTTATATTCTGTGGAGTATAAAAGCCGTTTCCTTGAACAGCAAGCTTTATACAATTCTACGTTTTAGGCCCCTATTATATCATTAGATATTCGAACAGTCTTTGTAACCTAAAGTTAAAAATCTAAAGGGACAACAAGGGTACGGCGTCGCTAACATGCTTAATATCTAATAGTGTACCAAAAGTTAGACCGTTCGGGCTGTGTCCGCGTCCGAAGAGAGTAGTCTTCCACGTGCGTCACGTTATTGTGTTGGACTAATCTCAACAGAAAATGTAACTCGACAGCTCCAACTTAAAGGTTGTTTTTGAAATCAAATGGTTCCAAAACATTTTTTTCTTAATCTGGGTAGCGATTCACAATCCATTCGGTTGCACCCGAATGGACTCAGTCGGTAGCGGTCCCGCACCCGAATGGATCGGAATTTGCGATTCTCGACGCCAATCGGGTTGGCGTAGGAATGTCTTTTTGGCCAAACCAAAGACAAGCTACTCTATCTAGTTTTCAAATATGGTAGAAATGTTAACTCATGGTAGAAATATACAAATCGTCAAATAACTGTATTTCAGTTTATTTTGAGGTGCTCAATTGCTACCTTATATTTAAAAATGCATAATAAACAAGTAAATCAAACAATAACCTTAGGAAATTTGCATTTCAAAAACAATAAATCATACATTTTTCGTACCTACATACTTTTTACTTGTCAATCTGTTGATGTTGTCAAAGTCGACGGAATCATTGTTTTGTTTTGAAATCATAAACCCTAACAACAAAAAAGTTTATAGTTTTAACTCATAAAACACTCAATAACCGTAGCAGGCAGATCAATATTACTGTTCCTACAAATGTGATCAATTACCTATTCATTGTCTAAAAGGACTTTTATGTCCAAAACGACCGTGATGTCGTAGTAACCGCATGTTGCTTAACAACAAAAAGTTTATAGTCTTAACTCATAAACCACCCAATAACCGTATCAAGCTGATCAATATTACTGTTCCTACAAATGTGATCCATTACCTATTCATTGTCTAAAAGGACTGTGATGTCCAAAACGACCGTGATTCGTGGTAACCGTGATGTTACTTAAAATGCGAATGTCAAGCAACTTGATGCAAATCATATGGAAGACTCATAAAATTGTCAAGAGAAGAAGAAGAGAACTTATAATATAATACTCCATACAAGAAGCCAGCAAATGTGATTATATATATGAGTAAAACGACTTGGTGATGTCGCGCTAACCTCAACTCGCATTTTCAAGCAAATTGGATGCAAAGCATATGGGAAAACTCATAAAATTGTCTAGAAGAGAAGTTATAATAATACTCCATAAGCCAGAGAGTTTTCGTTTTGTTGTTGAACTCACATTGAAGATGAAGGCAAATTTTCAGTAAAAATATTCACTTATTGTATTGTATTCCATTAATGTCTATTATTCATAATGAATAATAGACATTAATGGAATGTCAAATTTCATGTTAAGCAATATCTTATTAATATTCCAATTAATTTCCTTAGGTATTATTTAAAAAATAATTTATTGTATCATACATAGCATTTGTATATCAGTATTTCTTTTAGATTACTTTTGAAATATATATCATATCTTCTTTCTTTGCATTATACATCGTTATTGGTAATCAGCCTCCATCCTATTTATGGGATGTTAGTTTAAATTAAATATCTACACCAACTCGACAGTTTATATAAATTCGTATTTTTCCCCGTATGTTAGCGCTAAATAGCTATTATTGAATGAGCAGACATTTCATATGTTCCGTCTCCTTTTCCTACCATATTTCACCCCCTATCCGTCCTTATCTCATTGACGAATTGACCCGTCGCACGAGCATTGTGCGAAGAACTTTTACTTGAAGAAAGTGTGTGTTGAGATTTGTTACGGGGGTGTGACGTGCTCTATGTTATTTAATTGAAAAAACTACAGAAACTGCATTGTTCTGTGCTATTTGTGACGTATTTGAGGAGACCAGGCTTGCTAGCCTATACTTGGGCAGCCGCCTACTGGATGTTCCCGAGCTACGACCTAGATTTCGTGAGTCCCATTTCCTCCTAAACTTTTTCCTGCTTATGAATTTGTCTGTTGGATTTTACGTGTAAGATTAACTTGGGGATCGCGATATTCGCGCATTCACCGTACATAGTAAAAAAATTGGCAGTCATAGGAATTGCCGATAGAAGTGAAAACTTATAAACTATATTATTTGTAATATCTCAATTTGTTTGTGTCGCAATAAAGACTATCTATCTATCTAACTCCGAATTTGATAGTTTACTTCGGAAACTACGGAAACCGGAGGGTGTGGCCATGGTCCCGAGTTTACCCGAAGAATTCTTATCATTCCCGAGCGTGACGCTAGAATTTAATTCACAGCCCACGAAAGATCTGTCTGAGGCTCGCCAAATGAATTTTTCACTTCAAAAATTGGCAGTCATAGGAATTGCCGGTAAAAGTGAAAACTTCTTTGGAAATAACGCGGGTGAAACCGGAGAGCATGGCTATGGACATCTAGAAATGCGTCAGCATTCATTCAGTCATAACCTCGCCCTCTGGTTTCACCCCCGTAGTTTCCAAAGTGAACTATCTAATTCTGAGTTATAAGTTTTCACTTATAACCGCATTTCATTATATCCGCAGTTCCTATGACTGCCAATTTTTTAAACATACAGAACATACCCTAAATGGATGCAGGCCAATTACCAGTAACCCTGTATATATTGTTAGCGAATTCGTGTTTTTGACTCAACAATTAATTAGGATTTAATGACTTTCGTAAGTTACGTATAAAAAATTAAAGAACTGTTGCCCACACTGGCAATCGTTAATATGGAAACTGCGCATGTATGTCAAGAGGATTTGTTCATGGAGGTGTAACCAGACATGATTATGTTTGGTCTCACTCACCCGCTGGCCACTTCTTCCTAGGTGCGAGTGCTTTTGACAAGTCGCGATCATTATAACCACAAAGATAGGTCAACCTCAATCGGCTTCTTTGTGGCTATTTGCACGCAGTACCACGTCGGGTAGTGCATGCGATTTGACCCTTTTGGTCATGGAATAGAGCACACTTTCCCGTGTATAACTGTAATTGTGCTTGGTAATCCTACTGCGTGAGCACGACATAAACGTTTCTGAGAGCTGCTGTGTAAAGACACATTTAACGTTCCATAATACGCAGAAACTAGCTTTTCGATGCTATGATGTGTACGGTAATAATAGGACGAGTAGTGAAATCACAAATCAGAAATCATTGAATTCGAACATGAATTAGGTATGTGAAATACCGAAATTTCTCAAGTTGGAAATAAACGCCACTGTGATAACTGTCAGGCTGTTGTATTTCAACAATTGTTCAACAACAATATTGAGGACTGTCCAACTGTCGTGAGGAGCGTGAGGTGCCAATCGCCATTATTGTTAAAATCGCCATGGTTGCAGCAGTTATTTCATCTTGGATAAATATTGGGATTTCAAAAGCAGTAATTACTCGGAGCCTAACTTTGAATCGTCGTCTTATCAAACAGCACCAACACCGTCGAAATAAAGGATTCCAAGAAATCAACACGGCCGCATCCACAGTGTGAAAAAGGAGCTCTTCCACACGTTACCTACCTCGGCCTTCGCATTCTTCCGCCATACGCTGTGATCGCCGACTGATTTACACGATAATAATTAAATTAACACTAGGATATTTACATTTGTGGTAAACAGTTAGTAGTAGTTAGTACTTAGAATAGAATTCGAACCTAAAAGCTTATCGCTCTAGTTAATTGTCTGCTTTGTTCCAATGGTACCAAATAATGATTGGAAATTAGGGTTTCCTGGTCATTTTCAGGTGGTGAACACACAAATAATCTAGATATACCTACACAGAATAGTGTTGAAAAGTAGCTGCTGCCTTGAATATTGATGATAACCTGAGACTTAAAATTGTACTATCCCAACAAGTACTCAATCATACCAGGAAGTTAAGAGCTCATCCAATGAAACAAACACAAAAAAATGTTAAGTAAAGTGGCATTCTATGATTCTAATTATAATCAACGGAGATCTCTACGAGGACAAAATCCACAGAGACTTCAGAGTTTCTATATTTATATGAACCAATCAATTTGTAAGATAATCTGTTGTCATATTTATATTGTGTCACTACAATCACAATTTAAAATGTTACTATGTAGATACATCACAACTTTTGATGTTAATCATCTAATTAATTATTGAGAAAATGTCTCCAGCAATAATAAGTGTCTGTTAAAATCAGGACATCCCTGTTGACTGTTAACTCAAAACAAGTATTTACATTGTTAGTAACTTACTAGGTAGGTATGTGGTTAGTATCAATTTATTATGTATGTTGACGGTTCCCATACTACAGTATTTTTGATTTTATATCGCAATGTGTACAGTATTGTCATATTTATGTTATATACTTATATATTATAATACTTTAATAAACAATACTTGTGTTGTATGAGAAAAGTCAAACTATTCTTGCGATACTTGGATGAGAAATTGGTTTGTTATTTATTTAATACTAAGATAATGGTTTGGCACATAAGTATGTTGTAGCAAGGTATCAGAATTCAACAAATAAAAATTAAGTTGGTAATAGTAAATAATTGTATTTCATTTTTAATTGAATTGAGATCTTACCTAAAAGTCTAATCATATGAACAGTACAAATATAAAATACTTAATACGAATTGATAAGTACCTACTATATTTACATAACTTCGTTTTGTCACTCATTGTAATTCAAAATGTACATTAAGGTGTTTAATCTGTGTGTACATTGCACACTACCTTCAGAAAACTGTCATTATTAGTCAATAATTAATTAGTTTGCTGTAAATTAAACGGATTTTACAGCTACCTCTCTATGACAACAATCAATCCTCGAGAAATCAGGATGTCAATAAAATACAAATTTGTACTAGTTTAGAGAGAAAGAGTACCTACATATGATATAAAAGTTAATTAACACTATCTTAAACAAAACATAAATATGTAGTGTACATATTCAAGTTTATGGTTGAGAGGTTTAATTGGGATGAAGATCATCAAACATAATTGTCTTCTCCTTTCTTGTCTATGTATCCATATTATAATATCAATCCATAATTTCACCAGGAAGCGAGCCTCCCAAGACTACAGTGTAATTAAGATTTTTCAAGTAAACTATGATCTATTTAATCCATACAAAGATTTAAATATCATAGTACTAGCATTCTGTATACTGGATTTAATTAAAGAGTCCTAAGACCAAACATGAGATTTTAAAAGATCAAGTAGGTAAATTACATTACAATTCATTTTCGTTTAAACGTATGTCATAACATCAGAGAATGGGTACAAAATAAAAACACAATTTACGGCTGCATTTAGTATTTATTATTGAAGGAAATAATTTATTTAATCTGGGGCACGGCAGTGCCCCGCCAAGTCGAACACGAAGCAAACATTAAATTTAAACCTTGATTGTGATGTATAGGTAGACAATGACTTATGACATTCCGCCAGTTTGCATAATACTTCATATCCATTCTTAAATTATTACAAAACTTAGGTCTGCCCTGCTTCACCCATGGTACATATAAAATATATCCTATAGCACTCGGAGACGTCTATAAAAACCACTAGATATGCCCTTTCAAATTTCAGGTGCATGGATTTATGTCATCATTGGGAAGAGTGAGCTCACTATTTCCATTCTAGTCGGTTGCAGGAAGCGGTGTACCCTATTTTTACTCAACACTATTTGTTGTTGTCAACAACCAAAATAAGTAGAATCACAGCATATCTCACCGCTAGCGATTCTAGGGATCAAGTAGATTGGTTGTGAGTAAGCCACTTACGCTACACAAAGAGACAGTTTATTACCAATTCCAAAGTACTCAGGGCACATTGATTGGTTTATATCGATGCTCGGAGACCACATACATTTCCAAAGTTGCAATTTATCTTACTTTGTGATTCCTGAGATAAGTGTTTTCCAATAAATTTTCTTCAATTTTATAATATTAGTCTAGATTCAATGAACTCTGTATCACTTTCAATTACAAAACTTTTGATAGCAGTTATATATTTAATTACTTTCAATGAACCTTTGTATTTAACTATACGGACACTATGTTGGGGGCATTACTTTCATGTATTGTATTGTTATGGTCTGAATTATCGTCTTCGTGGTTTGGTCACTTTGTATATACATCAGTCGTCTTTGCAGTATGACATAATACATCCCAAATCTTACTTTGCTTGCATTGCAAAGAGAATGTCCGTTTCAAATTATATAAGAGGTTCTGTTTTACTGTATTGATTACACGGCTAGGAGAGGTTAGTTTTCGCATTGCTATTCTTGAACCTTTCCGGGGCAGGATTCTCATACTTCTTGCCACCGAGCTCGTTCTCTTGTTGAATAATATGACATGTTTCCATTTATTACAAAGTTTACCACTAAAACAGATCTTAAATATATTTGAAAATTGTAGATGTAAGCAAACAAAAACAAAAAACAAGACCAGTGCTGCCAGTCGGGTCTTGTCAAAAATTTGCTGAAATATAAAAAATGAATTTTTTTAACCCCCGACCAAAAGTTATAAGTTTGACGTCAATGTCTGTCTGTCTGTCACCGTAGAGCTCAAACGGATGAGCCGATTTCGATGCGGTTTTTTATATTTGAAAGTTAATATCCGTGCGGATGTTCTTAGCTATGTTTGGTTAACATAGATTCAAGATGGCCGCCACCTCAAAATGGTAGACAAAATATTTCTTCACAACCTACCTCAATATGGGTATCAAATGAAAGGGCTTGACTAATAAAATACTATACACTATAAAAAAAATCTAATCCAAGATGGCCGCCACTACAAAATGGCGAATTATATTATTTTTTCACTACTACCTCAATATGGGTATCAAACGAAAGGGCTTGTCTAGTAGAATACATTGCACTATAACAAATTTCAAATCCAAGATGGCCGCTTCCACAAAATGGCGAAATACATTTCTTTTTTTCACAACTCCCTTATGGGTATCAAATGAAAAGACTTGACTAGTAGAATGTTGTACGGATAACAAATCTGAGGTAGGCGGGGCTAGTCAATTTTTTAATTTTGTTCTTGTTGTTTAAGAAATTACCTTTTCATTTTTTTACTTGGAAAGGTACAAAAGTTGATAGAATAGAATATTAGTTGTATTGACTTGCAGAAATCGTTGAGTATTTGAGCACTTGCCCGCTATTTGTAAATTATTGTTAATTTACAATAAAATTGATGCATTAAGTCAAACGTATATCGAAATATCGCAAAAATTTGGTCCTGTAAATGCGCGCGTATGTGCGCGTTTTATGAATTTTATATACACTACATACTACATATTTATGAATTTTAATTTCTTTATTAGTTGTCATACTTCCAAAATTTATATTTTGTATAAACAACTAGTGAACCTGAGATATACAAATAATAATAATATATACGAGTACGTACAATACAGTCTACAATTCAAGATTTCTATATTAAAATTTGTGAATTTGTAGCATCTGCAAATATTTTTTTTACCGAGTATTACCTGTATGTTTGTTTGCACCATAGGTATAACTATTAAGTAGGTAGGTATAATAACGGATTTTAGTACAAAGTCCGCTATTCTCTATAGTTTGTCAAATACAAATACAAAAATCTTTATTGGTAAGATAAGGCCTTCAATAAATAAAAACAAAAAGAAAATAATTAAGAAGTGAAAAAAAATGGAAAAGAGAAATAAAAAACTAATCTCCGAATAACCCACCCCTAAAAGTGAGAATAGGGACCAAAACGTTTTACTGCAGGGTACGAAGCTAGTTTGTTCCCTATTTGACTAATGTGGTCAAAACGAGCCCTCAAAAGAACTTTTTTGAATGCTTCAGCAGCTTTGTTGAACGCTTTCTGCTTTTAGTGTAATAACTCTTGCCTTACGCTGTCAGCCCAGGCTAGGTCTCACGTAAACGCTTCAACATTTTAGATTGAGGACTATACCAAGCGCGAGCTTTGGTGGGTAATAAAATACGCATTTTTGAATAGACAAAAGTTACAAACCCACAAACACGTCGTATTTAATGTATGTTATTAGTATGCTAATGTTTTCTGTCCAACAAATCTCCAAAGTGTTCTTGAAATCCTATCAAAAAAACAGGATTTCAAGAAAAAAAATGGCAGTCATCAATCATACTTACCGATACAGGTGAATACCAATAACTCAGAATTTGATAGCTCACTTTGGAAACTACGCGGTTGAAACAGGCGGACGTAGACCATGGCCATCTAGATCATCCGAGTTTACCCGATGATTTCTTTCATCCCCGAACATGCCCTAACTAATTTTTCGCCACCCGTAAATCCCCCCAAAAATTGTTTACCCCATGACTATTGAAACCCCCATTTTTAGGAAGAGTCTCCCTAATCTGGCAACAAGCATTATTAATGGCTTAAGACATAGAAAAAATAAGCTTACGAGAATGAGCCGTTTTCCGGCGAGATAAAAAAAATGGTTCGAAAAAAAGGACGATAGAAGGCGCTTGTAAGTTTTAGATTGCGATGTCAATGTCAAAAGCCACTGAGCCACATAGTGAGGTCCACTGGGAACGCTGAACTTAGCTAGCATACCTGTGTCGAACTAGTTCGCTCCCATCTTTCGTTCGTTCGGTCTTTTTTAAATATTTTAGAAGACAATATTGCAATTGTTTTATTCATACTGCGTTCCAATATTTAACTATTTCATATAATGTAAAATACAAAAATTTCACATGAATTGAGAAAAGTTCCGGCTGGTCTCGTCGGGAGAATGGCAACTGCCGATTGGTATCCTATCGTTTCGAAGATAATAATATGTACGTAATGCCGCTAACTTAAAACGGAAAACTTCGTGACGAAACCGACATGTACCTAGAATTCTAGAATCCTAGTCATGACTGTGTCATCAGTGTGGATTGGTACACTGCGCCAGCGTGGTGGATTATGGGTATGACTCTCTCTTTGCAAAAGAAGGCCCGAGTCCCAGCAGTGGGAACAATTAGTGGGCTGCTTATGCTTTTGCTACCTGACTGTAGATGTCTACGATTGTTGTTATTTGCTATTGTTGTTGTTGTGTTGTGGGTTGCTATTGCTTATGAACATCTGCAAATTTGGAAACGCTTTGTACATGCATTAAACTTCAAGAGAACTATAAATTGTCTGATTTAAAAATTTCATCTATCTCAATATACGGATATTGTCCAAACCTTAGATTTGGATAGAAATGTTAGACGTAATATAAGCGCCATCAAACATTTCTTCGTTTTAATCTCTTGAAAATGTCTAGAAAATCTGTATCTAGAAAAAAATACGTGGTAGAAATGATACTTTAGGAATGCTTAACTTTCTTTTTACTGTCGCTTTTTCGTTTCAATGATTTTCAAATCACAACGCTGCTAAAGAAAAGTTCACTACAAAAATTCGAAATATATAAAATCGCTGAATACAATTCGTAACATACAATTCGGGTAAGAGCAAACTAAATCAGTCAGTTGACCATGCGGCATTACTGAACAATAGTGGATCGCCGAAAAATAACGGTCACGGAACCAGATAATCGATGAGCTAATTCGCATAGTTCACTAAAACTTAAGGAGCTGTTCTGTATACTCGTGGTTTGGTAACTAATGTCCCAACACTATTAATTTTGTATTTATTCCTGGCCATAGATACCACAAAACACTAGATAGATACCACAGACTAAGTAGAGAGAATAGATACTAGTCGTTCAGCCACAGATAAATATTTTCGTATCAGTGTTGCTGTTTATATTTTTGAATCTTCCTTTTACTTGTGCTTAGTTTGTGTCTCTGCATCGAGAGTTTTAAAGATTTTTATTGAAAATCGAATGTGATCAGTAACGATTTTTTATTCCATTATCAATTTAATTGACTATTTTTATGCCCAATATTTTAACACTAAAAAAGAAGAAAATTTGATTTATAATGAAATTTTTTATTCGAGTATTTAGGGTTTATAGAAGGTAAACGAACCAAACACATCAGCTGAGCTGAGAAGAAAATTATAATTTATCTAAAATAAGTGATGTGTTCGGGAAACCTCCAACAGTTTTAGTTATCGCAAATAATTTAGATTTACACTTTATCCCTGAACATTGGGAGGGGCTTCATAGTAATTACACTTTTGAGAGTCTATGGTACAGACAAATCTTTTTGAAATTTCACAACGCCATCTAGTGCGTAATTTGGAACAATTTTTGTCTCGTCGGAAAACGGCTCATTCTGTTAATGGCACAGATTAGCAAGTCTGCGATGGCAAATTCTGTTAACACAGATTACACACCTCCCTGATAATGAATGTTGTTTATTTGTAGCGCCACCTATTGTTGAGTAGTGATTTTAACATGAGACAACCCATTCAAAACATATTAATAAGTTATCTATTTTGATAAACAGGCGTTTTCAGAGCACAAATTAATTAATATTCTTATCTTAGATAGGATAATTCTTAACGCCGTAATGTACAAGGCATGAAGGCAATTCGAAATTTTTAGGCTGCATAAGTACAATGGAATTTCTTCTACGGCTGGTAGCCCTGTCTACTCAGCCTGTGATGGTGTGATTTTTGATCTGTGATGTATTCGTGCAATTCATCCGTTCTTGGCGTTCTTCCGTTCAGTGTATCTGTTGTGTATAAGTGTATGTGGAATTTGGATTTTGTAAAAAACCAATAAGAGATACATTTTAAGGTACTTTTTATGCAGAATAATGAGTGAAAAACAATCTTTGAAGCGTAAAATCTCCGAAGAAAACGGCAATGAAGCTCTGGGTAGGTTTTTTTTTAACCTTAAATGTTTTTCGAAATGTTTGCTATCTCTACATAAATCTCTTCTATTTTACAGAACCCGCTAGCAAATCTAAACATATACAATGCCCGTATTTAGATACCATCAATAGACATGTTTTGGACTTTGATTTCGAAAAGCTATGCTCAGTTTCGTTAACGAGAATTAACGTTTACGCTTGTTTAATATGTGGAAAGTATTTCCAGGTACGTCAATATTATCTTACTACTTAGTATCATTAGATCATCAATATAATACATCATATCAAGAATAAGTATCTTTAGTAATATAAAGCTCAAGAATTGAAATGTTTGAACGCGCTAATCTCAGGATCTACTGGACCGATTTCAAATTTTTTTTTACCATTGGTTATTTAATTTGTCCCTGAATGTGATAGGCTATAATTATTAGTATGCAGTAACATAGCTTTAACTCGTCAAACGGTGTAAAAACTTTGTATGTTGATATATTTGTTAGAATATGTACATGTGCGATTCTGTGATTATTAATATTATTTTGTAATTATGTGAAATGTCACAAATTGTATCATATTTTAGGGCCGAGGAACCAACACACATGCCTACACACATTCTGTAGCTGATGGCCATCATGTATTTCTGAATCTTCATACATTGAAGTTCTATTGTCTGCCAGACAATTATGAAGTTATTGGTAAGACATGTTACATTTATACCCAGTATCTTAACATTGCTTAACTATAATAAAAGATCCAGTTCATGATGTTTGTCCCCTCTTACCATGCGAACCATTATTCACAAAAGTTGGCATTAATGTCTAATTTGGTTCAAGTTGAGAGATACAATAATTTCATTTTGATTAAAAGTCTCAATAATCTATAATAATTACCAATAAACTGATTACTAATGTTGATTGTTGTTATTGATCGTAAGTTTCATAAGGCTTACCCAGATGGTGGGTCAAAAGGCTCCATAAATTAATTGTTCACCCCAAAAGAGATTGGGACGGGTTGCTGGTAATAAAAAAAATTGGTAGACACTTCTTCACATAACACCATCCAGCCCAACTTTAAATTTTTTTCAACAACCATTCTTGGGAATCTCCATATGGTGCATCCTGGCAACAACAACTTACCTAGGTGCCATCAGGTCAAATGTGTAATCTCTACTGGGGAGAGACATACTCTTTAGGGAGGACTACTCCGCTGATAGTTCTATCTGGCCAAGTCACAGTCCAAAATTATTCCAGTAGGGCTTGTAGAGCCCAGATTTCAGCAAAGATCGTTTGAGGCAGAAGAGAGGAAGACTTTCACTCACTTGCGGCAGCAGAAACAGATCCAATTGTAGTAATGTATATTACGCGATAGATATACTACCGATAAGATGACAATGATCCGCTTATTTTTTTATTTAATTTGACATTTCTTATTCCAGATTCATCTCTAAATGATATAAAATATGTTTTGAACCCAATCTTTACTCTGGTTCAGATTAAGCAACTAGACACTAACACTAAAATGTCGAGAGCTATTGACGGTACTATGTACATGCCTGGGATAGTGGGTCTTAATAACATCAAGGCTAATGACTACTGTAACGTTATTCTCCAGGTAAGCCTTGAAGCTTGTGATTTATTTGTAGATACTTTGTGTCAAATATTTATTTTTGAATACTAGGCTAACAGTATTACCTGATATGCCTAGTATTCAAAAAGTATCTTGTGTAGTAGTATCTTAGTGTTGAAATAATAAAATTATGTTGTATTGTTAATTGCAATTGTAAACTCTGTTACTGAGAGTGTGATGTGCAGTGTTTGTCAGTGATGATAGTGGACAGTCAGTAGGACAACTGGGATTTATGATGCCAACAGTATCTTTGTTAAGGTTAAGTTACATACTGTATAGTGTATACCAGTAACATGGAAGATATACAATACCTTTCTAGGAACAAACAATACTCAAATCTTGTATTCTGATAAGCTTATCATATTCCAGTGCCTATCCCAAGTGACTCCTCTACGGAACTACTTTCTGCGTGAGGAGAACTACTCAGGCGTGAAGCGTCCGCCCGGCGACTCGCAGTTCCTGCTGGTGCAGCGGTTCGGCGAGCTGCTACGGAAGCTGTGGAACCCGCGCGCGTTCAAGGCGCACGTGTCGCCCCACGAGATGTTACAGGCCGTCGTACTCTGGTCCAAGAAGCGGTTCCAGTTCATCAAGCAGAGTTAGTCTTAGCTTTCGACTCTTTATATTTTACGACTGGCAACTATCCGACGACACGACTGGCAAGTGCGCGGGGAAGTCGTTGCCTAGTAACGGCGAGCTAGGGTCACGCACCACTTTTCGGTTATAATTGGGATGACGACAGGATCAATAATATACCATTCTAATTAGTTCGTCAGGTAGGTTATGGAAATATATAGGGCACTTTTTGTTTTATCAAATTATAAAAAATTTACAACGATAAAAATCATCAAACTTCCGGAGTTGGGGTTGTGACGTCACTCTATCGTAAAAATCGTACCATAACGTGACGTCACTCGAAACTGCTAAGCACTGTATCTTCGTCATTTTATGTTTGTCAAACAAAAGAAATATACGTGTATATATTTTTTTAAATCTTACGGACGGACTAATTATTATTTTTAGTCGTCTCACCTATTAGCGCTTTCAAAGATGAAATAAATGCACGTGATATAACTTATCACTACACGTAAACGTTTAGGGGATGCTTCCATCGCTTCTAAAATGCTATTAATAAATAAAATAAATAAAATAATGTGCCAGTTAGGCTTGAAACTGGGCGAAACAGCGGCCTGCTTATAACGCTTCCGTTACAGTATGGAACAACTGAAGTTTTTAAATACAAATTATTTATTAATAACGGCAAGTTATAAAGGAATCAAATAATTTTCTTCAAATTGATCACCTATTTATGTATTGCTTTTCTGCTCCAGGTGACCCCATAGACTTTATGTCTTGGTTTCTCAACTCCCTGCATATAGCTCTCAATGGCACAAAGAAGCCAAGCAGTTCTATCATATACAAATCCTTCCTTGGGCACATGAGGATATACACCAGGTAAACAGAAATAAAATATTTATGTACTTCAAAGTATAGTTGTATAGAATACAGTAAAATGAGAAATTTATCCATAAAATTTGCTAAGTATCTTGTAAATATCTTGATAATAACTATTCTAAATTAATGTTGAATCTTGATTTAACAAACATATAATATATGCTCATTAAATCCTTCAGGTTTACAAAATAAGTGTACCTACTTCCAGGAAACTACCGCCACCTGATGCTGAAGAAGCAGCAAAGGTGGACTTGAACAGTGAAGAATACAGCGAAATGATCACGGAATCACCGTTTCTGTACCTTACGTGCGATCTCCCGCCGACGCCTCTCTTCACTGACGAGTTTAGAGAAAATATCATTCCACAGGTATAACTTTACTAAATCTGAATCAACAATCTATCTGTGATCATATAAATTGTTGTCAAGAACTAGTATCGAACTATCAAGAAATAAAAATAAACAGATACGCAAATCTTCAATTATGTACAGCTGAAGATAATTAAGTTGTTAGACCATTTTGGAAGGATTCAATTAGCTAATATCTTCTTTTATAGTTTGTTATACGAAGGGCACTGGTACCTGTAGCACAGTTTCTTAAAACTAGTATAGGTATCAGTCAGTCTCAGTAGGTGTAAATTAGAACTTTAAAAATACATGTATTCTCCTTACAGTTGTAATTTAGTTATAAGCACGATGTAAATTATGGTCAATAAACGATTTATTATTATTATAATATGAACAGATATGGATACTGGTAAAATTATCTATTTAAAAGTTGGAAAAGTTATCTTTCTGTTGCACTATGACATTATTTTTAGTCCAATATTGTGTCTTTTAATAAGAGATAAGTTTAAGAACATTACCGACACTCTCAATGTTCAAACACTGGACGCTGCACTGGCGAAAATTGTGGTGTGGTGATATTACCGAATGGAAGCCATAAGAAAAAAAAGAGAAGTTTATATTAAATAAATAAATAAATATTGGTGGACAATTCACACACAACACCATCTGACCCCAAACTAAGCAAAGCTTGTGTGATGGCAGCCAGATAGCTGATATAATACTTATATAGTTTTAAATACATACTTATTATACATAGAAACACCCAGACACAGTGCAAACATTTGAATTCATCACACAAATATTTGCACTGGGTGGGGATCGAACCCACGACCCTCGGCTTCGCAGGCAGAGCTACTACCAACTAAGCCACTAAGGCAGTATAGAAAGGAATTCAAAATAATCACAATATCATATTATAGAGGTAGAAACAAAAATGAAATGAATGGAATAGGAAAAAATTTGTATTTACACTTTCTGAGCTAATAAATATGTAGATTGCTCTGATGTACCTCATTAAATTAATAATTTCAGGTGAATCTCTACCAGCTTCTGGCGAAGTTTAATGGGCAAACTTCAAAAGAATACAAGACATACAAAGAGAACTTCCTGAAAAGATTCGAGATCACCCAACTGCCTCCGTACCTCATTCTCTACATTAAGAGGTTTACAAAGAACACATTCTTTGTGGAAAAGAATCCTACTGTAGTCAATTTCCCTGTCAAGTAAGTGTTTAAAATGAAGACTAGCACTAGCAACTACAATTGCCTTCACTCGTGTTTTGTCGAAAATCTTGAACTAGATTTTTAAAAATTAGACAAAGGACACATACAGCAACAAATGGGTCTTCTAAGCCACTCGCTGTCAGATACATAAGCTTTAAAAATATAATGTGTTATTGGCAATTTCTGCATGTTTCATTATTTGTGTTGTGTGGTTGTACTTCAGGACTTTTGATTGATAATTATTTGTACTCTTTTCAGAAACGTAGATTTTGGCGATATTCTAACGTCAGAAATAAAAGCTAAACACAACAACAAAACTACATACGAATTAGTTGGCAACATCGTTCATGATGGTACACCGGAAAAGGGAACCTACAGAGCTCATGTACTGCATAAGCCAACACAGCAGTGGTTTGTATATTATCATATATTTGTATCACCTAGATAGACCGACGTTACCGCCGCCGCCAGCCGCCAAGTAGTAATGGGCAAATATTACTGTGAACCAGCTTGAAGGGCAATGTTTGCAGTGAAATTACAGGGATAAAGATAAAACATATCAACAAGACACCAATAACATGACAAGCGCAGTGCGGTGCTAGGTTATGATTTTGACTGTGGTCCAATAGCTGCGTGTCACTGCGGTGTTAAGGGCAGACATGTTGCTTACCTTTAGGCACATGACGGGCTTGTCTCGTCACTAGATTAAAAAAAAATTAGGTTAGGTGGCCATAGGGACCGCCTGTAGAAATTAAAACTTATAACTTAGAAATTTCGGTATTAAAACAGCACTAATGTTGCACAATATGTCACCTGTCACAGGTAATAAATACTGCTATTATACATGTCGGTGACGCGAAATCATGAAATCTTATAACTCATCAAAAAGCGTCTAACGCGCACGTCCCGCTCCGCCGTCGCAACATTAAGGTCTGCTCCCGCTACCACCCGACAAATAAAACATCACTCAAATATGGGCTTCATGTCTTGACCGTTACTATATAGATTACGTTGACAACATTTCAGACGGCTCGCCGACAGCGAGCTTACTGACGTAAGACTGCTCGTTAGTTGACGCCTCGCCGGCCAGCCGCTGTAAAATGAGCGCGCGCCCTGCGAGCTGTGCAGGTTCAGAGTCGAATAAGTGGGCGCAGACCTTTTAGCACATTAGTGACACGATCCCATAACATTTTCCCCTGCAAAAAGTGCTCAAAGCGGCTTAAGAAATTTGACCTTTAGATTGCACAAAACTCGGGCAAATCACAACTTAAGACAATAAATTTATCTTAATTTCAGGTATGAAATGCAAGATCTACATGTAACCAGTATTCTACCACAAATGATCACTCTTACAGAAGCTTACATTCAAATATATGAATTAAAGCAGGACTGAAATCATTAGGATGTGAGTAGTGTAAATAAAATGTAAATTAAGACATAACTTGCGTGAGTAAATAAAACAAAAATACTATTGCCATTTCTTTTATTTAAATGTTATGTCCATTATACATTAAGTTTGCTAAGAATTCCATTCAACACTCATGGCTCATGGAATGCTCGTTGAGCTTAATCATAAATACAATGCATTTTATAAATACTTGGTAAGTAAATATATTATGCAAAATTACATTTCATTTGACACAAATTACCCATTGATCCAATGTTAAAAAAGGGAATAGACATTGGAAATATACATTTTGCATACCCTTAATGCACCTGTAATTCTTTCTAACAAAAACTCTAAAAATATATTCTCCATCACTACAAAGGTCAAAACATATTTAGTGGTTGCCATTCCTTATAAAGTAACTCAATGTTTTGCCATAGAAATCACTGCCATCATTAAGTTTGGGACATGCTGATGTTACATAACTGTGTATAGTCAATATTACATACCTCTAGTAAAGAGTCCATTAAAAATGTTTTTTACCTTTGAGCACAGTAATAGAAGAAAGTTCTAGATTTTTTTTTAAAATGTTTTAGGAGTTTTTGGTAGAAGAACAGTCTACATAGGATCAATGGCTTTCTCCTTTCTTTCCAGCTACCCTCTTAAACTCTCCCATATTTGTGGTTGAGATTGGAGATCCATAGAAAGCTAGGTGATCAATTTGCGTAACATCACCACCAGTTTGGTTGTCCTTAATAAACAGCTGGACATTTTGAACATTCTGGAATTTCACAAACTTGAGAGGGATGGGGTTCCCTTCTATGTCATTTGGAGAGACCCTGTAAGAAAAACAAAGTTATAGATAATTTGTTTGTAAAGGCTGAGAATAAATGGGTAACCTGAGCCCAGAACATTTTGACTTCTTGGTAACAGTGCATATAACATAAACATAAAATAGTAACACAAGATTATTATACCTCGATTTTTTTTAAATTGAATTGCTTATTTTTAGTGATAGGTAAGCAGCTGATTATTATATGGTTTCGAAAGTTGTGCTTGTCCATAATTAATTATATCTTTAATGATTTGTCTGTCCAGTGTGTATTACAAGAACAAAATTAAAAATTTTGACTAACCCCCGACTACCTAGGATTTGTTATCTGTACAACATTCTACTAGTCAAGCCCTTTCATTTGATACCCATATTAAGGGAGTTTTGAGAAAAGAAATGTATTTCGCCATTATGTGGGAGTGACCATCTTGGATTTGAAATGTGTCCTAGTGCAAAGTATTCTACTAGTCAAGCCCTTTCGTTTGATACCCATGTTGTGGTAGTAATGAAAAAAAAAATATAATTCGCCATTTTGTGGTGGTGGCCATCTTGGATTTGAAATTTATTATAGTGTATAGTGTTCTACTACTCAAGCCCTTTCATTTGATAGCCATATTGAGGTAGGTTGTGAAGAAATATTTTGTCCGCCATTTTGTGGAGGCGGCCATCTTGAATCGATATTAACCAAACATAGCTAAGAACATCCGCACGGATATTAACCTTCAAATAAAAAAAACCGCATCGAAATCCGCCTATCAGTTTGAGCTCTACGGTGCCACAGACAGACATCGACGTCAAACTTATAACACCCCTTTTTTTGGTCGGGGGTTAAAAATTGATATTTGTGATTAAATGAATATGATTACAATACCTCACTTAGTGATTTACTTATCTATTTCTATAAATAATGTCAGAATTCTTGAGAATAATTAGCACACTTTAAGCTACAAAACCGAAGTTTAGTTTATTCAACTTGTAATTATACTCATGAAGTGTTGACCATAAAACAAAATTACTTACCATAGCTCTTGAATAGGGAGAAAGGAGGCAGCCTGGTCAAAGTCGAGAGTTCGTGGTTGATTGATGAATAGTTTAATTGTTTTCGGCCCCTTGTCTGCTGGAGCTTTTACTTTTAGCGAATGAAGTTTCACTAACTGAAAATAAATAATAATTAACTAGTGAACTTTGACGATGCATGAAATTTTAGGTGTAACAAAACATTATTAGGAATACTGAGGCATTAACTTGTACTAAGCAAAGCTTGTACTATGGTTCTCAAAGTACAAGCTTTGCTTAGTATGGGGTATATTTTATCCATACAACGCATAGAACAATAAATAGCATATTATAATCTTATTCCAGACTGTGTATGTGACTGTGTGATGAGTTCCCAATTTCAACAATTTCCATTCAGATGTTCTGATGTGATTGAGCAACAATCATTCTCCATTCATCATCATCATCATCAGCCACAAGACGTCCACTGCTGAACATAGGCCTCCCCCCTAGATTTCCATAACGAACGGTCCTGCGCAACCTGCAACCAGCGGTTTCCAGCGACCTTTGTGAGGTCATCTGTCCATCTAGTGGGAGGCCGTCCAACACTGCGTCTCCCGGTTCGTGGTCGCCACTCAAGAACCTTTTTTCCCCATCGGTTGTCAGTTCTGCGAGCGATGTGGCCTGCCCATTGCCACTTCAGCTTGCTTATTCTTTGAGCTATGTCGGCCACTTTCGTTCTTTTGCGAATATCCTCATTACGGATTCTGTCGCGCAAAGAGACTCCGAGCATAGCTCTCCATAGCTCGCTGTGTGACTTTGAGCTTCGTTATGAGACCAACAGTGAAGGACCACGTCTCAGTTCCATAAGTCATCACTGGCAACACGCACTGGTTAAAGACTTTCGTCTTTAGGCATTGGGGTATTTTGGACTCAAAGATGTGCCGAAGTTTCCCGAACGCTGCCCATCCGAGTTGGATCCTTCGCTGGACCTCTTTGTCGAAGTTGGATCTACCTAATTGGATCTTTTGACCCAGGTAGACGTATTCGTCAACAACTTCGAGTGTGGTATTCCCAACAATAACCGGTACAGGTGAGACATGAACATTTGACATGACCTTCGTCTTGTCCATATTCATCCTCAAACCTACCTGTTGGGATACTCTACTGAGGTCCTTGAGCATAGCACCGAGGTCCTCCATCGACTCCGCCACAATGACTATGTCGTCGGCAAACCGAAGGTGAGTGATGCATTCGCCGTTGATATTGATGCCATATCCGTTCCAGTCCAGTAGCTTGAAAACATCTTCCAGCGCGGCAGTGAACAGTTTCGGAGATATAACATCTCCCTGTCTCACGCCTTTCTGTAGCTGGATATGTTTTGTGCACTGGTCCTGTAATCGGACAGACATTGTGGCTTTGCTGTAAATACACTTCAACACTTCCATATAGCGATAGTCGATGCGGCATCGCTGGAGAGACTGAAGCACTGCCCAGGTCTCGATGGAATCGAAGGCTTTCTCATAGTCCACATACGCTATACATAGTGGCCGATTATACTCCTCGGTTTTCTGTATAATCTGCCGAAGCGCATGAATGTGGTCTATGGTACTATAGCCTTTTCGGAAACCGGCTTGTTCGGGTGGCTGGAAGTCGTCAAATCTGCGTGCGAGACGATTCGTGATTACCCTCGAAAACAACTTATAAACGTGGCTCAGAAGTGAGATGGGTCTGTAGTTCTTCAACAAGGTGTTGTCACCTTTTTTGAAGAAGAGCACCACCACACTTCTGCTCCACGCTTCTGGCGTACTACCGTCAAGTATGACGGAATCGAACAGCTTCTGGAGGACTTTAAGTACCGGTTTTCCACCCGCTCTTTCGTAGCGCTTCTCAGAAGCTCAGTCGTAATTCCGTCGTCGCCAGGTGCTTTGTTGTTTTTAAGTTGTTTGAGGCCATCCTAATCTCATACAGGCTGACTTCTGGGATATCTTCGGTAAAGTGTCGGGTCAGCTTGGCTCTGGGGTCTTTGCCATGCTAACGACAGGTTGTGCTTGCGTAGAGGTGTATAACTGTTCATAGAACCTCTCAATCTCCTCCAAAATCTCAGGCTTCGACGAGACAACGTTACCACTATCGGTCTTCAGTTTGGTCAGCTGACTTTGCCCAAGAGACAGATTTCTTGCGAACACTTTTGAGCCTTTGTTCTGCTTGATCGCTTCTTCAATACTCGAAGTATTGAAGCAGCGTATCGCGCGTCGCACACAAGTAGAGATCTGTCTATTGAGCCGTCTGTATACCGTCATGTCGACCGAAGACTGTAACCGCATATCTCGTCTGACCGCCATAAGATCTAGAGTTTGATCGGAGAGCTTTTGGGTTCTGTTTTGGCGTCGGCTCTTATAAAATTTTCTGCCAACAGCATGAACAGTTTCCACTAGCCTGTCGTTTATTTCGTCCGCCGTTACGCACTCATCTAAGGATTCGAAGCGATTTTGAAGTTCGAGTTGAAAGTTATCGGGATCTTCGATCTGAGCATAATTTGGTCGGAGCGTGGACTTCATTAGACGTGATCTTTCGAGCTTAATGTTTAGATTCAGCGTGCCTCTTACAATACGGTGATCGCTGCCGGTCTTAACCCTGCTGATCACAGAGACGTCGCTGAATATTTGCCGTTTAGTCGTCATAATGAAGTCGATCTCATTTTTGTGGAACCGTCAGGGCTAATCCAGGTCCACTTTCTTTGTGGCTGTTTCTTGAAAAGGAGTTCATCATAAAGAGGCTCTCCTTTCCAAGAAATCCGCTAGACGTTGCCCTCTTGGGTTCCGCTGCCCATATCCGAAATTCCCCACTCTCAACTCATCACCGCTACGTTTGCCCAGTTTCGCGTTGAAGTCTCCCATCACAACTGTGAAATGTGTTGGCGAGACATGTATGGCTTTGAGATGTCCTCATACATGGCCTCAACCTCTTCGTCGGGATGTGTCGAGGTCGGTGCGTATACTTGTATGACCTTCAATGAATACCGGTCGCTAATTTTAAGTACAAGGTATACCACCCTGTTCGACACACTCTCGATCATTATCACGTTGTTGACGAGAGACTTGCGGACGATAAACCCGACACCCCTTGGGATTGTTGATCTCCTCCAGGTAGTAGAACAAGTTGCCGGATTCGAAGGTTATCCTGTCCTCGCCCTGTCTACGGACTTCGGATAACCCCATGATATCCCATCGCAACTTGTCCACTTCTTCTTCCAGCTCCACAATCTTTTCGTCAGCCCTCAGCGTCCGTGCGTTATATGTTGCCAGGTCGAGTCGTTGGGTTTGGTGGCGGGGCGTCTGCCGGAGATTCTTCGCACCCCATGCTCCGCCGGAACCAAGGCTGCCACCAGCGCCTGGAATAGCGGAGCCGCCGGGGACTAGGGGCCGTTTTCTGGTTGTGATTTTCATAGGGGGGGTGTTTGCCATAGTCACCACGCTTGGCAAGCGGGTTGGTGACCGCGGAGCCAGTCCTTTGCACCGATGACGCCGCTGCCCGTCATCGGCCTGGTCCATTTAGGACTGGCTTTTAAATGGATATACCGCCATTGGTTCGGTCGTCAGAGCCTCGTTAGTTGGCAGCAGGGCGTACCACGCGCAGGAGAGGTTGACATTTGGGGAAGCTAGATGTTAAGCGCTTCCCCCTTACACCCCATTCTCCATTAGTAGGATAATTTCTAAAATTATGATTGTTTTGTTCAATGAAAAGTAAAAAAAATATATATTTTAAATACCTGATTAAATGAAATATTTATTATCAGCTGCTCATCACAATCACTCTGTAAATATCCTCCAGCACCAGTGAGGCAGTGTGCCATAGGATGGTCATCAGATTCATTAAGGCACTCGCATTCACTCTTCGTTATGAATGTGGTCAAGTCCATCTAGAACAAAAAGGAATATTAAGTAATGTGACTGGAAAGTAAAAAAAAACATTTTTATGTTACAAATAAACAAAGCTAGCTATGAGAAAGCCAGCGTGGAGCTAAATGGAGCATAGTTCTTCCATTTTTCTCAATTAGAAAAAAAAATTAATTAGAAACTAAATACACTCATAATAAATTGAAACTACCTAATTAGATTTTAAATGCGGTATCTGAGTTCTCATGATGATGAATATGTATGTTTTCATATTAGTGTTATCATAAAAATGGGAGAAATTTTATTCTGCAAAGGCATGGTGAGATAAAAGTTAACTAATTAATTACTAACTAATTTGTTATTTCCATACTCAAAATACTTGTAACTCTAATGATATGAGTAAAAGTATCACAAAGGACTTCGGTTTTTTCCAATGATAAACCAGTTATAACTCTATAGGGGTGACTAATGTAGGTATTTTGCATAGCTGAACTACAGCAAACTTTGTACTTACATGACCCGCAACAGCATTGTCATCATCACCTGCATCTTCAGTGCCATAGTATTGTCGCACTTTGCTTTCAAGTGTTGCTGAATCAGCACCTTGTAGCCGATCAATCTTTGTCTGGAAAAGTATAATAAATGCCATAAATGATAAATGGATCAATTCGGTGTAATTTTCGTTAGGTACTTCAAGGTCATTTCATATTCGTTGTTACAGTAGGTAGTCTATTTGTTATATGAAAAATACTTACTCGGTTCCTGTAAAAAATGAAAGTAGGCATGGCACTGACTCCTTGAGCTCCTGCAGTCTCCGCGCATCTGTCCACGTCAACCTTCAAGAAAACTGCTCTAGGATATTTGGCAGGCAGTTGCTCGAAGAACGGAGCGATTCTTTGACACGGTGGACACCTGAAAATAGAAGAAACAAAGCCTTGTACCTCTGCTGGTGCACCATGACTAGGATATTTGATTATCGGAGTAACTAGAATTTACCAAGTTGCTGTGAAGTCTACAACAACAAGTTTTGTACCAGCGCTGGCCATTTCCGATTGGAAATGCGTCTCGCTTTCAATTACAGTAGCCAAGCCCATTATTGTAGCGATAAATGCAAATTGCTGACGAAAAATAAAATTGAAAACAATCCGTAGCCTGAAGACTGAATGACACTTCAAAATGGAGTTTGAAGTTTTGCAGCTTTGAAGAATGAAATGAATGAAGACAGATTGACAGCTCTAACCGGTGTTGCAATATTATAATTTGGCTACGACTTGTCTATGATTGCATGAATGTAACTCTAGTAATTAAATTATATTTTAGCGTCATCTAACGGCAAGTAGATGATGAGGCGTGTTTTGAATGAAAAATAGGTTGGAGCTTTGGTCCAAGATAGTTCTAAGTTTTGCGAAAGATGACGCTAATAAATAATTTTTGTTAATTTATCTCCAACAAAAAGAAACATTATAGTCATGCACCTCTTTCGAAACTGGGAACTATCTTTTAGATTTACTCAATCACACATAGATACCAGATACCGAAATAATTATGGATTTACAGTTATGTTCCAAGAGGTCCCAAGTATGTTCGCGTTCTGAAAACACCTCATTTATAACCAGTTTCATATTATTCAGAGGAATGGAATGGTCGTTTTCCGTAGAAAAAAGTTCCTGACTTCGTTTTAGATGGCAGTAGTGGGGTTTTAGTCTAATATCACAACCACTTTTTGTAAAATTCATATCATACATTCGTCTTCTAAGAAATTGATCCACGCCTTGGGTGTATTTAAATGTTCTGTTCCTATCCTCTGCAAACGAAGTAGTAAGCGGCGGGACCACAGATCTGACCCGTCACGGGGGCCCAGGGGTATCTAGACTCCAGACGTTTGCCATTCACTTACTTGTAGTGGTAGGTGGTCACGGCGTATCCTGGGTTCAGGTGCATAGGTGACGGGACGGTGATGCGCCATTGGTTTCCGGTGCATCACTAGACCTAAATGCGGGATTTCCGTCCCCAAGGGAAGCAGGTTCGCAAAGTTGCCCGCGCGGCGGTAGGTTAGGGTCGTTAGTCCCCAAGCCTCAAATTCGACTCAGACCCCGTAAATAAGGTTAGGTTAATTTTGAAACCCTCCCGTAGGCTTCCCGCATTGACAAAGTGGAGGGCTCTGTAGCCGTGGCTTGGTCATCCACAATGAAGCTAAGAGAAATCTCGAGGTGGCGCTGCTCGTCTACGCCTTGCCTCCAAGCCGACGACGATGTGGCCATGTAAGTTGTACGGTGTATGCGCAACTGAGGTAGGCCGCAATGTGGGAGGGGTGAGCGTCGCGGCTGTGGTGTGGATGCCGCAGCAAGAGAGACTACTAGTCCGATTTTGATGTAGTTCTCAGTGATGGGTTTAGTTTTGATTGGGGCATGTTCTTAGAAAGATATTACGGTGACAACACACCATGGGTCGCTGCAGCAAACATTGTTTGTGCAAATCTATGTTGCCATTTTTTCCAAAACTACTTGTCTGATTTTGATACAGTTTTTAGTGAAGCGTTTAGATTTGGTTGGTGCATGTTTTAGATAAGTGTTACTGTAACAACTTACCAGGGGGCGCTGCAGTCAACATTTTGTTGTGCAATACCAAACATTTCAAAAATGGGTTTGTAGTTGATTAGTAGCAGCATTTTCGAAGTTAGCGGCATTACGTACATTACTTCGAAAAGACAGTGGTGTGCGTGGGAATTGAACCCAGGGCTCCGGAACGGCAGCCGCCGTTTTCCCGACACGACCAGCGTAACTTAATTGATTAGTGAAGGTTATTATATAAGCGTTACGATACCTACTCGTAGTAGCTCACTAGGTGACGCTGCTCTAATATATTTCATCAGTGATGGATTTGAGTTTGAGTCACGGGCAGTTTTTACGTTTCATTCCGTTATAATATACTAGCGGCCCGTACCGGCTTCGCTCGGATAATAACCTAGATAACAACTCCACCGCCATCTGCCGATTTGTGAATCTAAACCAACCAATATTTGTATACCCAAACGTATACAAACAAAATCATTCAAATCGGTCCAGCCGTTTAGGAGGAATTCACTTACAACGAAAAGTGGCATTGATTTTTATGTAATTGTTCTAGTGGCCAGTTCCGGCTTCGCTCGGATATTGTCATAAGAAGACTATTAGTCAAAATAAAAACTATCCAATCTTTCAAGTTGGCTCAAACTGCACACGGTGTGCAAATTTAATTAAAATTGGTTAAGTAGTTTAGGAGTCTATCGGACAAACATTGTGACAGGAGATTTATATATATTAAGATAGATTTCTTTAGTCCCACATTTTTTACAGTTCGGTCGCGCAGCAAAATCCCTATGGAAGGTACATCGTTCCAACAACTTTAGAAATTAAATGAGCAATTTGGCAAATAGAGTGCCCACAAACAAATAAAGAAACAAGAACAACAGTCCTTCGTTCCGTCTACTAACAACTACACACTCCAACTACTCGTTTGCCGATTGATACATTTGTGTAAATTGGGTGCCAATGCAGTATTATGGTGACATGGTGTTGATCTGAAGATGAAGCTGGAAAGTGGCTGAAGGAACTTCGCAATGAAACGGCCTTTATCGAGTTTGGGTTCGTTTGACAAGTTAGTTTGCCTTTCAATAGTAACCAGGGTAGTATGACAGAGCTGGAAGGTGGTGATAGGAAACGAGGCAGCCCCATCAAGTTTGATTCGTTTTGACGAGTACTTTATTTTTTAGATGGTTACCACAAGGATCTGATGATGGAACTGGAAGGAAGTCGAGTATCGGCTCGTTTGAGTGGTCTTGACCTCTTGACGCACACCAAATGGTTTTCATCTGGCACCAAAGTACGTACTTTGGTGTTAGATGGTAACCAGGAAGCTGGAAAATGGCCACTTTTTGAAGTGAAAACTTATTTTGCCGCGGCACAGACTGATTTTTCGTGGACTGTGAATTGAATTCTAGCGTCGCGCTCGGGAATGATAAGAAATCGTCGGGTAAACTCGGGGCACATGGTCACGCCCTCCGGTTTCACCCACATAGTTTCCAAAGTAAGCTATCAAATTCTAAGTTATAAGTTTTTACTTCTATCTGTAGTTCCTATGACTGCCAATTTTTATGTTCTTTTTTGTTCACAAGTAATAAAAGCTTGTTTTTAATTAGTTTTTTTTTAGTAAAACTTGTAATGTAAAATAGTCTAGTATTTCAACGCCTCTGAATTTGTTTGAACTGATTTGTGAATTTTATCAATCTGATATGTCTACTAGTTTTTCTTTATATTTTTTTGCTGTCATATTATGATCTCTTCCTCAATCAGTGAGGACTCCAGTACAAGTAAAAGTAGTAATCTCGTTGGCCTTGCTACATATTACAAATAGTTTAGAGTCCAATGTCACACGGAAGTGAGTGCTCTTGGTATCTGCCTTCCCAGCTTCCGGTGGAAGTCTTGGATAGGTGGTTCAATCAGGGTCCGCAACTTTAATTAGGTGCATGTTATGTACCAACGAATACCTGCAACCATGCATAGAAAATAGTAGGTTGACTTTAAGTAAATAACAAATAGTTATAGGTTTAAAAAGTTCAGAAATAATGTTTTGTTCCCCAAACCAATTATGGATGATCCCAGATCGAAATAATAATATATTTATCTTTTATTTTAACGACATTCTTTATCACGAGTTACATACTCTGAGCCGATGGAAGCTAGACCCAAAACAGTGTAATAAGACTTTTTCCCCACACTCCTTCCTATAGTTACAGGCATGTATGAAATTCTTTCTACAGGGTCCACAGATTATTCACGCATTTTTTTAGCATACGCAGTGTCCTCTTAGGAAGACTCACATTGTATCTGACCTGCCAGACCCGTTACTCC
Source organism: Ectropis grisescens (assembly GCA_017562165.1). NCBI lineage: Eukaryota > Metazoa > Arthropoda > Insecta > Lepidoptera > Geometridae > Ectropis > Ectropis grisescens. Next base: position 8,915,419 of record CM029781.1, on the reverse strand, counting down.
TCCTGCCATTTAAGTCAACCCAAGAAAATAATCTATCAGTAAAATATGATCCACTTCGTCATTGCAATAAATAGCTTTAATTTTTTTTAAATAGAGTCACTAAAATACCATGCATCTAATGTGGAGCAACGCGCCTGTTGCAGCAACGCTGACCGCAGCAGAGCTATTTAAACATGAAAACTACAATGAGGCGTTTTCCAGATGCAAATTGTCTTGTCAAATAAACTATTTTCGTACAAAAAATTAAACCGACTTCGAAACCACAAATAGGCACTCAAAAGCGAAAAATAAACTAAAATCATTTTATAAGCGCTACTCACTCATCTATTTGAAGTCGGTGCCAGACAAATCTAACAGGTAGTGGATAGATATACTACTTACCTGTGCCTACTTACCATGTGCGTAGGTACATAGCATCAATCTACTAACTTTCTGACCTGACTGGCACCGACTTCAAATAGATGAGTGAGTAGCGCTTATAAAATGATTTTAATTTATTATTCGCTTTTGAGTGCCTATTTGTGGTTTTGAAGTCGGTTAAATTTTTAACCCCCGACCAAAAAAAGGGGTGTTATAAGTTTGACGTCGATGTCTGTCTGTCTGTCTGTCTGTGTGTGTGTCTGTCTGTGGCACCGTAGAGCTCAAACGGATGGGCCGATTTCGATGCGGTTTTTTTCATTTGAAGGTTAATATCCGTGCGGATGTTCTTAGCTATGTTTGGTTTATATCGATTCAAGATGGCCGCCTCCACAAAATGGCGGACAAAATATTTCTTCACAACCTACCTCAATATGGGTATCAAATGAAAGGGCTTGAGTAGTAAACTACACACTATACACTATAACAAATTTCAAATCCAAGATGGCCGCCACCACAAAATAGCGAATTATAATATTTTTTTTCATTACTACCACAATATGGGCATCAAACGAAAGGGCTTGACTAATAGAATACTTTGCACTAGGACAAATTTCAAATCCAAGATGGCCGCTCCCACAAAATGGCGAAATACATTTCTTTTCTCAAAACTCCCTTATATGGGTATCAAATGAAAGGGCTTGACTAGTAGAATGTTGTACAGATAACAAATCTTAGGTAGTCGGGGGTTAGTCAAAATTTTTAATTTTGTTCTAGTTTTGTACGAAAATAGTTTATTTTACCCTTTTTAGTGTACCTACAAGAACAAAATTAAACATTTTGATTAAACCCCGACTACTTCGGATTTGTTATCTATATAACATTATACTAGTGAAGCCCTTTCATTTGATACCCATATTAAGGGAGTTGTGATAAAAGAAATGTATGTCGCCATTTTGTGGTAGCGGCCATCTTGGATTTGAAATTTGTAAATTTTTTTAATTTGAAAAATTGATACCCATATTAAAAACATCCGCAAGGATATTAACCTTGAAATAAAAAAAATTGTATCGAAATTGGCCTATCCGTTTGAGCTCTACGGTGCCACAGACAAACACACAGACAGACATCGACGTCAAACTTATAACATCCTTTTTTTTGGTCGGGGGTTAAAAATATTTTTTGTTAATCCATTTACACAATTTCATGTTGACAGGATCGAGTTTCATAACTTTTGTGAAATCTACAACTACGTCATCCAGAAAATTGTACGCAAATTTTAGTATATGGTTCATATTTGAAAAACCACCCAACCGATTTCAATAAGATTTATATGGGACAATTCGGGAAGCATACCCATCCGAACACAAAAAGAAATTTTAAAATCGGTGCAGAGGTTATCGAGAAATCAGGTAACATACATTAAAAAAAACATAGGGGTCGAATTGATAACCTCTTCCTTTTTTTCGAAGTTGGTTAAATAGTTCTAAATTTTGCCAAGTGTGCCATTACTGCTGATTTTTGTGGAATTTCTCTAATAAAATAAAACAATGGCGCCACCTATGGTGAAATTGACAACTGACTTTGACAGGTATGTATTTTTGCATGTTGAAAACACCCCACTGCACTGGGCTCAACCAAAGATATATGTGTAGGGAATGATTATTATATCTCATTGAAAAAATTTAGATTATATATTATATTTATACTTGACATTGGCGAAATTGTGAGGCTTAACCACAATAAAAACCCATAAGCCAAGAGTTGAAGTTGAAGATTATCTCTTTGCCCTGCAATTTCTCTGGAAAAATTGCCCTTCAAATCTTAGCAGAGTACAGTTTACACAACACCTAATGATTGATGATAGAATATCGTTTAGTAGTAGTTTAACAGGGATTGACACTTTTTGGAGTTTCCGCCTCGGAAAGTTATTTGTTACCTATTGGTTAGTTATAGTTAGTTGCCAGTTATTATTCTACCGCCAAGCAATAATGTGCAAACATCACTGTATTCCACTTTACAGAGCAATGTTTACAGATAAATTATATATATATGATAAATCACCTTATATCTCCATTTGACGCGCGCAGTGCAGTGCCAGTGCCAGGCAGCAATTTGGACTCTTCGTATCTTATCTTATACCTTAAACGAGCAATTCTTGTAGGTGTGTATATATATATATTCAGATTATATATATATATATCAGAGTCAACAGGCCCCGGTTCGAATCCTGATGGTTACATTCGGGTTTTTTCTTTTTGTTCTTTTTTTTCTGAGAAATTCTTATACTTAAAGCCTTTTATAAACGCATTTAATTCGTATCTAAGTAGGTCTAAGTAAGTCATCACTACGGAATTCGTACCTGCCTAAATATCATTTAAAAAAACCCGAGCAAAGCTCGGTCAACCAGGTACTGATATAAATTTGTGCAGCTCGTGGCAATTGGAGACGTACTCGTAAGATCGAGGATGGGCTGAGTGGCGTATTATAGGAGAGACCTATGTCCAACAGTGGACGAATACAGGTGGTGATGATTATGATGTATTACATAAATTTGTAGTATTTTATACGACATTCCTTTTTCTTAAGTTCTCCTTAATTTTACAATTTCAACATATAAAATACAACATAAAAACATTATAAAAACCTAAACCTATATAGCCGCAAGCAGCGGGGCAGGACCCAATCTGTCGGTGCGGTGGTTAGGGCTGCAGAATGGGGAACCTTCTCACAATACGTGCTGAGTCGAGGATGACCGCCTTCTGCAGCTGATATTTGATCCAACTCAACCGTCTAGCGAAAATCTCTTAAGTAGCCCTATAATAGGTGCGCATGCAGTTCTCATTCATTTGCCGAGTCCATGGAATGCGACGTACAATAACATCGGTAGCGAGAGTCGGGCGCGAGACAGGTTTCCTCACAGGCCACAAGCGCGCAGGCAGCGGCAGACGGCCACGACGTCCTGGTCTTGTGAACGGCGGGATCCGCGTCGTGTCCTCGTCACTCGCCGAAGCACTGATTTCGCAGGGAGCCACAAAAACTTTATCCACTGATGACGAACTCGGCGGCGACGGAACACGAACTGGTGACGATGATCTATACGACATTACATTTTATTACGAGTAGTTTTGTCAGATTTGTTACACTGCAAGACGATGGTATCCTTATATCTATCTCGTTTTAAGCCTTAAAAATGTAAGGTTTAAAAATTACGATGTTTCCTTCACCGTTAATATTGCAAGTGATAATATACCTATAATATATCTGCACCATGGACGTATAAAAAAATGTCCATGATCTGCACTTGGAAAAATACTCAGAAGTGATGGCGTTATACCCACCTTTGACGTCACGTTTATGAACCGAGTAGAAACCTACACTAGGCAATTAACACAAAAATATGATGAACTAGATGAAATACATATAATTTCATTTGAAAGTCGTATACGGATTGTCACAAATTAGAAAAAAATTAAATATAGTAAAATATCAGACGAATAAAATTCATTAAAATTATATAATTGCTCTATTAGGCACTTTTTGGGTTTTTCTTTGTAGAAGACTGCAGTCTAGCCACAGATTTGTACTCGTATATCTGTCATTTAGGCTGGCGCTCAGCGCTAATCCAGAAAAGACGACCAAGAAATTAAGCCTAACCCTATCTAGTGTCCCCACTAATATTATACCTACATGTCAAAGTTCGGATGTTTATTGCTCAATCACGTCATAACTTCTGAACGGGTCGGGTTGAAATTTGGAATACAGTTAGATTAGTAGTTTTTCTTTACACAGTGATTATAGTATGGAATAACAGTTGAGCCACTTTTTATCCCGAAAAAATAAGGCGAGCGAGAACTACGTGAGTAAAACCGCGGAGCTCTGGTAGTAGATAATAAATATAGAAATCACATTTTAGGATCTAATACAAGGTACCGCAGAACACTTGAGTTACCTTTGTCAAAAATACCAAGTTATCAAAGGATTTTTTTTGTAGAAATAAGCGTACAGTCCGACTGATGGTTATGGAATTAAAACTATTATACATCTCACAAAAATAAATATATTATGTGCTATTTTTTGTGAGGTTTTTGTGTCAGATGTTTTTTTTTATTTAATTGATCAGGATTACCTACACTGAGTAACAAGAACAAAATTAAAAATTTTGATTAACCCCCGACTACCTCAGATTTGTTATCTGTACGACATTCTACTAGTCAAGCCCTTTCATTTGATACCCGTATAAAGGCAGTTGCGAAAAAAGAAATTGTATTTCGCCATTTTATGGAAGCGGCCATCTTGGATTTGAAATTTGGCATAGTGCAATATATTCTACTAGTCAAGCCCTTTCGTTTGATACCCATATTGTGGTAGTAGTGAAAAAAAATAATATAATTCGTCATTTTGTGGTGGCGGCCATCTTGGATTAGTTTTTTTTATAGTGTACAGTATTCTACTAGTCAAGTCCTTTCATTTGATACCCATATTGTGGTAAGTTGGGAAGAAATATTTTGTCCGCCATTTTGTGGCGGCGGCCATCTTGAATCAATATTAACCAAACATAGCTAAGAACATCCGCACGGATATTAACTTTCAAATAAAAGAAAAGGCATCAAAATCGGTTTATCCGTTTGAGCTCTACGGTGCCACAGACAGACACACACACAGACAGACAGACAGACAGACAGACAGACAGACAAACAGACAGACTGACAGACAGACAGACAGACAGACAGACAGACATCGACGTCAAACTTATAACACCCCTTTTTGTGGTCGGGGGGTTAAAAATTGTCTAAAATGGCGATTACATGTTCGGTTCTGTTTCCTGTATGTATTCCATAGCACCTATTCCATGTACATAAATTAACTGTTCATATTGCACTAATATTCCGCTCATGTCGTCCCATAAGTTAGGCTTATCTGCTTTAGTATCAATGTTAACCCAACGCAGCACACAAGTCGTGTAACACTTACTTTATTTCGTACTGTACTTTACCACAATAACAATAATGACTGAGTATCTTTCCTATGTAAACGAGAAATTTCAAAATTTGATTGTGATAAAGTACTAAATCGCTCGTGTAATTTGTTGAACAAATAGCGATCGAAATCTCATTACGTGACGAACGTAATTCGGTGATTATCAACGTAATCACGCCGAGAGATAGTTTGTATGTGTGAACGCTGCTTTACTTTAATAACATGTTTAGTAATGACATTATTTTTCTTAACCTGCTTTAACCAAATTTTAGTCGTTCCTTAACGGGGTTAACGTAAGTAGTTATCTATAGGATAAAAATTAAGGTCTTCTCAATCTGTGACCGCTGATATGAGCGATTATAAGGTGATATGAGTTTCATTATTAAAAAGTGAAACGTAATATATGTAACGTTTACTCTACGTATGTGCGTACCAAAGTATATTTAGTTCTTAATATTAGGTTAGTAGTGTCCTGTACGTACTGTATTCGCTAGCCCAAAGCTCTGTTTGGAGCTCGTATTCCTAAAAGATACTTTACCATTACTCTCAACTTGAAAACATCTATGTTGTAAGTCTTTATCCGATAACAAAATTCTAATGCCGATAACGCCAAATAACAAGTCAAAATAAATTTGTAATGTCACCTAAATGCTAACGCATATTTGACACCCAGGGCACCTTATTTCCAGTTATTCCATTAGCGATAATATGCCATTGGAATATCAATACGCCGACTAGATTCATAGCATAGTTTAGTTCATTTAAAGACCTATTATTCGACTTCGGAAATAAATTATACTATCAAATGGACCGTGATATGAATTTGGCAATCACATCCCTACGTGACGAGTCCAAAGAATCATTTGGACACGAATCTGTGTCCATGTTTGTCCTAATTTACTAGATTTTAAATTGAAATTCGGCTCGAGTTCCCCTGGGACCGTCCTATACAATTCATTGTCTGACCTAACGGTACTCGACGCATACGTTCTTGCATTTTAATATCATATTTTACTGTAAATAAAGGCGGCCCTCGAATTCAGTCATCGGTATCGGGCAGAATGAATAATGTAGAGTTTTTTTAATAATATCGAGTGATAGGACGAGCAATACTAGATATTAATCTATAAACTTTGTATACGATTTTTTGCAAAATCATTAAATTAAATAATTTATTTTATATATTCGGGTCATATTATAAATCTGAAGAGCTTATTTGCTTGAACGCGCAAATTTTTACGTAAAAAACAAAAAGAAATTGCTGAAGATGAAAGCCACCTTGGAGAGGCCAGACGAGGCCTGTTAATCTGACTCCAATTCCCCTGGAACAGTGTCTCTAGGAGTTCTATCCCGGCAAAGAGGTTTGCTTCGGGGTTATATCCTGATCTTCCCCACAATAGATTGCGGAAGATCAGTTGCCAAAAACCCAATTTTGCTAAATCTTCTTAACACCGACAACTACATTTGTTGACTTGTTTTATGGCTAGGAAAAAACAAAAATTTTGCGTAACTTTATCACATAATAGGCATAAGACAAGTTCTTTGTAGCTTGATTTACATCATGTTAAATCTATTCGCTTGTGTAAATGTCATACGGGATCAAAAGTTGAAAGATGTGAAAGATAGAAAGTATTCGGTATAACAATAGGTCAATGAATTTTCAGTCAAATTCTTTTTCTCTGGTTCGAAATCACTTCTAACAAAGAAATAGCCCTATTTACAAAATACTATGCCTTCTAGTTACGAAAATTATAATATTATGATCATCTATTTGGAACAGTCTTGCTACAAGGGTTTTCTCAACAACATGCTTCTTGTTGGCAAGAATAACATCTTTTGAGCACCTCTCTAGCAGCGAATAGTAAGTGAATAGATTTCCCGATGCCCCTTATTTTTCCAGTTGACATAAAGTGTGATGATAACTCACGGTTCTGTACAAAAAAAGAGTTCGTTCAACCCTATGATCCGTGCAAGGTGGGTTAGAATCAGAATCATCGCCCTTTACTTTGAAGGACATCCATAAGATATGTTTGCAGCTTACCACCTATCATCCGCATCTTTGCCCTACAACGAAGTATTTTTTATAGCAAATAAAAATGAAAATATACTTCGTTCCAGGGTCTGCATTCACCGTCAGAATGTCGCATTCTACATTGCGTTAATTAAAACTGATGAGTCAGCATCACCTTGAGCATCGGTGCAACTCCTGCATACATTATAGCATCTCATATTGCAGAAGCTATTGTAGTTGTCGAACAATGAGTTAGGACACCTACGACCTACGTACAGTGAGAGCTAATGGCGCGAGGGCGGTAGTTTCCTTTGATGTCTGTCGAATTTGGATTTGGAACACATTGAGGTGTTATACTGCTAACAGAATATAAAATGTAGGTGTAACCAATAGCCTCAAACCAACGGTGGATAAAATACAAAGTAAATTAATCAATCGGTTTCACACTATTAGCACAAAAGTAGTGTTACGATCACGGATATCGAGTTACGATGGTGTACTAACGGGTTTATTAAGCAGTCCATTAATTGGTTATGTAGTATTTAACAATTTCATTCAACAATTATTGTAATTGTTTATTAATAAAATTGCGCCACTAGTTGTTTTTTTTTTTCATTTTAATTACGACGACGACATGACTTTTTCAATTTTGTTTTAGATACCCAGAGTATAACCTGCCAGTGTTTTGGAAATTCCGCTTCTTTATGGCGATCTTGACGACGTGTTTGTTTTATAAATTTATAAAGTAGTTAGTAAATTTCTGTTATGTTATAAATAAACTATATTTGTATTTTTTAATATTTGTAAGCACGGTTTTATATCACATTGTGATTCTTATGATAAAAAAATACTATAACAAATATTAAACCACCGCGGCCGTGGTATTAATGCACATGCGAACATCACACATGCAATCTTTTCCAATTGTATAGAGCATAAATAGAGCTTAAAATAAGTAAAATGTATGAACAATAAACAACTGGTTCTCTTAAGCTGTTTTATATCTAGTTGATGAGTTCTTTCTGTGGCATTAATAAGTAACTTTGAAGCAAATAATCTTTAAAATTGTGTCGAAATGAAATGTATACGTTACAATATTAATGCTATGTAGATACTCAAATATGTAGATTTAGTAATGCCAAATCTTAAAATAACAGCTTGAAACTCAATCAAATTAACTCATAACTCGTTCAAACACACTGTGACTTAATTTCACATAATTACAGCATACCTATTACCGAAATCTCATGCTCAAATAGCTGCAGGCATATTTGTGTAACTGTACATAACTGTGTTATTAGCAGCTTTGGTCCAGCAGTATCTAGGCTATGACATGAACTGGCCCGCAATGCAGTTGGCCTTGGGCGATGACGTCAGAAGGAAGCCATTTGACCAGCTCAGTCACGACGTGTTAGTCTCATACTTAAATCTAGATCGAAATGGCGTTCTGACATTCACCTTGAAGAGCTTCCTTGTAGGTACTTATAAAATACTGTATCCTGAACTTTAACAACATCAGGTAACATCACTAAACGTATTAGATTACTCTAAAAGTTTTACATGATCATCGATATACTTTTTGGTCACTATTATTATGATCTCTATTTTTTTTTGTTATCTCGCAAATTTAAGTTTCATGTTCACACTGTCATTCTTGTAAAAATATTCGTTGAGCAATCAGAAGAATGAAGCCGTTGAGCAACAAAGATAGTCTGAGCAAAGAATGAGTTATTTTATTTTGATACCACTTTGCAAAGACGGACGTTCAAGTTCAAGTCATTTTGATGGAGTCTTAAGGAGTTTGGAGGAGATTAAGAAAAACTCGTATTTAACATGTCTGAGTTATGTAACTGGTATCTTACATAATTCATTTTTATTTCAAAACCCTAAAAATATAACACACTATTCTTAGACTCTTGGATAAAAAACACGTAATACAAAATTGTACTTAAACAAATATTAGAATAGGCTCTCGCAATGTTCGAGATGAACCAACTACTATTTGCTAACGACGGAAGGCGCGATCCCTAATCATCATAACTTCATTACAAATGTCATGTCGACCTGAATACCTACATATTTGGCGAACCACAAGCTCGTTGCCATCCAAGAACTTGATCCTCACAGACTGGATAAATGTAGAATTATGTTAACGAGTATTATTACAAAAGAATTAATTTTAAAATGAAATGAAATGTTGAGCTTTCCGAACACGTGTGTTGACTAGGTACATGTTTGATATTCACGTTTATCATTAGCTACTTGTTTGCAATATTGTCTACGTTGTGTATAGATTAGTAAATTAAATACTTATAGTATCTCTGTCATTCTGAACCGGCAACGTGGCTCACTTCGTAGTGGGTCTGCTCACTGAATCCGTAGGACGTGGGTTCGAATTCCACCCAGGTCAAACTTTTGTGTGATGAGTAAATAATGTTTTGTTTATTCTGTATATATGTCGGTGCTCATTTAAATTATGAGTATGGTTGGGGTCTGTTTGGACTGAATGTTATTTTGTACTGAAACCGTAATGAACAAATCTTAAAATGAACTTTTCCCATTATGACTGATTTTTGAAATGTACTTATTCTAGTATGCCAGAAATAAAACTGTCAAATTGAAGTACAATTAGTATCATTTTATGTTAAAAGCTTAAAATGAAATAAATACCTGTGTTTTTAAAATATTGTCTGTTTTTCGGCTATCTGGTTTCCTATTACTTGGCAACTTTTCTTATTTTGAGGCTAGATGGTGTTTTGTGAAAAATGACGTTGATTATTTATTTATCTATTCAGACATTTAAACTGAAATACTGTAAAGTATTACAAAAATCCGTTGATGTAGAATTTCTATGATAAAGTGACAAACACGTACAAAGACAATCAGGAAATTTGCCACTGTGACCTTTTAAATATGAGGTTTAACGTTTAGCCGTCGAACCAAAATACTTTTGGCGTACACTTGAATCCTCATCGATACACGAGACCTTTAGAATGGTATATTTTATGCAGATGTAACACATCTCAGTCGCAGTACATATAATACCTAGTATGGACCCTTTCGACATGCGATACTAAAACTTGATACGCTAGTAATAACAAAATATATCGTGACTAGATGTCCGCCCCGGCTTCGCCCGTGGAACATATATAGCACTCATCGAGATCCCGCACATATCCAACGGTGAAAAAATTTTAGAAATCAGTTCAGTTATTCCTGAGAATATCGCTTTCAAACAATACACCTCTTCAGCTACCTGCTACGCCACCTGTCGGAAATTGGTCGTACCAACTCAGAGATTAGCAAAGGTTTTATATTCAAGAGGTATGTAATCTGTGATATTCAATGACGCAATCTTGACACATGCTGTCATGTGTCATGTCAAAGCACGAAACGTACGAAAACTCTCAAAAAGGAATATTTTTTCCCGATTTTGTTACATTCTTGATTCATGCTCCGCTTCTATTAATAGTAGCGTTATGTTCTATAGCCTAAAACCTTCCTCGATAAATGGGCTATCCAATAGAAAAAGCATCTTTCAATTCGGACCAGTACTTCCCGAGATCCTAGCGTTCAAACAAACAAACTCTTCAGCTTTATAATATAAGTATAGATAGTATAGATATAGATAAAAAAGTACTTAAAAACGAAATAATTAAACTAATCTATTAAAATACAAAAAAATGGTGATACCACTAATAATAAAATAGTACAAAAAATAGATACCTTTAACATAAATAAATATACATAAATATATAATAGATATAATATCTACATACAAAAATACATTGAAGATAGATAGTACAGATAAATATATGGTACGATGTAACATCATCTTCCACGCACGCACGCTAGCATATGTACCCACATAATTATGTCAAGCGTTGTGTTTTCAAAAATATACTGCGTGATTTAATTTGGGAAACTGTACAACAGCCAGATTCAACCAACAAGTGCACTTTTTTTTGTTAAAAAACTGTTTTGTTGCTTCATTTTCAGTTTTTTTTCAGTGCATGTTGTGCATTTAGCAATCCCTATCTATAGTTTATCATAATAAGATTAAATATTCACAAATATAACAAGTAAATAATGGAATTCGTATTTGTTACAATAGAACATCATAAAAATATGCTAATCTGGTTGGTGTTTGGAGTGAAAAAAGATTTGATATTGTGTTGATTGTTGACTTTTTAAAAATAATTTGAAATTAGTTTTGACCTACGTCAGTATTCTTAATTACAAGATATTAATCGTGGTTATGTAGCGGAACGAGTATTAAATCAATGATTAGCATACCTACAGCATGAGTAGACCATTTTACTGTTCCTACTGCTGCGATTCGAGGCCTTCTTCCAACCCACCACGCTTAGAATGGGCAGATTGGTGAATAATGCGTATCCTAGGGAGATGATTTTCTTGGAACATTCCACGTTTCGTCACGATGTTTTCTATCACCGCTTAAGCCGGCGGTGATCACAAACTTGTACATATATACTTGGAAAAATATTTAGAGGTGCCGGCGGGATTAGAACCTACGACCTCACGATTGTGAACTGGCTGTTATACTCGTAACTAGGCCAATAAGAACTAAAACATAAAATTAATATTAAAACAGGGTTTGGTCTACGCATTTTCACAATTTTTTTACAACTGACTTACTGTAACTGCTTGAAGGGGCCTCTACCACCTATCTGACATTGGGTTAACGCTGAAGGTGCAAGACCTAAAATTTCCTAACCTGCATTTCTAATATACTTACGCTTAAAAAGCATACATCTGATACCTGTAAGAAAAATCGAACTAGCCGAATATGTTATGTCCTTACCGCTTTTATTCACGTCAAGTGACATAAATCCGCGATGCTCCCTCCTTGTGACGCAACCTGCCGCGCGCCGGCGCAGGCACGCGTTGCGTAAAAGCCTTTTTAGCATGCTGTCTGCGGAGCTTTCTCGCCAAACAGCGGTTGGCAAAGCACCCGGGGCTTTTGTCAGATTCGACGTAGGTAGCCGCGGAGGCCGTGAAATCGACACATCTGCGCTGTTGTCACATCTAGGGTGACGAATCGTTCGCTGTAACTGAGGTTTGCGGTACCGTTGCAGTCGTGATTTTTGTCTTGGATGCAACCTAATTTTGTTGTAGTTTATTTTTTCCTGCAAAGAACATCATAGAGCTACTGGAGATATAAAGTAGCTTTTTGTTCCAAAGATCTATATATTTATCTATTTATTAAAACGTAAGGCATAACATGTGTACCTCTTTTTTTTGGACAACATTTTTGCACACTGATAGTTTAAATAGAGAAGGAGTGCAGAATGTTTAATATTTCCCTAAATTATTCATAAAATATATTAAATCAATTAAAATACAGTACACACACTGTATTACTGTATTATGGTGATTACGTATTTGACACACACGTATTATTAAATACCTACTCTTTTTATTAAAGTCTGTCATCAAATTGAGAATTAGTTTTATGGTAGAATTTTGAGAAAGAAATAACATCATTTTAAACTTTATACGTTATAGGACAGAGTAAGTAATCACTACGTGTTATAGTTAAGCTTCGGATACCCTAGTGTGGTTCCTAGCCTAGCCCCCGGAGCGCTCAAGCGCACCACTGTCTTTTCGAAGTCATGTGCGTTATGCTGCTAACTTAAAACGGCGAAGGAAAACATCGTGAGGAAACTGTCATGTACCTACCTTGAATCTTTCCAGGTCATATGTCATCGTGACCAACCTGCTCAGCGTGTGGTCTTGACTCTCTCCTGCGAGACAAGGCCTCGAGTTCCAGCAGTGGGAACATTTAGTGGATTGCTTATGCTATGCTACATTATGGTTGGAATAAATAATACGACTAATACTTTTTACCTACTGATTTATTTTTGCATGCACGCTTTTTACAACCTAACCTAACCTAACTCTGCGGGAAATAGGTTTGAACTTGTGTTGGACCGTCGTCGGCGTCCTTCAACGGCCGTGTGAAGAGTTTTAGAGTGATTAAAATAACAAAAACAATAATTACTACTCTCAGTAACGAAGTAATTTTATATTTTATCATCTTCATCTATAGATATACTGCAAAGATTTGTCTTAATGTCGGACTGTCCCACTAGTAGATATTGCCTAACTTAAACAGTTCTGGACATAGGGACATTGAATTTGTAAAATGTCGTCGTAATAAAATAGGGACGTTGATTTTCTGAAAACTAATGTCTAAGAGGCTCAGTTTGGTTCTGAATACATATTCTCTGCGCCTCGTGGTGCAACTCGCGGCTCTACAACCAATTAAATAAAGAACAATGGCAAAATAATAGTTGACATCGTTGATAGCGTCTAGAAATAACGCTGTATTACGATTACAATATTAATACCTACCCTAATAACTATTGGTATTCATTTTATTTTATGTTATGGTAACATCGGAAATACTTTTGTCGCTGTCAAGTGTCAAGTTCGTTGCTCCTGCGCTTTTCGTGTCGGTTTGTTTTCGTATTTGAATATCTCATTATAATTATTTGACTTGGATTGTTTACCGGACTGATATTCCCATCGTTTTATGTGACTTGTGCGTGCTTAAAGGCACCTACATATTAATCTGGTAATCTTATTTGCTGTTAGAATAACAAAACAAGACCTCAGAAAAAGTAGTTTTCTTGTTGTGAGAACATGACGTCTCGACGTACAAGTGTCAAACCAATGTCAAACCTACATAACCTAAAAAAAGTTTAAACCTAAATATCTTTTTTTCACGGCCCTCTCAAGACAAAAATCTTTCCATATATTACTCAGGGGCTGACGCTCAACATTTTAAGATATTTTTGATGTATAGACGCTATCATTTCGTATCAACTATTTTAAAGTATGAAAGTCTGCCATTGTTCTTTCATTTAAAATTCGTTCAGCTATTATAGAGATGCATGGAAATAAACATACACACATACAACTACACGAACTTTTTTACCTTTATAAAATAGCTAGCAGCGTCCCGTGGTTTTACCCGCGTAGTTTCCGTTTTCGTTGTTTTTTCGGGATAAAAAGTAGCCAAGGTATTATTTTTTACTATAATCTAGCAGTGTTCCAAATTTCATCCCGATCCACTCATACGTTATGACGTGATTGAGCAACCAACATCCAAACATTGACATTTATTTTTAAGATTATGACGTAACCTTAGAACTGGAGTCAACACAGCCGACGACGTGGTCGTAAGCTAGTAATATATTCATGGCTACCTATACGTTAATAAAAATTGTCTACGATTTTATAAACCATGTGAATTACCTATGCCTAATTACGACAGTTAATTTGTAGATGCGAAACTATGATGCGAATATTTTTTTTGCAACGTTTCCTGAACTTTGTATTTAAGCAAAACGGACAAAAAAACAATTTTCTGTAAGTACAATTAATTGCAATTTAGGTAATAACATGGATAAGAATTATTATATGAGAGATAATAATATATTGGTGTACAATATTCCGAGAACTGGCGCCCGCCTCGCTTCTCACCAGCGAGGTCGGCAGCTACGGAAGCTTGGGGAATAATAGGAGAGCTATGGGATAAGTGTTCAGCTTGTCTCAAATACCTACTTCAAAATGGGCTGCTTATGATTATTAAGCTTAAGTTACGGCTGATCTAGTCGGGAGAACGGCGCCTGCCGATCCAGAGACCGGGTTCAAAACCCACACGCGCCACTGTCTTTTCGAAGTCATGTTCGTAATGCTGCTAACTTAAAACGGCAAAGAAAAACATCCTGAGCAAACCGACATGTACCTAGAATCTTTTGAAGTCATGTGTCATCCACCAACCCGCACTGGGCCAGCGTGGTGGATTACGGCCTTAACTCTCTCCTTGCGAGAGAAGGCCCGAGTCCTAGCAGTAGGAACATTTAGTGGGCTGTTGATAATTGATGATAAAATCGGAACTTCATAAGTACACCTTTACGGTTTACCTGCCAAAATACGGTTTATCTGCCAAAGCCAGGATAACCCAAACTTCATAATGGCCCATCGTTCTTACCTGTGTTGGGAGCGTGTGCTGACAAACTTAACAGAACTTTTTTAAAATAACGAAGGTCTGGAGTCCGCGGGCTCTTGGACCATAATTAGTAGACCTCTGTACCATTTGCGTTACCGTTGGCCCGAACTTCGGCAGGTAGTAGATATCATCTTCGACGAATAATATCTGTTAGCCAACGATTCGTTAAAAAAAACTTGTTACACTAATTTTGCTTAAAGTTGAAGGAGTTGTTCAAAATTCACTACATGTTTATAGAAATTAGTCTTCATTTAGTATTTATCAGCAGTTGATCGCCTTGTAAATACTCTTTCGGTCACCAACGTTACATAAAGAAATGTGTAGGCAAGTTACAAGGACGTGTGTGGACACAATTTGGTTAACGCACACATCGATGAGCTAGTACGCATTCCTACATACAAATTCAATGGGTCGTCGACCTCTTGAATTTTCGCGATTTGAAAGGAAGTGTATTGAATAAATATATTTTGAACAAGAAAATCTTGACATCAGATTCATCATTATCATTCGTATATTATAATCTTTTTTTTCTGTAGGATTAGTACAACATTTCCTCCATTTGTCTCTATCATTTGTCGCTTGACTATAAGAAGCACCAAATTTAGAGAAACACTAGTAAATTTTATACAAACGGAATAGTGTCTCGTGAATGTAAATCACGAAACACAGGAAACAGTATTTTCATTAACAAACAGCGAAAAAAACGAAAGCCTATTAAATAAAAAAACTTACTTTTATAATTGCGTTCACTGTTGTTATTCTATACGACCCGTACTTACCTTATCTAACCACACGAAAACTTTTCTTCCTTACAACTATAATTATGTCATAAAAGTTACCAATAAAACAGTCAATTTTATCTAATAAAACTGCAAATGCATCCGAAAGTAAAAACGCGTAAGAAGATGGATCGCACCTTTCTCCCAACGACATTTTGCGCAGACACAGAATTAAAAAGCAAAGATGTACAAATAAACTGAATGCCAATTCATTCGGAAGCTAGCAATTATATTATACTAGTAGCACCCCGCGAGTTGTAGAGAACCACGTGAAGTCCAGTATAGATAACACAATCTCTCTATTTCAATGGTTTTCATTGGTCTCAGTTATTGTTTAGATAATTAATTAAAAGGAGACGATTAAGACAGGACGCGGCCAGTTGAGTAGTCTGAATTTGGGGAGACTATAAAAAATAAAATTGTATTAATTTTAATAGGTTAACACTTGACCGCCAATTCGCCTGATGTTAAACGATGATGCGGTCTACGATGGAACGTGTTTACCTAGAAGAAACAGATTCACTCTCGATTTGAAGACACAAAGACTATCGGGAAAACCCCACTCAGGCAACGTATTCCACAGCCTTGTCGTTTTTATCACAAAAGTACAGTCAAATCTCTTCGTTCGTGTCTTAGGAACATCAACCATGAAACGATGTCACTTGTTCATCTCGATAATCTAATTTAAAGATGTGTCTCTACATCTTCTTATTCTGACAGCGCGAGCGCAGACCTCCGAATCTTCACACCGTGCGACGACTACAGAATTGTAACGAGAATCTTATTTAAATTTAAGAAACACTAGAAAGTGAATTACATGTGCCATGATGTGTATTACGCAGAAATTGTAATGTAATGCATTGTTACCGCATCAGATGAATGTGGTAGTTTTCGAGAAATTTTCGATTATAACCTCTGTTTAATGGTGCAGTCATCAAGACAAGAAATACCTTTGGCTTGTAACTTGCAACCTACAGTTTCTTTATTCAGATTGTTTATGTTACAGAAGAAACGGGTTGTTAGATAGAAGAAGCACTTACAGCTTTTACTTTCGCGATTTCGATTCAAATTGAACACATAACCCAAGACTTAATCACGGTCTAAATTATCATAGATTCCGATTAAATCCTGTGTTAAGTACACAGGTGCACACAGGTGCTTTCTGTAAAATAATCCCTTATCATTTTCTAACCTATTTGACTTTATTATTTGGTCAAGTAACCCTAACATTACCTCTTAAAACACTCTTCTGAGTAATTTTGGAATAACATTATCATTTTACTTGTATTTGCACGTGGATTGTGTAACAAACTAAGATGGTCTGCTACAAATCGACATCAATCACAGTCACTTTGGAATCTCTCCAGGTACTACTGTGGGTTTGTTGATCAATACTAACCCAGGACACGGCTACATACTAAACAAATCTAGCTATATTGTACCAGCTGTAAAATGGATTAGTATCTGGTTAACGTAAACACATCGCTGATGTGGCTCGAAAATTTGCATTATAAATATGTACATCTTATGGTATTCATTTAACTTTTTTTTTTTTAAATAGTTAATTTTGGATTCCTTCTTTTTTCTAATTTTCGTTCTTTGTTTCTTATTAGTTTCATGGTTAAAATCCATGTGATAACGTAAGTTGCTTATTTAGAGCTACTTATTCTTATGTATATGTATAATTTGGATATTAGGTACAAATATTTTACAAATGAGTCGTCATTTAAAGATTTTTATTACTCCATCATAAAATTATTTCATTCTCAAGCAAAATAGCATAATTTATGTAATTGTTAATCTATTTCTTACAAATCTCGCAGTTGGAAAATGTTAAGTTAATGTTTAGTAGGATAATAATTGCAATTATATTTTAACAGGTTTGCTCTCGCAGTTCTCCTGGTGTAAAGGACATTATCTACCCCGAATAATAATCATCATCATCATCATCATCAGCCTATCTTAGTCCACACTTAAAACTAAGGAAAACTAGCAATCCCTAATACTTATACAGTGCCAAGAACGACATTATTAGTAAAAAGGGAATTTTTATACACGGACTTCGTCCGCGTAAAAATGCTATGGCCTAAAAGAACTCTACAAAAATCATTAGAACATTATTGATTTTGAGTTCTAAGAACTGATTGGATCTAAACATTTAAACATCCAAACTTTCGCATTTATAGTAGGTATTAATAGGACAGTAGTATAAATACAAAAATATTTGAGTTAAGCGGTTCAATTACGAAGAGGAAGGATAACGTTAGTAACCAAGATTTTTGAAAATGTGAAGAGGCCTAGGTTGTTAAATAGTAAGTGGGTGACCATTTTGCAGCAGAACTGCCTGCAGCGTGGGTAAATTGGTTTATTATATTATAAAGTCAGCATCAATAAAAAAAGGAATATCTATAGGTGATCTTATATCTAGCTTAGATGTGCAAAGTTATTTTACTATTCCAAAACACAAATCAATATAAATAGGACCATCAAAGGAGAAAGCCATCGAAATAAAATACGAAGAATTGTATGAGACATTATGTATTCACCTATAGTTATATACCTAGTACGTATAACGGTCTGCAATAACTTGTTGGATTGGTCAACCACCGCCATTTTCATAGAATTACCATTGCACCTGGTCAAGATCACACAGGGTTACCACTTCACAGGGGAAAAAATGTATAATTTTGTTAAACCTATATAATTATAAAGATGCACATGAATTATTATAACATTTTCTTTACTGCTGCTATAGTTTTAACATTTTGTACTAATTTGCTTAATATTTTCACTGCCAATGTAAAAGGGTGTTATAAGTTTGAAGTGTTTGTTTGTGTCAGTGTGGTTTAAATGCTGATGCAACCGATATGGTCATTTTTCTGTAATTTGATATACTTAGTCATTTTCATCAATTTTTAATGTTCTCGTAATTCTAGGTACTGAGGAGGTATGCGAAACAATTACAAAGATACTTCAATGTTGATATACAATTGTGAGATATGAACATGGGTATGCCTTGAATGGTGAACCTACTACTTATAAATTCGACATTTCAATAAGCTCTTCCAACCTGTATCTTCAATTTATAGTAACCTTAATGTTTAAGTTATACATACTCTCGTTTCCAAATTTGACAAGCACAATGGCCGATGTTACTATCTTGGGATAATGTAAGGAGGTCATACGCCAACCCTGTGAGGCCACTGGGGCAAACCATAAATTGTTAGGCATGTCACACCACACTTCCGTTGCACTAGACTGATATAACTATGACATTTTACCCATCGGGACCGTTTGTGGGTCGCATTGTGTCTGCGGTCTGCAGTAACAGGGGCAGTATTTGTATGGAAACAGCACACAGATTGACGTATTTCAAAAGTTGTGGTTTTAAAATAAAAACAAGTATTTTTTTATCTGAAAAATAATTTATTTCTTTTTACACAAATATTGCCTGTATAAACAAACTGTCAAAAACTAAACTGAATGAATTTGACCTTTGCGTATATTGCGTTGCAAATATTTTGATTGTAAAAATATAATTTCATAATTTCCACTTGATTTATATTAGTGAAAGAACACGTAGTTACAAAATTTGGTTGTCAAAACAGAGGAAAAGCTTTCAATATTTGAAATAACGCTCCAACCACAATTGGACATAATTATTGCCTATTTTAATTATTACTAGCTGAACCCGCTACTTCGTTCGCGTAAGCAGATGTTACTGACTCATACATTAATTGGAAGTATCGTACGTCATATATTTGGATAAGTAGTCATTAAAAGACCTTTGAGTTTGAGTGAATTTGTTTTTCCACACAAAAAATTATTTCATTTTATTATCTTTTTTTTTTTTTTTTTAAACAAAATCAAACATACTTAGTAAGGTTTCGTAGTATCTAACATAGCCGCAAGTGTTAAGTTTGTAGGATTTTTATAGGATACATTATGAAAAGTCTGAAGCTAATGTGCATAATCTGATACCTACTTACCTATTTCTTTTTTATCCGCAAGCTGTTTTCTAGCTGTTACCGACTTCGCCGGCGTAAAATTTTGAACGAAGCCTGTGTGGAATCAAAATAATTAAAATTTTGAGTTTTAATGATATTCAAGCAAGTTGAACCCGTAAATCTAAGCCAAGTCCTAGTGAAATGTTAATGTATGAATTTAATTGTAGGTAACACACAAAAAAATCAAGAACGAAAGAATCCAAATTTGGCATCATAATCCTTTTAGCAGCAAAATCTTATTAGTACAATTTAGAATACCAGTAACGCCACCTAGTGATGAAAGAAAAAATACATACCACAATAGCAAAACATCGATTTAAATGGCCTTTAGTGCTTTTAGATTTAAACTGGCATTAGCACCGTCTAATGAGAATATTATGTTACTTGTTATTTTGATTGTGAACGCAAATCACCTATATTATCTACGCCAAAACGGGTGCATATTTTTTCATTTTTGGCTTTTACCTTACCATCACATGAAGTTCCTGACGAAAATATATGCTTATATTAATATGGAGTTAAATGAAAATGTAGACTTATTAGCCCATGTGAAATTTTAGACTCTAAAACTCTGTATAATATGTCAAATATGTGTTTCGTATGTCAACCCATATCGTTGTGCCGTTTTGACGTGATAGTTAATATTTGTTTTCTTAGGGCCCATGCTTCTTTTCAGGTTGATAGGTAATAAACACATAAATGTGGTATTTCAGACTATGAGTTATCTCTGTTTCAATTTTCTACCAAATTTGGTTAGTCTTTCCTACGTCACAGTAACCTATAAGTAACCGATTTGCTATTTCTGAGTTCAAACTACGTGTGCTTCGAATTCCATCCAAATATGTTCAGTCGTTCCAACGTTGTCCTGTAAATATTATGAATGTCTGTTTGGATGTTTGTTACGTAATACATAGAGTACTTATACATAGGCAATGTTTAGCCTATGTGTTCTTCCAGACTTTAATCTAATTCTATTTCAAATTTCAACCCGATCACTTGATACGTTCCGCCATGATTAAAGCGGCAATAGAAATACATCATCTGCGCAAATTTCAACTGTCTAGCTATCACCGTTCTTGAGATACAGCCTGGTGACAGACGGACGGACGGATAGCGAAGTCTCAGTAATAGGGTTCCGTTTTTACCCTTTGTGTACGGAACCCTAACAACGGACTGCTTCGGTCACCGAAGCTTGTTGAACACTACCTTTAAATTGTAAACAGTATTTGGATTGAAATAATACGTTTTCTAATAAGTTACGGCTGGTCTAGTAAGTTACAGCTGACCTAGTCGGGAGAACGGCGACTGTCGTTCCGGAGACCCAGGGTTCAAAACCACGCGCACCACTATCTTTTCAGAGTCATGTTCGTAATGCCGGTAATTAAAACGGTGAAGGAAAACACCGTGAAGAAACCGAAATCTACCTATAATCTAAGTTCTAAGTCATATGTCATCCACCAACCGACACTGGGCCAGCGTGGTGGATTATAGCCTTGTCTCTCTCCCTTGCGAGAGAAGGCCCTGACGCCCAGCAGTAGGAACATTTAATGGGTTTTTTATGCTGCTACTTATTATGCTGATATGTTTTCTCCAAAATACAAAAATTTTCTTCAATGACAGGTAATTTAATTCAATGTAAAGGTATAACTATGTCGTACATGTTGATATTTGAAAAACTACCTCCCTGTTTACGATATCTAAGATCACCTCTGAAATATTTTCTACCAAACAAAAAAAGGAATCATCAAATCAACTAACAATTAGCGGAGTTATCGCGTAAAATAAAATCAAATAAAAAAACATGCAACCCGATTGAGAACATCCTCCTTGTTTGAAGTCGATTATAACCGAATGATGTTTGTTTTTCCACACAAGAATATATTTTTGACAATTATTTTGTCATCCAAGACGACGCGACGCGATCACGTGGGCATTTTCTAGAATCTTGAATCTAGATATTCTGTGGATCGTCTGTGATACACAGAATACTTAGAAGTTAGTATGTATCGAACGCGCCGCGCGTGTCGTTATTATTTAATGTTTGTGTAATTTCCGAACCAACAGACCGATTTTGTTCAAAGTTTGACGGGGCAATATAAAAAATGTGTTCTTTCTAACAAAAAAGAATTAATGAAATTAAACAACGCAAACATGAGTTACAACCAAATACACATTCTGACTTTCACCCCCCTCCCGCAAGAAAACCGATCAGAATTTGGGGATCAAAAGTAGGCTACAGCAATGTCCTTAGTACTCGTATAAACTAAAATCATGCCAAGTTTCAGCTGAATTGAATCAGTAGTTTCGGCGTGATGCGTGATCCCTATACAGAAAGACAGACAGACAGACAGACATGAAAGAAAAAAAATGCAGTTTCGCCATCAGTATGGAGTGCCCAAAAAAAAAATTTTCAAAATATCTTCAATGTACAGAATTCGACCCGTTACAGTTTTATTATAAGTATAGATTAGAGATCCTAGCTCGGTACACAGTTGATACCATAAAAATCACCTACACAACAGCATGCATATGAATTGGCGCATATTGCCTTTACGTAATTGTAAGGTTTCAATGTTTTTAGAAAAAGTTTTACATTTTTAAATAACTTCTTCAGGCTTTGAGTCATGAATGCAACTGAGATTTTACAGCTACTATTATTTCTCAAAACTTAACATTCTCAATGCACAGCAAGGCGAATGCATTCGATCATGCACCTTTGTTCTCCATATATTTTTAACGTTATTTATGGGACCTTGAACGATATATAAATATTCAAAAACACGCCCCGGATTTCACAAAAGCGTCCAGTAGTAATTTGATTCACAGAGTGTTGTCAGTCACCGTTAGCTAATTCAAATATTCGGATGGCATTTAATGGGGCGAGAAATATTTTATTAGCTATGAATGTCATTAGGAAAAACGTGTGTTTCTGACTTTTATGTTATATTACCGGTTTTATTTGTGTTTTGAAATTAAAAGCCGATTAATATTTAAATATGTAGGCACTTAATTTTTGCTGCTCAAATTTGCTGATCATTTTTTTTTTCTAAATCTGAGTTGGTACGACCAATTTCCGACAGGTGGCGTAGCAGGTAGCTGAAGGCTGAAGAGGTGTTTTGTTTGAAAGCGATATTCTCAGGAATGACTGAACCGATTTCAGTCATTCTTACACCGTTGGATATATACGGGATTCTGATGAGTGCTATTTAATGTACCACGGGCGAAGCCGGGGCGGACATCTAGTATATATGTATATACATTTTTCACATTTGTATTTTTAACAAAAGACATTTATGCGAGCCTGGTGTTATACAAATACCAAAAAATAAATAGATAGTTAGAAAACCTAAGATGTTTGTTTGTTCCGTTTGTTGCCCAATCACGGAACGTTTGAACGAATCGGCTTATATCGACGGATAGGCTATTTTAATCCTGGAAAACAACAGGGACTGGAATTACGCGGGTAAAATTGCGGGGGCGCTGCTAGTTACACATAAATGAATCTTTGGCTCTTGATTCTGGTGACATGATAAACTTAAATTGTTATTAATCCCCTGATAATCTTGTCCGTTAGAAATCGGAAGTTCACGATCCCGATACTATGCCAGGCATTAAAAAATTAAGATATAGACAGATATTTAGTGTTTGGTAATATTTGTATTGGTGCGTTCTTTTTGTTTTCTATTTAGTCTTATAATGGTATGTGTCTAACTATGGCTTAAAGTTTTTATTCTTACAGGATGTTTTTATTCCTCAAGATAGCCAATAAAAATTTTTGTTTGCAATTTAATAACGGCATGGTATATAATTATCACAAAGGTCGCTGGAAACCGCTGGTTGCAGGTTGCGCAGGACCGTTCGTTGTGGAAATCTAGGGGGGAGGCCTATGTTCAGCAGTGGACGTCTTGTGGCTGATGATGATGATGATGACGATGATGATGTAATTATCTAGAATATTCACTATGGTATTATTAAAGGTTTCGTAAATTTTTTTGTGCCCGTGTTCATAAGATCTAACTATTTTAATTCAGTTTATTTATTTTAAATTCTTGCAATAAGCTTTAAATATTTCAGGTAGGTACTAACATGCACAATGCGTGTCTGGGAGATACGTTTACGATACTTTCTTCCTTCACGTACGAGTTCATAAAAATATCAAAACAATTATGATAAATAAATATTACAACCCATTGTTATAGTAAAAGTAAAAATAAATGCTCAATTGATACCTACAATTACGCAACTTGGTCCCAAGAGAAAGCCAATGAAGACAGACACTGTTGGTGAAGATACAACCTCAAGGCAAACATTTCAGAAGGTTGAACGTCTGTGCAAGTAATTCTTGCGTATCTAGTTTGTATAACCACTAATTTGTATATTAATTCATAAGTTTGTGTTGTGTTTTGCATTTTTTACTATGTAATTATGTCCATGCTACCACAGACTAAGTAGCGACATCGGTACATAGGGACACTATGCTTGATGGGAAGAAATTGTTGAGTTTTCAGTGTTTTTTATTTTGTTACAAATTAGTGTTTCTGTTTATCTAGGTATATGACTAGGTACTCAGAAGATCTGTCAAAATCTACGGATAAACATGTATTAAGAAATATAAATTGACTGGCCTCGTGGCTTAGTGCATAGTACCTCTGCCTGCGAAGCCGAGTGTCGTGGGTTCGATTCCCACCCAGTGCAAATATTTGTGTGATGAATTCAAATATTTGCACTGTGTCTGGGTGTTTCTATGTATAATATGTATGTATTTACAACAATATAAGTAGTATGTCAGCTATCTGGCTGCCATATTACAAGCTTTGCTTAGTTTGGGGTCAGGTGGTGTTGTGTGTGAATTGTCCACCAATTATCAGTTTCTTATTTCAGGGTTAATGTTGTAGTAAAAGTTGTTTGTAATGATGAGCAGAACAAGATTTTTTCAGCATAGTACAAGTACAGTTAAACCCTCTACACACGAGCCCTAAAATCAGAGGAAATTACGTAAAACTAGTGGGGGGTAAAACACCGCACCATATATCACCAATCATATGGTGCGATGTAGGCTCCGCCTCACTATTTTTACGTCATTTTCTCTGATTTTAGGACTCGTGTGTGGAGCGTTCTACTCTGCATACTCCAGAAAACTATCCATGATTTTAATGCACATCAATAATTACTTGCATAAGCATAAACAGTCCATTAAATGTCCCCACTGCTGAGATTAGGGGTCTTCTCTCACAAGAAGCGAGTCAAAGCCACAGTATACTACGTTGGAACACCTCCTGGACCTCGATAGATTCTAGGTACATATTTGTTTCCTCACGATATTTTCCTTCAGCGTTTAAAGGTAGCGGCATTACGGATATGACTTGGTAGTCACCGTTCTCCCGACTAGACCAGCCGCAACTTGCAATAGGTACTTTTGCTTCCACAAGATGCTAGTTTATCAAACGTCTTTACTTGATAACCTTACCTAAGCTACGTGCGGCGTTGTCTTGCACGGGTCATTATCTTCTCTAAAAAATGATCGTGGAGAATGATAGCTGCTGCGCGCATCAAACTCGTGCTGTTTGGGGGACGCTTTAGGTTAAGGTCTTAAGTGTTGCAGCTGAAAGAAAAATAATTTAATTTTCTCAGAAAAACAAAAACCGACTTAAATTTCAATTAAACTCCTAGATGCTAGATTTCATAATTTTTCGGACATAGTCCAGATAAAGGTAAGCAAATTTTAGTTTTTTTTTGTTAATAAAAAAGATATCATTTTCACTGAAAAAAAAAAACCGAATTCAATAAAAAAATCAAATCAGACACTGCTTATATCCGTCGTCTAGATAAATATAAGCAAATTTTAGTTTCTTGCTTTTATTTTTAGAACCGCCACACTGATTTCGATAAAATGTATATGGGACCATCTGTTTAATATTTTCTACTAGTAGATACGAAATCCTGCTATACAACGACCTTCACCGAGCTGTTTATTTTAATTTTATGTTCAATTTAATATGTCAACAAATATATTGCAAATGGGTTGCCTAAAATATTTCAGTCCAGAATATGAATAATAAAATTAGCAATATTTTTTTTAACATTTCAATTAAATTGATTGAATTTTTTAACATTATGTAATAACATACTTTGTTATTTTGCCTTTACTCAATGCTTACGAAATCTCATGCAAATATTTTCAAAAAATAAAAAGTTTCATACAAACTTTCATCCCTTATTTCACCTCTTTGGAGGTTGAATTTTGAAAAAACACTAATTCGTTACTTATTATTTTGATCATGCTCAATCCTTGTGAAATTTTATGCGAATGTATGTAGGGAATAAAAAGTTTCATACAGTCTTGTACCCCTATTTCATACTCTTAGGGGTTGATTTTTGTAATGAGATTTCGTAAGCATTGAATAAAGCCATAATAGTAAATTATGTAATACAGTTTTTTCAAAAACTCAATCAATTTAAGTGAAATATTTAAAAATATATATTTAATTGTTAATTAATCATACTCTGAACTAATTTTGACAGCCCATTTGCAATATTTGTTGATATATATTTTTTTATGCAATAAACAGCTCGGTGAAGGTCATTGTATAACGGGATCTCCTACTATACTAAACAAAGAAAGTACCATCAAAATCGATTCTCAATTATAGTAGCATATCGCGTAATAAACATAGGTACAAAAAAAAATTGGTTGCCTTGTAAAGTCGGTATACGGGCGAAAGTTTTACGTGACAACGACTTTGAGTGGTAAAATAATTTTACGGAAGGGACGCGTGCCTTTCACTTTTTATGTCTGTCTCTCTCGCTCTTAGGCGGGCTAACCATGCCCGAGTGGAAGGGACGCGTGCCTCTCACTCGCTCTCGTTGTGAGCGCATAACGTGAGCGGAGCGTAACGCAGTTTCTTGAAGTGTCACCCGGCAAACCAATTTATAAGACGTTGTCACGTCAATAATAAACATCAATCAAATTGAAAACGTCGTCCTTTTTTAGATTCGATGGCAAAATTCAATGAAAGCTAAATATTGTTTTTTTTGTGCCACCAGATTAGTCCAGTTGTTGCCATTTTCTCGCATTAGCTTGTAACAGCATGTAAGATATGGGCCCACAACTATGTCTTAAATATTTTATGATGGCGTTGATTGTGAGAGAAAAATAAAACTGTTGTTTATGCAAACAAATTTTATTCACTGATAAAGTTGAACAGCGTTTTAGTATGAAAACTGACATGGTTGATACACATATTTCATTAATTCAACGGCTAACTCTCGTGTGATATTGTCGGTCGAATGCGTCTCAAGTTTCGGCCGCATTCGAAACTTGTTTTTTCCGACGAGGAGAGTACGCGATAATGCACGCTGTCCGTTTGAGTGTCAAACGTATTATCGTGAGAATCGTTTTTGGGTTCCCAATATCAAAATTTCAAACAAAAGTGGTTTTCCCGCCAGTCAGAAATTGTCATACCCACAAAGTATTTCCCAAACGTTTATTTAAAAATATAAAATATTTTTTACGACGCAGCGACTATTATTCATCTATATCCGTGTTCACCTAAAATACTAAAAACGTTTTCTTAGTTGTTAGAACATTTTAATCTCTAGAATCGACTTACTTTGTTAAATGAAGGCTTTGAAGTTTTTAAAATTGGTATATGATCTGAGCTTTGTACCATAGCTAGTAAATTAATAATACATCAAAACCTGTTCGCCGATACTAGTCACAAACGATTTTCACTAATTTTCCTATCGTTTTTTTACAGTGTTACCTATACAATACAATACAAAAACACTTTATTATACCACAAAACAATACAGAAATACAGTGATTATACTTAACATTTAGACATTTTGGGCACAAACAGCGATCTTATGGCTTATAGCGATCTCTTCCAGGTAACCTTTTGAGTGCTAGGACAGGGTAATAAGTAAGGGCAGTGGTGTGGTTTCCTTGATACATGTACATAGATAATTGCACAAATACAACATGTACATATTATATACCATACCATACTACTACTATACCATATTTTCTCATTATTCAGTCAAAAGCAAAGGACACTTTTTTTATAAAATACTTTTTCGACTACTATCTCAATCTCGTATTAAAATAAAATAAAATAAAATGAAAACAACTAATAATACACGAGTACTTAAACATTTTTAACATCATATTTGATTAGTAAGACCTATAATAAATGTCTTAAATGATCATTGCGACTATGGTTGACACATACCATAGTTGCACTCAATACAACTTTAAATTGTGTGGTTTTGATATTTCTTCAAATGTACCTAAGTATAATCAACAAACGTATGTGAATGCATGTACATACGTTAGGTTAACTACAGGATAAATAATTAAATATACCATATACCTATTATAGCCATTACGAACATTTTAAACTTTATGAATTCTAAGTTAAACACTTAATGTAAAAATTGATTTTCTTTTGTACAAAAATGAACATCACACATTTGTTGATACAGTAAATTTATTTCTCCTGTATACCTTGACCAAGTTAATCGTGGCCAAAGAAAACGCAACAAACCACTGCAATTACTCTGTAATGTCAAGGAAAAAGCTCTTGATACAAAAAATTCTACAATTTTTATCAACCGACTTTCGGGACAAAAACATATTTAAGGTTTTTTTTTTTTGAAAAATGCACTCGTTTAGCCGTCCTCATCATTGGTAACGTATCAACACAAAAAACTAGTATTATCTAATATATTTTCTAATATTTTGTATGATTTGTATCAAACTGTTGATATGTTAGGTACGAGTAGGTATATAACATACTAGCTGTACCCGGCCACGCTTCGCTGTAGCACATTGTGATGCAAAATTAGATAAAACATTGATGCGGATTATATATCATTCTAAAATTTCAGCTCGATCGGTGCAGAACTTTTTGAGTTTTTGAAGCGTACACAAACCAACATAACATTTTTATATATAGAGTTTAACCTACGGAACAAACAAAACAAAAAACGACGCATAAACACCTTTTCAAATATTAATAAAGGTACGAGTAGGTACACAAATGATGTAATGTTGATAATCTATATTTAAATAAAGACAGAAACACTTCATTATGTTTATCAGTAGAAATACAGTGAAAACGATAGGTACAAACGAAACGTGAATAACACGAGAAACACAGCTACAAAATTTAGTTTCTAAATAACTATTTTACAATTAAAAAAACGGGTTGTCTAATTTTGGCACATTTCTCACGCAGTAAGTACATACTAGTATTCTAATTACTTTGGCAACTGTTGGATTTTTCATACAAAATATTCTTATCTTTATATAACATCTATACATAGGTACTTTCATTTTCTTTGATTAAAAAGGACCAGACCTTCTATCACCAGTACTGTCAATCAGTTCAGTTTTTTAAGTTAATAATAATATTTGTTTTCAATTAATAGCTCTCGTCATCTATCTTATAACAATTACCCGTAACTATAAATTAATGTCTCCCTTTCATATTATGTGATACTCGTCAAACTCATTACAGTAGTTTAAAATCTTCGAAAATACGCGAGTTGGTGCCTTGATTCCCCACAAATGATTATGATGACTCCAATATTTTTCAGGAACAACGTAGTTTTCAACTACGTTTGGTAACTTGGACCTCAATATATTTATATCTTCTAATGAAGAAACTAAATCATTTTTGGCATTTATCAACACTACGGGAGACGTTATCATTGACAAATTGTAGTTTGGAGGGTTAGGAGACCCGTATCGCTTTATGTTACCTATTTTACCTTCATCATAACGTTGAAACTTTTTTGACTTGATTAATTGTCCAAGGTGAGCTAAGGTCTTAACAGATGCTCCGGCTATTAAATGACCCATAGCTATAGACCACGTTTTCTTGTCTATCGTTCCCACTCTGTATCCTGTGGTCAATCTGAAGATCTCTCCGCAAATTTCATCAGGAAATGTCTGACACAAAAACTCTAACAGAGTGTGTAGGATTTGATCCCGTGCTAAAATTTCATTGTAGCCAGCTGCTTCTAAAATTTTTATTAATGGTTCTGTGTTTTGTGCTAAAAGGAGTGGTAATGGGCTTTTGAAATGTTTAAACCAGGCTATTGGCGCTAAGTGAATAGAAAGTCGAATTTTGTTATTGTACTGCGGTCGCAAGGAGTTCATTGCAAAAAAGTTGGTCGTACCTTGAGAGTGTCCAATAAAATAAAGTCGTGGTCGTTTTGTGGTATATAGAATGTAATCTACTACAGCTGGAACATCATAGTTTCCGAATTCATCGAAAGAAAAGTTCCAGTATTCAACATCTGTGTCAGGATCTAAGCGGATGTGTTTTCTAGAGTATCTGTTACCTCGATGATTGATGACCCAGACATCATAACACTCGTTAGCAAACACATATCCCAACCCGTTATCTTGTCCGGGAAGTATCCATAAATCAGAACTGTCCATAAGTCCGTGTACCAAGAGTACCGGATGAAATCTTAACTGCACTTCACTACACTTGGATAAAATCCTGAATACAGTCAAAATGTATCCATCGTCGGTGATCACTCTATGTTCTTCGTTTGGGTAACCATATTTTGTCACTAGCTCAGTAAAATTCAAATATGTGTCTTGACTGAACCCCAACGTCATCTTCAAAGCACGATTCTCAGGAATAGAATATTGAACGAGTTTTGGTTTTGTTCGCGCTCCTCTTGTTACAAAAATATCATTCAACAGCACAAAGACAAGTGCGCGAATAAGGTTTGCGCGTAGGAATAAATTCATGGTAATTGTGTTATCGCAGAATGCATGAAAACTTGTGGGTAAGATCTCAATCAGTGTCCAGTTTTATAACATTCATATGGCCTTTAAATCAGGTCTCGGATCATGGAACAGGACAAAGTGCGAAATGATATCAGGGTATCGTGATGTAGCAAAAAAGCTTAGGTATACGTCGATATGTAGAGGTATATAATTTAGAAACTGGCTTTTGTGTTTCGTGTTCCGTAAATATTTATAAGAATAAATGATATTTCGTAATATCAAGATTTTTTTGCGATATTAATATTTTTTTAACGAAGAACACTTGTAGTGTTGTTGTAATAAGATGCTTTGGATGTAGTGACAGGATCCTTTGTAAAGGCTGATTGGGGAAGTACTTGCCATAAATCTCTATATATAAAAATGTTATGTTGGTTTGTGTACACTTCAAAAACTCAAAAAGTTCTGCACCGATCGAGCTGAAATTTTAAAATGATATATAATCCCCATCAAGGATTGTTTTTTTTGCATCACAATGTGCCACAGCGAAGCGAGGCAGGGTACAGCTAGTTTAACATAAATATGTAAAACTGAACGTTGAAGAGCAACGTTTCTATGAAAAATACAAGATAAGAGATAAATTAACTTACATTTCAGAATGACCCAGTAGGAATAGAAAAGTAATGATGAAGGTAGTGTTAGGCAGAGATTTTAAATATTTATGTTAAAATAGCTTCGTGACACTGTACTGTTAAACTGATCATTTAACCTGAGAAAAATATATACGTGGCGGGAATTCGGAGAAATTTGTGTTGTTTATAGTGGAAAGAGAAAATATTGTACAACTTTTACTATAAGACCAATGTTACAATGAGCAGTGGGATACACATTGTTTGGGCCAAAAATAAAAAAATGTTTGCACAGAATAGCCAATTGTTTAATTAATTGATCGGGTTGGTCCCATTGTTACAATTGTAAATAATGATGAGTAGAAAGTGCCGATATCGGCAATGATTTTCTTTAATTCCTCTGTGTATATTATTTTAACCGTGTGTATTTTCATAGTGCTAAATAAGGACGTGTTGTTACTATTTCTAAAAATGTAATGTTGTGGTGTATGTAGGTACCACACCGATATCCGTGGTACCACATATACTCCCAGTATCATTATGATGTAAATTACTTAATATGTTTATAGTAAAGGATTGGACCCGGTTATGTTTTAATTAGTGTAGTTCTGTTAACTTGGATTTGTGGAGCCGATAGTCGTTTTCGCATTGGATTGCGAAGGTTATCAAAATTAACAGACTTGACAAAGTCTGGTTTTTTATAAGAAACCATTGTGGTAAGACAACTATGGTAATTACATTATTTTTAATCATTTACAGGCTTACGCTAGATTGTGTCTTGATCATTATTTAATCCTAGCTGCGCCTCCCAGTGACCCCGGCGTATCCCGCGGCTTAACAACCACTTCCTTCATCAGGATTAAAAGCCTATGTGCTAATCCAGGGAATTTACGTATTACATATCAAATTTTCTAATTCAGGCGTTACAGTTATCAAAACACAGCCGTTCTTAAAACGCAAAATTTCATCTCTATATCAGTAGTGTGTGTTTCAATGCCTCCCATAAAAATCGCTGTTGATGAAATATGTGTCCCATACGAGCAAAGCAGAGGGCGTACTCTAGTGATCTGATGTATGTACTTATAAAACACAAAAATAAAACTATTATTTGCATGAGATTCTAATACCCCGTTTAATTAATATTTTACCTTTAACACTTTAAAAGGATCACTTGCAGCAGACTTGAGCGGCGGTCTTAACAAGAATAAAACCATACCAACGGAGTTTCATATCTATTTCAATGGGCGTAAAATTGTTATTTTATTGACCTATTTTGTTGTCCTATATTAGCTTAACATCTTTAAATGACCTTCCAGGCCACCTAGTCTAATTTGAAACTTACTTTGAGATGAGATTTGCTTGCTAATTGCACTCGTACCTATTTAAAAAAAACACTATTGTTGAATTCAAGAGATAGTAATAAAAACATTGTAATACTGTTTATAAATTAACTTATATCGTTTCGAATTTGTTTCAGTGATCTTATGCGAATAAGCAGATGAGTTGCGAGACGGTGAACACTGAGGGTTTGGTACTGTCTGTATCTGCCACAACCAGTAGATAGAAATTAGATTCAGGCAACTGAAATTTACAGAAAATTGGTGCTCTCCTCGGATTTGGCCAGTAGGTATCGGTACTGTTACTTCAAAAGCTGTCCTTCAAAAATTTTGAGGCCTGTTTTACAGCTACAGTTGTCATTTCACAGTTTACAATATTTTTTATTGTTTGGAGAATTTAAACGTTGCAATTAACACAAACTATCTATAATTATATGAAAAATTATGAACCTTTTGACTTCAAAAAATATTTGCTTTACTTTTATATAGAACAAAAAAATTACATGTGACGACCATCCTCCCGCCCTATAAAATTTTTGTCTCTGAGTTAATTTGACGTCACAAACTTTGAATATACAGTATTCTCAAATTATACAATTGCAACGAAATTTTCAAATTTTTGGTCTGCTTAAGCTGTGAATGAATGTTTGGATGCGGCAGGTTTTAGGTACATTGTTTTATCAAAAGATTAACATAGTTATTGTCGACAAAATAATGTATTTAGGAACCATATTTGTGGCTATTTGGTATAAGAGTAGCAGAAACGCGTTAGATAAAAAGGTTAATATGCAAACTTTGCTTATACCACATTGCACATTGCCCTTCATTGCATATTAAGGAGAAGGCTAACAAGAAACCACTGTAAATGTAACCTATTATAGTAGTACATTATTGCAATTTTACAAGGAAAATTAATTATTATGCGAATTATTATGTGAACGTAGGAACTACATAAATAACCAGAGAATGAAGCGTTTTCAGAATAACAAGTATGAATACAATAACAAGTATGAAAATATCATACCTATGCCAAATTATCGACATCGTCATTATAGCTCACCTATCAAATTTCTTTAAAAAAATGTTGGCTTCCCTTTTTTCAAATAGAGAAATATTTTTGGCAGGAATTTTTACACTTCGGAAATGCCTCATTGTCTAAATTTTATAATTATTCCAAAATAATATCAAGTACCTAGTAAATCGTGTCATACAACTCTAACCATAGCTATAGCAATAGGTGTGTATGGATTGTATACATATGTCTCAATAGTGAGATCATGAGTCAGTATTTACTCTGGACTTTATGAAGTTTTCTACTACCTTTTTACTACAATGTTTTTCTGTAATTATCGTCTCTTTGAGTTCTTCGATGCCGTTGATGCGACCGCGAATGACATTCGGAATGTAGCCAGTCATATTTGGATGATGATATTCGCGCAAGATGGGAAAGAGTGGCGTACACGAAGAGCGACGTACATTCAACACAAATAATAAGTATCCCTATACACAACAGAGGTCAGAGGTAATGGGCAGTGAATGATGATGATGTATAAGTTATTAAAAATAAATAAAATTCAATAGGATTGAAATCATAATGAGAGAATCGGTAGACAAAACGAAACATAATAAAAACCATTAATCATAAGTAATGGAAAAGATTTTTCCGGAAGCGTCACGTTACACGCCACATACAAATTATATAATTATTATCTCATATAATAATCGTATGAAGTACATTTTTTCCCCACTTGGGTGCTATAGACTTCTTGATGCCCATAGTGTCCAATTTTTGTTATTTATATGATTACTCATTTGTTTCATTTATATAGAGATAAGATACGATTTCGGTGTTACCATTTCGATCTTGTAGTTTGGTGCTGAGTATGAACCTCTACAAGGTTCTTTGATTTTAAGCTTAACCTCCGAGCATCTCGGCACTTCAAGTCGTATTGGGTAGGATACATTCGATATACCTACATAAAGGCGTGATAAATACGAGTATGTGACATGGAAATATGTCGGGATGTGAGAATAGTAGTAGGACATCCCGCTATACAACGACCTTCACCGAGCTGTTTATTAGATGAAATGTGTTTTATATTCAATTTAATGTTAACAGATACGTTGCCAATGGGTTGTCTAAAAAAATTCAGTCCAGAATATGATTAATTAACAATTAAATATTTGTTTTAAACATTTCATTTAAATTTATTGTTTTTTTTACTTGGCTTACACTTGACTGCGGTCTCGCCTGATGTTAAGCGACGATGCGGTCTACAATGGAGCGTGTTTACCTATAAGAAATGAATTCACTCTCGATTTGAAGATGCAAAGATTGTAACCATCGGGGAAAACACACTCAGGCTACGTATTTCACAACTTAGACGATCTTATCACAAAAGAAGAGTCAAATCTCTTCGTTCGTGTCTTTGGGCTACGAGCATTCCGATAGAAAAAAGGGCAAGAGGTATTAGATCATGCAGATCAGTAGCACACTCTCCAAAATGTATCTGATTAAAAACCGATAGGCTAGCAATTTTTCGGCGACGATGAAGATTTTGAAGTCTTTTTCACAAAAGACTGTGATTGCATATGAGCTTTTTGACACGTCTCTCGATCGATTCTTTTATCGATTTTTTTTAAAAAGCTGTTATTACATAACTTGTAATTGGGGCATTACTTAATACTTACGAAATCTCATTAGAAAATTCAACCCCTAAGGGTATGAAATTGGGGTTGGAAGTTTGTATGAAACTATTTATTCCTTAAACATAAGCGCATAAAATTTGATGAGAAAGATTGAGCATGATCAAATTAATGAGTGATGTATTACATTGTTTTTCAAAAATTCAACCTCCAAAGAGGTGAAATAAGGGATGAAAGTTTGTATGAAACTTTTTATTCTTTGAACGTATTTGCAATAGATTTCGTACGCATTGAGTTAAGCCCAAATAATAAGTTATGTAATGACAGTTTAAAAAAAAAATAAATTTACAAAGCTTAATATACCATTTACTTCGTATAACGATTTGTGATCTCCAATTTCATAACACGGCTAAAACGATGGTTTATTGGTACTATGAAGGATAAGGCCGATGATCCCTCATAGATATCTCAAGCATAATTTATCAACCGGCGTCCATTAATTTAGACACCAGATTTATTGAAAAAATCCCTAGTTTTTGGACTTCATGGACCATGTAACAAAATTATGTAGTGTGCTAAGTTATAATAGTATCGCGTTGAACGTTTTACCTACATGAGATACTTCTTGGGCGTGCGAATAATTACCGACCCGTAGAATGACCTAAATTCAAGGTGAGAAGATTGACATCAGTAAATTAATTCATACCTATATTTTTATCATTACTATTGTGCGTGGGCGATTTCTATGTATAATAAGATAAGATGAGATGATATTTGATAAGAAAACTGTTTATTAAAAGCCACAATATTAACACACAAAATAAACATAAATTGTTACAAAAAGATTACATTTTAATTGGCGGACTATTCGCTGAGGGCGATTTCTGCCAAGCCACCGATGCACAGATTGGATACAACAGGTAATAACGTGGCCTATAACATATATTAATTGACAACAATACAAATTCAAATCTTAACAACAAAAATATAAACATAAATGAATTACACACTTCTTGTAATGACAGACAGAAGTTATTTATCATGCACACCAGTAAATTACAAACACTTAAACATTAAAAATAATAACATAATATCTAGTGCCATAAATGGCATAATGATTACATAATATAAATCCATTACATACTAATTTGTCTACTTACTATAAAATACATATGTACCTAATGCGAGATGCTATAATATACTAAATATACATAAATACAAAAAAAAAAAATAACCAGAATAATACAAGTAGCTTCTAGAAGAAAAATCGCAGCTAAAAGTCTTTAACCCGGCACTTAAAAACAGCCAATGAATGGGCCCGCCTTGTTCCCAATGGTAGCTCATTCCACAACTTGACAGCCCTTACAGTGAATAAGGAAGAGTAGAAAGATGTAGTGTCTCGACAAGTAAACTAATTTTGATTTGATTTTTTTGAGGGATATCAATCGTGAGGTTATCTGAAGCTCTCAGTAATCTCAGAAGAAGAGATTGAC
The DNA here is from genome assembly GCA_017562165.1 of Ectropis grisescens. Classification (NCBI taxonomy): domain Eukaryota; kingdom Metazoa; phylum Arthropoda; class Insecta; order Lepidoptera; family Geometridae; genus Ectropis; species Ectropis grisescens. The sequence goes on along the minus strand of CM029781.1, from coordinate 8,878,392 downwards.
GAAACTTAAAGCGTTTCTGAAGATAATTGGGGGATGAAGGAAGGAGCAGAATACCGGAGAGAAAATATGTGTGCATCCTGGCAACGGTAAACGGATAATACGTAGTACTTAAATTTTTTGAGTATTATATCATCTATTTGGCCCCCATAGTACTTACCTACAAACTTTGCTTAGTTTGGGGCTATATGGTGTTGTGTGTGAAATATCCGCCAATGTTATTTATATTTATTATAAAGAACTACAAAATAATATAGGAATAAAAACAATAATGATAAGTCTTCTCTCAGTATCGAACTGAGATAGACTATAGTCTAGAATAGAGTACATGGGGTACATATTTTAGTCATACTTTATATCCTGAAAAAAAAAAAACAATCAGAAAACAAATTCCACAGCCTAGACGTTCTTATTACGAAACTGCAGTCAACCTCTTTGTTCCAGTCATTGGAACATCAACCACGAATACATGACACTTTTTCTAACTACAAGCAGTTCGACTGATTGATTCCAGAGCCTCTAGCTGGTAGGTACTTAGCCGACCCATTCCAAAGGTGCAAACAGTACTATCAATACATGAGCGAATCTGTGCTTAGTTATTACCAACCATCATCAAAAACCAGGAGCACATCTTCAAACTTGCAATATCTTCGCTACTTTGAGAGGACACCTAGTTTTTTGGCAGCTATATTGGAACATCAACCACGAATACATGACACTTTTTCTAACTACAAGCAGTTCGACTTATTGATTCCAGAGCCTCTAGCTGGTAGGTACTTAGCCGACCCATTCCAAATGTGCAAACAGTACTATCAATACATGAGCGAATCTGTGCTTAGTAAATACCAACCATCATCAAAAACCAGGAGCACATCTTCAAACTTGCAATATCTTCGCTACTTTGAGAGGACACCTAGTTTTTTGGCAGCTATTTGAACATTGAGCTCAATGAAAAAGCCTGAGCCATATTATTTGATCCCATTTGTTGGTAAATTTCCTTTTGATGAAGTGATAATTTGATATAAATGTAATTCCGGGAAAAGTTCCGAGAAATAACTGTAAGGAAACGGTGTCTTTTAAAGGTTGCAACGAGTCATGATGTTATTTCAATACAATCGAAAATCCCAATAAATAAAACCGATTGAGCTGACTAAGCGCATTTCAATGAAATCTTTCCTTGTCCTCCTCGTCCTAATACTTTATAACTGTGCGTTGCCTGACGTGGGTCGCGATTATGCAGTACTAGTGATCGCCAAGTGGTCGAAATTCAACCATAAAGCATTAATGCATTCTCAATTGGACTTCAGACTTTAACTCACACTCACACTATACTTACTTACACTATGTGCTCTCACTTACACCTAAGAATTAATATCTTTATGTATTTTCAAACCTACCCATTGTCACCGCTTGTATCGGAGAGACTGGTGATCTGTCATACAGGTTTTCCTAGTGCAGACACCAACCAGTCTTTCACATAGATAATCTACTACTGTCTTCTACTAATAAGTACACTTTGAATAAGATATTTAAAAAATTTAAACTTCTGTGTGAGAAAAAATAAACTATTTATTTATTATTATTATTTAACAACAAACAAAAGAGTATTTTATGCGTGTGTGTTAAACAAATATTTGTTTAATGCTTTCTTAAAAAAAAGATGATACAATATAGTTTTTTTTAAACTCTAGAACAAAAGTTGACGTATTCAATGTAGGTACATAACATGTCTTTAAAAGGATACATGCTGATTACCAATAATCCTGTATTTTTACATTAATATATATGTATATCTTGTCTTTAAAAACAATGCACACTATCAAATACCAAATCTAAAACCACAAATATACTCTTCACCTGTACCTACTTATTTTTATTTTGGACAATAGTGCCTTTAGTCCCTAAAAATATGTGGAATAAGTGATTTTGTGGTTCCGTAACCAAAGGGCATAATAGGACCCTGTTACTAAGACTCCGCTGTCCGTTCGTCTGCCAGACTATCTGTCTGTTTGTAGGCTACCTCATGTATCATGATAGTTAGTTAGACAATAGTTAGTTAGACAATAGTTGAAATTTTCACTTAATATATTTATTATGATGTATTTCTGTTACCGTTACAACAACATGTGATTAATAGCAGCATAAAAATAGCATAAAATATATATTCACCCTCTATTTCTCCCAATTTCGTGCAAAAAAGACTGCAAAGTCTCGAACACCGCCGAAAAATTTCTAGCTTATCGGTTTTTATCGGTTACACTTCGGAAAGTGTGGTACTGATTTGCACGATCTAATACCACCTTGCCATTTTTTTCTATCGGAATGCTCGCAGCTCGAAAAAGTAACATTGTTTCATGGTTGATGTTCCAAAGACACGAACAAAGAGATTTGACTCTACTTTTGTAATAAGAACGTCAAGGCTGTGGAATACGTTGCCTGAGTGGGTTTTTCTCGATAGTTACAATCTTTGTGTCTTCAAATCGAGAGTGAATCGGTTTCTTCTAGGTAAACACGCTCCATCGTAGACCGCATCATCGTTTAACATCAGGCGAGATGGCGGTCAAGTGTAAACCTCTAAAAGTAAAAAAAAAAAATTAATGGGGGCTTCCATACGACATACCTGAATTTTTTCTCTATTAGGCAACAGGAAGGCGCTTGAAAAATTAAATTAAATAATATACTTAAAGTAAATACATATATTTAGTAGTAAATTCACTTTCAAAATAAAAATTAAAAAGAAGTGATACAAATATTTAAGTTAAAGGCCCGGAACCCTTCAGATTTGCACTTGGCAGATTTTTTGATTTATGTTTTCCATTTAATACCATAGTTGAAGTTTTTAAAAAGATGAGTCGAATTAGTCCCTTATAGTACAGCTACATACGATCTATGTAGGTAAGTTTGTAGAAATATAAACATTTTCGAAAAACATAACCCTTCTTCTTGGGATGTGAAGTGTGAACAAGTAGGCACCGTGTCTCGTACACAATATAGGTACTTATTGTAAAGGACACACATTCTGTTACATCACCCTCGAAACCTTTTTTCTAACGCGGAACACATCCGGCCATCGAACTGCGCTTGTAGGTCACTAACCGAGCCTGCACGATACCAATGACCTTTCGTGAGGCGCATCTTTGCCAAATGTCAGCCGTTGAGTAATTATACACACCTCGGGTTACGATAAAAGTGCATTTATGTAATCGCCTGACCCCGCTGGATTACTTAGAACTCATTTAGACTTGTTTTGTGAACTCTGATTGCTAAGTTTGTTAATATGTACAGAGAAGTGCGAAGATTGAAGATTGGTGAAGTGATAATGGTTCAGCATCTTCAGCCTACTTTTTTCTTTCTGGGACTGGGCCTGGGTCTAGAGAATCTAGACCAGAGACCTTCTCTGACAAGGCAGGCCAAAGGAGTAACACCAAATTCTACCATGCTCACCAAGGGGATTGGTAGATGACACATGTTCTTGAAAATATAAAATATTTCTTTCATTTAGTATAAGCTTATGCAGACCACTAAAAGTCCCACTGCTGGGACGCGGGGCCTTCTATCGCAAGGAGAGATTCAAGGCGGTAATCCACCACGCTGGCCCAGTGCGGGTTGGTGGATGACACATGACCTCGAAAAGTTCTAGGTAGATATTGATTTCCTCGCGATTTGTTTTCTTCGCCATTTTTATGTTAGTGGCATTACTCATTTGACTTCGCAAAGACGGTGGTGTGCGTGGGATTTGAACCTGGGGCTGCGGATCGGCAGTCGCCATTGTCTCGACTAGACCAGCAGTAAAGCAAGTCGCATCGAAACTCATGACCTCATGATCACGGAAGTGGACATTGTAACCACTGGGCCACCACAACTTTTTCACAACTGATGGTTCAAGGGCCAAGAATCATGGGAAAATATTTAGCGAACCTGGGAGCCATTTTTTTTGTAAATATTGGTGGACAACACGCACACCACACCATCTGACCTCAAAATAAGCAAAGCTATTATGTCGGTCAGATTGTTGATATAATACTTATATAGTTTTAGATATATATTTACTATAAATAGAAACACACAGACACAGTACAAATATTTGAATTTATCACACAAATATTTGAACTGGCAGAGTTACTACCCACTAAGCCACGAGGCCAGTAAAAGAAACAGTGAATTTTGTCCTTTACTTTGATCGCAAATCAGTAAGATAACAGAAAAATACCGCAATACCCTTATAGTCGTATTGCTACATTAAACATTTAGCAATAACTCGACAACAATTCTCGACACCTAACTTATTAACTAGCATTTTTTGCCGTATAACGCTGCTTGCGATTTTTATTCTGTAGGCGTTTCATTTCTATAGTATTTACCAAAGTATAACAGTAGCATGGAACGTAACATTAGCGAGATGTATGATTGATTTTTTTATATTGAGATATGACTCCGTATTCCAAATATTAACTCAAGGCTTACGTGAGTTAAATACTTAGTTCATATTTTCTTAATAAAGTCTAAACAATGTAGAAATTTTCTTCGACATTAGACAAATCCTCAAAGGCATACAAAATTGTACTGGTATAATTTTGGACTACGACCATTTTAATAAAAAAAAAAACATACATACGATCGAATTGAGAAACCTCCTTTTTTGAAGTCGGTTAATAATTATAATATTTTAGGGATAGGGAGAGTTTACATCTTTTTTTAATTATTAAAACCATGGACCATACATATACCATGCTATAACAAATATGGTAATGTATTTATTTGTTTTTATAAAGTTTGTAACGCACATACATATAAAACATTATTTTGTTAAAATATACAGACATTGCCATTCAGCGTGATAATGCCTCCAGCAAGCAGGGCACCCTTTCAACTGGTAAGTAGTAGATCTGATAACCTAGACTTATATATATTATCTTTAGACTTTTATCGGTAAATTGATATTTCAGATGTGCTTAGTGAAAATAATTGTAAGGTGTACTATCGTGTAGTTTAAAAAAAATAAAACATTATAATGTTGGACATTTACATTTAGTAAGAAAAAAGGGATTCCGAAAGAGAAATCTTGGATCACGTTATATTATTTTATTTAATTGTACAAACATACTGCTTAAATATTTATTTATGTGAGCCCTTGACTTGGGTCAGTTACGTAAGATTTGGGCATTGGTAATTATTTTTTGAGTAGTGTATTACTTAAACATCATCGTGATGGCCTTAATTTTTGCAAGAACATATTAACCTATCAGAAGTTCAAAAATAGGTTATTGTAATTTAATTTTATGATGAACAAGAACCAAATTTATTCATCAATCTTTATAAGTTCAAGGGAAACTGGTCGGCTTGCCTTAAATTTATAAATATGTTTAAATCTGGTTCCGAAAATGATTCTTCTAAAGTAAATTTAAATACTACTGTAACATTTAGTGGCATTGCTAAAACTATGACAAGATTTATTGAAAACTAGATTTTTTTATTGGTTCAGGCGTTTATTTTTGTGAGAAGAACTTACTTTATCAATAATTTACTTGACCCATACTTTTTCACCCAATGTCGAATTTAGACCCAAACTAAACAAAGCTGGCTAGCTCGGGAAGCCAGGCAGTTGAAGGAAATTTAAAATAATAACATGTGTTATATATTTACGATTCATAAAAACACCTATACAGAAAAAAACATCCGTATTCATCACAAAGGTTGTGGATTCTGCACTTATCTGTCAAAGTGAAGTCGACATATGTAGATTGTTTCGTATCTTCAGTTCACATCGCTTTATCACTTGACACCTGAACATTAACTGCTAACTGTTGACATTTATTTTAGGTATTTGTATTTTTTTATAGTTCGTTCCATGGAATGCTAAGAACATCGTCTCTTTTATAGTTTTAAAGTCAAAGTTCCAACTTCAACTTCTTGGTTTATGGCTTTTATTGTGGTCCCTCACAATTTTGCCAATGTTAAGTATAAAGTTCTGCACCGATCGATCTGAAATCTTAGAATGATATGTAATCCGCATCAAGGATTGTTTTTATCTAATTTTTGTATTACAATGTGCCACAGAGAAGCGTGGCAGGGTACAGCTAGTATAATATATAATTTAAATTTTTGAAAAAAAAAAACGAACGACGCGTACGTCAAAGCGCCATTTTTTTCGATATATAGATCAAAGTTCCTTATTGATAAATGAACAATTTACACGTCAATTAATACTTGCCCACCATCTTCCCTAATATTAAGTGACAATTCCATAGATTTCGTTTTTTTTTTCGATGTCTTTGGATAATACGGTCTACATTGGAGTGTTTTTAACCCCCGACCAAAAAAAGGGGTGTTATAAGTTTGACGTCGATGTCTGTCTGTCTGTCTGTCTGTCTGTCTGTCTGTCTGTCTGTCTGTCTGTCTGTCTGTCTGTCTGTCTGTCTGTCTGTCTGTCTGTCTGTCTCTGTGTGTGTCTGTCTGTGGCACCGTAGAGCTCAAATGGTTGGGCCGATTTCGATGCGTTTTTTTAATTTGAAAGTTAATATCCGTGCGAGTGTTCTTAACTATGTTTGGTTAATATCGATTCAAAATGTTCGCCTCCACAAAATGGCGGACAAAATATTTCTTCACATCCTACCTCAATATGGGTATCAAATGAAAGGGCTGGACTAGCAGAGTACTAGACGCTATAACAAATTTCAAATCCAAGATGGCCGCCACCACAAAATGGCGAATTATATAATTTTTTCACTACTACCGCAATATGGGTATCAAACGAAGGGGCTTAACTAGTAGAATACTTTGCACTATGACAAGAAGACTATCAGCTGACTATTATTATCATTGTATAAATTCAGACCAATGGAAAGTGCGTTGCCAGACATATTGCATGCCTCTAGAAGAAGAGGCCAGTTTGTATGGGTCAATTATTTAAATGTTTTGTATCATCTTATCTTACCTGCAAACAGCAATAAAGATTTTTGTATTTGTATTTGTATTTGTACAAATTTCAAAATGGCGAATTACATTTATTTTTTCACAACTTCCTTAATATGGGTATCAAATGAAAGGGCTTGACTAGTAGAATGTTGTACAGATAACAAATCTAATGTAGTCGTGGGTTAATCAAAATTTTTAATTTTGTTCTTGTTACCTAGAATAAACCGATGGACTCTCATCCGACGAAAGAAATTAACCTTCATTAATACAATAATTCACTAATCCTCTTCCCGGCGTTATCGCAGCAAGGTATGAATACGTTATGTATATGTCAATGGTCGATTTACAATATCGAACATCGACATAGAAGCACCATTGGTGAAATAATAAAAAAAAATACCGACACCTAGAAAATATCAACCTATAAAACTAAAAATATAGCTTAAATTATTTGATGGTAAACAACGCCATAGTCTAGAATGCGCTCATATAGAAGAAACTGTTTTGCTTATAGTTCTGTAGGCATCCAAGTTATGGATGACTTGTGATTGAAATTGTTACATAGATAATCATGCAAACCTTTGTATGTGCTCCGTGATATATTCGACTAAAGAAATCCTAGGAAACTCTATAATTATAAATAAAAAAATGGTCGTCGAATTGATAACCTCCTTTTTTTTTGAGGTCGGTTAAACATGAGTTTAACCTAATAATAAGTGTTATAATCGGAGAATGAAACACTATCCCAAAACAACCACATTTCATAAAACTTAAATTAGATACAATTAAACAAGCTATTTAGTTCAAGTTACTGGTTTCTTAGTCACATTCAGGAAACTCTAGTTTATTAAATAAGCCATTAGGTTTTGTTTATTGAGCCAAATTATGTATTCAGTTATTGCAGTGTACGAAATATACAAAAAAATACCTACGAGTGCGATATGAGCTACTATTTCTATCATAACGTACACTCCATTCAAAGTACGAGTATGTGATGATCATTGATATAGTACAAACTCTTTGGATGTGACAGACCGTTTATTTACATGGCATAAGTGAGAAGACTACATGAGTATTAGAAGGTCACATTAGATATCTTTTGTTTATCACAGTTACAGGAGCGATAGACTTCTTCTGAATCTGCTCAATAAGTGCAGCAACGTTAGAGATGCGCTAATGCATCTCTGACGAGCATCGTTGCATTTGGAGCTGTTCCATATTTAACGACATCTTCACATTAAGACTTTTGAACTGGGAACGTCATTGGCCTATCTGACATAATTTGTGTAGACATAAAAATAAAATAAACATATTTAGAACCATTTCAGGGTTATGTTTCTGTACTGCTGAGACAACTACTTCAATTCAAACAATGTTTTAATACCATAATAAATCATGTTAGATTCTGGTAGTACCATTGTTTTAATAAGGAAGTTCGTCGCGCCAGAGTTCAGTATGGCTTGGAGCAAGCGTGAATATTAAAACGCACAGTACCGTTTTATTTCAACTTATTGGGATGCGTGTGAGTTATGGTCGAAGTAAGTTACGGCGGCACATGCGCGAAGAGACAGGACTTAAAAAAATAAGACTTGGATAACTTGATACTGACTACTAATTTTAATAATAAAAGAATTAAGCTAATTTAGTACATGGGATCATGGGACTTGTACCGCCAATATAACTAACATTTTATATATTAGTTCAGTTTTACAGTTACTCTGCTAATGGTTCATATGCTTAAAGGTTGTAAGTGGCCTGTTTTGATCTTTAAGTATTATTGAAACAAAAAAAAATCTGTTAAAAATGGAATAAAAATATTAGATATATATAGACTCGACATGGAAAGCAGAAACATTTTATTAAATAATAAGATTTTTTAAAATAGGGAATAAGCTTACAAAAAAGTATTATTTGTAAATGTATTATTATTTATTTTGTTTATTAAACTGCAGTCTAGTGAACATAATTATAGGCGGTCTACTTTTAACCGACTTCATAAAAGGAGGTTTCTCAATATCTCAATATTCTCAATACATTTTTTTATGTGTGTTCGCGAATAACTTCGTCGTTTATGAACCGATTTTGCTGATTCTTTTCCACTGTTGGGGCTTAAGTCCAAGGAGAGAGCCAAGGCCATAATCTAGGCTGGTTGGGAGATGACACAAACATGTTTTCGAAAGATGTCCTTCTTAGGATATTCCGGTTTCCTCAGGATGTTTTCCTTAACCGTCATAGCCATTGATGATGATTTACTCTTGGAAACAAAGTTCTAATATCTACTAAAACTAGTATCTACTCCTGGAGAAACAATTAGAGAAGCAGATGTAATTCGAACTTACGATCTCGCACTTGTGAAATCTGCCGTTCTTGCCATTGGGACATCACGGCTTCTGGTTAGATCAAATTAATTAAGTAAATTTATTAATTAATAAATAAATTTTCTGTTATATTAAAAAAAACGAAATAACTTAACAATGAACAACTTATAAAATAGGCTATTTGCTGATAACTGTTGCTTAAATAAGCTTGGTTACGCTAGAATAGAAAATACTCTTTGAGTTTGCTAAGTCTACGGAATGTTTTCAGATATGCTTCGAGTGTGCTTCATGTATGCTTTCAGGTACGCGCCACTTTTATGCTCGTAAGTATAGTTAGTAAGTTTAGTTTAGTCGGGCATCGGTGCCTTCTGCACTATTCCAAAGTTCGGTCGGCAGTAGAGGCCATTTAAAAAGAGACGATAAGAAAAGGTTAGATAAGGTATCAATACAACCTTAATAAGTCTCTATTTTTTTTCTATACAACACGTCACGAATTATTTTGTTGACTCCCCCCTCTCCTAGTAGTAGTTTAAGTTTTGCCCCTTCACAATTAGTGCAGCTGTTTCGGAGATTAGTTGTACCAAACATATAGACAAAAATTGTAAATAACATTATTTTAACTAAAAAACCCGACTGCAAAAAATGAAACATTTTCTGGTACAATAAACTATATAAGGACATTTGGGTTATTGAAACGAATCTAACGACACTCGTATCTTCTCTAAATTCACCCAACCGTTTGGAAGAAATGTGGGATTAAAGAAATTTACAAACATACAAGACACGTGCGAAAAACATAACCCTTCATTCAGTCGATTTAATAAGGATAATTATTTTGGTATTTCATTTGCATGTAGTGAAAACTGATTATTTTAATATTAAAATAATATATTAGAACATCTAGTGATAAAGTGACCGTATTGCCATACATTTGTTAGAGTTTATGCGACGTTTTACAAAGGCGCGAGTAGTGGTATTTCATTTATAGACTGTTACGAAAACTATTCGCCTCAATAATTAAGTAATACATAATATAATTAGCATAAACCATCAAAAATTACACACACAATATTAACAATCGACACGTTGACTTGAAATGTCAAAAAATCAACTGAAACAGAAATTATTATGCGGATCGTTGTCTAACAATTATTTTTGCATGTTGGTTACAAAACATTTCGGCACATGTATGCATTTGCTCTATTGTCGTGAGGGTAATTCCTATTCAAATGCACTTAGAAATACCAGTGAAATAAGAAGGCGTGTAATTTCAAAAAGTCCTGCAATTAGTCGCGGCATCTTCGTGACCTCGGGCAAGTTCCACAAAGTCTCGCTAAATCTTTCACGAATAAATCTAATAAAGTATTTTTAAAATTAAAAACCGGTTTCGGTAAAAAGTAAAACAAAATCGGACCCATCACTAATTTTGAATTCGAATTCAAACATAAAACAAATTAATGCAGCTGCACTTTGACAACAAATTTATGCAGCCAGTGAAATCCCACTCTATAATTAGTGTATTTCACAAAATCCTAATGCCTTATAATAATAATGGGAAATGTCGTTTATTTGAAGACATGGACATAAAAACAACTGACATCAACATACTAGATAATTGTTAACTTTGTATAGGTAAATAAAGAACCTGTCTGAGATGCAAAAAAATTAATTAGAGGTATAGATGAAATTATAGACGATTGATATAAAAATATTTATTATATTTCTTGTGAAAATTAAAATTATCTTTCTTCTTTATTAATAAAAATTAAGTATTGACATGTAACATTGAAAAGTAATGAAAGTTTAGGACCCTTTTCTCGACCACCAAAATCAGAGATAGTACAACTCAATTCGATTTGAGTACTTGATGCTAATTTATATAGCATTTTCCGCATACTTACTGTACACCACCAAGGTCGCCTGCCGCTAAATACTTCGGAATATGTTGTTTGGCAGTGAGGGTCAAAACGACATTTATTTTATTTTGGGAAGCAACTTAATGAACTATAAATTTTACATAAAATTCATATTACGTATTGACATTTTTAACGTAAACTCTACGTTGAATTATAGGTACACGTGACCTTCCTTTCTTTGGCAAAATTTACATAAAATAGAAACTAAACGAGCTAAATTAGCAACGATCTAGATCTTATCTAAATAAGATCTAGAAATACAGATCCCATCTAAATGGGATCTGGAAGAGATCGCTATTAGCGATAAGATCGCCTTTTGTACCCAAATGTTTAATTTTAAGTGAATCACTGTTTTTCTGTATTGTTTTGTGGTGTAATAAAGTGTTTTTGTATTATATTGTATTGTATTTCGACTGGGAGCATCCACATTTTGGCTGCGGCAACGAAATACTCTATGAGAAGTGGCTGAAGTACACAGGTTTGGAGTCCTAATATAATTTTGTCCCCATTGCTGTTGACAAAATATTGTGGTGTTCAAGAAGTGACGCTAAGGGCTTCGTCTATGGAATTGGGCATCGCTTGTGTGACCAACTTTATGAACGCAGCTATGGCTTGTTCTTGATACAGAAGAACAATTGCCATTAAGCGGGGTAATAAAGTGCGTATTTTAGGCGACTTTGCTCCTGAAACGAAGTGTGTTATTTTTTTAATAGATTGTTAAACTCATATATTTTTGAGAAGTATTTATGGTTACTAAAATTCAGATTTCTACGAGAAGCAAGCTAGTTACGAAGATATTAACGAAGGTTTCACATTGAAATTATGTCCAGCATTCTTTTGGAGGAGGATTTTTTTCAAATTATTTATAAACGCGAAAGTTTGTAAGAATGTTAGTCACTCTTTCACGTGAAAACTACTAAAGTGATTTGGAAGAAATTTGGTGCATAGATAGATAAATAAAGGCTGAGAATAGCACATGGGCTACTTTTATCCCAGGAAAATAACGGGTACTACTATGCGGGTGAAATCGCAAAGTACTGCTATTTTTTTCAAAGTTTATTTTCCATTATATTTCTTCGTGAATGCTCTCTTGTCTTACTGTTTACTGTGCTTCCATTTTCTATTTTTCGAACCATACGAGAACTACATAGGGTTAGTAGTTGATTATGTAACTGCAAATAGATATAATTAAACTTTCAACGAGTATTTTTAAACGGTCATTCGCAAATGTTTAAAGGAATGTAGATATTTACTAAATTGATCATTAATTAATTACCCAAAGTAATTGATTTTTGGGTATCATAATTATGACGTTTATAAGGACTTACGTAATTCTTGCAATAGTTTAGTGTGATAGTGCGAACGATAATAAAGCATAGATATTAAATAGTTTTTATTTATTTGTACATAGTAGGTTTGTACTTGACTGCCTGATATTACGCGATGACGCGGTCCATGGTGGTCTATAATGGGCTAACCTAGAAGAAACCAGTCCAGACTATGCAACAACCAAATTATATCCTTCAGAAAATATCTACACCCCGTACTATAGTGACACACTACCATCCTTTCTTTTACATTTCCTTTCATTTCTAAGTATATCCTTTAACCTCCCACTTTCAATAATGAGTAATATATTGCATTCCCTAACAATGCATCGCTTGTCACGACTTTTGTTCCCACACTGCGAGTCTGATGAATGGATTCGGAATCCTTCAGGCGGGCGGATGAATTAACTGCCAATAACCTTGTTTCTTACTCTATGATATTAGTGTTATATCCCAGCGGAAACTGCGCTCATGCAGCGTGACAATATAGAATGGATTCTATTTATCCCAAATAGCATTATTATAAACTGTGTTTTGTTTCATGTGTGTCCTTTTTCTTTTATCAAATAAAATCTTTAAGAAATCGTTTCGATCAACCCGATATTTTTTTAACTTAGCCTATTAGACTACAGGCCCGTTTACAAAATTGATGGGTCATTTGAACCCCTAGGAGACCTATGTAGAAGGTTATAAAATAATAAGATTCACTATGCCGTCACTTGTAAGCTGTCCAACTGAGTTCAGTTGAAGATAGGGGGTTGCAACCCTCTTGTCGTATCATTTTAGTATGGCGTTGCGGAATTATGGATTAGAAGAGGTTTTAATACCCTGTCACTTGACACTTACTCATTCTAATTTTGGAGATACAAAGCGTTTTCATTCTTCTTTTGTTATACGAATATGATAAGTAGGAATAATCTGCAGATTAATTTTTGGTATCATATAATCGATTATGGATAGGTTATTTTGGTATCTATCGTAGACTATGTTATCCCATGATCGGAGAGTAATTAAGTGTAAATCTATTACATTAAAAAAGAGCAAGATAACCTGACTAGTTTTTCCATACCTTCTATTCTATCCCAAAATTCCAAATGTCTGCACTTTGTTCCACTATATTTGGTTACAATAGATAACCTAGTTATTAGTACTAAGACGTGCGTATAAATATTAAGCGTATAAACACCTTAATTCAGCACAGTTATGTTATCACCTGCCAAGAAACAGCGAAAGCGTTGAAATGAATCATCCGTTATGTGATCGATGACCCCTTTACGCCAAAACCTTGAATTACTCGCACTTCTCATAAAGGAAGTCGGCAGAGGTTGCATGAAGTAAATAGGTATTATGAATACCTGAGAAACTTGTCAACTTCTCATAACACGGTAATTGTTTATGTTATCAAGATTTTTTGGCAACTCCTAGTTCATAGTCTCCTATTGAAAATAATAAAAAAGGAAGTTCTACTATTTTGATATTTTTTACTCCATAAAAAAATAACCAGGCATGATCGGATTTCATAAATTTACAGGAGATGATTGTGCATGATATCGTGCCCCAAGGAATTTATATTTAAACATTTCTGTAATTATTCACCTTGATAAAACGATATTAAATATATGATTTTTATTTTTACTATTTAGCGATCGTACCAACTAGTAAATTTTGTATTTGACCTCGCCTGATACTAAGTGTCGATGCGGTCTACGGTAAAGCGTGCTTACTAAGCAGAAATCAATGCACTCTCGACTTAAATACTCGTACATCCGATAACTATCGATTAGGGAATACACAATCAGACAGGGTATTCCATAGTTTCATAATCCTATAACGAAAAAAGAGTTAAGCCTGTGCGTTTGGGACTTTCGAACTTCCACCCTGAGATGATGTCGATTCTTCGAACTATTTCTTCTCTGGTTGTGTTATACTCGTACATACTCATTTGTTTCCGTCACATATTGATGTAAAAACTCATAAAATATTTGTACTTATTCATACCCGAATTGGTTACAGATATACGCAATTGAATTGTTTAAGTACTTAAGGTAGCGTCCAGATTTTACAAAGGTTGATCTCGTTATTAAAAATAAACGCCTATTAGATTGAATTGAACAATCTACAGACTCTGATCTAAGTTGAAACTTAATAAGGTGTGAAAAAATATGTGTTGTATTAGGACTATGCGTGCGGAATGCAAGACGTGAAGATATTGCTATCATAAACTTCATGTCTGCAAAGATCGTGAAAATGGCTTCGCCTATTTTATTGCCTTTCATTTTAAACATCACAAGATGGTTTTCTGCTACCTAAACAGAGTAGTCTAGAAATACCAATTTAAAATCAAATTGTTTTAATATAATCTACCGCAAAATTAAATACCTATTTTAAAGATGTGGCCACCCATGTTTCTTATCTTTCATGCATGGTTGGTGATCCTGCCCTTGCATTGTTATACCGACGAGTTAATCGGAGACAAGAAATGAATAATCGATTTTAAAAGCTTTTTAATTAAAACGCTACGCCAATCGATTTGGTTAAATGCTCATCAATCGAATAAAAAATTAACATACGAGTACGTTTATATTCTATTTTTATTACGAACGATTAACTATACGAACTATTGTTTGCAGTTTCAGCCCCATGTTGAAAATGACTTAGCATGAAGTCATTTTCAAGAATTAATTGTATATTTTAAATTGAAATCATTTTTTTATTTATTGTTATTTAGATGTTAAAAATCATGCAAGACTTTCATCACCATCTTAGTCACATCTAAGTTTATACCTAATTTACGTATTCTAGTATTAATAATGGCTAAAAAATGGCTTACGGTTCATTGTCGACTTATGCTTTAAAAATAATTAACCATAAAATGCGAATTCGTTTACGGAATTCTTCCATTCATTAAAAAAAGCATGTAATATTAAAACGATGACATTGAAGACCTATTTTCATGAATGAACTGAGGTCACCTTAATGCACCAAACTGTTGGCAATGACGTCTACAAATGTCTTCCCCATACTAGCGCAAGATTTAAAGTTCTCGGAATGTTTTTGATATCAGACTCCGATTGTACAAGCGTATTTATTTTTCTTATGTAAAATGGTTTGTTTATGTCGTCACGGGGTGATGGGCTGGCGCCGCTAGGGTGCGCGCGCGCCGCGGCGCTTTTCACCGGCATCAGCACGCGCACGCCCTCCCGATATATAAGCCTCTGTTGCCCATTCACCCGCTCGCAGTGTGTGCTAGAACGTTACAGTGTCCACTACTCGTGCAAGGACTTACAGTTTAATCATGAATTCACGGTGTTTAATAGTGCTAGCAGCCGCCCTCGGCGTGGGTACGTAGCATTTGAAATATTTAGGGCGCGCCCGCGACCCGCCCAGTGACGACGTGTGGCATGGATCGATTTATTGTCATCGTGAAAGTTGGAGTGTGATTGATAGTCGCGTTTCCACACAGCGTTGCGACTGCAGCTGCGCCGGCGCAACGGCCACAGAAATCTCCGATGATGATGTGGTGTAACAAAAAATGCTTGGTGACATACGGACGTTGATTGCACGAATGCAGTTTTGGATATTTTTCTCGAAGAATGTTGACTCATTTGACGATCAAGGATAACTGCAAAGACCATATGATTCAGCATCCGTGTGTTAACTCGAATTTTTTTGCGCCTATCAACTTGCTTTTTCTTTTACACGTACGAAATATTTTTAGCTATTCGTAATATTTGCTCAAAATCATTAAGAAAACTAACGTCGGTATTTACGTTTTGACAAACCATAACCCATACAGATTGTCTAATTTAGTTTTGCAATCTCCGACCCTTTTTCATATTATCTTTTTTTTAACAATCAGAGCTTTTATAAGTAAACTACGACGAAAACTACTGACTATTGAACCTACACAGATTTTCATTACAATCCACTACATAAATTAGACTACATCTCTACTAGTTATTGAAATCAAGCAGATCGCAGAAATACATTTACATAAAGTCGAATATCAAAATTAATATCAAAAAAATCAATGCCAAATTTAAATTTTACTGTTTGGTATCTCTATTTATTTTTAAATTACTTAGAATATGTAAAGTGAGCATTTGCATAAGTATAATAAGTGTGTAAATATAACATATTACGACCATATCCCGTGCCACTACTACTACTGTATAAATCACTACCGGCTCTGCAAAAAAAATTCCCATTTTCCTGGTCGTTAAAATTTTATTATGGAATATCAATACAGAATATCACATTCTGTATTGTTCACCCTCTAATGCCAGTTTATTCTAAATTCACAGCATACTTAGAGCGTGAAAGAATAACGAAAACAAACCTCCGCATTTATGAAATTTGTGTGATCATGGATTAGAAAACTAGAAACTAGACGATGGTGTTAGTAAATAGAACTTAGAAAGTGGATACGCTGTTCCACAGTCTGAAGCGAAATGCTCTCGGTACTTTCCTTCAATTTAGAAACTATCGCTTATTATGTCAATACAATGTAATTTATAAAACCTACAATGTAATTTATATAATTCTTGTGTGTAGGTACGCGCATATATAGAGTAAGAGACAAAATTGCATCACCAACACACTAACGTTGTTATCAGCAATGGCACTATTTTATACATAGTCAAGCCAAGCCAAGCTAAATCCTAAGTAGTGCAGAAAAAAAATATACGAAAGTAAGAACGACAAATATTTAAGTAAACACAACTTATTCTGGCTGGACGTTCTTATCACAAAAGTAGAGTCAAACCTCTTCGTTCGACTATTTCGTTCTTTGACTTCATTTTAAAACGTTTCCCATTTTTTTATCTGGTGAGCTACAATTCACAAAAAATACAAATTTGAAGACGTTTTCAAGGTTTATAAAGTTTGAGCAACGCTACTGGCTAATTTACTCATAAATAACACATCGAAGGATGTTCTATTTTCACTGTTAGTTAGTTATGAGCGTTGTGGAATTCTCTATTGTTAAGGATTTCTATCACGTACCCAATTCTCACGGAGCCTGCATATGCCTTGTGCAAGACATTTCTATGGTTTCATCGAGGGAAAAACTTGGGACTGTTCGATTCACGTTGCAATAATGCATCTATAAAGTTTCACTTAATTCACTATTGTTATGTAAATTTTTGTCTACAACTTTGAACCGATACAGTCGTTGCGAAAACCATACAAAATTACATTAAATAATTATTTGCATAATCCATCCAAATTAACATTAAGTTATTTGCATAATCGAGCTTTAAATTATATTTCGATTTGTAAAAACATCTGAAGGATAGATGTGTCTAAACATCGCTATCCAAACCGTCTCTTTCGTAAAATCATCATTAAAACAAAAGGTCAACATTATTAGCAAGAGCCTTAACAGTCTTAAGTCATAATTTTAAATCACTTTCGAAACTCATACGCTCCTTCTATTTCTTAACACTTGAGTGTAGTCAGCATTCATA
This sequence comes from Ectropis grisescens, assembly GCA_017562165.1. NCBI lineage: Eukaryota > Metazoa > Arthropoda > Insecta > Lepidoptera > Geometridae > Ectropis > Ectropis grisescens. Next base: position 8,860,450 of record CM029781.1, on the reverse strand, counting down.
ACTATTTAATGGCCATATTATAGCTATTTTCTTATTTACTATTTTCGTACGGTATTTAGACACGCGTTCAGATATTCCATAAAGTTTTTATATCAAGCGTGAAGGTATTTTATAATGTTGTATCTGCGTGTATGAATTTCACGAGAGTAATGACGATACGGTGAAAATGATGCACTTGCTTGAGTGCGCCAGCGCACATACATAGTTGAGCTGACTATATCGCTGAATCTTGGAAGTAACAACTAGCATCTGGTAATTATGTATCTATTGGTATGATTACAATGTTGTCACATAAGAGAGTAATGGAAAATTTTAATAAAATATTATTATTAAATTCCTTGCACCGATTCTACAGTGATTAAAATATATGTGACTTAAAATTTGATAAAATATAACTATTATTATTCCCCAATTTATTGTCCTCTTGATTTATATTAGACATAAAAAATGTAGCTAAATTATTTTTATTATAAACAATACCATGTCTCATTACTCTCGATGATGTTAAGTTACGCGTAACGAAATACAAATTAACGATTGTTATCTAGTTAACGATATAATCGACTCTCTAATATGAGCTGAAATAACTAAGTCATTTCGAAATAACTAAGTAATTTTGATGTTTTACATTATTTGATAGCACGTTTTTCACACAACCTGAAAAACTATTTCATCAAATAACGCCTAGCATTATTGCTCTATCTACAACCAAATGAGGGTAAAAGGTACGTTTTTAATAAACGTGATTATAAAACAATATCCTGTCGGTGTTGCGAGTTCGTAACATATTTATATATTACCTACGAGGGCATCCATTCTCGACCTACCATCTTACAGGGTTATTAGCGGTCACTACATGGTATTGAAAAGGTTGACGAAAGATAACGCGAACCAACAATGAGAGGTCGCCCATATACCGGAAACCGCCTAGTAATTAACGATCTTCTAAACAACAATACGCCGGAAGCCGCATTCTTGAAAAGTCCCATTAACTATGATATCATACGGCGTGCTATTATTTAACAATCAACCTGTCATGTCATGAACTATGAGTATTTACTAGTGCTAGACTAGTATCCAAATTTCTTGATTTTAGTTTACTCAAATGACAAGATAGTTTCGCGATAAAATAAATGATAAATAATTAAGCTTCATTTTTGAATCTTTACTGTCCTGTCTGTTTTCAAACAGGTATATTAAACATAGTTAAAATACCCACAATAGTTTGCATGTATTAACAAATTAACTTAAAATCTATAGATTCCGTTAAATTTGGAAACTAGCTTATTTCTACTATTTCTTTCAAGCTTTCGTTAAAGTCTAGACATAAAGAGGTACAAGTCGCAGCGTGGTAGTATGGGTGGTCGATCAGCAATGCGGTGATTGTCTGTCCTTCGACGTGATATAAATAACCTCTCGTTGGCCCTATGCATTGTATAGTCAGTTTTTGTTCCTTTAAGATCCACCGCTTACGTGTCGAGGCTGTTTGTAGCCATGGCTAGGAAGAAATCTAATAAACTATAAATTGATTTAGATAAATACGTTAATTTATGTATATAATTAACCTGAGGTTTTACGCTGTTCATATTTTTGAGTTTCCATAACTATCGTATACAGTTACTTCAGTACTTTACTTATACTCGTATATAGATACAATTACTGCACATTTATTAGGTTTGTATTGTGGGAGACCTAATATTAATTGGGTAATAATTGCGTAATTTTACTTAAGACCTTCACTTAAGAAATTTGCTAATAATCGCATTATTTATAATGTAGTGGCGTTGAGATACAAATGGGGAAAATCGATGAAGTCATAATTGATTAAATTGAACTCGCAATTTCACAACACTTACGCGACAGTGTGCCTGCGACGCCAGCCGTCAATGAGAAGAATTCTTATTGCTGTTTAATTCGTTGGTTGCTTAGTTATGTCACGTCAGGACCACGTCAATAGGCTGCAACTATAATTTTCAAAGCTCCAAGTTGTGAAACGACACTTAACACTTTGTGTCAGTTAAATTAAGTCGTGACCTGTAATCCAGTTCTATCTTGCTAAATCCAACGAATAATAATGTAAGATTTAAGAAACGTGGAACAAAGGTTCAGCAATAAAATAATGAGAAATTATTGTTGTTAATGATTGATTTTGAGCATTTCGATATTAACGTTAAAGATTGATTTTGTAGAAATTCATCGCAAATGGACAAAAATACATGAATTATCCGAATTATTTGTAAAATTTAACTTCGCATGATATGTAATTAAAGTAAACTTGATGGATATTGACAATACATTATTTAATGATAACACTCTTACTGCAAAAGTACTTATCCTGAGCAACCTTTCTTAAAAAGAGGTGACTTCTGACATCATCGTGCGGTTTTTGTTTCAGTATCAATCAACCGAAATGAACGAACCCACCGTTTCGCTCGATTAAAAATTCCACTACGGTTACCTATTTGTTCGTCCCAAAAATATACCGCGAATTCCGGTAAACAATTTTGGCGATCACTAACTTAGGAATACTAAAATACTAAAAATAGCATCAGTACTGCTACTTCATGAAGCTTTTATAGAACTTTACTAGTATCAATACGAAACTCTGAACGATGTAGGTTAGCTTTTTCAAAAACTCCAAATTGTTCTCATTAAGGTACAATGTACGTACACAGCATTCGAACTTTCACCGCGAGTACGAGAGGTAACTTGTAACAATGGACGAGTTATCTAATGATTCTAATGGTTACGTCAGGTTAGGCCACTCATGTCACTGACCGTAATTATTGCTCTTAAACTCGACTTGAAGGATTTCAAACTATAATAAACCTGCCAATGAATACTGGATTTGCAATTGTTAATAATGTAGTAACATAATGTATGATACACTACATATTATGTTTTTATCGTTGGTAGAAAGCACTACAAGTGAAATTGTCGAAGACATTTTGTCTTGATTCTGTAGAGTAAGAACTTCATAATTTTTATACAAAAAATACATAATTAATTCGAATATATGCCAACTCAATTCAAATAACATGAACCATGTAATCTATCTATTATTTTAAACGTGCTACAGATTATAAGGTCGAATGTGCGAGAGGTTACTCCATGTAATGCGCGGGCGCATAGAAATTGTAAGTTATGTTCCTATATTTAGAATATTAGGGGCGTCACAAAACATAAAAGTGATAAATAATACAGTAAAAGTTACAAAATGTATCAGTTTTGAATGAAATGTATCTACATTCGATAAACTATAAAACCGTGAAGGCGTACCTAATATGCGTGTGCTTTCAATGACTACACGCTTTCATATCATAACATAAATATATATGGGTACACTATTTTTAACTAAATCAATATCAGTATGATTGTTCTAGAAGTCGAAAAGAGTAAAGGTAGTAACCCTAGAAGCACTTTTTAAAATTGTGGGTCATTTGCTTTCACTGTGTTACTTAACGGGTAACGACCTTTCCATCGTGGATCTTTATGTAATCTCCATAAGCGATGATGTGTGATTTTATTTGTTTGTTTGTCCCGGAAATATACTTTCCGCAGACGTCTATTATGTCTGTGTTTGCCGAATGGCTTGTGTTAGTGGGTCAGTTAGCTTGAGCGTTGATTTACATAACTGTACAATACTAGGTTTTAATATTGTGATCAAGACGATAGTATATAGATTTACCATATTATGTCTCGAGAAATAAGTATACAGCATTATCAATACACTTAAAGACTCGAAAATACCGAATAGCGTTGTGTAGTAACGGGCGCGCTTTTAGTTATTAATTTTTACTCTAATTTTGTGATCTCACTGCGTAATATTGTTTAAATTTGACTTTTTAAATACTTCATAACTAAGCAATCGCATACAGACACATACGTACGTAGTATAGCTTCAATACAACTATGTATTACATAAAATGGCATGTTGTGACACTTGAGCGAATCAATAATGATGTCACCGTAGCGCGCGCGCAGGGCTCAAGTGTCGCCCCCGGCGGCAGCGGTTGCGTAACGCACTAACGACACGGCTGGGCGCTCAGCCCGCCCTACTTCACACGTGGGACGCGAATTTAACCTCCAGCATACATCATTATACGAGGTTTTACGTTCACACAAAAATCATTTATCGTTTGATCAAATAACAAAAATATAGTTTTCCACCGTCGATCTATCCAAATATAAAAACATACCTAAGTATTAAAGACAAATACCTACTTAAGTTTTCACAATTTTAGTGAATATTACTTTCAATATAATATTTATGTGACCATGATTAAGGACATTCTGGCGCAGGAAGTCCAAAATTCGAAATTAAAGAAACTAGTTTTATCAGGTCATTTGGGCAGAAGGAAGGAAACGGAAGTTCACAATACGATTACTTTAAATTAAAGCTATTTATTGAAGGGCAAGTACTCAAGCCAAAGTCACATATATAAGATAGTGACATAATATACCTATTAATTACAGAAGTTATGACGAAATAGTGGCGATTATTAGATCAGAAACGTGTTTAATAAACCTATTAAAAGTCTGAGTATTGCAGCACCAGCGAACTTACGGTAACAAAATGATTACACGTATATTTTTTTATTCCATTTAATTTGGAGTCACTAATTGGTACAAAATTGTTTCACACGCTATTAACTAAATAAAACGAAACAGCAAACCTCGGATGCATTCAAGCGCTAATTTCGCCACATGTTTTAATATGTCAGCTCAATACAATACAAAAAAAGCCAAACAATATCCAAAAAGAGTTTGTAATAAACACCAAATGTCTTAATGTTACTGAATTTTCATACATAATTTCAGAGAACATTTAACGAAAATTAGCAGTGAAACATTTTATTGCCATCCCGGCCTCGGCAGGAATGCTAAGCATCCGCGGTGACTGTGGTTCACCTCGATCACCTATTTGATTTTAATAAGAAAGGTTGCCCGCACTGTTAAATATTTATTCAGATGACCGTAAACAAGTTTAGACGACTATCGCTCCGGCACGATATATCAAGGTTAGGTTGATGCGATGTGCACGACACAAAATACAAATGTCGTGAAAACGTGCCAGCTTTATAATAATGAATGCTAATTCTAAGAATTCGGGCATCGTTAAAGCTCTTGTAGATATTCAAGAAAAACGACCCTTTCTCGATAATCCTTCTATAAAGACCTCATAATGAATATACGAAAAATATATATTTACCTATTTGTTTTTTAACAAACCATAACCGTGCTCATCAAAGTGTTATTAAAAATTAAGTGCCAGGTTGTCAAGCCTGGGTGAAAACCATTAAATAATAACGATATCTCGCTTTCATATTTCACACGTTGTTACATTTACTTAACATTGTAGGAAAATTAAACTAAGAAACTAATTGTGATCAAGGCTTTGAAGCCCAATTCTCAGGCTCATTAACGCATAAAGTACAAATTAGTGAATTAGATGAAACCACTTAATTTTGTAAGCTATTGAAGCAATAGACACGAAGAATTGAAGCGTATAGTTGCATAAATTAATCAGCGCCTTTAGGATGCGTGATAGATATAATATGTACACACCTAAGAATATACCCTTGGAGATAAAGCATTATATACCTACTTTATTTTCTTTCAATATTTCTTGTCTGCAGAACCAAAACCTATCACTGGAGAATACGGTCTTATGTAAGCCCCTCGATAAAATTAAAATACATGTCTTATTGTTCTGGACTGAAAGTTTTATATATTTAAGTTACTTAGTATTTGTGTCAAATCTATGTACCTACCAAAAATTGCGAAATACTTTGGACGTATCGTAAATGCCAGCAGGCAAACTCTTGGTGACATAATGTGATACGACTTGTAAGGAAAAGAGGTGTAAATGTCTATGAGGGTATGTAATAAGTCAACTAGCTAACGAGACACCTAAGTTCTACGAGTACTAAAATAAAACATATTATGACATTAAATCGTTAATGTAGTAGCAAAAACATTTTTTTGATACTGAATGTTCAAATAAATTTGAGTAAATTCGTTATTTTCGAAGCCGATTTTAATTATAGTATTCATTTCAGTTTCCTAACTTTAATGCTTGTAGTAAAATTTGCTGCGGCAGACTTCACGACCGCTCGCATAAAACCATGCAGTTTCAAAAGCGAAAAGCCGCAATGTAGATTTAATCTTTCGTAAACTCTTCGTGTTCTTATATTTCCGCATTCAGAACCGTAATGGCTTCAAATTTTAATGCTAGCTTTTGTTTAAATTGAATTTGCGTCAGACAACAGTTACCTCACAGAGAAACAATGACTTTTTGAACACGTGCTCTCAGCAATTAAGCAAAACCACAACAAACAATAGTTAGCAAATGTTCACAATAGTGTCAACATTTGTCGCATGGTGTTAGGCAACAGTTGCCGCGCTGCATTCCGCGGAGAAAGAGCGGCCCTGCCCCCGGCCCGGCCGGTGCGTTGCAAAACGAATAACTGCCGTTTACCAAACCCCCTCGTGGTTCATTTTGTAATTTCAATTAAAATTCAAGACGACTCATGTTTTGAATACATAGTTTCCTCATCTTCGTATCGCAATATTGGCAGTTTGTCAAACGTTAATGCTTGCGTTAAGTTTCGCAACTAATCTGTATCGATCAATCTCGAAACTTATCTAGATCAGAGGGCGTTATTGTTTTATCGATCTATATCATGCGTTCACTTTTCAAATAATAATGAATAGGACATTCTGGACCTCGCTTTAACACTATTTATTGTTTACAGCCGTCGGACAGGAGTCTTTCAAATGCCCGGATGACTTCGGTTTCTACCCTCACCACGTCTCTTGCGACAAATACTGGAAGTGTGACAACGGAGTAGCTGAGCTTAAGACCTGCGGCAATGGACTCGCTTTTGACGCTACAGACTCCAAATATCTCACCGAAAACTGCGACTACCTGCACAACGTTGAATGTGGAGACAGGACACAGCTTGGTGAGCGATGACATCTTTTATAAAGAAAAAATAACAATTGTCTACCACGCCTTTCTGAATATACAGAATTTAAAACATTCAACATTCATAGAGACTGCTCATAGTGGTGAAAACTTAAAATTTTAGTACTTATAGCACTAACAATATGTCATGGGTATAACTACGGATGTAGGTACTGATACTAAACGTATCGGTGTATAAGAACTAATTAAATAAATTAAGTTATTTAAAACCAATGCGGTTATTATTTCCAAGTCAAATAATTAAAATCCATATTGATTTTGCCAACCTATTGGGTGTCGTAAAGTTCACACGATCATACGATATGCTAATTAAGACTGGTCATCATACGCCCAGTAACAGTTAAGTGACGGTCAAGGCCACAATTTACATAATTATACACTGTATAATGTAAGGATAATATTATTCCACACATAACCAGGATGTCGCCAGAAGCACATCCTAGATGAGCACGAAATGAAAATCTCTGTAAAGAATATCTATTTAGCATTTACGCAGATGAGCAATAGGATGTCACATCGGTTCGCCTTGAACTAGAACCACTCAATAAACTTCTAAATTCACTTTTGTCTGATGAGTTTTTTATGCAGATGATTTATTACGAGGAAGAGACGTGTCTATTAATGAAACTTGTTTGCTATTCACGTGTATCACCGTCGTCAAATTCGTGTTTTTTGTGCTAGTCTAGCGATTACGTTTTGACTATCAAATTTGCCGACCTTACGGTAATAAATTTAAGTTAAATAGCACGTTTGTATATATATGAATAACTTGTTTGGTTAGGTTTATGAGACAAAATGTTTAAATGAGCTGATTTCCTTCTCCTCAGAGCCTCCGATCTCTACTCCTCACTGCTCAAGACTGTACGGTATTTTCGCCGACGAAGCCAAATGCGACGTCTTCTGGAACTGCTGGAACGGCGAAGCTTCCCGATACCAGTGCAGCCCCGGACTTGCCTACGACAGGGAATCTCGCGTCTGCATGTGGGCTGACCAGGTCCCCGAGTGCAAAAATGAGGGTACGTGTCGTAATTCTATTGATGAAACTAAATTATAGCCAGAGTCAGAAGTACTCGTACTTTAAAATTTTAATTATGACTATTCTTTATTTAAATCTTGTTTTACTTATTTAATGGATGTATAATGAGCATCCTTGATGCTTAAACGTTAAAAAAAATATTATTAAACGACTCAATAAAAAACTTAATTGATTCCATTTGCGCTAAAGTTATATTAAGGTGTGCTACCAGTTGTTTTGTTTAACTTTAAAATCTCAATTATTAAGCACTTAATATTAACCAATTTGTATTAAGTATCTATTAGCACAGTTAACTTTAAGCACGATCTTTCAGCGATTTTCTACCTTGCTGCACATCAGCGTCTGCCTGCTCTACATTTCGGTTTCGCCTTCCTCTCTCTTCTCACGTAACCTTTTTTGGTGTTTCCCAGAAGTAGCGAACGGTTTCTCTTGCCCCGCTCCCGGTGAAGTGTCCAACGCTGGTTCGTTCAGCCGTCATGCTCACCCTGAGGACTGCCGCAAGTACTACATCTGCCTGGAGGGAGTAGCCCGCGAGTACGGTTGCCCCATCGGTACCGTCTTCAAGATCGGAGACTCTGACGGCACTGGCAACTGTGAAGACCCCGAAGATGTTCCCGGATGGTAAGTTTCCCAATAAGACACACATAACTTCCCGGATGTCTGTACTCGATTCAGTTCTATAATGGCAGCTTTCTTCTAACTGTCGCTGCCCGAATTGAGTATAATCGAGTCCGGATATCCCATTCCGTTCAAGTCCAAATAAGACAGTGCAACTTGAACGCACATGGCATACGTTTCTTCTAAACTCACCGGTATATCACTGGTGCTGGGGTGATAAATAATCAGCGTTTCGCTGTGTGATTAACATCTCTACGTGTCACTGTGTGTGATGCGCCGTAATGTAATGCCATCGAAGCAATCTTATTTTGCATCTAACAATAAACGTGGCATTACAGTGCGTTGAACCTACACCCTGTCCATTTCCAAGACCAATGTCGTCCTTGTGACTAACAATTCTTCTGCACTTATTGACATGGATCAGGCGCACTTTATCGAAGTGGTTATAGTATTGAATGTAGGTAGATTGAAGTTCGCCCACCTCTGTTCACGCTTGCAACTATGCGGTCTGGAGCCTTGCGCTGTTACGACATTTTAGGCCAGTCTTCGAAATTAACATGACTTAAGGCAAATAGTGCTTTACATACGAGTGTCATGCGCGGACGACCGTGGTCAATGCCGCCTAGTATCGTTATACTTTATGGTAATGACCGTTTGTTTTGTGCAACCCGCTGGCCGTGTGCTATGTAACTGTACTGACAAAGGTTGAATTATCAATGCCTTTCATTAATAATAGGAAATGGTTTTAAACTCGTGGCACATGTGGGTAACTAAATGACCATGAGCTGCGAGTGCAACTCAGTTCTCGTAGTTCCGCAATAACTAGTCATAGTTTCGAGTCCACAGACCATTTTTCTTTACCTACTTTAAAAGTCTTGAATTTAAAGCTTCACAATTTTCTTATAATCTATTATCTACATTACTTAAATAATGTACTCGTTCAGAAATTTCTAGATCGTTTATTTATAGTACGACGACTATACGTGAGTTATTTATTCGAAAAAGGAATGATCGGCTGAGATGTACCTACCTCTCAGACCAAGCCAAGGTCGCACAAAACAAGTTATAGCGAAGTTTTTGCGAAGGCTCCCGACCGCATCAATTAGTTTCTAGCGAGAAAAATAAAAGTTAGATAACTTTACTTGGAAAAGCGAGCGGATATCATTCTTGTTACCGTTTCAAGGCAGTTCACTTGATTTCGCCGCGAACAAGATTTTATTACACAATACACGCTGCCTGCGTGGTTAGTAAAAGTTGCTAGAAATTGAGATACCCATTTGAGCCGTAAGTAAGTAGCTCAAATAGACTTAGATATAATAGAGGCAGAAGGAGCAGGAAGTAAGGTACCCGTCCATTTTCAGCGAGGACTACTACGGAGATCTGGACCTGAAGGCCATCCGCAAGAGCGAACTCCTTGCTGGTCTCCAGCCCGACGGCAGTTCTCGTGCCACACAAAAGCAGCTCAAACCTCGCCCCCAGAAGGAGTAAATCTTCCCTCTCCCACCTTTACCTTTTAATACTCAATTAGAAATCAATTCTACACACACCACAAACAACGATCACAATCCGGTGATGCCCAATACCGGCTGAATACAAAATACCCAGTTAAAGTAAACGTTGTTTTTGGTGTGCGAGATCGTGTTCAGGTTCAAATTAAATTTTCGAATGTTTAGTGAGTGAGCCACGATTGAATTTGTATTCACTTCAAGTTGCCAAATAGTTTTCTCGTTCTAGATTTCTTTGGAAACAGTTTCATAGAGCAGGTTTTAAGAGAATTGTAGAAGACAAACAGCGATAGAATATTTATTTTTATATTATGCATTAGTTTTTTTAATACCGACTTGTTTGTATCGGGAACTATTAATACTTTGCACCGTCAGTTATATAGTTGTGTAACTGGTAACTACAGAGCGTTTACAGAGTTGGTCTGCATTTGAACACTTGACTCTGTCTACCACAGTTATGCCTTCAGCATCCGTAACTTTCGAATACAACTTAAACTTGTAAATATTTTTGTACTGAAATGTCTCGCCGCGACTGAGTGTTGTTTTTGATAGAAACTGTAATACTTAAGTTTTATTTTTAGTGATAAAATAAACAAAAATTATAAAAATTAACTGTTTCGTATTTTATTGTGTAGTTGCACTTATGCACCCTCTACTTTAACATTAACACCACTGTCACACTTTCCACACAGACTTTCTCTTAACCCATTCACCAACTGATAACAAATAGTTTATCTTTCTATACTTTATAACAATGATCTTGTATAATATTTTGTTTTTCTACTATTCTTATCCTATAACAGACTCAATCAACCTGAACTGATAATTCTATGGGATATTAGGTATGTTTCTTCACTTCATTTAATATTAATTTTTAAGATATTGGTGAGTATTCCAAGTTTTGTTTCTGTCATAATATCTACGTTCAATTATTTAAAATAGATAAAAGAAAGACCTTGCATGCAAGCTTGAAATTTAAAAAAAATCAACTAGCTGAAAAAGTTATATTCTTTAAGCTTTGTAATATCCTTTTTCATAATATTAGCTAAAAAAAAAAATTCACACAGACATTTGACACGAGGTTGATCAGTGTTCAATGAATTTCAGTGAGGATTACTACGGTGATGTCGACCTCAAGGCTTTGAAGAAACTGGGATTGTGAATGACACGCGGCGGCTCCAAGGACAAGCTGAAACTCAATCCCTTTGACTTACTCTAGTGATCTAACCTCACTGATTACAGAAAGCTAACCTTTTTCTATTTCCGAAAGTAACTGGCAGGATGTACGGATTTCAGTCAGGCAACCGCAAAATGGCGTTTTTAAATCTTAGCCAACCTCTTTAGATATGCAACCGTTGTAAATTTAACTTTTTGTAGAGATATATCTCACTGATGTGTCTTAGCATATCGGCTATTAGGGCATTAGCCCGTGATCTGAGTCTGAGCTTGGTGATATTTGTGAGTGCGTAATGAGTTTTGTGTCCTGAAGAGACGCTTGATTCTAAACTGTGGAATGGACTTTTTTCTACTTTTTGTATTTAGTGATAAGTGGCGATTGAAAGTAATTCTATACAAAAAATTAATTGTTATACTTACACTAACTAAATTTGGCTCTCTAAATTTTAAAATCTAAACTCAGTTTAAAATCTAATCCACATTTCTGAAATTTATGCTTCATTGTAGTATAGGTGTGTTTTTTCTTGTTCGTTATCAGCAGGAGCTAGAATTGCTTTCAATTTATAACCTCTTTTTGGTACTTTTTACATTTTAGAGTCGAAGAATGATTGCCAAAAAGTTTCAAAATGAATCTAGTAACCTTGACATGGCACCAACTCGTCGTACGTTGGTGCTCTGTCGAAATAACTGTTGCTTTAGTCATAGTGTGTGTTAATTTAAGCTTAGTTAATATTTTTATAACGATGTAAATACATGTTTAACTTGAACTTTTGTTTTGATTAATTACTAATATCAAATAATTTCATTACACATTTTTACTAGGTTTAGGCTGTTTAGCTATAGTTTTCGATATACTCGTAAATGTGTGCTTTTGTCAGATTACTTTTACAATTAACTGACAAGATTTTGGTGTTCAAGATCGTCTTTCACAAAATTCTCAAACCATCAAGTAGAAATACATAAATTAATAAACTGCATCATCAGTACTACAACCAGGAGTTAGAACCTAGAACCACAATACTTTACACATATGACTACTTTGTTAGAAATGAGATGTATAAACAAAAGACTATGCACCTAAGTTAGCACAAATCACTTGATAAAAATTAACAAATTACGCCCTACGTCATTGAATATACATCCTACACTGACGAAGGTACTGACATTATAAATCGTAGTAAAAATGGAATACCAGTAGCACCTACAAGAACTGAAACTCAAATTAGAAACCCATAACTAAATGTCTGCACGCACTTTGTCTAGTTTGAATGAAATTTACCAACAATAAGTACTTAGAGATCCTACAATACCAGACGACAGCTATGTTTACGGCTAAGTTATATATAAAACCATAGAAGAAAAAAAAACTATATCAGAGACTAAAAAGAAAACAATTTTAAGAGTTTTGATCGATTTAATTCTAATGATATCTTTAACTATAAATTATTCTACTGCAGACTAACCTCCGTAATCTTAATTTATCTATTTCAGTTTTTGACATCACAAAAAAACGTATATTACTGTATCACGATTTCACTTTATTAAAATATTTGAATACTTTTTGGCGGTAGCTTTCAGTAAATGTTTGGAATAACTGTTAGAGGAAGTATCATATAACTAGTGACATTAATTAGCTCTTTGAATTACTTTACTACCTGCATTTTTTACCCCAACTTTGATCTAAACAATCATTGTAGAATGCAGTGTATATTGGTTGAACATGTAGTTGGCTAGTCGTAAAAGTTGTTTTTAATGACGTGAAAGTATAAGACGTTCTATGCGTCTTCGATCATGTGGTCTTTGTTACCCTATGTTATTTAATTTGGAGGTTTTTTCAATAATTTACTTAATTTTACTCTTTTATTAACCAAAGATACTCTGGCTGTCAAAATAAAGCCACAAAATGGTCTAAAATGAAGCGTGCTTATCTCAAAGTAATCTATTCACTCCCAAAAAACCACCCAATCATAGACCATAAAGATCATATCGCCAAAATGCATCCGATAAAGGAACTATTAAACGATTAAGGCTAATTTTATAATCGTGATTGAATTTGAAATTTAGAAAAAGAATTAGATACTAAATCAGTCAACTGTAATTGTATTTAATCTGTTTTGTGATTTTCTTCTTATCGTCTTATAATTATTCTTCTCTGTTGGAATACTCTCCATTAGTTGGCTCTACTAAAAACTTAAAATGTGGTAAAGGTACCAAGATTTATTGCATTCTACAATCAGTACGGATAGTTAGTTGCTATGGCTTTCTGCAGGAGTTTAATTGCATCCATACGCGACATGGCGACATTGGCTGGTCCTCCAGAACATCCTGAAATTTAAATGGGCGTAAGTAATTTTAAACAATATACGGGCTACTGGTGTAAAGTGAAAATGTATTAACATTTTTTATTTAACCCAGTAGAATTAAAATATTATAATTGTCATCATCAGCCCTCATTAATCGATATAGGTATTTCAATGACACACCGTTTAGCCCAAGTCTAAGTCTATTTCTTACCACAACAACACACCACAAACTTTAAATGATAAAAATGTATACCATAGTATGATTTAGGAAACTTGTAAAAGTAGACCACGCTATTTGCAGGTTTGTCCAATTGTGAAGGCTACCTCTTTGAAATACTGATTTATGATATTATCCCACAAAAATAACCTTAATATAACTCACCTGGATTGAAGAAATCTGAGAACACTAGTTTCTCTTTAGGCTTCATCAGAACATCAGTAATGGGGGCTGGATATACAACAGGTGTTGAAATAGGTCTTTGCGCTGGGTAAATACCCGGCGGGAGAGATGGGAAAACTGTTCCTGGAGGTAACAATGAAGGTAGTGGAGGTATTGCTGCAGGCGCAGGTGGTATCGTGGGTGATTGAGGGGAGTTCACTGGAGATGACGGAAGTATTACAGGTAAAGCGGGTATAACCGGTGACGTTGGTATCGAAGAAGGGGGAATAGATGGTGAAGTGGGTATCTCAGGTAAAGAGGGTATTTCAGATGAAGAGGGTATCTCAGGTAAAGAGGGTATTTCAGATGAAGAGGGTATTTCAGGCGAAGTGGGTATTTCAGGTGAAATAGGTGTCTCAGGTGAAATAGTAGAAGGAAAAGCTGGTATCTGAGGGATAGCAGGTATTTCTTGCGGTAATACTGGGGTGTCAGCTACAGGGGAAGGTGGTATGAGAGGACCGGTTGGTGCCGGTGTGGGATAGGCGGGTTGTACGGGAACGATTGAACTGCCAGTAGATGAACAGTCCACGCGGTCAGCGTAGTCGCATACTCCGAGAATCTGAAACCAACAAATTTAAAAAATGAAGGCGGAAAAACATTGGAAATTTACCCGAGGGCTTAACGAAAATATAAAAGATTTTCCCTCCACTACATGCTCATTAAGTGTTTTATTAATTCATAAACTATTTTTATACAAAAAACTTAACTGACTCCAAAACCACAAATAGGCACTCAAAAGCGAAAAATAAGTTAATATAAATTTTATAAGCGCTACTCACTAATCTATCCCTTTTTAGTACAAAACAAGTTTTCACTAATGCATTTCATCCACAATTTCGTGTTGAAATAATTTCTCCGTTTTGAAAGTCGGTTGAAAATGGATCTGTCTGTCTGTCTGTCTTTCTGTATAGGGATCACGCATCACGCCGAAACTACTGATTCAATTCAGCTGAAACTTGGCCTGATTTTAGTTTATACTACATTGCTGTAGGCTACTTTTGATCCCCAAATTCTGATCGGTTTTCTTGCGGAGGGGTGAAAGTCAGAATGTGTATTTGGTTGTAACTCATTTCATAACTTTTCGCGTCGTCTTGATGACAAAATAATTGTCAAAAATATATTTTTGTGTGGAAAACTAACATCATTCGTTCAAACAAGGAGGATGTTCTCAATCGGGTTGCATGTTTTTTATTTGGTTTTATTTTACGCGATAACCCGCTAATTGTTAGTTGATTTTGATAAATCCTTTTGTTTGGTAGAAAATACTTCAGAGGTGATCTTAGATATCGAAAACAGGGAGGTAGTTTTTCAAATATCAACAAAAAAAACTAAAATCAGCTTAGATCTTATTTCTTAAATCAGCTTATTTATCTGTACGACATAGTTATACCTTCTTATAAATTTTAGTCGAATGACAGAATTAAATTACCTGTCATTGAAGTAGATTTTTGTATTTTGGAGAAAACATATCAGCATAATAAGTAGCAGCATAAACAACCCATTAAATGTTCCCACTGCTTAAGCGTCGGGGCCTTTCTCTCGCAAGGAGAGAGACAAGGTATATATAATCCACCACGCTGGCCCAGTGTCGGTTGGTGGATGACATATGACTTAGAACTTAGATTACTTATAGGTAGATTTCGGTTACTTCACGGTGTTTTCCTTCACCGTTTTAATTACCGGCATTACGAACATGACTCTGAAAAGATAGTGTGCGCGTGGTTTTGAACCCTGGGTCTCCGGAATTCTACAACTATGTCATCCAGACAAAATTTATAGGCAAATTTTAGTTTTTTGTTCATATTTTAAAAACAACCTGTCGGATTTCGATACAATTTACTCATACTCATACATTTATATGGAACCATTCGGGAAGCATGAAACAAAAAAATCGGTTCATGTTTATATTGAAATCGGTTAAAGCGATGTTTTGCTATTGTGGTATGTATTTTTTCTTTCATCACTAGGTGGCGTTACTGGTATTCTAAAATTGTATTAATAAGTTTTTGCTGCTAAAAGGATGAGTTCTCGAGAAATCAGGTAACATCCATAAAAAAAAAGGTGGTCGAATTGATAATTTCCTCCGTTTTGAAAGTTAAAAAAGAAAAATAAAGATTGAAAAATATTTTTGTGGAAAAGTTGTTTTAAAGGTTTCTCAATAACGCCTAAATATTAATAATACGCAAGAAACGGTTAAATATCTCACTCTATGATTTTATAGGTCCATAAATTGATACATTTCCGTCACACTGAAGTTCATATAAGTACGCATTTAGGCGACATTTTTTGGAACAAAGTACACAACAAGTACTTATTAAAACATGTAAGCGTAGATTGGGTATTATTAATATTGAACCTATGAGAATTTCCTTCAGTTATACGTTAGCATTGAGTCTTCGCAAACGAGAATGTTATAGTGCCATCACGTTTATTGAACACACTGACTGCAAGTGGTTGTGTTTTGAATATACTCGTATATATATCTTAATATATATAAATCTCGTGTCATAATGTTTGTCCTCAATGGACTCCTAAACCACTGAACCGATTTCAATAAAACTTACACATCATGTGCAGTTTGATCCAACTTGAAAGATAGGATAGCTTTTATTCCGATTATTTGTCTTTATATGACAATATCCGAGCGAAGCCGGAACAGGCCACTAGTCTCTATATATGAAAACGTTATGTTGGTTTGTGTACGCTTCAAAAACTCAAAAAGTTCTACACCGATCGAGCTGAAATTTTAGAATGATATATAATCCGCATCAAGGATTGTTTTATCTAATTTTTTTGCATCACAATGTGCCACAGCGAAGCATGGCAGGGTACAGCTAGTTCCTTATATAAAAAGAAGGGTAAGGTTTGTGAAAAGAACTTGATTTAAATTTAAATTTACTGAATTATATTTAATACAATGGATATAGGCTTATACAGAGACAAAATAGAAAACCAGATTGAAGAAGGATTCATTCTTCACCTCAGTGTTTTTTCTCAACTTCAGAAATATATATAGATTTATTGTGTATTAATGAAGTAGTGCTGAATTTATGTCAAATTTAACTTCAGTGAATATTTCAATATGTAGGAAATGCAAATATTTTGGGCTGAAAACTATATAACTTACGACTCTGGACATTAATGGCAAATCACTATGATGCATGTCCCCAAATACTATTTATAGACGCTTATATACTTATTATCTATTTTTGTAGATGTTTTAATTATTGTTCAAAAGTTTTTTATCACGCCGGCCGAAAACTGAAAAGATATCACAATCTACTCATAATTTTAAAGAACTTTATTTCATTTAATTAAAAGTACAATCAGAAAAATATTTGTCTTGTTAAGGGCTGAGTCTAAATTATTTATCGTTACAAACTAGAGTGTGCGACCCCCCAAGTAGAGTACGACGCCTCAAAACTACGGGGTCCACTTTCAGCCACAACGTTCCACTCTGCCAATTTTGTTTGAGACCTACAACTATCACAAATATGATTTCAATTGAGAGTTCGGATCTAAAGTAATGAAGAACAGGACTTTGCCTTTTCTTAATGCAAAAAATGCGAAGGAAAGTGCAAAAGAAACTTCGTGATTTCAGGACATGGTTTTTTTTAGTAAATCATCCTATATTAGGATTCGACGTAACCTCGTACAGGTGGTTCTGAGTGGTGTAGTTTGGATTTATTCTATAATTATGTTCATTGAGAATACCATTTAAGTGGTCGTTGAAGAAATTAATTAAAATCTTTATTACGAATATGTTGTGTAGTTACTACTTCGATGAACTTGGGTCGTCAGTGAAAGGTAAGGATAAATAAAGGTATGCGGATGTCAGACATACGGCTGTTATTTATTTATACCTGTCTATGTGCGAGGTCGTCCAGCCGCTTGCACTCGAATGTCAGTTCACAGATAAACTTATTATTTTACTTGAATTACTGAGAAAAAGATCAGAGGCTTGTGTGACCATTTACTGGTACCTATTTCTAATCTTAATGTACTGAGTAAGCTTATATGAGCCCCGCTATACCACAGCCAGGTGTGCACCTCCGTGTGTTGGGTTTATGTATGTATATTATAGGAGAAATATATCATAAGTTTTCAGCGTGCCTCAAATACCTACCCAAAATTTGATACCTACCTCTCGGAATAAATCACGAGTTCGAAATGTAACACCTGTTTTAGTTTTACTTACTGACTAGTATTACTTTTCCTAATTTTATGTATAATTGAAATGGTGTGAACAATAAAAAAAAATATTAATTCACTCATTCGTATTAGTAGAATATATGTAAACTTGGCTGGCCACAGTGCCGTGTGTCAAGATAAATAACATTATTCTAAGCTCACTTATATCACGGTCACATTGTCGTGGTTAAGTCACAAAGCTCTGTAATAATGCATTCTGTTTGATGCTTTTTAATCAGTGGTCCACCTAGGTACTGGACCCAGCCTAGGGGGAGTCATGACGCCCCTGACCCTTGGACACCGCACTTGAACTCCGGACTCAGAACTCTGCATTCAGGACCTCTTTTGAGCTCCCGCTTTTTTATATACACTCTAGGGGTAGTAGCGACAAGACTAGGTGTAGTTGGGGTGCTCCGAGTTGGATCTGAGACACCAACATCTACCGGCTGACAGTAGTAAAACCTAGCATATAGGTACTGAATTCGAATGGTAAAAGCCCGAAAAAATTGACATATTTTCAGAAATACTTACATTTACCAACTCATTTCGGAAAATCGTAATAAGACTTACATTTACCGTAGTTCGAGGTTTTACAATAACATTTGAGCTATCCGGCTCTTAAAATACAAACTGTAAATACGAGTAAATAAATATTGGTGGACAATTCACACACAAAACCGTCTGACCCCAAAAAAATTAAAGCTTGTAATATGGTGGCCAGATAGCTGATATAATACTTATATAGTTGTAAATACATACTTAATATACATAGAAACACCCAGACACAGGGGAAATATTTGAATTCATCACACATACATTTTGCACTTTGCTTAGTTTGTGGCTAGATAGTGCTGCGTGAGGAATGCCCAGCAATTTATATATTTACGTTTTACTAGCTGCTCCCATTCCCGTTTTTTTCAGGAAATAAAGTAGCCTAGCCTAGTAGCATATTCCAGACCACTTTCTCACTGTGTTCCAAATTTCAGCCCAATTCGTTTCTTTCCTTCCGACATGCTTGAGCAACAAACATCCAAACGTATGTTTCACATTTGTAATATTTTAGCAGGATTTGTATTGGGAATTGCTACATTACATACGGTATTTAGGATAATCCTGTAATCCTTCTAATATCATAAACTAGCGACTTCCACGGCTTCGCACGGGTGCAAGGCTCATACTAAAAATACGAATAAAAACGGTTATTGTGGGTTATCTCTAAGAGATAGACGAGATAGATCCGTTGTTGACTTTTGTGAGGAGTACAATACTGCAGTACATTATTTTAATCCATCTCGAAGGATCCAGTCAGCCTTTTGCAAAGTAAGCGCAAAAAAAGTGTTTATTTTGACATCACATTCAAAACATTTAAAATTATTAGTGTTTCTCTACTGTTGTATGCGCACATATTATACATATAAACCTTCCTCTTGAATTACGCTATCTATTTAAACACTTCGCATTAAAATCTGTTTTAAAGATCTAAGCATACATAGGGATATAGGGACAGAGAAGGCGACTTTGTTTTATACTATGTATTAGTGATGTCAA
Organism: Ectropis grisescens; assembly: GCA_017562165.1. Taxonomy (NCBI): domain Eukaryota; kingdom Metazoa; phylum Arthropoda; class Insecta; order Lepidoptera; family Geometridae; genus Ectropis; species Ectropis grisescens. The sequence goes on along the minus strand of CM029781.1, from coordinate 8,840,643 downwards.
AGTTTGGATGTTTATTGCTCATTTACGTCAGAATGGTTCAACGGATAGAGTTGAAATTTGGAACAATTTTAGGTTATAGTCTGGAGTTTGGACTAGCACATACGCTATGCATAATGAAAATAATGAGAACGCGAACTACTCGGGTAAAACTGCGGGGCTCTACTAGTTAGCAATTTAAGAAATAAGAAAGCAGTGGTTAATTCCCTGGTAGTTTTGAACTGGGCAGTGTACCTGGCTGTAAGCAAGGTTCGCCGGGCACTGGAACCGGACGGGCTGCCGGTTCACGCACACGAAGAACTCATTGCAGTTGGTCTTGCTGCGGAACGCCTCGAAGTCCTTACTGCACACCGGCTGCAGCTGCGGCTGCCCAGCTGGAAGGAACGAAACAAATTTATTTTAAAACTAATACTTTGAATGTACCTAATCCATCTAAAGTTACCGACATAGCTCAGCTCGTTATAGTCATAGGGCTGGTCTTATAGGTCAAACTGAAAGTTCTTAGAACTGGCCACTTATAAACAATATAATAAAAAAATAATTCTATAATTTGAAAATAGAACTCTTTGCCAATATTACTGAGTATATACTTCATTCATTTGTCATTTGTTTTACGATTTGGCGGCAAATTGAAAATTGTCTGTATCACGTCAACATGAATTTAACACGAGAAAATTTTCGTGCAATTATTTTTTATGACTTTCGATGTCATTTAAGTCAACAAGAAAGTTATGATAGACTACGATTGGCCTTTCACGATGAAGCCCCATCTCGTGCTACTGTTTACAACTGGTTTAATGAGTTTAAACGTGGTCGCACTAATCTCACTGATGATTTACGTGAGGGTCGGCCTTCTACGGCGACGACTGAAGATAACATCTGTGTTGTGCGGCGTATGATAGAGACTGACAAAAGAGTGACCTATCAGCAGATTCGGACAAGCTTAGGCATCGGTATGAGTCAAGTGCACAAAATCCTACACGAACATTTAGCGGTCAGGAAGCTTTGCGCCCGGTGGATACCTCATAATTTGACTGAGGCTCAAAACTCCATCGTGTGGATTGGTGCCGTAAAATGATTGAAAGATTTAACGGAGGTGACTCAAATGCTGTGTTCGACATACTAACAGGTGACGAAAGCTGGATTTACTGTTATGATCCTGAAACCAAAAGTCTGCTCAGTGGGTGTTTCCTTTCGAGGAGTTGCCAACTAAAGTGAAGAGAGATCGAAGTGCGGGAAAAAATGGTGGCCTCGTTCTTTGGAAGGATAGGTCATTTCGCAACAATTGTGTTAGAGGATCAAAAACAGTTTCTGCAGAATGGTACACTACCAATTGTTTGCCACTTGTCTTGGAAAAGTTCGAGAGAAACGACCTCGCAGTAGGATCCTCCTTCACCACGACAACGCCTCATCGCACACCGCCAAGCGAACGATCGACTATTTGGCGACATCAAACGTTGAATTACTGGGTCACCTGCCGTATAGCCCCGACCTCGCGCCTTGTGATTTTAATTTATTTTCAAAATTAAAGAAAAACTTAAATGAAAGCGGTTTATGAATGCTGAAGAAGCGGTGGCTGCGTATCGCGATGCCATTGAAGAGACCCCTAAGGACGAGTGGGCAAAGTGCTTTTCCCAGTGGTTCCATCGCATGCAGCGGTGTATTGACGTGAATGGACAATATTTTGAAAAGATATAATAAAACTAATAACTGGCTAATGTAATCAGTTTTTGATTTTCTAGGAACTTTCAGTTTGACCCTCGTAGTAGTGGTAGGACTCTTGGCAGAGTCAGCCTGGGGAATTCTACACCTTTTAAAAAAATGTTCCGCTGTTTTTTTTTAGTTATGTTTTGAATGTACCTACCATCAAAAGTACTAGACTTTATTTGATAGTTGTTGATACATGCGTGATGAAGGCAGTAGGTGGCTTTGTTGCAGTTTTCGCTCAGATAAGTTTTTGCTTTTAAATCTCCCACCAAGAAGTAATGTGGCAATGTGGCTGCGTCTCGATTTAAACTGCGAATCATTTCTTCATGCACATACAGTACATCTACAAGTGATGAGCGCGGTAAAATGCAAGGATTTTTAATTTTATCGTCGCGGCACGTCGCGTAGTCTAGAAATTAGTCTCTAAGAAAAAAGTCGTGGTATTAATTAAATAATGCAGAAGAAGTTAAATCGATGAAAATATTAAATACAAATATGCTGATATGCTCATTGCTTGATCTCTTTTTTATTACTAGATTAACTTGTTTCTTTTAATCTCAGTTTCGAAAAACTAACCATATTAAATTGGGCAATAGTTATTATTTTTCACAGAAAAAACTACCTACTTCTCAAATAAGTAATATAAACAGTATAGTACATTTTATGAACAAATGTAAAATGTACAGCAAAAGCCATACTGGTCCACTAACGGAAATGTCCAATTTTATAAGCATGAGGTCGGAGGTTTCAACCCTGTCTATTATAGTTTTTTTTTTCAATACACTTGCTCATAAAGTGGCTCTAGTTTCACCGCAATCAGGCATATACTGACACTTATATTTAAACTGTGACCTTTTCATTATTATAACTCAATAGTGAGTTTCAAAGATATTTTATTGGTTGAGTTGCTTTGTTCTTAAAAAAGTTTCGATACAAAAAAGATCGTGTTCAATAGAATAAATGAATTAATGTAGCTATTGCTTGTTCACTTCATACAACTTCGTATCAAAATAGATAAATTTTACTCGTACGTGTTTAAAAATAAAACTTTCACAACGAAATACCTTTTATTTTCTTTGCGATAAAGAAAACCTTAAATTCCTACATGTACGTGGCTAAAACGCTATCCGGAGATAGACAAAAAAAGAAACCTATTTTTTTAAACGGTGGCTGGTCGCCATTGTTTGTTGCGCTCGAATTTTTTTGACAAATAATTATTTTTCCCGCCATATCGAAACATTTTTAACAACTCCTTTTCTATGTTGAAATGTTTTTTTTTTAATATTATTTTATACACAAGTGTGTTGACAAACGTCGTATGATACATGTGTGTATTGATTATATCCATCCTCGGCAATCTTAAGACCCTCGCCAAGGCTCGGCTCTCAATAGCGCCTCAGCGGTAATCATCAACTTTACACTTGTGCACTAATCAACTATTTCCCAAATGTAGAATGCAGCATCTACATTTGTCATTACCACTAGCTAGATAGATAGAAACAACGTGACACATTTCAAGAAAAAGTTTTTTCAAGAACATGCCTTTCCTTTCCAACCTGCACTTGGCCAGCGAAGTAGATAATGTCCTTTAGTTTCTCCGTGTGGGAAAAGACACCGAGACGCAGCAGTGAAAACAAATAGTGCACCATTTCTGCAAATCAAATTACTACTGAAACATACACTATCAGAACTCAGAAAGACATGGCTATCATTAGATTCCAAAGGTCACAACAGGTGCTACTACATTGTGTAACAAACTAGACTAAGTATGCTCATATAATTTTATATAACCCACTTGACATTTCCAGATAGCTGTCGACATCTTTGCTAAGATAACACATTAAGATTTACATAATAACAAGTTCTGAGAAGAATATAGCCTCCTTCGGCAACAACGTGCATGAAAGTTTGAGAAATCCGTAAAGGTTTTAATTTTTTTTTTTATGTAAGTATAAGTGAAACAAACAATAAACATCCATCAAACTATTAAGGTTGCTTGACATATAAAACTGTAGCTTTTTTAATGTAGTGTTTTTTTAAAAATAATAAGTGACGAGACGAGCAGGACTATGCAGGCCTGATGGTAAGCAACATGCCTACCACATAACAGCACAGTGACACGCAGCTATTGGAACATGAAGAGTCCAAATCATTACCTAGTGTGTTCAAATAGATATGTTAAATTAGTAAATTACCAAAATTGACGTTTGCTTAAGGGCAATTGAGAATTTTCGTTTTGTTTATTGCATTCTGAAAACGCTTTATAAGTATTTTTTAACCGACTTCAAAAAAGGAGGTTTCTCAATTCGACCGTGTATAGGTATGTTTTTTTAATATTTATGTTGGGGAAATGGTAGAAAACATTGTGGTTGTATGTACATTCCAAGGAATGAATCCTTTTTTAACCGACTTCAAAAAAGGAGGTTTCTCAATTTGACCGTATGTATGTTTTAATGTGTGTTCGCGGATAACTTCGTCGTTTATGAACCGATTTTGATGATTCTTTTTTTGTTGTAAAGAAGATATTCCAAGGGTAGTACCTTGATAAGGAAACGAGGATCTGATGATAACATCCTAGAGAAATCGAGGAAAACTTTTTTACTTTATAAGTTTTCCGTTGAAAGTCGGTTCTTTTTTGTTAAAATTATTAACCTTTATTACAAATAAAATTAAAATGTTTTTGGCAATAAAATAATATCAAAGTAAATAAATCTGTCGATAATGATTAAAGCAAATAGTTATTCTTTTTAGGGTTCTGTAAAACGTAAAAAACCCCTTATGGATTCTATGGTCAACCCCAACCAACCAACCAACCCCTTATGGTCACAGCTACGTTTTTCCGAAACTATAATAAGAACTATACTGTTGAAACTTGGTAATTAGATGTGCGATCTGCGAACCGCATTAAGATTTTAACTCAAAAATATAAAAATAAACAATGAAACTTGAGGGTGTCACATACTTAGAAATTAAACTCAATTTTTTTTTCAAACCCTTGTGTGGTTGTCTCTGGATAAGTCTTAAAAAAAGAGGATTCTAATTTATTTTATTTTTTTCTGGATAATTTGCGCGAGAGACACTTCTTTTTTTTAAAACAAGAGATAAAACTAAAAAAATATATAAATTACATTACCATACAAACTTCCATGTAAAATTGGTTTGAACTTTATCTAGTTCTAGTGAATAGTTTTTCTGTACATACACGAATATTAAAACATCGATCAAAGGTACAAGGAACTTCAAGAACTTATGTATTATGTTACTTGCTGCTACGGAACCCTTCATGGGTTCGACTCGCACTTGGCCGCCTTTATTTTAAGTCTTAAAAACTACTAAGAATAGAGTTTCGAAAAAAATAGATTCTAGCTGGATTTTTTTCATATAGACCTTAAAAGGTCTATTTTCTACTGTTCATTTTGTGATAAGGTTAAAAAACTAGCGACTTATTTTAACGTTTATAGCCGTAGTCGTTTGACATTATTTCCTGTTAATATGTTTTTGCACGTTTCAATTATACACATAATATTTGTACAATAAATAATACGATACTCACACTCTACTTTCCTATTATTACAGTCCACATTGTCAGCATAATCGCAGTAACCATTAGAGGAGAACATCAGTCCGGCAGGACATTCCTGTTCGAACGCCCACCCGTCCCAACAGTTCAGGAAATTGCTGCACAGATTTGGCGACGGAATCTGCGTTCTCTTTCCCTCACACAAGGGGTTCGGTGCAACCACAGGATCTTTCTTAGGAATAACTACGAGGGTGTTTTGGATGGTAGGATCTATTTTAATTGCTTGGATGATGGCGTTGGATACCGGAATAGTATAAGACACAAGGGAACTGCCGAAATGCTGAAATACATACAATTGAAATTATTAAAACTACAAATGGACATTAAAGTAACAAACTCGTTTAGAAATACAAATATAATTTACGTATGTATAAAATATATTTTTCAGCTTAGGCGCTATTTGCCTTTCAAATGATAAGAGAGCAAAATTTTTTTGAGCTTTTGTATCATTATTGATGCAAAAAAATGCTGGTTTAAAAATCGCTCGTTTATTAGTACAGCAGAAACAACCTACTAAATGTTCCCACTGTCTGTACATGTCGGTTTCCTCACGATTGTTTTGAGTGAGTAATCTCCCGACTACACCAGCCATAACTTACGCTTATGTTACTTGTTAAGCTATTTAATTATTATTATCATTTAAATTGCCTTAAAGACTTTATCAATATGATGTAATAATAACTTGGAAGTAAAATCCAATAAGGGACAATACTAGCAGCGCCATCTACCATTTGACGGTCAAATTTCTACGCCATAAGCTGTAATCTCGCTGCAATCTTCGCAATACTTCAATGTCTACACAATGAAATAAAATAAAACGCTAAAGCCTGAGTCTCCGTTCCGTTTATGAAGTAGTCTTTGTAAAATGGGAAGTCTTGACAAATATTCATCAAAAGGTACGAGTATAATATATATAATATAAAGGTTACTGGCTCAGCGTGCAGCACATTTGATTTCATCATTGCTTATCATAAGATAAAAGAAACAGGGTGAAAAAAATATCTCTACTATGACCTCGAAAAATAAAAGGCCATTTTGATATTTGAGGAAGACCTTAACATGTAACTTGGAACGAAAGATGAAAGATAAGAAAATAAAGAAAGAAAGAGATGTAGAGAACAATAATATGATAATAAATTACACAACATATTTGACCTACACATGTTTGGTGCGTTTAATAATATAGTAGAATACATTCTAGGGTCTCAATAAACGGATCTAATTTTTTAACACTACATTAACAGATAAGTAACAAAGCAGAGAAACACAAAAATCACGAAATAAAAATATTTCATTTATGTATCGGTTGATCAGTGATTATTGTATTAACCATTTAAAGCTTAGGGCAGAAAGAACCCTTTTAAACATAACTAGCACTTTTTTTTAAATAAAGATTGACAAGACGAGCATGACATGACTGATGGTAAGCAACATGCCTTCCACATTACAGCACAGTGACACGCAGCTATTGGAACATGAATAGTCCAAATAATACCTAGCAATGCACTGCGCTCGTCACTCAGAGATCTAAAATGTTATAACTAACGATTTACACCAGGAACATCTGAACTATACATTTTTACTAGTTTATCTAATCAAATCTTATTTTTTTAAACAATGATAGAGTTTCGCTCGACCGCCATCTCAACTGATCTTAAGTGACGATGCGGTGTACGAAGGAACGTGCTCACCTAGAACAAACCGATTCACTCTCATCTTGAAGATACCAAGATCATAACCATCGGGAAAATCCCATTCAGGCAACGTATTCTACAGTTTAGACATTCTTATTACGAAAGTGGAGGCAAAGATTTCTCATTCAAGTGTTTGGAATGTCAACCTTGAAACGTTATCGCTTCTTCAAACTACGAGGAGTTAAATAAAAAAGGACTAGGTATTATTAGATCATGCAAACCAGCTGCACACTCTTCGAAATGCATCTGACAAAAAACCGATAAACTAGATCATGCAAACTAGGTTCCGACGATGTTCAAGATTTAAAGTTTTTTTGTCTAATATTAGGATAATAAAAAATTATGTAAAATGAAACGTCGAAATCGCCTAAGCACAGTAGAACGCTCGTACAAATTTCAGGTTTTCAGGACACGTTTACCTATAGAGAGTCTTGTACAATTACATTAGACTGTAAAAAGTAAAATAAAACTTACACGAATAAAATTAAAGAAAGGATTCAAGAAGTTTCCATAATACGGCAAATTTTGACCGTTTTCTGAAAGCTGGTTCATGTACGGGTTGGGATACGTCCTCACCAAACTCCCACCTTCGTCGAAGACTGAAATCAAATGATGAACATTAGACTAACTTTTATGATATTTATAGATGTAAGTTTCATTATGAAGCAGCTATACGGCTGGGCCTAACCGTTATATTTCCAAGTCTAGCTCAAATGGTAAGTACGCTCCATCATAGACTGCATCGTTGCTCAATATCAAGCGAGATGGTGATCAAATGCAAACCAATGTTCAATTAAGAAAATCTAGGTCGAACGTAAACTTAAAATGGAACCTCAAACATGCCATCCAAAACAAAATATCAAACATTTTGCAATAAATAACATTAATAAATATTGGTGGACAATCACACACAGCATCATCTGACCCCAAACTAAGCAAAGCTGCTAAATAAACAGTAGATATAATACTTCTATAGTTGTAAATACATACTTATTATAAAGAAACACCCATCCACACAGTACAAATATTTGAATTCATCACACAAATGTTTGCAATGTGCTAGGTTTGTAACTAAGACCACATATTTACCAGTAGGATTAGAAGAGCTTGTTCCACCAAATTATGGAAAATAGCGGTAACTCCCGCTTCAGCTCATATCTTGCACAAAGGTATACTCATTATGCGTGGCAATGCCGCCAGCTTTGCCCTTGCGTCAGATACCGCTAAGTATCTATATATCCTCTGAATTCTAAGTGGCTTTATTGTTTTGTAAAAAGGTAGAAATAAATTAATTCAAAGTCATATATTTATATTCATTACATTATCTAAAAAAAATAATTAAACAAAACAACATGAGGATATTAGAAGGTTACCGCATTTAGGCCTCATATTCGTATTTATTCTGCACTTGTCATGCATAAATTTACGATCAACACGTTTTTGATCCAAAATAACGCAAAAACCACGGATATTCGGCAAAAACCATAGCTTCATAGATTGGAATCAAGTAATAGTACTATTAATTACCGGAAATACATATATACCTTGGATATAGTGGAGTGTGTAAATATTCCGATGTAATTTAATTAACTTGTAAGTGCGTAAAACTGCAGCGTAATATCGGTATCAGTAAGTTTTTGTTTACACGTAAACATAGTGTAAACATAGGCTCTTGCAAAATATCAGGGACTCGCTCTTCTATGTCGTTACGGCAAATATGCCCTAATTTGTTGGTCTAGGAAACAAACATAACTACTTTAAACAAGGATTTGAATCTGGGAACACTTTTCTTCATTACTATAAAATTCGTACACTTTTTAAATAAGCTACCATCTACAAGGCAGGGCACATTTAATTAAAGCTTGGATAAAGTGTTCCGGTTCTATTTTCAGAACAGAAACAAATCCTAGATGCCACAGAGCTATAAAACTGCGTAAGATACCTGCTTATAATACACTAGTACACGGGGCAATGACTGCTGACTGCATCCATAAAATGACGTTCAGATTACACATGACATTCAGACATGGCACGGATCCAGGATCAGTAGCCTAGAGGTATCTTACCGCAGTATTATAGAACTTGACTTCTGCTTAATTTTGTCATTTTGAAATCATATGTTGTCAGTAATGTAGAAAATGTATTTAATGGTTTGACAGTATTTAGCCGTTTTACAGATTTTTGGCTTTTAGCTACGCAAATGCTTAAAAATGGAGGTTCTTATGCGATAATGTATTTATGAAAATATCTTTAAAGATTCATTCATCAGATTTTCGAGAATCGTGCATTAGCGGGTGCTCTACATATGATAATATTTTGTTGGCATTTTCAAATAGAATAAAAAATGAATATAATATAAAAATGAACATAATAAGAAAAGAAATACAATTTATATGGTCGACAATCAGTCAGCAACGGTTGGTATATTATTAATAAGTTCATTTGTTAACATAAGTTATCGTACTCGGTTTTTTCTTGTAATAACACAGTTTAAGTTTTTTTTTCATACTTTTGATATTTAGCTCCTAGAAGTTCATTGAATCGAGAGTATTGAAAGTTCTCATATTATATCATCTTGCACATAATAATAAAGTAGTATCACTTTTCTTATAGGTAAGTAAAATTACAAACAAATGTTCCATTGCCAAATATTGTAATATACATTGCCTGCTATCAACCTGGGAACGCAGTGAGCGTCAGTGGTACTTTTGTGCCGGGAGTAGTTTGGGTTATTATGGGAGTAGAAATTGACATATTCTATATTTTAACATAATTTTAATCATTATATTGTAAGTAGTATCCTACTGGTCAAGCCCATTCATTTGATACCAACAAATGATATTCCGCCTAAAAACTTATCGTCGACGTAACTTCACATCTCTTTGCACTGAAACAGGAACTACATTAATTTTACATTAAAACTATTTTTTTTAATATCAACATACTGAGCCTTTTGTATCTGTAGCGACAAATTTGTTAATTTTTATTTATTAACGCGTGACTCACAAGTGCAATGGTCGATCCAGCCCGACTGAAGTTTCAGCCGTTGATTATAATAATGGGAAATCTGGAACGGCCATGTTAGTTTTCTTAGTAAATTCGATTTTGATTCTGTTAATAATATTTTGTGAAAACGGTTACATATATTAAATCATTTAAAGTTTAGCCATGACGGTTACACAAATGTGGCAAATTTACACGCTGACTTTCTCACTTACGAAGTTGATTTTCACTGTTCAAGTCATCAGTTTTAAAACTATGCATTGCTTAAATTTCTAGCACTCATTAGCGATAAGGTAGCAGCTATTTATGACATTAAATCCTTGTAAGGTAGCAGCTATTTATGACATTAAATTATTATCCTTGTTTGTTCTGTTTCCATCGTTAGTGTTCAGCTCTACATATAATATACTAAAGTGGCTTTGGCTGTCTACCAATTAAACAGTAAAAATGGTAACATTTCCTTCTTTGTAATGTAATTCCCTCACCTTATTTAAAAGTGACTCTGAGTTCGAGAAAAAACAAAAATAAGAAGCTAGTATAATTATGAGTCACTTGAAGATACAGGTTTTACATAATAAGTACAAGGGCTCGATTACCCCACGCGTGCGCACTTGGAGAGTTTTAGATAGGAATTGCACATAAATACGTTGTTTTTACAGAAAAGGCACCTAGAACTTACCTTTTGAGTACAGCGCAAACATTTACAAAAGCATATTTTTTGTAACTTTTTGAGTTCTTTCGAAACTACGAACGTGAATATTATTAAACTGGTTTGAATAGAATTTAACTTCATACATAAAAATTGATAACCGGGATGGAATTTCAAGATGACTCTTCTTTAATTTTAAATTAACTAATAATTATAGTTTATACCATGATTTTGAAAACATTTTTTCAGCCAAACAAAACCATTTTTATATCCATTATTAACTGCACCAAAAAAATCTAGGGTTTTTAGAAGGAAAGTAAAGAAGATCTTAACCAGTTTGTGACCGTTTAAACTAAAATAATTTAAGGAATATAAAACCAAGAAAACAAAACCTCTTAATTTAATTTGCATTCTTTTTTTCTACGAAATTGAGATATTTACTGTGACAATTTCAAAACAAGTTATGGAATTTTTTAATACCATTTTATATATGAATTTAACTGCACCAAAAAATCTAGGGTTTTTAGAAGGAAAGTAAAGAAGATCTTAACCAGTTTGTGACCGTTTAAACTAAAATAATTTAAGGAATATAAAACCAAGAAAACAAAACCTATTAATTTAATTTGCATTCTTTTTTTCTACGAAATTGAGATATTTACTGTGACAATTTCAAAACAAGTTATGGAATTTTTTAATACCATTTTTATATGAAATTTAACTGCACCAAAAAAATCTAGGGTTTTTAGAAGGAAAGTAAAGAAGATCTTAACCAGTTTGTGACCGTTTAAACTAAAATAATTTAAGGAATATAAAACCAAGAAAACAAAACCTATTAATTTAATTTGCATTCTTTTTTTCTACGAAATTGAGATATTTACTGTGACAATTTCAAAACAAGTTATGGAAACGAATAGTTGCTACATATTTATTTTAATGGTGCTTTTAAACTTCGTATTTCTTCGACACATTTTAAACTCGTCTGTTTCATAAATACATCTGTTTAATTGTTTTATTTTATGGAACATAACTTCATCCACAGTGAAATGAAATTTACTTTTATAAATAGATATTGGTGGACAATTCACACACAACACCATAAGACCCCAAACTAAGCAAAGCTTGTGCTATGGCAGCTTAATATCTGATACAATACTTTTTTTTTGTGTATTTAACACACACTTTAAAATTAGCTTAGCTATAAATTCTATTCTATGTAACTAAGCAACGAACACATAAAAAAAACAAATTACTCACACAAAAGCCTCTTTTGTCTGACGCCTTCAGAAGCGGGCCCATTGTCACCTGCGTAGGCGCATGCCGCCAGCATGAGAACCAACGTCACAATATGCATCTTGATAGACCCTTCACTAGGTCCTCGCTAGGAAGGTTGTAGCGGCAGCAGGACTGCAGGACAATGTCAGGGCTACAACCAGGCCCTGGTTTATATACTCCGACGTCAAAAACAAGTACCCGCTGTAGGTACTTACGTAGGTTCTAGTTTTAGCCGGGATTTAACGAAAGACTAAAAGGATATGACGTTCAGTTAATTTATTTTTACGAGGCTGTACGGTTGTTTACATTATTGTGCTTCATTCTCATGTAATAAAAGCAAGTATGGAAACTTGCTTTTGTAAGTAAATCTCTGGTTAGTATTTTTTTTAAATTGTGCTAATAGGGCTAAAATTAACAGCTAAGGGTGAAATGGTATTAGTTCAATATAATTGCTTATGTCATGAAGTGTTTCCTTTGAACTAGTATAAAATACCACTAGTAGCTTTATAAATACAATTCAGTTACAATAAGTAAATACAAACAGTTTAGCAGAAATTATTGTCAAATCTATTTTAACTGACTTCATAAAATAATTAGGTTATGAATTGGTAGGTAAATGACCACCATTTTTTTTGTATAGATAGATATGTTACCTGATTTCTCGCGAACACCCGGATTGGTTTTTTTTTTTTCGGATGGATATGCTTTCCAAATGGTTCCATATACGTTTTATGGAAATCGGTGTGGTAGTTTTTGAAATATGAATAAAAAAAATAAAGTTTGCGTACATTATCTGGATGACGTAGTTGTAGATTTCACAAAAGTTGTGACATTCGATCCTATCAACACTTTAATTGTGTATATGCATTAATGAAAACTTGTTTCCATTTAAAAAGGGTAAAATAATGATAAGGGTATACTTTTAATTTTAATGTTGGAATGGATTTGTATTTATATTGTAAAATCAATATGGTGGTAATTTACTCTCCAGAATTACACATCGGATTATGCTTAGAAACAACTATTTGCGGGAAATTATTCGTGAAATGTGGAAAGCAACTTGTAATATATTTTTTCTAGAGACAATTTTAACTTTTGATATTATCATTGTTTTATGGTTTCAACAGCAATGTTTCCAAATAAACTACAGGGCAAAGTGATAGATAACCTTACCTTTTACGGTTGACAGTGCAGTGCTAGGCAGTGACTTACTTTCTGCACCTCCAAATTCAAATACCTGCGTGCTACTGTGTTGTTATGGGCATGCGTGTTGCTTACAAGTAGTTGCAAAATGTTTTAGGTATAAGTACGTCATGTTTTGTAGAAAAACAACTAATAATTTAGGCCTTAAAAGTGGATTTATCATATATTTGTTTAAAAAAATATTTTCTCTTCAAGATCGTCTATTAAAAGATATCTGTACATAATTCAATTCTACTATCTATTACATAAAAATTTAACAAAGTATGTAAAGTTACCTAGTAAAGGAAGGTTCGAATAGCTAATTATGTCTATTCAACACATTTCTTTCGTCTTCCCCATTGCCTTCCTGACAGCGCATCCTTTAATCATAGACGTCCGTACACAGGATTCCTTGTTACATGCATCCTGGAGTGCATTAATCAAGCTCGAATCTCTATTCCATTCTTGCATTTCATGTCACGGTTGTACGCCATTTTGTTTGTGTAAGAATTGTACGGCAAACGCGGAAGAGAATATTTTAGATATGTTTATGTGTTTGGACTGCGAGTATAAGAATAAGAACATGGGAATGTAAAGTGAGTTTGGTAACACTGTTAATACGTTTTATGGGGATAGATTCATAGTTTTTAGTATAATTTTTCCGTGTTGTAGAAATTGGTGGAATGACACTATTATTGTTTATTAGGAAAATTTGTCGTATTTAATAATACCAGTGGTCGCCAAGTGGTCCAAATTCGACCATAAAGCCATATTAATCTTTTCTCAATTTGACTACAGACTGTCAAAATAAACAAAGGAGTGTTTATGTGTGCGTTAAATACATGGCAGTTGTGTAATGTTTTTGATTGACTGTATTTGATGGCTGTAAAATAAATTAAATATTAAATTGTGTTAAATAATATTTTCAAATGAAACTGTATTTTTAACGATTGGTGCCACTGTCATCTAGTACGATATCTATAACGAACGAAAACTGATATGCAAAAGTAACTTAGTTCAACAGTTTGTCCATAGGACTTTAGCGATGGTGTGGCTCTAGTATACTGGCATTACCATACTTGCATTCAATTAATGGCTGTCATTTTTTTCATTCTTCGGATCCCTTTGCGTTACTTATAATCCAACGACAATACGAGTACGGGTCGAAAATGTCAAGGATTTAATTTAAGATTAATTTAAATCGTTAAATTAATGTTGGGTATTAGATCCAGATTGTGTCAAAATGAATATGGGTAAATGAGTAAGCTAACAAAAAAATACTGAAAATAATTTAAAAATCCGACAGCTATTACCAATACCAATATGTCAAGGAGATATTTCTTTAGAAAATTGTGAAATATTAGGAAATTCAATACGTATTCGAATGGTTCATAAAGTACAATTTTATCGAGTAAATACTTACAGTATTATAAGCGCAGGCAAAATGCTTGACCACCAAGATGCCCAAGTGCCTATTGGTAGATGACACATGTCCTTGAAATATATCTTTCTTGAAAAATGCTGGTTTCTTCTTGATGTTTTCCTTCATGGCTAAAGCCAGAGGTAACGACAAACTTGTAAATTAGAACTTGAAAAAATGATCCTCTTGACTATCGATGGGAAAATCTTAGAAAAAAGGTCCAGGCGGGTTCAAACTCACGATGGTGAAACCGAACATTTTCGGCACTAGGCCACTACGATTTATCGATAGATTATCAATGTCAAGTGATAAATTAGCAAGAATTTAAATAATGTTTAGTCGAGCTAATCCACATAATACTTTCATCCCTAATTAGTTTGAGACATTAAAAGAGTCAGTGTTTAAGTAAATTTTATGGGATTTCACGGATCTTTTTTTTGCATTCTTGCTAAGTCAACTCCTATAAATACGCGTCTTATTCCGCACATTTGCAGTATTCACGAGTTAGCGCTATAAAATAAATTAACTTTGACGTTAAGTGTCTAATCATCCTTAATTTTTAATTAAGACAATTAACGTTACGATTTGTTATTAACAAGAATGAAATACGAGCAAGGTTCACCAAATATTTTGCAATGGTATTGCGAAAATTTAATAAAACAAAGCACAATCTAAACAGTTAAAAAAACCTACGAGTTTTGAAATTTACAAACAAAAGAAAATGTTTATCTAGTAAAATAGTAATACACCCTTTATGTCTCCACTGGCTAATTTTACCTGCCTTCTCTCACAAAGAGTGAGCCAAACCCATAATTCATCATGGTGTTGTGTGAGAATTGTCCACCAATATTTATTCATTTAGTTTCTTGGCAAAATAGATTGTAATAAGGGTTTTTGATGTTTTCCTTCGTCTTTTAGAGTGATGACAAGCTAGTACTAGTAGTAGCATTAGAAACCAATATTTTGTAGTTTATAAAAGGTAGGTATGTGAAATTTAGAAAATGGTTATTCCTTACAGAACTAAAATTTTTCAAGACGCATATTTTTTGGCCTTTGTGATATTCCAGACTACAACTTATTTAAGTTTCAAATCAGCGTAATCCCATCAATTTCAACGATATGACTGAGCAATAAACATTTAAAAATCAAAACGTTTAAACATTGATATATTGTAATATAACTGAATATGATAAATAACTGACTTGAATTCGAATATGCTTATTCGAATTCAAGTAAATCAATTATAAAAGTAATTCAACAATAAAATGTTTACATATTTAACTTCGGACATCCAACTAATAATTATAATATAATATTATAAATTACAATGTTTATACATTTAAATTTTTTTGCTCAATCGCGTCGTCACATCTGAACGGATCTGATTGAAATTTGGAATACAGTTGCATTATATTCGGGACGAAAACACCTCATCTGCTAAATTGGTCCATTCACTTTAACTTTTTGTTACAGATGTGTCTAATAAAATAGCAAATTCAACAAAACTGCAATTTATCGAAAGAACTAGCATGAATACAAGCCGTAACTTGGGCAATTTAGATGAAGATTACTTCTAAATAGAATTATGTAATACGAGTAGAACTCGATGCGCGTAGGTTTATAGCATCTTGCATGAGATTTGCATTTTCTTATTTAATTAAAAGGCACGAGTCATCAACGCCTACAATCCCACCGCAGCCTACACCGGACCTAAAATAGATGAAAGACCTTAAATTTTCATTACACTAGAATAATAAAATTTACTTGTCTGCCTTTACAATTATGGAATTCCAAAGACATTCTCGTTTGTTTTTTCGAATACATGTACAGTAAGTACATTTGTAGTATTAAGTATTATTGTTAAATTAAATGTTTCTAAATAACAACCGGTAGCAAAGACAATGAAAAGGTAGAATAGGAAAGATCTTTGTCTGTAAACAGGATAAGACAATTGTTTCATCTATTTATTTAAAGGAATTTGGTAAATATTCAAGACAACCAATATTCTTGATATGGGAATAACACTAGTACTATATTGTTCCAACAGTAAGAATAACACTTCTATTTGTTTAAAGACACAAGATAAACTGGAATTTATAAACAGTCTTTGCCTACAATTGGGGCAAATTAGCTAAAAAATCAAAATCACTAAATAAATAAAAAAGCTAAATCGTATATCGCGATGCTGACATAGAGCGGGAACGTAGAGCTTTATTATCATATATATCAGAGTCAAAATTTTAATATCCATATATGACTGTGTGTAAATAAAATTAAAGGAAAACTCTAGATAAGGCTAGACTGCCTTTTATTTATTTGCAGTCTTCTTCCAATCTTCTAAAGTTCTTTGCCTATTATGGAGAGTCCACTTAGATAATGAACGCGAATGGGCAATACGAAAAACTGTTGCTACTGTACAAGAATCCGAACCGGAAAAAAATAAAAGAAAGATTTGTAATAATAAAAAAGTACTTCTAAAAGAAAAAAATAATAATAAATCAATAATTCCACGTTTCTACAAAAAGAAGTGAAATCCCACCAAAAACATTCTGTAAAAAACTAGCCAAGTCTCGATGGAGCTGCATATTTATCTCTAAAAAGTAATGAAATTTAGACAAAGCCGTGCCAAGTCTAAGATTCCTTACTGCGATTTCTTTATTATTATAGGTAATGTTGTGTGACTTGGCCGTTGAAGGGTATCAGCGGCTCGCTTACACCTAAGTATTATTTAAATTCTTTATTGTTCACACCATATAGGATACATCTGGGGGGTACGGCATTGCCCCCGCCAAGTACAATTTAGATAAAATAGTAAGACAAAAACAACTGACTAGTTATAGAATCACCGTTTTCCAAGTGGCCATTTTCCATCGTCAATGGTAGCGGTTCTGGCGACAGATTGGCGCAATGGTGTCATGGAGCAACTGGTTTTGTACCCTTGTGTACCCTTCAACGGCCAAGTCACACAACATTAACTATAATAATAAAGAAATCGCAGTAAGGAACCTTAGACTTGGCACGGCTTTGTCTAGATTTCATTACTTTTTAGAGATAAATATGCAGCTCCATCGAGACTTGGCTAGTTTTTTACAGAATGTTTTTGTTGGGATTTATATTTCGTTTTAGACGTGATTTTGTATTATAAGTTTATTGTTATTAAGTGTGTAAATGGATTTATGTTATCTGACAAATAAATAAAACCAAAAAAATAAGTATAACTATACTGGGCATAACTATGGATCGTTGTTTGAGCTGCGGTCCGCAGATCCAAGTTACTAGTAGAACATTGTATGCTTCAGCAGGGGCACTAATGAAATTACGTAACTTTCTCCCAACTTCCGTCAAAATTGCGCTTGTTCAATCCCTTCTGCTTCCTATACTTGACTATGCCGATGTTTGTTACCTAGATCTCACAGAAGAACAGTTAAACAAGCTTGAACGCCTTAAAAATTTCTGCATAAGGTTCGTATTTGGCCTGCGGAAATATGACCATATATCTCAATTTCGCACTAAGCTCAAGTGGCTTCCTATCCGCCTTCTCAGAAATGCACACATTCTGTCTTTGCTCTATAGCATCTATTTAATCCTATCTCCCCATATTACCTGAAGGAGCGCTTCACTTTTTATCATGAAGTTTCTCGGCCCCGTCCCTTGAGAGCGGCAGTAGCGCTTAACGTTGTCACTCCATCACATAAAACATATTTCTATGAAAATTCTTTCTCTGTCAAGGCTGTCCGTTTGTGGAATGCTCTGCCGGCCTCTATTAGAAACTCACAGTCTCTAAACATCTTTAAAAGCAACGTAAAAGAATTTTATTTTTGGCACAATGCATGGCTGTCGTCACTAGTAAATCGTAAGTGGTTGTATGGATGGCCACTGCTATTTGTACGGCTGTATTACTTTATCTTGAACAATTTTTAGCTGATGAATGTAATTCATCAGGTAAAAATTGTGGTTTGTAGTAAATGTATATATGTATTAATTTGTTTTGTATAATAGTATAGTAATAGTATAATTAAATATTAGTAATAGTATTAAGGAAAATGTCACCTGGCCTCGCCTAACTTTGTTCTAGGCGATTTTCCTTTAAGTTGGTTGCCTGGAAGAGATTGCTCTCAGCAATAAGGCCGCCATTTGTGGCGCTAGTTCATAGTTGTGTGTTACTGTATTTTTCTGTTTTGTGTCAATAAAGAGTTATCTATCTATCTATCTATCTATCTATAACCTTTGATCGTATCGTTGCATATAAACAGGCCAGTTGGTGGTCAATCGAGACCTAATGTGTGATAAGAGAAAAACACTCAGAATACACAAAGATATAACCTAACCTAATCCACCGTAGGATTATAACCATGCGTTAAATTATTATCTGACAGTATTTACAATTTGACGGTGACATAATATATCACAAAACATTTAGACTAGGGTAGATTGTTTCATAGTTTTATGCATAAACATACAAGGTTACACATAGCGCATGTATTACATACCTAGATGAAAGACACACTTCATTTAAACAACTTTTACTTGAAATCAAACCTGAAATTCTGGAAAAATTCAGCTGTTCCCTACAAAAATAGCTATCGGACTTGTTGAGTTTGAAAGCTGTTTTTTAACGTATATTTTTATAGTAAGTATAGAGATAGAGTGACAAGGCGAGGAAATAATGTTTCTGATGGTAAGCAATACGCCTGCCTATAACAGCACATAATCAGTGTACAAAATGTCTAATTCTAAATTGTTATTGATTTCAACAAACACTTAACGTGCCTATTAAAAATCTAGACTAACTATAGCAAACGTGAGTTACCCGTATATTCATGAATGATGTGCAAATGAAGAATTTAAGGTTGGTAATTTTATATTCAGGTCGTCGGTCCACCAAGCGGGAGGCCGTCCCACGGGACGTTTCTCTCGGCTCGGTGAACCAACGACCTGAAGAGAATGGCGGGAAGCAGATGGACGCGGAGAGCCGAGGACTGGATTTGGTGGCACAATATTGGAAAGGCCTATGTTCAGCAGTGGACGAACATGGGCTTAGGACGATGATGATGATGATGAATTTTATATTATACCTACCTACTAGCGGCCTGTTCCAGCTTCACTGTGATATTGTTGTATAAAGATAATAAAATGAATAGAAATCGAAACTATCATTTATTTTAAGTTGGATCAAACTGCACACGGTGAGCAAATTTGATTAAAATTTGTTAAGTAGTTTAGAAGTTCATCGCGGAGAAACAAAGTGACGCGTAATTTATATTTATTAAGAATTTAAGCAATTTCCTGGTTTTTCCCACGATTTCTTGGGATAAAAAAGCTGGCTTAACGATCAAACTTTTTATAGTTACAGCGAGTTTTTATATAGGTACCTAGTGATGGCAAACACAATAAAGTTGTGAAAAATTGACATTGTTCATTACAATTGTAATAAGTACATATATTTTAATTTTTGACACTTATTTGTACGATGTATTATCGTACAATATAAAGTTTAATTTAAACTTTAAAAATGTATACTCTGTGTATGCTCTTATTTTGTTTTTTTTTTTTATAAAATTGACGTGTAAATTGTACATTTATCAATAAAGAACTTTGACTTTGACTTTAAAAAGTAACTAATGTGTTCTTTCAGACTTTGAGTGTTCCAAATTTCAACCCGATCCGTTCATAAGTTACGACGTGTTTGAGCAACAAACATTCAAATATTGACATAATTTATAGTTTATAGCTTACAGTAGGATTGTTAATAGTCATTTTTTCCTAAACAATTAAAAACTAAGTATGAATTTAAGTTATAAAACATCCACAAACCTAGTTTTAATCAAAAAAAGTGAATTCAGTTTGAAGTATTTTGTAGCAGATTGTAGTAAATGACAATGCGACTTTAAACATGTGTCCTTGTTTCCCTCAATCTCGCTTAGTTAATTAATATTTAATTTGACAAAGAATTCACCAATTTTATTTATCTTTTCATAAAAACATTGAATGAACTATTAGAGAGTTCATTATTTTGTATAAAACCTTACTTTATGGTTTTATACAAAATAATATTAATAAATTTGAGTAAATAAATATATTATTACAGATTGAAACAGCAACGTCTTGAGTGAGATCGTATTTAATAAAAAATAAAATTTCCCGTCGCGTTCTTGACATTTGTAGTGATACGGTGACTCGGTACTTTTTATTTAATTATTGTCATGAACGCAGTTTTCTCGCGATTAAGCTAGTAATTGTTTCGAAAAGATGTAAACTGATTACACGGACGATTGAAACAACAGGATGTAGAGAAGTACATACGTATCTTGTATCTTCATGTAAGTGCGTATATTTTTCGTCATACATAGAACTTGAAAGATCATCAGCGTCATCATCATTGCTCATAATGCCTGGATATTTGACCAATACAAAAGTTTACTATTGACTGATTTTTACAGGTAATTTGTAAAGGTCGTCGCCGTACCATTCATTTTAACAATAGCACTATCGTCACTATCACCAAAGCTTACTTAAACTGTTGTTATTAGTTCCAGCCTGTTCACTATTTTGATGAACTACGAAAAATCTGTTATATAAATCTCGATGTCAATTAAAATAATAAAACAATGACAGAGTAGAACCATTCAGTCGTGTAAATCACTTTCTCGAGCGTCCACTGCGAGGAAAGTGACTCTGGTGTGATGCGCACGAGCTATTTGTCGCCATTCGTAGTTATATTTCAAATAGCTGTCATTATTGACAATTAAATGGCGACTGATAATTACAATATATACATAATATCACGGTTATATTAACAAAGAGTCAGTGTGAATATTGTATACTATATGATATAATAACGAATTAATATTTGATAGGTATAGTAAAGAAAACATAGTTGTAATAACATAAAATAGCCTTTTTTTTATAAAGCTGCAGGTAGCGCTAAAATATTTTTTTTAACATTAAAATGGCTGCACTTGCCTGTTGTTAAGTGACGATGCGGTCTACGATAGAGCATGCATGCCTTGAAGGAATAAATTCACTTTCGTCTTGAAGACACTAAGATTGAAACCACTAAGAATAACGAGTAAGTTTTTCTTGGTGAGCAGCCAACTTTTTCCATAAAATTTGTGCGTTCTCTATATATAAATACTCCAAGTTTTAAAGTATAGCAGGAGTGTATGTATCTAACACCGTATCAGCTGGATGTATTCATTCAGAACAAGTTACATAGAAACGTTTAAAATTATTTAAATGCGGAAAAGAAACGGTTGAATGGTAGGATACAAAATGAATCCATTAATTAATCTGATAAGTTGTCAATTCCATTTTTTTTATTTGTAGCCATTAACAAAAGTTGTAATGAATTACAGAACAAACATTGTAGTTTAACTCAACAAAAGTTCAACAAATACTCGAGTATTCAATTGTAATAAAACGAAACGTTAAACAATCCATTATTGTAAAAGGGCTGACATCTTGACAATTTGACATTTTAAAATTATTAATATAAACGTCCGGGATTCTTTGTTGACTGGTGTAATATGTCCACTGTAAACTGTTGACGGTATTAAACGATCGTATCCTGATAGCTTGGAAACGATCGAGCAATAAAATGAGTCATTACTCTCATTATATCAATAGTATTTCGGATATGAGGAATGGAATCAGACGTTGGATTTTTTAACTCAAATTTTATTCCATTGCAACGGGAAAAATAAATTTAAAATCGTTGGATTTCCTTGTAACTTTAAAAAAATGTGCACTTCAATCTTAACTAAAGGGAGTAACCGGATTCTGATTGAGCTGTGGCAGGGCCGTAAAGAAAAGTTCAAATAAGTTCTATTATAAGTAAACGCTACATAATGATACACAAGGGTCTGTGCATATTTTGACGTTATAGAGAACGTTGCCGTTGAATGGAAAGTAGAAAACATTTCTATTAGAAAAATCAAAAAATTAAAAAACAATTATTTTTTAACGCTTTTCTGTATTATCTGTTATTTTCGTCTGACGTCTGACGAATTTTGTTGTTTTTTTTATTTTTATTTTGTTGTTTTTTGAAATTTTGTTTTACCGTCTACACGTGAAACTCCGAATTTGAATGTTATATTGCTCAATCTTTTTTACTAGGTTCGTTCGCACTTGACCACCTTCTCGCCTGACGTTAAGCCATGATGCGATCTACGATGGAGCGTGCTTACCTAGAACAAACCGATTCACTCTCGATTTGAAGACACCAAGTTTGTAATCATCTGTGAATCTGTTCTTTTTATAAAGTGACAAACTTAATTGAAGTATCCCAGACTTGAAGTATCTTCGCATCGCTCAATCACTTTGGAATACAGATTGTAATTTAAAATAACACAAAGATATCACGGAAAAATAATTTATTTACTAGAGTATGTACATAAAATAACTCCACCTTCATTAGATAACGAGCTTGATTAGAAACACTATCAATTAATAGTTTTAATGGTAATAAACGGCAATAGTCGGTGTGTAGTACTAAGCACCTGAGCAGTGATTTGGACTCGTTATATACTACCAACTGCGTAGTACTGTGCTGTTATGGGATGCGCTTACCATTACGAATATGTTTTGCGCATATTGTCGTCACTCTGTTGTTTCATAATTACATCATAAATCATCATCTAAATTACATGAATAAGATCCATCAATTTAGGTTTGTGCAAAGTCATAAATTTAAAAACTTAAACGATGTTCACATTATAAATAGATTAACTGCATTTCGCATCTAGTCCATTAATTCCCTTGCAGACCACGTAAGACAATAACAGGATCTGGAGACCCGAGATACTGACGACCGTAGAGGATGGACATACTTAAGTGCTACGAGGAGTAAGCGAGACAGGTATGTAAATCCGACCTTTCGCCACAATCGACGCTGGTAAAGAACTGATGACAAAACTGTACAGTGTCAGTGCGGTGGCGAGCGGCGCGGGCGTCATTCATCCAAAAAAAAAGTAAATTAAGTCACTTCTGAGTGACTTTAAGTTAGGGTTAAGTGGTTAGTGAATTAATAAGTCAAGATGGCGTTTAGGTCGAAAGTAGGACTAGTCTTCATGAGCTGTTTAGTTGGTGAGTCTCCAGTTATTTTCATTACAAAACAATCCAAGACCGGATATTACTAATACAAACCTTAATAATAGTACCGTATTACTAAAAATTGATTTATTAAACAATAGGTATATGGTAATTACATGGGAATTTTATGCCTTTCTTTGATAATTTTTCAATTACTTACATATTTTACTTCTTTTTTACTTACGGAAAGCATTTTTACCATTAT
The DNA here is from genome assembly GCA_017562165.1 of Ectropis grisescens. Lineage (NCBI taxonomy): Eukaryota > Metazoa > Arthropoda > Insecta > Lepidoptera > Geometridae > Ectropis > Ectropis grisescens. The sequence continues at coordinate 8,816,844 of CM029781.1, read as the reverse complement.
GTACATTTATTTATTTTTAAAATTTAAGTTACCTAAGCAAGCCGATTATGCAATTTACATTTTTGTGAAGTTATTTCATTTATTATATTAATGCATGTGTTGAAAGCTTTTTGCAATAGTTAAACAGAATTAGCTTTCTCTATTAATCAATGACCTATTTCAGCGCAGCCTTAACAATTGGCATTCGACACGGCAATAAACAGTCTTTACCACACGTTCCAATAGCGTGGCGACCTTGAAAACAAGAATATTGTATCCTGTCTAATAACACAACTTATACAACTAAAATAAATTACCTGTTCATATTTATCAAACGAAATTTATGAAAATACGAACTGATCAAATAAAAAACATATTATAATTACTTTTAGTTCAGCTCAAACTGTTGAGTGTTCTATGCATCATAGATAAATATCTAATATTGGACATTCTTTGTACAACACCTAACAGTCTAATAAGATACCAGTATAATAAGATAGCTAATACAATACTTATGCAATTGTAAATACAAACTTATTATTTATAGAAAACTATGGATTTATATTTGTATTCACAAACAGATTTAAAAGCATTATATTTTATTAACTATATGTTTCGCATGGTACCAGCTTCTCTTATTTTGGTACTATATAGTTTTAAGCGAAAAATCAAAGCAATCAAGTCATCTTGATAAGTTATTCCGTAATATTATTACAAAAAAAATGCTTAACCCAAACATAAATTAGGCAAATCCAAAATGTCCTATAAAAACTACACCTCACCTTGATACCCCAAAAAAGATTCACAAAACAGTAACCCCTTGTACTGAATCCGCTACAAAACTCCTTTCTACTTACAAAACTTATCTAGTAATAAGCTATCGTAATATGATAACTGTGTTTTTTTTACATAGTGTTTAGTTCACGATACTCTGCGCGATACAAAAGACATCGACGCGTGCGCAAGTAAATATATTTTTTTCATGTAAATTGTTGTTAGGCAGCGACTTAAATATTCCTCAATAATGACTATTCAGGTTACTCATAAGTCTATATTATACCTATATAAAAAAATTGTTTAGCATGTAAAATAATTTGAATAGATTTAGAGGACCTTCGGCAACTATCTTTAGGTGCTATAGTGTGGCCACCCCATCTGGCGACTACTCGTTTTTCAGCTTAAGTAACTTTTCTATCGAATAGTACAATTTTAGTGTTTCTAGTCAGAGTTTTTGACTGCGATCTTTAACTTATAAATTACTCGACGTACTCCTTATTGTGTAGGTACATCCATAAATAACGACTTTTATAGATTACATTTCCCATTCCAAGCACGGAGTATAAACATATGAGCCTTTCTCTTGCTACAAACACATTTTATGTATGTTGCAAATGGAATACCAAAGCATTAAGAAAGTCGATATGTTCAAAAGGTTAAGTAGTTTACTCCGCTTCAGTAAACATTAGAATGTTTCCAACATTGCACCGGGTACTGCAATGAAGTATTTGCAGAATGTTAAAATCCTGTAAAAAATCTCTATGCACCACAGTTAGCGTTAATTAGGTAATTTTAAATAATTTACCAATGTTAGTAAAAATATATCTTATTTTACTCATCTATCACTCATATGTGTGTTGTTTTAAATATCATATACGTGTGACTGGCGTTGTGGCTTAGTGGGTAGTAACTCTGCCTGCGAAGCCGAGGGTCGTGGGTTCGATTCCCACCCAGTGCTAATATTTGTGTAATGTATTCAAATATTTGTACTGTGTCTGGGTGTGTTCTATGTATAATAAGTATGTTTTTAAAAATATATACGTATTATATCAGCTATCTGGCTTCCATAGTACAAGCTTTGCTTAGTTTGAAGTCAGATGGTGTTGTGTGTGAATTGTCCACCAATATTTTATTTTTATTATTTAAACGTCATATTGCTAAATTAATACTTACAAACACAACACTAATGTTAGAGTTTTTTCCAGAATATAATATGTACTACTAATCTTTAAAATATGTGGCTTGAAAGACATTTGAATTACTTCTTTAATGCGAAGCTAATTTCGTAATTTTTATTTGAAATATCAGTGATTTCGAATTTCAGTTACAATAAAAAGCCACGCAACACACTTCATTATAAACACAGACAGTTTACGATTTTATATTTTCATAATTTACAAGCTAATTTATAAGTGGCAGTGGGCCGGACACATTTGTCGCAGACCTGATAACCGTTGGGGAAGACGGTAAACGTAGTGTAGGACGCCCTGAGACCAGGTGGAGTGACGATATTCGAAAGGCAGCTGGTGGTGGGTGGAGACGGAAGACCGAGAATCGGGCTGAGTGGCATATCATGGAGAGGCCTATCCCCAGCAGTGGACAAGTAGGCTGATGATGATGATGAATAATTTACAAGATCGTGAACAGCTCCACGCTGTCTTATAATTTTCGAGGGTAACAAGTACACCCTACATATTTTAATCCATAGCCATTTTAATCTATGCCAGTACAAATCTTCATTTGTTATTATTGTTGAGTACAAATGAATGAGTTAGGGTTTTAAGTCTTTTTACCACATCATATCATAACAGACATTGCTAGACAAATTTTCACATAATACTCTGCCTTTATATTACGCAAATCATTGGTACCTTATACATTTTACAAGCCCTATACTATTACTTTTTTCTAATAATTGAAATACCTGCTCTAGCCCATGATTGTGAGATTTCATAATTACAAACTAGATTTACAGATACTTATAACTCAAAGAATATTTGAATTAGATTCAAACCTGCGTATGCTTCTCTACTAACATCACGGCTCTTGAATCTACATTACAGCAGCGTTACCGTGGACTATGAAATATGTAACCTCTAGTCAAATTTGAAGTACTAATTAAGCGGTGACCCAGAAGCTTTCGGGTGTTGAACAAAAACCGACGCGTTGTTACGTAACAGAGAAACCAGCGCGAAATGTTGCTCCACAGTGCTTTGTGCTATCTATTATCTCTTATGCGTACCGGAATCTTGATAGACGCACTAAGTGACTGTTATGGACTGCTTTTGTCCACATAACGCTTAATACTCACATATATTCCAGTGCGTAGCCTTGTTTTTATGCAAAGATTACACATTGAGTTGAAATAGTTCTGGTTTTCTGGAATAGTTCAATCTCTTTTACATACAAACTTATGTAATTTTTTACTTTGATCAAGTAGCTAGTTTCAACTGCGCAAAACTTTCTTAGTATGGGCCTATTTGTTGCTGTGTGAAAAGATGCCGACCTAAATTTATTGATCGGTAAAAAAAATAAGTTTTCTTGATTATATATGTACTATTTACACCTTAAAAATTAAATTGCGAATCACTAATATTTTCGGAGATCACAATTTATTAACCATAGAAAGAATCTTGTCTAACATTAACATGATTGTATAATACCGTCATAACGTAACGTTGTGTCAATATTACATCTAAAAGATCAAATTGCAAAACCTAGATCTCACACTGATGTTGAATGACAACGCACCGTGCAACCTAGTTTGATGCGGATGTAAATTAAACAAATACTAAAAACCAACTTTCCGTTAGGGAAAAATCTATTACAGAACTGTTTCTTACAAAATTTTGTAAGATCAATATGCAATACATAAAAACAACTTTCCTAAATTACCAATATAATGGAGGAATTTAGCGCTTGTATAAAACGGAAAACTACTAAAAACTACCTTCATCGGGAATCAGCTTTAACGGTGAAGCAAAACATGGTGCAGAAACCCATCCGGCGATAGCGCAAGTCGGTGGGATCAGGCCAATCCCACACGCGGATAGCGTGAGTGAGGGATAGTCTTGATCATCTCCTTGTGAGACAACGCTCCGAAGTCCCAGCAGTGAGAACGCCAAGTGGACTACTTATGAGCATATACAAGAGTTTGCTTTAAAATACAACCAAATTACAAATCTTCTATTTTTTGTGAGTACCTAGATAAAAGTAACTAACAATAAAAGTACAGGGCTTAGAGATGTAACAACTTAGATCTCTGGTTGACGAGCGCAGTGCAGTGCTAGGTAATGATTTGGACTCTTTATGTTCCAATAGCTGCGTGTCACTGTGCTGTTATGTGGAAAGCATGTTGCTTACCATCAGGCGCAAGTCGTGTTCGTCTCGACACTCTTTAAAAAAAAAAAAAAAAAGTAATTTACTATCTAGTAGGTAAACTTTGAATTTAATTAAAGAATTAATATTTTTTATGATATTTATAAATAAAGACCAGGTTATCTAACTGACCTTATCGGGTGAAAATCTAGATCAGGAAGTAAATAGTTTCAATGTAAACTTCTCCAATTTAACTCACGCATATGAACACCTTCTGTAGATGTAGATAGGAAATAGATTGTTAACAAGTAACCGTGTTGACAACTTCCTACCCCAACAAGTAATGTAAAATATGAAATAAAACCCTTTACTTTAAAAAAAGGCATTGCATTATCATAAACAGCCCACTAAATGCTCCCACTTCAGAAACTCGCAGCCTTATCTTTCAAGGAGAGATTTCGAATCATAATTCATCACGCTGGTTCAGTTCAGCTTCGTGGATGACGCATGACCTACAAAGATTTTTAGAGCAAGTTGGTTTCCTCACGATGTTTTTCTTCATCGTAAAAGCCAGTGGTTGAAAACAAACTTGAACACCTGCACTCGGAGAAATACTCAGAGGATTTTGAACCTACGACCACACGGTTAGCGATAGTGATTTGAGAGTGCTAGCCACTAGCCGCGCGAGAACCACCGACTTATTTTTTTTATATCGCCAACCATAAGGCATTTACGAAAAACATAAGCACAAATTTTATTCATAGCCCTCACTAAACAATAAAATTATTTTTTTGTATGAACGTTGGTTTTCAAACGTTATTCTATAGACAAAATATATTTAAAGTGTTTTTGTATGTAAAACGACAAGGAACTGCTAAATGTATATTTTATTGTTTCAGTATTAGCTTCGTCAGCAACACCAAAAGGCAGAAAACCTGCGAATCTTCCAGCGAGGAAAATCGCTGAGATAGCTGACAGAGACACAGAAATTACTAACTCCTGTCCTGAAGATGGTTTCTTTGCTGACGCTGAGCAATGCGATAAATACTATGAATGCAGGTATGATTATTATAGGTGTTTTACTATCTAACTGCTAACGCTAAGTTAATTATCAATGAGTTAAGTTAGCATTTAGGTACGAGTTCCTGGTTGATGTTCCAAAGACACGAACGAAGAGATTTGACTCTACTTTTGTGATAAGAACGTCTAGGCTGTGGAATACGTTGCCTGAGAGAGTTTTTCCCGATAGTTACAATCTTTGTGTCTTCAAATCGAGAGTGAATCGGTTTCTTCTAGGTAAACACGCTCCATCGTAAACCGCATCATCGTTTAACATCAGGCGAGATGGCGGTCAAGTGTAAACCTATAAAAAGTAAAAAAAAAGAGTACCTATGTAGTTTTAATTCGATGGTCTGTATTTCAATACAACATGTTTGTGGAATACATACTTATTTTGTAACTCACAAAAAGTTTTGTGCACTTTTTTCTCAATATTCTACATTCATATTGTTCTAAAACCCAATCACGTACAAATCATTCATATTTTTTTTCAACAAATATACACCTTAACAAAACTCATATTCTAATGGTATAAATGTAAATTAACAAGCAAATAATTATCAATACAATACTTAAGGTTTTAATTGAGTAAATCAATTGCGTAACACTAATACGTTTCTTGAAACTAGGTGTGTATGTATATCCAACTAATAGTGGTTATTGATCAGTTTATTACCAATCATGTGGAAGCACTAATTATTTCTTGCAGAATGTGGCAACTTACGAAAAATGTAGACCAATAATGCCATTTGTACTAAATTAATCAATCACTTCATGATAAGTATCTATTACTAGTATTTGCCGCTATCTAGGTCTGTGTAAAATTTTTGTTTTTTATGAATCTATCAGGATTAGATATTTTTTTGAGAACAAAATGTGTCTTATGTGTCTTATATGTCTCTGATTCGGGTATAATGCCAGCAATCCAATTGATTTTTTGAATGAATCCACCGTGAACGTGCAAAAAAATTAAAAAAATCGCATTTATAACATCAGTAGAATGGATTTGTAAGTATTTAAGAAATGTTTCATTCGGAACTTTAAAACCTTAAGGCATTTTTAAGTTTATTTTTTATGTTTACTTCGTTTAAACTGCCAAATCATAATGCGCTAAGAGTAAGTCCAAAATAAATCAACGAGATTTATGCCTTTGTGCTGATCGTATTTCCCAATAAAAAGATTTGCTTTTAAGAAGTTCGTTGACTTCCCAGTATTACGTTGAATAAACATTCGACGATGACTGTGATAAATATTTCGACATGTTTTATTATGTATTTTTGTCAAAATCATACACATTTTACTCCTAAGAGTTGTATTTTGTTTCTGTCTTTTATTTAATGTGCCTTATTAATGAGATCTTTCTAATAAAAAACGTATCTAAATCATATCCAGGTATATGATTCATCTCTAAGATCTAGATTTAAGGACATTTTTGTCTTTGTGCAAAATTATTATATGGACATAGGTAGAATTAACTGCTTTAGTGTAAAATTATATTCAGTATTATTAAGCTACCTACGTTAAATTAAATTAAAAGAAATGTGACTATAAAACACAAATATGTAGAATGTAGATAATATAAATACGTCAATAATTGTACAATGCTTACACAGTAAACACTCAAATAATGCTTGTTAATTTTTTGACGATTTTCGAAGAAGTTTTCCTTGTAAAGTTTACTGCAAAACCGTTGGGTAATGCTTGCAGAAATAATGAGATCATCGAGAAGCTGTGCCCTGACGGGATGGTGTTCAATGACTACAGTCAGACTGAAGAGAAGTGCGACCTGCCGTTCAACCTGGACTGCTCCGCAAGGCCTGCGCTGCGTGAGTATTCATCATCATTCGTCCACACTTTTCGCACATTGTGTTATTGCTGAGGGAGAACTCTTATCAGAAAATCTAGCTTTCAAGTGCAAAGTCAACATAAAAGCTCACCTTGGGACTAGGACTTTAAGTATGTTTGTCATTATATCTTGATTTATGATTTATAATAGTTGGAATAGCCAGATATTCTGTTAAAGTAACAACCATATTGGAATTCATAGCCTCACAATAATCCAGAAATTATTTGATTTAACCCTATTTAACTGTTTATATTCAATGGAACAATGGATGCAATTTACAATTGAGTTTTTTTTAGCAAATGTTGAACAAGATATTTAAATTTACTTATTTTTGAATAAGTTTCTTGAGTTTTCACACATGGGTTTTCCGAAGTTTATGGTAATGTAATAGGTCGGCAGCCGTTACAAGGTAGGTGAGGTGACTCGGTAGCATCAGTTGAATGCTGATCACGGGTCGGCTGCCCGACAACTTTCCAATCTCAAGGGAGCCGTGGCCTTGCGGAGCGCGGGCGGCTGCTCTTATTGTCATTCCAATAGAGCATGTAATTGCTAGCTGCTAAATATCTCGTCTAGTCTGTTGCTTAAATACTTCTAAGCTACATACGCTTTCATAGGTTAGGAGTGTCTAGTATTTAATATAATTTATTTAGACACTATAATGTATTTAATATATTTAATAATGTTTAAAGACAAAAATGTCTATCTATTTATTTTTCCATAGAGATACTAAAAACTAAAGAACTTTTGTTTTTAGTTTCGTTTGTATGTAATATTAATATTTTGGATATTAACCTAACTAACCTAACCTAACCGCTATTACATTAAATGTTTACTTACTCAAGCCTTACGAGAGCCAAAAACCTTCAAAGTTTTTCAAAAAAGGTTTTTCAGCTATGTCAAATCGTTTTACAAATATTCGATGTTAGTGACGCCAAACAAACTTAAAGAGACAAAATTGAACTTAAGTCAAGTTTCTAATAAGGTTGGGAATATAATAATATGCTTTATGTTGGTGTACAATTAATTAATGTATTATGGGCATTAATTTCACGCCCTAGTTATTCCCAAAATATTTTTTACCATTTACAATGGACACACTTATGCAGAAACGTGTCAAATAAGATTAACTACACGGGAACATATCAGAGGTTGAATGAGAGGTACCAGTACTTAAATGTTAGTTGAACGGCGAATTTTAAATGCTACGGGAGCCGGTTTTTGGCATATTTTAATGGTCGAGCAAAGCAATTAAACTTTATATGACTAAACATATGCTGTCCTATTTTATTTCGTAGTTCAATAATTGTTCGACATAAACAGTGTTCACAAAGTCTCATCAAAAGATCATCAAAGTCTATTAAAAGATTACAATTATTTTTTGAGATAAGTCTAATTGGTTTAAATTTTTGACGTCACACAGAGACAAAATTGTGCTCAAGGCAGGCAATACAGAGGTTTATGCCGAGTTTTCTGTACCGAATAATAAAATTGAGCTAGTAGTATGAATCAAAATAACTGAGACTTTAACATTACCTCTACCACTTACTTAACACTCAGACTTTTCACATTGTGTGTTTTTTACAGAGGAGCCCATTCCAGCGCTACATTGTCCTCGCCAAAACGGTTACTTCTCACACGAGGATCCGAAAGAATGTGGCAAGTTCTACTACTGCGTGGATGGCAAGTTCAACATGATCACCTGCCCCGCGGGTCTGGTGTATAACGACAAGAATGGAATCTGCACCTGGGCTGACGAAGCTAAGAAGAAGGGATGTGGAGCTGATGGTATGTTTCTCCTTTCTACCTCCAAATTCTTGCGAATTTGCTTCAATTAAAATTCCTAACACTTACAGTAAAAATGTTTACTATGCTGTGTACTACTATATATACCAACTAGCAGTGCCCCGCGGTTTTACCCATTTCCGTTATTTTCTTGTGATATCCTATGTCTTATTCAACAGTATCCTTCCATAGTAAAAACTTTGCTTAGTTTGCGGTCAGATGGTATATTGTGTGAAATATCCACCAATATATTTATTTATTTCAGTCTATAATCGAACTGTGTTCGAAATTTCAAACCCGATCCGTTCCAATGTGATTGAGCAACAAACATCCAGGCATCTAAACATCCAAACTGTCGCATTTATAATAGTAGGTTTAAAATTACAACATTAACAAAATGTTCTGTAATTTTCAGACGTGTTCCCCGGGTTCAAGTGCCCGGCTGTGAACGAGACATTCGCGTTGACGCACCCGCGGTACGCTGACCCTGAGGACTGCCAGTTCTTCTACGTGTGTATCAACGGCAACACTCCGCGCCGCTCCGGCTGCAAGCTAGGCCAGGCCTTCGACGATGTCCAAAAGCGCTGCGAGTGGGCGCGGAAGGTGCCCGAATGGTCAGTAGTCATAGTCAGACTTCCTGATCCTACATAAATCACAGTCAAGTACACAGTTGTCATAAACATAGTACTTTTTTGAAAACAGTAATATTACAAGACATGATTTTACAATGTGAGCTTTTTAATCAACTTCAAAAAAGGAAAAGGATCTCGGTATCGGAAATCAGTGCAGCGGTGTTTGAAATATGAACAACAAACTAAAATTTACAATAATTTATCTGGACGACTTAGTGATAGCTTCTTATGAAATTTGGTCTAGTTTAATTATAAATTGAAGTCGGTTTTTGTTTTTTTAAAGAAAATTAATTTTCATCGTAAAATTAAACATTAAATCACATTGGATTGCGATTTGAGAGATTTACGTTTAATACCTCCATCATCGCTTTTTATCGATAATTTCTCCTTGTCACGTGATATCTGTACGGCGTTGCAGAATAATAGATTATAAGAGGTATAGAAACTATAAAATTATAAATTTTAATGCAAATAAAAAAAATTGTTTGTCGGAAAAATTCATGATGTTCCCACGATTTATAGAGTAAATTTGGTAATTTGATTATGTACGACATTGGAATCATACAGTTTCAATACCTCTTCTGATCCATTACTTCGCAATGCCGTACAAAAATCATGCGACAAGGAGAAATGATCGAAGGTTGCAACCCCCCATCTTCAACTGCACTCAGTTGGACAGCTTACAAGTGGCGGCATAGTGCTGAATCTTTTAACTTTATACCCTTCATCATTCTACATAGGTCTCCTGGTGGTTCATTTGACCCATAAATTTTGTTCTCGGGCCTGCAGTTTAACTGACTAGTAGTAGTAGTAAAGTAGTAATCAAGATGAAGCTAGTGAATCGTTGGTCAACCAGTAATACAATTGGGTCGATAATATTGTCTCTTGCCAAGAGTAAAAAAAATAGTATGTATTTCTATCACAAAAAAGTGACAAACATGAAATTAAGTAAAGTTATAATTTAAAAAAGAAAACAGTCGTAGTATCCTATTTCACATTAATATATTTTTTTAGTTTTATTCTCATTGTGAATTCAGCTCCAAATGCTTAACACAAGATTGAGTATAATCCTCTTAACAAATACGCCTTCTTTTTACAGTGCTGAATGGTACAAGGACCAGCTGACTGACGCCGAGCTGGATGCGCTAGAAAATCCCCCCACCCCCAAACCCAAGCCTTCAGGATCACCCTCCCGGCGTAAGCCTCAACGCCCCCAGAAAGGCAAGGCTGTCGACGCAGAAGAATAATGAAGCATCTAGTGACATTAGGTTATAATAAATTAATATTTAAGCAAATTTTTGTTTCATTTCTGCCTGTGAGCCGAGAGAGGGTTCGATTTAAATCACCATCAATTCACAATCACATTCAAACCCAGTGCAAATATTTGTGTGATGAATTCTAATATTTGTATTGGGTCTCATGTGTCTGAGTGTTTCTATGCATAATAAGTATGGATTTAAAACTGTATAAGTATTATACAAACTATCTGGCCACCATAGGACAAGCTTTGTTTGGGGTCAGATGTTGTTCTGTGTAAATTGTCGCCCAATATTTATTTATTCATAACTTAGATACTGACCTTGGTAATCTCCTTCCTTCCACTCGACACCACCAAAACGACACCATCGGTGGTGTCGTATGGAATCACTAGTCCATACGACACCACTGACTAATAGTGAGGTTACCTACATACAAAGTTGTTGATATGAAAACGCTAATTAAGTTCAAGCAGTTTCATTAATGAGGTATGTCATTTGATAAAGTTTATATTTATCTGTCACTCAAATGGTCATCTTGACATTGTTCATTGCAATTTGCATATTATTGTCTTTCCGTCCGAATATTTTAATTTTTCACAATGGACATGGATACTTATACTGACAACAGAAAATACATATAAACCATCGAACTCTTAAAAACGCAGAAGCGGCAAACGCGCTTCTACTATGGCGATGCAAAATCAGGTGACGTCCTGATTTAGTCTCAGTCGCAACAAGGAGTTGTGTACGTTTGCTGACAATTGTGTACTTTCGCTGACAATTCAAATTTCAAATTTTTTAAACAAATTCTCGCCACGTTATGTTGTCTTTAAATTATGGCATACCTCATCTTCGTTTCCTTAATTATATCGATGATATAAACTAATGGCGGAACAGCACATCACTAGGGTAGTGTCGTATGGACTAGAGATTCCATACGACACCACGGATGGTGTCGTTTTGGTGGTGTCGGGTGGAAGGAACGGGTAATCTGTCCACAGAGGCGTAGGTTCGATTCCCATCCAGGACACATAATATTTGTGTAATGAACACTGATACTCGTTGTGTTTTTAAATATTATCGTCAACATCAGCCTGTATTCGTCCGCTGCTGTACCATACTGCATCTCAAACTGATACTTATTCTTACGTTTCCAACCACAGCTAGCTGTATATCGTATATCGTCACTCCATCTAGTCTCAGGGTATCAGAGCATCGTACACTACATTTACCGAACTCCACTCCAGAATTCGTCTACCCTAACGGTTATGAATATGACCGGCCCACTGCCCTGCACACTTTGGCACTTGGCTATCTTCAGTTTGCGGTTACGCTGAACTATTTCGGCGACTTTAGCTCTTGGACTTCATTTCGGTTGCAATCCCTCAGAAAAACCTTAAGCACAGCCGTTTTGTCTTTAAATTTACGGACCACTTTCACTTGTCTACATTTTAGCACCGTAGGTCGTGACGGGTTGGATGCTCTGATTGAATACTTTTTAACCGACTTCAAAAACGGAGCAGGCTTTCGGTTAGGATCTACGTTTTAATGTGTTACACAGTAGTGAATCAGTAGTTAATTGTGAATCAATTTCGATGATATCTTATTGTTTTATAGATCAGAGGAGGAGAGGTAGAGACCCTATTAAATATGTGTTGGGCTATATACCAGCCAATGCCTTGCAACAGCTGGCACATGATCTTCACAATTTCGTGGCTTAGTAGGTGGTATCCTCTATAGGTAGGGCTTAGAGCAGTGGAGTGGGTTCGATTTCCACCCAGTGCAAATATTTGTGTGATAAATTCAAACATTTTGCCGCCGTATAACAAGCTTTGCTTAATTTGGGGTCACATGGTGTTTTGTGTGTGTTGTCCGCCAATATTTAGTTATTTATGTATAGTTTTACATTAGATGGCTTAATTCCAAGATACTTATTACTCCGACCTATCCGACCGTTATTTGAATACTCCGACCTATCATGGGAGGATGTTGTCCATAGTTACCACACTAGCCAAATAGGCATGTGGTTTGGTAGCTGCAGGGAAGGTCAAATAGGCATCTTCTTGCGCTGGTGGGTGACGCTGCTGCCCGTCACCAGTATATCTACGAGTCTTGTAGTACTAGTCTGTCAATAGCGATACCATACGCGCATCCACAGTTCCTATCCATAGTACACCTACACATATTATGTAGCTCCTATCAATAATACAAGTTTGACGTCCATATAAAGGTAAGCAAATTTTAGTTTTTTTGTTAATATTTGAAAAACCACCCCACTGAAATTGATAAAATTGATATGGGTAGTCTCTCTCACTCTGAAGTATCATTTGCCAAACAACAAAATATTCGCCAAGATCGATTCACAACTCTGGTTGTGCTATCGCGTAGCATACATACAACCGAATTGAGAAAATTCTCCTTTTATTGAAATCCGTTACAAACAAGATACATTTATGAATAGAATCATGCCGACATCGTGTTGTAAGATGACCCTAGGGTTGACTGGTCGTTAGTGTCCACTCCCTGGTAACTCTGGCCCACTGATCTGGATGCATATGGCTCACATGAGTCACCTACTGCCATTTTGTAAAATTAGAATAATGAATAAAAAATAATTTGATTAATGTTTTTAATCTCACACATATCTTATTTACATTTTTGCTCTTCAGTTCGTATTTACAGAAAACTTCTTCATGAAATATATATCTTTATAGAAATCAACATTATAATATAGGGTAACGATTTATGTTTTCTACGGTAACTAATATCACGATCAAACTATTGCTTATATATTTGGCAGTGTCTTTTCAATTAATAAATGACATCACATATTATAGGTACAAGTTTCTAAATAAAATGGCACACACATAGAAGGAAAACGGTGCCATATTATTTCATTTGATAGCGTAAAGTTAGTAGGAAATAAATAAGTTTCTATGGATATCATTTTCCAATTTGAAGCAGAGTAAAATTTAAAAAAAATATTATATCACAAAACGAAAACGAAACTGCAGAATAGCGATCAACAATAGAAAGGTTAAATTAATTTACATACTACTAAACATTTGAACTTAACATTGATATTTATTTGACAGTGTAGGTGTATATGACTCGATCGTATCTAAGGTTCAACGCCCTATGAAAGTCCTATGAAAGCTATCATCCATTCTCACAATTGAAATCGTTTTCGCCTTGTAATACATTTTAAGAAAAACTCTGGGTCTCTAGAGAGCAAGCACATTTTTGTACACGTTGATAATAATTTTAAAATATCCATTGTTTTCTAAAACGATCAAGAGCTAACGGAAAGGTCAGCAAATAGGTATTCATCTATGTACATTAAATTAAATCTGCCAGCAAGAAGACCCAAGTTTTTTTCGTGCGCTCATCAACTACGCGTGACCGCAATGTGGGACCAGCTCGGGGTCTTCACAAGTGAGGTTCTGGTCGTCGAAGACCTTGCCTTCTCCACAGGCGATGAGGCGAGGCTGGCCTTCCACGCAGGTGATGAGGTGGTGACAATCCCCGGGCACAGGGAAACGAGGGAACGGCCAGAACTTGGCGGATTGCGTGTGCGCTGGCACCTTTGTTGGGCATTTGAAGCCGATCACCGCTGAAATAAAATATGTATTTTATTATATAAATAATTTAGATAATACCGACGTCAGGTGCTTTATTCTCTACACGGTTCGGATTTTCAAAAGGTTTTACACTCTTGCCGGTTGCAAAGTAGATAGCCCTTAAGTTTTTCGTTTTTCTGGTATTTTTTTTATACTTTAATACATATAAAACTAATATTTAAAAGTATAATAGCATTTTGAGCTCCTTTGCGCCAGGAACAGTGCAGGGCGGGCTATGTGATAGCATGTAATGTAAAATTTAAATTTCATTATCATGTTTTTTTGGTTTTATGTTTAATTTTATGTTTTATTTGTAAATTTTGATATTTCGTAACTTCATATTAAACTTGATGCAAAAAAAATGGTCAAGTGCGAGTCGGATTCGCCCATGAAGGCTTCCGTAGCAGCAAGTAACATATGATAATATAAAAGTTTTTGTAGTTCGCTGTTACTTTAATCAGTGTTTTAACAAAATTCAATTTACAACGTATTAAAATAAAACTACTTAGTACTAGAACTCATTCAAACCAATTTTTGTTGATAGTTTACATGGTAATGTACATCATACACTTTTTTTATTTTTGTCATTTTCTTATTTTCGAAACTATAGGGACTATATGACACACACATTTTATCACTTTGGAAGAGTCTCTCGCGCAAACTATACAGTTTAGAAAAAAAAAATGTTTGGAACCTCAATATCATTTTTAAAGACCTATCCATACATAGCCCACAAGTATGGATCAAAAATTTTTTCGAGTTTCATTTCTAAGTATGGGACACCCCTAAAATGTTTTTTTTTTCAATTTTTTGTATCAAAATCTTAATACGCTTCACAGATTACATTTACTTACCAAGTTTCCAAATCTACTTCCAAAGTGGTAATAAGTGTGGACACACACATTTTACCACTTTGGAAGAGTCTCTCGCACAACGTTTGGAACCTCAATATAGTTTTTGAAGACCTATCCATACATAGCCCACACGTATTGATATTTTTTTTTTTGAGTTTCAGTTCTAACCCCTAAATTTTTTTGTTTTTTTCTATTTTTTGTATCAAAATCTTAATGCGGTTCACAGATTACATCTACTTACTAAGTTTCATTAGTATAGCTTTATTGTTTTCGGAGAAAAGTGGCTGCGACATACGGACGGACAGACAGACATGACGAATCTATAAGGGTCCCGTATTTTGCCATTTGGCTACGGAACCCTAAAAATGAGTTCTAACCATATCTAGTTAATTTTTCAACTATTTGTATTAAGGCATTAACTGGGCTGTGTGCCAGTTAAACACCCTCACAAGACAAATTTTCAAACCGCACTGAAAATCAGCACTCGACTAAATATCAATGAAACACGTCATTATGTGGATTGAAATCAAAACAATACCGTGATTTAACTGACCTGTAGCGCCATCTAGTAGCACCTGTTTCAAACAGACTATCGCCTAATACGCAAGTAGTGAAAGATTTCTCTGAACATGGCACTACAAACAAATGCGTTGGATGCCTATAAATTTAAATTACGCATTTTAATTGTATTATTTTATATAATTTTAAATCTTAGCTATTCCGTATCTATTAACCTAAAACAAATATTAATGCCCTATTCGAATTATTCCATCAAATATCATAAGAATAGATATAGGTCTGTACGAGTCTTCGTATTAATATATGCTACTGAAATTATCTCTCGGAATTGGTTTTTCTACTAAATAGATAGTTGGTTGTGTTTAATCAAATGCTAAACATCAAACCATTGACACACAACACAATCTTAGGATAAAAGTGTGCGGATGTTGCATTAGATTTTTTTTAACAATGACAATTAATTTAATCGGAAAAGTGATGTACCTTCAGGGTTACAGAAGGGCTGCAGCAGATCGGGCCAATTACAGCCGTGGGTACGCTCGTCGTACACGAGACCAGGTGTGCACGGTTCTTGGCTGGGGACTCCGTAGGCACACTTGACGTAGCTGGTGGAGCACTCCTGGCTGTCGGGGTAGATGCCGAACTGGTATTCACAGCCCGGTGTCGAGATAGGGGTCACTGGAATATCACAACACAACGTGAGAACAATTTAGATAATAATGTGTTTTCATTATATGTTGAATGGTTATCAAATTTAGAAAAAGGAATAAATTTATGATATCTAAAAAAAAAAATTGGTTGCCTGTACGTCGGTATACGGGCGAAAGTTTTACGTGACAACGACTTTGAGTGGTAAAATAATTTTACGTAAGGGACGCGTGCCTTTCACTTTTTATGTCTGTCTCTCTCGCTCTTAGGCATGCCCGAGTGGAAGGACGCGTGCCTCTCACTCGCTCTCGTTGTGAGCGCATAACGTGAGCGGAGCGTAACGCAGTTTCTTGAAGTGTCACCCGGCAAACCAATTTATAAGACGTTGTCACGTCAAAAAACTACAATTTTAGAAATTATTTAAAGCCTTACAACAAAATTACACCGGTAGAACGTTAGTTAAAGTATATGCCGTATATGCCATAGGCGTGTCAGCATATTTAATTTTTTTTCTATAAACCACCTAACACTATTGTTATTATACTGTAGAAAATGTTAAGAAACAAGTAATATCTTATTTGTATATTGTAGGCACGAAATTCCAATGCAATCATTACAAAACATAATTTGTATAAATTAGTTTAGCTGCCAGTCAAGTCTTACAAGCACATCATATTATTTTTGTGCATATACCTAGGCATGTTTTGATAGTCATTATTTTCCTAATTAAAGCCAGCCTAGTATTTCTAGTACTAGTTATTCACCTTCACTAACAAGCAAGTGTCCATGGTCAGTGTGAAGTTTTTTTTTTTATAATTTAGAGTGACAAGACGATGTGGTCATGTACCTGATGGTAAGCAAAATACCAGCCATATAACAGCACAGTGACACGCAGCTATTGGAACATGAAGAGTCCAAAATAATTACCTAGCACTGCACTGCGCTCGTCACCCAGAGATCTAAGATATTATATCTCTAAGCCCTGTAATTTCTCTGGTAACTTAAGTTTTAGTAATACATATATTTGCCAATACAGTATACGCGTAACAATCAGTACACTTACAGTCGGCTTTCCTCTGGCCACAGTCGACCGCCCAGTTGTAGTTGCAGTGGTTGTGCACGGCTCCCTTGCCGTCGAAGAGCAGACCGTTCTCGCAAGTCTCCACCGTCAGCGTGCCGTTGGTGCACAGGAAGAACTGGTCGCAGAGCTCGGGGTGCGCGTATGCCTGGAGTCAGTAGTACACGACACTATTTAATGAAAGACTACAGTTTATCAGTTTGAGCTATTGGAAGAAGTTAATATTTTGTAACGCTAATCTTTACTAGAAAGTTTGTAGCAAAGTCACGAAACATTTACTCGTATCTATTACTTATGTCAATCTCACACATTTTTATAATCATACGTTTCTATTCAATCGACGGTATAAAACATCTTACGAGTAACAATCTATCTCCATTAAATCGACGGTATAAACACATTTTACAATGTCAGTAACAATCTATCTCATTGAAGTACTTGTCTATTGTAGAGAACATTAGATCAAAATAAAATTGCAGGACGTTTTTTGTGAAGAGAGATAGATGATTGATGCCTAGAGAACAATACATTTTACAGTAGTGCGACAATGGGACCTTTTACAATGTCAAAGCATATACATATATATTGTTATGATCCAAACATTCCAATTACATCTGTAATAAACCTATAACAAATAAAATTGTTTAACATTTGAAGTACTTGTGAAGGAGAATGCCTGATGTGGACGGGTAATTCATTCCACAACTGAGTTGCCCTGTAGAAACGACTTGCCATAAAAAGTTTCATTAGATCAAAATAAGATTGACATAATCGTCTTTAAATATACATTATTATGAAGATTTCCGACGAAGACTAATGGTAACCACTGAGCTGCAAGACTTGGGACACGTGATCATGTTTGCGTAATCCAAATATGAACGATGAAAATTATTTTTGTCTATTTTAAGATCAAGATAACAGGCAATAATCCAGGATAGTTTTACAAAAAACGCAATGTTTTGTATTACCTGAACTCCATACTGCTCAGGGCATGCGGGAGCGTGCTCCAAAAGGATGCCTGCGCTAGCTGTAAAAAACAGTTTTATTTTGTTAGTATTAAAAAATATACGCAACATAAATTATCTTAATAACATTTAGTTGGAGAGATGGTAGCTGGGAAAAATGGAGAACCACTTGGAAACACCCACAAGGTAAGAGAAAAAGAGATAGATAAGTGGAGAGATAATTCAACAAAATATTGAAAGTAGGTAACTGGATGTAAAGGCTACCGAAAGAAATAGGAGTAAAATGGGGAGGTTTTTACTCAGCGCAGAGATCCTTTAGATTTAGATTTATCCATTAGATTAATACTAAAGTGGAATAATAATTTCTATACCTAATATGTTTTAAATATTGAATGAAATAGTTTACTAATAATTTTACAAAAAGTGCACTCAAGTAGACAGCACCTATGGACACCTGCAATACTAAGGGCTCTTTTGTCATCTTAATCAATATTTATACAATATTTTTTTGAAGTACCCAATACTGAACTCTTTTGGGAAAATCAAGGCGGGAAAAATATTATTATTATATTATAGTATTACTATTATTACATACTATTATATAATAATAATGTATTTATTACAAAACTATTATAGTTTAAAAAAAAACTCATAATAGCAACAAAATTTAGTCAGCCACGATATAAAATATAAAAAACAACGACGTTAAAATAAGTAGTAGTTAAACATTGAGTTTCAAAATATATTAAAACTTTATTTTGTATACAAATGACATGTGGAGCAGTATAAGCACATTAAAATTAAATTTTGATAATGAAATAGACCTACTAGCTACAAAATAATTAAAATAGATTACAACATTTAGAACACACAAATTGCAGCCGGCTTTTGTCGATAATTGGCAGCTTACAAATTAAGGGTTGCCAGCAAACCGGCGCAATTTCATTAGCTCAATAGCACTTTCGTTGTAATAACGTGTGTAAGAGGCAGTGAGCCGTGGCGTTGGGCAACCCTGTGACGTTGACTTCACAATTATCCCTATTGTATATTTACACTTTACATCAATGTATGTTCATTTTTAGGGAAAGTAACATGTGTAGTGTTGTGTAGCGACCAAGATATACTTTCTAGTCAATGATTTGTGTCTACTAGATTTATATTGTCTTCACTGAACGAGCAATTAAGTAGTTACTTTCTGAGTGTTATTTTATTTACTTGTAATAATTACTCTACGAAGTGATATCAATTATAGTTTGATAGGAAATAAAAAGTAATTTATTTTAAGAATAGTAGCGCCTTAGGGTTGATTGCATTGATCTTTTTTTAAATACCTATTATTTTAATTACATTAAGTATTTTATTACATTACTTTCTTTCTGTGGTCGATTGAAATCCAAATCACATCAAGATTAGTTTTATGTAATCAAAGTTCATCATCATCAGCCGCAAGACGTCCACTGCTGAACATAGGCCCCCCCTAAATTTCCACAACGAACGGTCCTGCGCAACCTCCAACCAGCGGTTTCCAGTGACCTTTGTGAGGTCATCTGTCCATCTAGTGGGAGGCCGTCCAACACTGCGTCTTCCGGTTCATGGTCGCCACTCGAGAACCTTTCTTCCCCATCGGTTAATCAAAGTTAAACTATTAAATTAATGCATATTAAAATAATCCTTATATAACGAATACAGACTGCATTATCTCACTTAAATACACAATTCATTGACTCTATTTCGTATTGACCTTCCAAATTGGACCTTTTTCCTTTGGCATAGAGTTCAAACGTTCAACCCAAAGTCGTGAGTGAAGCAAGAAGTACCGTCACGACATGGATGTCGGGGGGAGAAGCAACAACCTCAAGAACTTTTACTTTTGTTATAAGACAATGATACGACGTGATGTAAAGATATGTAGCTTAATTGGATTTGAAGATAAACAGCTGTAATTGTATTGTCAACAGCATAATCTGAACTGACTTTAATCTTGTAATTTATATTGGCGGATATGATGATCGAAACTTCGTTCTTAATAAATAATTATACCAAATTAACCAACTGTAATGAGTACGAAATATTGCTACATTATGTTTTTTTATTTTTGATGCAGTAATTAGATTCCTAGTTTTTCAAATGTGGCATTGGCAAGTAGAGACGGATAGTATTTTTTAACACTAATATTATAAAATCGAAAATTGTTGCAGCTACTCTAGTTAATTATGTTTTATAAATATTTATATAAATTTATCAGGTATTCAAAGGTATGAATAGGTCGTGAAGTAATTTTCATTTTCCAGCCCCCAAACTCCATTTATTAATCTTAATATTTTGAAACTAAAAACATCCAAATATTTGTTACATAGTTCACGTAGACATGGTGACATTTCATTCGATCGATAAAAATTTAAACGCTTAACCACATGGCAGCTGCTTAAAATAGCTATTTTAAATAGCTCAAAATTTCAATCTGAATCTAATAAAACTTTAGCATAGATAATAATTAGAGCCAGATAGTGCATAGTTAGGAGTTGTAAATATAATTTACTACATGTACAATTTTAAAATAAGCCATTTAAAAATAGACTAGGCTGCGAAATGACTGAACCAACCAAGTGTGTAACACTTTTCATGACCTTAAGTATGCTACAGATGAAGTAACAGTTGTGAGTTAACTGTATTACAGTATGTTTAACACATTTAGGTAGGTAAAAAACATAAGGCATAAAAAGATATGCGCAAGTACAGAACAAAAATAAATCTCAATCCAAATTGCGCGTAAAACTATTTTACTCAATTAGGTAAGGTATTACTCAATTGTCAATTCAGTATTTGCAAGTACCTATTCTTACATGTATTTCGGAGGGTGTGTCTTTTTATATTTTATTTTGAAATTTATATTTCATAATTATAATTATTTTTATCAACTTATCGTATAATAAAAGTTTAATCAAGCACCATTTTAGAGGCCTCCCGCGCTAATAAGCGAAAGTAGTCACAAGCGGCTAGCCTTGATACATTGCCGCACGTCGCAGAGCTCTAGATTAGATCCGAGATACGTCAAAATGGTTTTACTTAGTGTCTTTGACTATGCGTCTAATATATATAACATAATTATCAAAGAGATGATGAATAGTTTAATGACAAAGTGAAGCGGAAATAACTTAGACGTGCTGGAAAGAAACAACGAAGCCTTCAAGTTATTTGTGTATAAATAATAACGTTTTTTTTAACTAATGATTATTTATTTCTTGGTGATCATTGTGACATTGTTCTAGTATTCGCGTAAACTTATTTAACTAAATTCATAGGTTTGTGTAGGAATTAGACCACGGCAACAGTTTAAAATTTCATTCACTAATTAATTATTTCATTCTATGATCGATGACTTTACTATTTTATCTTCTAAATTCTTCATTTTCTTAATTTTTATCGCAACAAAACTATATTGCATTCACAAATTGTTACGATTAAAATTTTATCTCATATTCAGTCAGCAGATTTTTATTATAACATAGACTGAAGAATGAGGTAGACATGCATCAGATGATAATCAACGCGCTACCACGTCCCTATTTGAACTTGAAGAAGCTGTTTATTAAACAAAATTGAACCAAAACGTTGGTCGCGATTCAAACTGTATGTCCAGTTTATGTGTATTTTTAACCCCCGACCAAAAAAAGGGGTGTTATAAGTTTGACGTCGATGTCTGTCTGTCTGTCTGTGTGTGTGTCTGTCTGTCTGTGGCACCGTAGAGCTCAAACGGATGGGCCGATTTCGATGCGGTTTTTTTTTTGAAAGTTAATATCCGTGCGAGTGTTCTTAGCTATGTTTGGTTAATATCGATTCAAAATGGCCGCCTCCACAAAATGGCGGACAAAATATTTCTTCACAACCTACCTCAATATGGGTATCAAATGAAAGGGCTTGACTAGCAGAGTACTATACGCTATAACAAATTTCAAATCCAAGATGGCTGCCACCACAAAATGGCGAATTATATAATTTTTTTCACTACTACCGCAATATGGGTATCAAACGAAAGGCCTTGACTAGTAGAATACTTTGCACTATGACAAATTTCAAATCCAAGATGGCCGCTACCACAAAATGGCGAATTACATTTCTTTTTTCACAACATCCTTAATATGGGTATCAAATGAAAGGGCTTGACTAGTAGAATGTTGTACAGATAACAAATCTAAGGTAGTCGGGGGTTAATCAAAATTTTTAATTTTGTTCTTGTTACTTGAAAACTATCAAAATTGTCGTCGCTAAGATCGTAAACTATAATGAAGAAAATGTAGAGTAGTAAACAGTCTGGTCATTCTTCGACAGCTTGTTCTGCGGGTAGTGACGTAATAAGTAATATTGGTGGTTACAGTCACGGTACAATAGATTAATATTACAGCATTTAAAATCATTTGTAATAAATTTACTAAGTGACATTAAATTATAAAAATATGAATTAAATTATAAAAATATGATTTGCAATATCCTATTCTATTAATACAAACTATCATCAAATTAACACTAAACATTAATTTGTGATTAGTGTTAACATTCCTATTAAGGGCGTACCCCGAGCAAATGACCTTGAGTATGTTTTACCTCATCGCATACCGCAAGAAAGAGCAAGAGAGAAACAGTAGGATTTGTTGCTGTTTTACGCTCAAATTTTATAACTCTTTATAAACTCATTAAACTCTGTATAAAATCAGATTTTGGTCCATAAAAATAAGATATTGCTATCAAAATGTTCATAATAGAATTTTTACCTATTCGTTGGTGTAAGTATAAAATCCAAATAATGGCGGTTAATCGAGTAGGTCCATGATAATTACATGTAAAGAGATTATATAAACAATAAATTCATTACCAAAAAAAAGAAACTACCATTTTGAAGCCAAGAAATTGTAGATATTTGATGTGTTTTTACCAGTTGATATTTGTTTTGGCTAAGGAGTAGACAGCTACGAAAACTGGACAAAAACTCGTTTTGCTGGGGGACGCACCTTAACACAAACAGATTGATAGTCTAATAATGTTATGGCTAACCGCCAAGCGAAGAAAATCCTCAGATGGCTGGCGAGACGTCGTTTTCTCGGGTTACGCAACGGAGATGCTACGAACAGGTTTCTAACACCTTCCGCGGTTTTGCAACATTTTAGAGAAGGAAATCTGCTTATCTTGCATTCAGAGCTCGACCTCTGACTCAATCCACTGTTATCTAATTCAGATAATTGGATAAGCAAATCAGAAGATTTCTTTTCTTTTCACCTTTATTTTTAAAATACATTGCTTTTAACATTCATTTGTTTTATTTATAGCATAAAGTGAAGGATCGAGTAGGACATGTGCCTGATGGTAACCAACACGCCCGCCCATAGCACCATGTCACACAGGTATGGGAACATGAAAAATCCAAGTCATTACCTAGTTCTGCACTGTCTTGTGACGAGCATAAATATGTTTTTTATCTCTATGCGCTTTAATTTCTCTGGAAACATTGCCCTTCAAACTGAAACACAGTAAAGTTTAACATTACTGCTTGGCGATAAAATAACGGGCAATTTTACATTTGCTTCGTGTTTCTTCTAACTGACACAATCCTAAAATTTTAGGATATCTGCGTAATTCTTTAGTTTTTATTAACTGTAATTTTATTTGTTTTTTGTGTAATAGTTTAATATAATTAATGACTATTTCTATCTAACATAAAATAGGAACTTTAACATTTATCGCCGCCTATGTCCTAAAACCACAGGCCGTCAATACAAACTGAGTGCGTTGATATCTTTTTGTGCTCAGATTAACACACTCGTAGGCCTATTTCTAGTGAATGCCTATTATAAAATTCTCGTGTCAGTTTTGTTGCTGATGAAATTTTTGTGCTATCCGGTATCTATGAGAATCGGTCAACATTATTTTTCAAAATGTTAGGGGTAGTCCACCCCTAAATTTTAATTTTTAGACAATAAACACACAATGTTTTTCATGTTCAACCCTACCAACGTTTAATTTTTTCAAAAGTAGGTATATAGTTTGAATTAATCTCGGGACGTCCTTGAATTAAATCTTCTGACCCACCCCCATTAATGTGTGATTAGGCGATTGATTTGAATGCATTTCCACATCCACAAATTTGCTGAGGGAAATACTCAATTTAGTTCTAGCTACTGATAAATCAAATATCATCTCAATTGTTTGAGACTTTTTTTGAGGAAATACTCAATTTAGTTCTACATTTATCATCTCAATTGTTTGAGACTTTTTTTTACATTTTGCAATACCATGTCACATTTTAGAGACTAAATATTGGTGGAATAAATGACCATAGGTCATACTTTTCGATCAATTTGCATGATTGCAATAAATCATTAATGAATGACCATTCATTTATTACTCAACATATATCACCGGTCAGACCAGCCCATATATGTAATTCACACATTATGCTTTTTAAATGTCGCTACACTGTTGCCTTGAGTTTGGTGGGTTTGCTCTCGATTCCGGCTCCCTTTCCAATCGTTGGGCAACTGCGTAACAACCAACTACCGCAGAAGGAAACTATACAGCGATTATTGCAAAGGCCGATTGTTAATTGTTTTTCTAATTGGTATATAATCTAGTCTTCTAGTTGGTGTGTATTTTCGTACGCTTTGGATTGGACGATTGAATAATGGAATGTAGTTTGTACACATTGTTTTATTTGAGACTTGAAATTTCACATTTACTTAATAGAACTCCCTTTTATATTCATTTGCGTCGATTAATTAAATAGTACACGTTAGATTATAATTATAAGTCATTGTTAAATAAAACCAGTTATTTCTTACTTCGGGTCATTAAATAAATTGGTTTAATTTCCGGCTTTTAGTAATTATTGCCTATTTATTAATACTTCATGTTAGTACTCAAATTAAGGTATTTTTATACTGATTGTCATATTTAAAATAGTATTACACTACAAAAAATAATAATTTTATGTGTAATTGTATTTTACTTGTAAACTACAAATAATATAAAAAAACTAAAAGATATATATTATTGCAAATGGTCATGGACACAAAGTACTCGTACCTACATAAAAAATATATATAATGATGGCGTATTACAAAATCTTTAAAATATTATGTGCATGCAAAATTTACTTCTATTGTTTTCAAGTTGCTTACACACACTTCTTTGACAAGTAAGTATCATCCAAAGACTACTCAAAGTGGTTAAACTTGAAATTTTAAATTTACTGGCTTCGATGTTCAGTTGATAGTAACCTTCCTGATAGAACTTCAGGTCAGGAGTTTCATTCCCAATATTTGTGTAAGGAATACAAATGTATGTTCTTTGTCTCGGTGCTTCTATATCATAAGCATCATAATTATATCTTTACATTTATCAATTATTATATCACTTGTCTGGCCTCATAGATTAAGCTTTGCTTAGGGCTGACACTTTAATGTAAGGGGTTTCTGTAAAATCTATTGAAAAAAACTCGGCTGAAGTTGTAATTAAAAAAAACTATAAAATTGTAGCATTGAACTCATTTGTTGTCTCTGAGCATGTTCCCAATTTAAATCGCAGACGCATATTTTTAAGTTTGAACACGCAGACTACTGAGGTCAGCTATCTATACATAAGAATACAAATTACATAACAGTCATGTATTTCTGAGCTTGAATGGATTCTTTTAACGGTACAGACCTACATAAACGAACAAATGACTTGTAATACTTGCATAACCTTTAAGTTATTCGGAGACTACAGAGGATTGCGCACAAAGGGTTTACACTGTACAATGCCGGAAGAGCTGTATCATACTCATATTAATGATTAAATTAATATATTATTATGTATATTTCTGTATAAATTGTGTAATTCATTGGACACCATATTGGTTAGAAAACAAAACTTGGAATCTCCTAATTCTTCTAATACGTAAGTACCTAGACCGATTCAAGTCTCAGAGTCTTTGATTAAAAAAGTCTACCCGAGAAGGTCGTGGGTTCAATTATAACTCAGAAAACAATACAAATACAATTAAATTACAAAGTGTGACGAATACAAATGTTAATATTTTTTGTGTCTGTCTGTGTTTCTAGGTATCATAATTATGTATTTATAATTATGATTATTTAAATCAGTATGATATTAGCCGTCTGGCTCCCATAAAGGAACAGTGGTGTGTGAGCAATGTCCACCAAGATATGTGAGGTGTAGGAACTTCCACGTGGTGCACATGGGGTATCAGACGACTGCTTGGTGGGATCTTGTGGTCTGATAGCTAATCTCGGCCGGGGAGGGACGAACTTCATTGCACAAACCCTCGAGGATCGCGTATATAATTTCAATTGAGGGGGTCTGGTCACATCGTTACTTTAGGTCCTCGGAACGACGGTTAAAACCATTTAGTTCACAAATTTTACAGATTCTTATGAAATTTGGTCTGAATTTAATTTTAAATTGAAGCGTTTGTTTTATTGGAGAAAATAGTTACCTTTCTTTTTTTTTTGCTTTTAAAGGCAATGGGCTCACTTGGTTTAGTATTCAAATTTTCTGTCAGATTAATAAGTAAATTTACATATTATTGCACAAACATCAACCCATCACAGTTTCTCTTCGACAATGCTATAATTGGATTGATTACCGCGTAACTCGCCAAAACCCGCTGCCCTTATATCCTGCCGATCATCATGTTACATAGACGCGATTTTCATGTATATTATGAAATGAACTAGTCAATCCAGTTTCTATCCGCTCGGCTGAATCGTAAAGTAAAGCCCTAGATGTCGTGTTGTGTGTGTGTCCCCAAATCTCGCGTGTTGATCTATATGGGTTGTGTTTTTGTTATGACATAATGAATTGTTATTTATTAGATTATACTTTAGTTTAACAATCAAATTGATCACATAAATGCACAGTTCAGTTAGTAGACATGTTAATTTTGCAAAAACGTGGCACCCAATATTGCACGCGTTAAACAAAAAAAAATTGAAGACGCGCACAACCGTTGAACCAATCAAATACATGACTGAAAGAAAGGGTTAAGTGTCAATTTCAAATAAATGAGATGCCTAAAAAGCGTGCGAGCAAAGGTGGAAAGAACCATGTTATGGCTTGGTACAGCTTAGATAGAATACGGTTATAAGACGAGGTGTTGCACTTATTGAAGCCAAGGAATCCAAGCAAAAAATGCTTGCCGATTTATATGTACTCCACATATAAATCGGTGTTGTGTAGTATTAAGAGAATTCTTTGCAAATAATATGTTATACGACGTATACCACAATAATAATGATTAAACAGTAATGGGGACAAGTGGGTGATGATCACTTTAAGACCCATTAGGTCTACTAGGCAATTTAGAAATCGGTTTCATTTACGGTTTGTGGTGGTTTTGCCGTAAATAGACTATTACTTCTTGTAATGAGCTATTGGTACATTTGGAGACGTATCTTAAGCTGAATCTTGATAGTTCGTTTTTAAATACCTTTTATTAAAACAGTACAAGACTATTGATACGATACATTTACCATTATTTAATTTCAATTTTATGGAAAAATATTAACTCAGCGATACGGGGTATACACAGCTGATAAATACTATATTATTTAATACATTATTACAAAAAGCAATGTCATTAAAAATCGCATAAAATAGAGTTACCTATTTGAAAGTTGAAATATAAAAAACTAAGGTCACATGCAAATACACGTAACAACAATGTAATTAGTTGGCCAAGAATGTCTTTAATTAACACAAGTGAACTTGCGTGAGCGCACAAAAATCTTAAGGAGCCGATAAAATCTAAGCATTTTTGTAACTAGCCATTGACTTTAATAACATAAGATTAATCTAAGCTTTATAGTATAATCATTTGTGAGATGAAATGTTTTAAAATGACAAATGCTGTTAATAATAAACCTGTTTTGTCGTGAATTGTACTAATAATCTCGATATTAAATATCAAACTGGATGTTTTATACCTTAGTAACACTTCTAAGTATTTGGATGATACTTTTGATACAAAAAAATAATAACCTTACGAAGACATGATAAGACATTTGGACACATTCCGAGCGAACGAGTGTAACTAGAAATCTGGAACATTTGACGTGACAAAAAGTAATTTTTAATGATTTATTTTAAACACCTTAATATACGCTTTCACTTGTGACGACAAGTTATGAGTATAGCAAAAGGTCACGTCCTTGTTGACATTTACTTTTGTGGATTTATTTGTACAAATCTAAAAAGCTTTGGCTTACCTTGCGAAGACCTCTAACTTTGCTGCTACAGTTATATTTTCTTTACTTAATCTTTAATTTAGTTCATTTAGGCCATTGTGAAGCCTATGGTTGATAATAATGATAAAGTTCTTACCGTAAGCGAGGCAGGCGATGAAAACAGCAAGGTGTGCACTACTCATGTTTGTGTGGGGTCTGTCGACGTCTGCGCGTCGTTGTCTGGCCGGTAGCACTGGTGCGCGCGCGCCGGTGCCACTCGCCGGCACAGGAGTCTTATGCGTAGAGGGGCCTACTATCATGGACAGGTGAAATATGCTGCTCTATCACATAACAGACGTTTTGTAACTAAATTAAAATTTCATAAATTTCTGTTCTTTTCAACAACATAATAAACAATATGATTTACAAATGTAAAAAAAATCTTAAGTCTTGTTTTGTTAAATCCAATCAGAATGCATAATCTCATCATTTTATGTACATATGCCTTTTTTACTTCAATACTCGAGACAATTCTCACTGTAATAATGGCAGGAATGTCTCTCGTAACAAAACGCATTTTTTCACATAGCGTCCATTTTTTTAACTTAATTAAACTTACCTATTAGCAAAGAGGATATACTTTATCTAAGCCTATTAGACTTTTCTCAGTAGTTTTCTATACTTATGATAAGATTTTAGCGAATCGAATTCTGGGCATTAAATATATTTAGATATTTTTTTCCGGGGGCACATTATAATCTGTACTGATGCCAAACCGGTATTGTTGTTTATTTCGTGTCTGTATGGGGATCACGTATCACACGAAAACTACTGAATTTAATTTCAATCAAACCAGTAGTTTCATTTTTTTTGAAAAATATTTGAGTTTCAGTTCTATGTACGGAATACCCGTTTTTTTTTCTATTTTTTTGTATCAAAATCTTAATGCGGTTCACAGATTACATCTACTTACCAAGTTTCAATAGTATAGCTTTTATAGTTTCGTAGAAAAGTGGCTGTGACATACGCACGGACAGACAGATAGACAGACATGACGAATCTATAAGGGTCCCGTATTTTGCCATTTGGCTACGGAACCCTAAAAAAATGCATCGAAATCGGTTTATCTGTTTGAGCACTACGGTGCCACAGACAGACAGACATCGACATCAAACTTATAACATCTCTGGGATAATAGGTAACTGAATACTTTTGATCCCCAAAATTAGCACGATTTTCTTGCAACAGGGGGTTAAATTTAAAATGTGTATTTGGGTGTAACTTACTATTGCGTTGCAAAATTTCATATATTATTTTTTGATAGAAAGAACGGATTTTGGAAATGAACTATTTAAAAAAATAACTAAGCAGTTTTGAACACACATAGATTACAGTCTGAAATACCACATACCTAGGTATATGACTTTATCCCGGAAAAATACATGAGCCCTAAGGAAACAAATATTAACTATCAAGTCAGAACGACACTATATACCTATGTATTTGTTTGACATTTGAAATACAGACTGTTTAGAGTCTGAAATATCACATACGACGAGTATATTGGAAAAATACGTAGTTTCATAAGTGACTCATATTGTTAATTATCACATTGAAACGTCTAGGCTGTGGATCTCTTTGCCTGAGTGGGATTTTCCCGATAACTATGGATGGATGAATGAAATCTTACTATCTTCAAATCGAAAGTGAATCAGTTTCTTCTATGTAAGCACGCTCCATCGTAGAGCGCTTCGTCACTTAAGATGAGACGAGATTGTGGTGTGTAAACCTATAACGGTTAAAAAACGGTTCAACGGATTGAGTTAAAATTTGCGACGCGAAATTTTGATAAAGCAGCCAATTTCACACGGAACATACCTAAAATTCTACACGAAGTCAGTGGTAACAGCTAGTAATAAATAAAAAACACGGCGTAAATCATCAAAATAGTAAGTGACTTCACCATAAACTATTTAGTACTTTTAACTTTAAAAGGAATGTAGTTTCAGTTAAACCACAGATCCTGTGTATAGATATTCTGTTAAGATAAACAATAATTTCAGGCGAAATTTTACTTGACTATGAATATGGCGCAAATATCAGTAAGTGTAAAGACCAAGCTATTACGAAAACTTCCACCTCGCCTGCGTGTTTTGACTTACAATATACGACATAAACATTTGAAATAAACCACTTATTACCTAAAAAATTAAAAATGTGTACGTACACGTATTCCGATTTTTCATTTATTTATTGCTTTAAAAAATTAAGCTATAGTTTCAAATATTGTCTTTTCGAACAATCTATAAAAAGATAGTTTAGTTATGTAACGTCGCATCGAGAAAATAGATTCTTGTCAATGAACTTTTACGTAAGGATTGATAGTTTTCCATAATAGCGTTTGTTGCATAATGTAAATACCTAGAAACCTTAATGAAAAGAAATAAGAGTCGTAACTCAACGCCAAAATTATCATGTCTTTACCAGAATATCCTTGGTAAAAGGTAAATAAATTTGGCAATTTTGGTTTATTTATCCGTTCTGTGTCTAGAATAACATATCAATAAAGTGCCATTAGCACCTAGCACAATTATGTACACCCTTGTTATTGTATTCTCTTTAATTTGGTTGAAATGTACGAATCAGCAATAACAACGATACAGACAATTGAGTTACGCGGTAAAGTACTTGGAGTCTAGAGATTCGAGACCTTGACCAAAGTGACCCCGGAGATGATTTCTGCCTCATCTTGGAAAGAAATGGTAATCTATTTTGTTCTAAAATGTTGTAACGAGATATACTTAATAAAGGTGGTGCCTTTTTTGTTTAAACCTACTCGATACAATACAATGCCTTGCAGTATATTGCCCAAGAATATGTCAAATCACTTCTTAACGTCAGTCGATAGCTTTTGTCATACGAAGATGAGATCAGTTTTTTTTTAATAATCAGAATCAAAGATGAGTTCAGATGATGATATTTTGCTAATTCTGCGGGAAAACGAACCAAATCAATAAACCATACAATGTATCCTATGTATATTACAAATGATACATATTTACGGCTCAATTCATAATTGTAACCAGAACTAGGTATGTCTAGGCAAGCGGTAGCGTGTAAAGCCAAGTACAAACCTTTTTTATGGTGGTGGAGTTTTTTATCTCCAATCAATTTATTTCTCTAGCAGTAAAACACCACCAAATGCTAATATCATTTTATATAGAAGAAGTCTGTCTTTGTAGTCTAATTGAAGTGGTTGATGGCGATTTCGTGCAAATCAAATGCATGTAATGTCCTTAACGTGCAAAATGCCTTTAGAAAGTTGCCTACATCAGGTTTCCTTTTCGGCTCAACTCTTTGAATCCATAACTAGTCGAATATCAGAAATAAACGGTGTTTCGTTTGTTTCGTCACTCAAGAACATTCAGCCGTTAACCGAAAATACGAGTAATACACCAGGTAGTACGAAATTTTTACTTTTCACAATTTTGGACTACCTCAGCAGTGTTTGCTAAAAAGCAGCTAAAAATCAAACTTTCTTTGATCTATTAACATTGTGATTGATACACAGATACTATTTACACACTGAAACAATAAAGTATGCTTGCTAAAAGCGATCGCTGCCAAGCAAACCAAGGATGGACATTGTTTAAAAAATAATCAAAAAGTAGGGTACATATGTTAAATAGAATAATAACACTAATCTAATAACTCCTGGCCTGGTGGCTTAGTTGGTAGTAAGCCTGCCTGCGAAGCCGTGGGTCGTGGGTTCGATTCCCACCCAGTGCAAAAATTTGTGTGATAAATTCAAATATTTGTACTGTGCCTGTATGTTTTCTTTGTATAATAAGTATGTATTAAAAAAGTATATCAGCTATCTGGCTACCATAGTACAGGCTTTGCTTAGTTTGGGGTTAGATGATGGTGTTGTGTGTGAATTGTCCATAAAAC
Source organism: Ectropis grisescens (assembly GCA_017562165.1). Classification (NCBI taxonomy): domain Eukaryota; kingdom Metazoa; phylum Arthropoda; class Insecta; order Lepidoptera; family Geometridae; genus Ectropis; species Ectropis grisescens. Next base: position 8,784,340 of record CM029781.1, on the reverse strand, counting down.
AAAAAGAACATTTAACCATTGAAATGTAGTGGCATGTACTAAATATAAACAGACATATTAATTTGTCATCATTAATGTAAATTAAATTAACTATCAATTAAAAAAAACGTAATAAAACTAAATAAATGTCACGACAAACAAAAAATGTTTATATTAAATATCGCGATCGTCAACTACACGACCAAATGTTTCCATCAGTTTTGCAGTATTTCCGCACTTACTGAAAATCAAAAGATCTGGCATAGTAAATTTGGCAACGTGCAGATTAGGATTTCACAGTAAAATTAGTTTTCAATTCATAAGATCAAAAAGTATATTTAAAGTTCCCGCAGACATTAATTAAATAAATAAATAAATATAAATAAATATCGGTGGACAATTCACACACAACAAATTGAATTTTATCTGAACCAATAAACCCATACGAGTATTTCTATATTATTGATACGTATGTTCTACCATAAAATGTTTCGCTAAGATTTTGCTCCAATTCATACATCTAGTATCAAACACTTTTGTCCGTTGTCGTTTGCTGAGCAATGTGGTGAACGGGCACATAAGAGCTACGAAATATAGTAATGGTTTTCGTCAAAGTCGATTAATTTTTGTTTCACTCTTGTAGTTGTACAAGAAGAGAAAATAGTAAAATATATTATTTGACGGAGTAATGAAAATATTACACATAAATGATGTTTCAAAGTGTAGCTTATGAGATTCAATAACAATTAATTTAATATGACACACAAGTCCCACCCATCTCTCAGAGTCGTGGAAAGTGTAGATGTTAAACAGTGTTGAGTGGAATTTTAGTATTTTTTTAATTTGCAAATCAATGACAATGAAAACTACACTACACTACATATTTTACTATGTATATATTATATTGAGCCCATCAGAGCCACGCCCAGGCGCTATAACCACGCTAAATGGCATTACTTATATTATTTCAAACCGAATAAACGCTTTGGTCACGAGTAACGTCGACCGAGTGCTGAGAAAGGTTTTTGAAAACGAATAGAGCTCCTGATCTCTAAGGGAAGCTTCCAAGGTTTGCATATTTTCGCTATCGAATCGTATACTGCTAGTATAATTTATCACATAATATTTAATAATACCAGTCTTGTGAACAACCAAAACACCTTAAAAGGTGATTTAAAGAGCCAACTGTCACGCCAAAATTCAGTTTGATATATAGATCATCGCTTGTTGTTAAGGGATAAGGCAGGGTCGATTAGATCAATCTGCTTTTCGACCCGATTTACACGCAGCAAGTATACGAGCACGATCCACAATACTAGGATACGAATCCAGAAGAAATTATTTCGCTGTCGGTCGCAGATCCGTTAGTTAGGCCCACTGTCTGTGGGATAATAAAAATTTAGGTAAACCACTGTTTGGGCAAGATCAAGACTGGCTTAAGAATAAATGCTGAACTAATGCTGGTGCTAATGGTGCTACAAGGTTTTGAGTACTACGAACTCATGACAAGAATACCGGTAAAAGTACACTGGAATTTTGGCGGACCTCTTGGCTTTAGTAGTGGTAGGACTCTTGGCAGAGTCTACCTGGGGAAGTACCACACGTTTGCCAATTATTCTACCGCCAAGCAGTAATGTGCAAACATTACTGTGTACCGGTTTGAAGGGCAATGTTTCCAGAGCAATTACAGGGCTTAGATATATAACATCTTAGATCTCTAGGTGACGAGCGGAGTACAGTGCAAGGTAATGTTTTGGACTCTTCATGTTCTAGTAGCTGCGTGTCACTATGCTGCTATGTGCCTGCTCGTCTCGTCACTGTTTATTCAGAAAAAAGGCTCACTTTTGAGTAATTAGGTGCTAATGGCATGTGATGCCCTGCTATACATTCCATTATTTTTATTTATGATGTAAATCATAATAATAATAACATTTTACGAAATATTTCAACAATAGAACAGTATTATAGCTATAAATTAGAAGCACATTTCACAAGTTCACCTACTTGCATGGAGATACTGTCTTGTAATAAAAGTCTATACAAACTAGAGCTTTATCAATCGGTATCCTTATTAAAAATGACAGGTGAATGACACATGTCATGTTAGAACCGCCATTATATCCACTCCATCAAGCATTATCATGTATCGTTTCGGGCATTGTCCAACGCTATCTACACAACTAGCTGTCAGATTACGTTACCTGTCAGTTGGATTTTCACCGTCCCACTCATTTCAATTCACTGTTCAATGCGTGCAAGAGTGAAGGCAGCAGAAAGAAATACAGGGTTACATGAAAATTCCAAAATTTGTTTTTAGTGTAAAAAAATCTTCGACCTCTATTCACCTAGTATACGTAGACCAGTAAAAATATAATTTAACTTAGCGCAAAATTTCATAGTTTCCGAGATATCGACCATTAACGTTTTTTCAAGAGGCGTTTGAAGCTCCACCTGAATCTTTCATTTCGGTGCTCAAATTTCATGGTCACACACTCATATCGTGTAAACGGTATACGTTAGAAACAAAAGCTGATAATTGGTGAACAAAACATTTATTATTCTACAAAATATGTTAAACTTGTTTCAATAGAAGTATGTTTACTAAAAATTAACACGAACGGTCAAAATCGGGGTGATTTTTCGCATTCTCATCGTGTCACTTGTCCTAGACACTAGTTTTGTAGTAATCATTCACTGTCTAATGTACCTATATTTAAATGACGTTGACTTGATGACTGCAGGCTGTTTTGCAGACATTTAAAAAAACTGTTTTAAATATTTTTATTATTATTAAAAAAAAATTATTAAAAGAAAAAATATTTCAAATATATTTTTTTTACCCTGCAGTCATCAAGTCTAAGTCACCTAAGTAGGAACAAAAAAAATTAAAACATTGTTTTTTCGAACAAGGCTCACAATTTAACTTACTGAATCGAAAATATTACTTTTCATATTCAATGTTTAATGTATGTTTAGAAAACCAATTCAAGTAAATATATCAAATCTATTTTTGTTCATATTTCCATTAACTGCTATACCGATTTCGATTAAATTTACCTCTCATCTATTATCTACGAAACAAAAAAAAGGCGCTATCGCGTAACATACATACAAAAGCGTACACCTGAATTGATAACCTCCTCTTTTTTTAAGTCGGCTAATTAATAAGATTCAAGATAAGATTGCCACCTACCAAAAAAGTACAAAACGCAGCTTTAGAAGATTTCACTTCAGTAACTTTATTTTATTGCTATATTTTTCGATGCTTATTGCACTTTTAACGGGAAGAGTAACAATGGAAACTACAGTGCATTTTTCAGGCAGGCAACCCAACCAGGGTTTTAACCCAACCCTTTTTCCGTTTGATGCTTACTTCTACTATATTATCTAATTGTCTTTAATTCTATTTTATCCATTTAACACAGACTAAACCAATTAGAAGACGCAATTAAGGCAAGACTTTACGCTAATCCATATTATGCAAGGATTTGCAATTTCCATCATACTTTGAATATTCGTACAGAAAATTCGGAATAAAAAGGTTTGTAAAAGTCTGTGTGTTTATTTTGAGTATTCTATGGTCTTGAATATTATGCTTGACAAAAGGTGGCAACTTTAATATCGGTGGACACAGGAGGTGCAGAGAATTTTTGTCAACTGATTTGATGTTAAATAGATCATTCAATTTGTTTATTATCCAATCTTTATCTGGACGCGTGTCGCAAACGAAAAGTTCACCTTTTCAAAAATGTTATACAAACCAACGAAAACCGTCTAAGATTTTTTGTAAATCAGTTGAACATTATTCACATCGCCACCCATTCCGTCGTCCAAACACCTAACGTTTAAATTGGACAGACGTTAAATGATAGAGCGAATTTCAAAATCGCATGGCCGAAGATTCACCAAGTTGAAAGCCAACGGAAGATAGCATAGATAATTTTGTGGGCCGCCATAATGGCAGAAGTCAAGTTGTATTATTCACTTCGGACAATTGGCTCAACGAAACCAAATTAAAGGCATTTTGACGAACACTTTAACAGCCCTCTCCAACGCCGTATAAGAGTTTTTGTAAATCAGTTGAACATTATTCACATCGCCACCCAAAGTTCCGTCGTCCAAACACCTAACGTTTAAATTGGACTAGAGATCAGCCAGGGCAAAGGTCGCATGGCCCACCAAGTTGAAAGCCAACGGAAGATAGCTTAGGATTGTTTTGATAATTTTGTGGGCCGCCATAACATTGCAAAGAAAATAAAGTCAACCCTTTTTATTCCGATGCAACCAAATTAAAGGCATTTTGACGTACACTTAACACTTTAACAGCCCTCTCTCCAATTTTGGACAAAAAAAGTCAGGACAGAATAAACAGCTGCCTACTTCCATCCAGGTACGCCTATCATTTTGTTGGGATAGCTCTAAAGTGCAACGTTTTATACCTACAACCCACCTTGGCAGCAAGGCCAGTATATGTGGCCAGCGAACATCCTTTTCATCATCTTCTTTTGGTAAGTATGTATTAGCACCGTATAAAACTTCGACAAAGTCACTACTGACTCGACAAGATAACATGAGGTTGATTAAAACGATTAGATCTCTCAAAAGAACTCGCCTACTTTTTAAGCTCCGCTATACCTACTTACAAGTATTAAAAACTTGCTTCATAACTATAGTTTTCATCAACACTATTAGTATTTTTATAAACACTAGTAATGACGAGGATTTGTGATAGGCATTCACATTAAATTAAAAATTACGATTATAAAAATAGGGTTTAAAATAGAATAATCTACAATCTAAGCACATAAATAATTTGGTCTACGAGTATCTTCAAAAAATCATAATCTAATATATTTTACCTTAACTTTAGGAAAATAATTTCAATTTAGTACAGGAACACTAACCAATTTTCGTTGAGGTGTTGTGTTTCTACTCATCAATCGAAATTAAATCGCCTAAATTATATAAAAAGCAGTAAAAATATTCAAACTTTCCTATGAAATGATATTCCTCTTTCCTTTTCTTATTTTTGGGAACAATGTTTGCAATGTTTGAAGACACAAGACGGCATAATCTTGTACAAAGCTTAAAATCACACTCCCGGAGACGGAAGTCCGTTTCGTAGACTGGAAGTCCGTTTCGTACTTTTGAGTTTGTATTTGCTTTGTCGTTTGATATTTGCTTTCTGGACCTAAGGATCTGTGTTCTGCACGTTCTATCTGCCTTTTGTTTTAGAAATCTGTGCCATTTAATACCCAGTCCAAATCAAGTCATTCAAGCTTTCTTACATCAATGGACATGTCGGGGAGGGCTTTTGCAATATGGCTACAATTATTATTCGCAATAGCAATTCAGTTTGCACCGTAAGTACTTTTAACTCTGTTAAATGATCTCGTAAGTTGGTTCACAGTAATAGATATTAATTTTATGAGGTGCAACTACAGGTAACCGGTTTGAAATAGATGAATTGTTTAGAAACTATACGACCTATAGATATCGATACCAAAAGCTCAGGAGTGTTTTTATTAGTTTAAGTGGGTTTATCACCGTAACTATAAAACAACGTCAGATTAATAAAGTATTTTTGTATTTCATAGACCAAAAGCAAATTCTAGTAATCTGTTGCTAGTTATAAATCAATTTCATAAATAGAAGCCTGTTGCAATTTATATCTGATTATTTACATAATAAGTTACGGCTGGTCTTCTCGGCAGAACGGCGACTGCCGATCTGGAGCCCCGAAGTTTTTTTTTATATTTTCTCGTAGTCGGCTGATGATGATGATGACTTCTTGATGTTGTAATTACATATTTTATCATCATTTCGCAGAATAAGGAAGGACTCTTTAGATAGTCGTCAGGCCACTTCGAGAAGAACCACTAATTCGCCAAAATTTTTTTCACCAAGTAATAATATTTAAACATTACTGTATTCCAGATAGGTAAATTACAGAGCAAAGAGATAAATCATCTTAAATCTCTGAATGATAAGCGCAATGCAGTACCCGGCATAAATGGGACTCTTCATGTTCAAATAGCTGCGTGGCACTATGTTGATATTACCATGAGGGGCATGTCTTGTTCATTGCATCATTTTACATTAGACAAGAAGCTATCTCTTCACAAACCCATAAAAGACATAGTCAAAACCTAATGCGCTGACCAAGTGCACGATGTTTATTTATTTATTTATTTATTAGGTTACAAGTACATATGAACATAATATTCTTCTAAATACAAATGACAAAGAAAAATATTTTTGTGGCGTACCTTAGAGACTGCACTAGGCAATGCCTGTGTTGCAGAATCTAGTCTCTTCCATGTCTTATTTTAAAACTACAAAAACATGCAACTTATGTAATAATATGTATGTGTACGGGTGTGTTAGGGAGAGGGTGTATTTGAGTGCGTATGTATGGGGTGTGTGTGTGTGTATGAAGGTGGTACGTGAGTATATAAGAGTATGTCTCTATGTATGTTGTTTATATGCGTCTGTTGCAGAATCTTGCCTTATGTTATAAAAGTATTCTAATTAAACAAAAACAAGACAACAAACATTGATGTAATTTGTTGTGTATCTGCGGGTGTATGTATATACACAATGCGTATATGGGCATGCGTGGCCTTGTATGTGAGACGGTGTGTTTGCTAATGTGTATGATGTGCATGATTACCGATTACCTATGTCTGCTTCAGTTCGACAAAAATGTACATTTGTGGTTGAACTTGTGCTACAGTGCTCTTCTACGTCCTATATAAGGTCACTCTGTTACAATAAGGGGTCAATAAGAGTCTCGGTTTGATTGTATCCCAGGGATTTAAGATATTCTTCCACTTTTCGCTTAAATTTATACCTAGAATCTTTTAAGATTTGAAGTTTTTTGTCAAAATATGTTTTACTCGAAATGTATCAGTTTCTTTGCAAAATTTTTCTTTACCGTTATACCTAGTAATATGACCAAGCTCTGTACATTGCCTCTTGGAAATGTACATATTAATATGTATAATAGGTAAGATTTAAAAGTCAGAGACTGTCCGACGAATAGTTTTTTTAAATTAGTGTAAATTAAAGTTAAGAATTCCAATGGATTAACTTTGGTTGCACATAATTGTATTACAATTTATAAATTTCTGTAACACTACTATGTATACAATGTATACATACATACAAACTGTTTTCAAAAGCACTTGAACAAGCTGAAAGCTGTTTCATGTACCAATCGCCGCCACTAATTGTACCTTCAGTTATTTTGCAAGGGTTTAAACTTGGAATTAACATTTACAGCTTAGATTCGACACGCTGAAATGTTCCAAGCTTTGACCTTAGTATATATTTACATTATAGCTTTTATAAAGATATTTTGTAATCAAAAAAGTGATCAGACGAGTAAGTTATATGGATAAAACGTTAAAGAAACGGCATCTGGTACGTAAATGTTTTACAGAAATTAGTGGCCCACTCTAACTTAATTCAGGTTGTAAAATCATGATAATATAGTATATTTCAACTTGGAATTACGTATATCTTAAATTTTATTAATTTAAGCAAGCTCAGTGGTTTTAAAGATTGCCCTAAAAATGTCTAAACAAGTAAATAATGTTCGATTTAACGCAAAGCGCCTGCTCATATTGTCACGTACATGATTTTCCATGTCGTACCGACTTGAAAAAAAAATTTTAAAATACGAAGACACGTGTTGAGAATACGAGTATAGTTCCTTACTAGATCGTAGTTTGATAAATCCCTATACAATATAGCAAAAATGTACGAAAATCGGTGTTTCGACAGGTTACTACATCATCACAATAGGCGTGTCGACAGGTCCTGCAATTATATTAAATTATTTGATATAATGACAGTATTTAAATAGAATAAAATGTGTACCAATTTTAATTTTGATATTTTTTAGTATAACTTACTTTATGATCATTCAAAGATGGATGGGTAAGTCCATTTTAAAAGTACAAAATTACTAGAAAATGTATTTACCATTGGATAACCCATTCAATTTCAAGTAACTTTTGTTATGAAACCAGTTTCCTAAACGCAATATTTATTATAGCTACCATACAAACTTTACGCGCGACTCATAGAAACTACGGCAATGTGACGTCACGTTTCTGTAGTGATTTGTATGAAGCGTTTTTGGGAGAGTCCAAGATTGTGATTTTAAAATCGTGATATCACGGGAAGTTTTTAAGATAACAAAGTAATTCTTTCACCTATGTTTTAGTTATTGGGTAGCCTTTTGATGGCACATTAAATCAAAAATGAGTCGACATGCCTATTGTCTACTGTTAACACAAGCACTTTTGCTGCTACATTATTGGTAGTATGAACAGATAATCAATACCTATTGACCGATAAAACTACAATATGGGTACTACATTCTTGAAATCTTGAGCCTACCAACCTTTCTAAGATCCATATGCTAATATTATAAAGAGGAAAGGTTTTATTGTTTATTTTAGTTAATAGTACGCCAAGCACATTGTATCAAGCACAGATTCGCTCTTGTATGGAGTACTGTTCGCACCTTTGGGATGGATCAGCTAAGTATCAGCTGGAGGCCCTGGAATCGATCGAGAGACGTGCCAAAAGGCTCATAGGCAATGACTCTCTTCTGCGAAAAAGACTACAAAGTCTTGATCATCGCCGAAAAATTGCCAGCCTATCGGTTTTTTATCGGATACACTTTGGAGAGTGTGCGACTGATTTGCATTATCTGATACCACCTTGCCCTTTTTTCTATCGGAATGCTCGTAGCTCGAAAAAGCGACATCGTTTCATGGTTGAAGTTCCAAAGACACGAACGAAGAGATTTGACTCTACTTTTGTGATAAGAACGTCCAGGCTGTGGAATACGTTGCCTGAGTGGGTTTTCCCCGATGGTTACAATCTTTGTGTCTTCAAATCGAGAGTGAATCGGTTTCTTCTAGGTAAACACGCTCCATCGTAGACCGCATCGTCGCTTAACATCAGGCGAGATGGCGGTCAAGTGTAACCCTATAAAAGTAAAAAAAAAAAAAAATCAACATATTTATTCGTTTGTTTACTTAATCCTTTCATAGTCTAGTCAATAAGTGCTTTTTAGGACGACATTTTTTCGAATTCTCCTTTCATTATGATTGAGTTGTCATTCGATTCGCAATGAAATTATATTTTTTTTTGAGAAAATTCAAAAAATGCAATTGTTATAAACAAATTAGTGGAAAGAAAAAATAGAGTTTCGTTATTTTCCAAAATAACAAAAACGATTAAAAATACTTCCAATCTAAAAAAAGATACAAAAACAAGAGGAAATTTCCTAAAAAAATATTAACTCTTGGAACATTATTTGATAAATATAATTTTGATTAAAAATACGCTCAAAAACATCTACACCGGCTTATTAATTTTAAAATAAAACATTGTAAAAATTCAGGTGCCTGCAGGATAGATCAATGAACGAATATTCGATATACGATATATGAATGAATAATCCGTGGTTCAAAACTTATTTTCGTGATTTTTAATAAATCATCCATTAGTAATTAACATTTTTAGCAGCAGGAGCATTATTGTAAGTGCGATAAATGTTAAACTATTAATCTGAAATTATTGTTTTCCGTCCGTGGAGCTACTTTTCAAAGGCTTGAGAACAGCAGGTCTACTACGAAGTGCGATATACGATATATCGGCAGAAGTTATGGACGTTTTATACCACGAAACACAATCGGTCGGTTGATCTGATCGGGGTTTTCGTGCCTCCCGACCGACACTGATTTGACAGTTTTTGTGTCATCAACCGACCGATTGTGTTTCGTGGTATAAAACGTCCATAACTTCGGTCGATATATCGTTTATCGGACTTCGTAGTAGACCTGCTGATACCCGTAGGAAAAATAAATAAAAAATGTTGTTTTTCGTTTTATTATAAAATTTTACTGAGTTGAAAATTTTTAAAGCTATTTTAAGCATTGCTAAAAACTTTTTTTTATAATATTAATATTGGTCCGTTTTCTTATGATCAGAAGCTACTTACTAATATTCTTAAGGAAACTTCCTTTTCTTTTTGAATCTTTTTTTAAATAGGAAGTATCTGAAATGGTTTTTGACATAATGGCAAATAACGAAACCCTATCTTTTATTTTCACTAGTAATTTGTTTATAGCTATTGAATGTTTGCGAGCGGGCTAAGAATTTTCTCAAAAAATAGAGCGAAACCTTTCTGAATCGAATGACACCTCCATCATAATGATAGGAGCATTAGAAAAAAAATTACCTAAAAAGCTCTTGTTGACTAGACTATTCAAGTGTCAATCAAAATCTGCAAATCTACAAATTGTGAAAATTGTACTGCCAAAAAGTATCAGGGAATGCAGTAGTAGCAGGGGAAGATCTCGCCAAGTCGAGCGCGCAGCAAACACTGCCGTACCATCCTTTACTGGAACCATTTCACTGCATTTTCAGGCCCCTATTTGAGACCCTCTGGATAAGACTAGAACGCTGAAATTTTCGTCATCTAGTAAGCTATACTCACATGCTTGAAACCCAAGTTAAGCGAAGTTAAGACCGAAGTTAAGCGAAGGCAAAGTTTCGCATTTTCGACACTCACTCATGATCATCAAAATAGAACTAGTACTTCCCATAAACTCAGAGAGCTGAAATTTGGTACAGACTTAGGGTTTAATGGCCACATGAACCATCGCATCGAGCAAAGATGACCGTACAAAACTCGATAAGATCGAAATATTACGAGTTTTGAATAACATTCAGCGCAATTGTTTAGAACCACTCTATATATTTCGACTCGGAAAATACGATAAAAACAAAATTCGACCCATTAAGGTGTGCTTCAAGGACCATAACATCGTAAAATCCCTACTTCGACAAAAATCTAAATCTAATCTTGGTAATGTCAAACTCTACTCGGACCAGACACCTGATCAACAAAAGTATTTAAAAAGCCTTCAAGATGAACTAAAGCAACAATCTCAAAATGGAAATAACAATCTTACAATTAAATATATTAGAGGAACACCAAGAATAGTAGAAAAAAATTCAAAAAACGACAAGTAATAAAGGCAAACACTGACATGCACCACGATTCAAGTAAAAATATGGACACGACATATCAAGTCGTGAATAGCTTCAGTGATTTAAAACAAGCAAAAATCGTTAAAATTTTTGTACTCAAACATACGCAGTATTGTGAAGCAAGGTAAATTTGACGATCTCCAATGTACAATCAAAGCTTTTAAAGTGAAAGTACATGTTATTATTTTAACTGAAACTTGGATAAAATCTGAATCGGAACCAAAACAATTTCAAATTCCAGGATACACGCACTACTATAATTTTAGAAATGATTCGAGAGGTGGTGGTGTATCAGTGTTTGTCAATAATGACCTGAAACATAGCCTAGTTGAAGAAATATATAAGAATTTTAATCATTTTTTATGGATTCACATTGAAAATTTTTGCATTGATATTGGTGCTGTCTACAGACAATCAAATAATAAACAAACAGAGGAATTTTTAGACACGTATTCAAAACAGTTATACAACTGCAAAAGAGGATTAACTTTTGGCGATTTAAATTTTAACTTATTAAATACAGAAACTGATACTACAAAATACAAAGAAGCGATACATGAGAATGGCTATAAAATACTAAATAAAGTGGAAGATGCCTATTGCACTCGGCTAGATAGTAAATCTAAAAGCATTATAGATCATATATGCACAAACTTAAATGAGACACAGTTTCATTTTGGTATTATTGACTCTCCATTGTCAGATCATAAATTAATATATTTTGAAATGAAACGTTGCCAGCCAAAAACATTAAATAGAGTAAGCTATGAAGCAGTTGATTACGATAAACTATATGAAATAGTTTCCGATTACACGTATAATAATGAAAGTTACATATTTGGTATATTAGAAGATAAAATAATTAATTGCATAGAAAAAAGTAAAGTTAATAAATACAAAATTTTGAATCCACCCAGACAAGACTGGATAAACAAAACTATAATTAATAAAATAAACACCAGAAATATATTATGGAACCAGCATAAACAAAATCCGTTTAATGAAAACATAAAAGAAAAATTTATTAAAGAAAGAAATCAAGTACATAAATATATACAAGACACAAAAGTAAATATTACAAAAAAGCTTTTGATGATTGCAAGAAACAACCGAAGAAGATGTGGAAATTGTTGAACAGTCTTGCCACCAACAAAGTTTTTGAAAAATCACTACCGAAGCAACTACAAGCGCATAAAGGACTTATCACTAATGCGAAAGAGATATGTGAAAGTTTTAATGATTTCTTTGCTAATGTCGGGGCCAATCTGGCGGAGCAAATACTTAGCTCTCAGGGAACGACCACAAATGATTTTTTAACGGATGATGCATCTGTAAGCGGTTCTTTCTTAATTCAAAATTTTGAACCAACAACTACAGGGGAAGTATTGAAAATAATTGACAGTCTAAACAATAATACTAGCTCAGGATTAGATACCATCAATACAAAATCAATTAAATGCATAAAACACCTAATAGCGGAAGACCTGACAGGTTGCATCAATAAATGTATTTCTTTAGGTGTTTTCCCAGATAGCCTAAAAGTGGCAAAAGTTACACCCGTATATAAATCCGGATCAAAGTGCGATCCGGCTAATTATCGCCCAATTTCAGTATTACCAGTCATCTCAAAAGTTTTTGAAAAAATTTTGTACAACCGCCTTGAAAGATATCTAGCATCATTTAACTTTCTATATGCAAAACAATACGGCTTTAGACCAAAATCTAACACACTTTCAGCTACAATGGATCTTGTGACCAAAATTAGAATGGGGATTGATAAAAAATACATAGCTCTAGGAATATTTATCGATCTCAAAAAAGCATTTGATACAGTCAGTCACGAAATACTGCTAGATAAACTTAAAAGATAGGGTTAGTAGGTCCTGCTTTCGATATTTTTAAATCTTACCTATCAAACCGTTATCAAATTGTCAAAATTGGCCAAAATCAGAGTAATCCACAACCTTTAACATACGGAGTACCACAAGGTTCCATTTTGGGCCCGTTATTGTTTCTTTTGTACATCAATAGTGTGCATATCATTGGGCTAAAGGAGATCTGACGTTATACGCCGATGACACATGTTTATTTTATTTTGGCAATTCCATTGAGTCTGTTATAGCTGATGCACAAGCTGATTTGGATCTATTAAATCGTTGGTTCAGAGGTAATTTACTTACAATAAATACTGCCAAAACAAATTACATCATTTTTGCATCCAAAAACAAAAAGATTGGTACCTTCTCCCCACTAAAGATTAACAATGAAATAATTAATAAAATTGACCAAGAAAAATACTTAGGCCTCATCTTAGACAGTAAATTAACTTGGATCCCGCATATAGAAAAATTAAATCAAAATTGACTTCATTAACAGGTGTCTTAAAAAGAAATGTGCGCTGTTTTTCGACACGAATTCGTTACACTATTTACAACTCTTTGATCAAACCACACATAGATTATTTAATAGAAATTTGGGGCACGGCTGCAAAAACAAATTTGTGTAAACTACAAATAGCTCAAAACAAACTTATAAAAACGTTATTTCACTACGACTATTTAACTCCTACAAAAAATCTATAAAGAAACAAAGTTACTAAATATCTGTCAATCCTATATATACAATACCTGCATACTTATTCGAAAAATTATGAACAAAGACATACACGTAAATACAACCTTTACTAAAGCGCAGAAAAATAAAATGCCACTAAGATGCTTAAAAGATATTTCTCTTCCTTTGATTCGTACAAGATATGGTCTGAAAAGTATTGCGTTTGAGGGAGCTATGTTATATAACAATCTACCAAATGATATAAAAAATTCAAAACCATGCCTACATATAAAAGATTACTTAAATTCTATGTGGTTAACAAAACTCCAAATTTATTATGAGTATTTAAGACAAACTAAAAATTGGTAACGATAAATTATACAAAAACAATATATGTTTAGCAAAATATATATGTATTTATTTATAAACATAAATATATTGGAATAATTGTATGTGTGAGAGACTGTATGTATGCATTTGCGTGTGACAGCGTGTGGGTGTGTGTGTCTGTGTATTCGTACAAACTACATATAAATATGAGTAATATAAGGAAAGTAATAATATGAAATGAGCATAAGGTACAACATTTAAAAAATATATATATACATGTTAACCAATTACATGTTAAACAATTGAAACTCAATATACCTATTACCAACTATAAATAAATCAGTCTGAGGTGTATGCATATTTGTGCAAACGCATTTCAAAATGTTGTTTATATCTAAATGTTTGTACCATAACGCCCCTGTAGTAGGTACTTATCTTAAAACAGAATTAACAAAACCATAACATAAGAGAATCATTAAAAAAAACATATTTTATACACTTTTATATATATATATATATTTATTTTATTTATGGTAAAGTAATAACTATGCTACTGAATTTTTTTATTTATTTTTTTTACGTCGCTGAGCCGCTTCCAGATGCACATATATCCGTGGTTATTTTACCTGCTCCGAGTCTTTTGTTCCGCCGGCGGCCGGCGATCGGCGCCCGCACCGGCTTCGACATACAATTACTTATTTCTAACTACCCTCTGATTTTGTAGTAGACAGAATTTGCACGTACGATGTAAAATAAAATATTATACTTTTTTTTTTTAAATAGCTATTTCTCATGTAAGTGAAAATGTAATTTTTTTTATGAGAAAATAAATTGTCTTAAACCCGACATGAAGGGAAAACTATAAAAACTAGGAATATCGAAAATCTGGAGTACCTGGTGTCCCTTATTTGAAAACACAAGAGCCCAACCAAACTACTAAAGATCGACATACCGCTTTTACAAAAAAATATTCAACTTTGTTTGTCCTCTTCTCTCCTCTTCATTTGAAGTCCAAAATCGAAGATCTGAAGTATCTTGATGAAGTGCCCTTGTATGAAACTTTAACCGCCATCTATGAACGGCAGTTCAGTATTAATAATGTTACTAATGTGCAGTAATCAAGTTAGATGATGCTAGTGTCGCTTCAGACGCAAAGCTACATCGCGGCTTCGAAGTGCTACACGTACCGCAGGTTATTTACATGAATTACCAAATAAACAAATTCGGAGGACTATACAAAGTGTTTTACTTAAGATAATATCATAGAAAATGTCGAAAATATCAAAAGACGACGATGAACTTAGTGGCTACCTTAGTAGCTTAGTAGTTGGGATGCCCAAAGACGGGTCTTATGTCTTACTTTCAATATCTTTCTTGGTGTATGGTAGAACTGACTCAACTTGCAGTATCAGATCTGCTATAGTTGCATGCGTTGCTAAACATCAGCTCACAACACGCACGTCCGCCATAACGTTTCTACGAAGTGTTTAGTTAGGATAACAATATAACATATAACACGGTCAGAGTCAAAAATTTTATACGCATATATGTGTGTAAATAAAATTAAAGGAAAACTCTAGATAAGGCTAGATTGGCTTTTATTTATTTGCAGTCTTCTTCCAATATTCTAAAGGTCTTTGTCTATTATGGAGCGTCCACTTAAATAATTAACGTGAATGGGCAATACGAAAAACTGTTGTACAAGAATCAGAACCGGAAAAAAAGAAAAGAAAGAGTTGAAATATTAAAAAAGTACTCTTAAACAGAAAAAAAATGTGTCAAATAATACAATGTATTTAGTTAAGATAACAATTTATGGTCAGAGTCAAAATTTTAATACGCATATATGTATGTAAATAAAATTAAAGGAAAACTCTGGATAAGGCTAGACTAGCTTTCATTTATTTGCAGTATTCTTCGAAGGTGCAAATGGGGTTCGAACCCATCACCTTACAATTGTAAAATTGGACGTTCTCGCCACTAGACCACCACGACAGACCACAGACATGTATTACATAAATTTATATTAATATATCATGAACATTATAAAATGATTATGCTTTAAAAACTAATACAAAACTAATATAGTTATTGTACTTCTATTTATTATAATTTAATAAAGAAAATCAGTTAAACTCTTTGTAAGTTTAAAGTTTGTTTATTGATGCTTAAATAACTACAAACTAAACATTACCCTAATAGTTATGACACTGTTCACGCTTTCTTGGGGAGTTTGTTCTTCTCTAGGGGCTGGCCTTCGTAGTAGTTTTCGCTGAAACAAGACAGAGGTGGTTTTACAAGATGGTTAGGTAAAGATGCACATCCGCCAGATAAGTATCCACTTAATCACTAGTACCACCTGGTTGACAGCTTGAGTGCTGTTAAGAATTTCTAATAACTCTTCAAGTAGAAGAAATTGGAATCTTTGTATATTTTTATCCAAATTAAATTTACACTCTTAGTTTACGGAAAACCTAGCTAATATAAGCGTCCCAAGTCTTGGAATCTACTCGGAATTTCTCTCACACGATGGACCCGGCACCCGCACGGTAAATTCATGGAATGGTAAGAAAATCGTCTCTGATATCACTGTTATACGTCTCTGATATACAATTTTATACAGTGCTATTATTAATAGTATCGGAACCATGTTAACAACGCATTTCTATTTGCTTTTCTGAAAAAAATATGAAAACGAAAATATACACGTTTCTTTTCTTTAATTTTCTGTCCGAGAACGAACAGAGCTATCCACTGAACACAAAAGTAAACGCTAAACGATTACCTACTATGTTTAAGACGACTTGTAATTGTATTAAAACCACCATCACTCACCATCCGGGTACTTTCTCTGGATTATCGCACATGAACGTGTCTTCGTTGTAGACCTTGCCAGAAGGGCAGCTGCCCTTCTGCGGCTGAACTCCGTTGCGGCAAATGTAGAACTTCTGGCAGTCCTCGGGGTGGGGGAAGGTGGGGTGGGGGAGTGCTCGGCCGTTAGGGCCCATCACCTCGCCGTCGGGGCAGGAGAAACCATCGTCAAGAACGTCTGAAATTTGTCATTCATCTGTTATTCTTTCTGACAGGCAAAAATAACAACCTTTGTATCGAGCATCATACTACAGAGATGGCTTATTTTTCACGCAACGCACAAAGAATCAACAAAACTTTGTATTTAGAGTGTACTTTGCATTACTTTAAAGTGTTTTCAAATGTTCGTCTAATACTTCATTAGTATTCAAGTTGAGTGTCCCTTCGATATCTAGCGATAAATAAGTCAGCACTTTTGAAAATTTAAATGCAAATGTATTCAGAAGAAGGTAAAGAAACGGTATTTTGAAACTGTAAGCTCTCTATTCAACCTGCACGTATTTTTCTTTAATTTGCATTGAATTGCTATGAAATATAATACGTACCATGTTACTTTACCAGATATCTACGTTTCTTTCCCCGAAAATTTGTCAATATTTAAGTTAAATAACAAAACCCTATTCGCTGTAAAAATTTAATTGTCACAGTTTTGGCTTTGTTAATTACATTTTATTTTAATTTAGAAACATTACTTTCTATAATAAGAATCCTCTTACCCTTAGTGACCTTGTCGCATTGCCTGTTGACAACATCTTTCCAGTCACAGTTGGAGGACTCTTCGTCAAAGTAGAGGCCGGGAGGGCACGGGTGCTCATTGGGTATTCCCTCCGAGCAGTAGAGGAACTTGTCACACGCCTGAAAATGTATCGGGAAGGCTCGTTATCAACAAATATTTTATACTATACTGACCGTATCTTTGTACTGTTTCAGATTCCACCTGTGAACTAAAACTAAAATATTTGAATTGGAATTCTTACAGCGCAATTGGAAAAGCAAAATTGTAAGAGATGTTAAAAATGCTATGCTCATCAGTTTTTTTCCAGTTTCCAGTCTAAAAAGCTCTACTTTTTTTGATATTACTTGTGATATTAAGAGAGGAATTGTGCTATTATTCTGTTATAATAAAGTGCTGCTAAGATAGCACTGGGCTATCTTTGACAGGCTTGTGGTTTTTTCTCTGGCGTTTTCTCAGTTTATTTCTCTTTTTATGTTTCAGATAATACAACTAATTGTCGACATTAACGTTTCCTCTATTCTCCTAATTCACAGCTATGATAACAAAATACTTTATTGGAAAATACAGCGAAACACAAATTCATCATGTGAAATATCGCATAAAATATCTAGTTGTTATACATTCGACCATTATACCTTCTATATAGTCACGTTTCAAACGACATCAAATGCCAATTGCACAAAAAAATATATTACCTCAATTTAGATTAGTTAGTAAAGTTCAATTTGTAAAATGTCTAAGCACCAAAGTTTCTGCATTCATTAAGTAGGTATCCAATAGTCGTAAATATCTTATAAGACTTATTTCCTCAAGTTATTTTGGGAAGGGACCATTCGTGTGTTTGATATATAAAACGGGCGTTGGACGTTATTTAATATGTTCATAACAGGTTTATTACACAATATTACCTGTGGATCAGGATGCTTGAAATATCCGTTCTGACGAGGGCAGTCTTTGGTGGGCTTCGGTTCCTCTGTTAACAAAAAAATGAAATAAATTACTCGAACGCCAAAATGTTTTTTCCATTTTTGTTAAGTTTTATGGATGTTCTCTTTTTGTGAGTAATATTGGCATTGTACTTCTTTTTCAGTTTTAATGTCTTTACCGTCATCTATACTAACGGTTTTGTTAGGTACTTCGACCGCTCGCTTTCCTGATTTCCCAAAGTGGGCACAGATTTAGTGATGTCCTAGACACAAGCTTGCTTATCTTATTTTAGTAATCTAACAAAAAATTATAACATGTTATGGGTAATATGTATCATTTTAATTGTTTGAATATTTAATTAAATCTCTATATATAAAAATGTAATGTTGGTTTGTGTACGCTTCAAAAACTCTAAAAGTTCTGCACCGATCGAGCTGAAATTTTAGAATGATATATAATCCGCATCAAGGATTGTTTTTATCTAATTTTTGCATCACAATGTGCCACAGCGAAGCGTGGCAGGGTGGTACAGCTAGTTTAGTTATAAACTTACGTAATTCTTTTCTTTCACCACAGTCGACGTTTGACGGGATGTCGCAGAGTTCTTTGTTGGGATTCTCATCTGCGAAGACGAGACCATCTGGGCAAAGCTTTGCTTCCGATTTACCTGTGGAAATGTTTAAATAAGTATTGTTCTCTACTTTACACCAATCCACCGAATAAAGTATCCTATGTCAACAAAAATTCAAAGTTTTGAAAAAAAAGTAAGGAAAAATATTTAAATTAATTTAATAATACATACTTCCAAGTAAGTATTGTTGAATTAATTTGTCACGAGCTCAAAATTTGTTATAAATAAATCCAAAGCAAAAGTAATAAAAAAGTCGAGATTCGGTAAGTGAAAAACCTCCTTAAAGATTAAAGTGATTATTATTTTAACGGGTTAATAATACCTAGAACTGTAGATACGTACGTACTTGAGTTATGTAATAATAGTTTAATTACAGAAATCCGTTAATTTTAACATGCTGAACTATTAACACAGGAAATAGCGGAATATTTCCTAATCAGATGATTTAAATGAAATGGCTACTGTGCTAAGGTTATTTTTTATATTGTACGCTCTATCAGTATGGCCATCTTGATGTTGGTTGGCTGTTGGTACATAATCTGAATACTGGGTATGTATTGAATACTAGCAGCGCCTCTCGGTTTTATCCGTGTAGTTCCTATCTAATCATCTAGCGATAAAAATAAAAAGTAGCTTATGTCCTATTCTAAACTACTGGTATAAATTAACAAATTTCAATCCGATCTGTCCAGCCTTTCCGACGTGCTTGAGTAACAAACAACCAAGCTTTCACATTTATAGTATTAGTAAAATCAATGCTATTTGGTTGAAATATTTCTTTTCCAACCATTTTTATAGTATTTTCGTCATCAATGATTCGGTAAATATTTATATAATATCTAACAGAAATAATCGGCCACGAATTCTTTTACACACTTGTTGAAGAAAAGCTTCGCAGAACCGATTATAACTGTAACCTCGAATGGCATGTCAGATTAGCTTTTTCAAATTTTCAGTATTCAATTAGATTACTAGCAGTAGTTGTCCACGCTGGAGGCACTCAGCATCTCAATGCCACACTAACTATCTGGTTACAGTAAACACTGTACTGATTACAGATAAACACAGAAGAAGCAAAAAAATCAGTTTTTCTATTACCATAACCCGGTAGCGCTGGGGTCTTGGTTATCTGGTTGTCCATTAAATTGATAGAAAGGCAACGACAAAATCAAGTTGTGCAAAAATTTTCTAAGTGCATGGTAGGTTGAAGTTTCATCAGGTTAGGACGGAAACAGGAATCGTTGCATGTATGTGAGCACATAATTGCCACCCACCTATTAGTTTATCTACCAGTAATTAAATCACGTCTAACCAGTCACCGATCACGAATAGGACACAGTAGTGTGTACGTAACATTTGGGTACGCTCAAACGTTGGGAATTTTCACACTCTATTTGCCGCATTTATGCCAACAAGTTGACTACGAAATTCTTATGGAGTAATGAGCTACGGTGCAAAACCTCAAAGTGATTTCAAGGTAAACCTATATTAAAATTCTATGGTATGCAGTTCACGTTTTGTCAAATTGACATGGTGTGAAAAGTGAAGTGAATGATCTTTCTTATAGATATTTGAGTATATTTTCTCAATATTCTCAAATAGGTATCTCTTCTCGTATCATACGATGATTATTACCATAAATATTCACTAGTGATTGTAATTCATGTATTCAATTATACAATTCACAATTGATGTAAGCCATTATCTCATCACACGAATCTATTCTCATTATTTCAGTTCTCTATCCTAACGATATTTTATGCTATCTATAACTCCATTATACTAATATATGCCCAATTTTTGGATTGACTTCGTGATACTGACCTTTGCTGCATTTGTAATACAGATCACACTGGTACGGGTCTGGGTAGTAACCACTCTTTTCGGGACAGTCGAATTCTTGGCCTGAAACTGAAAACACATCAATTTAATAAAAGCGTATGTCTGTTTTACCTTAAAAAAAAGCTTTTGCTCTAATTAGCTAGCATCGTAACTATATAAGTTAACTAATAGAAATATGAGTCACGATACGATGTAACAACATGCTAACAAACTCGCTTTTACAAATACATAAGAAAGTAGTATAGTACTCGGACCCAAGGTTACGAATCTAGTTTCATACCAAATCAGTCAACAGTGCCTAGATGGTTAAGCAATGGTAATTTTGACCTAGCTTAGGTACAATATTCTAACCAACAAGTACTTTTATTGCCCGATAGTTAAAATGTATGTTTTTTTACTAAAATTTAATTCATTTAGTCTAGTAGGCAGTAGTGTCTCGTGGTTTTACTCGCTCAGTTCCCGTTATCTCCCCGTTATAAAAAGTAGCCTATGTGTTATTCTGGACTATGAGATTATGGTCCAGAATAACACATAGTTCCAATTTACAACTCGATCTGTTCTGACATTCCGACGTGATTGAGCAACAAACATCTAAACTTTCACCTTTATAATATTACTGGGAAGCATGGTATCATTTCTGTGTGGTTTACTGAACGGTATGGAAATGGTATGAGAATGTTTTTTATAGGTAAATATTTCTGCATCCGTGCACATCAAAACATCAATAAACTGACATTTTAGAGAAATGATCAAGTTTCCTTGATTTAATTTGTGATTTTCTTTCTTAGTTCCTTGTGTCCAATTATTACTGTTAAAAGAATTTAACAAAAATTTTGTTCAATGAAGTTTTTGTCTAAACACAAATTTAAACTCGTACGTAGCGCGTAACGCTTAACCATAGCTGATTCATCCTTGACCCTCAACAACACTACCGCATTCAGTCGTCGCGTTACAACGAAATTTCTTTACCAAGCTGTTTTTACGGTTGATTCTCACGTAATTTTCTATTGCAAGAAATGTGCACATTTTCGTGACGGGCTAAATAGGTGCTTTGCCCTTGCGACTTGCAACACATACGCCGGTTTGCTGGAGCCGGTACTGGCAACCGGACGATATCGTATAGGGTGAAAGGAGACGGTGGCATTGACTGACATAAACAGGAAACACTAACCCATTGCAATAGCCATGATAAAAATAATTCCTTTAAATGTTACCCCAATAATAACCAACATTTTTTTGAAGAATTTACTGTAACTTTTTAACATTTTTGCTAACTAAAAATGTAAATACTGAAATGTTTGTAAACGTGGCTTATAAAGATTTCTTATATTATTATATTGAAAAGCCACTTCTCTTGTCTTATTAGACGTAGTTGTAATTGCTTGTATATTTTCTATAGCTCTGTCTTTCGTTAGCAGTGCAATTACAGAACAAGAAACAGAGAACAAGAAATTGCAGATTCAAAATTAGTTTTCGTAATCAAACTCTGTCTAAGGAAGATGAAATGGAAACGAAGGCACCAAAATTACTATGTATACAAAATGCATCCCAAACGAGGGACCGGTTTATCAACTTATATTCATCCGAGATAATTACTAGTTTTTACCCGCGATTTCGTTTACGTTAAATTTTGGTTCATTTAGACCTTTATTTTACCCTAAGAATTTGTTTATTTTAGAGATATAAATGTAGGTTCTTTTGACGTGGTTGAACAACAAACGTCCAACAACTTCTAAACATTTGAACTTTTAGATATTATATATATATATATATTATTAGTATTAAGTGTAAGTTTGAAGCACAATGTGGATGAGTTATTTCGTCGTGGTACAGTGAGTTGGTCCGGAATGAAATTAAAAACAATTACAAATAAATATCTAAAGACGTTAGCTTACTTCATGATTTAAAATTTTTACATTTTAGATAATTATCGAATACCCTTCTTTCTATTCGATAGTGCAATCAAAGTCAGAACTAACTCGATATTTTGGTGTGAAATTCGAGTCGGATTCATTAATTTTAAACTAATGGTTTTGGACTTTATATATTCTACTTAAACTAAAAATGGACGTGATTTAATGCTTATTTAATGTAAACAAAGGATTTGAAGTTATTTGTATTTTTCTGAGGGTAATCTGTAGACTAAAATATTTTAATTTCAGTTGTTATGAGTAAAATTTTAAAATCAACTCAAATTTATTTTAGTCGGCACATAATCTTCTAATCTAATCATTATAGTTCAGTGTGGTAATACCGCCAGCATGCTGGACAAGCTTCCAACTATCATTAGCTTGAACATCAGTCTATGGATAATTCAACTGTAGTTAGTGTAAGCAGTTAATGATGTATTGACGTGTTTAAATTGTAATTTAGTTTTATTAAAATAAAACAAATTACTACATTGTTTCTGATATTGATAATTTTATCGGTGGGCATTTCACACACCACACTATCTAGCTCCATATTAGGCAAAGCTTGTACTATCGGAGCCATATAGCTGATATATAATACTTATATGATGATATATATTCAAATACATCAGTTATTAACATACAAATCACCCAGGCACAGTACAAATATTTGCATTCACCACACAAAGATTTGCGTTGCTTGGGGATCGAAGCCACGACCCACGACTTCGCAGCAGACTTACTACCAACTAAGCCACCAAGCCAGCCAATACACAATACAATACATATTACAATAGCGGTCTCGATAATTTGCTATGTACCGTATATTCGATGTATATTATTATTTCATTTTTAATAGGAACTGTGTAATAATAAGCTTTCATATAAAAAAACCTGTTGAAATATAAAATTTAACAACATAGGTAATTGAATTGCATAAGATATGCTTACCATTAAATGCAATTCGATTGTTAACTGCAGCTTGCAACAAGCTATTGAGAATTGGGGTGAACATTCTTTAAATGTTAAACTCGTGAAATCAAATGGTTAGTGAACTTTAGTACCACACATACGTACCGGTGAATTATTTTTCTTCTTTTCAAAATTGTAGTTCCATGAAGTTCAACTACATCGATAATATTTTTTAGATTTGTAAAATAGAATTGTCGATTATATTTTTTATTTAACTAACAGTTTTCTAAATAAAGAATAATTGACAGCTTTTATAATACTGTACAATTTGAATAAAACATACATTGTTTTAGAAATCGAGATAAGACTACTAAAGTTATTTTCTCGCAAGAAGAGAAAACGAGTCGAAATTCACATCGTGACACAAATATTGATCAACCAGGAAATTATTCCAAAGACACTGTGGTTTAGTAAAGTATCGCTAGTTCACAATATTGAAATAAACATAAACTAGCCCATATTGGCTGCATTACGAAAACTATGCCCTAAATTGATCTTGATTTTAGACATGACTCACAAACGCACATTGCAACAATATCGATGTATTTTAAACGAAATATTTATTTTATCACTTACCCAATCCACAGACGGCCAGTCCCACGACGAAAAGTAAATTTTTCATTTTGTAATTTTATAAAAAAAATATCTCAAAAATATTCGACTTAAAATACGTGCTGTTCCTTCCGTAGGTTGCTACGTATTGCCGGAGCAGTGACTATTGTAGCCGACGCAAACGAAGCTTTATTACACCTCGTTCGACAAATGTGATTGCTGTCATCAGTGTAATGGTAATTGTGAAAGATACGCTCATATCTCTATTTATTGACTTTAAAAATGTAAAGTGTGGAAGAGAGAAAGCTAAATTGCCATTTCTGAGAGACAAATTGTTAATTCATGGGTAATATACTTAGAAAGCACCTATCCAAGCATTGGTTAAGTCATAGGAAGTTGCTTAACTGCTGTGTTTTTTATGCTAAGGACAATAAAACGAAATGCTAAATTTTTCAGTTGACTTTTATTTTTTTGGAAAGTTAAAAGGTTAGATCAGATAACAAAAAGTTAATAATTATTTTTATCCGACAGCGCATGAAGAAGGATAGTTTTATTGTTTTGCTCTAGATTGTCGTCGTTGCAGTGGAACAAACAAATGTTAAATTTATCCAAATGAAACTGTAGAAATCAAGTTAGGGCATTTTTAGGTTCTTAACTTTACATAGCATCAGTTAAATATGATTTGTTTTAAATGTATTATTATATAAAATCGCACTCTGCTTAAGCAAATGAATTGTAACGTGAGTATAATGTCGTCAAGAAAAAGTATCGATAAATGTCCGTACTCTAAATATCTACGTACTCATATAATAAGTATATGCATGCAAGTGCAACGAGGTCCAAAGCCGGATAGCCTCGCGTCCCCATGGTCAATTTCATGGCACTCGAACTCGTTCACAGTTTAAACTACCGATTATAGATATAACTACATAATTATAGGTGATAAACCCACTCCCAATATTGAATAAGACGGTAATGGACGTATTCAAAACGAAGGCCGAACGAACGGCTGCATTTTTGGCATACCGTTAACATTCCCATTTTTTGTATAAATCCGCTTCAGAATATTTTCTGATTACCTATATAAAAGTGGCAAAGATTATTTTATTTTATGAATTCCTATTAACATTAAAAATGCAAAAGTTTATCTATGTGTATAGAGGTAGATGTGTTACTATTTGTAGCAAAACTTTATAAGAGAGTGTGGATGAAATTTGGCACATAGACAGATAATAAACAATAGTCTATAATAATACATACTGCTTATCTCTGCCTTGTTACCCGGAAATTTAAGATGTTACATCACGTATATCGTCATCATTACAAGCAAAACATAGTAATATTTATAATTTTCTGGTTGTCTGTGTAACCACCGACCGTTTTGCCTTATTTTCCATTTTTTTTAATGTTATTCTTATATCTTTAATTAGAATAATTTCAATGCACAGAAATGTTAATTTTATAAATAAAATTGATGTATTTTTAAAATCAAGTAGATTTCTTATATTTCATTGAATAAATTGTGGTTAATTTGTGGTATGTTAACTGTGGAGTTGTCAATAAAAATGTCGTATTGTATAGTATCTACCAATACTAATGACATTGATATAGTTACCTGTCCAAAACGAATAAATAATACGAGTAACGTGAACTGTCCTGGAATTTACATGTTTACCAATACGAGTTCGTAGTTTAGTGAAAGTTCTGATAAAATCAAATTAGGCAATGTGACAATTAGTCTTAGGCAATTAAATGCCTACAGCAAACTGGTCTAGGCACAACACTAGACCTGGGCCTACCATTGCGTGAGTTCACGATCTCACCTACTTACTTATCGACTACGAACACACAAAAATATTGATACCTTCTTTCAAGAACTTTATCACTGTAAATGTAAACTTAACTAATATTTTAAACTTAATCAATCTAACCCAAAAATTAAATTTTGACAAGGTTCCAATGTGTGCGTATGAGCAGTTACTATTGTCATGCTTATGAGCATTACAACATATAAGTGCCTAATATTGATCGATGGCGCAACTTTAAAGCTAAGACAATAGAACTTATAAAGTTAAAATCCATTGCGATTCTTTTGTCATAATCTAATAGATAAAATTGCAGTAAGATCAAGTATTGAGAAGTAAGTCATGTGCAACAAATGAAATCAAATTTTATTTCAACTAAAATAACAAATAAGTATAGGAAGTACAGAGATATCTTATCTATTAGTTTAATACAAAATGCCCATAATTCCAAAAACACCCACACTAAGCTAGACTTGTCCTGTAGGTAGTTTTAATTTTAGGTTTCTCATGAGGTTCGTCACTGACGGTACAAGAGTTATTTAACTTACAATCGAGATATAATTATAAGCATAAAAATACCTAGGGACCAACTCATAAATCGATTAAAATCATAAAACGATATGAGAATAGGCGTATGAGTGAGTATGTGAGTGTATAAGAGAGTGTGTGTGAGGGTGTATGTGTGGGTGTGAGTGGTGTCTAATCGCATTGCTCACCAAATTCCTTTCAAGAAGCTTTCCGTATCCTCAAAATACCATTGGAGAAATTGCTTTGTAACTTTTGATTTCAGCTCATAATACGTGAGACCGTGACTACCGTGAATACTGACAAATTTTTACATGAACAGACAAATCCCGCTGGAAGAAATCGCTCTTAGCTATTAGATCGCCAATTGCTACTTTGTTTTCAAGATTTTGTAAATTGTTGTTGTTATGTTTTCTAAATAAGTGCAATAATAAAGACTTTATCTATCTCTCTTACCCCTTTTAAAACGAAACTTAGTCAAAATACCTATGTAAGTCGCTTTCATGGCATGCCATGGGATCTTCCACACAAGACTAGTAGCCAGTTTGGTCATATTTTACTGCCCTAATTTTTTACCTCTTTATGGGACACCGTTGCAGGCCGTTTTCTATTTCGTGGTAAAGGAAATCCGCTCAACTTTTTCAAAATACTTTGTATGCATTTTGCAATTTTTTGCAATAATGGTGTAGTACCAAATTGTTGGCAGTTACCCTGCCGCTAAGCAGTAACGTATATGTAAATGCCACCGTAAAATTGACAATATAATGGTGAAATTAATCTAAAAACGTTAGATTTTATTTAAACTAACCTAGCCTACTGTAGGTTTCTAATCTCTCGCGTTTTATTAACAGCTTACAATTTTACGATGACATATATATGTACATTCATATGTTCCGGTTTGGTAACTTTTCATAAATTATATTAGTATAGAAAATCACGATCGTCTCATCATTATTTCACCATATAGCGAGATGTGCTCAAATGGGACCCATTTTTGACCCCCGACCAAAAGAGGGGTGCTATAAGTTTGACGTCGATGTATTTCTATCTGTGTGTCTGTCTGTGGCGCCGTCGAGCTCAGGGATCGACCGATTTTAATGCAGTTTTTTAACCCCCGACCAAAAACAGGGTGTTATAAGTTTGACTGTCTGTCTGTCTGTGTGTGTGTGTCTGTCTGTGGCACCGTAGAGCTCAAACGGATGGGCTGATTTCTATGCGGTTGTTTTTTATTTGAAGGTTAATACTCGTGCGGATGTTCTTAGCTATGTTTGGTCAATATCCATTCCAGATGGCCGCCTCCACAAAATGGCGGACAAAATATTTCTTCACAACCTACCTCAATATGGGTATTAAATGAAAGGGATTGACTAGTAAAATACTATACACTATAAAAAAATCAAATCCAAGATGGCCGCCACCACAAAATGGCAAATAATATTTTTTTTTCACTACTACCTCAATATGGATATCAAACGAAAGGGCTTGACTAGTGGAATACTTTGCACTATGACAAAATTCAAATCCAAGATGGCCGCTACCACAAAATGGCGAAATACATTTCTTTTTTCACAACTCCCTTAATATGGGTATCAAATGAAAGGGCTTGACTAGTAGAATGTTGTACAGATAACAAATCCGAGGCAGTCGGGGGTTAATCAAAATTGTTAATTTTGTTCTTGTTAATTTGAGAGCTAATTCCCTTGCGGTGGTTTTTAGCAATATTTAGTTAATATCGATTGAAAATGGCCTTTTTTGTATGACGGATTTTTTTTTATCACAACTTCCTCAATAAAAGGCTTCAAAAGCTAAAGTTTAACAGTAGGATACTATAAGAAATTTCAAAGCCAAAGTAGTCGGGGTTTCTCTTACCATTTAGTTCAGTCCTGTATCAATCGAACAAATCACTACTATTCTGCACTACATCCTAAACTTCAACCCTTCCATTTTGCCATTCTTGTATTCTTTAATTTGAAATAAACCATATTTCTCAGCATAACTTACTGGGTACTGCGAATAATAACGTGGTTGTTATACATACGTTTTAATTAACTAAGGTAATGAAATGTACATTATTTTCTATAGTAATATTCCTAAAACACATACTTTAATTAAAGTAACTTCTTAAGAGTTTTCCATAATACTTATACCTACGGAAATAATCAGTACTTGGTCCTATAGTATACTGGGCTCTCTACTCTATCGCCATCATTAACATTTGTTAAATTAATATTCAGATGCGTGTAGGTAGAGAGATCCTTTCTCTTCTAGCCAACACATCAATCATACCCACTTTCAATTATATTCTGTCTACAATGTTACACCCCGACATCTTATATTCATTAAAGAGTTTCTACATATTTAATTCACATTAGCTTTTGGAGCAAACAAGATCTAAATACAAGGTATATATAGAGATGAATCATCTTATATCTCTGGGGGATGAGCGGATGGCAGTGCTAGATAATAATGTGGACTCTTCATGTTCCAATACCTGCGTGACACTGGGATGTTATGAGCAGTTGTGTCGCTTACCATCTGGCACATGTCCTGCTCGTCTCATCACTCTATAATATGAATAAAATACCCTAAGATAAATTCAACTTGAATGTGTATACCATACAATAATTAATTAGTTGATTCCGTTATTTACGTAACACTAGTATCCGCACACCATATTGTTCGTGTAAATTTTTAATAAGGTTGACTCTCTAGTCTAGTCTCTAGTTTAGTTCTAGTACTAATACTAGCTTGCTATCCTAGCTTGAAGGACTAGCCTCGAGTAGCTCAGGCATGATTATCAAACAAGAATTTTGTACATTACATTACATGTAATGTCATCAGGTAATTCAAAAATACCAAAATTAATGTATCTTCTTGTTTCCTTATAACTTCATATACAGCAGATAGCAATTTCGCGTTTTTGATATGTTGTCTCTTCGAAATGAAAATAAATATTTGATCATAATTTCCAATACTTTGCTGTAAGGCGAATCATCAAATGGAGATCTATCTCATGCTACAACCTGTTAGATTGAACGTAGAAGCATCAGTCTAAAAAACACAAAGATATTTTCGTAATTTTCGGTTTTTGTTGTCGTTCTTACCAATTTTAACAGAGTCCGTTTGGGGCAGTATCACACCTATAGCTACGAGTACTATTTGTTCTCCTACCACCAAGCAGTAGTTAACAAATAAATTAATATTGATGGACATTTTCTTAGTAAATCTTACTGTGCTTTCTGGTTTGCTTGAGGAGCAATGTTTTATAAGAAGATTTACATTACAGGGTATAGAGATAAATCCTCTTAAACATTTAGGTGATGATTGAAGTATATTACTGGTACTAGACAAAACGAAGACAAAAGGGCCACTCTGACTCGCCACTATACCGAAGAACTGCCGGAAATAAGTCTAGACGAAATCGTAATGGCTCTTGGGCAACTTAAAAATGGAAAAGCCGCGGGTGAGGACGGAATTACAACAGACCTCCTAAAGGCAGGTGGGGCCCCTCTGATAAAAGAGCTCCAACAACAGTTTAATGAGGTCCTCTTCACCGGGAGAACTCCACAGGCATGGCACAGAAGTGTGGTCATCCTATTTTTCAAAAAAGGAGATAAAACCCTTTTGAAGAATTTTCGACCAATATCGCTTCTGAGCCATGTCTATAAGTTGTTTTCGAGAGTTATCACGAATCGTCTCGCCCGAAGACTCGACGAGTTTCAGCCCCCGGAACAGGCCGGGTTTCGAAGTGGGTACAGCACCATAGACCACATTCACACGGTACGGCAGATTGTACAGAAAACAAACTGTACAATCGGCCTCTTTGCTTAGCGTTTGTGGACTATGAGAAGGCGTTCGACTCAGTCGAAACCTGGGCTGTTCTGGAGTCCTTACAGCGATGTCAAGTCGATTGGCGATACATCGAGGTGATGAGGTATTTGTATGACGCCGCTACGATGAAAGTCCAAATCCAAGACCAGCAGTCAAGACATATTCCTCTGCAGCGAGGCGTGAGACAAGGGGACGTAATTTCCCCGAAATTGTTCTCAAACGCACGATATGTTTAAGACGCTGGATTGGGTTGGACATGGCCTAAACATCAATGGCGAGTACATCTCTCACCTACGATTTGCAGACGACATCGTCATTATGACAAAGTCGCTGAAAGACTTGCAGTGTATGCTGGACAGCTTGGCTAACGCTTCTCAACGCATTGGCCTCCGGATGAACTATGCTTGGGGTTTCTCTAAGGGATTGCATTCGCAATGAAGTAATTCGTCAGAGAACTAAAGTCACCGACATAGCGTATTAGCAAACTGACGTGGCAATGGGCCGGTCACATTTGTCGCAGACCCGATAACCGTTGGGTTAGACGGGTTCTGGAGTGGAGACCGCGAATTGGTAAACGTAGTGTAAGACGCCCTGAGACTAGATGGAGTGACGATATACGAAAGACAGCTGGTGGCGGTTGGAAGCGTAAGACCGAGGATCGGGCTGAGTGGCGTATTATAGGAGAGGCCTATGTCCAGCAGTAGACGTACACGGGCTGATGATGATGATGATGACTCGTACTAGGCAGTGATTTGAACTCTTCATGTTAAAAAGCTGTTTTGGCAATGTTGGAATGCCGTTGCTTAGTATCCAGCGCATCACTCTATTTTAACCGACTTCCAAAAAGGAGGAGGTTATCAATTCGAACCCTATGTTGTTTTTTTGTTTTTATGTATGTTAGTTACCTGATTTCTCGAGAACCCCTGTTCCGTTTTTATAATTTATTTATGTATATTATAATGGGTATGTTTTCCGAATGGTCTCATATAAATCTTATCGAAATCGGTCAAGTGGTTTTTGAAATATGAACCAAAATCTAATATTTGCATACAATTTTCTGGATGACGTAATTGTAGATTTCACAAAAGTTATGAAACTCGAACCTGTAGTACAAACTAGCCAAGTCTAGGTAGTGGATATGCCTACCTACCACGTGCCTACATAGTATTTTGGGCCTGGCTGGCACCGACTTCAAATAGATGAGTGAGTAGCACTTGTAATAATGATTTTAATTTTTTTTTGATTTTGAGTGCCTATTTGTGGTTTTGAAGTCGGTTTAATTTTTTGTATAAAGATAGTTTATTTTATCGTAGTTTTTTCTACTAATATTATAAATGCGAACGTTTGGATGTTTAGGTGTTTATGCTCAACGTCGGAACATCTAAAAGGATCGCGTTGAAATTTGGAACGATGAACGTGGAAGAAGTTAAGAACAATTTTTAATGTTATGAATAAACTGTATATTTTACTTCATATTTTTATCATTCTGATGAAGCTAATCCCAACATAGACTACATTTAGCATTCTACACGGGACCAAGTCGCGGGTAACAGCTAGTACAAACTGAAAATGTCTTTATACTGGCCGCCTTGTTGGTTTTAAAAGAAGCTACAATTTACGAGCTACCTGTATCTTAAGCGCCTGTCTATCATTCTTATCGTATCAAGCTCTTCTATATTAAAAGATGGATATCTTAATTATTAACTGTAGTCAATGCTGAACGGGTAAGTGAAGTACAAAAAACACTAATCAAAATCTCATTAAGCTAGATCCTTTCTACAAAAAAAATGGAACCGTTGCATTTGAGGTCTTCAACTAAGCAAGGTGAACGTAATGATTGTGGAGGTCAAAAAAAACAAATTTGCAATTTCAACTAAGTTGGAAGTTAAGACACAACGAAAGGTGCTAATTATCGAGACTCAGGTCAAAGTGTTCTACAACACGTGAAAAACTTTATAAATAAAAATTACATGTTATTTATATTACACAAACTTATTTAGCTCCGTATTCATGACCAGCAAACCACGTTAAGTAAAGCCCTGTTTACATTTTGATTAGTGTTTAGTGCAGGTGATTAGTGGAGGTAGATTAAGTGATTCTAGTAGCAAACACGTATGGACACCAATTAAGTAGTGCGAGTGTATAGTTACATGCGTAGTGAAGTTATTATAAACGTGTCCTCTTTTTTGCGAGTAGCCACGTCCCTTACGGACTTCTTTCCACCGTACTTGCAGCGTGCCTGCCACTAAACACGTCGACTTCAACTTCTTCTTTTGGCTTCCATTCGGTATTGTCACCGTAATTTCGCCAATGCCCAACGTTTGAGCGTTGGGAGTATCTTTGTTTTATTAAGTTCTTGATTCAGGTGATCAGTCTCCATCTTCTTCATAGCTTCTGAGAATTATAAGCTTGATTGTCGGAAACTAAACGCATCTGGACAGAAGTGTTTAGCGTGTAGCGTCAGACAGCGTTGCCATATACAAATAGATTTCTCCGTATTTATAGATACAGATTTTTGATGTGCGATACAGATTAATTAGCATTGGATACAGATATGTAAACAGAATTTTCACATTTTATTTATTTCATTTTTCATTGACTAAATTACTGTATTCGTAAGTACCGTACTGTACCGTAAGTGTTTAAAATAGTACATAATAAAAAAAAAAATTAGCAGCAGAAGATGGCTCTAGTATAGGTACCAGTATTCATTCGTTGAGATATTTTTATGTTCGTTACTTTTTTTAAATTCTTTACTACCAATTGATAATACAGTGACACAGCAGTGCAGAACTACTGACTATACCTATCTTTCTCGCTAGGGTACTAACTTATTTTATGTTTAGGCTAGCTTCTCTTACAGCCTATGAAAAAAAAACAGTGTGTGTGTTGCACCAAGAGAAGTTTCTACTTCAAAAATTTCCTTGCTCCTTAAGATACAAGATTATAAGATACTGCGCTTTCGTGGTGCATTTTTCAGTCAATAGAAACTTTTAGTAGACAGTGGCATTGATTGTTTATTTGAGGTTCACCCATACTTGCAGACCGACGGCTGGCAACTGAAATAACTAAACACAGTTGAGTTGTGTTTAGTTAATTCAGTTGGTCAGTATTCGCACTACGCACCCGCACTAATCAGTCGCGATTACTAATCATCTGCACTAACACTAATCAAAATTAAAACAGGCCTTAAAAGATGCTAATAAGGGTTGTACATAAAACTCAATTTTATTATAATAAAACTCAATTTTTAGTTCTATCTATTTGGCTTATGAATGAATGAATAACAATGAGTTAATATATCTATTTAAGACGTTTACTTAAATGTACTCGTAATTGTTAATCTATGAGCCAATGGCATCTATAAATTATGAACTTAGTATTATTGACGTGTAAATTGTACATTTATCAATAAAGAGCTTTGACTTTGATTTTGAGTACTTATTTCGTTTCATCGTGATGGATATCACGTTACATTAAAACGATTTAAAAATAATTAAAACATGTTCAGGGCGTTTATGATGGATACCAATTGATACTAGAGAAAGCTATTTGAAAGGTCATTGATTTATTGTTTCTAATATTTTAACGTCTCGTTTTACGCACAGATTTCACGCTGATGGTTTTACAAACGAGTTAGTTACACATAGGTTCACGAGTAGCAAGCACGCTCAAGATTTTTGTGAAATTTTGTTCGGCATTCATTTCATCAGGTCTTGTTTATTTTGAAGATTTCATATTGATATGGTGTTTTTGTACGAAATTATACACATTAAGCGCGATAATTTTGTATTAATTTTATTTTAAAAGAAATGAAAATTTTCTGAATGGTACTTTTTTTTCTTCAAATCTAACTATAAATACCTACCTAAATTTATATCGCTGTGAGCAACAAAATAGCTCTTTAGCAGTTAGAAAGCCGTTGTACTAGAAGCATTTTAGTGAGCAAGAATGCTCCAGGCGGGCACGCAATCCGGAATAAGGATGTTTATGTAACACGTGATTTTTAAAATTGTATGTATGTTTTTTTGTATAATTTATGTATTTATATGTAATACTATTAGCATGTATGTTTATCGCGTAATCTTATTGTATCAATTGTCTTTGTAGCACACCACGTTATGATTTTTTCTAAAATTTTCGGCCATCCCCAAGTTGCTTGAAATAAGTCCCTTTGAGCTATAAGACCACCAGTTACAAGCAACCGACTATGTTCATAATAATTAGCTGTTTTTAAGTTAGCAAGTGGCCTGGTTGTTATTATTTATGGGTCTTTTCCTGCTGACTGCTGAGTACCCACGCTATTTTTGTAAGTATAATTAGTAAGCAAGTTTAGAATAGTAGGGCCCTTTTTATGTGGGGGAAATACATTTACGTGTGCCCACCATGCAGGGACATGGTGGGGTATGTCGGGCTCGACACCATGAGAGTTGACATGGTACCGACTAAAGCCCCCATAGATTTCTCCTGCATGGCCAGGGGTCAGGATCGCAGGGTCACTTTACACACTCTCATCAACGACCCTGACCCTTGCCACCGCCCTTGCGGACCCGCCTCGCGGGGTGCGTCAGTACCCACCCACCCCCGCATTTAGTTCTAGTTATTTTGGAAGGGATCGGGATCTATGCTACAATGGATGGCCATAGATGGCTCCTACTGCCTACTGAACTTTGGACTAGCGCAAGAGGTACAGGACCCTCCATCCGGCACCCTGCCTACGGATAGGCCTTCGAGGAGGTGACGCGCCGCTGATTACCGGCGTCACCTCCACGACGACCTCTTGCGCTAGTCCAAAGTTCAGTAGGCAGTAGGAGCCATCTATGGCCATCCATTGTAGCATAGATCCCGATCCCTTCCAAAAGAAAAAAAATAGAATTTGGAGTAACCCACAATCAAATCTTTGGGTTGGTAATTTCGGAAAAGTTAGATTGTACGTGACATTCTTTTCGAATCTTATCTGCCTTTGGTGTAATGAAAACTTTGTGGAATTTTGTAATTGACTGATCTCGTGTTTCAATCTGCTGCTTGCAGAGTTGTAGATCATGGGCTCGATTCCCAACGACGGTAAATATGTATATGATGAATGCAATGTTTGTATATCATAACTACCAAGGTATGTATTTACAATTTTACAAGTATTATATCGGGTTATGAGTACAAGCTTTGCTTAATATTGTGTAGGAAATGTCCACAAATAATCGAATATTTGAATGAAGTAACTATCCACAAAAATCTCATCTGAATAACTCAATACTGGTTGCCTTCCTATGGCATTATTAACGGCAATGTTTATACATTGAACTAACTAAGCGCTTAATATTTTGATCAACTTCAACTCTATAGTCGCCAAGATTTACCAGTAACGTGGCTTTAATGAAACATGTCATGTTTTGTATAATCATTTACGAAGTTACTTTAACGGTAATGTTATAATAATTCAATAGATTTGTCTCGACTTTTTTTCTATTTTCAGTTTCAATATCGATATTAAAAGGTAATGAAAATGCAAATATTGTATAACTTATAATGTATTTAACTTATTAAGTCTTATGCTTAACTATATTACATTATCACTAGGGCTTAAGATCTCGCTTTGGGTGGGGCAGCTTCCTCCGAGTCCTTGTACCAGTCCTCACTGAAAAATAAACAAAATTTTAGAAATTGGAATTATATATTTTATTGTTCGATTTGAACACATAATTAAACAATGAATTATTCGTGATTAAGCCCCGTATTATATAAACATTATGGGATATTTTATACTGCATATGAGTATTTAGATATTTTTATTGTGTTCACCAGCACATTAAACAAGACGATTTCCTGATGTAAATGTACTCGTAATGTCTGTTTATAATACGCAATACTCTATGTTCATAATTAAAACCGTTGTATGGCAGATTATTCATGTTTTACTCGGTAATTTAAACAAAATTGTTGTTTAAAAAAAACAACAACAATATTTTCACATCTTAGATACAGAAAAATAAGCTTTGGCCTTTCCCGCAGATGGCTGTCGAGGTTCTGTAGTTCATAAACACAAACATAAAATATTTCTTGTATGGTAAGAAAAAGTACCACTTTCTTCCATTTAAAAAAGCGATGTGAAGTGATGTGAAAACAGCAACACAATATTCATAGCACACGACTCACCAGCCGGGCACGTTCTCAGGTGCGTCACACTTCTGGGACTCCTCGTTGTAGACCTCTCCGACTTGGCAACCCAGATCTCTGGGCTCCACTCCGTTCAGGCACACGTAGAATCGCTGGCAGTCGTTTCGGTTTGCGAACTTGGGGTGAGCTACCACCTGTCCGCTGGCATCTACTTGCTGGTCTTTCGGGCACTCGAAGCCGTCCGCTGTTTTTTTCTGCGTAATTGAAATAAATTTGTTATAATTTATCCACTATTATGGAAAAAGCTTAAAAAATAAAAGGAAAGTTTTATGGTACGGGATGATATATATAAACGCATCATAAAAATTTCAAGATTGTCCTCTGCGGTATCCCGCTCTAAATAGTTGAATTAGATTTCACGCTCTAATTTTATTCAACGTAGACAATCAATCAATTAATCAATCATTTATTACATAACACAAAGCTGACAAAGTACAAGTAAGTAAGCTAAGAATTTACCCATTTACAATGCATGTGGCAACAGTAGGTAAGTGCAATGATAAGTTTGAAACCTTGACCGAACCCTTATGACTATGTTGGTGTTCAAATACATGGCATATGTAAGGCAAGTAAATCGTAGCTTGTATTTACTACATTTTGGTAGTAGTAGGAGTCTTGGCAGAGTCCGCCTTGGGAAGTACCACACCTTTGCCAGTTATTCTACCGCCAAGCAGTAATGTGTTCCGGTTTAAAGGGCATTGTTTCCAAAGAAATTGCAGGGCTTAGAGATACAACACCTTAGATCTCTGGGTGACGAGCGCAGTGCAGTGCTAAGTAATGATTTGGACTCTTCATGTTCCCATAATTGCGTGTTACTGTACAATTATGTGGCAGGCACGTTCCTTACAATCAGGCACATGTCCTGCTCATCTCGTCACTCTTTATTGGAAAAAAACATTTGTATGATTTACGTATTAAAAAACAATTATGTCGAAGAACATTGATTATGAGTAATACTATAAATAAGGCGTTTAATTTACATGGATCCGATGATAATAATGTAAATAATGCAAACTCACTCTCTTGTGCGACGCAGCCTTGTCTGCCCGCGGTTTCAGGCCACACGCAGGTACCGGAGTACTCGTCGAAGTGGAGACCAGCTGTGCACTTGACCTCGGTGACGTCACCCTCGATGCAGTTCATGAAGATGTTACACACGGTCGGGTCAGGGTGGGCGAAGAATCCATTGCGGCGTGGGCACTGTGGGCTTGGCTTCGGGGGCTCTGTAGGAAACAAAATTCATTCTAAATTGAACCTTACGTACAACACCAATGTTTATGTTCAAACTAACTGAGCCCCGTCATTTTAACTTGCTAGCAACTTCTGCGGGTCATAGCTTGATACTGTATAATACACCTTAATTCACGTTATGAAAAAGCCTCTCAAATAAAAAATTTGTGATTCAAATCTTGTGGCTAGTTCCAGAACTATTCAACACTCGCAGACAAACTACTAGGTACTACTAAAATTCAAATATTATTTGTGATAAAAGTGTTTAATCCCCGCAAATTGTCATTTGTGCCCACGAGTGTACATAATTAAATCGAAATAGTAGTAATAGTAGTAGATATGTTTAGACATAAAAAATAACACTATGCCAACTATTACAGACGTATGAAAATGTGTTTTACAACAGAATTTTAATCAATTAGGCAATTAGATAAAATTGTAATTATCATGTTTAAGTTTAGTTCAAGGTCTCTATACCTTAATTGCGGAATTCAGAAATAGTTACTTATGTGCAATAGGTGACGGTATGAATAATAATTTCAAAATTTTGCAATTCAATTATGCACGCTGCATGCCAATATGCATTCTATTTACAGGGTTGGCCTTAAGGAGTGGAACGTCTTCATAAAGTTCAAGACTAAAGTTACATCTGCCTGTGAACAATCCGAAAATTCAATGTCAACTGGTTTTAATGGCGAAAGTTTTTTTTTCAATTTATTGACATAAAATCGCGAAATTTAAGTTATGGCTCAACCAGCCTTGAACAAACAGGCTATGGAAATAAAGTATAGCAGTTTGTATGATAATGAGGACCTTAAAGATCCTTGATAAATCTACGCATACCTATTTTTTCAACTCACAGTAAGGTACGTCTTTTTATTCATCCGTAGTAGCAAACGCTGAGCTAATATTTTTTTCTATTTATGTATATGAATAGAGAGCTACATCTGAATTATTCGGTGTCGTAAATTATAAATAATAATGTGCCTTTTAAGTAAATTTTATCTATATTACAAGTTTGATTTCTTTTGATATTTGTTTTATCCGTATATCATCTTCGTAGATTAATGAGAGAAAGTTTTATGATGCATTTTTATCTCATTCGTCAAAATAAAAGGTAATTAAAATGGTTACTTGATTTTACCTGAAAACTAACTACCTGCTAGGTTAGCTAGGCTGTTTCTGAAAATGTCCACTCAGTTATTTTCCATTATACGGTGTTTAAATTTATACCGCTACAACACTATACACGTTCATCAGTGTGAACTATACCACAGTGTGATACGTGTCACATTTTATACTCGTACCTACTCAAAATACATGTCACGGGTGAGCGGCAGACGGGAGAACGACGCATTCCACAACAAAATCGAATATTTTGACTGGTAAATGTTTCACTATTGTCACAAGTATTTGTTACTATAGTTAACAGTTCTTGTTACTGAATATTAAACTACTACAACAACATAGTATACAAATATTTATTCTGGATCTGGGTGCCACTATGTAGGTTTCATTAGTATGTAGGTATTTACCATTACATAAGTATTACCTAAGAGTATACCGAGTTGGGACTAGTTACTGCTATGTGAGAATTATACACCAATAAACATGTACTAATAGTGATTTATGATTATCCGAAAAGTATCGGTCCATTTAGCGTACAAAAATATATTGGTAGATTCGTTTTTTTTAACAGCCGAGCCAACATTTTCTGTCAATCATAAGTTGAACCTAAGTTAACTAGTTTTCGTTAACTTCATTTTCACCGCAATGCAACAATATTCGTAAGTAATGCAAAATTGAATGCGCATATAATTTTTATACTGCTTGACATCTGTTATCTAAGCTATAAATTGTGTTTGTGCGTAACAGCTAGGTTGCAGTGGATGACCTAGAAAGCCAGTCGCGTATGTTAGCGTGGTCAAAGGATACCTTCACTTCATAGGAACTAAGAACGGCCTTTAGGATACCTACAAGTTATCACGTTTACTGTCACTTTCAATGCAATAACCACTTATAATTATAACCCCTTTATAATTTATAAAATGAACGAACAACCTGACAAATGCAGTATAGAAACCAGTATTTTTTGTATCAATATTTCTAGAAAATACAATTTGCTTTTATTATTTACTACAATGACTAACGTAGGTAATCATTTGGAGTAGGGACATTAGTCACAGGACGGAGTAGTGTATTTTTTACCTACGTAAAATTTTAGCCTCTTTCATAGATAAATCAGTTGATGCATTTCTCACATTTTTTTGTGTGCTTATAAAGTTCTACTTACGAAGTTCGGTCCTGTCACCACAGTCCACGTTGAAGGGCTGGTCACATTTGTTGATCTTCCTAATGGTGGGGTCGAAGACGAGACCGTCAGGGCAGAGCTTCGTGGTGGCAGCTCCATCTACACACTCGTAGAATTTGTCGCACTGGCGATCGTCTTCGTACTGTCCATCCTTTGCTGGGCATTTGAATTGGGCACCTGAAAAATATTAGAAGATCAACTAATTAACAGTGATCATTTATCAGTAAATCAAAAGTTTTCTTAACTAATTGCTTAAAAATGATTCGACATATGTTTTAGTTTTACTTCTTTTTTGTACAGAATAGATATAGAATAGAACAGATCAGGTTTTTTACATAACCACGTTACATAAACGGACATACTGACACATATTGGCATAAGAAGTTCTCTTAGCAAATAAAACTGCTTGTAGTTAACGTTTATTTAACCTGTTATTGTTTGACTAGATGCTCGCACGGTTTTCATTATTAATGGTCCAAGAAAAGATGTTTTTTACGACATGAAAAAATAAAGCCGTCAAGGTTAATCCACTTTTATTCAAAAATACTTTAAAATTTTCTCAAATTTCGTTGATTGTATACTACTTTAACAAATTTAAGTTAAATTAATTTAATTTGAGTTAATGTAATTAAAACGTTACACATAATATGTAAACTGCTAATTTTCACGACCACGGGAAAAGTGTTATCTATTTTGTTTAGTTGTACTTAAGTAAGCTTTCAAAAATGTCAAACCAGCCTCAGGTAATTTTAAAGCACTTTTGCTTTAACATACAAGTAACACATGAAATAAACGTTTACTGAACAATCAATTTATTTGAATAGATGTATAAGGATGTTAGCTGACATTTCAAATAGCGGTATTTGCAATGTAAATCGTGAGTCAAGGTCTTTTATTAGCATAAGTTTTAGTTTTTTTTCTAATTAATTATTTAATATTAATGACCTTTGACTTGATTTAAAAGTTGAATGTCTAGGTTTAGAAAACGAGTATTGATACTAAGTTTAGTAATCGCATTTTTGTGCGTTACTATGTTGCGATAAGTAGGCATTATAAATATTCAATTAAATAGTTTGAATATTCTAATAGTACCTGTCTCTCTGAAACCTTATACTTAATTCTCGATAGATTCAAAAATTGTTAGACATACAAGATTTGACAAATAATTGTTCACTATGGAGTGACGAATGGCTTTTCTGGGAAGTAGAATAATTCAAAATAACACACCTATTACAGATAAAATAGTTCATTAGATAGTAGAAGCCATCAGAAGCCAACTGTTATATGTATATCAGGAGAATTTGAAGACATTGAATCTGACGACCAGATTATACGTGGAATCGATACAAAGACGTGTGTTATTTTTATGTAGTAGGCGGTACAACTGATCATAGTATCGCAATGCCTGACGCAAGAGCAAAGTGAAAGTCGCTGGATTACAACATGCTGCATCGTCTGATGCATCAAGGGTCGGAGACTGACCTGACACTCTGGAAAATGATGACACTTCTTTGTGGTGCTAATCCTCTAAAACTTGCAATAAAAAGGTCTGTCTATAAACTATTTTAAAATTTTCTTAAAAAAATTTTAGAGATTGATCACATGTTATTTAATTTTAAAAGTGTTATCGAACTATATAGTCGTTTAACTCAAATGGCTGCAATATTTTCCGAGAATCGAAAATCGACAATCACCTTTTTATACCGTTTTACCTAGTGACAGGCATACGAAAATAGCTTTGTGGTAAAACTGCCAGGAATTCTCAGTATACAAGTTGGGTACCATTCTTGCTCAACTTGCCTAGCTACAATATTCACAATAAATTAACATTTATTTTTTCATAAAATCATTTTACAAAGACGTTAAACTAATGCCCTTTAGAATCAGAACAATTACTATTTCGAGTATGTTAGTTTTAGAAAAATGATTTTCTAAATTACGTCTGGTAAATTATAGTATTACTATTTTTTACAATAACTATAGTCAAAATATGAACTCATTTTAGAGTAATATTCAGTTATGAATAGTAATATTTGTAGTACTAATTCATTGCTGTGAGTAATCTTTCAAGTACGATGACTCATATATTTCAATATTCAAAGTCGCAATACCCAGCCAATGCATATCCAAACATTCCACTCCGTTGCAAAGGTGACAGTTTTTATTTCCCTCACAAAGTTACCAAAGATTTGCGTAAATTTTAATATAGCTCGGTGTCGACACTATCCACGCAATATTTTATAGAATTTCGTATGACTGTATTATTTTTCTGTGAATAAAGCGTGAATGTCAATGTCGTTCCGTTAAACAAGAGCGAAATCACTCGAGGGTGGAGCCGGTAAAGTCGAGCTGTTCTTTTCCTATATTTATTTTATTTTTAGTTTCCGCTTGATGTAGATTTGGTAGACTTTCTAATGGTTTTGCTTTTGTTTCAATGTGAATGAAAGTTTAGCGACAGCACTATCTTATTTTATTCTATAAAATGCGTGAAATTGATAGTAGTAATAAAACTTAACGCATTTTTTTCTATTCCGCCCGTAGATGTTCATTTACTTTAGCAAAAAAGATGAATAACGTCTTTTTTTAAATAAATCTAATTATTTTATGTAATGTCAAGTAACTGATTGCAATCATTAAGGTAAAATCGTCGTAAATATCTTCTCAAACATCAATAACAACCCAGATTCGTAACTATGTAAAAATATCTAGCAGATTCTGTTATCAACAGAACGTATTATCTCTATCCCAAGATGAATTGTTTCTAATGCCTGAGCTACACGTGGCTAGTTTTTCTAGGTAGAATAGCAAGCTAATAATGAATAGCTTCATGTAGACAAAACTAGTGTTGACTAGCGTTGTTTAAACGAAACTAGAAATACTAGCTTGCTAGCTTGCTAACACTAACATTCTCATCCTCGAAAAACTAGCCTCGCGTAGCTCAGGCATTAGGGTCTACACATTATCTAAATTAACAAAATTTTAAACAGGCGCAGTAACAACTCGTTTTAAATATATTTGATTAGCAAATATTGTCACGTAGATTCACGGAGTAAGTGCTCTGCGCGTTACATTGCATAATTTGCATGCTTATAACGTCTCCGAAGTGCGTGAGAACAACTTTGTCGTACAACTGTGTCAGTAATGACCCGGGTCGACTGCTGTAATATACATTGTATAACACTTTCGTAATTGTTTCACAGTAATGCTGGGCGCTGTTACGTGCAATATTCAATTTCGATCGATAATTTGGTTTACATTTCTATATTGCTCTCTGTAATCACCTTTTAATTA
This sequence comes from Ectropis grisescens, assembly GCA_017562165.1. Lineage (NCBI taxonomy): Eukaryota > Metazoa > Arthropoda > Insecta > Lepidoptera > Geometridae > Ectropis > Ectropis grisescens. Next base: position 8,740,791 of record CM029781.1, on the reverse strand, counting down.
CGTTCTTATTTTACTTAACTTTGTTAACATTAACTATATCAATAATTACATACAACCATAAAAGCGTTTCTAAATTAAATAAATAAAGCCGAAAGAGATTCCTATTTTTTTTTTTATAATTTTAATTATGCTTACTAGTATTGCACATAACTCAAAATATACTACAGTTTTATATCTCATGTTCTTAATATTTAATTTGATTTAGCTTTAGTATCGTCGTGTTAAAAAACGAATACAATAGAAGATATTTAAACGCGGAGAATATTTTTAAAAAGTATTTGAAAGTTGAAGTGGTGTTTGAAACAAAAGAAAAGGCATCAATATCGACATTCGTGTATGAAATACAAACAAACAGATATGTAGACACAAACGTCATACTTTTAACAACCAATTTAGTAATTAATAATAATTAAAGTAAGGAGTTAATTTAGTCAATAAGAAGACAGAGACTGGCGCGCGTTGATGTCTTTTATATAAAAGTTCTTGCGCAAGCAAATCAGACGAATGTAATGCATGGAATAAAAAGTGTGAAATTCAGTATTTGGGAAAATTTTGCTTTGTTAATTATAAATATTAAAAAATCACTACTATTTTGTACCCTGATTAGTTTTTAAGATACCTATAACCTTTTATTGCAAAAAAAAACAAAACTATTTTAAAATGATAAATAATATTTCAATAGTATGAACAGACTCCTGAATTTCAGTACACTTTAGCTTTACATGAAAATATGACAAGAATACTACAGTATAATACTTACTCGCAAGAGCGGTGGCTGCAGCCAAAACGATGAACACTTTCATGATGACCTTTTGATTACAGATTTGTATAAAAAATAATATATTTTTTTAATGACTAGATAGCGGTCCGAGCCAACCGTCGACCCTGGCGAGACTGACGAGTGAGGCTGTCGCGCGCGCCTTTTCTTCACGTTACCGACGCAGACGCAGGCGAACCAACCGGTAACACTTAGCGTGATTTAACAAATTCTTCTATTAGTGAAACAATACTAATTTGCTGCGGCATTACGCGCGTATGACCCTCGATGATGTCGTTAAAAGCATTTGACTAATGAGGATTCACATTCCGAGACAAGTAATCATCAAAATAATAACTAAACCACTTTACGAGGATTACAAATAACACGTTCTTACTTCCAATTGTAACTACAATTGTACTTTCATTTAAATAGGAAGTTACAGCATCTAAATAAATTTCGGTCTTCTGATTACGTCCTTTACTGAAGATATTGGACATATGGTGTATTTTAACAGCAATTTAGGCCGTATCAGCTGCGAAATACATAAATACTGATGTGGAATGCACCTTCTTTCCCAAATTAGTTTGTTAATCCATTCATCGTAAAATTGAAAAAAAAACATTTCACTAATAGTGCAAACGAACCGTTTTAGATTGACTCTTTGTTTATGATGCACATAGGTAAGTTTTAGTTCATATATTTTTTTCAAAGTAACTTCATAAAATTTACAAAGTAAATTTATTCCAAAGTTTGTGATTGAGTAGATTGTGTTTACACATAAGCAATTGAAATAAAGCGAATGGTAAAAGCTTCACGTCACACATTTCAAGGAAAACAGTCCTGAAATATAGAAACCTACTTCATAAGTATAATGTACACTTTTCGAAAATATTTCAACCAGTTTGTGTGGTCAAGTCAATGAACTAAATCCCCAAGGAGATAAATGACGTGCTAAGATTCGAAGTTGAGGATATTCTGGTATGGCAAATAAAAGTAGTTTAAATTATTAAATTATTCAAAATGTATTTTTTGGCACTGACTCACACAGGCTGACGGGGATAGTTAAAATGTTCCGTCGATTTGATAGAAAAAAAACTTAATTGAAATAAAGGCTCTACTGGTAAGTAACTGAGTAGTTATCGATAAACTCCTTTTTTAAATCGGTTAAAATGTAGCCTAAATTCTCTAGAGATCGAGATCATAATGAATCTAATGACACCTTTATCTTTAACAAGAATGCAGAATTAGAACTGTTTATTGGACGTAATGGAAACAAAATTATTACAATTTCTACAAACGTTATCATGGTGCGTACTTATTATATAAAAACACTAAACAAAACCAGTGCATTATTCCAGTTCAGTGAACGGTACGTATCCAAAATTTACCACATGATGGGTACCGCCGATTGCGGCTTGCATTTTAATGGCATCATACTTTTGTTAAAGGAATAACTTTAACAAATAAATAGTTATTGAATAGTTTATCGAAAACTATAGGGCGCGTTTAAAGACAATGACCCGGATAAATTATAATCTTCAAAACAAAATTATGCCCAGGAAAATAATAACTTGACCCGTAATTGATGTAAGTAGACACATCGAAATAGGAGACACGGATGTATGTACCAGTGTAGCTATGTAAATATTGTTGAGTATGTATACTTATTCGAGGAATTGGGCGTTGTAAAAGTTCTAGCTATTCCGCAAGTGGAATAGAAATTGAAATAAGCTAATGTAATGTGTAATTTAGTTAAACAAAACAATATTAGACGTACCTAAGTTAATATTTTGGAAATCGCTTCAAAACGTCTGAAATTTATTTACCCATAGCTGTGAAAATACAAATAAAATATCTTACACGGAGTTTAAACTTCAAACGTTCAATGCTCAGCTTACAAATTTAAACTTTGGATTTTACCATTCCAAAGTTTTATGAAGCAAATTATGAATCTAGTAAACGTAGATAATTGGCTTGAAAAATATGGTATCTCTAGGTCGGGTGCATTTTTAACTGAATACATAGTTTCAAATAAATCTCACATAACTTCCTCATAGAAAAAAACAACAGTTGGCAAAAGCCTAATCTAATGGAATTTTAATTAATCTTTTGAGTTTAAGGAAATGGGCTTCTTAACTAAGTTTACAAGGAAACTCATTATTTACCAAATAAGTACACTTAAAGAGAACCAACTAACAAACATTTTTTGTTACTAGAATTTGTGGAGTAATAGAAAGGATGTGGTCCAGAAACACATATTTTATCGAAGTATTGACTGAAAACAAATATCATAATTCATCGTTCGCATCAATAGTAAGTCTGCCCTAGAGAAAAATACAGCCAAGGTGACAGAGTTTTTGTTGCACTCTTTTTCAGTTAATCGTGGTTAATGACGATGCCAACGAAAGAGAAAATAATTAAGACGATATCAAACAGATAAAAATATGTTCTAGAAAAATCACACGCCATAGAGATAAATTTTCATATATTTCTGGATGACGAGCGCAGTAAAGTGCTAGGTAATGATTTGGACTCTTCATGTTTCGATAGCAGCTTGACATCGTGCAATCATGGACAGACGTGTTGCTTACTATCAAGCATATGTTCTGCTCGTCTAGTCGAAAGAACAATACCTGGGATGGATTGGTTAAGTATCAGCTGGATGCTCTGGAATCGATCGAGAGACGTGCCAAAAGGCTCATAGGCAATGACATTCTCGTGCGAAAGAGAATGCAAAGTCTCGAACATCGCCGAAAAATTGCTAGCTTATCGGTTTTTTATCGGATACACTTCGGAGAGTGTGCAACTGATTTGTACGATCTAATACCACCTTGCCCTTTTTTCTATCGGAATGCTCGTAGCTCGAAAAAGCGACATCGTTTCATGGTTGATGTTCCAAAGACACGAACGAAGAGATTTGACTCTACTTTCGTGATAAGAACGTCTAGGCTGTGGAATACGTTGCCTGAGAGGGTTTTTCCCGATAGTTACAATCTTTGTGTCTTCAAATCGAGAGTGAATCGGTTTCTTCTAGGTAAACACGCTCCATCGTAGACCGCATCATCGTTTAACATCAGGCGAGATGGCGGTCAAGTGTAACCCTACATAAGTAAAAAAAAACCTATAGGTACAATCCTACTAATATTAAAAATACGAAAATATATAGTTGGGATAACACATATGCTACTTTTATCCTGATAAAATTACTAGAATAGGAACTACGTGGGCAAAACAGCGAGGCGTGCTAGGACAAGACATTTACTTTTTTTATATACCTACTAGATGTCCGCCCCGGCGTTGCCCGTGGTACATTATATAGTACTCATCAGGATCCCGTACATATATAACGGTGTAAGAATGACTGAAATCGGTTCAGTCATTTCTAAGAATATCGCTTTCAAACAAAACACCTCTTCAGCTACCTGCTACGCCACCTGTCGGAAATTGTTTGTACCAACTCAGATTTAGAAAAAAGAAATTGATTGGCAAAGGTTTTATATTCAAGAGGTATGTAATCTGTGATATTCAATGACGCAATCTTAGACACATGCTGTCATGTGTCATGTCAAAGCACGAAACGTACGAAAACTCTCAAAAAGAAATATTTTTTTCCCGATTTTGTTATATTCTTGATTCATGCTCCGCTTCTATTAATAGTAGCGTTATTTTCTATAGCCTATAGCCTTCCTCGATAAATGGACTATCCGATAGAAAAAGAATCTTTCAATCCAGACCAGTACTTCCCGAGATCCTAGCGTTCAAAGAAACAAACTCTACAGCTTTATAATATTAGTCACAGATTTCTAAACAGATGAAACCTTCGTGAACGACACTGTGAGGCCAGTCATTAGTTATGTATGCGTGACAGCTCTCATCGACGTTGTCAAATTACTCACGTTGGTGTGCGTGTAATGTTCCCAGTCTTAAGAAAAAAGTCCCACTATTGTTGTCTTAAGCTTTGGAAATTTTCACGTAGGTATATTAAACGCATAAAACATTATTTTAAAATAATTTATTATTACACCGATAATATATAATACTAGCAGCCCGCCCCGGCTTCGCACGGGTATTATGGAAAATCAGTATAAAACAAAATTATTAGACTTACAAATTTTAACACACTCTTGGCAGAATTGCCATGCTTAGGACATAAGACAAAACAAACAATCCCAATCATCTGTTTATCATTTAAAACGCATGCTTTTTTGCCTATTTTACTTTATAAAAAAAAATGCGGAAGCTCAAGGGAGGTCCTGAGAGTAGCGAGCCAAGCGAGGTCGTCGCCGTAGCGAGAGGTTACACTCAAGGACATAGAGCTTCTGGCTCCAGTAGCTCACCCGGAGTCGTATCTCAGTGATAGACCATAATAGGACCAATTGTTATGTTTAGGTATTTTTATGCTTCTCTCAATATGTGCCTTTAAACATTATGCTAAGTTATGTTTATGCTATATACGGTAGCAAAAATTATGCGAAAACTGTTATGCGTTAGTTGTTATGGTATATTATCATTAGTCCTAAAAACTTTAAGCGTGTCTAGCGTCGTTGTTATTCCCCTTTTACTTTTACGCATCAAATCAAAAATTAAATCAGTAAATATTGAATTGTTGTAATTTAGTGTTAAAAATCTGCTAATGCCACCTACGACGTAGTTTATGGTTGTGCAATGTTTTATGTAGGTACTAAAGTCTATTAGTTCTAAATACGTACTAAATAGTTACGGCTGGTCTAGTCGGGAGAACGGCGGCGGCCGATCTGGAGCCCCGGTTTTAAATCCCACGTGCACCAGGCACCACTGTCTTTTCGGAGTAATATGCGTAATACCGCTAACTTAAAACGGTGAAGAAAAACATCGTGAAGAAATCGCCATGTATTTAGAATCTTTTGAGGTCATGTGTCATCCACCAACCCGCACTGGGCCAGCGTGGTGGATTATGGACTTGACTCTCCTTGCGAGAGAGGCCCTGAGTCCCAGTAGTAGGAATATTTAGTGGGCTGCTTATTGAATCTATTGACACAGCTAGATTTCTGATCGTCTCATCATCGTAGTCCTTAATGCTCCGTTTTATTCTAATTTAGTAAGTAGGATAAAGGGGACCTTTGGGGATGCCCTATATCGTATCCTATCCCCCAGCTCAAATTACACGCGCATCACTATTTTTTCGAAGGCATGTCCGTAATGCCTCCAATTTAAAACGGTAAAAGAAAACATCGTGAGGAAACCGAAATGGAATAAATTTAATGTAATACTGTGTAGAAAGTGCGAGAAAACTTGAACAATAACAGTAGAGGTAGAATAAACTTATACAAAAGTAGTTCTGAAAAGAACATTTTGATAGGAACATAAAAAAGTGTTACGAAAAAATGTTTAATATTTAAATCATTTGCGTCCACTACCTGCGTAGCGAGGCGACCACGCGCTTACCTATTTCATAGCTGCGAACACCTCTCCCCCGTGCCTCGGTGTCCCCTCTATCGCTGTTGCGCCGCGCGGCGCCGCATTTTGATAGGATTGATATTTTTAATTTCGCTAAATCTTTTGAATGGAATGTCCGACTTTAATAATTCAAAAAGTAATCAATAGGTATTAAAAGAGTCTTGAATAAGAAATAATTTATTTGGATAAGAATTAATACAAATGTGTTGATAACATGGTCTGAATTTGATAGGCATTCTTACTTACTTTTAAAATGTAAAAAAGTAGTTGTTGCGAGGTAATTACTGTAGTTAGACATATGGTCTTGCAAGGTTTTTTGTAGATTTTAATACGCTCTATAATATTGTAGAACATTGTTTTGGTCTATCATTAGTGCTTTCCGCAGCGTATGCGATGAAAGCCATTTTATGACTGTTGTTTTTATACCTTGCGTTGGTTTTAGCGAAAATTTCCATGGATATCTCATTTTTTTTCGCAATAAACATAGCCTATGTTACTCAGTGATAATGTAGCTTTCTATTGGCAAAAGAATTTTTGAAATCGGTCCAGTAGTTTTTGAGTTTATTTGTACCATACAAAAATACAAAAATACAAATCTTTCCTCTTTATAATATTAGTATAGACAAGGATTTCTTGTTAATAACTTGCTCCACAAAAAAGGAGACAGAAACGTAATTGAAAATTATAGACCTATTAGCCTCATGTCAAACATTTACAAATTTTTTTCAAAGCTGATCCTAAATGGAATATCAAGGACTATAGATGAAGAACAGCCCATTGAACAAGCTGGTTTTAGAGCAGGGTTTTCAACTATTGATCATATGCATGCATTAAAACAGTTAATAGAAAAATCTCAAGAGTATTGTCGACTACAATAAAGATTTCGACTCAATCAAACACAATCTGCTCTGGGAGGCTCTAATTCAACAAGGAGTAAGAAAGAAATATGTTCGTATTATTAAAAATATAAATGCTAACAACACTGCACAGATCAAGTTAGAATCCACAGGTCATAGACGAGACGTTTTATAACGGCGAGGATTTGTTCTTATCTATTCGTTTCATAACTATAGTTTTCATCAACACTATTAGTATTTTTATTAACCCTAGTAACGGCGAGGATTTGTTCTTGGCATCGATTTACATTAAATAAAAAAAAATAACGATTATAAAAATAGGGCTTAAAATTGAATTATACAATGTTCATCAATAATTTGGTCTACGAGTATCTTCAAAACAAAATTAGAATCTATATTTTACCTTAACTTCAGGGAAAATAATTTCAATTTAGTATAGCAACACTGACCTATTTTCGTTGAGGTGTTGTGTTTCTATTCATCAATCGAAATAAAATCGTCTAAATTATATAAATACCAGTAAAATATTCAAACTTTCCTATGAAATTTCCTTTTTTTATTTTTGGGAACAATGTTTGCAATGTTTGATGACGCAAGACGGCATAATCTTAAACAAAACATAAAATCACACGGGACTCCCGTACGAGACGGAAGTCAGTTTCGTACTGACTGGAGTTTGTATTTGCTTTGCGTTTGATATTTGCTTTCCGGACCTAAGGATCTGTGTTCCGCACGTTCCATCTGCCTTTTGTTTTAGAAATCTGTAATATTAGTATAGAAGTATAGATTCAGCGGGCGCAAAACTACGCACAGAGTATGAAGCTCAAATAAAGTAACAGATTGTGTACGAGTATGAGTACTTATAGGAACTGGCCACGTCCACAGCCAAAAGTGACAAACAAAGTCTTTTGGAGTGGATGTTAGTACAAGTACAAACATTTCTGATAAATCGCCATATTGGTGATTGCTAAATGGCCATTGCAATAAATTCGAAAGCGGAAGTTATAAAGATTATTTACCTAACGTCATATCAAACTAAAGGTGTCATGTTACATAACTTGCACTCGCTAGTAACTACAGTGAGTAACGAACATTTTGGTTTGCAATTGCCCACCAGTCAATAAATAGCAATTGACTATAACTATAGGTGTGTTTTATTGCCCAGCAATAAGAATTAGCCACGCCTATCATTTACCTATTTGGACGTAATGCGATTTGATTGCACTTGTTTTAAATATATAGCAAATGCGTGCACAGCATTCCAGATTATCGAATAAAAAAATATGTTGGTCAAATTGATTGCCTCCTCCTTTTTGGTATTCTATTAAAAATGATAAACGATTCCAAAAGTTAGTACAAGTAATGAGGTGCAAACATGTGAATTTATTCAAAGCAATCCATAGCAAGTTTATTTTAAAAAGGCAAGCATTGAGAGGATTTAAACTACCATAAAATATATTCAACATACTTATGTAGACCTTTTCTATTGAAGGAAGGTAAATCTTCATAAGTAAGAGATCAGCCAATTTATGAGGGATTATCCTACTTCCTACTAATATTATAAATGCCAATGTTTGAATGTTTGTTGCTCAATCACGTCGTAACATATGAACGGATCGGGCTGAAATTTGGGACACAGTTAGATTATAGGTAGTCTGGAAGAACACGTTCATTTCTAATACTACTATTACTACTAATGTAAATGAAATACGAGTAATATTTTTTATCCGGGAAAATAACGGGAATGGAAACTATGCGGGTAAAACCGCGAGGCGCTGCTAGTACCTACTAACATCGCTCTCGGCTCAGGGATCTTAGTCAACAAGTATCGCAAGTGTCAATGTCTAGAGAGAACTTTGTCGTCGCGAGCCCTCTAACAGCCATGAAAGAAAATGTAATATAGGTACACATACATAGCAAAAACAGTCCACTAAATGTTCCTACAGCTGGGACTCAGGGTCTTCTCTCGCAAGCAGAGAATCAAGACCACGGAGCTAGTATTAGCTCCGTGACCACGCTAGCTCAGAGCGAGTTGGTGGGTGACGCATGACTTCGAAAGATTCTAGGGACACATCGGTTTCATCACGTTATTTTCCGTTAACGTTTATAAGTTAGAGGCACGTGACATCGAAAAGATAAGATAAAGATAAGTGCACTTGGGATTCGAATCAGTGGCTCCGGATCGGCAGTTGCCGTTCTCTCGACTAGACCAGTTGTAACTTACTACACCAACCGTAACTTTCTAGACGATTGCTAGTATTAGTAAACTAGAAATCGTATTATTTAGTTGCAATAAGTATTGTAGGGTAGTACCTACAACCTACTCACCACCCTTTAACACTTGAAACAAAGCAATCTAGAACTGTGCCTGTATGGTCTGAAAACTGCAAAAATTCTATAATTTTATTCCGTTATTCGTTTTCAAAAAATGTTTCGTCTAGATTGAAGTTAATAATTCGATAATATTTAACCTACTTACATAACTAGGTACATAACCGACAACATTATTTGGCGTAAGGTATATTTTTTGAGATTTTAATTTCATAAATCATGTAATCATTTAAGTTACAAAAGGAACTCCCATCTCATGACACAAACTCAAATTTGCGTTCAGGTTAACGACCGACGCTGTATTGTGATTTATACCTTCAATATACACCTAACCTTTACCGAAGGCGTGCACAATCTCCTGCGCCGTCCTTAAAGGCGCTAACCTCGAAATTCGACAGTCTTCTTTGGAATTTGATCTGTCACCAAGTGGTTCGAAGTATAATTTAATTTTAGCAAATAGGAAATGAGGCTGTAAGACGGCGGCGTTGTCAAGCCCCGGTTTTTCAAGTTGTCCTACGTAGGTACCTAGAACCCAATGTAAACGTATAGGGTTATGTTTAATTTCTTTAAGAGCTATAGTGGCTGGAATCGTAAGGTCGTAGGTTCAAATCCCATAGGCCACTCTGAGTATTTTTTCTAAGTGCTGAATGCAGATTTACGAGTATGTGATTCACCATTGGCTTTAGCGGTGAAGAAAAACTTGAGATTTGAGAAAACCGGCGTATTCCAAAAAAGACGTCTTTAAAGGACATGTGTGAACGATCAACCCACACTTGGCCAGTGGGGTAGATTACGGTTATCTTTCCTTATAAATATGAAAAGTTCCCGAGTGGTCCCCAATCGCCAGTGGTGGAGTGATTCATATTTGGAATATTACCAACTGGCGTAGTTAGTACTGGATGAAACCAAAGAAGGCATGGCAGGTTTGATTTAAGTTCACTGGCAATACTATTCATGCAATATGTTACTTTAGTTTAAGATATAATTATAACACACCTAGTTTTTACTCATTATTCGAACTACTTTTACTTTAGGGCCAACCCTGGAATCCCGAATCGAATGGCGTGGCGGTAGTAAAGCCTATCTCCTATTTCATATTTTAGTAGACTTAGACAACAAAGTAAAATGCACGTGGCAGTGAGTCATAGAATTGTGCCCGCCTTCCACTGCGTAAGCGAAATGAGCGAGAAATAGTTGACCGGAACGAAGTTTGAAATGATAAATAGTTTTTGCCTTCCACTAAGAAAGAGTTTTTTTAATAATTTATTTCGCCTTCCACTGTTCATTTTCTGCCTAGTTATCGCCCCATCCAGCGAGGAAAGGGGTCTGGAGGGTCTGACGGGACTTTACGACTCCGTTCAAAACTAGTTTTCAAGGATATACGCAGCGGACTCCGCTTTACTCGCTTCCTCCGATCTGCTTTACTCTTTTGCAGTGGAAGTAATTGTGTGAAATATAATAAAACTAGTTCAGCGAGGTTCGTACGAGGTCCGTGTGGAAACTCGCTAAACTCGTATGTGACTCTTTTAACTCGCTCACTCCGCTCCGCTCGTCTGCGCTTTCTCGGAAACACATACATGAAAATCATCGTTATGAGTATAGCGGAGTGCGTAATGGGTCCATTCCGCTCGCAGTGGAAGGCGTGCATTAAAGTTGCTTACAGAATGTACAAAGTAGGTAGTACATTTTATAAAACAATATTTTGCTTCTCGAGATGAAATGGTAGGTATAGGTAGGTATGGATATGTCGCAGCCAACTAGCTTAAACAATAACAGTCAATTAACAGTCTAGCCAGTTTGCTAAATAGCGCTTTTTAACTCGCGGTCTGAATGATGTACAGCCGTATTGATTGTTACATTTAATAAACTTACTAACCAATGCATAGGCCAACCGTAGCCGACAGTTGAAAAAGTGACCAAAATAAAAAAGATGAAACATCTGACAAGAAATTATTTAATTCTTTTAAAATGTAGCAAGGTTAGTTTAATTCAGAAAAAAAAATGTTATTTAACCGACGTCATTTTAACAGTTTGGGGAGTTTCGGTTATAGATGGTAGAAAGTGGAACTTGGTACTTTTCCAACTTGTTTGAGGTACTTAATTGATATGAACAAGAAGTACCTAAGCATTAAATTAAATGTCAAAGGTTGCAAAGTTATTTGCCGAACCGTTTGATCAAACAGCTCTATATCATTCAAGCCGCAAGTTAAACTGTGCCGTTTAGTAAACAGGATTGATCACGGGGCTAGATTGTTAACTGAACGTTAAACTACTTGGCTGCGACATATACCTATCAATTCAATCCCGTCATGTTCGCCAATTCGTGTGAAAGTAATTTTTTTACCAATCCGGAGCCGTAAAAACAAACAAGTGCCCATACCCACTGGTTTTCATTATCATAGTCCACTACCACACCCCGGACACTCCACTAAAACTCCATACAACCGCCGCTGTAGAGTTGCCTACTCTTCACACAACTACGCAGATACGTTCGTATACACGCGTGAATGTGTGCGTTAGCGCTAGGGCTACTGAATTGTTTTATTGAATAGTTGTGCCCCTTGAGTTCACCTGGTGACGTAGTCTATAAACTTGCTATAATGTTGAGTTACATAAATAGAATGGAGCCAAATTATACTATTCTAATTAAAAGGGTGTTTGCACAGATTTCTAAATTGTTTCAGAAATCTGTGGGTGTTTGTATTGCCGCGTAAAATGAAACGAAACCGATGATAGATTAGATCAGGTACCTAGATATCTATTTCTGTTAGTACCTACACATTCACATTTTATTTTACACTTACCCATTCACTACACAACTTTATTCTGTCACTACAATTATTCCTCCAGGCATTATCAATCCGTGCTTGGGCACATAAGTTACTGGTTGTGTGAGTTACGAACTTTGAGTTAAAAACGACTTCGTTATTATAAATAAATAAATATTGCTAGACAATTCACACACAACACCATATGACCCCAAACTAAGCAAAGCTTGTAATATTATAAAGCAACGTTATTGAAAAGTTTCTAATCTTACGTTATTTTATCATTAGGAAATTAAATAAAGCTTTTAATCTTGCCCCGTTTAGTTGGCGGACAGCCGTAAACTGCACAACAACCCACCATGATGATATTTCGTTAGGAATTAGATGTTCGATACCAGCCCTTCGTTGAGTGCTCCTAGCGTATCCGAAACGGCCTGAGGGGTGAGGAAGCTTGAAATTGGCGGGGGTTGGGGAGTGTCCGTTCTATCTATATTATCTATTCTACGCCACTACACCACTGTTGACACGGCTTAGTGGAATCCCTAACTCTCAAATTTACGCTCTGTGAGCGTTGCATTGTGTTTCCATTGTTTATTTCAGGTAGGTAGCATATACCTCAAGTAGTTACATGGTTTTTATAGGTAGTATTATAGAGTGACGAGACGAGCAGGACATGTCCCTAATAGTAAGCAACATGCCTGACCAAAACAGCACAGTGACACTCAGATATTGAAACGTTATCGAAATCATTACCTAGCACTGCACTGCGCTCGTCACCCAGAGATATGAGATGTTTTATATCTATGCCCTGTAATTTCACACATTAAACACATTACCCTTCAAACCGGAACACAGTAATGCCCATTATTGCTTGGCAGTAGAATAACTGGCAAAGGTGTGGTAGTACCCCAGACGGACTCTGCAGAGTCCTACCACTACAATAAATAATTTTAACTAAACTCTACTAAAGACATGGTTCCGAAAAACACCTACATATACTAAGCAAATGTTTTGTTTGGTCGCTTAAAAAGAAAATGTATTTTATAATAGTAAATAGAACGACATATTGCAACTTACTCACTCTCGCTTTGATGTCATCCAGATTATTTCCAGAAGGTAAGACCCACTGGGGTATCATATTGCTTTGCCTGGCTGTAGGTACGTATAACGAAAGTGGACCACCACTTCAATCGAATTTTCAGAACGCTAATCATAGCACCACTAGTCTATTTTCGAGTTTCGAGATATCCGATAGAAAAATCGGTTTCGTCAATTATGACGTCATGAAATATCATGTAGGTATATCGCCTGCAGAAGAGAATTGCGAGCTGAGACATATTTTTCTATTCACTATTATAGAATATGACTATTAATATTTTACCTACAGCTTGTTTCATAGGTACCTACTTATATTATATTACATACCTCGAAGTAATTGGCTTGCTGAAAGCGAACGAATAAATGCTGTAATAAGTCATGAACGCCACTGTTGAACGCGTTTTGCCTGTTCGGCGCCAAGCTCGTTCCAACGCCGATTCGGCTAAATCATTTCATCACAGTTCGTCATTTGCATGCCTAATAAACCGGTCGGGTCGAGTGATAGATCACAGACAATAAGGCTTTGTCAGACAATGCCAACTTTCACCTCTGCCCGGGCGCAACCGCATTCAATTTATACAAACGTAGCTGTAATGAAAATATTAAGCACGATAATAAATGTTAAGATGCATAATACTCTGGGTTCGCGCAACGGTGTATGACTAACGAGTACACATAATGATCAGTAATTACAAACTTTAACGGTTACATAGAATAAGTAGTCAAGTGCCACGCCAGTCTTTTACGCCGTCAATAGTAGACTACACACTCGCCTTGCCAGCCCTATATACAGGGTTACTGGTGATCAGCCTGCATCCATTTAAGGGCATGTTCTATACATTTAAACAAACAACTTTTGTAAAAAAAACTCAAAACATATCCCAAAAAAAGTGTTTGTTGCCTTTTCTAAGTGCTAGTGCTAAGGGGGACCAAACATTTTTTTATGTATTGGGTTTTAAACAGTGGTTTAGCGATGTGTTTTTTCACATCAGTACATCATCTATCGACCGTAAAAAAGCGCACGCTCTATTATTACGAAGAGTTCGATGCTTTTAGACCGGGCAAATACACTTCATTATTTTATTTAAAAAAAAAAACTAATTTTTATAAACATATGTAGCATACAAATTGACGTATTTAATGTACCTACCTACGTAACTTGTTACATTTGGCGTATTATTCCCGATTTTATGGAAAAATAAATAAAGGGGATGATTAGCCCCTTAGATCAGTCTGTTTTTTTTGGAAAAAGCTTTGAAATAGTTATCTGATGAACATATATATGTCACCGTAAAATAACAAGAACCGTTAGTTGATCAATTAACTGGGTAGTTGATTAACTTTCGGAAAATAACAAACGGCGGTTGAAACGTATTATTTAACGCAATTAATGTATGTTAATTGATCAACTAACGGTGCCTGGCCGTCATTTAATAAATTACGATTTTGCCGCAAGTAAAATCATCCACAAATGGGCCAATCGTTGCTCAGCGTGCTATTTAACGGTACAATATTACCCGTTTGATCAACTACCTAATGAATTGACCAATTAACGGTTCTTGTTATTTTCCAGTGACATATACAAATGGAGTATGAGAATTTAAGTGAAGTTAAGTCGTTCTTTTGGGAGTTTTAAAGCGTCTGTTAACGGCCGACGGAAAGTGTCGGGGAGTGTTGGGGCCCTATTTTTAAAGATATTATCCATAACATACATGAAAATCAATTATTAGAAATTACGTGAAGTAATTAATGTTTTTATGTGCTTTCTGGACCCCATATCTTAAAATTGGCCGTCTAAGGAAGTTTGCGGGCAAGCATGTGTTCGTGTACGTACTAACTCTACTCAATCGTCCACATTTCGTTCATCAGAAAATACGTGACGTCTGGCGGCCCTGGGATCTTACTGTATTAGTCGAAAACTCCTTTTTCGCAAAGGATTTTTATCGATATTTTTATGTTCTAATCTTACATAAGTTTTATAATAGTTGACATATCTTAAATGTAAGTATGTTAACAAAATATTTATGTCTGCCCGACAAGGACTCAGGTGCTAGGTGTTCAGGTGCATTGCACTATATATACTAATGAGGAGTGAGAAAAACATGAATAAACAAATACAACAGTTTAATAGCACAAAATCTAATCAAAATATTGCTCTATGGAACAATACACCTTACTAAAAAAACTAAACTATTCTCGATTCTTATGTATTCAATTATTAAACTTAATTAATAATATTTTAAGGTTTAAAAGCCTAATTGAAACATGGTTGTGCGACACGACAGGCCGTAAGATTTCTATCAGTTGCAATAAAGGTTAAAAAATCGCAAATTCTGCTCATGTCCTTTTAAGTTTGTTCTTATAAAAATTAGAGAAGCGGTAGCTATTTCATCCAGTCAGTTTTTTGGATTTATTGCAGCTGTCAGATAACTAATGTAGCGTAAAGGGATCTAAAAAGGGCACTTTAAAACCTAACCTTTTAAATGCCTCGCTAAGAACGATCTGCCGTGCCCTGTCTGCCAAGGAGTTACAAATAAAATTTAAGATCCATGTTTTTATTTTGAGATGTCGACGAGGGAATGTTTACGAGTTTTATTTTGAGAAATGGCGCTTCAATAAAGATTTGCCATTTGTATTTATTTGGTACTGGATATGATATTTTCTTGACTCTGACGCACAGGGACTCATTTCAACAACGGCGCTCAAAAGGTTATCCAATTCATATATTTTTCAACCATTTCTGATCTGTTTTTGGGTTCAATAGGCACTTTAATGTGGACATTTCCCAAAAGCAACCTTTCTAGACCCCCATGTATCAATTTGAAACATCTACTCGTCATAATATTTACATCAGCATACTTACAAGTGTAAGCTGCCTTATGTGGGTATTTGTAATAGCGATTGTACTGAGACATAATTCTGAGTCCAATTATTTCCTAAACCAAAACTATATTTGTAAATCTGGTCATTAATTAATTAATGTAAAGTACTAAGACATTCTACATTAATTTCCTTAAACATAGATTTAAAACAAGGTTATCTCTTTTGAAAGAAATGATAATTATGATAAACTTTGTGATATACCTAAATATAGCTAACCTATCTCTTAATTATGTTCATGCATTTTGGCGAGCCGCAATGCCACCTCTTCCAAGTATTTATTTCTCGTGATCAGTTCTTCGTTTTCTCTTTTCAAGTGTTTACATCTCTCCTTCAATATTAGAATATCAGTTATATACTGGCCGATTTTATCTCTCTTCATTTTTTCTTCATCGCTCATTTTGTATTTGCCTTTACGCCGTACATCAGTTAAGTACCATATTTTGGTGTTGCCTTCTTTCCCTTTTTGTGTGGTAGTCATTTTAAACATTGCTTTTTCGCTATAAACTTTAGCGAGCATTTGCATAACGTCTACGCGTGTTTTTTTCGCCAACGTATCAATGTATTTAGGGAACTGAGGATTGGCCATATACTGATCGATGTTGTATCTGTGTATATATTCATGTTTGGTGTATATATCACCCGTTACGAACTCTTGCGTCGCGTTCGGTGCAATAGTGTTAGCTTGGGATTCTGGACCATCCATTTCAGAATGTTCTGTGCTGAAATATTAAGTAATATTCATTTTAATAACTCAAATGTTTAACAAGTTATGAAAGGTGAAGTCATACTACCAAACAACCTCTTCTGCAAGCACTTTTTTTTTTGTTAACAACATATTTGTAACATTTTGTTTAAATTTCCAAGAGTGGTCCCTCAATAATTGTAATGAATAAGAAGCACCCCTGTATTACTCCATATTATTTCGAAAAAAAAAACTTACTTTTGGCCTGGATCTTTTAGTTCTCTTACTCCTTTCCCTGCGCCTTTCCAATCGGGACTGTCTTTTGCGCTATCATTCACCACAAATCCTGTAACATTTCCATTCTTCATGTAAACATCAAAAACCGGGACTACCGAGTGTCCAGGCTTATTAGCATTACTGCTCGTCTGCATGGTCTCACAAGCAGTTGAACTTTCATTACCTTCATTACTCTCAACCTGCTCCGTTTGATCGTTTTGTTGATTGGGATCTGGGATGTATATTATCTGTTCCCCATCGAAGTACCCGATCGTTCCATTCTCGCCCTGAACCATGCCGTTTTCATCTTGCTGAAGGATGACGATCTGTTCGTCGTTTTCGCAGTTTATAATATTACCGAACTCGTCTTGTAAGACTAGTGTTTCGTACTGAGGTAAAGAATTTTCTGTCGTGTTCTCCGCATTGTTATTTGCTTCAGGTTCGACTTCCACAGTATATTCGGGAGTGAAATCGTCTGCAGTCTCGGCGTAATCCCGAGTCTTATCATCGGCTGATGCAGCCGTTGTGTCCTCCCATTCGGAAGTAGATGTCCTGAGTATAGATCAAAATATTAATTATATAAATATGAACCCAAGTACACGTCTTTGGTAAGAAGAATAACAATAAAGAGCAACACACCCAATGGATATGAAACCAAAAGAATATCAGAAGTGTAAATAACTGAAGAATGTAAAAGTAAAAAGAAGAAAGTAATAAGTCTAAAGAACTGTAGAGCCAAAACTGTACGTATTGCCATTCAACGTGGTAATGTCGCTAGCAAGCTGGGCATGCTTCCGACTCGTAGTATGCTTGATTATCTTTTGATAGATAGATGGAAACTCTTCACTGTCCACAATTCAAAAATAATTAAACAAAAAACACATTCATAAAACTAGTGAACCAAATGGTGACATTATCGCTAAGAGTAACCTCTTTCAGATTACCAAAATGTTTTACTTTAGACCTTCACTGGCTTATGGATAATTCAGATATGCTTAGTGTAAGTAGTTAGGTATGTAGTATAGTGTAATTCTTATTATAAACTAGCGGCCCGTTCCGGCTTCGCTCGGATATCGTCACATAAAGCCCATTAATCGAAATAAAAACTATCCTATCTCTCAAGTTGGATCGAACTGCACATGGTGTGCGAATTTTATTATAATCGGTTAAGTGGTTTAGGAGTCCATTGAGGACAAACATTGTGACACGAGATTTATATATATTAAGATTAGTTTTTATTATAAAGGGCTCTACTAGTTTCTCTACTACATTTGACTTAATTCCTTCACCATTTTTAAGTTAATGGCATTACGCATATGATTGGCTACGTTACGTTTTGTGGGACTCGTACCAGGGGCTCTGGATCGGCTGTCGCCATTTTACTGACTAGACCAGCAGTAACTAATTTTTAAACTGCTGAAAGTTACTAAAACCTAAAATAACTCAAAGTACATTGACGTTCAATAGTACGTAGCACGGGGGCTATTTCCCGATTTTTAGGTTCATGCATTAGCATAAGCAGCCCAGCTGTGTTACCACAGTTGGGACTCGCAAGGAGTCAAGCCATCCACCATGCCGGCCCAGTGCGGGTTAGTGGATAACACATGAGCTCGAAAGATTGTAGGTAAGATTGTCTCGGTTTTCTCACGATGTTTTCCTTCACCGTTTTAAGGTAGCGACATTACGCACATAACTTCGAAAAGACAGTGGAGCGTGTGGGATTCGAACCCGGGGCCTCCGAATCGGCAGTCGCCGTTCTCCTAGACCGCTGAAATTTAAATTTAGGTTCATGAGGTTAAGAATGGATTCTTTTCAATTTAGTGTGTTACTTTACCTTTTGACTTTTGCGCTAGACTGGTCATTCCCCCAAAAACTGGATTGGGCTTCTGAATTCATAGAGCCTAGTTCGCTTTTATCAGCCGTTCCATCTTCCTCAAACTTGCATACGATCCCACCGCCTAGCCCGGATAGTTTCACACCTGTCAGAACCATTTCTAAGTAAGTTATTACTTATTACATAACTTTCACAAATACTTGCTGCAATTTCACAAAACCTGCATTCCATTTATGATGTATGCTTGTTTCAAAGATACTCAGTGTTCGCTGTATGGAGTGAGGGGTGTTGAATACTTACGTTTCGATTTTGGTTGAGAGTTATCATCAGAGTTCTCATCTTCATCACCACTGAACATTTCATCCACAACTGAGAAAAAATATAAGTATTAAATTTACATAGAGTACCTATCTATGTTTAAATAAATTAGCTTTATTTTAGCTAAACATATTTTAAGTAATTTCATGTGTATTTATTTGTATCAGGAGGGAAGTTGGCGGTCATGAAATAGTACATCCAGTTACGAATCCAGAGGGCGCCTTTTTTTTAAGTTCCTTCTTGTAATTTAAGTGAAAATCTAGCATTTGGATTCCTTTATCTGTAGGTATCTAAGTGTACTGAGTGTTTAAACTGAGCAAAGCTTGGTCACCCAGGTACGAAATTATTTAAAAGAGTAAAATTTCAACAAAGCTATGTAGCAATAATAAATTTAATATCTTACACAAATACCAATAAAGCTCAAGTGAACTATTCAGTCATCTCATTCCTAGTAGTACATTGGTTGAATGTTCCATCATAGAACGAAAAGAAAGAATGAATCAGGGATAGTATGGAGCTCTGTATCCATAACCAAAACTATCGGATATTCGAAACAAAAATATATCCGTAGCCATATTCGTTTCACAGGTTTTGGATAGAATCGACTTTCAGGTGATAAGGCTGCAATTTTTTTTTTCATCTGTTGATCTATTTTATCTATATATTCTTTATTATCTATATATCTTTATTTTATTTTATAATCACATGTCTGAAACCATATTTGAAACCTTTTATTTGAAAAAATATATTCCTATATCTGTATGCTGATCCGAAATACGATATCCATAACATCCCTAGAATGAATAGACTTGAACTGTTTACGCCACCTCAGACAATGCAGTGATAAATAGAAGTATCAAATGTCAAATAAATCTGCAGGTAAGCTCAGCATATGGTTTGACATCTGATTTCAATGATGGTGCAAGGAAAGCAACCAATGTCAATTTAATTCTTGTGATATTATTTATTAAATTTCTGTTTGTGATATTATTTATTAATTTTCTAACAGGTTATCCTATATCCTTAGTTGTCCTTGGTTATCCTTAGTTATTCTTTTTCCCAATCTTGCATGTTATAATGCCTACAAAATGTACAGCAAGATAGACATTTTGACTGAGGTGTTTTTTATATGAATATCTACATACTAGTATTAATAGGAATAAAGGCTGAACTACTATGTCTACAAACTAGTAGGATTTTTTTTCTGACTAAGCAAGTCTTTTTACTGATAACAAAAGTAGAAGTTAGAGTTAAGTCAGTGTCAGTCAGTCATAATATTATTGACAAATAATAAATCCAGCAAATTGACATTTCAATATAAACCCATGATACCTACCACTCATTTTGTCCGAGAGCTCCTTTAACCTCTTATCAGTTATCTGCCGTTCCTCATTTTTAAGTCTCATTTTCTTCTCTATTTCAGTAATATAACTTCGGCCCAACTTCATACCAGTTTCCATCTGAATGAATTTCCGAATTTTAGATATTTCAACATCTAGGGCTAGTAAATCAATTATCTGAAATAATTTAAATTTTTGTATCAGTATTCAATCAATAGATTAAGATGAAATTATAGCGGCTTGTTACAGATATCATTAAGAATGTATACTTATGAGTACCACCTTCATAAAACTAACCCCAACATAAAATAGAATGTACAAACAACCCCCTACCTACATATTTCTTTCAAGTAAAATAGAACTGTATAATTATCACTGTGCATATAATTATGCAAGTAGCACTGCCTTCAGTAAATATATTGCAATGATTTTATTAATAGATTTTCAGTTTTAACATGTCAACCTAATACTTGTTCATACTTTGACATTCATCACTAATTTTAGGGTTCCGTAAAACAAAAACAGAACCCTTATAGATTCATCATTCAGTCTGTCTGTCCGTCCATATGTCACAGCCACTTTTTTCTGAAACTATTAAAACTATACTGTTGAAACTTTGTAAGATGTATTCTGTGAACCGCATGCAGATTTTTACTACACAAAAACAATATATTTTCGGGTCCCCATACTTAGAAATGAAACTCAAATTTTTTTTTCATCAAACCCATACGTTTAGGCTTCTATGGATAGGTCTTCTAAAATGATGTTGAGGTTTCTAGTATAACTTTTTTCTATACTGAATAATTTGTGCGAGAAACACTTCCAGTGGTTCTCCGTGAAAGTGGTAAAATGTCCCCCCCTGTAACTTCTAAAGTTAGAGAATGATAAAACAAAAAAAATATATATGGTGTTGCATTACCATGTAAACTTCCACTGAAAATTGGTTTGAACTCAATCTAGTACGTAGTTTTTTTAGTATGTCATAAATACACTATTTTTTAATAAAACTTTGATCAAAGTTACAACAAACTTCAAGAACTTTGTATTGTTACTTGCTGCTACGGAACCCTTCATGGGCGAGACCGACTCGCACTTGGCCCCTTTATTAAAAGGACGATTTATCAATCACTATCAAATGTTTTATTTATTAATGTCATTTGTAAATCAAGGCAAACTAAATCATTAATTTGTAATGCTTTACAATATATTATAGTAAATGAAATTGATCATTTACTGTCATTTGTAAATATTTAAATTCAGAGAATTTTTATTTCAATTAAACACACACTAATACAAAATACCACCCTGCAATCCTGTGATATTGGGTTCATTATCTAGCCAGATTACAAACCAAGTAGAGCAACATCTTAATTTGATGTTATCTTCTATTAGACTTACCATCTCTTTTATATAAGGAGGAAGTTTTTTATTACTTTGGAATTTCAAATAGTCTTCTTCAGATAATTCATGGTCATGATGATTGCAAACATATTCCACAGTTAGGTTTTCTCCTGGTCTACGTCTCAGTTTCACTTTGCATGGACAATCAGTTTTACTGTTGTTTCTGAAATTAAAACAACATATTCGTTTACCTGCATCCTGCATGTAATATTCCAATGAGGTGAGCAGGGATGTACATATTTCACAATCCTACAAGTTATAAAATCAGCTCACATATGTAGACATTGTTGAATTAAACTCACATAGGAATCTGAAGGATATTTGCTTAATGTATATCTTGTTCTAAGATATCAAGGTATATAGGGACATAAGTAACTTATTAGTAAAAGTTTCTAACCTAAAGTCAACATTATTTTGAATTAAACTGGAACTTTTACCTTTTCTTGACTACTTTCTTTTTAGCGTAGTCTCGATTCTTCAAATACACACAGCAGTAAGTATAAGTTTCATTTTCTGTGTCAGCATTTTGAGCCTCAGTACATTTGTACGAAAGCACCACCGTGTAGCATGATCATTGACATAGTTTACAAAATCTTTATTGGAATCGAATGTGTCTCCAACTTTGACAAGCATATCATCTTGATGCTCATAGAGTACTTCATGACCTGCACACTCACCTGTCAATGCTTGAAAATCTGTGGACGGAAAACAGGTTACTTTGATATCTCAAGTAAAGTCTATTATTGGTTATATTTCCATTATCAAATACCTTTTTGAGAACTGTAGTCTATCTCACCATCTGCATGGACTTTGAGTATTATATCACCTTCCATAATTATACTATCAAGTTCACTGAAAAAAAGTTACAAGAAATCTTTAAAATCGATTACCTACGGCTAAAGTCGAAAAAAACGACAAATCATTTGTGTTCCATAGATGAAATGAATCCGTGATAAGATCAGGCCAACTGTTTGGTTATGAAATGTTTGTGAATTTAGTTCTTCGATATCCTTTTTCTGGGCCTGTTTAAAATAAAATCCTGAAACGCGCGGAGATAAGTAAACATTTCAATAGGTAAACAAAAGGTAGGTAGGTACCTTTGCTCCTGTTTAATCTGCGAAATGTCGCAGGTTCCTTGATAGACTCCATCATCTATGACGACGTTCATCCCGATCTCATTGGTTGCTTTACCTTCTGTTTGTTTAGATTTATTCTTGTGTTCCTTAGTAAAAACCATTATTAGCCAAAGTTTTATATTAATTTTGATATCTCCCTCGCATTTTATTTCGATTTCACAAATTAATATGTAACCGTCATTTGTCAAAAAGTCAAAATGTCGTCAATTTTCTTTCACTCAAATTCATCATCAAAATGGCTGCCAGTGCCAGCACAAGCACATGCACGAACCCGAACTCTGAGCAACGAGGACGTACGAGCACGGGCTACGAGCTACAAACCGAGGCGGTACGTTCAGAACATGAATACAAGTTCGATCGCACAAAGTAAACATCTTTACTGCTAGCGAAGCGTAAAGCCCTTATTATGGACAGCACACTTATTCAGAAGCAAGTTTAGAAGCAAGCAATTCTCTCGTCTGAGTTTAGCATACTAGCTTACTGAATGCCAAGTTCTATGAATACTTTCACTGGCTTCAGACATTAAAAGAAGTTTTAATTTCAAAAACTTATGATATGGCGCTTTTCTGACGCCTAACATGATTGGAACTTTGGAACATTTGTGTTATCAATTGTAAGGTTCTACCTATGTACATTAGACTGATGGTCGTAAAGCCGGTGAAGGTCGACCTTCATTGATCTTCCTGAATCTGATCTAAACCGATGAGACTTATACTTTATAAAAATATATAACAAAGTCTTCATAGCTAAGCAACAACGTGACGATGAGCTTCATTCACAGCCCACGAAAAATCTGTGTGTTGTGCGCCAAAAACAGTTTTCACTTCAAAAACTAAACAATAATGAATTTGATAAAGTTGTAGCTTCTGAACGCACCCGAAGCGAGGTCAACAGCAACATGCCATAAACAATCTCCATCTCTATCACTCTGAATGTAAATGACAAAGACAAATAGTGCCGTTTTCGAATTCCATGCCGGAAACTGGTCGTGTGGCTATATGTATTCTCACCCTATTATGTGCCCTTAGGACCGATTTACATTGATCAAGTCAAGTGTGTTGCAAATGGTGCTGAAATCGATAGATCGCTGGTTGCAGCTTGCTGGCCTTTTAATTTTATCTCATAACAACAAAACTAAATTAGGCGTTTTAAGGATGCAATTAGTGCTGTCTAATTTGTAATACCTACTTAAATAGTAGACTATTATATTCAGATCGTGGACGCATCCATGATTCAGATATATAAATCGTAGAGTTTTACGATCTTGTTCAGATAAGCACTGTACCATCCAACCTGTTTGATTACTTACCTATAAAATGATTCACCAACCAACTTGGTGATTAATATATTCACAGATTGCTGAAACAAAAGATATATTTATTACAAACTATGTAGGTCATGTAGGTAGGTATAGCTTTCACTTCTATCGGTAGTGTCATTTTTTAGTTTTGAAAGAAAAGAAAATAAAATTGGTTGTCTGTAAAGTCAGTAAGCTTACGGACGATCATTGATTACACACCTCCGGACGATCTTCGAGAAATGACAAGCATGCATGTCATTTCTCGACAAGCGGACGAAAGTTAACGTGCCAACATAGATAGATGCGGCGCAAGCGCACAGACAGGTATTTGACCCTAAAAGTCGAACAAAAATATTTTTAAGCTATTGCATAGCTTGTATCGCGGGCCTGGGGACCGAATTTTAGTGATCGTGCATCTCTTTCATATGTTCACAAGAAAGAGGGATGGAAGACCGTAACGCCGTCCTCCCCACTCGGTCATTCGACTTTGAATCTTATTTGTATGAGCTTTACAGACTAAATGCTCTCAGCAGTGTTGCCAACTTAACGGATTTCCTGTGATATTTTTTATGGTAAACAAATATCACTCTTCAAAATATAAGCAATTCCGAAAAATTGTTAACATCCCTATTGCTTATGTTGATAAAAATGCAAGCAACATGCAATAGCTTTACCGCGGCAGTCTCCGCTTTTTTGCGTTTTTTAGTATTATTAAAGTATTTCGTTCTATTTCTATGTATAATAGAGTAAAAAAAAACATAAATTATATCTAATAAAACAATATTTCTAAGTTTCATCATCTGCAGAGTCATTTTCAATAGGTAGGTACTAATATTGCAAATATAATTTTTGTCCAAAAGATTCACTGTATCCGCTGAAAGAGGACTCTTTCTTTTATGTTTAGCGTTCCTCATTCCCGTCAGCAAGGGGTCTGACGTCAAGAGCAACCTGTTTAAAACGTCTGTGTTGCATGCTACTCATGAAAATTTTCGAGCGTAGTTTAGCCGAAACGCTCGGTTGTGCTTATTGCGGGCTTCTGCAGCTTCCTCAGACAGTTGCCCGATTGGCAGAATCGCCTCCTCCTTTATTACGGACTCAACATTGGGTGAAACTTCTTTTTTTTAAAATAAGAAGTGACGAGACGAACAGGACATGTGCCTGATGGTAAGCAACATGCCTGCCACATAACAGCAGTGACACGCAGCTATAGTAACATGAAGAGTCCAAATCATTACCTAGCACTGCCCTGCGCTCATCACTACGTCGTCACGTTAAAAAAAAATATATGATAGATTCTACGTTTTCTTCTTGAAGAAGTAAATAAGATTACATATAACGGTCCGATCCGAACGCTCAGATTGGATCGTTTCGATACACGAAGATCCACAAAACGCCAAACGACTGCAAATTTTGTGGTCGCACTATAATTATTTTAGTTTATGTATGCTCGAAATATTACGTAACGGGCTCCTGCGGTAATAGAGCACAGGCCCGTGAACAAAATTTATGGGTCATATGATACAGCAGGAGACCTGTGTAGGATGATAGAAGGGTATAAAATAAAAATATTCAGCACTATGCATTTGAAAGCTGTCCAACTGAGTGCAAATTGAAGCGAGGGGGTATACCAGTTCTAATCCATTATTCCGCAATGCCGTACAAAAATCATGCGACATAAAGGAAAGAGCGAGGGTCGCAACCAATCTTCAGTTTGATTTGAGTTGGACAGCTTTCAAATGCCGGCATAGTGCTGAACCCTATTATTTTATACCCTTCTATCATCCTACATAGGTCTCCTGCTGTATCATATGACCCATAAATTTTGTTCACGGGCCTGTAGTTTATAACCAACACAGAACCTGCCTTGAAGACCGCTCGGCGCATACTAAATTGCGCAGCGTAATTTATTGTAATTTCGACTGCTGGTAAATTATACTTTTTTTAAATTGAGAACTATGATTTGGAATTATTGTGTATTTTACACAGAGACAACGCTAAAACTGCAATATAAAACTTAAAATTGGCTCACGATTTTGTTTTTTTACTGATAAATGGGAGCAAAATTCAGATATATGTATGTAAGATTAATTAATTAATAAAATATATGTCTGATTTTTGCCATCTTTTTTAAGTATGAATTTTGAGCATCACATATAGATTTAGGAGTCTGAAACTGACACGGCGGTGACTTTTCGGCAAAATGGTCATGGGAGATACTTAAAACCATTGCTTAAAACCAATGGAATTATTATTAGTAAAATTGAAACAAGGAAACGTCAACAAGAAAGATTTGCCTATGTTTTGAACGTAATTATCTTTTTCTAGATAATACTGAAGATGGTAAATTCGGAGCACAAACTTCTTGATTTTCGTGTTAAGTGGTTGAATGGCACTTAATCTGTGTGTGTGTTTTACCACAGATTACTTCAGATATGCCATTTGTTTATCAAACGGATGCGATAGTATTCCCGACGCGACGGTTTACGAAATTGGCAGATCCTCATTTTTTGGATTACCAAGATATAAATATTTTAATAGGCGCAGATAAATTTTGGGATCTACTTACTATAGGCAAAATTAGGTTGCAAAACGGACATTATTTGCTTAGCACAAAATTAGGCTGGGTAATTTCAGGTCCTATCTATTCACACACACACGCACAATCAAGGACATATTCAGTGTAATTTCACACACACACAACAGACACCCTATTACGGCAGTTTTGGGAGTTCGAGAAGGTACCTAGTGCTCGGTGCACGCAGACTGATGAGGAGCGGGCATGTGAGGAGCATTTCGTTCCCATCATCACACGCAACGGCGATGGAAGGTTCTGTATTCGCATTCCTTTTAAACAGTCACCCGAAGTTCTAGGGGATACGTATCCTCAAGCTGAACGTCGTTTTTACGCTCTTGAAAGACGTTTACAGCGCTCTAAGGAGTATAAAAAATTATACCTAGTCTTGGCGCTACTACCCCTAGAATAGTCCCGGGAAATCCCGGAAATTTGCGTCGATTTAAGAACCGGTACTTCCAAAACTAAATCCCGGTTCTTTCGGTATTTTCGGGAAATTATACTTCACCTATTTAAACCTATGGTTCTAATTTTATTCAGGGTGCTGTTGGAGTTGCCTCGATTCTGTAGCGCTTCAGGCATGTTTGCAGATGCACGCGTGCCTTTTGTTTCCACGCGACCATGCGGGCTCGCGCAGCCTCTCTGGTGTGCAGTGTTCGGGGCAGCTCCAATACCATCCTGAGCGTGATTGCGGAGCGGTTAGATTGTGTTTTTCTCCGGCACTGTTGTGATAGACATTTGTCAGTACTGAAGCCGGAGAGAGGGTTATAACCATTGTTTTCATATAGGTAGTTTGACATTCTATTTTTAGTTCTATATAACAATTACGATTTGACTGACATTAATAACAATTATTTTTTTTATGAAAATATAAAGAATTTGTGTATAATTATTCTGCCATTTTAATTTATATTTTTATGTGACGACTGAGACTCTGATTTTACTTATTTTTACTTACTTTTACATTTTAATTTTGTGTGACAATTGAATACTATTGTTTTTTTGGATTTTTTATGGATTTAATTTGTTAATTTTATATTTATGGGTATAATGGCCCGAAATAAATGAATTTTAATTTAATTTAAAATATGGAACTTATTTATTCTCGATTTCAAGCTTAACGCTAAGGTGAAAGTTTAGACGAGTAGAAGGCATACTGGAAGCTTTTATATTATTATAGATATTTATATTATATTAGGTCCTTACTAATGAAATTGGTGTTTTGTAAGGGAGGAACACAAAGTCTATTTAAAAAAATTATAAAATATATTTATCAATCAAACCATTGCTATCTATGAATAGTAAGCGCGCGAGTTGAATGCAGAGCTCAGGAATGCGATACACATACCCATGATAGTTGTCAAAGACAGCACACCACTACACTACAGGCGCACGAGAGGCGGCATGCGGGCGGCGGGGGGAGATGCTCCCGCTCTTCCCCTCAGGCCCCGACGGCATTCAACTCGCGCGCTATCTGTACTTTTGGCATCTTAAAAGTAGTTCCTTTGATAAAAAAAAAACAATTTGAATGGGAATCAATAAAATGTGAAAAAGCGCTTTAGTGCTTTCATCGGTTGAATTTTTTCCCTTGCAAGAAGTTATCCAAATTTAGAAAAAAGTAAAAATCTGTTGGATCAAAGTCTGGGTTGTACGGTGTGTGTCTTTGACATTCCAATTGAAGCTCCTCTCATTTGGTAGCCGTTTGTGCAGTGTGTGATCTAGCGTTGTCCTGAAGCAGCAGTGGCCTAGACCGATTGACCAGCCTCTGTTGTTTAGCATTTTTTTTAATTTTCCATCATTGTTTGCAGTTGCCGCAGTTGCTGACAATAGACACACAGACTAAGTAGACAGAATAGACATAATTATGCCGTTTCAAACACAGACTAAGTAGAGAGATACACTGTTTCAAAATACAAAAGCGTGAGTAAATAGCTGTATACATTTGAAATTGGAATTCCTAGCCAAAGAAGAGATATTTGAGATCATAGTGGCCAGTACGACAAAACCCAATTTCATAATTATGTAAATACCTTTTTTTGTCTTTGTTTTATGTGGGGGAAATACTTTTACGTGTGCCCACCATGCAGGGACCTGCTTTTCGCACTCCCGTCAACGACCCCGATCCACCTGCCACTGTCCTTGCGGACTCGCGTCGTAGGGGGCGTTAGTACTCCCGCATTTGGCTCTAGTGACGCGCCAAAAATCAGCGGTGCGTCACCTCCTCGAAGGCCTATCCCTAGGTATTGGACGGCCCTAAACATTCGACGCCCCATGCCTTCCTGTGGTGACGGGGTGCGAGCCCCGAGTGATGACTCTCTAGGCTCGCCCCCGTGTCCGTTTCCGCCTCAGTTAAGGAGCGAAAGGTTTCTAACTCGTTCTTTCAACTCACACGACCTCTTTATGTCCCGAGACTTTCATCTCACCTATGACAGCAGAAATGATCGGCAGCAAGAGGTTCGCCCCACTCGCCTACTTAGTCTGACATTCGCCCTCACTACCGCGGCTAGGGATACCCGCGGTTCCGGCTCTAGGATAGGCTAGGATAGGATAGGCGAGGGTGCTCGTGGAAGATTCTCATCTGGAAGACTTAGGAATTTTACTTGGTCGATATATCAGCCGATGATGGCGGTGACGGTGATGCCCAGCGTGCACCACGTGAAGGTTCCCGAGCTATGAACCCCATATGTAAATACCTGATATTATGTAGGATTAGGTAGAAAAAAATTGCTGGTAGCTTATAGAAAATATATACTTGTAAAATTACACTAAATTACACTGATAACAAGAAATAAAATTTTAATTTGATTTGAATTAAATGTTTTTGTTTTGCTCTGCCATTTTGTCTTTTTCTTACTTTCCGTTTTAAAACTTTTAAATTTGCAATGTATTTTATAAATTACTAGCTTTAACCCGCGGCCTCGCTCGCGTTCAGTAAGTTTTTTATTGTAGATTCCTACTTGGATAGCATGAGCGTCAAATAATAACATAACTAATGCTCGTCTATAATTAGTGTCCGACCGAAAGTTCGGTTTCGGTTTCGGTTTCGGCCGAGTTTCGGCCAAAAATCAAGTTTCGGCCACAGTTTCGGTTTCGGCCAAAATCAGCCGAAACTTTTGCCGAAACCGAAACTTAACAAGTTCAAGCACGTTCACGATCGCCTAACTTTGTTTTCCGCGGCAACGCTTTGACGGACGCTGTCGGCCCTTTTCGGGAATTATCGTGCGCCGTTCGGATAGTTCTGTAGCAACCAGCGGGGGAAGCGCTTAACATCTAGTTTCCCCAAATGTCAACCTCTCCTGCGCGTGGTACACCCTGCTGCCAACTAACGAGGCTCTGACGACCGAACCAATGGCGGTATATCCATTAAAAACCAGTCCTAAATTACCCAGGTCGATGACGGGCAGCGGCGTCATCGATGCAAAGGGCTGGTTCCGCGGTCACCAACCCGCCTGCCAAGCGTGGTGACTATGGCAATTACCCCCCCATTTGATAGGCACAAAAAAGAAACGGCCCCTAGTCCCCGGCGGCTCCGCTATTCCAGGCGCTGGTGGCAGCCTTGGTTCCGGCGGAGCATGGGGTGCTAAGAATCCCCGGCAGACGCCCCGCCACCAAACCCAACGACTCGACCTGGCAACATTTAACGCACGGACGCTGAGGGCTGACGAAAAGATTGTGGAGCTGGAAGAAGAAGTGGACAAGTTGCGCTAGGATATCATAGGGTTATCAGAAGTCCGTAGACAGGGCGAGGACAGGATAATCCTTGAATCCGGCAACTTGTTCTACTACCGGGAGGAGATCAACAATCCCAGGGGTGTCGGGTTTATCGTCCGCAAGTCTCTCGTCAACAACGTGATAATGATCGAGAGTGTGTCGAATAGGGTTGTATACCTTGTACTTAAAATTAGCGACCGGTATTCATTAAAGGTCATACAAGTATACGCACCGACCTCGACACATCCCGACGAAGAGGTTGAGGCCATGTATGAGGACATCTCCAAAGCCATACATGTCTCGCCAACACATTTCACAGTTGTGATGGGAGACTTCAACGCGAAACTGGGCAAACGTAGCGATGATGAGTTGAGAGTGGGGAATTTCGGATATGGGCAGCGGAACCCAAGAGGGCAACGTCTAGCGGATTTCTTGGAAAGGAGAGCCTCTTTATGATGAACTCCTTTTCAAGAAACAACCACAAAGAAAGTGGACCTGGATTAGCCCAGATGGTTCCACAAAAATGAGATCGACTTCATTATGACGACTAAACGGCAAATATTCAGCGATGTCTCTGTGATCAGCAAGGTTAAGACCGGCAGCGATCACCGTATTGTAAGAGGCACGCTGAATCTAAACATTAAGTTCGAAAGATCACGACTAATTAAGTCCACGCTCCGACCAAATTATGCTTAGATCGAAGATCCCGATAACTTTCAACGCGAACTTCAAAATAGCTTCGAAGCCTTAGATGAGTGCGTAACGGCGGACGAAATAAACGACAGGCTAGTGGAAACTGTACATGCTGTTGGCAGAAAATTTTATAAGAGCCGACGCCAAAATAGAACCCAAAAACTCTCTGATCAAACTCTAGATCTCATGGCAGTCAGACGAGATATGCGGTTACAGTCTTCGGTCGACATGACGGTATACAGACGGCTCAATAGACAGATCTCTACTTGTGTGCGACGCGACATACGCTGCTTCAATACTTCGAGTATTGAAGAAACAATCAAGCAGAACAAAGGCTCGAAAGTGTTCTCAAGAAATCTGTTGGAGGAGATTGAGAGGTTCTATGAACAGTTATACACCTCTACGCAAGCACATCCTGTCGTTAGCATGGCAAAAGACCCCAGAGCCAAGCTGACCCGACACTTTACCGAAGATATCCCGGAAGTCAGCCTGTATGAGATTAGGATGGCCTCAAACAACTTAAAACAACAAGGCACCTGGCGACGACGGAATTACGACGGAGCTTCTGAGAGCGGGTGGAAAACCGGTACTTAAAGTCCTCCAGAAGCTGTTCGACTCCGTCATACTTAACGGTAATACGCCAGAAGCGTGGAGCAGAAGTGTGGTGGTGCTCTTCTTCAAAAAAGGTGACAACACCTTGTTGAAGAACTACAGACCCATCTCACTTCTGAGCCACGTTTATAAGTTGTTTTCGAGGGTCATCACGAATCGTCTCGCACGCAGGTTTGACGACTTCCAGCCACCCGAACAAGCCGGTTTCCGAAAAGGCTATAGTACCATAGACCACATCCATACGCTTCGGCAGATTATACAGAAAACCGAGGAGTATAATCGGCCACTATGTATAGCGTATGTGGACTATGAGAAAGCCTTCGATTCCATCGAGACCTGGGCAGTGCTTCAGTCTCTCCAGCGATGCCGCATTGACTATCGCTATATCAAAGTGTTGAAGTGTATCTACAGTAAAGCCACAATGTCTGTCCGATTACAGGACCAGTGCACAAAACATATCCAGCTACAGAAAGGCGTGAGACAGGGAGATGTTATATCTCCGAAACTGTTCACTGCCGCGGATAACTTTTCGTTCACTGTGCGGATCCGCGCACAACGGCGAATACATCACTCACCTTCGGTTTGCCGACGACATAGTCATTGTGGCGGAGTCGCTGGAGGACCTCGGTGCTATGCTCAGGGACCTCAGTAGAGTATCTCAACAGGTAGGTTTGAGGATGAATATGGACAAGACGAAAGTCATGTCAAATGTTCATGTCTCACCTGTACCGGTTATTGTTGGGAACGCCACACTCGAAGTTGTTGACGAATACGTCTACCTGGGTCAAAAGATCCAAGTAGGTAGATCCAACTTCGACAAAGAGGTCCAGCGTAGGATCCAACTCGGATGGGCAGCGTTCGGGAAACTTCGGCACATCTTTGAGTCCAGAATACCCCAATGCCTAAAGACGAAAGTCTTTAACCAGTGCGTGTTGCCAGTGATGGCTTATGGAACTGAGACGTGGTCCTTAACTGTGAGCCTCATAACGAAGCTCAAAGTCACACAGCGAGCTATGGAGAGCTATGCTCGGAGTCTCTTTGCGCGACAGAATCCGTAATGAGGATATTCGCAAAAGAACGAAAGTGGCCGACATAGCTCAAAGAGTAAGCAAGCTGAAGTGGCAATGGGCAGGCCACATCGCTCGCAGAACTGACAACCGATGGGGAAGAAAGGTTCTCGAGTGGCGACCACGAACCGGAAGACGCCTTGTTGGACGGCCTCCCACCAGATGGACAGATGACCTCACAAAGGTCGCTGGAAACCGCTGGTTGCAGGTTGCGCAGGACCGATCGTTGTGGAAATCTAGGGGGGAGGCCTATGTTCAGCAGTGGACGTCTTGCGGCTGATGATGATGATGATGATGAACCAGCGATGCCAACCGTACGAGATTCCTCGTACAAATACGAGATTTGTAGTCTTTCGTACGAGGTACGAGGACACTATTAATTAACTTCGTACAGATAAGTACGAGATTATAATATTGCTATTATAAAATAGTATGTATGTAGAACTGAAGTAACCGAAATGTAAGTAGTACAACTGTCCTACTAATTGTGTTCGGGGTATCTTTTTTAATTCTAAATATGTGATTTTTTATTATCTATGTTGACACTGGAACTAGGCGAGATAGTAATTATTATTTTTATATAAGAGGTACCTACCTAAAAGCGACTGATTATTCTACTGAGTAGAGATACAATCCAAAGTATTAAAGATAAAGATCTCAAAATGAATACCAATACTTAGTATTTAATGAAACAGTAACAATTAGTGATTTGATTTAGTTAGATGACTGATTTGACAGACAACTTAATTTGAAAAATTATTTAAAAAATTATTAATTTGTTTTTATTTTATATTCAATAAATGATTACAACAATCTTAATATATTGTGTTTGCATTTCATGCCCTAATTAATTAAACTAAATAATTAAATTAACTAATTAAGGCAAAATAATAGGTAAAATGCACCAAATTTCAGTATTTTAATAAATTATATACTTGACCACGTGAGTTTCGGTTTCGGTTTCGGTTTCGGCCGAAACTGAAGCCACGGCCGAACATTCGGTTTCGGTTTCGGTTTCGGCCGGAAAATCAGTTTCGGTCGGACACTATCTATAATAGACCTAAGGGTAGTTTATGCGTTATTATGTATTTTAATTCCCTATTTTACCATCTTAGGGGTTGAATTTTGGAAAACTAATACGTTCATTATTTTTTATGTTCATGCAAATAAATGTTTTAACTGCTATAGGTTTACTCTTGACCGCAATGTCGACTAAAGTTAAGTGATGATGTGGTCTACGGTAGAGCTTGCTATCCTAGAAGAAACCGATTCAGTCTCAATTTGGATACACCAGCGTTGTAATCAATCCATTCAGGCAACGTCTTAGAGTATCTCTCCACTTAGTCTATGAACGCTTTTCACAGCCTAGGCGTTATTGTAACAAAAGTAGTCCGTCAAAGCTCTTCGTTATAGTCTTTCTTTAGAACATGTCCAAGGGGTAAAAAGTTCGTACAACATTTTATCCACTATTACGTACCTAGTATAAAATTGAAAAATATCCTTCTTTCTTGTTCGCTTCATAAAATATATATATATATCTCCTGTGCGTAATATTATTTATAATATATCAAATTTTCATACCCTCTTTGCATACACTTTCTTTGGGATTAAATTTAGGAAAACTCTGCTTTCACATAGCTCATTATTTTTTCTGTACTCATATCCTACAAAGTTTAAAGCAAATATGTCGGAAGAACTTTCGTCTCTTATTTTACTACATTAGACGCTGTATTTTGAAAAAAAAAAACACTGAAACACATACGAGTAACTCATTACACATATTAGCCGTACTCAATTTATACGAAATTTCATTCAAATATGTCCAAGGAATAAAAAGTTTCATAATACACACTTTCATACATATTTTCTTTAGGCGTTGAATTTTGAGAAATCCGTCCTTAGTGAATATGTCTACGTCATAAATTTTAAGTATGTCTTAAGGGTACATCCTGTGCGTTATCATAAAACTTTCATCCCCTACTTTAAGCATAGGGTCTGAATTGAAAAAAAAATTACTACGTAAGTCATTATTATGGCCGTACTCAACTCTTACAAAATTTGATGCTAATATGTCTAAGGAATAAAAAGTTTTATACAAACTGTCAAACCTTATTTCACCCCTTTCACGGTTGAATTTTAATAAACACTGTAATACATACCGCATGATATTCCCCAAACTTAATTTTTATGAAATTTCATGCAATTATGTCTTAGGAATAATAAGTTTCATACAAACTTTCATCCCCTATTTCATCTCTTTAGGGGTTGAATTTTGAGAAATCCTCCCTTGGTGGCTGCCTACTGCTTACGTAATAAAAATAATACGTGTGTGAAAAAATTAAGTATGTCCTAAGGGTTTGTCCGGCGCGTTGATATTTTTAAAACGTTCATCCCCTATTTAACCTGTTTTAGAGGTTGAATTTTGAAAAAATTGTGATTCTTAACTCATTATTTTGGCCACACTAAATACCTACGAAATTTGGTGTAAATATGTCCAAGGAATAAAAAGTTTCTCTACAAACTTTCATCCCTTATTTCACCCCTTTGAGGATTGAATTTCAAGAAACGCTGTAATATGTATCTCATGATTTTAACTGAACTCACCTTATATGAAATGTCATGCAAATATGCCCAAGAAATAAAAAGTTTCTATACAAACTTTCATCCCTTATTTCACCCCTTTGAGGGTTGAGTTTCGATAAAAGCTGTAATACGTACCTCATGATTTTAGCCAAACTCAATTTATATGAAATTTCATGCAAATATGCCCAAGGAATAAAATGTTTCTAAACAAACTTTCATCCCTTATTTCACCCCTTTGAGGGTTGAATTTCGATAAACGCTGTAATACGTACCCCATGATTTTAGCCGAACTCAATTTACATGAAAGTTCATGCAAATATGCCAAAGGAATAAAAAGTTTCATACAATCTTTCATCCCCCTATTTCACCCCCTTGGGGGTAGAATTTATCAAAATCCTTTCTTAGCGGATGCCTACGTCATAACATCTACTTGTGTGTCAAATTTCAGCCTGATCCCTCTAGTGGTTTGGGCTGTGTGTTGATAGATCACTATGTCAGTCAGTCAGTCAGTCAGTCAGTCAGTCACCTTTGAGTTTTATATATATAGATAATGTATAAAGTATCGAAAATCCCGGGAGTCCCGGTTCTTTGGTCCGAAGGTCCCGAAAACCCCGGTTCGCCAAAACGGAACCGGTTCTGTATTCCCTACTCACCGCAGAGCTTCTGGCGGGAGCCCACCCGGAGTCAAATCTCAATGATAGATCCTTGACCAAGTACACCATATTTATTAGGTGTACTGTCAAGTTAGGGGCTTTCAAGTTTTATCTGAGAGGTATGATGTTTAAAAAAATAGTAAGGAGTATCGAAATAAATAACCAGTCAGCTTTTTCTGATTAAGACAATTAATTTTCATTTTAAACATTGTTTATTTTGTAAGTATGGTCACCCTACTATTTAAGGAGTAGTACAATGCGGCTAAACGTTTGCCGCCGTATTGAAGAACGAATCGCAATGACAATCCGACTAATCGTTGAACCCTCGCATTACAAAATGACCCGGTTTTTCAAAAAGGCTAGCCGTAATGTAATATGGCGAATTATACAATCCAGCTGCGACATGTATCAGGGTTAAATGGGTATAAAAGGGTAGGTTTTTTGAAGTGAACACTTCTTTTAGCGTATCACATACAGATTTTCCGTGGGCTGTGAATAGAGCTCAAGCGTCATGTTAGTAAATTAAATAAATCTTTGGGTAAACTCGGATGATCTAGATGGCCATGGTTAGCCATGAGGCCATGAGGGCTCAGGGCCACGCCTTCCGATTTCAACCGCGTAGTTTCCAAAGTGAGCTAGGTATCAAAGTCTGAGTCTCTG
Source organism: Ectropis grisescens (assembly GCA_017562165.1). NCBI lineage: Eukaryota > Metazoa > Arthropoda > Insecta > Lepidoptera > Geometridae > Ectropis > Ectropis grisescens. The sequence goes on along the minus strand of CM029781.1, from coordinate 8,703,820 downwards.
AGTTATTTGTTTTCACTTCTATCGGCAATCGGCACGTCGACAGTCCCTAATGCAGTCAGCATTGACTGCCAATTTTTTAACCGACTTCATTGTAATTTTTGGGTGGTTCATCTACAGTTGTGTTGTTATTTTCCTTCTGTTCATCTTCCAGCGCCGAACAGGAGAGTCATAGACGGTTTCGTGATATTCCGCTACCCAGAGTTAATACCGTATTTGCTACTCGACAACCCAATTATGTACTTGTTTTCACATACAACTCGGTCTGTAAAGTCATAGACATCAGAAACAACGCCTTCGCAGAAATAAAACAAAAAATTGTTAGGTGGCTGCGCTCCCTATCTGAAGAACAAACAGAGAGACTCGTATTTTTCACAGAAATGAGGCGAAGTGATGTATTTGGTATTTGGTACGCCTGAATATTTTCAGCCCTAATGATTCCGAGATACTAGACTCCTGTTTCAACAAACGAACCTCTAGATCAACCTTTGTGTTTTTTAGATCGCACTCATCTCTCTTGCTCACTGGCCCATTTATAACACAACTTGCGGCGGGAAACTCTTTCTCATCGCTGAACCCCCGAACTATCATTATAGTACTCTTACACAAGTTTCTACGCATTCACGTCGACGGCTGAGCACACTCACGTCTTCCCTCGCATTACTTCTGAAACCTGCACACATAAAATAAACATCACACACTTTACACATTATTCGCTCTTTGCATACACTTCCACTTATAACAACATACATTCACACGTTCACAGAGTTCAGACTGTCATGCCTACATCCTTATATCATGCATAAACTTGGAACTTTGAATAACTTGCCTCCAACCCATATTTTCTCAAGGTTTTATGTACATGCCTACTCTAGTTAATTATCTCCAGAGAAGTTATATCGAGTACCATCTGATACAACTTGTGACCCGATGTGTCACTAACTCCTCATATCTGCAGTAGGTACTGTAATTCTCTGTATTCTGATCAGCAGTATTAATGTGCTTGATTGTTTAGTTTTAGCATTAAAACTGCTGTTAAGTAATTAAAATTTTATTTTAGCATTTATTATTTTCATGTAGTTTATCCATTAAATCATAGCATAAGTAAATATTGTCAACAGCAATTGTCACAATGGAATTGTTTTCTTTCTGGAAACTTAGGAGGGAGCCCAAGATACAGGCTTTGCCTAGTTTGGGGCCCTCGGTTATATGTAGACATATGTTAATTAACAATGAATTTACTGTAATGTTAAAAGTGCTGTAAATATTGTAGTTTTTGGAAATAAACTATTTATTTATTGTGTTGGAGAATACGGCTGATTTTTTTTTCATTTATCATAATGAGGCGTTTTCCGACGTGATAAAAAAAATGGTTCGAAAAAACGACGATAGGAGGCGCTTGTAGATTTTAGATTGTGATGTCAATGTCAAAAGCCACTGAGCCACATAGTGAGGTACACTCCGCGAGGCATAAGCTGAGCTTTGCATTTGTGTGACTGTACATGGATAGTGTAGGTGTGACAACCGGCCTTAGACGCGGCGCCATTCTGTCTCGCCGCGCTCCTGCCTGATTGGTGATCACTCACACTAATGCAAAGCTCAGTCTATACCTCGCGGACAAAATTTCAAGCTCCTGCCTGATTGGTAATCACTCACACTAATGCAAAGCTCAGCTTATACCTCGCGGAGTGTACTACTGGGACTCGACTGACTGAACCTAGCTCGCATACCTGTGTCGAACTAGTTCGCTCCTATCTTTCGTTCGTTCGGTCTTTTTCAAACATTTTAGAAGACAATATTGCAATTTTTAATTCATACTGCGCTCCAATATTTAACTATTTCATGTTATGTAAAATACTAAAATTTCACGTGAATTGAGAAAAGTTCTGGCTGGTCTCGTCGGGAGAATGGCAACTGCCGATCGGGATCTTATCGTTTCAAAAATATTTGCGTAATGCCGCTAACTTAAAACGCTTAAGGAAAACTTCGTGAGGAAACCGACATGTACCTAGAATTTTTCGAGGTCATGACTGTGTCATCCACCAAACCACACTGCACCAGCGAGATGGATTATGGTCTTGACTCTCTCTGTGCAAAAGAAGGCCTTGAGTCCCAGCAGTGGGAACAATTAGTGGGCTGCTTATGCTTTTGCTACCTCATCGCAGATGTCTACGATTGTTGTTATTTGCTATTGTTGTTATTTGTTATTGTTGTTGGTTGCTATTGCTTAATAACATCTGTATAATCGGAAACGCTTTGTGTACATGCATTAAATACAAGAGAATAATAAGTTGTCTGATTTAAAAATGTCACCCATCTCAATATACTACGGATATTGTCAAAACCTTAGATTTCGATAGAAATGCTAAGGGATGTTAGATGTAACATAAGCTCCATCTATCATTTCTTTGCCTTTATCTCTTTAAAATTTCTAGACAATCTGTATCTAGAAAAAAATACGTGGTAGAAGTGATACTTTAGAAATGCTTAACTTTCTTTTTACTGTCGCTTTTTCGTTTCATTGACTTTCAAATCACATCGATTCTAAAGAAATAATCACTAAAAAATACGAAGTCTAATAAAATCGTTGAATACGTAACATACAATTCGGGTAAGAGTGACCTGAATCAGTCAGTTGACCATGCGGGATTACTGAACAAAAGTGGATCGCCGAAAAATAACGGCCACGGAACAAGATAATCGATGAGCTAATTCGCATAGTGCACTAAAATCTAATGAGCGGTTCTTTATACTCGTCGTTTGGTAACTAATGTCCCAACACTAATGTTTTATTATTTATTCTTGGCCATGGATACATTGGATACTAGTCCTTCAGCCGTAGATTCAAAAAAGATTTGTCTGTACCATAGACTCTCAAAAGTGTAATGAGCCGTTTTCCGACGAGACAAAAATAGTTCCAAAGTACGCACTAGATGGCGGTGTAAAATTTCAAAAAGACTTGTCTGTACCATAGACTCTCAAAAGTGTAATTACAGTGAAGCCCCTCCCAATGTTCAGGGAAAAAGTGTAAATCTAAATTATTTGTGATAACTAAAACTGTTGGAGGTTTCCCGAACACATCACTTATTTTAGATAAATTATAATTTTCTTCTCAGCTCAGCTGAAGTGTTTTTTTGATGTGCTAAATACTCGAAGAAAAAATTTCATTATAAATCAAATTTTCTTCTTTTTTAGTGTTAAAATATTGGGAATAAAAATAGTCAATTAAATTGATAATGGAATAAAAAATCGTTACTGATCACATTCGATTTTCAATAAAAATCTTTAAAACTCTCGATGCAGAGACACAAACTAAGCACAAGTAAAAGGAAGATTCAAAAATATAAATAGCAACACTGATACGAAAATATTTATCTGTGGCTGAACGACTAGTATCTATTCTCTCTACTTAGTCTGTGGTATCTATCTAGTGTTTTGTGTTATCTATGGCCAAGAATAAATAAAAAAATAATAGTGTTGGGACATTAGTTACCAAACCACGAATATACAGAACAGTTCCTTAAGTTTTAGTGAACTATGCGAATTAGCTCAACGATTATCTGGTTCCGTGACCATTATTTTTCGGCGATCCACTATTGTTCAGTAATGCCGCATGGTCAACTGACTGATTTAGTTTGCTCTTACCCGAATTGTATGTTACGTATTCAATGATTTTAATATATTTCGAATTTTTGTAGTGAACTTTTCTTTAGCAGCGTTGTGATTTGAAAATCATTGAAACGAAAAAGCGTTAGTAAAAATAAAGTTAAGCATTTCTAAAGTATCATTTCTACCGCGTATTTTTTTCTCGATACAGATTTTCTAGACATTTTCAAGAGATTAAAACGAAGAAATGATAGATGGCGCTTATATTACGTCTAACATTACTTAACATTTCTATCCAAATCTAAGGTTTTGACAATATCCGTATATTGAGATAGATGACATTTTTAAATCAGACAATTTATAGTTCTCTTGAATTTTAATGCATGTACACAAAGCGTTTCCGATTTTGCAGATGTTCATGAGCAATAGCAACCAACAACACAACAACAATAGCAAACAACAACAATCGTAGACAGCTACGGTCAGGTAGCAAAAGCATAAGCAGCCCACTAATTGTTCCCACTGCTGGGACTCAAGGCCTTCTTTTGCAAAGAGAGAGTCAAGACCATAATCCACCACGCTGGCGCAGTGTACCGATCCACACTGATGACACAGTCATGACCTCGAAGAATATTATTAAAGAAATAGTTAAATATTGGAGCGCAGTATGAATTAAAAAATTGCAATATTGTCTTCTAAAATATTTAAAAAAAGACCGAACGAACGAAAGATGGGAGCGAACTAGTTCGACACTGGTATGCGAGCTAAGTTCAGCGTTCCCAGTGGACCTCACTATGTGGCTCAGTGGCTTTTGACATTGACATCGCAATCTAAAACTTACAAGCGCCTTCTATCGTCCTTTTTTGGAACCATTTTTTTTATCTCGTCGGAAAACGGCTCATTACTATGAAGCCCCCCCCCTCCCAATGTTTAGGGAAAAAGTGTAAATCTAAATTATTTGCGATAACTAAAAATGTTGGAGGTTTCCCAAACACATCACTTATTTTAGATAAATTATAATTTTCTTCTCAACTCAGCTGATGTATTTGGTTTGTTTACCTTCAATAACCCTAAATACTCAAAGAAAAAAAAATCATTCTAAAATATTTTTTCTTCTTTTTTAGTATTAAAATATTGGGAATAAAAATAGTCAATTAAATTGGTTTATAATTGATAATAGAATAAAAAAATCGTTACTGATCACATTCGACTTTCAATAAAAATCTTTAAAACTCTCGATGCAGAGACACAAACTAAGCACAAGTAAAAGGAAGATTCAAAAATATAAATGGCAACACTGATACGAAAATATTTATCTTTGGCTGAAGGACTAGTATCTATTCTCTCTACTTAATCTGTGGTATCTATCTCGTGATTTGTGGTATCTGTGGCCAAAAATAAATAAAAAATGAGGCGTTTTCCGACGAGATAAAAAAACGGTTCGAAAAAAAGACGATAGGAGGCGCTTGTAAGTTTTAGATTACGATGTCAATGTCAAAAGCCACTGAGCCACATAGTGAGGACCACTGGGAACGCTGATCTTAGCTCGCATACCTGTGTCGAACTAGTTCGCTATCTTTCGTTCGTTCGGTCTTTTTTTAAAAATATTTTAGAAAACAATATTGCATTTTTTATTCACACTGCGCTCCAATATTTAACTATTTGATATAATGTAAAATACAAAAAATTCACATGAATTGAGACAAGTTCCGGCTGATCTCGTTGGGAGAATGGCAACTGCCGATTGGTATCTAATCGTTTCGAAGATAATTATATGTGCGTAATGCCGCTAACTTAAAACGGTTAAGGAAAACTTCATGAGGGAACCGACATGTACCTAGAATTCTTCGAGGTCATGACTGTGTCATCAGTGTGGATTGGTACACTGATTTAAAACTTTCATCTATCTCAATATACGGATATTATCAAAACCTTAGATTTGGACAGAAATGTTAATTACTTAACATTTCTGTTAGACGTAACATAAGCGCCATCTATCATTTCTTTGTTTTAATCTCTTGAAAAAGTCTAGAAAATCTGTATCTAGACAAAAATACGTGGTAGAAGTGATACTTTAGAAATGCTTAACTTGCTTTTTACTGTCGCTTTTTCGTTTCATTGATTTTCAAATCACAACGATGCTAAAGAAATGTTAACTACAAAAATTCGAAATATATTAAAATCGTTGAAAACGTTACATACAATTCGGGTAAGAGCGAACTAAATCAGTCAGTTGACCATGCGGCATTACTGAACAATAGTGGATCGCCGATAAATAACGGTCACAGAACCAGATAATCGATGAGCTCATTCGCATAGTTCACTAAAACTTAGGAGCTGCTCTGTATACTCGTCGTTTGATAACTAATGTCCCAACACTATTAATTTTTTATTTATTCTTGGCCATAGATAACACAAATCACTAGATAGATACCACAGACTAAGTAGAGAGAATAGATACTAGTCCTTCAGCCACAGATAAATATTTTTGTATCAGTGCTGCCATTTGTATTTTTGAATCTTCCTTTTACTAACTTGTTCTTAGTTTGTGTCTCTGCATCGACAGTTTTAAAGATTTTTATTGAAAATTGAATGTGATCAGTAACGATTTTTTATTCCGTTATCAATTTAATTTAATTCGTTATTGACTATTTTTATTCCCAATATTTTAACACTAAAAAAGAAGAAAAATTAAGGGGTTTAAAGAAAGTAAACAAACCAAAGACGTCAGCTGAGCTGAGAAGAAAATTATAATTTATCTAAAATAAGTGCTGTGTTTGGGAAACCTCCAACATTTTCAGTTATCGCAAATAATTTAGATTTACACTTTTTCCCTAAACATTGGGAGGGGCTTCATAGTAATTGCACTTTTGAGAGTCTATGGTACAGACAAATCTTTTTGAAATTCCACTACCGCCATCTAATGCGTACTTTGGAACTATTTTTTCTCGTCGGAAAACGGCTCATTAATAGTGTTGTGGGTTGTGGGACATTAGCCCTCCAGTATCAGTTTATTTGTCAAATAGATTTTCGTAATGGGTCCCAACAGGATGTGAAGTACGATGATGTTGAGCAAAACATTTCATTAATTTATTTTCTGTCTTTTTAGGCCCTGGGTGGTGTATTCGCAACGCAACCCGAACGATTCGGGCACGGGATGACAATCCTTGTCTCTATGATTCCAAACGGATAAGTCAAAGACAGAGAGGTTTGATTCCGTGTCGAGATCAATCAGATTGCGTTGTGAATCTCGGTCCTGAATTTAAATCTAAACTTGTAAATCAGATTAGGTAAAGTAGCAACCTGTATCTTGTTTGAACACGTAGGTGTATTTTTAATAACAGTTAGTTTCTGGCTGATCTACAACTTATTACTTTGTTCGTTCCTAATTATTAGATCACTTGGATCCAACTGTAAAAATGTGTAATAACAATTACATGATTAATTATTATCACGTGTATAAATCTCAAGATAAATACTACTACTACTACTAATCGTAGTAGAATAACAATAAACAGAACTATCGATTATTTTATCATTACTTAAATACTTATCTCTAAAATCGCCACAAAAAAACAAAAAATGGCTTCTTGGTTTTGTGTTGCAAAAAGTTTTCATCCTTCTTTGTTTTTGTTCTAAACTAAGTATTCCTGATGCACAGATTTCTAAAACAAAAGGCAGATGGAACGTGCAGAACACAGATCCTTAGGTCCAGAAAACAAATATCAAACGCCAAAGCAAATACAAACTCCAATCAGTACGAATCGGACTTCCGTCTCGTACGGGAGTCCCGTGTGATTTTAAGTTTTGTTTAAGATTATGCCGTATTGTGTCTTCAAACATTGCAGACATTGTTCCCAAAAATAAGAAAACGAAAGAGGAATAGTGGGAATTTTTCTTAAGACTGGGAACATTGCACGCACACCAAAGTGAGTAATTTGACAACGTCGGTGAGAGCTGTCATGCATACATAACTAATTACTGGCCTCACAGTGTCGTTCACGAAGACGAAGGTTTCATCTGTTTAGAAATCTGTGTCCTGATGTTTTTCATTATGAAAGAGAAAAGAAAATGTGGCAGATCGCCTCCTAGACTTGGAAATAGGAATTCTCTACGGTAAGCATGTGGTACCTAAGTACAAAGTTAATAAAAGTTCTATGTAGTGCCAAATTGCGAATTTTTTCATAATCACTAGTAAGAGCGCCTGGTGTAAACTAAAACATATGGGTTCATTTTTAATTATGTTTTCAGTTGCGAGTTGAGGGGCGAAGTATTGCTATCTTAAGAAGAATGGTTTTCAAACCCATTTCAAGAACAGCTGCACAAAAGATATCTAGATGTTGTTTATGATAGAAAACAACTCATAAGATCTGCTGGACCGGATGTAAAGTGTGATAAGGTAAATATGTAAATATGTGATGTAAAATAAATATAATAATCACATTCAAAGGATAACATGATATAATATATAGTCCTTGTTATGCTTCGTAAAATAGTTTATAATCTGTTTCATTATAGATGCTAAATAGCACTGAACCTGAAGCAAGGCCATCTACAAAGCAGACAGCCGCTGCTAGTAGAAAACGCATCATTTTGAATACTGGCAGTGGTTACTACTACTGAAAATGATGCAGGTCCATCCGCAAAACAAATGACAATGCGACCGCTGACATAAAGCAAATGACTACTAGAATGCATAAAAAAACTGAGGTTGGTATACTCAAGCAATATAAAAATAAAACACTACTCAGGAAAAATAACAATGTAATTGTGTTAGAATTTAGTGTACGTTCATTATCTCAACATTTTACTATTGTGCTTATTCAATAGCACTATAAATATCTCATTACATGCTATCCATGGGGCTTTTTATTTATAATAGTTTAGAGTGGTGGGATGAGCAGGGCTTGTGCCTGATAGAGAGCAATATGCTTGTCCATAACAGGAGCGATGCATATCTCTACCATGTAATATTTATCTGGATACATTGAACCTTAAACCCTTGCATTGCAACAACAACAATTAAATGTATTATTACTTTCAACTATGTGATGATGAAATCTATAATGCTGATGTTAATTAACTTTCAGATGCTGAGCCTTTTCAAACAAGAAAGAGGACCATCGAAGAAGGCAGAGTTTGAAGAAAATAATATAAAAGCGACTGCGACTCAGGCTGATAAGTCTCACTAAGGTGTAAACATCACATTTTAATGTCAGAATTCAATTTTTTTGCTCTTTTTTGCCCAGTAAGATGTGCAACTATTTTATGGGCTCATGGAACATTTTTGATTGTTCTTTAAATTATCACATCATTTTTTTTGTTCATGAATGTGATACAAAAGATTTTTATTTTATATAAGAAAGTCATGCCGTTTACATACTTAAAAAGTAGAGATTCTTTGAGGGAACTTTTTAAAATTATTTATATTTTGCTAATGGCCATATTGTCCAAATACCTTGATAAATTGTAAAAATAAATGAATTGAAATAAATTTACTAAAACTTATCACATGTTTTTGTTCAGGTCCACATGGAGCTACGGACCATAAATATAAACAAGACAAGTTTCGTTTATATTTGGGCTGTAGTTCCTTGTGTTTGGGTGTACGTAAACTACCTATTATATTCCAACGAAATTTGAAATTTTCCCGCTTACGCAAACAATACATTTCGAAAAGTCCCGCCTACGCAAATAAGATTTTAAAATTTCCCGCCTTGAGCCTGGAAAAAGTTTTAAGGGGGCGACCGATAGATGGCGCTAGTTTTTCATGAAGTATGGAGTTGGCATTCTTCTCCGTGAGTAATATGTTCTGTGGACATTAGTTACCAAACGACGAGTATACAGAACAGCTCCTTAAAGGCTTGTTCGCATTAGGCTAGCAAATTAGTCTAGTAGAGAGTAATTTAGTAGCTCAAATACTCGCTACTATTCAAAAATCGTTCGCACCGTGCTTTAGTACAGTTCACAAGTGAGTAGCGTTTCGCAACATGAAGATCCTACAACGCATTTGTTTGAAGTTATTTTTCTCTCCAGACTAATTCGACAAGTTCGAACCTGTTTAATCGGCGAGCCAATGAGCGCACCGCTCGCAACGAACGCGTGGTGGGGGGTGCTACTCGCCCGTTGAAAATAGAACAAAATGGATTGACTCGACTAAATCACTTCCTAAACTACTCGACTAAATTTTCACTGTTCATACAGGTTTAGTTGCTAAATTACTCGCCACTAGGCTAAATTACTAGCCTAGTGCGAACAAGCCTTTAGTTTTAGTTAACTATGCGAATTAGCTCATCGATTAGCTTGTTCCGTGACCGTTATTTTTCGGCGATCCACTATTGTTCAGTAATGCCGCATGGTCAACTGACTGATTTAGTTCGCTCTTACCCGGATTGTACGTTACGTATTCAACGATTTTAATATATTTCGAATTTTTGTAGTGAAAATTTCATTAGCATAGTTGTGATTTGAAAATCAATGAAACGAAAAAGCGACAGTAAAAAGAAAGTTAAGCATTTCTAAAGTATCACTTCTACCACGTATTTTTTTCTAGATACAGATTTTCTAGACATTTTTAAGGGATTAAAACAAAGAAATGATAGATGGCGCTTATGTTACGTCTAACATTACTTAACATTTCTATCCAAATCTAAGGGTTTGACAATATCCGTATATTGAGATAGATGAAATTTTTAAATCAGGCAATTTATAGTTCTCTTGAATTTAATGCATGTACACTAAGCGTTTCCAATTTTGCAGATGTTCATAAGCAATAGCAACCAACAACACAACAACAACAGTAGCATATAACAACAATCGTAGACAGCTACGGTCAGGTAGCAAAAGCATAAGCAGCCCACTAATTGTTCCCACTGCTGGGACTCAAGGCCTTCTTTTGCAAAGAGAGAGTCAAGACCATAATCCACCACGCTGGCGCAGTGTACCAATCCACACAGGTGACACAGTCATGACCTCGAAGAATTCTAGATACATGTCGGTTTCGTCACGAAGTTTTTCTTAACCATTTTAAGTTAGCGGCATTACGCACATATTATTATCTTCGAAACGATAGGATACCAATAGGCAGCAGCCATTCTCCCCACGAGACCAGCTGGAACTTTTTTCAATTCATGTGAAATTTTTGTATTTTACATGACGACGTGAAACCCCTGAATATACGGAACCTGGAGTCGATAACAATAGTTAAATATGCCTTACCTGATTTAAGATAGTTTTGAAAGCTTTGTTATCATGTTTTGATTCATTACTACTGTTTAATTTCGTAACAAGGCGAAGTTAGGGTTTGTTGCCGTTTTGATAACAAACCATAACTCGTACTTCATTTAATTTCAGTTTTATAACTCAATTTCTATAGCTAAATTTATTACTTGATTTATAAATGCATCAAGTTTAGTCAAAGTATTTTGGTTGAAGTCTCACTTTAAGAGAACGTTTATTTGCAATGAGAATTGCAAAGAAGAGACGTGGCGCTGTAAATCGAGAATGAATAGTTATAGAATGGTTTCGGCATAGTTTCATGTTAAAAATAAACATCTAAAATGCTAAAATGAATTTACAAATATTGATAAGAGTCTGTGTACTACTTTTCACCAGTTTTATTTAAAAGTTTGGTCAATGTGATGTCTTTGAAAAGACGACGCCGTCTTATTTTAACAAGTGATAAAAGGGCATGTCTTTGAGGAGACTAAACACATTTTTCCATGGATTGTCGAGTAGACAAGTCACCTGATATCTTGTGAGTACATTTGTGTTTTTCAATGTAATTTTAATGTGCTAACTAAGGTGTAAATTTAGCGTTCGTTAGCTTGTGTTAAATTTAAAGTTATAAGAATAAATTGTTAATCCTATTTTGAGTTCGTCATTTGCAAATGAGTGAATCTGAGGATGGAGGTGGTGACGTCGGCTCACCCGACGTCACCATTTCTAAAAACATCTATAACCCTGGTGCTCCGTTATCAGAAGTGGGATCCAATCCTACTTCTGCTCGTCCATCCAATTTGCTCAATGATAATGTGAACGCTTCTGTTAATGGAGTACCGGGGGAATTCTTTTCTCAAATGATGCAAATGATGAAACACGTGTCGGATAGTATGACGTCACAACGAAGTGAGCCTAAAGTTAAAATAAATGACTTGTTTCTGCCGTCATACGACCCGGATGCTAATATGGGCGTCAGAGAGTGGTGTCAACACGTGACAACAGCTATGGAAACTTATGACTTGAGCGACTATGATGTTAGAATGAAAGTCGGTAGTTTATTGAAAGGTCGCGCAAAGTTGTGGGTAGACAATTGGCTTGTGTCCACTGCTACGTGGCAGGAATTGCGTGATGTCTTGATTACTACTTTTGAACCGGAAAATAGATATTCCCGAGATATTGCACGCTTCAGAGAACATAATTATGACAATTCGCAAGACATTGCACAATTTTTGTCACAAGCTTGGGTTCTTTGGAGGCGTGTCACTAAAGATAAGTTGTCAAATGATGACGCGGTTGAAGCTGTTATCGGTTGTGTTGGCGATGATCGATTGAAGATAGAACTGTTAAATGCCAGGGCTACATCAGTACCGGAACTTATTTCGGTCGCTGTTTCCGTGCGTAATATTAAGCGCGTACATCCAAGTACGTCCGGTTCACAGCAGGCAAAACGACAACGGTTCGATAAGCCTATTCTATTTTGTCAAATTTGTAAAAAGCCGGGTCATGAAACCCGTGACTGTCGTTACCGTGACAAAACTGATGAACCTCAACCGCGTCACCAACCTGTTAATAATTATAAAAACATACAACCACAAGTTGCGGGTAGAATTATGTGCACGTTCTGTGCAAAACACGGTCATACTTATGAAACTTGTTACAAGCGAGAACGCGCGGTAGTGTCTCATGTTAATCGTGTGGGTTCGTCTAAATTTTAACATGAAATCTTTAAACTTTTAATCCCTGAGCAAATTGTCTGGTGATTTAAACTGATCGGGGAATTAGCTTCTAAGTTGATTAATTAGAAATATTGGGAAAATTTAAGTTTATGAATTGAACCCCAGTTCTTCGTAGTGCTGACTACGAAATTATTTATGTCATTCTGGTCGATTCAATTTTGTAAAAGCCACGAATTTCAGCGTCTGGTTGAATTTTAAAAAATTTTGTTGAACATAGGTACTTATCTCGACATTTGTTTTTCATGGCTACCCTCATTATGCTAGTATTAACATAGGTGTTAGTTTTTATGAATCGCTCGACCTAGACGTTATTGACGAGAATAAATTCCCTAGTACCATCGCGACATAACTATTAGCTAATAGTTACGGATCCAAATTATAAAACACCTGTCTACTGCGCCTACGCTTTTGCTTTTCAGGAGAACACTTCGATCGAGCTCTATGCGGACACCTCCTGCATCGGCCACGGGCCCGTACTGGTCCAGACGGCCAGAGGCCGCCAGCATCCGGTCGTGTCAGCCGGCGCACCACCGGCTCGGAGAGCCGCTACTACTCGTTCGAGCTCGAAATCTTGGCCGTGAAGCATTTTTCACATTACCTTTACGTTCGGAAATTTAAGGTAATAACGTGACTGTAATGCTTTGAAGGCGTACAAAACCAAAAAACAAGATCTCTTGCCTCGCATTCACCGCTGGTGGACCTACTACTGCGTTCCAAGTAATTCATATGGATCTCGCTCTCAAGTTGGGCACTAGAAATACAGAGAGACGCAAAAAGTGCATAGTCGTTATCATCAATGCCTTTACGAAATACTTAAGAGCTAATACTACCTAACTACTCGAATGACGGGAACCCAAACAGCACACTTGCAGCCTTTAAACGTGCCGCACATTTATTTGGAACCCTTGTCCAGATTGTGGTAGATCGAGGCTGTAAATTCCTGAGTGAGTTCAAAGTTTATATGGATCGTTTTGCAATAATTCTACAGTCGATTACGTCAGGAGTAAGCCGAGCAAATGGGAGAAGTTGAAAGGGTTATGGCTACAACACATGGTCTAAAATCACCGGACTGAAGAGTGGCAGACAGCGCTGGCTCTACAGATTTAGTTCAATTGCACCCCGCATCGAGTAGCCCGAGGTTGCACCGTTCACTGTGACAACCAGAATTATTAAGGTTTGTGAATATTGAAAACTAATAAATGAACCTTGACATGCAGGAAGAACATGTGTACAAAAGAATGGCAGAAGCGCCATAATACAACAGAAAACGGTGAGATAGGCACAAGGCAAAATTATTGAGTCCGTGTAAGCGAGATGATTACGAGTACCTACTAATCGGAAGAAATAATCCGCATATCGAATTTCTAAAGACTTCAAATATGACCTTTACGAGATTAACAAAATCCTGGACAACAACAGATACGTGGTAAAAAAAAACGCGTAATCGGAAGAGGAAGACCACGTAACAAGCTCAAGATTAACTTCGTCGTCGTGCACCACAGCCACGCACCACAGGAGTACAAGAAACCGTGACGACGGACAACGATGACCTCGAACAACTACACCTCAACCTGGCAGCCTACTGGATGAACCACAACCATCTCCTTCTCGCTCAACTCGAGGATCACATACCTAAGCAACGGTTAGTTTTCTCCTTGCTGTGATTTATGTTTTCTTAATATGAGATCAACAACCATATACATACAGTAGTACAGATTACTGGGCTGTGGCATAAGACCCCTTATATCTCCACATGTCGAGCGCTAGTAATGATTTGGACTCTTCATGTTCCAATAGCTGTGTGTGTGTGTGTCACTGTGCTTTTATGGGCAGGCATTTTGCTTACCACCAGGCACATGTTTTGTCTCTCTGTACTATAACAGTAAAGAGTTACTTTAAATAAAGTGGGCCTGTCTTTGTTGAGAAGGCTATACTAAATCAAACTAAGACTGTACAAATCCGGTTCCATGCTTTCCTTCCCTACACTGTTTTCAGAGCCCCTGGGAACACGGTCATAATAATAAGGCCTAGGGCCCCAGCATCGACCTTATACTATTTCCTTTAGAGCCTCTGTGGACCACGGCGTACGAGACCGTCCAGGCCACAGCATCAGTCACATGTGAGGTATTAAGAAAATATTCATTACAAACTAAAATGAAACATTTCAGAGCCCCTGGGAACACGGTCATAATAAAAAGACCTAGGGTCCCAGCATCGACCTTCACAAATCCCTTAGAGCCTCTGTGGACCACGGCGTACGAGACCGTCCAGGCCACAGCATCATTCACTTGTAAAATATTATGAAACAATCATAACATCACAAAATTTCAGAGCCCCTGGGAACACGGCCACTGTAGGCCTAGGGCCCCAGCAACGACCTTATTCTATTTCCTTTAGAGCCCCTGTGGACCACGGCGTACGAGACCGCTTAGCGCCACAGCATCATCCCTGAGTGAGCTAACTAAGCCACAATAAAAGCTTTCAGAGCCCCTGGGAACACGGCCATTGTAAGCCTAGGGCCCCAGCAACGACCTTTATACCAACTCCTTTAGAGCCCCTGTGGACCACGGCGTACGAGACCGCTCAGCGCCACAGCATCATCCTACCAGCGAGAAATCAATCATGCCAGTATGCGTGGAGCATTCTGAGCACTTCGACATCTACACTCACTTTCCTATGTACAGCAAATCTTATTATACTTACTAATGATGATACTGAAACTTCCCATATTTATTTGGTGATCCATGATTCTAGAGAAGCTCGATTATCTAAGAACATGTAATAATAATCATTTTTGTATCGCAGAAATATTAGTTGATAACTTGAATTGTTGAAATTGGTTATCTATCTATCAAACTACGACGACTAAGCACATCATTGCAATTTTGTAATGTTTAACACATAAAACTAGAGCATCAACAAAAACTCAAGTTATCAGCTGGTATACCGGTGGACGGATATCTAGCTCAGAAAAATTATTTACGTTTTCAGGTTCGAGACCGGTGCAGAGCACGCACACAGTCTCGCAAGATGGCCGTGACGACGTGAAACCCCTGAATATACGGAACCTGGAGTCGATAACAATAGTTAAATATGCCTTACCTGATTTAAGATAGTTTTGAAAGCTTTGTTATCATGTTTTGATTCATTACTACTGTTTAATTTCGTAACAAGGCGAAGTTAGGGTTTGTTGCCGTTTTGATAACAAACCATAACTCGTACTTCATTTAATTTCAGTTTTATAACTCAATTTCTATGGCTAAATTTATTACTTGATTTATAAATGCATCAAGTTTAGTCAAAGTATTTTGGTTGAAGTCTCACTTTAAGAGAACGTTTATTTGCAATGAGAATTGCAAAGAAGAGACGTGGCGCTGTAAATCGAGAATGAATAGTTATAGAATGGTTTCGGCATAGTTTCATGTTAAAATAAACATCTAAAATGCTAAAATGAATTTACAAATATTGATAAGAGTCTGTGTACTACTTTTCACCAGTTTTATTTAAAAGTTTGGTCAATGTGATGTCTTTGAAAAGACGACGCCGTCTTATTTTAACAAGTGATAAAAGGGCATGTCTTTGAGGAGACTAAACACATTTTTCCATGGATTGTCGAGTAGACAAGTCACCTGATATCTTGTGAGTACATTTGTGTTTTTCAATGTAATTTTAATGTGCTAACTAAGGTGTAAATTTAGCGTTCGTTAGCTTGTGTTAAATTTAAAGTTATAAGAATAAATTGTTAATCCTATTTTGAGTTCGTCATTTGCAAATGAGTGAATCTGAGGATGGAGGTGGTGACGTCGGCTCACCCGACGTCACCATTTCTAAAAACATCTATAACCCTGGTGCTCCGTTATACATTATATGAAATAGTTAAATATCGGAGCGCAGTATGAATTACAAAAATTGAAATATTGTCTTCTAAAATATTTAAAAAAGACCGAACGAACGAAAGATATGTGAGAACTAGTTCGACATAGGTATGCGAGTTAAGTTCAGCGTTCCCAGTGTGGCATCAAGTGGCATGTGGCCATAGAATAGATAATAAAGATAGAACGGACACTTCCCACCCCCGCCAATTTCAAGCTTCTTCACCCCTCAGGCCGTTTTGGATACGCTTGAAGCACTCAACGAAGGGCTTGTATCGAACATCTAATTCCTAACGAAATATCATCAAGGTGGGTTGTTGTGCTGTTTACGGCTGTCTGTCAACTAAACGGGACAAGACTAAAAGCTTTATTTCATTTCCTAATGATAAAATATCGTAAGATTAGTAACTTTTCATAGCGTTGCTTTATAATATTACAAGCTTTGCTTAGTTTGGGGTCAGATGGTGTTGTGTGTGAATTGTCTACCAATATTTATTTATTTAATTATTTATAATAACAAAGTCATTTTTGACTCAAAGTTCGTAACTTACACAGCCAGTAACTTATGTGCCCAAGCACGGATTGATAATGCCTGGAGGAATAATTATAGTGACAGAATAAAGTTTCCTTCATGGGTGAGTGTAAAATCAAAAAATACGAATGTGTACCTAATAACAGAAATAGATATCTAGGTACCTGAATCTAATCTATCATCGGTTTCGTTTCATTTTACGCGGCAACACAAACACCCACAGATTTCTGAAACAATTTAGATTTCTAAATCTGTGCAAACACCCTTTTAAATTAGAATAGTATAATTTGGCTCTATTCTATTTATGTAACTCAACATTATAGCAGGTTTATAGACTACTTTACGTCACCAGGTGAACTCGAGGGGCACAACTATTCATTGAAACAATTCAGTAGCCCTAGCTCTAACGCACACATTCACGCGAGTGTACGAACCATATCTGCGTAGTTGTGTGAAGAGTAGGTAACTCCACAGCGGTGTTTGTATGGAATTTTAGTGGAGTGTCCGGGGCTCAGTGGCTTTTGACATTGACATCGCAATCTAAAACTACCAAATGCCTCCTATCGTCGTTTTTTCGAACCATTTTTTTATCTCGTCGGAAAACGGCTCATTGAAAAATTAAAAGAGAGGGAGGTGTGTTATCTGTGTTCAGAGGTGTGTAATCTGTGTTATAGTTGTTGACATGATCAATCAAACTGATCAAACATTCAAAACAAAACAAATACAAAGTAGGTACAAACTTGACAACTTGACAAATTCAAAACATGTGAACATCATGGATAGAACGTCGCCGAATTTCTTATTTATTTTAATCTCATTCGGAGATAGTTTTATTTAAATCTCTAGTCCGTTACGTGAATCATGATTATAACTCTGCAGACTCTAATATTCTTTCGGGAATCCTTACTGAACGCCTTAGGCCGTCTGGTGCGGCCATATTACAATAAGCTTTCTCTGGCGTTTGGCAGGACCGGGGAGGCTTCTGATGATGAAGAGTCCGATGAACAGGTGTTCGCAGAGTATGATGAAGAGAGGGGTGTGGTGTTTTACCCTCCGATGTATTTGCAGAGATACGCCGCAGTCAGCGACTGTCTGATGGATGAGCAGTGGAAGGGAAAGCTGACAAAGGTACAAACTTTTAGCAAACCCATTGATGCAAACCTAAAAAACTAGCGGGCCGTCCCGGCTTCGCTCGGATAGTAACCAAGATACCAACTGCAGTGCCACCTGCCGGGCTGTTTTGTGAATCTAAACCTGTGTAGACAAAACTAGCGATGCATAGCGTTGTTCAAATGAAGCTAGAGATCCTAGCTACCTAGCTTCCTTACACTAGCTTGCTATCATAGCTTGAAAAACTAGCCTCATTACTTACGCATTGGAGAGACAATGGTCATTCATCCAGGTCACTTGCGTACAGATATGTTTTTTTTTGTGGCATAGTTAAATATTTTGATGGGGCCTTTTCCGCACTTAGCCTTTCAATTGGGCCATTGTGCATGGTAATCATAGCTTGTGGTATGTTATAATTTAAAATATTTGTTTTCAAATTTAAAGAAAAAATCTCATTTTTTCACCCTTAGTATCATTTGTCATGGCTTGACACACTAGTATATTAAAATTGATGTAACTGTTAACATGCCCAGTTCCAGTAAGTGTGATTTCTTAGATATTTATTGATGTAAATCTATTACTTCTAGGTAGTGGACCTTGGGTACCATGATATGAGCTTCATCAATTACTTGAAAGAAGTCCCAGGTATCAAGTGCATCCTGGGAGTGGACTTGGAAAGCATTCCTCTTCGTTGCTCTATTGATCTTGTTGGTTGTGAAGATTATGTACCAAAGAGAGAAAACCCTTTAGAAGTTACTGTGAGTACTAATAAAGCAAAAAAATGAAACGGATTCTAACTTTCCACATTGTTTTCTATACTTTATGATAAAGACATGTAGTGAAGCAGAAAGAATATAATACAATAGGCCATTTTCTTATATCAACAATAAATTATGAAATTATATTACTTGGATAGTTTTCATCACGGAAAATGCAAATATAAAGTTATTTTCCCATGAAAACCTAAGGTTAATTTTATTTTTCAAAATTAAAATTGAGGTTTCATTATCTGTATGTCACGTGATTGAAAACGCCGACCGCCATGATGTGACGTCAATTTCACTAAAGCTCGTCGTCCGTCACTCGTTTTACAAACAACAAACTACTTACCTACCAGCGCTCATAGAAATTTAATATTTTTATTGAGTTTAATGTGTTTTGAAGCTTAAATTTAAAAGATTTAATATTTTAATACGTTAGTTTTACTTAATTAAAATGGACGTCGGTTTTGTAAAAGCCGAAAGTACTAATCTCCGAAAATAGATGCGGTAATGATTGCAAAGTTCTTTGCGTGTAATACCGACTTTTTTTCTGCCGAATGCAGAAATATCAAAACAGCTATGTAAGTATAATGTATTTAAATTACAACTTGTATTTAAAACTAAATAGTTTTATTGTGTATGAAAGTATCCTTACGTGTTTTGAGGTTATGTGTAAACAATAAGTAGGTATCGTAACTTTTCATCTTTTTTATAGGTCAGCCAGAGAAACGTATGGCGATGATGCTGTTGGGTATGTGCAGCTGAAAAGAGATCAGCAGACATGCGTTGTCAAATGCAAAATGTGTCCTGAACACAAAGTGCGTTCCAAGCCATACTCTTGCACACTTACTGTTGATGAACAGGAAGAAGAAATTAAAAGTGTAGTATGCCATGACTGTCCAGCATCTGAAGGTGGTTGTAAGCATGCTGTTGCTTTTTTTTAATGTGGTGTCATCGTCGGAGTGAAGAGCCACCTTGCACTGCTATTGAGTGCTATTGGAGGAAATCTACTTTATCTAAAGTTGGATCTTCTCTAAAATATTACTTGCTAAGGACATATTGAAGAAAAGAAAAGGAAGTAGTACTCAAACCCCAGAAGTAGCACCACATAAAAGTGTCGCAGAAATCTTTGTGACTGAATGTAAAAAGAAAAATAAGCTGATGCCAGCTGCTCAAACATGAGATTAACTATGCTGAAAAAAAAAAATTAATATGCTTTCTTTACATTATTTGATGTGCAAATTTAATGAAAGACTGGATTGTAATTCATTTTTAAATAATATCAGTAGTGTATTTAATGATATTAACTTAAGAAATGCTGAAAAAGAGACAAGGCACCAGCATCAAACAAGCTTTTGGTATGAGCTACGTTATGGAAGAGTTACAGCATCAAAATGCTACGAAGTGAGCAAATGCAAAACTGTGGATGGCTCCTTAGTAGCGGCTATTCTTGGAGCAAGGACTCCACTAACTTCAGCAATGAAAAGAGGGCAAAAATTAGAAGAAAAAGTAAGGAAAACAGTAGAAAAAAAATTGGGCCATAAGATTGAAAAATGTGGTCTTTCTATTTCAGAAACATATCCTATGATTGCAGGCTCACCTGATGGCATCTATAAAAAAAGTACTTTGGTAGAAATAAAGTGCCCAACAAGTGTAAAAACTTTAACAAATTATATTAAGGATGGTGCTGTGACCAAAAAATATATGGCACAAGTGCAAATGCAAATGTTCTGTGCAAAAGCAGAAAAAAGTTTTTTTTGTGTTGCGAGTAGTGATTTTGAGACTTCCAATGATGTCAGTATTGTAGAGGTGCAGTATGATAGAAAAGTAGTACAGGAACTTTTGGACAAAATTGTTCCTTTTTGGAAAAATAATATATATCCAATTTTGTATGAAAGTACCAAAATATAGAACTTGTAAGTATTTATGTGTATTGTTTTATTTTATATGCTTTAGCCCAAGGCTTCTACCACTAGCTACAGTACCTTGTCTTAGGATGAATCTTTATTACCTATGCCCCGGACCTCAAACCACACCTTAGATAAAATCCTCAAACTTATCTCCTCTATACTGAGTTTTAACCAAACTTGTTCATAGGATAAAGAGAAAAGAAGTAACAGACAGACTGCCAGAGTTACTTTTGCATTTCTAACTAGCTCATGCAAGTTACCAAAATCATGAAAAACCTAATATTTCTACTACATGGTTATATCAATTACATACTGTCCACTTTAATGTAATAAATAGCATATGTCAATATCTGGTTTGAACAGTTGGCTGGGATATTATGGGTATAAATAAAAGTTTAAAAAAATTGTATATGTATTTATTTAATAAGACTATCTTGTATGTTAATCAGAGCACATGCAGTAGTAATACATTCATCAAGAAGGTGAACTAAATTTATGTTAACCACAGAATGTGGTTTTAAAAAGCAAACTCCCGGATTCTTCGGATCACCCTTTCCACATGAATCCGGAGGCTTGCTATTTCTTTTGTCTGACGTACCTCAGCTTTTGACAGTTTGGAACCACTACCAACACTTGGGGGCCTTAATAAAGTTATGTTCTTTTTAGACAAATATGTTTCAATGTGCTTGAATCCTCTGTCAGCTAAGACACATGTGTTTGATGGGAGAGTATCTAAAAATTTGGAGTGTTCGAATAAATGTACATCTGTTACTCTTCCGCCATATCCTGCAGATATAAAACTTATTAATCCATCTGGAGTACAAGCAACCAAATATTTTATTGTGTTGGCCTTCTTATACTCGGACCAAGTCAGTGCTTGGTGGACTGCATTAGTGGGTTTCTGTATTTCTATCTCCAAACAATCTATTATACAACTTACTTTATTATATCTATGTCTAAATGCTATTGGTAAATTTAATTTTATTGACTCCGTTGTAAACGATCTAATAAAAGGTAACATTACTTTACTGATTGGTATTATGTTGGTTGAAAAAAGTTTACTTGCTTGTGATAGTGACAAACCAAAATCATCAGATATTTGTGAAAATGAGCTATTTAGCCTAATTTTGTCAAACACAACAAAATATTTGCCTCAGAAATGTTTGTCTGTGTTTGTATGATATTTAGTAAAAAATAAAGTTCCTTAGGGATACCAATATAGAGTCTAGGCTTTTTCTTTATTTTTAAGATTGTGTTTTCTAAGTTCGTTTTCTTGTCCCTCTGAATTTCTTCAGGCAAACTACTGTCAGATGTTGTGACTTTTATTGGAGAGAAGTCTTGACTCGTTGATCCAGATACTGATGGAGTAAATGATATCTCACTATCAGACTGGTCTTCGAACAAGGTAGACAATTTCCTTTTTGCTGGTCTTGTGATACCTGATGTACTTGGTACATCTATAGTGCTCATTTTAATGAGTGGTGAAGTGGCAACTGAGGTGCTTAACTTTATTGGAGATGTAGTGCTGTGCCGCACTTTTAAATTTATTTGTGTTGCTTTGCTTCTATAATGGGCAGATAAATTCACTTGGACAGCTTTGTATTCCATAACTGGCATTATCTGTACTTGAACTTCTTTATCTGCCTTGTGTGAAATATTTTCATCTTCCTCCACTTCCACAACATCTGAAAACAATAGATAAGAATCTGTAGAGCAGCCTTTCCATTGTAATAATTTAAAGTAATGCGATGGTGAGTGATCATCATTAAACTTAAGTTGAGTTAATAAAGTGGGCTGTATGGTTATTTATTAAAGCACTCTCTTCTCTGTTTTGACTGGGATTACCTCTTGTATGACATGATGTAAATGGTGTTTGGCTGAGATTCACAACCTCTCTATGACACGATGTAAATGGTAGGATTTCAGTTAGAAACAAAATTTCCTTTAGGTTTAAATATATTTTATCATTTTAGCACCATCAAAGCTTGGTAAATAAAATATACTTACGTGATGTTGATGAACCAGGTTGTACACTTGTTGAAGAGCTCTCTGCTTCCTGGCCAGGACTCACAATGGGTATATTATTAAACTTAGATGGTATAATGCCAGGTTTCATTCTGATTTTCTTTACTGAGCCCATTATTTTATATTGCATATAATTTTCCATGTCTTGCTCTAGCTAAAACAAATGTTAATAATTATTGTAGGTTATTTAGCTAAGCAGAGCAATGATACCGAGCTATGTAGTAAAAATAACCTCAAAGTCTCGTTTACATAGTAAAAAAGAGAGTAATATCGTAATTTAAATAAAATCAATAAAAAAGCTTATGTACTTACGTCAAAGTGATCCTCACAAAGATATAAATGAGATTTCTTAGAATATTTTACAGGATCTCGTCCATGAGTTCCAACCAAACATTTCTCATAGAAACGTCGGTCGGCACATTAATAAATAACTTTTCTGGAGTCTTCAACGTAGAATTTTACAATTCAACGCTACACACCAACGATATGGGCTATAAAACTCATTTTTACTTGAAATTAAATTATATTAAATCACTACAAGAGTACAAGACAAACTGGCATTTTGACATTTCTTCATTTTAGTTTATATGACGTCAGTCGCCGCCACCATCATGGCGGTCGGTGTTTTGGCGCGTATATTTTAAGTCAAATTTTTGATATATTTTTTTAACATTTAGCAGGTATATTTTGCAGAAATAAAAATAATCCTTGATTATCTGATATATATGAGCATTTTAAAAAATATTTGAAAAAATAGGAGAATAGCCAATTACCTCTCGTTGCACTGATGGTGGAACATAGTGGACATTAAATATTTTTGTGTTAAGTGCAGTTTTTGTGAAATACTATTTTTACTGAAAAACAATGAAATGCTGAATTTACATATTTCATATGCAGGCAGCGTGGGTATCACCGTCTTGTTGATAGAAAATGAGACATACCTATCTCTTTTTGTGGTCTAAAATTAGAATGACTGCTATTTAAAAAGTGAAATCTATGACTTGGTATTTTTAACTGTAAATATTAGTTATGTAATTATGTATATCAGTAGTACCTACTTTTTTACCATCCTACGGTTGCCTGGAAGAAATTGCTCTTAGCGATAAGGTCACCAATTGCTACTTTTTTCTATGTTTTTGTTCTGTGTTATTGTTATTTTTCTTTATAATTTAAGTGCAATAAAGAGTTTATCTATCTATCTATCTATCTACCTACTCAGCAATTTGGATATGTAGTTACAAAAAAATTATTACATATTTTAGTATGTATTTGATGGAAATAAAACACAAATATTTTGGGAAATATTTTTTTCATCAATTGATATGTCTATACTATATATCAACATAAAATTGCAATCACCATAGTTTACAATAACAATACAATGTGTGAGATTATAATATCATGGTCGGTTAGGTTACATTATAATAATACAACGGCGATTTATTTGATGGTTTTTAATATTCTTTTATTACCTTTACTTGTAACTAATTATGTATGCAAGAAAATCTTGAAATCTTAATTTGACCCACTTTCTGGTCTTCGATTAGGATGAAATTTTGCACACGCTCTGAGTTCTGATGACAATACATTACTAGCTAAGAAACGTCATTACAAATCCAATATGGCGGCTTCACCAAGATGACTGGCTGTTTGAAATCCACCCCAAGAATGGGTATCAAATGAAAGGGTTTGCTGTCAGGAATATGAAAAAAATAGTCACGTGACTTAAATCCAATATGGTGGATGTCCAAGATGGTTTTTAGTAATATTTTCACTTGATGAGTTGGTATAACCAGCACTGAACCCATATGGGTTCCCTGTTCCCATTTAACGGGTTTAATGCAGTTTCAGACATATGGAGTATGTTTTTATCAGTTTTTAACAAGTTCAAAAATAAAACTCTTAAAAACATGTGCTATAGCTCATTTGATACGGAATGACACCTAGAAAAATGTTTTTTAGGGTTTTATTAGCCTATAAGAAATTGCGATAATTATTAACAGAATAAGATGTGAGTGACAATTGCACTTGTTTTTCAGCTGTTCAAAGGAAATGCAGCAGACCCAGACTACAGACTCATTGGATGTGATGCTGTGATTGCTATAGAGATGATAGAACACATGCTTCCTCATGACCTGGATCGACTCATTCATACTGTGTTTGGTTTCATAAAACCCTGGATTGCTATATTCACTACACCTAACGGAGATTTCAATAGTCTTTTTAAAAATTTGGAGAAAAATGGCCTTAGGCGTTTAGATCATTTCTTTGAATGGAGCCAAGATCAGTTTCATGATTGGTAATTTGAAAAACTATTTCCTCTATTCTGTAAAATTAAAGCACAAATTGTAAAATACCCTATTGTTGACTAAGCCCATGGATTATCTATTTTATCTCCCTGGGCTTCTGAAAGGTCATGATTTCATTTTTATACATTTTTGTCAAGATCATAATTGTACTAAATACATTGAAAATACATAGATTAATAACGCCTTGATCGATCTTGAGTCTTCTCACGGCGGTTGTAACGCTGCCGAAACGCGAGGCATTTAAACAATTAATAAGCCCTGTAGGTAGGGTAGGTACTATGAGTATTTAAACATTAGATTGATAATCTACAAACAAACACTTCTTTATTTTTTTTAAATAAAGAGTTGACGAGATGAACAGGACATGAGCCTGATGGTAAGCAACATGCCTGCCACAGCACAGTGACACGCAGCTATTGGAACATGACAAGTCCAAATCATTACCTAGCACTGCACTGCACTCATCACCCAGAGATATAAGATGTTATATCTCTAAGCCCAGTTATTTCTCTGAAAACATTGCTCTTCAAACCGAAACATACTAATATTTGGACATTACTGCTTGGCGGTAGAATAACTGGCAAAGGTGTGGTACTTCCCCAGGTGGACTCTGCCAAGAGTCTTACCGCTAGGTACTCAGTGAGGGTTCATCTTAAAGTGAGGCAAAAAACAGATTGATGTTGGCGTAAGTATTAGGTACTGAAGTTCGCCAAACAAAACTAATGTCTTGGAGTACCTATGTACAGTGAAAGACCATACAAACCATCATAATATTTTTAATTGTCGGAGACGTATTTACCTTGACAACTGATGGTAGTTTCGAACGAACTGAGCGAATATGGCTCAGTATCATTTGCCTCACTTCTCTTGCGCAGCTGACCCGGTTTCTAGGCATTATAATTCTTTGTTGATTTCATATTATGTAGCGTCATTACTAGTAACTTCCAAACGTGAAGTATATATATAACAGAGCCGCCCTTCTACCGCCTAACTAAATCTGACATGGCTTTGCTATTGCTGTCTGTATCTAACCGAGTGAAAAGAAAAGAGAGGGCGACATCATAGCTAAGACAGTTTTTGTTAGGCGGTAGACCCCCGGTTTTGTTTGCTATAGACTAAGCTGAAATAGACTATAAAGATATTATTCCATTTGACTCGCTCAAAATAGACTATAAAGATATTATTCCATTTGACTCGCTCAAAATATGTCTACAATGATGTCTCAATATCTCTTTCTTTGCCCGGGAATATAAATCTGGGAATATAAAATGGCTATCATGTGTGTAACGAAACCTTTTCACACTACAGGTGCAGTAATATAGTAGTCAGATACCCTCAGTACACAGTTTCTTGCAAGGGCATCGGCCCTGGACCATTAGGTACCCAGCATCTCGGCTGCTGCAGTCAGATGGCAGTGTTTGTGTCCAAGGAGTATAACAAGCAACAGGACCTGAATCTCAACAGCTTGGCCCTAGTTTCAGGTAGGGTTGATCAAATGTTATTATAATAAGAATATTTTCTTTGCTTGATTAACAAGTAGGTAATTTGTTTGCTTATCAATTACGGTGTAATTGGATTAACAGAATTTTAGAACACAGATTACAGTGGGTAGTCCTTGTTTGCACCTATTTTTTAACTTAAATATGCTGAGTTCAATGTTGAATAATAATATAAAAATTGGAACTCGCCAATTTTTATATTATTATTCATCATTGAATACTACTTTAAAATTTGTTGATTCTACGCAAATCTTGAATAAAAAATATGATTATTGTTACAGATAGTCCAAGTCCTCACAGTATAAGCAACCTAATTAGCAGCTGGGAATCTCCCGACATTCCTACTGAGACTAACGTTATTGAACCACCTAAAAAGTAAGTAGAAGAAACATTAATTAACAACATAACAATATTTCCAACAATTTACTTGCTTAATTTTGAAAGATTTACAAAGGGATAAAAATGTTTCGTTTATCTACATGAACCATGTTCCAACAAAAAATATTTGATTTGTATTGCCAATCAAATTATCAATATTACCTGATCAAACAAACCACTTGCACCTATAGTCTGTAACTTCCAAACTCAATCCAGAACTACCCTAATATAATTTGACTCTGAACTTTTTACGAATTACGACAATCGTGTTCTATGTATTTTGAACAGTAATTCCTTAATAGACTATTTTCACTATAGAGTATGATGAAGCCTTATATGGAGTCAAATTTAGCAAACATTTAAATATATGTGGACATTTTACACACATTCTATAAATAGGCAAAGCTTTTATTGTGGGAACCTGATATACGTAATATTTAAATGTAAATATATTCTGACGATAAATAAAAGCACCCAGGTCAGGATAAACATCTATATCATACAAATGATTTTCCTGGTTACGAGTCGAACACACAGTCTATGGGACCGTGAACTGACTCACCACCGACTAAGCTACGCGTGGGCACTGGGCAATCAGTTCAGCCAGAGTTAGCCTACCTCATCCTCCCCTTAAACATTCTTATTTCCTTTTTACCCAGCTTGTCTCCGTCCTCATGTCCTTTCAGTGCGGATTCCTACTTCGATCTTCAGTCCGCAATACAATCTAGCATTACTCTTGTCCTGAGTACATCGTCCAGTTCTCAAGACACAGTCCTTTACCAAGACCAAATGTCTCAGTGCAACCTTGACGTGGAGTGTGAAAGGGGTTTCATGATGTTTGACTATGAGCAAATGTGCTTCGATATCCTCCGACCTCGAAGAAAAATGAATAATCATCGAATTTATCAAATCGAGGATGTCTATAACAGGTTTGAATGAGTACCATGTGCAGTGGTTTAAAAACTAGAATGATTTTGTCTTTGAATTTGTTTAAGTATGGCCAATCACGCGTTATCGCGTGGTAAATATTTACATGTTATATAACCTGCTTAGACAACTTCAAAACTGAAGACAGTCAAACAGTACAATAGCAAAAAGTACAATACAAAGTAATTTAACAGTTCGGCCATCTCATCAAATCTAGCTTTCCAGGTTGTCAATAAACGTGTTAAAACGCGTTATAATTACTATTATGGTATTAAGTATAGGGTCTATACTACGGACAGGATTGTCATACAGTCGAAAGTTAACAGAGTATAAAGGCCTTTTTAAATATTATTTTTTAATTGCTTATCCTTACACGGATCCACGTATCAAATTAGCCAGCGTTATCAGACCACACTGACCTGTACCTACATATACTACAGTAAAAATTAATTATTTTTTCTACAGAGTTAACAAGGAAGAATGACGTAAACGTGAATTATTCCCTCAGTAATGGTCTACCAAAGACACTAATGATAATATATGTATTTCAGATTAAATTGTACCACAATGGAGGTAAAAAAATTCTCGAAAACAACTCTTAATTTGATGGCAAAGAACAAATTGGACACCTTAGTCCACACTAGAGAAGTGGTGGATGAAATAAGACATCTTACAAAAATGCTGAATTTCAACAAGGAGCTGAACAATCAATTAGAGAATGGTTTTCATACTTGGTACAACATAAATTGGGGCGAAAATGCACCCTACTGGAACCAGTACTATAAAATTGTTAAAGCATACAACTATCCCTTTGAAGTAAGTACATTCTATTCTTTTGACTAAATACTTTTGGCGCGTTAGGGAAAATGGATGACAGTAAATTTATACCTGCAAACACCGTAACGGGAAAGCGGCACTCTGTAATTAGCTAGTCTACATTTTAGTAAACATTGTAACGAACTTTAAGTTAATAGTTCTTGCGTTGAATATAGTTTATTGCCCGTGTTACTACCCGTCTTGCTACCAGGAGTAACACGGGCAATTATTTTTGCCCGTGTTACTACCAACAGATACCACTACCAGTAGTACGACGGGTAATTTATATTTGCCCGCCGTACAACTACAGCCATTTTCACAACCGTTAAACGCTACTGGACCTGTTGGTAGTAACACGGTGAATAATTGAAAATAATTGTACGTGTTACTACTGGTAGTAAGACGGGTAGTAACTTGGGCAATAAACCGAAGATATATAGATATATCTATTCTATCGTTAATGTTACACTTCTTAGTAGGTACGAGGAATACAGAGAAGAAGTATTAACTTATAGCTCTCTATCTACCCCTGCGATGAGCGATGGATGGCTTTGAATTTAGGGTTGCGGATGGAGGTTTGGTAATTCAAATAGCAAACTTCTCCAACTAGTAGGTTTTTTGGTCGATGTTTTTTTTATCGCTATAGTAGGTATGTGGTAAATTTAAAAATAAATATGAAAAAGTTTGTGTGTGTGTACTTATGTACATACGCACGCAATTTAATTTTTATTTATTTTAGTTTAACGAATTCAAATGTCGGTGTGCACTTTCTCTCTGAAGAGGCTTCATGTTGTTTTTTGACTTTTGGTGTCTACGCCCATCGTTAAAATTCACTAACATCATTTTTTCCAAGAGCGCCAGAAGATATAACTTAAAAAATATGTCTCGGTGAAGATAGAACCTAACTCTCCCTTTTGGAAAAGAGTTCTGGATGAACATTGTGTCCAGAGACCAGGATGTCATAGCCGAACCGTACTTGGATATTGATATCTAATTTATTTTTTCCAGGTGAAGTCTGATGAATGTCGCATATTAGATTTGATATCAGATGAAATAAACAGGCTGATAGACTCACAGCTCGATGAAGATTTTTCCTTCGAAGCCTGTAAACTTGAAATACCAATAGAACTTTTGATGCGTGTGGTGGAACATATCACTGACGACGTGGAAAAAGTCAAGTAAGTTATGTTAATTATTTTTTCTTAACGATTCAGATATTCTGAAAAATTGTTTTGAGCTGTTGTGACTTTTCACATCACTATTAACGTTAACTGCACTGAAATATCGAGCGCAAAAATTCACCTGATACCTACGGCAAATATCCCGTAATTAATAATATTGTGGTCTGTTAGTTTAAATAATCGAAGCTTAAAGAAATCGCCCCACCCGTTTGAGCTCTACGGTGCCACAGGCAGACACACACACAGATAGACAGACATCGACGTCAAACTTATAACACCTATTTTTTGGTCGGGGGTTAATAAAACAGTCGCCTGTAGGTTCGCGCACGCGCGGGATCGGTTGGAAACCGCTCCATGAGTTCTTAGCCTAAGTGTGTATATCTTACACACGCACGGTGTGCGGGCACACCCACAAATTTAATAATAGTGTGGTTTCGTACGATTAAAATATAAACCAAGCATGCCTCCTTTTTAGAATTACAATAATGTTTAAGTAAATTAATGTACTTAAGTACTTAGACGAGTTTGTGTTAATTGGTCTCATAGAAATACCTTCTATTCAAGAAGTTGGGGTCTAACATTACCTCAGCCATGGTCCGAGGGGGGGGGGGTCACAGGGGACATGACCCCCCCAAAATCGTATAAGTTAAACAAAAAATCTAAGGAAACAAAAAATATCTAATAGTACATAGACTATTTTTTAACGCGGGAAAACAACTAGAACGGGAACTAGGCGGGTAAAATCTTGGGGCGCTACTACTAAAGTATTTTTTGCGCGATTTATTGTATTTCTACTTGTGACCAAAAAACCTGAGGCTGCGTACTGGTGACCCCCTCCAAAATTCGAGGCTGGGACCGCGCCTGACCTCAGCCCTATACATTTGAGTCCTTAGGCTCAAAATTTTAGTCACATATTTGTATTCGCATATACATCGTTTGATTTACCTCCTGGCTTAATAGTTAACAGTAAATCTTTGCGGGGCATCGTAGGCCGCGGGTTTGATTCCCACTCAAAATAAAATATTTGTGTGATTAATACTGAGTGTTTCTATGATAGTATGTATTTACACTTGAGTGTTATATCAGTTATCACATTTCCATAGTACTATCCATAGGCTTTCCTTAGGTTGGGACTAGTTCGTGTTGTGTGAAGATTGTCTGTTTATTTAGTTTATTTGGAGCAAGGTTACATAAAACCCATTTAATCTCCGTTTAAAGTCTATGTAAGTCTAAAAGTAAGTCCATGTAAAGGGTACATTATTACATAATTAATTTCAGGGACCTTCTAGAGTGGAATGGCTATGAAGTGCTGGGCAACTTTGTAATTCATTCACGAATTCTCACAGACTATTCGTCGGCGGGCACACAAGAGGAGGTTTCTCCGGAGGCTACTGATATACTCTCTGATGTAATCACCTTTTAATACAACTCGTAAACTTAAGCGCAGGAACCAATTTACATACCTATTAGGTATATCTATTAACGTCTTATATAAACGCTAGTAAATATATGTTAAATATATTTTTTACGAAATATTTCACTCTATTGTATAGTTCTTTATCATCGATCGTGATTGAGATCAAATATGAACTCATGCGCAATAAAATAAAAAAGACAGTTTTCATACATTTGCTAGCGTTGGCGTAAGTAACGGAAACGTTAGTAGGTACGTATACTTCGCAAATTGCTTGCTCGTTGTAATTTACTGGCGTCCACTGTCCACTCCCAAAATATTATTAACGACGATGCCAATCGCACAAACTTCAGTCAGCCAAGTTATAACTGTTCATATACGCGCTAACTCTGCATACCTAACTAGTAAGTTAACATTGATTATTTCCAGCCTACGTACGTCAGTAAAGATGCAGGTTCGCGCTGAGACCGCGACAGGTGGCCGCGACCTGCGACACGCCTGTCTGAACTGGCGTCTATACAATTCTATAATGTCAAGTGCCTGTCGCAGCTCCGGTCGCGGTCTCGGTCTCGTGTCGCGGTCGCGGAGTGAACCGCCACCTTTAAGCCTTAACAGTGTCATATTTTTGTAGAAATAAGTATAATAGGCTAAGAAAATTGTAATGTTTCGTTTCCAAAGTCTATATTAAAGTTTTAATGCTAAATTCGTTTTTGGAAAATAACCTAGTCATCATCCTAATGTGTGACGCTTAAATAGATCAATAATAATCAGGAATAAATAAAAAAAATTTTTCGTTTCAACATGACTTCCACTAAATAAGAATCCTTTCGGGGTTGATTATTTCGAGCTCTACTGAATTATGCCCGGACTCCACCAAAGCGGAGATGGGCGGAAATGTTGGAAGCGGAGACGAGAACACCTGTTTTTCAACAAAGGTGTATCAACCAAAGCTGAGTAGAGCTGTCCAATGACTGAATTGCAGTTTACTTCGATCTGATACGAAAGACAGACACGGGGCCGAGGGAGCTAGTGGCGCCGCTCCGCGCTCCCTATTTTATACACGCCGTTCACATCTCTTCTCCGCTACTTTCAGTCGGCCGTCACTAGCGTCCGCACACAGCTCCGCTACAGGTCTAGTCAGTACACATCTGTCGGCTTTGATGGATACATCTTTATTGAAAAACAGATCTTCTCGTCTCCGCTTCGAACATCTCCGCCCATCTCCACTTTGGTGGAGAGTCCGGACATAATTCAGTAGAGCTCGAAATACGCAACCAACTTGCGAGGGATATCTCTCTACGCTAGCTCGATTGTTCAAAAGAAAAATGATAAATATCTACTCTGCGGTATCCATATAAGCTGAGTGGAGACGAAAACTGTGAATAAATAATAATTTGTCTTGGTTTTATAAAACAGCTCCTCTCCTCTCGTTTCGTTTCCGCTTTGGTAGAGTCTGGGCCTTAGAAAACTTTCCGTAGAGCAAAGCCAGAGCATAAGCGCAGTGCAGTTAAACCAGTTCTACAATAAGCTTAACCAAAAGTTACGGCTGGTCTAGTCGGGAGAACGGCGCCTGCTGACCCGGAGACCCCGGGTTCAAACCCTACACGCACCATTGTCTTGTGGTCATGAGGGTAATGCCGCTGAATTGAAACGGTGAAGGAAAACATCGTGAGGAAACCGACATGTACCTAGAACCTTCCGAAGTCATGTCATCCACCAACCCGCACTGAGCCGGCGTGGTGGATTATGGCCTTAACTCTCTCCTTGCGAGAGAAGGCCCGAGTCCCAGCAGTGGAAACATTTTGTGGGCTGTTGATGATTGATGGGCAATATGCTTAGAACGACATGCATACATACAGACATACATACATTTAGGTATGACATTAATTTGAACTTAGGGCACGTAACGTCAAGAGAGTACTGAATTTTAATTATTGATTTATATTTACAGTGGGATTCTACCTCTCTCTCAGATGGAAGTACCCCTGTACCGGATATTCATGGTTTGAAAACTATTCTCACGTATTTTATTTCTCATTAGGTACATTCAGAATGTTCAGAAATTCGTACTCGTACTCTTGTTGATTCCAATATTATTATTACGTAGCTAAAGGGTACTTATCGCTGTATTCAAAGCCATTTCCTTATATACTACATTTGTCACGTACATACGTGCTCCTACAAATTTATTCGAAGCGTACGCGATCCAAAACAGTTTTAATACCCTTCAAATACAGTCAAACCACTGGGAAGTTATAAACAATGTCGAAGTTAGTAACCTTGATCGAACTCGGAGATAAGAGTCTGGTCTGGATAAGTCAAAGTGTGGCTAAATTATAATTACGAGTAGGTCAGTGAGGTTATGCTACGGCTGATCTATTATTCTAGAGTCTAGCCGATCCGGAGCACCTGGTTCGAAACCTATGTGCACCACTATCTTTTCGAAGTCATTTGCTTAATGCTCCTAACTTAAAAACGGCAAAAGAAAAACATCGTGAGAAAACCGAAATTTTCCAAGAATCTTTCGAGGTTATGCGTACTTAATCCTTCAAATCGGACTGGGCTACCGTGGTGGATTATGGCCTTGACTATCTTTGGAAGAAGAGGCCTCGACTCCCAGCTGTGAGAACATTTAATAGGCTGCTTATACTTACTACAGCGAGGTTAATGAAGCAGATTGTTATATTTTGTATGGACGGCGTTAACTACTACCACAGTCGTTCAACGAAGCCGTCTAAAGAAAATCTTACACATTATTTTTTTGCCTATTTGACAAAGGTAATTTTCCTTGGTCAATAACAATTTGCTTCATTTGTAATGTACCAAGGAACGACGGGTGAGGTCGTCAGTGTACTAACATTCATCCTCCAGCTCGCTGTCTCAGACGCGCTCTAGACCAGAAGGTGCGGAGACTCCGGTCGATGCTCACTGCAGACGAAGACATCACTACGGAACTAGACCGAGTAGTTTGCAGACTTATGAAACTTGCTCTTCGCACTAGTACAGGCAAGCGACTTTCGACTCTATACTAGGTTCGCACTTGACCACCATCTCGCCTGATATTAAGCGATGATGCGACCTACGATGGATTTTATTCTAAACGTACTTCTCTATATTATAAGAATAAAAGCGAAAGATCACTCATCACGAAATCTCAGAAACTACAAATGTTAGGAGTCTGAAATATTGCATTTAGGTGCCTTTTAGCACGTAGGTGCTCGTTAAGACGAGGTTTTGAGAAATTCAACCCCTAAGAGGGTGAAGCAAGAGATGAAAGGCTGTATGAAGATTCCGTTATTTTCAAAGTTATAAGCATGAAATCCATTGAATCGATTTTAATGAAATTAGTTACACAGATAGACTAGATCCCAAGAAAGGACATATACCACTTTTTATTATGAAAAAATACACTTTAAGGGGGTTGAAATGGGGGATGAGAGTTTATTTGGAGGTTCGTAATTTTTGAAGATAAAACTATGAAACTTCTTATCTAGATACTTGACGCGAAGCAAATAAATGTTTGTCCTAGCAATTGTATAAATTAGAACTATACGGGGATGAAATAGGGGTCGAAATGGGCGATAAAAGTTTATTTGGATGTTCGTAATTGTTGAAGATACATTCATGAAATTTTCCAACTAGACACTTGAAATCCATACTATTATATTGTAAATATGAGAGTAAATCTGTGTGTTTAACACCTAAACGTAGAAAGGTATTAGTTTCACCTACCTATAGCTTCGTTAGTGCATCTCTGTCATTGTTAGCAACATGGGCGCCGCCAGAATTATTTTCAGGGAGGTGCATCCGCATTTACACACACCTATTAGCCAATATAGGTATGTACCTACCTATAACTAAGTATGTTCTTGACTGACACGGGAGATGCAAGCCCCCCCCCTTCTTTGTACTCCCTTGCCGGCGTCCATGGAAAGCGATGGCTTAGCATAATTGCTTTATCGAGTCAATCTCTATCATTTAAGATTTGAAAATTGCAAAATATAGCGGGACCTGAGTGAGCTTTTTTACACCCCACCCCTTTATAATTCACGTACCTAAATAGATTGAACACATGATATTGTGGGTTATCCCTAAGAGATAGGTAGGTATGCATGTACCACCGCAGATTGTTTTGTAGACTTAAGGGGTACAGAACTGTAGTAGATTATTTTTAACCCCCGACCAAAAAACATAAAGCTTACAATAATACTTATTAGAATGCTATACTTAGGTATATACCTATATTACTTACCCTACAGCACCACTGTCAAGAATCTGGGTATTACTATAGATCGTTGTTTGAGCTGGGGTCTGCAGATTCAAGCTACTAGTAAAAAATTGTATGCCGCGGCAGGGGCATTGATGAAACTACGTAACTTTCTTCCAACACCTACCAAAATTGCGCTTGTCCAATCCCTCCTACTTCCTATCCTTGACTATGCTGACATTTGTTACCTGGATCTCACAGAGGAACAGTTAAACAAGCATGAGCGCCTTCAAAATTTCTGCATAAGGTTTATTTTTGGTCTGCTATTTTTGGTTTGATATATGACCACGTTTCTCAATTTCGCACTAAGCTCAAGTGGCTTCCTATCCGCCTTCGCAGAAATGCTCACATTCTGTCATTTTTGTATACCATTCTGTTTAATCCTGCCTCCTCGACGTACCGTAAGAAGCGTTTTACCTATTATCATGAAATTTCACGTCCCTATCCTCTGAGAGCGGCAGTGGCGCTTAACCTTGTCACTCCATCACACAGAGCATCTTTTTATGAAGATTCTTTTTCCGTCAAGGCTGTTCGCTTGTGGAATGCTTTACCGGCTTCTATAAGACAGTCGCAGTCTTTAAACGTGTTTAAGAGCAATGTAAAGAAATTTTACTTATCATAATGCACGGCTGTCGTAACTAATGCAGTTCTCCAGTGCTACGAGGGTCAAACTGAAAGTTCTTAGAAAATCAAAAACTGATTACATTAGCCAGTTATTAGTTTTATTATATCTTTTCAAAATATTGTCCATTCACGTCAATACACCGCTGCATGCGATGGAACCACTGGGAAAAGCACTTTGCCCACTCGTCCTTAGGGGTCTCTTCAATGGCATCGCGATACGCAGCCACCGCTTCTTCAGCATTCATAAACCGCTTTCCTTTAAGTTTTCTTTAATTTTGAAAATAAATAAAATCACAAGGCGCGAGGTCGGGGCTATACGGCGGGTGACCCAGTAATTCAACGTTTGATGTCGCCAAATAGTCGATCGTTCGCTTGGCGGTGTGCGATGAGGCGTTGTCGTGGTGAAGGAGGATCCTACTGCGAGGTCGTTTCTCTCGAACTTTTCCAAGACAAGTGGCAAACAATTGGTAGTGTACCATTCTGCAGAAACTGTTTTTGATCCTCTAACACAATTGTTGCGAAATGACCTATCCTTCCAAAGAACGAGGCCACCATTTTTTCCCCCGCACTTCGATCTCTCTTCACTTTAGTTGGCAACTCCTCGAAAGGAAACACCCACTGAGCAGATTGTCTTTTGGTTTCAGGATCATAACAGTAAATCCAGCTTTCGTCACCTGTTAGTATGTCGAACACAGCATTTGAGTCACCTCCGTTTAAATCTTTCAATCCTTTTACGGCACCAATCCACACGATGGAGTTTTTGAGCCTCAGTCAAATTATGAGGTATCCACCGGGCGCAAAGCTTCCTGACCGCTAAATGTTCGTGTAGGATTTTGTGCACTTGACTCATACCGATGCCTAAGTTTGTCCGAATCTGCTGATAGGTCACTCTTTTGTCAGTCTCTATCATACGCCGCACAACACAGATGTTATCTTCAGTCGTCGCCGTAGAAGGCCGTCCCTCACGTAAATCATCAGTGAGATTAGTGCGACCACGTTTTACTCATTAAACCAGTTGTAAAAAGTCGCACGAGATGGGGCTTCATCGTGAAAGGCCAATCGTAGTCTATCATAACTTTCTTGTTGACTTAAATGACATCGAAAGTCATAAAAAAATCATTGCTCGAAAATTTTCTCGTGTTAAATTCATGTTGACGTGACACAGACAATTTTCAATTTGCCGCCAAATCGTAAAACAAATGACAAATGAATGAAGTATATACTCAGTAATATTGGCAAAGAGTTCTATTTTCAAATTTAGAATTATTTTTTTATTATATTGTTTATAAGTGGCCAGTTCTAAGCACTTTCAGTTTGACCCTCGTATTTCTTGTCACTTTTTTTTGTTATGTTACTAATTAGACATGATTTTGTATTCGGGGTTGTAGGTTTTTTTAAAGTAGTGGTTGTATTTAAGTGATATGTTCCTAATTAATATAGGCTGTATTTACCTATGTATTAGGCTCACTTTTATTTATTGTAGGTATTTTGGATGATTGTGTATATTATGTATTAATTTGTTTTATATTGTAGTATTTAATTACTTAGTAGTATTAGGAAAAGTGTCACCTCGCTTCGCCTAACCATGTTAGTAGGCGAATTTCCTTTAAGCTGGTTGCCTGGAAGAGATTGCTCTAAGCAATAAGGCCGCCATTTGTGGTGCTAGTTCAAAAGTGTTCTACTGTAATATTTCTGTTTTTTGTGTCACAATAAAGAGTTATCTATCTATCTACATTATGACAAATTTCAAATCCAAGATGGCCCGCACCACAAAATGGAGAATTACAATTCTTTTTTCACTACTCCCCTCAATATGGGTAGGTATCTAATGAAAGGGCTTGACCAGTAGAATATTGTACAAATTACAAATTCGAGATAGTCTGGGGCTAATTGTTATTTTTTTACTTTGTCCTAGTGATCTATCTCGTAGGGTTCTGCCAGAGTTTGCAATGTAAGCGCAAAAAATGTGTAAAATGATGCATGCCATCACATTAGAAACCTTTAAAATTATAAATGTTTTGCTACTATTTTAGGCATGTATTATACTTATAAACTGTCCACTTGAATCACTCTATCGACTAAAAAACCGCATTAAAATAATATGTAGAACAAAGTCTCTTCCCGTTGTCTGTCTATCCATAAATAGGCTTAGATTTTAAAAACTACCGAACACATTTTGATGCAGTTTTTTAATAGATAGACTAATTCAAGAAAAAGGTTTATAAGTAAGTGTACCTAATACATGCATAAAATAGTACCACAACATTGATAATTACAAAGGTTAATGTGATGCCATCAGTTTACAATTTTTTTGCGCTTTCATTGCAAACGCTGGCTGAACCCTACGAGATAGATCAAAATAAAGTACCTACTGCAGTATTATACCCCTTAAAAAGGTCAACAAACAAGGCCACGACAGTCACATTTATAAAGCGTCGTCGTGGCAGCGTCACTAACATATTTTTTCATTGGTCAGCCGTTCTTAATAGTTGATACGGCGTTGTGAAGGTTTTTGGTACCTATGTCCATAATAATATTTTTTTTCTACAGGAGAATTAGCACATGCCTAGTCATAATACAATTTGCCAATGTTTTGCTTACAAATGTTACCTTTGAAAGGGCGCGGTACTCCTCCGCCAACGAGATGGATGCAATGCAAGTTACTTGACTTATTGACGTTAACGGAGAAAACCATAGAACGAAGAAAAAAACACTTTATTGAAAGTTATCCCCTGAAAGCTATCAACTGTGGTTAGTTTTTAAGAAAACTATTTGTAGCTTGGGCAATAATTATTAAACACCTTAACACAGATTAACACTTTTTGTGTCGCTTCAGTGGAGAAGTCACACGAAATGATTGCGTTGGAGAAAATTAAAGAAGATAACACAGCGTTAGTGCATTTTGTCAATTTTGTTGACTGTACCTGGCAGATATGATTACTAATCATACTTATATTTCGTTACAGAATGAAGATTGTTGATAAATATAAACATTTAGTCAACCAGACAGGTACCTAACTATTTCGTAGTTGAGATTTTTCTAAGTGACTTTCTAGGAAACGAATTGTTGTTTCTCAGAATTCTTGTTTTTGATGAATTAATTTATATTTTAGAAGATATGAATACCGAATACAAATAT
Source organism: Ectropis grisescens (assembly GCA_017562165.1). Classification (NCBI taxonomy): domain Eukaryota; kingdom Metazoa; phylum Arthropoda; class Insecta; order Lepidoptera; family Geometridae; genus Ectropis; species Ectropis grisescens. The sequence goes on along the minus strand of CM029781.1, from coordinate 8,664,496 downwards.
CTAGATTTTGAACTTGAAGATGAAATCACCATCGAAAGCACAGAGTTTGCGAAAGGTATAACTGAACAATTAAATAAGTCCTTATTTTATTGCTGATGCGCTCACAGTTTACTTAACGGTTTAAATTTTATTACAGAATTTGAATTTACAGAAAAGCATTCAATAAACATTCCAAACTTAGAATCTGAACCCAATGCACCTGATACAGAAATGTTTCAAAGAGAAGATGTCGCACCTCAAGATTCGAAGCTGCAACGAACTCAAGCTTGGGTCGAAGAAGATATTGAAGTAGTTCCGTATCCTATCCACGACTGTACGCTTGATAATAGTACAAATGAAACTAACGGTAATATCGCCAAACTCACCACATATTATAAAAAGAAAATCAAAAGAAAGCATAGTGTTGAGTTAAACTGTGTGACTAGGAAAAAATCACAATCAAAAGCGCACAAGCGCCACAGACCAGATGACAAAACAAAATATAGTAGCAGGACAAAAGTGGACAAAAAAATTGCCATAAAAAAGTCGAGCAACGGTGGAACGGGTGCTCATACTACACGTAACAATTTTGCGTCTGCTGCTTGTGGGACTTACATAGTTACTCCTCAAAGGAAACAACAAACAAGTGTTAATCCCACTGCTGCCAAACCTGTAAGTTGTTTTGGACATTATAGCTTTCTAGTATCATACCGGTTTTGCAGTCACATTATCATCATCATCATCATCATCATCATCATCAGCTTATCCTACTCCATTGCTGGACATAGGCATTGGTCATCCCATGGTTTTTACTCAGCCCAATTCATCCCCAGTTTTACGTTTCCATCCACTACCCGCTATCTCCCGTATGTAGTCAGTCTCTGGTTAGAATAAAATATGTGCCTGTAATATCCAATCACTACCATTATTTTTAATCTAGATAAGTATGAATTATAGATACCTACAAGTTTAATAGAACTATGTAATCCCAAAATGATGATTGAAAATAACGTCACACCTTTTGATCTAATAACCGAGAGTATGACCAAAATCAATGAAGATAAAAGGTCTTATAATATGGAGCTAGCTGAAACCAAAGAAAGCATGCTAATTGAAATAGTAACAGCAACAGCTCAAAAAACTATAGCTTTACGGAGAACCATCGGAACAGACGCTGATGCTGATTCTATGGCTTTTGAAGAGGAAACTCTTATTAGAAGCGTCAGTAATGCATACATGAACGAACACGATGAATCAGAAAGGCAGCATAATATGCTTACTGAAAATGTGCATTCCCAAACGATATTTCTCTATGGTAAGCGATAAAGTTGCCTAAAAGTCACCTGCGACTTTTAATTTTTTGTTAATTTGTAACATTGGAATTATTCACTACAGATATCGACGAACCGACAACATCAAAAGGTATACGACATCGTGGCATGGATGTTCAATGTGGCCCTGATTCAGCTGCACCAATTTATTCCAGTTTATCTACTACTACCTCTTTAACCAGGGTACCAAATATGTTCAAAACCGGGAATTCAAATTGGTGGCTCCGCGGTTGACTCGAATCTTACGAGTACTGATTTCGGACTATGTACTTATGATTCAGATAATAATTACAAAACAGTCATACCAAGAGATAGATCCGTTGGCATAAAAATCAAAGATTCCGATTCTAACATAATTATAAATAAAATAGATTTTGCATCTATGCCCACTTGTACAACGCTTTCTGCAACAACATCGTTAATCTCGTTACCGAAAATTTTAAAACAAGAATCAAATAATGTTGATACTCAACATCATATGACTAGAAATACAGATTTTGGAATTTACATTTATACTCCAGAGAATGTTTGTAAAATCGAGTCCTCTTCGGACACTAATGAACCGTTTAACCAAATACAAGATATGCCTAATGGTACAAAAACATCTAAGTCAATACCTCAAAGTACTGAAAAGAGCAGTACTATACAAGCAGAATGTACAATAAATGCACAAGAGCTTTATGATAAATTAATAGAATCTTCGCAACAATTGTTTGTAAAAGAAGCCGAAACATCAGATGTCTTATCTGAATGCAATAATTTTAATTTACCTACTAAAATTGTATGTCCAATAAAAAGTAAGAAATCTTTTGTGAAGTCTAGATCCTTATCAAAACCAACATTTAAAAAACGTGTCACTATTGAAAGAAAACAAAATAGCAAATCTCTCAATGCTCCACAAAAAACAACAAAATACGTCCACATTAAAGTCAGTGACTCCGATTCAGAATCGCTACATACTGAAACACAACACTTATCAGATGCTAAATTCAACGTTGTTTCAAGAACTTCAGCAATTTTACCATCAATCTCGAAACAAACAACATTAACAATTTCAAAATTGCAAGAGTTGTCTATTGGACAGGAAAGTAAAGAAATTCCGAACATACCCGTGACCATTAATGATTATTCCAACGACGGCATATTGAAAAGCAATACGTCTGATGAATCGCAAGAAATAACTCATCCAAACGTACGCAAGGCATGGAAAATCGACGAGGCAACGGCTGAAAACTGTTTAGGTGCTGATAGTATCTACGATATTATTGACGAGTACGATTTACGAGACGTTACCGTTAGCAACAGAACAGGAAATAATTCTGAAGAACCTAAAGATATAAAACGAAGATTATGTAGTGGCGGTGTCGAATTGCATAGTTACAAAGATAAATTGGCTCTATCTGAAGACATTATGTATCAAGGTCAATGGCTACACAACAAGCCAAACATTTTGCCGATAAGAAAATGTATACCTATCGCCAATAAAACAAATAACTTATATTTGAAAAAAAGAGTACTTGATAAAGGGATAATAAAACCTAGCAGGCCTGGTTCCAAGGAAAGCAATTCTAATAAGATTACAGGAAACAAATGTATTACATCAAAACAAACAAGACAGTCATTATTGAGTGTCAGCGTAATAACAACAAATTCTAAACAAGAATCAGGAACAAAACGACACAATATAAAACGCACACAATTTCCAATAACAACATGTACATCTACATATGTTCAACCATTTAGGAATATACTGAAGGTAAGTTGTAATTTCACCTTTTCTTTGTTTGGACTTCTAATTACTAATGAGTTTTATTTGTAGGCGCCTTCGAAGTTCCCATTGAGGTGAATACACTTTTATTATCTTTGGAATGGAAAAGATTTCTAATCTAGAGAGCTATGACTGACACATTTATAACGTTCCAGTAATCTACCTCGGAATAACCCAAAATCTGTAATTGTGAAAAAAAGTCCGATTACTCAACAATTTCCGCCACTGAAAAAAGATGAAAATCCTCCACGAAAAGGAATTAAAAAAAACTATATTCCTCGTTATTTGAGGCAAAGGGTGGTAAATACTGGTAAAAAAATTAGTGCAACAGATTTAAATTCGAGTCTTAAATCTGTCGCTGCAAAAGTAAGAAAAGACGAAGAAAGCCCTACCACACCTAGTTTGTTAGTTAGATCAAAAACCGAAGGAATTAATAGAGATCGGTTAAAATTGCGTTCAAAACTTCTACAACCTGAATATTATGTGTTTCGGAATGAAATAGAAACAAATAAAAACGACGGAAAACAAACAAAAAGTACAGTAGACAGTGATGTAAGGAAAAAAGATGCTACAAAACAGTATTCCTCAACTCCTACCACATTTAGCGCAAACAGTTCAACATGTTCCTCTCCATCTAGCATAACAACTGTAAAAGTAATGTCCACTCGGACGAAAAACGTAACGACTCGTAGACGTTCCTCATCATCTCACCTAAATGCTATAACTAAAACTGGGTCTCAAAATTCAACTCCTGAAATAAATCGAAAGTGTACAAAACGATGTAAAATAAGCTACGAAAATAAAGAAAATGTTCCTCAAACTTCAAAACATTTTTATGCTGGGGAAAAGGACAGCTCGAACCGTAGTAACCTTAGTAAAAACAACTTCATAGGTAATAAAAAAGCTGATGTTTATGTAGCTCAATTAAAAGACAGCTTACAGTCGACAGCTAAAACATCGTCTAAACAGAAAATCCAAAAATCTTACATAAATGTACCATCTGCTAAAAGCTTAACAGAAAAGAAGTCGTCACCTTGGCCGTGTTCATCGCCGTCAAACAAAACGTTTGATTTGTTGGGTGCTTCGATATCGAGCATACTGTGTAACGAAATTTCTGAATGTGCCCAAACTTCAAATATGGTGTTAATAATAGAACCGCAGCCTCGTGATCTGGAAACTCCTACAAATGTCTTGAGTTCAATAGAGAAAAACTCTTTACATCCCGATTTTATAGCAAAAAATGAGGTCTGTACAGAAAAACTTACTCAGGACAATCACTTAACGACTGTTGATGTTAGTCCTGTTAATGCTGTTGATATTCATTCTATTCAGAGTGTTAATACTAATGTGAGAGAATGGCTTGAACATACTTTAGAGTTTATAGACGATTCTATTGACAAGACTTTGGAATTTGTCGACAATCCGCTTGAAAATACTACAGAATTGATCAATAACCCGTTTTCTGATAATGGTGATGCTGATGAAGCCAAATTTAATCGTGAAAATATTGGTAACGTTGATTCACCGCCATCTCCAATGAGTTTTAAGACTGTCATTGCAAGTGAAGATAATGAATTATTACCAACAGATATAGAATATGCCTTAAATCTATCTTTTGACACGACCTTGGGAGCGGAATCAACACCGAGCTTGAATGAAACACAATTCGCTGCCACCGACTTTGATTTTCTCTCATTGAAATCTATTAGTTCCGGGTCGAAGTTTTCAGGTTATTTATCTGCTGATACAGAGTTGAGTAGTTCAGTTAAATTGCCCACGGGCTCAGTCCCTGCACCAACGTCGATGTCCGTGCGTGAGATATTTGAAAGGAAAAAATCGTCTCTTCAGCCGGCTCAGAATAAGGTACTGTAACAGTTAATGGTGTCACTCATGTAACCTTACATTAGATATAGTTGTGCAAAATTTTGGTAGAAAACCGGCAGGAAAGTAGCTTAAAAATAAGTAAAAATAATTAAAATTTTGTTATTAACTGTATCGTGTGGCATGACTTGTACACAATTTAGATTTTTCTGTCACGTTTTCCGAACCGTATGAGTGGTCTGTTAAGTGACACTCTACTTTATTGTCAATAAAATCACATCTAACAAGATGCGATTTTAAACTTTAGCTTCTTTCAGAATACCACTGGAGCGCTAGCTGATCAAGCATTTAGCGGGTTCACTTTAAACGAAGACCCAGTTTCTGGGGATAAGCCAGATCTTGTTAATATTATCGACTCAGAAACTGGCAGCTTGTTAGCAGTCGCCATTCCGAGACAAGCAGTAAGTCAATATTATAACACGTTACACATTGACCCTGTTACATACTCGTATTTGCCCTAATGGTCGGAGTGCGTAGAATGTGGCATGTGTCGTCCCTGCCTATGGTAAGAACCTACAAATAGAGAAGTGATGGCGATTAAACCATCTCACTATAGCGCGACTAAAATTTCGGCCGGTGACAGAAGTTGCGCCCTTGCCGTTGCGTACCTGCATGTCCAGCGTGGCAACTATGGGGAATTCTCTGACTATAAAATCAAGGGCCCTTAGTTTCCAGACTGATATTATAAAATATATAAAATGTATATATAAACGTTGTTATGGGAGATTTTAACTTCAAAGTGAGAGTAGACGCTTGTAGTGAATTAGTAGTAAGACCCACATAGTTTAAGAGGAAGTAATGACCGGGGGCCAAATGCTGGGCGACGTCCTCAAAAAGAAAATACTGTTCCTGATGAATTCGTTCTACAGCAAACAGCCCCAGAGGAGGACGGTTTGGCGAAGCTCCGACTGACGGACGAAAAACGAGACTGATGAGGTGTCTATATTACCTTTACGATGACGGTTCAAGTTCAAAACCAGGAGACGATACATATTCCTCTGCATCATGGCGTGAGACAAGGGGATGTTATTTCCACGAAATTGTTCTCCGACGCGCTAGAGGATATGTTTAAGACGTTGTCAAACTTTGTCCAGTCCTCATCACCCATACCACGGCATCTGATGATAAAACTGTAAAAAAGTGTACACGGACTGACTACAGAGACCTATGTCCAGACGTGTGTGGGCTGATGCATTATGATGCTGACACTTGGATGATACATTACACATATCTATGGGTTAGAATTACAGTTTACCTGGTGCTTGCGTGGTGGTGGCTATTGCTATATTTAAAGACTAGAGCAAAATTGACCTTGTAACTAATATATTGTCATACAATCTATTCTCACGATTAACTGATGATGATTTATTTCAAAATACGTAATATGAAGAGAAAGACGAGCACTTGACGGTAAGCCATAACTGCATAGTATCTAAATAATAATTGCAGCTCAAAAAGTAAGTAATATGCGACATGATAATATTTGCATATTATACTGCTTTTTGGTAAGTTGAAAAAGCTCTGGTATTCCTCCAGGTGAACTATGATGAACTATGTGTTATTTCAGCAATTGATTTTTTCAGGCTTCCGAAGAATTATTGATTTCTGCAAGATCATCAGAAAGCTTCGAGTCTTGTGTCCTAGATGATGATGCTGTTGTACCAAATTGGCTTTTTCAACTCATTAGTCATCAAGCATCGGTAAAAATCAGATCATATCAAGTATCCTTAATCATAGTTTTCTAAAGATCTGTTCCCACTAGTTCCATCGATTGTTCTATTGATAGAACTAGTTCGACTTTTTTGTCCAAGTAGTTCCATTACTCTACGTTTTTTGATGAATGCAACTAACTGGACCATTTTATCCAATTAGTTATGTTGCAAGATACGTGATTAATAAAGCATGCATGTTCCATTGCGAGTATTCCTAGATTCCAAATGATACTTACCTACCCACATAAAAATAAAAAAGTTGAATAATATATTTAATAACAGAAATACATACTTATTGCACTCGTATACGGTAGAGACAAAAGTGATTAGACTCTTCAGAGTACTTCAAAGATACTGGCCACTTGTAAATGAAGTTTAACAAAAAAGAAAATACTTACATTTCCTTGTTTTATATTGAAGTAAAACGATTTTCCAGTTTTGTTCCTTTCTGATTTTACTCTGAGGTGTACAATAAATGATAAATAAAATGAATGAGGTACAAATTATTCGAAGAGGACGTGGACGTGTGGCGATGTGTCAGGGATATCAATATTACCAGCAACGTAATTATAAAAATGGATGTTCTATTTGTAAATGCAAAGAATATAAAAAAATAAAATGTCCTGGATCACTGACACTAGCATTGGTAAGTATTTTGTAAGCATAATATAATTAATGTTATCATATGAATTAGTTGAGAGTTGTTATATTGTAAAATAAAGTGCCCAACGGATTTGACAGCAATGACAGTTTCAAAGAGAGGATTTTTGTTTTAGATAAAATGTTGGCTTATACTCGATCATAATTCGAATTTAATGATCTTTTAAAACAAAAACGCAGTGAATTATGATCAAGTATAAGCCAACATTTTATCTAGAAAATGTGGTACAGTTCTTTGTCCTGTCGCCAACTGCATACGAGTTTTCAGGAGAAAATCATCTTTCTTTCTATCAGTCCTCCGCCGATTTTGCTGTGAATCATTGTATATCTTCTTTTTTTTTGTGCGTATAGATGACACTCGTGAATCATCACACAAACAGTGTAGGACATACAACAAATTTCCTTTGTTTTTGTTAACCAGGGTATTCATCTTATAATTCCACCCTTCGACGGCGTTGTTTGTTCGGTGGAGCTCGTTATAGTTGCACCACATCTTAACCATTTTATCTCTTAGTCAAAACTTTTCAAAATACTTTTTAAATTCTTCGAATCAGAGCCATGCACGAATATTTCCGTTTTGATGAAGTCTGCCAATAAAAAATGTTCATATTGCAATGACACTTCAACTTCTTCAATTTTGTTTGTGCATAATTTCTTAACACCTGCTTTTTCGTTCTTGCGTCTGTAAATTGCCGATTTTTTTGATTTAAATAAAGGTACCGAATTTTTGGCAGCCATATCTAGACCTTTTTCACTAATAAGTGATAAGGCTTTGTTGTAAACCTTAGGTGCAGGATCCCTGCCATCCACTGCTTCTTCGCATGCGTCGTTAATAATTACGTCAATTATATTTTGGGTTTCATCCGGGTGACAATTTTCATTGTGCTTTCTTAAATGTATTGTTTTGTGGTCCTGAAATATAAAACATAAATCCTCTTTTTGAAACTGTCTTTGCTGTCAAACTCGTTAGGCAAAGTTTAAAACTAGCTGTATCCGCGGTTTCACCCGCATTAATAACTATAGGTGCCCGGCAGTTTTACCCACGTAGTTCCCGCACTCGTTATTTTTTCGGGAACGAAAGTAGCCTAAGTGACTTCTTGGTATATTAACTACCTCCCAAAAAGTCCCGTCAAAATCAGTCCAGCCGTTCCAGAGATTACCCGGAATAAACAGACAGACAAAATTTTAAAATTGTCATTTTGGTGTATGTATCGTGTATATATTCATTTGCAAGTAGTAAAAAGTGGTTATTTCAATATTACAAACAGACACCTTAATTTTATTTATATGTATAGATATAATAACTCTTAACTAATTCATATGATAACATTAATTATATTATGCTTACAAAATACTTACCAATGCTAGTGTCAGTGATCCAGGACATTTTATTTTTTATATTCTTTGCATTTCCAAATAGAACATCCATTTTTATAATTACGTTGCTAGTAATATTGATATCCCTGACACATCGCCACACGTCCACGTCCTCTTCGAATAATTTGTACCTCATTCATTTTATTTATCATTTATTGTACACCTCAGAGTAAAATCAGAAAGGAACAATACTGGAAAATCGTTTTACTTCAATATAAAACAAGGAAATGTCAGTATTTTCTTTTTTGTTAAACTTCATTTACAAGTGGCCAGTATCTTTGAAGTACTCTGAAGAGTCTAATCACTTTTGTCTCTACCGTAGGTATACGAGTGCAATAAGTATGTATTTCTGTTATTAAATATATTATTCAACTGTATTATTTTTATGTAGGTAAGTATCATTTGGAATCTAGGAATACTCGCAATGGAACATGCATGCTTTATTAATCACGTATCTTGCAACATAACTAATTGGATAAAATGGTCCAGTTAGTTACATTCATCAAAAAACGTAGAGTAATGGAACTACTTGGACAAAAAAGTCCAACTAGTTCTATCAATAGAACAATCGATGGAACTAGTAGGAACAGATCTTTCTATATATGTCGCAACCGGATTGTACATAAATATAATTCGCTGTATTACATTACGGCTAGCCGTTTTAAAAAAAGAGTCGGTTTGTAAAGCGGCGGTTTAACGATTAGCCAGATTGAATGCGGCTGATTAAAAAACAGCCGGAATGTATTCGACGCCATACGTCATTCAACACGGCTAGCCGTAATGTAATAAAGAGAGAGATTAGCCGCCTCTTTGACATTTTTAGTTGTAGTAGATTAGTTTTTAGTTTCGATTCTTAACATTCATGGCGCTGCCTGACATAACAACAACTATGGTGTTGAAAAATATTTAGTTTCTACTGTCCATCTTGTTAAGACTAAATTAGGCCGGGTAGGTTACATAGGATAGATGGCTCACGATCTGAAAGTCTAAGTAGCACAACGTCAAACAAAGCGAAAAGTCTAGTGAGCAATCTGCCTAGTTAGCTAATCGCCCATGTAGCAAAACGTCTAACTATCATCAGGTCTATGTAACAAAACGTCTATTTAGGAAGTCGTCAATTTCAGAGAAGCGACACTCAGGGCTGAAATGCCTGGACACTTAACCACAAAAATAAATATCATTATAATACCATGTGAGGGCAGTATTACATACATGCAAACTCCTTGATTTGTTTTCTGTTGGCATGTAATCTTTTTAGTAGCGACACTTATTGTCAAGTGTGATATTTGATTGACATTAGGTACTCATGATTCCGGTATCGATTACTACTGCCATTCATAACCTGGCTACATATAAGTGATCGTGTTCAATATTATATGGTGATCTGACTTCCGAATTCTAAAAATGGATGAAAACAAACATTTACTTTCATCGAAAGTCAAAAGAAAAGGCGTGTGCTGTTGTTGAGTGGTCATAGGTACAATTTAAATTTAACGAATAAAGGAGGGTCGACTCTATGGAGATGCTCCCAGCGTAACGAGTGTAGTGCATCTTACTATTAATAAAGATGAAAATAAGATAATTCGTCAGTTGAAAGAACATACCTGTAAAGCTAATTTTGATAAAAATAGAACGGACATAGTAATGGATAAATGCAAGAAATTAGTTTGCCAACACGCAAAGCCTGTTCAGAAAATATTTGAAAAAGAATTCGGAAAAGTGGATGAAATTGAACAGGTACCTGATTTTAACTCAAAGAAAGATACATTGTTCAGGGCCCGTCGTACATATTTCAATGTTTCAAAACTGAGTACAAAAACTTAAATGATGTTAAAATTCCTGAAATTCTGGCCGATAAATTCCTTGTTTGTGAAGATGGTTGTAATAATAATAAAATCTTAATTTTTTCAACACCTATAAGTAGAAAATGCATTGAAACTTTGAAAGGAAAAATGTTTTTTATTGATGCAACATTCAAAGCTACACCCAAGCCATTCTATGAGCTCTTATCAATTCACGTTGATATTAATAGTTGTGATGAAACAACTTGTATTATGGGAGTTATATATGCATTGCTTCCTAACAAAACGCAAGATACGTACGAACGCCTCTTTGACCTAATCAAGCAGCATTTTAACATGGACATGTCGGTCATTAAATGCGATTATGAGATGGCGCTTATCAATGGAATAAAAAAAGCTTTTCCGAACACTCAAATAACTGGCTGTTACTATCATCTTAATAAGGCCGTTTGGAAAAAGCTTCAACGTTGGGTCTTACTGAAAACAGAGAGTGCCGAGAAACTGTCAGAGTATGTTCAAATTTACCTCTGCTACCTTCTCAACACATTAGAGAATGTTGGACAAGCATTGTTGACAATGCCATCAAAAGTGAGGAAATGAATATTTTTTACATTACTTTGAAAGACAATGGCTACAATCATTGGCAGATATAATAAGCTGTCCTAGCTATTATAATTTTCGCACAAACAACGCTCTCGAAGGATGGCACAGGCGGCTGAATACTAATATAAAATCAAAACCAACCTTTCTGCTATTCCTCAAAACCCTTAGAAAAGAAGCCCTTTGGCAAGATCGTAAATACAAGAATATTTTATTTGAAGGAAATAAGAGGAAAAGATCGATATAATGTTTAACGCCAAATATAAAAGAGAACTGCATAAGCTTGAAGGTCAAAAAGTTAGCCCATTTGAATTCTTGATAAACATTGGCCATATCAAAAGAATATTAGGTGCGTAATTTAAAAAAATATGTTTAGGAAGACTTTATCTTTTGTTTGTTTACTTTTGTTTGTTGTGTTGAAGAAGATTATTTTAGTTTATTTCAAATAAAAAAAATATAGTTTTTATACGACTTTTACTAATTATGATCTTAAATGTACATAATGAAAAACTAACGACTTCCTAAATAGACGTTTTGTTACATAGACCTGATGATAGTTAGACGTTTTGCTACATGGGCGATTAGCTAACTAGGCAGATTGCTCACTAGACTTTTCGCTTTGTTTGACGTTGTGCTACTTAGACTTTCAGATCGTGAGGCGGATAGATCACGACTCAGAGCACTCCGACTCTACCTAGTCTTGTTGCTATCACCCCTAGAGTGTATTTAAAAAATGCGGGAGCCAGAAGCTCAAGGGAGGTCCTGAGTGGAGCGAGCCATGCGAGGCCGAGCATAGCGAAGGAGAGGTGGCGAGCGAAGCGAGACGGCGACCTCCGTAGTGGTGCCCAGGCCGAGTATGAAGAAGCGACACTCAGGGCTGACCGCAGAGATGTTGGCGGGAGCCCACCTGAAGTCAAATTTCAATGATAGATCCTTGTCTAAGTGCACCATATTTCTTAGGTGTACCGTCACTAATATCAAGTTAGGCGCTTTCAAGTTTTAACTGAGAGGTAAGATGTTTAAAAAAAATTGTAAGGAGTATCGCAAGAAATAATCGGTCGGCTTTTTCTGCTTAATAAAATTAATTTTCATTTTAAACTTTGTTTATTTGTAAGTATGGTCACCCTATAATGTAAGCAGTAGTATAATGCGGCTAAACGTTAACCGCTTATTGAAGAACGTATCACAATGACAATCCGGCTAAAAGTTGAATAGCCACATTACAAAACGGCCGTTTTCAAAACGGCTAGCCGTAATGTAAAACGGCGAATTATTCGATTCTGCTGCGACATATATATAGCGTCTAAGTACTGTGTTATATATAGCACAAGATCATACCTACTACTCGTTTATCCAAGAAGCTGCCTGCTTCTTGGATAAACTAAATAAGTTGACATTTTTTTTTGGGTTTGTTATTAACTTTATTATTTCCTGATTGTCTACACCAATAAGTAATCAGAGGATTATTTTTTTCCAAATAAAGATTGCTTTTGTACATTTAGTCACGAAAAATAAATATTCTTTGATTTTGATAGATAGGTACTTCGTTGGAGTAGCAACGGTGTTAATATGCAAAATACAGGTTGAGGAGGGTTATGGGTGTGGAGCCGTGAGCGGCAGGTAGTCTCGGTAGTAAGCGTACGAGCATTACATGGAAATGTCGTCATTTGTGTGGCTCGTCATCTACAAGAACAAAATTTTTTTGAATAACCCCCGACTACCTTAGATTTGTTATCTGTACAACATTCTACTAGTCAAGCCCTTTCATTTGATACCCATATTAAGGGAGCTGTAAAAAAAGAAATGTAATTCGCCATTTTGTGGTAGCGGCCATCTTGGATTTGATTTTTTTTATAGTGCAAAGTATTCTACTAGTCAAGCCCTTTCGTTTGATACCCATATTGCGGTAGTAGTGAAAAAAGTTATATAATTCGCCATTTTGTGATGGTGGCCATCTTGGATTTGATATTTGTTATAATGTATAGTATTCTACTAGTCAAGCCCTTTCATTTGATACCCATATTGAGGTAGGTTGTGAAGAAATATTTTGTCCGCCATTTTGTGGAGGCGGCCACCTTGAATCGATATTAACCAAACATAGCTAAGAACATCCGCATGGATATTAACTTTCAAATAAAAAAAACCGCATTGAAATCGGCTCATCCGTTTGAGCTCTACGGTGCCACAGAAAGACACACACACACACAGACAGACAGACATCGACGTCAAACTTATAACACCCCTTTTTTTGGTCGGGGGTTAAAAATAGCATTCCATAAAATAATATTCCAGTGAAACTTGGTTAAAAAAAGTGTCGTTATAGAATTCGGACGAGTTGGAGCATCCTGACGAGTTAGTGGCGCAACTACCCATCGTTGATCCTCTATTCGACGAGAACGCCAACGTAGTGGAGGCGCCGGGTGCAGGCGCGGGCGCAGGTGACGGTCATGGGATACACAGCGACAACTCGCAAGACAGCTCCGGTCGCGGCACATCTGTCAGTTCAAGCGAGACCTCCTCCGGACAGCCGAGTGAGGTACTAGTACAATACAACTACAAACAAATTCTCAATATACAATAACAAACAAACAAAAAAAAAACCGGAAGATTTGTATCCAACCGGTTCTGGTCTTACCTAAAGCAGTGTTCATGGTTGACAACACCGAAGGCGCCGAATAGACGACGGATTAGTGATCTGTGGACGACGGTCACGGAATCATCGCGCCTAATCGTTATACAGCTCCGGCAGCGGCACGTCTTAACCAAAACCTTGGGCCAATTGTCTTAAATACCCAGTCTGTAATAATACAACTAAAGTTGGATTCGGGTCGGTGACACTAAGATATTTTTGAAATGAAAGCTTCTTTTGGCGCGCCCCAGGCAGATTTTTCGTGGACTGTGAATTGAATTCTAACGCTATGCTGACGCATTTCTAGATGACCATGGTCATGGCCATGCCTTCCGGTTTCAGCCGCGTAGTTTCCAAAGTAAGCTATCAAATTCTGAGTTAAAAGTATTCATTTCTATCGGCAGTTCCTATGACTGACAATTTTATTTTTTTCTTACCATGGCAAGAACTGTATTCGGGGGTCGCGATATTTCTTCCTACCAATGCCCACTCGAGTCAATTCCAATTTCCTGAGCACAGAATCTCTAGTTTCGAAGATATATAGAGGTGATACTGATAACGTGACGCAACAATCGAGTGTTGGTCGTAGTGACGGTGTGTGGTCCAGGAGCAATTTTATCTTCTTTAGCAATGCCAATGTCGCATGATGTTGTTATCGACGACATCGCTAAGTATTCGAGAGATAACATTTTTTCTACTTTATTTAGGTACACAAGTATACAGTAGTAAAGTTCCGGCGAACGTCAATAGATGGCGCCCCAGTAGAATTAGAACACGCTAACGTTTGTTAACCAGCGATCAACAAACATCCAGTGTGTCGTCCATTGTGGTATCGAAAACCGATCTTACCAGATTGAACCGATCAATCCATTCGTAGACTACTTTAACAAATACAGCGGACAGCTGCCTGGCCCTATACCACGTTTACAGAGTACTACCTATTACGAGTCACAGTATCGGACAGCTGCCTAGCCATACTACGACATTTCTTCCTTCATATCTGTATTGTGCCCGATTATATTTTGTTTGGATACTAATAAAGCACCACACCGTGTGAATTCTTTCTCTTTATTCTCCATCATCACCCACTGCAACTTTAAATTGTGTTGTTTCAGGTTATCCTAATCGACCCGGCAGCGTTCGCTGCTCAGTTTGAGCTATTAAGAGACGCAGTCGAGGGTTCAGTAGTGCTGGCTATCAATAATCCAAACGATCTTGATAACGCTGTCAATAGTAGGCTAGGTAAATGTGATATTGTACTTTTAATAGTTTTATAATGTCCAAAAAATTATTTATTTGTTACTTCACGTTAGAAAAGTAAAAGTGTTCGTAAACGTCATATATTATAGATTAGGTAGCGAGACGAGACTTTCTCTGAAATAATTTCTACGAGAACTGAAGGTCAGAATGATGCTAATTTCTTCCAAGCTTTTAGACTTGGACTTTTTTAAGATTGTATGTGGTTATCGGACAGCGACTACGCCCGCGTAGAATTTAGAAAACGATTATTTCAAAAAAGTAGCCTGTATTATTTCAGGTTAATCAGCACATAATCAAGTTCCAAATTTATTTCCTTTCCTCCTTTCAGTTCTTACAACGTGATCGAGCAAGAAATATCAAACTTTTTACATATACAATATTAGCATGTTAACCGCATATAGTTCCCGTAGGTATTAATTGCACGGTTAGGAAAGAGTCATAAGTCTTCTAGCCGAGGGTATATAATTAATTAAGGCAATTTCAAATTACAACTTAGCGTTTAGTTTCCGCTCTCCCAAATTCAGATCCGCTGCCGTTCAGTGGTGGAGAGTCTCGGCGTACTCCGCTAACGCTCCCCACATCGGCTAGTGATGCGGACGCTGATGTCAGCTCACTGGGGACCGACGACCTCCCGGATTCAGACAACTGACAGACATCCTGGCAACCTTACCAGGTACCAAAGGACCCAAGGTAGGTGCTTCGCGTCTTGTGACCTCGACAGGATCATGCTATTTTTCTTGGTTTGAAATCAGCAGTGTTGTTGATGTATGATGTATGATGTTGTTGAATAAAGTTGGAATAAATTGTTTGTTATTTCGATATTTTTTTTCGCGGTACAATCTTATTCATTTGTATCTACAAATGTGGCGACAGAGACTTTAAACAGTTTCATAAGGACCGGTCGGTATGATATCGTCAGTGGACTAATAGGTACGGATTTAAAAAAAAATTGATTACCTCGGTCTTCAAATAGATTAATTAGATGATGGTATAATAATACTTTTTAGTTATTTTCTACGTTTTAGTGTTAAATTATTTGAACAAAAATGTATGTTATAGACTGCAGGTCCGTGAAGAGAAGTTTAGAAGAGATATTGAAACTGTTTGGAACAAATGCCGTACATAATCAAATGCACAAATTTACTCTGTAAATCGTCGGAAAATCTAGATTTTTTCTGACAAACTAATAATTAAAATTTAAAAATTTATAATTTTTAGTTTCAATACCTCTTCTAATCCATTATTCTGCGAAATAATGGAACTAGTGTCTGCAACGCCAACATTAGTTCAAAATCATGCGACTGTTCAGAAACTTATAATTAAAAAAAAATGACTTTTGACGCTGTTTGCATGAAACCAGACCTACAAAAATGTGGTGCGTATATATTGCACAGATGCACAGGATAAATAATGTCCTTGAAGGATGGCATTACTGTATTAATTCAAATATCAATAAAAACGAGACAAATTTATTACAGCTGTTAGATGGTTAGAACTGTCTCTTCAATTGCACTGACTTGGACACATGCGCGGTCCGAGGGGGGGGGGGGAGCGGGCAGGGAACATGACGCCGAATGCCGACTTTCGCCCTTTGCCAACTTTTGCGAAATTCAATACAGGTTACGGCGGACTGCAGAATTTTGGAAAGTCCTATGCAACTTATCGCTTCCGACTATTTTCGCGTAGTGCCGATTTTTTTATGTTTATGCAATCAGTAACGTTTTGTAAACTATTAAATTATGTGGTGTACATTTTCGCAGTTTTGCAAATTTATGTACAGTCAAGACGATTTCACGTAAAACTCAATGCCTTAATTTTATAAAAAATATTATATTTTATTTATTAAGTTGGTTATTGAATAATAACAAACTTAAAAGTTATTATACAAATCGCACTTTGCTGAGTTTCATTAAACAAGTGTTTACTTTCATCGATCCTATCTATCTATACTTATAATAAAACTGTAACGGGTCGAATTCTGTACATTGAGGATATTTTGAAAATTTTTTTTTTGGGGCGCTCCATAGTCGATACTGATGGCGAAACTGCATTTTTTTTCTTTCATGTCTGTCTGTCTGTCTGTCTATCTGTCTTTCTGTATAGGGATCACGCATCACGCCGAAACTACTGATTCAATTCAGCTGAAACTTGGCATGATTTTAGTTTATACTAAGGACATTGCTGTAGGTTACTTTTGATCCCCAAATTCTGATCGGTTTTCTTGCGGGAGGGGGTGAAAGTCGGAATGTGTATTTGGTTGTAACTCATGTTTGCGTTGTTTAATTTCATTAATTCTTTTTTTGTTAGAAAGAACACATTTTTTATATTGTCCCGTCAAAATTTGAACAATATCGGTCTGTTGGTTCGGAAATTACACAAACATTAAATAATAACGACACGCGCGGCGCGTTCGGTACATACTAACTACTAACTAAGTATTCTGTGTATCACAGACAATCCACAGAATATCTAGATTCTAGATTCTAGAAAGTGTCCACGTGATCGCGTCGCGTCGTCTTGGATGACAAAATAATTGTCAAAAAATTTTTTTGTGTGGAAAAACAAACATCATTCGGTTATAATCGACTTCAAACAAGGAGGATGTTCTCAATCGGGTTGCATGTTTTTTATTTGGTTTTATTTTACGCGATAACTCCGCTAATTGTTAGTTGATTTTGATAATTCCTTTTTGTTTGGTAGAAAATACTTCAGAGGTGATCTTAGATATCGAAAACAGGGAGGTAGTTTTTCAAATATCAACAAAAAACTAAAATCAGCTAAGATTTATCTGTACGGCATAGTTATACCTTCTTATAAAATTTAGTCGAATGACAGAATTAAATTACCTGCCTTTGAAGTAGATTTTTGTATTTTGGAGAAAACATATCAGCATAATAAGTAGCAGCATAAACAACCCATTAAATGTTCCCACTGCTGGGCGTCGGGGCCTTCTCTCGCAAGGAGAGAGACAAGGCTATAATCCATCACGCTGACCCAGTGTCGGTTGGTGGATGACATAATATGACTTAGAACTTAGAATATAGGTAGATTTCGGTTTCTTCACGGTGTTTTCCTTCACCGTTTTAATTACCGGCATTACGAACATGACTCTGAAAAGATAGTGGTGCGCGTGGTTTTGAACCCTGGGTCTCCGGATCGACAGTCGCCGTTCTTCCGACTAGGTCAGCTGTAACTTACTAGACCAGCCGTAACTTATTAGAAAACGTATTATTTCAATCCAAATACTGTTTAAAATTTAAAGGTAGTGTTCGTACACAAAAGGTAAAAACGGGACCCTATTACTGAGACTTCGCTATCCGTCCGTCCGTCCGTCCGTCTGTCACCAGGCTAGCAGGCCAGTATCTCAAGAACGGTGATAGCTGGACAGTTGAAATTTTCGCAGATGATGTATTTTTATTGCCGCTTTAATCGTGGCGGCGTCAATCAAACGTATCAAGTGAGCGGGTTGAAATTTGAAATAGAATTAGATTACAGTCTGGAAGAACACATAGGCTAAACATTGCCTATGTATAAGTACTCTATGTATTACGTAACAAACATCCAAACAGTGACATTCATAATATTTACAGGACAACGTTGGAACGGCTGAACATATTTGGATGGAATTCGAAACACACGTAGGTTGAACTCAGAAATAGCAAATCGGTTACTTATAGGTTACTGTGACGTAGGAAAGACTAAGCAAATTTGGTAGAAAATTGAAACAGAAATAACTCATAGTCTGAAATACCACATTTATGTATTTATTACCTATCAACCTGAAAAGAAGCATGGGCCCTAAGGAAACAAACATTAACTATCACGTCAAAACGGCACAACGATATGGGTTGACATACGAAACACATATAGTTTAGAGTCTAAAATTTCACATGGGCTAATAAGTCTACATTTTCATTTAACTCCATATTAATATAAGCATATATATTTTCGTAAGGAACTTGATGTGATGGTAAGGTAAAAGCCAAAAATGAAAAATATATGCACCCGTTTTGGCGTAGATAATATAGGTGATTTGCGTTCACAATCAAAATAACAAGCAACATAATATTCTCATTAGACGGCGCTCTAATGCCAGTTTAAATCTAAAAGCACTAAAGGCCATTTAAATTGATGTTTTGCTATTGTGGTATGTATTTTTTCTTTCATCACTAGGTGGCGTTACTGGTATTCTAAATTGTACTAATAAGTTTTGCTGCTAAAGGAGTATGATGCCAAATTTGGATTCTTTCGTTCTTGATTTTTCTGTGTTACCTACAATTAAATTCATACATTAACATTTCACTAGGACTTGGCTTAGATTTACGGGTTCAACTTGCTTGAATATCATTAAAACTCAAAATTTTAATTATTTTGATTCCATACAGGCTTCGTTCAAAATTTTACGCCGGCGAAGTCACGGGTAACAGCTAAAAAACAGCTTGCGGATAAAAAGAAATAGGTAAGTAGGTATCATATCATGCATATTAGCTTCAGACTTTTCATAATGTATCCTATAAAAATCCTACAAACTTCACACTTGTGGCTATGTTCGATACTACGAAACCTTACTAAGTATGTTTGATTTTGTTCAAAAAAAAGAAAAATAAAGATGATAAAATTAAATAAATTTTTGTGTGGAAAAACAAATTCACTCAAACTCAAAGGTTTTTCAATGACTACTTATCCCAATATTTGACGTACGATACTTCCAATTAATGGATAAGTCAGTAACATTTGCTTACGCGAACGAAGTAGCGGGTTCAGCTAGTTTCTTATATAATGATCAGTGATCGTCTTTATACGATCGTCTCTTTATTTAAACTTGTTTATGGAAGTAATTGTTTTTTTTTTTTGGAAATTGGTAAATGCATGTTATTAATTTTTTATTCACTTTTGTCTTTTCTTTTATGATAGGGAAAAGATGTGGTTTATTAGATACGACGATTTTATTTCATCTGGAATACTAACTATCCTTCTACGACTTTTGTGGTTCGATGAGGTCTTCCGTAACAGCTCATGATTGCCACTGGATCATGAGCTGTTACTACTGCTACTGTTGTTTATGTATTTCATAATAAGTCGCGGCAATCAGCGAACAAACATAGGATTTTTGAAGTTTTTATAGTTCGCTGTAAACTGTAATGAATATTGCAAAAGTTGCCAAATTGCGAAACTCTGCACTCGGCGCCGGAATTGAAAATGTTATGTATGTAGACAGACAAAAATTTTGGACATTTTGGAAATGTAGGCAGACAAATCAATCAAAAACAAGTTTCAAATGAATTAAACATCACTAATCACAAGCGGAGAGCGGAGTGAACGTTGTAAAATTTAATTAATCTCTTAATGTATGTAATGGGTTATCCATTTTCTAATAATTTCGTACTTTTAAAATGGACTTGCCTATCCAGCTTTGAATGATCATAAAGCAAGTTAAACTAAAAAATATCAAACTTAAATTACAGCTCGTAAAATAGAGTCTATTTTACGAGCTGTATCTGTGCCGGTTTCTTGGGCATTCCTTTGAAATCTATGCTCGAGTTTGGCTAGTAGATCGATTCTAAGGCTAAATTAGCTGCCAAAATCTAGGTGTCCTCTCAAAGGTGCGAAGGTACTACAAGTCTCAATAGTTGCTCACTTTGTACAAAGCACAAATTCACTTTTGTATGGAGTAGGTACTGTTCGCACTTTTCGGATGAATCGGCTAAATATCAGCTGGAGGCACTGAAAACAATCGAGAGACGTGCCAAACAATACACTTCAGAGAGTATGCAACTGATCTGCGTGATCGGTATTAGATCATGCAGATTATATTGATAGATAGATCATGCAGAGGGATTAGATCTAATACCGATCATGCAGATCAGTTGCATACTCTCTACCTTGCCTATTTTTCTATCGGACTGCTCGTAGCTCGAAAAAGTGACATCATTTCATGGTTGATGTTCCAAAGACTCGAACGAAGAGGTTTGTTCCTACTTTTGTGAAATAAACGTCTAGGCTAAGGAATGCGTTGTTGTTGAGTGGCTTTTTCCCGCTGTTTATGTGATCTTGGGGTCTGCAAATCGAGGGTGAATCGTTTCTTCTAGGTAAACACGCTCAACCGTAGCCCGCATCGTCGCTTAACATCAGGCGAGATGGAGTCACGTGTAAAACTACAAAAAACAAAAAAAAAAGTTTCTCTAAAACTTAATACTTAGGTAATTGTTTTTTGGTGAAAGCAGGAATAATGCACATTGAAATTGCCATATTATTAGGGTTAAATGAACACATCATATCGAGGAAATTTCTTTTTTTTTGCATTTATTCGTATTGTACAATCTTATAATGATTCATTCTGCAAAATTTTACAGGCGAGCAAGAATTCATATATAAAACATCAGCTCTTTCGTATTGTACATAACCATTTTACCAGTATAGGTGAAAACATGCGTATAGTTTTTTTAGTTTTAGGATAATAAATTACTTAAATACTAATTTTAAGTTTGGTTCTTTATTAATACAATATCAATAGGATTGCACTATCCTGTAAAGTTTGGAACATACAAAAGAAACATAATCGATGCCGATGAACTTTCTATGCTAAATATAGGTACAATAATAACGTTAAATATCAAAACATGAACGTCGTGAAGCGATTATTATATTGATACAAGGCAGGCATGATAATTTATTACTGGATTCAGACTTTCTCATCTCACTTCAATTAGTTATTACTTGACACATGTATAAGTGCGTGACTAAGTTATCCTTAGCATCGTTAATCATTAATGGAGTAAAATATTGTTTTGTGGCAACTCAAGGCCAGTACGCTGCTGACGCGGTTCTCACATTAGTGACACTAAATAAAAAATTGTAAAATAGATAGAGTAGTAGCTTTTGTCAGTTCTTTACGCCAGAATGTTTGTTTCGTTTGTGGTGTTATTGAATTTTTCTTAAATTATTACGAAAATTATTATTGAAAACAACAGAGATTTTGTTGTTTTATACAATATAGTCCAAAAACGTACATAAATGCAGTTTACATACTTATATTTACGAGCTTACGTATAAAGTTAATATGAGTAAGTAAATATTGTAAAATATAAGTAAAATTTAAATTGATTTCGACACGTCTTTAGTAACTTGTTCGACTTCCTATCAGTTTAAAATAGAAAAATATTTTCTCAATTGGTGGTTTGTCAGTCACTATCGCTTGTGTACTAATGTGAGAGATGCGCTGTTACGGGCTCAGTCTGTGATGTAGTTGCGAAGTGAGCTAAGAGAGTAATCGTCATTACTTTAAAACATTGTTAATATTTTATTATCGGTTTATTACTAAAAATAATGCTGCTGTTATAATATTAGTCGTGTTTTATATCAAAACATGAATGTCAAGAAAGAAATGGCATAGACCACCGGTCCTATGATAGTTAGTGTAATGACGTGATTACTTAAAAAATGTATAAGAATAATTGAAACGCCATTCTTATCTGTAGCAGTTATGGTATTATATCGATTATCCATCATTATTTTAAGGCAGTGAAACACCCAACTTAAATTCGAGGACAGTTGGGACGAGATTACCTAGCTAACATTAACTAGTAACATATCACTAGACATTTTCACAGGCGACCTCTACGAGACGGCCGCGTATAAATTTACAATATTTACACATCTTACACGTATGTTAGTGAAACACTGTTATATTGTATGAGGGACCACAAACACTGAAGCAGGACGCACTCTGTTACTAACGCCACTCAGTCATCGAAAGTCCATCGGCTTATTGTATCCTTCTAACTCCTTGAATACAAAATGACGAAATGAAAATACCTACACAATAATAACAATATAAACGGTTTCCCATGAGTCAATCTTGATAAATTAAACTACCATATAATAATCTAACACTCTGAATTGAGGGCAACAAGTTTATATCTGTGAGACACGCATTCTTTGTAGAACATTTTCAAAACAAAGTTTTTAATACAACTAGAGTAGCTTTGTAATAAGACATTAATAATATCAATTTATTCAAAACTATCAAATCACATACAAAGGTTTCCTAAACATAGTCACAAACTGTAACAAATCTAATAATAGTATGGACGACACTGCACAAGACCACAAGGGATTCGAACGCAGAAATTTAACTCCCACGATTATAAAAAATAAATAACATAACTGATAAAATTATATACTAAAGCGTTAATAACTAGATCCTGGTCTTCGCAACAAACAACAAATAGTCAAAATATTAATGATTATAACAATATTGTATTTGATACTGAAAATATAAATATAGCTTGCCATGCGTTTGCGAAGGAATCTGCGTTTAACAATGGTACATTATTATTGCCAAGTCGGAAACATCGATAGCTTAGTTTCAGGTACACTGGTATTGCCTTTAAGGTTTAAAACTAACTTAAAAACTAAATAAGTGATGTCTCACAGAAATTGATTCAAATAAAAGAATTGCATGTTAACGCAGTTTATAGTCATGCGATAAAATAGAAAACTACAAGACATAGAAAATAAAAATTACACATTTAGATGACTCCTTCCTGATCCAGGATTCAAATGCACTGTTTAGTTTTTGTCGTAAATCCGATTAACAAAACGCCAACTGGCCCAGTAAAGACTACAGTTTGAATACATAAAACATTTAACACACATAACAATCTGTAGTTATATCTAGATAAATATTTCATTTTGTCGATTAGTAAAATATGCATGTAACAGTTCCTTCCCAAAAACGCGGCGTTTTCTAAGACAAATGAACAACTTTCCTTTGCAATCACACAGTACTAATAATATTCTCATTTTTTCCACATGTTATCACAGAAAATTATGTATTTACAATTTTGTCGTACTAAACGTGACGTACGTAGCCTACATCATGCCTTGCAACAAATGGTCTCATGACGCCGAACGATTACAACTCTGAAAACGACTATTGGGCTTATTAATTTACACATGACCAGATTACTACCAATATTTTACAGGGCTCCCTTTAAAAATAATTATAATATCGTTTGTTGAGAAAACAATACTCTGTTCATTGATTCAATATTTGGTTCCAGAAAATTAATTAATGGTCGTATAAAATAATACGCTTTCGACTAAAGACAACTTTAAATACGGACGTTCATGTACAAAAAGGATCTTAAAACTAGTGCTCCTAACTTTCCAGACTATTTAGATAAAGTTCGTTAAAAATTCAGTCAATATTCTTGCTCAATAGTCGTGTCAGAGAGGACAACTAACGAGTGACTATAATGAAGATGCAATGACAAAATACCCAATGGGACGAGGACGATTAACGGACATAAATATTTGATACAATCTACAGTCGCCAGCAGAATTGGTTCAGTGCATTAAAATATTAATTTAGCTTAAATTGATAAATTACTGAAAAAAGGTTGGCAAATATTTGTTATTTTATTTATAGGTTAACAATCAAACCAATTCTCTTGTAGACTGTATAAGTTATTTGATTTTGCGCCTGGTGTTAAGTCAGATAATGTCATCTACATAACGAGTTGCGAATGTTTTGTGATTTGGCGCCCAACGTCGGCTAAGAGCTGTTTTGTATGCCGGTGTTTTAAAATTTCGACTAGACTTTGTTTACTTAATTTTTTATGTAATTGTTATAACGTGTCCAATGCTTGGAAATACTTGTAACTGGAGATAAGTTATGTCGTGCTATCTTATTTTATGTGTACTATTTCCCTAAAATTTGTTCTGTATAATAGTGCAGCATTTTCGAGCACGCGTAACTTTTTCAACAATATTACACAAGCCACGTAGGGTCTGTTTAATACGTATGTCATTTATATTTTATTAATAAATTTGTGTACCTAGTATAAATAAAAAAGACTTAAAATACATCATTTGTAAAAATAGAAAGAAATAAATTGACCAAACTATTTTGAAAAATAAAAAAGAAAATGGATTGGACTTTACTAGAATATATTCTTTGGCTTAGTAGGCTATGATCTGATTTCCAGCATATTCATCAATTGCAAGAAGACACCTTATATCAACAAACATAGTTACTAGTATGTCGTTGGCATCCTGCTCAGATCGGAAATCATTGTGTTCCGAGATCATATGTCTCGAACTACTAACTTGTAAAGAGTTTCTAATCAAAATACATACCCCTCAGCACAAGTCAGATCACGAACAAAATTTCAATTTTCATAGGTTTAAATTTGAACACTGGTTACCAGGCGACAAAATCTAAACAATATTACTTTACACGATTAACAACTTGGGTAGTAATTCAATTGCGGAAATATATTTTCAAAGTTTACATATAATTCATTTTATTTATTTAATCGTATTTAAATTTAAAATATAACGTAGGTATAAAGCACTTGGGGGAAGGACAGCAAATTCAATAAAAATGTTTATTTATTTAGTATAATATTAACTAAGTAAAAATTATTCACTATGTAAATATTTTATACAATACTAGTATTAATTTGTCCGACGATGAATTTCTAGTGTTCTCTCAACGTCTAAGTGGAATATGAAACGGTGTCGCTAGGGGGCGGCTGCGGCGGCCGCGGCCGCGCGCGCCGTCCGCTCCGGAGGCATGTTGTAACGTTGTAGTGCAAATTTAATACGGAAACATTACATTTACGATACAGACTAATAATTTCATTTATGTAAAAATGCTAGCGCAAACGATTCGCCTGGCACCGTTTCATCATTCTCTCACCTTAACCGTAATATAAATCAAAGAGTAAAATTTTAGCGAATTAAAAATTAAATTTTCCAAAACTTTGTAAATACTAGAATTTGGATATAGCTCGCGGAGGCCGAGCGGGCGAGCCCGCTCCGGGAGGGACGTCCAAAATCCTGAGCAACGATAGTCGTCTATTTACACACGTTCGCCGAGTAAAAAACGAGATCGTCCTCGCGGCGGCGGCGGCGCGCGCGGCGTCAGATGGTGTGCGAGGCGACAGCCGGGGCGAGGGGCGCGCGCACGTCCCGCTGGGAGCGCGCGCGGCGGCGCCGCTAGCACCAGTCGTCCTCGTCGGAGTCGGAGTGGCGCGCGCGCGGCTTGTACCCGTTGGGCAGGCGCGGCGCGGCCGCGGGCGACGGCAGCGCGCGCGCCGCGCCGCCGCCGCGGCCCAGCGCCAGCGCCGCCTCGTAGCTGAGCGGCGCAGGCGCGTCGTACCCGCGCGCTCCCCGCTCCCGCTCTCGCTCCCGCTCCCGTTCCCGCTCCCGCTCCGACTCGTAGCCCCGCCCGCGTCTGCAACCACATCGCGCATTAACGTCTTCTCAAGTCGACTCTGCGCTCTCGCTTCGTCTCCCTCCCTCGAAGCTTCGAACATCGTTGTACACACTCCGTTTCATTAACTTCGGAGCGAAACCCTCGTCTCGAACGCCAGTGAGCCGATGCTTTCGTGGCGACGAAATATTTCACATAGCACAGCGCCGCGACGCGGCCTCATTGAGGAGTCTCAGCTAAGAGGCTGACTTGATCACTGCATTAAAAACATTCAAGTATGTTGAATTCTAATACGACAAACAAGCACTAAAATACGCTACAAAAATTTCACAAGAGTATGTAGAGATATTCACCTTTCTCTAGATCTATAGTCTCGGTGTATCAGTCTTTCAACTTCTCGGCCGTACTCGTACTCGTCGTGTAGAGGTTCCACTGGTTCACGTAACGTGTGTGTATGCCTCAGCGATAACTGAAATTTACAAAAATACGATGTTGTTCTGAAAAAATCGATACCTAAGAGTAAAAATCCTACTTCTTCCCGATGTTATACCTAAATGTGTTATCTGCACTTTTCTTCCTCAGTCACATCATAATAGCTAAAATAGATTAAGGCTGTAATTGGAGTCTCAGACTATCATAGTCTGAATTAAAACATGGCCTATTGTTTATTTGAGAAAATAAACAATAGGAAGACTGCCCTAGTGGCTTAGTTGGTAGTAGCTCTGCCTGCGAAGCCGAGGGTCGTGGGTTCGATCCCCACCCAGTGCAAATATTTGTGTGATGAATTCAAATGTTTGCACTGTGTCTGGGTGTTTATATGTATAATAAGTATGTATTTACAACTATATAAGTATTACATCAACTATCTGGCTGCCATCACACAAGCTTTGCTTAGTTTGGGGTCAGATAGTGTTGTGTGTGAATTGTCCACCAATATTTATATTTATTTATTTATTAAAAAAAAAACTAACGGAAATTAAATTGAAACGTTGTACTGTGATAATAAGTCGCGGGGAGAAACTAGTAACCTTTAAATATCACTGTGCAGACTCTGAAAGACCATATTGTATTAAACTAAGACTTATAACACAAATACAAATACAAATCTTTATTATCAAGAAAAAAATAATCGGAAACAAGTTTACAAAGAATGCTTAATGATGAATGAATAATTTTAATTACAAAAGAAAATACATAAGTTCCTAGAATTAGCCTTTGGCCCCACACTAGGCTCGATGGCCCGTGTTGTGGAAGCCAGAGAACGAAAGCAAAAACACAATAGGGGTTTCTCAAAATGTTATTGGTCTAATCAACACGTAATTTTAGTTAGGTATATTCAAATTGCATAAAGATATAAACCATTCAACGAAATCAAGTAAAAACAAGAAAATAAATAAAAGTAACCAAAGCAGATTATTTAAAAAAAATCAAGACTCCAATGAGCTGAAAACCTTTGATTCAGAAGTACGTACGTGCGAGGGACTATGGCTAATTCTGGCAACGGGCGGCTGGTGTTTGGCGCTGTGGACATGTAGCGTGGACGGCTTGGTGGGCGTGGGCGGTAGCTGGCGGCCGCGGCCTCGGCGCGCGCCCTCGCGCTCCCACGACCTGTCGCGCCATTCGCGCCACTCTCGCTCGCGCTCGCGCTCGCCTCCTGCCGGTACCCACACTACCCGCATCAATCATTTCGACATTCCATTCCAAACCTCATTTAATGTCTCATGACAACAAAAATAAATAAATCGTAAGCCACATCTTTTCGCACTTATTTAGCCACTGTTGTAATATTTACTATTCAGAAGTGGCGGCGTACCTACTCTTCTTCGTGTATAGTCTCTATACATCTAGGAACATTAGTAACATTTTGAGACAGATTAATATAGATTCGCGGCCCGTTTTGGCATCGCTCGGATATCTTAAGCTATGTTTATAAATAACGTGACAAGTAGTTTATCCGCTATTTGATTAGCATAAAAAAGGTTATAATGACACAGCCTTAAAAGATATCATCATGATTTCACATGATATAAGTATCATCATCACATGCTGTCACGGACTTCACCGCACACAACGAAAGCTCTCAAGAAGGATTTTTTTCCCGGCTATTATTTATTGATAATTGCGTATCCTATAGCCTTCCTTGATAAATTGACTATTCAACAAACATACAAACTCTTCTACTTTATAATATTAGTATAGACGACGAAAAGTTGTCTTTTATTTTATAGTAAATGCAGTCATTTATTTAGTCAACCCTGATTAAATATTACATTTTTTACACAAAAATACCTGTAAAGTTTCTTCGTTCGGGCTGTTAGGCACAATGCCAATCGTGGACAGTTAAGTTGACATAAATGCTAAATAGTTACAGATGTGCAAACAATTTTCTTTACCCTAGTAATTTTGCCTAAATTTGCGCTGTGCACACTTAAAGCAATCATAACAGGCCACCTGCTGACGACAGCGACCAAAAATGAAATGTTATGGCACTAGCAAAGGGTCATATTATATGGTGGATTAGTGATTCAATAATTTTGAGCACAAAAGTAAACTTTGACCCTTTGCTTTACAACCACTAAATACTAATAATGAAATTATATTCAATTTGGACTTTCAGTGGTTGAAAATGCAAACTGAATTTGCGACTAAATACTTAATTTGTTACAGTTAAATTGATCGTTTAGGTTTTACCAGGTATTAGTAGTAATACAATATTTGCACAAGTGTGTGAAATATTAAATATTGTTATAAATGTATTGTGTGTACCACATTTCATGAATTATTTTTTTGGATTATATTCGACATTATATTGCGAGAGCTTGGAGAACATTTTGGGTACGTATTTGAGGCAAACTGAAAATTTATCTCCTAGCTCATGGCTGGTAAATAGGGCAAAATAAATACATACATTACAAAAATGCTAGCTAGCCCCATTGCCATTCAACGTGGCAATGGGGCTAGCATTTTGGGCACGATTCCTGCTGGCACCGGTCTTCTAGACTAATTCATGTACATTTTGTAAATAAATATATATATAATTGATACTTTTTAATCTTATGTACATATTTTATTTTAAATATATTTTAAATTCCTCAAAATACAACAAAAAAAAAAAAATTAATTGTGTTTGAGGTAATATGCAACTTTTATGTTGTAGTTTAATGTATCAAGAATAAAAACAAAAAAGGCAGACAATTTAGTCGGGGTTTTAACATAGCCAGACTCGTGTGCAAAAATGTTAAGCATAAAATAAATTTGAGGCAATTTGAAATTTTAATTGGGCATTATTTATACTAAAACAATAGATAGGGATTCTCAAAAAGACAGATTTTGGCGGGACTTTCTACCTGCCAGGTGATCTAAATTGACCGATTCATTTTGCCCCGCTACTCACCAGCCATGTCTGCATCTCTCCGTGTTGGGGATATGGTATGGAATAAGAAAACTATCTGACAAGTTTTTAGCTGGCCTTAAATACTCAAATAATTACTCAAAATTTGCTGGCATTTCTCGGAATGTTTGTTTGAATCCAGCAAAAGATTTTTAGCGGTTCGGAATGATCGAAAATTTAATTAATATGCTTGATATGATAGACTTCCAATTTACCTACTCATAAGAGGACTTTTAATAAATTAAGCAGTTGTCATAACTATATCTTTAAAATACTTTCATGGAACGAAGTCTTCGACTCACAGTGTATTAATTCGTGAGTGAGACTCAAGATCCTTATGTGATTGTTTCGAGTTGGTTGGGTATTGAATTTTTATAGGATAAGTTTTTAGTAAAAATACGCTTGAGACGTTAAATTTGTTAGCGGGTCTTAAATCTGATTTTTAGGAACTTTAGATATACAAGTACCTACGCGTTAATATAGTAAATAGGTACAGGATGACATAGTACGCACGTACGAAGTTGATATTTTTATAATAATTATGCTCTAGTATAATACACTCCGCGAGGTATAAGCTGAGCTTTGCATCAGTGTGAGTGATCACCAATCAGGCAGGAGCTTGAAATTTTGTCCGCGAGGTATAGGCTGAGCTTTGCATTAGTGTGAGTGATCACCAATCAGGCAGGAGCG
Organism: Ectropis grisescens; assembly: GCA_017562165.1. Lineage (NCBI taxonomy): Eukaryota > Metazoa > Arthropoda > Insecta > Lepidoptera > Geometridae > Ectropis > Ectropis grisescens. The sequence goes on along the minus strand of CM029781.1, from coordinate 8,634,192 downwards.
CGGCGAGACAGAATGACGCCGCGCCTAAGGCCGGTTGTCACACCTACACTATCCATGTACACTCACACAAATGCAAAGCTCAGCTTATGCTTCGCGGAGTGTACTCTTCTTGAATTTATTATTTTATGGGGGCAAATTCGAGATCGCGCAAAATATCAGCCGTCGCATAAACGTTGCTGCATCGAGAAAAATTCAGATACACAATTTGATGAAGTTTCCGTTTCATTTAATTTAGTGAATAGGGCTGGCCCCATAATTAAGATTGCTATAATGTATATAATGCCTCTGTTTCTGTTTAATACTGCGTTCTACCATTACCGTACCCTTTTTAAATGACTTTGTCGCTCCCATGTTGATCTACATAGCCATCAAGGAAAGTGTTCTTAAAATTCCCGCAGATACTACTTTAACGCCTGTCATCTAAGACGACATGTATGTGTATGTCACCGGAAAATAACAAGAAACGTATTCACTTGGTAGTTGATCAACTTTTGGAGAATAACAAAAGGCGGTTGAAATGTATTATTTAACGCAATGAATTTACGTTAATTGATCAAATAACGGTGCCAAGCCGTCATTTAATAAATTACGCCGCAAGTAAAATCATCCACAAATGAGCCAATCGATGCTCAGCGTACTATTTAACGGTACACTATTGCCCGTCAATTAATACACTGTTCTCTGATTGGTCGATTCCATAAATTACAAGCATTTGGCAAGTGTTTATTCAGAGTTCTTACCTACCGTCTACCTCCTGAGACCACCTGAGTGAACCGTGAGATTTTTTTTACAACGGCTCACCTGTCAGATAAAACTTGAAAGCACCTAACTTGATATTGGTATACTTTTCGACACCGGGTGGGCGCTCCCGCCAGAAGCTCTGCAGTCAGCCCTGAGTGTCGTTTCCATACTCGGCCTGCGCTCCACAACGGAGGTCAGCGGCATGCTTTGCTCGCCACCTCCCCCCTTTGCCACGCTTGGTCTCGCATGGCTCACTCCACTCAGGACCTCCCTTGAGCTTCTGGCTCCCGCATTTTTAAACATTCTAGGGGTAGTAGCCATCAGACTAGGTGGAGTCGGGGTGCTCCAAGTCGGATCTGGGTCCTATGTATCCTAAACGGTCCGATTTGGTAATTTAACGACGCGGACGGACATATTTCCAGAGGATCTGAGCCGTGAGCCGTTGTAAAAAAATGTTCTCACGGTTCGCCCGGCTGGTGGAGATAGATAGATAGATAGAGCGGCGGATGGAGAGCGGTATAAAACACGTGAATCGTTGAACCAATCACCGCTCACTTCGTCTTCGTCGGATTATTTAACGGCAAAACGCCGTAAATTGATCAATTTACTAAAATACGTACGTTAAATACTCATAATACATTTCAACTGCAGTTTGCTATTTTCCGAAAGTTGATCACTACCTAGTGAATTGATCAACTAACGATTCTTGTTATTTTCCGGTGACATGTATATTCAGTATAATTATGTGCGTTGTGTGTGAGGCGAGTGAATCTCACCGTAGGCGTAGGTGTAGCGATGTGGCGGGCTGGGCGACCACGCGGGCTGGCTCGGGTGGTAGGTCGTGGGGTAGGGCGTCCTCCACTGCCGGCCTGCTGTCAGGAATACCTTCATATGTACCTTCCTACACGCTACCTGTACTTACTTTGATCTCTTGTACATTCAATGAGAATAGTATATTTAGAGTATGTATAGTCTATTGGACCTTTTTACAGACTATGTGTTAGTGAATTTTATTTCAGACAGCACGTTTGCCAATTATTGTTTTTAATGATCTTATAACAATGAAAAATAACGTGTACTCCAAAAAATTTAAAAATAAAATTTTACTGGTATTACTAAAGTTCATTTTTCTTAATTACATGTACACTTATAACGCTCGTTTTTTACATTACAGTATGTTTCCTAATTTAATGTTTTATGAAATATAATTTATAAGTCGCAGTCAACTAGCTTAATATTAACTTATAATATTTCTGAGAGTTGGCACCTCATTTTGGGTAGGTATTTGAATCAAGCTGAAAACATGCCACATAACTATCTTATTAGGTATACCTATACCCCAACATCGAGCTGCAGACCTGGCTGGTGAGTAGCGGAGCAAAATGAATCCATATATGTATTTTTTCAGTACAGACGATTTAGTCGGGGGTTTAACGAACTTTAAAATTAAAAAAAAATAGTTAAGTGCAAAAATTATTTTTTTCATTCCGAACTGAACGGGACCAAACTGAACTGAACTAAAATTTCTATCTGCATCTTACCCCTACTCCACGGCCGTCTGTATCTAATCTACCTATATCTATTTCTATTGTGTAGGCTGTAGTAACGTGACATCTGACAAATCGACGTAAAATTTTGAGGCGATGTAGTAAATTATTTTTACACAAAAATTAAACCAACTTCAAAACTACAAAGACAAAAGCGAAAAATTGATTAATATCATTGTTATAAGCTCTATCCACTAATCTATTTGAAATCGGTGCCAGCCAAGTCTTATGGCCTATCCAAACTCTCGCGAGGCGGGCTCTTAGAGGCTCTTGGCACGAGCCTTGGCGAGTGGAGGCGACAGGAGTGCTTGCCACTCTCATACTCTCGATTTATTTAGTTGGATTCCACATTACTTTTTCCATTTGGTATAATTCCATAAAAGTGGCACACAAATCGTCACTTCACGCCATTGTATCGTAATTAAAAAACGCTCAACAAACACTCGTCCTCAAGTGAACGGTTTCAGTCGCGTCCGATAAAATAAATAAAGCTTTATTAATTCCACATTACAGCCCCCGGGTAAAAGCCACGTCCAAAGCATTCAATGTTTCTTTGTTGGTAGTCAGATTCATCCACCTCCGGCCCGCCGTTGCCGTCGCAGCCAGCTCGTCCGCCCACCGGGCGCGCTGCCGACCTCTCGCTCTGGTGCCTCGTGGTCCGCTCCATTATACGGCCCTTTCGGTCAATCTGTCTTTGTATTTGGCAACATGGCCCGCCCATTTACATGGTGGAGAGTGAAAATGTTGCTATACTGATTTGTGTTGTGTTACGTTGTTTTCTTGCTGAGGTAATCCGATTCCTGGAGAGTCAATTGATGTGCGGGTTTGCAAAACAAAATGTATGAAACATTTTGTTTTGCATATTGTTACTTCCTGTTTTGATTTTCGTAAATTATTTTTTATTGCTCTGTTGAGTTTTGCCTTGGCTAAGATATGGTATTTCCGGAAATTCAGAAATGTTTGTTTGATTGGGATGACTTTCTTTACTTTTGTTTAACACACTAAGTTTCTCATATTTGATAAAATATTTTTTGTTGCCTAGTTTTTTTTCTACTTCTACTCAAATCTAGAGCTCTTCTTGTTTATTTAAAACTTATAATAGATAATCCTGTTTAATGTAATAAGACGTACTCGTATTTTCTAGACACTTTTTCATTTTCAGAATAGACGCTTTGAGCTCCATTGTGCTAAACGTAATTCCTACAGGTCGTACATTTTCACCCTTTTCCCAAATCTTCTCACAGTATCAATACTGTTTTAACACAAAAAAAGTTAGTGTGTTCTTACTCGTATTATGTTGGTTATAAAACTTTCAAGTTCTTAGTAAGATTTTTCTTGCTCTTCAACTCTGAAAATAATTAAGTCTTTACGTCAAACATGTCTATCATGTTGATTATTTTTGAATTTTGCTCTTCTAGTTTTTTTTATCAAGTTTTTCGTTTTTTAATTCCACTGTTCAACTTTTCATAAATGTTCGCATTTATAGTATTTTTTGTCTTCTTTCATTTCTGTCAGTTCTTTTTTTTTACCCCCGACAAAAAAAAGGGGTGTTATAAGTTTGACGTCGATGTCTGTCTGTCTGTCTGTCTGTCGGTCTGTCTGTCTGTCTGTCTGTCTGTCTGTCTGTCTGTGTGTGTCTGTCTGTGGCACCGTAGAGCTCAAACGGATGGGCCGATTTCGATGCGGTTTTTTTTATTTGAAAGTTAATATCCGTGCGGGTGTTCTTAGCTATGTTTGGTTAATATCGATTCAAAATGGCCGCCTCCACAAAATGGCGGACAAAATATTTCTTCACAACCTACCTCAATATGGGTATCAAATGAAAGGGCTTGACTAGTAGAGTACTAAACACTATAACAAATTTCAAATCCAAGATGGCCGCCACCACAAAATGGCGAATTATATAATATTTTTCACTACTGCCTCAATATGGGTATCAAATGAAAGGGCTTGATTAGTAGAATACTTTGCACTATGACAAATTTCAAATCCAAGATGGCCGCTACCACAAAATGGCGAACTACATTTCCTTTTTCACAATTCCCTTAATATAGGTATCAAATGAAAGGGCTTGACTAGTAGAATGTTCTACAGATAACAAATCTAAGGTAGTCGGGGGTTAATCAAAATTTTTAATTTTGTTCTTGTTTTCGCTTAGTTCTGGTTGAATATTCACTAAGCTGCTTTATATCTTCCATTATGAATGTAATGCGCCCTTTGACGTCTAATGATTGAATTTCTTTTTTACACTCGTAAATTTTTTTGGTAACAGGTTTAGATTTGCATAAATACTTATTGAGATGTTTCAATATGTTATCGCTAGATGTCGTTCTCACCAAAACGGGTTAGGGAAGTTTCAAATCGGCTGTTTCTAAAATGACTATCACTAGATGGCGCTACTAATTATTTAAAACAGATAAGTGGGTGGTTTTTTGGACAACAAAAATTGAAAGCAATTTTTGTTTATTATTTTTATAGGTTATCTCTGTAAGAATTGTTCTTTATAAGCACTATTTGCAGTATTATTTAGTTCTCAGTAATAGTTCACTTTACAGAAACAGTATTTTTCACTTCTATTGAATTATTTTAGTCGTTTCAATGTCTTAATTTTATTTCACTCTTTGCACTGTTTTACCATGTTTACACTGTAGTTAAACTGCAGTTTTATTTGTCGCTGAGTCAGTACATTTTTTACTTATTTTTTTACTTTTCATCTAACATACAGCTCATTTTGCCCCGCAACTCACAACCCAGGTCTGCACCGTGTGTTGGGGCATATGTAACGGGAGAGGTATGTGACAAGTTTTCAGCTTGCTTCAAACACCTTCCTGAAAGTTGGTGCCAGCTCTCGGAATATAATCAGCTGTTCGATCGACATACCTACATAGCCTGTATACTAAACAGCGCCGTTTAACTAGCGACCAGAATAATATTTAGCCAACAACAAACTTGGCTCGTTGATATTTGATTACTTGCCTAATCTATTCATTTAATTTAGTTTCACATTCCTAGTGTTTCACACCTAGTGCCGAAACTCCCCAAACTGTGAAAATGGCAAACTACAACTGGCTTTTTCTAAATTAGCCCATTTAGCTACATTTTAAAGTACCTATTAAAGAATTTCTTATTGACAGGTGTTTCATATTTTTTATTTCTTTCACATGTTCCCCCTATATTACGAATGACCTAAGCATTTACCAGCCAGTTTATTAAATGTTGTAACAAACGATACGGCTAAATAATATTCAGGACTCTAGGTAAACGACGCTGTTTACGTTCAGTCTAGGCTGTTAATTGAGCAGTTGATTAAGCATGTTGGCTGCGACATATTTTATACGTTATGGATTATTTAATACGAGCCTTGTTGGTGTCTACTGATATGTTCTTGTAATACATTGTAGAGTAAAAGAACATTTACAGTGTGTGGTCAAATACAGATTGGAGTATGAAATGTTCGATTTGATATCAGATAAATTAATTCACTTTGAATACAAAAAAATGGCCTGTGTTTTCTAAGTTGTACAAAGCTTGAGGTTTAGAATTCGTGTTTTAGAAATATCTAAGCTTTTGCATGCTGCATGGTTAATAGATGCAAGTAATACAATAATAAGCAGTATATACGCTTGAGCATTTGAATAAAAAGCTTTCTTAGAATGCTTTAAAAATGTGCAAATGAAAGTTAGAAATCCTCATTGAGCATCAATTTGGCATGCAGCAGGCAATGTGAGATTCTATAGAACAGAAAATAACAATAGTTCTAGTACACACCAAACATATTGAGGAAGTAGAAACATGTATTTCTACCATGTACTGTGCTCATTTTCGTGACAATTCTCCTTTTCTCTAGGTATTTGTGTATGACGAATTCTAGCGCAAGCAATAGACTATTTTAATTTTAGTGTATCGAGCAGTAGATAGTGTTTTAATTCTTTAATAACTATTTCTAATTTAAAACGAAGCACGCAATCTTAGGTATTCTTAAACTAAAATTATACATAATTTATTAATGTTGTTAGCACATCACTAAAAGTTTAACTTATGTCTACGTCTACAAACAATGATCAATGATCAGCTACAACTACTGTTGTCAAGGCTTAGTGTTCTCACAAAACCTTAAAAGTAACGTAATATTGAAAGAAGAAAAATGTTTGCATAACTGTTTACAACTTCTCAAGCCCATATTTTGGATCATTAGCATAGTGTGTAATGAAATATCTACAGGAAAGTAATGAAATGTTATAAGAGGCAGAAGGCTTGTTGAAAGGCTAAGAAAATATGTGACGTAGTTTTTGTTAAAATGTATTATTTAGTCATTGGCAATAGCATCAAGCTATATGTGCAAATCTGATGACACGTTAAAAATTTCCTATAAAATTATACATTACATATTTTTTATACAATAAAACAGTAACGGCATAAAATCTAGCGTTAATTATCACAATGTGTTATAAAAATCAAAGATATTATAATTGTAATTAAAATCACTAGGTATATTTGATTACTATCTAACAATATTTAAAAAACTAAATAATTAACAAATATTACGCTTTAGGATAAACGTATCAGCAGATTTACAACGTCAAATAATCAAATATTGGCTCTTCAACAGTGAACGAAAATAATACGTTCCACTGTTTCGTAAAAGAAGGAAGTCGACGTACCGTGCGACGGGTGATAGTGATGCGGCGCTCTGTGCGCTCGCCCGTGCCCGTGCCTATGGTGCTCGTGCTTCACTATTTCCACGACATTGCTCACGGTGTCCGAGAAACCGATGTCGTGGTGATAGCCACCGTAGTGGCCTCGCCTTCGTGGGCTCGGCGTTCTTCTGTAAACCGATGCAACGTCACTATAAATTCCTGAAGTAATTCTAAAATAATCCGGACCGTTAGCGTGCTTTTTGTGGGCATATTACTAGAAATTGGCAATTGCCAGTTTAGGTACTGTTGGGAAGATTATTGCTATCTGTATGAAAATGACGAGATTACACTTTATACCTTTGTTTCTAATCTAAGTCAACCGAAACTTTTGACAATCTTAATTTTGTATAGTCTCTTAATTTTTATTTAGTTTTCACCTGCTTTATCGGTTATATCTTAGATACTATTTACTGCCTTTGCTACACTAGTAGCATGCTCTCAAATTTCACGCTCTTTGTCCAACATGTTCAAAATAGTTACGATTCCAACACCATCCAGCGTGCCGATACAAATCATGCTACATTCAGGAGTTGGTTTAGAAGTAATACTTTAAAGTTAAATCTGGAATAGGTTAGGTTAGTACAGTCTCTATTAGTAAGTTAAGGTTATCACGTGCTTTGTGAACATACCATCTGTGACTACGATAACTTTGTGAGCAATCTCTTCTTCGATGGCACTATAAAACAAAAAGGAAATAACAAAAACTAAATAACAAATGAAAATAAAATTGGAACAGTCAAGATTGGCGAATCACTTACCTTAGACTCGATGATCTGCCGTGGTGGCCATTTTGATACGTTGTGTGAGGTGGCTGTAATCGTGCTTCGTCTAGCGATTCCATGGAGCCGTGATGCGATCCCTGAAGTTCCAAAACCTAAAAATGGCGCTCATGGTCAATAATCCAATATGGGACGCATAGAACAGTCATTTATTTGAAATACTTTAATTTCATTTTGCTGTCCCATATTTACAAAATGTTGTTCATTGCGACATATTAAACATGCTCTCTGCTGACGTGCTTTTTGCAATCATGCATTAAATCGTGCTTTGTGCGTATAGGCGTATTATATACTTACCAATGTTCCAATGATTAATCTAAATAGAATTGCTAGTTTCGTGCCAAACCTACATGTTTTACGAGAACTCTCATGCATTAGGTTAGGTTTGGTACAGGGTATTGGGTTGTAAGTATAGGTAAATATGTAATGGGTAAATGTACTTGGTGTAATGTTCGATACGGCTGTCTTGTTTTTATGTATGCTGTTGGTAAGTTGGTGCTTTGTATAAATCGGGAAACAATATTATAATTAGACCAATATCCCTACTAAAATAAGTAGTACCTACTTAAGTATGGAAAATCATTCCTATTTTTTATCTCAAGATAAAATAACAGACAAATCTACAATTATAAAAATAATCAACTATTACGAAAATGTTTTACCTAAACATCAACAACCATCTGTAAACTTAAACACGTTTACGATTAATACTCCATTAATTGTAACAACACAATATTTTATGAAACTAGTTATGAGCCTAAGGCCCTATTGTACTCGTTACACCACAAAATTTCCTAAAACAATAATAGATTATCTAATTGAGACAACGAACATAATAAAGAGTTAAGTATACTTTTACATCAGTAAACACCCAATCAAAGCTTGGAACATAATGTTTGTTACAACATCAACTCTATCTATGGTAGATGCATCGATGTGGTCTGTCGCTAAGGAGATTCCTTAGCAGGGTCATACAACATCGGAATTAAAACCAACATCACAATATGCTTACGAAACGTATTCCAATTGGATTATTTAAATTTCAAAACATTTGAAGCTTATAATTTTGAATGCGGTATGATATTGGTGGGTACATCGAGCGCACTAGACAATAGCTATGGTTTGGTTGATTGGATTTACGACAATGATCTGATTATACATTTCATCCTTGGGGACAATGTATTCACCTTTTTACTGTTCCTGTAACAAAGGAAACACAAATTGAACCAATTATTGTTACAATAAAGTACAGTGATAATAAATCTATATATATAAAAGAAAGTCGTGTTAGTTACACCATTTATAACTCAAGAACGGCTGAACGGATTTAGCTGAAAATTTGTGAGGAGGTAGCTTAGGACCAGGAAAAGGACATAGGGTAATTTTTATCACGTTCCCGTGAGACGTCAAAAAACGACAAACGACGAATTTCCCGTTCAACCACGTTCCCGTGTGACGTGACATAAAACGTAAACGACAGCTAAACGTCATTTCATCGTCGTCATGTCAACGGTGACATCACCGAATGGAAGCCAAAAGAAAAAGTTGAAGTTGAAGAACCTTTGCTAATCTTTGTTTCTAAATCTGAATTGGTACGACCCATTTCCGACAGGTGGCGTAGCAGGCAGCTGAAGAGGTTTTTTTGTTTGAAAGCGATATTCTCAGGAATGTCTGAACCGATTTCAGTCATTCTTTCACCGTTGGATATGTACGGGATCCCGATGAGTGCTAAATAATGTACCACGGGCGAAGCCGGGGCGGACATCTAGTAATATAGATATTTTTTCTTATCTCTCGAATGAATAATCAGGACGACGAAAATAATTTTTGTTGATAAAATAAACTATTTTGTTTATTAAAACGATATCATTAAATGTTTTTGCTAATATTGCTTCTATTTTCCTATTTAATTTACCTAAACCACGTTTTCATTGTGCAAAATCCATTAACCAAGAGCGTTAATATTTGATTTTTGTTAAATACATTTTATATAATGTCAATAAATTGACATAGTTTTAAGTAATAAGAGTGTGAAATACGCTTATTCCGAAAACGGCTCATTGAATCACGCCGATTGAAAGTTTAATTAATAATTGATTATAATGAAATATTCTGCTTATTTTTGGTAGGGCGGTTTGTTTATTTATTTAATTGTAGTAAATGAACTCTTTTTTGGCCGATATCGTTGTTTTTTAGTCTATCACTTGTTTAATCTTACGAAGTCACGAACTTTATGAAATTGAATTTGGACATACATACAGTTTGAAACGGTCTAAAATGGTGTGTATACTTACTTGAGTGAGTGTCTGGTGTTGCGCTGCCTGGCGAGGTCGGCGAGCGTGTGCGGTTCGTCTTGATGAGGCTCGTTAGGCGTCGGCGCGGGCCCCTCGTGGCTCAGCGAGCCGGTGCGCGAGCCCGGGCCCAGCCCCGCCGCCACATCCAGCAAGCATTTAAAGAACGACGCCTTCTGCACCAGGCACCCCGGTCACACACCAACCCCACACACGCACACACACACACTTGCGCATGCTCATGTCGCACCACCTCCCGACTCAGGGGGATCGGGACTTCATTCTAATGGCTAAAGCCTACATGAGTCTGCGCAAACATCTCATACATCGTATCCATGCTGGGGGTCTCTAACGTGTCATTTATGTGTGTCTTTGTGATGTGTACGAAGAACCCCAAGCGATGGACAATGTATACCTAAATAATTAAATGGATGCTTCGCTGCAGTGTTTGTGAAGATGAATGCGGCTACGTAATTCTGAGAAAAGTAACTATTTTAATGCATATTTGACTAATTTCCTGGTCTGTATAATGTCGAGTATATGTCAGCTGAATCGGGATTATAACAGGCAAAGGAGCTGTAAATAAAGCATTTGACGTATATAGTACATGTGCTAAATATAAAATCAAGTGCTATTAGACTGAAGCCAGAGGCATGATGGTCAGTGAACATTTTAAAACCAGTTGTATCGATTAACTATCAATCGTTATAACTTCGTTTATTCTGCAGCATACGCAGACTTGAGTAAGTTTTCAATTTCATTTTAAATGCTATAGTATAAAAATTAGGAGGCTAACGAGAGCATAGTTAAGCATATTCCTTGTTGTCATAGGCTTCTAAAATGGTGAAATTGATTGAGCCAAAATGTAATAAAATCAAATAACACTCAAAAGCCATAGACAAATTAGTTTACACAGAATGAAGATTAGTCATGCAGAACAAGAAATATATTTAATAAGGAAATAGTTAAAGATAAATAGGTATAAAGAATGCAAACGTGAAATCGTCCAATGCCTAGAGGTAAATTTTCTAGGAAAAACAACAAATGATAGAGAAAGAACTGGAAACATATGGACGATAAACAAATACTACAAAGAGACATAACTAATCTACTAACATGTTATCAACAAACACACTTTGCCACTACTGATTTTGCAACTATAGGACAGGTCACTATTTTGTGGTTTACGAAGCCCCAATGGACATTTTATGAGCAAAAATGTGCTAGATGCGCACAAGTTTGCCTAAAGTATCAAGAATCAAGTGCATCACTATTTAACTAATTCTATTAGATTATTTGTATCATTTCACTAAGCTACATTTTAGTGATGAATTTAAAAAACTCTTTGATAGACCATTCTGATTACTATGTCGTTATGGTTGTCGCTTATTTTCGATTTTATTAATCAAAGTTATTTAAACACGATGCGGAAAAATTATGACCAACAAAAATAATCTAGAATAGTGCAAGAAAAAGTAGTTAAAGTTTCGTTCCGTAAAGTGTATTAATACTACCGGCTGAATGGCCGTAGGGCTATTCTCGTTGAATGCCTGAAAAGTAAACCACCAATGTAGTCGACTCATTAGGAGTCGATTTTCACTAAAGTGACTCTGTATTGTTGTTATTTCTTTTCTTTAGATAGCAATGCTTAGAGCCAATTTTTTGTGATTTATATCTTCCAATATATTAGCGATAACATCATAAGATGGTTTTAGAAATGGTAATTTGGTACGTTTCACTCGGGTTGAATATACACAACAATACATCCACAGGTAGACAGACAACACAATCAACTCTATATAACTAACTAGAACATTTTAAATAGTAATCTAATGTGGGGGATCAATGTAAGGGGCCATCAACATACACTACTAGTAAACGTGTATTCACCTAACCACGTAACTGTTACATTTGGCTCAAAGTTAATGTACAAAATTTGGCAATAGCCATAAGAACTTAAGTACTCTGGCTTCATTTGATTCTACTTCTTTTAATTTTTTACAGATTTACATAGATACATTATGCATAATTTTAATTGAATAACAGTGCGTTACAATAATTGGAAAAAGTCTTACCGGAACGCCTTGCGGTTCAGTCTGGGAAAACCTAGTCGATCTCCAACTCTCTAAGATCAAAAGGCCTGCGTAAATCTTCCCAACGGTCAGTTTTCCTGCATTTAATACGTCGTTTCGAGGCACCAACAAGTCTAGCATTTTCTTTGCTTGAAGTGGCCATATGTGTGTTATGGTTTCTCTAAGTTCTTCATCTGCTTGGTCCATTTCTTCCGCTGGAATTTATTTTATGCTTTAAGTATAATGATACAACAGCCCATTATCAATTTTATTTAATAAGTATGTACGCCAAGACACCTTGGGGCGAAAACATTTTTATAAAATTAAGAAATCTCACCAGATCTCATCTTGATGTTTAGGTTTTCACGTATTAAGGCAAACAGTGTTGTTGTAAAATTAACTTTTCCTTCTTCATCTAGCGGCATATTCATTCTAATTAATTTCTTATACGCTAGTCTATTTGGACATTTATTTCCAAACCCCAACGGTGGATCCATATTCTTCAACATATCATACATTTCTGTGTAATGGATCTTCCCCCTGGAATGACGAACATTTAACGATGTTATGAGGTTTTGAATGAAACGGATAAATAAATATTTTTTAAAATCTAACTTACGTTGCGTTTGGATCATATTCTGCCCATATTCTAACAAATTCATCAAGATGATGTGCGCCTAAAATGGACGAGTCTCTCGTAAGGTAATCAAAATTATCCATAATGACAGCAACAAATAAATTCAACATCTGAAAAGAAAAAAAAAACATTTTAAAATTTAAGGCAAATTGTTAATATACCCTATATGTATATGCTTTGCTTAATTTTAGTTAATCTGATTCACGAGACTTACTAGAAAAGAACAGAAGAATATGAAAGACACAAAATATGCGTAAGCGAGGGTGCTCCCACAATCATTAGGTGGTTTTCCAGCTTCCTTGTCGCATTTGGCGGGCTTGAGGCAAGCCAGCATAATGCTTGGCCACGACTCGCCTGTCGCACACCTGCAATTAGTACAAAATTTAAAAATCACTAGCGTGCCGCTAGGATGCTTGTTTGGTCTTGTTGCTATAAAGTTCAACTGTTGACATTTCAGTTTAATGTCTAAGCATTTCAGTTGCTATACATGTTATTAGTGTTAATAAAACAAAATAAACATCTAATATTTAAAAATCTCGTGGCGCGGTGTTTGTGGTTAAACTTCTCCAATACGGCTTGACTGATTCTCATGAAATTTTGTGAGCATATTGAGTAGGTCTGAAAATCGGCCAACATCTATTTTTCACACCCCTAAGTGGTAAGGGTTAAAAAATAAAACCCCTAAAATAGTTTTTAATTTTTTGTACAATATTTTTTATTTTTATTTTTTTATAATGTGGCCTAAAAATACATACAACCATAATTTTTTATCTTTTTAACACCAACCCCTATTTTTTAATCTATATATATATAAAAATCAATGCCACTTTTCGTTGTGAGTGAACTCCTTCTAAACGGCTCGACCGATTTGAATGATTTTTATTGTATACGCTTGGGTAGGGCCCTGGAAGGTTTAGATTCACAAATCAGCCCGACAGATGGCACTGCACTTGATATTTTGGTTACTATCCGAGCGAAGCCGGGACGGGCCGCTAGTATATGTATATTAATTAATAAGATACCGCAGTCGTAAAACAGTTTAATTACCTGAACAGTAGCATAAGGGCTTGGATAAAACTTCGAAAGTTATTATGTCTGTTCATATCTGATTCATAAGATAATTCTATATTTCCAAACACCTGTTGAAAAGAAAGTAAATTATTTACAAAATGTTAGTATACAATTCAAATAAAATCCAAGGTTAAAGAAATAGAGGTAACTGTTATTAAGTATACCTGCATCCCGATGATGGCATAAATGAAGAATAGCATTGCGATGAGAAGGCACACGTAGGGTAAGGCTTTGAAACTCTGCACGAACGTCCATAAAAGTATCCGAATGGTATACCCCTGTCTGAGTAGCTTGATCAGTCGCGCGGCTCGGAACAGGCGAAGGAAACCGACGTTGAATGTATTTTCCTAGAAATTACAAAAAAGAATTAAAGAACCTAAGAACGTAACCTTACTACCAAAACGTTATGAGTTGTACAAATTCTATCATGTAATTTAGTTAATTTAGTTCCTATTCTAATTAGTATGCGTTTAGTCTAAAGATACAAAAACATTCAAACCATGATTAATGTACCTATTTAGAAATATATAGAAAACAATAACAACTAAAATGAAGTACACATAAATGATCTAGTAGAAAGGTACTTAAGACTGAAATCAGAAAAGAGTTCCTTCAGTTTGCTACATACAATAAAATAAACTATTTAAAATATTGTCCAAAATCGGTAAATAATGTTAATAATTAGATACACATAATATCTATTGTCTGCAGGATGGTGTGGAAAGGGTGTACTATACTGCAACGGACGCATTATACTCAGCGTGATAAACAAATTTTACAACTCTGAAATCATGAAATATTTCTTGCTTTACATAATAAATATTACATTGGATATCATCATAGGGCGATTGATTTAAAATGTGATTTCAAGATAGAGCGCTTAGTAAAACATGTTTATAAAGACGACCATAATGCGTTATTACTACAGAGTACAACCTTCCTGCGTAACCATGTATTTACTAGCGTCATTTTTACAAGACATCTAAAATCGTAATAATAGTTATTTCTAAACTATAGTCATCTATATTAATTTAACCCTAGCTTTTATTTTCCACAAAAACTACAAATAATAAAAACTCTAGACACATCGTAAGTACGAATAATACAATCTCTGAAATTATCTAGCTTCGCTACGAATACTTATGTTAATCTCAATTGGTATTTACACGCTGTCTAGAATAAATATAAATGTTGTAAAACAGTTCACAAAAATCTAAGATTCCTAGCAATTAATTTGGTCTAAATGTTACCTGCTGACAGGACATGTCAGCACAGTTTTCGGCAAGGTCGGTCTGTAATGAGGACATTACCCTTAATTCTTAATCTTGAACACCATGTAGATAAAACCAGTAGAAAGGAGTTTTAAAAGGTTAAATTGAACATAAACATATATGAATTGGAGAGCGATACATATGTAATATGCGTCGAAAAAGGTCAAATTAAAATACTTACACCGAACTCCATGATTAAGGCGTCAATTATGCTTCCAATGACCGTAATGAAATCAAATGTATTCCAAGGGTCTTTGAAAAAATTCTGAAAGCAGAAGGACTATTATAAATACTGCACATTTGTAGATATTAATGACTCGTATACTAATCATCTGGAGAACTTTAATTGAAATAGCTATTTAAATTGATGTTTAGCAAATTGTTATTAGCATACAAATGTACACTTTCTATTGATAGTGACTGTTTACACACAGGATAGTTCAGAATGGGAGTAGGATCGAGGATTCTTTTAATATTTAAACAACTTTATTTTATAATTATATCTTACGTAAAAATCTAAAATATGCTATTAAAATTGTATCTCATATCTAAAGCATTAACTCTATCGAAATGAGTTCTAATCGTCAATATATTCAAGTCAATATTGAATATTGAATGCAAATCTAATTTAATACTTATAATAACGAAAGTGTTTCATGCATCAGAGGCAAATATTTAAAAATTGCTACCGCTTCTGGTCATCGCAAACTTTCAACAAGAAAAATAATCATTATTTTAACAGTTCATTCCAAAGCCAATGATCATCAGACCGTTAAAAATTAAATAGGCACAAAATATTAGTAGATGTATCTTGTATAAAACTACCAACAAAAGTATACGAAAATAATATTTGCTTCTGCAGACATGATTTCTTAGCTTTGAAATTATTATTATTTTTAACAAAATTAATAAATCTGTTGTGGATTACGAAAACCCTAAAAACTGATAGACTTAGATTAAATACTCGCAGATTCATTGTATGCGCACTGTAACTTGAAGCCAATTCTATTAATTTCACTAATGCACCTGTAAATTCCATTGCGTGAGTAAGCGAGTGGCCGTGTGTAACACGTATCTTGTATGAATGTAATCACGGTAATTATCTTATTAAGGTACGCTGGACAGCTGACACTCACACTGTAAAAATTGGCTTCATAATTAACGATGCGCTTTTTTACCATAAAACAGAATCTGTGCGTGTATATTGATCCTTAAGGACGTATAAAAATCGTGTCAAATGCTTACCGCACAGCCGAAGGCGATCAGCTTCAATACGGTCTCGAGAAAGAAGAAGATCGTAAAGACGAGGTTCATGAATGTTAACGTGTCCATGAGTACAGGCGGAGCCTCGTGAAACTACCACAAAATATACCAATAGTTTTCAATCATTAATCACATTATTATAAAGTCAAATGCAAGATTTCCAATAGTAAATTTTGTTGAAGCAATAATATGAACTAAACAATCTTTCCAGCATTTAACTTTGGTAAGTAATGGTATTTCGGTAGTACTATATATACTACCTTTATTCGGGTATGTGAATTTTAAACACTCAATTAATTATTATTATATGGTGTATCGTGTGTGTGTATGTATGTTATTAATTTCATCGATTGTATAATAAATTTTATTGTGATGAAAATGCTTTCGTATTGTTGTGTAGCAAAGTGCACGTGCTTGCATGCTTATTTGAAGGTACACAACCATGCATAGATGCAATGCACGTCGAATTATCACATTTATTTTGCTAAAATACAAGAACAAGTGCAGCAAATGAAACACGATAATTACCTTAGAGCAGCTGATCTCTGCGACACTGTTACTCAGTTGTACTTACCTTTGCACGGATTAAGTATGTTGGAATATTAGTAATAACTGATTACAGACACATCAATATTTGCGTGAATATATTTGTAACAGCTACATGCAGCAGGTATTAAAGCCATGCTCAACAAGTAATTTACTTGCAAACAAATTATTATTCATTAGTACAATCATATCGGAGGAGAGAAACGAGTATCAGGTACTTGGGAAAGGTCGGTTTAATCGGCTGCAAAAAATCCCTTACAGTCATGTAAACAAAACAACCAAGTTAACAATAGAAAGAGTACATTTGTACCTATGTGGTATCTTTTTAAGCAATAGTATACCTATGTGTCACTTCAAACTGTATGTTTGTGTACTTACTTTGACACCATAAGCGACGATTTTCAACACGGTTTCCACGGAAAACATTCCAGTAAACCCCATATTCGAATACTTGAGGACATCCGCGTAGGTGTCCTCTTGATTATAGAACTGCCATTTGTGATGAAGTGCCGGGAGTTACGGTAAACCCATGGCCATAAAAATACAATTTGTTACTTCATACAAATAGGATTCAAAAACAATCGGTATCGTGATGTGAATATTATAATGATCTGAATAATTATTCGAGTAATTTGTAAGTTGACATATTTTATGAGGGTCATAAGGATAGTGATTAATTGTTCGGTGAGGATCTGTGCCAAAGTAGAAAATTCACAACAAAACAAATCACTGGGTCACAACGAAATGAAATAAAATAAATAACTCTCATGGTTGACATGTCTATGCTTGCAAGAAAAGAAAAATAATTTTAAATTAACAAGGGTAACAAATCAGTTAAATGAATGTTTTCAGGTACTGCATTAAGTTTTCTTTTTCGAATTTAGCGATTCGACTGTTTTAGGTAAATTTCGAATACGAATATAAAGCAGCCAATAGCCACCACATTTACGCCTGGCAGTAGGCCATTCCACCAAGCATGCATAATTTCCACATAGAGATATAATTTAGGAGTAGGTCTTAAATAAGTACATGCAACACGAACAACATTGAATGGCTCATGATTAGTCCTATCCGGATCCAGAGATGTGCATTCACAAGCACAAACGGCCGAATAAAATGTTTGTGTTGCTTGTGCCATAAATGTGCTGGAAGGACAGGTATACCGTGCAGTAAACACTGATAGATACATAAAAATAATAAACAGCAAGCGAGGAGGCACGGAAGGAAAAACAGAATGTAGGAGAATCAAAACTTAATGGCGATACACTTGACAGGAGAGGCTCAGTAATTTTAAGTACGGCACATTCCGATGCAGTGTATACTGACGCCGAATACAGTGATATCGTAAAATTTTGTAAAATCAAGTGTGTTTGTGTAGTGTATAATGTATCTGACAACCCTTAATCTCTAGGCGCTTTAAAATATATATGATAATAGTTGGCAAACGGGAAAATATAAGTAATAACATTTAATACATAACATTTTCACATACAGTACAAAGAAGAAAACATCTTTAATTAGGGGATATAATAGTGCTAACATGTATAAAGAGGCATATAACACAGGATTTTTTTGGTTTACTCAAATTAGAGAGTTTTAATTTTATTCTCATATAAGAGACTCTCTAATATGGTATTGTGCAAGCATGAGTGAATTTCAAGGACTTTTCTAAACTAATTTTTCTTGTTGTAGTGCCTCGTGATTTTACTAAATTCCTTAGCAGCTACCTTATAATTATGTGTTTGTTATCTACGTTCCACATAAACATTGTGCTTTATTTGTCTTGTTTACTGTGTTGACTTTCCAACAGTGTTTGTATATTGATCAATAAGATTAGTATTATTTCATTGAAGTTAGTGTATTCTTATATTAACACAGAGAAGCGACTTCAATACATACCTTCATCATGAGCAACAAAGTGTTGAGTACGATAAGGGTCATGATGAAGTACTCGAAGGGCGTAGAGACAACTATTCTCCACACTTTGTACTTAAAACTCGTTCTTTTACTTGGCATATACCTCTCCAGAGGTCGTGCTTCTATTGTAAAGTCTATACATGATTTCTGAAAATAAACGTTTGAGCTAGAAAACTTTTCCCCTATGCTATTATTTTATTTTTGATTTGTATGTCTCGTACCTGATTCTTATCAATTTCACCGTCTTGTAACTCGGCTTCACCCTGTTCTTGAAATGTGATAATTATCAGAGCTACGAATATGTTAACAAAGAAGAACGGAAATACGACAAAATAAACAATATAAAATATAGACATTTCTATTCGAAAATTTTGTATGGGTCCCTTGTCTTCGTAGGTGGCGGCCATTGAATTTTGTAATACTCTGTAAAGAAAAGTTACAGTTATAAGTTTTGTTTTTAATTTGTAGATAAAAACAAGACTGTTTTAAGTAGAAGTGACTGGCTGAACCAGTTTCTGTATGTTTTAATATTTTATATGGTATACGACAGAACACGATTAGCCTGTTTTAAGAGTATTTAGTTTATGATACCTCAACGAGAATTTTATGATGCCACTTTTATCGAAATCATGTTTATAATAGAATTGAAAAATACGTCCTATTACATATACATGTGAAGTAAGTTTGTTTGCTACGCTTTAATGCAAAAACTACTTAATCGATCATCACGAAACTTTATACACATATTCTTGGAGGTATTAGAAGTAACTACTTTTATCCCTAGAAAATAACGGGAAAGGGAAATACGCGGGTGAAACCGTGGGGCACTGCTAGTATTATATACTATTAACATATCCACAATTTCAATTACTTTTCACGGACTTTTCATGAAGTAAAAACAACGTTCTGTTGGGCAGTCGTGCAGGGTTAATTTATCCTTAGGTTATGGGTATATTTGCTACTATACTCACTGTGGCCACCCTTCTCCAGTCTGCACAGCGAATAGCGTGAGCATGGCCGTAGCTACATTGTCGTAGTGGAAGTGTTGCGTGGTCCACGATCGAGTCTGTACCTTCGGCATCAAGCTATTCGCCTCGTAGACGAAATACGACCCTCTGTGGAGTGAAATAATGAATTAATAAATCAAATAAACATAATATGAGGATTATCTTAGGATGAACCTAAGAAGTGTTGGAACGAAGTTTCTTACGGCAGGCTGGAAGAGACAAGGATTTTGCTGTGCGGCCGAACTGATAAAAAACCGTGAGGATTGTTTCATACAAAATGTATATGGAATAAATATGTCACGGAGACAAGGACGGGACGGGAACGTGGCACTGACGGGGCGGGAAAAATATCGTCGCCAACGATGTTTAGCACGTCCCGCCCCGCGAGTGTCGTCCCATCCGTGTTTTCGCTACGTATGCACAGTCACTCCGTTCGTTCCGGAGAGAAAAGTTGTGTTGGACGTTTGCATCACCGTCGAAAATGGACGACGAAAAATTAATCGAGTGTGTACTGTCACATCGAGCATTATATAATTTAGGTAACTCAAAGTATTTAGTCACTAAGTACAAGAATTATATATTAAGTATAGATTTACTACGATAACATGACCCGCCCCTCAAGAATTCAAAAGTTTGAATGTATTTGTGAAAGAATATACAACGTACCACCACGCATGTGTGCGTACTGCTACTGCAGACGAATAATTACAACTACATACAAACTCTTTCGTAAGGATGTGACTACACACATTAAAACAGTAATTGATATAAATATATAGGTAACGGAAGTAACGTTTTTATCCGCTAGAGAATAAAGTAAATTTGAATTTAGAATATCGTGTGCACTAAATTTGTCAATTCAAAACATCATTAAACCTATTTACTTCTACCTCTATGGTACCGAAGTTATAATACATATTTTTAATTTGTTAAAACCTCGAACTAGTATTGAGCATCTGCTATTTCGAGAATCTGATATTATGAGAATCTGCCCTAGGAAATAAGGAACCTCCTTGGTGTACTTTTTGTTAATAATTTGCTTTCCGCGCAATTTTCTTTTCACGCCAAAACCCTTAGCTTAAATATAAAGAAACTTGAAACCAAGTAAAACACCTACAATGATTCTAGCAACGAATAAATAAGTTTATTTAACACAACAGAATTAACTGCAGCTGTTAATTATTCGTAATGCGTTAAGTTATTTTCTTGCTGAGGCGGGATGAAAAGTTACGTGTTGCTCTCCAGTGCAAAGATTTTTCACCTCGTAGTCTTTTGGTTCCCTCGCAGGATTCTAATTTTAAAGTCCTTCCCTTACTCGGTCATTAAAATTGAGCACGCAGATAAAAAAGCAACTCATGTAACAAATAGCATTTTTTTGCAAATTGTGTTGATTCTGTACTATCTGAAAGAACTTATATTTTGTAAATAAAAAGTGACGAGACGAGCAGGACGTGTGCCTGATGGTAAGCAACATGCCTGCCACATAACAGTACAGTGAGACGCAGCTATTATTGGAGCATGAGACTCCAAATCATCACCTAGCACTGCAATGCGCTCGTCACCCAGAGATCTAAGATATGATATCTCTAAGCGCTGCGTTTTCTCTGGTAACATTGCCATACAAACACGAAACACAGTGATGTTTGCACATTACTGCTTGGTGGTAAAATAAGTGGCAAAGGTGTGGTACTTCTCCAGGCGACCTCTGCCAAGAGTCCTACCACTACA
This sequence comes from Ectropis grisescens, assembly GCA_017562165.1. NCBI lineage: Eukaryota > Metazoa > Arthropoda > Insecta > Lepidoptera > Geometridae > Ectropis > Ectropis grisescens. Next base: position 8,612,625 of record CM029781.1, on the reverse strand, counting down.
ACTTCGTTTCTACCTGGTGTCGCATGACACCATACAATTTTTTTAGCGTTGATATATCAAAGACATCTTACAATACACATTATAGCAAGTTTGATTAGTTTGGGGTTAGATAATTTGTGAATAACATTACATATTTGTTTTAAATATTAATTATTGTCGCCATGGGAGAGGCCTATGTCCAACAGTGGACTAAGATAGGCTGATGATGATGATGTGGCAATTATACCACAAATTTATTTGTATGGACAATATTTTATCATTTCGGTTATTATGATGTCATGAATTAACGGTTAATACCGTAAAAATTATTGAATTTGCTCTACTTATTAATTTAAACACAAACGACACGAGGCTTCTAGCTAGCTTCTTATTGATTCACTGCTCTATTTTCGTTTATATTTCGGTACCACTGAAATTAAATTCCTACTATTGGCAAATTCAAAGCATTAGAATGTAATACCCTTAACAACACCTATTATTATTAAATAGAAATATGTTATCTAATTACCAATCATCGCTTATAACTTTGTTTTATACTGGAAATGAACAATTTTCACTGTAGGCAATCCTCACTTGTTTTTACTTTACTTTTAAAAGATAATGGAATATGCAATTAAGGCCAAAGTCTATGAGCGATGACGACATAATAAACTAAATAAATACTCACTGGCAGTCTTCAAAAGTATTCTTACTGCTATCCGTGCAGTGAAAAAATTTACCATTAAAAAGTTGAACAGCAATTACAGCGAATATGAATTGAAATAATATGTACACTATGAGAATGTTTATGACATTTTTCAAAGAGTTCACAACACAGTCAAACACTGCTTTTAACTTTGGAACTCGTTTTATAGTTTTCAAAGGTCTGAGCACTCTTAACACTCTTAACGATTTTATTGTAGATAAGTTCTGTCCTGCGCCCTTCTTGTTACCCCAGCAACAATGAGAAAGTTGTATTAGACAAGTAAGTGTAATTAAAAGGCACAGTGCAGTAAACTATTCATGTTCAAATTGTTGAACTGTGCCGCTATGGGCAAGCGTGCTATTGTATTCTGCGTAAAAAAATAAAACTACTTTTGGTAATTTCCAATGTGTTTTGTGTCTTACAGTTGATGGTTGATTGATTTATTTTATTGTGTATAGCAATCGAATAAACTATGCCTTCAGGTCAAGGCCAAGGACCTTCAGGTCTAAATTATGACAAGAGCAAAAAATTACTGGTCTGGGTGACAGATTTTCTAATATATTAAGGGCGGGTGGGCCGTAATTTTGACTATTTAAAACAATTTTAAGACCTATAAAATAGTGTATTAAACTCTGAAAAAAAATATGTATTAGTTTAGGATTGCATTAGATTAGCAATTCGCAGTCAGTAACACGATTTAATGAATTTTACTTGATAGAAAAAAAAAAATCACAGTTACCCCTTTTCTAACAGTTTTTTCAAGATTATGACTAAACTAATGAATTTTTGAAATGGCTACGAAAACCTAAAAACCCAACTTCCTTCATTTAAAACTCATTTAAAATGAAATTTAGACACTCGACCACATTTGATAAGAAGCCTTTTAGGCAGTAAAATTACTCGTAGAATTTAACAGATCCAGGTGGAGCTTCAAGCGCCAGCTCGAAAAAACGTTTTTCGCCGATATTCCGAAAAAGTCATATAGCCTATTATTATTGTAGAAAATAAAATTTCAAATAAAATTTCATCTTTTGTTGCCAGTAAACTTTTTTTTCGAACTTGCATAAAGTTTAAAATGCATGTGAACGCTGAGTAGCTGATGTTTATGTAATTAATGTAAGTAAAAATACCCGATCTCGAAACCGAAGCTGACGAGCGCGCATATGACGACGGCAGCGTCCATGATGTTCCACAGGTCGCGCAGATACGCGCCCGGGTGGAACAACAGGCCGAGATCGACGATCTTTAGCAGCATTTCCACCGTGAATACACCCGTGAAGGCGTAGTCGAAGTAGTTCAGGATCGTATTCCTATAAATAAATTCATTTGTCATCTGATTTTTGAACTTTGAAATCGGAGAATTTTGGTATATTCAAAAGGTTGATCGATGTCTTTATATACTTTTTTGAATATTATTTCAGTAATAGTGGCTTCTTATGCCTCGTTAGCCTTTTGGCAGAGCTTTAAAATACAAGCACGGGGTTATGACGCTAATCACTAAATGTCTTAGGTACATCGATTCGAAATAATAAAACTAAAAAAGAAAATGGGAGTCATCAGGACTATATTATAAAATTACAATATACTACAAATGAGACACTACAAGGTGAGAGATTGTGACTTCTTTATATACCTCTTAACCTGCTTTACCAAAAGTTCCTCTTTAATAATAGTTTTCGAATATTAGAACATTTAGTGTCAATGATTCGCTACAAAAACTACGGAAACGATTTCGACATATTATAGTCAATAATAAAAAGAACGACTTACCTATCACTATCTTCATTTACAGGGTCTTCAGCTGCTAAAGCTGCAGAACTCATACATATAACTACCATGATAAAAAAATCGAAATATTTTAAATTTACAACCCAGTGTGCGCCGCGCCTAATTCTGAAAGACAACAAAAAATTACGTCGATACAATTACAACACTGTTATGTTTAAATACAAGTTTAAAGAGTAATGCACTGCGGTATATTACTTACGGATTAGTGGGAGACAAAACGAACATGGACGAGTATGGCAGCATTGGTTTTGGTCCATCTGTTATTTCTTCTTCTTCTTCTTTTTTGGCCTCTTCTTTCTTTTTGTTCTGAAAAGTTGAAATTTGTGTTGGATCATTCAAACTTTTTTATATTTTTTCTACTTCTATGATGATTCTAGCAATATCAAAACGATACCATAGTTTATTAACTAGCTTTAATACTTTATTCTAAAATGATTTGTAAAAATAGCTTATAAAATGTAGAACACATTTTTGTAATGTTTGCAATAATATAATGTGAATTTTAACACGGTGAACATAATATAAGAGTTTTTATAAGAAAATATTTAGTATTAAAATGAACCAAGCATCTAAAACCCACTAACAAATATACATGCATCGACTAGTAACTAAATTAAGTCACTAATGAGAATGTAAAAAGCTTTAAAGAGGATGCTTTAAATTATTAAGAGTTCCTGGCCGAAATTAGCCAGCAATTATAATAAAATGTATTTAATAGGTACTAGTAAGTGTTATTGACATAATATGTTAGCAATTTATAGATAAGAAAATATGAGAATTTAGTACAGAACACCTATCTGGCCCACAAAAGCGACATTGACCCGTTGAATGATTGTAACTTAAATATTGTGGACGTAACTAGTAGAGAAAACGCAGATGGTTTAGTATAACAGCAGCGTGCGTGAAATCGTGCAGTGAATAAAAGCTGGAAGATTCAGAGAGAAGTCGCACCGATTCGACGCCAATACCACACTAACTCATAATTCTATGAGAAACTTAAGAAGTGCCCTACAGGAAAATATGATAATACTGCATAATCATTAGATGTTGCCTCTAAGTATCTGAAGGAATTCGCATAGAGTACTTTATATATGTCTATCTATTCTGATATTTTCAGTACCTGAAATATTTTTTAACGATTGCATTATAGCACGAATTAGTACTATCGTATTTCAATCGATTTATTAAATCATATTCATCTATGGATAGGTGGGTATACTTTACTTTTAAAATAAAAGGCGTATCTATTTGGCATATCTGTTTGTTTGTGCCATCGGAGCTCGTAAATGAATTAACCGTTTTAATTAGGTTTCTTTGTGTTTGAAAGCTGACGAGATCAACACTATTCTTAGCTATTAACGTCGAGACCTACTAAACCTATTTAAACTACCTACTACTTAAACTAAAGTCTTAATTTTTTTTGTGAAAAATGTTTTAATATGACATTTTTATCATAAAAAAATTACATTGGTTTACCTCTTCTTTTAATTAAACATAAAATTTAAATGTAACATTGTATAAGAACCGGAAATTTCAAACGTAAGGATTGTTAGTTTACATTTAGTTTTTTAACCGGAAAAGAACTGTAGTGGTCAAGTGACATCACTATATGTTATACGATTACGAGTATCGTAACTTTATGATACCTAAATTTAAATCTGTCGGCTATTCGTACACGCACAAGAAAGTCGTTCGGCTTCGAGTTGGTAAGATACAACCTTATATTTCGTTACGTCAACAATATCTAAGTTGCAACAAATGCACAGGACGAAGCGTAGCTTAGCACCACCGCCGGTAGTTTTACCTTCCTACTCGTCGGCGAAGAAGGACTTAAGTCTCCCCGAGGCGGGGTTCCGTCCACTGCGTGTAATGCACCCATCTCTTTCTCCAATTCCTAATTTGTCGGAAAATTTTATGAAATATAGGACTCCAATTGAAAGATGCTCGTGGAAAAGTGGAGCATGCTGTGACTCAAACTGTGATACTAACACTAAAGCATTAAATGAATTTGACGGTTCATAGTTGACACTTACTTGCAACTGCTTCTCCTTGTCTTCCTCGACCTGTTCTTCTTCGGCGGCTGTCAGTTCCTGGAATGATAGAAGGCAACATTTACACACCAAGCGGGGTTAGATTTACAAGTTGGCGCTGACATAAACACACAACAATTTATTTTCCATTCATATTTATGTACAATTTAGCTAGCTTTCATTGATTCTACTTCAAGCATTATTTAAGCAAATGTAAGATTTTATCAAGACAACTGTTCTCAACCTTTTTGGTCAGATAAAAATTTGGACACATTGGACTGAGCATACTTATTTTACTTTTCTTAAAAGTAGTATTTTCCTTAGTTTTTTGCATTGGAACGTTTTTTAAGCCAATAAAATTATGCTTGTAGTAGAAGCAACAGTAGCAAAAGTATCTTGAAATTTCACCAACCTGAGCGTTAGCCAAGTTATCGACGGCGATGGCAAGGAACACGTTTAGCAGCGTATAGTTCCCGAACAACACGAGGATCACAAAATAGAGCGAGTACAGCATGCCTGCCTTGATGCCACCTTGCGACTTGATGCCGTCGTACATCACTTCATTCCAATCTTCGCCTGTTAGAATCTGTAAATCCAAGATTTTTATTGAAAAGCTAGCAGTGAACAGAAGAAATTAGTCCTAAGTTTCTCGGATAAAAGGTATAATAAGAAAATATTTTACTCAAGGAAAATAATCTCAGCTACAAATTTTAGCCAAATCTGTTCAATTTTATTTATATCCAAAAAGTGCAAACCCCCACATAAACGCAAAAATGCAAACTTTAAAATTCGGAATTTTAAACGTATGGAACAGTTGTTTTTTTTATAATTTTGAAGACTAAGATAATTTCGTTTTTTTGCCTCCTTTTCAATGTTTCGATTTTCTGATCCGATGAAAGAAATAGATTAGTGGAAAGGTATATTTTATGATTCCGGAACAGGGCATTTTAGAAATAACATAAACATTTTGAATGCTAACTAATTAGTGATTTGTTTTGATGATGTTTTAATAAAGAGGTACCAGAAGAGATTTAAAAAAACCTGGCTTGAATTGAGATCGCAAATTTTTGCGATGCCCGGCAGTTCCAACAAAGTGAGTGGAAAAGTATAAATGAAAAAAAAAATGGCAGTAATAGGAACTGCTGACAGAAGTGAAAACTTATAACTCAGAATTTGAAAGCTCACTTTGGAAACTACGCGGGTGAAACAGGAGGGCGTGGCCACGACGCGCGTGATGCTTGCGGTCAATTCATACATAGCCCATGAAAAATCTGTCTATGGGGCGGCAGAAGAAGTTTTACTTCAATAAATATTGGACATCAGTCAAACAACACCATCAAGCCCCAAACAAAACAAAGCATGTGATATAAGCCAGACTGCTGATATAGCTTAGCTATATAGTTGTAAATACATACTTATTGCACATAGAAACACTAGGAGACAGAAAAAATATTTGTATTCATGACACAAATATTTGCGCTAGGAATCGAACCCACGACCTATGGCTTCGCAGTCAGACTTACTACCAACTAAATCACTAAGTCAGACAAAGACAGTATTTACCTGGAAGACAGTTAGCAACGCGATGGGAAAGGTGTTGAAGTTGGTGGGAGGTGTGCCTTCCTCAAAGTTGAACTGCCCTCCGAACAGCTGCATCCCGAGAAGTGCGAAGATGAGGATGAAGAGAAACAGCAGGAACAACAGCGAGATGATGGATCTCATTGAGTTGAGTAGCGATATGACTAAGTTGCGCAGTGATGACCAGTACTTTGTGACCTGAAATAAGGATAATGATTGTATGAGAGTCAATTTCATTAAAATAAGAGTAGGTTTAGGTATGCTGTATACATAGAGTCAGGTAGGTCAAATGTAAACATTTGGTGGCACATTTGTAAGACATGGATAGATCGTCATGGCTTGAATTCTTTGAAAAAAATTTAACACTCCATATTTTATTGAATCCGTAAGTACATAATAATCTCTTTACATTATCTATCAACCTTAAATACGGTAAGTGACGTCAAAATTCATGAGATTATTTTAGTATAATATCTTGCACTCAGTTCTTGCATGTTGTACGGTGAATATGAACTTCTCATTGATCAGAGAAACATAGTTTAATTATTTTTGTAATAATCTGTAACGTCTTGATTTTTTCAAGAAATCGAATACTGTAATTTGGGTCATACAAATGTGTATGTACGTGTGTATGTGTGCGTGCGCGCGCATAATACAGGCACATTATTTTATGTGTCGTTGAATTTCAAATATGACCATCTTCATAAACCTTAGATTTTGACGTTTTGCCAACACTTACAAATGGATATAATTATTGCTTGCTTTCATATCAAAACTATTCAATCACAATAGATGCTGTATACACCTTTCTATTGGCGAATCGCTCTAATATTGACATCATCAATTTACTTACTTTGAATATCCTCAACAATCTCAAAGCTCTGAGCACCGAGAGACCGAAGGAACCTCCTTTGACTTCGGACCATACGACCTCGAAGATGGACCCGGATATGACGACACAGTCGAACCGGTTGAACGAGGACTCGAAGTATATCCGCGGTCCCAGCGCGTACATCTTCACCCACATCTCCATCATAAATAACCCAAGGAACACGAATTCGGCGTAGTCTGTGGAAAATTTGGTAAGTTCAGTATATTGTTATAATAATTTCATATCACAAGTTAGCTTATAACACAGAAAATCATGTTACGCCGTTTCTATGTTTTTTACGTTTATGTCCTATGACACTACCGCTTGGCACTACTGGTAGAGTGATGGGAAATGTTACTTTCAAAGACTGTTAGGGAGCAAAACTAAAAGAAACAATAAACAATTTTGAAGTGAAAACTTATTTTGGCGTACCTACTACCACTTTTTATGCTCTCGTGTTTTGCGCAATCAAAGTAAGAGTTATCCGAGTATGAGAGGATATCTTCTAGATCGCAAGGATAACAAGCGCAGGTATTATTCTATCACATTACAACCCACACATAATTTGCAAAGAAGAAAATCGTGTATGTTACTAGAAAATAATGTATCTGTACAAAAAACAAAAATTCAGTGGTGCGTTTTAATTAAAATTAGCTCTAGTTTAAATGTTACGGTGTTATCTATCCTTTTGTTTCTCCCTCCTCGTTACTAAATAAAATAAACGGTGGTGCGCTGATTTTTAATTACAATCTTGATGTGATTGAAACTTAAATTGCCAGTAGTAGAGTTTTGCTATGATTTTAAAATCATAGCATTGCAATCATAGTCTTGAAAATTACAGATTAAACATAGTACACGCTGATAGGACAAGTGATATTAATAAAATAGTACAATGTAACTTACATAAAAAAGAAGTTAACCAAGGCGGCTGTCTATAGTGCTCCACAGCGACACAAATAGTGTTGAAGAGCACCAATACTATGACGAACCAGTAAAACCACTGGGTCTTCACGGTGTGCCGTATCCAGAAGCGAAACCTCTTTTCCGCTCGCCAGAAGTCTGCACACTTGCCCACAGAACGAGCTTTGCTCTTCAGGAAACCTACAAACATGTGTCAGTTGAAATACGTGTTTCATAAAACATTCCAAACATTCTTCAATATTTCATTGTGTGAGGTTCACAATGTCACAAGTTTTCTAATGGGATCTGGGGCCTGATTGCGTCACTAAATCGAAAAGTTTCATTAAAAATCAACACCAGCGTGACGATTTTAATTATTTTGATTTGAAATATCAATGAATTACAACATTTACTGTGGAATTGTGTCTTATGATATAAATATGTACGTTATTATTTACAACGTGGAAAGTGAGATATGTGTGCATTAACTGGCTGAGTCCAAGGCTTTTGTCGATACATTTAATTGCGTTAAAAGCTCAAATAATAAAACCGTCACTACAAAATGAAACTTAGTTCGATTAAGAGTGAATTCAACTTTGGCTATAAGGGTGTGGGTTACATCCAGCTATCGTATCTAGCGCGTACAGCATACGAGAACATACTACGTCAGTGTAGTTCATCGATCGTTCGCTTTACAGTAATTGGATGGGATCGAAACCTGAGGCTAACGGTTACCCGAAGCACATAAATCAGAAACCCGCGTTTGGGACGTGTTATTTTCGGTGAAGAAGTCACGTTACAAGGTAACTTTCGCACTAATCACACGGAACTCAAGCTTCGGAAAGGAACTCAGGATCTTCAGGTGTTACCACTAGCTGAGGATTGACAGCATACGTCTGTACGTTACAATTTAAGAATCGTTATAACGATTCTAAAAAAATCCAAATTAAGAAGTTTGAAATTTGTCTTTTTATTTGTATAATTTCAACGTACAGGCGTTTTAATGTGATTTATAGGTAGGATTAGAAGGAAGACACTAATCCTACATCTACAGCTAGACTATTTCTGTCTACTTAAAGATGAAAAGGAATATTCTACCAGAATCACGCTTGATCCCATACCTTGCTTTTTCTTTGGAACTGTAAACAACCAACACATAAATAGAGTACGAATATGAAATGGAAATGGAATAGAATGATTTTGAAGTAACGCACACAGAATCGAAATGTTTCATGCAACATTCTTTTGATAACCAATTTGAAAAGAAAAAGGTGCATAACCGAGGAAATTGTTTGAAAAATGAATGTTGACAAAATTTTACTACTATCGAAAATGAAATTTAACCATGAGAGAAAAACAACACAAATGAGCATGCTTTATAATGAGAAGATTTTTGGTTTTATTGTTATTACTTTACTCAACATACGGAAATAAACACACAGACATTCAAGTAGAAGTTTGATTATATACTGACCGTCGTCTCCACAGTCTTCGTCCTGTTCTTCTTCTTCTGTGTCTGTGCTTTTACTTTTCCCTAAGTTTTTTAATTTCTTTTTCGCTGCTGCTCTTCTCCTGGCTGAAATAAGAAACGAATTATTTAAATACTTCGAATACTACTAAGCAATTGATTTAATTTAATTGTGTGTGAAATATAATAAACCAACAATATTTATTTATTAATTAATGTAATTATAATAATTTAATGTACGTTGAACGTACCTTCTATAATGTGCATTTTTTCTTCCTCTGTCGTTCTTTCTTCTGCTAAAATTACTTCTTCTGCAACACATAATTAATTGTTAGAATTGTTAAAATGGGCATCAATGTCGTTGATTAATAACCATAGAGATATCTATTATCCCGCTTACCTGCTTTACAAATCCACTCAACATAACCATTGAGTTCTTTTTCTAGTTGCTGCTGTCTTCTTAACTTAAGAAATTCTTGTCTATTTTCTACTTTTTCTCTTTCTTTAGCGAACTCACTGTAAACATAGCCACAAAATACTGTACAATCTAGCGTAATGGAGCACTATTAGTGATTGGAAATCCACTATTAAAAATTATACGAATTTATTAATCATCAACATAGGTACACTGCATATTGTCGTTCGGCATCCAATGCGAATGCCTCAATCATGAAATTTTACACTAGGACAAAAAATCTTTATAAATAATATGTGAAAATAAAATATATGCCACAGCATTATTTACAAAGATTTTTTGTACTAGTGTAAAATTTCCTGATTGAGGCATTCGCCGTATTGGATGCCGAACGACGATATGTATTTATGAAATATAAGGTAGCCAACTAATAGGCAATGAAACTAAAATAGTAACTAATATAAAGAAATATTTTTGATCTAGGTTTGATATCAAGAGCCAGGAAAATTACGTTATAATTAAAAAAACAAAGTGCAGACATATGAAGCATATATGTTGTGATGATAGCCAAACAACAAAATGGTAACTCACGAACAACCAACAAGCACACACTATCTCATCACTAAGTATTTCGCAATTAGTACTCAAATATTTACAGCTGTGATCGAGGTTAATTCAAGCCAAAACCACAAGGTTTTAGACCTGCTTCTGTAATCCAGTTGATGTACGCATTAAAATCTTGATTAAACATCTGTTGTGCTCGATCCTTCACAAACTGTTCCCTTCTCTCTACACGACCTCTTTCGTTAGAGAACTCACTAATTTAAAAACAGATAAAACTGATAAAAATAAGTAAAACTGGCAAATAATGAAAAAGTAAAAGTAAACGTAAAAATGACTGTTTTTATGTATGTAAAAGTGAATTTAAACGTGTTTATTTTGACTCACCCGCTAAGGACACCAAGGACTAAGTTGAGCATAAAGAATGAACCCAATACTATGAGAGGCACAAAGTAGATCCAGTTGAATGCACTACCTAGCGCGTCATTCGTCTGAAAAAAAAAAAGTGATTTATATTGGAACTCAAAATGTTATAACACACATTGATAAATGATAAGTGAATAACAATCGGTAACTCTCTTGTAATTCATAAAATGTTATGATCTAATATTTGGTAAAGAAATACTGTCTTGAACTCAAATCTACAAGAATTATGAGTGAATAATGGGATGATATTAGTGCAGATGGCACGAATATACGAAAGCACAAACTGCAGTAGACGTATTTAGAATTTAAACCATTAAAAATGATTACTTAAGTAATATTGTAATGAAAAATAAAACACAGTCGACGACACGTTTCGTTTACGTTCCATCACTGTAATAATGCTGCCAGCATAACTAGTTCATATAAACTCTGAAAGTGACGGTAGGTTAAAATACCATATCATTTTCTAAATGTTTCACTTTTTATTGCATTACTTTGTGTTTGTACTTTTTGTGTCATATTTAGGCAAATTGAGATAGATATACAAATAAATGCGGTAAAGACAGAACATAAAACAGTTAAAAAACTGACCCAATAGAGGATTGCAGTCCAGCCCTCCATGGTGATGCACTGGAAGACGGTGAGCATAGCGAACCCGATGTTGTCGAACGACGTAATCCCTTTATTGGGGCCTTCCCATTTTTCTACGCATGTGCTCTTGTCGTAATCGCAAAATTTGGCCCCGTATGGTGCTAACGTCTCGTTATCTGCATTACACGGTTCTGCATTATCACCTTCTTTATAAATTTCACCTGTTGACGATAACATAGTTAAAGTAATCTCCACAACGTTTATTGATCATTTAGAATGCTCTAGATGAATTACGTAACAGCTGTAGCTAAGCTTGGCACAATACTGCTTCGGTAGGACTGAGCTATGTTTTAATTAGTGTGTTTGATTGTCAAATTATCAAAATTTTATGTGTACGAAACAGCGTGAGCATTTCTCCGGTAATAGGTACATACTTTACGATGAAATGACCACTGGACAGTGTCTGTTTCCGTTTAAATTTAAAGTTTCATAGGTGTTCCTCAATTAAGTATCGCGTTTTTACCCACGCTGTGCTACAATTGTGTAACCACCACGGCACAATAATTTTACCTATCAGATATTCTATAAAGTTGGCATTGATTTCTGACAATGTTAATGTTAAATCATAGATCACTCTAGTATCAGGTTAGCCGTACAGTAAAATTAAATTTACATTTATAAAACATTTTTGGTGTTCGAAAAACATTTTTTGGTTGAGATTTCTTACATGACTATAGGAGATACCTACTTAGGTATTAGTTGTAGTGGTAGAACTTTTTACCAGGGGAATAACACACTATTATTAATATTCTACCGCCAAGCAGTACTGTGTAAACATAACTGTGTGTTGATATGAACAGCAATGTTTCCGGAGCAACTAGGTAAAAGATACAAATATTAAAAGGTAAATGATTTTATATCTTTAGGTGACCAGCGCATTGCAGTGAATGTTAGGCAGGAATTAGGATTCTCATGTTCAAATATATAGCTACTTAGAACGTTGTTATAAGAACAACGTTGCCCAGCCGAGTTGTTTACCATCATATTTTACTCGCTCCTTCATTATATTATAAAAAAAACTCTAAGTTCTAAGCTTTACGATTTAGTGATCAGAAAATAAGAAAATATACCACTCTGCCAAATGCTAGGTAAGTATATTACCTTATGAATACTGCCATTAAAATTAAAGCTAACTGCACACTCAATAAAAACTGCCGCATTCCCGAGGAAAGTAACCCCGTTAATTTACTAAGTTAATCTAAACACGCCAAAGTAGTTTCAATACAAGTTTGGCTGCGATTGCATGTAATTATTTCAAAAGTTTTAACTAGGTCAGCACAAACGTAACGTGTAATTCCATGGGAACTTGTGAACTTTCTGTATTACGGATATTGAATGTAAATTATTGTATTAATACCGCTTTATGCGTATATTAAATACAAAAGTTTATCCCAATAAACACAGGCGAATTTACTTAAATTTGGTGTTTTAGGTTTAATATTCTATGTAACTACGCATATTAATTTTCAGGAGTGGTTTTCGAATTTCAGTTAAATATGACTTATATGGTTTCTTATTAATGAATTAAATATACTCATTGAAGATTTTTTCCAAAAAGTTAAATTTATAAAATAAATTTTTAATTATATAAAAAATATAAATTATAATTTCGATTAACATGTAAAATTTTAATCCTGACCAAAGTACTAAATAAAGTAATAGGTTTAGTAGGAAAATTGACTAATGTTAAACAAATTAAGAAATTACTGTTATTAAATTTATACTCACTAATATCTTCTAAACTATAACAAGTCTTATGCAGCGCCCCCGAATAGAACTCGAGGCCGATTATGGCGAAGATGACTATAGCGAAAAGCACCAAGAGGCCGATCTGTAGCAAAGGCGCCATTGCCTTGATGATCGACTTCAACACAACTTGTAGACCTACACAGAAAAATTATATTTAACACATTGAGATTTAAAAAAAATGTTTTTTGGATTAAACCTTCACACAGGTTAAGAATTATGGAGCACAATTCTGTAGATAATAAGTTAAGCAACCTTATAACATTATGATTACGATATAAAGGTCGATTGTATGTTTTTAACATTTATGAAAAAAGTGAAATTCGCCAATGTGAATGCCAGAATTTTTAGGTCGATGCGTAGGATGATTGTTGAATATGTATGAATATTGTTTACATTTTAATGAGCGGTTTACTTACTCTGCTTCACGTAACCCATAGTTGACTTTAAAATCGGATGTAAAAGGTTACGTCTCTTACGACTATTGTATTAATTAACTTTAACAAGGATAGTCTTTCTAACTATTTCCTATGAAAGTTAAAATAAAAGAAAGCAACGATTAAACACTTTCAAGTTAATGATACATGGAACGACGACAAACAAAAGAATCGTGCCAAACACATGACAGCCGATGCATATCACTTTTTTAATTTTCCCGCGCATGTTAAATGTGGCCAGTCCGAAATATTTTGTTTCAAATGTTTTTGTGTTCGTACCAGCCAGCGTTCTAAATTTATTACTCGTTAGGTACTGCACTCTGTATGAGTTTTTAATAGATATGCATAAAAGTTTTAACAGGGAAAATACTTTTAAAAAAGGTCAAAATATACATCGGCTACATCTAGTGTAACTACTTTATACTGATCTAATAATGTTCTATAACTCACTAGGAACGCCCGAAACTAATTTAAGGGGCCTCAGCACCCTAATGGCACGCAAGGTCCTGAAGTCGACGTCGGGCGCGATATTCGGCAGCTGCGTGATGATACTGCCAAACACATATCACTCGATACTATAGCTTGAACTAGCAGATAGCTTAGTTAAAACAACTACTGGGACTGTGCTGGTCGAAAATATTTTTGAACAACAAAAGAGACCAAAAACAAATCTGTTGATTTACTATGGGAAAAGAACAAGTATTTTTATATGGATTAATAACTATCGAATCCCGAAAAATACAATTTTAATTTTTTTTAAGTATGTATGGGATACTATAGTTATTTCTGTATCTATTTCACTCGTACTTGACCCTCTGTAAAAGGTTGCAATTTTAAGCCGACAGAGCACAGTTCCTATGATGTTATCAAAAATCGATATCTCTACTGTCTAAATATCGTGTATCTAATTAGTCATTAGATGACCAACTAATTATGTTATATTTTACACATTTTAATCTAAATACACCATATTTATTCACACCTAGAGTCATTTCTTCATCTAATTTCTTACTTATTAGCTTTTCATATTTGAAACACCTACGTATTACACAAAAATGTATATAATTGCAAATGTTTACTATTATGCAACACGTAGCCGTAATACAAAAAATACATGAAACATTTTCAATAATAAATCACATCAAAAGTCACACATTGTTTTGAATTTTACGAAAAAAATCTATTCAAAAAACACATCAGCAAATACGATGCTATGTTTTTACTAAATGAAATATTTAAAAATCTATTGTTCCATAGTCTAGCGTTATTTTATCTACGTTTAAAAAAGTTTAAAATTGGAAAACATCTAGCGAGAACGTTCTATTACGAATAAGGTTATTATGTCAACTTTTCGCCAATTACTGTGAATTACTTGGTATCCGCGAGACGAGCTTCAGCGGTCGCAGCACTCTGAATGAGCGCAGCATCCGCAGGTCAACGTCCACGTTGTATTCGGCGAATATCGTCATCGACCTAGTTTTTGTTACGTATGTTCAGTACTGCACTTCAATATTTTTACTACTAAATTATCTAGTTATAGCAGCCACTATAAGTCCAATTGAATTGCCTAATTTAAGCTCTTCTTTTTTTGGTAAATTTTGTTGATTTTAGTTTTCAGAAACTGTCTTTCGCTGTATTGTTGTCAGAGTAACATTGAATTTCAAATTATTATTTTACTAGATAGTTATTGAAATTGTATGATTCCAATAAATATCGTATCCGGGTAAAGTTTTCAGACAGCTCACTGAATCATACGGATAAACGGCCATGTTAGAAATGCGATTTTTGAAATAATCATTTTTTATCTTATTTGCTTCTATCCAGATGTTCTAGTACTTAAAGAACATAAATTATTAACAAAGCACACAAAAGAAATGGTATAAATGACAAAGAAATTTAGAACTCTCATTGGCTTAACACCATCATGTCTGTTTACAAACCAGAACATCTAAAAAGAAACGAATTTTCACATTGAGACACAAATCTAAAAATGAAGAGGACTTACCCAGTAACTACAACGAAAAAATCCATGATGTTCCAAACGTTTCTAAGATAAGATCCCCTGTGTAAAACAAAACCTAATGCTAAAATTTTTAACGAGGCTTCTACACAAAATATTCCTAAAAAGTATGCCTCGGTGCTTTCCTGTAACAAAGAGAAAATAAACATTGCTTAGGATTTTTGGTGGATCTTTGTCATCGTCAAACGATCGTAGTTTCAATTAGAATCTTAGAACTTTGGATTGGTGGGATTATATTAGGTATGTGGAGGAAATGTTTTAAATTTCGAATACGAATTCCGATTCTGTTTTGAAATTTAAAACATTTCCAAATAAGGCATAAAAGTAGTTTTCCAAAATAAACTAGTTGATAAATCTAAGTAAAGTTTTTGTATTTTTTTCTCGTTTCTCAAATACCAAAAAGACAAGAACGCGACCCAATTAGACCGAATCAAGTTTTATTTTATTTTAAATGACGCTAAAAGCACTAAATGTTTCACGCTTGTGAAGGTCAAGGCCATAATCCACCACGCTGGTGGTGTGGGTTCATGGGAGACATACAATCTCGAAAAAAATCTAGGAACATTTTGCGGTTTCCTCACAATGTTTTCCTTCACGGTTATAGTCCTAGCTCACGATTGTTAAATGGAATCGACTTGCTTTATTATTTCAGGCATTCGGTCTTAAATTGCTTTATTACCAGCATCGACCGTAACCTATTATTACATGAAATTCCATGTTATCACACTTGTACTTTCTATTACTAACAAATTTCCACAACGGAGACTGATATTAGTCCACAAAGACGTTATATGTATCTTGTTTTTTCCCCAGGTGTTAATTATACGGAAGAGATATTTGAAACAGATTAAAAATGTAAATAAGTACCTAGAATATCGTTTTTGTTTAAAAGTAGTTACGAGCAAAAATGAAATTAAGAAAACAGAAGTATTGAACTACATATTTAGAGTATTTACAACTAGTTAGTTTGTTTAGTGGACAATTGAATGACACTTGAAAATAACGAAAAACATTATCTAAGCAAATATTTTTGATGCACTTTACGTGAGATCTCACTTTGATAAGATGTGGTTAATCCTAAATGATCAAGGCAGTTCCAGAAAAAAAAGAAGATGAATAAAGTGGATAGAAGGTGAAATGGCGGAACTGACAGTACTAACAAGTTGTTTATGGAAGAATTCTCTGGCGTTGTGGTGTTTAATGAGGAGTTTTGCTGTCTTAAAAGTAGCGAATTTTGATCAAAATAACTTACTAGGTTCTGTGCTAAGATGGTCTTATCGCCGTTGGGCAAATGCTCCTCGAGCGCCAGCACCACGCAGTTGGCGATGATGGTAAGCAGCACCGCGTACTCGAAGGGTGGCCACTCGATGATGAACTTTGTATATCTGGAAATACACAAAAAAATACTTTGTATATCTGGAAATACACAAAAAAATAGTTTTACTCTGTTCCTATACCTAATGTTAAGTAATGGTAAGAATCTTCGCTGAGAGAAGTACCACACCTTTGCCACGTGTTTCGGCTCGAATGGCAACGTTTCCATAGATATTTTTTTATATTGGTGGACAATTCACACACAGCACCATCTGACCCCAAACTAAGCAAAACTTGTAATATGGCTGCCAGATAGCTGATATAATACTTATATAGTTGTAAATACATACTTATTGTACATAGAAACACCCAGACACAGTACAAACATTCGAATTCATCACACAAATATTTGCACTGGGTGGGGATCGAACCCACGAACCTCGGCTTCGCAGACAGAGCTACTACACACTAAGCCAATATCAACATGTACGACATAGTTATACCTTCTTATAAAATTTAGTCCAGTCGTATGTATTAGTGTATTACACGACTCGACAGTCGCCGTTGTCCCGAGATAAATCATCTCAGGACACTCAGAAGTTAAAATAACTACGAGGCGCAGTGCTGTTATGAGTAAGCATGTTGCTTTGTTGCTCACCACCAGGTCTGTACGTCTTGTCACTCACAATATTATGAAATAAAAATAAAATATGCTAAGGCTTGAATGTGAATAATATTGTTAAAAATATTTCAGACAATTTGCAATTAAACGGAATTGAATATTGTACACTCCGCGAGGTATAAGCTGAGCTTTGCATTAGTGTGCGAGGTGTGATCATTAGTGTGAGTGATCAATCAGGCAGGAGCGCGGCGAGACAGAATGGCGCCGCGCCTAAGGCCGGTTGTCACACCTACACTATCCATGTACACTCACGCAAATGCAAAGCTCAGCTTATGCCTCGCGGAGTATACCTACCTACTAAGTACTTTACAGAAAAACAGACATCAAAACAAAATTTTGCGATGGGCTAAAATCGGCACACATAACACGAATACCGGGAAGTTTAAAATGTATGCAAAATATGAACTAGCGTATACACTACACTTTGACTCGACGCATCAATATGAACATAGGAAATTGAATTAGTTTATAAAATTAATAAGTATTATTCCTACTTGATATTTTTGCGCCATCAGGGCGGATCAAAACTAAAATGTATTTATTTTTGTTATTGATGGACAATTCACACACAACACCATCTGACCCCAAACTAAGCAAAGCTTGTAATATGGCGGTCAAAAAGCTGATATAATACCTATATAGTTTTAAATACATACTTATTATAAATAGAAACACCCTGACACCGTGCAAACATGCGAATTCATCACACATATATTTGCAGTGGGTGGGAATCGAACCCACGACCCTCGGCTTCGCAGGCAGAGTTACTACCCACTAAGCCATGAGGCCAGTCAAATCGAGCTTTTGGTTTAATATTGAAAGTGCAACATTAAGTGAGCTCTATCTTATGTAAATAATGAGGGACTATGTATGTTTAGTTGACTAATCGAAGATATTCCAATAGAGCACATTTGAGCTTCGAAAATACAGATAACATTGTCTATTTTCGTTATCTGAAGTAGAACGATGCCATATGAACGACATTATAACAAAACAAACATGGCGCTCGCTTATAAGCGCAGCCCACTGGAGCGCTATGTGTGTCACCGAAGCCAATGAATTACCGAGCACCTACCGTTACATCGATTAATTATTCCGCACTTTCCATCGAGTAGCGCCATGCATTCGATTATCGCATTATGTTTCGATTACACTAGATAATACAGTCTTGATATACTGTTTATCGAGATAATGCATTTAGTGACGGGCTAATTTTAGCTTTGGATAAGTAAACCGATGTACAGCTTATTAAGGGCTCGTTAAACGGAAAATTAATAGTTAATCCAAGGAATACACAGAACAAAAGGTTACACAGAACACCTGTATAAAATCAAAGGTCCAAATTCTGCCCATCAGTATAAACAACTTTTAAACTTTTTGAGCCGCATTGATCACTTTTTGAAAGATGAAAATCTTGTGAATTTATTTCATAGACATGCTTAATACTCGTAGTCTAATAGCATTGTGACATGCTTATTAATAGGTGACATATTGTACAATATTAGTGCCGTCTAGTACTGAAATTCTAAGTTATAAGTTTTCACTTCTATCTGCGGTAGGTACTAATGACTGCCAATTCCATACAAAGTAATAATTCATACTTTGTATCGAGAAAAACGTCGTTCGCGGACCTCTTCTAACAAGTGAACTCGCGCTTGGTCAAAATGACAAAAATATAATAAATATGGAATAGGTTGAAATGAGTGATGAGATTCTATATGGAAGTTCATCATCATTGAAGATAAATTATTGAAACTTAATATCTAGGCTATGTTTATTCTAGTTATATACTCGTAATTTAATCTATAATGTTTATTCTAGCGATTTTGTAATTATTTCGAACTGCACGGGGATTAAATAGGGATTAAAATCGGGAATGAAAGTTTATATGGAAGTGATTTGAAATAAACCCACAAAATTTTGCAACTAGACCTTTGATATCCAACTATCCATACTAATATTATAAGCGTGTGAAATTAACTCTGTTTGTTGCGCTTTAAACCTCGAACCACTGAACTGATTTCAAATCAAATTATTTATTTGTCATAGTTGATTTATACTCCAAGAGAGGACATAGGCTTTTTTTATCACAGAAAAAGGGTTGAAAGACTGACATAAGGAAATTTTATATGGGTCATTGTTGTTGGGGTATATTAGATAGTCATTGTTGAAGATAAAATCATGAAACTTTGTATCATACACTTGATATGAATCAATCCATACTAATATTAAAGTAATTCTGTGTGTCAGTTACGCTTTCACACCTAAACAACTGAAACAATATAGATGAAATTTTAGAAAAATGTTTCAACATGAACTGTTTCTTTAGTAAAGATAAATTTAATGGGTATTTTTTTTACAAAATAAGTCTAAAAAGTACTGCTTGAGTTACCTTAATTTATTATTTAATATTTTTTCGCAGGGACGAAGTTGTGGGTAAAAGCTAGTTATACATATAAGAAATATATTAAAATTCAAAAGTTTGTTTCTGTAATTTTTTAGCGGCACAAAAAAAAACATACTACTTTTTAATGAACCTTTATTCGACAATGTTAGAGGAGAAAATAAACAGGAGAACAGCTTCCCCACCTACCTACACTGTTATTGATTTAAACGTTATTTTTAGTTTTGTCCGAGAACTGGTGAAACGTGATAATATCAGTGCATATTGTTTGTCAACAACGTGTTAATAATACCGTTAAATAACAAATTGAAAAATAAGAAGAACGTGTACCGAACCCACCCTATCTATTCACACAAATAGCCGGATGTTGGAGGGATGTTACACGTTACGCCCCTACAGGTCGGAAGGCATACCTACTATAAGAAGGTATATAAGCAAAGATATAGAATATACCATGACGTATAAAAAAAGTTGGACGTAGTCTCGCTAAAACAAAAACTGTGTCCATCGAGTCGGCCACATAACATGCGGTGTGCGCTGTCACATACAGGCTGACACGCACACATCAGTGGGTCATTACACGAGCTACTTGTGTATATGCGTGCGTATTAGCCTATCAGTGACAACCTGACAACGAACACATGCAAATGTGGCCGACTGTAGTGACACAGTTTTTGTTTTAGCGAGACTACGCCCGACTTTTTTATACGTCCATGGAATTTACTATGTGTTTTCGATATCAGCTCAATACGTTTTTGAAATTGTTCCTTAATCCTCGTGGTAAAGAGATATAAAAAATTAAATTATGTTTTTTTTAAATATTACCTATAAACGTTAATGATGTTTTTAACATACGACATATATTAAGAACAAATGTTTAATTTTACAAATTCCACATTACAAAATTGTTAAGAAATGCTGAAAGTGTTATAAAAGCGCATTGGCCTATCTGCAGCATCATGCAGTTATCCTCTGCAGCGACATTTTTTAGCTTGTTTTCTCGAACTTTTATATGAAAGTTCAATAACTTAACAGCTTTCTGGAGAACATTTCAATTTGTAGGTACGTGTTAGTATTTGGAAAGTATCAAAGACGTACATAAAATGTACAATGTCCATTTTATTCCAAAAATACTGGAAAGGAGGACAAGAAAATTTATTTCCCACTTCCAAAACACAGACTAAGACTACCAGTGTAGTAACTGTAAATAACTGTCAGGTAAGTTACGTAAAAGTCAATAAAGTTGGCTTAAATTAAAATCAGACACGGGTACGGTATTTTATTCTATCTATTTATTATTTATTTATTATATTATCATAAGGATATATCTTTATATTTATTTGTAAAATGATTAACACAAAATGCTAGGCAGATTATAAAAAATCATTGGATGATTGACTGCTACGTTATGACTTATTTCTATGGTGTAGTGAATATCTCTGAAAATTCTAAAAGTGATTACGTCTGAATAAAAGAACTCATCATTGCTTACGACGCATGCGCTCTGCGCTGCCAGAACTTTTGTTGACAAAACAATAATATTTGGTACAAAGATAGTCTATTGCCTAAGAGGTGACATACGCTACTTATTTTCATGAAATAATATTTAAAAGGAAAATAAAGTTTAAACAGATTTGAATACTTTTGATGACAGATGTATAAATATTAATCCTCACTAAGAGTTAGGAAAGCCGAGGGTATCATAATATTTTTTCATAATTGAAACTGATTAAAAATGCTACAGAACGGTAAGTAGGTGAGTACTTTACTTATTAGTCTTTTCTCTCAAAAAGTTTCAATGATTTGATTTCAATAAATGTTTACCCGTGCGAATATTTTCATATATTATATAATAGCAGCGCCCTGCAGCTTTACCCGCGTACGTCTACGCGGGTAAAATTGCGGAGCGCTACTGTATTTCCCGCCCTTCTACCGCCTAACTAAATCGGCTTTAGCTTTGCTATTGCTGTCTCTATCCATTCCAGCATAAAGAAAAGAGACGGCGACATCAAACTAAGACAGTTTTCAGACGTTCAGACGTTAGGCGGTAGACCCCCTGATCCCGTCATTTTCCCGAGTTAAAGATACTATGTTTGTGTTCTTCTGACTAATATTAACTGTGTTTAGAATTTCAATCCGATTCGTTTAGATTTTATGACGAACGAATATCACAACTTTGATATTAATTCATTAGTATTATACTTTATACTACGATTTATGCTACGATAATATTACACCTATTTACGTACGGTGGACGGGGTCCGTGCCGTACTTACATTTAAATTTTTAAAACAGAATGTACACATCCTTCATAAACTTTTCTCGTTTGTATGTGCAAAAAATTATGTTATAGAATAATCCTCTCATCGCGTACCCTGTCTGGTGCAATCCCCCGATAAATGTTACTTCTGACCCGTCCTACATACATAATTTACCTTCCATTAGAAATTTATTTCGTGACGACACGAAAATATTTCGATGGCGGTCGCTTCTCAAAATTAAACTCTGACAGTTGTGTTCGAAGCCACGTCGCATAAATTAATTCCGGTAATCGATTTCTTGTGTTTTGTGTTACGAGTGTTCTTGGTAATTATTGGGTTCAGTGGAGTTAAGCCTTTTTTAAGAGAATTTATGTGCACAAAACAATTGAAAAAAATTAAGGTTACATGACTTTTTACGATAAAATTAATAATGGCCAGTGATGCATTTGAACATGTAGCATCCATGGACGTATAAAAAAAGTCGGAAGTAGTCTCGCTAAAACAGAAACTGTGCCCATCGAGTCGCCCACATAATATGCACGTGTGCGCTGTCACATACGGGTTGACACACATCAGTGGTTCATTACACGCGTTTGTTTATATGTGTGCGTGTCAGCCTATCAGTGACAACCTGATAACGCACACGTGCAAATGTGGCCGATTCTAGTGACACAGTTTTGTTTTAGCGAGACTACGTCCGACTTTAATACGTCCATGGTAGCATCTTAATCTCAATCAGAAACAAGCAAATGCAACCGAAAGAGGTATACCTATACAAAAAGGATATCTGAATTTTGATAAAAAAATGTAAAATTATGATGAAGAAAAATAAATGAATATTGTAAATTAATTTCTTGCAAAGACTTAGCATAAGATGACAGTTTTGTCGCTCAAAAGTTTTGTTGTTAAAGTAAACTTTTGTAAAATGTGGGACTCGTATAACAGTCTTTTGTTAACCTCACATCCATCCAACTTTAAAACAGTTGACATACTTTTTTATTAAAATTATCTTGCGTAACAGAATAAGATCATCTCAACTTAATCGGAATTCCGACATCCGACCAAGACGCAGAGTCGGGCCGCTTGCTTACAAAATACATAAGGGGGCAAACAAGGTGCCCGTTTAATATTTATAAGCGGAGGCCCGCGGAGGCAATAGTAGGCCTCCCGGCAAATGAAGGGGAGATTCCACGTATTCTCCGGTTTAGCATGGACAAACTCGGGTGGATTATACGACGAAACTAGCGGAAAACGAACTTGTTTTTGTGCCGGTGTAGATGCTCAATGTTATCGTTTCCTTACTAGTACCTTACTCGTATGTAGAACTTCTGAAATGCAGGGGTTGTACACACGACTCTAATGTTTTTTCACGTATGTTTGTACACGACAAAAACAACTTTGGGAAGATTCGAGTCAACTTTGGTTTTAGATTCGAGTCGAATAAACATAAAAAGCTATCTAGTTTTTTTTTTATTTTTAAATTTTTATTCAATTTAGATAAACATTTATTAGTTGATATTAAATTGTTGTTTCTGGAAATTTCAAAGATTTAAAATTAACTTTAGATTATTTACCACACAATTTCGTAAATGACAACGCATATGATACTTTGTTAATGCAAACACGTTGTTAGAGAATTCTGGAAATTTCACCAGATTTAATTTAAATTTAGTAAATGACAACGCCTATGTGAAAATTTTGTTCCGAGAAAGAGAATACCCTACGTGTATTTTAGTGAAAATTCGGGTTGTAGACAATGTAGGTGAAAGGCAAGAGATGGTCAAAGTTTCTTGGAAGCACTCACCTCCGAATGTAGTTTTCGTCGGAGAATATAAAAAGCGAAGTGGGCCCCGGAGTAGCGGGCTGGTGGGCGCCACCCATGGTATCAGCTGGCGCCGAGCGAGCCTGCGCGCCCGCCGCCTCCTGCGCTGCCGCCAACCTGGAACCACCGTTCACACCAGTTAACTCCTCAATCAACGAAAACCGTCACATAATATAGTACTAAACGTATTGTGAGCCCATGTAGTAGATAACATACTGAGCTGGTTTGTGTATTGGATACTGGCAAAGACAAATACCCATTTGACTGATCGTACGACTGCCTCTCCTTAGCGTTTTATTAGCACATTTGCACTAAACCTGTTGCGAGTTCGGTCAGTCAGGCTTTTGATTCTGACAAAAGAGAGCTGGCAAAAAAAAAACGTAAAATATATAAAACATGGGTGTCTGCTCAGTGAAATGACGCGGAAAGAATAGTAGACCACCAGCTCTACAAAGGACGGTATATCATTTTACAAGTAAGTAGTTTAATGCAATAATTAGAAAAAACATTACATCATCAATCTATAAAATTAAAACGAGCATTAAAAAAAACAAAATGGGAACCCTTTCGTTTGATTAGTTGATGTCTTTCTTTGCATCCTGCTCTGACCTTTGAAGTTTGCATAACTCTATCTCGTTTTGTCCGATCATTCGTGGAAAGTAGTGCACGTCACACGGATATTCGGCTATCGCAGCGCTGCTTTTTACCTCGTCCTGCGCCCCCGCTGGTGAGTTGTGAATGTAGGCGAGATTCGTTTCATCGTCGATCAACAGGGTATCTAATCTGTGGATACTGTTTATCCACCAATAATAATTGGCCACCCGTCATAGTTGTCATTAAACAAGCGGTAGTAAGCCAAAAGCAGTGGTAGATTAGTTGCAAGAACATCCGATTTTATGAGTACGAGGTTGTAGATTTGATTTCTACCTACACTTCTGAGTATTTTTTCAAGCATAAATGTACAACTTGCTACCGCACTGGCTTAAATGGTCAAAGAAAGCATCGTCAGAGGACGGCATCTTTTGAGGACATCTGTCATCCACCAATCTCTAATTGGGCAGTGTGGTGGGCTAATCTTGATTCTCTCCTTGTAAGAGAAAGGAACAAAACGTAAAGTAAAGCGTACGCAGAGTCGTGGTAAATTGGTGGGTATTTCACCCACAACGAACAGTACAGAATGCATTGCTGCACCAAGACAGTGATGATTAGGTAGATTCCAGGTAATCTCCTAGTGAAACACGCATTTACATCAAAATCATCATCGACTTCAAGGACGATTATTTTCTATTAGTTTATTATTAACTTAACGGCGAAGAGAAACATCGAACAACTTTTAACCCTTTAAAACAATTCGATTTCCTTAACTTCAAATGTGCTAGCGCGGTTTGTTCGACTATTACGACTTGATGCTCTTTTTACGGAGAGCCTCAGACCCTGTAGTGTCATACGAGTATATGTTGAAGTGATGATACGTGGATGATACTGATATGAGGAGTTTTCAGCATAATGGATTTGTGTGATAAAAAAATGTTTTAAAATTGCGACAAAACATTGTCAAACTATTAAGATAATATATAAAACTTTTCACCGAACCAAATGAAATACTGGCACCGCTTTTTCCGATATTAAAATACTATTTTGACAGATATTTTTGCATTCTGAAAACGCCTATTCTGAAATCATCCTCAATACGTCTTTTGAATAAGAAACGTTCTAACAAACGCCGTCGTACCTACTACAGTCCAGTAAGAATAATCTCGTGAATTTCAAAGAAAATTACTACTTTATAGGATAACATATGTATCACACACACTATCAGTGCCCCACGGTTTCCATCTACGTAATTTTCCCGGGATAAAATCCAGCAATGCCATTCCAGCATATTTATATTCTATCAGTGTTCCAAATGTCAGCCCGTTCCATTCAGTTATTTCGATGTGATTGAGCAACAAACATCTAAACATCAAAGCTTTTGCATTTATAATATTAGTAGGATTGGAATGATTTTGAATGAAACTAGACAATTATAATTGTATGGTTCCTGTTTCAATATAGTCTAAATTGACTGCTCGCTAACGTGCCAAGACCACATTAAACCTGGAGCCCCGCGGGTTACAGTGTCGTTATCAATTAGCTTTCTGTTGGAAAACTTTTTTCACCACACATTTTTCAAGAAAATACTTTCACTCATACAAATGTCATATATTAAGTTGAAAATTAAGTATATTACGATAAATAGGTACAGAGAAATTCAAGGCGTAGGTTTCATTAAAAAATCCGGTGTAGGTTTTTATAAAAATCAAAATTGATACTAGGTAAATCAGATACTAATATTTACTTTTTAACCGACTTCAAAAAAAGGAGGTTTCTCAGTTCGACCGTATATATGTTTTGTAACTTAAGTTTAAAAAAACAATCTTATTATTACTCGTACGAGTATGTTTACTAAAATAGCTAATTAATTCTTCACATCCGTTCAATGAAAAGTATAAAATACATTAATTAAATAGTACGTACACACTCGTAGCACAGTTTGTTCTTATTGTAATTTAGTTTGGTACCTATACATGTAAACATCTGGATAAATGTAAAATTTCTTTCTTATTTTTAACTGTCTTTGAGAAAGGAGTTGTACATATTCAGCTACAGTTTTAACAGAGTTCAAACAGCACGAGGTTATCAATTTGGCTGGTATGTTTTAAAAGATTTGAGTCGATAATTCCGTCATATATTAACACGTTTTTTAATGTAGGTTTTTGAGCTGGTTCGGGTTTCGAGTTGATTCCATTTTATATAAATAAATAAATATTAAAATCCCTGATCGCTATCTCGCCTAATGTTAAGCAACGAAGTAGTATATGATGTAGCGTGCTTACCGATTCTCTTTCGATTTGAAGACACCAAGATGATAACCATCGAAAAAAAGCTACTCAGGCAATACGTAGGAATACGTTGGTATTCCACAGCCTAGGGCCTAGACGTTCTCAACACAAAAGTAGAGTCAAACCGCTTCTTTCGAGTCTTTGGAACATCTACCATGAGTACGAGCAGGAAAAAAAGAGCAAGGTTCTTAGATCAAGATCATTTTCACATTCTCCGAAATGTATCCGATAAAATTGATGCGTGGCAGCGTTCTGTTCGTTCCCTACCAGAGTATGTCAGAGTTAAATGACTTTCACTTCCAGATAGCTGACCTTCTAAGGCATAACATAAGTTACTCTTATTTGAAGAAAATAA
Source organism: Ectropis grisescens (assembly GCA_017562165.1). Lineage (NCBI taxonomy): Eukaryota > Metazoa > Arthropoda > Insecta > Lepidoptera > Geometridae > Ectropis > Ectropis grisescens. The sequence continues at coordinate 8,585,329 of CM029781.1, read as the reverse complement.
TCAGGGTTCAATGAAAAAATTAGCACCCTTAAAACGTGGGTGAAACCGCGAGCACAGCTAGTAATGCATAATTGGGGAAACAAGTTTTAGAAGTTAAACTACGTAGGTACTAATTTATTGCCAGTTGCAGTATAAGAGGGAAAGCGTACAATAAAGTTAGGTAGTAAAAACGTCACAAAAATGTGCGCCGACTGCTAATCATACGCAATCAACAAGATATGTGAAATGTAGGTCAGTGCCTCGCGTCACGTGACTGGCAGCGCGGACTGAAAGGGTGAACTCGGGCCGAATTCAGGAATTAATAGTGGGCAGTGTTCATACCGATTTGTTTCTCTGTATTTAACATTAAAAAAAATTCTGAGGATTGTTTATGTACCTACTAATATTATAAATGCGAACGTTTGGATGTTTGTAGCTGAATCACGTCGGAACATTTGAACCAATTCAATTGGAATTGCAATTGAACCGGAAGACGCAGTGTTGGACGGCCTCCCACTAGATGGACAGATGACCTCATAAAGGTCGCTGGAAACCGCTGGTTGCAGGTTGCGCAGGACCGTTCGTTGTGGAAACCTAGGGGGAGGCCTATGTTCAGCAGTGGACGTCTTGCGGCTGATGATGATGATGATGATGGTGAATTGGAATTGGGAACATAGATTTTAGTCTGGCATACAAATATGCTACTTTTTTAACAAGAAAATAAGGAAATGGGGAACTGCGCCAGTAAAAGCACAGGGCGCTGTTAGTGAAAACATGAACATAATTCCTATCGTTTGTATGATACTGAACTGCGCGCCAACGGTGTCACAACAACTATCTTTTACGGAATAAAAATGTAATGAGAAAATGCAGGCAATAGACTAACCACGTGTTTTATTTCATACGAATTGGTCTAGTCATCACAGAGGTATGTGTGAACATATTTATTAAATGCACATGCGACATGCGCGTTTACAATACCTACACAAACTTTTGCGTTGGTAATTTTAGTGTGATAAATAGATCTATCAAACTTTCAGTTCTACTGCAAATACATGGCTTATAATAATATAGTTCACACCTATACTAAAAATAGCTAGATTGTTTAAATTAAACAAACAATTATGGCGTAACTGACTTAATTTGTATTTAAAAAAACATAACCAATAATGACTGACTTTATATGTGTAAAAAAACCTTAATACTATGTACAATAATGGTCCCGGGTGAATTATTTGATTCATTGCATTTCATGTAGCATTGATTGTTTACCAGTTGCGGATCAAAATAAATTCACAATTCAAAATTAATTCACAATCGGTGGAGCTATCGCGTTACATAAGAAAATAACATACAACCGAATTGAGAACCTCCTCCTTTTGAATTCGGTTAAAACAGGAAAAATGTCAGGTCGAATGTTAACAATATTTTTTGTGTCAAATAATCAAATTCTCGATCCATCCCTGGATTGAACATACAAACGGTGCATTAGATTAATTAATGCCGACTTTCAACTGATACGTGCGTGTTGCCGCCTCTAGGGGTATTAGCTCAATGAAAGGCTTTTTTTACAGATGATGTTACAATTTTCACCAGACTTTCGACAACGAGGTGGGGACCTCGTTGTCGAAAGTCTGATCGTATTTTTAACATAGTATCTTCATGTCTCTGCTAATTTGATAGCTTTTTGCACTTACTAAATGACGAGTCAGAGATTATATATTACATCATATATTTTTTAGTATAGTGTGACGAGACGAGCAGGACACGTACCTGATGGTAAGCAACATGCCTGCCACATAACAGCACAGTGATACGCAGCTATTGGATCATGAACAGTCCAAACGTTCACCCAGAGATCTAAGGTGTTATATCTCTAAGCAATGTAATTTCTCTGGAAACATTGCCTTTCAAACTGGAATACAGTAATGTTTGTACATTACTGAATGGCGGTAGAATAATATATATAATAATCTAGACGTTTTCAAAAAAACGATGGAACAGGTAGGTCGTATGCGAGAAACCATAGAAATAACTTGCTAATCTCAATAAATCGGGACGCAGCAAAGTACTAAGTACTGTAAATTATAACTAACTAGCAGCGTCCCCCAGCGTTACCTGCTTAATTTTCCGGGATAAAAAGTAGCATATATTACTTAATATTTAGTATTCATTCTATAATCTATATATGTTCCAAATTTCAGCCCGATCCGTTCAGACATTACGACGTGATTGATCAACAAACATCTAATCATCCATACATTGACATCCTACTAATATTATTAATGTGAAAGTTTGTAAGTATGAATGGGTGAATGTTTGTTACTCTTTCACGTAGTAGCTGGAATTTGAAACATAGACATATTATCTAGAAGAAAACATAGGCTTCTTTTTATCCCAAAAAAAGGAACGGGAACTACGCGGGTAAAACCGCGAGGCACTGCTTCTTAATTATATTAGGAAGATTTTCTGAATGAATTTGTAAAGTCTATTATGAAATGTATTTCAAGCGATTTACATTACAACCTGAAGTTATTATTGATGAAATTTTTTCTTACCAAAATAGGACAAAATTGGATCGAACTTTCCACTTACATACACAAAATGTTTTTAAATCTCATAGCAGTTAATGAATGGACAGGTTATAGGAACTTGAAATCTCAAATGATATGTTTATAATTCATATTTGAATGGCAAACAACTGTCTATTGCGTTTCAATTTTAAAATTAATAATTTTATTTACTCTATTTCGATTGTACTTTGTTTTTCATAAATTAGTCTTTAAGAGCAAAAGCAAGCTTAGCAGTAAACAGCTTACTGCTTGCAATAAGTAATAACCTACATAGGTACCTATATATCACGCCACGTAAGCTAAAACAATCAGGCGGAGTAGCTATCAATAGGTGGGCGAAACGGGAGTGTCGGTCGCCTCACACGATGTAACGACCCCCGAGATCTGGGTCATCGGACCACACACTCCAGTAAATGGCAGTTTTGAGAAACCACTCGTCAAAGAAAGGCTTGAAAAACGGTACGCAGTTTGTCACGGGGTCAATGAATACATACCGTTCGCGATTGACGTCTTTCGTTGCCATTTTAACCCCGGTAGTTTATGTTTGTACAAGTTGTGTGTTTTTTTCTGAACATATTATGTGAGTACCTAAGCTATATTGTTTTAAGTAATGTTTTTAAACTGAATAAATAAATTTCAAATTCAAAGAAAAGGTAAACGTTATTTCTTTTGTTTCATCTATTTATCATCATAAGAGAAAAATGGTTTACCATGGGTCACGTTTAAATTAAAAGAATACAAGTTCTCGTGGTGTAAGTAGGAACGAATCTTTTGGAGGAATAATAATATACAAAAGACTTTAAGAGATAAATAATATACGAAATAATATTTTGTAGTGGTAGGACTCTTGGCAGAGTCCGCCTTGGAAAGTACCTCATCTTTACACACCACACCAGTTATTCTACCGCCAAGCAGTAATGTGCAAACATTACTGTGTTCCGGTGTGAAGGGCAATGTTTCCAGAGAAATTACAGGGCTTAGAGATAACACCTTAGATCACTGGGTGACGAGCGCAGTGCAGTGCAGTGCTAGGTAATGATTTTGAGTCTTCATGTTCCAATAGCTGCATGTCGCTGTGCTGTTATGTGGCAGGCATGTTGCTTATCATCAGACAACATGTCCTGCTCGTTTCGTCACTCTTAGTTAAAAAAAAAAACCTCAATGTGCATTTTCTTAGATTTTGCTATGTCTCTCTGATTAAAATTTGAATTTCAAAGCCGATTATTACATATACTATGTACTAGCAGCGAACCGGCGACATCGGGTAGTTGCCGTTCCTGTTGCTCCCGTTATTTTTCCGGGATAAAAGTAGCTTGTATGTTCTTCCAGGCTATAATCTGTGTTCTAAATTTCAACATGAACCGATCATATTATTCATACGTTACGACGTGATTGAGCAACAAGCATCTAAATATGCAAATATCCAATCATCCAGACATTGAAACTTAAAAGGATAATTTCCAAAATAGACATTTATATTTTGTAACTTTGATAGTACACTATGACATGTATGTAACCGTTAATGCCACTATAATGTTTCTTAGAGGATTTGTGAAAAACATCCGTCGCGTCGTAAAGTTATATGATAATATTATCTGGAAGTGGGAATGAATTAGTATGGTTGAAGTGCGAATGGGTAGGTATAAATGGGCGGGAAAAATTACTCGTATCTTGCGGTTGTAAAATTGCATCCTGTGAATTATATACAAATCGGAGTAGACTCCAATTATTTACTTGTAAATTATCTGTGAACTGAGTTTTAGAGAACGATTTTTATTAGCTTTGATAGTTTTATCTATCCTAACATTACGAAGGTTGAACGCACTAATCTCAGGACATAAATCGGTCCGGTAGGGACCGATTAAAAAAAAACACTGTTGGATATGTATGTGATCTCTGAATGCTATATGCTATATAAATAACACGGGAGAGGTCAGGCTGGACCACTAGTTATACGTAAAGTCTGGCCTCAGTAAGGCTCCTAATCGCTACGGACTGCCGCATATATTTTTGTCTGTTTGCGTAAGAAGACCGATAATGCTTTTCGTATAATGCTTTGTGGGTGTTTAGTGTGAAATCTATCAGTAGTTTCAGCATGATACGGGGCCTAGATTACAGAAACCTAGACACGAATCAAAAGGTACCGTTTTGTCTTCAGTATTGATTTATTATTATAAGGGCCTTTAAAATATATAAATATAGATATACGTCCACCCCAGAGATTCCAAAGGGTGCTCGTAACTATTAGGTATAGTAGGGTGGGTATTCGGTAAAGGTACACGAAATCTGACGTAGGTACCACTGATACTTACCTATTAGGTACTATTTATTTAGTAGGAAAATGGAATCTGGGAAATAAATACTTTAGACACACATTATTAATAGTACTGACACATCTAGACATCAAGCACAACTAAATATCAAATGAAATTTAGTTGTAACAGAATTTCCGGATTTCTAGCTCTCAATTGAGAATTCACTTTCTAAAGCATACTGTAAGTGCATAAGCATAGTGTTCTTAAAGGCAGTACCCACTGAGGCTCTGATCAAAACGTAGGTACGGGGCTAGCTTCGACTGGATAGAATTTAGACAAATACCCAAATGTTAGCACAGTTCACAGTCCTGCCGTTCTAAACGATGTAACTGAGCCCTGAACTCCGGATCTGGGTCATCGGATCATCAGACACCGGGAATAACTTGTCGGTTCTATTTCGTGGAATTTCAATAGGAATTCGACCCCGGTGTCATTGATTTCGAAGGGTGCTGAAAGCGCTGCTGTGTGTAAGTTAATACTTCTTATTTAACTGACAACTAAAAGGAAAGATATCTCATCATATCTTTATGTTACTAAAACATGTCATTACGGTTGTAGAATTGGTAACAATTAGCACAATTTGTTTTATAAGTATGGTTTGGACATACCTGTGTGAAAATACACCATTTAACACTTCCCAGAATAACTATAAACAACACCACTGCATATTTTCACAAATAAATTCACAATACTCAACATTACACATACAGGTATACTTCCTTCTACCTATTTGCAATAACCACCACTCTTTATACCTACTTGCTAGGGGTAACTACGAGCAACTAAGGCAATATAAAATGTATTTTATCAAATTGCCTTTTAAAACATGTGAATCTGCCGGTGTTTATGAAAACAATGATACATTTTGTATAGGAAGACGGTTTATTGGCCATTCCAGGCAAAGCAAAATCTTTTGTAATGCGTTACTTACTGGAAAGTCACGGTACAGTAAGGATAAAGTACTTAGTAAGTTATCTGTTTTTGATACAAATGCAATTCAATTTGAACCTTTGGTATGCTTGGTGGATGTCTTAGTGTACGTGTATAATTCACCGACAGGCGGCGATGCGGAATGTTGGAATTTGATTGCAATTACTACACACAAAAAATACATCACCATTTTTTATAATTATGGGGATGTGCTTGTAGATAGTGCTTTGCATTATATCAACAAAAATATTGTTTTCGCACTTAATACTAAATTAATTGTATTAAAAACTTATGATGGATGACAACCTAAAATTAATAGACGCACTTGATCGCACTTCATTGTCATATAGCTATCACACACATGTGCCAGAAATGTGTAAAGCGTATCTGAACATAAATGAAAATAATGACAAATTCGTAATACTTACTCAAAATATCCGTAGTATTCGTAGCACTAACTTCGATCAATTCATAGTTTTCATATCGCGCCTGAATTTTTTACCAGACATTATTATACTCACTGAGTGCTGGTTGGACCCAACTTTTTCTGGAGTTCACTTAGAAAACTATTGTTGTTCGTACTCAAAACAAAACCTCAACCAAAACGACGGAGTGGTCGTAATGACTAAAGTTGGTCTTCCTGTGACTATTGTGGAGCCTCCTCTTCTTGATGCGACTGGTCTCGTTATTACAATTGGAAACAAATACTCAATTTTAGCACTATATAGATCTCCTTCTTTCGATAGTACATCCAATTTCCTGATTTCACTGGAAAAAGTACTAGCTGAAATGAAAGGCCAAACATCTATAGTAATGGGTGACATAAACATAGATATCACGCCTTGTCACGACAACTCTATAAAAGAAAAAAAGGCAGATTCATATTTGGGAACACTGGCATGCCACGGTTTCATCCCAGGTCATCAGATACCAACACGCGGCCCATCTTGCTTAGACCATGCCATGATTTTTTTTTTTTTTTTTTTCCGCTTTATCCCTAACGATCATGATTGTCAGGGGTTTATTACCATTTTTGATATATCATTTTCATGTCTTGATTCCCTGGAGTATCTCAGGGAAGGAAAGGTGTTACCAGAATATCTACTTTAATAATTTTTACTATGCATCATGTTATGTTAGGGTACTTTTAGAATTTTGTTTACTTATGTTTTAATAAGCTGATGTATATATATATATGATAATATATGTACTCATCTTTGATTATCTATCATTTTATTTTTATTTATTACTTGCTCACATACATTCACACAATATTTTATAAATTTTTCGCTGGTATCTTTAGCATTAACTAATTTGGGCAGATTGTCGAGGCATATATTTTCTCCTATCGTTTGTTCAGTATCATGGCGTAACCTTCCGTATACAGGGCATTCGGTGATCACGTGCAACGGTGTTTCCTCCTTGCCGGGTTCACAGATGCACGATGGGCTTTCCTTTATCTTAAACCTGTGCAGGTACTGAGAGAACCCACCGTGCCCCGTCATCAATTGAGTGAGTGTGCCTTGCGGTTTGAGGTGCCTGATTGTTTTGTAAGCCACAATCGGATCAGGAAAAAAGGCCTTTGTTGTTCCAGCTGTTTTTCCCGCTGCATACCTCTTGTTCCACTCGTCAAGTGTATCCATACGAATTTGTCGTTTGACGAATGAAACAGGGCACCTGTCGTACAGGGTTTTGTTTTTAGCAATAGTGCTGCCTGCTTCGCAAGTTCGTCCGCTCTCTCATTTCCCGCTATTCCTGCGTGGGCTTTCACCCAATTTAATTGCACATCCTTGTTCTGATTTTTTATCGACTTTAATTTGTATCTTATATCGACAGCGAGGGGATTGAGAGAGCGGTCGTTCACAATTGTTTGCAGAGCGGATCTTGAATCGCTATATATCCCGAAAATTCGACCTTTGCTTTTGTTAATTTCATTTGCTGCCTCGCGGACTGCAAGCAGCTCCGCCTGGTAAACCGAACAATATGATGGTAGCTTGAACTTTCTACTTTTAATCTCGTTTCTCTGATTGACAATTGACAATGCCGCCCCCACTCTACCGTCAATTTTACTACCGTCCGTGTAGATTTTTATTAGTTGTGTTTCACTTTCATTTGATTGCTCGTCGTCTACCAGGCAGACAAACCGAAGACCCAGATGCTGCGCCGGATGAGGGGTGTCAGCGAACGCGGCCGGTTGCTCGACCTCGCCATCTCCTAAGGCCGGCCAGGGCTCCCCCCTCTTTACCCTAAACAGTGCGGCTGCTTCTTGTATCCTTAAGTCGAGGGGCAGTAACCCCGCTAGCACCAGCGCTGAGTTCAGGGATACCGTGCGATAAGATCTGCACAATTTCTGCGCAAATACCCTCTGCACTGAGTTCAGCTGCTTCTGCGTACCCCATTTCTTTGTTGCAGGTGCCCAACCATGCCATGATTAAAAGTCCATACAAAGCTACCATAGTAGTCTGCGCAAACAACGTAACGGATCACGATGCAATTATCGCAGGTATTCCTAAGGCAAAGGAAAGAACTGTGTCTAATAAAGAAATCACAACTATAGATTACGCCGGCGTTGTCAACGATCTCGAAAAAATAGACTGGTGTAACCTCTACTCTCAAACTAACCCAAATACGGCTGTTCAGGAATTTGTGGACATAATAAATTGCGCAGTGGAATCTCATAAAAGCACTAAAATCGTACGCAACTCAAATTCAATCCGCAAAACATGGATCACACCGGGGTTGTTGAAATGCATACGCAAAGAGATAATCTTCATCAGAAATTTAAAACAGACCTAGCGATCGTAATTTGGAAGAAAAATATAAAACATACAGAAATCGTTGTAATAACATTCTTCAAAATCTAAAAATGAACACGATAAAAATAAAATAAGATCTAATATAGGTAACAGCAAAGAGCTCTGGAGCTCCATTAAAGAGATATGCAACATCAGTCCTAAAATAACAAAAATTATGCCCTATTGGACACTGCTTCCTCGCCGTCTGAGGCACTTAACAGAGTGAATCATTATTTTGCTACAATAGGTGAATCGCTTGCAAAACAAATACTTGATTGTACCAACACTACTGAGTTAGCTCTAGCTCAGTCCACACACGTACCTAACACTCCCGTAAACTCTTTGTTCCTGAAAGCTGCCAACTCCCAAAATATCTGCAAAATAATTGATTCTCTTAAAATAAAATCTTCCCCGGCGGAGATAGCATCACCAACCGACTTCTTAAATCAGCTAAACATGTTGTCGCTGCTCCTATAGCGTTTATCTGTAATCTGAGCTTAGACACAGGAATTTTTCAGATTCTTTCAAAGAAGCTAATGTAACCCCAATTCATAAAGCGGGTGATGTGGGCGAACCATCAAACTACCGTCCTATTTCTTTGCTTTCTTCCATCTCTAAAATCCTTGAGAGGCTAGTGAATGGGGATTTGGTGGGCTTTTGGAGAAGGAAAATGTCTTATCGCCACATCAATTTGGATTTCGTTCTGGTAGGTCCACGGAAGATGCTGTGTTATCGCTTTTGGATTTTGTGTCTGGTAAAATGGACAGTGGCTACAAATGTGTGGGGTCTTTTAGACCTCGCCAAGGCCTTTGATTGCGTTTGTCGCCCTATCCTGTTAAAAAGCTGGAATGTCTTGGGATTCGTGGGTCTGCACTGGACTGGTTTCGGTCGTATCTTTCTAATAGAAAACAAAGAGTCAAGGTCAATAATCTTTACAGCTCTTTCGAGGAAGTCAACTACGGTGTGCCGCAGGGAAGTGTGTTAGGTCCCACCCTTTTCTTGACTTACATTAACGATCTTTGCCATCTTCGCGTCGCACACGCCGAGATCTTTTCCTTTGCTGATGATACGGCCATAATCTTTCATGGGCGGAATTGGGATACGGTATCGAGGGCTACCAACGATGGCCTTCGAAAAATTACAGCTTGGCTCCAAAGAAATTTACTAAGTCTTAACGCAGCTAAAACCAAAATTGTAGTGTTTCGCATATCAGCCCGATCAGCACCAACTAATCCTCTCTGTATAAAGCTCCACGTATGCACAGCCTCTTCTGGCCAACAAGATAGATGCCAATGCACAATTTTGGAACAAATTTCTAATGTTAAATACCTTGGCATTTACATAGATGAGCAGCTATCTTGGAATAAGCAAATTGAAGCACTGAGCATGCGTCTCAAGAAACTTGTATTTGTTTTCAAAAGATTGAGGAATATTGGGGACTACAAAACTATCACCATGGTCTACACTGCACTATGCAAATCTTTGTTGGGTTATTGCGTCTCTGCTTGGGGAGCAGCTTGCACTACAAGTCTAATAAAAGCGGAAAGAGTACAACGTCTGGTCTTAAAAGTAGCGCACAGAAAACCGTTCTTATATTCAACTGATGATCTGTATAAGGACACTAAACAACTCCGAGTCCGTCAGCTGTTCATTCTATCATGTGCGCTACGATTCCATAGAACAGCTTTGCATACAACAAATTATTACTGCCCAGATATGCGGTCAAGGCGCACTTTCAGATGGGAAATTACCAGGAAAAATACTAAGTTTGGTCAGAGGTGCTATGGCTACTTAGGAGCTGTAATTTACAAACAACTAAATGAAAAACTAAACTTAGTAAAAGACACAAAATGGAAATGTAAAAAAAAGATCAACGAATATCTACTTTCCCTAGGACACAGTCAAACCGAAAATATAATACGAGCAGATTAACTAACAGCAAGTTATTAACAAATAATTAGTAATATCGCACGCATGGCTTGGATAAACAAGTCCCTACATTAACACACAAGAACACACCTCATTCCCACACTTAGTCATAAACGTTTAGGTTTCATTCTCCTAAATCACACACAAATGCACTCTTTCTCTCAACAGACACGAACACACCTACATTCACACATATATACATTTTTCTTTTTAATCTTACTTACACACTTATTGACATTTTTACATCCATGCACACTCTTTTCGACATACTCACACTCTTCCTCTGCTTCTTTTAACTCTTACAAAGCACTCTTGAAGAGAACTAGCTCCCACAAACACAGGGAATCCTACTGTGGGGCTAGGGCTTCTGACTTCATTATTGTAACTGTGCATTTTGTTATTGTTAGAGTATTTTTAAGTATCGCATTTATAATCATGTTACATGTTGTTGGTCACTGAATAAATTATTATTATTATTATTATTTTTCAGTCATTTATTCATTCTTCTTAATTTCTAAGTTTTTTACAATAAGTATAAAAATATAAACATTATAAAAAACTTAAAAACTAGGGTGCCGCCAGCAGCGGGGCAGGACCCAAGCTACCGGTGGTTAGGGCTGCAGAGAGAGGAACCTCCTGACGATGCGTGCTGTGTCAAGGATGACTGCCTTCTGGATCTGGCCCTTAACCCAACCGTCTAGCGAAAGTCTCTTGAGATGTTGGTCGAGACTTTTCGCTATAAGGCCGTTTGCCGACACGACTATTGGGACTATGATCGTCGAATCAACTTCCCACATGGCGGTAACCTCATGAGCTAAGTCAAGGTACTTGCTAAGCTTGTCCTTCTCGGCTTTCACGAGGTTCTCGTCATGTGGTACGGTGATATCGACGATCACAGCCCGGCGCTCGGACCGGTCTACCATCACGATATCAGGCTTATTGGCGATAATAGTCCTGTCCGTGATGATAGAGCGGTCCCAGTAGAGCAACGCACGACCATTCTCGAGAACTGGCAGAGGTGCGTACTTATAGTACGGCACCTCGGACTCGACAAGGCCGTGTCGAAGAGCAAGTTGCTGGTGGATGATCCTGGCTACTAGGTTATGTCTGTGCAAGTACTCGCCGTTAGCAAGATGCGAACAACCGGAAATAACATGACGAAGTGATTCGCCTGGACGGTGGCATGCCCGACAAATGTCGACCGTACCGTCCTTCATTATGTATTTCCGGTAATTGTTCGTCTTGATAACCTCGTCTGCAATTGCACAGACAAAACCCTCGGTTTCTCCGAAGAGGTCCCCGAAGCGTAGCCAGTTCACCGACGCGAGCAGATTCACATCGGGTCCCGTTAGGGTCCGATAGAATCGCCCGTGCAGCTCCTTGCTCTTCCACACTTCCTTGCGGTCATCAGTGCTGAGCACCGATGGTTTGCGCCAGTTCTCGTTTGCCAGTGAAAGAGGCGTGAAGCTTCTGTCAACTGCCACAACATCGCGATGCATCCCGGACTCGCTGTTGCGGAAATAATCCCTGAGACTGCATACTTCGCGGTTGTGTAGGTTCTTGGCATTTAAAAGCCTCGACCCCCACTTCCGCGGAATATACAGTCTCATAACAGACGAGCGCGGGTGTAGCATTCGGTGTGTTGTGAGCAGTTGACGGACCTTCCTGTCCAGGGCGTCGAGCTCAGTCTGAGTCCATCTCAGTATGCCAAAGGAGTATATCAGCAGAGGCATTACCCAACCGTTGAAGGCTCGCGCTTTGTTACCGCCTGACAGAAGACTTTTAAGTACTTTTGTCAGCCGGCAAAAGAAGCGTTCCTTCACCGATTTCTTAATGTCATCTGCTGATATACCCAATGACTGTGACATACCGAGATATTTGTAGGTCTCGTCTTCGGAGAGAGATCTGAGTGTTATAGTCTCGGAAAGTTGTAAATTCTCTGAATTTACTACTTTCCCTCGCTGTACATGCATGACCGCACACTTGTCTACACCGAACTCCATCTTGATGGCGTTACTAAAAACCTCCGTGGTTTTAATAGCTCCAACAAGTCTTGGCGTTTCGGTGCAAAAGTTTGAGGTCGTCCATGTACAACAAATGAGATATAACCTCACCTCCTCTACGAAGACGATAACCTAACTCTGAATCCTTCAGCAGAGTGCTGAGAGGATTCAGACTTAGGCAGAACCATAGGGGACTTAGACTGTCACCCTGAAAAATGCCTCTTTCAATCCTAATCAAGTCCTCCGAAACAAAAGAGCTGTCTACACTACCTGGTTGACGAAGGACTGTGACCCACTGTCCCATGCATTTGCTTAGAAAAGATTTCAGAGTTGGATTTATTTTGTACAACTCTAAAACCCTTTCTAGCCATGAATGGGGCACCGCATCATAGGCCTTCTTATAGTCAATCCAAGCAGCGGAGAGGGCCTTTGTTTCGTTTGACTTGCTGGCAAATGGTCGTGTCAATGAGGAGCAGCTCCTTAGTACCACGGGACCCAATCTTACATCCATTCTGAGAGGAGGCCAAAACGTTATTTGCGACTATGTGCGTACTAATTTTTGCTCTCAGAATGGATGTAAGCAGCTTATAGGTGGTAGGTAAGCACGTAATGGGGTCTGTAGTTCTTCGGTTCCGTGGTACTACCAGACTTATGGAGCAGGAAGGTGACTCCGGTGGTCAAGAAACTGGGAAGAGAACCCGTCTCGAGGGCTTCTTGGAATTGTGTTGCCAAACGTTCATGTGAGCATCGAAACCACTTTATCCAGAAGTTGTGCAATCCGTCCGGCCCAGGACTTTTCCAGTTCTGAGTCGTTCGGATAGCACAACTAACGTCTACGGAGTCTATCGTAATAGGCTCCATGGGTTCGATAGGCTCACATGCACGTTCGATAACACGCATCCAAACTCCCTCCGCGTGTTCGACAGGCACCGACCAGATGCTGCGCCAGAAGTTTTTCATAGCGCTAGGATCCGGTAGCTGCCCGTCGTTCACACGTTGACTAGTTCCTTCCCAGTTTCGGTACACCTTCCTTTGATCACTCTGGAAGTCGCGATTTTGCCGATATCGATTCACACGCTCTGTAGCGGCGAATGCGGTTTGCCCACGCATAAACTTTCTGCTTCAGGTAGTCAATACGTTCCGTAACATTGGCAAGATAGTGCTGGGGACTGATACCAGTCCCAGCGAACGCCTGTGCTACGAAACGCATGACTCGGGGACGACTGTTCCCCTGACTGAAGCAGATTAGCTTTATATAAGAGTCCTGAATTTGCTGATACGCCGTTCTATTCGTACTTGCCATGCGGGTACATTCCCAGCGGTTCGCGTTGTACGGTCAGTGTCTGGGAACTTGACACGCAACGCGACACGCCGCGATAGCACCACAGTACAGAATAGAATGGGTATCGGTCAAATCTTTGCTAGTTCCCAGGTAGGGCACTAGCAAAGTATTCAGGGCTCCCATCAAAGCCAAATTTCGTTTATGGGTGGGCAAACGCGGTAAGCGCGGCCTAGAGTTGGGTGTGGATCTATATCGCAAGATCGCGTCTTCCAGAGCGCTCCTCAGTTGCTCTATTACCTGGTCAGATAAGCCCGTACTCGCCGAATCTCCCTCCTCGATATCGAGATCGACCGGCGCCGCAAGTGTCGCCACTGATATTGGCACTGAAGCCAGGGTCGACGGTGCGGCGGGTGGATCTCGGGTCGAAGCAGGAGCTGGGCGAGTACGTTGTTCTTCCAGGCGTAGCCGATCAAGTGCCGAGTCATCCAGCAACTTGCATCGCCGGATGGCGCGGACTTGGTCTGACAATCGTTGGGCGGAAACGGCGACGGTCGGTTCGAAGGCCTGAAACAGAAGCAGCATCCTGGCACAGTACGCGGTCAGGTGGGTTCCTCCTCTGTAGCCCTGTAATAGGCGCGCATGCAGTTCTCGTTCATTTGGCGAGTCCATCGCATGCGACGCACTACACCACCGGTAGCGAGGGCCGGGCGCGAGGCAGGTTGCCTCACAGGCCCCAAGCGTGCCGGCAGCGGCGGACGACCACGACGTCCTGATGTTGTGGGCGACGGGGTCCGTGTCGTGTTCTCGTCACTCGAAGCACTAGTGTCGCGGGAGTCAAAAGGCTTCATCCGCCGACGACGACGAACTCGGTGGTGACGGGACACGTATTGGTGGTGGGCGTGCGTTGTTGGTATCCGCTTCGTTTCTTCTCCTCGACCGCGTAATCATAATTTCATTTTGGATGTGGTTTCGTTCCGTTTATTGATTTGTTTACATATTTTTGTTGAATTATTGCGAGTCTTGACGTTGTCAAAATGCATCTTGAAAGTGATTCTCTTTGAAATTAGGTTTAAATACCGGTGTGAAGTTGGCAGCCAAAAGTTTCTGCCATATTATCCGACCAAATTGAAATGGTATTTTTTATGAAATTTGCTAAAATCGATAAATCTTATGCTGATGCCTTAAATCCAAAAAGAAAATGGTGAAACGTGATATATAAAACCTTATAATCCTCCGAAACAAACCAAATTAACTATATTAACACACTAACACAGAGGATTGCCAGTAACGCTTTCTTTAGCCGATTACTACCTGCCGGCCCCTAAAATTGAATACACTTGTTTACTAATTTTATTAACAAATGTATGCGTAACAAACTAAACATAGTCAGAATGCGGCTAAAAGGTTTCTACACCCAGAAATTGCCATCTGAAATTGCTCGGGTACAGAAATCTTAGAAGGAAAAGTTGGCTGCTGGCTTATCGTGACCTCCCGCAGCTGAAACTAGCCAAAAATCTTATCATCTCATCTAGGTCTATACAAATTCCATCCAAATAAGTAAACAGAGATAAGGCTTTATACCGCTTTAACCCTAAACCTGCCGCACGAACATGAGTGGTGAAAAAGCTTGACTCTAAGACGCAACATGCTCGATTACGACCTGTAGGCCCCTGAAATACTGAAGTTTTTAGTGTTATTCCAATAGAATGATACCTATTCTACCTGAAAAACATAGTGAGAATGTGGCTAAACGATTCCTTAACCTTCAAATCAGTTCATGAAAAATCAACGAAATTTTTATTCGCCAAGTCCACGTTTCTTTCAATACTGCGACCTGACGGCCCCTGAAATTCTGAAATATTGTATAATATTATTGTAGCCTGTTTCATGCTCTATCTAAAAAACCTAGTAAGAATGCGGCTAAAAGCTTTCTACACTCAGAAATTGCCATCTGAAATTGCTCGGGTACGGAAATCTTAGGAGGAAAAGTTGGCTGCTGGCTTATCGTGACCTCCCACAGCTGAAACTAGCCAGAAATCTTATCATTTTATCTAGATCTATACATATACTATCCAAATAAGTCAACAGAGATAAGACTTTATACCGCTTTAACCCTAAACCTGCCGCACGAACATTAGTAGTGAAAAAGCTTGACTCTAAGACGCAACATGCTCGATTACGACCTGTGGGCCCCTGAAATACTGAAGTTTTTAGTATTATTTCAATAGAATGATACCTATTCTACCTGAAAAACATAATGAGAATGTGGCTAAACGATTCCTTAACCTTCAAATCAGTTCATGAAAAATTAACGAAATTTTTATTCGCCAAGTCCACGTTTCTTTCAATACTGCGACCTGACGGCCCCTGAAATTCTGAAATATTGTATAATATTATTGTAGCCTGTTTCATGCGCTATCTAAAAAACCTAGTAAGAATGCGGCTTAAAGCTTTCTACACTCAGAAATTGCCATCTGAAACTGCTCGGGTACGGAAATCTTAGAAGGAAAAGTTGGCTGCTGGCTTATCGTGACCTCCACAGCTGAAACTAGCAAAAATCTTATCATTTCATCTAGACCTATACATATACTATCCAAATAAGTCAACAGAGATAAGGCTTTATACCGCTTTAACCCTAAACCTGCCGCACGAACATGAGTGGTGAAAAAGCTTGACTCTAAGACGCAACATGCTCGATTACGACCTGTGGGCCCCTGAAATACTGAAGTTTTTAGTGTTATTCCAATAGAATGATACCTATTCTACCTGAAAAACGTAGTGAAAATGTGGCTAAACGATTCCTTAACCTTCAAATCAGTTCATGAAAAATTAACGAAATTTTTATTCGCCAAGTCCACGTTTCTTTCAATACTGCGACCTGACGGCCCCTCAAATTCTAAAATATTATGAAATATTATTGTAGCCTGTTTCATGCGCTATCTTAAAAACCTAAAAAAAAATGCGGATAAAAGCTTTCCACACCCAGAAATTGCCATCTGAAATTGCTCGGGTACGGAAATCTTAGGAGGAAAAGTTGGCTGCTGGCTTATCGTGACCTCCCGCAGCTGCAACTAGCCAAAAATCTTATCATCTCATCTAGGTCTATACAAATCCCATCCAAATAAGTAAACAGAGATAAGGCTTTATACCGCTTTAACCCTAAACCTGCCGCACGAACATGAGTGGTGAAAAAGCTTGACTCTAAGACGCAACATGCTCGATTACGACCTGTAGGCCCCTGAAATACATAAGTTTGTATTATAACTCCTATAAGATGATACATAGCCTACCTGAAAAACATAGTGAGAATGTGGCTAAACGATTCCTTAACCTTCAAATCAGTTCATGAAAAATTTACGAAATTTTTATTCGCCAAGTCCACGTTTCTTTCAATACTGCGACCTGACGGCCCTGAAATTCTGAAATATTGTGTAATATTATTGTAGATTGTTTCATGCGCTATCTAAAAAACATAGAAAGAATGCGGCTAAAAGCTTTCTACACTCAGAAATTGCCATCTGAAATTGCTCGGGTACGGAAATCTTAGGAGGAAAAGTTGGCTGCTGGCTTATCGTGACCTCCACAGCTGAAACTAGCCAGAAATCTTATTATTTCATCTAAATCTATACATATACTATCCAAATAAGTCAACAGAGATAAGGCTTTATACCGCTTTAACCCTAAACCTGCCGCACGAACATGAGTGGTGAAAAAGCTTGACTCTAAGACGCAACATGCTCGATTACGACCTGTAGGCCCTGAAATACTGAAGTTTTAGTATTATTCAATAGAATGATATCTATTCTACCTGAAAAACATAGTGAGAATGTGGCTAAACGATTCCTTAACCTTCAAATCAGTTCATGAAAAATTACCGAAATTTTTATTCGCCAAGTCCACGTTTCTTTCAATACTGCGACCTGACGGCCCCTGAAATTCTGAAATATTGTGTAATATTATTGTAGATTGTTTCATGCGCTATCTTAAAAACATAGAAAGAATGCGGCTAAAAGCTTTCCACACTCAGAAATTGCCATCTGAAATTGCTCGGGTACGGAAATCTTAGGAGGAAAAGTTGGCTGCTGGCTTATCGTGACTTCTCGCAGCTGAAACTAGCCAAAAATCTTATCATCTCATCTAGGTCTATACAAATCCCATCCAAATAAGTAAACAGAGATAAGGCTTTATACCGCTTTAACCCTAAACCTGCCGCACGAACATGAGTGGTGAAAAAGCTTGACTCTAAGACGCAACATGCTCGATTACGACCTGTAGGCCCCTGAAATACATAAGTTTGTATTATAACTCCTATAAGATGATACATAGCCTACCTGAAAAACATAGTGAGAATGTGGCTAAACGATTATTTAACCTTCAAATCACTTCATGAAAAATTAACGAAATTTTTACTCGCCAAGTCCACGTTTCCTTCAATACTGCGACCAGATGGCCCCTGAAATTCTGAAATAGAAAGCTTTTAGCCGCATTCTTACTAGGTTTTTTAGATAGCGCATGAAACAGGCTACTATAATATAACACAATATTTCAGACTTTCAGGGGCCGTCAGGTCGCAGTATTGAAGGAAACGTGGACTTGGCGAGTAAAAATTTCGTTAGTTTTTCATGAACTGATTTGAAGGTTAAGTAATCGTTTAACCACATTCTCACTATGTTTTTCAGGTAGACTAGGTATCATTCTATTGGAATAATACTAAAAACTTTAGTATTTCAGGGGCCTACAGGTCGTAATCGAGCATGTTGCGTCTTAAAGTCATGCTTTTTCACCACTAATGTTCGTGCGGCAGGTTTAGGGTTAAAGCGGTATAAAGTCTTATCTCTGTTGACTTATTTATAAAGAATATGTATAGACCTAGATGAAATGTTAAGATTTCTGGCTAGTTTCAGCTGTGGGAGGTCACGATAAGCCAGCAGCCACCTTTTCCTCCTAAGATTACCGTACCCGAGCAATTTCAGTTGGCAATTTCTGGGTGTAGAAAGCTTTTAGCCGCAGCCTTACTAAGTTTTTTAGACAGCGCATGAAACAATCTACAATAATATTACACAATATTTCAGAATTTCAGGGGCCGTCAGGTCGCAGTATTGAAAGAAACGTGGACTTGGCGAATAAAAATTTCGTTAATTTTTCATGAACTGATTTGAAGGTTAAGGAATCGTTTAGCCACATTCTCACTATGTTTTTCAGGTAGAATAGATATCATTCTATTGGAATAATACTAAAAACTTCAGTATTTCAGGGGCCCATAGGTCGTAATCGAGCATGTTGCGTCTTAGAGTCAAGCTTTTTCACCACTCATGTTCGTACGGCAGGTTTAGGGTTAAAGCGGTATAAAGCCTTATCTCTGTTGACTTATTTGGATAGTATATGTATAGATTTAGATGAAATAATAAGACTTCTGGCTAGTTTCAGCTGTGGGAGGTCACGATAAGCCAGCAGCCAACTTTTCCTCCTAAGATTTCCGTACCCGAGCAATTTCAGATGGCAATTTCTGAGTGTAGAAAGCTTTAAGCCGCATTCTTACTAAGTTTTTTAGATAGCGCATGAAACAGGCTACAATAATATTATACAATATTACAGAATTTCAGGGGCCGTCAGGTCGCAGTATTGAAAGAAACGTGGACTTGGCGAATAAAAATTTCGTTAATTTTTCATGAACTGATTTGAAGGTTAAGGAATCGTTTAGCCACATTTTCACTATGTTTTTCAAGTAGAATAGGTATCATTCTATTGGAATAATACTAAAAACTTCAGTATTTCAGGGGCCTACAGGTCGTAATCGAGCATTTTGAGTCTTAGAGTCAAGCTTTTTCACCACTCATGTTCGTGCGGCAGGTTTAGGGTTAAAGCGGTATAAAGCCTTATCTCTGTTTACTTATTTGGATGGGATTTGTATAGACCTAGATGAGATGATAAGATTTTTGGCTAGTTGCAGCTGCGGGAGGTCACGATAAGCCAGCAGCCAACTTTTCCTCCTAAGATTTCCGTACCCGAGCAATTTCAGATGGCAATTTCTGAGTGTAGAAAGCTTTTAGCCGCATTCTTACTAGGTTTTTTAGATAGCGCATGAAACAATCTACAATAATATTACACAATATTTCAGAATTTCAGGGGCCGTCAGGTCGCAGTATTGAAAGAAACGTGGACTTGGCGAATAAAAATTTCGTTAATTTTTCATGAACTGATTTGAAGGTTAAGGAATCGTTTAGCCACATTTTCACTATGTTTTTCAAGTAGAATAGGTATCATTCTATTGGAACAATACTAAAAACTTCAGTATTTCAGGGGCCTACAGGTCGTAATCGAGCATGTTGCGTCTTAGAGTCAAGCTTTTTCACCACTCATGTTCGTGCGGCAGGTTTAGGGTTAAAGCGGTATAAAGCCTTATCTCTGTTGACTTATTTGGATAGTATATGTATAGGTCTAGATGAAATGATAAGATTTTTGGCTGGTTTCAGCTGTGGGAGGTCACGATAAGCCAGCAGCCAACTTTTCCTCCTAAGATTTCCGTACCCGAGCAATTTCAGATGGCAATTTCTGAGTGTAGAAAGCTTTTAGCCGCATTCTTACTAGGTTTTTTAGATAGCGCGTGAAACAGGCTACAGGAGTATTATACAATATTTCAGAATTTCAGGGGCCGTCAGGTCGCAGTATTGAAAGAAACGTGGACTTGGCGAATAAAAATTTCGTTAATTTTTCATGAACTGATTTGAAGGTTAAGGAATCGTTTAGCCACATTCTCACTATGTTTTTCAGGTAGAATAGGTATCATTTTCTTGAAATAATACTAAAAACTTCAGTATTTCAGGGGCCCACAGGTCGTAATCGAGCATGTTGCGTCTTAGAGTCAAGCTTTTTCACTACTAATGTTCGTGCGGCAGGTTTAGGGTTAAAGCGGTATAAAGCCTTATCTCTGCTGACTTATTTGGATAGTATATGTATAGATCTAGATAAAATGATAAGATTTCTGGCTAGTTTCAGCTGTGGGAGGTCACGATAAGCCAGCAGCCAACTTTTACTCCTAAAATTTCCGTACCCGAGCAATTTCAGATTTCAATTTCTGGGTGTGAAAAGCTTTTAGCCGCATTCTTACTAGGTTTTTTAGATAGCGCATGAAACAGGCTACAATAATATTACACAATATTTCAGAATTTCAGGGGCCGTCAGGTCGCAGTATTGAAAGAAACGTGGACTTGGCGAATAAAAATTTCGTTAATTTTTCATGAACTGATTTGAAGGTTAAGGAATCGTTTAGCCACATTCTTACTATGTTTTCCAGGTAGACTATGTATCATTCTATTGGAATTATTCTAAAAACTTCAGTATTTCAGGGGCCCACAGGTCGTAATCGAGCATGTTGCGTCTTAGAGTCAAGCTTTTTCACCACTCATGTTCGTGCGGCAGGTTTAGGGTTAAAGCGGTATAAAGCCTTATCTCTGTTTACTTATTTGGATGGGATTTGTATAGACCTAGATGAGATGATAAGATTTCTGGCTAGTTTCAGCTGCGGGAGGTCACGATAAGCCAGCAGCCAACTTTTCCTCCTAAGATTTCCGTACCCGAGCAATTTCAGATGGCAATTTCTGAGTGTAGAAAGCTTTTAGCCGCATTTTTACTAGGTTGTTTAGATAGCGCATGAAACAGGCTACAATAATATTACACAATATTTTAGAATTTCAGGGGCCGTCAGGTCGCAGGATTGAAAGAAACGTGGACTTGGCGAATAAAAATTTCGTTAATTTTTCATGAACTGATTTGAAGGTTAAGGAATCGTTTAGCCACATTCTCACTATGTTTTTCAGGTAGAATAGATATTAGTCTATTGGAATAATACTAAAAACTTCAGTATTTCAGGGTCTACAGGTCGTAATCGAGCATGTTGCGTCTTAGAGTCTAGCTTTTTCACCACTCATGTTCGTGCGGCAGGTTTAGGGTTAAAGCGGTATAAAGCCTTATCTCTGTTGACTTATTTGGATAGTATATGTATAGATCTAGATGAAATGATAAGATTTCTGGCTAGTTTCAGCTGTGGGAGGTCACGATAAGCCAGCAGCCAACTTTTCCTCCTAAGATTTCCGTACCCGAGCAATTTCAGATGGCAATTTCTGAGTGTAGAAAGCTTTTAGCCGCATTCTTACTAGGTTTTTTAGATAGCGCATGAAACAGGCTACAATAATATTATACAATATTTCAGAATTTCAGGGGCCGTCAGGTCGCAGTATTGAAAGAAACGTGGACTTGGCGAATAAAAATTTCGTTAATTTTTCATGAACTGATTTGAAGGTTAAGGAATTGTTTAGCCACATTCTCACTATGTTTTTCAGGTACAATAGGTATCATTCTATTGGAATAACACTAAAAACTTCAGTATTTCAGGGGCCTACAGGTCGTAATCGAGCATGTTGCGTCTTAGAGTCAAGCTTTTTCACCACTCATGTTCGTGCGGCAGGTTTAGGGTTAAAGCGGTATAAAGCCTTATCTCTGTTTACTTATTTGGATGGAATTTGTATAGACCTAGATGAGATGATAAGATTTTTGGCTAGTTTCAGCTGCGGGAGGTCACGATAAGCCAGCAGCCAACTTTTCCTTCTAAGATTTCTGTATCCGAGCAATTTCAGATGGCAATTTCTGGGTGTAGAAACCTTTTAGCCGCATTCTGACTATGTTTAGTTTGTTACGCATACATTTGTTAATAAAATTAGTAAACAAGTGTATTAAATTTTAGGGGCCGGCAGGTAGTAATCGGCTAAAGAAAGCGTTACTGGCAATCCTCTGTGTTAGTGCGTTAATATAGTTAATTTGGTTTGTTTCGGAGGATTATAAAGTTTTATATATCACGTTTCACCATTTTCTTTTTGGGTTTAAGGCATCAGCATAAGATTTATCGATTTTAGCAAATTTCATAAAAAAATACCATTTCAATTTGGTCGGATAATATGGCAGAAACTTTTGGCTGCCAACTTCACACCGGTGGTTTAAATGTTTTACCTCGTTATTTTAGAGTTTTGCCTCGAATTTTCCTTTACTTTGTTTGTTGAATTATCACTAAAATTATTATTATTATTAAAGAAGGAAATTTGCAAAACCAGTACAAACATTTAATAGGTACTTACGTAATTCCTTGTAGATACACCAACACACGGCTATGTTTTTTAGGGTTCCGTAGCCAAATAGCAAAATACGGGACCCTTATAGATTCGTCATGTCTGTCTGTCTGTCCGTCCGTATGTCACAGCCACTTTTCTCCGAAACTATAAGAGCTATACTATTGAAACTTGGTAAGTAGATGTAATCTCTGAACCGCATTAAGATTTTGATGTACAAAAAATAGAAAAAAAAAAAATTTTTAGGGGTGTCCCATACTTAGAACTAAAACTCAATTTTTTTTTATCAAAACCATACGTGTGTGTTATCTATGGATAGGTCAATAAAAATGGTATTGAGGTTTCAAACTTTTTTTTTCTAAACTGTGTAGTTTGCGCGAGGGACTCTTCCAAAGTGGTAAAAAGTGTCCCCCCTGTAACTTCTAAAATAAGAGAATGACAAAAAATAAAATTATGACGTATTACCATGTACACTATCAACGAAAATTGGTTTGAATGAGATCTAGTAAGTAGTTTTATTTTAATACAGTATCATAAGTTGACTATTGTGAAAACACTGATTAAAGTAACAACGAACTATACGAACTTTAATATGATGTTACTTGCTGCTACGGAAGCCTTCATGGGTGAGCCCGACTCGCATTTGACCACTTTCATTTTTATCAATACCTCAATTGATATTTATAACTATTTGTAGCGAAACTTTGCTAAAATATTATTAACTCCAGAATATTTACCGTGTTTATATGGTTGAATTAAAACAATTATGCCAGTTTAGTAAATAACCGTGAAAGCTTAAAATATTTTTGTACATTTTGCGTTCACTAAAAAAATTAGGTAACGGGTGATCAAATTTACCTACTTAAAACACTTTAACTAATAGGAACATACATATAAATTACATGGATAAGATTTGAAGATTGTATGATTTTTTGATAGAACACAATAATGTTGAAATTATTTATTTTTTCCGATTGCACACATGAACTTTGTGGCGGGCGCATGACATGGCTAGGTATTGGTTTGATCTCCTCATGTATAAGAATTAAAAGATTATGTTGCATGGAGTTATTATGCGCGTGTTCTTATCATACTTGTCCATCCTACTCGTCTCAATGCTATATTATAAAACTGAAGTAAAATACTTCACTTGTGTTAAAAAGCTCCGTGTCCATACCCCGCCAGTCATTAGTCTAATAATTTGGATAAAAGAATAGGCTCCTAAAATCAGCGCACAAAAGAGCTATGGTTTGAGGGCGGTGGGGGATGGAGAGGCCGAGAGGGAAGCAGGGGTAAACTCGCACTAGGTTGCGCTTCAATAATTAAATCATAATTTTAATATTTTAACTTAAAATACGGTTATTGTGGATTTAATTGATACATTTTCGCGCAACAAATCTTCAATGGATTTGGTTAAATTATGTTATGAAGTGGATGATTGTTTGTTTACTACTCTTCCAACTAATATTATAAATGCGAAAGTTTTAGTGTTTGTCGCTCAGTCACGTCGGAACATCTGAACGGATTAGCTTGACATCAGAAACAGTTAGATTATAGGCTACTTTTTGTCAAGGGAACTGAACTGAAACAGAAATGCGCGGTTGCAGTGTCTTATATTTATTTTATTTTACAATTGGCGAGGATGAGGCACCTATGAGAAATATTTGGACCTGTCCAAAGAGTATACATATACTACGTATAGAGTTGGCACAAACGCTTTACATCAAAAGCACGGGTAGCACCTTTCTTGTCTTGTCGCTCTTGTGGAAGTGTCAGTCTTTTGTCGCGGCACATCACTCTATTGCCATAGAAAGTATGTCGTCATCTGCTTACGACTGGCACAAAGGAACCGTGCGGAAAATCTAAGTCTGTACGTAGTATAATGTAAACTCTTTGAACCTGTCATTTTATGGCATCGTTGATGTTTTCGATTTTGCATGTGTGTTTTGATAGTTGCACTTTTTAGTTTCTTTAACGGTTTTTAACCCTCGACCAACAAAAGAGGTGTTAAAAGTTTGACGTCGATGTCTGTCTCTGTGTGTGTGTGTGTGTGTGTGTGTGTGTGTGTGGTGTGTGTGTGTGTGTGTGTGTGTGTGTGTGTGTGTTTCTGTCTGTCTGGCACCGTAGAGCTCAAACGGATGGGCCAATTTCAATGCGTTTTTTTTTTTTTTGAAGGTTCATATCTGTGTGGATGTTCTTAGCTATGTTTGGTTAGTATCGATACCTCAATATGGGTATCAAATGAAAGGGCTAGACTAGTAAAATACTATGCACTATCACAAATTTCAAATCTAAGATGGCCGCGACCTCAAAATGCCGAATTGTATTATTTTTTTCACTACTACTTCAATATGGGTATCAAATGAAAGGGTTTGACTAGTAGAATATTTTGCACTATGACAAATTTAAATCCAAGATGGCCGCTACCACAAAATGGCGAAATATATTTATTTTTTCACAACTTCCTTAATATGGGTATCAAATGAAAGGGGTTGACTAGTAGAACGTTGAACAGATAATCTTAGATCCGAGGTCATCATCATTATCAGCCGCAAGACGTCCACTGCTGAATATAGGCCTCCCCCCTAGATTTCCGGGATCCGAGGTAGTCGGGAGTTAATCAACATTTTTAATTTTGTACTTTTATTTAGCGTACTCCGTTTGTTTTTTTCTTGAGTCGAATTTTTCAATAAAGAACAGAATATTTAAAATACTTGTTTTGTAAAATGCAACAATACAAAATACCGTTTGTTAGTACACTGCATTCGTTGCTTAAATATCTACGTATCATTTTTTTTTGTCTACCACACAATACGTACACTCATTAACGCATAACCATAGGCGATACAATGTGTATATGTTGCAACATATAATATAGTGATTTTAGGTTTCCGTTGCCAAATGGCAAAATACGGAACCTTTATAGAATCTTCATGTATGTCTGTCTGTCCGTTCGTATATCACAGCCACTTTTCTCCGAAACTGTAAGAAAGATCTATACTATTGAAACTTGGTAAGTAGATGTATTTTGTGAACCGCATTAAGATTTTCATACAAAAAATAGAAAAAAAACAATAAATGTTTAGGGTGTCCCATACTTAGAACTGAAACTCAAAAATGGTTTCTAACATATTTTTTTCTAAACTGAATAATTTGCGCGAGAAACTCTTCCAAAGTGGTAAAATGTCCCCCCTCCCTGTAATATCTGATAAGTATAAGAGAATGACAAAACTAAAAAAAAATGTGATGTACATTACTATGTAAACTTTCAACGAAAATTAGTTTGAATGAGATCTAGTAAGCAGTTTTATTTTAATACGTCATAAATTCAGTATTGTTTAAACACTAATTAAATTAACAACGAACTACAAGAACTTTTATATTATGGTACTTGCTGCTACGGAAGCCTTCATGGGCGAGTCCAACTCGCACTTGACCAATTTTTATGATATCAGTGTGATGTGTAGTGCGGCCGCAGCCTCAGGTCGAGTGATCGCAGAGGCTAAGGACATCGGCGCATCTTGTCCTTCGTCAGCCTCATTAGCTAGCCCTCTTGAGCTCGCGGCGAACTGACTCACGGACCCACTTTGTTCTGTTGTATTTGAGATATCAGCTTTATTTTACAGTAGTGCCCAACGATCCCTTAATCGGTGATTTAATAGCTTATAAGACGTTCGCATTGAGAAAGTGAACTATAATAATATATAAAACAAGTCTTTAGTAAAGATAAGGTTGATTGTTGAAAACTTTTGTTGTTTGTATTTTGTTTTAATGTATCGAAATTAAAGTATCGTCTAATTATTTCTTGAAAATACTAATAATCGCCAAATACATGTTTGTAGTTATTGTCTGAGATGCAGATAATTAAACGATATAAATAAAATAAGTAGGCTAAGAAACCCCTGACCCACCACATGTTAGGGATAAGCCCGAGAACCTGGTCATTATAACGGGACATAATAATAATAAAAAAAGATACAGATTATGTAACAAGCCTTTTTACCCACCCGACTGCAAGAAGGGCAAGAAGACCCGAACTTACACGTTTTTACGTATCTTTGGATACATGTAACTACAGTGTTATCGCATTAGACGACGCCATCGGTCGGTTCGTGCGGCGAGTGTTGGCTGCAACGCTCCATCGAAGACCGAAGACCATCCGAGAGTTCAATTTGCAGATGGCCATCAAAGACAGAAATGCGGTCGTGGAGGAGGTGCTGAGCCGGGACGAGGCGAAATAAAATTGGCGAATAAAATTGGCCTGTGAAATTAGTATGTAGTAGTAAAATTAGAATGAAAATGTTCCCTCTGTGGAGTTGCTTAAACCTTAAATTCATTTTCTCCTCCGAATCCAAGAGTCATGTAAAAAAAATAAAACAAATGACAAAGGCTATGGAACCCGGAATCTGTGGAGTTGCTAAATTAAAATTATAAAAAAAAGTGTTATCCCATTTAAAACCCTAAAATATTTTCTCAAAAGTATTTAATATCTCACATCAGTTGAAATGATAATTAAACAGAATATAACTCCTAACCTCACCTCGCCTAACCTTGTAAATAGACGAATTTCCTTTAAGCTGGTTGCCTGGAAGAAATTGATCTCAAGTATATCGCCGCCATTTGTGGCGCCAGTTCATAAGACTCTTACTGTAATAGGTATTTCTAATATTTTTTGTATCACAATAAAGAGTTATCAATATATCTAACTATAATTTTTGTAAAGTATTTTCACAACTTTATTGATTTTTAAAATATCTCCTAAAAATATGTTTCTCATCGTAAATAACATGCACTTATACAACATACATATATACATATTAACATTGACGTATAAAAAAGTCAGACCTAGTCTCGCTTAAACAAAAACTGTGTCACTAGAGTCGGCTACATTTGCACATGTGCGTTTTCAGGTTGTCACTGATAGGCTGACGCGCACACACTGACGTGTGCGTGTCAGCCTGTATGTGACAACGCAAACGTGCATATTATATGGCCGACTCGATGGACACAGTTTTTGATTTAGCGAGACTACGTCCGACTTTTTTAAACGGCCATGAATTAATTATGTATTTCGTACCTACATAGTCGTATCATTTTACCTCATAGTAAGTAATCGTAATATTTAAAAGTAACTAAAAACAAAGCAATAAAAGAAACACTCACGTAACGATATAATCCATTCCACGTTCATTTATTCACCAGCACGGCTTGTAACTAATAATACGAGTAGCAATGCATCTAAAACTTATCGTCACTTGTTTACTTGAGATATTTAAATTATATTGTATTAGTTTATGTCAATATTAATAACTGGGACACTTGTGCGGTCCCTTCGGGCGATCGCTACACATTGTGTCAATAAACGAAGTGATTTGTTTTTGTTTTGCTGTCTACCTTCAAATGTTAAATTTAATGGTTACGATAGTGATCTTTGTGTGGTACGTTTGGGCGTTACCATGTCATCAGATGTTTAATGCTATTCATTTGGCTTGATATCTACATATACGAAAGTATGAAGATTATGGTGTTTTTTGTGAATGTAGGAAAATTGCCACAAGATTTGTTTACAGTTTACCAAAATAAATTGATTGTTTCGTTGAACGTCGCTAGTTGATTTTAAATTGACAATTGTTGTTGAGTTCGTGTCGGTCATTTTGAACTACTCCGCCTTAACGATCGTTTAAATCTTTTTAAATACAGTTTGTTCAGTTGTACTTTAGTTTCACCGTACAGACCCTCTTACAATTTACCTAAATAGCGAAATTACTGATATTTTTCTACTGATGACTGGCCTCGTGGCTTAGTGGGTAGTAACTCTGCCTGCGAAGCCGATGGTCGTGGGTTCGATTCCCACCCAGTGCAAATATTTGTGTGATAAATTCAAATTTTTGCACTGTGTCTGGGTGTTTCTATGTATAATAAATGTATTTACAGCTATATTATAAGTATTATATCAGGTATCTGGCCGCCATATTACAAGCTTTTAGTTCGGAGTCAGATGGTGTTGTGTGTGAATTGTCCACCAGTATTTATTTATTTCATTTTAGAACACGAGGAGATTTTCAATGAGACGTTTTCGAGAAGAGAGATGTAGGTGAAATAATAATTGTCAAAATTATTAATATTGTTGCTTCTACAAAAAAATAAATATAAACGCCTTTGGAACAAAGCCTTTGGAAACTTTTTAAACGCCTCTTAAAAAGGAGGAGGTTATCAATTCGAACTATATGTTTTTTTGACGTGACAACGTCTTATAAATTGGTTTGCCGGGTGACACTTCAAGAAACTGCGTTACGCTCCGCTCACGTTATGCGCTCACAACGAGAGCGAGTGAGAGGCACGCGTCCCTTCCACTCGGGCATGATTAGCCCGCCTAAGAGCGAGAGAGACAGACATAAAAAGTGAAAGGCACGCGTCCCTTCCGTAAAATTATTTTACCACTCAAAGTCGTTGTCACGTGAAACTTTCGCCCGTATACCGACTTTACAGGCAACCATTTTTTTTTATGTATGTTACCTGATTTCTCGAGAAACCCGTACCGATTTTAAAATTTATTTTTGTGTTCGGATGGGTATGCTTCCCGAATGATCCCGTATAAATCTTATCGAAATTGGTCTAGTAGTTTTTGAAATATGAAACGAAAAATAAAATTTGCATACAAATTTCTGGAAAACGTAATTGAGGATTTCACAAAAGTTATGAAACTCGAACCTGTCACTACGAAATTGGATAAATGCGTTAATAAAAAAATATTTTGCACTAAAAAGGGTAAAATAAACTATTTTTGTACAAAAAATAAACCGACTTCAAAACCACAAATAGGAACTCAAAATCGAAAAATTAATTACTTAATATCATTATTAGAAGCAGTGCTACTCACTCATCTATTTGAAGTCAGGCCAGGATAGGTTTATCGCATTCAAAAAAGATTATTTTAATTGTATGTTTTTAAAGTATCTATGTTGATCGTACAATAGATTTAGATCGATTAATTTGTTTTGTTTTTATTCTAAAGGGACCTCAGTTTGGGAAGTTAGTTTGCCTCCATTTCCAATAGAACTTTTGGCATGCACAATGCACATACGGCGCTTGGCCTTACTATTATTTAATATGTACTTCTCTGAATTTGCGGTCAATGTAGCCGTTCTAATGGTTTTGTACATTTTGCCGAGTATGAATGATATTAGATAGATAGATTACTCTTTATCGAGACACAAAAAAAAAAAAAAATGCAGTAAAACACTTATGAACTAGCGCCACAAATGGCGTCCTTATTCAATCGTAATTTACATAAAATTGTATTCCATTTTATGTAAATTATGAGTGTTTATACCTTGAAAGAAATGAAATGAAATCTTTCAGGCAACTAGAAATTCATGTACAAAATAGCTGTTTTCAAATCAAATCAAAATCAGTTAATTTTTTTCACGATAAACTCAAAAATCCTACTAATATTTATAAAAAAAAAACAAAAGTTTAGATGTTTGATGTTCAGTGACGTTGGAATGGCTGAAGAGTTCCAATATTCAACCTGATGCTGGTTAAATTTTCGAACAGATTAAGTTATAGTCTAGATTAGCGCATAGGCTACTTGTATCACGGGAAAATCACGGATACGGGAATTACACAGATGACACCGTGGGGGCTGCTAGTGGTTTATATTTATAAGCATGACAGGAAGACCACAATGTTTACTAAAAGATAACTAAATTGCGGATGGCCTTTAATTCTCTTTAACAACGAAAAAAACGCAAGTTACAGCGAGCCATTTCGTCAGGCGGTACAGGGCGGATTTGACGGCTAAAACCGGGACCACATAGTTTTCTTTTAAAATTACCATAACTACCACTGAACAAGTACAAAGTGAACAAGAAATACCATACAGTGGTAATATCCCCAATTGTCCATCCATTATTTGGTGAACATTATCGGTCACGTAACGGATTAGTGTTCGATGGCATAGCAATCAATCTTTCAGTTGAATTTCACGGCAAGTTCATTGAACTGTTCCAAATGCTACACCTCACTGGGCTTAGCTAAAACTATGTCGCTCGTTTTCCTATCCAATGTACATAGTAGAATTTTCATACAAAGATACGCCTTTTTACTGCATACGTTATTTAGTAATAAATATAAAATCGTATTTAACCTACCAAATATTTTAATTGTAAGTCTCAAGACTCTCAGGAGGTAACTGAAACAATGGTTGAAGCTACGTGATTTAACTAAGTTCTAACTGTTCCCGTTTTCAAATCGGATCCTGTTGAAGACTATCTTTCGAAATTAAAATTAAACATCTAACGGTCAATAACATACAACAATAGATCGTAGAGGTAGATATATAAAATAGTAATCAGGCGTATCACTTAAACTATAACACAATAAGCTTGTATTTCCAAACTCACATATAGGATGCATACAAAAAACTTGTCAAGGTCACGCCTAAATATCTTTTATGGAAATATGAGCAAACAACTTCGGCAAAAAACAACAACACCCAAAAAATGACCTATCGCGTCACGACACTGACAAATTATGAGAGTAGCTACAGCATAGGGTTTCCCCAGTTGATGCGCCATTAACATAACAGCCAGTTTGACCTCGATGCCTACATCAATAGGCAAAAAATATACTCTGGGCGGGTTTCCAAGGCGGGCGGAATCTGGGACTTGAAGCTGGGCAGACGAGACGGCGCCGCCGCCGCCCTACTGGCGCCGGACGCTGAACTGGGGCGGCTGCTGCGGGACTGCGCTCTTTGTCTTTGATTGAGCTCGCTCGCTATTGTGAACCATGATTGCAATTTGGCTGGCTTAGGCTTATGTTGCTTATTTTAGCATTTTAGTTTTGCTTTTTACTTTGTTGTTACTTTTCAAGAAAATATAATATGTATATAGTTGTAGGTTCTGACAACAGAAATGTTGCGTGCTACTAACATACTTCATAGTTCTATCGAAGAGTTATATAATGATTAAAAACGTCAAATTATCTTTACAATAAGTGACATACTTGAACGATTAGGATAAAAGTCATCATACTTTTTTCACAGATTTACGCCCAGACGTGTTTTTTTTAGAGCAACTCACTAAAAAAAAGTGTTTTTTTTCCTAGCTTGTTTTTAAAGTGAATTTAAATCAGAATTAACCTAGAGCCTAGAGAATCATACAACCTCCCTAAGATAAGATGTGTCAAGGATATCACGAGCAAAACATACCTATTTTTCACATTGTTGTTTGAGTGTCAGGAAAACTTATAAATGATCATTAAATCATACTCGGGAATTAAATATCATCTGGCATCAAACTTATCCTAAGCCATCGCCTTATAACCTTAAACTCTAAAATGTTAAACAAAAAACTGGAACAAAAACTTGTGTTTAAGTTTAAAATGCGACTGCCAAAATAACATTTTTTTCATTTACGTACTTAGGTACCCATTTAATTTTCAACCGACTTCTAAAAAACAGGAGGTTAAATGTTCATAGTAGTATTTTCATGTACGAACATGTAGACAGATGTATTTGTACATGAAAGTTCAGTTATGAAGGGTTTTTTAATTTCTATTGGTTCTAGTCAAATTTGGTCCTATTTAAATTCAACCTCTAAGCAGGAAAATTAAGGATTATTTTCAGTTGGTGGCACTCCATTCGTTTTCCGTGTTAGAGATGTATCTACAAAATATTAGTGTATCATCGGAGCCAACATAGTTTTTACTGTAAAAGTTCAAATTAGATTTAAAATGTCAAAAATCAAAACAAAAATCAAAAGTAAAGAGGATTTCCCGATTTAAAGTAGAAATGATTGTTAGCCTATTGCAAAATCAAATTGAACAACTCGTATCCTTTTGCTGACTATTTAAAATTATGCTTCTATCTTTGACAAATTGACCCGTTTAGTGTTGAAACGCTCCCTTGCATGCCACGTCAAAAATCTCTCCCAGCCCTTGATCGACGCGACGCATGACCACAATGCTGGCGTTTATTTGGCTAGACGCC
The DNA here is from genome assembly GCA_017562165.1 of Ectropis grisescens. NCBI lineage: Eukaryota > Metazoa > Arthropoda > Insecta > Lepidoptera > Geometridae > Ectropis > Ectropis grisescens. Next base: position 8,552,413 of record CM029781.1, on the reverse strand, counting down.
AACGCAAGCTTTACCATCGAACATGGTTGTTGGGCATAGTTTCAACTGGCAGAGGACTATAGAGTCCTCTGATCTAATTATAATAAAGATTTTATAATCTTGATTATTTCTAGATTTTCACCATTATTTGGATAATGCATATATGATTAGTGTAAGTAGTCTGTTGGGCATATAATGTAGAGTGATTTGCACTATAATTTAAATTAACGTGGATGTAAGTGGTATTATCACTTGCGTTTGCAATTAATGAGCTCAAGCGGAAAGTTTCCAAGTACAGATGACGTCATAGAAAATGGCCAGTGAGCCAAGTGGAAACATTATACGCTCCATACATGTAAATAATAATAAAATTAATTGGCCGCCCATAAAACTAATGTAACGATGGCGTCACTTTCATTCCGAGCGAGTTTACGTCGGCGCACCCATTTCAGGGGAATCTTAAATGATATGAAACCTTTAGCCCACGTAAGTTACGTGGGTAAAATTATGATTAATTACGAAATCTTTAGCTAATGCTTAATAATATATTTCGTAAATAGATAAATTGTATAAAACACATAATATGTAATTTTTATATGAAATTAATTGATTTTCTACATAGCCTTTACTTTATGATTAAATGTGTTTCGCCCTTTGCAAATAAGTATGCACAATTGTACCCTACTACATAAAATTATAAAACTGGAAGTTTGGATACATGTTACTCATTGACCTTGTAAAAAGTGAAAAGATTATTATATGTCTGGAATAACACATTTACATTTTCATGCAAAATTTCTGCATTTTGCATACCTTGGAAAATAGCTATTTTCTAAATTATTCGCGGACGAAGTCACAGGCAGACTACTAATGAATCATACAATTTTGTACGTAATTATTAAAAAGCTAATAAACACACTGATGACAACGCACGTTTAACATCATTTTTGTTAAGATCGTAGCAGTTGATAACGGTGGAATCTAGAACTAGTCTACTACGAGTATGCTACTAAAATAACAAAATACGACACATAAGAAAATAGTTCCTTCGTAACTAAAATGAAGTGTGAATGTTTGGATTTTCTTGTGCTTACATGTTTGTTAGTCTGTAAAGTTACAGTTGCTCTAAGAATGGCAATTGTCAATCCGAAGCCCCGGGTTCAGATCCCACGCGCACCACTGTCATTTCGAAGTCATATGCGGCAAGCCGCTCACTTAAAACGTGGAAAGTAAATATCGTGAGGCAACGTGCTCGTCGGAGAAGTTTAACTCCTCAAAGAAAAGTGAAGTCCGCCCAATAAAATTGTAAGTACACCTCAAAAATTTTAAGTTATCAAGGATTGGTCCCAATTATTTAATAAATACAAGCCTATTAACATAGTAAACAAACTATAATAAAGCAACAGAGTTAACGTTATCTATTATGTGTAACTTTTAAAGTTCAATACATCTTAGTTCACGCTTACGTACTACTATGAAGTTGGTATTGCATTTTGTGTAATGACTGATTTAAAATAATGAGCTATTATCGATATGTTATATGTTTGGACATTAGTGTTGTTCTATTAAATAATAATAGAAATAAAATCAAATAATTTTTAATGCTTAAAGAATTTCAAAGTTTCTATCAATGACCAAACCCTCCTTAAATTCATTGCTATTCTCGCGCCAAGGTAATTTTCTCCAAACTGTCGCATGGTAGTGACTTTGTGACGCATAGTAGTTTCGTCACCACGTGGGCAGTTCGCAGAATACATGATTCACATAGATCTGGACTCTTACCACGAGCTTTTATTGCGATCATTGTTCGATTCAAAATCGTCTTACAGAAAGCCAATCGAGATGCATGAATGAGATGTGGACCGTAAATCGTGTCGAAAATTATCTTAATAAGGAGCTCATAGTACGGGGTCCGATGGAAACTTGCGACCCGAATGTTACCGAGAAGTTCTTGGTAAATAAAGCGGATTCATAGCTTGTTTACGCTTGCAACTATGTTTGTGACGACTTTAGTTTCAGCAGTGGTAAAATAAATTAGATTGTAGCGCATTCACGGATAAGAAAGCTATGGATTTCGTAAAAACAATGTGACAAAATGACAAAATACACAAAAATTGACTACCTCTGGAATATGGGCAGTAGTAGCAGGCCGAACCTATTATTGTTTTAGCAATGTATACGAAAACTTGAACAATTATTATGTTAGGAGTTTTCAATTTATAAGTCACTGTTAAAGATAGTTTTGTTTGTTCTTGCTTTTCCTATTAAGATAAGATAACTCTTTATTAAAAGCCACATCAAAATCCTATTTCATACTCCTTAATAATTCCTATTCCTAATTTTCAAAATGTTTTACGTAATATTATATGAGGTCGCTAACGAGGATACCCTAGATTACGTAAGGTTCGCAGTGCGAGCTGGATAGCCGCCAGGATTGTGTCCTTCGAATCCTGGCAGATAGCGCGGCGGCGACAGCGCGGCGCCTTCCATACACTAAACACCCATCGCAGAACTACTACGACAGAATTAGGTACACCTCTACTTTCTGAAACGACCGCTTTTGACTTAGCGTTTGATAGCTTCTGACGATGCTGTTATTGCGATTTTTCTTTTCAAAACATATTAGAACTACTATTACGTAAATGCTAATTTTAAGATTTTCACTTATACAAAAACAAATAAACACACATGATGTAACTATGTATTTGCCTACGTACGACTAAATGTAATAATAATGAATCAGTAATTTATTGGTGCTATTTGTCTCGATTTGTTTTATTCGTCAAATATAACAAATATAAAACAATAAACTAATTCATTCTAAATGTGGGTAACACGTTCGTGATATGTGTAAATATTTTGCTAAACACATCGAGTTTAAGATATAAAGCAGCACTAAGAGAAGTTATTGTTTATCTGTGACCCAAAGAGTTATGTGCTTTTAGAGGTCATCGCGGACTACCTATCACTTGGCCGCTGAAGATATCGTATCGATTTACTTTGCCAGTTAATATTTTCATGTCATAGTGGAATGTATGTATGAATTCGTTTTCATCAGATAAGAAATCGGTTCGTGGCGGCCAAGTATGTAGTGCTACATAATGTGTAATGCCGTAGCAAGTCTACGAATTGCTTCATACGGCATTATACAGTTTTGAATCTTTACCTTTTAACCGGTGTTTTATGTGAGGCTCTAGTTTCTTAATACTTACTGCATTTTCATTTTCCAATTACGGTTTTCTGTACATATATTAAATACATTTTTCATCGAATCAAACCAATAGTTATTTGTTGTATAAGAGTGCAAAGTTGCTTTTTAATCGCGTGCTCTATTTTGATGACAGAGCAAGTGAAGGATTCTATAATTGACTCGTGATTCAAAAATTATAATCCTAAGCGTAGCAAGGAAATCAAAAGTGCACAAGGTGAACAATCTTTGCACTCGAGTGCAACTCGTAATTTTTCATCCCACCTTAGCGAGGAAATGACTAAATGCTTTGCGCATTATTAACAGTTTCAGTCTATTCTGTTGGCGTCAAATACATTTCTTTGTCACTAGAATTACTTATTTCGGTTTTTCACCGAAGCCAGAAATTAATAGACGATAAATCAGATGATACGAGTATATAATACAACCGATTAAAAGGTAAACATGAAAAAAGAAGAAGAAGACTTTATCAGCTGACTATTTATTACCTATTATCATTGCATAAATTCAGACCAATACTTAGCACATGTGTTTGCAGAAATATTGCATGCCTCTAAAAGACGAGGCCAGTATGTATGGGTCAAATTTTAAAATGTTTAGTATCACCTTATCTTACCTGCAAACAGCGATAAAGATTTTTGTATTTGTATTCACTTGTTTTGTATTTGTATTAATTTTCCTGTTTTTAATCTAAGGTTTTAACTTTTTTACCCATAGTTTTAACCATCACTACGAGTATATGATGTGAAAATTGGACTGTTAACCGATTAAACTAAAGAGTGTCCATGAAAAAGTGTCCGCTTAAATGCATTACATTATGGTAGCACTACATTAGCAACGGTATACATTTTAAAGAAAATAAATTAACGAACTATTTAGAATTCATGAACAAAACATCTAAATAGGTACATGTTTTCTTAAAATAGTAAGTAATTTATGTTATATTTCCTACATTATTTTGTACTATGCAAGTATGTAGTTGAAATTTTCTATTAGTAACTATTTTAGTCGTCAATAATATTCATTTACGATTGATTCATTCATAGTATTGTTAAATTTTCTACCATTTGCGATACCATTCCCTACCTCTATCGTCCATACGTGAAAAAAAAATGCGCGCAAAGGTTTAAAAAAAAGTAAACCAAGAAGGTTCCGAGTCTGTGTTTAAAATGTATTAGAAATTCTGCACCAAGAAGGTACAAATAAATAGGTTTAATTATGTTTTAAATTCAAAAACTTAGTGCACACGATGTTCTAAATTAAAATTTACTTTACTCTCTACAGGGTAAAAACGACATTTGCGCCCTGATATCGAGGAGCAAAAGTACTCTTTGTGATGTGGTGGTATGAAATAGTAGATTATTCACCAAGGGAGTAAAGCACTGTCTTGTGTCATGGGCGTCATATTGGATCCTGAGCACAGCGAGGGACTCGAGTCAACTCCCGAGCGAAGTAAAGGAGTTGTAGTGTACCGAGTGAAGCGAGGGATCCAAGCCGCCTATGACACAAGACAGTTTTTTACTTCAGAGGTGAAAACTCTACTTTTCATATCTTCTGCGAGGCAATTAAAAGAAAGAGCTATCTAATAGTTGTTTGTTATACAAGAGTGCAAAGTTGATTTTTAACCGCGTGCTCAATTTTGATGACCGAGCAAGCGAAGGATTCTAACATTGAATCATTCGCTGCGCTCGTGATTCAAAATTAGGATCCTGAGCGTAGCAAGGAAATCAAAAGAGCACAAGGTGAAAAATCTTTGCACTCGAGTGCAACACGTAACTTTTCATTCCACCTCAGCGAGGAAATGATTAAATGCAAATTTTTAAATGTTTTCGCGCTAAGCAAATTAAAAAAAAGTAAGTGCACCAAGGAGGTTCCGAGTCTGAGTTTTTAACATATAAAAAAAAAAATGATGCATTCGGCACCAAGGAGGTAGAAATAAATAGGTTGAATTATGTTTTGAATTCAAAACCTCAGTACACACGATGTTCTAAATTCAAATTTACTTTAACCTCTAGAGGTTAAAAACGACTTTTGCGCCCTGATATCTAGGAGCAAAAGTACTCTTTCCGAGCTGGTGGGATGAAATTTTTTTTTATTTATCTTTCGATTTTTCCGGAAGTATTTTATTAAAATCCCTAAAGCGTCTAATTTGATGAACTCCGGGGTCAATTCACTATAGCTTGAAGACATTTTGGTGTTTTTTAAGAATTAAAGTATTACAATTAAAAACTAACAAAATTCGACTCAATGGCGTCTTTTGTATTTTCTTTTTTTGTGTTTTGTTTCTGTGCGTGCTGGCCACCCAGTTCGATATTTGGAAAAAAAGTTCGAGTTTTTTTACAATGGGAGGAAATTTTCATACCAATTTTTATGTTCCCAATTCAAATCATTTTAATCCCTAGGGAATCTTTTCAATATTACTTACCTCTGCATTTTGAAAGGTCACAATGCTTTGTTTTGACTTTTCATGACATATAATTGGACTAGTGTAACTCTCTACTTAGTCTGTGATTGAACTTTATCTAGCAGGAGATATGAAAAAGAGGTTTGTTAAACCTCATATTGCTTGTAACTTTTTGGCCACCAAGGAATATAACATTATGTTTTTTAACAACAATAGATTTACATTTGACCACAATCTCATCATCTGATTGCGATTCGGCCTACAGTAGAGCGTGCTAACCCAATGAAAACCGATCACTTTCGACTTGAAAACACCAAGGTTATATGTAGTAACTAGGAAAAACACAATCCACAGCCTAGCTTTCTCATTACGTAAGTAAAAACACCTCGTCCGAGCCTTTAGAACGTCAACTATGAAACGATGTCACTTAAAAAAAGGGTAAGGCGTTTTATTAAGTCTTGTAGCTTAGCGCGAACTCGTCAATATCTATGCGATGTTAGCAACATTGCGACGATTTTCAAGACAAGTCTATTTCGAACATTGAAACTTTGCTTAGCTTGAGGCATGGACGTATAAACTGTTGGTTTGGCGCTAGACAATGTTGTGTGAAAAATGTCCACCAACATTTCTAAAAAAAAGAAAAGGGGTGTCATTGCCTATGAGCCATTTGTCGTGTCTCTCGATCGATTCCAGAGCTTCCAGTTTGTACTTGGACAACCTATCCCAAAGGAGCCAAAGGTACGTGCATTTGCATCGTGCACCGTGTACAAATAGTCGATGTTGACGGTGTGCAATCAAATGAGTCGCCTATAAGAATGGGTGTACCACAAGGTTCCATACTTGGACCTTTCTTGTTTCTTATATACGTTAATGATCTACCTTTTATATATATATATATATAAAAATATAGAAATAGTTATGTTCGCCGATGATACATCACTTCTATTCAAAATTAAGAGAGGAATAAACGATTTCACTGAAATAAACGTACTTTTGGACATTGCGTACAAATGGTTTGATGCAAATAATCTAGTACTTAATCCAACTAAAACGAAATGTATAAAGTTCACACTCTGCAATGTAATGTGCGGTAAACTTGATATAAGACTGAAGGATGAACTTATCGAACCTGTACAATCTACTTGTTTTCTGGGTATTTCAGTAGATTCAAAGCTTCAATGGGGTCCTCACATAGAGACTAGCTGATCGACTCAGTTCAGCTGCCCACGCAGTTCGTCAAATTAAAAAATATCAGACGTTGCAACAGCTAGGCTTGTTTATTTTGGCTACTTTCACAGTATTATGTCCTACGGGATCTTATTATGGGGTTCGGCTGCGGACAGAAACTCTGTTTTCGTATTGCAAAAAGAGCAATCCGTGGTCTATATAATTTATCACCTAGAGAATCAGTACGGGAGATGTTCAAAACTATTAACATATTAACAGTCCCTTCATTGTATATTTATGAATGTATAATGTATGTAAGAAAAATCGAAGTCGTCTGCAGAAATTAACTGATCTGAATCCAAAAGCGCACCATAAACACAAAATTGTATTTCCTAAGTGCAGACTTCAGAAAACAAATAACTCTTTGAAATGTAATGGTATTCGCTTCTATAATGCAATCCCTGTACAAGTGGAAGGCCTCAATGAAACCAAGTTTAAAAATGAAATAAAAAGCTACCTATTGAGCAAGGCATATTATAATATAGACGACTTTGTTAAAGATAGTAACGTATGGAAGAGAAATGTGTCGAAATTAGAATCTTGTAATAAGGTAAAATAATAGATTTTAAGACTTTTGATGTTACATTGTTTGTACTAATGTAGTATCTGTATACTGTGTGTATTGATTATTTGTTATATTGTCTTCGACAAAGCCTTTTTACAGCTGCATGTAATTGACTAGGCCCCTTTACAGCTGCTTTATTCTTTTTGACGTTGTTATTTTATCATATTATGTACACAGATTCTTTGCCTTTTTGTAAATGACGTTACCAAGTGTTCTTATGAATTTATGGTATGAATAAATGAATTGAATTGAATTGAATTGAATTGTACGCTTGTCTAATGGCATTTTCATTTCATATTATCTGGTAACTTTAGATAAATGCTAGATTTGTCTTCAGATTCATTGATTTTTTTATGTTTTTTTTCTAATCATCAGTTTTTATACATTCTGGCAGATCTACTTATATATTGTCTACTAGTAACGAAACTGAAAATAGTATGCCTTATTTTCAGTTTCGTTACTAGTTGTGTAACTAATTGAACACGCTGTAAGTCGGTAGGTATTCCATGAAACCTATACAAAACACAACAGAGCACATTCTTTAAAATGTTGTACAATATTATTACAATAATACTCGTATTAACGTAAATTCACAACGAACAGTGAAACGTTTTAATTTTTCTTAGGCTCTCCTCATTTTATAAGCTATCTTATTTTAACCAATTTCAAACAAGTAGTATGTTCTCAATTTGACGACTGTCTTTATGAGTCTTACTTCAAAAAAAATCCCTAGTTGAATAGATTTTGATGTTTATATGATTTTTTTTATTTGCTATTTTACGAGTAATGTTTAATTTTTAGATCTTCAAAGTAGCGTATGCCATTTAACATTGATGTAGTTTTTATCGTAGTCTCGTATCTCCATCAGAGAAAGATTATAGAAACTAGAAATAAATCTAATAAATACAATTCTCGTGTCGCAGTGTTTGTGGTTAAACTCCTCCGAAACGGCTTGACCGATTCTCATGAAATTTTGTGAGCATATTGAGTAGGTCTGAGAATTGGCCAAAATCTATTTTTCATACCCCTTAGTGATAAGAGTTCTTTGTTCACACCTAAAATTATATTTTTATTTATGGACAAAACATTTTGTTTTAATTTTTTTATAATATGGCATAAAAAATACATATAATCCTAAATGTTCACCCTTTTATCACCAACCCCTATTTTTTTATCTATATATATATATATAAAATCAATGCCACTTTACGTTGTAAGTGAACTCCTAAATGGCTCGACTGATTTGAATGATTTTTTTTGGATACGCTTGGATAGGGCCCTGGGAGGTTTAGATTCACAAATCAGCCCGGCAGATGACACTGCACTTGATATTTTGGTTACTATCCGAGCGAAGCCGGGACGGGCCGCTAGTCTTATCTAATATATAAAATTCTCGTGTCACAGTTTTCGTTGCCATACTCCTCCGAAACGGCTAGACCGATTTTGATGAAATTTTTTGTGCTTATCCGGTATCTATGAGAATCGGCCAACATCTATTTTTCATCCCCCTAAATGTTAGGGGTAGTCCACTCCTAAATTTATTTATTTATTTTTTCGACAAAATTTTTAATTTCTATTTTTTTATGATACAACATACAAAAATGCATACAATCCTCAATTTTCACCCTTCTACGATCAACCCTTACTTTTTATTGGGAATCATTTTTATATGGCAAAACAACGTTTGCCAGGGTCACTAGTTTATATATAATAATTCTCGTGTCAAAGGTAGCGGTGTTTGTGGTTAAACTCGCTCTCGAAACACTTGACCGATTCTCATGAAATTATGTGAGCATATTGAATCCTTGACCGTCTGAGAATCGGCCAACATTTATTTTATTTTTATTCACACCCCTTAGTGATAAGGGATGTTCACCCCTAAATTTTAAATTTTTTATTTTTTTTGAACAAAATTTGTTTTTATATTTTTATAATGTGGCCTAAAAATACATACAACCCTAAAGTTTAACCCTTTTATCACCTACCCCTATTTTTACTTAGCCATTTTAGTATTTGAATCATTTTTCATCCCGCTCGATAGATAGCTAATCAATTACCGTCTTTTTTGTAAATGTCAAATGTTTTCACTCTATTTCAGATTCACAAATCAGCCCGGAAGATGGCGCTGTAGTCTAGGTATGTATCTAGGTTATTATCCGAGCGAAGCTGGAACGGGCCGCTAGTCTCTATATAAAACTAGCGACCCGCACCGGTTTCGCGCGCGTTCAATGATTCTAAATATAAGTACCTACTAATAAAAATGGTTATTGTGGGTTATATGGATTATAAAGCTGAAGTGTTTGTTTGAACGCTAGGATCTCGGGACATACTGATCCCGAATAGTTTTTTTTTCTACTGGAAAGTTAAGTTAAGAAAGGAGACTATTTATCGAGGGAGGCTATAGGCTATATAACATTATAGGCTAGGCCTGCTAGGCTCTTGAGAATAACCCACAATAAACATTTTTGAAATTTTTGTTTTTACCATCTTCTCACCGTTTAAGCTTTCCCTGAGCTACGACAAACGTCTCAAAATCAAAATCAGCGAAATCGACTCAGCCGTTGTCGAGTTTTAGCGAGACCCACAAACAGCAATTCATTTTATATAAAATATATAATAGATATAGATAATAGAAATAATTGATAATAGATGAATGATGGGAGCCAGATGAAGCTGTATAGTTTTTCAGGAAAACAAACATTAATAGTATTTTCTGCGTATTTGCAAAATATAAACAAAAAATAATCCGTTTTTGTGTATCAAAAATGTCTGTTAGATCATTGACTATTGTAAGTGACAAGTAAAACGGTAATTTAGGTCAACTTGCCATCAAGGTTATTATTACTCGTATATGTTATTGATTTCATGCCTTTTACTTTACATATTTTTTTTTCATTCATAGGATTTTTACGATTTTTACGTTTTGTTAATAAAATAATTACTTCTTAGGTAATTTTGGATTCACCTTTTTAATAATATTTCACAACTTACACAATATTTATCATGGCCGAATGGGTCAAGTACGTGGCTTTACCACCGGACTACCACATCCAATATTGATAGAATACGAGTTTTACTTCATTGATTTTGAAGTTTATTCTCTACGACCAACATGTACATTACCATTTTATTTGTTGCATTTCTATCTATTAAACACGCTAAAAGTCTTTTTTTACCTATGTTCTCCTTTAATGTTTATAAATTGGGAATTAGTCCTGTATAGCAAGTCCTAATCTGTGAAAATATCAACTACCCAGTAATTACGGTTTCAAAATAGACAGAACTGTATGTAGCGTCGCCATGCACGTATAAGCATCCCACTACATGTATGTGGCCACTGCTGCGATTGGGGGACTTTGGTCGCCAGGAGAGAGTCAAGGCCATAATCTTTTACTCTGGTTCAGTGCGGGTTGATATATAGATAGATAAACTATTTATTGCACTTAGTTAGAACACAAAAAACATAAATATACAAAACTTAAAAAAAAACGAAGTAGCAATTGGCGACCTTATCGCTCTCTATCGATCTCTTCCAGGCAACCGCAGGATGGAAAAGGAGAATTGAAAAAATAATAAGACGGGGAAGTACAAATAATGAGTGGAAGAAACAAATATAGTTCTATAATTTTGAAAGTTACCTCTAATAATAATATAAATAACCTACAATACTTTTAAAATATACTAGATAAACCTACAAATTAATAACTGTTCATTCTAATACATATATACGAATATATGTGTAAGTACTAATACATAAACAATATATTTTTTTTACAAATGGAGATAAATATAAGTTATAAACGATTTAAATAAGAGTGACGACTTCAACAAAATGATTATATAGACATATAGATCTGATTCACCGATTTTTGAAAACCACCGATGATTTAAAAACAGCAAGCGATGTTGCTTCTCTGGTAGATAGGTACAGGCAAAGCGTTCCATAGTTCAGCAGCTCGAAAAGCAAAAGAGTTGCCGTAAAAATTATCGTAGCGTGCTGAAGGTACATGGACGGACGGACCTGCCTGCCTACAGGCTTACAAGCGACGACTTCCTTTTTCCAAAAAAAAATTCTAAGTCTATTTTCAAAAGTGGGGTTCCCACCTTGGGGCCTTTAAGTTGAAAGTCAGTCTGTTTCTTCCATGACTTAACTTGATAGTTTCTTCTAGGTAACTTTGTTCTATCGTATCGCTTCGTTGTTTACAATCAGGTGGAATGGCTGACAAGTGCAAAGCTATTATTTATTTATCGATCAAAAAGCCTATCAGTAAATTACAAATTAGGACTAGACCATCAGGCATTGGAATCTCAGTAACCTTGTTTATGCGGAACCCTAAAAGCATGATCAAAACAGACCTCGTTTATAAATACGAAAAGCACAGGATCGACTGACCATAAATAATAACTCACGCCACACTGGGTGCTTCGATTGTGGCGACGTGGTTCATTAAACGTACTGCTGCGCCACAGGTGACTGACAGGAAAACCACTTTAGTCAAAATAAAACAACAAATATTCAAGTATAATTGAAAAGCCTCAATAAATGTTGTTATTTGGCGTTTCTTTATGCTTCAATTGTGCTGTCGAGGAGTATAAATAATAGTGTTTATATTAACTTTGCGTAAACGCTGGCAAATGCATCAAACATTACAACGTAGTGGATGTAAATATATTGTCAATTGTTAGATTGTTGTTATAGTTAGACATTCTTCCCACAACAGCTTTTGGTCTCAAACTAAACAAAGCTTGTATTATGAGAGCTAGATGGCTGATAGTTATAATATCGGAAATATGTACTTAGCAAATATAGAAACACCCCAACCCAGAACATATTTGTATTCATCACACAAATATTTATCCAGAGTGGCAATCGAACTCACGATCTCTGACTTCGTAGACAGTTTTACTACCAGCTAGGCCTACCGAAGCTAACTATTTAACTAAAACGAAACAGATTATTTAATGTATACTTCGCATCATCGAATCAAACACTGAATAATTATTTTCTACTTACACAGAATTGTTAATTTTATTGAAAACTGTGTGATTTGAAGATGGTTTAAAATTTTACGTTTCATAACGTTGCTATGAGATCACTTACCTATATTATTGTTCAAGGAATGTAATAAATCGTTTCTCTTTTTTTCAATATTGAGTTAAATATAATAAAAAAAAAAAAATAATAAAAAAAAATTGAATATTATAATTGGAGAGTGTTGAATAAACGTACTGATATCACAAAATATTTTAGAATGAGGGCTTTTTGTTTACTATTAAACTTCAATTTGTTTCCCAAATAAAAATGATGTCAAGTGAAATTTAATTATTAATAAAAAAATTGACTTTTTGAATCACGGCATTTCTGATGAAATAAAAAATTAATGCCACTCTACTTTTTTTTCTATTTCCTTTCGGCTAATTAATATCTATTCCGAGACAAAGCTATAAATACGTCGTTATTCAGAGATATTGGCATAAAACTATACTAATATCACATTTAATATCATACATAACACATCATCATCATCCTTATTTTCTAAGTTCATCCCAAATTGGAGTATCCCCTAAACCAGTCCAATACAAAGGTCGTTTATATGATCGAACGTTTAACATATAAATTAACGAAATTGTAAAGTATTTATTAGTTAAACTAGTTAATCTACTTTTGTCGCCGACTGTTCCAAAGCTTATTGCCTCGTGACACGCCAGCGAGAGCTTGTAAACATGGCGTGATAAAAATGTGAGGATGCAGTTAGTTATTGTTCGTAGTTTGAACCTTATTGCTATCAGATTAAAGGAGAAGTTTTCCTCGGTTTAGGTACAGAGATGCAAAGCTCTCTTTGAACTGATTACATGTTTGCATGCAGTAAGTACGCAAAATTTGAATCTGCGTAATTTATGATAGTATGAATCATTTACAAAATAAACTTGGAAATTTCGTTTTGAATTTGAAATGTGATTTGTTTGTTTGAAAAGAGTTATATTGACAATGATATTATGACATTCATGGGAAAGTCTAAATAAATGGTTTTGTATTGCTAAAGCAAAATTACAGCGTAAACAAGTTAATTGACGAGAGAACCAAAATTTGGTTTAAAACAAACAAAGCCAATAACAAAAATGTCAATGCAAACGTTTTACATCGCTTGCTTCTAATTTAGCAATAAAAACATATGATTTTTTTAAAAATAATCTATACAAATATTATAAAGCTGAAGAGCTTTTTGTTTGTGTGAACGAAATAATCTCAGGAACTGCTGGTTCCGATAAATTTGAGGATTGTCTATTTATAGAGGAAGGCTATATAGGCTATAATATGACGTGATGCTACTATCAATAGGAGCGCAGCATGAATGAAAAATGTAACAGAAACGGGAAAAAAGACCTATTCCTTGAGCTTTCGTTGCGTGCGCTGACGTGCGCTGAAGTCCTTGACAGCATGTGTATATTTTAAGGTTGCGACATTATTACCTTTTTTATGCTAATCAAATCGCGGATACATTACGTGTTGTATATTTTATATATACCTATTAAGATATTAATAATAGGCCGCTAGTACATTCCCTATAATATTGATTAATAAATTGAATCAAAAGATTAATTAAATTATGAATTGTATTATTTTTTCTTATCAAAAAATATATTATATTGTATTATTTGTATTTATTTGATGTTATCTCAAGGAAAATTACTACAGCAATGGCACTCTTGCTATTCATTTGTTAGGCTATGTGGCTATAAACAATTAATGAACTAAAAGAGGAACCACAGAATCAATGCCTCTTCAACTACTCTACAATATGGTTATAGGACACATATAAAACTGAGAAATAATTACGAAAACTAAAAATTATCATGAGGAATATCTCCAATCGATATAATGTGTTTCAAAATAATGAAAGTAATCACAAAATCTTCACACATCAGGCATACAAGACCAGTTTTGAAATGCATTTCCACCCTAAAAAGTAAAAAGCGGATCGCGCGGAGGTGTCGTTCGGATCGGATATAGGGCAATTTCCTGCAAAAGTGACCGACACTCGTCGCAAACGATACTGTCAGGTTGCGCACGTCGAATCAGTATTTGAATTACGCGTTTGTAACAGATAAACTAACTGGTTTCAATTAGTATAATTACATCCCCACTGGCTGTATTAATTACATTATCACACTTTATTTTTGTAAAAATCGAAAGTCGTGTTAATCAAATAACTCTTCAAGAGTAGTAAAATACATAATAGCAACATTTCACATGCAATTTTTACAAAATTTTCATAAAATGTTGACATTTATATAATAAACTAACTGAACCGGTGGTTTTTATAGACTTTTTTGTTAATTTCGTGGGGACCCTGTTTATTTTCCTCAAGTAAATGTAGCCTAAGTTATGCATTAATACAATCGGCTATCTAGTAGTGAAAGCCCCGTCATAATCGGTCCAGCCGTTTTTAAGATTATCCGAAACAAGCAGACCAAAGAGTTTACATATACTACGGATAGAATTGGAACAAACGCTTTACACCGAAAGCTCGGTCTGATCGCTCTTGTCTTGTCGCTCTTATGGAAGCGTCATACTTTTGTCGCGGCACATCACTCTGATGTAGCCATAGCAAGTATACAGAGTATGCACGTCGTCTGCTATTATTATTGGTATAAAGAAACCTTGCGGAAAAACCTGATCTACATATTTACTTATTCTCTATCCAAGACAGACAAACATAAAAAAATTAAATATGTTGTTTTGGAATATGTACCTTCCATACATTAATTTGCATGTACAAAGAAGATCTTTTAATATTACAAACAGATATTTCAATTTTATTTATTTGTATGTATAGACGACGTGTACCTAAATAAGTGTTTCATCAATAAATATGTATCAACTTTCAGCAATAACGCTGTTTCTTTAGTTTGTATTTTTTTTTCTGGGCAGAGCCTTTATTAACAAAACTAAAATACAATAATGAGAACTACACTACACTACAAACCTAACTACTTACACTAAGCACACCCGAATCATCCATAGACCACTGATTTTATTATCTTGTTTATGCTTCTATGTTTTTTAACCACCGACCAAAACAAGGGGTGTTATAACATTCGGATGTTCTTAGCTATGTTTAGTTAATATCGAGATCAAGATGGCCGCCTCCACAAAATGGCGGACAAAATGTTTTTTTCCAACCTACCTCAATATAGGTATCAAATAAAAGGGCTTGACTAGCAAAATACTATGCGCTATAAAAAATCAAATCCAAGATGGCCGTCACCACAAAATGGCGAATTATATTATTTTTTTCACTACTACCTTAATAAGGGTATCAAACGAAAGGCTCGACTAGTAGAATACTTTGCACTATGACAAATTTCAAATCCAAGATGGCCGCTACCACAAAATGGCGAAATACATTTCTTTTTTCACAACTCCCTTAATATGGGTATCAGATGAAAGGGTCAAATTTCCTTGATGTGATGATGAAAAAAATGAATTTCGTTGTCAAATGAAAGGTAGAATGTTGTACAGATAACAAATCCGAGGCAGGCAGTTAATCAAAAATTTTAATTTTGCTCTTGTTAGACTGTACAAAAGATAGTTTGTAGTTATCAATTTAGATATACCAAAATACAGGGTCGTATTAAAATCCCGCGGTGCAGGATTGTTGTTAAAATTATATCTTTTGACCACTACTTCATTTTTTCTTCATTTAATGATACATACATGATGCCAACTCATCTCGTGTTAAGAGGCATAATAAGAGAAACGAGTGCTTTGATGGAGTGTGCTTGCGATTTAAAGGGGTCGTGATAGTATGCATCAGGCAATGCCCTCCAGGCTACCTATTTCACAGTTTAGAAGTTCTTTTTAAAAAAGTAGTTACTACTATTTATTGCAGTCATTGTAATGTGAAACCATGTAACGATTGCACTTTTTTGAGCTATGATCAGTCAGCGGAGCTGAAGAAACGGCTAAGTGTAACAGATCATGCAGATCGACCAAGACTTTGAAGGTGTTTTCAAACAAAGATGTCGTTACACATGAGCCTCTCGGAAAGTCTCTCAATTCAAGTCAAAAGTTCTAGCTGATGCTTACTTGACCAAAGCTACAAACAATATCTACTTCATACAAAAATGACTCTATGCTTGGTATAAAACTTGCTACTGTTCAGAATTAAAGTACTTTTGCATCGTCGAGAATACACTTAGTTTTTTGGCATCTAATTTGGCATTCGATCAATGAAAGGTTCTAAGCTGACCTTACAGGAATATCCAAGAACTGAAAAAAACCTGTTACCGGAACACAAAACTTTCAAGAAGGGTTAGGTTAAAATTTACTCCTCTTTGAAAAGGAAAGATACAAATGTCTTTTTATCATACATTTTGGTAGACTTGCTATCGTAAAATTATTGACATGGGCTCAGTGTGTAAATCGAAGTAGTTGTATTAATATGATTTATTGATCAGATTAGATCATTAAAACTCATAATATGACCCATATTTTATGTTAATAAAGGCTCTGCCCGTTATATAAAAAATAAATGTATTGACTAACGTCATGATCGTCCAATAATAGGAATGTTTACTCTAAGCGTGAGATTGTTAATTCTAATCCCGCCTTCACCTCTGAGTATTTTTTCGAGCATAAATATAAGTTTCTTATTATAACTGGTTTTAACGGTTAAATATCAATCTATCAATATCTAGAAGAAATCGGCACGTTCCAAAAAATATTTTTTTAAGAAGATGTGATATCGTTCAACCAGCACTTTGTAAGTATGGTTAAGGCTTGACTCTTTTTTTGTAACCGAAGAGTTTGGCTCAGAACAGTAAAAACATTCAGTGGCCTATTTATGTTTATTCCAAATCAGTTGTCATTGATAAAACAGATAAAGAATAACGTCATCAAGCTGACGTCACCTTCTGTTTACAATGAAAACATATATGTTGAAAAGATAAGCGAAAATTTTTCTGATCCTTATTACATAACTATCATGACGCTGGTCAAATATTTGATATTTGTATGGTATATCTACGAACCTTGCTTTGTATTAGGGGTTTTCTGTGTATAATAAGTATGTACATAATTGTAAGTGTTTAAAAGTAGTCCATCTGCTTAATAGTTATCAAAGTGCAAGTTTGTTTAGTTTAGAGCTAGAAAGCGTAATGTGTAAAATGTTCACAAGCAATGTCAATGTTTTTTTTGTGCTATTGTATTTTCCAGAATTACCTTGTTAAGTACAATACTTTGTTTAATATAGTCTCAGAATATTATACCTTTAGTTATGGCTATTCCCATCTCTGTTTATTTTACTGACCGACTCTGAAAAAGGAGGAGGTTAAATGTACAGCTGTATGTATTTCTTGTGGATGTCCTTCGATAATCAACTGAGCACCGTTTTTTTATCCGTATTTGAACTTAAAAATTGGATCCAATTTCATTTGAATTATAAATATAAATATTGGTGGACAATTCACACACAACACCATCTGACCCCAACCTAAGCAAAGCTTGTGTGAATTAAATACCAAATTTGTGTTTTAACTGAAAAAATACTAGCGCTTTTATTAAAACATTATTTTTATGAAGTCAAAACTTGATAATACGTAGGTTTCTTTGATATTAAAAGTGACATAATAATATGTTATGAAGTGAGTTATGACCTTTTTTAAGGCCAGGTAATTCTGTCAAAGTAGGCATTTAACGCTGTCTTGTTCTCGCGACCGTCACCGACCGCGGAATCGGTGCCACAGTGCAGAAATAACATTAAAATATTGGACTATGTAATTTAAACTCATTTTTTGTTCAAGATTTGTTTATGTTTGTTTGTTTATGATTAGAGTTTTGTTGCTATATAAACGAAGAAATATTCAATTTATCTATACTCGGTAGGTATACAAACCTCAACCTTTTCTTATTTGGTCACACTATAAGTTGAGAACGGCTTTTCCAATTTCATGCATCTTTTTAAAATGTTTACTAATAATTCACAAGTTCCTAACATTTTTTTTCTATGAGGTAAAGATCACTTACTGAGCATAAAATTACAAAATGCTCACAGATCCAGGTAGAGCTTCAAACGCTAATTGAGAAAAAAATTGTTTTAGCCGATATTTTGGAAGCCGTGTTCCGGCATGTAGTCTGGTGACGCCATTAGGGAAAACGGGTCAGAACAGTTGCTGCATACTTTCAAGACCAGATTGTCACACATCGAAACATTACATCGGGAAGCTAGTCATGGAGGGTAGCGGGATCCGAGGCACGGTTGCCGCGACCGACCGCAGATAGTTGGGGGCCCAAGTAGTGAGCTAGCCACTCATGAAAGGCTGCCCCGCCATCTAGCGAAAAATCCCGGGATGTGCTATCCTGCTGGTTGGCGACCGGATGACAAGGCCAGATAGACATCCCTGGGGGCTCAGGCGTCCCCGCAGTCTCCAGACTAGTTTCCCATTGGTGTATTTGTCTTGTGTGTTGTGGCCGTTGGTTGGCAGTGTGCGGCCTTGTTCTACTTCCGTTTTCCCACCGAAACTCACTCTCTTTAAAAACATAATGAAAAATACAAGAAATAGGAACAGAGTTAAACAGCGGCTGCACTCCTTGTCTCTCAAAGTGCACCTCACTAACATTCGAGGCCTGCACCCAATATCACACCAGTCCACCATCACCTCGAGACTGAGCAGCCGTCGCTCTTATTTCTTACGGAGACGCAGATAAGATGTCCGTCGGACGTGGCGTACCTAACCTATCCAGGGTACACCTTGAGCACAACTTCAAGCCTCGTGCTGGAGTGTGCCTGTACGCCCGTGACGATATCTGCTGTCGGCGTCTCCGTAATCTTGAGGACACCAGATTCTCTGTTTTATGGTGCTGATGGACACAGGCATTGACAAAATTGTCTATGCATGTGTCTATCGATCGCACAGTGGAGATCAGGAGACGACTCGGCTCACTGATTATTTGAGTGAGGCAGCGGACGCGGCTCAGCAGAAGTACCCATCTGCCTAATTAGTGTTACTGGGGATTTCAACGGCCACCATAAGGATTGGCTGTACCCATACCGGGACACTGACCACGCTGGGCTGGAAACGAGAAAACTTGCTTTATCGTTAGACCTAACCCAGCTGGTCCAAGAGGCCACAAGGGTACCAGATGTTGAGTCGCATACTCCCTATTGCTTAGACCTTCTGCTGACGACTGATCCAGACCGATACTCCGTGGCGGTATCTTCGCCGTTAGGCAGCTCCGATCACTGTCTGGTGAAATCGGTATCCGTTTACCATCCGCCCGATCTCAGCCCCAGAGGCAGCCGGCGGCTATGGCGATACAAGTCAGCAGACTGGGACGAGATGCGCTCTTTCTTCGCATCTTACCCATGGCAGTCACTGTGCTTCTCTTCTGGTGATCCGTCAGCCTGCGCGGATGCTGTGGCTGATGCAATACGTACGGCTATGGAATATTTCATTCCATACTCTGACGTTCCATTATCCAGCAAAGCTCGCCCATGGTTCGGTTCTCAATGTAAAAGTGCTGAAGCATTTAAACATGAGGCCTACCTAGCCTGGGTTGTTGCTCGACAGCGTAAGGCAAGGGACACACACCGGAAGAAGAAGGCGTTCAACAGGGCTGCCAAGGCTTGCAAAAGGGTTCTTCAGAGGGCTCGTTTTGATCACATTAGTCGAATAGGGAACAAACTAGCTTCGTACCCTGCGGGCAGCAAAGCGTTTTGGTCTCTAGCTAAATCGGTCGAATCAAACTTCTGCCGCTCCTCACTGCCTCCAATGCTGAAACCTGATGGGGCACCGGCTCACACCGCAATGGAGAAGGCAAACTTGTTTGCATCTCAGTTTGCGGAATCTTCTCGTCTAGATGCTGGTAGTGCGACACCTCCTACTCCACCTGGCAGTCCGATGCCGGAATGACATATTCGCCAAATGGAGGTTCGTAAAGTGCTACGCAATCTGGATGTGAACAAAGCCAGTGGTCCGGACGGAATTCCTGCCCTAGTATTGAAGGCTTGTGCACCTGAGTTGTCTCCTGTACTGACGCGCCTGTTTAGGCTCTCTCTCCATTCTGGGCAAGTACCGAAATCATGGAAGCTTGCTAACGTGCAACCTGTGCCCAAGAAAGGTAGTCGTGCTGACCCTACCAACTACAGGCCCATCTCGGTCACGTCCATACTCTGCAAGACTATGGAACGTGTCCTAAACCACAGGCTCCTGATGTACCTAGAATCTAATGACCTCCTCAGTGACCGGCAATACGGGTTTCGCCGAAACCGATCCACTGGGATATTCTAGCGTATGTCACCCACATCTGGAGTGAAGCTATCGAGAAACATGGGGAAGCACTTGCAGTCTCCCTGGATATCTCGAAGGCTTTCGACAGGGTTTGGCATGATGGCCTTATTAGCAAGCTGTCCAGTTATGGTTTGTCTTCAGGGTTTATTGCGTGGATATCGGACTTCTTGAGGGATCGATCCATACGAGTTGTCATTGATGGCTGCTCGTCGGATCGAATGGCTATCAATGCCGGAGTCCTCAAGGGTCGGTACTCTCTGCGACGCTTTTTCTGCTACATATCAACGATCTGTTGAAGCCCGGTATCTTTGGGTACGCAGATGATAGCACCGTTGTAGAGAGTTACATATCTAGCGCGAGAGCCAGTGGACAGCATACTAAGGTACTGAGAGAGTATGATCGATCGTTTGAACGTGGCCCTTGAGGAAGTCTCTGAATGGGGCGAAACCAATCTGGCCAAGTTTAACGAGGGAAAGACGCAGGCGTGTCTGTTCTCCGCAAAAAGGAGTCAATTTGAACTGACTCCTACTTTTCGAAGTGTATCCGTGCCGGTTACTATTGCTAGCTTATCGGTTTTTTATCGGATACACTTCGGAGAGTGTGCAACTGATCTGCATGATCTAATACCTCCTTGCCCTTTTTTCTATCGTACTTCTCGGAACTCAAAGAAGCGGCACCGTTTCATGGTGGATATTCCAAAGACACGGACGAAGAGGTTTGACTCTACGTTTGTGATAAGAACATCTAAGCTGTGGAATGAGTTGCCTGAGTGGGTTTTCCCCGATAGTTATAATCTTGGTGTCTTCAAATCGAGAGTGAATCGGTTTCTTCTAGGTAAACACGCTCCATCGTAGACCGCATCGTCGCTTAACATCAGGCGAGATGGCGGTCAAGTGTAAACCTATAAAAGTTAAAAAAAAAAAAAAAAAAACTATATATTTGGACAATAATTGTAGAAAATAAAATTTTGCATCTTTTGTTGCTAGTAAACTTTTTTTGTAAAACTTACCGTTTACGATTTATAACCCATTTCATGATACGGTTGCGATGATGCCGATAATAGTGGATGAAAATGATGTGGTCTATGATGGAACTTGCTTCTCTAATAGAAACAAACACAGTGTACCTCGTAACCCCAAGGTTCGAACCTTCGACAAAAACCCACTCTGGCAATGCGTTTCACAGCTTAGTTGTTCTTATTACAAAAGTGGAGACCAAACTCTTCGTTCAACTTTTCAATCATGATGATGAACGGTGCTGTTTATTCGAGCAACGAGCAATATGATAGAATAACTTTAATTTAAAAACCCCGACTACAAAAAAAAACTACACGAAAAAAAATATTACCTACTATCTAAGGACACTTTGGCGAATGAGACTAGTCTTAGAATATCTTAGTTACCAAAATCCATCCAGCCGTTTGGAAGATATGTGGAAATAAAAGTTTTACAAACAAAGATACGCGCGAAAAACATAACCCTTCTTCCATTCCGGTAAAAAAAGACATGTTTATGCTACTGGGAACAGAATTCACATTATCATTAAATTGGACATAATAAATCGTAATCGGTAAGTTCGAAAAAAAGTTTACTGGCAACAAAAGATGGGAAATTTTATTTTCTACAATAATAATAGGCTTTATAACTTTTTCGGAATATCGGCCAAAAACGTTTTTTCGAGCTGGCGCTTAAAGCTCCACCTGGATTTGTTATTATTTTGTAATTTTATGCTCAGGAAATGATTTTAAACCTTAGTGCAGAGTAAACCAGGAGATTTAGTGCAGAGTTAAATTCTACGAGTAATTTTACTGCCTAAAAGGCTTCTTATCAAATTTGGTCGAGTGTCTAAATTTCATTTTAAATAAGTTTTAAATGAACGAAGTTGGGTTTTTAGGGATTCGTAGACAAATTTTAAAATATACGTTATGTCTGTCCATCCGTATGTGACAGCCATTTTTCTCCGAAACTATAAGAAGTATACTATTAAAACTTGGTAAGTACATGTATTCTATGAACAATATTAACATTTTCATACAAAAAAAGAAAAAACAATAAATTTTGGTGGTGTCACAAACTTGGAAAAGAAATAAAAAAAAAAACTATCAAAATCATACGTGTATCTATGGATAGATGTTCAAAAATTGTATTGAAGTTCCTAAATTTTTTTTTCTAAACTGAATAGTTTGCGCAAGAGTCTCTTACAAAGTGGTAAAATCTGTATGTGAGGACTTTTCTTCCAAGTACTAAGTACCTTACTACCAAAGAATTTACCTAAATGGCATATAAATGCAAATTAGGTATCATTTATGATACCTAACTTGCATTTATATGTGGGGATTTACGCAGAAGATTTCTCCCCTCTCATTATTTCCTTATCCCGATCTCTGATTTGACGTACGAATATTTTACCGATACTTATCTATTTTCCATTGCATCCGCATTGAATTTTTTTACTGATGTGGTATCGACGTCAGTTTTCTGAGACTCCCCTATGTGTCTACAACATAAAGTAAACAGCGTACTAATTAGTAGTGTCCGACCGAAAGTTCGGTTTCGGTTTCGGTTTCGGCCGAGTTTCGGCCAAAAATCAAGTTTCGGCCACAGTTTCGGTTTCGGCCAAAATCGGCCGAAACTTTTGCCGAAACCGAAACTTAACAAGTTCAAGCACGTTCACGATCGCCTAACTTTGTTTTCCGCGGCAACGCTTTGACGGACGCTGTCGGCCCTTTTCGGGAATTATCGTGCGCCGTTCGGATAGTTCTGTAGCAACCAGCGATGCCAACCGTACAAGGTTCTTCGTACAAATACGAGATTTGTAGTCTTTCGTACGAGGTACGAGGACACTATTAATGAGCCGTTTTCCGACGAGATAAAAAAAATGGTTCGAAAAAAGGACGATAGAAGGCGCTTGTAAGTTTTAGATTGCGATGTCAATGTCAAAAGCCACTGAGCCACATAGTGAGGTCCACTGGGAAAGCTGAACTTAGCTCGCATACCTGTGTCGAACTAGTTCGCTCCCATCTTTCGTTCGTTAGGTCTTTTTTAAATATTTTAGAAGACAATATTGCAATTGTTTTATTCATACTGCGCTCCAATATTTAACTATTTCATATAATGTAAAATACAAAAATTTCACATGAATTGAGAAAAGTTCCGGCTGGTCTCATCGGGAGAATGGCAACTGCCGATTGGTATCCTATCGTTTCGAAGATAATAATATGTACGTAATGCCGCTAACTTAAAACGGAAAACTTCGTGAGGAAACCGACATGTACCTAGAATTCTTCGAGGTCATCATCAGTGTGGATTGGTACACTGCGCCAGCGTGGTGGATTATGGGTATGACTCTCTCTTTGCAAAAGAATGCCCGAGTCCCAGCAGTGGGAACAATTAGTGGGCTGCTTATGCTTTTGCTACCTGACTGTAGATGTCTACGATTGTTGTTATTGTTGTTGTTGTGTTGTTGGTTGCTATTGCTTATGAACATCTGCAAATTTGGAAACGCTTTGTACATGCATTAAAATTCAAGAGAACTATAAATTGTCTGATTTAAAAATTTCATCTATCTCAATATACGGATATTGTCCAAACCTTAGATTTGGATAGAAATGTTAGACGTAATATAAGCGCCATCAATCATTTCTTCGTTTTAATCTCTTGAAAATCTGTATCTAGAACAAAATACGTGGTAGAAATGATACTTTAGAAATGCTTAACTTTCTTTTTACTGTCGCTTTTTCGTTTCAATGATTTTCAAATCACAACGCTGCTAAAGAAAAGTTCACTACAAAAATTCGAAATATATTAAAATTGCTGAATACGTAACATACAATTCGGGTAAGAGCAAACTAAATCAGTCAGTTGACCATGCGGCATTACTGAACAATAGTGGATCGCCGAAAAATAACGGTCACGGAAACAGATAATCGATGAGCTAATTCGCATAGTTCACTAAAACTTAAGGAGCTGTTCTGTATACTCGTGGTTTGGTAACTAATGTCCCAACACTATTAATTTTGTATTTATTCCTGGCCATAGATACCACAAAACACTAGATAGATCCCACAGACTAAGTAGAGAGAATAGATACTAGTCGTTCAGCCACAGATAAATATTTTCGTATCAGTGTTGCTATTTATATTTTTGAATCTTCCTTTTACTTGTGCTTAGTTTGTGTCTCTGCATCGAGAGTTTTAAAGATTTTATTGAAAATCGAATGTGATCAGTAACGATTTTTTATTCCATTATCAATTTAATTGACTATTTTTATTCCCAATATTTTAACACTAAAAAAGAAGAAAATTTGATTTATAATGAAATTTTTTCTTCGAGTATTTAGGGTTTATAGAAGGTAAACGAACCAAACACATCAGCTGAGCTGAGAAGAAAATTATAATTTACCTAAAATAAGTGATGTGTTAGGAAACCTCCAACAGTTTTAGTTATCGCAAATAATTTAGATTTACACTTTTTCCCTGAACATTGGGAGAGGCTTCATAGTAATTACACTTTTGAGAGTCTATGGCACAGACCAATCTTTTTGAAATTTCACACCGCCATCTAGTGCGTACTTTGGAACTATTTTTGTCTCGTCGGAAAACGGCTCATTAACCTCGTACAAATAAGTACGAGATTATAATATTACTATTATAAAATAGTGAAAACTAGAGCCATCTATCAGAACTCAAAATAAATACCAATACTTAGTATTTAATGAAACAGTAACAATTATTGATTTGATTTAGTTAGATGACTGATTTGACAGAGAACTTAATTTGAAAAATTATTAAAAATGTTATTAATATGTTTTTATTTTATATTCAATAAATGATTACAACAATCTTAATATATTGTGTTTCCATATCATGCCCTAATTAAGGCAAAATAATAGGTAAAATTCACCTAATTTCAGTATTTTAATAAATTATATACTTGACCACGTGAGTTTCGGTTTCGGTTTCGGTTTCGGCCGAAACTGAAGCCACGGCCGAACATTCGGTTTCGGTTTCGGTTTCGGCCGGAAAATCAGTTTCGGTCGGACACTGCTAATTAGTATCAGCGTCTTTGCAATTCCAATGAAAACGGTATCAAAAATCAAGATCATAGCGTGCTTCACTAGTAATACCTACTGATATTGTTATACTGTGGCACTATGATCGTAATATTTAAAATTTATTGGTTGTCAAAATTGCAAAATCAAGCACAGGCCCGTCGTCCGTGAGCGCCGAAACGCGACTGATCAGGCCTGCCGAACGGCGCGCTATATATGGTAGATATTAAAACATAGTGAATAACTGATACTTTTTATCAAGTCAAACTCTGCGAATGCATCTACAACTTTTTAGTGGCTTCGTTGAGTACAAAAATTTTGGTAAAAAAATCATTATTTTAGTCATAAACTTGAAAAAACTTTTTGAAAAGGGGTAACTTTGGGATTTTTTTCTATCACGTAAAATTCATTAAATCGTGTTATTGACTGCGAATTGCACTAGATTAGATCCTTATCTAATACATTTTTTTTTTCAAAGTTTAATACACTATTTTAAAGGTCTTAAAGTTGTTTTAAAAATTCAAAATTACGGCCCACACGCCCTTAAGCTATAGACTAAGTCTGTACCAAGTTTCAGTCAAATGAGTTTAGTCGTGAAAGCGTAACAGAGAGACAGACAGTGTTGTTTCCGCATTATTCACATATATATAAATATATTCGTATAGACGTTGGGGTTGTTTTACAGTTTAACCTGGTATATTCTAGATGGAGAACGAAAAAACACCACCAAGTGGTCATATATCAAAATGTCACATATTTTCTCCACTTCTTTTACTTTGAGTAATGTACCACTCAAAATCTAAAAGAGTAAAAAATAGAATCGGCAAAAAAATGTTAAAAACACAAACAGAAAATAATTTAAAAATATTATTAAATCGGTCACCCTACAATTTTAGACAGTAAGCTACAATAAAGCCTACAATAATCTATATAAATTCAATGCCAAACTAAATTCGTGGTATTATTAATATGGTAAATGTTAAAATAAGCTCTGAATATCACATAGATTGTTAAGTATAGTAGTGTTCAATTTTATTCGAATTATTTTGATGGTTTATTTACTGAGCGACGATAAAAATATGAATAAAACGAAAATTACACATTACATTTAATTCGTTTAAACCAATGTTTCGTTTTTCGAGAAATAGAAAAAAATACGTACAAAATTGACATCATTGATCACAAAAGTAATAAATATTAATCTAATGTTTGACACTTATTTGTACCTACGATAACTATTATCGTCTAGTGAAAAGTTACTCTAAAACTTTGAAAATGTATACTATTTTTTTTCATTAATTGACGTGTAAATTTAACATTTATGAATAAAATTGATGAAACTGGAAAATTGAGCATTTCATTTTTTGGTTGCACTTACGTTGTACTAAACAATGCAGTACAATTCATTTGGACTTTATTAAACAGAATTCGAATTTCTGCCTGATATTCCATTGCAATCCCTAAATTTTATTAAAATTAAGTTAAACTAAGTTAGCTTAACTTAATTTATCAATCAAAGTGGAATGTTAAGACGATGATTATATTAAAACATTTTTGGTTTGGTGGTAGACAAATTTTCTGAGGTTCATAAGATAGATAAAACAACTATTCGTTAAAAGCTACAACAAGGAAGAATAACAAAAAAACACACTAACTACTCTCAATTTGTCATTTTGATTGGTGGCTTTATCCTTTAGTACGATCTATTCCAGGCAACCGCTTCCGGATTGGATACGAAAGACAGTAACACGATACTTAACATTTACGTTTGACTTCATTATCTACGTTTGTTTTATATTTGTAGATGCCTGTATTTATGTAATTTTGTAAATTTGCTATGTGACGGTATCTATTGCCCAATCCGCAATTCTATTTTGTATGAAGCCCGAACAAGACATGCGCGTCATAATAAGCAATTTACTATGTTAATTGCCATGGAGCTATTTTAACGTGAAGGGTCGAAATCACTGCCTAGTAGGCTCTGCACTACGCTCATTATCAGACATATAAGATGATATATCTCTTTATTGAAGTGAAGACTTCTTTTGGCGCGCCTAGACAAATTTTTCGTGGGCTGTGAATTGAATTTTAGCGTCACGCTTGGGTATGATAAGAAATTTTCGGGTGAACTCGGATGCTAGAGCGAGAAAGATAGTCGACTGTTCTTCGCTGTTGTGTCCCTATGTTTAGTATATTCATGTTTTTTAGTGTCTTCTAGGTACTTACCACATTAATTGAACCTGTCACGACATATTAAATTTACATTTCATATCCATTGCAAAAAGTTTTGGTTGTAATATGTTACTATTTTAAATCATAACACTTACACTACGTAATCACACAAAATGATACCCATTTTAATTACAGTACTTACACATACACTATAACACAACATATTTATGCATATTTAGCGAAATACTATCCATGAAATAAATAAATAGCAAAAACTAAAAAAAAAAAACTATTTTCAAACTTTATTCTATTTATGACCCGCGTAAAAATTTGTTTTTTAATTTAATCTTGGCTTTGGACACTAGTCATTCAGCCGCAAGTTTCTTGCGTTTCTGTGCTTTTGTGCTTACTAGGTACTCGTATATTCAATTTCAATTTATAAATCGTTTTTAGTTTCTAATAACTCAAAAAGTTCTTAAAATTATTAAGTATTTCTTATTTTAGTTTTCACTTCTGCCGTGCGGTCTTAAGCGAACACATTTTTTTTTCTTCGTTTTTTCTGTTAATTTTGATTTATTTATAGGTAAAAGACTGCTATATTATTTGTGGAAGCGCCTATACTGGTTCCATTTGCTGTTAAAATAAGTAAAAAGTGCATTTTTTGGTTTTCTTCCATGCTTTGCTTTTCCTTGTCAAAGTTAAACTGCTACATTATTTGTGTCATTGTTGGCGCCTCATTCGCTCTTAAAAACAAATAAAAAGTAGTAAGAAAAAGAGTTTAATGTTAACATAAATGTGCTATTCAGGTTTGAAGGGCTGTTTCCGGATAAATTACAGATATGTCTCTAGGACACGAGCGCAGTGCAGTGCTAGGTAATGATTTGAACTCTTCATGTACCAATAGCTACGTATCACTGTGCTGTTATGTGGAAAGTGTGTTGTTTACCATCAGGCACATGACCTGCTCGCCCTTTCATTCTAAATTATAAAAGAAAAGAAATCAAATTAAAGAAGTTACGTGGTGCGATGTATAAAAAATCGATACCAATTCACTGATATTTTAAACGTCAGAGCTTTTTAAAACATCATCATAAACTTTGAAAATTTTACAAACTATTTCAGTACATACGGTGCATATTATACATTCTTATTATTGAATTACATTAAGAGATTAATTAAATTAAAATAAAAGCAGAAACCATTGTCATATTAGCAAAGTAATACAAATTTATGGTATCATCAATTTTCTTGAAGAAAATGACGAAGGGCAGGCGTCCTCGCGTCTACACCACGTGTTCGGGCCCGGGCGGCTGCGTTAAAATAAATATTAGTAGCGTATTTCGGAACGCAACTTTCTACTGAGGTAGCAGACCTGCGTATGAACGGGACAGAGCTCCTATCTCGCCTGCGAAAGAGTGAGATGTGACGAGCTTATCCGATCGATAGCCGCAGCCGCAGAGCCGTTCGTGTGACGTCACGCGCCCGTCTCGTCATCTTTGACTCTGTTCAAGGAATTGTCACTATATTTCTGTATAGAACCAACGCCATTATCGGCCGGCCAGCTACCTGTGCCGAAACGCTCGTCCTTGGGAGCGGCTAACAAAACTGCAGTGTAGTTTATTCTTTTAGACCGTGTTGAAAAAATAAAGATAAATACTTTCGTTAAACTAAATGAAATAAAAGTTTATTTCGCGTTACGGTAGACTCAAAGAAATCTTACATTTATTTTTCTTCTGCACTTTATTATAGTTGGCAATAGGTTTACACTGCAGAGCAAGTAAGAACCCATCATTGGAAATTGCATCTCGAAATAAATTTCATAAAAGTAATCGAAGAAAAGAAATCTTAATATTTGAAGCCACATCAAACTCGCTACGGAAATTCGTAGCTAACAGCAATGCTACGTCGTAGCGTCTACATGTCTGTAGACTACAGTAACTATTTAATTGCAGTTGTTTTTAAAAGTTAAAATAATTTTATTTCTTACAAAAATGTAAGTAATAAAAACTTTAAACAAACTAAGTTGTCTATTAAACTTCAAATTTCAATCAAAATGACCGAAAAAGTGACTGGACGTCCCTAACCTCAATAACCGTGATTTTGTTACGACCGCTCATGTCAACTGAGAATTTTAAAGACTGTAATGTAGATGCATTCGAATGTTGTTAACAATCATCCACCAGTAATGCCGTACAAACAATGATTTTGTACGTCATTGTCTTGGCCTGAATCGGCTCCCTAGTGTTTACCTGTCAATCAATATTGCAAACACAGAGCGTAAAGTGAACAAGTAACAGGGACTCGGGACTCTGCGATATTTATACAGTACGTTTATATAGAACAGATTATATCAAAGGATGAATTTTTAACCGCGTCCGGTCTCCGTTTCTCTGTAAATGCCTTAAAACACGATAGAGGGCACCACCGCGCATTTTAATTGGGCCGTGTAAATATTACACAAAATGTAATTTTGGCTGTGTGGATAGCAGCGGAAAGTGTAAATGTGGTGATTGTTCAACTAAACAGACTTTCGTTACTGTATTAGTTGCATCAACATGATAAACACATATCAAGACCAAACATGGGACTATTTTAGGCTCAATTTTATCGTTAATGTATACTGTCGTGGTATAGAGCAATGATGCGCTAATACACTGGTTAAATGACGTTAGGTTAACATAAGCATGTGAAGATGATTTTCTTGAACCCACTGTATGCTCCAACAATAGTATTATCTAGAAAGATTTGTACCTATTTAAAATTCATGGCAAAAATGGCAATCATGAAAAATTTTAAATAAAGAAAACCCCAGGAATATTTAGTAGGATATAAGAAATAACCCGAAGGTCCCAAAATAAGAGTTGTCAAGCTTATTATGCTTATACGATTTCAAAACAGATCAATTCTATAGAAATACTATTCGATAATACATTGCGCGGACAAAGTTCATGTAAGCTTTGCTGATTGATTAGGTAAATATTTTATTTTATATTTTTCAGAAACATACATATTTTTATATAAGTAGCCGAAACGATATCGCTTTTCCAAGGTACGGGCAGTCTAATAAAAAGACAAAGTGATATAGATCATGCGACTCAGTTATACACTCTTAGATAAAAAAAAACTGATAAGTGAGAAATTTGTTCGAACATGGATGTCGTTGCCCTTAAGTTGTCGTTGCATTTAAGCACGTCTCTCGATCGATTGCAGAGCCTCCAGCTGGTATTGAGAAAAGCCTTTCCATCGATGTGAACACACGAGTGAATCGTACTTTCACACATTTGAGAGGACACCTAATAATTATTTGGCAGCTAATTTAGACTGAACAACAAAAATATATATCTTTATACATATGAATAGATTAAAACGTACGTACTACTTAAAACGAATACATGCCCTTTTTTATTTTTTAATTTCAAATATAATGAATATCAAATTTAGACTCGGACTCGATAAAAGAGACAAAATTTAGCATAGATAAAGTAACGATGTTATGGTCAGTGATAGGAACAGATACACTTCGAAAAGTAGTTGAAATTTACTCCTTTTTGTGGAACGATCCTTGGTTAAGTGGTTAATCCGGCACTAATAGCCATTTGATTTGACAAACAGCTATCAGTGACGTCTGAAAACAAGCAAATACACAAAGAAGTTGGAAACAAAGACACTTTACGCAGAAAACTTGCTTATAAAGTGATCATGCAATCATCAAAATCAAAAGCTTTCTCGTGACCACGCAGTTGCACCACGCACAAATCGTCAAAGTAATTATTGAATAATAATTGAGAATTTAGATCTTCATAGAATTAAGTTCTCTGGAATAATTTGAATATGAAACTATTCCCTATGTACAAAGATACTGCAAGTGCTGCCTGTGACTTTTGATAGCTGCTGAAGAGCTGAGGGTGCAAAAAGAACAAATAATAATAATAATATGTATAAAGATTATTATTATTAATTATAAGTATAAGTACCGTAAATATATATATACGCCATTATTTATACGGTACCGTACTATAAGTACGCACCTCTGCCAGTTCTCGAGAATGGTCGTGCGTTGCTCTACTGGGACCGCTCTATCATCACGGACAGGACTATTGTTGCCAATAAGCCTGATATCGTGCTGGTAGACCGGTCTCAGCGTCGGGCTGTGATCGTCGATATCACCGTACCACATGACGAGAACCTCGTGAAAGCTGAGAAGGACAAGCTTAGCAAGTACCTTGACTTGGCTCACGAGGTTACCGCCATGTGGGATGTTGATTCCACGATCATAGTCCCCATAGTCGTGTCGGCAAACGGCCTTGTAGCGAAAAGTCTCGATCAACATCTCAAGAGACTTTCGCTAAGACGGTTGGATCAAGGGTCAGATGCAGAAGGTGGTCATCCTTGACACAGCGCGCATCGTCAGGAGGTTCCTCAGTCTGCAGCCCTAACCACCGGTAGCTTGGGTCCTGCCCCGCTGCTGGCGGCAAACTAGGTTTAGGTTTTTATAATGTTTTTATGTTGTTTTTATATACAAATATTGTAAAAATGTAAACCTACGAAAATGATTAAATGAGTGAATAATAATAAATATCTTTATTTCAGGATCCATATACAAAAACGCAAAATATCACTATTTACTTACATTTTATCGTAGTATGTTAGGATAAAATTAATAATTATGTATATTACTGTTTATGTTCTTCGTTTCGGCTGCCATCGTTTGGTTCACGGGTCACGGGTGTATTTAGTAAAACCCACGTGTATGGAACATATTTTTATTTCTTGCACATGTGCAGTTACATTTACGCTTATGACATG
Organism: Ectropis grisescens; assembly: GCA_017562165.1. NCBI lineage: Eukaryota > Metazoa > Arthropoda > Insecta > Lepidoptera > Geometridae > Ectropis > Ectropis grisescens. The sequence continues at coordinate 8,519,710 of CM029781.1, read as the reverse complement.
ACGCCATCAGGATCTGCGTGATCTCCTACATTTCCGGTCGCCAGAGGGCGGGTCGCCGGTGTTGCCTTTACTGATTCACTCTCTTATCTATAAACATCCCCCCCTTTTCTTAATCTAAGTTAATTAATATTGTAATCAAGGAAATAAGTAAGTACTTAACTACTAAGGTACATAATCTTTAAATTTCTTAGGTAATACCACTCGGCGTCCACGGCGTGTTACTTTCGCCTCATTGGGAAGGCCAGTTTGAGATGTACTCTCATCATTACCTATTTCATTAGGTGCTGGTTCTTCAGACACATTTTGGTTTGTATCTAACTCAACAATGTTATTATCCAAAGACGGTGGAGAGTTATGTGGTATTACCTGAGATTCACAAAGCGGTGTTACAAAACTACCTTCTAGCATTGGTATATTTGTAGCATTATCTTCTAGCAGATCATTATTGGGATTATTAAAGTCACTAAAGTTATTGTCTATTAATTTTATAAATTTTCTATTTCTCCTATACAGGTTCCCTACCTCATCCCGCACAACATATGAACGTGGCTCCTTGCATATTTTAACAATTTGTCCTCTTAGCCATTCAGTATCAAGTGATTTTTTAAAGTAAACTTCTTGGTCAATCTTTAGTTCTATAAGGCATTTAGATGTTTTGTCATAAGTTTTCTTAACTGACTCTAAATGTTTATAATATTTTTCATTACAGGTGAATATTTTTGGTTTTAGATAATTCTTAGGAAAAGGTAGTATTGAATTTAAATTTCTAGAAAACAATAATTGTGCAGGTGAAGGCATATATGGCTTAGGTGTATTTCGATAATTTAACAAGCCTAAGTATAGATCTGAATTGTCTTCCTTACATTTTTTTACAATACTCTTAAATATTTTAACGCCACTCTCACTTTGTCCATTTGATTGGGCATATTTAGGACTTGATGTTATATGTTCAAATTTATACATATTAGCAAAAGTTTTAAATTTTTCAGATGTAAATTGAGTACCACCGTCAGACACTAAAATTGCTGGTATGCCATGCCTTGCAAAGATAGATTTGCAACTCGGAATTATAGAATCACTATATAAATTATCGAGTTTACATATTTCAATATACTTTGAAAAGTAATCCATAAACACCAGATAATATTTATTGTCATGAGTACAAATATCAATACCAACTTTGTGCCAAGGAATTTTTTCTACAGTGTGATGGATCAAAGGTTCTTTTTGAATGTTTGGATTGTATTTGGAACAAGATTGACATTGCTTCACAAACATTTCCAAATCTCGATTTATGTCTGGCCAAAAGACGCAGGACCTAGCTCTGATCTTACAGGTGCTTAACCCTACGTGACCATGGTGAATATTTTTTAAAGTAATAATTTTGAGAGCTTCTGGTATCACAATCAAGCTGTTTTTTAATACAATTCCATCTATTACACTTAACTCATCTCTAAAAGTCCAATAATGTCGTACTATTTTATCTATTTCATTTATATTTTGTGGCCATCCAATTTTTACATATGTCATTACTTTTTTCAAGACAGGATCAGATTCAGTTTCTTTTTGAATTTGCTTTATTTGAACACTTGATACAGGTAAACAGTCTCTTTGAAATTTAACATGACAAATTATATTTTCATGAAGTTGTTTAATTCTACTTTCTGTCTTAACATTACAGCTCCGAGACAGAGTGTCAGCGATGAAAAGCAATCGGCCTGGTTTATATTTTACCTCCAAATGATAACCTTGTACAGCTAACATCATGCGCTGCAGCCTAGCTGGCACTTTATGTAATGGTTTTTTAAACAAAGTTTCTAAAGGTTTATGGTCAGTTTCTACATACACTTTCCGCCCATAGGTATACTGATGCATTTTATAACAACCAAAACAATAGCCAGCATTTCTTTTTCTAATTGACAGTAATTTTGTTCAGTTGTACTAAGAGATCGTGATCCAAATGCAATTGGTTTTCCATTTTGTAAAACTACAGCCCCCATTGCAGTTGATGAGCTATCTACTGATAAAATAATATCCTGATTAGTATTAAAAAAACCTAAGCATGGACTACTACACAAAGCTTTCTTTAGTTCTTCTACAGCATATTCTTGATTGCTATCCCAGGTGAATACAGCATCTTTTTTCATTAGAATGCGTAATGGTTCGATTAACTTTGAATAATTCGGAATAAAGCGAGAAAGATAATTACACATACCTAGGAACCGTTCTAGATCTTTTTTATTTTTTGGAGGTTCCATATTCACTACTGCCTGTACTTTGCTAGGGTCTGGAGAAACGCCACTTTCAGTAAATTTATGTCCTAGAAATATGAGTTCTTTTCAAAAATTTGCATTTTGACTCATTAAATTTAATGCCATTTTTTACAGCTATCTCCATAACTTGCTTTAATCTGTCATTTAATTGTTCAATTGATTGAGCATACACAAAAATATCATCAATATATGGGGTGACTCCCTCTACATTCTCAAACATCTGAGTTATTATTCTGCTGAATTCCTCTGGAGCTGAACTTATTCCAAAAGGCAGTCTTTTAAAGCGGTATCTACCAAATGGTGTTATGAATGTGCATAGGTCTGAGCTTTCCTCATTTAAATTTAACATCCAAAACCCATTTGATGCATCTAATAATGCAAAAACTTGGCCCTTTCATTTTACTTTTAATTTCATCCAGAGTAGGTAATTGATATTTAGGCTGTATGACAAATTTGTTCAAAGCTCTTGGATCAATGCATTCTCAGTTTCCCATTGGGTTTACGAACCAGAACTAAATTATTAACCCATTTCGTAGGCTTTGTTACCTTCTCAATAACCCCTAGACTCTCCATTCTCTTAAGCTCCAGACGCATTTCAGGCAGTTGTGAAAATGGAATTCGTCGAGCTGCCTGCGCAGTGGGCACAGCATCCCTGCTCAACTGTATATTCACTGTCCCGGAATGCAACCAAGACCACTGTCGAACAGCTCACTGTAATTAGTTTTAAAGCTTTAATTAAATTATTTGTATTACTAGGCTTACAAGTTATACTATGTACCTTTACAAGATCTCTGTTAGCTGAAACAAAGTTATAGGTCAAGCATGTCTTACATCCAAGCAGTGTAGGTATATTTCCTTCTACTATTATGAATTTTACATTATATGTCCTTTTGTTAGGGTGTAATAGTTCTAGCCAACATGTTCCTCTTACTGGCACATTTGCCATCAAGCTGTATTACTTTTTATCACAGGGTAATATTTCACATTTATTTAATTTTAGACGCTTACATACCTCGGATCCTATGACATTACAAGCAGCTCCTGTATCAATTTTAGTCGGAAATTTCATGTCCTTAACAATAAAATCTTGAACTATCTCATTGCCCACAAACCCTATGAAAAGGTCTTCGCCTTCGTTCTCTTGCTCTTCAACTACATTTATTGGCTTTGGTTTTTTGTTGCTCCGACAAACTTTTCCAAAATGATTGTTTTATTGCACTTGAAGCATGTTTTCCCATATGCAGGGCATTGATTTATGTTGTGGGATAAACCGCAGTTACGACAGTTTTTTATTGATTTGCTGTTTTTAGTAATACTCGTATTCAACACAGTATTTTCATTGAGGTTAGCCGAAGCTTCATCCTTTTCCAGATATCTTGTTGATGCTTCAGCAGTTAATAGATACTTCATAACATATTCTAAGGTGAGTTTCGAGTCCTCATCCGCCATTAATTTAGTTTTATGCATATTGTATCGAGAGTCAAGACCTGCAATTATTTTCGACACAGTTAGGCTTTCCTTAGGTCTTTAAATTCACAACCATTGCCGAGATTGATGACTCGTTGAAAATAATCCTCCAGTCTTGTCCCATTTTGTGATATGGTAAAGAAGTCATTCCTTAATATGGTCAAGTTCTTTTTTGGAGCAAAGTAGTTGTTGAAGTTTTCAACGATTTCTGAGAATGTTTCTGTGCCTTTACATTGAAAGTATTGTAGATCTTAATACCTTCCTCGCCGATGTAATTGAGTAGAATGTTAATCTTCCTTTTGTCTTTAGCTTCATCTAACCCCGTTGCCGAAAGATAAATCTCCAGCCTTTGTTGAAAATTGCGAAAATTTTCGGAGAGGTTATTATTGTCGAACAACATTCCGCGGAGCGGTACCATACCTGACACCATGTTTATGTTCTTCGTTTCGGCTGCCATCGTTTGGTTCACGGGTCACGGGTGTATTTAGTAAAACCCACGTGTATGGAACATATTTTTATTTCTTGCACATGTGCAGTTACATTTACGCTTATGACATGACGCCATCAGGATCTGCGTGATCTCCTACATTTCCGGTCGCCAGAGGGCGGGTCGCCGGTGTTGCCTTTACTGATTCACTCTCTTATCTATAAACAATTACTATAAACTATTACTAATACACAAAAAATAAAATAACATACAGTCTTTCTTTTTATAAAAAGATATCGATATTTGTATTTCTACAAGAAGATTATAGCTAACTACAAAATCTTGCTTTCCAGCTATAGGTACTATAATTAGATTAAAGTTCGGTCGCTGCTATTGGGATTTGCTCCAACTGGTCATTGTATCAAAAGGCAAGAAAACTAGTCAAGCAAATTTACCAAAAGAATTGTTAAAAACTACTTCCTTGTTTACGTGAAGTCAGTCACTCACGCAATCGCATGTCGGCAGCCAACGCCGATTTTGGACATTAAAAATATTCAAGATAAGAGTTCACTTAAATGTTTTGTGTCAGGTGTAAGTCAAACACATTTATATCGTAATTAATTAAAATAAATGGTTTTTCGTATAATGCCATATTGCTTAGGCTTTAGATTTTACTTTGATGGTTTCCATATTTTAACGCACTTTTTATGTAATTACGTACTCTTTTTCTATTGAGCTTTTCTGATAAAAATAGACTTCACTGTTATAACGGTTTTATTGTAGCTACTCGTATCATATATGAATTCAAATTTTCGACACGTTTGTCAAGTTTGCCGTGGTATATCGAAAATTATTATCTAATTTATTTTGTAAAATCTATTCGTCAGGTGGCTTCTTTCCGAGAGGCTCGCCGAAAACTTTCGAATACTTATAAACTACAATTACAGCACAATCCAATTTATAAATATTAGGTCTTTACATGGGTACTTCTTCAAAGACAACATTTTGGACGTCTATGGGGCTATTTCCGAAACTAACCAACAAAATGGCGTGTTTTTTTATACAGTTTAGCTTTAGCTCTAACTGGGACAAGTAGTATTTTTCAAATAATTGCAGTCTGAGTATAAATTAAAAATATTTGAAGTTTGATCTTCTGATTCATATGGCGCGTCCATTTGCCATTTTCCGGAAGAAAAGAGTCCATACCGCATTTACCCTTTGATAAATCATTATAAATTGTAATTATATCACAAGGAAATTAATTGCCCTTTTTATAAAAAAATATTTTGTTAGTTATACCTACCTTATTATGTTTATAAATAGGCAAATAAGAAGTGTCCGGCATATAATACTGATTAATCTGGCATAAGCTGCGCTTGACCGTGCTGGGTCGGGTGACAATAATGAGAGCCTGACTTCCCCCCATGGGGGGAAGCCAGTCGTGTTATGGATGCAACAGAAGGTGGACATGAGGCTGGTTCACTTGGATCTCTGAGTTACAAAGGTAAATATCTGATTCATCTGCGCTTGCATCACCAAGCGCAGATGAATCAGATATTTACGTTTGATCAAGATCATTGATAATTGTTGTCATAAATAAAAAAAATTATGTGTGTGAATATGATATGTTCGTCAATAAAGAGCCAAATTACATAAAGTTTTTCATTTTAACTTCGGGTTCTGAATCATCTGTAATCCAAATTCTGATTCATCTGGGCACAAAATATTTGAACGTAGATATCTTGAAAGCTACTTTATAAAAGTGAAATAAAATTTTGGCCAGATGAATCAGTCGAAGAATGAAATTTCGAAGAAGTAGGTACCCACATACGAAATTGGTGTTTCGTAAGGGAGGAACATAGTCTTTTTTTTTAATACATTATAATACTAATAATAGCTGACCCGGCGAACTTCGTACCACCATATGTTATTGGTCAAAATTTTCAAAATTTCTTGCAATACAAACATTGTCCCGACAATAACAAATATATAAAAATGAATAAAAATGAAAATAGAAGATCTATTTTTATATGTATATGGTTTATTTCATCAAAGTATGTACTCGTACCATTCCTATCTATGCTTTGTCTGATCCTTTTACTAAAAGAAAAACATTCACGAGGGAGGGAATTAATAAAATCGTAAAAGGAGCTTTGGACTGCACAAACGGAGTTGATTTTTTCCCTTGCAAGAAGTTATCCAAATTTCGAAAAAAATTGTAATCTGTTGGAGCAAGGATCCACTTTGCATCACAGGTAATGATTAGATTTAAAATCCTTTCAAGAGCCGGTTGAGTAAAATAACACAGAGTCGACGCACGTTTGTCGGTTTGCTATTGAAATTATATGAAAAATAATTTCAATAGTGAAAAAGAGCTATGATTGCGGTGAAATTATATCCACTTTATGAGGAAGTGTGTGATGATAGTTATTTGTTATACAAGAGTGATTTTTAACCGCGTGCTCAATTTTGATGACCGAGCAAGCGCAGGACTCTAAAATTGAATCACGAGCGCAGCGAGTAATTCAAAATTAGAATCCTGAGCGTAGCAAGGGAATCAAAAGAGCACAAGGTGAAAAATCTTTGCACTAGAGTGCAACACGTAACTTTTCATTCCACCTCAGCGAGGAAATGACTAAATGCAAATTTTTAAATGTTTTCGCGCTAAGCAAATTAAAAAACAGTAAGTACACCAAGGAGGTTCGCAGTCTGAGTTTTAACACATTAAAAAAAATGTGTGATGCATTCGGCACCAAGGACGTAGAAATAATAAATAGGTTGAATTATGTTTGAATTCCAAACCTCAGTACACACGATGTTCTAAATTCAAATTTACTTTAACCTGAGGGTAAAAACAACTTTTGCGCCCTGATATCGAGGAGCAAAAGTACTCTTTCCGAGCTGGTGGTTTTGGCTGAAAACAGTTTTATCACTAACACCGCAGGTTTTTCTAGGTAAAATCCATAGTCCAATAATAATAGGTCCATTGTAGACCGCATTATCGCTTAATAACAGGCGAGATGGCGATCAAGTGTAAACCTATAAAAGTGAAAAAAGGATAAAAATAAATAAATGCCAAAATATACGTAAACACAAGAAGCCATGCGATTTGCGACTTGGTCCGTAATGACGGAAATAGACCAAGCATTTGATATGACTGTCTGTCGTCCAGACGATCGATTGACGATGCGACCAAAATTTGCGTAGGTGTTTCGTGAATGTAGTGTTTATCTATCTTTACCTACAATGTTTTCGGTAGATTCATAATCATATTTTTCCTTTTTTATTACCATTTAAGGTAGTCACTACCACGATTTAAGATCTAGATGTAAAATCAGAGGAAGAAGAAAACCTCAACTGTAAATAGCACAGTCAAATAAGTGTCAAAATGTTTTCGCCAAAGAGTTTGCATATATTTACTTATTCTCTATCAAAGAGTTTCGCTCTCGTAATAAATATAACTGAATTCTTTTGAAAGCTCTGAGATATAAATAAATATAAAATGTTTGCGTTTCATGTTCACATTTGACCACTAAATTACCTGACACCTCACTTAACGAAATTGTTTCCTGACCTGAAATATTTGGAGATAAATAGCAGTACCTACACAGTAAACCGAATCATTATTTAATACGGGCGCATGATGAGAGTCCGCGTTTCATGACATTTAATGCCCGGAGGCTCTTTCGTCCTACTTTTTACTCCTAATTGTATCCGCGGGGAGTCGGATCTGACTAAACTTAGCCTGGTACCGGGTACCCGGGTACTGAAGGCCCGAGTGACACTGAAGGACAGTTATACTTTCGGTTTGAAAGTGCGTGATCAGTGAAAATGGTTGAGTGAAAATATTTTTTGGGATGTTTAATACATTTAACTAAGCTTATTTGATAAGAATAAAACTGTAGCTAGCCATATGGGTAACACATAAAATTTTATTTTAACTATATTTTAGACCTGTTAATACGAGAAGTAAGTTTAAATCTCTGGTGCACTAAAATAGTTAGCACTGTGACTTTTTCTGTCGTGTTTAGATAATTGCATAATATAATTTGTTTGCTAAATAGAGTTGTGATTGGTTATTATTTACGTGACTATCCGGGTTTCATCTAACGTTTGCTAATAATCAAAACTAACACAGTGCAATCAAACAATAGTGTTGAGCTGAGCAACCACTTAGTACCTAAGCTGAAAAAAGGGGCTGAAAGTGACTTTGAAGTGAATTATATAATTCAATAATGAACAATTATTGGCCTGAAATCAATACAGAAATGGCCAAATAATTTCTGTTTCACAATACAATTTTCCACAATTTTTTTTTTTTAAAACTTTTATGGGTTTACACTTGACTGCCATCTCACCTGATGTTAAACGATGATGCGGTCTACGATGGAGCATGTTTACCTAGAAACCGATTTATTCTCGATTTGAAGACACAAAGATTGTAACCATCGGGAAAAACTCTCTCAGGCAACGTATTCCACAGCCTTGACGTTCTTATCACAAAAGTAGAGTCAAACCTCTTCGTTCGTGTCTTTGGAACATCAACCATGAAACGATGTCGCTTTTTCAAGCTACGAACATTCCGATAGAAAAAGGGCAAGGTGGTATTAGATCGTACAAATCAGTCAATTATTTTGTTTTTATTCATATGATCTAAGTTCCAACTAATGTTTGAAAAAAAATGATAGGCAAAGTTTTCGATTATATAATCGAAAAACTCTGAAACTACTAACACTAAACTAATAAATTCCATAATCATAAGAAAATATATATATACTTAAAACACTGATTAATCCGTTAGTTAGATTATGCTTTTAATGCTTTACGATTAATACTTTTTTCGTCTTAGTGATATTATTAAAAAATATTATGCACGTATTTTCTTTTGTTTCAAAAACAAAAATGACGAAAATATAGAGCTCAGAAGTTTCGATTCACGTCACGTCTATATACGATTATTATGTAGACTTGACGTCACAACCCCTCTACGGTCTACCTCTACTATATCTTTGTCGATTTTTACTAATTTGATAAAACAAAAAATAAGTGACCCATATTTTTTCTAAATCTAGGTAATTGATTAAAAAGTCGAATGGTATATTTTTGAATCATCATCCCTATTACATCACTATCACTACATAGTATAAAACAAAGTCACTTACTCTGTCCCTATATCCATATGTATGCATAGACCTTTAAAACTACCAAAACAGATTTTGATTCGGGTTTTTTAAATAGATAGCGTGATTTAAGAGGAAGTTTTATATGTATAATATGTGCATTCAACAGTAGAGAAACACTAATAATTTTAACGTGACGTCATAAATAGACACATTTTTTGCGCTTACTTTGCAAACGCTGGCTGAATCCTACGAGATGGATCAAAATAATGTACTTAAAACGGTTTACAAAAAAGTCAACAATAGTATATGTATGTCTATCTCTTAAGGATAACCCACAATAATCATTTTTATAGTATCAGCATTGCAGCCGTGCGAAGCCGGGGCGGGTCGCTAGTGATGTATAAGAGGTATTTGTGAAGACCTCTGTAAAATTGGGTGCGTTAATAAATGTTAATTAACTAGAGGTAGTAAACTACCGACGACCATCGAAACTAACGCTATAACTTGTGTCATTTAATTTTTTTTGAGATAAATCCTAGTTTTCAAATAGTTAAAAGTTTGCCTTGTGGAATATGTTATTAATCTCACTAAGAAGTCTCGTTACTATAGATAGCAGCCATAAATCTAATATCAATCTGATGTCTTTAAATTGATAACAAATGATCAGTCTCAAGTGGCAACAAGTAACCTTGGTCCTTCAGTGATATGGGTTGAGTGTAGATAATTAATACACATTGACGTGCAAATATGACGTCGGCGTCGGACACTGCGTCAATGGTCGAGCAATGGACGACGGCTACGGCTTAGTGGCAGTCTCTTATCAGGGTTCATATTCTGTTTTAACACGGCGTTTCTATCTAAAACGTATCATACATTGGAGACTTAAATTAAATCAAGTTAGAACGATAGTATAATTTTTCTAGCGGCATATTTTACATGGCAATTATTTACATGCATAATTATCAAATACATATATGTACTAGTAGTGTATATTTGTCTATACACTAGTGTCTGTTTTATAATTCAGTAAATATGTTTCAGTAGGATATATTTTTATTCATTGTTTGCTGTATGATCTGAATCTCGAAAGCACAATGATTTTAGATTTTAAATTTAGTATGCAAGTGAAATTATAGTCTAAAGATCCCATGAATCGACCTAGCCAGTTTTCATTTACAGAAAATGTCGTTTTATCTGTGTCTTCAGGTGACAAAAACCGTTACTACATTTTTAGACTACGAAGGTAAATTTCGCCACCAACTATAAGGTTTTATAGTAGCTCAGGTGGGAAATTAAGTGGTCTCGAAACCAGAACCCGGTTCATATAAATATTTGAATTCAAAACATAGATATTTGCACTGGGTGGGAATCGAACCCACGACCCTCGGCTTCGCAGGCAGTGTTATTACTAACTAAGCCACGAGGGCAGTCAATACATTAAATGAATAATAATACATTAAAAAGATATCGGTGTCTTAAGTCTTGCCGACAGAGCTATGACTTACAGTAGCTATTAGTATCAGTAGTCACAATACTACGCAATTTACTCATCTGGTTAAGCGTCAATTGAAAAAAATAGTGAACCCCAGCATTTGCTTTAATCCATTTAGTATCGTTTAACTGAAGCGAAGTGTTGGTATAAAATGTAGCAGAGTTTTACGAACGTTCAAGCAGGTAGTAAATAAGTACTACAATACCTAGGATGCTCGAAATCGGTACTGAAATGCTAAGATTTTGATCGTTAATTAAAATCGTTACATTGTTTTACTTACAACATAATTTATAGGGCTTTAGTTATGTTTTTAGTAAAACATTAGTATAACATAGTCTTATTAATGTGTTAGTGATTAGTTTTCTACGTTGCTGATGTCATTTATCCTTTGTTTTATTAGATGAGGGGCAATAAGCACGATGTTTGCCTAATGATCGCTTCTGAATATGTACAACATCAAACAAGCTGACTACATTTTGCCATCACGGAAAGGTGATTAAAGGTACCCCTTCTAAAATGATCCTTATCGAAGTTTGTCGGAAAAGCCTTCAGAAGAAGACTTCTATAGCGTACAGGTCCGTGGTAGAAATAACCAGTGAGACGATCTTCTTAGCATTCCATGGATTCACCGTGCAGGTGCCGGGTCCATCGTGTGGCAGAGAGAGAAAACTCGAGTAGATCCCGATTCGTGATTCGGGCGTAGGTTTAAGGGACCCCTTTCTGACGTACATCAACACTCACCTTCACTACTCGTTTTTCTCTCCCTGCCCAGCCAAATCTGATATAAACCTACTAGTGCAGCTTTAGATACTCGTTCTAGTATAGAATTTATTGCACTTTTGGATAAGCCAAGGTCTTTCAGCAGAGAGAGAGATTTTGCTGGTATACCTCTCGCTCCCACTTCTACAGCGTATAAACTAACCACATAACCGTTTTTTGTTAATTCGTTTAGGAGGTTATAATACTTATTTTGTTTAGATTAGATTATTACTTGTTAGATTACTTAGATTTATTCGATCATAACTGACGTAAGCTGGCATAGTTGTAGGCTCCGTGGCATTTATGAAGTGCGAGTGGCGACTCACAGTACGGCCCCTATATAAACTAGCGTGGAGACCAATATTATAAATAAATTAGGTTTAAAACCCCCAAGTTTTTAGCCGTGTAGTTCGCGTTCCCATTATTTTCCCGGGATATAAAATAGTCTATGTATTCTTTCAAAATATAATTGTGTTTTCCAAAATTTCAGCCCAATCTGTTCATACGTTACGGCGTGAAGGAGCAACAACGATTCAAATATCCAAACAACCAAACATTGACATTTTTAATACTAGTAGGATATGATACGGTAACGGTACGGAACTAAAAGTGTCCCGATGACTGAAATACTATTTTAAACAGAAGTAGAACTATTTTTACAGCCCATCTTGCCACCATCAAATAGTAATGCAAATATAGTATTATATTCTGGTTTGAAGACGAATGATACATAATGCTATTATGGATAACCATGTTGAATAAAATTAGATTCTTATTTGGCTGATCGTTTTATAAAAATCAAAAGGTTCTTATTAGGCACAATCTGAAGAGGAGAGAACCACACAAGTAAAACATTTAAAATTAAAATTTCTAACGAATTTTGTCGGTTGCTTGAGTGCAGATCATGGCTAAATGCAGAAAGACATTGTGCTACTGTAATTAACACAGCACACAGACAATAAAACAGCAGATAAATTAATTGCAATTAATTATTATTTTCCTATAACACATATCCGCACAAGTATTGAATGTTCAGCTTATAGTAAGATTAATAAATTACTTGAAAGCAATTAAGTTAATTTCGAGCCGCACGCCAGCAATACGCTTATTCGAAACATATTGAGAATTATTTTCTGAGTATTTGTTGTTTATTAAGAACTCATAGCATACGTATAATAAGTATGTATTTAAAACTATATAAGTGATATAAAATAATAAATATTGGTGGACAATTCACACATAACACTATCTGACCCCAAACTAAGCAAAGCTTGTGTGATGGCAGCCAGATAGCTGATATAATACTTATATAGTTTTAAATGCATACTTATTATACATAGAAACACCCAGACACAGTGCAAACATTTGAATTCATCACACAAATATTTGCACTGGGTGGGGATCGAACCCACGACCCTCGGCTTCGCAGGCAGAGCTACTACCAACTAAGCCACTAGGGCAGTCGATTATATCAGCTATCGATTATATCAGCTATCTGGCTGCCATCACACAAGCTTTGCTTAATTTGGGGTCAGATAGTGTTGTGTGTGAATTGTCCACCAATATTTATTATTTTATAATACTTATATAGTTTTAAATACATACTTATTATACATATGCTATGAGTTCTTAATAAACAACAAATACTCAGAAAATAATTCTCAATATGTTTCGATTAAGCGTATTGCTGGCGTGCGGCTCAAAATTAACTTAATTGCTTTCAAGTAATTTATTAATCTTACTATAAGCTGAACATTCAATACGTGTGCGGATATGTGTTATAGGAAAATAATAATTAATTGCAATTAATTTATCTTTTACCAATGTTTACCAAAATTACGCCGAGTTTGGTACACTGCATTCATAATCTTCATCATCATCACTATCCACAGCCTTCTCTATTCCACTACTGGGTCCTGGACCTGTGCCAATCTAATCCAGGTTCGACCCGCGATATTTACAATATCATCGACCCGCTTTCTTTGCCTCGGCCATCATTCTGTCACAATTTTGACCTCCTGTCGTCACAACGTCTAACAATAAATCCTGCAGCTGCATTTTAGCTTTGTCACTGTTGTTCCGACGTCCTGGAGTGCAAGAGCTCAGCTGGACATTTTAGGCTCAGTTTTTTACTTTTGCTCATTGTATTTATGATCATTAAGCGGTTGATAGAAAGTAAAGAAAAAAAATTGGTTGCCTGTAAAGTCGGTATACGGGCGAAAGTTTTACGTGACAACGACTTTGAGTGGTAAAATAATTTTACGGAAGGGACGCGTGCCTTTCACTTTTTATGTCTGTCTCTCTCGCTCTTAGGCGGGCTAACCATGCCCGAGTGGAAGGAACGCGTGCCTCTCACTCGCTCTCGTTGTGAGCGCATAACGTGAGCGGAGCGTAACGCAGTTTCTTGAAGTGTCACCCGGCAAACCAATTTATAAGACGTTGTCACGTCAAAACAATTTTGCATAGCTAAAATTGAAATCTTAAAGAGCAATGTAAATGTGTACAAAAATGTAGGAAAATAACCTATCGTCGCCGTCGTATGACTAAGCTTCACTTAAGCTAATCTTTGTCGGTTTATGTTGTTGAACATACTAAACGTTGAATAAGTATTTCCGTACTCCAACATAGCTCTAATTTTTATAAAAAAATTACAATATCATTCTTTAAAAAAATTAATACAAACCCTTCATACGAAGATTCACAGAAAACACGCGAGTAGGTAAAAGTATTTGGTTATATTTGAGTAATGCAGTTAGAAGTTAGGAAGTAATCCAAGGACTGTGAATGAAACGTAACCAAGTATACAAATATATATCAGCGGCTGTGCTGTGCTGCTGTTTCAGGTTGGGTTTTGGAAATGTTGAGTATTGAGTAAACATTGCTAGGAAAGCAAACCCTCCTGACATAATTAATTTCATTATCTTTAAATTTTGTGTCTCTATGTACAACATATTTTAGAACAAATTGATTAACGTAAATATCGAAACTTCTTATTTGTTGGGGTAAATTGTTCCAGGGCGATGTACATATATTAAACAAGTAGCAAGTTATACCTAGTCCCTACTAATATTGTAACTGCGAAAGTCTGTGTGTATATAATTATGTTTATCTCTCCGTCTGTTACGTTCTTACGACCAAACTGCTAAACCCAAAACAAAACCTAACAAGTTACTTAATTAAAAATGCGAAAAAAGTTGTAAGGAATTGAAAAAGGGCATGGCTTTTCGCGATGGGCATTACGGAAGTACTAAGTAAGTAGTGTGCGAACTGCGGAAGAGGATTGTTGGTCCCCCGTGGCTTTGTGTGGACGCTATGTTTGGTGGTGGACATGGTAGAACTAAAAGGGAAGATGACTGCCGTATTGTGCCGCATCAGTCTCCCTATCCTCTATAGCTGGATGTAGGTAGCTTTCGTGGCAAACCATCTCACCCGTCGCCAGATTGCGTCTTCGACAAAAGACGTCCAAACGTGATGGCGTCTAGTACCCACTTACGAGTACTGGTTCTTCTGCGATTGTGCGTTTGTTGTGCGGTCCAGGCAGCGGTAGGATTGTGGAGAAAAGCGAAGGCGTTCTTGCAGTCCCGTCATTAACACCCCCGAAACCCCGTAAAGGTTTTAAGTAGTAGGGTTACCAGCACACCACTCGTGGTTTCGAGTCGGACATAACCCGATGGTTCCCTTTAGATGGAACAGTATCCGTAAATGAAGATACTCCGCGTAAAAAGGGGAATTAAAGTTTGTTTGGAGGAGTTGACTTTTTTGAAGCTAGAAGCTCAACACTTTTTTCGACTTTTGATTACTTATAAATAAAATGTACATTCAAAGTTTGTAAAAAATGTACTGCCGGGGGTTAAATCGCTATTAATACTGTTAATAGCCCGCATACCGTGGGGCGTAGTTGTTTTATAACAAATTTGAAATTTTGTTAACATGTACCTATGCCCGATAGAGCTATCGGAGTTAATGTATTTGAGAGGGTTATATAAATATTGTTTTTTCCGAAAAACCAAAAACCGACTTTTTAAAATGAAATCATACACTCGACCGAATTTCCTAGGACACTATCACTAAGTCGTCCAGATTATGTTCATATTTCTTAATTTTAGTTTTCTTACTTTTAATGTTTTTTAGTTTCTTGTCTATCTTTCTTATTTCTTTGTCATAAGATTTTTTTTAAAGACTGTTATATACTCGTAGATCAGTATTTTTTTCTCAAGTTAAGGCTACAGGTAAGGTAAAGGTGACCAAGAGATATAAGAATTCATTGTTAAGTTTAGGTATATATTATAAAACTCCACAATATCTGTTATAGTCGTACGGAATTCTCATTGTGATAGATCGACTCGCACTTGACTAGCATATTATTAGTCACGGGTAATTAATAATTCAAAATCAGTATGTCCTGCATTGTTTCATTGATAATACGGGGTAAAAATAATTTAAACTTTATCAGGTTTTGTTAATAGTTCTTATGTAAATAACAGATCTCAAAATTACAAAGATAAATAATTTAGTGTTTTATATGTTTTACTGAATATTTAATCTTTTTCTCTCTATTTCCAACTGCAAATATATAAAATCATACTTGTGATGTGTTACATAATGAATGGGTTTATTTTTTAATATAGATTAAGCTTGTGGCTTAGTTATTAGTAAGTGTACCTGCGATGCCGTGGGTCGTCGGTTGATTACCACGCGGTGTAAATATTTGTGTGATGCATTAATTTTTTTATGTCTGACTGTTTCTATGTTCATAGGTATGCATTTACGATTTTGTAAGAATTACATAAGCTATCTAGCTCCCATAGTACAAGCTTTCAAACTAACCAAAGTTTAGTTAAGAGAAAAAGGGTTGGATGGTGGTGTGTGTGAAAAGTTCACCAATTTTAAATTAAAATTCCTTTCTAGTGAGAAAACGGCCTGACATATAAAATTAGGCTGCTGATATTACGATACAGGTTTGCAAGTTTTAAGATTCAGGCGATTCAGTCTGCTTAGAGATTTAGTAACGTTGTGAGTGAATAGTAAGTACCACGCTTGTGGACTGAGGTTCGAACTGCTTTTTGCTCACTACACTAATATTAATCAATGAATTTAGTTTTAAGCCTCCTTATTTTTCACTTAAAACGAAGTTTTAACTTATTGACTTCTAAAACGACTTTTCTTCACAAAAATTGTTTCACTTAGAAGAGAAATAAGGGAATAGAAACGAATTGATGACAATAACTTGCAGATTCAAGACTGATTTAGATTATTTTTTTTTTTTTTTTTAAGAGCAGGCTTTCCGCTTTATGTCGAAGTCGGTGCCAGTCGAGTCAAGCTTGTAGATATATACTATCTATGTACGTAGCGCAATACCTAAGTAGGCATCGGTTATAATTGGCTGGCACCGCCTTCAAATAGATGAGTAAATAGCGCTTAAAATAATTATATTGACTTATTTTTCGGTTTTGAGTAACTATTTGTGGTTTCGAAGTCGGTTTAAGTTTTGTTTAAAATTAAATCTCCTTAAAATTAATTTGTTAAGCCCCCTTAACGATTTATTTTATTTTAAGTAATAATGTTTAAAGAGAACATAAAACTAAATATTCTGCGAATAGTTAAGGCGTCTACCGGTCACCGTTATTAGTATTGAAAAAAAAGAACGGGGAAAAAACAAGTTTTCTGTATCGGAGCCCTTAAATATTTATTTTATTTTTAGTATTTGTTGTTATAGCGGCAATAGAAAAACATACATTATTTTTGAAAATTTAAACTATCTAGCTGTCACAGTTCTTGAGGTAGAGCCTGGTGTCAGACGGACGAACCGACGGACGGACGACAGCAAAGTCTCAGTAATGGGGTCCCGTTTTTACCCTTTTGGTACGGAACCCCAAAAAGGATATTTTGAACCCCCTTTCCAGGTTGGAAAAATGTCAACAGCATCTCTGGTGCTACAGACGTTCATAATTGACACTTACCGTCAGGCGGACCGTTTACTTATTGCCACTTATCCTATAAAAACACCAAGGTTTACAATCAAAAACATATTCATCAATTTATTTACAAGTAGGTAAATAAGTTACGAAGTACATAAATTTCAAACAGTTTCAAGCAAGTTCGTCCACGTGTACTGATTTGCACACGAGCAGGTAATCAAATTAATTAACTAATTTTAGCGCAAATTATTACAGCTTCGTAGTATTAATAGCGCACACACCTGCGCCCTGCGTTTACTGCCGTTGTCCATAAATTGATTGCTCGGTTAATTATCGTGGTACCGGCCGATGCCAGTTATACGACATTCGGGGAAACGTTTATCGGATAAATGATAAAGTATACGGGGAAGTACCGCTACGTGGCATCTAACTGCCGTATTTTAAACATTACTGTGTACTGGTTTGAAGGGCAATGTTTCCAGAGAGAAATTACAGGACATAGAGATAATAAATGGTTACTTGGGAGACTTGCTATACTTAGCACATACGACCAAGTTTGCTTTTGACAAAACAAACAATGGAAATCGTTAGCAGCAGTGGGAACAGTTAGGAGGCTAATTATGATATATCCCTTATAGAGACTACCCCATAAATGATATTACACTCATTTACAGATTTACACATAGAAAAAACATTAGTCAAGTATAACATAAATCATTGCTGTCAATCAAGGCTGTTTCCTAATTTCAATTTAGATAATTACTACACTCGTTATAACTTTTGAATGATACGTACGATTTGGATAAATCAAGTATATATTTAAATAAAAGTATCTTGCAGATATTGAAATATCCTTGAATAAAAAGTAGTTTATTTAGATACAGATACATACCGAGAAGAAAGACGTCTAAGTTGAACTGGCGTTACAATGCATATTTTGACCTAAAAAAGTTACTGTGACATGACTGTTGTAGTTAGACATATGCTATTTTGTAGATATTGAAGTGTTGTACAAAACTGTAGTATAACACTTTGCTCTGCTGTCTATAGTTTCCACAGTGTACAAGATATATTTTTTTTATGTTTTTTTTTTTAACTTACTTTATGATCATTCAATGCTAGATAGGCAAGTCCATTTTAAAAGTACGAAATTATTAGAAAGTGTATTTACCATTGGATAACCCATTCAATTTAAATCGACTTTTGTTATGAAACCAGTTTCCTAAACGCAATATTTGATATAGCTACCATACAAACTTTACGCGCGACGCATAGAAAATACAACACTGTGACGTCACGTTTCTGAATGTTTTTGTATGAAGCGTTTTGAGTCCAAAATTGTGATTTTTAAATCGTAATATTACGTGATTTTTTTAAGATAACAAAGTAATTTTTTCACCTATGCAGTAATTGAGAAGCCTTTTGATGGCACATTAAATAAATAAAAGTGGTCAAGTGCGATTCGGACTCTCCCATGAAGGCTTCCGTAGCAGCAAGTAATATAATTTAAAAGTTCTTGTAGTTCGTTGTTACTTTAATCAGTGTTTTAACAATCGTGAATTTATGACGTATTTAAATAAAACTGCTTACTAAATCTCAATCTACTACTAGATCAAAATTCAAACCAATTTTCGTTGATAGTTTACACGGTAATACATTATACCCGTTAAAATTTTTGTCATTTTCTTACATTTTAGAAGTTACAGGGAGGACACATTTTACTACTTTGGAAGAGTCTCTCGCGCAAACGCAAAAAAAAAATAGAAACGTCAACATCATTTTTTATATCTATAGAAAACTACAAGTATGGTTTTGATGGAAAAACATTTTTTGAGTTTCAGTTCTAAGTATGGAACATCCCCAAAATGTATTGTTTTTTTTTTCTATTTATTGTATGAAAATCCTAATGCGGTTCACAGAATACATCTGCTTACCTAGATTCAATAGTATAGCTCTTATAGTTTCGGAGAAAAGTGGCTGTGTCATACGGACGGACAGACAGACAGACAGACATGAAGAATATATAAGGATCCCGTATTTTGCCATTTGGCTACGGAACTAAAAATGAGTCGTCGCTTAGATATATGATAAATAAATAGTCGCGAAATACGAGGCATGCCTTTGAGTTCTGTCGTTTCCATATTTCCCGGCAATTTTGAATTTGTAACTGTTCTATGTTCGAATGTGTTTAAATTTGGAATCTCAAAACAGTTGAAAGTATTTGGATTAATGCTATTGTTTAGTCATAGCGTCGATTGGAATCTGTCAGGTTACGTACGAAAATTAATCTTTCTAAAGAAAATGTGAACATAGAAGAGCCCTGACACGGCTTCAGTGTTTTGAAGAGCTTACATCTGTGTTCAGTAATGAAGCCCCATCTCTGCGGACTGTCGAACGCTGGTATTTAGAATTCCAGTGTGGACATACTAGTGTTAGTGACAAATCTAGCGAAGGACGCCCAAAATCCGCATTCACTGAAGATCATTACTGTGAGACAACTAATTGTCGAAGATCGTCATGTGACATACAGAGAGATAGAGGTTCTATTAGTCATCTCAGGGACAACTATTCAGAAGATCTTAAATGAAGCGTTTGGTGTGAGAAAGCTAGTTTGCTGTTGGATACCGCATGTGCTTTCTGACGATCACAAGGTGGCTTGCGTCAGATGGTGTAAGAAAACTCTGCAAAGGTTCAACCGAGGAGTGTCAAATCACGTCTACGACATCATCAATGGTGACGCATCTTGGATCTATGCCTATACTGATTCCAAACAACAATCTACAATCTAGGTTTTTCAAGGTGAGCCAAAGCCGACTAAAGTTATTCGTTCTCAAAGCACTTCAAAAAAGATGGTGGTGGCACGTTCGTTGAAAAACCCGGCCATGTTGCGACTATATGAATTGAAGATCATAGAACGGTTAACGCAAAGTATACCATTGTTTGTTGACCCCAAATCATTGCCGAACTTCGAAAATCTAACTCTAAGCGACGAATCATCCTGCGCCACGACAACGCAAGCTCATCAAACGATTCAGTATTTGAAGCGGGAAAAACTTGAAATTCTTGACCATCTCCCATACATTCCTGAACTAAGCTCTAACGATTTCGTTACATTTCCTGAAATTAAGACAAGACCACGAAGGTCAAATGTTCCAGTCCGGTGCAAAAACAGTAGACGCTTTCATCCCTTTTGAACACCCCTGCTTTAGAATGGAATGAATGTAATAATAACTGATTTGAGCGAATTGAAAAGTGTATTAAGAAGCTACGTGGCGAACACTTTGAAAAACAATAAAAAGTACAATAAGGTTTAATTTGGGTTTTTTTCTTCAAACTACAAAACTTAAAAAGGCATAGTTTTGTTTATATTTCAAAAACCGCCACAATTGATTTTCAAAAATAATTATAAGGAGATCATTCAAGGAAACCCTTCGAACAAAAAATATGCATGAGTAGAGCTTATAATAAGTGATAGGTATTAATTATTTTTTTGCTTTTGAGTGCCTTAGTACTACTTACATTTATTACGGTGTTGAAGTCGGTTTAAGTTTTGTATAAAATTATTTCTTTTTATTTTACCCTTTTTAGTACAAAATAAGTTTTCATTAATACGTTTTTTCAATTTCGTGTTGATAAGAGCGATTGCATTTTTTTGTAAAATCTACAAATTGTAACATCCGGACAAAATGTAAACAAACTTTAGTTTTTTGTTTATATTTCAAAAACCGCCACACCGATTTCAAAAATAATTAATTATATGAGACCATTCGGGAAGGAAACCCTTTAGAACAAAAAAAAAAATATCAAAATTTGTTTTACCGTATAAAAAAGAAAATGATGGTCGAATTGATAACCCACTCCTTTTGGAAGTCAGTTCAAAAACAAATTGCATATAGGGATTAGAGACACAAACGTGGCGATGGTAGATACAAGGAATTACACAGTCCAGTCCGTCAAACTAGCCTACATACATATATTTGTTAAGTAAATTACTGCTTATGGTAGATACAAGGAATTGAAAAATCACAGTCCGTCAAACTAGAGTTTGTAAGTACATACATATGTGTAAAGTAAATTACTGCTCATTACATTACATGTCTCAAAAAGTCATTCTCGTATTTGTAGTGGTGCCGTATAGCGGGCCACGTTATTTTCTAAAATTTCGTCAAGAGGAGAGATACAGGCTACACATAATTTCCTAATACTTTCTTCATAATTACTTAACATGTATTTGAAAGTTTTTTAAAGTTGAATTCTAAGTTTCCCTTCCTAAAATACTTATTAAGAAATTCAATGTTGAAGTTTAGGTATGTTGCACCTCTTGTGTCATTTTTTTTTAAAATATTGAACTAATCCTAAAACAGTTACGATTATAGGTACTCGTACCTACTAGAATTTTAAAGGAATCGAGCTACTGACGAAGTTACGTAATCAATAAAGGAATTCAAACTTCTAATAGTGTTGAAATAAACACGAGTAAAGATATGTAAACTCTGAAAAATGTCTAAATGTATGTTACTAGCTAGTACTATAAATAATACAAATAAAAATAACAAAGAAAGAATACTTTATCCAAAAGATTTTTGCCCACACAGGTATTTCCAAAATAGGGTAAAGTTAGTCGAAAATGTGCTCTTTTCGATGAAAATCAATGTAGATGAGTGAATCATCGGCGTCCCCATTGATCGATTGCCAAGTTAATTATGCGCTCAACTGAGCATTTGCCGTTATAGGCAGGGGCATGTCGTCTGCTGGATAACTGAGCTTGGCTGTCTTTCCATTAGATTAAACGTTGTGTGGTCTGCCTTCGGGTATTTATTTATGTATTTGATTAAAATTAAATGTTTTACAATGACATTACAGAAATTTAAGAAGTTGCTGGAACAGCTTTACATTGGACTACGTTTTTTTTATATATTTCTATATTAGAGATAAAGCCTTACCTGCCAATCATACAAAAACAAGAAACGAGATGTCGTCATTTCAACTTATTATGGTATATATGTATTTAAAAGTGTAGTAGATAGTTTAAAGAAATGCTCATAATATCACTTTTAAGCTGATGCCCAACAAAATGTATGGGGTTTACAAAAAAAAATCCACTATAATGAAATTGCAGTGAGAATGACAAGACCTCCGCAATAAGTAAATGAAAATTATAAATCCAAAATTATAAATGACAAATCCTAAATTATAAATCCAAATTATTCCTTTAAAAACCGTCCCAATTCACCAACACTATTAACCAATAAACTATAAACGCACCGCGACGTGTGACCGATGTGTGAATTCTCAGCTCATGGTTTGAATTGGTCCCATCCTGTGACTCGGTCAATTGACTATTGTCTGACCGATAGCTTTGTAGCTTTGAATTGCCTACTGTATCCAATGCAGCAAACAGACTTGTATTTGCAAATAATTATTTATTAGTTAGAATAATTTCCTTAAAGATAAAACGAGGATAGTATGGTCTCATTGTTGGTCTAGTTTTTTCTGGATCTCTGCCTTGATTATATTGATCTTCTGGCCTTATGTTCTGGAACTTGAATTTTATTTATTACTAGAGCTCAAACCACTAGGGAAAATCAACAACCTGCCTTTTTTATTGGAGATAAAACTGATGTCATTTGATTTTTTTTTTATTGTTAAGGGTTTTAAAAATAAAGTCGTCAGATTAATTAATTAATTTATAGAATGCAAATGTTTTAACTGTGTGTGGGTGTGTTATATGTAAGTATAATAAGTATGTTTTTAAAAGTAAATATGTATTATATCAGCTATCTGGCTTCCATAGTACAAGCTTTGCTTAGTTTGGTGTTATGTGAATTGTGTACCAATATTATTATTGTATTATACTATCTGAGCGGTTGGTGTTAGTGTTGGTGGACTTACTTTGGACTTTGACGAAAAACTTATAGATCAATCCTAACAAAGTTATTAGAGCTGCCGTTGATACGCAACGCTTATATAAAAGCAAGGCGTATTTACAATTGGCTGAAAGCAGGTTAACCCTTGTGCTGTCTTGTGGCGGCGGCGACAAGATCGACCGTTGGAATGGAGGGGGTGTTAAGCTTATCGAGCTATGGGATGCTCGGACTACGATAGCACTGGGTGGTAGGGTCGTGAGAATAGCAGTGGAAGATGAATTTCATGTACTGAGTGACCGAGCGTAACTCGAGATCATATGACAAATCAATGTTTTGTTCATACCAGTGGGCGCTGACTGCACTACAAATGAACTTGTTTTGAATGAAATAAAGCTTATTAAAGCCAAGTAGGGAAGCATGAACGAAACCCGTAGAGGTGTAAGCCACGACGGGGAGTTTTCTTCGTGCATACTTTCAGGTATGATCTATGCTTGTGCGTAGGTTTACCTAGTGAGCAGTTTAAGTAGATAAGGTCCTAAGCGTTAGGCGCTAGCCCAACATTTGGTAGAGTCTGTTTGAGAACAACTGTCATAGCCCCCTTTACCAAATAAAATGGAATTCGGTACTGTTTAGTTCTCAGTGTAGCAGAATACTAAGAAAACATTTATGAAGTTTATTCTGTAAAGGAATTTCATTTTGTATGAAAGCCACATCGGCTAAAATCTCGTGAAAGATAACTTTTGTCAAAACACGGTTCGGAACACGTGGTACGCGCGTTTCGTGAAATATTCCGCCGTGGAACGACACACCAAAGAAATACCTAAATAGCTAAACACATTTCTCGACAGTATCTCAAACAATATCGCACTTGAGTGACCTAATTTCGAAAGGTTGCATCTTGTCCTAATTCCAAAGTGGCCTAAAATACAATTCGGTGTATTCTAGCAACCTGAAGAAAATGTGGGACTAAAATGATTCTTGTATCCATGCTATTTATTAATAGCCGAGCTTTTATGTGGTTTTTACTATTAGTAACGTTATTTTAAAGATTGTGAATGAATTAGCGACTTAAGTAATATATGTCAGAAATATTAAAATTTTGCTATGATTGATAAAATAAAAGGACATAAGAAAACTCATGTGGTTAAAACCTTTGTAAGACAGGTATAAATTACCTGCATGTAAAGCAGTATAATAAACTATACAATGAGAGTCCAGCTGAATATATATCGATGCAAATTATACAAACTCTTATATTTTCATATCGACGCATCCCAAACATTAGTCATGCTCTACTTACGCGAGCCAAAAACTTTTTTTTTTAAGTAGTACATAAATATCAAACTACTTAAGAGAAAAAAAATGTTTATGTTCAGTTTTAGAATACACAGCACATACAGAGAAACATAAAATACACAGTTGTAGCATAATATTAATTTCGTGTAAGATTTACAAATGTTTAAAATAAATTTAATCTCTATATATAAAAATATTATGTTGGTTTGTGTACTTCAAAAACTCGAAAAGTTCTGCACCGATCGAGCTGAAATTTTACAGTGATATATAATCCGCATAAAGGATTGTTTTTATCTAATTTCTGCATCACAATGTGCTACAGCGAAGCGTGGCAGGGTGCGGCTACATTATAAAAATTTGGTGCTGAATTTTTATGTAGTAGGAACCTAGTTGTCAAGTTTCGTTTCATTGAACAATAAGTGTAGTACTTAGTTACCAAGTTTCGTTTAATTATTACAACAATAAAACATAAACGACCACAATAATCCGAATCAAAGCACACGTAAACTTAACTAGATTGTTAATTTAGTTAAAATACTTGAAAAGACTTGATGACCACTTCAGTTTTCTCTTACAAAAACGCAATATTTTTTTGTGGATTATATAAGTATCGGTGATTGAACATTAGCCAAAACTGTTAAAGGTCGCATCTGTGGGTGTGATCAAAGTTGCTATAGAGAGCATTATGTCAGATCCAGACAAGACAGTGTAAATAGCACATCTGAAAGGCATGGTGTAGGTGTTCAAGTGGTCGTAAATAATGATGCAATGTCTGCGGGGGAGTGATGTACCCCGCCAGACGACTGCTAATTACTTAAATAATTTAATGTTGATAAGCAAGTAAAGTAGAACTACATATACATATCATTAAGATACAGTCTGCTTAGAATCTTACACGCAAACTCACATTTGATGGTGAAATACCTGATTATGATTAACAATAGTAATCTATTGGAATAACAGTCTTCGTGTCTAAAATAACATGATTATCAGACGTGTGTTTCATTTTTTCCCCATGACCTATCAGTTGATTTTGTTACTATTTTCCCTATATGGTATATTATAATACTCGATGTCACGCAGAAGTCTCATACAAAACCGAAAAAGACTCCATTGGAAACGCACTTAATAACGTCTTAGATAGATAGAATAACACTGAAATCTTAGCAATATTATCAAGGCAAAAGTTTGTATGTTCATGCGTATGTTTGTTCGCACGTATCTCTGTAAAGACTAAACGTATGTAAAGAAATATGTAGTATTTACACAATCTGTATATCCATCACATATACAATCTGTAATACATTAACTACTACTGGTTGTTGAGCCGCGGGGTACACCGCAGGGATTAGCTAAAGTAAAAATGGATTATCATTTTATGAGTGCAACCCGCTTCTTTCGGAGGTGCGTGGTTCGGCAACCTCCTCGTCATCCATGTTCCCAACCTCTGGTGGGTTCAAATCGACCTATCGCTAATTCCGGCCGTGGCGGGGACATCTATGCGGGTCCTCGCTCTTCGAGCAGCGTATTTTAATGGTTGGTGAGTACTGGGATTGGAAATTATTGGAAACATTATTTGGTTGATCCTTATCAGGACGTGTAACAGTCTTAGGTCTTTCACGAATAACACTTAGGCATTAAGCGTCTACTTACCCAAACTAGGTCTGAAATCTGAAAAGGCCCCTTTTCAGATTTCAGACCTAGTTTGGGGCCGCACGCCAAACTTTTGCGCGCTCCAAGTCCGCGGTGATGTAGGCAAAACAGTATGCTGAGCAGCACAGGTGGGATCCCATGTAATGGAATTTAGGACAAGGCGAAATGACACTATGACAAATGAATTTGAGGGTTCGACGATCTCGAAACTAGAACTAACGCGTTTTCTTGGCCTACATTTAGATTATAAGTCAACTTGGAAACCTCACATCGACACAGTTTGTAAAAGAGTACATCAGTTCGCGTATGCTCTTTATCAACTTCGGAAAGTAGTCGACCAAACCGCACTACTAACCGCATACTATGGCCATGTAGCATCAATACTTCGATATGGTGTAATGTTTTGGGGTAATTCGACCGACTTAATGTGTAAGATCGATCTGTGGGCTAAAAAAGAAGGACTCGTGTAAACAACATTTTATTCGGTTAAAATAGTTAAAACTCCCGTGCATCTAAATAAGTGATACTTCACTACCATTTTTGTTAAACAGCATTCTGAGCTGTATGATATGTGTCCAGAGGGTACCAGACGTGAAGGGATGTTGCGTAGCTTAGTACCAAGTAGAACATCATTTTTAAATAAAAGTGTTTTCTGCGAGGCAGTTAATATTTATAACAAAATACCAAAATGTATACGTAGCAAACAAAATATTAACGCACGCTGACTTAAATTGAAGTGTATCGATTCCAATCTTATATTCGATTTGAGTTTTTTTTTTAATGAATGGCTCTTTGTGGATTAGCCTCACAATTCCGCCAAAGACACGTTAAATGATAGGCCGTCAAACAAAGTAGTAAGGTAGGGGATTTGAGAAAATTAATTGTAATTTGAATTTTTTGACATTTAATTTCTGTTATATCTGACATTAATAATGGTTTTGACAACTTTATAATCTGACAAAGAATCTGTAATTGGCTTATTTAAATTTTGTGCATATTTTGTGTATTGTGATCGTGAATTGAATTCTGTCTTTAATTAACAATTATTTTTTAATATCGACTATGCAATATTGTTATGTATGCAATGTGATTGATGTTTCTAGTTTGCTGTGAGATAATGTGAAAAGGTAACACTTATCTGAATACTTATTGTGCTACTTATTTATTGTATGTTTATCAAAACACAAAACAACACGAAATGTCTGTATACCAAACTGTGGTGGAAACTAGCGAACGTTTCTCTGGTCTCTGACACAACAACACAATTTGTAAAACCTAGTTTCACAGACGAATAAAGTATCATTGAAGATCCATGACTGATTTAAGCCGCGATGGGAACATCACGGCCGTGGAGGAGAGACCGCGGCGGAGGAGTGTCGGTATTACAGTGCGCTGTTCTCCCTGCCCACCATGGCATTGTGTGATAGTCAACGTGGTAAGGATGCAGGGAAAGAAGAGTGCTGGCATATCAGTGCAGCGCTCTTCCTGTCTTCTGCAACTGTATGGTGGTAGGCGTTGGAGCCGAACATCAAACTCGTCGCAGGGGACCAGGGGACGTGAGCGTATCTGGGATACGGTTACTAGTTGGTGTCCGAGTGGTCGCGACGTGCCTTGGGTTCAGGCTGTGCGTCGGTAACGGGGTGCTATCCTGGAGTTAAGCACGGAAAGGAGCAGATCCAGTAGCTTTGCGGAAGAATGAGAGAGCATTCCCGCGATCCTAGCGTATACGGCATAGGTGGGACTCCGTGGAGGTGTTAGTCAACAGGGGCCACCCTTCGTAATTTCGAATCCAAAATAGTTGACCAAGCCCTTAGTCGCAAGAGTATCCGTAAATGTATTGACTCCAGTTAAAAAACTTACTGGTTATAAAATGTACATAATTCACGCATAGATACGAGTATCAACCACTAACATCATCGTCATCATCATACAATATAACGTAAAAAGGTTATATCTGAGTGACGGATACGCGAAAAAAAGGATTTAAAATGTCTTTGGAAAATAGAAGAAATATCAAAAAGCTATTTTGACTGTGACACGCTGTTATCTAAGAAAAAAAGTGCAACGCGTTTGTTGGATAATATATGACTAATTGGCGTAGTTTCTAAAATGTAACGATGGAAAATTCGATATTTATCTCTACATAAAAATGTTATGTTGGTTTGTGTACGCTTCAAAAACTCAAAAAGTTTTGCACCGATCGAGCTGAAATTTTACAATGATATGTAATCCGCATCAAGGATTGTTTTATCTAATTTTTGCATCACAATGTGCCACAACGAAGCGTGGCAGGGTACACTCCGCGAGGTATAGGCTGAGCTTTGCATTAGTGTGAGTGATCACCAATCAGGCAGGAGCGCGGCGAGACAGAATGGCGCCGCGCCTAAGGCCGGTTGTCACACCTACACTATCCATGTACACTCACACAAATGCAAAGCTCAGCTTATGCCTCGCGGAGTGTACAGCTAGTTAGATATAAAAATTGTACTAGTCACAAAACGTGCCTACAAATATTATAAATGTCAAAGTTTGGATGTTTAAATGTTTGCTCAACCACATTGGAACGGCTAAACGAATCGACTGATTGAAATGTAGATTATTATGCAGATTTTAGTCCAGAATAGCATATACGATACTTTTTATTTCTGGAAAATAACAGGATTGGTAACTATGTAAGTAGGTAAAGCGCCGAGGTGCTGCTTTTAGATAGTATAACGATTTCAGAATTTGTTATGTATATAGGTACGCGTATTTATTTGGACTGGCCTCGTAGACCAGTCAGCTGTGGGTCTACTCACAGATTTCTACTTATGTCGTGGGTTCGATTTACTCCTCAGCGATTAATATGGGTGTTTGTTCTATATGTTGGTATTTTTATGTATCTTACTAGCTGTACCCTACAACGCTTCGCTGTGGCACATTGTGATTCAAAAATTAGATAAAAACAATCCTTGATGCGGATTATATATCATTGTAAAATTTCAGCTCGATCGGTGCAGAACTTTTTGAGTTTTTGAAGCGTACACAAACCAACATAACATTTTTATATATAGAGATGTACGTATGTATTATGTCGATAGAGCGAGTTATTTACGTATGGGTTGACGAAACACACCATACCACATAGGTTAGAGATATTTCTTCCCTACAAAATGATTACTTTAATCGTGTTCTATAGTAATTAAAACCCAACTATTTACGTACCAACAGCTTAAGAAATTATATAAAGCTTTAATTTGTAGCAAGTAAAACTCTATCTTAACTAGCTTAAAACAGACCGGGGTTTCAATAAGAAGGCTCTACTCCGAAGTGAGATGACATCCATGGGTGATTTCTCAATTAATCTCATCATTATGACATATTTCAATATTAGAGATACTTTTTTGAATATCTCAAGTTGATACTACAGTTTTAGCGTCTAATATTCAGTAATAGAGTATTGTACGCAATTTAGCGACAAATTGTCTAAAATAACTATTGGTCTGAGGGTTGAAACAAATGTCAATAATAATTTTAAAATGTTGCGTCAACAATACCTGAAATGAACGTAGAATATATTCAATCGACTTCCAAAAGGTAGGCTCAAACTAATGTTTTTATGTTAAATTTGTATTAACTCAAACTCTGTCATTTCTGAACTGCAAAATTGATGAATATAAAATTTCGTCAAAACTAGAGGTAAGTAGGTATCCGAGGTTCTTAGAGTCGGTTGTCAGAAGAAAATAAATATTGATTGTCCATGTTTTCATTACTTAACCAGTTTTAATCTCTAATATAACTACAAATTTACCCATCATGGATAATAAATTATTATTGGCGGACGACTGGATGACTAAAACTCTTATCTAACATCATGAAATATCAGTGATAAGACCCCATTACGGGCAGTACATTCATAAATAATAATGAAAATTGCAAAGCCCGATGACTTTGTAATTACTGCATCTAAGCGAAGCTTTTAAAATATCAGTCTATGGGTACGTCGAAAAGGGTTAAATCTAAATATTATAAAACCAGTCTTATGGAAAGTTTAAATGTAGAAAAAAGGTAGTCATATTATTTGTATTTCGATAATTCGGCATTTCTCCTCAAAATAATCCATTAAAATGCCTAAAAATTCAAAGCACGAGTTGTTACGACTATTGATTATACGATACTAGAATAGAATCACAAAATCGACATCATAACATTACAAAATAAGATCGTAGTTAACAGAGTATCGTTGTGACATGTACGTTGACAAAAGATCTAACTGAAAGCTATCTTCATGGAGCCAAAAAGCATTCACATCAATATTATGATCGTACATACCGACGTTATTTACATATCTCACGATCATATGTTATAAATTCCAAGTTATTGGCTTAAAGCAATAGAGACCACCTACGCGGAGTTTCTCGTGAAAATGGCACACCACGAAGCCTTAGAATCTAGCACTCACCGGACTCAGGGGCATGGGCGCGGCGCGGCGCTCTCCACACGCACTCCGTTAGCTAAATGATTCCTTGACTATTTTCAACGAAGGCTTTCGCCATTTTCTCGATGTAATCACCGAATATTCAACTAGATTTAGAAAACAGACTTCCGCCGCCGCCGTTGTTGCTAGGTGCAGATCAATCGACAACCCTCGTAGGTTACATGAATGAAACCTACACATTTCGGTGCGTCACTGCTAACATTTCGTCTCGAATCGAAAATACTTTCAACAGGATGCGAATAGGAGAACCGACCGAATTACAACTGTTCGGTAAAGCGTTTAGAAAACGTTCGATTAATCTTCTATTTTAGTTTAGCGATAGGTTTGGCACGTAAGAGGGGTGGAGGGTTAGTGTAGAATATGACGTGTCAGTGTGGTGTGTGGAGAGTGTCGGCGGCTGCGGAAGGTCGGGGAAGCCGGCTAGGGCCCGGCCGGGCTCCGCTGACGTCAGCGACGGCTCGGCGCCGAGCGGCGGGCTCACCGCCGGCCTGCCAATTATTATTTTATGTACGCGAACGGCGCGAAACAAAAGGCGGCGACGGCGACGACGGGGCGGGCGGGCGGAGAGCGCCCACCGCAGGAACGACGCCGCGCGCCATCTAGCGGGCGCGCGGCGACCACTCGCGCCTACTCTCTCCGTCTGCAGACGATCGAACCGGGACGAGAGCGCTACGCTGACCGACCCTCGCTGGACTAGCGGACGAGGGAAACACTGTCACTGAACGGGACGCGAGGCCGGCTCGGCAGCGAGCCGGCCCGCACCCGGGCACCGTCGGGCGCCGTGCGGTGGTGGCGGAGCGTACCGTCGTCAGAGCGTGGCTGCGTGTGATGGTGGCGGTCGGAAGGGCCATGCTGTCAGGCGGCGCGGGAGAGGCGCGGGCCGGGCATGGCGGGCTGCTGCTCGACACTGCGGTGCGGGCGTCCGCGGCGCGCGCTGCACGCCACTGAGCCGCGCACCGCCCGCGCCCGCGCCCGCGGCCGGCCAGTGCGCGCGCACGCCCCGCACCGCCGCTCCCGCCGCCCGCGCCCGCTCCGCACGCGCGCGCCTGCCGGCGGCGCCCTGCACCGCGGCCGCGTGCACCGCCGGCCTCGGTGCTTCACCTCCGACACCACGCAACGCAACACATCGCACACGATACCCTCATCGATCACACCAACAACACACATCTACCCTTACATTAAGAATGACTGATTTTTCCTGTAACAACAACAATAAACAATTCGAAATGTACCTCAAAATAGCAAAATACTTTCGCAATTATTCGAAAAGAAGAGTTCAACAACGCGAAACACTAATCAGTCTCAATGTATGAACCACCAACATTCCTACTATTAACACCTCTTTCCTACTAAGCATTAAAGCGGATAACAATGTTACGATATCTTTCGATACTATTACGTGATTGATTCGTTTTTAAATGAAATGAAATTAAAATAATGCTGTACCTATATCATTTCGCTGCCACTATAAAAGGTAGAATTGAATTACTTTTAAATACCTGTATTATCGAATATTTTGTGATTACCATAATTATATGTGAATACAAAAGCTACATCTTAAACCGGTAAAAAACTTACTTCTGTAATTGCATTAAAAAGTTCCAAGTTATTTTGAATGTTGCATAAAACTACAGTAGGGGGTTGCAGGTGTAAAGGGGACTTTAGAAAGCTCTACTGCAATAGCCGCACAGCCAGATAGAGCCGTGATGTCGTCAGCGTTTTACGACTCTCGCTGTCAACGGGTTAGGTGTGAACTCCACTTTACTTTACCACTGGTCCATAAAAATAAACACGTTCACTAGACCATATAGAAATCCACACCTGGTTTGAGTTGCAAGCCGCTGAATTACAAAACCTGGCTTAAGCTTACATTTGTATGTTTGAATCAGTTTGATGTCACAAAAAATCTAACATTTTACACTAAATCGATTATGCTCTAGTATTTGTCAGCTTTTTGACTACATGACTACACAAGTGTGATTTCATTTCGCATTACATAGGTAGTTTTTCGCTTTACACACGATACCTCTACCTCTATATAATTATGTATTACTAAGGCTACGGTTTCTGTATATCTTATGGGTAAATGTACTTTTATAACTTTCAACCGTATTAGTTACCTGTGAGAATTTTCACAAATACGTGTTTTGACAGTGGGCTGATTAAAAATCATAAAAAATGTGTATTGACAAAACAGAAATACAGAAATATTACAGTAGAACACTTATGAACTATCACCACAAATGGCGGCCTTATTGCTTAGAGCAATCTCTTCCAGGCGGTTGCCTTAAAGCTTAAAGGAAATTCGCCTACAAACATGGTTAGGCGAAGCGAGGTGACACTTTTCCTAATACTCCTCGTAATTTCTCGTAGGTAATAATTCGTACGAGATTAAAACAGTGGTTAAAAGTTGCTTTGATGTACGTAAAGCGACAAATACATAACAAGTGAATGTTGAGCGCACG
Source organism: Ectropis grisescens (assembly GCA_017562165.1). NCBI lineage: Eukaryota > Metazoa > Arthropoda > Insecta > Lepidoptera > Geometridae > Ectropis > Ectropis grisescens. Next base: position 8,486,493 of record CM029781.1, on the reverse strand, counting down.
GAATCAACTTAGTCTAATTAGTGAAATATTATAGGTCGAAATTTGAACTATTGAATGATAAATAATAGATTGTTATAAGTAGTGTATGTATTCATTATTATTTGTATCATTTGCATTTTGTTACAACAATAGTACATTGTTCACCGAGAGGAGAAAGTGACCGATTACCGTCGAGGGTGTCGTTTGAAGCCCGAGCCGTAGGCGAGAGAGCTTTAAAAACACCCGACATCGGGAATCGCACTTTCTCTCGAGTGATACATAGTGCTTTATACTACACCTACGAGGAAAATAAAAATATTTTTTAATTGATTTCTGTGGTAAAAGGTTATCAATCAGTATTTTTGCTGTTTCCTTCAACTGCGGCGAAGTTGAAAAATCTTCATCATCACTATCACTACTTATCATTTTGATAGTTTTATTTTACTTTTCTACGAAAACTGAATCCTCAAACAACACACAAATTAAAAATTTTCACATGTTCTTTTTTCAAATTGTTTGACACCATCCAACACACAGCTAGTGGCCAGTGTCATTTTGCGAACTTGTAGATAAAAACTCACTGTAAAAACTTTTTGGCTTTTGATATTTAGGTTACCAGCGCATAGTCTTACCCAAAATTAAAAAAGAAAAACCACGTAAGAAATGGATTTTCATACACTTTTCTCTCCCGCTCAGATGCGTTTTCTCGCCGCATATAATTTGTTCGATATGGAATGACGTACTTTCTACCGTAAATTTGATAAAGTATCAAGGTACTTTCCGAGCAGGTGTAGTATAAAAACTTTTTACAGCTGCATCTAAACGACAATTCAAAAAAGACAAGTTTTTTTTTTAATTTGGCGTTGTTTTTTGGTGTTATTTAATTATGTACACAGATTCTTTACGTATAATTTTATTGTAAGTGACGATACTAAGTTTTGTTTTAAAAATAATTGTTCTAACAAATAAACTGAATTTGATTGTGTTTGTTTCTCTAAAATTCTCGGTGTCAGACTGACTTGCACCTTATAGGCTTATTATTGAAACTTTAACTTCAGTATTTCGTAGTAACTTAATATGCATACGGTTACAATATAAATGCAAATGATAATATGTATAATAAGTATGTATTTAAAACTATATAAGTATTATATCAGCTATCTGGCTGCCATCACACAAGCTTTGCTTAGTTTGGGGTCAGATAGTGTTGTGTGTGAATTGCCCACCACCAATATTATAAATATTAAAGGTGAAGGAAAACATCGTGAAGAAATCAACATTTTCGAGGACATATATATCATCGACGAGCCCTTACTTAGCCAGTAGTAGTGGATATATGAATTACTCTCTTCTTATGTGTGAATGCTTCGGCCAGTTGTGAGAATACGAGTAGACTATTCAGTAGACTGTCAATACGTCATAACCCTCGCTAAATAAGGTTAAATATAGTTGCATCCTATTTTTATAGCCTTTGAAATCATTGTTCAAACTAGAATAGCTGTTTTTAAATGTCACGGACGTAGTTAAAATTAAACTATAGGTAATACTAAACGTCTGCAGGCGAATGTGAACTTTTTGATTGCTAGAGTTAGCTATAAATGTTGCGATAATATGAGTAATGCATACAAGAGAGGGATATTGGCTAATATTTCATCTGTGATACTTAACCTAATGCAAAAACTTATTAATGGTAATGTTGTAGTGGTAGCACTCTTTGCCGAGTCCGCCTGGGGAAGTACCACACTTTTGTCAGTTATTCTACCACCAAGCAGTAATGTGCAAACGTTATTGTGTCCTGATTTGAAAGGCAATGTTTCCAGTGAAATCACAGGGCATGGAAATAGTTAAAACATATTATTTATCTGGGTGACGAGCATAATACACTGCTAGGTAATGATTTGGACTCTTCATGTTTCAATAGCTGCGAATCACTATGCTGTCATTGGCAGGTATGTTGCTTACCATCAGGCACATATTTTGCTCCTCCTCATCACTTTATACAATAAAAATATTTTATCATTTTTATTTCGTTATTGGTCAAATTGATTCATTGGAATCACATCACGAACACAAAAATGTAAATGTCAACCAAATAGTTAGTCTTTTTAGGTATTCAGTATGTAGAATTTGTTCACGAACAACACACGACTTTATGTGAATGCAGGTAAAACTGTTATTTCACCAGCACAGAATACACTACCGCTGCAGTTTTAGTCGATGACTAGATGACCCTTATTTTTTACACTGACACAACGTATGCGATAGTTAGTACTATTAAAGTTTCGTGAATTGTATTAATCTTGCAAGTATTTTAAAACAAAAGCAATAAATATTGGCGGGCATTACAAACAAAAGCAATGCAATTCTAATCTTATTTTTTAACGGACAGAGATTTTAATAACAAAACAAATATAATATCTTGTACCGTAAACAGCAGCTTTATCGCTTATTATATGGTATCTGGAATAAAGGCTATATTTTCTAAAAAAAAAAATGCGGTCGAATTGAGAAACCTGCTTTTTTGAAGTTGGTGAAAAATGATACTATTTCAAATATCGGTTCTTTACGAAAAAGCATTACTAATGTTCTGTAAGTTCCTTAATGAAACTGAACCAGAATAAAAAAATCGATATTGACATAGATAATACAATACAATTTCACACAATAGCCATAGATTTACCGTAACAGCACTGCCTTACGTGCTCGTGTTATGTTAGTAAAGAAGTCATGCCCAGAACTCTGCCTTATTGCGATGCACTAGAGTTAGACGCTCATGACGGGATCGACTCCTCAACATTTACGACTCTCCCAGCGTGTGTCGACTCTACATAAACACATTCGATCTCGATGAAATGTGTGTTCTTCTTTTATATAACTGGTTGTAGCTGGCGGTTTTATGCTTGGACTTTTTTCCGTAAGCCAATGTAAGTAATCTTACAACCCTAATTTTATGTATTATAGTATATAACTTTTCTGACAGATTTAAATTTTCAGTGTGTACACCACTTTTAAGTGTGTAAATGTATAGCCTTATACCCCTAAGTTTTAAAATCGCTGGAACAATTGCTCTACAAGCTGAAACAGTAGGTAATAGTGTTAGGTATTTCTTTGCGGTAGATTAATTTGCTAAATTTTGGTACTTCCCTAGAAGGATCTACAATGAACCTTACTTACCACTACACTATTCTTATATTGTGATGACTTTGCATTGGGACTTAATTTATTCTCACGGCGGCTAGAAAGAACACTGGTGAAAATATTATGGCTACATTTTGAGTATTTTCATTCTTTAGCCACCAGAAATATCCTCTCACGTATATTATAAGATACATATGTACATATTTACATAGATTTTTATCGCCATTTCATTTAAAATACGCGTCTCGAGCACAATGCATCTGAATATCTGGGTCGCTCCCGGCTAGTTATTTACTGGGAGCATAATACTCGTAAATTGTTCGTCTGACTCGGCACCGCTTCAGAATGCACTCGCCAATTCAATTCCAGATATTCTCTAAATATTTAGCTAGCATTGATACAGTGTAGGCAAGCAACCCGAATAGTCTTGCGAAAGCCATAATTATATATAGTAAAATGCCGAGCGAGCTACTCTTTGTGAAGTTTTCTTAATACGAAGTTAGGTTCCATTCTATGTCAACCTCAAATTATTGAGTTTTAGTTGAAATATTCGTAAATTATCATGAAGGCAACATATAATTATGTACGAGTAGTATTTAAAAGCAGTATATTGTGTGTTTTGGCCTGGTGAAAAATCAATGGTTTTGAATAAAACGTTTTAAAATCAATGGTGTGTCCAGAATTCACATCCTGTTTTGTTGTGTTCTTTTAAACTATTAATCTATCATTACGTAATAGAAGCAAAATTTAACATTTTCGAGGAAAATTTAGACCTAAATGCTAATTCCTGAGTAGCAGTCAATCACAAGCAGTCCAAGTCGCGCAAACATCTGTTCACGACTCTGACGCATGTGACAGCCATTCCTCTTCTCGACCATATTTCAGGGAAAAGGACGAGTTGCCACACAATGTCATCACAAGAAGCCATATATATACCATGAATAGTTGTGGTAAATACTTTATTAATACCTTTATTAATGGTTTTTACGTGCATTATTAAGAGCCTGTTTTTGTTGTTTTTTTTAAACTATTAATCTATTTTTAGGTTAAAACTTAGGTCTGTGTGTCCGAATTCACATCATTACGTAATATTAGCAACATTTAACATTTTCGTTTGTGGTAAATACTTTATTAATACCTACATATTTAAAAGACTCATACTTAATTAAACACTGTTTACAGTTATTTTAATTCTCTGTTACTTATTGCCACTATCAACGCCCCATTTCTGACTGTGATAGCTATTTGTAGGTTGTAATCGCAAATCTTTTTGAAAGATGTAACTACCGCACGCCGCGCTGGCCGTTCAAATCTACTAATGGCGCTTCTCTTGTCGCCAGCGTACCAAAAGCTCTCGAAAAAGTGGCGCGAAAGTGCAACAAACGGAGTGGAACGCTTTCGTGCATCTTCCTCTAACCTTTCATTTTGTTGAGAACCATGGTTTCATTGACTAAAACCAATCTCTGAGCTTCGTGATTCTGAGGTCTCCACTAACCCCTTTTGCTAAGTGTGTCTTCTATACTGTTGTGTGTGGACCAAGAAACGGGTGTTTGAGACGGAGCTGGGTAAATTCGTTTTAGTGTAACTATTCCACTCAAAAAATCGTTTTGGAATTTGAGGAACATGTACAAGAATATTTTTACTTTAGAGCGTAAGCATTTGTCAATGCAAAGTAGCGTGTTGATATTTCCGTTAGGGAAACATTTTTTAGCACCTGACAGATTAAAAGCTATTTAGTTTGATCCTAAAATAGGTCATGAGTCACTCATCTATAATTTAAAACTTCGTATCTGTATGTTGCAGCTGGCAGCTGCAGTAATTTGCACTTTTAATTTTTCAAGATTCTCCCTAAATTTTGATATCTTTCGTTAACTGGGTCTAGTTTCTAAAACAATTATCTTATTCTCAAGTTTTAACTGAAATGTATCGGATCACACGACAGCTTGGAGTTTTAAGGTTGGACCGTAGAGTTCATCCACAGTACATATGTTATCTGTAAAATTGTCGCAATAAATATATTTTATATCTGATTTAACGTGATCTTATTTTCGGCTGCGTAATCTGGGCTTCTGCAACTCCATAAAGGGTTCATTAAAAGGTTGTTGACCAGAAAACACCTTATTTAATTGCTGCTTTCAAAGTTATATGGACCAATTTTTGATTCACTCCAAGTCTGTAGTCCTACTTTGGTAGAGATCTGCACAGTCAAGGACACCTGCTTTAGGCTATTCTTATAGACCTCGTCCGAAAGCCAACAGCCGTATATGGCACAATACATTATCATAGTTTCACAGTATCTACCATACCCCACCTTGCCGGTAACAAATCCACCAACTTAGCCAGGAACAGTAGAACTACCGAGAGCTAGGGACATTTTTGAGTTGTGCTGTTCATTTGGCAGGTTTTGCTCATAATTACCTCACTGGACATGTGTATTAGTCCAAGATCCCAGAGCCGCCAGACGTCACGTATTTTCTGATGAACGAAATGTGGATATGGGGTCCAGAAGATACATTACTTACTTCACGTATTTTCTAATTTCTGATTTTTACGTATGTTATAGGCAATATCTTTAAAAATCAGGCCCCAATACTCCCAGACACTTTCCGGCGGCCGTTTTGATTAACAGACGCTTTAAAACTCCCTTAACTTCACTTTAATTGTCATACTCCATTTGTTTAACAGACAACTAAAAGCCTTTACCGAAAAGAACCGATCCGATCTAAGGGGCCAGTCATCCCCTAAACTCATAATCTCGTACATAAATGTTTTTATGTACCTTCTGGACCCCATATCTCAAAATTGGCCGTCTAAGTAAGTTAGCGGGTAAGCATGTGTTCTTAGTACGTACTAACTCTACTCAATGGTACACATTTCGTTCATCAGAAAATACGTGACGTCTGGCGACCCTGAGATCTTACTCTATATAGTGTGTAATTTTTTTTTGTTAATTTACAGTTTAAAATTATAATTAAATATAATATTCATATTTATATGTGTGTTGTATACATATGTTTTGAATTAACCGAATAGAATTATGATTATATTAAAAAAAACTATTAGCAGTATGCATTCTCCCTATGTTATAACTTGACACACGTCTTGGCGTGACTGTAAGTGTGCAAGTAGTTGATAAATAAATAAATAGATTCCAACCCCATTTAAATTATAAGCGTTCGAAATTACTTACTTATTTTATTATTTAGCAAAACCATTTTGCAAAAATAAGTAAGCAATTTCGATACTATTTACAATATTTAGTATTTATTATAAAGCAGCATGTCGAGTGTGTTTTTGCAAAATTTTGTATTATAAAACAGCTATGTGATTGGCATAGTACAGGCAGTTCAGGGCTCTCTTTAGTTTTAGGACTAGACGGATTTATAGACACAGTGCAAAACATTTGAATTCATCATACAGATATTTGCACTGGGTGGGAATCGAACCCACGACCCTTGGCTTCGCAGGCAGAGTTACTATCCACTAAGCCACGAGGCCAGTCAAGTAGTTGAGCATAAACAGTTTTGATCACTGCCTAACACTGCGTTGCACTCATAGCACAGGGGTTTGTGATGGCTTATCCCTACCCCATAAATTTATCAAAAAAAATATCTTTTGAATCGGAACATTGTAACGTTTTGCGTATATCTGCTTATTGGGACAGGTTTAACTGCATATATGTATAAACACCATTAATATACATTCCAAATTAATTACTATTCCATCTGTCAAGTTGGCACTAATTACACATAAATACCAACTTTCGTGAATATCGGTTGTGAAGGGTGAACCCTTGGAACAAACATCATTTCTCTATTTATATTTTATCACCATTCATCTAAATATTTATATATTAAGATAATATACAAGCAACACATATATACCTATTAGCTAGTAATTAAAATATAAATACATTAATAATTAATTCTGGAAAAAATAGTTCTGGAGGAATTTCCAATCCCCAAATACTTACAAATATTGTTTGCTATAGTACTAACATGTACGAATAGACAATTTAAAATCATTACCTACCTCTTGATAAATCTAATATTGTCATATTATAGTTAAAAGATAATAAAAATATATATATATATATATATACATAGATATTTAAAAACATTTATATATGATTAAATAATCCCGCAATCGTCAACTCCGCGACCAAATGTTCCCATCAGGCTTGCCGCATTTCCGCGCTGTATAGCCAGAGAAACGTTTTAGCACAAGTATTGCCCTGATCGAGGGTCTCGGCCACTCTCCCGCAGGCGTCGGCTCAACTCTGCGACAAAGATTTTGGCCTCCGTGCCCCACGGACCTGCTGTCTCAACCGCAAAAGGGACGAAATCATACGTTGATTCCAGAGAGGCGTACTATATATTATACTATATTTCACTATATATTATAATAGTATATGTTATACTATATATTATATTATATATTATATTTCATTAGAAAAGGGATGTTGCATATTTTACTTAATTTGTTCGTCATAGTTTTTATACAAAATATTAACAAATTAAATTCAATGTTTATGCAACACTATTTAAAATCTGGGGAAAATCCTCAATGCAAGTTGTTCCCCGCCTACTTTTTACAATTTCTGGATTAAGTCAATTTTTTCATGATACTTGAAAACGTACGACCGCAACGTAGTAAACGCGTCCGGCTTACTCGTACTTATAACTCTGTGTTACTTAATTTATAACACGTTATTTATTGAAGTTATTCAACCTACTGTGTTTCAACTTGGCTCTCTGTACCACAACCGCTTTACAATGGTTCATAACATGCGCTTATGTGTAAAAAACGATAATTGTAATGACAAAGATCACGGACCCCGGAGTCTGTGGAGTGGCTAATTTAAATAAATAAAAAAAAAACAATTCACGTTCAAAACAGAAAAAATCTGCCGAGGTTTATGGTTCCCAAAGGGTTAGAGAATATGGGTATTTTAAAATCTTTGTATTAATTAATGAGTAGTTAACAGGTTACTTCTATGTAAGCGTGTTACATCCTAGATCGTGGTATTGCATTTCATGGGGAAAAGCACAGTAAAACGTAATGTTAATGAAGTGAAAATTTGTGTGGCGCGACACATTTGTCGCGCCACATAAAGTTTTTAAGTGGGCTGTGAATTGAGCTCAAACGTCAAGTTTCAAGTCTTTGGGTGAATTCGGGACCATGACCATTCATGGACCAAAGGTTTTTGCTCCATTAAAAATTATGTATGTATATCATACAAATGTGGCCTGAACATAGCCAGTTAAATTAATAGTGCGTATGAAAACAAACAAAAAAATGCAAAACACCAACAGTATTGGTACATTATAGGTTGTAACTTGCAGAATGGGTGCAGTGTTTGCATTTGAGAGTAAACTACGGTCTAGCGAAACGAAGGCTTGTGTACACTGTGTACATACATTATTGCTTGTGCAGTGCCCATTTCGTGGTGCAAAACAAGGCAATATTTTTTAATAATAGATCCTTTGTGTTGACCATCCCTATCCCTAAAAACAACGCAAAAGCACTAAAATTGTTGGAATTTAAATTATTTGGAAAAAAATAAAAGTGGTCAAGTGGGAGTCGGACTCGCCCATGAAGGCTTCCGTAGCAGCAAGTAACATAATATAAAAGTTCTTGTAGTTCGTTGTTACTTTAATCAGAGTGTTTTAACAATAGTCAATTAGTGACGTATTAAAATAAAACTACTTACTAGATCTCATTCAAACCAATTTTCGTTGATAGTTTACATATGATAGTAATGTACATCATACACTTTTTTTATTTTTGTCATTCTCTTATTTTAGAAGTTACAGGGGGGGGGGGACACACTTTTTACCACATTAGAAGAGTCCCTCGCGCAAACTATTCAGTTTAGAAACAAGAACAAAATTAAAAATTTTGATTAACCCCCGACTACCTTAGATTTGTTATCTGTACAACATTCTACTTAGATTAATTTCTGGCTTCTATTTGGTTGTGATATATATTTGTGTGAGATAAATGTTTGGTGAGCACAATTTCGCCAACATCTTGTGTTTCATCAGGATATTGTCAAGTCAAGTCACTCCTACTACTAGTCAAGCCCTTTCATTTGATACCCATATTAAGGGAATTGTGAAAAAGGAAATGTAATTCGCCATTTTGTGGTAGCGGCCATCTTGGATTTGAAATTTGTCATAGTGTAAAGTATTCTACTAATCAAGCCCTTTCATTTGATACCCATATTGAGGTAGTAGTGAAAAATATTATATAATTCGCCATTTTGTGGTGGCGGCCATCTTGGATTTGAAATTTGTTATAGCGTTTAGTACTCTACTAGTCAAGCCCTTTCATTTGATACCCATATTGAGGTAGGTTGTGAAGAAATATTTTGTCCGCCATTTTGTGGAGGCGGCCATTTTGAATCGATATTAACCAAACATAGCTAAGAACACCCGCACGGATATTAACTTTCAAATAAAAAAAACCGCATCGAAAGCGGCCCATCCGTTTGAGCTCTACGGTGCCACAGACAGACACACACACAGACAGACAGACAGACAGACACAGACAGACAGACAGACATCGACGTCAAACTTATAACACCCCTTTTTTGTCGGGGGTTAAAAAAATATGTTACAAACCTCAATATCATTTTTGATGACCTATCTATAGATAACCCACACGTAAGGTTTTGATCAAAAACGCTTTTTTTTATTTTCTGTTCTAAGTATGGGACACCCCTAAACATTTTTGTTTTTTCTATTTTTTGTATCAAAACCTTAATGCGGTTCACCTATTATATCTACTTACAAAGTTTCAAGTTTCGGAAAAAAGTGGCTGTGATATACGGACGGACAGACAGACAGACATGACGAATCTGTAAGGTCCCGTATTTTGCCATTTGGCTACGGAACCCTAAAAAGATGAAAATGCAGCTACTTATGCTGCAAAGCAACACACGAATTTTATAAAAAGTTAAAAAATAAAATGGAAAATAATTAAAATATATATAAATTGTTAATACTTACAAATTTTTAAATAATTTATTTTTGTTATGGTACGTTACATTTACATGGAACCATTTGGCAAGTTTTTTTTGTTAATTCGGGAAGTATTATACACTTTTGAACAATTAAAAGATCAAATTCGATTTGGGCTTCTTTTTTTTGGGTAGGTTAAGAAGAGTAAACCCTAAAGTTTATCGTATCATTAAAATACATTTTGACTTTCATAGATATACCTACTTGAAAAAGTGCTTTTTAGGTTATAAATTCTTTTGTAGGTTTTTCATTTTTGACATCTTATTTCCACCAAAAGCCGAATCGGTGAATAAATGCAACTTCTAGCAGTAAAAACATAGTGATGCTAAAAACTAAGAATAGAGGCTAGATAAAGGTCTTAAGTAAGCGTTATTAATTCATAAAAAATGAGTGCTCCTGAATATTATCTGAGAGCCGTGTCCACGCTATCACATAATACCTCCCTAGGGACCACAACTAGACCAATAGCACGCTATAGCGCATTGACAAGCATGAAATTATGTTAATTGGACGATGTAATACTATAACAAAATTATATTAGCGTGTTAAGTCGTAAATCATTGTTAATAGTAGGCATGTATATTGTCGTCGTATATCTACTACGTTACAGTAATGGGAATTGCAAACAAAGTTTACTACGACACATCATTTTCACCTTTTAGAAACAAATAAAGCATGAATTCTAGAAAAAAACCTGTCATGGGGATTGTCGATAGAAGTGCAACATTTATCAAATTTTTGATTTTTAGTAGAGCAAATCATGACAGGGCTCTTAAAACTAGCAAGTTGAAGTGGCAATGGGCAGGCCATATAGCTCGCAGAACCGATAACCGCTGGGAAGTAAAGGTTCTCGAATGGCGACCACGAACCGGCAGACGCAGTGTAGGACGGCCCCAGACACGATGGACCGATGGTATTGTCTCGGTCGCGGAAAGTCGGTGGATGGAGGCAGAACAAGATCGGTCATTGTGGAAATCATTGGGGGAGGCCATGTCCAGCAGTGGACGTCTGCAGGCTGCAGATGATGAGATGAGTAGAGCAAAACGGTTTCAAACGTTTTGTAGTGGCGTGATTTAGATCTGTCCAATAACAAATGAACATAACGCCATCACAATAGTTATTTGTTGTACAAAGTTGCTTTTTAACCGGGTGCTCGATTTTGATGACCGAACAAGCGAAGGAGTCTAAATTTAATCTTGATTTATATCTATACTAATATTTTAATATATATACTAATATTTTAAAGCTGAAGAGTTTGTTTGTTTGTTTGAACGATCTCGAGAAAAATAATCTTTCAGTTAATATTTATTTTTAAGTTTCAGTCAATTCTGTGGGCGTCAAATAAACTTCTTTGTCGCTAGAATCACATATTTCGGTCTTACACTTATCAATTTTCCTGTTTTTAATCCAAGGTTTTAAACATTGAGTTCATACTAGTTACGCAAGTAGTTGAAATTTTCTGTTAGTAACTATTTTAGTCGTCAATAGTATTGAATTATTTAACTCGGCATACTTCAGTACGTTTTCAATTGATTCGATTCATTCATAGCATTTTTCAATGTTCTACTATTTGAGATAACATTTCTTACCTCTATTCTCCACAAGTGAAATGAAAATTGCGCGCAAAGGATTTAAAAAAAAAGTACACCATGGAGGTTTCGAGTCTGAGTTATTAACAAATAAAAAAAATGAAGAATTCGGCACCAAAAAGGTAGAAATAAATAGGTTTAATACGGTTTTGAATTCAAAACTTATATAGTACACACGATGTTCTAAGTTCAAATTTACTTTACTCTCTAGAGGGTGAAAACGACTTTTGCGCCAAGATGTCGAGGAGAAAAGTGATATTTCAGAGGCAGTGTTATGAAAAAAAAATGTTGGCGTTATTTGATAGCTATCACTATAGGTCTCCTTTCCATACACATACTAGATACCGTATTTCTTAATTGTAAATTTGTAAGGGAGCCAATATACCTGCAGGGCACACTACCACCTTCTCTTCTATTTTTTATTATTATTAAGAGCCCATTATGTCCCAGTGTTGAGCAAAGGCCTCCCTACCCTCCTTCCATTTTTGTCTGTCTTGACTCAAAGTAGTCAAGTCTTTAAGGTGTTTGTCGAGGTCGTCCCGCCATCGCCTATTGGGTCTCCCACGTCGTCATTTCCCATTTGGCTGCCACTGGGTGGTGATCTTAGCCCAGCGATCGTCTGACATTCGATAGAAGAGATTCTCTTCTATTAAACATTAATAATGTTGTACAGCACATCATAGCTACAGATACAAGAGAAATATATAAAAAGCGCTGCTCCACGTACTTAATATCAGCAAAGCAAATTCACTAAAATGCTTAACGAGAAATCTTGATGGGTGGAAACCCATCTAAAAAGCGTAAAACGAGGGCAGCCCGCTCCGCTGCTCCACGCCACTGTTGCGCTACGCCACTACATTAGAATATCAGCGAAGCGAACCAACGTATAATATTTTTTCACTACTAATGTTGTTACAAACCATTTTTATAACCATAAATTTTTGTTTCATATACTATTCATTTTTGTTTCATATACTTTCATTTTACAAATTAACATTTACCAAAAAATCTTCCGTTGTGAAATTAAGTACAAAATCATAAAAGTACCCATTAAATTGTCCATAGGAGTTAACCGTTCTGATTAGGTCCTGTCACAGAGTTTTGACCTAACCTGTCCGATTAGGATCTATTACTAAGATTTGACTCCGGGTGGGCTCCCGCCAGTTTCTGCGGTCAGCCCTGAGTGTCGCTTCTCCATACTCGGCCTGCGCTCCACTACGGAGGTCGCCGGCTCGCTTCGCTCGCCACCTCCCCTTCGCTACTCTTGACCTCGCATGGCTCGCTCCACTCAGGACCTCCCTTGAGCTTCTGGCTCCCGCACTTTTATATACACTCTAGGGATAGTAGCGACAAGACTAGGTGAAGTCAGGGTGCTCTGAGTCGGATCTGGGTCCTAAGTTACCTAACCGGTCCGATGAATTAAACAACTTTTTATGTATTTTATTTTCAGAAAAATCCAGAGCAGTGGCATGGCCAAAAAATTTGCCAATGATGTAGAATTTAATTTTAATTTTTGTTAAATGAAATGTTTTTATGTTTAAGTTGTTAAGTAATTAAAATATAATTTGAAATGTTTGTCAAACAACACTCTGTAAAATAAAAATGTGTCAAGTGTTGGTTTTGTTTTTAAACATTTATTAGTTAACTAAAATATTAAACGAATCAATTGTCAAATAATACGTTATGTAATGAAAGTTTGTCAAATAAATATTTTGAGATGTAACCAATTTGTGAAATGTTTTTTTGTGTAATAATCATTTGACGATCCGTGAGTTTGTCGAACGTTGGTTATCAGGTGTAGATTTGTGAAAAAAAGTTTTCAAAAGAACGGATACCATGTTTCAAATATGTTCCATGTGTTCAATGTGCCGAAAAGAAAATTTTCGAGGATATATGTCATTCGTAAACATGGCTTGAGTGGCAGAATTTCGTGGAAGAAGTCCCAACAATAGAAAGATAATAAGCAGTCCTCTGCTTATGCAGATTTGAAAATTTGAAAATGAAAATGAAAAATTTATTTCACATTTTACAATACATCAAATAGGCATTACAGTACATTTGGGAGCCCTTTTAAGCAAACATATGCCTGTATCAAGAGTCCCGCTCTTCGAAATCTTAGTAGAAACATTGTAAAAAGAAACAAGTTACTGAATTTTAGAATATCTACTTAAATATAGAGTTTATAGATTCAACTAAGTATGTTATAACTAAGAAGGCTACGTGAGTCCTCTCACTTCCGTTTCATTATCAATCCCATGCAAATTTTATACCATAAAACTGTTATTATGTTTGTTAATCATATTAACGCATACAAAAACTCAAATTAATTGGAATTTATAAAACATATTCCTGTCGGTTTATACTTTTTCAATTAATGCCTATATTTACGGCAATGAGTATTTCTATGGTTTTATATATAGCCTTCATAATTATAACTGGCAACAAAGTCGTTTATTATATGTTACACTAATATACTTATTCCTACCAAGGAAATGATCTTAAGAAATAGTTATATGTAACTCATTATAGTCGAATATTGATATTGGTTCTAAAGTACGACTAAACTACACTTATTTTACAAGCTTAACTGTAAAGGTACTATATATTTATACGATGTTGAATGAGTGGCAAATATTATTAGTTTAGTTTAACCAATTTAATTACTCAGTGGTTAGTACCCTGGAAATTTATTTTTCCTTTCACTTTTGTCATATTCTGTTCCTTTTACAATGGGTTTCATCCTACTACTCGTATTATTGTTTTCAAAACCTATCGAGACTGGTCAATACTGGTGGACACCATCGCCTAGTGGTAGGTTACTAAGGTATTATTAATTTTCGTGCATGTCGAGGAAAGAGCCCCATTCTGTAAGTTCAAGTGTGCAGTGCGATGCAGTCTGCGGGCGCGACCCAGTGACCGAGGTCGTCGGCCCCGCCCGCGCCCGGACGCAGCCCGGACGCGCTTACACCGTCGAAGTGCCGCTACTCCCCACATTCCCCCGATATTTTGTAAACCTAAACGTGCATTGTCCTAAATATCTGCACTATAGAAACACACTTTCATAAATACTGTATTTCTTTTTTTAGGTTTGAGCAAGTTACAGCGAAATTAAACAAATTGCATTGCATTTTTAATAACTATTTGAGCCCTGTTTATTTGCTTAGAAGATTATTAAATAGCTAACCTTTCAATACGATTATAATGAATGAAAATAAAGAATTATTGTTATTAATGTGATAAAAACTATAGTCGAACTAATATACTTTGTGATAATATGCTTAAATCACAGTTGCAGCTAAACAGAAGCATATTTTCTTAAATATCGTGCCGAAGACGAGGCTTCGACTTTTGTTCAAAGGTTGCAGCTCTGATAATTCTCCGTTTTCCGGTGTACGTTGCTACGTTGTGTTTCGTAGTCATTAGCGATAGTATTGAAATCATAGTAGTGAACATAGGTTCACTTTGTGTAAGATAATGCCACATAAAACATAATTTACATACTGCAAAATATTATAACTTCAGAAATAAGGTTAAATGACAAACATTTGGGAATGTTAAAGATTGGGTATATTTTGAAAACCTGCAAATATATTTTACAAATTGTAAAATAGCGTCTTTTTTATCGCAACATCGTTGTGATAAACAAATTGAAGTTTTTATAGTTCTTGCTCCAATTAAATAAAAAAACGTTATGTCGAACCCAAGTCTGTCAACAAAAGTGTGGATAAATGGTGTAAAAGCGATGCATTGACTCAGATATGCGAATATAACTAATGCCAACCGTACCAAGCACTGGACATGCCAGCAATGACATAGTGAACTAATTTTAGTAGATAGAATCAACGTAGCTGTAACATATTTGCAGCGTATATTATTATATACATAACACATTGCTGTACAGCAATTCTTAACAATTCGATAATTAATTTAGAAGGTTAAATAGACATGTTGTTTACATACATATGTGATAAGTTATTCTATGGATAAAAGTGGCCAAATTATTTGGTAGCAAATAATTACGATACAATTAAATAGTATGTACAGGCGATATCTAAAGAAACATTTGAAGCGGTTCGTGACTCGATACTACTATTTGTAATGATTATTATTGTGTAACTTATTGGTTTAACAAAAACAACAGTTGATTATAACAGCAAGATTTCGTAGTATAATTAAGCTGTATATAGGATAACAAACAGCAGTGCCTATTTTAACTCGAGCCAGCAAAAACAAAACTTGGTGGCTTACAAACGCTGCACCATTGTTTGCGCGTTTCAATTATTTTATGCCCAGTCGACGTTGCATTCGCGAATTCTTGCTTCTAGTAAATTAAACTAAATTTTCTGAAGCATAAAATTGAGTTCGTTTTCTTGTGCACATAGACAAGTACTAACTTAACTTTGAGCATAAGCACTTCTCTAAATCAATATACATAGGTATAACACAATGTCTTGCCCTGAATGTTAAGGTTTTAATTCAAATGCATACGGTGCAGGTAGGTGCAAGGAGTCCCCAAGTCGTAATCGTTGTTAGTGGAGAGGTAATCTTAAATATATAGGTAGGTACGTTTCTTTTGGTATAGGTGCAAGGTACCAACGGCATCCCCATCAATCTCACTGGCAAGTAAACGGGCCCGTTTGGTGCCAAACGGGCAGACATCACGCCCGCGCACTATTCTTGAAAAAGGCCGCCGGACGCAGCCGAAACTCGAGTCGGATCAACTGACCATACCACACATGAGTTATCCGTTTAATTTATTAAGAAATACGTTGAATGGATATAAATTTAAAACTAAAAATATTACATTCCTATTAATGTCTCCCAATAAGAGAAAAAACTGTTGGTGATAATTTTATTTCTATTATTTAAGTTTGTTATAGCCATGACATGGTTTAAACAATAATAATTAAATTCACCGTCAGTTTTTAGCTTAAACGTAGTCATATAACTCAATAATAGCGTCAACGCATTAATTGGGGACTATTTAGGATTGATACGTTGAAAGATAACGTGCCTCATTGCAGTGATAGCCCATATCTAACGCCAATCAACTGGGCATTGATGAAATTTAACTGATTTATAAA
Source organism: Ectropis grisescens (assembly GCA_017562165.1). Lineage (NCBI taxonomy): Eukaryota > Metazoa > Arthropoda > Insecta > Lepidoptera > Geometridae > Ectropis > Ectropis grisescens. The sequence continues at coordinate 8,469,678 of CM029781.1, read as the reverse complement.
AAGATATGGAAGAAGAATGGAGAAAAAGAGGCTGATATAGCATTTTTAGGTAAGGTAAGCTTACGTTCCGCCTGATGGTAAGCGGTAGTCGTTGCTTATGCACATCTGTAACATCAAACATGTTGACGACGTTTTGTCAACCCTGAGAAAATGTAAACATAGCCATGGGCTTCAGAATTAAACTACTAAATAATAACGAAGCATTACTTCAGTCCGGGGCAGCGGCTTGTGGCTTAAAAAGTATTGCCGACCTTGCCTAGAATTCTGCTCTCGTCTCTAAAACGGTGCATCAACTTATTAGCTTCAGCCTCTGGACTCCCTGTAGTGATGTAGCATTGCCACGCTAGGCTCACAAGTAATTTACTCACTTTGTCTCCTTAAAGACCTGGTTTCACTTTACATTTTTATGGACTTTATCCTGGAGTGCACTAAAGCTTTTTAACCTTATACTCGTACCGCCGCCGAAATTGTACTACCGAAACCAAAAACTCATGCTCATTCATAACCAGCCTATTGAAAATCATTTCCGACGGTCCAGTTCTCCCATTCATTTCTACCACGGTCTTCTGCCCAAAAAAAAATTAGTAATTTTATCACTGTGTCCTAAGACCTAACTTTTGATTTTAATTTCACGACCGACGATTGAACACCTCCGACATCAAAGATTAAATCTTTGGAGAAGGGAAAAGTCCACAGTACTAATGAGGGGGAGGACTGGACGATTGACATTTCCAAATAAATAGAAACCAACAAGAGAGCCACCAGTAACAACGCTGAGTCCTAAATGTTCGTGGTCGACGTTACAGATTGAGAACTACTGTGAATTCTACTATAACGAAAATGTTATTTTTAAAATACATTTAATAATATTACTAATGTAAATGTACCTATTATTATTTACACTTTTATTTCTCATGTATCTTCTATATATAAAAACGGGTATCCGTTCTTTTGAAAACTTTTTTCACAAATGTACACCTGATAACCAACGTTCGACAAACTCACGGGTCGTCAAATGATTATTACACAAAAAAACATTTCACAAATTGGTTACATCTCAAAATATTTATTTGACAAACTTTCATTACATAACGTATTATTTGACAATTGATTCGTTTAATATTTTAGTTAACTAATAAATGTTTAAAAACAAAACCAACACTTGACACAGAGTGTTGTTTGACAAACATTTCAAATTATATTTTAATTACTTAACAACTTAAACATAAAAACCTTTCATTTAACAAAAATTAAAATTAAATTCTACATCATTGGCAAATTTTTTGGCCATGCCACTGCTCTGGATTTTTCTGAAAATAAAATACACAAAAAAGTTGTTTAATTCATCGGACCGGTTAGGTAACTTAGGACCCAGATCCGACTCAGAGCACCCCGACTTCACTTAATCTTGTCGCTACTACCCCTAGAGTGTATATAAAAATTGCGGGAGCCAGAAGCTCAAGGGAGGTCCTGAGTGGAGCGAGCCATGCGAGGTCAAGCGTAGCGAAGGGGGGAGGTGGCGAGCGAAGCGAGCCGGCGACCTCCGTAGTGGAGCGCAGGCCGAGTATGGAGAAGCGACACTCAGGGCTGACCGCAGAGCTTCTGGCGGGAGCTCACCCGGAGTCAAATCTTAGTAATAGATCCTAATCGGACAGGTTAGGTCAAAATTCTGTGACAGGACCTAATCAGAACGGTTAACTCCTATGGACAATTTAATGGGTACTTTTATGATTTTGATTTTTTTTTAATGAATAGTATATGAAACAAAAAATGTACAAATAACAAAATATCATTCGATGCATTGTCTAAATGTAACGTTTGCCGGATAAATGGTTATAAAATGATGGTTTGTAAAATAAAACTTTTGTTGTTGTAAGACATTTATGAAATAAATATTATGCAAAACGTTGTTTTTAAAATGAAACATTTTTGTGGTGTAAAGTTTTCGTAATGAATATTATACGACTAGTTGGTTTTAAAGTGATGTTTTGTCAAAAAATGTTTGTGAAACATTAGTGAACCATAAAAACGTTATGCTGGTTTGTGTACGTTTCAAAAACTCAAAAAGTTCAGCAACGATCGAGCTGAAATTTTACAATTATATATAATCCGCATCAAGGATTGTTTTTATCTATTTTTTGCATCACAATGTGCGACAGCGAAGCGTGGCAGGGTACCGCTAGTATTTTATAAATGTCTAAGTATAGGTAAAGACTTGATTTTAGCTATTACCACGAAGGGTTGCTATGTGTTTCCCTTATTACTTACCGAAATTATTGACAACTATTTATTTGCCTAAAGGTCTACGCACTAAGGTACGAACAATGTTTAGAATTAACACTAAAATAATATAATATAGAATCAGAGTGATCATCAAAATTGATTTTGTAGTTATGTAAGTTAAACGATATGCGTTGATTTTGTTCATAGGATGAGGCTAGTAAAGACATGAAACATAAGCTATTTTTCCATACATTTTGCTAGCGTCACGATAATTAAGTGTATTCCTAGAATGCATCAGTGTCCTAGACATAGCGAAGTAGGTAGTCATAGTTTCAAATGTACCTATCATCTATTCAGTTTCAATTTAACTACAATTAATAATTAAATATATTAAATTAATAAAATTCATTAAAATAGAAAATTAAACAAAACAGAAAGAATTAATTCATTCAAAAGAAATCAAGCAATCAGAAACTAAAAAATCATGAAATATCTCACAAAAACTATATGTCTAGAAATAAAATAGCAAATATGTGCCTGTACAAGATAAATAAGCTTAAATCCCCGTACTAAATCTATACAGATCCTTCACAGCCTGAAATATAGTAGATCTGTATGATAATAAAAATCCCAACCTGTGATATTATAGTGTAATTTTTCTACATGTAATATTTTATTATCTTATCACTTAACTAGACATTTCTTAACTAGACATTATCCGTTGTTACTATTTTGACGTGAGCACAGGTTGCTTACCATGGACAGAAGTTTTCACCTAATTACTTATGTCTGTATTAATATAGGGGAAAGCGGCATAAAAATAGGTCATATATTGGCAGACGAGGGAGACAGAAAATAGTGCAACAAATTGTGGGTATGGCGCTGTCCTGTTCCCGCGCCGGAAATCAATAATGGAGTAGGCACGTGGAAAGAAGTCGAGTGCTCCATTTACTTCGGGCGAATGCCGCGAGCGGACGACTACGAACCTCCATTATTAGATATTGAATTTGAACGCCTTCGCCTGTCTTCGTGGACTGCTATATAGCTCTGATTGGGGTTGGAATGCCATTAAGTTAACGAAACAAAATACTACAAAATTGCAATTGAAAATAGGGATACAATGTAGGCTCAGCAAGATTCTGGTTCAATTAATAAACTATAGAGCTTTAAGAGCAAAGGATAGTTGAAAATATGATTGTTTTAATCATTACTTGAAAGAAATTGAGGTTGTAAATCTTTAAGATAGACAAAACGTAGTCTTAGTTTATTAAATATTGGTTGTTTCCAGAACTGGTAGAGCCACCTAGCTAAATATTATCTGAAGTATTACCTCTTGACACGGTTTTGCTAAGTAGTTGATTTCATACATTTCCTGTAGGTGGCGCTTGCAACTGAGCTTTATGTACGGTACACCTGGCTTTTGCTAGTTTCGAGTTTTCATCACAGATGGCGTATTGCTTGGTTGCGCAGTTTTCCAGCTATCCAAAAGCAACGATAGATGACACTGCCACCTATGAATAGGGTTACGAGGTAGCTCCAACTGGTTACGAGGTATTTTCCCCTCGGCATTTCCTATTGACCAAAGAATTTCTATAAGGTTCCGAGTAGATGGCGCTGTACTCAGTTTGTTTGAGATCGTTGACCTCTTGTATTTGGGTGCTAGAGGCATGTTTGCAGGAATCAGGAAATTGAAAATGACGAAGTATGATTAGCAGTCGAGTAAGTAAATCGTGACACGACTCGGTGATTCAATCTCATAGAGGGCATTAATAGTATTTGCTGTAGAATGCCGAAAAAAATTAAACCATGTTATTTAGTTGGTTTTTATGCTGGCCACAGGCTGAGTGATCGAACAGGTTAAAATATGTAACAAGATAAATATGCTATGAACTGAAAAAAAGCAATTGAAATTTGTTTATCTTCGATGTCTAGCTCTCACAAATGTTTTTACGCTATTCGTGATTTTCTTATGAAAACATTTTTTAATTATGTTTTCGCATTATTTAAAGTATAGTTAAGCAAGTGAAGTTTTAATTTTACATTCTGTAACACAACCTACTTGTTTTCTATAACTTCGATTTTATAGTTATTTTTTGCGCTTGAGAAAAACGAAAAAATTAATGCCCTGATGTGAGGAAAACAAAGACGTAAATATGGATCCTCCACGGAAATGTCAAAAACGAAAAGGTACTGATATATTTACTGTGCAAACACTTTTGTCGGCTAATTTATCATCAACAAGTGATAGACAAACATCAACTGTGTTCCGGTCTGAAGGTCAATGCTTTCAGCGATATTACTGGGCTTAGAGATAAACAATATTTTCTGCAGTAGAATGCTAGGAAGTTCTACCTACTTCATTCCTAAATATGTAATATCATTATATACCTAACCGCAAGCTATGTCGGCTATGTCAAGTATTGTCGTAGTGGTAGGACTCTCGGCAGAGTACGCCTAGGGAAGTACCATTTTACCTTTGCAAGTTATTCTACCATAATGTGCAAACATTACTGTGTTCCGATCGAAGGGCAATGTTTCCAGAGAAATTACAGGGCTGAGAGATATAACATCTTAGATCTCTGGGTGACGAGCGCAGTGCAGTGCTAGGTAATGATTTGGACTCTTCATGTTCCAATAACTACGTGTCACTGTGCTGTTATGTGGTAGGCATGGTGCTTACCATCAGGCACATAATTATCCTGCTCGTCTCGTCAGTCTTTATATAAAAAAATGTTGTGCTATTGCTAATTATTCGATAGCCCCGAATCAGATACAACAAAATGGGATAATTTTGCTTAAATATGGTGTGTACATAGAAATCGTTTTTTTTGCTTACATTCGGTCTTTCGTCATTACGTCTTTCGGTGTTTTTTTTTTTTAATTCACAGTATCAATATACGGCGTCAGTTAACGGGACATACGATATTTTTCAAGAGATAATTTATTTTCTCAGGAAAAACAAAAGCCGACTTCCATTTAAAATTCAATTCAAACATAGATTTCAAAATTTTTTGCACGTTGAATTTAGACACCCGACCAAATTTTACAAAAATCTATCACTATATTGTATAAATACATGAAAGCAAATTTTTGTTAGTTGTTCATATTCCAAAACCTCGAAACCTATTTCGATAAAATGTTTAAATGAGACTACCTCTGAACTATGATCTACTCGTAGGTACTAAACAAAAAAGAACCTTTAAAATCACAATTGGTGCCGCTATCGCGTAACATACATACAAAAAAAACATACAACCGAAGTGAGAACTTCCTCTTTTATTGAAATCGGTTAAACCCCTGTTAAAAGTTGTATAGATAGATAGATACTCTTTATTGACACATCAAAAAAAAGTACAAAGCAAAAAATAAACAAGAAAATAGTAAATTAATGCGACAGTGTATTAGTAGGTATACGGTGACTTAGCACAAAGGAGCTAGTGGGAAGTAGCTAAACTCGCCTCAAACTTAAAAGCCGCTGAAAAGTTGCTTGTTAATCGGTTATTATCGCACGCAAGCTAGGAAAAAGGAAAAAACGCTAGGTGGCAATACGTAATGTAACTCTTTTATTTGGCAAAATCACTGAAATTTTGCCAAATAAAAGAGTTACATTATGTATTGCCACCTAGCGTTTTTCTACCGGACTGTTCAGAGCAAAACAGCGACAGCTTGAAGAGCTTCAACCATGAGTTGACGTTTTTAAGACCCGAACGTAGTTGTTGGATTTGACTTTAATTGTACGAATACGAGAGACTATGAAAAATGCATTGCAACACCTAAATTTTCCCATTGGACTTTTGTAAAAACCCAACAGGTAAATAAACCAAATAAAAAAATGCCTTTTGTTGTCCTCTCTAGCACTGTTATGCCCGCTTTCCACTGCAAGCGGAACCCCATTACGGACTCCTCTATACTCGTAACGATGATTTTCATTCATGTGATTCCACCAAAGCGGAGACGAGAGGAGTAGAGTGAGCGAGTTAAAAGAGTCACATACGAGGTTAGCGAGCTGAGCGAGATTGTCAGTAAAAAGTGAAATACATTATTTAAAAAACTCTTTCTTAGTGGAAGGCAAAACTATTGATGTATCATTTTAAACTCCGTTCCGGTCAACTATTTCTCGCTCATTTCACTTACGCAGTGGAGAGCGGGCATTAAGCTTTATGCGCGTGGGCGCTTCTTTTAGCGCGCGCGCTCGTGTTACGAAGAGTTCGATGTTTTCGACCGGGAAATACACTTTTTTATTTTGTATGGGAAAAGTAACACGATTTTCAAAAAAATGTAGAACTGGAATTTACATATTTAATGTGTTTAACATGCCTTCAAAAGGATGCAGGCTGATTACCAACACCCCTGTAAATATGTGTGTGCCCGTCCTTTATATTGTCTTATGCCCTTTCAAAACTAGCGTTACGTAGCATTGTCTGCTCGAAGCTAGAAGTACTAACTTCCTAGCTTGCTAACACTAGCTTGCTATTCTAGCTTGAAAAAGTAGCCTCGTGTCACTCGGGCATTACGCGTAAAGAATATTAAAATCGAAATACTGACATGATATCGCCGAGCTTGAGGCGCGTGTGCACGAGCGCGCAGGTCTTCTGGTCGCCGGCGGCGACGGCGGCGCGGCGTCGGCGCACCGGGCGCGGCGACGCCGGCGGCGACTCGTTTTGCGCGCCCGCCGCCAGCCGCCGCACGCCCGGCGAGCTGCCGCGCCGCCGCACCGACGCGTGCCGCCCTCCCACGCCACCCAGCATCCTGCAAACAAACATAACATTAAATTTCAACAATAATGACGTAATTCAAAATTCAACTAAATTGAATAAGTCACAAAACTATTACAAAACTCTGAGTTGGTAGTTTAGATAGAGAAGTAACGTGGACTTTACTTAATGATCATAATGATGATGATGACAACATCATAATGATGATACTGTCTATTACGGTGCTTATCTAAAATTAGGGTTCTGTGTCAAAGTAATGACATTGACACAAAACACTCAAATTTTTTGCGTTGAAAACAAGAAATTAAACGCTAATCATAAAATTAAGCGATTTTTAGTTACATCACTATACTCCTGACCCAGCGATACTTTACCTAAACATGAAGATCGTTTTATGTGATCTGATACATGGACTTCTCAAATAGATAGTCGTAGGACTCTTTGCAGAGTCCGTCTTGGAAAGTACCACACCTTTGCAAATTAATCTTCCGCCAAGCAGTAATGTAAAAACATTACAGTGTTCCGGTTGAAGGGCACTGTTTCCAGACAAATTGCTGTGTTAAGATATAGAATAAACAACAAACACCTTATATCTTCGGGTGACGAGCGCAGTGCGGTTCTAAATAATTATTTCGACTCTCCATGTTCCAATAGCTGCGTTTTACTGTGCTGTTATGGACAGGCATGTTGCTTATCATCATCAACATCGTACCTTCATACTCATTTTGTCACTCCACAAAAACGTGAAGATCGTTTTACGTGATCTGATACATGGACTTCCCAAATAGATAGTCGTAGGACTCTTTGCAGAGTCCGTCTTGGAAAGTACCACACCTTTGCAAATTAATCTTCCGCCAAGCAGTAATGTACAAACATTACAGTGTTCCGGTTGAAGGGCACTGTTTCCAGACAAATTGCTGTGCTAAGATATAGAATAAACAACAAACACCTTATATCTCCGGGTGACGAGCGCAGTGCGATTCTAAATAATTATTTCGACTCTCCATGTTCCAATAGCTGCGTTTTGCTGTGCTGTTATGGACAGGCATGTTGCTTATCATCATCAACATCGTACCTTCATACTCATTTTGTCACTCCACAAAAACGTGAAGATCGTTTTACGTGATCTGATGCGAGGATTGCTTAAATTAGGTACTGATTTAATCTCCGTGATCTACCGACTAACCAAATCCTACAAAATTACAAATGTGAAAGCGTGAATGTTTTTTGCTCAGTCACGTTGGACCGTCTGAATAGATTGGATTGAAATTTGGAAAACAGTTAGATTATAATCTGGGCAAAACTTTTTTTATCACGAGAACGGATACCACGTGGATTAAACCGCAGAGCAATGCTAGTATCAATATTTATAATTATTTAACACTAGCTGTACTCTGCCACGCTTTGCTGTGGCACATTGTCATACAAAAATTATAACAAGAACAAAATTAAAAATTTTGATTAACCCCCGACTAACGTCGACCGTTAAAATAGTGAATTCCTATTAGCGCGTCTATCCAAGACAGAACATAGGACGAACATTTAATTCAATAATTGCAAAAGTCAAGTTATAGAGCAAACAAAATCCAACCGAACAATACCTGCGACCCATAAAAACCTACGACATAATACTGCGACCCATAAAATTGGGATCATTATGAATCCATACATGAAAATGTCCTTTGATGGCATATTCCATCATTTCATATTTCAAAGCTACTTAAATGAGCAGGAAATATTCTATTTCTCACGTAAAAAGGTATAAAAGGATAATGGTGAGGACGCATGGTCATAAAGGACCTGCGGACGAGAAATCTAATCAGCACATAAAAGAGAAAAAACCTATTTCAAACAAGAACTCTCACAAGTTGGTTCAAAGAAATGCTACCAATAAATTTTCTTTTACTTGTTTTCAGAAAGATACTCATAAAACTGAAATTAAACCTATATTCTTTGAAATTAAAACCTTACGAACGTAGCAGTAGGAAGCTTTGGTGAAGTAAAATGACTTTGTCATGTCAATTCCACTCATTTGTGCACATTTAATTGAGACTTGAAGTGGAAGAGATTGAGATTTGTAGTCTAGATTCTTCGGTACCGCCAAGCAGTAATGTGTTTCTGGATTAAAGGGCCATCTTTCCAGAGAGGTTACTGCGCTAAGAGATAATCACCTTATTTCTAAGGAGAGATAAAGTGTTTATCAGTGACGAGCGCAGAGCAGTGATTTTGCCTTTTCATGCTCAAATCACTTGGCTTTTATGAGCAGACTTGCTTATTATCAAGCGCATATCGTATTTGTCTCGTCACTCTAAATTATAAACCAGAACAAAATTAAAAATCTTGACTTACTCCCGACTATCTCGGATTTGATTTGTTCAACATTCTACTAGTCAAGCCCTTTCATTTGATACCCATATTGACGGAGTAGTGAAAAAAAGAAATGTAATTCGCCATTTTGTGGTGACGGCCATCTTGGATTTGAAATTTGTCATAGTGTTCTACTAGTCAAGCCCTTTCATTTACTAGCCATACCCATATTGAGGGAGGTTGTGAATAAATATGTTGTCCGCCATTTTATGGAGACAGCCATCTTAAATAAGTAGATATTAAGCAAACATAGCTAAGAGGCACGGAAACTAACTTTTAAATAAAAAACTGCATTGAATTCGGTCCATCCGTTTGAACTCTATGGTGCCATAGACAGACAGACTCACAGACAGACATCGACGTCGAACTTATAACTTGACTGGCCTCGTGACTTGTGGGTAGTAACTCTGCCTGCGAAGCCGAGGGTCGTGAGTTCGATTCCCATCCAGTGCAAATATTTGTGTGATGAGTTCAAATATTTCCACTGTGTCTGAGTGTTTATATGTATAATAAGTATGTATTTAAAACTATATAAGTATTATAAATATCAGCTATCTGGCCGTCATTTTACAAGCGTTGCTTAGTTTGGGGTCAGATGGTGTTGTGTGTGAATTGTCCACCAATATTTATTTTTATTTATTTGTTTAACTCCCCCAAAATAAACAATCTCGGACAACTAAATGTAGAAACTCTGAAACACATAATCTGTTGCTTTAACTTTCAGCTTAGGTTTCATGTTCTTTCAGGACTGAATTAAAGTTTTGGCTTGTGAGAGAGAGAGCTTGCACTATGTCGCCATAGCTAACATATACTTCCTCTGCTTACGATTGGTACAAAGGAACCGTGCGGAAAAAGCTGATCTATTTACATAAAGTTTTTTACATAAAGTAGGTATCCCATAGTTTAGTTGAACTGTTCTTATTACGACGACGGATTTACTACTTGAATACTTCCAAGGTTACATTGTTAATAATTATACTAGTGTTGTTTAAATTGCGGCGTGAAGCTGTGTATTGTGTTTTTAATAACATAGGAAGGAACAGGATGAGACGACACACCTGCCCCTAACCAAACTCTCTATGATCATGAATGATTTAAATCACCAATACTAAACTGTCACTTGAAATTATCAAATGACGAATTTATCGCTTTGCCTTATAGTTTTGCTGCAAGTATTGTCCTAGAAACTGTCATGCCGTATAACTTTGGCACATTACTGCTTCAAAGTAGAATAACAACTAAAGGTGTGGTACTACGTCCGATGCATTCGGCAAATAGTCTTACAACTATAAATGGTTCGTTTTGAACGAACAAAAACTGAGGCAAAATGAAATGAACAAATGGGCTACCTACACGTAAGTGGATATGAAGGTAAGTATATAGGTACCGGTGCCATCACTGTCAATTCCTTGAAACCCGTAACAGCAGAGATTGAAAACAAAATGAACCCGAACATTTCCAGTTAAATTGTTTGTTACTTCTCGGCGAGACAGGGTTTCTAATTAAAATGACCGCACCGGCGGATCCACTTTCATAATTGGGATGGCTCAACGTGATCTGTGACTTACTGCCCCGATTTATTATTTAAAATTCGAGTTTTTGACATTGCGATATACTTAGTCAACGTATATTTATGTAAGCTAGTCTAGATTAGCAACAGCATACTAAAATACATTATAATATTAGTAGGATTGATAAAAATTTACACGAAGCTTCCTTCAAATCATTGTTTCCAAATTAATCTTTGTATTTAATTTAGAGCGTATTCAGTAATGTCAATGTTTGATTCAGCATTATCAATTGTCGTAATAAATTTTATCTTACATAAGCTTAAATTTGTCTGTTTAAGATTGTTTGACTTCACCAAAGTTACCAAAATTCTATAAGATTAACCAGTGCTCAAAAATTATCTCAGATTTCAGGTGGCTCACGCAAGTTTTAAGCAAAAATTTGGAATACCGACTGCCACTAAAATTGCACTCGCACAGTCTCTCCTTCTTCCCATCCTGGACTATGCTGATGTATGTTTTCTTGATCTTAGAGAAGACCAGTTAGAAAAACTTGAGCGCCTTCAAAACTACTGTATTAGATTCATATTTGGATTGCGCAAATATGATCATGTGTCCCAATTTCGCGCTAAACTCAAGTGGTTGCCCATTCGTCTGCGTCGTAATGCCCACATTCTTTTTCTGCTGTTCAATATTCTATTTAACCCTAAAACTCCACTCTACCTTAAAGAACGCTTTACTTTATGTCAAGACTGCCATTCTCGCCCATTAAGATCAAAAACAAATCTAACTCTGATGATCCCATTAGCACGTTCCGAATCATACTATGGGAAGTCTTTTGCCTTTCAAGCAGCCCAATTGTGGAATGAATTACCTATTTCCATAAGAAAATCTCCCTCATTGGAGTCTTTTAAAGTTCACGTCAAAGAATATTATCTGTCGAAACTACAGTCATAATATCCCATTATTCCACTTCGGTTTCCTGTTACATAATGTGTCATTATTTACCGTCTACTTTTATCTTAGATATCTGTCATAAATAAGTATCAATAATATTTTTATATACCTATATGTATTAGTTTGTCATAGAAGTATGTCAGTATTAGCATGTAATTTTTATTAGCATGTATGTTTATTTTATTATATTGTTAGCATATATATCTACGTAAGTTGTATGTAACTGATGTAGTCTGGATTGGCACACCCCGCTATTAAAAATATCAAAAACCATTTCCACCCAAAGGTTGCCTGGAAGAAATCGCTTTCAGCGATAAGGCCGCCTGTTGTAGCACTAGCTGTGATTATTTTCTTTGTATGTAAATCTGTTTTTTGTTTTGGTGTGAACAATAAAGAGTATCTATCTATCTATCTATCTAATACGATCAATAAGCATCATGGATTTCTAGAATCGTTTTGTCATTACATAAGATAGTAAAGTTTGTTCGTCGTTCACAATATTACCGATATGGAAAACCTTCAACATTGCCTAAGTGAATATAATAGGTTGGCGACACAAGCATTATAAAGGTAAGTAGATGGCATAACCAACTCTCAAGTTTGAAGTTTGTTGTTATCACTAGGAATGCGAAATAGGTATAATTTGTCACTCTAAGCTTATCTAAATTTAAAACATAAAATCTATGCTCCAGCAAAGTAAGAGTAAATGTAGGCCCGTATTTCAAATTTCATGATGGAATTTAGATGATTTTTTGGACCTAAAGTCAATTCACATGATTAGAACTACTTATGTTCTTATTTTTTACAGCGAATCGTTATTTTACTAATGATAGACTTTTATACTTTTAACTTTCAGCTGACTGGCCGCCATAGTACAAGCTATGCTTAGTATGGGATCATAATTTGGGATGGTGTTGTGTGTGAATTGTCCACCAATATTTATTCATATATTTATTTAACTACCTCAGACAAAGAATAAGTAAATAGAACCGGTTTTTCGGCACGGTTCTTTTGTACCAATCGTAAGCAGATGAGGTGTATGTTAGCTATGGCGATATAGTGATGTGCCTCAACCAAAGTATGACATTTCAAAAGAGCGACAAATCAAGAGCAATCAGGCCCGTGCTTTTAGTGTAGAGCGTTTGTTCTAACTCTATACGTAGTTTAAGTAAACTTTTTGGTAACTACTTTAATTTCCTCGAACATGAATAACGAGAAGTTTTTACTTAAGGCCAGGTAATTCTGTCAAAGTAAGCATTTAACGCTGTCTTGTTCTCGCGATCGTCACCGACCGCGGAATCGGTGCCACAGTGCAGAAATAACATTAAAATATTGGACTATGTAATTTAAACTCATTTTTTGTTCAAGATTTGTTTATGTTTGTTTGTTTATGATAAGAGTTTTGTTGCTATATAAACGAAGAAATATTAAATTTATCTATACTCGTAGGTATACAATACTCAACCTTTTCTTTTTTGGTCACACTATAAGTTGAGAACGGCATTTCCAATTTAATGCATCTTTTTAAAATGTTTCCTAAAAATTCACAAGTTCGTCAAAAATTTAAAAAAATGTGCTGAAACGTAATGAAAGGCCAGTAAAAATAGAAGGTCAACTCAACTTTGCACTAAATTTCTAAACCGATTTTTTTTCTATGAGGTAGAGATCACTTACTGAGCATAAAATTACAAAATGCTCACAGATCTAGGTAGAGCTTCAAACGCCAATTAAAAAAAAAAACTGTTTTAGCCGATATTTTGGAAACTATATATTTTGACAATAATTGTAGAAAATAAATTTTGCATCTTTTGTTGCTAGTAAACTTTTTTTGTAAAACTTACCGTTTACGATTTATAACCCATTTAATGATACGGTTGCGATGACGCCGATAATAGTGGATGAAAATGATGTGGTCTACGATGGAACTTGCTTCTCCAATAGAAACAAAGACAGTGTACCTCGTAACCCCAAGGTTCGAACCTTCGACAAAAAACCACTCTGGCAATGCGTTTCACAACTTAGTTGTTCTTATTACAAAAGTGGAGACCAAACTCTTCGTTCAATTCTTCAATCATGATGATGAACGGTGCTGTTTATTCGAGCAACGAGCAATATGATAGAATAACTTTAATTTAAAAACCCCGACTACAAAAAGAACTACACGTAAAAAAATATTACCTACTATCTAAGGACACTTTGGCGAATGAGACTAGTCTTAGAATATCTTAGTTACCAAAATCCATCGAGCCGTTTGGAAGATATGTGGAAATAAAAGTTTTACAAACATAAAGATACGCGCGAAAAACATAACCCTTCTTCCATTCCGGTAAAAAGAGACATGTTTATGCTACTGGGAACAGAATTCACATCTTATTTTTTTACATTGTTATCATTAAATTGGACATAATAAATCGTAATCGGTAAGTTCGAAAAAAAAAGTTTACTGGCAACAAAAGATGGGAAATTTTATATTTACAATAATAATAGACTTTATAACTTTTTCGGAATATCGGCCAAAAACGTTTTTTCGAGCTGGCGCTTGAAGCTCCACCTGGATTTGTTATTATTTTGTGATTTTATGCTCAGGAAATGATTCTAAACCTTATATAAAAAATACGAATCGGAAATTTAATACAGAGTTAAATTCTACGAGTAGTTTTACTGCCTAAAAGGCTTCTTATCAAATTTGGTCGAGTGTCTAAATTTCATTTTAAATATGTTTTAAATGAACGAAGTTGGGTTTTTAGGGATTCGTAGACAAATTTTAAAATATACGTTATGTCTGTCCATCCGTATGTGACAGCCATTTTCTCGAAACTATAAGAAGTAAATATACTATTAAAACTTGGTAAGTATATGTATTCTATGAACAATATTAACATTTTCATACAAAAAAAGAAAGAACAAAAAATTTTGGTGAAAAGAAATTAAAAAAAAATTCTTCTATAAAAACCATACGTGTATCTATGGATAGGTGTTCAAAAATTGTATTGAAGTTCCTAGAATTTTTTCTAAACAGAATAGTTTGCGCAAGAGTCTCTTCCAAAGTGGTAAAATCTGGATGTGAGGTTCTCTTCCAAGTACTAAGTACCTTACTACCAAAGAATTTACCTAAATGGCATATAAATGCATCATTATCATTAGGTATCATTTATGATACCTAACTTGGGAATTTACGCAGAGGATTTCTCCCCTCTCATTATTTCCTTATCCCGATCTCTGATTTGACGGACGAATGTTTTACCGATACTTATCTATTTTCCATTGCATCCGCATTGAATTTTTTACTGATGTGTTATCGACGTCAGTTTTTTGAGACTCCCCTTTTGGTCTACAACATAAAGTAAACGGCGTACTAATTAGTATCAGCGTCTATTTGTAATTCCAATGAAAACGGTATCAAAAATCAAGATCATAGCGTGCTTCACTAGTAATACCTACTGATATTGTTATACTGTGGCACTATGATCGTAATATTTAAAATTTATCGGTTGTCAAAATTGCAAAATCAAGCACAGGCCCGTCGTCCGTGAGCGCCGAAACGCGACTGATCAGGCTTGCCGAACGGCGCGCTATATATATGGTAGATATCATGGTATAATAATATAACTCCGCCTGGTACTCTCTTCCGAGACTCGGGAACCACGTGACTGACACAAGCCTACGTCATCATGCTGTTTACACGTTCTCAAACTTTAAAATGTGGGAGAATTTTAAACAACGGTGCAAACTATTTTAACGGCGTGTGTGTATATTCATGTAGAAACATAGTACAATAAAACAAATCTAATGTATTAACTTAAACTTTATTTATCTATTCAAGAAAAACTTTTGAAAAACGAATCCACAGTTAATCAATAAACGGTGTTATATCAATAAACACTTTAAGCAATTTTTGTTTTAATTTCTTCTGGAGTTGATTATTAAGGGCGTGTGGGCCGTAATTTTGAATTTTTAAAACAACTTTAAGACCTTTAAAATAGTGTATTAAACTCTGAAAAAAAAATATGTAATAGTTAAGGATCTAATCTAGTGCAATTCGCAGTCAGTAACACGATTTAATGAATTTTACTTGATAGAAAAAAAACCCAAAGTTACCCCTTTTCAAAAGGTTTTTTCAAGTTTATGACTAAAATAATGATTTTTTTTTTACCAAAATTTTTGTACTCAACGAAAGCCACTAAAAGTTATAGATGCATTCGCAGAGTTTGACTTGATAAAAGTATCAGTTATTCACTATGTTTTAATATCTACCATATATATAGCGCGCCGTTCGGCAGGCCTGATCAGTCGCGTTTC
Organism: Ectropis grisescens; assembly: GCA_017562165.1. Classification (NCBI taxonomy): domain Eukaryota; kingdom Metazoa; phylum Arthropoda; class Insecta; order Lepidoptera; family Geometridae; genus Ectropis; species Ectropis grisescens. Next base: position 8,453,609 of record CM029781.1, on the reverse strand, counting down.
GGCGCTCACGGACGACGGGCCTGTGCTTGATTTTGCAATTTTGACAACCAATAAATTTTAAATATTACGATCATAGTGCCACAGTATAACAATATCAGTAGGTATTACTAGTGAAGCACGCTATGATCTTGATTTTGATACCGTTTTCATTGAATTGCAAATAGACGCTGATACTAATTAGTACGCTGTTTACTTTATGTTGTAGACCAATAGGGAGTCTCAAAAACTGACGTCGATAACACATCAGTAAAAATTCAATGCAGATGCAAATGGAAAATAGATAAGTATCGGTAAAATATTCGTACGTCAAATCAGAGATCGGGATAAGGAAATAATGAGAGGAGAAATCCCTGCGTAAATCCCCTAATATAAATCCTATGTTAGGTATCAGAAATGATACCTAACTTGCATATATATTCCATTTAGGTAAATTCTTTGGTAGTAAGGTACTTAGTACTTGGAAGGAAAAGTCCTCATATACAGATTTTACAACTTTAAAAGAGACTCTTGCGCAAACTATTCAGTTTAGAAAAAAATGTTAGGAACTTCAATACAATTTTGAACATCTATCCATAGATACACGTATGATTTTGATAGATTTTTTTTTTTTTTTTCCAAGTTTGTGACACCACCAAAATTTATTGTTTTTTCTTTTTTGTATGAAAATGTTAATATTGTTCATAGAATACACGTACTTAACAAGTTTTAATAGTATACTTTTATAGTTTCGAGAAAAAATGGCTGTCACATACGGATGGACAGACATAACGTATATTTTAAAATTTGTCTACGAATCCCTAAAACCGAACTTCGTTCATTTAAAACTCATTTAAAAGGAAATTTGGACACTCGACCAAATTTGATAAGAAGCCTTTAGGCAGTAAAACTACTCGTAGAATTTAACTCTGTACTAAATTTCCGATTCGTATTTTTATATTTATAAGGTTTAGAATCATTTCCTGAGCATAAAATTACAAAATAATAACAAATCCAGGTGGAGCTTCAAGCGCCAGCTCGAAAAAACGTTTTTGGCCAATATTCCGAAAAAGTTATAAAGCCTATTATTATTGTAGAAAATAAAATTTCCCATCTTTTGTTGCCAGTAATCTTTTTTTTCGAACTTACCGATTACGATTTGTTATGTCCAATTTAATGATAATGTGAATTCTGTTCCCAGTAGCATAAACATGTCTCTTTTTACCGGAATGGAAGAAGGGTTATGTTTTTCGCGCGTATCTTTATGTTTGTAAAACTTTTATTTCCACATATCTTCCAAATGGCTGGATGGATTTTGGTAACTAAGATATTCTAAGACTAGTCTCATTCGCCAAAGTGTCCTTAGATAGTAGGTAATATTTTTTTACGTGTAGTTTTTTTTGTAGTCGGGGTTTTTAAATTAAAGTTATTGTATCATATTGCTCGTTGCTCGAATAAACAGCACCGTTCATCATCATGATTGAAGAGTTGAACGAAGAGTTTGTCTCCACTTTTGTAATAAGAACAACTAAGCTGTGAAACGCATTGCCAGAGTGGGTTTTTGTCGAAGGTTCGAACCTTGGGGTTACGAGGTACACTGTGTTTGTTTCAATTAGAGAAGCAAGTTCCATCGTAGACCACATCATTTTCATCCACTATTATCGGCATTATCGCAACCATATCATTAAATGGGTTATAAATCGTAAACGGTAAGTTTTACAAAAAAACTTTATTAGCAACAAAAGATGCAAAATTTTATTTTCTACAATTATTGTCAAAACATATAGTTTCCAAAATATCGGCTAAAACAGTTTTTTTTTCAATTAGCGTTTGAAGCTCTACCTGGATCTGTGAGCATTTTGTAATTTTATGCTCAGTAAGTGAAATAAATAGAAAAAAATAGTTAGGAACTTGTGAATTATTAGGAAACATTTTAAAAGATGCATGAAATTGGAAAAGCCGTTCTCAACTTATAGTGTGACCAAAAAAGAAAAGATTGAGTTTTGTATACCTACCGTCTAGTAATAGTATAGATAAATTTAATATTTCTTCGTTTATATAGCAACAAAACTCTAATCATAAACAAACAAACATAAACAAATCTTGAACAAAAAATGAGTTTAAATTACATAGTCCAATATTTTAATGTTATTTCTGCACTGTGGCACCGATTCCGCGGTCGGTGACGGTCGCGAGAACAAGACAGCGTTAAATGCCTACTTTGACAGAATTACCTGGCCTTAACGATTTTTTTATTTAATTCTTTTAGTCTTATGTATGTCCTCGTTCTGACCAAGCAATGAATCACATCGTAATCTATTTGAGGGTATTGGGTTTTGACGTCCTTGTGTACTATATCTGCTAGGCTTTTAAAGATAAATTTATATGGATTGGATTATATGGAAAATCTAGATGGAATATATAAATTAGTTACTTAGGGGGGCTGCTTGCGTCATCAAGCAAACATGGAACATAAAACTAGTAATTATTGTCGAAAAGTACGTATACATACCATTTTTAAATGTTGTTTTCAGTCCACAACAGCGAAGCCATTCATTGGCTACGGATTCTTTTTTCGAAAACGAATAAAATCTGATACTGCCCTTTTCACTCCTACTCTTGCACTTCCGAATAGAACAGCCAACCATTTTCGTAACAAAACATTAATTACCAAGCTTACGATGTGAAAAGATTGGAAAACACTGCGATTGCTGACACTGAGCGAGAAGGAAATGACAAATAACACGCGTTCGACAAGGATGACGGTCAGGGATAAATGGCGGATTGTCAAATATGACAGCGCTATCCTGTGCTGCCAATAGTGTAAACGGAATTACCCGAAAGTCTGAAATTTCTTTCGTACATCGGAAGATATTTTTAACGAATAATTAAAAATGACGTGTTGTTGTAAAATTTAGAATAAAAAAACATATAAATGAAAATTATAAAATTTTAAAGAAATATTTTGACTAATTAATCATAGATATAATGTACCATGTTATGTTGAAATAAAGTGGCAATGTTATTGTGACGTAGGCTTGTGTCACTCTGGGAAGAGAAGACCATGTTTTATTAGACTATGGTAGATATTAAAACATAGTGAATAACTGATACTTTTTATCAAGTCAAACTCTGCGAATGCATCTATAACTTTTTATTGGCTTTCGTTGAGTACAAAAATTTGCGAATTGCACTAGATTAGATCCTTAACTAATACGTGTATTTTTTTCAGAGTTTAATACACTATTTTAAAGGTCTTAAAGTTGTTTTAAAAATTCAAAATTACGGCCCACACGCCCTTAAGATAGTACACTCTTAACATTATGCATTGTCGCCTGATGTAAAGTGACAATGTGGTCTAAAATGGAGCTCACTTATCTTGAAGAAACAAGTGGTATTTATTGAGCAGCACACACTCGAGCAGTATTTTCCGTTGCTTGAATGTACGTACACATAATGAGAATGGAATAATATAACTTGGCATTAGCGTTGTCATGTCATGATAAATAGGATATTGTTTAAGAAAGTAATTATGTTTCAGAATTCATGATAAATAAGTACCTATACTGAAATTTGCTATGTAAGGCGGCATAGAGAAGACAAGAGAACAAAATAAAAAATTTGGATTTACCCCCGTCTACTTCGGATTTGTAATCTGTGTAATCTGTACAATATTCTACTAGTCAAGCCCATTCATTTGATACCCATATTGAGGGTGTTGGTGTGAGTGAGTTGTGAAAAAAGAAATGTATTTCGCCATTTTGTGGTAGCGACCATCTTGGATTGGAATTTCTCATAGTGTATAGTATTTTACTAATCAAGCGCTTTCATTTGATATCCATATTGAGGTAGGCTGTGAAGAAATATTTTGTTGGCCATTTTATGAAGACGGCCATTTTGAATCGATATTAACCAAACATATCTAAGAACATCCGCATAAAATTAACTTTCAAATAAAAGAAACCGCATTGAAATCGGCCCATCCGTTTGAATTCTACGGTGCCACAGACAGACAGACATCGACGTCAATCTTATAACACCCCGATTTTTTGACGGAGGTTAAAAAATAGAGTAGGTACAGTAAAATAGCATATCATGAGAAAAGCATCAACTAGTGTTTGATGTCAAACATGTAACGAATTAGAGAAGGGTTATTATTTATTATCTATTACCCATAAAATCACACTAAATATATCTATGTTGATGTTGTAAAGTCAATTAACCCGTTTTAATAATGAATCTCGCCGAGATTTATCTCGTGCCTTTCTTACCGTTGGCAGCACAGGGTACGTCATGGATTTAATTAAAATATGTCACTTGGTAACACTGAAGTCTGTCACGAGCTGCGCAGAGGTGAGATGGGGGTTAATGAATTATTTATTACAGTAGATTATTCGATATTTCTCAGAAGTAGTGATTGAAGCTTTACTTTGAAGGTACCATTCCTTAAAGCTATTTTTATAGTGACTCACTACATATAGAGGTATATGAAGATATGTATGTTGTATTATTTACTAACGATGAGACAAAAATCATTGGATAACTGGTCAGTTTGGTTATACTTACGTACTTACATCACTTAGTATAATATTTGTTTGGTAAGATAGATTTTTCAAAAGCAGTTTCTTTATAGGTACTAAACTACTTCAATATTACGAGTGTTTGTATGAATTAATAGACTGTAGATTGTGCTAAGCGTTATAGACTGCAGGCCCGTGAACAAAATTTATGGGTCAAATGAGCCACCAGGAGACCTACATAATATGTTGGATGATAGAAGGGTATAAAACAATAAGATTTCGCACTATGCTGTCATTTGTAAGCTGTCCAACTGAGCGCAGTTGAAGAAGTTGTTGTATTAAAATTGTATTAAATGTACTTAATAGTAAAAATGTATTAAAAGAGGTATTGAAACTGTATGGTACCAATGCCGTACATAATCAAATGATCAAATTTACTCGCTTAATCGTGGGAAAATCACGAATTTTTCCGACAATCTAATAATTAAAAATAATAATTTGGAACTTTTATAGTTTCAATACCTCTGCTGATCTATTATTCCGCAACGCCATACAAAAATCATGCGACAAGGAGAAATATAGTTTCAATACCTCTGCTAATCTATTATTCCGCAACGCCATACAAAAATCATGCGACAAGGAGAAATAATCGAGGGTTGCAACCCCCCTCATCAACTGCACTCAGTTGGACAGCTCACAAGTGTCGGCATAGTGCTTAATCTTATTATTCTATCATCCTGCATAGGTCTCGTGGTGGTTCATTTGACCCATACATTTTGTTCACTGGCCTGTATCTATAACAAAAAGTTTCTACTGTGAGATTTTTGTGGGTGAACCGAGTATATTCAAAAGATGAAAGTAGGAAACGCCTCCCACAAGTCTTATTTGTGTGGTCCATTTTACTGATTTCGATTTTGTGTCTATACAATTAATTTTCGCATCACAACCTACATAATTTTAGCAACAACAAAATTACAATAATAATCTTAAAAATAAAATTCACTATTCTAAATCTATGCATAATCGTGTCGCCTTGTTTGTAAAGTTTGGTAAACGAGTAATATTATTTTTGTTTTCATTTTTACCTTTCGTGGAGTTATTTTCATTTGTTGAGAAAACTAAATTTACTTGGAGAGATGTTTGTTACAAGCCGATAATACGTATAATTTACAATAGAGTGGTTACAAGAACACTATTATAACTCATTGTCAGAAATGTACGTTGAAACTGCAAACCAGAGATAAATCGTAGAGTTTGCTTCTCGCGCAACAAGTTGGGTCTAGAATCACTACAGATTTGAAAACTCTTGAGTGAAATCCGCACTTTGTTCTCGTAACTTTCCGAAGAACAAAATAAAAATAATAAGTATATAGCAAGACAAAGCTCAAATAATATTTTTGATCCATTTCTTGATAAAGAATAGTAAGAATCTGTTAAAAATCAAGTTAATAATCTTATAGAGGCTTTTAAATTAAATCACAAGTGAACCCATACACAAATATCTTTAACGCAAATTTTGAAACGATTTAAATTGATGTACCGACTACAATTTCAAAGCCGTTTCTGGGTAAACGCTTCTAGCGCGACATGCGAGGAGTGCGTAGGTACGTCAGAATATTAACTAGCATTCCATTGATTCGTTCTCAGTTTCCCACTTCTCTCATGTTACAGGGAGTTTATTGGGGTTATAGGCGATTCGCCACAAAGTAAATTCGTCACAATTTGTATACTCCATACATTCAAAGTAAACTCGCCACAACTTATAAAAAAACAAATGAACAATGTCACAGGTGAATAAAGTTGTTGTAAATTCGTCACAGATTTTTGTTTTATGTCATTTTTGCATAAAGTAGGGTTAGCAAGTAATATTTAGGGTTATAGGCAATTCGCCACAATTTATTGGGTTAGGTAAGTACTCGAAATGATACAAAGATTTTAAACTATGACAACAAATAACTAATGGCTCATTCCATGACAAACGCTATAATCTTTGTAGTTAAATACTAGGAAAACCTGTCTTTAGGACATTTATCATAAAAATTTCAAAGACGATAATTATTGTATGTGGTGTCCATTTCGGTAAATTTTACATCTGTTATATAAAAAGTTGTTTTCCACTAGTGTAGGTTACCGCGGAATAGCGATACACTTGACTGATATATCCCCTGATGCTAAGCAATGATGTGGTCTACGCTATACCATCCCCAGAAGTACATATACAGCTGATAAAAACTGAACAAAAACTTGAAAATATGCCTTCCAAAACAAACGTTTGTAGATTTGATACCTTTTTTGTAATGGTAGGAATCTCTTTGCAGAATCCTCCTGGGATTCACTTTTCTTGCTTTTCTAAAAACTTTGTGTAGTAAACAAAGGTCTTAATACTTATGATCTTGGTAAGGTGATCGTGGTGAGGTGATCGATAAGAATGGTTGGTGGGACAAACTCTACAAACCATTGCATTCTCATCGGTCCTTGATAAGAATGCAAAGTTTCAAACTAATCGTGTTGTTTAGAAATTGGTGAAAATCATATTCAAAGATTCCGTTAAATAGATACATTGATTCATAGATTCATACATACCAAGTTAATAAAATCGTGTTAAATATTATGTGAAATGAGATATTACTTAAAAAGGCTAGGTACTAAAAATATCTGCCTGAGTAGACTTTTCCAGATAGTTATAATTTTAGTATCTTCAAATCGAGTTGAATCGGTTTCTACACTAGGTAAGTTTAATCGAAAACCGCATCGTCGTCAAGGCGGTCAAGTGTAAACCTATGAAAGTAAAAAATTAAATCTGATTTTTACTTTGTATGTTGTATATTATGTTGTCTGTTTATATTCCTTTAATTTTGTGAATCTTAGTTTTAAGCTTAAGAAAAATAATTATATATAGAATACTACATATTTATTCTTTGATTTTTCTGCTGTCTATACATAAAAAAACACTGTGGCGAATTTACAATTGATAAATGAGGATTTATCAATAAAATAGAATTGTGGCGAATTTACACACATTTATTTTTGTGGCGAATTAACTTTGTGGCGAATCGCCTATAACCCGTTTATTGATGCAATTACTCCCCATTGAAGTCGTGCTTAGTTTCACTCCGGTTTGAGTGCAATAATTACCTTCAAACTATAATCAAACTCGCTTGTTGTGGTGAATCTTGTACTATCTGATGAGATGGTGAATATTATAATACCATCTAGTGAGATATAAAATGTATTTAATCTGAGATTAATGCTTGACATATGCACTACCACATACCCACACTACAAATAAGATATAGATACATACTAGTATAAACTAATTGAAGTTAACAAATATTTAGAAAAGGGAATGTTGTTTGTATTTTGTTTCCGATAAACCTTAAAAACCCTGAACCGCATTAGCCTAAGATGGCAGATAACCAAAGGCAAAATGTGGCAGTATGTTTTTCAAATATTATAAGTTAAAGTTAAGCATTTCTATTCTCTTTCCGTAAGTAAAGATAATAATAAAATACACAATAATATTAATATATTTATTATTGTGTGCAAATACGTACAACAGCTACGGGCTGCACGGAGAGCCGTGCATTGTACGCTAATGCCGCCTGCGTCCGACGATAGCCCCGCTATTGTACTATAAGTCACAATCAAGTCGAGGTTGCTCTCCGTTGCAGGATTATTATGAAAATCATGTTTTAACTGAGCATTGAAGCATCATCTGTTATAGCATTGGGAATTATGTTTGCTTTCTCTCGGTTTTAGATTTATAAATATAAGGCACGCTTCATAATTTGACCCATGACGAATAGTTGATTGCAGTGAGATGAAGAATTTTACAAAGCGCGTAAACCGCAATTACCATAAACCTCTGTAGCAATAACCTCTTTTTTAAATTCTGGTATGTATAAAGAACATACAGTAGTAGTATTGTGGTTTAAAATTATTTCACCTAGAAGTCATCTAAATAATGATAGAAGTTAAACTAACCCATGATGAATGTAGCCCATGAACATGGAATCTTCTATACAGGTAGAACACAACAACGAATTGGATGATACGATAAATTCTCTCATGTGGTAATGTACTCGTAATAGGAGGACCTATAACTAAAACTAAACAGCATTAAATTAATTAAGCAGCAGCAACAGAGGGGTCGGTGTTAGTGGTTTACGAATGGCAAAACTACTTTTATAGTTTCTAGTGTCATTGTTCGTACTAAAGTACCACGCTATGGGTATTCCATAATTAGATGATCACAAAAATGTTTTGCGAATAAAATGCGCTGTACTTAATGTATTTAATGCTATTTTTTACATAGTGGTAGGACTCTTGGCAAAGTCCGACTGGGGTAGTACCACACCTTTGGAAGTTATTCTACCGCCAAGCAGTAATGTGCAAACATTACTATGTTTGAAGGGCAATGTTTGCAGACAAATTACAGGGCTTAGAGATATAATATCCTCGATCTCTAGGTGATGAGCGAAGTGCAGTGTAGATAATGATTTGGACTTTCCATGTTTCAATAGCTGCATGTCACTGTGCTGTTATGTGGCAGGTATGTTGCTTACCACCAGGCCCATGTCCTGCTCGTCTCGTCACTCTATGTTATAAAAAAGTGTTTAGGCTCGAATGTTCTTGTACTCAGCGATTCTATAGTGCCTCGGATTTGAGTAAGAATGTAAAAGCATGCCCACGTTCACCAGTAGGACGAAAGGAACATCATGGACTTTTTAGTGGGTTGGAGTCCCACATATCTGTACTTTCTCGTTGACAGTATACTCAGGACAGTATTCGTACCAGTGGCGTTTTTGCTTACATAAATAAATACGTATTTTCTCTACGTACCTACATATTTTCCCGTGTATAAAGTAGCAGACAAGTAAGGTGGACTGCTGGGTAATTTATTCTTTGAATTTAGGTAAGAAACAGCTAGTAGAGGTTGTAATGTAAAACAAATTGTAATGTTGTGCTAAAATGCTAACAAATCACTAAGTTCTTCTGGCTAAAATGTTAACGAATCACTAAGGCTGTAATTAAAAATATATATATATTGTTCCCAAATAAAGTACAGTTACATTTACAAACTGCAATTCATTAGGTACAAGTTATACGGATAAATTGAGGTACAGCGGGCCCTAAACTAGGCAAGGCCTGTATTTTGGGCACCCTATTTTGGTTTACAATTTCGTTGTACGCAGTTCCTAGTACACAAAAGTAAAACGCAGGGTTGTTAGAACAATTTTATAATTTAAAATGAATAACTAAACAATATTTTAATTGAGATATAATTTCCTATTATTAGATCCAGACATACAAATTGATTTTCGATTTTCGGTTTCACTACAGTTGGGCAAAGAGTAGAAAATAGGGGCTAACAGATAGTGTGACTATCATAAATTAATTACACTATCCATTTTAGCTTTTTGTCGATTGCTGTGTAATCAAATAAAACTACGTTCCACATCAACACTGCATTGCCAAGCTGCAAACATTTATTTTTTAGCAGAAGTAATGTAGAGTTTCTGAATAATTCCATTAAGCCCACGTGGATTGAGGTGTGATGTATGCGGATGTGTTGAAAAAAGAGTGAGTGTGTGTTTGTGCGTGTGCGAATGAGGTAGTATTATAGTGACCAATTGAGAGGGATGTAGGCGTTTAGGTATGTGGCAGAGTATGGATATGTGTATGTGAGAGTGAGTATATATATTATAATAATGTTGTGCAAAAATGTTAATCGAATCGAATCACTAAGTTCTTCGCAAAATATTGAATATCTATGCAATAACTTATGTCTACGCAATTTTTCATTATACCCTGGCTTAATTCTCAGTCAAATTAGGTATCGATGTTATCCATTAGTTATCCAAGTCGGTTAATAATTCGTATCACAAGGGTTCGATATACGGCCAGGCGAAAAAAAAAATATATTTCTACCTTCACTTGGGAAGAAAAATTGCTTCTACATAAGGTCCCTCGGGAACACTTGAAGGCGGGTCCCGGAACTTTGGAGATTTTGGAGATTTTACAACTTTTAATAATCCGATATAGAGATGATTTAAGCTTGTTTTTCTGACGAGATTGTTTTAGCCTGAAATTCCTTTTTTAGCGTTGAAAAACGTTTTTACGGTATTGACATTAATACTTTTGTTGCTATTTTTGCTGGTTTATATAATATATAAAATTAATATATACAATAACAAGAATTATTACTAATTACTCAATGACGTAGTTCGGAGAGCCTTAGTATTGGCGGGCGTTCCATGCGTACTTGAGCCCCCGGGTCTATGCAAATCAGACGGGAAAAAAGCGGATGGGTTGGCTCTGGTCCCCTGGAAGAACGGAAAGTGCTTAATTTGGGACGCCACTTGCGTCAACACTGTTGCCGCCAGCCACCTGGGTCGCACTACCCACTCACTATTAGCCGCGGCAGAGGATGTCACTGATAAGAAGAAATAAAAGTATGGTATTTTGGTGTCGCAGTACGAATTTGTACCTGTTGCCGTGGAGACCTTGGGTTGTTAGAGGGCAGAGGCTAAAGCGTTACTCAAAGAAAATAGTGTGCAGTCTTTTTTTTTTGCTGTTAAAGTAATTCCATAAAAATGATACCTATCTAGCTATATATCTATCTATAGATAGAACAGCTAGATGCTAAACGTAACAGGCCTAAGTGTCCTTAGACAGAGTGTGTAATAGAAAAGTCGTAATATAATTTAAGCATACGAAAATAAATGAAATTACTTTTATAGATGGAACTTAATTTAAGTAAAAGCCATTACTGAAAGTATAAAAATATTTCATCTCGTGTACCTAATCATTTTAATGGACGTATATTAAGTTTCAATGTCTTTTCATTTTTGAATGGGCTTATGTTTACTGATGACAAAGAAAAGGACAACCACAGATTATCCCTCTTACCGACTTCAAAAGACCTGCAGAATGCGATCCGCAATCAATCCAATGATGCTTGACTACAGGTAGAGACAGGTTCTTTGAAATTTTACTTTTATTAAGTCTTTCGTGTGTCTACTTTCTTTACCCGACAGTGTAAACAAGAAATAAAGTTTTTTGCTTTTTACAGAGGAATTTCCTTTTTCATATTTCATCATTAATTTTGCTGATGACTTTAGATTTTATGTGAGTTTTTTTGTATAAAACAGCAAGTATTGTTATATAGTGTCTAAGAATATGTAAATGTAATTGTTAACATGACCTTCTTTGTCACATATTTGTCATGTAAATACCCCATTCATTACAAAACTTTTATTATATTTTACTACTCTTTTTTGCTTACTACAGTCTGATCAACTGCACCATTTTTTAGGTTCTTCTATAGGTACCTACATCCTCGGTTTCGTTGTTAAATGATATTTTTTATGAAAAAAAACCTACGAGGTTTTTCAATTTGACAGGTTGGTATTTGATCATTCTAAATATTAAAATTTTATTAAATACTCTATCACCTCAACTCTGCTAAAATAAAGTTTAATTTTGAACTAAATTAAAAAGTTTTCTAACCATAAGCCGTCGAGTTTAAATGGCCCGTTTTAGAGAACTGACTTCTACGTTGCGGTTTTACCGGCTTTACGGAAATAACACATTTTTCCGGTCTGTTAATAAATAAAATCTTTAATAAAGTCTGATAATTAATGTTTTCAAATCTTGTTCAAAAACTGGTGATTATTATAACGGTAAGTACTCGTAGTTAGATGTATTTAGTCAATTTCCTAACCAGTTTTCAATCATTTTAGCTCGAAAATAATTTTAGCACATTTGCTTGTTTTTTTATTGTTATGCGAGGATAACTTTGAGCTTAACTTTAATAAGTAATTGAAAATGTATACATTAATGTAGACTTACTCAACTTTCGCACGATATAACTCTCTGTGACATAGTTAACTTGTCGCAAAGCTCTCGTGCAATACTTTATGGCTTCCTTATTTAGTAAGTAAGCCATTTTCTCGGGTTCCGCAAGCCGGAGCCGGTAGTACAGGCATTTCTACTGTAACAGCTACAGGTATACTTACAAGCTTAGGGTGAGGAGATCTCACTAGAATACTCGAAATTTTTCATGCAATTTCTTCTAATACTACGTTTTTATTACAACGTACTACATGTACTAGATTTATCTCATGGTTTCTTCTGCAGAAAGTATTTGAAAGTGTAAAATAAACAAATTTGATGTGATTATTTGAAAAATGTCTTGAAAAAAGGTTGGGGCTAGTTGGAGGTACATATCTATTATTTATTTCTTTTAATACAGCGTGGAGTTTGATAACAATGAGATGTAATGTAAGTCGTTAATTTAATTCCATAGTTTTGTATTTCTGTCTATTATTTCGTATTATGTATCGATATTCTTGCATGGTACCATCTACCATTCTCCATAAACGTAGTCATTTTGAAGCTGTTTCTGTTAAAGCCAACTGTAATACCTACCTAAATATATTTTAAATGCTTATATTATAATATATACATTAAATCTGACCAGGCAAACTTCGTACCACAATATTTTTTTCGTCAAACTTTTCTGCCTTAAAAACATAATAAATACTCAACAAAAGATAATTTGGTGTAGTCATTCAAAAATTATGAGTGTACATACCTCCATACATTTCGAGCATCCATTTTTATTTTGTATAATTATATAGATTTAAGATTTGAATCCATTCCTATCTGTTTCTAACTTAAAGTGTATAAGTTGTCTCCTGGTGCGAGAGAACCTTACTGAGTCTTGAAAGTGGGCCACTCCATTCATGCTGCCTTGCAAAGAGCGGCTCGCGACGCGCGCCTGCAACTTTGATGAGATTCGAGTCTCGCGGTGCGGACTGTGTGCAAATAATGTAATGGCATTTTGGGGATTAATCTGTCACGCTTGACTTTTTAACTTAGTTAAGTTGAGTGTTTAACTGTAAACTCAAGGCTTTACCACAACGGATGGTTTTAATATTTATTTTCATCGGATTTTGTGAAGCATACAATTTGTAGACTTACTTATTTTTCCCCCTATATTGAACCTTGGACAGCTTATTATTATTTTAGCAGTAGAGGAATGTGTCAAGTATGAATGAAAATGGCCTAAGACTTCCAAGCGAGCAGAGGGTCGTACAAGGTATTGTAACGTTGTTGATGGTGATAAAATCTTTTTGGTAAGTTCAAAAGTTTGGAATAGTCGTATCTTTTAGTAGAAGTAGCCATTAAGATTTTGTTCATTTTACATAATTGTTGTTTTAGTGTGCTACTGTTTTAACGTAATAAATTATATGTCAATAGTTGTACGCGTATTTAATTAAATATGACATTATTATCAGTTATCAGAACTGTTCTCTACATTAGTACTACGTATCATTTATTACGGAATATTTCCCGTGGTACTGTAGCCAAGCCAGCACCACAATGCAATTCGGTTGATTTCTTGTTATACTAGTGTTTGTACATACTGTGAATTATGATTATTAATTTCTAGGTTAAATGAAATCTTTTATGCATACTTAGGTTTATTGTACGGAATCATTTTTGTATTGATATTCATTCATATGCGCTCCGATCGGAAGGGATCACGAGCAATTATCAGAAATGGTATGCACGAGTGTTCCCGTCCGTATTTATTAAACTCGGGATGCCTTTGTGTTCGCTTATTGAGTTTTAATGAATATCTTCCCCATATTAACATTGATTTAATAGGGTTTTGAAATTTAAGTGTAGCATCCTTGTGAGTACCTCTCAAAACACCTTGTCATTAAATAGTTAAAATAAAATAGCACTTATTCGATCTTGCGGAGTCTACTATTTAGTCTGAAAAATTGTGTACGTACACGTTGTTGGTTTAAAAATTTATCTAAAAAACAAGGTCGAATGAAACTCTCAAACACATTGTAATCCCAAACAAGTGGTCAAATAAATACAGTTCAGAAGTTGAAGTCGCACAAACGATGCACTACTTACTCCACACAACTATTTTGTGAATGGAAGATCTGAACGACCAGCCTTTGTATGGCTTGGAGCAGCGATCTAAAGCATGGAGTGTTTTCTCTGCACTTGCCATTAAACTTCAAACAATTGTGTTAATTGTGAATGTATGTTTTGTTTTAGAAGAATATATTACTTGGCTCAACGTTTAAGTATTTCTAATCAATACCAGCGCAGTATAAATAAACACCAGCAAGATGGTTGACTGCCTACAACGCAGTGACGCTGTTGGGATATGACAAATAAACTTCAAATTATTATTATTTTAATTTTACTTTCAACTTCGTTAAGTATCGGCAACATTATCAGAAGCATATTTACAATTCAATTCAACAAAAATTTAAATACATACAATTCTTAATCGTTAACAATAATTATAAATAAAATTAAATAAAAACATGCGACAAACGTCAGCGCTGAGCCCTGAACCACGTTCCCAAACTGATAACATAGTCGTGTTTGCATCTTGGGAGCGCGCTTCCCGCGTCTCGCCCCGCACTCCCCGCACATTGCCACGTGTAGACGTCTTCGTCGAACGATTCTATGATTTATAAGACTATGCTGTATGTAAGCTTCCAACTGGTAGTGGGCTTAGTCACCTTTTTTCTTTTTATGATTAGGTAATTCAAATGTGCATAGTGTGTAAGTCGTTAGTCAGGTATAGTGGTGTATAGTTTCTACTGTAATTTAGTTTTGTTTATTACGGCTCTGCCTGCTATGAAACCCAAGCATATGTCAGCTACGCAAAGTATTTGGTTCCGTATTTGACAATTCCTATACATAGATTTACCACATATTTCTTCACATTCCTATATAAGACCACATTTTTTTCATATCATAATAATAATACTGTCGTATGTTTTAAAATATTTGGGATTATTATCTACCTATCAAATTTTAAATGTACTCTTTTTTGTAATAGTAAATAGTTATAATCTTGTATGAGGACATTACCAAGGCTTTACGCCATACCTCCAGAGCACACTTCAACGTTGTTATGGGGGATTTCAACGCTAAAGTGGGGTTAAGTTCTGGTAGCGAATCGGTCATAGGATCGTACGGTTTGGGTCGAAGAAATGAGAGAGGGCAAATGCTTGTCAACTTCCTCGAAAAGGAGGGGTTGTTTTTGATGAACTCCTTTTTCAAGAAGCAGCCCCAAAGGAGGTGGACATGGCAAAGCCCCGGTGGACGGACGAAAAATGACGAGATTGACTTCATCATTGCGGACAAAAAGCGTATATTCAGAGATGTCTCCGTGCTCACTAGGTTTAATACCGGAAGTGACCACAGGTTAGTAAAAGGCACTCTGAATATCAATTTTAAGATGGAACGTGCCCAGTGTCAAGTCGACTGGCGATACATCGAGGTGCTGAGATGTCTGTATAACGCCGCAACGATGACAGTCCAGGTCCAAAACCAGCAGACGAAACATATCCATCTTCGTCGAGGAGTGAGACAAGGGGACGTGATTTCCCCCAAATTGTTCTCAAACGCTCTCGAAGATATGTTTAAGACGCTGGATTGGGCTGGACGTGGCATAAATATAAATGGCGAGTACATCTCGCACCTTAGATTTGCTGATGACATCGTCATAATGGCTGAATCGTTGGAGGACTTACAGTCGATGCTGAATGGCCTAGTTGATGCTTCTCAACGCATAGGTCTCCGGATGAACGTAGATAAAACCAAGATCATGGTTAACGAACGTGTAACTCCGGGACCGGTTGCTATAAATGGCGTCCCTCTGGAAATTGTTCAGAAATATGTGTACCTAGGGCAGACGCTCGAACTAGGGAAGGACAATTTCGAAAGTGAGGCCATGAGAAGAATTCAGCTGGGCTGGGCAGCATTTGGCAAACTACGTCGTGTCTTCTCGTCGTCTATTCCACAATGTCTAAAGACAAAAGTCTTTAATCAGTGTGTCCTACCTGTCATGACCTACGGTGCCGAATCTTGGACACTGACAGTCAAAGCGGTCCACAAATTTAAAGTCGCGCAGCGAGCTATGGAGAGAGCTATGCTTGGAGTTTCTCTGAGGGATCGTATTCGGAACGAAGTGATCCGTCAGAGAACCAAGGTAACCGACATAGCTCAACGCTTTAGCAAACTGAAGTGGCAATGGGCCGGTCATATCTGTCGCAGAACCGATAACCGTTGGAGTAGACGTGTTCTTGAGTGGAGACCACGAATCGGCAAACGTAGTGTAGGACACCCTGAGACTAGATGGAGTGACGACATACGAAAGACAGCAGGCAGTGGATGGAGACGTATAGCTGAGGATAGGGCTGAGTGGCGAGCCATGGGAGAGGCCTATGTCCAGCAGTGGACTAAGATAGGCTGATGATGATGATGATGATGATAATCTTGTTACAACAAAAAAAAATGACAACTTTACTTTCCTCGGAAACTGCGAGAATGAGGTTGACTGAAGTTATCAAATGCAATTCAGGCTTTGCTGAACAAGTGGTCAAATTAAATCTAGTTCAAAGGTCATAAAACGAAGCAACACTCTAAACAACTTGTTAAGGATTGGCAGATCTTGATGACCAGTGTTTGGTTAACTCGTAATTATTATTTTTCTACACATGTCTACTATATATAAGTTCATTAGCATCCAATCGCCGTATTTTCAACATGAATTCTAGGTTAACGCGATACCTGTCAAAACTGTTAATAAAGTCAAAATCGGTAAGAAATGGTCGATTTTTGTGTCATCAAACGAACTCAAAAAGATAAAATTGAGCTGAAGTAACCTTTTGGAATAAGATGGCAAGTCAAAGTTTGGAATACAGTGTTAATATTCATCATTTAAGTGCAAAAAATTCTAAAAGTTCTATTGTTAATAAATGTTTATTTATTTCCTTCTTTATTGCTATAAGTACATTATTTTTCTACAAATCTAGGTTTTTAGGTTACAGTAATGTATTGACCCAGTATATAGGATGTTTTAACCCTGTATATACATATATTAAATCAAATATTTACCTTATGGTTTTGGATATAATAAAATGCATTTTTATCGGAATTACCAAAAAATCGTTTTAATATGTTGACTCAAGAAAAATACGACAAGTAAAATATATACACATATAGTAAAACAAAAAAAAACGGTGTGGAATATCGCTTCTGGTCTTCTTTTATTTGTTCTCACTCGTACAATATTACGTATACAAATAAAACACAGACGTATTGTTATCAAAACGCAAGCAGTAAATTTGATTTATAATACGAGTGTCGACTCGTATCTCGGCATCTAGTTGGCTAGTCCAATTTGTTCATACGAGAAGGGGATTGTATGCTTTACCGGGTATTCCGGAATTTGCGGTAACTGGATTACTTACAAAAATATTCAATAAATGTGAGCATTATCGGAATAACTCCCGGAAGAGGTTTGTTGCAAAAATCATACCTTTATGCCACGGTTTTAGAACATCAATACGAAATTATGGTAAACTCATGGTGAACTCTTATTATTCACCGTGCTTTTATGTGGTTACATCACCGTTAGCCATCAGAGCATTGTTTGATCCATTGTGGGTGTAATGCAAAACATGCAATAAATAATTGAACGTGAGAGAAATGTGAGTCAAGAACCTTAACTCACATTTATTTAGAAGAGACTGAGATTTAGAAACACTGTACAATATACAATAAACATACTTCAATTTCAAAATTAAACTAAGATACTCAACTGAATTTCATAAGTTTTTTTTTTTTAATGTTTATCTTTAATTGATGTTTCAAAAATCATTTCAACTATCTGGGAGACTACTACGAGTGTTAATAGTATAAGACATGTGCGTAAGACTAAATACCGAGAAGAAAAGAAATGGGACCTACCATTATTATTTATTGTAAATACTTTCTGTAGTATCTCTAGAGTTCTATTGAATAGATTACACATGTTTCGAGAAGGATTATCCTCAGCGTAATCCATGAGTACAATCACACAGAAAAGCTCAATCTAGATTTGAGCAACCTAAATAAACCTCTAAATGGTAATTAATGGAAACGAATCACTTAACTCCACAGGTGCCTTTTGTACTGAGGGTAATATTGAATTGATTTCACTGTATTGGTGAGGGCTTAAACGAATTAATTCGAATACATTCGTTAGTTCAACTTTGTATTCGATTCTATAACTAATAGGTATTTCGATTATTCACAATTTATTTTCGATTGTGTGATCAGTGAAAGTTTTCCTTGACAATAAGGGTTTGGACGGATATAGTTTAAAAATGAATACTTGGGTATTTCTTATACTTATGCATGCTACGGGAAAACGAATGATTGCTATTCGGCATCTGATAATAGCTTTTATTTTCACGTTGAGATTGGGTTCTGTTGGGCTCGACACTAGGGACTGGCATAGTGCTCCTACCGACTAAAACTTCCACGAGGTTCATCCTTTGGTGGTTACGGCGGGAATGCAGGACCATTCTTGCACTTTTCCGCGAACCCGCCGGGGCTTATACGTCTTCGGGCCCTCCTTGATACGGCGTGACCACCTCGGAACCAAACCAGTAAGTGGGTGCAAGACGGATCTGCGTACCCTTGGTCCCCCGGGATGGATCAGGTCTTTGATCCCATTACCTACCACTATCCGGAAGCCGAGGATAGAGAGAGTGGCGCATCACAACTCCAGCACTCTTCTTCTTCTGCAACCCTACCACGTTCGCCATCTAACGGTGGCGACCTTTACGGCTTACCGTAATACCAGTGTTTCTCTGACACCGCGGCGTCCACCCCACAATCACGATGTTGACTCCCAATATCGCGGCCTACCTCAGTCGCGCCGGTACCGATATACCGCGCTATCTACATGGCAGCATCATCCTCGGACTGGAGGGAAATTCTAGGCTTTGTGTAACGAGTAATGGTCCCACCAAGAGTTCGTCTTAACTTCACGGCGGTGTGATCAGGCCACGGCTGCTGAACCCCTACGGGTTTAGCAGCGTGTGGTTCCGAGGGGCATTGACAAGGCGTAGGCCTTGTCAATGTCCTTCGGACCCTCGGAGGGATTTTATCACTTGACCTAAAAATTATTAACTTGTATGTTTCTTACCTTGTGAAAATTAAATTGAATTTAAGTAAATTGATATAAACAATTTGATCACAACTAAGTAATATCAACGGCTGTCAATCACTAGATTACTACAAATAATATTTTTCGTACAACAAATGTATTTTTCAGAGCATGGAGAAGTATAACTATAGATATGGGAGAGCACCATGTCCAGCGGTGGACTTGGATAGACTGACGATGTTGAAGAAAATTTTAAAAAATACCTGAGATGAACGTTCATACTAGATAATTAGCTAGTCTGGAGGGATATGTACGTAAAAACGGGAATCGATATTGAATTTTTATTAAATCGAATAATATACCGAACGTTTATTTTTGAATTCAATCTCTACGGCGCAGTTTGATATTGGCCCTTTCAAGCCAAACAAAGGCGTTTTGACTGTCAAAGGATGCTTTGAAATTAATCTACTCGAACGTTTGGAGGCTTGCTCTATTTGGTTTGGATGCTGATGTTGATTAAGTCGGTGATTTCGTTATCACTGCGAGTTACGAGTAACTAAGTTGCTGAAAAGAGACAGAAACAAAAGAGAAGTGAAAAAATTGGAGCATCAATGCTAATTAAATTTCTGTAACTGTCAAGTCGTCGTATAGTATCAAGTTTTTCTATTAGAATTTAAGCTTGAATCAATCAAATAAATAAGTATTTAAAAAAGAACAAAATTAAAAAAAAATATTAACCCCCGACTACCTCGGATTTGTTATCTGTACAACATTCTACTAGTCAAGCCCTTTCATTTGATACCCATATTAAGGAATATTGTGAAAAAAATAATATAATTCGCCATTTTGTGGTGGCGGCCATCTTGGATTTGTTTTTTTTTATAGTGTATAGTATTCTACTAGTCAAGCCCTTTGATTTGATACCCATATTCAGGTAGGTTGTAAAGAAATATTTTGTCCGCCATTTTGTGGAGGCGGCCATCTTGAATCGATATTAACCAAACATAGATAAGATAAGATAAGATAATCATTTATTTCCTTTAAGAGATATCAATACAATTCACTTATAACTATAATTGCCAGGTTTCTTTGTTACATTGTTTCGCTTTGAGATATCGATGGACCCCAAACTAGGCAGAGCCTGTATCTTGGGCGCCCACTGTTCGTATTGTACAATTCACTTTTAAACGCGACTAGCTGAAGACACCATGAACATGTTGTAGAAATGTAAATTGATTTGCAGAAATAAATAGATACAAAAAAAGAAAACTAAGTATTAAAATAAACAGAACAAAAATAAAAAATAATGTTTTTTTTTAAATAGGTATAAGCGTAGGTATGTGTGTGTTGGTGTGTGTGGGTGAGGGTGTATGCGTGTGAGTTGTGTGTGAGTGAGTGTGTGTATGTTAATGTGAGTTTTAACAGTCAACATCATAAACTTTGACCAAAGCCTCTGTTTCATCATATGATTTATTTGATAACCAGCTCTTTACATTAATTCGCATATCTCTGTGGGAACAATCATGAAGGCTACACAATCTATTGATTGCATTATATGCAGATCGGTGTATATAGGGAGGGAGACGAGATGCAAACACAGTTTTCACTCTTTCAGCATTAAGGATTTTGGGCGGGCTAATCTCCTTTGTGGGGCCTGTGAAAGACCATGCGATTTCTCAACCGCTCTCATCAAAAACAATTGTCTCACTGTGAGCACTCCGGTGTCCCGGAATGGTTGATCGGTGGGATATCGCCGCGGTAGCCCAAACATTACTTTTAATACCGCACGTTGTGCTCATTCTAGACCAATCATATATGACTTGGCCGCACCCCCCCAGACTCCTATGCAGTATTGTAGTAAGGATTGGCAAAGTGAAGTGTAAACTAGTTTCCTGGTTTCTGTGCTAGCCACTGTTCTAAGAGACTTCATAAGGTGGATTAACTTACGAGCTCTTTTTGAGAGAGTTTTTATATGTAGTTCAAATGTGAGATTCTCGTCTATGATAATACCTAGGTACTTCACGTGTGGTACTCTTCCAATGGTCTGGCAAGAACAGTCATTATGAGCACCAGCAGAACCAGCGTGTGCTGCACAAGAACTGCTGTGCAGTTTTATACTCTCTATTTTAGGTTCTGTAGCGCGACTTATATGGAAACCAATCACATTTGACTTATTTACGTTTAACGTCAGGAGATTATTATCGAGCCATTGCGAGATAAGCGACATTCCCCGCTCCGCCGCTAGGACAGCTTTTTGCCATGTTTCGCCGTAAAATAAAGCAACTGTGTCGTCCGCGTAACAAATTAGATCCGCATGCGGCAGACCAAGCTACAGAATGCTATTTATATAAATGGCAAACAGTGTAGGAGAGAGACTGCTTCCTTGTGGGACGCCGTAAGGGATATTCTGTTCTTCGCTCAAGTTTTCACCTATTTTGAGTCTCTGACGTCTGCCAATGAGATAACTGGAAAACCATTTTAAGGCGATTCCTCGAATTCCTGTGCATTCTAATTTTTTGAGCAGTAGCGAAGGTGACAGACTGTCAAAGGCTCGCGCCAGATCGAGAAATACTCCGATACACTTGTTTCCCTTGTCCATGTGACCTGCTACAGTGGATGTCAACAACTCAACAGCATCTTCCGTTGACTTGCCCCTCCTAAATCCGAATTGGCGGTCTGAAAGTAAGTTGTGCTTGTCAATAAAATTAACTAATCGTTTATTAACCAGTTTCTCCAGGATTTTGGAGAGTAACATAGCTGAGAATATCCGCACGGATATTAACTTTCAAATAAAAAAACCACATCGAAATCAGCCCATCCGTTTGAGCTCTACGGTGCCACAGACAGACACACACACAGACAGATAGACAGACAGACTGACACACAGACAGACATCGACGTCAAACTTATAACACCCCTTTTTTTGGTCGGCGGTTAAAAAAGAAATTGTTAGGTGTACCGTACTCAACAAGCGTAAAGAGAACTGACTGTACTTACGTCTTAAACCGTATTAGATAACTGGCTAATCATCCGCTAGCGTTAGTGTTTTGAAAAAAATTGTTTAGGTTTGCTTATGGAGTAGTAATACTCGTACATATTAATGAAGTTTGACAAAAACCTACAATAATTACATACATATCTTTAGGATTAACTGATTCTTGTTCGATTTATAACAACCGTTCTACATAGCTATACGCATACGAGTAAGGTTGCGCATGACGTCCATGCTTATCAAATGGAACACGATGAGTCCAAATCATTACCATCACTGCACTGCGCTCGTCACCCAGATATCTAAGATGGTATATCTCTAAGACCTGTAATTTCTCTGGAAACATTGCCCTTCAAACCGTAACACAGTAATGTGCAAACATGTGCAGTAGAATAACTGGCAAAGGTGTGGTACTTTCCCGGGCGGACTCTGCCAAGAGTCCTACCACTACAATACGTATGCGATCCGATCTGCATATCAGATTAAGATATTGCAATCTATTAAACTTAAAATTGTGTCGGAAATTCTTTACTACCCTAAGAATTATTTTTTTAAAGATTTAACAATTTGTATTAAAATGCCTTTTTTATTTCACTTGTGACAATGTGATTATCCTGTGAATAGAAAAGCCACAACGACCTGTAAATCCAATAAACTGCGGTAAACTGCCATTCTTCATACGCTTCACAAGGTTATAAATCAATGCGACAAGGTACTTCCAGCAAACCAAGCACTCTCTAGGAACGAGCTGGTGAACTTCGTCACTCCCCATTACGCTGCATGTAGGTACAAAGGTCGTAGTATGAACTTTAACAATGAAGCCAGCAAACGTCTCTCGAGACCGAACCTGCGCGTTCGACCGAACAATGCGAGTTTGGGATATGTTTATGGGAAAAAAGTTTTGATATACTTCTGGATCTTGTACAGGCTCTGAATCTTGTATTGGTTTATATAGAGCGTCTAATGTGAGCTGAAACTTAGTTGGACATTGTATAAAATGTTAACTCAATGACTCTGAAATTTGCTACTCTATACAAAAACTAGTTGTACCCTGCCACGCTTCGCTGTGGCACATTGTTGGATAGATAAAAACAATTCTTGATGGGGATTCTACATCATTCTAAAATTTCAGCCCGATCGGTACAGAACTCTTTGAGTTTTTGAGTAAGAGTTTTTTAAGTTTGTACACAAACCAACATAACGTTTTTATCTATAGAGATGTACAATTAAATGTAAGGAACAACTAATTTTTCCCGCGGTTTATAAGTGACATGATCGTAAAAATGGTGCATGATGATAAATTGAAAACAAAACATTCGGTTTTCCACCTGGCCGTGATTTTAATAAAAGTACCAATTATGGTTGCTTCGCGGAGTATCAACAGCCTTCCATACAAGCTCAGGTATTTCTTATAATTAATAAATCTTCATGATAACACCACAACGCCTTAACAATGTAAGTTTTTAACATAAATCTTGTGGTAGGTTTACCTATTTTAGCACCTAAGCGTACTCTTTTGTAAAATATTTAATTAAAAGCGGCTTTTATGCACGGTCTTATTTTATGCAAGTAATAACGTTGGGCTTATAGTTAAACCATTTATGTTTAATCAAAAACTGTAGAATATAAATTTATAAGACATATTACAGATATCATCCCTGTTGCTTTTTTAGGACCATGTGATATGATAGTGTTCACGATTTTTGTCCAAGCCCATTTTATTGCCAGACTAATATCTCAAAACGCTCCTATGTTGATGTTACTTACTCGCGGTTTCCCGCGCAGTTATTTTCCCGTGTTAAAAAGTAGCCTATGTGATATTCTAAACCATAATCTATGTTGTAAATTTCAGCTCAATCCCTTAAGACGTGATTAAGCAACAAACTCCAAACATTGAAAAATAATAAGCCCCTATTTCTTGATTTTATTTGTGATTGTTTTTGCCTAGCTTTCCAGTATGTGAATCATCATCATCATCTTCATCAGCCGCAAGACGTCCACTGCTGAACATAGGCCTCCCCCCTAGATTTCCACAACGAACGGTCCTGCGCAACCTGCAACCAGCGGTTTCCAGCGACCTTTGTGAGGTCATCTGTCCATCTAGTGAGAGGCCGTCCAACACTGCGTCTTCCGGTTCGTGGTCGCCACTCGAGAACCTTTCTTCCCCATCGGTTGTCAATTTTGTTCTGCGAGCAAAGTGGCCTGCCCATTGCCACTTCAGCTTGCTTACTCTCTGAGCTATGGCGGCCACTTTCGTTCTTTTGTGATTCATACCAATGTTTAAATTAGATTAGGTAAAGTGTCATCGGTCATCGGAAGTACTTTTTGCAATACATGCATTAGGTTTTTAGCACGAAAAATACTTGCCGTCGTCCTAATAAATTCCCGTAATTACCTATAATATTTTTAAAGATGACTATGATGAAGAAACTAAACAATGAAAAGTTTTTTTATTCGACCTCTAAAGTGACACATTAGATTTCTGATATGATATTCCAATGATTTGTTGATAAAACGTTTCAAATTCCTTAAAAATAAGATGAAGCAAGAACAACGACAAATCCAATTTAACATTCGGATTGTACCTTTCAGGATACACAGAGTTTATTGCTTGACTGTTTCACTGCACCTAAGGTTTAGGTGCCTATAAATGTGAGTATGACGAGGGTGCAGCTCAAGGCGTTACAACATATTTTGGGAATATCTCTTCAAATTTATGAGCATTCATTTTCTCCTTAATTATAAAAGGACAGTACCTTATACCTACAGTCCCCGAAGCAATTAACCAATTATCATCCCACAGAGTTATATTTGTAGGACTTCGTAGCGTAGAGAGAACACAATAATGAAATAGTTAATACTTATTTGTTTCTTTTCATCTCATGGGATGTTTGTCCACTAGTTATGCGGAATTATTTTCTAAAATCTTCTAAATAATATTAGAACGCATTTACCTACGCGGTATTCCGTAAACTGTATGTTTAATTTAAGAGGATAATGAATGATTTATATGAAATAATTTTGATGAAATCTACTAAATAAAAAAATTCAGGCTTTCTTGGTTTCAAGATTCATTTAAAATATGCACGGTCCCGTACAAAATTAAAATTGAGCTTTCTCGCGGATTGCATGAAGGATAGTTTTTTTAAACCCATCTTACAGACATAATTGCAGCCGTGGTGGAGGCACTGAGCTGGGAGGAGGCGACTTAAAAATAGCAAAATCGAAATAAAGAGCACTAGAATTAGAATGAAAATGTACTTCCCCCGTTTCCTTTTCTTCTCCTAGTCCAAGATATATGTAAAAAAAAAACAAACGGCAAAGGCCACGGACCCCGGAGTCTGTGAATTTCCTAAATTGAAAAAAAACCTATATTACTCTAAAAACTAAGTAAGTACGCTCAGTAAAGACATCTGAATTTATAATTTATTTGATTTGAATTTGTAATATTTGAACTTTATTTGGAAATCCGCCGGACACAATTCATAATGATTACGACATTATCCAATAAATTTTGAGGTCGCCACAGACATCGCGATTCTTATTTCAGTATTTCGTATACCTGTTGCGTTCTCGTGGGATCAATTCTAGCTCTCACTGTTTAAAACTTGTCTTTATCTCTTTAGAGTTACGACATGATTTGCTTTGCCTGGGAAAGTAATAAAACCCAACTCAAATGAAACATTGAGGGTAAACTCAATTTCAGGATGCGTCAAACATTATTACCTAGTTTGGGAACAGTGGAAGCTTTTTACCTGTCGTAATGATTGGAAAACTGATATTCGGACGAAATGAAGAAAAATATAAAAGGAAGACGTAACAAAATTACCTTATTGGAGGCCAAAAACACAATAAGGTTTTTAGCCCTTTTATAATGTAACGTTTTTTATTAATCGTCACGAGACGCATCAATTTCCAGATCCTCATTTTTTCTCCATCCGCTCAAAAGTTACAAAATTAGATTATGGATTATTGTACTATTCTACTAATGTTTCAAATGTGACAGTTATCAAAGATTTGGAAGGTGATTGATCGATTACATCTATGTAAACCATTTTGTTTATATCGATAATTATAATAATTTTCGTTACTTAGTCAGACGTTACTAATAAACGGATCGAGTTATCGATTTTATATCGATGGACCTAGCTGAAATTTATAAGCAAATTAAGAAAAGTTTTAGTCTAGAATGGTACATAGGACTCCTCCAAAAATGCAGAGCTCCTTAGAGAACACATGTTCGCACCTTTGGGATGGAATAAGAATAAGAATGTCTTTATTGTATAAACTGCGTACATAGATGGTAGGTGGATACAATAATAGTTTCAACAGTTTTATCCTCGCGAACATACAATAATGTTTTACGTAATTTCATACAATCTTTTTTTATGATCCTCAAAATTAACATAGGTACATTTAATTAACTCTGAAACACAATATACATATAGATCCTCAAAATTAACATAGGTACATTTAATTAACTCTGAAACACAATATACATATAGATCTATGACACATTAATACATTTTGTTAATTATAATTTTACTCTTTTATTAATGTGCAGATTGAAATGAATAAGCTATATATCATAGAATAAAAAGAAATAAATAAGCTATATTTCATACAATAAATGGATCTGCTAAGTATAAGCTGGAGGCCCTGGAATCGATCGAGAGACATGCCAAAAGGCTCATAGGCAACGACATTCTTGTACGAAAAAGACTACAAAGTCTTGATGATCACCGAAAAATTGCCAGCATATCTGTTTTTTATCGAATACACTTTGGAGAGTGTGCGACTGATTTGCATGCTTGCCCTTTTTTCTATCGGAATGCTCGTAACTCGAAAAAGCGACATCGTTTCATGGTTGATGTTCCAAAAACACGAACGAAAAGATTTGACTCTACTTTTGTGATAACAACGTCTAGTCTGTGGAATACGTTGCCTGAGTGGGTTTTCCCCGATGGTTACAATCTTTGTGTCTTCAAATCGAGAGTGAATCGGTTTCTTCTAGGTAAATACGCTCCATCGTAGACCGCATCTTCGCTTAACATCAGGCGAGATGGCGATCAAGTGTAAACCTCTAAAAGTAAAAAAAAATACAATTTCTAAGCAGATCAAGTCAAGGCCACCTCTAGTGTTTTTAATCTGTATATAATTATGCATTATTTCTTATCCTAACTAGCTAATAAATTATTGCTGTATTGTCTCATTTACTAAAACATATCTTACGGATAAGTCCACCTAAGTGTACTTAGATGGAACACAAATTAAATCAGAACTCAAATCGCAAAGTATAGTAAAACGTTTAGTCGAAAATTTTCTTTCAATTTTCCGTCGTTTAGTGCCATTAGGTGTTGTAAGCGTCTACCACTACGTTAAGGGCGTGTGGGCCGTAATTTTGAATTTTTAAAACAACTTTAAGACCTTTAAATTATTGTATTAAACTCTGAAAAAAATATATGTATTAGTTAAAGATCTAATCTAGTGCAATTCGCAGTCAATAACACGATTTAATGAATTTTACTTGATAGAAAAAAATCCCAAAGTTACCCCTTTTCAAAAAGTTTTTTCATGTTTATGACTAAACTAATGAGTTTTTTTACAAAAATTTTGTACTCAACGAAAGCCACTAAAAAGTTATAGATGCATTCGCAGAGTTTAACTTGAAAAAATATCAGTTATTCACTATGTTTTAATATCTACCATATATATAGCGCGCCGTTCGGCAGGCCTGATCAGTTGCGTTTCGGCGCTCACGGACGACGGGCCTGTGTTTGATTTTGCAATTTTGACAACCAATAAATTTTAAATATTACGATCATAGTGCCACGGTATAACAATATCAGTAGGTATTAGTAGTGAAGCACGCTATGATCTTGATTTTTGATACCGTTTTCATTGGAATTGCAAATAGACGCTGATACTAATTAGTACGCTGTTTACTTTATGTTGTAGACCAATAGGAGAGTCTCAAAAAACTGACGTCGATAACATATCAGTAAAAAATAAATGCGGATGCAATGGAAAATAGATACCTAAGTATCGGTAAAATATTCGTCCGTCAAATCAGAGATCGGGATAAGGAAATAATGAGAGGGGAGAAATCCCCTGCGTAAATCCCCTAATATAAATGCAAGTTAGGTATCATTTATGATGATTTTTATGCCATTTAGGTAAATTTTTTGGTAGTAAGTTACTTAGTACTTGGAAGAAAAGTCCTCACATACAGATTTTACCACTTTGGAAGAGACTCTTGCGCAAACTATTCAGTTTAGAACAAAAATGTTAGGAACTTCAATACAATTTTTGAACACGTATCCATAGATACACGTATGGTTTTGATAGATTTTTTTTTCCAAGTTTGTGACACCACTAAAATTTATTGTTTTTTCTTTTTTTGTATGAAAATGTTAATATTGTTCATAGAATACATGTACTTACCAAGTTTTAATAGTATACTTCTTATAGTTTCGAGAAAATGGCTGTCACATACGGATGGACAGACATAACGTATATTTTAAAATTTGTCCACGAATCCCTAAAAACCCAACTTCGTTCATTTAAAACATATTTAAAATGAAATTTAGATACTCGACCGATTACGATTTATTATGCCCAATTTAATGATAACAATGTAAAAAAATAAGATGTGAATTCTGTTCCCAGTAGCATAAACATGTCTCTTGTTAACGGAATGGAAGAAGGGTTATGTTTTTCGCGCGTATCTTTATGTTTGTAAAACTTTTATTTCTACATATCTTCCAAACGGCTGGATGGATTTTGGTAACTAAGATATTCTAAGACTAGTCTTATTCGCCAAAGTGTCCTTAGATAGTAGGTAATATTTTTTTACCTGTAGTTTTTTTTGTAGTCGGGGTTTTTAAATTAAAGTTATTCTATCATATTGCTCGTTGCTCGAATAAACAGCACCGTTCATCATCATGATTGAAGAGTTGAACGAAGAGTTTGGTCTCCACTTTTGTAGTAAGAACAACTAAGCTGTGAAACGCATTGCCAGAGTGGGTTTTTGTCGAAGGTTCGAACCTTGGGGTTACGAGGTACACTGTGTTTGTTTCTATCAGAGAAGCAAGTTCCATCGTAGACCACATCATTTTCATCCACTATTATCGGCATCATCGCAACCGTATCATTTAATGGGTTATAAATCGTAAACGGTAAGTTTTACAAAAAAAGTTTACTAGCAACAAAAGATGCAAAATTTTATTTTCTACAATTATTGTCAAAATATATAGTTTTCAAAATATCGGTTAAAACAGTTTTTTTTTCAATTGGCGTTTGAAGCTCACCTGGATCTGTGAGCATTTTGTAATTTTATGCTCAGTAAGTGATCATACCTCATAGAAAAAAATTGGTTCAGAAATTTAGTGCAAAGTTGACCAAAAAACCTTCTATTTTTACTGGCCTTTCATTACGTTTCAGCACATATTTTAAAATTTTTGACGAACTTGTGAATTATTAGGAAACATTTTAAAAAGATGCATGAAATTGGAAAAGCCGTTCTCAACTTATAGTGTGACCAAAAAAGAAAAGGTTGAGTTTTGTATACCTACGAGTATAGATAAATTTAATATTTCTTCGTTTATATAGCAACAAAACTCTTATCATAAACAAACAAACATAAACAAATCTTGAACAAAATATGAGTTTAAATTACATAGTCCAATATTTTAATGTTATTTCTGCACTGTGGCACCGATTCCGCCGTCGGTGACGGTCGCGAGAACAAGACAGCGTTAAATGCCTACTTTGACAGAACTACCTGGCCTTAACACAAATGAAACGAAACGTTAACTTCTACGCCTCACCGGACAGTGCAAATAGTCGCAGAGCTGGTGGCTAAACAATTTAAATTACTTAGGGACTCTTCATGTTCAAATTTGTAATTATTTTTTAAACACGAGTTACAAATGTGTTTTTATCGAAATGGCTGTATTCAAAACTTTGAATGATGTTTGTTTCGCGGAAAGGTTAAATAAATATTTTCGTTGAAGAGGCAAGTGACTATTATTACAACAATCTTTTTTTACTCATTTTAGAATTTATACGAACTTTTCTAATTTGCAAATGATTAAATCCCACAGACGTTTAACACCCTAACATATTACAACCTAAGTTATATTCCTAGTCCTAAGATATACCTACTACATTGTCTTAGACCACTGCCCCATTCTATCAGGTAACTTGATTGACAAACCGCTTAGCTAAATTTGTACTTCAAAATATAAATAACTAACCTTAATCTGACATTACACAGATATTATTTTATGGATTTATAATAATGGTCACAATATTATGGCTTTTCCATCTTTGCAATATTTTGGCCAAAACACGTAGTTGCAAGGCACCGCCTAAATGACTTGTCATTAAAACAAAAAAACAATAAGATGTTTTGTTTTCGTGTGGAACATTTGATTTTTTTTTTATTAATTTTGTTCTTAGTTGTGTTTTTGTTACTTCCATTAATGTGTACTTGTCTCTTTTACTACGACATTCCGTTTGTGTACCATGTTCATCGTCATAGCGACCGGGTGACCGGAAACCGGCCCGGTTTACGATCGCCGTTATATTGTCAAAGCGTCAAAAGAGCAATACAATTGTCACATGACAGCCTTATATTTTTTTCTATTTTCTTGGAGAGTACTAAACATTAAAATAAAACAGGTGTTGCGAAATTTAAAGGCATACACAATTAAAGCCTTGTAATTAAAAAAATGTACCTAAACCACAGATAGGAAAATAGTTACTTCGGAACCTAAACGTAGCTTTGTGTTTATCCATCAAGTTGCCTGATAGTAAGATGTTAGTGGTATAAGGCGATGTATAAGTCGCAGCCGGATCGTATAATCCGCTGTATTACATTACTGCTAGACGTTTTGAAAAACAGGGCCGTTTTGTAATGCGGCGGTTCAACAATTAGCCACATTGTCATTGCGATACGTTCTTCAATACGGCGGGCAACGTTTAGCCGCATTGTACTACTGCTTAAATTGTAGGGTGACCATACTTACAAAATTAACAATGAAAATTTATTGTATTAATCAGAACAAGCTGACAGATTATCTCTTGCCATATTTCTTACACTTTTTTTAAGCATCTTACCTCTCAGGTAAAACTTGAAATTCCCTAACTTGATATTGGTGATGGTACACCTAAGAAATATGGTGCACTTAGACAAGGGTCTATCATTGAGATTTGATTCCGGGTTAGGCTCCCGCCAGAAGCTTTGCGGACAGCCCTGAGTGTCGCTTCTCCGTACTTGGCCTACGCTCCACTACGCGCGCGCTCGGTCTCGCTTGGCTCGCTCCACTCAGGACCTCACTTGAGCTTCTGGCTCCCGCATTTTTTATATACACTCTAGGGGTAGTAGCGACAAGACTAGGTGGAGTCGGGGTGCTCCGAGTCGGATCTGGGTCGTTCCTAACCTACCCGGTCCGATTTAGTCTTAGCAAGGTGGACGATGGTAAACCACCCCAAAAATATTGTGTATGATTCCGCCAAACACCAGAATCCACAGTCACCTTAGCCACTTAGCAACACACGTACTGTTTTCAACGCCATAGTTGTTGTTATGTCAGACAGCACCATGAGTGTTAAGAATCGAAACTAAAAATTGTCAAAGCGGCGGCTAATCTTTCGCTTTATTACATTACGGCTAGCCGTTTTGAATGACGTATGGCGTCGAATACATTCCAGCTGTTTTTTAATCAGCCGCATTCAATCTGGCTAATCGTTAAACCGCCGCTTTACAAAACGGCCCTGTTTTTCAAAGCAGGCTAGCCGTAATGTAATACGGCGAATTATACGATCCGGCTGCAACATATATATGACTTAATAAAAAAAAAACACTTTTTGAAAGTTCTAAATTGTATCCTTCAAGAGACAATAAAGCCGGCTGCTAATTCCACTTTTAGAATGTAATGCTAAACGTTTATGTGATTTGGTTATTTATAAATTAGAAAGGTTTAACTTATAGAGCCGATGCTGAGAAATTTTATAGCCTTTAAAATTTAATTTAAAATTAATTTCAGCATCTGCTCTACAAGTTAAATAGAATTTCAACTGCGGTTGAAGAACCAAAATGGTAGAAATTCTATGTGAGATTTAAATTTGTCTTAATATTCTTTAGCTTACAATGTTTATACTGAATTTCACAACCAATAAATAATCAAATTTGGATTGTAGTCATTGCAATAAATGTAGTTCATTTTTGAAC
The DNA here is from genome assembly GCA_017562165.1 of Ectropis grisescens. Taxonomy (NCBI): domain Eukaryota; kingdom Metazoa; phylum Arthropoda; class Insecta; order Lepidoptera; family Geometridae; genus Ectropis; species Ectropis grisescens. The sequence continues at coordinate 8,420,895 of CM029781.1, read as the reverse complement.
TATTCCTCCACGGATATATTCCATCATTATGAGTTAAAGATGATACAAATCCTGGTCGATAAAAACCAACAAACTAATTTCTTTATTAATCGACCCGGAATTTATCATGGACAAAAATCATAAATTTGTGGGGCTAATTACAGATGTATTTATCGCATTTGATAGAAATTCCATTTTTTGTTATTAATTGAATTAATATATTTTTCATCCCACCAGCTCGGAAAGAGTACTTTTGCTCCTCGATATCAGGGCGCAAAAGTCGTTTTTTACCCTCTAGAGCAAGGGTCAGCAACAGGCGGACCGCGGTCCGTATCCGGACCGCGAAGGGTCGATCCTCGGACCGCCCATAAAAAATATTGTATTGTATTGTAAGCCAAGTATACATTTTAAAATATAGATAAGTTATCTTTATTAATTTAAATAATATTTTTTGCCACAATGAATCTACCTTAGTATATAAATTATTTTTCTATTGAATATTTTTCGCAAAGCGGCTAAGAGAAACTCCACACTTTCAAATACACGCTCCTCTCCGCCACTACACGCTACCTCGCTGTTCGTGGACACAGACGTGGAATGCGGTCCCCGCCCAAGATAGCTCCTCAAAGAGCATCTCCATCTAGTAACTACTAGAGAACGCAGACAGAAGAGAGGCAGAGATCCGTATCTGCGGAGTGGCTCTCTTCATGGACAGCTACAAAGAAAGATTGGGAATAAGCTTTTGCTTTGTCTGGGAACGGAAACGAGCCCGTTTGTCACCTGGATAGTCTTGCCTGCTCAATGGCAGTACCGCAAAAGTCACAATGAAGAGCGAAACCTACGAAGTAATGTGTGCGAGGTAGACGGCCACCGATTTCGGTGCGAAGGTGCGATCGAAAAACTTAATAGAGTACTCGAAAGATCGAACGCCTTGAACTTACGCAAGAGCGCTGCTCGCATATCTGAGCTGAAGTGCTGGTAAACATCATGAGGTTGTCGTATATGAAGATAGGGGAAAAATCTGAGCTTCCTCCCTACTTTTCCTTCCCTTTGCACATTCAAACAAATGCAACTGACATATTGCCTACACCTGTTCCTAGTTCGACCATACAAACCGGTTCCGAAAGAGCCCAGCTAAAGACAGCCGCGGCCAACCAACGACGGAGCCACGGAGTCACGCACTTTATGCCTTCTTCGAATTTATAGCCTCACTGACAGCGACAAGACAAGTCAATGACAAGATCTGCGAAAACAGCATGCAGTAAGTAAGGAAGTGAAAATCTCTTAAAGGCGAAATTCGAGGAGACTGAAGCAGTCATTTACAATAATGTCACTTCCCGGGTCATCAAGAGAAAGGGGAAGAGTGTAGAAAATGGCTTTGTGACACTGAGCAAAAAAAAGATGGAGCGCATGAGAAGACCTGTTTATGAGACACCTCCAAACGACCCAATTGTAGTTACTGCCCGATGCACCAAGATTATGCTGGACGATAAAATCCTAAACATGGCCAAGATCATCGAAAAGAACTCAAACGTCAAATCTGATTAGCTGAAAAAAAACTGTCAAAACTGGGAGATATCGAGAATACAGTCGGTCAACGGAGTTCCAGGATGGATGGATGTGGAAAGACAACATGGGTGATTAGAAACTTCGACGTGGACAAGGACACCATCATCACCACAACAACTAAGGCACCAAAAGGTGTAAGAGAAAAGCTATCGCACCGTATCGGAAACCATGGCTTCTTCTTGGTGTCAGCCACAATGGCTCCAAAATGGTTCATGAGAGCTTCGTCCACCATAATGCAACTTGAACTGAAGGCGTTCCGAAACAATTTACCAGCTCTGGTAAATGGTTTCGGAACACCTTCTGTCGAACGACTCTGGCTCTGGACGGAACTCTCATGAACCATTTTGGAGCCATTGTATGACACACTGCCAAATTGTTTTATTTGTCAAAGGTTTCACTTCAAATATTTGATATTCAAGAAGTATCTGTATCTATATAGTATATATAGTATAGATACATATAAGTATATGTATCTTCTCAAATGTATAAAACTGTATGCAATGAAGAATTTTGGGCCAAACACATATCAGAAAAATACGGAAATCGCAAAAAAACTAGCTATCAATTTGGTTACTATGTTTGTTTCGACTTACGTATGTGGGTCATCTTTCTCAATTTTAAACAAATAAATTTCGAGATTAACCCCCTCCCAATTACTTGTAAAAGACACACGTCGAATTGGATATTCTTCTCGAGGGCAAACTATAAAGAGCTGGCTCAAGAGGATCAGTGTAATTTGTCGCATTGATTTTAGGTCTGTGTTTTTTTATTATTACTAGATGAGTTTGATACCGTACAATAAATAAGTAGCACTTAATTGTTACCAAGTTTCGGCGGGTCTAATCGGGAGAACGGCGACTGCCGTTCCGGATACCCTGGGTTTAAAACCACGTACACCACTGTCTTTTCGAAGTCATGTTCATAATGCCGCTAACTTAAAACGGTGAAGGAAAATATCGTGAGGAAACCGACATGTATCTAGAATCTTTCGAAGTCGTGTGTCATCAACCAATCCGCACTGGGCCAGCGTGGTGGATTATGGTGTTGACTCTCTCCTTGCGAGGGAAGCCCCCGACCCCGAGGTTCAGCAGTAGGAACATTTAGTGGGCTGTTTAAGCACTAGTGGTATTATAGTAGGAAGTGGTATTAGCTAATAATACCATTACCTACTATAATACCATTAGTTTTTTTTCTGGACCTCGTCAAAATTTCTGCACTTCATCCGGACCCCGCCTAAAACTACTTGCCGACCCCTGCTCTAGAGGTTAAAGTAAATTTGAATTTAGAACATCGTGTGTACTGAGGTTTTGAATTCAAAACATAATTCAACCTATTTATTTCTACCTCCTTGGTGCCGAATGCATGATACATTTTTTTTCATTTATGTTAAAAACTCAGACTCGGAACCTCCTTGGTGTACTTACTTTTTTTTAATTTGCTTAGCGCGAAAACATTTATAAATTTGCATTTAGTCATTTCCTCGCTGAGGTGGAATGAAAAGTTACGTGTTGCACTCGAGTGCAAAGATTTTTCACCTTGTGTTTTTGATTCCTTGCTACGCTCAGGATTCTAATTTTGAATCACTCGCTGCGCTCGTGATTCAATTTTAGAATCCTTCGCTTGCTCGGTCATCAAAATTGAGCACGCGGTTAAAAATCAACTTTGCACTCTTGTATAACAAATAACTATTCTTCATTAGATGACTTAAATGTAAGTATTGGACTCACAACAATTTTAGAGTAAATTAACAATTACGTCTAATGAAACTGAAAAATTAGTTAAGCAAGTTAGTCAAAATTTAATTAATCGTAGCTTTTTTACCTGCCACGGAAACCAATACTCAGCTTGACCCGTCACGCGCTTGTCTGGTTATAATTTACTTTTGTAGAAAGAGTACTAGAAGAGCGCTCCGCGGTCGCCCTTCCCTTTCCCGTAATATTCCCGCAATGAAAAGTAAAAGTGTTTTAGTAAATACTACTAATATAGTTGTAAATACAGATTTATACTTATGATTAATTTAATAATTACTTCTTATAACATAGTTACTTCCTACGTACGTAACCTTAAGATGAAATACTTGTAAATGTCACGAAAGAAATTTAACTTTATAAACTGTTCCCGAAAAGTCAAGACGTCATCGGTTTATTTTTATCCCTGCCAGCGTGTTTAAATAATGTATGCGTTAGAAACTCCCCGAATCCGCGAAATAACAACATTTTCCACTTTCGCGAAATAACTCTTGTTTTATTTTTTCACGCTTTTTTTGTTCTTATCTTCGAGGTAAGTTTCTTGATCCTAAACAGGTTTTGTATTTTACAGAATTCAAACTGATCACATAAAATATAATATGTTTTATTTTGCCAAAGATTACAGGGGGTCCCATTGGGAGCGCCAATACGTACCGCAGGTATCAAACTGAGAGAGTATCAACTTTTTATATAAATATTACATGTATACGTATGTGTATGTATACTATCCAACGAAATGAGTCAGTTACTATTAAACAATCAGGCCACATAGCATGGCCAAAAGCTACAAACTAATCTTATACCTTTAAACGACCAATTCTTGTAGGTATATATATATAGAATCTCGAACGATTTTCATGAAATTATGGATACAGGAGTTTCGGGGACGATAAATCGATCTAGCTAGGTTATACTTAGTAAAAACATCATTTTATACGCGTTTTTAGACAATGAAAAACTCCTACAATGTCATTAGAATACGATAACTTATATCGCCTCTGTTCTTTAAGTCTAAATGGCTCAGACGGAATATGCTCGCCCTCGGAGTCAACAGGCCCCGGTTCGAATCCTGATGGTTACACTCGGGACTTTTCTTTTTGTGTTTTTTTTTCTGAGAAAATCTCATGGTTAGAGCCTTTTTAAACGCATTTAATTCGTATCTAAGTAGGTCTAAGTAAGTTATCACTACGTAATTTGTACCTGCCTAAATATCATTTCAAAAAACCGAGCAAAGCTCGGTCAACCAGGTACTAATTTATTTAGGTATACGAGTAGGTATGAGTTACCTACAATGTGCCTACAATTTATGTTAAATGTATGGAAAATAGAAATCACTTGAAATTATTATTTAACTTATAGCTTAAACAATTTATCCCCGTTATTTAGGTGCCCAACACGTGCAATTCTTTAAAATTAATAATTGAATTTGGCTTAAAAGTTCAATGCAAAATAGATCAATTTCTGAAAATTACAATTTTTATCAGTAATTACTTTCTAGAACTAATAGTTTTACGTATAATTAAAAAAAAACATTAACACTGCGAAGAGAAATCGATATGAGTTTATGTTTGACGCTATAAAACGCTACCTCTACATTACATATATACATACACATTTTTTCAATAATTTAATCAAGTAATAACTAATGTCAATTGTTGCCTGGTTCTAGATAGCTCACGCCAGGTTCCGTTACTGTTCCGGACTGATGCTATTACGGGGTAAATCCGTTGGTTTAAGCCAACGGTTTCAAGTCGAGGTTTGATTACTGGATTACCTCGGTGACCCTTTTACTGTACAGGTTGTTATACACAAGTCACAAGTCCTTCAGACATTAGGGTTATGTGATCTGGCTCCATCGTCAATGCACGTTTCGTAAAGACCTAGGCAACATAAATAGTGGCATATTTCCACAGAGTGGAATCAATTTCATACAATACAGTTGATTGCTGGCTACATCATCATTGATGACCCTTTTACAATAACCGAAAGATATCATGCTAGTGTTATAACTGTGTTTATATGATTAACCGATTTCAGAAAAAGAGGAAACCATATGGCTGGCCTGGTGGCTTAGTTTGTAGTAAGTCTGCTTGCGAAACCGTGGGTCGTGGGTTCGATCCCCACCCAGGAAATATATAAGTATTATATCAGCTATCTGGCTTCCATAGTAGGTACAAGCTTTGTTTAGTTTGGGGTCAGATGGTGTTGTGTGTGAAGTGTCCACCCATATATGTTTGGCAGCATGTCATTTTCCCGTATTCACGTCACGGCGTTCTCTTTGTTACCCGCCTGCAGATCATCCGGGTAAACTGAAATATTATTACTATAGATAGAATAAAATCATGAAATTCCTAGTTTACACTTACGATTAAGTTCAGGTTAGCAATGACTAAGTAGTTCAAAGGAAGATATTTGAGACACCTTGTATTGTCCGAAAAGCTATAATGTTTTACTCGAGTTTGGATCTCATCCTGATGAATACAATCGTAAAGTCGAGAGTGAATCTGTTTGGTGACATCAGGCAAGATAGCAGTCAACAGTAAGCTCATAAATTATTTAAAAAATCGAAAATTACTTTACGGCAGTCAGATTTTGTGTATCAGGAGTTGAGTTACCTAAACTATGTAAAAATATTAATTTACGCAATAAAGTTTAAAAATAACTGATAAGCTGTACATTCAATGAAGTTTACCTAGCGATTTCTGTGTTTTAAACTTTAAATTCAAATACATATTATGTTATTGTACAAAGCACTGTATGATAATATGATTTAAAAATAATAGCGTATGGACTTATCTATGTGTACTTAGGACACGCTTTTGACCTCGAAAAAGTATGGCTCTTAAAGGACTCGAGAGAATATTGTACTAAGAAGCTTATACTCGTAAGATAGTATATATATTTGGTATTTCTTAAAGTATTCAATAGTTCTTTTGAAGTTAAAACTTCGTGTTGGTTATATTTTTGAGCTGGGAAATAACTATTGATCTCTCGACATTGTTACCGTTATTTCTATTAATAAGTACCTATGTACATAAATTGCCTTTTCACTTATATCGGCAATTATATTTCAGCGTAGTTACATTATTAGGGATTTTGATGTTGTCATTAAAATTTAATCCATGTTTTAAACAAATACCCATATGACGATAAATCAATTAAAACAAATTTTACTTCATGGATTCAAAATAAATCTACTTAAAGCATTTCCTAAAGTACTTAACTTCGACTCAATTTTTTTTATATCGTGTGACACAACCTTAATGTAACCTCTAGCTTTGTTATAATCGACTTAACGAAGGAGATTAAAAATGGAAAAGCTCTTGTTAGGTAAAATTTAATAAAAAAAAGATTTTCTGAGACATTATGGAATAACAATGGACGTCATTTTGAGAACAATTAATTTAATTTTTATAATACCTAAATTAGTCGTTGTCACTTCGTAATTGGTGACAAGCCAAATGAAAAAAAAACGCGTAACTGTGCTATTGAACATTGCAAATTATTTTTTCTAGATAGTCGTATAGTAGCACGTCTTTCATTCAAGTACGCAAAAAAAATCTTATCAATATCAATTTAAATGTGATAGGTTGCCATAAAACGCAATCATGCATCTATATGCAAAATCTATATGGTAAAATACACGTAACAACTTGAAGAAAAAACTTGCATAACCAGCTCATTTTACTAAAGACCCGCCTAAACTGCCACACATGGGATAAATTTATACACAAATTAATAAGAATTACAACGAAACTGTAGATGATGTGTATGTAGGTGTTATTTACAGGCGTATTTATGTAGGTCTTATTCGCTTTAATATTACTGGCCATCAAGATTGTTCGAATTTTAAAAACGATCGAATTTTAAAATAAGGTAAATCATAACAAATTTAGAAAAACCGGCTTCGAATCACGGAACGAAGTCCAAGCATGCGAGAGTGCCATTAGTGCTAGTTTGCAGAACCTGATGGAATCGATTGTCTTCGAGCTCGAGTTGGAGAAAACTTGTTTATGTTCTGGAGCGGAGTATCCCCGCAAATTGTTGTTATTACTGTAGAATTCAGTTTAAAGTTGGTTAGTTTGCTTGTTGCGTTATATTGAATTTACGAATATTGAACGTTATATTGAAGTTACGGTTAGTCTAGTCGGGAGAACAGTGACTGCCAATTCGGACTTGCTTTGACTCTCTCCTTCCGAGAGAAGACCCTGAGTCCCACTTGTGGGAACATTTAGTGGGCTGTTACATTGAATTAACTGCAGAGTTATAGTTATTACAAAATACATGGCTTGCATTCTTAATTAAAATAATTACCACTTGACTTATAACAATCCGATTACTTATTACAAATTATGCCTATTATATTCGATTAAACGAATAAAATCTGATTTAAAAAACACTTTTCCCGCCATCATATAATTGTTAATTTATTAGCAAATATAACATCTTAGTGAGCCCATAACTTCTGCATCCAAATACACGATTTAAGACCAATAGCTCTCTATTGCTATCGGAGTGCTTAGAGCTCTATGACTTACTACTTTACTAACCATTTTTTATTTACCATTTTCCAAAGAATCAAATTAAGAGATCTAATGCACTTTTTATTGTATGAAAAGCTAAAATGTGACTCGAGTGTGAATCGATTTGACAACATCAGGATATAAGTTACCTATTATAAAATTTTTAAAATTTTGAATGCAGAAATCAGATTTGGTGTCACAGAGGATGATATTTATAGTGGACATAGATTTTCCACTATATAGTGGAAAAGCTGTAATACCGACGAATTTTAGCTATGTAGTTAAAGCGTCCACACACGAATCCTAAAATCAGAGGAAATGACGTGCATTGCAACATAAATCACCAATCATATGTACGATGTGCGATGTAGGATACGATTGGTGATTTATGGTTCAATGTAGGCTCTACCCTACTACTTATACGTCATATCCTCTGATTTTAGGACTCGCGTGTGGACGCTTTTATTTCTATGTTTTAAACTATTTATACAAACATAATCTTCAATAACAAGAACAAAATTAAAAATTTTGATTAACCCCCGACTACCTCGGATCTCGGATTATCTGTATAACGTTCTACTAGTCAAGCCCTTCATTTGATACCTCTATTAAGGGAGTTGTGAACAAAGAAATGTATTTCGCTATTTTGTGATAGCGGCCATCTTGGATTTAAATTTGTCATAGTGCAAAGTACTCTATTAGTCAAGCCCTTTCATTTGATACCCATATTGAGGTAGGGTGTGAAGAAATATTTTGTCGGCCATTTTGTGGAGGCGGCCATTTTGAATCGATATTAACCAAACATAGCTAAGAACATCCGCACGGGTATTAACCTTCAAATAAAAAAAAAAACGCATTGAAATCGACCCATCCGTTTGAGCTCTACGGTGCCACAGACAGACACACACACAGACAGACAGACAGACAGACAGACAGACAGACATCGACGTCAAACTTATAACACCCCTTTTTTTGGTCGGGGGTTAAAAATACATAATTTTATGCAGCTCTGTATAGATAACACGTTTTAATACACACCCATCTATACATAGGACAAGCCTTTGACCTCGAGACAGTAGGGGTCTGTAAGGGCTCAAAGGTAAATTGTAAATAGTAGTCTCAGGCAGTCAAAAGTTTATTAAGGATATTGAAATAGTAATCAAAACTAAGTTTTACAATAAAAATAACTATTTTAATTAGTTTACACAACACATTACTTAAATTATAAGTAAAGTACATTCATTCTACAAGGCTTACTCTCGCTTTTGACGCTTTCGCGCTAACGCACATCGTCTCGCTATAAAATATATTAAAATTAATAGCTCGATATAAATTCACGGCCGCGTGTGAATGTATCACAATAACATACCTAATTAAAAAGAAATATGTCCCTTGAAAATGTATCGTTTGTTATGATACATAGAAATATCTAGACACAGGACACAGAACAAATATCCGTATTATAATATTAAGTTATAAATATTTAGTTGCACGCACAAATGCGGTTTGCGAAACTGTATCGAAATAACGAGGACTCACATTTATCACGCATAACTTCAGTAAAATACCATAATTAATGATTATGGTATAGATATTCGGGAACAAAACAAGTTAATTTAAAAGCCTAATATACCAAAATAAATAGGACTCACGATTTATGTAATACATTTGTTGAAGGCTGAAATAAAAAGCATTCGGATATTGAAAGCCAATCGATGTGCCTGAAACTCGAAGGAAGAGCCTAACATCGAATAATATTTCTCAGAAGACCTAAAACGCTTAGGGCTTATGATGTAATGATATAAACAGAATGTTGTGCCCTCCTCCTACAATTCAGACACTTATTTAGGAAATTCAATAACTCACCAGAATGGGAAACTTCGCAACCAATAGCTTTATGATACAATACAATACCTACATTAAGTATGTGTGTTTTTGGTACACCACCAGGTAAACGATTACCTATAGTAAATACTAATCATAAGAACATAGTAAGTGGTTTAAACAAGTGTATAGCTTGAAATAGTAATTTTACATTTACACAAAAGAGGTGGGCTAAGTAAGTTCGATCCTTTTGTTAATAACGTCAACAATACTATAAGTATAATAATATATATAATTATTATCACTACAAGTAGGTACGTACGTACCTGTACTAGTAGTAGTAATTGGAATCAAAATGTTTTCTACATCACTTCAACAAATTATTATTTTCTTGTTGGTACTTAGAATTTATTGAGGTCGAGCGTCAACTTAAACTTAGAAAAGCAGCTAATATTTACTCTGGCTCGACTTACTGACTGGCCTCGTGACTTATTGGGTACACAACACTGCAGTTCAAATATTTGTATGATGAATTCAAATATGTGTAGCTACTGTGTTTGGGTGTTTCTATGTCGAATAAGTATGTATTTACAAAATACATACAAATACCGATAAAAACCCGAAAGGCTAGAAATTTTTCGGCGATGTTACCTACTTTACTGTGGGCGGATATTTTTTCGTTTACTGCCTACATGCATAGCACATCTCGAATAGACGCATAACCTGTAACAGAAGTTACTTCAATGCCTCATTAAACAGCTTAGTCACACTGTCACACGTAGGCGTAGCTTAAAACCAATTAACGAAATCTGTTACATTGTTTTGCGTTTTGTTATATTAGAGGTATAAACGGATAAATTATGATAATTAATTAATATTTAGATGCTATCCATCCAAATATTCAAATCTTCAACTATCCATAATAATGAAAATACTACTTTAGTGATAGGTTTGGAAAAAAAGCAAAGTTATAAATATCGAAGTTCGAAATACGTAGACTAATTTTAATCTCCAATTTCATAACATAGCTAATGAAACCAACGGGTGTAGATATTTTTTAATTTAGACTTGTGCTAGAACACAATACAATATTGATACGAAAATTGCGATCTTGCTCATCATCATCATTTGTGTCGAGAGTTACTCATTTCTTTTAATTAGCTTATGCGTTATCACCTTTTTTTTTAGTATAGAGTGACGTAATGACCATGGCATGTGACTGATGGTGAGCAACATGCCTTGCCACATTCTAATTTTTTCAGCATAATTAGAAATAAGGTAATCGTTTCTTTCATTTTTCCAGATTTTCTTTTATTAATTTACTATTTTCATCCCAAAACCTTCAAACTCTCGAATAATAAAAGAAAATTAATATAAAAAATTTCCTCGTTAATTTTGTTCGGACAAACATTTGAATTTCGCTTCCCTCTATTTATATTTGCTCTTTCCTGATTGTCTTCTTAAGCCTCCGTGAGCCACTTCGGTAGATAAATAGAAATTCAAGCGAAGTTGTTTGAGATTGCAGGTGGAATATAGCCATACATTACTATATTTCTATATTTTATGTTTATGTTTGTTATGATAGGTTGATATATTTTCTGTAAAATATGACTGTATGTATTCTGGTTTTAAGGGCAATGTTCCCAGACAAATTACAAGCCATAGAGACACATTATCTAGGTAACGAGTGCAGTGCAGTACCAGGTAACGATTTAGACTCTTCAAGCTCCAATAGCTGCGTGATACTATGATGTTATAGGCATGCGTGTTGCTTGCCATTAAGCAGTCAGTAAGCAGCAGTTGGTCATCCCTATACTGTGATCTCTATACTGTAAAAAAAATATGCATACCAATTGCGTTGACTCTCTCCTTTTGAGTGAAATCTCCAAATCCCAGCAGTGGGATGGTAAAACGGGCATTATAATGATATGAATACAAAAGAGTCCAACCATAACAAATCACACACAGTACTCGTATAATGCAAGTCATTATTTATGAAGCCTCTATCATTCTATATTCTATTACCGCAACTTTCCTGATCTTGTTAGCTGCAGCGGCCGGCTTTGAGTAAGTCGAGTGGGAACTTCTACAAAGTTGTGGCACCTCGGCTTACAGGTTATTACCGGACTACGCAGGGGAGAAGCTACAACATGCACGAGGTTCGAGACGACTTTAACTTTTGTTATTGGAAATCTATTTGTGTACTTATTTTGAGCTTAAAATTCTGTTTCGATCCACGGTTCTTAGGTGGTATGAGTTGACTCATTCAAGACTAAGATGAAACGTAAATCTGTTTAGGTTAATTTAAATAGGTACACTCCGCGAGGCATAAGCTGAGCTTTGCATTTGTGTGAGTGTACATGGATAGTGTAGGTGTGACAACCGGCCGTAGACGCGGCGCCATTCTGTCTCGCCGCGCTCCTGCCTGATTGGTGATCACTCACACTAATGCAAAGCTCAGCCTATACCTCGCGGACAAAATTTCAAGCTCCTGCCTGATTGGTGATCACTCACACTAATGCAAATGCTTATAACAGCAAATTAAAACAAAATAATTATGTATTTAAAAATACATTACAAGAATATGCTTTTGTTTTTTAACAGTAGGTATCTAAAGTAAATGTGATAACTACAGATTACTGAAACAATTCAGTAATCTGTAGTGATAACAGTCATACCTACTAAAAATGCTAAAATGCTTTTTGTTATGTTAAAAAATGTTTGTAATGTTAAAATGCTTATTATCGAAATGGCGATAATAGTTCTACAGCCTTTAATGCCTGTTCTGTGGTAGGAAATTGTTGTTCCTCGATTTTCTTTTTCCCATCACTAAACTAAAATGCAAATTATTGATCCTTTTTCTTCAATCAATAAGCGAAGTCATTATATCAAACTTTGTAATTAAGAACTTTGTATGAAACCTAAACTTTGCGGTCACCGTACTTCATGTAAGTGGTTGGTCAAAATAGCCTGAATAATAATAATAAACGAAGTCTCCAGTGTCATGCCAGTGAAACCTTTGTTTTTGTGTTAAGTTATACTTAGCAGTATCTTTGTTTTACCAGATTTAGCGATTATATTTTCTTTGTTGCATTACATAATCATTTTAATTTTTATGTTTGTCACTATTTAATTACGAGTCTGAATAACATATTTGTTAAAGTTAAATTTAATGTTCTTACAAAATTTACAATTTAAAGCAGTACAGTAAATTTTAAGCCTAATAATTAAATAACGGACTGCTAACATTTATAGCCGACTGTAATGATTCTCTCAGCAAATGAGAATTAATTGCGCTATTCCGTGACCGCGCGAATCAGATGAAATATTTATGTTTTGTTAAAAGTCTTGTTCTACAAGCTACGAGACAAAAAAAGAAAAAAACGATTGGAACCAGATTACAGATATACTAATATTCTGATTTCAATAAAGAGGACTATTATTCTGCTTGACTTTTAACAAAGTACGAAAATACCTACAACTCAGAATAAATATCTATTTACAAACTATAAAAAAAACAAACGCATATTTATAAGTAACGTATTACCCTCATAGTACCTCACAGAAATGCAGGTCTCAAAATATTGTATGCAAAGCTCTGTCTCCAAGCAAAATAGGTATTTTGGAAAATCTACGATACTATTTTACTACGTTATTTACAACTGAGAAACTAAAAAACTTAAACTTGATAAATACTTTTTCATTAATTAAACCGTCATTGTCTGGGTATTACGCTTATTATCAAATGTTTATTATCTTACTTAACACTTAATCAAATATATTTTTATAATAAAGTTTGTATAGACTACTATTTTAAATATCTACTTAAGGTGGCAAATGGTTGAAAATATTATTTAATAATGCGAATTTTTCTGGGGTCATCTGCCAGAAATGGACAAGACGTTTCACCATTATAAGATCACTTTAACTTAAAGTGGAGTTTTATGCCCTTGATCAAATTAACCATCTAGTCTGGTAACCGTCTGTTAAAATTAAATCAGAATAAATAGCTTCTGATATTAGCCCAGTAGATATTTTATGCTGTTTACCGCCTCATGCACCACTTATGTTTTATAATATAGGTAAGTTAGTTCTGTTATCGAAAGTCTTTTAAAGACGGAAAACATATTTAGGAAATCGAGATGTTCCTATTTTTATTTGGACATGCGTCATCCCCCTAACCGCTGTTGGCTAGCACGGTGGTTCATGATCTTGACTCTCTCCTTGTGAGAGAAATTGTTGAGTTCCAGCTGTGGGAACATAAAATAAAACATAAAATGATCCTTAAGCATAAGTCGACGTTTATTTTTACAGCATAAGAAGCGAGTAGCAATCATGGCCCCAGATTCCATGTCACAACTCGTGTCACACGAAAAATAAGTTACACAAATATACTAACACAAGAGCTACGAAGTTGTGCTATGAAACGCGATGGTAGCGCTCTTTACCAACGGTAATGACTACATGCGACATGACGGGTCTGAGCACCGTTGATTCATGCGGATTCCGAGGGCTGTATAGATTTGCGCGGCTTCAAGCGTGGAGCTATGCTCTGTACCATTCATATGTTCCCTGATTGCTTTTATATCCTTTACAGCTTTTGTGTACGTTTTTGTGACGTTTTATTACAAATTTTGTTTTATTACAAATGTTGATTTAAATCGTAAAAGTTATTAATGACAGAGTTATTATTCTAATATATATTTTGAGCTATTTATATCGTTATTTACGGATGCTCTCATTACATCTGTCTATCTGGGTGTACGTGTGTTTAGTTTGGGCCTAGATGGTATGTGTAAGAAATATCCTACAGTATGCAAACGGATATAATTTCATTTGTTTTTTTTTTATTTTCGTTATGGCGGTTGGCATTAGATACTCTATATTTATTGGCTACCAATGTTTGGTTCCAAATTTACTAATTCTACCTACGCATACATGTAGATCTTTGTAGATTTTTCCGGTTCCGGTTCACTAAATAACAAACGTATAGAAAATCACTCGTAACAAATATTGCTAAAATTGTGTCTAATCCCATGGAAACATAACTACACAGTATTGTTATCAATAACTACGCTACGGAAAGTGCAGGAAGATAAAATTCGCGTAACAAATCCGCTGTGAAGTGAAATACCAGCTAACAAAATATAAAACAATATAACCTCAAAAGAAAATATAGGAAGGCAGTGCAAGTTTGACTCACAAAACAAGCTAGCCAACCTTACGAACCGAATTTGTCAGATAAAAAGTTGCCATATTAAGTATTACAAAAATTATTATTTACAAAAATTTGCGCGCGAATTTGAAATCTTTTTACGATAAATTTGAAGTTTAATTCAAGAAATGGATATTCAAACGCGATATTTGTTGGAAAATATTCAAGATAAATTGGAGGAACAAACCAAAGCTATTTCAGAGGCTGTTACACGAAACATTATGCAGCAAATAGACGAAAAATTTAGTAAGCTGGTCGAGCAAAACAAATTTATGTTACAAGAAATAGATAACCTGAAGTCAGAAAATCAAAAATTAAAAGAAAAACATTCTTTATTAGAGAGAAACGCCAGATCAAACAACATGATTATTTATGGCCTCAAGGAAAACGAAAAATCAACACCCGAGTTAATGGATACAGTGAAGAAGAATTTCAAAAATGAGCTCAATATTCACCTTGACAACAGGGATATTAACGTAGCCCGGAGGATTGGAAAGCCAAATAACACAAACGGTAAAGAAAGACCAATATTGGTGTCCTTTGTGAACAACTGGCAAAAATTTGATATTCTAAAAAATAGTAAGAAACTGAAAACCATCCATATTTCGGAAGACTACCCAAAAGAAGTATTAGACAAGAGGAAAGAACTACGACCTAAACTTATAGAGGAAAGAAACAATGGCAATTATGCATTTATAAATTATGACAAGCTTATAGTCAAGAAAGGATTCACGGGTAACGAAAAAAGGAAAAGAGATGACTCAACTTCACCCGCTACTTTAAACAAGCCCAAGAAACCCAATACTTCTAGCAAAGAGAACATGATAAATGCTTTTGACAAGATGAGAGGAAGAAGCAACTCCTTACAAGCCAACCCTCAAACGAACAAAACAATAGCAACTAAATGTGAGCCCCGGAAAACACGAACAAAATATGCAAAAGTCAACTAAACACAACAACAACACATTTCCCAAGCCGATTGGTCATCGTGGGAAATTAGACCACAACCCTCCAACTGCGAATAATAACAATAATAACAAAAAAGAAATATGTAAATAGTACGGAGATTATCAAGCCCACAGACAGCAAGTAATAACAAGAAACCTAAACAAATACAGGAGTTCAAAGAGAGCATTTAAGGATCTAAGCCTTCACAAAACATGGATACTAAAACTTCAACAACAATCAAAAGAAACAAAATCAAGGCAAGATATAATCGAACATGCAACAGACTTCTACAATGAATTATGTGAAAGAGAAGTCGAGATAATACAGGCTAAGGAGAGAAAGGCATGGAAAAAGTTGGAGGAGGCCTTTACCCAAAATGGGGTCCATATCCAAAACCCAACTGCAAGCTAACACACTTACTAACAACTAAGATTAAGATAAATACTAACAACAGTTAACAACATTGTAAATGAAATATGATTAAGGTTATGGAATAAATGGCTTAATTAAAAAAAAAAAATTAATACATGTAGATCAAACTACATATGACATGATAAAGCAGCAGACAGGGATTTAGACTTTTATTATAATTCTACTCAATCGTGTACTCAATGTATCACTAAAAACATGTTAATTTATAACGGTACAACTAATTTTGACATTGTGATGTCATATTAACTAGTTAAATTTTGTAATAAGACAGTTAGCCACAACTAAAAACACAATAGTTACCAAAATCCCTCCTAAAAAACAAGAGTAACAGTAAAATGTAGTTACGGCTGGTCTAGTCGGGAGAACGGCGCCTACCAATCCGGGGACCCCGGGTTCAAACCCCACACGCACCACTGTCTTTTCGAAGTCATGTGCGTAATGCCGCTAACTTAAAACGGTGAAGGATGAACATCGTGAGGAAACCGACATGCACCTAGAATCTTTCGAAGTCATGTGTCATCCACCAACCCGCACTGGGTCAGCGTGGTAGATTATGGCCTTAACTCTCTCCTTGTGAGAGAAGGCCCCGAGTCCCAGCAGTGGGAACATTTAGTGGGCTGTTGATAAAAACAGTAAAATGTTATCAAAAGATTGCCAAACGGTACATAAAGATCACATTGAGCGTTTTTTGTTAACTGTAGGCGTCTTGCAACTTGTAGTAATCGGTGTTTGCACTAATTCAAGTTTTTCGCAAGGATACATTTAATAAAAATACAACGTAGACCTCCTCTATTCTAAGAGTAGCTGCAATCGAAGCTTTGTTTATGAGTGATCTGCGCAAAGGAATATACGAGTATGTAGATTAAGTTTTCAGAATGTTAAAAAACAAAAATATTCGGAAGAAAATAAATTTTGGTATGCAAACAATTCAACATGCACTCAAGGTTGAGTTGCAATAAACGTTCATCAGGTTTGTGCAACCCTGCATTCCAGTGGATTCAATACAGTTTAATAATTGGCTTGAACTTCTCGAACAGCAAATATTATCTGCTTTGAACTTCGGGCGCTTTATAGATTTGATAACCCTAAATAGTTGTTCTGAAGCCTGGCATTCTCTGAGAGATCATATCTTTTACCCACACATCGCTTTTCACCAAGCGAATTTTAGTGAAACTCTTACTCTTTTCAACATTAAAGAAAGTCGTTATATCGTGGGTTCAAATTGCGCCTACACCGCTGAGTATTTTCCAAGTATAGATGTGTATACAAGCTTGTCATCACCATTGCTTTGTTGGATTATGGCCTAGTCTCTCTGTTTGAAGAGAAAGCCCTGAGTCCCCACTGTGAGAATATAAAGTAGGCTGCTTATTCTTTGTGTATATAATTTTAAAACAAACCTATTCAACTTAAATTGAATCCAAGCTCTGGCCAAAGGAGCCTGATCACTGGTATAATGGTTACTCGAATATATTTATGTAAGTGGCTTCAATTCCCACTCAGAGCAAATATCCTTAATATCCATATTCATCACACAAATCTTTGTCCTGAGAGAGAATCGAACCCACGAGCGAGCATTCTCGTTATACACTCATTCACGTGATCAACCCTGATTGAAGTACATTTTGTACATTATAAGTTTAATCACAAATTATTTGATATCAAATACTAACGCTAATAAATGTTTGAGACGACAGATTTCAGTTAAAGGGATTTTTAAAACCCACATATCTCCCACGATTTATATTATCAGCGTTAGTGGTACCACACATGTTATTTTTACATTTCAAGAACCGCCGGTTTTGTTATTTCAGCTTAGCCGGGTCGGAGGCGGCAACAGGTAGGCTGTCATCCTTCGAACAACATAAAGCTTTTGACAGGAACCCAAACTCCTTTTATTCGAGCGACGCCGACGACGTAGAGTGGATTAGAGGCTCATTTATATTTAATGGAACATCGAGGAAAAATTACTGCCGATAGGTTTATTGAATTTATCATAACTGATGTGGAACTGTGGTCGGATCACATTCGGTAGTTACGAATATGTATAAGGAGTAAACGGGGTAACATAATACTTGATATCCAATCTATTTAAGCAGAGTAAAGAAGGCCGTTAACAGATGAGTTTTGCGGGATCAGGCAGATTGATAGACATTTTTAATTGGCCACTAACAAAAAAAACACATGCTTAACTCTAGTAAAATAAATAATAGGATTGCGCCAGGACATAAACTATACTTGCGTCACAGTTCCAAGAGCTAAGAGAGTAATTATGATTAATGGTTAAATTCCACTATTCTTTGACATATTTGTAAATATAAGTTTATATAATAGTAGGACTCTCCATAGAGTCCGACTAGATAAATCAATACCTTTGCCAATTATTCAACCAACAAGTAGTAATGTGATAGCATCACATATTCCGGTTTGAAGTGCAATGATTGCGCAGAAATTACAGAGCATAAATATAAAAAAAATCTTTAGTATGTTCATACTTATATCTCTGGGTGATGAACACAGCGCAGTGCTACGTAATATTCTATAAGCTACGTGACACTGTGCTGTTATGGGCAGACGTGTGGCATACCATAGGCACATGTTCTGCTAGTCCTGTCACTTTACTATAAAAAAACATTAAAATTGAATTATTTTTGATTTTTAATTTCTTGGTTCAGAAGACGTGGTGGTATAGTGACGAAAACATTAGATATCACAATCTTGAGGTCGCAGGTTCGAATCTCACCTACAGTCCTGAGTATTTTTCCAGCTGGCTTGAACGGTGAAGAAAAATATCGTGAGGAAACCGGCATGTTTCAAGAAAGATATCATTCGAGGCATTGATAACTGTCAAACCGTACTGGGGCAGTGTCGTGGAATATGGCATCGTCTCTCTCCTTTTGAGGGTTGTCCCGAGTCCCAGCAGTGGGAATATGAAATTGACCAGTTATTGTTGTCTAACTTATAGCAGTTTAAAATAAATAATAAATATTTGGTGGACAATTCACACACAACACCATCTGACCCCAAACTAAGCTAAGCTTGTACTGTGTCGCCAGATAGCTGCAAATTACAAATACAAATTGTTTATTTCAATAAAATAGGTACATTCTACAATTACATTTCTAATATCCCAAACTAGGTGTGTAGCACACCTGTATTTTGGGTAAAATAGCTGATATAATACATATATAGTTTTAAATACATACTTATTATAAATAGAATAAATAACCCAGACAAAGTGCAAACATTTGAATTCATCACACAAATATTTGCACTGGGTGAGACGCGAACCCACGACCCTCAGTTTCGCAGGCAGAGTTACTACCCACTAAGCCACGAGGGCAGGCAAAAAACCTAGTTTAACCTAGTTAAACTAGTTTTTGGCAATGTATTAGTCAGTAACATCTCTTCATAACAAACTGTTCCATTTATAAAATTAATTTGATTAATACGAGTATATAACCGTTCTCTACAAGCACAGATATGACCGATAATAATAGAGTACCACTATACCTCCAAAGTAATTCAATGGGGTTGCCTTAAGAACATAATATGAAATGACGTCCTTGTAACAATGATATCACCCATATCAACTATCTGTCCTGTCCTTCTATTTATACAATACTAATGTATTATATTACATTCTATTGATCACGAGTTTTCATATACCACTGAAGTAATTGAGCGTACATCTCGTGACGTCCCGTTAACAGTACTACCATCTACCCAACTCTGCATTTGAAACTGTACCCAAATAAATAAAGGTGAGAATCTAGTTATACTTATTGCAGAAAATGGGAAAGCATATTGTCACAAGGTACTAAATCGTTTACACGGCTGGCTAGTTGAATGTCTCGTCCCGGTGATCCAAGACACAAAGGGACGATCCTTTTGAGAAAGGAACGATACACGTCCGGTCCTAGTCCGGATCTGGTTTTGTGAAATGAAATGAATTCATTAAAATGAAATTCGCTTGACAGTTTACCTGTGGGCAGGTACCCAGTTCTTTTCATCTAGGTGCTGAAGGAAGCTGTCAAGTCTTTGACATAAATCTCTGGTCTCAATAATTTATTGAAAAATAAATAAAATAATATAAACAATAATAAAAAAAATATTAATTAAAAATGAGTATTGAAAACATTGCATTGTGTATAATCATTACTACTTGGGGATAGGTTGATGATTGTGTAATAAACAAGATCAAATTTGGAGGAGAGAAAAGTGTGAAACAAATTGAGTATGTTGATGATGGTTTTGTTTGCAAACTAAAACTTTTCACGTTCGAACCGGGATATCGACGGCATAGCTATCTACTCATACATACAGCATCTCTCTCTCACATCAATCACAATGTTGTCAAGATAAACCAAGGCAACATTATGCAAGAACGACGCAAGGATTTATTCGTATCCAATACAATTGTATTGAAATAAAAGAAATAAATGACTGGAAGTTCCAAACGATAGCGAACGATTTTTAAAAATCAGAATTAAGTATTTTATTAAGGAGCGAAAAGGGTCAGACTTCCTCTCATAAATTCGATCTGACTGCACAAAAGGAATAGAAAAGACTAAATTGAATTTATTTTTGTGTAACTGTACAGCAAAATAAATTGCCAATGTAGAAACAATTAATTCGTTTCATTCTCTGTGCTTAGAGAAACCGGTAAAAAAGTATGTTATCCTACTAATATTATAGATGTCAATGTTTGCATGTTTGAACTGATAGGGTTGAAATTTGGATCATAGTTACATTATACAGTAGAACCTCGATAACTCAAACTTCGGTAACTTAAAAACCTCTATAACTTCAAAAAATATTATGTTCCCTTCCCATCAAAGCCCAAAACCAAAACCCTTGATAACTTAAAACCTCTATAACTTAAAATATTTTTGTTTCCCTTCGACTTTAACTTATCGAGGTTCTACTGTAGTCTGGAAAAACACGTTGGCTTCTTTTTATCCCGGAAAATTAAGGGAAAGGGGAACAATGCGGGTAGAACGGAGAAGCGCTGCTTGTAGTTTTTAAAGGAGTACTCATCTTAAAATTAAAAATCTTAAGATTTTACATTTACATTAAGTTTGTCCTTTCATTTAACAGATATTGTTCATGCAATGTTTTATTTTGTATCATAATCCGACTCCTGAATGCTAGCTACCAATGCACAGGTTCTATATACTTTGGGGCATATTATCACTATTAACAATTGTAGTTACAGGTACTAAGGAATGATAAAATCAAATTTTATAATAAACTACATGTATAAGAATAAATGATTATTTTCGTAATCTATAACGGTCAGTTAACTCGAACACAGACTACACGATAGCGAGCGCTGGCCAAGTTAAATGAGGTAAACTGCAATCAGCGCGACCGATGCTTCTCGAGACCTTACTTTAACTCGGTTTCTCGGTAACAGCTTCCAAGTAAATAAGTCGTCGAGACTTTTAGATGTCGCCGAGACGCCACAGATTAGCTTTTAATTAAAGTTAATAATGAAACTTTCAAAAGTATTCACAAGCAAATGTTTTTTCGTTGTTGTCTACTTTTTTCAACACTTTAAATTTTTGTCTTGGTCGCTGTGTGTTGCGATCACTTGTTTTCTAAATACTAATGAATAAGCCGTTGTAAATATTATTAGCTTCACATTTTGTAGAAAACTGGTCTCATCCCGTGGTGTTATCAAATCGAGAGCGAATCGGTTTTTATAGGGCAGCACACTACATCGTAGAACGCATCGTCGCTTAACGATTAAGTGTAATCCTAAAATAATTTAAAAATATGTTTTACCTATGATATTTAGGTCGTTATCGTTGACTGCTCTTGTGACTGACCGCATGGTTTAGTGGGTAGTAACTCCGAAGCCGAGGGTCGTGGATTCGATTCCCACCCAGTGCAAATATTTGTCTGATGAATTCAAATATTTGTACTGTGTCTATGTATAATAAGTATGTATTTATAATTATATAAGTGTTATATCAGCTATTTGACCGCAATCTTACAAGCTTTGCTTAGTTTGGGGTCAGGTGGTGTTGTGTGTGAATCGTCCACCAATATTTCTTTATTTTATTTAGTTATTTTAATGAGAAAAGTTATTTAGACTCGTTCAATGTTTTTTAAGATGGGAAAACGATATTACACCTGACACTATAATTACCGTTACCGACCCCTCTTTCTGTGTGTATGTAAATATATTGTAAATATACCTACTATGTTTTCACTTTTGTCGAAACTACCGAAGAGCCGCTGCTTTTTTAAAATTTGATAGTATTAATGCAAATAACAACATATCAGCAGTCAGTTTTCTGTATTTGAAGAACCTGATACACTTGCCTTAGTTGATTTCGAATAATTTCTTTCTGTACGTCGATTCCCCAAAGGATCAACTAATTCCGCTTGTATTACTCGAAACTCGCTCTCTGTAAGTCTAGCCCTAAAATTACAGTTGGGACCGAGCATAAGCCCCATATTAGTATCAGCTTTCAAACGGCACTAACGTCTCAGGGGAGGGACGCCTCCTCACTCCTAGACCGAGACAGCTCCTGGCACCTGTTGCCCGAAGTAATGTGACCCAACGAAGTAGCATTGCCAAGTGGTCATAATTATATCATCTTGCAACCATCGGTTTGTGATTGCGGATGCTTTCACTCGAGTGCTCTCTATAACAGGCGATGGATATCAGTCTCAAAATGACGTAGATATTTACGTAATTATACTGGGTCCATTACAGTAATGAAACTGGCGCTAATGAGCTGTAAATTAACAAATAACTTTGCCCAGCATACGATTAAATCAGCCGTAAAGTTTGTTATAAAACGGTAATGGGCCAATATGTATTTTTTAATTGAATGAAAACCAGTTTATTGTTTTATGTTAAAAGCTTTGAGTTCAAAGTGTAAACTTTGTTAATTAGGGATGTCATATGCTTATTTATATATTTTTAAGCGGACTAACTAATTTTGTTTACAATAAACTTGTTTAATATATTCAAATTTTGACTAACTAAGCATACATTAAAAAATTGTACCTACTTAGTGTTTTAGGAGATGAGTATCGATTTTTATTGCTTTGGACCTAATTAACAAAAATAAAACAATGCTATTAAATTGGATCACTGTTATTATGCAGTTTCTGTAAATCAATAATATTAAATGCAAATTTCTTCTTTAAATTACAAGAAGGCTGGAAATTAATCCGTGTTCAAAAGAACCTTATTCTACATAACTCAGCCGGCGTAATAATTAATCCTTTATGTATTTTAGACTTACATACCTACACGTTCTTTTTTTCATTACGGTATGCAAAGCCAAATACAATATGCTACAAATATATTGAGAATGCTTTTTCTTGACAACATTTTCAATCAGCGGCTCAATTTACAATTAATATTTGCTTTGACTACCATTACATGATCCTAACATTTGCTGCACTAAATTTCATTCATAAATAAAATTTACCAGCGGGTTTTTCTACTCACAAATACAATATTCCTCATACCATTATTTTTAATTTATCAAATTCGTCTGAGCCGAATGGCGAAGGCTTAACTACGTCTTACTCATGTGAGGTGTCCACACAAAGGCTGCCACTGTGTCCCAGACAAGAGACAAGGAAGCCTGTCATTGGACTTCGTGTGAGGTACGACGTAAGTTGATTAGGGCTGCTAGAATCACGTCTAGGAAAATTGAACAAATTTGTGCTCGGTTCCTGTTCAATAAACCGCGTTACTGAGGAACATACAATGTATACAGGTTACACAAAAATGATTAACAAAGTTATCCTTAAATCTGTGTAAAATTTATGAGGTAACTAAACAATTCATTTAACATTTTGACCACGTAGAATTCTAATATTATACCCAATGTTATAACCTAAAATAGCAGGTACCTAAAAATATTGTTTCATGAACTGGTGAAATTTGTGGCGAGATATTTAAAGTAAAATGGTCATTTTTTGGGCAATTCTTTTAAGCTGATTATTATATCATTTTTTGAAATCATTTTACTCGTAAATCACTTCACATAAGTGACTAGTCAGTCACCTTTGTGGTAGATAACATTAAATACACACGTTTAAGAAAGAAGAATATCGAAAGTTACGCAAAGTTTCATTTTAGATTTTCCAGCACAAAAACTGTGTTTTTATATCACGTAGAGCTACGGAACGAGTAAGTTATGCGCCTGATGGTAAGCAACATGAATGTTGTTTAGCATGAGCCATGTTTCTACAGTACACCATAGCATAGTTCCATGCAGCTATTTGAACACGAAGAGTATAAATCACGGCCTAGCACTACGCTACGTTAGTCACTAAGAGAAATATCTAAGACGATTTATTTTTGTTTACTCTGTAATTTGTTTGAAACAGGAACACAGCGATGTTTGATTGGCAGAAAAATACATGGCAAAGATGTGGAATTTTTCTAAGTAGTCTTTACGAAGAATCCGGTTGTTATGGGCAGGACTGGTTGCTTACTATCAGGCACGTTCAACCGTAAAAAAATTAGTAAGTATGTACCTAAAACCAAAATGTATTGGCGCCAAAATCTTCGCAGCAGCCCTAGACTCATAGCATTACCCGGCTAAGTGAGCGCTCCGAGTGCATTATAATCCAGCTCTGCTCACGTCATCCGGCGTAAATTGCGCCCTCGACGTATGGCATACTCATTATATCTGGGTTAAGTAATAAGCAAACCGGTGTCAACAATGTCAGGATTTTAATTTTGCCCTTCAATAGGTTAAGCTCTAGACTCTATCTGTTTGTGTGGACCATATAGTTAAAAGAAGATAAGTAAATCTAAATCATAATTAACACATTTCTTGACAGTTGGTTCAATTAAATTAATTTATTCCTTAAATATTACAACTACATTTTACAAAGAGCGCTTATAATTCATTAAAAGTTCTTGAAAAACACTTCTTAGTTGAAAACCTACAGTATAAACAGACCACTAAATATTCCCGCTGCTGAGACTCGGTGCCTTTTCTCGCAAGGAGAAAGTTAAGGCCATAATCCACCACGCTGGCTCAGTGCGGGTTGATGGATGACACATGACCTCGAAAGATTCTAGGTACATGCTTGTTATCTCACTATGTTATCCTTCGCCATATAAAGTTAACGGCATTACGCACAAGACTTCGAAAAGACAATGGTGTCCATGGTTTTGAATCCGGGTTCTATGGATCGGCAGTCGCCACAACGTTATCCCGACTAGACCAGCCGTTACTTTGGAGAAGATACATTAATTAATAGTATAATAAAGTACTTAAGTTAAAACACTAATGATATGTACTTCAACCCACAGAAGTTCGGAATCATTAACACCACTTTCTTGTAAGTATATTGTTGCTAAAACGGAAGATTCTTATTTCTTGCAGGGAAGAAGAAAGAAAACGATGTTTGCTTATGGGATACATTTTATAACTATAAATTAAAATCGGATAATAGACCACCGAAATATAATTAAATTTTTAAAGTAAATTTATTAAACGTTTCACAGACTTTTCTACTTTTGACTAAATCGTGCAAGAGTAAGCTCAAAGCAACACGTTTTCTTTATATTACACAACCAGTGATCCGTGGTTTTTCCCGTACTTATGAGTACTACTTTCCGTTCACACTACAGTCAGTGTTCAAAAATTTCAATCCAATTCAAACTGTTTTAATATTACTAGGATTTATGAAATATTTTTACACACACACACAACAACTACTGCAGCAAAATCGCTTCTCGAAATATATCGCTCAAACTTGATACAACCGTGCATGCGATAAAATTCAAATATCAGCACAGAAGTGTGGTGATCCCAGATGCAAAAGATGTTTACCGAACCGTAAACACGAGAAAGTTTGAGGACAAATTAAACAGACCGACGCCGACGGAATTGGTTTCAACTCTGATAAAAGGATTTAGAACTGTTTTTTTAACTATTAGGTCCGAAACTACGTGACGCTGTCGCCCGCGCGGTTTCTGACACGCGCGTACACACGCTTGGTCGTTTTGTATGGAACCACGCGGACGACCGCGTCACGCAGTTGTTTCGGATCTTAGATTTACACTTGGCTGCCATCTTGCCTGGTGTTAAGCGACGATGCAGTCTACAATTTGCACTATTATGGTCTCTAAAATGTTTAGGTTATCTAAATTCATCTGACAAAAGACTACAAAAAAATCTGTATCAAAATTGCATTCATAAGCTAAAATAATTATATAAGTATAATGCTTCTTTTCTTCGGCGAACATATACATTGTTCAGTTAAAAAATTGACTACATATCACAAATTACACATAAAATGACTTAAAGTAGTACACAAGTTCGTTTTTAATAGAAATTAGTTATTAAAAAAAAATTAATCACAGTAATGTTGAAAAGCATTACCCTATTTATGAGTATGTATTGAATTACTTTTAGGTATAATTTTAATGATAGAATAAACGCCAATTAGCCTTGCGATATTCGGATAGAATATTTTCCCTGCCAATTAAATTTGAAGAGCTTAGAGTACTTATACACTTACGAGTAGCAGACTCTCAATGGTATTACGTATTTCGCAAAAGATCAGGTGAAAAGGTTGTTAAGTTGTTATTGAATAAATCAGGCGACATGGCTATAAATACATCTCTACTCGTATGCTTCATTGGGCATCGTTTCGGTCACAATGGAGACTTCGTGATAAAAATGGAAAGAAAATTGTAAGTAAAAAATAACAAGTTTTCTCACACGTTTTCACTCGAATAGGCAAAATCTTATAAAAGGTACTTTCACGATACAAATTAAAGACAATAATTATACTGCCTGTGTTGGTAAATAAATCAAAGCTTCTGCTAACGACAGGTTGTCAATAATTAATGGATCGTCGGTATTTATAAATTATTTTACTATAAGCTGTTTTGATGAAGTATTTTTATTATGAAAAAAGTATTGTAACAATTTTGGTATAGATATGTAGCAAGAAACCGATATTCCGTCGGCAGACAAAGGTTGACAACAATATTGAACATGTATTGTAAACGATTTCATGCCCATATTCACGTTGAAAGACACGAACGTGGCAGGAAATGATGTATAAAGTTACGTAGGTAGTGATAGGTTAGCCGTTGTGTTTTATGTATACTGTATAGTTGTTAAAAGTATATTAAATTATTTAGTACATCGCAGTTTGAGCAAATATGTACGTTGCAATATGAAGTTGAGTTTGTAAAACAGATTTTGGCGGACTAAATATGTAAACTGACGCAGAAGTCATTGGACGTTTACAGCTGAATTTCATCGAGATGAAAAGAGTTTCTCATCGGGCTCACCCAAAATTTTGCATTTGTACTAAATAGTTTTCATTGCAATATATTTTTATTCATAGAAAAATAATGGAATATTCATTGCAATTTTTCTTCAAATGAAAAACAAAAATGCGTTGACATTTTGAGACAGGTTGACCCATCTCAAGTTACTTCACTAGGGAACTACCGACGCGTATGAGTACCTATTGTTTTTCTCTCTGAAATCGGAAAAGTACTTTGTTTTATGTATTTTCAGAGGAAACTGTAACAATAAATCATGCGGAGCCGGACTTTGGCAGCATAGGTGTCATTTCGGAAACATACAGTATACAAACATGCATTTTACCTCGCAGTTTTGATTCAATATTACGTAGGTATTAGCTACAACACCGGTTTCAGCTTCTATGTTATGACTTTGCATGTTTCAGCTTATATGCAATGACTTTATATGCATTATTATATATGTCTTTCTAAAAAAACAGAATAGAGTGACGCGACGAGTAGGACATGTGCCTGATGGAAAGCAACACGTCTGCCCATAACAGCACAGTGACACGCAACTATTGGAACATAAAGAATCCAAATCATTACCGAACACTGCACTGTGCTCGTCAGCCAGGAATATAAGATGATTCATCTCTATGCACAGTATTTTTTCTGAAAACATTTCCCAAACATTTTTCAAACTGGAACACAGTGATTTGTGTATGATGTATGTATGTAACACATGTTGATGTTTCATCAAAATCAGTCTCTTTGTCTTAAAAACTGAACGGATAAATTTCTGAAATCGCTGATCCTCCTAGAACAAGATTATTGCATTTGTCAATTCACGAGGCAGGCTAATTATTTTCAAGAGGTAGAAACGAGGGCACAGCAAGCTAACAAAAAGAACTAACTCGAAATGAAGACTGATAAACAACTGAAACAAATAATTATGGGAAAATCGTAAAAATAGGATGGAAATGTTTCTTACTTAGCTCCTACTCTATCATAATGAACTAATGAGGCTGCGAGTAGTTTTTTTTCAACTAGATTATGAGTACACTGGACTGCGGGCTAAAATGACGGTAAGCTGCACGTGGAATTTGTCAGACCCCTAGACCTACGAACTTTATTGGCCGTAACGTATGGTTGTGACCACGCAGTCTTGCTCAAATTCAAATTCAACACTGGCATTAGAGACTCCTTTACGACATTGTCTAAGCACCAAAGGAGCTCACCATATTTCCATAGTAAACTAGATCATAAATGTACTATAAACAATTTATATACAAATAATTAAAACGACTCCAAAACCATAAATAGGCACTCAAAAGCAAACTACTATAAGCACTAATCTGTTGATCCATTTGTAGTCAGTGGCTTCATGGGCGTGTCCGACTCGCACTTGGCTTCTTTTTTCCTTGAATTCTTTTGATATCTTAAAATATATTGAATAGAATAAATTTACCTATCAGAAAGATTTTATTCGTAAGATTTAGAGCTCTTAGGACTCGTCAGCCTTCAGTAAATGTTTGGAATTTAGCGGTAAATCCGTTCTTCATTGTAGATTTCTGTATTTATTACGGACGAATCACCAGTAACATTACTGCAGTATTGGAATTATTCGCTTCACGCTTACCTACGCTAGCTAAATAGCTTTTATTTTGTAAAGTTACTCGTATATTAGATTGGAAATTTTGAACGATTGTGGCGTCCAACGAACTAAAATAAGCTGATTAAGGAAGATTTTGTAATATGTTAAGCTGTCGGGAGTATTTTATTACAAAATTTTTAGCGTAATTTTGAATAAAATATCAATAGTTTTCGTGTAAATCCTAAACTCAAAGAAATAAAAATTACAACATTTACGTTTTGATTCTCACACGTGGTGCTGTTTGAAACTCGCTACATTCTCCGAAAGTACGTGTTGAGTTCAACTTTCAAGATATTCACAGGTTTCAAAAGAGCGAACGCTACGCATACATACGGCACTTCGTTTCATAAACACCCACACAGCATCATTTTCATCAAAAAAGTTTGACGGCTCGTGAAATCGGTCGCAAGTAGCGTTTTCAAGAACCCCGCGTACCTGTGTCAGATTCCTTATTCGAAATCATTAAAGATGGGCTGAACTGAGCGCGGAACGCGAAATATTATGATTTTAAAACAAAAACTGAGTGTCTAAAAATTAATTTAAATAAATATTATATTATTGGTCTATTTAAATGGATCACTTTTATTACAAAACCATAAAGTCAAAAAACACAGGAAAAGAGTCGAGAGAGTACGAGCGAGTTGTTTTTTTTTTAGGGTAACAGCGTAGATAAATGTTATTTTATATTTTTCTCTGCTTACCTTCTTATTTACTTACTTATTATATTTTCACATTTACGTACCTAATCATTTCAACCCTCACCTGTTGACTCGATACATCACATTTAATAATCCGCCGAATGTTTGGTAATACCTTTACTTTGACAGAATTGGATTCCAAATTCTCGCTAGGGGAAAGTTAAAGCGGATTCGTTATTTGTATGAAAATACTCATTTAATAATATTTGAGATTGATGAAGACTTGAATATTGAAAAAACTCTTTATCTAACTTTTTATTCGATTCGAAACTGAATAAATACCAAAAAATTATTATCGTTTGGCAATGTGTGTGATTATTAATAAATTGTGGGCTTAAAATTTTACGATCAAATACTTACATTATGTTATCGTTATCATTATGTGATTTTCATTCCTTTATAATTATTTTTCTAACCTATAACTCCTAATCTTCCGAGAGCTGGCAGCTAATTTTGGGTAGGTATTTAAAGCAAGTTGAAAACTTGTCACATAGTTCTATTCACAGATTCGCTCTTGTATGGAGTACTGTTCGCACCTTTGGGATGGATCGGCTAATTATCAGCTTGAGGCTCTGGAATCGATTGAGAGGCGTGCCAAAAGCTCATAGGCAAAGACATTCTAGCGCGAAAAATACTTTAAAGTCTTGAACATCGCCGCAAGATTGCTAGCTTATCGGTTTTTTATCGGATGCACTTCGGGGAGTGTGCAGCTGATCTGCATGATCTGGTACCTCCCTTGCCTTTTTTTCTATCGTACTTCTCGTAACTCAAAGAAGCGGCACCGTTTCATGGTGGATATTCCAAAGACACGGACGAAGAGGTTTGACTCTACGTTTGTGATAAGAACATCTAGGCTGTGGAATGAGTTGCCTGAGTGGGTTTTTCCCGATAGTTATAATCTTGGTGTCTTCAAATCGAGAGTGAATCGGTTTCTTCTAGGTAAACACGCTCCGTCATAGACCGCATCGTCGCTTAACATCAGGCGAGATGGCGGTAAACCTATAAAAGTTAAAAAAATATATATATATTATTATATCACAACACGGAGGTGACCTGGTAGATCTGGCTGATGAGTAGAGGGCCAAAATGAAATACCTCCTATACTATACCATAATGAAATAGCTCTCGAAATATAAAATCTACTTTCAAGTAATGAGTGATAGAAAACATCAAACATAAAATGATTTATTTTATGAGATTATATCAATTCAATCGCTTATTTACGTCATTACACCTCGTGGGTCAGTCGATAAACAGTTTGTACACTGAGTCATAGACTGGAATTACCGGCCAGGACAATAACTTGTGCTTATAATAATAGATATATAGACAAGAACGTGGCTTTACAGGTCGAAAACTCCTGAAAACAAGATGAAACTAAACCATTTGCGTGAACCAAAGAAGTCTATCTAAATAATAGAGCTTCACAAAACATGTTATCAATTAAAAATAACTGCGGAAAAAAATCTTTAATAAACGGTTTTAGATATCCGTGGTTTTAGTAATGGGGCTATTAATTAAAACAAGATATATTTCTTTGTAAATTATGACTGACATTTTGGTTTTTGTTTATTTTTTATGTCATGAACACATTATATACAGTGATGTACATAATATATTCAATTCATCTCAAATTGTATGGAAGTCAGAGGCATCTACTGATCCAGAACATTTACCCTAAGTGCGCAACATAACACTGATAATATTAACGTGCCAATTTAGTTAATTAAAGCTGATTAATTACTTAGTGCAATTAACGAACTCTAGTAACATCAACAAACGCGTACAGCATCAATTATCTGTCAACGCTCACAGTAATGCTATTAAAATGATAAAGCAATTATAGCTCTCTGTGTTTTCGTACGGCCGGTTTTCTTACAAAATACAATTATATTTTCCAACCAAAATAATATAAATGGAGCTAGTTTGACCAATAAACACGTTTTTTTTATTTATTTTGCAAGTTGTCTGTAAGAGAAACTAAAATGCAAGGCAGCCGCTCTTTAAGTTAATTATCAATTTTATGACAAAAAATATTTTCGTAAAAGCATAATGCGCATTTGTGATGAATATAGTAGCATATTGCAAGATAATAAGCCAGCACGCAGCGTGTCTTTAATTTACGTAAAAGATAGAGTTACGAGCAAAACGTGTGCCTGATGAAAACCAAAACGCCTATCCCACAACGCAATGCTATTGCAGCTATTTGTACATCAACAAATCATTGGCTAGCACTGCTCTGAACTTGTACATAGATCCAAATGAGCAAAGGTTACGCGTAAGCACTCTCCTTGAATAAAACTGACGGTCGCGGTTGAAACTTAAGACGGAATGGACCGATCATATCACTCGTTAGTTACCCGTAATTAATTAAAAACCTGTAACAGCAACGTAAATTATTTAATTACGTATTCATTGTAATATAATCAAGCGGCACGGAACCCATATCGGGTCGGCTCGGCTTCGGATATGACTCATCACGTGAAAAAGAAAAAAAAAAGAAATCGTATTTAATCGTATTTACCACAGATTACAAAAATGTTTCTGTGGTATTTACCCTCAAAAATTATGGTTAGTTAAAATGAGGTTACGTTTAGCAAAACAAATCATAACTGAAAGTTAATCAACAAAATTTTTTTCGCGGTAGCAGAAACTACAAACTAGTGAAATAAATGATTAGAATTTGACTTAAAATTTAGTTTTAATCACGGGTTAAAAGAAAGTTGTATTTCTATGCATATTATCAAATCTAAAGACTAGTATGAAATAACACAAATTTTCATATTTATATGTATCTTATCCTTGCTGAAATATTGACAAGAAAATAGTTTGTGATTTTTAATACATTATTGAATAATATCTTTATAGGTACATGTAAGTACAATTACCTAAGCGTACTTCCCCAAAAACACGACAGATATAGTAGACAGCAGCTCCCAATATTATTCTACTGTGATAAAACAAAATAACACACCGCAGTCCATTTACATTTGACTTCCATGTTTTTAATCCCCACATGTGTAATCAGATTTGCGCAGATTAGGTGTGAATTGTAAATGGGACTATTAGGATGCTATAACTTGTGAGATTAATTCGGGATTCCCTTACCGCTACGTGCGTTTGTTATCGTTGATTGTTAGTTGTGTTTTAAATGTTGTGAATGTAAGAATAACGAGGATAGTATATAGCAGTGTATTCCCACGGATTAACTTGCTTAATTTACTGTATTAAAATGCTAAATGAAACACCCAGCGGAGTGATCACATGATAAACAAATTCTGCACCTATTTTTAAACAAATATTTTAGGTCAACACTTTTTTAAATTTTAAACTTTATACATTACATTTATCCTTTGTCTGGAACTAACTATTAAAATTAAGTATATTTATTGTGAACATCAAAACTTTTAGCTGCACTACAAAACTCGTAGTAGCACTACGAACCGTAGCTCCCCTACGAGCCGTAGCACCCTCTACAATTCAGAGAAACGAAATTTCATCATTATCACTGAGCGCTTTCAACAATAATATTAAAACAGTAAGACAAGAGCTCTCAACTTTACGATTGGCAATAAAGCTGTAAGTCTTGATTTATTACTGTTCCCTAGGGAATAGTTCTTTATGTACCGTATACTCGTACTTTAGTAGGTACAGTGTGCTTGAGATATTTCACTTTCATCCCTTGATTCTTTTCGGTCTTCTCGTTGGTAAGTAGTAATTATTTTACCCCAATTTAATGTTAGCCTATTTTTATCTCCTTCAATAATGTGCTATAGAAGACGTCTGGTGTTTTTATGAAGATGGTATTTAGTTGTAAATTCTCCAATAATCAGGTGATTTAATTGAATCCCACTAAACAACAGTACATCTACTGTTTTAATCTTTTTTTTACCACACATATACGATAGTCTGTGCTCTCTCAAACTTCCGCAAGTAGTCCGCATGTGTCTGTTATCGGTTTTTTCGACCACAGTTAAGGAACGATAGTTGCCTCACGTCACTGTCGCAAAAAGACCTATAAGCAAGAATGAGTGCACGAGACAAACACCCAGTCCCTACCTATATATACGAGTACATAAAAAAGTCATACTGTTAAGCAAAGTCTGTTTATAATTATTATATTTTCATCTCCATGCATTGCCTCCATCACCGCCGCATTTCTGTCTGCATTGGTTTTCTGAAGGTTAAATCCCTGAATCTTTTCGTATGACGCAAACTCTTCATCATCTCTAGATCTACTCTCTGATGAAAACATTAGAGAGATCTCTGATCCAACTAAACAACTTGGCATTATAATAAAAGTCCTATAATGTTGATGAAGATTAAATGCATAAGAATTATGTGTAATGAAATCAGTAATAAAGTTGTCGTTTAAGTGTCCGTCTGTCCGATAACCGATCGATGTACATTGTACATGTAGTTCATTCAGGTGATTTCAATTTCCTCGTCCACTGTTCGCGACAGACCATTACGGAGACAAATACCTCGCACAATGTGGCGACAGTCACGTATCGGAGCTTCACGGCCGACGAGTAACCTGAGGTCCCCCAGCGACCGTATTCTGATTTACAGTACCACACGTTCCATTTTTCGTATTTGTTATTCTCATATTATTTATATATTTGTATATATTTATTTCATTACAACTAACGGTACTCTCTATAGCGTCCCTCCTTGGGTCGCATTAATCTGAAAATATCTTAGAACGAAGAGTGAATAGGTATTTTCTGGGCTAGCGTGTGCGCACTTTAGGGTTTGTTTGTATGTTGTTCGGTAAGGCACCTTGCCTAGCCAAGCGTAAGCATATTCAGTTAAAAAACTAAGTTGTTGAACTTTTATACAAAATTAATATCATTCTCATGATATCATAATTAATAATCTTTTTGAATCTATAATTGATAATCTCTTGTCGAACTAGTTGATCCCCGAGGCAGTCACTGAGCTAGGTCCAGTAACTAGGCGGACCACTGATTAAAAATAATGCATGGACTTATCGCACAGTTTTGTGACTTGACCACTGACCACGACTACTTGACCCCACTCCCCTGGAGCCAAAGCAGGATCCGCACTTGCGGTTGCGCTTGTTCAGGTGGCCGGTGACGGCGGCATGCCAGGAAGGAGAGTCCGAGGCAGGCAAACCGCGGCAGGTTCATGGAAGAATGCGAAAGCGTCTCCGAGTCTCAATCGTGACGGTAAAAGTGGAACGTTGAGGAGGTTTTAAGTCGGTAAAAGGGAAGAAGTGGTACAAATATTACTATTTTTTAGTGTTTGGTAATATATAAATAAATATCCATTTCGAAATTTGTAAAAAAATTACATTAAAAGGTTCAAATCCTCACATTAGTGGGTTACTCCTTATCTAAGCTATTGAGTATATCAGGAGCGGGTTACATCCTGGGGTCCAGCTAATATGTTTTTTAACTTTGAATTGTTAAATAATTTCGCTATATTATTTTTGTTGGTTTAAAACA
This sequence comes from Ectropis grisescens, assembly GCA_017562165.1. Classification (NCBI taxonomy): domain Eukaryota; kingdom Metazoa; phylum Arthropoda; class Insecta; order Lepidoptera; family Geometridae; genus Ectropis; species Ectropis grisescens. The sequence goes on along the minus strand of CM029781.1, from coordinate 8,385,574 downwards.
CAACAATCTGCTACCGATGTACTGTTAGATTTTTTTAATTGTAATTAACAAGGAACCAAACACTTCATACTTACTACATTCAAAATTGCCGTTCATTTTAGTTGCGGTTGCTATTCCTAATTAATACTCTTGGTATACACTGCACACAGGTACGCAAATACTAAGACTATGCTTTATTGCTATTACTTGAATTTCCGTGTTGGCGCAAGGATTCACAATAGAATGCAATAATTTGCTTTGGTTTGTTTCAGACATAGCTTAACCCTTTGTTTACACTAGCCCCGGTTTTCTAAACACTCACTAATTATTACAAGAACCAAAAATCTTTTTGGATGAAGTTCCTTATCGCGCGTTGTGAAAGGGGGCTAGACGGAAAAAATTCTTACGAAAAGTTGTCACGACACTTTTTGCTATTGTAAGCTGTGCGGCGTCGCATGTTTCTCTGTCTGTCTCTCTCTCTCTTAAAGCAAGCCAGATATTTTCATTTCTATTTCGCATTGAACAGTGTGGTGTCGCGACGATTATTTTTGTTGAGTGTATACAGGTTTTTTGTAAATAATAAATAATGAAAAATAATAAAAACAATAATTCCTTCACTAATTAATCGAAAGGAACTTCGTTCCATCCGGGTGTCCCTTGACACCTCTCAAGTTTTTTTTTTAAGTGACGAGCCGAGCAGGACATGTGCCTGATGGTAAGCAACATGCCTGCCACATAACAGCTCAGTGACACGCAGCTATCGGAATATGAAGAGTCCAAATCATCACCTAGCACTGCGCTGCCCTCGTCACCCAAGACCATCTAAGATATCAAGTTTTTAAGATAATCAAATCGGTATACAACTTTATAAGCATTTGAGACATCAAACAATTTCAAAGAAACAATACTGAGCTCAAGTCTAGTTCTGTTATACTGCGGTAAGGTACATATTGTGATACATTTTCCATGTCGACGTATCCATATAAACATGGGTATTTACTTAATAAAGTTTAAAATGTCTCGAATAATACTTTAAAATGACGAAACATTTTAAAATAAAAGCACAATACAATACAATCAAGGACGCTTAGTCCTTGCTGGTGGTAGCTTGCTGGATGCTTAGTTATATTGTTATTTTAAGGCGACCTTAAATAAGTCCGAAAAAAATAATAAAATAAGAACTGACAACCGATGCGGAAGAAAGGTTCTGGAGTGGCGACCACAAATCGGAAGACGCAATGTGTTAGACGGCCTCCCACTCGATAGATGTCCTCACAAAGGTCGCTGGAAACTGCTGGTTGTAGGTCGCTGTTCGCTATGGAAATCTGGGGGAGGCCTATGTTCAGCATTGGACGTCTTGCGGCTGATAATAGTGATGATGATAAATAACCGATAATTTAATTAATTTCTTCAAATTCATTAGGAAGCTATTTCAATATGCTTATGTAGAATTATGTAGATTGCATCTCGTTAATATAACAACGAAAACATTAATCTCACCTGATTTCTGAGTGTTCGCACGGCGTGAGAAGCGGCCGACCGCCGCCGTCAACTCAGCGGCATATCTACCACAGCGGCTGACACTCCTCTCGCGCCAACTCACTACGGCCCAGTGCCTCCTGCGCCCACTGCCACTACGGCCCAAAGCCCACTGCAGCCCAAAACTCACTTCACTTCACACAAAAAAAAACACACGCATATTAACTTTCTTACTTTTCAATTACCTCACAATTCACTAAACACCTGGAACAAGAGAAAAATCATTATAAACTATTTTCCAAGTGGACCCTACACATTAAGTTGTTGTATAGTTTCTAACAAACTAGCTTTAGTTACGCAGTATGTAAAGGTGGTTGTAGAAAAATCGTCATTAAACACTTATTTTCAGCTTTGACCTACATATAAATCATGTCAAACATCAAGGTTAAATCAATTCATTCCGTATTCACTTTGTAACTCGAAACAAATTGCCACAAAAATGTTCCTCGCAACACTTTACTCGATCAAAAAGCAATGTGGTTTTTCGACATAATGAAATCGAATTACAATATAATAAAACCGCAGTTTTGCGCGTACGTGTCTCATAAAAATATATTTGACGGAAAACGTGTAATTCACAACATAAAGAGGGCGTACTCAACTTTGATGATATCAGGGCCATGACGCTCTCTATAGGATCTAAGAAACTAAGAATAGAAAGGATATTTAATCAAAACAATTTCTGTGTCGTGTGAACTGAAAAAGTGGTAGAAAATCAGGCAGTCCAATTAATAAATGTAGGGGGTAAAACCTTTATTAACAAAACTAAAATACAATGACAACTACACTACACTACTTACCTAACTAACTACTCACACTAAGCACATAATTATCCATAGACCACTGTAGGTCTACAAATAATCAAGATGTTCAAGCCCACTACCAATCGGAAGCGTACCCAGCATGGTGGCATTACCACACTGAATGGAAATGCTTATGCATTACTACATGCTCTACAATGTGTCTCTGGAAGATGTGATGGTGCCAGAGTATCGATGAAAGTTGCGTCCCACACTAGAGGCCGACCCATAATAATGTATTTGTTTTAAATACAGACAACATTGCTGTTTCTTTATTCTATCAATTCCTCAATAGTGATTCCACAAGAAAAAGTAAAATTATAATAGTTCCCGATCCCCATTATTTTCCCAAGAAAAAAATAGCTTATGTGTTATTCCAGACTATTGTCCATCTGTATAGCAAACATACTAAAACTAAAACATAAAAAACATAAAACATACCGCGAAACTAAATCGGCTTTGGCGTTACTACGAGTATTGATGTGTCTATCATTTCAAGCGAAAAAAAAAGAGACAGCAATATCAAAGGTAAGACAGTTTTAGTTAGGCGGTAGACCCCCAGATCCCTTTTGTAGTTTTTGATTGAAAGACTGACAAACATCCATCAATCCTCACAAACTTTCGCATTTATATTTTTAGTAGATCTTTCAATATGGCTTCGCTACTGTGCAGTACTGTTACACTTAACACTTTGCTGTGAACTTGAGTATGGTGTCATCGTCATCTTAGTACTGTCGACGACCGGCCAAGCAACTCCATCTTCACGTAAGTTAAAAACCAACAAATACAAAAGAGAGGAGCTCTTTGAATTTTTTGGGGTTTTTAAATTTTCCAAATTAACAAATTTTTATCGCATAAAATATTGAAACAGCCCTTCGTTTTTTTTATTATTATATCTTAGCCATAGATACTATTCCTTCAGCTTACAGCCGTTAGTGGTTTGACAATGTTGCCAGATAATTTAATACCTGACGCTCAATACTCCTCATTTAAGAAATACACAAGCCAAGAAGCTACCTACGGTTTTCTTTATACATAAGTATATCAAAATAGAAACCCTTTATTTATTTTCAAACACCTTTTTTGGTAGGTGTACATTGAACAATTGAACATAGATAACTAAGTATTCATCAGGAACCAGAGGGTTTGTGTCCGCCCTCTGATTCGGTGCCTTACTACGTCCACGCAACACAATGTCGTAAATGCTTCGTAATCATAAAATTGTCGTAACTGCCCGCATGAAGATGTGACGCTTCATGACTCTGCCAAGTGCTTGGATAATATAAGATAATTATACTATCCACTCAAAGTGTTATGAGCTGAACATTTAATATTAAACCTTGTAGCGTGTTAGTACAGCCACGTTTTCTGTATCGTTGATTTTATGGAATTCGGTTGTAATAACTGTCCTTTCCATTTCACAAACGTGAGATTGTGTGTTTGAATCTCTCCTGATCATCTGCGAATGTTTTAAAATTTATATTAAGGCCGTCACAGACGTAGCTATACTTAATATATATTTTCATATTTCATAGCTGGACATATTTCCGTATATTTTCTATACAAATCCTCGAGTGTCCACACACGCAGCTATAATATATATTTACGTGACGTCACCCAACTATACCGTAATATATTTTAAGGCATATTAATATAAATTATGGTATAGCAAGACATATTTCGAATGTACAGCGTGTTTCAACATTGTCCGTGCACAACATAACGAGTTGTTTTATAAGCTTATATTTATTAGTTTCACCTATCCCGATATTAACCAAGATCTGATGATGGATCTTGGAGTGGGTCATAGGAACTCTGTAATGAAATGACGAGACTTCGTCAAATCTGGGATCGTTTTAGTTGTCTTGGTCTGATGAAATCGGTTCTTCCTTTTGGGAGGTACGATGCTACAAACATATACACAGTTATGTCAAACTTATAACACCCGTCGTTATTGCTTCGGGGGTTAAAAAGTTCAAAAGACTCGTGACGTGCGCTCAGACAATGTTGAAACATACTATAAACTCTAAATATGTCTTGCTATGTTAATATGCCATAATATGAATATATTACGGTATATTTTGCTGACGTCACGAAAATATGAAAATATATATTATAGCTATGTCTGTGACGGCCTTTATACAACTTGAAACCGTAAATATACATCTATAATTAATGGTTTTTCAAAATTAAAATCTATATAAATCAAATTAGGGAAATCGGAAAATCATTTAACGCACACAAACCCGTTGTCTTTCTTGTATATGCTTTTTCTTAAATATTGGTTGACAATTCACACACATCATCATCTGACCCTGAAATATTTGCATTCATCACACAAATATTTGCACTGGTTGGGAATCGAACCCACCGCCCTCGGCTTCGCAGGCAGAACTACTAGCCACTAAGCCACGAGGCCAGTCAGGCATGTCACCGTAAAATTGTAAGAACCGTCAGATTATTCATTTATTTTATTTTTTAATCAATTAGTACCGGCTTACAATCAGTTACAATCAATTAGTACGGATTACACTAATGAGAGTTACAGATAATTAAAACTAAAGCTAATTTTAAACATATCAAGGTACTTACATCATTAATAAAATTGAACAATAAAAAAAATATTACAATTTAAGAACAATTAATTACAAAAGAAAAACATAAATTAAAAACAAAAATAAAAAATGTCAAATGTTACTAATATCAAAATAAAACTAAAATCAAAGCAATAATGTCAGATAATAATAAGACATAGTTAATACGTTAATAATATACTACTTATATAATTAACGTATTATATTAACGTATTATCTAACGGCCTCAGATTAAAAACTAACCTACCGTGAGATTATCATTAATTACGCGCGTTAGATTATAATCTGACGGTGTTGTCAAGTAGCGTTTTACAGTAGCGTATAGCATATAGGTATGTATACTGAGAACAATATCGATCTGTTCTTACAGTTGTTTTCATAAGATCATTCGGTAGATATGAAAGCGGTGAAGGAAAATATAAGGAAACTGGCATATTCCAAGAAAGACCCATAAGGACATCATCGATCCATGTGTCATCCACCAACCTGCACTTGAAACGCTAGCGTTATGGTTTAAAGCTTTAACTCCTTGTGACAAATCCCGAGACCCCAATTCTCAGCAGTGAGAACATAAAAATGGTGATTTGTGCTTATGCACACAGTTCATTATGGAAATAACTGTTAAAGTTGAATGTATGTATTCACGTTGATCATACGATTGTTATTTTTTAAATGGGGCAGAGCCATTATTAACAAAACTAAAATACAATGAGAACTACACTACACTACATACCGAGCTAACTACTTACACTAAGCACACCTGAATTGTCCATAGACCAATGAAGGTCTACAGATAATCAAGATGTTCATACGATTGGCTAGACTAAGTAATTGATAGCATCCTATTTACAACCTTGTCTAAGGTTACCTAATCCATCTGTGGGTATAACTCTAGGTGCAAATACACACTAGCGTATACAATACCTAAAGATATGGCAGTCCAATTTAATCATTACAAATACGAAATTCTATAACTGACAAAAAAGTTCAGCCGCATTATTCACATCATAAATTAAGTTGTTTTCTTTCTACGTCAAACATACGTATTGTGAATGTAACTCATGTTTCAGTGTTCTTTATACGAGGGAGTACTCGAAAAACCACATCATTATTACGGCACTGAACCTGAGATGGCTCCCGGTAATCATTCGTTACACTCCAAATACTTTCATGCGTGTATAAAGCAATGGGTGTATTGATAAAGAGAACTAATTTTATTGAAATTACTTTACTTTTTAAAATGGAACACAATTATTTCTGTACAGAATGTATAGAAAAATTCAAAGTTTCCACGAAGAGAAAGTATCGGAAATTTTTATTTTCGATATAATTGGTAACCGAAGCCCTATCTGTATGCACAACTACTATCAGCAAACCGGAAACCAATTAGTTTTTCCTACAGAGCAGAGCAGTCATGACCACTAAAAGTTACGTTTAGTTTATTTAAAAAAAAGGAAATAGAGTAAAAATTAATTAATTTTAATGAGCGGGAGAGATAAAGTAGTGTACTTTGTATATCAAGTTTGTGCATATAGCTCACAATATTAAACAAAATAAATAAATCATCATCGGATCATCGCTTAACATCAGGCGAGATGGCGGTCAAGTAAACCTATAAAAGTAAAAAAAAGAAGTGTAGCACTCGGGGACTGCCGCGGTAAAGCTATTGCATGTTGCATGCATTTTTATCAACATAAGTGACATTTGTTTACCATAAAAAATATCACAGGAAATCCGTTAAGTTGGCAACACTACTAAGAGCATTTAGTCTGTAAAGCTAATACAAATAAGATTCAAAGTCGAATGACCGAGGGGGGGGAGGACGGCGTTACGGTCTTCCATCCCTCTTTCTTGTGAACTTAAGAAAGAGATGCACGATCACTAAAATTCGGTCCCCAGGCCCGCGATAAAAGCTATGCAATAGCTTAAAAAACTAATCTAAAAAATAGCTAATCTTAACTGGATTTCATTAGAAATAGCTTTTGAGAACACTTCTTGTTACAAATGCAGGTCTGAGTTACAAAAACAATATCTTCGTGCAGCTATTTTAGGGAAACTTGTTTAATTAACTTATCCAAACCGTGTTTTCAGCTTCCGTGTATCTACTTATTTATTATTAGATATTATTGGTACCCGTTCTGGTTTTTTTATGTCAAGGATGCTGTTAAACACGAACAATGAACATCTATTAAAAAAATTAATCGATGGACAATAATAACACTAGTTGGCACGTTATGTATGCAAAGCGTAAATTACTTTTCATCTAACAGTATATTTGTATAAATAAACAATACTACCAGAGAATAAAAACTGTGTAAGAAGGCTTACTTTTAGTAATGAGAACATTTTTCTTAACACTAAAAACGTGCTTTCCTTTTTGCTTGGATTTTTGTAGGACCCTTTGTAATCATAGGTGCGGGTACGAAGGGTTTTCTTTTTGCTTTATGCTTTTGTGAGCACATTTATAGTTGGTAAAGGTTGAATCTTTACCATTTTAACAAATAATGTCGCCTACAATTTTGTTCTATTTATTTTTTCCTATTGCACATAACGAAAAATCTTTAAAACATATGGATATATGAAGATAAAAAAGTGTTAAATATATAAGAGGACACTGATTTATTTAAATTTCTTTTAACAAAACTTGATACCTAGTTTGTTCTCTGACAAGAATTGATGTTCGCTTTTACGGAAAACATTTCATACCTGAAAACAGACTTTTATGCGTGGAATCCAGATGATTCACAGATGTAGCAGGCGATAATACTACGAGTATACGAGCGAGCATATGAAGTGCACAAATACGTACGCTGTAAAATTATTATTACTTTTAGAGATGAAAACTAGGTTAATAGTGTAAGATTTCTTTTAGTTTCCTGATAAAATCATTTATGTTTCCTTACCCTTGTTTGAACGAGGTTTCGTGTCCATATGAGAGTTTTACGCGAGCATTTTATGTGCTTACATTATTTGCAAAGCAAATCGTTTCCCTCCGGCATAAAGCTCCTATCACAAATCACGACACGGCACGCACTCCAGTGATAAGCGCTATCAGCGTACAACATTAAGTCAGATTGTGAGTACATTGTGTTCAACAAGGTTTTTGTGCATAGACAGTAAGTCAAGTATACAAAATGTTTCATATCTATAAAACTAGGAAAATGTAAATAAACATTGCTAAAAATCTCTTACATCACACTATCTAGTCCTACTAAACTAAGCAAACCTACGAGCTATGTGGACCAGTTAGCTTATATAATCGTAAATATATATTTACGATCCATAGAAACTCCTATTAGCTCGTGAATTCTTATGATTTGTTCACTTATGTATTTTATAAATATGGTATCCACCATGTGATGTGAAGAAAGGTAAACATGAATTAAAAGAGTTATAAAACGAAAAAAGTGAACAATGACAACGAATAAAAATGAAAAATAATGACGAAGGCTCAAATAACTGAACTTAATAAATTGTTATTTAATATCTAATGAAACTGCTTTTCTCAACAAATATAATCAAAGACTACCTACTGTCAGAAAAATTGTATAGCAACTACTTAACACTCGTACGCCAGGGTAACTGATTTTTTTGGCCTCATAGATAAGAAGTCAATAACACTGGTTTATCTGGAAAGCCCAAATACCTAAATGGGTGGGTGTTAAGCAAACAAGGCCGGGTGTCGGGCCCCGGAGCAGTTGTCACCCGACTCATAAATCGTACAGTGACTAACAACCAGTCCTAGTCTACAAATGTCAGTGAATTTTCTTGCATACTTTATTTAGATTATTCAATTTCTAGCTTTCGGTCCTAAGCTTTCCTTGCATTGTTACAAGATACATGTTATTCTCAAAACAGGTATCCTCGCAATAGTCTCCTTCAAATCCTATAGACATCGAATTGAACTGTCAACACTGCTCAGTGTGGAGAGTTGGTTTCACCACACTGATGGTTTCAAAAAGTAAATAAATAGTTATTATTACTTAATCTTAGCGTAGCCATGTAAACACAACCTGCAGTTTTTGTAAATGTTATATTAATTTTATCCGTGCTCTCCAGCAAAGGAATGAAATGAAAACAGTTGATAACGTCGAACGAGCGTAAACACTGTTAGTGGAATAGGTGAAAGCTTTTAGTTATAATAGGTCGGCACATATATAGACTATAGAACAGTTTTCTTGTTCTATAAGTTGATGCTTTTAGTTATAACTAGAACAAAATTGAGGATTGGTTATGGACAGAGAACAATTTTCTTGAAGGGAGCTTTTCTTGAGCTCCATTTACGAGTAAAAAGATGGTTCTCTGATGATTAAAAACAATGAACTTCCAAATGTAAGTAATCAAATTTGCTAATGTTGTGTTATACATAATTTGGAAAATATATTATCGAACAGTCTATAATTAAAGTCACTGACATTCAAAACTTCTGCGTGTAAATACGAAGCATATATTTTATTATGAAAATAATCCACGTACAACTGAAAGCGATAAGATTTCTATTTGTAACACTAGTATCAATTTAATTTTTTCTGGTGTGAAAAGTGTTTTTTCTGTGTGTTTGCAGGGAATCTAAGTGGAAAGATTTCATGCGATTAAACAGAGCTAATAGTATGTTTCGTTATTAACCAAACATCGTCTCTTTACGATCATGTCATAGTCCTGTAACCTTTATCTATCATCACAGAACATTTTTTCTGTGTCTATCATCAACCAGACACCAGATTTTGAAGTCTGTACTTGCGGAATTTCCAACAAATTGAACAAAATGAAATTAAATTTGGCTTGAAATTATTGTTCAATCTTTGGTTAAAATATACACAGATTTTGTGATTTTAACCTAGTCCTGGTTTCAGGAAGAGAATGTACAGAAATTAAAATCATCGAGCTACTTTAATTGGCCTTCAATAACGAAAACTTCTAAATTTAAAACCTTTGTTTTTCAAGGTTGAAAGACTATTGGGTTCTTATCAGATACATTTCGGAGCGTGTGGAACTGATCTTTACGATTTAACATAATAAATACATACTTTTCCCTTATATCAGGTTGTTCGTAAAGACTCAAACAATAGGGAAAAATATATGAGGTTATAATAATAAATATTGGTAGACATCTCTCACATAACACTATTTTACCCGCCCCAAACTAAGCAATGCTAGTATTTTGGGAGCCAGATAGCTGGTATAATAGGTAACTATACAGTTATAATCAAAGAGTTTACATATACTTATACTACGTATAGAGTTAGAACAAACGCTTTACAGCAAAAGCACGGTTCTGATCGCTCTTGTCTTGTCACTCTTGTGGGAGTGTCATACTTTTGTCGCGGAGCATCACTATTTCGCCATAGCTAATATACTCGTACACCTCGTCTGCTTACGATTAGTAGAAAGGAACCGCGCGCGAAATTTTGACCTATTTACTAATTCTTTATTATCTAAGGTTGTACATACATATTTATTACACATAGAAGTACCCAGATACAGAACAAATATTTATACTGGGTTGGAAACGAACTCACGACCCACGACTTCTTAGAGAGGGTTAGGTACTACCAAAATTTAGATTCCACTTTCGTGAGAAGAACACCTAAACTGTGGAATATACCGTCTAAGTGGTTATTGGTGGATAATATTTAGATGTGTTCAAATACTGAATGTCTTCAGTTTTTTTTCTAAATAAGTGCGCTCTATTCAAAGCAGCGTATCATCAGGCTACATGCCGTTTGTGCAAACCTATTATTGAATGAAAAAATACTGTTGTCGTAATACAATAATGATACACCTCAATTAATCTATGATGACATCACGTAAGTAATAATGTGCACTATTATCTAGGTAACTTAGTTACTAAGTAGATTACCGACGTTGACTGGTGACGTCATATATGACCGATCATATCGATATCATTAATCCACCCACCACTAGAGTAGGTAAGCTACATAAATGTGTTCGGTGCGATAACTCAACTTTACCGTGGAATCTTTCGGGCAATCGATAAAATCAGGTTTATTCGATTCGATGTCATATTCGATACTTACAAAACTATTAGAACAATATCCATCATTGTGAATGTCAAAATTGGAATTAAATATATATTTTTAGATTTTGCAATTTCTATAATAATAGAATATAATAGACTTAATTTATAGACTAGTACTAATGAACAACCTAGATTCTACAAGGGCAGTTACAATAAAACAGCACTATCAAAGTCCTGTTTAAAACGTTAATTAACAAATGAGAGCTCTCAAAGGGGTAGACGAATAAGGTCGTCCGTTAAATTTTATTGAGAGACGTTTCTGTGTTTATAAGTTGTTTTGAATTTGAGTACAAAAAACAAGAATGAATAATCATAATAATAGCGGTTCGTCTGGACTGTGCCCACCAACCCGCACTGATCCAGCGCAGTGGATTATGGCATTGACTCTCTACTTGCGAGAGAAGGCCTGAGTCCGAGCATAAGGAACATTTAGTAGGTTTATGTTGGTCCATCCCAACTTCGCCCAAGGTGAAATCAACGCAAAAAGATTATTTGAAATAGGACCGGTTCGTGAGATAAGCGCGTTAAAACAAACACTAATCAGAGCGTTTAGAGATTACGTTTCAACGGGATATTTTATGTAACCGCCACTTCCTGTCAGTCAAAATGCTCTACGAAATGTGTCCTCAGCACACCGGTGCGTCATGTAAAGTTTAATGAAAGAGCTTCCTACGTAAATCAAATGCCAATACTTCAAGTTTCACACATTTACATAAAAGCGTAGGCCTGAGCAATACAATAATCGACTTTCGATTAACGAGAATCAATTTCTTTATCAAAGCTAGAGTTTCGTGTCCGGAGGGTAAAATGGTACCGTTTCATTCGGTCGCTGTGATGATTTTCTTTCCTATTTTAGAACTTATGCACTTGACCAAGCAAGGTCAAGTCGAAAAGGTGTGATATACTTATCATTCCGTACTACTTTCAGCACGGGTTTAAGCCTACAATGCCGCTGAAAACAAATATCAGATGTCTAGGACAAAAATAATTATTTTACTCGGTTATTTTACATTTTTTATACGTAGTTAAAGCTATGGTGATTGTTCAGAATTAAATTAATATCACTACATAAACAGCCCACTAAACGTTCCCACTGCTGGGACTCGGGGCCTTCTCCCGCAAATAGAGAGTCAAGGCCATAATCCTCCATAATCGGTTTCCTCACGATGTTTTCCTTCACCATTTTAAGTTAGCGGCATTACGCACGTGACTTCAAAAAGACAGTGGTGGGTGTGGAGTTTGAACCCGGGGTCTCCGGATCGGTAGTCGCCGTTCTCCCGACTAGACCAACCGTAACTTTCTAGACCAACCTTAACTTAGGTACTAGACCAACCGTAACTTACTAGACCAACCGTAACTTATTGTTCACTACGCTAGGTAATATTGCTTACGGGATATTTTCCGTGATGGACAGAGTCCTTGATATTTGAGTTTCATGCACGAAAAGCTCTGTAAAAATTGTTTTTTTTTTTCAGTGATGCTCCATCAAAATATAACTACGGATATTATCCTGTAATTAATAATACTAGTGTATGTTTTCTACTTGTTCTAAGTTCAAAGATTAACAAATTGAAATGGCGACATGATTCGACATTAACACCTATTTTATAGAATAATACCTATAACAATATAGGTCAAGAGCGCATCGAGTCCACGCTGACCACTCCGAACTAAAGAAAAAGATCCTTCATTGCGTGAAACTCGTTTGTTGGAATTAATTATTGTCTAGATTTTTTCGAATTCTTCTTACGTTTTTATTCTTCACGTTACTATTTTTTTGTATATTAACCGTATGTATCCCTTTTTAACGAAAATTGTGCGGATCGGGGATTTTTATTTTCGGATTCTAATATTTTACATAATAAGTATGTTGAATTCATAAGCGCAGAATTCTATTTGCTTTTAATAACTATGCATAAAAAGTTAATAAAAAGTACATTAAACTTCCATTTATTTGACATAGATACTCTTTTGTTTATTGTCAAAGTCTGTGGTCAAGTCGAGAAGAGATTTTTAATGTTTTATGGTCGAATTTCAACCAGTTGGCGAGCACCAGTAAAAGTAAATAGGTACATTATTTAAGCAATATTTTAACAAAATATTTCTTTTAAGTTCCTAAATATTAAACTAATATTTCCATATAATAATACTGAACGTTTGACTGAAATTGCGAAGCCATTATGCAAATATTGTTTCCATTGTATTTCTGAGAATTTGTTAACTACAGTCATAGTTATTTATTTTATCAAAATTATTCTCTGAATTACATGAATTTGAAATAGAAAAGCGTCGGATTTAATCACGTTTTAAACGCATTGGTAATTACGTTGCAGTTTTCGCTGTAATTTCCGGAACACTAATACCCACATATACCCACATATTTTTTGTCGGATACACTTCGGAGAGTGTGCAACTGATCTGCATGATCTAATACCTCCTTGCCCTTTTTTCTATCGTACTTCTCGTAACTCAAAGAAGCGGCACCGTTTCATGGTGGATATTCCAAAGACACGGACGAAGAGGTTTGACTCTACGTTTGTGATAAGAACATCTAGGCTGTGGAATGAGTTGCCTGAGTGGGTTTTCCCCGATAGTTATAATCTTGGTGTCTTCAAATCGAGAGTGAATCGGTTTTTTCTAGGTAAACACGCTCCATCGTAGACCGCATCGTCGTTTAACATCAGGCGAGATGGCGGTCAAGTGTAAACCTATAAAAGTTAAAAAAAAAAAAAAAAAAATACCTATCCAATTCTTAATTCAATTTGAAACCTCTGTTATAACATTAAGAAAACAAAATAGAAATGAAGTCATTGAGCATACCTAGTTAGTTTATAACCATGGTTAATTTCTTACACATTACAAACCTCATTACAAACCTAGGTTCTAAACACGTCATGGCCCCTCAAAAATTTTGTTTCAGATATTACACCTCTTATAATATAATAAGTACCTGGTTGACCGAGCTTTGCTCGGTTTTTTTAAATGATATTTAGGCAGGTACGAATTACGAAGTGATGACTTACTTAGACCTACTAAAAGGCGCTAAGTATAAGATTTTCTCAGAAAAAAAAAAGAAAAGGACCACCAGGATTCGAACCGGAGCCTGTTGACTCCGAGGGCGAGCAAAAAAAAGAACAAAAAGAAAAATAACCACCAATTTTCGAACCGGGGCCTGTTGACTCCAAGGGCGAGCATATTCCGACTGAGCCACTTAGACTTAATTAACAGTGGCGAAATAAGTTATCGTATTCTAATGACATTGTAGGCGTTTTTCATTGTCTAAAAACGCGCATAAAATGATGTTTTAAAAAAAATTAAACCTAGTTAGATCGATTTATCGTCCCCGAAACCCCCTGTATACATAATTTCATAAAAATCGTTCGAGCCGTTTCCGAGATTCAGATTCTATATACGAGTATATATAGGTACAAATATATATACAAGAATTGTTCGTTTAAAGGTATAAGATTTAAATATCAAGTGGAAATACACTTGATATTTAAATTATTATTCCTTCAATAAACAAACACACTGAAACCCAAAAAATAACAAAATAAATAAATTATAACGGAATACAAATACAATAATAGTTTATTGGTACCACAAACCGAATTATGGTATTTTACCGGATTTAACTAAGTTATTGATAATTAATGTCTAAGTTGAGCTTATACCCGAGTTTCATGTAAATTTTTCGATGTCTTAAATTTAAAAGGAATATTAGTAAAAACACATATTTGCAAGTATGTATGTATATACTTACATACGAGTACATACTCGTAAATACACACAACCGCACTCACCCTCTCAAACATGGGTGTGCGCAAGCGTTTTGAAAAAAAAAACAAATATAAAAAGACTTATCATTATTTTCTAAAAATAAAACACGACATTATTGTTCTAACCATTAAAATAAGCACATTCTTAGTTTTTTCAAGTACAAACTGACAACTAAATGTTCCCACAGCTGAGACTCGTTGCTCTCTGTCGCAAAGAGAGAGAGTCAAGACCATAATCCGCCACAATAGTCAAAAGTCCAGTGTGAGGTGGTGGTTCGCCACCAGACTAGCTATTCTAGATTTTTATTTGATTTGATTTTGATTCTAAAAGATTCTATAAACAAGTCGATTTCACCTCGATGTTTTCCTTCGCCATTTTAAGTTAGTAGCATTACGGACATGGCTTCGAAAAGACAGAGGTACGTGTGAGATTCGTACCCGGGGCTTCGGATCGGCAGTTGCCGTTCTCCAGACTAGTCCAGCCGTCAGTAGTTTTTCAAGAATAACCATTGTTTATTCATTTATAAAATACGTATTACAAAATAAGACATAAAATTATAACGTTCCAAGTCCTGACATTTTCAATTATCAATCAACCTCATTAAGGTAAAGGTTATCTAAAAGTTTACGCATAATTAAGTAGCAAAACAAACTCGTGCCTTGTGTTTCTGAAATTTCTAAAATAAATGCTACATGAAATTTATTTTAATAATAAAACATTACTATTACGAACTTCCTACATGAAAGCTCTACTTTCAATTGTATGTGTTCCATAAAGCATTGATTCACTTTATGTCGCTCAATGACCTATTGTTTCGAGCGTAAGTGGTTCGTAAACTCGTTACCCATAAATTTTATTCGAAAATCAATACAAACCTTTTATGAGCTAAAATAAGATGCGTGTTACAAAAATAAAATCATTGCATTAATTTTCCCATGAAGAAAAGTTACATACCTATGAAAACTTATTCTCCGTAACATGCTCCATCATAACTTCACTGGCCACTACGAAAAACAATGAACGTTAAATTTGAATCGCAATAAGCGTTCATAATTCGAATGTCCCGCTACTAAAGGGAGCAAGGAGGCTAGAGATCGGTTGCCGACCTCCCGTCAACAGGTCGCATCCCGCACTGGCTGTTCAGTGTTCGCCCGGCGGATCGTCCCGAACGCGCTCGCGCCAAAAATAATAGAAGGACATTGTAGGTTTTCAATGACCCTGTTGCTATTGGAAAATGGCTTTCTCTGATACTCCATTGTTAGCTGGCAGCTCGGTGGAGCTTGCTGATTTATTTAGGTCCCTATATATGTATGTACGTGCGTAATCGACGTAACTTTTCTTTCTAAGGTATAAAGAACTTATACTCAAGATGAAACACACAATAGACTTTTGATCAAACATCTTTGAAGGATGAAAGGTTATAGGTTATCTTATATTAGTTTGATCAATTTTCGGTAATAATTTTGAGATATTAAACTCATAGCCCTAATTCGCCTGTAATTTTAAAGATTTTATAAATTACAGAATTTTCCAATTAGTTTGAAAGGCGTTTAGCTGTGTGAGTGTTTTTATTAATTTCTTAAAAAACAGCTACCGATAGCAGACTAAATTATAACTGAAATAATTAATAAATCGAAACAAATAACTAAAATCAAAAGCTTAGCCAGAGAAGTGTTTATTTTGATATGAATCAAAGCACTCCAAAAATTGCGATTCTCACAAAAAAAACTGTTTTACAACATTCTTATAGCCAAATTTCTCCAGTCGCAAAGTCCTTTGGTCTTAATTATTTTCTCCGTCTAAGAGCATGGATCGTTTTTAATTACCCAAAACAAGAAAATAAAGTAATTACAAAACTCTTATATTTTCTCGGGAGGAAAACGATACCAACTTTTTGGCAGCAAGTAAATCAAGAACGTGAGTAATTAGACGACTTTACTAATGGATACTTACTTGGAAAAAAATATTTTAAATAAATTGAGAGAATTAATAATAATGTGCCACTTACCGAATTTTGGCGGTTCCACTTACTCAGAAATGTTTATAGCTACTTTTTCTTAAAAAATATGTATTGTTCTTGTAGTAGAGAGAAATTTCGAAGACTCTTTACTCGATTTTACTTTGTAGGACAAAGCCGTCTCGATCGATGGGACAAATTAAACATCATTTATCGAGACGTCTCTTGATTATACTCTTATTAATAATGTCCCTCCTCTACCTCGTTCCTCTTTGTGACCCGTGAGTAACATAGTTTTTGATGCGTATATTGTTTTAATTTATTTATCCTACTAATACTATAAATGTCAATGTTAGGATACATCGACGTTTAGATGTTTGTTGCTCCATCACGTGGTAACGTCTGTTTTTATTTAAAAAATCGTAAACTAACGGGATCAGCACTACACAACCTCAGGGTGCTCCTAGTACTTTATAATTTTATTCCGTTGGTGTACTTATTTAAAAATCGGTCACGGTAATGTACACCTGTAGGTCTACTACGAAGTCCGATAAACGATATATCGGCCGAAGTTATGGACGTTTTATACCACGAAACGCAATCGGTCGGTTGATAACACAAAAACTGTCAAATCAGCGTCGGTCGGGATGTACGAAACGCGCGATCAGATCAACCGACTGATTGTGTTTCGTGGTATGACACGTCCATAACTTCGGCCGATATATCGTTTATCGGACTTCGTAGTAGACCTGCTGTTTTTTAAAATATATAGAGTCGTTAAAATGACTTAACATACATTTTCGTTTCAATTAGAAAAATGTAGAACTTATTTCGTTACGGTTTGGTCTACCAACATATCCTTTTGCTACGTAGTTTGGAGCTATTTTCTGCTTCTGAAACGGTTCATTGGAAATCATTTCATGTACAACTATCGTTTCTTTCGTCAACTTTCGTTTATCATTTATTGTTTCTTGTCTAAGTAGATTTATTTTAATTAAACAATTTTTTACTTTATCTTAAATACTGATTTTGATTTACTTTTAACCGACTTCAAAAAAGAAGGAGGCTCTTAATTGGGTTTAGGTTTTTTTGGCATTTGTATGTTATATAGTAACTCGTCCTATTGTAAATTAGTTTTGATGTTTCTTTTTGCCGATTGTTATATTTTAGAGATGGGCCCATATAAATTTTATCGAAATCGGAGTAGCGGTTTTTGAAATTAAAAATACATAGACTGCATACTCGTACTACCTCGTTGTTTCATTGGATCTATGGGTTTAGTTGGTTTTACGAAAATTATGAACTTTTGTCAAAGGCTTAAGTTTAATTTTTAAATAAATATCGGTTTTCCTATTATTGCGGGAAAAAAATTAAACACGCTGAACGATAATTTTGTAATAAATATTTTTAATTTTTATTAAAACGAGGTTTTAAGGAGCTCGCAATCGGGTTCCTTAAAACCTCGTGCTTAGTTTCAGCTCGCTACTTATTTGTGGCTATAGCTACTTCTGTAGAATGTGACTTGTTATTGTAGTCACTATTTACTTTATTTAAGTTATTAAGTTGTAAGTTATTTGTAAGTTTTTAGTAATACCTTCTGCTGTGGCGGGCCCTACGTAATCCGACAGCTAAGAACGGAGAGGTCATAGGTCAAGGTGGAGTTTGGCCCCACTAATGTAACCTACTTAATCTAGCTATACCTAATATGATAATTACATAATCGATTAATCGCCACCCATCATTACCGATTATGTAGTGAGGAACGCTACAACACAAAGTTACTTATAACTATATTACTACTTAGATGATGTGACTAGACTAGTTATTTGTGTTTGTTGATTGTTTTAAATAAGATTTCTTAATTCTTGATAGTAAATTTTTAAAAGAATAGTTTAAAGGGGTCGAGCAAACATTTTTTCTAAATTATTTTCTAATACTTCATTAAGTGTTTGAATGTTCAATGACGTTAGTTAGTTAACTATATATTTAGTTAACCAAGATCGAAGCTGCAGGTTATTATGGAACCTTGCATTAGAGACAAATTAATAAATCTAACAAAGAAATTTTTAAACATCAAGTAAAACCTTACGCATTACATTTAACTGATATATGTTTAACTATATTTATATACATAACAGTAAGATTCTAACCAAAAGGAATTTCTAATTGACAAACAATATTTCCAAACAACGGACGTGGTCCTTAAACACCAAAAATGGATCTTGCTTTATGACAAAATTTGAATAACAATTACAATGTTTTTTTACAGGCCACATTCCTCATCCGTAATGCCAAAAAAATATCAAATTGTCGGCTAGTCTTTTCTCTTCAAGTTATATAGATAAATTAGGTACTTTTGGAGGTTAGGATGAATAGAGACCTTCTAAGTATAATAAAATAAATAAATAAAATAGCCTTTATTTGCCTTGGAATATTACAGATCATCTTATATTTTTAAATCATTACGACATAGCTTGTTTCCTAGGCACCCAATTATGGATGAAGGCCTCCTCCATTTTTTGCCATGTCGCTCTGTCCAATGCTAGGCGAGTCCAGGTCACACCCGCGACTTCCATGACGTCGTCACACCATCATCTCCGCGGTCGTCCTCTGTCCCGCGTGGTGTCTCTGGGCCGCCAGTGTATGATGCGCTCGCTCCACCTGCCGTCTCTAGCGCGTGCAACGTGGCCAGCCCACTTCCACTTGAGCCTACAGAGCATCGTCACTGCGTCCAACACATTGGTCCTCTGTCTAATAACATCATTTCTGATACGGTCATTTAGTGTTAAGCCCAGCATCGACCGCTCTACTGCTCTCTGAAATACAGCTATTTTTTTAACAATTTTATTTGTGAGCGCCCACGCTTGACAACCGTAGAGCAAGGACGGTACGATGGTATTGTCGAAGAGCCGTTTTTTTAAGGTGTATTGGAATTTTACCTTTAAACACATCTTTATTTGCCCAGTATTTCCTCCATGCTATAGCAATTCTGCGGTCAACTTCGTTGCTGGTAGAGTCCAGAAATGTTATCATATGACCAAGATATATATATTCGCTGGCATACTCTATTTCCTTATTATTAAGTTTGATAGGCTTTGGTGTTCCGTTTGTCATTATTTTTGTTTTTGATTGATTCATTTCAAGACCGATATTTCTACTTGCAGAATCTAGAGTTTCAAGCATGTACTGTAAGACTGTCAGCGTTTTCTGCCACAATGACAATGTCATCTGCAAAGCGAATATGTGTCAACCGTTCACCGTTTATGTTCAGTCCGTGGTCTGACCAATCTAGTTTTCTAATCACCGACTCTAGAATTGCTGTAAATAGCTTAGGTGAGATTGGGTCGCCCTGTTTAACGCCACGTTTTATCGGAAACGGTGGCCCGATGCTCTCTGTTTTGATTTTTGCTTGACACTTAGTATAAATTGCTTTCAGAATAGAAATGTATTTTTGCTCTACGCCTTGTTCTATTAGACTGTCCCAGAGGTGTTTATGGAAAATACAGTCAAATGCTTTTGAATAATCTATAAATGAAATATAAATGATTTTGTTGTATTCGTTGCACTTTTCGATACATTGCGTCAAAGTGTAAATGTGGTCTATAGTAGAGAAGCCTTTTCGAAATCCTGCTTGTTCTCGTGGTTGCTGCTCGTCCAGTGTTTTAGTGATTCTAAATAATATAACAGACGAGAACAGTTTATATAGAGTTGGAAGTAAACTGATCGGCCTATAGTTTTCAATGCTTTTGGGTCTCCTTTTTATACAATAAAGTAATCACGGAATATTGCCAGTCCTCAGGAATCTCCTCGCTTCTTATTATTTTATCAAATAATTGTGTTAGCTGCGGCGCCAGAGGTTCTAACATAGCAATGATGGTGTCTGTTGATACTTCGTCTTCTCCAGGTGCTTTGTTTTTCTTTAGACGGCTTATCCCATGCTCCACTTCCTGGACTAGCAACGATGGTACTTCCAAAGATTTTTTACATGATACTTGAAAATTATCCATATTAGAGTATAAAGATGAATAAAATTGTGTTGCTACTTTTAGTATATCATTTCTGTTTGTAATTTTTTGCCCATTTGTATTCTGTATCGTTTGTATCCATTGTTTCCTGTGGTCAAAGTTTTTTCTTGTGTATTTTGTAGAGCTCCGTTTTCTAACTCATTTTCTAAACTTTTAGTTTTATGGTATTTTGTTTGTTATGATAGCTTTTTTATTTTCCTGTGTAAATATGTCAGTCTATCTTTTGTGCTCTTGTTCTTGGAGATATATTTTCAAACGTTCTCTCTCATCTATCATCATCTTGGTTTTATCACTCATCGTTGTTAACTCTACTTGTTTCTTATTTTTAGGTAGTTTTTTTAGTACCTTTTAATTGCTGAAATTAAAGCGCGGTAGAATGTGTCGATCTCTTCTTTAATTATATTTTGTATTTGTAGAGCCATCAGATGCTTCAAAGTTTCGATTTCTATTGGGGTATAGTTTTTATTTTTATTTCCGTAGTCTCGACGTTTTTGGAAGTAATAATCACATTGTATGACATACGTAACATTCTATGATCCGTGGAAAATTTGGTTGGTAAGACATCAATGTTCGATACTCTATGTCTTTGCTTAACAAGTATGAAGTCAATTTCATTGAGTGTTTTCCCGTGAGGCGACTTCCATGTCCATTTTCTCTTCGATGGTTTTTTAAATAACGTGTTTGCTATTGTAAATCCATGTTCGAAGCAAAACGCCATCAAAAAAAAAAAAAAAAAAAAACGCCATCAAAATTTCACCTCTTTCGTTTCTATGCCCGTAACCATATGGACCACAGATTTCTTTCTCTTCGTTTAACGGGATTCCTATTTTAGAATTAAAGTCACCCATTATTATCGTATATTTGCCAGTAAATTCTAGAGCTGTAATTAAATGTTTATAGAATGTTGTGACGTCTTTATCTTGAGCTTTTTCTGTGGGCGCATATACCTGTATTATGTTTATAATATCATTTTCAGTTTTCACGTCCAACCTAGCGACTCTGTCTGAATAAGTTCTAAAATCGAGAATAGAATCTTTGAGGCTTGAAGAAACGATAAACCCCACTCCGTTTCTGCCTTTTTTGTCCCCTCTATACATCAATATGTAGTTATGTTTTTCTATTATGCATTCATTACTAATTTTCACTTCACTTAATCCAATAATATCGTATGTTATAAAACTTAAGGCATACTCCAACTCTACTATTCTATTGCATGCTTTAAGGGAGCGTATATTATATGTACATATTTTAATCTGTGCTCTTGATGATACGTTCTCTCTTGATGAAATTATTAAAGAATTTCGTTGACAGTTGAATTTTCTATCGTAGTTATTTATCTTAAATGGAGGGTTATGGTCTTCAACTCCCGCGGCGACCACCCGTATTGGGAGTGTTAAATCTTGGTTTTCACTTGACTTTTTGATAGTGTGTTTCTCTTCCGTACAATATCTCTTCCATTTTTGGGTGCCGAAGTTAATTGCTATTCTTTGTTGTCATTTGTCAGGCTTGTTTTTCCCCGTGGAGATACTTTTTTCATGAACGAGGTGATAGAGGGACTTGTGTTTTGAATGAAAATGGTGACTTTTGGTTGTTTGCTGTAGAAAGAGCCTGATGGTGTTCGTGGTAGAGTTTTGGTTTTCTTTGCTGCTTGAGCAGGTCTTTCTAACGCATTTTTACTGCTAACAGACGCATCCGATGGACTTGTAGATAGAGCCCTTTTGTTTGTACTCTTATTATTTACAATTAAGCGGTCGTACTTTAGGATAGCCGTTACTCCATTTTTTCTGTGCTCTAGCAATTGAAGAATCAGAGATTTCCTTTTTTCTAAGACCTCCGGTGGATAATCTTCTTTTACGTAGGAACCAGATCCTTCAAGTGACGATTTTTTTTGTAATATTTCTATCTTTTTCCCAAAAGTTGTTAGTGTCACCCTTTTGGGTCTTGGTTTGGTATTTTTTCTTCCCATCCTTCCAATAAACTCTATTTCGTTCTTGTCGCACTGTATTTCCATTTTCAAGTGTATTATCTGAAGTACTATATCAACTAGTTCGACATAATTTTTCTCCTCTTCTGCTATTCCGAAAAAAATTAAGTTTCTTTGCCTTAATTTCCGTTCAAAATATTCTAATTTTTTTCTTCCTTCTAAGTATGCGTGCTAATATTTAGCCCATGGTCTCATACCTACCGGCGAGTTACTGGTCAAACGCAGTATTATTCGCGTCAAAAGAAATCGATCGTCAAAACATCAAAGCCAAAAAAAGAGTGCCCAACGTATATTTTACATAGTAAAGCACGAATATCGGTCCCGTTCCAATTTTCAGTCGAGCGTCGAGTCCACGCCGTTACAATGTTCTAAAGTACAGGGAAAGTGCCATTTCCCGTGGAAAGTGTCTGATTGATTACCTCTCTGCACGTCACTATGGGCCTCTGCGCTTTTATTAAATTTTGTGACTTTTGTGAAAGTTTAATTGCTTTTTTCTTTGTTTTACACAGCTTAAAAGCAGTTGTTTAAGCCCGTACATGTTGAACACATTGAAACAGAAGCTTTTTGTGATGTTAATCTCACACTTTTGTGTTATAATTAGTTTTAAAATAAGTAATACTCGTACTGAACGAAACTAATCAGATTCTATTTGATAGTAGGCAGTACAATATTGATTGGAAATCTAACAGTGTTATGAATTTGTGAAACTTGAAACAGATAAACTGATAAATTATTTATTTATGAAATCATCGCTTTAACATGTTAAATATCAAGTTATAAAAAATATCTGTGAAATAAAATATTTACTCGTAGAAAATTGGTAAAATATTGTCAAAGTTTTTCTCGAAACTCAAAAAACATTTATCACCGTGCCACCTGATAATGCGCAGGAACAACATAATTATTTTGTAATACAATTCGCACGTTTTATACCTATTTCATTAAGTAATTACCTATATAAAACTTTAGTAAAAAAAACAAAATAGGTATAAAACCGCATATGTGATAACGCGTTTTTTTTAATTTTGAGATACTAACTACCTTTAACCATCCGTGGGTAATAAATTCAAGCTGAAAATATTTACTTAGTACTTTTAACACCCCGTTTATATAGCGCACCAAAATATACGTAATCTGTTTAATGTTGTATTTATTTGTACTTAATAACACCTCTCTCATGTCTAGATAAATTATCATTTTTTCATAATCCTGATTTCATATAACCAATAACTATATCAGTCACAACAGTGTTCAATTAAAAAACTGAATCGAATATTCGTATAGAAACAATAACCCCACTCAAAGAAACACAAAGACACAACAAGACGACAAACATATAACTTCCCACTTTTTACATTACTTACTGCGTAAAAATAATAACTATAGAATAAAGTATCAAGATCATAATGTGATATCCTTATTACCACCTGCAGTTCATGGGTACATGCCAATAAATTATCGCGGTTGGAATGTGTTGTCCAAATATCCAACTAATCTAACCCCCGTGATGTTGATAACCGATACTTAAACAGAACACATGTGAGCATGTGTATTAACTGATACTTTACTAAACACACTCATTTTATGTATTATAAAGGCCTTTGTACATATTATGAAGTTTTAAGTTTGAAATGTTGCATAGAGCACAATAGTCTGTACTAGCAAATCTAAATTAGTAGGAGCTGTATACCTACCTAACTGACTACTCAGTACTCATACCAAGCACATCTGACGTATTAATAAACCAAAGGCACAAATTCTAGACACGCGGAATCTAGAATTCTAGAATTCTAGTATTATCACGCGAAATGGCACAACTTACATAGGTTATTGCCACAATGTCAAGATTAATTTAACAGAAAAGTTGAAACTATATATCATTCTAATAATTTGAATACTTTACAAATAATACCTTTAAAAGCAATTTCAGTTTGTATTATAATACAAATAAATTGCTTTACCATGAAACTTCTACATAGTAGAGTAGGTGTGTAAAAAAAAATTGCCACCCAAAATTATTACCTCAAAAGCTACATCAATGGGCTCACACGTTGTCACGTGGTATTTTATTTAGGATCGATGAGTGAAATCTCCCGCATCCATTCATCGCGTCCCTTATAGCAGATTTAAAAATGCCCTTCTCGAATAATAAATGAGGGTTGCTCATTTTCAGAGAGTCGCATGAAAAAAAGCAATTTGTTGAGATTCGACGCAAATAGAAAGACCAGCCACATTTCGCATACGCGGTTGGAACTCGAATGAGATTAATGCTTGTTTACTTCAAAATTTTTGAATAAGTTCAATTTAAAATATATTTTTGCATTTTTTGTGGTCTGTCTTAATAATTGGAAATTATTATGATAATTAGCTTTCTATGTCCATTAAGTATGTGTATTTCCAACAATAATATTAGGCACCCTTCAGTTTAACCCACGCAGTAGATTTCTACTATAATCTAACTGTGCTCCAAATTTCAACCCGATCCGTTAATCTGTTCCGACGTGATCGACCAACAAATAAATACCTAAACTTTCGCATTTATAATATTAGTAGCATAGTAGAAAGTAGGGTTATATCAGCTATCTGGCTCCCATATTTACAAGCTCTGGTTAGATTACTGGTTCTCTGGCTCTCTCTACTGGGTTTGGCTAGATGATTAGATGATGTTGTGTGGGAAATCTACCAATAATTATTTATTTTATTTCATGAATTAAATTTTTGGTAAAATATCTTAGAAAGTAACTTGATTTGCCAAATCAGCTTGTAAATTTTACATTCAATGGATTGTTTCTAACTGAACATTTATAAACAATTAAAGACATTCCCAATTTCTTTACAGGCTGCGATTTCCATGCAGTATTTTGTACATTAATTAAATTATTGTTAATCTTCGTAAATATTTTACGGCATAAGCGCTTTCGTTCATTATTAAACCAAGAATTAGGTAAAACCACTCAATGTGCTCTGAAACAAGAAAAAGTATAAGGAACTTAGTTGTATATTCCCCCAATCGTTTCCTTCAAACTTTGTTCGGGATTAAAAAAACTCGAACGTGTTTTTTCCTGACCTGAGTGATAATTAGATGATACGTAATTTAAGCACACTTCTTACATAATACCAGCGGCCCGTTCCGGCTTCGCTCGGATATTGTCACATAAAACCCATTGATCGAAATGAAAAGTATTCTATCTTTCAAGTTGGATCAAACTGCACACGGTGTCCAAATTTGATTAAAATCGGCTATGTAGTTTAGGAGTCCATCGTGGACAAACAATTTATATATGTTAAGAAGATAAGAACAGAAGATTTCGCTATCAATTATACAAATAATTACTTTTACCTTTAAGTCCGAATAAGAAACAGCTAAGCACCTAGTACGCGAACATTCTATGTTTGTTGTTGTTTCCATTGAGAAATTTAGAACCTACGTTAAAAACTCACCTTATGTACATAAGTGATATTGTGCGCTTCTTGTACCCAAAATCGAAGTGAATGTATCATAACAAACTAATATCAGACTAAAACTATAACTAATAAATCAAAGAAAAAGTTCCTAATTCACTTTCCTCAGTATTTCCAACAAATTGCTAGCAGCCGGACTTCATTAGGGTTCGTTCACGCGACCGTAATTTCACGCTTCAGAAAAATAATAATGAAGGTTATAAGAATCACTGTTTGACCACTTTGCAGGAAGTAATACCGATAAATATTGTTGAGATCGTGCTACCATAGTATCCTATAGTTTCTTGGATCTGAAAATATTTCACGCTGCGACGTAAGCATCGAAGGAAACGTTCTAGTTGAAAAAGTTTTTTGTATACTTTTTTTTGAAGTTCTGTATTTCTTCGATATCTAAAGTTTTTTATTACATTGTATAACTTCAATATTTATAGCGCCTAATAGGTATGTGTTGCGATAAGGTAGTACTTAAGTAATACCAACCTGTATGTGTAATGTGTGTATATGTAATACCTGTTTTAACAAGTCTTTGCCAAAAAGGTACTCATAGAGTAGAGATAGTTGTAACCAGTTTTATGTAGATGAATACGAATAGAGATAAATACGAGTAGGTATTATACGTCTTGCAACTATGCCGTTGTAATGGCAGAGTTGCAAAACGTTGGTGCCTAAATGTCATGGAACACCTACATTTAACAAGAACAGTAGAAGTTGATTTAATAATTTCTGAAGAAAAGAAGACACAATTCCAAATTGCTTTTCTTCTTGATTTCAAGCCTTGGAAAAATAGAAACAATTCCGCGTTTACCTGTGATAAATCTTATCCTGGAGACACCGCGCAGTTTGAAGGGAAAATGTTTTAATCAAAATTAAGCTACGGATACAAAATTTAGGATGCGGTTCCACTGAGGCGGAGCAGAGCAGAGCGAAAACGAGCTATCAACATGAAACCAAAAAAGAATATAAGTAAACTCAAAAGGTCAAAATGTTATAATTACTGAAGTTAATATTATTTTTTAACTTTCCGTCAATGAAACCGCAAAAAGATTAGTTTCTTCATTTTATAATGTTTTTTTTTATTGTTTACCAAAAGTAAACATCCGTCTACTATTTAATTAAATACTTAATGAATTTAAATGAACAAACATTGCCTTTTCGTAACATCAGAATTTATTTTACGTCTAAAATCTATTTTTTTTTAACTTTCGCGATTTAACACGTAATGTATATATAGTACGAGGCTTAATCACGAATATCGAGGTATTTAAACAATGAATTATTCGTGAATAAGCCCCGTTCTATATAAACATTATGTCTAAAATCGAATCGTAATAATGTAGTGTAACACGACCCTTTCGGCTAAAATTCCCTTACTTGGTAATCTGGTATTTACAAATTTGATCACAGAAATTTTCGTTGTTCACTTGATAAATTTATACTCAAAGAAGGATTCCTAGAATCTATAGATATCTATCATAGACGTATAAAAAAATCGGACAGAACCTATCCTAAGACAAAACTGAGACACTAAAATGGCGGCGGCTATTCATGTGAGAATGAAGTCTGGGTTGCCATGTTAGCTATGTAAATTTTTACATCACAAAAAACACAAGTACCTAATCAATAAAAATATTTTATTTGCTAACAATTTTGTTTTTCATACTGCGCACCCTTAGAGCATGTGGCCATCACTGCAAAAATCTGTGTGGGGTGTGCCAAAAGAAGTTTTCACTTCAATAGTATACAAATTTGGATATAATGTCCTGTGAATTTAGGGTAATTTGCACACGTTAACATTGGCAACACTGGATTTCTGATGCGCTATTTTGGTTTAATGAAAGAAGAAGAAAGAAATTTGTTTTAATATTTAAAATGGGGAAATAAGTCATTGAATTATTCAATCATCTATGAAACGTGAATCCTGGATGTTTATTTTGTCGGTCACTACGGTTTTTACAGCATTTCTCCTCACATGACATAATGTGTTAAGATTTGTTTTCACCGCGAAACGTGTTAGCTGGCTGAACTTTGCGCGCGTAATGGCCTTTGGCCGAATGATGTGTGCGTGTCGGCCTGTATAAACAGGGCACTGGCTGACTCTAAAGACACATACACTTTTTAGCGAGACTATGTTGGACTTTTTATGTACGTTTATGCTATCTATACATAAATCTTCGTCAGAAGGCGTCGTTGTCAAATATTCCAGTATACTGTATAGTGTATTGTAACGGATTTGATTGAATAACAAACATTTTATACGAAATGCTCGGGGCATCAAACAGAAGTGATAAATCAAGGTAACGGATCTCTACGATATGGATATGACCGCGAACGGTTACTGTATTCAGAATGGTAACTGTGACAATTTTATGCGTTTAAATTTAAAGGCATGCTCTACATGGGCACCCAAGGAATATTTTTAAAACTGACCTTTCAGATGTTAGAAAAAATATACTTTTATTTTTTTATTGATGAGCCGGTTTGCATTTCACCACCATCTTACCTGATGATAAGTGACGATGGAGTGACGAAGTACAATAGAGCATAGTTAAGTAGAGAAAACGGATGTGCTCTCCATTTAGACAAGACACCAACATTGCATATTACATCCATCGTAAAACTCCCACTCATACAAAGTATCTACGTTGTTATTACAAAAGTGAAATTGGCTTTAACTTTTGTCATTTTGTCGTTAGAATTTTTGGAATATCAACCACAAAACGATGTAGATATTTCAAAATACAATAAATAAACTTTAGTAGTACCCATTTCTCTATTTGTATCAAATATTATCCAAATCATTAGACATATTTCCGAGATGTCTGAAATGAATTATCAACGCTTAGACAGGAATTACTCCTACAAAACACGGGATTACTATAGTAGTTTTACAGAACGGAGCTGCAAAACCACAGAAATCTAAATATTTAGATTTTTGTGTGCAGAACTAAGATAAATGGCCTAAATAGCTAAATATTCTAAATCATTGCATCATCATTTTCCGAAGTATTCGCACGTCATTTTGACTGGCATCGTGAGGGGTGTAGCCTTACTACCGACTGATTGTGGGTTCCCGTCCAGTATAAACATTCGTGTCATGAATACGGATGTTCTTTTTTGTATGGGTACTTCTATGTATCATGAATATGTATTTAGTTTTCTTGTATTTATTAACCGACAACAAAAAAGGAGGAAGTTCTCAATTCGGTTTTATGTTTTTTTTTGTATGTACATATTTGCGTGATAGCTCCGCCTCTTTTGAACCAATTTTGATGGTTCTTTTTTGTTAGGTAGATTATAGTTCAGAAATAGTCCCATATAAATTCGGTCGAAATGGCGGTTTTTGACATATGATCAAAAACTAAAATTTATTTTCATTTATCTAGATGACTTAGCGATGGCTTCTTATGAAATTTGGTCGAGTATCTGACATTAATTTTAAATTGACGTCTTTTTTTCGAAGAAAATATGTTATTTGTTTCATAGCTACTATAATAATACAAAATATATTTTCATCCCACCAGCTCGGAAAGAGTACTTTTGCTCCTCGATATCAGGGCGCAAAAGTCGTTTTAACCCTCTAGAGGTTAAAGTAAATTTGAATTTAGAACATCGTGTGTACTGAGGTTTTGAATTCAAAACATAATTCAGCCTATTTATTTCTACCTCCTTGGTGCCGAATGCATCATACATTTTTTTTAATATGTTAAAAACTCAGACTCGGAACCTTCTTGGTGTACTTACTTTTTTTAATTTGCTTAGCGCGAAAACATTTAAAAATTTGCATTTAGTCATTAGTCATTTCCTCGCTGAGGTGGAATGAAAAGTTACGTGTTGCACTCGAGTGCAAAGATTTTTCACCTTGTGCTCTTTTGATTCCCTTGCTACGCTCAGGATTCTAATTTTGAATCACTCGCTGCGCTCGTGATTCAATTTTAGAATCCTTCGCTTGCTCGCACGCGGTTAAAAATCAACTTTGCACTCTTGTATAACAAATAACTATTGTTTACTATTTATACTTTATAACATGTATGGCCATCTGGTCTCCATTTGGTATTATACCTCTACAATCTTTACTTAAATATGGGATAGATGATGTTGTGTGAAAAAATATCGAAAAAAATGTATTTATTTGTATTTATATATATGTATTTCCTTATCCTTATCCTGGGTAGTAGTATGTATTTAAAACTATATAAGTATTATATCAGCTATCTGGCTGCCATCACACAAGCTTTGCTTAGTTTGGGGTCAGATGGTGTTGTGTGTGAATTGTCCACCAATATTTATTATTTATTATCTAATAAATATTTTTTGTCACAAACAAACACGTACACTAATTGTAATTTTGTCAAATTTTCATTTGTTTGTATCTCTGATATGTTGAAATGAAAAACGTAAATCTATTTTACGTTTGTAGATAAAAATGCGTACGTAACCAAGCCTTTTAAACATGCAAAGTGCGAAGAGTAGACGAAGAAAAGGTGAACTATCAGTGGTGCTAATGACGGCCGCGGCACGCAACGCCCAGATTAGATCGCCCCCTTTCTTGGGGGCGCAATTTCCGCACGATAGTCTCAATAGCCTCAACTCTGGCTACACTAGCCATCTACTTTCGATGTTTCGATGTACTTATATACTTATTCGTTATACTTTCATAAGCAACAGTCGGGCTTTATATTCACTTGTACCTTGTACCGATGAAACTAATATTGGAACAGATTTCAATATTCAATTTTATATTCAACTGACTTCAAAACTTTCAAGATAAAAAATATAGCAATTTTGTGTCTTTACTTCGCTTTCTTTTAATTCATGTTGCTCAATATCTTACTGTCGTCTTTTCAAAATTTTTATCGTCACTTATATACTAATTTTATAGTATTTATGTTTAAAAGATAAAGTTCTTTCAAATTAGACACAGAAATTTGATCAAAAATGGTTGCTATGCGTGGTTTAGTTTTTTTCTTGAGTAAAAGACTTAGGTGTAAAATTGTGTTATACTTGCATAAGTCTACTCCTGAAAATATAAAGAAAGAGTAACCGAAGTTATTACTTCACGGATTCGAATAACTGATAGATATTGACGATTACGGAATTATCAACCGTTAGAATCAGCTCGTTACAAAAGGTCGGCGACCTCCTTTTTGTATCGTTTTTCTTCGTGTGTTAGACTCTTTCATTTACGAGTATGTTCACAAACAGTGTATTAGTATGATTTTATTGTGCTTTCTAAAATTAATCTGTTACGGAACGTTTAAAGTTTTTAACTTTATACATTACATAAAAACAATACATTTTATACAATATTATAATATTACGGTATTCACGTTACTATTACCATCATATTTTTTATCAAACTGATGATAATAGTGACAAATATCTAAATCACCGTTATTATGTGGAGAAACATCATCATCATCAGCCCATCAAAGTGGTGAAACATAACTACTGTAAATTACTGACCATGTGTTCTTTGAAATAATTTTAATATACTTACATTATTTGGCTTGAGTTGAACTTGAAAAAGACACATAATGAAATGGCAAAATAAGAAAGAAGCCTATGTCACGCAGTGGCCTTTAATTAGGTTACAATTATGAATATAAGGTACATTAGAACACATAGCTGGATGCTAATATAGACCAAATTATCAACCTACTAACGGTTTGCCCTGGCTTTACCTGTGATACTCATAATATAACCTATAGCACTCAGGGATTATCCAACGGTGTGAACGAATTATTGAAATCGCTCCAATAGTTGGTGAGGTTATCACGTTTAAAGAAATAAACTCTTCAGCATTATAATACTAGTATACCTCTAGATTGTCAAGAAACTGGTATAATTATGGAATTACATATAATTATAATATGTTCAGTATTTTTTTTAATTCAATCCACAAAATATACAATAACATTTATCTGAATACATCTCAGCCAAACTGCACGGCAGTTTGTAAGCAGCAATGCTCTCAGATCAAATCAATATGATGACTGACAATATGATTAAATCAGTATGATGACTGAGTCAAAAATATATCATTCTAATTAGTCTGTCAGTTAGATTATGTACAAAAAAAAATATTTTTCATCCCACCAGCTCGGAAAGAGTACTTTTGCTCCTCGATATCAGGGCGTAAAAGTCGTTTTTACCCTCTAGAGGTTAAAGTAAATTTGAATTTAGAACATCGTGTGTACTTAGGTTTTGAATTCAAAACATAATTCAACCTATTTATTTCTACCTCCTTGGTGGCAAATGCATTTAACATTTTTTTTAACATGTTAAAAACTCAGACTCGGAACCTCCTTGGCGTACTTACTTTTTTTTTATTTGCATAGCGCGAAAACATTTAAAAATTTGCATTTAGTCATTTCTTCGCTGAGGTGGAATGAAAAGTTACGTGTTGCACTCGAGTGCAAAGATTTTTCACCGTGTGCTCTTTTGATTCCCTTGCTACGCTCAGGATTCTAATTTTGAATCACTCGCTGCGCTCGTGATTCAATTTTTGAATCCTTCGCTTGCTCGGTCATCAAAATTGAGCACGCGGTTAAAAATCAACTTTGCACTCTTGTATAACAAATAACTATTATCAAATTTCGTGAAAAAAATCAAAATTAACCTAAACCTAACCAAAATTACAGAATAGGATGTTGTGACGTCACGTTGTCGACTTCACTTCACTCGAAACTTTTAAGCACCGTATCTTCGTCATTACTTTGTTTGTGAAGCAAAGGAAAAAATACTATTTTTTATTAATCTAACTGACGGGACTTATTTTTTTAATAATATTTGTGTATAATAGGCACATGATATATATAACGACTATTTTTATTATCCACAGACAATAAAATAAAATAACATTGTCAATAGCACTTATCATTAAATTTGGTCATATATGCGTCAAATTGTTGTAATTTTTTTTTTAAATGTCAGATTACTAACTAATTTGTCACACCTCTTATATCTAATTACAAATTCATTAAAGTTTTAAACTTATTTTTCGCCAACAGCCAGATCTTCAATTTCCAATGGAACATTTCATAAGGGAATTCTTTTATTCCCACTGCTAATATATAATACCTATAGTTACTGTAGAATACTGTAGATGATGATTTAATTCAACGTTTAGTATCCATGAAACAGGCTGGAATCATACTTCGAGGTGTACGAAGTCTAATAAGTGTTGTTCGTAGTCACTCAGTCCCCGAGGGGGCTAAAACCGGGAGTAAAATAGAATGCGTAGTATTAAATCACAGCCACGTGTAATTTTAGTCACGGCCCGTGTTGTTTAGCTTATCGTTACCGAGGCGAGTTAATCTTTGTAATACTTTACACAAAATGAACATACAGCAAAGTTTTATTAATTTCATACTTTGTTTTAGATTAGATTTGCGACCTGTTGATTGTGATAGAGATAAAGACTGTAATTTAATTTTGTGTTTGATTATTCGTTTCAACTATGAGATTATTATCTTTATATATAAAAATGTTGTGTTGGTTTGTGTACGCTTCGATCGAGCTGAAATTTGACAATGATATTTAATCCCCATCAACGATTGTTTTTATCTTATTTTTGTATCACAATGTGGCACAGCGAAGCGTGGCTACAGCTAGTAACATATTAGTATGTTTTTGATATGGAGACTACGCGTTGATACACTAATATTTTAACCAATTCAAGCGTAAACCACGTGCACTCGCCTTGAAATAGACCGCCGGATGCGACTGAGACTTGGGCCAAACTGGATCGACCACATGATTCGTGAGTTACCGTAAATTGGTTTAAAGATACATGTTTTTTCGATGCATAGTATTAATGTAGTCTCTCAGTCAGTCTAGTCTCACTTAAAGTGACTCTTATAAACTAACGATTTTAGTAGTATCCTAATTTTTTAATTATTATTTTCTCAGCTTTTCTCAAACTGATCATTACAAGCTATGAAACTAGCCGCTGTACACTAAACTAGTATGTCAAGTGTTTTTGTTTCTATCCAAGTGTTTTTATATCTGGAAGCATTTCAGCGTTAGTGTGGCTAGTAGCCGCATGATATTTAATAGTAGGTCAATAATATTACTCGTTAGATAAAAAAGAAAACATTTTTAACATCTATTATATTTGACGAATGCCTACAATACTCAAAACAAAGAAGAAACTTAAAAAAATAATAGCAGATATCAACAAGGAAAACTGTGTAAGCCTAGTTAACCCAATAAATCAGGGTCAATAGAATAAAACTAAGGAACCGGCGACGCGTAAATTTGTGGGCGTTTAACAACACTTAATTTATTTCGCTTCTATTTAATCTCTGGCGATCAGAGTTGAATGATTTGTGTCTGTGTTTATTTTAATCACATTATCTGCTGTTTTCTAAAGCTTTATATATCAAATAGGCACCACGTATAAGCGCCCGTGTAATTTCTTGTATAAGTAGAAATGCAAACTTTCACGGAACTATTTCCAATAACGTAATATATGGGTATCACATAATCGAATTAAATTTCAAAATACTCCAAACTAACGTAACGTTTACCAATTTTGGAATGGGGGCGATTGCTTGATTAAAACTTGAGGAATTTATGGGCTCGTTCAGCGATCTCAATATGATCAATAAAATAAAATTTTGAAGCAAGTGTTACCTCCGTATTTGCATGACGCGTTCCGACACCGCTCCGGATAAGTTTCGAGACGTAGAGCGAACGGAAGTGTCTGAAACTTATATATAGTCTTACATTTCATCAGACCAAGTTCCATCTCGTTTCTGTCACGCCACCTCACCACTCCGTCGATATCGTGTAGTAACGCCTCTGCCAGTCCGTGACACCGTCTATGCCGAAAAATATTTTTCCGTCGTCATCAAACATTAGGTGCTTAACCGTCCCGGCTTTCTTATGTGTCTCATGAATGTATTTATAATTATGTAATGAATATATTAAGGCTGCGTTGTAGAAGATTCAAGTTTATTATTAATACTAGCGGCCCGCCCCAGCTTCGCTCGTGGTACATTTTTTATTTATTTAAATTAGCCACTCCACAGACTCCGGGGTCCGTGATCTTTGTCATTACAATTATCGTTTTTTACACATATCTTGGAAAAGGAGAAGAAGAGGAAAATAGGAGGGGGAGTTGGGTACATTTAAAATCTAATTCTAGTGCTCGTCTGTAGAATCACTACCGATTCCGCTAGTAATCGACTCGACATCGAGTGTTTGCCTTGCCAATTGCCTAAGAGCCTCCACAACGGCCGTATTTCTGTCCCTGATGGCCATCTGTAGGTTAAAATCGCGGATGGTCTTCGGTGATGCAGCCCACGCTCGCCGCACGAACCGACCGATGGCATCGTCGGTGTCGTCAGGACGACGTCAGTCGTCGTGGTACATATTTATAACCTACAGCATTCAAGGATTACGTAATTATGAAAGAACGGTGAAAGAATTTTTAAATCAGTCCAGTACTTTCCGAGATTAGCGTGTTCAAACAAATAACTTCTTCAGCTTTTTAATATTAGTATAGATGCACATCAAAGATACGTTTATATTTCAAGTGACATTTTACCATCATATCAATATCGACATCAATTATATACGATGCTTAGTACGTCAGAACGTCACTCAATTGTTTTACCTTCCATAACCTCTCCACTAACACTTGAACTTTATGGTATAGTAATAACGTTCTTTTTTTCGACTCGTAAAAACCATCCTTGGGCTTCAACGAACATTTAAAAAAAAAAGGAATTGGCCAAATCGATCCAGGCGTTGTTGAGTTATGCGCTTACCAACACATTTTGTGGTTCATTTTTTAACCCCCGACCAATAAAAGGGGTGTTATAAGTTTGACGTCGATGTCTGTCTGTCTGTCTGTCTGTCTGTGTGTGTGTCTGTCTGTGGCACCGTAGAGCTCAAACGGATGGACCGATTTCGATGCGGTTTTTTTTATTTGAAAGTTAATTACCGTGATTCAAAATGGCCGCCTCCACAAAATGGCGGATAAAATATTTCTTCACAACCTTCCTCAATATGGGTATCAAATGAAAAGGCTTAACTAGTAGAGTACTATACGCTATAACAAATTTCAAATCCAAAATGGCCGCCACCACAAAATGGCGAATTATATATTTTTTGTCACTACTACCTCAATATATGTATCAAACGAAAGGGCTTAATTAGTAGAATACTTTGCACTATGACAAATTTTAAATCCAAATTGCCCGATACTACAAAATGGCGAATTACATTTCTATTTTCATAACTCCCTTAATATGGGTATCAAATGAAAGAGCTTGACTAGTAGAATGTTGTAGGTACAGATAACAAATCTTAGGTAGTCGGGGGTTAGTCAAAATTTTTAATTTTGTTCTTGTATATTATAGATATGAATCAGTTGTCGGATTTCTAAATAGAGTTTTGGGGCAGGATAGTGTTGTGTTTGGAAAGTCCACTAATATTTATGTATGCTGCCGTGGTAGTGCCTTTAGAACAAAAAGATGGAAATGAAAAACTATACCTAGATGTAATAATGTGTCATCGACCAAGGGTAGCTAATAATTAATTATCGTGATTCATTTGAAGGCATCACTTGCTAATTTAAATGAAAACTAATGAGTCAAGTAAATCTATGAGTCTAAGTATGTAAGTATCTGTCGCCGTCATGTTGCAAACACCGTCAGTTTGCAACGTGTGAGTATGTATTTAATCTTATGGTTAGTTAGGTTAAGGTTCATTATGTAGTCTAGATCATTTATACATCATTTATTATATATAATAAAATTATTTAATATAAATATATTTGTTTATATTGTTAATCGCACCACTGCCCAAAATTTTACAAATTTAGTTTCCTCATGAACCAAAAGGTTTTCTGGAAGAGATCGCTTTTAGCGATAAGATCGCCTTTTGTGCCCATTATGTTTTGTTATGTTATATGTTACTTGTTGTAAGCTTTGTTTGTTTTCTTATGGTTAGTTAGGTTAAGGTTCATTATGTAGTCTAGATCATTTATACATAATAAAATTATTTAATATAAATATATTTGTTTATATTGTTAATTGCACCACTGCCCAAAATTTAACAAATTTAGTTTCCTCATGAACCAAAAGGTTTTCTGGAAGAGATCGCTTTTAGCGATAAGATCGCCTTTTGTGCCCATTATGTTTTGTTATGTTATATGTTACTTGTTGTAAGCTTTGTTTGTGGTGCCAATAAAGTATTTTGTATTGTATTGTATTGTTAGGGTTCATTTATTATCTAACGTCTTTAGACACCTATATCTGATGGTTTACATTTTTTAATTTTTAAATTTTCAATTTTACATTCAACATAACAAGAAAATATGAAAACCGTCATTATACTTTACTTCAAAGGTAGGTAAAGGAAAACATTTTAAAAGAAAACTGCCTTGCAGAGAAAACTTTTCAAAGCTTTTGAATTCCCATAACCCGCATCCGAACTGTGAAGTGAACTTACGTAAATGCTGGTTTATTTAAAAACATATCCTATACCATTGTACCAGTTTATACGTATCACTTTAAAAAATGAGTGTCTAAAAATACTGCTTTATTTATCTAGACACACGGTAGTGTGACAACCCAAGTTCAAGTAAACTGGCGTACGATTTACACCAAAAAATATAATAATTATCCCGGCGTAACTGTATTTTTTAACAACTATAAAAATAAGTGCTCTACCTTAGCAGAGAGCACAAAATTTCCCATAATACCAATAAAACTAGCCAGATTGTGACTTTTTTTAGGAACCTCTAATGGGAGTTTGTCTCATTTGGCCTCTGCTGCCTGCCGAACATGTCCACTTTGTGCCACGAGTTGGTACTAGTTAGTACACGAGTAGTTTTTACCAAAGATCTCAATACACAGATGTGCCCTCCCAAGCTTTAGGGCGCACGGAATCGTGTCATTGTTGGGAAGAGTGAGCTCACTCATTCCGTTCCAGTCGGTTG
This sequence comes from Ectropis grisescens, assembly GCA_017562165.1. Lineage (NCBI taxonomy): Eukaryota > Metazoa > Arthropoda > Insecta > Lepidoptera > Geometridae > Ectropis > Ectropis grisescens. The sequence goes on along the minus strand of CM029781.1, from coordinate 8,347,461 downwards.
CAGGGAGCGGTGAACGCCAGACGTTTTTACTTATCACTGTTCGGTGTCAACAACCAAAATAAATAGAACCACAGCATATCGCGCCGCTAGTGATTCTAGGGGTCAAGTAGATTGGTTATGTGTAAACTACTTACGACACACATAGAGACGCAGTTTATTACCAATTTCAAGTTACTCAGGGCACATCCATTGGTTTATATCGATGGTTTTACATCCTACGCAGCTTATCAAGACTCCCATTCTTAGCAGACGAATACATTACCTGGAAAATATTCGATTTTCAAATTGTAAAAACAGGAGGCAACATGAAAAAACCACAAATTTTAAACTTCTCTCATTATATAGCTATCCCGTTTCGCCACAGCATCACATGAATCATTGATAAGAATTACTTTATTCTCGAACCCTCGTGGACCCGTATCGAGTCATCCTTCCTTCAAAATTTACCTCAACAGGACCGTCCGCAAATCTTGGCTCGTCTCAGGGGACGCCGGGCGCAACCCTTTCTTCCCATGTTAGGAAAAACCGCTTGATCCAAATTTCACAGGACGTTAACCGGCTGACGACGTTAAACAATTGGTTTAGCAGGAACATGACAGTATAAAATAATGTCTATATTACTTTGCATCGAATTGTGAAGGTGCATTTATGTGAGTGTACATGGGTGTGTACGTGTGACAACCGGCCTTAGGCGCATACGACTAACATTTGATGTGTGGGTATACGTTACCCACTAAATATTAACTTATAAACTAAAGTTAACAAGGAAAAACTAGAAATGATGGATAGATTAACTCTTTATTGCACTTAATTGGAATATAAAACCATAAAATATATAAAAGCTTTAATTTTTTTTTAATTATATACTAAAATTAGTCTATACAGAGGAAACTAACTTTACAGCTTTGAGTAAAATATACAATTAATTTAAGGAGACAATAATTTTCGAGAGAAACTCACGTCATTTACCTATCCATGTTAAGAGCTAATATTAACTGCAAAAGAAACCAGCCATCGCATCGTCTACTCCGGAAAAAACGACTATACCAATAAACCTCATATCTGAGCAAACACAATAATAATGTTATATAATGTAACCACACATCACACGTGCGCCAGATTTGGCCAGTGGTGCGGAACCGTTATTCGGCAATAATTTTCTGGGAACAAGTTTCGTACAATTACGAGGTAGGATTTACGCCTTCCCTGTGTACGGGTAAATCGTTTATGAAGCTAAGGCAAGGTATGCTTCAGTTAATTCTACTCTTATTTACTGGTATGAGAGCCGACATGCACGACACAATCGATGTTATTTGTAGAGAGAGTACAATAAAACTACATTCATGGATATCTGTAGAGCTTGGAGGATCATAGAGGTACAACGATAACACGAAGAAATAAAACTGTGCTGTGTATTATAAAAGTGGAAATGTGTTTTCGTATGATTTATGTTTTTTTTTTTAAGAAAGAGTGACCAACATGCAATCTTTTTGACGACAAACTGGGAAATACAGATCCTAAATTTGACTGCTCTAGTGGCTTAGTTGGTAGTAGCTCTGCCTGCGAAGCCGAGGGTCGTGGGTTCGATCCCCACCCAGGGCAAATATTTGTGTGATGAATTCAAATGTTTGCACTGTGTCTGGGTGTTTCTATTTATAATAAGTATGTATTTAAAAAACTATATAAGTATTAAATCAGCTATCTGGCTGCTATCACACAAGCTTTGCTTAGTTTGGGGTCAGATGGTGTTGTGTGAGAATTGTCCTCCAATATATAATATAATATAAAAAAAAAAATCGAAACGTATTCAACGTTTCAAATTGATTTAGGATAAACTCCTTATATAAATGTTGTTGTAGGTACCAAGTAAGCCGCACTCGTCGACCACCCTGTTAATAAACCCTAGGTAATCAACAAATACTGATTTTCATTTGGCTCTAGGTAATGGCTCATAAAACGTTAGCAAACAAATAAAACCTAAATATCGAAGGTAAAACACGATATTTATCGCGTGGGCAGTTGTGTAAAAAATATCTTCTGGCGTCAGACATTTTATGAAGTCCGGCGACGAACAGCTATGTAATAGAAGATAACGAGAATAAACACAGTACACAGGGTTACGTAGAATGATTATACTCGTAGTAAGCAGAGTGTATTTTGTCTATTAGCAAAGTATTAAAAAAAACTTTTACTACTTATAGCCGACTCCCTGAGCCAAAATCACCACACGATGGAAGCCAAATCGCAAACGACGTTGCGGTTGACCAACTAGGCGATGGCGAGACAACCTCGATAAACACCTCAATATAATAAATATAACTCAAATTAAGAGTACAAATAAATGACTTAATAATAAGGACAGCCAGTCATACAGTCACAGAATAAGTTCTACATTTTTTTTCTTCATAATTTTGAGTCACCATATACCTTTCAGGTTATCACTTGTAGTGTTTTTTGTAAGCCTGCGTTAAATGCAATTGATTGACGTGAACTGGTAGAGACACCAAATTGATAAACGTACTATCGAGCGCCTTGCGTCTCGATTTAGTGATGAGCTAAGAGGCTGAAGCTGAGGTTAAAAGTAATTAAAAATGGTAGAAAATCTCAACGACTTAGTGAAGTATATATCATTATACTCGTATAATCACGAACACCAGTCACCGTCTCGTATATCCAACGTTCGTGGTATCACTAGGTACACAAAAAAGACTAACTGTGATGATCGTAGGGATGGAAAATCGACAGACCCAACAGCTTTGATTATTAAAATCAAATTCCACAACCAACGTCATCACTGCAAAGCTAAATTATAATTTTGAGAGCGTCGAAAGCCATTTGATATTATGATTTTACTTCATGTCGATAATGAACAGCATCATTTAATTAAATCTAAAGTAAAATGGCTTGTTATCTTGCCAAATTTGATTGCATGTCAACATAATTAAAATTAGCCAATTTTGTTCGTAAGGCGATGGCAAGATGATGGCAACCTTGGATATCTTTTGTGTACGGAACCAAAAAAAAGCAAGGAAATTAACAAATTTTTTTTATTTAATAATTGGTTGTTTACGTTTCTATGATGCTCAAAAGTTCTTGAAAACGAATTGAAGTTGTATACACTTTTCATTCGTATTACAGTAAGAAATTGTGTTTGGAATATCAAAAAAATTCAAGTTCAATAAACGAACTAAGCCCACAACACTAAAACTAAATTTATTAATATGTGAAAATGTGTATAAAATATGAAATTTTTACCATTATTCTAATATTATTTTGGTAAAGGGAAAAGCCGTTGCCTTGTCGCAGGACTGTTTAGATTTGTGAGGATGCCACGTTCCTGCAGTGCTATAAAACTGTTCGCACAAACCAAAACAAACGGATATCTTCCTTAATGAGAAGAAGAGCATATTCACCGTTCCAAAAAGGCCGTGGCAGCTACAATTACATTCTAACCATCGATATAAACCAACAAAACCAATAGATATGCCCTCAGCACCTTGAAATTTATAATAAACTGCGTCTCTGTGTGTATCATAAGTGGTTTACACAAAACTACTTTACGCGTAGAATCGCTCCCGGCGAGATATGCTGTGGTTCTACTTATTTCGGTAGTTGACAACGTCTAGTTATAGGTAGAAACATCCGGTGTTCACCGTTTCCTGCAACCGACTAGAACGGAAAGAGTGAGCACACTCTTCTCAATGATGACATAATTCCGTGTGCCTGAAATTTGGGAAGGCACATCAATATATATCAATGATTTTAAGTACCATAACCGACAACATAGAATGTTCAATACAGAGCTACGAGTATAAGTCGAAATTGTTGAATGGAATAAAATAGCCAAACTGTATCTTCTTTCCATCTTAAAGTGCGTTTTATATCCATAATATTTTTACGTTTTTTCTTTTTGATCTTGTTTAGGGTAATTCCGGGAGAGATGGACCAGCGGGAGAGACGGGCCATCTTCAAAAAACTTCCAAAACGTTTTTTTATTTCAAATATGGCAACACTAAAGTGTTTCTGTCCGCCATTTCTTCCGTTTAAGTGTAAACGACGTTGCGTTTGTGCTATAATTTTCATTTTATCAGTGTTCGAAGGTTTTCGTAGTCCTAGTTTCTTTCAGCCAGTGTTAGTTATTTGAAGGTATGTACACGATTTTGTGTTTTTATTGGTAATCACGGTATTACTGTGCCTTTGTGTCAATGAAACTTTATTATAACTTCCATTTTATTTGACTTTGTTGCTTTGTTTTTTTTTTTGTGAGCGAGCCCATCTATCCTTTAACTTCAGGGAGAGATGGACCACTTTTTTAAAGGAGAGTTGGACCAGTTTGGTTTTTTATTTCTTTGGTGTTTTGCTTGTGTATTTTGGTATGTTATCCGGCAACCTTTATATAGTAAATCCTAGAGATGGGCTTGATGATTTATTTGACTTTAATTTTCAGAAATGCCGCTACAATACAAGAGAAAAAGTGGAGTAACAAGGGGAAAATGGACGGAATCCGACCTAGCAAGAGAACAAATCTGCATGTGTGAATCATGCAATAGCTGGCTTTTCATCTACTGGGATTATACCATTCAATGAGAACGCTATTCCAGATTATGCATTCTTGTCTTCTAATACGCTTGGCAATGCATCCAACCAGCATTTAAATCTAAACACACCTAACCAGCTTTCATCCAGTTTTCAGCCTTCCAAAGAACCTAACCCTCAGCCATCTACGCCCAGATCTTGTCAAGCAGCTTCAATTAGCATTCTATCTTCTACGACCAGCCAACCAAAGTCCATTAACCATCAGCCTTCTACATTCAACCAAGAATCGTCTTTCGGCAGTCAGGCTACCGCTTTTAGCTAACGAGTGTTCGCCAGTGGGGACTTAACGCCAGGGAAGATCTTGGACATTGTGTCTCCCGTCCCTTGTGTGGAAAAGATGCAAAGTATACATCAAAGATCAAGGCAATTGGCTGAAGTATTAAACACTTCTGAAAATATACAAAACATAAAAAATAAAGGAAAAGGCAAGAAAAGCAAACAAGCTTCAGGAAATAAAAGAATAAAAAAGGAAAATGTCGCCATGAAGAAAAGACGAGCAGAGACTACTGGCGACTCAAGTGAGCCAAACTTAGAAGTGATTTCTCTCCGTGACAGCCCTGAAATTGTGGAATGGAATGACAATGAATGTGCAGGCTGTGAAGAAAATTATAATGATACTTTAAGCAGAGATGATTGGTTACAGTGTACAATTTGCGAACGCTGGTCTCACGAAAGCTGTACCAAGTACAAAGATATGTGTGAGAGATGTGGAAATACTATTACTAATTAAAATATAAACACTGATTATGTTTAAGTTCTTCCTTTGATATTATTTTTCGATTTCTTACGCATTAAAATGATGATCATTGTTAGGTTCATCTCTCCTAATTCTGTGGGCCATCTCACCCGCACAGTACGGGAGAGAGATGGACTTCGTCGATTTTTTTTATTATTGCCAAAAAGTATAGTAAGATCGTTTTTTTTTCTAATTACTTGTAATGATAATGCTTATTAATACATCTGTTTTCATATGAAAACAAATGTTTTGTTTTATTTACTTTCTATCAAAAGCTATGGATCCGCAACAAAATGTGGTCCATCTCTCCCGGAATTACCCTATGGATTGTTATAATCTGCATTATAATTATCATTGTTTCCCTATGAATCCCGCCTGCGCCGCTGAGTATATTTCTCCAACTTCAAAAAAAGGAGGAGTTTTCTCAATTCTACCGTATATTTTTACAGATCTACGAGTTTGTCACCACATGATACTTGGTGACATTTCCACTAGTTTTTAAGCAAACAAAATTTCACCATTCTTGTCTCTTGCACCTCCACCAAGCCTTAGCCTTAGCTAAGTTCTTAAATCCCTATATAAGTTAGCAATTGCTCAGAAAAGTATCTCATTTTGACTCAACCCACTGTTATCAGCATAAGTATAATACACATACTCTTGATTGAGGTCCTATTCTTATATCGATCTTAACTTGTGCCTAATATCATGTAATGACGATTGACACAGGAAAACTCGGTGTCACCCCAGGCTATTAAGGTTCTATATCCACCATGCAGAAACTTTACATGGTTTATTTTACTACAGTAACGTAATGCTAGTTGTAACTTACAATCGGTACTAAAATAAAATAATTGTGTAATGTCCTTGTGTATCAGAAATAAAATCAACGCACGTTTAGAAAATACCAAAGGATCTTTGAGAAACCTAACGATACCCCGATAATTTGGCCGCTATCATAGAAACTGTTGGCTGGGATTATTTTATAAATATCCACTCTTTTAAGCGAATAATATAAAATCCACTCTTTTAAGAGTCAATAATCATATGCCGAATCATTCAAATTTTAAATGTGAAACTTGGCAAACATGCCAGTTACGCAAACAACATGTAGGTTTTATTATGTCATTGTGAACGGTAGAAAACACCTCATTACGAGGTTACAGCTCTAGAATTAAGTTCCATGGTATATACTTATAACAATAAAATATTAAAGCATAAACTTTCTATGATCCAATTAATCAACATAATATATATAGAGATACCTTAGAATAATCTCAGATCAGACATCTCATTAGATAAAGCCAGAGAATTAGGGGATTAGTGCAGATATAGCCAATTTCCATCTAAATTATAGAACTAGAAACTTTGGAACGCGTATAATATTTTAAAAACAGGATCGTTACCCTATATATTTTTGTACATTATGGAGTATTTGTAGTCCGTATTGTACTTCTATAGCTTCTCTCACACCAAACTTGTAAATATAATTACATAATATTTAATTTAATATTGTACATATTAGTTTTTTTTTTCTTCATAGTGACGAGACGAGCAGGACATGTGCCTGGTGGTAAGCAACATGCCTGCCGCATAACAGCACAGTGGCAGCTATTGGAACATGAAGTGTCCAAATCATTACCTAGCCCTGCACTGCGCTCATCACCCAGAGATCTAAGATGTTATATCTCTAAGCCCTGTAATTTATCTGGAAACATTGCCCTTCAAACCGGAACACAGTAATGTTTGCACACTTGTATACTTAATTTCACAAATTAAGATGAAAACTAATGTGGCCTACCAATATTATTTAACTTTACATGTAATATTAATTTTATGTAGACCAACTTTAGTAAGGTTTTTTCTCAGTGGGTGTTCGGCTTAAGAAGGGTAATAAATGGTAAATGGCAGTCGCCACACCTCACCACCGGGTCAGCGTAACTACAAAAGGGTGAATGCTCGCATTTCCAAAACATTCTTGTTGAGGGTAGATGGTATTAGTGAGAATGACATATTTATTCAAGTTAACTATGATAACTGGCTTGGAACGAAATGCTATTTATTATTTGTATTTTATAACATGTATTTTCCGACAGTTCATTTCAAAATATACTACTTACTACTAGCAGTAACCCGCGGTATTCGCGTATTTCCTGATGCAGTTATTTTTTGGGTAAAAATTAGCCTACCTGTTCTTTCAAACTGTAATCTAATTGTGTTCCAACTTTGAAATCTACCTGATCCATTTAGACATTACGACATGAAACTTTGACATTTAAAATATCAGTGGGATGTATTGACTGACTTTAAGGGCGTGTGGGCCGTAATTTTGAATTTTTAAAACAACTTTAAGACCTTTAAAACATTGTATTAAACTCTGAAAAAAATATATGTATTAGTTAAGGATCTAATCTAGTGCAATTCGCAGTCAATATCACGATTTAATGAATTTTACTTGATAGAAAAAAATCCCAAAGTTACCCCTTTTCAAAAATTTTTTTCAAGTTTATGACTAAACTAATGATTTTTTTTACTAAATTTTTGTACTCAACGAAAGCCATTAAAAAGATATAGATGCATTCGCAGAGTTTGACTTGATAAAAAGTATCAGTTATTCACCATGTTTTAATATCTACTATATATATAGCGCGCCGTTCGGCAGGCCTGATCAGTCGCGTTTCGGCTGGTTTCGGCGCTCACGGACGACGGGCCTGTGCTTGATTTTGCAATTTTGACAACCAATAAATTTTAAATATTACGATCATAGTGCCACAGTATAACAATATCAGTAGGTATTACTAGTGAAGCACGCTATGATCTTGATTTTTGATACCGTTTTCATTGGAATTGCAAATAGACGCTGATACTAATTAGTACGTTGTTTACTTTATGTTGTAGACCAAAAAAACTGACTTCGGTAACACATCAGTAAAAAATTCAATGCTTATGCAATGGAAAATATATAAGTATCGGTACAATATTCTTCCGTCAAATCAGAGATCGGGATAAGGAAATAATGCGAGGGGAGAAATTCCCTGCGTAAATCCCTAATATAAATGCAAGTTAGGTATCATTTATGATATGGTATCATAAATTATTATGGTATCATAAATGATACCTAACTTGCATTTATAGGTAAATTCTTTGGTAGTAAGGTACTTAGTACTTGGAAGAAAAGTCCTCACATACAGATTTTACCACTTTGGAAGAGACTCTTGCGCAAACTATTCAGTTTAGCAAAAAATGTTAGGAACTTCAATACAATTTTTGAACACCTATGCATAGATTGGTGGACAATTCACACACAACACCATCTGACCCCAAACTAAGCAAAGCTTGTGTGATGGCAGCCAGATAGCTGATATAATACAATACATATATAGTTTTAAATACATACTTATTATACATAGAAACACCCACACAGTGCAAACATTTGAATTCATCACTCAAATATTTGCACTGGGTGGGGATCGAACCCACGACCTTCGGCTTCGCAGGCAGAGCTACTACCAACTAAGCTACTAGGCCAGTCAATACACGTATGGTTTTGATAGATTTTTTTTATTTCTTTTCCAAGTTTGTGACACCACCAAAATTTATTGTTTTTTCTTTTTTTGTATGAAAATGTTAATATTGTTCATAGAATACATGTACTTACCAAGTTTTAATAGTATACTTCTTATAGTTTCGGAGAAAAATGGCTGTCACATACGGATGGACAGACATAACGTATATTTTAAAATTTGTCTACGAATCCCTAAAAACCCAACTTCGTTCATTTAAAACTTATTTAAAATGAAATTTAGACACTCGACCAAATTTGATAAGAAGCCTTTTAGGCAGTAAAATTACTCTTAGAATTTAACTCTGTACTAAATTTCCGATTCGTATTTTTTATATAAGGTTTAGAATCATTTCCTGAGCATAAAATTACAAAATATTAACAAATCCAGGTGGAGCTTCAAGCGCCAGCTTGAAAAAACGTTTTTGACCGATATTCCGAAAAAGTTATAAAGCCTATTATTATTGTAGAAAATAAAATTTCCCATATTTTGTTGCCAGTAAACTTTTTTTCGAACTTACCGATTACGATTTATTATGTCCAATTTAATGATAACAATGTAAAAAGATAGATGTGAATTCTGTTCCCAGTAGCATAAACATGTCTCTTTTACCGGAATGGAAGAAGGGTTATGTTTTCCGCGCGTATCTTTATGTTTGTAAAACTTTTATTTCCACATATCTTCCAAACGGCTGAATGGATTTTTGTAACTAAGATATTCTAAGACTAGTCTCATTCCCCAAAGTGTCCTTACATAGTAGGTAATATTTTTTTACGTATAGTTTTTTTTGTAGTCGGGGTTTTTAAATTAAAGTTATTCTATCATATTGCTCGTTGCTCGAATAAATAGCACCGTTCATCATCATGATTGAAGAGTTGAACGAAGAGCTTGGTCTCCACTTTTGTAATAAGAACAACTAAGCTGTGAAACGCATTGCCAGAGTGGGTTTTTGTCGAAGGTTCGAACCTTGGGGTTACGTGGTACACTGTGTTTGTTTCTATTAGAGAAGCAAGTTCCATCGTAGACCACATCATTTTCATCCACTATTATCGGCATCATCACAACCGTATCATTAAATGGGTTATAAATCGTAAACGGTAAGTTTTACAAAAAAAGTTTACTAGCAACAAAAGATGCAACAACAATTGGCGTTTGAAGCTCTACCTGGATCTGTGAGCATTTTGTAATTTTATGCTCAGTAAGTGATCTTTACCTCATAGAAAAAAATTGGTTTAGATATTTAGTTCAAAGTTGACCAAAAAAATTTTCTATTACTGGCCTTTCATTACGTTTCAGCACATTTTTTAAAATTTTTGACGAACTTGTGAATTATTAGAAAACATTTTAAAAAGATGCATGAAATTGGAAAAACCGTTCTCAACTTATAGTGTGACCAAAAAGAAAAGGTTGAGTTTTGTATATCTACGAGTATAGATAAATTTAATATTTCTTCGTTTATATAGCAACAAAACTCTTATCATAAACAAACAAACAAACAAATCTTGAACAAAAAATGAGTTTAAATTACATAGTCCAATATTTTAATGTTATTTCTGCACTGTGGCACCGATTCCGCGGTCGGTGACGGTCGCGAGAACAAGACATCGTTAAATGCCTACTTTGACAGAATTACCTGGCCTTAAATAAGTATACTTACAAACAAAATAATGATATTACAAACAACAAAAGTTAAGTCATTGTGATTCTCTGGAGCAAATTTTTCTTTCACGGTATACTTCACTCTCAATACAAAATATAAGTATCTCCTAAAAAGAATATAATTTTCTTTCGAACGCTTCGATAAAGTTCATAATATAATGCCGTAAATTTTACGTTTGGTCATCGGCCCACATAATATGTAAACGTATGTATATATGTATCTTAAGTAACGGCGAGTGGCTCAGTGGCTCATCGTTCCTATGTATTGTTGGAAGCGTGTGATAACATATTTTCTTTAGTTTTTATTTTATTTAATTCTCAGCTTTATAAATGAAAATTCTGGAATTCACCGACTCCGTAGTCAATTAGGACGCAATTAGTAATCATGCTAACATTTGAAGAGAAAACAAAGAGATGAAAGTAATTTCGAGCGTTACACCCCTATTAAAAGCGTAACGTCCCAAAAAATATGACGAGGCTACATTTTCAAATGAAGTTTTTATTGAGCCATCCGAATTCATTGAATGAAAACGTTGTAAATCAAACAAATTGACAAATGGCGTCCATAAAGTGGTTTAATATTCATTTTGTTGATTCGAACTTTGTATCTTTGCATGAATTATTGTTTGCTGAGTGTGCTGTTTTAATAGCATAGAAACCCACAGAAAAATTAATTTGTATACTTATTTAATTATGTTTATTTGAGTTTAACATTGTGTTACGAACTGTTTGCGGCGTATATTGTTTTTAAACCACTTTTACAGTTAGTTAGTTGGTGTGTGAGACGAAAACAAATAAATATTGGTGGACAATTCACACACAACACCATCTGACCCCAAACTAAGCAAAGCTTGTACTATGGTGGCCAGAAAGCTAATATAATACTTATATAGTTTTAAATACATACTTATTATAAAAAATTACATATTATTGAACTAAAATGTAATCAGCCGTATAATTTTGTTGTTGTCGACTTTAAAGTATATTACGTATATTACACTAGTATTCTTAAACAACATCATTACAAATTCTCAAATATCGGAAATCCAATGAGTAAATAAGTTTTTTCACAAAGTGATCCAAAAGTTTTTCATAAACATTTATGTTCTTATGTAGGTATACTCATAACTATAGGGACGCGGACGCGTCCCAGTTTCGCAGAGGTACATACGTACAAGATACAACAAAATATTAGGTATATTTTAATTTTTTATCGAGTCAAGGAAATGGTTTATTTCAAAAATCCACAATACTCTCGTTTATTCCATTTGTCAATTTACTGACTTGTTGACGCTCAAAAGTTTACTTATACTACTTTATCTACATATGTTGACACTCGTTTTTGCAATTAAGTCTTCAGCACTAAGTCAAATGGATATTACTGCTTTTGAAACTAGTTCTGAAATAAATTATGTGTAACATTTATCTTTAATTTACACTGTTCCATCAAAAGATTCTGTGTAAATACAAAATTGAATAACAAATTGACTTTCACGCCAAAAAAGACAACAACAAACCGAAATCTTCTGAAGTCTCGCGCTTCAATTCTCGAGGAAAAAAGCCATCTACGAGCTGACGCAGCAATTATCATAATGCGCTGCTCTTTGCGCGTCCTATTGGGATCCCCTCGATCTAATTTTATTTTCATAATAGACTTTGGATATACTTAATGCTAACACTGTGGTTTTTAGGTTAAATTGATTGCTTGCCATTGTTTTGTTGTTTATGTAAATATTGATTTTATTTCAAATATACGAAATAAACTTGGCACGCTCCTGTATGTATTGAACCTTTCTAGATCTTGTTTTTCGGACTGTGTAACATGTTCACATTATGTATACATAGAACGTATATGTATATACAAGAATACTTTTAGTAGAGTCGATAATGTTTCTAGTTATTTTTTTATAAACAATAAATAATATACAGTCATAGAGATGAACATGGTTTAAAATTATTTAATCCAATTAATATCATAAATGAATGAATGAATGAATGAAAACTCTTTATTATTCACAACTTAAAATAACACATAAGATACCTATAGGAAAACAGTATAACTAGTGAAACAGCTGGCGGCCTTATCGCTAAAAGCGATTTCTTCCAGGCAACCTTGGGGTGGAGAAAAGGATAGGAAAATTAAAAACGTGGTGCGCAATAAAGACTATTACTACGAGATAAACGTACATTCTAATAGCATTACACACAAATACATAAGCTACTCAAAAACATAATACACTAATAGATAAAACTAAAAGTTATGATGTTTGAATGTTGTCACTCAATCATGTCGTAAGAAATGAACAAATGAGGCAGAAATATGGATCTCCGATATATTATAGTCTAGAATAGAACATAGGGAATTGTTGAATTGGGAATTATATAAAGTCCATTAACCATGCGATGTTTTTGTGCAACTTCTTCGCCGCGATCTGACTTTTTGATTATTTTATACGTGGTGAGAAGGCAAACTACATTTCCTACATAAAACCACATTTTTGAACCCATATTGGTAGTTGTTAAGTGCAAAGAGACTTAAAAAATTATATATAAGTGTATTGGCACACGGGGAAATTGTTTTAACAACTGCGAATCAAGGTCACACAGGACACAGTTTTTCAGTTAAAAATCCTGCGTTATGAAATCTCACTAAAAGCCCAGTGATATTTTCGAATCCCCTCCCCCTTTTCGAACCTCACGTGATTAATGGACGACTCCAATCATGATTATCAAATTACATAACTTCTAAAAACATAGCATTCCTATTAGAGCTTTCAAATTAAACGATAAATAAATATATTTATTTATTACAGTTTCAGCAAAATAACTATTCTGAGTGCTACACTAACAGTCTATACCTACCAAATTGCCTAAGTTCAACAAGGGAAGCTCAAGATCCTATTTAAACATTTACCTTTCAGTTTTCGCAGGAACGGACCGGTAAGTACGATATCTGTCTTTATCATCGAAACAGGCCGAATATACCTTAATATTATTAATCTGCGAACTACTCCAATAATTTTGAAAGACAAAGATTTTCCTTGTAACAATTGATTTAATTATTACAGTAGGTAATGCTTCGGAGGTATATTTGAGTAAGTTAGATATCTATGATTGTTGGTTGGTAGTTATCTATAAAAAAAAACGATTACTACCTAAACGTGAGGTCGTTAGTTCAAACCCCGATTAAAAATAGTAACATGTCCTTTTCATCCCTTTTTAACCGACTTCCAAAAAAGGAGGAGGTTATCAATTCGATCCCTATGTTTTTTTTTTATGTATGTTACCTGATTTCTCCAGAACCGATTTAAAAATTGCTTTTTGTGTTCGAATAGGTATGCTTTCCGAATAGTCCCATATAAATCTTATCGAAATCGGTCAAGTGGTTTTTGAAATATGAACCAAAAACTAAAATTTGCGTACAATTTTCTGGATGACATAGTTGTAGATTTCACAAAAGTTATGAAGCTCGACCCTGTCAATACAAAGTTGTGTAAATGCTTTAATAAAAACTTGTTTTTAACCCCCGACCAAAAACGGGGTGTTATAAGTGACATCGATGTCTGTCTGTCTGTCTGTCTGCCTGCTGTGGCACCGTAGTAGAGCTCAAACGGATGGGCCGATTTCGATACGGTTTTTTTTATTTCAAGGTTAATACTCTAGCGGATGTTCTTAGCTATGTGTGGTTAATTTCGATTCAAGATCGCCGCCTTCACAAAATGGCGCACAAAATATTTCGTCACAACCTACCTCAATATAGGTATCAAATGAAAGGGCTTGACTAGTAAAATACTATATACTATAACAAATTTCAAATCCAAAATGGCCGCCACCACAAAAAGGCGAATTATATTATATTTTTCATTACTACCTCAATATGGGTATCAAACGAAAGGGCTTGACTAGTAGAATACTTTGCACTATGACACACTAAAAAGGGTAAAATAAAGTATTTTCGTACAAAAAATGAAACCGACTTCAAAAACACAAGTGCCTATTTGTGGTTTTGAAGTCGGTTTCATTTTTTGTACGAAAATTCAATTTATTAAGGGCAACATATCTATCGAAATTAGTTGGTGAGTTTGTGAAAGTAAACAAATACAGTTTTTTTTTCTTTTCACTTTCAGAGCAACGGCATCTACATTTACAATCAATAAGTTTTTCAAAACGCCTGCAAGCGACAATGATGTCATGTTGAGCGAGCAGAAATTGTCAGATTCGGAGAATAATATTCTCTCCGCTATTCCTATTCTGTATTAAAAAACTGAAACAAAACAATAATTATTGTATGGCACTATTTTTTTAAAATGACAGATTAATACTTGACTGCAATCTGGTATTTGCTTAAAGAATAGAAGACCTTGAGTTTGTTTCATGGCTGGATAGATGTTCAAATGATGTATGAATATGTACCATACTATCACCGTATTTAAACTAAAGCGGTATCTTCAGCACAGTTGTAAGGGTAACTGGTACTAAAAGCCACCTGACAAGGCGACGGATGGTTTGAAGAGAATAAGCTAGACAAAAAAATAATGGGAAAACAAATATGGGGCAAGAAAAACATCTTCCAAGAAAATGCACCGTCTGACACGTCACATTTGATGATCATGTAATATGGCATTTTTAACTGTCTAAATGGAAAAGAAGGGGTTGTATATCAAAAGTAGTAATTTAAAAATCTAACTGCCATAATAAACGAATGTAGAGAGAGTAATAGTAGGCAAGTTATGCTATACTATAAGTAAGTATACTGAACATGTTTAAATTAAAGCACCGCATCAGAATATGTTATCAAGAATAGCACAGCAAAATCCTTCGCTTCTGATTTCTATAGCCGTGTCTGCTCCAAAAGACTTATTCAAACCTAACGCGCTAAAAGATACAGCTAGAAACGAGATACAATATTTATATGTATTTAGAGTTCTTCTAAGGTTCGGCAGGGAAACAAAATTTATTGCCCGTTAACGTGATGAATTTTATTCTAGGGTAATCGTTTAATCTGGTTGTTTTTTTTTTCATCTTTGACAGGAATGCCTGATGAGGTTGTAACTACAAACTGTTCTAGCAATATGTACTCTACGCTATATCAAATTGATTAAACTTCAAAATACTTAGTAACTCCCTTCCGAATAAGAAGAAGGATTTGAATTCAAATGTTCGTTAGACGATAGCTCCGCTCCGCCAATGATGTGAATCGATTTCGATGGTTCCTTTCACAGATTAAGTAGAGATGTTCCTTTTTTGTGTGGTAGATCATAGCTCAGAAATGATCCCAAATAGATTTTATCGAAATCGGTGAAGTAACTTTTTGAAACACCAACATAAAAAAAAACTAAAAACGCTTACCTTTATCTGGATGATATTATGATAAGTATGAAATTTAGTTGAGGTTATTTTATAATTTTTAATCAGTTTTTGTTTTTTTGAAAAATAAAATGATAAATTATGTTACATTTTGTTATTTCATATTAATACTCCACACGAATTCAAAATATTTGGTAGTAATTTATTAATAAAGAAAAAAAACGTAACGTACTCAGCTGCGTAAAGAATGTGTATACTGTCACACAAACATTTACGAGTACATTTATATCTAAAACCCTCTGTTTTTGGTTCGGACTCAAAGACATTCTCAGTTCGACGACGGACATAAATTCAGCATCTGTATCACGATGGAGCTATTTACCGTCCATCAGTGTTCCTTCACTGTTGTAGATTAGGTCCCAATGGAAGCACTTACTTCTTTGAAAAAGAAAACAAAATATAAGCCGCCTATTTGTAATAACCAAAAAGAAAACCGACCTTTACATATTTATAGTCTGAAGAGCACTCAAATGGCAATATATGTAGCAGGTATATTCATATTTTATTAAATTTAATTTAAATTTTGAAAATTAATGTGATAAAATAAAAAAATAAAAAAAAAAAAAATTAATAAAAATGAAAATTAATCAACTGAATCTTTGTGCAACTCTACGAATACCTCAATCTTATAATTTCAAATTTATAATTTACTATATTATAGCATCTGAAATGAACGCTGAAAACCATATTTAAACTCGATATTTTTAATGAAACATCAGTTTTTTTCCGTTACTGAACGATTTTACGTATTTCATTTGAATTATACACTCGAGTAAGTTTAAGAGTGAAAAGTGAAGCTTGTATTATATTTTTTTGTAGTGCTCGTTCTCAGCTAATTCCATAGTAAAAGTTGTTTATTGTTTTTAATGTGAACAGTCCAAAGCTACGTTTTCGAAGCACGTTTTTGTAGTAACTCTTTATATCATGCAAGGATATGAATGCTTACGTTATGCGAATATGTAAGATCTGACAATGGCATTGAATAATAGGAAACTCTTTCATACAGTCTCACAATTCTCACAGTCCATTACACGAAGACGGTGTGCGAGTACAAAAACAGTAGAACGACAAAACAAAGAGCTGATAATACCCCCTAATGGATTCCTTCGAACCCCTATGTGAGCGGAGGATAAGCCGAGAAAGCCTTAGTAATTGCAATACATTGTGTTCTCAACTCTATACCTGTTGCACAAGATGGCTTTGTTCAAGGGAAAGAGTAGTAGAAACTACAAACGTAAGAACCGATGCTCCGACGTAGCAATTGCTACGGCGCCGGCGTTTTGTAGCGCTTGCTACTACCACGTAGCAGTTAAGTGTCACTAGAATTAGGTACTATAATTACGGATGTACACCCATCATACGTCAAGTTACATTACGTGTTGGTAGTTAAATAAGACGGCACTGTTTTGTTGTGATACAGTATTGTCAGAATAACATTTACACATCTGCAAAATCGTGTACATGATGGTACTATACGGCAGAAAAAGAGCGGCTGAAATATAATTTTGTGCTTCAAGGAAAACTTGTTTTTAGTTGCTACCATCATCATTATTATTAAATAAATTAGCTTTGTATAACATATGTTTAGTTTTGGGTTATGACGTTCTAACCTTTATTGCTTACCAGCAGCGTACCACGGTTTTTTACCCGCGTAGTATTTTCTCATTCCAGTTATTTTCCCGGTATAAAAATGACTACCAATGTGTACTTTAGACTAAAGTCTAAGTGTGTTCTAAATTTCATACGTTACGACGTGATTGAGCAACAACATCCAACATCCAAACAATTACATTAATAATATTAGTAGGAAGTAGGATTTTAAGCTTATTGCTATTTAAAAACCAAAAAATAAGTCAACGTAAAAGAAAATGTTTTGATTTTTTTAATACGATCTTTGAAATCAAGTAACTTTAGTACGTTTGTGGCAACAAATGAGACTGTCATTGTAAATGTTAAATAAATAATATAATACGACGGAGTTTCTGAAAAATAACACAGAAAATAAAGAAAGTTGGAAGAAACATCAATTCGCTGTCTCGAACTGTATCTGCCTAATCTTCGGAAAAATAACTTTTTCGTCTAAGTGTTTTCGTAGAAGCAAAACAAAGTTGCTAACTTTCGGTTATTTTTAATTCTTTTTAGGATTTCGTCAAACTTTGAAACTCTATTATACTTCTACATTAGTCTTGTTTTAAATGTTTGTCTCTTAGTTAAGAAAACTTATCTTATGAAATTGTTTTTTTTATTAAAATTTTGTGCCCTTCAATGAAAAACTTTGTGATTATTCTAGATCTCCGCATAATCAGGAAAAATTGGCGTTTTAAGTACTTACTATGTCTTAATATCTTAAATGACGAGCGCAGTGCAGTGCTAAGTAATGGTTTGGACTCTTCATGTTCCAATAGCTGCGTGCGTGGCAATGTGCATGTTGTTTACCATCAGGCACATGTCCTGCTTGTCTCGTCACTCTTTATTTAAAATAAATATATCTTCGCTGACAAATGTGGTATATATACAACTGAAGCTGATCGTTCCAGCAAAATCTTTAAACTATTTTAAAATCAAACGACAAATAGATAAGGTAAAATTGAAACTAGTATGTGGCTTAAAATATCACCTAATAATAAATGTTCGACACGGTGAACATTGTTGATTTCATTAGCTTTAGCGTATCAGACATTTAGTAAATAATTTAGTGCAATAATATTATGGCTATTTTTTATGGGAACGTGAATAACTCGAGTGAAGAAAATTTCAATCAATAATTCTATCTAAATCTCTTATTAAAAACCCTCGATGAATTTTTTTTTTCTATTTCTTAACATCTAACAACATAAAAAACTACAACAATGCCACTAATTGTACTGGTATCGAAATAAGTATCTTTTCATACTATCTTAAATGTATTTTTATAGTAATATGTGGTTGTTCTCATATTGAAACATCCAAACATTAAAATGTTCGTTAAAAACTTACCATCATTATACGAACCTACAAGGTGTTGAGAAAAAAACCCTAAACACTCGTTCGAAAATAGTCTACAACACTTCCGAAAAAAAAAATCACAAACTTAAATACTGGACCTATATTACTCCCATTTCAAAAAGATTTGCCACATTTTTAAATTTTTCGCGGTTTATTGGTACAGAACGTCATGGAAGGCGTCCAGACGTAGATAAAACACGACGCTCACTGCCGCGCGTTGATTTTCTAACTATTAGGTACATGATGTATAGGTTTCTCTACGCTTCCTTGATCATAGGTAAGGCCTTCCAGGCACCGGGCAAGCCGCATCTGTTGCTTTGCTTTGACGCGCAGATTAAAACTGCAGTTTCTTTGAAGACAGCGCTCTTGGCGATTGCAGAATCGACGTAAAGCTTTTTGTTATTTGCTTGAAGATCTGAGTTACTGTGTTTTAGGATACTCATAAAGACTGGGTTTTAATTTCGGCTTTAATAACTGAACGTAAAATATTATGTCGATTAAAAGTCCATATATTATGGTAAACTTTAATTAATACATATCTCTGCCTGCACTGTACATTTTTTTTCTATTTCAAGGTTTCAGTAATTCTAGCAAAAATAGGAAAATTGTGGTAAAAAAGTGACATACAACAGGATGATAGCCCTTAACTTTTGATGATTTTGATGATGATAGCCCTTAGCTTTTTAACAGACTTCAAAAAAGGAGCAGGTTCTCAACTCGATTGTATGTTTTTTTTGTTGTACAGATAACAAATCTAAGGTAGTCGGGGGTTAATCAAAATTTTAATTTTGTTCTTGTTTTGTATGAATGGTACGGTCCACCAATCGTACATCAATTTTGATTGTTCTTCTTTTGTTCGGTCGATCATAATACAGAGGTGATCCCATATACATTTTATTGAAATCAGTTTGGTGTTTTTTGAAATATGAACAAAAAATTAAAGGTTAGTTTCATACTGACTAGTCTCGTCTCTTTGTAGGTAATAACCCAATAACTCTGCCTGCAAAGTCGAAGGTCGTGGGTTCGATTCCCACCTAGTACAAATATTTGTGTGATGAATTCAAATATCTGTACTGTGTCTGGGTGTATAATAAAAATGTATTTAGAACTATGTTACTATTATATCAACTATCTGGCCGCCAACTACAAACTTTTCTTAGTTTGGGGGCAGATGGTGTTGTGTATGAATTGTCCACCAATATTTATTTATTTATTACTTATATCGATAACATAGTGATAGCTTTTTAGGAAATTTGGTCGTGTGTCTGAACTTAATAGGGTACAATCCTTAAAAAAACTAATTCGTCCCTCAGTTAGATAGATTTAAAGATAGAAAAATATTTTACACGTATTTTAAAAGTGACGAAGATACAGAGCTTAGCAGTTTCGCGTGACGTCACTTGTGGGTACGATTTTTAGCCACAAGTGACGTTGATGACTCTTGAAGGTTGATGACGTATATATACGTCGGTGTACCTATATTGATATAATTCTATTTTGTTGTCGATTTTTAATAATTTTATAAAACAAAAAATACGTGTCACTTATTTTTCGATTTTCTAGCTGACCGATTAATTAGAATGGTTTTTGTTTGATCCAGTCCTGTACTCTATTTTAAACTGAAGTCGTTTTTTTTCGCATAAAATAGATTATTTTACTTGCCTTTGAAAGAAAATCAGTGTTAACAAACGCCACCACATAGAAATGTATTATGTCAACGAAATAAATTATTATTGCGTTGACATTTATCCTTCTCTTCAACATCAATTTTCCTCATCTTGTCCTAATGTCATGTAACGTATCTAGTGGTAGTGTGTGGCTGGAAAATTTACGAATTTCGTCAGTCAGCCTTTGCTACTTAGTTTTTCAGAACTCCCCTTCAGAACTTACGAGGCATTCATTGAATTGCATCAACACAATTAATCAAATTTCCGTCTTACCTTTGTGTCGCCGTGCTCGTTCGCTTTTGTATTTTTGTTCCCGATGCGAACATTGAAGTAAACAAGGCGCAGGTGCGTCAAGCTATTGACTGCTACTCCACTTGGCTTAAGTTATGATTAACGATGGGCCAAAAAGAATTACCGGACCGGCTCAATGAATCACGCCCGCCGATTTACATAAATACGCCTGGTTTTAGCTTCGAACGCCCCAATGATATACAGACCGTAATTTGTAATGAAATAGAAAATGGCCGGGGTATCCCTGAGAGATTTTCTTGTTAAATGGAGTGGTAAAATTTAGAGCACCGATATAGCCTCTACTTAAAAAACTGAAAAATGTGTGGCAAACAAATATAAAAACTATCTTATTTTTTAAACTACGAATGGTACATAAGTGTTAACTAAAACAAAAAAGAATGAAAAACGTAATACTTTCATACAAGTAAATGGAAAAATTGACAAAAAAATAATACTGAATGGACTTTACAGTATCTAGACACACGACAGTGTTTTTTAAACTTAGGTAATATCCATCGTATACCTAGATGCTCATATATATGTCATAACATCCACTATACACTGCTAATATTGTGTAATTGCTGTCATTTTTCGTGGAGTGAAAGGTCTTACAAAAATTATTATTGTGTACTTAACTATATGATTAGTAAGAAAAAAAAGTACAGTAGAAAATTGTTTCCATGATGGGTTGTAAGACGGCCGGGTCAATGTGTGACCAAGGCATTTTCACAGGCCGACAGCTTTGATTTATTCCATCAGAAACTCCATTTCATCTTGACAATAGTTATATCTTAATGCAATAACTTGAGTCCCTTGAGTTTATGTCACCAAAGTTCTGGCAGGTTTCGAATTATTCTGTTACAATGGCGAGTAAGTACTAAACAGGAGACAAACTAAGAGAAGTTTGTTCAGTATGTTGCTTCATGTTGTGAGTTACAACGTATCGTTATAGGAGTATTGATTAATGCCGACACTCAAATTTGCTATAAATAGGTAACTTGTTTAAGGTTCGTAAACCTATTTAGAAAGAAGATGAGTGTTAGGCTAAAATATATTTTTATAAACTACAGTTCAGAGATAAATCATACATCTGTCACTGCCTAGCACTGCACTGTGCTCGTCACCCAGATAAATACGAGGGTCAAACTGAAAGTTCTTAGATCTGGCCACTTATAAACAACTAGATGCCCGCCCCGGCTTCGCCCGTGGTATATTATATAGCACTCATCGGGATCCCGTACATATCCAACGGTGAAAGAATGACTGAAATCGGTTCACTCATTCCTGAGAATATCGATTTCAAACAAAAAACCTCTTCAGCAACCTGCTACGCCACCTGTCGGAAATTGGTCGTACCAACTCAGATTTAGAAAAAAAAATTAGCAAAGGTTTACATTCAAGGCACAGATTACTGAAATTCAATGACGCAGTCTTTGACACATGCTGTCATGTATCATGTCAAAGCACGAAACGTACGAAAACTCTCAAAAGGGGAATATTTTTTCCCGATTTTGTTACATTCTTGTTTCATGTTCCGCTTCAATTAATAGTAGAGTTATTTTCTATAGCCTAAAGCCTTCCTCGATAAATGGACTATCCAATAGAAAAAGAATCTTTCATTAATTCAATTCGGACCAGTACTTCCCGAGATCCTAGCGTTCAAGCAAACAAACAAACAAACAAACAAACAAACTCTTCAGCTTTATAATATTAGTATAGATATAATAAAAAAAAATCTATAATTTGAAAATAGAACTCTTTGCCAATATTACTGAGTATATACTTCATTCATTTGTCATTTGTTTTACGATTTGGCGGCAAATTGAAAATTGTCTGTGTCACGTCAACATGAATTTAACACGAGAAAATTTTCGTGCAATGATTTTTATGACTTTCGATGTCATTTAAGTCAACAAGAAAGTTATGATAGACTACGATTGGCCTTTCACGATGAAGCCCCATCTCGTGCAACTGTTTACAACTGGTTTAATGAGTTTAAACGTGGTCGCACTAATCTCACTGATGATTTACGTGAGGGACGGCCTTCTACGGCGACGACTGAAGATAACATCTGTGTTGTGCGGCGTATGATAGAGACTGACATAAGAGTGACCTATCAGCAGATTCGGACAAGCTTAGGCATCGGTATGAGTCAAGTGCACAAAATCCTACACGAACATTTAGCGGTCAGGAAGCTTTGCGCCCGGTGGATACCTCATAATTTGACTGAGGCTCAAAAACTCCATCGTGTGGATTGGTGCCGTAAAATGATTGAAAGATTTAACGGAGGTGACTCAAATGCTGTGTCGACATACTAACAGGTGACGAAAGCTGGATTTACTGTTATGATCCTGAAACCAAAAGACAATCTGCTCAGTGGGTGTTTCCTTTCGAGGAGTTGCCAACTAAAGTGAAGAGAGATCGAAGTGCGGGGAAAAAATGGTGGCCTCGTTCTTTGGAAGGATAGGTCATTTCGCAACAATTGTGTTAGAGGATCAAAAACAGTTTCTGCAGAATGGTACACTACCAATTGTTTGCCACTTGTCTTGGAAAAAGTTCGAGAGAAACGACCTCACAGTAGGATCCTCCTTCACCACGACAACGCCTCATCGCACACCGCCAAGCGAACAATCGACTATTTGGCGACATCAAACGTTGAATTACTGGGTCGCCCGCCGTATAGCCCCGACCTCGCGCCTTGTGATTTTTATTTATTTTCAAAAATTAAAGAAAAACTTAAAGGAAAGCGGTTTATGAATGCTGAAGAAGCGGTGGCTGCGTATCGCGATGCCATTGAAGAGACCCCTAAGGACGAGTGGGCAAAGTGCTTTTCCCAGTGGTTCCATCGCATGCAGCGGTGTATTGACGTGAATGGACAATATTTTGAAAAGATATAATAAAACTAATAACTGGCTAATGTAATCAGTTTTTGATTTTCTAAGAACTTTCAGTTTGACCCTCGTAAAATGTCTCTAAAACATCTCTTTGCCCTTTATTTTTCTGGGAACGTTGCCCTTCAAACCGTAACACGGTAATATTAGCACATCACAGCTTGGTGGTATAATAACTGGCGGCGAAGTTGTGGCAAAGGACGCCGTAAAAATTCCTATCACTATGCAAAGTTTTATCGTCCCGTGATTTACTCCATACCAAAGAGTTTACAAATACTACGTACAAAGTTAGATTTTCCGCACGATTCCTTTGTGTCAATCGTAAGCAGATGCATGCATACTTTCTATGGCAACAGAGTGATGTGCTGCGACAACAGTATGACACTTCCACAAGACAAAAGTGGACAAAAGCGACAAAGTGAGAAAGATGCTACCCGTGCTTTCGGTGTAAAGCGTTAATGCCAAATGTATACGTTGTGTAAATGTATAGGTAAACTCTTTGCTCAATACCTACCATAAAAAATAAACATTCATGAAATCTGCGCTCCTATTCTAATTATTATCTCTTTCTATTAGATGGGGGCGAGATACCCGTAAATACTTCAACTCAATCAAGCGTCAGGTACGAGTAGGTTCCTTACCTAGGTATTGGAATATTCTGTCTAGGTTCCGCGCGCTCTTCTTTACTTTTTTCATTTTATTTTTCAAGTTTTTCTCGAGCAGAGAGCGCACGATCGTCGTTTGAATTAAAAATCAGACAAGAAAAATATGGATTCCATTGGTTCCGTGCTTTTTTAGTTTCTCCAAGTGAATTCTACCTATAGCTCATACTTGAACAGATATTTTCAAGTTAATTTAAACAAAATGTTGCGTGATAATAATATTACGGATAATATTAACATTGCTAATTTTAAAACATCTATTTCATGAAATGTGGTTCACTTCCTAAATAAAAAGCTTAGATTTACCTACTATGATTTAGTAAGAATATCAAATATCACAATCGCGCCATATGTTTGAATTCTGCCAGTGTCACTGAGTATTTTTCCAAAAGCAAATGTTGTAAATCGCCGCTGGCTTTATGAGGAAACTTAGAAAGACATCTTTCAAGGACATATGTCTTCCGCAAACCCGCACTTGGCCAACGTGGTGACTTATGGCCTTAACTCTTTATGTGTGAAAGGAGGCCCCGAGTGCAGTGGAAACATAAAGTTATGTTAAAAACACGGAAAAAACTGTTTCTTACAAATTTATCGTTTGGGTTTGAACTCAATAAAACGCATCAAGTTTTACTGGATTTGTGGCTTATGTTTTGGTTGTACAGTAAGAATTATTTAAACTGGGGAGTATACCTACTCTGCTTCTTAGGAACATTTTAGCAATGTTTTTTTTTTCAAATGATGTAATCAGAAATGTAGTAGAAGCTAATATTATTTTTTCAAACATATTTACGTAAATAATAGAAAACATTGCTTGTCTACACTATTATTTTTAAAGTGTTTTATTTGTAAAATACTAAATTTACAGGTAACAAATAAAACAATAAAGCATTGTTTAATTTGTTACAAATGACAATGTATAAATAAATGAGGAAATATTTTTATGTAACATCATATTAACCTAATTTCACCATAAGTTCATCAGACAATTTAATCAGTCAGGTGTGTTGCTTACGGCGTCACTTCTATGTATATTAATAAATTATTTTCGTACAAAAAATTATACCGACTTCAAAACCACAAATAGGCACTCAAAAGCGAAAAATAAACTAAAATCATTATTATAAGCGCTACTCACTCATACACTACTACTACGCTACTCACTCAAACAGACACACAGACATCGACGTCAAACTTATAACACCCCTTTTTTTGGTCGGGGGTTAAAAACAAGTTGTTATTAATCCATTTACACAATTTCGTATTGACAGGATCGAGTTTCATAACTTTTGTGAAATCTTCAACTACGTCATCCAGAAAATTGTACGCAAATTTTAGTTTATGGTTCATATTTCAAAACCACCCGACCGATTTCCTTCGGGAAGCATACTCATTCGCACATTAAAATAAATTTTAAACTCGGTGCAGAGGTTCTCGAGAAATCAGGTAACACACATAAAAAAAACATAGGGGTCGAATTGATAACCACCTCCTTTTTTTGGAAGTCGGTTAAAAAACCACGAATCACGTTACTTGGAAACTTTCATGTTCTTTGCGGGCTCCTAATAAAATCGAATCAATTGAAAGTGCATTTCTCGTCGATCGTTATCAGGACTGGTTGTTAGAGGTTCCACAAGTTTATTCGTATTCAATAAATACTAAGAATACTACATAAATCTACCTAAAGATTAATGAGCTTGGATGAAGTAAACACAATTGCACTGTTGTCGTAAACGCAAAACTTTGAATGTTTTTTCCTACTTTCCAATCGCTGGTATCCTGTTTACCGATTAGGGATAATATACCTACGCTTGACTATCATTTCGCGTAGGTAATGTTATCTACTATGGAGTACTATGACCCAGAAGAATATGTGGGGATTATGAGTTAGGTACAACTACATGCACATTATATTAACTTTTAACCCCAATCACCAGAAAACTACGATAATGACTTATGAGGCTGACTTATGAAACGATTAGGATTCTAACTTGGAGTAACACCTATTCGAACACAACAAAAATCACACTCTACGTCCAACTGACGAAAAATAAGACAGACAATGAACATGGATCCTCCAAACCTCTAACCTCAAACCTTTCTTTATCAAAGGTGGTTAAACCACATTCTAATCGAAAAGGTTTTACTTAGTTTGAAATTCACTCTCATTTCCTACAAGATCTAAATAAGGGGTAATCTACTAGTAAATAGGTATATGTAAATGTCATCGATATAAACCAATAGATGTGCCCTTCCAAACTTCAGGCGCACGGAATTATGTCATCGTTGGGAAGAGTGAGCTCACTCTTTCAGGAAGCGGTGAACGCCGAATGTTTTTACCTTACACTATTCGTTGTGAACAGCCGAACTAGCCAAAAGACTGCAAAGTCTCGAACAAAATTGAAAAACTCGCAGAAAAATTGCTAGCTTATCGGTTTTTTATAGGATACACTTCGAAGAGTGTGCAACTGATTTCTTCTTCTTCTTATAGTGCCTCTCCATTACTGAAGGTTGGCAGTCAGCTTCTTAAAATTTTCTTTGTCCAGCGCTAGTCTGAACTGATGGTATTAGATCGTGCAACTGATTTGCACGATCTAATACCATCTTGCCCTTTTTCTATCAGAATGCTCGCAGTTCGAAAAAGCGACATCGTTTCATGGTCTGTATTCCAAAGAGACGAACGAAGAGGTTTGACTCTACTTTTGTGATAAGAACATCTAGGCTGTGGAATACGTTGTCTGAGTGGGTTTTCCCCGATTTCCCCGGTTACAATCTTTGTGGTTTCAAATCGAGAGTGAATCGGTTATTCTTCTAGGTAAACACGCTCCATCGTAGACCGCATCATCGTTTGATATCAGGCGAGATGGCGGTCAAGTGTACAGTGTCAACTTATAAAAGTAAAAAAAATAGAACCACAGCATATCTCGCCGCTAGCGACGGTCAAGAGTCAAGTAGATTGGTTGTGTGAAAACCACTTACGATACACACAGAAAGGCAATTTATTACCAATTTCAAGGTGCTCAGGGCACATTTTTTGGTTTATATCGATGTCAAATGCATTCTTATCGTCAGTATAACAGCAACACAAGTAAGTACCACAGTAAACACAGCGACTACCCTGAGCGAATCAGAAAAACCGATAAGCTCTTGATTTGAAAACACCCAGTTTATATTCATCAAGGAACCCTCAATGAAGCAAAGCATCCCACAATAGTCGGTGAATAAAAAAATATTTGGTCCATCAATGAAATTGTTAAAAAAATAATGTACACGTATTAGTTATTTTGTTTCACAAATAAAAAATGGCGAAGATAATGTATAAAGGTTTCGAGTGACGTCATGTTTATGACGACGTGGCGTTACAACCTCCTGAATTGGTGTCTGGGTATACACAGGAAGCCAGGCCAGGGTTGCTGGTCTAATTACCTCGTTGCCGACCTACGGAGAGTGGAGAGACATTATTTATGATGATGATACCCCAATTAAATACAAACCTGAACGTAGTTATTTTCGAAACCACCATCAATTAACGCCAAGAGTGTTGTGGTGGGGCTCGATCACCTAGCTAGAATTTGGCTGCCCTATTGGCTTAGTTGGTAGTAGCTCTGCCTGCGAAGCCGAGGGTCGTGGGTTCGATCCCCACCCAGTGCAAATATTTGTGTGATGAATTCAAATGTTTGCACTGTGTCTGGGTGTTTCTATGTATAATAAGTATGTATTTAAAACTATATAAGTATTATATCAGCTATCTGGCTGCCATCACACAAGCTTTGCTTAGTTTGGGGTCAGATGGTGTTGTGTGTGAATTGTCCACCAATATTTGTTTATTATTTATTTATTTATTTTATTTATAAATCAATTGTAGTACCTAATCATACATTATTTTCAATCAATCAATCAATCAATCATTTATTGCATAATAATACAAAGCTGACAAAATAGGCTAAGCATTTACCCTGTTAGGGCATAGCAATATTAAAATTGTACAGTTACAATCTTAGTATAAGTAGATAGTATTACATAATATCTATATACAGATATTACACTAATGTATTTTTAATACTAATGCCGTGAGCGTGGGATATATCTAAAGTCATCTAGGTATTCAGTTATACTATAGTAACTTTTTTGTATTAATAGCGATTTTAACTTTTTATAAAATCTATTTTGGTCGGGTTCGTTTTAATATCATTAGGCAAGGTGTTATATATTTTTGTTATCATGTATTCGGGGCCTTTTTTACAAATTCTAGCTTTGGCTCTGGTGCCACAAGTAGAGTTTGGCGTCGAGTACTTTATTGAAAGAGAATAAGTCAGGGTGTTTTTAACAAACATAGCGGCTTCTAGTATGTACATGCTAGGTAATGTTAGCGTTTCTAGTTTGGTAAAGTAAGGCTTGCAACTGTTGGGTATGCGGAGGTTTCCTAGAATACGGATACATTTTTTTTGTAACACAAAAAGATCATGAGCCTCTGTCCGATTTCCCAAATGATAATGCTGTATTTGAGCCAAGCATAGGCGTAGGCATAGTAAGCACTAAAAGCTGTTTTCTGGTTTGTATTGATTTTTAATACTGCTAAAGCGTATATGAATTGTGATAACTTTGTTTTTAATTTTTGAATGTGAGCTATGAAATTGAACTGTGAGTCTATCTCAATACCAAGTAGCGTAATATTATTGATTTCTTCGATGTCTAACAGTTTTGAAATGGATGAAAGGTTTAGAGGTGTTTTTTGGTAGGGGTGAAATTGAATCATTTTTGATTTTTTAGTAATCAGTTCGAGGTTGTGTAGGTCCATCCAATATTTGATTTTTGAGAGGGAGTCAATTATTTGTTCTTGTGATATAGAGTCAGATGAACATTTGAAAATAAGCGATATGTCGTCGGCAAATAGGATACATGGGGTATTTAATATTTTGGGAAGATCGTTTATATATATAAAAAATAAGACACATCCTAATACGCTGCCTTGTGGAATGGACCAATTGAGGGTTTGCTGTTCAGATTTTACATCTAATTTAGACGTCGCATCCTGACGAAAGTGGTTTATTTCTACTAATTGTCTTCTATTGCATAAATAAAATTTTAGCCAGTTTAGTGGCTTGCCTCTTATACCGATATGATTTAGTTTTTGGAGTAGTGTAGGATGTATAACTCTATCATAGGCCTTTTTCATGTCTAGTATGAGTCCGACTGCATAATGTTTTTCTTTAATATAATCCAGGATTTTTTGCGTGTATTTGTATATAGCCAAAGTGGTGGAAGATTTTTTTCGGAAGCCATATTGATTTTCATCCAATAGTTTGTATTTTTCTAAAAAGTTGTAAATACGATTTGAAACTACAGTTTCAAAAACTTTTGAAATTGCGGGCAACAAAGCAATTGGCCTATAATTGCTCATATCATCAGTGTTTCCCTTTTTTTCAGTATCGGCGTTATTTTAGCGACTTTTAATCTTTCAGAATTCTTTTCTTATTACGCATAAAAAGCATCGGTCTTTAACTAGATTTTATTTCTGTATTGAATAATTAATGAATTAATGAGGTTTAATAACCTCATTAAAACGTGTCAGATTATTAAAATGTAACATAATCACTCCGAAACGATCACATAAACAGTTTTGGACAAAAACATCAAAATAGTTTGCATAGCATCGTAACCGTCGATTAATTAGCGCCTTATTTACACGTGTTTAGATCGGAAGTTGAATGTATTTAAAAGCCGTTTAACCCAGTATCGAGCCGTGATCGTTCAGTAAAGAAAGCAGGCGTGCCACCGCCATTTAACGCTCACTCGACGCTTCATCGTGTGTGTTACAACAACTTTTCTCATTTATCCGCTAATCCCCATTAAAGCGTCCGGGGCGATCTGACGCTGCAATAGAAAACAGTTCCAGAAATCCCTTAAAAAATATTGTACTATAATATTTTTTTACTTAATTTAATTTATATTCTGCGTCTAATTTACAGTATAACTGAATTGAGAACCTCCTCCTTTTTTGAAATCGGCGTTGATCGCGTAACATACAGACAAAAACTCCTGTTTTGTGTGTATGTTACGAGTTACGCGATAGCTCCACCAATTGACAATCAACTTTAATGTGTTTTTTTTTTGTTTATTTGGTAGATTACTTATACCTAAATATGGTGATTTCATAAGTAGGTACAAATTTTATCGAAATCGGTGGGGCGGTTTTTGAAATAGGAACAAAAACCGGGTCCGTGGGGACGGATGCTAAAATCTTGGTCGCAGAACTGAGCCGGCGCGCGGCGCCTGCGGGAGAGTGGCCGAGACCCTCGCTCTAGTCAATATTTGTGCCAAAACTATGGGATTTAGGTACAATGAAATAAATCATGTATTGTTTACGGTCCACGCGGTCCCAGCCTCGATTTTTGAAGGGAGTCACCAGCATCCGGCCTCAGGTTTTGTTCAGGTTCAGTCGCCTGTAGAATTACAATAAGTTAAGTAAAAAACACTTTTTTACTCGATTTTACCCGCGTAGGTGCCGTTTCAGTTGTTTTCCCGCTTTAAAGAATAGTACTATTACTACTACATACTATATTATGTACTATTAGGGATTTTGATTTTTTTCACTTTTTTAATTTTACGTATAGGTACTATTTTGTGGGGGGGGCATATGCCCCGTTCGGACCGCGCCTGAAGAACCACGATAGACACTACCTAGATACGTTTGTGACCACATATAATATGTTTCAGTCACAGAACCCTAAATAATAATTCAGGGTTATGATTTTAGATTTCTGTGGTAATAGATATGATTAGTTACCTGAGTATAACAAAATCTTAAAATCCAGCTAATATTATACATATCAATAATTGGATGTTTGTTGTTAAATCGTCTCGTAACGTATAGACGGATCTGGCTGACATTTTGAACCCAGTTATTTAAATTATAGTCTGGCAGAAAACATAAACTACTTTTATACCAAAAAAAAAATTGGTTGCCTGTAAAGTCGGTATACGGGCGAAAGTTTTACGTGACAACGACTTTGAGTGGTAAAATAATTTTACGGAAGGGACGCGTGCCTTTCACTTTTTATGTCTGTCTCTCTCGCTCTTAGGCGGGCTAACCATGCCCGAGTGGAAGAGACGCGTGCCTCTCACTCGCTCTCGTTGTGAGCGCATAACGTGAGCGGAGCGTAACGCAGTTTCTTGAAGTGTCACCCGGCAAACCAATTTATAAGACGTTGTCACGTCAAAAAACGAGAACGGGAACTACGCGGGTAAAACCCCGGCACGCTGCTAGTGCTAAAGTATACATCAAGTTTATCTCCTGGTTTAGCTATTATAATCTGCTTCACATTAAACAGATTTTCCATTCCGAAAACGTGGAACCTGTGATACTATAATGCCCCTAATATAGGGGGCGCTTAAAATTAAGCTTTAAATTACTGAAGGCTCGCTGAAAGGTTTCGCCAATATTTTTTTCAGTGTGTAGACGTAGACATTATTGCAAAATGAGTAGGTAGAGTTTGCGAAGATGTGACAAGTATTTGCGTAAGTAATATACCTAAGTAGATAGTGAGCATTCCATCCTTACTAGCTCTACCACAGAAATCTAAATAATGATGATTTAGTTTCTGTGAGAGCTACTAATATTATAAACACGAAAGTAGCTCTACATGTCTGTCTGTCTGTAACTGTGTCTGTTGCACGTAAACTACTGAACCGTTTTAAATAAACAGTTCGGAGAGTGTGCAATTGATCTGCATGGTCTAATACCACGTTGTCTTTTTTTCTATCGGACTTCTCGTACCTAGCTCGAAAAATCAGCGTCGTTTCCTGGTTGATGTTCCAAAACCACGGACGAAGTTGTTTGACTCTATTTTTGTGGAATGCGTTGCCAGAGTGGGTTATTACCGATGGTTATAACTTTGTTGTCTTCAAACCGAGATCGAGAGTGAAACGGTTTCTTCTAGGTAAACACGCTCCATTGTAGACCGCATCGTCGCTTAACATCAAGCAAGATAGCGGTCAAGTGTAAGTCTATATGGTTAAAAAAAAAACATAGATGATGTAGAGCTTGTGAAAATATAATGTATATAAATGGAAGTTTCATCTTTAATGTTAGAAAGTCGAAACTTATCTTTTAGGCTTTTGAATAAATATACCTAAATTAAACTTTTCCAAAGTACCTACCTATGTATTTTTTTTACCCTGGATTGTATTTGCTGAAAATGCACGTTTTCATGATAATACGTGGTGCCATATATACCACTCAAGTATCACGTTCATGTCCAACGGTGAAAGAATTTTGGAAATCAATCCAGTAGCTTTTTTTTTAAATTAAAGTTGACGTGACAATCAGTACATACATGTACCTGATGATAAGCAAGATGCTTGCCACATAACAGCACAGTAACACGCAGCTATTGGAACATGGAGTCCAAATCATTACCTAGCACTGGATTGCACTCGTCACCCAGAGATCTAAGTTCCCGAGATTAGCGCGTTCAAACATATACACAAACTCTTCAGCTTTATAATATTAGTCCAGATTTTTCGAAAACGAGTCCCGAAAACATAAAGAGCATAGGGTCTTAAATGTACGCATTTGGTTATCGGCATCCTGAACAGGTGTGTAGATGACTATGATTATGTTAACTCTTTAGATAACTTTTTGTTTTCTTTTCAATTGTTGTTATTTGATTTCCATAATATTATGTAAAGTAATTGTTTTGGCAAGCCATTTCGTGTCTGCATACGTAGGTACCTATAGTATACTGTTTTATGGATAAAAAATTTAGCAAGTACCCGTTTTCATTGTTTCATCATCCTACTAATATAATAAATGCAAAAGGTTGGATGTTTGTTGCTCAATCACGTCGAAAGATCG
The DNA here is from genome assembly GCA_017562165.1 of Ectropis grisescens. Lineage (NCBI taxonomy): Eukaryota > Metazoa > Arthropoda > Insecta > Lepidoptera > Geometridae > Ectropis > Ectropis grisescens. The sequence goes on along the minus strand of CM029781.1, from coordinate 8,314,193 downwards.
AGTTGAAATTTGGTACACAGTTACATTATAGTCTGGAAAAAGACATACTTTTTATCCCGGGAAAACAACGGAAACGGAAACTATGCGAATAAAACCGCGGGTAATTGCTAGCTATAACAAAAAACAAAATGAGTCATATGCGAGTTGCACTCGCGTATTAAGGGTTCCGTAGCATTATTTGTAAACACGGTAAAAAAGCGGTCGTGGTTTGTATGTCTCTTGAAAGTTTGTTTTATTAAATTGTTTAGTATTTGTTGTTATAGCGGCAACAGAAATAAATGATTTGTAAAAACAACTGTCTAACTATAACGGTTCATGCGATACTTACAACCTGATGACTGACGGACAGACAGCGGAGTCTCAGCAACAGAGTCCCGTTTTATTCTTTGGGTACGGAAATCTAGAAACCTATCTGGGCAATATCAAACTAGGAAATGTGATATGCAACAAATATATCTATAAAGAAAGAATCCAAATTATGAGTCGTTCTAAATTCATTTATTGCAACTTGAAAGGCTCCCGAACACGATCGAATCTTTTAACATATTCAGAGGGTGTTACTGGAGGATCTAAAAAAATAAATTGTGTCAAACGCACGAGTTCACGCCTCCCCTTCGTAGGGTGTTTCCATTCGAATATCTATTGGAGTTGTCGATGAACCATGGGGATGAAATTGGAATTGTGAATAGGAAGATGTATGAAGTAAATAGCTCTTCCTAAACTAAACGTTTGGAACGGCTACCTACGCTCGACGACAGTAAAGTTTTGAAATGATATCTTCGCCTCTTATGCTTACTTAATTTGATTACTAAGAACATGTAATTGATGAGTCTCAATTTTTATTATCGAATTATAATATTAATGGTGTACGGGCGAAGTGTAATGAGGATATTCGCAAAAGAACGAAAGTGGCCGACATAGCTCAAAGAGTAAGCAAGCTGAAGTGGCAATGGGCAGGCCACATCGCTCGCAGAACTGACAACCGATGGGGAAGAAAGGTTCTCGAGTGCCGACCACGAACCGGAAGACGCAGTGTTGGACGGCCTCCCACTAGATGGACAGATGACCTCACAAAGGTCGCTGGAAACCGCTGGTTGCAGGTTGCGCAGGACCGTTCGTTGTGGAAATCTAGGGGGGAGGCCTATGTTCAGCAGTGGACGTCTTGCGGCTGATGATGATGATGATGATGACGGAGGAAGCGCCTAACATATAGTTGCCTCAAATGTCAACCTCTCCTGCGCGTGGTGCACTCTGCTGCTAACTAGCGCGACTCTTAATGGCGGTATACCCATTTAAAGCCAGTTCTAAATTGACCAGGGAGGTGGTGTCATTGGGATTGGTGCCATCGCTTTGCACCACCAAGCGTAGTGACAATGGCAAATACCCCCTTCCCCTCCCCCCATCTTTTTTTGTTATATTAACTTTTAAACGAGCTATTCTTATATAGAAAACAGCACAAACGATTTTCATGAAATTGTGTATGTAGAGGGTTCCGGGGACGATAAATCGATCTAGCTAGGTTTTAATTTTTTAAAACTTCATCTATACTTATAATAAAACTGTAACGGGTCGAATTCTGTACATTGAAGATATTTTGAAAAATTTTTTTTTGGGGCACTCCGTTGTCGATACTGATGGCGAAACTGCATTTTTTTCTTTCATGTCTGTCTGTCTGTCTGTCTATCTGTCTGTCTGTCTGTCTGTCTGTCTGTCTTTCTGTATAGGGATCACGCATCACGCCGAAACTACTGATTCAATTCAGCTGAAACTTGGCATGATTTTAGTTTAAACTAAGGAGATTGCTGTAGGCTACTTTTGATCCCCAAATTCTGATCAGTTTTCTTGCGGGAGGGGGTGAAAGTCAGAATGTGTATTTGGTTGTAATTCATGTTTGCGTTGTTTAATTTCATAAGTTTTTTTTTGTTAGAAAGAACACATTTTTTATATTGTCCCATCTAAATTTGAACATTATCGGTTTGGTGGTTCGGAAATTACACAAACATTAAATAATAACGACACGCACGGCGCGTTCGGTACATACTAACTTCTAAGTATTCTGTGTATCACAGACGATCCACAGAATATCTAGATTCTAGATTCAAGAAGTGCCCACGTGATCGCGTCGCGTCGTCTGGAATGACAAAATAATTGTCAAAAATATATTTTTGTGTGGAAAAAGGAGGAGGATGAGAACATCCTCCTTGTTTGAATGAGTCAATCGGGTTGCTTGTTTTTTTATTTGGTTTTATTTTACACGATAACTCCGCTAATTGTGAGTTGATTTTGATAATTCTTTTTTTGTTTGGTAGAAAATACTTCAGAGGTGATCTTATATATCGAAAACAGGGAGGTAGTTTTTCAAATATCAACAAAAAACAAATAGCAGCTTAGATTTATCTGTATTTAGTTAGTCGAACGACAGAATTAAATTACCTGTCATTGAAGTAAATGTTTGTTCTTTTGGAGAAAACATATCAGCATAATAAATAGCAGCATAAACAACCCATTAAATGTTCCCACTGCTGGACGTCGGGGCCTTCTCTCGCAAGCAGAGAGACAAGGCTATAATCCACCACGCTGGCCCAGTGTCGGTTGGTGGATGACATATGACATATGACTTAGAACTTAGATTCCAGGTACATTTCGGTTTCCTCACGATATTTTCCTTCACCGTTTAATTACCGGCATTACGAACATGACCCAGAAAAGATAGTGGTGCGCGTGGTTTTGAACCCTGGGTCTCCGGATCAACAGTCGGTGTTCTCCCGACTAAGTCAGCTGTAGCTTATACTAGACCAGCCGTAACTTAACGTATTATTTCAATCCAAATACTGTATAAAATTTAAAGGTAGTGTTCAACAAGCTTCGGTAACCGAAGCAGACCGTTGTTAGGGTTCCGTACCTGACTTCGCTATCCGTCCATCCTTCCGTCTGTCACCAGACTGTATCTCAAGAACGGTGATAGCTAGACAGTTGAAATTTTCACAGACGATGTATTTCTATTGCCGCTTTAACAAAAAATACTAAAACTAAAATAAATATTTAAGAGGGGCTTATTTCCATACAACAAACTTGACTTTTTTACCGTTTCTTGCTCGATACTAATAACGTACCTGTCACAGGTTGACGCTTTCACTATTCACATAATATTAAGTTTTATGTTCTCTTTAAATGTAAGTAATTAAAATTAAATAATTTTTAAGGGGGCTCCCATACAATAAAATCATTTTATTTGCTAATGGTTCAGAACCCTTCGCGCGCGAGTCCCACTGGCATTTGACCGGTTTTATTTTTTCAAAATATTTTGTAATATCCTATCCTTTCCTAATATTATATAAATATGTCAATATTTAAATTTTTGCTGCTCAATTACGTTAGAATGGCTGAATGTATCGAGTTAAAATTTAAAACATATTCTTGGCTTAGCTTAAGTAACACATAGGGACATATAGATAAGTAACTATACATAGGCAATGTTTGGCCTATGTGTTCTTCCAGACTATAATCTAATTGTATTTCAAATTTCAGCCCGATCACTTGATACGTTCCGCCATGATTAAGTAACAAACATCCAAACATTGACATTCATAATATTTACAGTTACAGGAAAACGTTGGAACGGTTGGATATTTGGAAGGAATTCGAAACACACGTAGTTTGTAATCAGAAATAGCAAATCGGTTACTGTGACGTCGGAAAGACTAAGCAAATTTGGTAGAAAATTGAAACAGATAACTTATAGTCTGAAATACCACACATAGTTTAGAGTCTAAAATTTCACATGGGGTTTAAGTCTATATTTTCGTTTAACTCCATATTAATCTATAATGAGTATATATTTTTGTAAGGAACTTGATGTGATGGTAAGGTAAAAGCAAAAATTAAAAATATATGCACCCGTTTTGGCGTAGATAACACAGGTGATTTGCGTTCACAATCAAAATAACAAGCAACATTCTATTCTCATTAGACGGCGCTAATGCCAGTTTAAATCTAAAAGCACTAAAGGCCATTTAAATCGATGATTTGCTATTTTTGCTGCTAAAAGGATTTTGATGCCGAATTTGGATTCTTTCGTTCTTGGATTTTTTTTCTGTGTTACAATTAAATTCATACATTAACATTTCACTAAGACTTGGCTTAGATTTACGGGTTCAACTTGCTTGAGTACCTATCATTAAAACTCAAATTTTTAATCATTTTGATTCCACACAGGCTTCGTTCAAAATTTTACGCGGGCAAAGTCGCGGGTAACAGCTAGAAAACAGCTTGCGGATAAAAAGAGAAAAATAGGTAATCAGATCATGCACATCAGCTTCAGAATTTTCGTAATGTATCCTATAAAAATCCTACAAACTTAACACTTGCGGCTATGTTCGATACTACGAAACCTTAATAAGTAAGTTTGATTTTGTTTAAAAAAAGAAAAATAAAGATGATAAAATTAATTTTTTTTTTGTGTGGGAAAACAAATTCACTCGGTTTTTCAATGATTACATAATGCAAATATTTTGACGTACGATACTTCCAACTAATTTACACTATAAGTCACTAACATCTGCTTACGCGAACGAAGTAGCGGGTTCAGCTAGTTATAAATATGCACCTTGTTAGACAATGAAAAACTGTTACAGTGACACTAGAATGCGACGGTAAATTTCGCAGCGATATGCGACAGTATAATACTCGTAGCTCAGGCGGTCAGGCGGGAAGTTGGGCGGGCACGAAGTAGTAGATCTGGGTTCAAATCCAGTCGGCTTCTCTTTTTTTCAAATTCCTTATTTTTGGAGAAAATCTATTACTGCGAGCCCTTTATCTGTAGGTATCTAAGTACACTCAGTGTTTAAACCGAGCAGAGCTCGGTCACCCAGGTACCTACTGACGAATACAAATAAGAAACGGCCCCAAGTCTGAGTCGGGTCCCCTGTTCCAGGCACTGATGACAGCCTTGGTTCCGGCGGAGCATGGGGTGTTAAGTTTCCCCGGCAGATGCCCCGCCAGCAAAACCAACGATTCGACCCGGGAATATATTATAACGTGCAGATTATACTATACCTATGTGTTCTTCTAGACTATAATCTGTGTTCCAAATTTCAGGAAAATCCGTTCATACGTTACGACGTGATTGAGCAACAAACATCCAAATATCCCTATTTTGACATTTATAATATTACGAGTAGTAGGATAGCAGGATATGATTATTAGGATAGTCGGATAACCCCTACTCACTCAGCCAAGTCTAACAGGTTGTAGATATATAGGTACCTACTACTCAACTATGCATACTTCCTTTGTTTGTTTTTTTTTTTATATTGGTGGACATTTAACACACAACACCATCTGACCCCAAACTAAGCAAAGCTTGAACTATGGCGGCCAGATAGCTGATATAATACTTACATAGTTTTAAATACATACTTATTATACATAGAAACACCCAGACACAGTGCAAATATTTAAATTCATCACATAAATATTTGCACTGGGTGGGAATCGAACCCACGACCCTCGACTTCGCAGGCAGAGTTACTACCCCCACTAAGCCACGAGGCCAGTCAACGTAGTTCCTACGTAGGCACACAGTATCCACAGATCACTAACATACTAATAGTATCTATCTAATAGCTTTTTGACTTGACTGGCACCGGCTTCAAATCGATGAGTAGCGCTTATAATAATTATGTTAATTTATTTTTCGCTTTGAGTGCTTATTTGTAGTTTTGAAGACGGTTTAATTTTTTGTAAAAAATAGTTTTTAGTTTTTAATAACTTTAAACTTAAAATAACTTTTCTTACCTTTTAGGTGTACCTACCTACAGATTTGTACGGAAGCCTCGGTGCGCTAGTCCGACTCGAACTTGGCCGGTTTTTTTCTAAATCCGGTAGAACCAAAGATCAAACAGGACGTAGGTAGGTAGGTACAAGAGTGTTTTTCCTTCGTGTTGATAAATCACATGGGCATTGGTTTATGGCGGTCTTCATCCCTAGAGTGGGCCGACCTAATTCACTGCACGATATAGCTAATAGGTTATCTACCGAGTTATCTGTCCCCGACACGGTGATATATAGTTTATACATAGTAGGTAGGTAGGTACCTATAGTGGATATGTTGCAAGAGTGGAGGCTTCCAGATAAATGTGCCTAATCTTATAATCTACCAGTGTTCTAAATTTCAACCCGATACCCGATCGATTCAAACAGACACCTATAATTTCACATTTATAACATTAATATGATTGACACTAGGTAAGGAGCAAGAATTTGTTAAGTGTGCAACTGTGTTTTTTAATTCAAACATTAACAATGGCCATTTGAACCCTTATAGAAACAGCTGAAACTACCGGAAGTGGTGAAAAGACGAAATTTTGACATTTATGATTTCTTAACTCTAAAATTTGTAACGAATCGAGAAGCGAAAATCGTCCTGATTTCATAAATCCGGGTGAATTTACCCCGGATGGCAATCACTTCTGGAGAGATACCTACACTTCGGAGAGTGTGCAACTGATTTACATGATCCAATACCACCTTGCCCTTTTTTGTATCGGAATGCTCGTAGCTCATAGCGACATCGTTTCATGGTTGATGTTCCATAGACACGAACGAAGAGATTCGACTCTACTTTTGTGATAAGAACGTCTGGGCTGTGGAATACGTTACCTGAGTGGGTTTTCCCTGTTGGTCTCTCGGTGTCTTCAAATCCAGAGTGAATCTCTAGGTAAACAATTCTTCTAGGTAAACACGCTCCATCGCAAACGCATCCTCGCTTAACATCAGGCGAGATGGCGGTGAAGTGTAAGCCTATAAATGTTTAAAAAAAACCTCGAGATGGTAGACTTTTTTAGACGTTTAGAAGACTTTATGAACAAGAACATTTGACAACTATCGCGGTTCCATGACATAGGTTCTCGTACCTTGGGATTTCGTGTAGCTACCTAATCCCTGATATCTTAATTTCCCTGTGAGCCTGTGACAATCCCTTTGATAATACACTTGTCCAGGTAACCCGCTTGAGCGTAGAAACCATCGATCAAAGATATGCCATGAGTAGTGAGCGCCTTGAAATTAACAAACTGCGTCTATGTGTGGTAGCGTGAGTGGATTACACACCACCAATCTACTTGATCCCTAGAATTGCGATGTTGTAGTTCTACTCATTTTGATTGTTGACAACAAAAGAACAAGACATTATCTATCTCGCTCTCGCTGGATATAATTGTCATTTCGCAATTGTAAATAGATTTTCTAATAATTTCGTACTTTTAAAACAGACTTGCCCATCCAGCTTTGAATGATCATAAAGTAAGTTAAACAAAAAATATCAAAATTGAAATTGATACATATTTCATTCTATTTAAATACTGTCATTGTATCAAATTTCATTGTATCCTGTATTTATAATGTAATTCCAGGATCAGTCATCATGCCTATTAGGTAGCCAAATTATTATTCTCTTATATTTTTTGTATGAATGTAGCTATTGTTCCGTTTTAAGGCAGAATTTCCGTCTAAGCCCAGAATTACACGTAAAATAATTGATTACAATAAGTTTCAATGGTGGTAATGATATTAATAAGGTACTTTGTAAGTTTTATTACCGACTCAGTTTGGTAAACGCTACATTCGTCCCCTTAACACAAAAACGTACCTCGACTTAATCTAGATTAAGTCACACAAATACGTATATTTAGATAAGTTTATATTTTATGCATAAAATAGATAAGTACGACATTGAGATAAGTGTACGAGCATTTGTGAGTAAATCAAAATGTTATTTTGAAGTTAAATTTAGCTAAAAAATTGATAAAAATCGAAATACGTTTTAGTGTTACTAAGGGGTACGAATTGAGAATAAAAGGTCACATAATTTGACCTACATTAACACTTTTCAAGTGTTAAAACTTGCTTCATTGTTCGTTTTTCAACTTTCTTCATAGCCAAATAAGGTAATGGATAATTTACTACACCATTATGTGAGGGTACAAAGCACAATCAATAAAAACACAGATAACTACTAAATTTTTAATTGCATCCAACAAGTTACTCTTAAGCTGAGTCCTTAACTAAATCTTAATTAAAACATAATGGCTAATACGGTTCATATCTCTCGTTTCATGTCAGATACAAAAATATGTATATCTTATAAACAACCTAAAATGCACACATTACCGTCTGTGATATCCAAAATGAAAAAAGTACGCACTCATGTACACTTTGCAAATGTCCAATTTACCAGAAATGGTATTGTTTTTAAAAATATTCACAAGCCAGTGGCATTTCATTCCGGCTTACAATATGAAGCCGCGTCTACAGATCACTGCTAGCTTGGAAGCCTGGAACAATAGAAACACTGGGGTTAATTCACATATCCAATAAACATTATTTATGACTAGCTGTGCTCGCAGTTACACCCCTTTTTTAAGGGGTTTCTTTTTTTCACAGAGCTTCAAGGAAGAAGGAAGAAGTAGCCTGTGTTATGCTTTAGAAGATTAGCTATCTGGTAGTGAAAGTCCCGGCAAAATCGCAGATATTCCGCAACTGCTGGACCGATTTTGACGCCGGAACAGACAGACAAAAAAATCATAAAGAGTATTTTAGAAATAGGCAGTGTTAATACACTGTTTCATTTGAACTTAGTAAAAGCTGTACTTTGATATTACATTCAGACACTTCAATTTTATTTATTTGTACACCTAGATAGTTGTCAATTTTAGCAGTACCCATGATTCAGCGCGCTGTCGCCGAATATTTGATTATATTGCCGGCGCTTTTACTTTATGATTGAGTGAATGTGTGATTTTGATTTCAATTTTACATTCTCGTCAGTCGTCAGCTACCTCTTCAGTGAAAAAAAAACTTCAGAAAACTATCTGTGATAAAACGCTAGACACTGGCAAAATTATGGTAACATTACCGAATGAAAGCCATAAGAAAAAAGTTGAAGTTGATTTCCGTCAGCAGTTGCATTATTCTGTATCTGCATACAAAGTTATTTGGATGAACTTGCCGTATAATTGAGGATAACAGAACTTTTTTTTACATATTATAGAGTAACAAATCGAGCAGCACATGTGTCTGATGGTAACTACCACAACTGCCCATAACAGCAGTGTCACGCAGCTATTGGAACATGAAGAATCCATATCATCATCTAGCACTGCCCAGCACTGAAAGCACTGTAATATAAGGTGATTTATCTCTATGCCTTATAATTTATCTGGAAACAATGCCCTTCAAAATTCGGAATACAGTTACGTTTGCATATTACTGCTTGGCGTAACAACCAAAGTACCATGTAACTATTTGAACAAAAACCATCCAAATTCTAAAATCTGTCTAGCATTCCACGGAGCTCGTCACCCAGATTTATTTATTATTTATTGACTAACAGATGAAAGTTACAGAAGTTACGACTAGTCTAGTCGGGAGGGAAGGACGGCGATTGGCGATGCTTTTCTCGTCTTTCTTTTCGAAGTCATGTGCGTAATGGCGCAAATTTAAAAACGGTGAAGGAAAACATCGTGAGGAAACCAATATGTACCTAGAAATTTACCAATATTCATTTTATTTCACCGTTTTTTTAGTTAGCGGCACATTGCTTCGAAAAGACAGTGGTGCGCGTGGGATTTGTACTCTGGCTTTCCGGATCGGCAGTCGCCGTTGTCCCGACTAGATCCGTTTTGGAATGTGGAACGTGCTCTCCTGTAAAATCATGATTTTGGTGATACAATAACTTACACGGGAGGCATCAGTTTATGTGTGTGAATTCACTGTAAATACATTCACAGGCACAAGGTACCGCCTGCAACCTGCATTTTCTCCTAGTTCGCAGAAAGTTAAACATTTTTTTTCATATAAAATTAAAAATTCATTGTTTGTTATAATTTTATTTGACATGCCCCGAACGGCCAGATCTCGGCACAGATTTAGTACGACGTCGCGGCGCCGGCAGATGTCGTTTGTCAGCTGTACATGCGTTAGGGCTGAACCTGACCCCCTCCAAAATTCGAGTCTGGGACCGCGCCTGATGGAAGGTGATCCTTAATAGGGGTCATTGCTCACGGCGCCATGACAAGAGTACTTGAAATCATACGTGAAGCCATGAGCCTTTCAGTAGCTAGAGCCCAAAAGGGATTGACGACAAACAAAAGGCAAACTGGTTACTCAATCCTGGTTATAGCACCTGATTGGACTATTTTAATGGACGCATATGAAAAGGACTACAAAATCCCAGAGGATGTGGGTGTTTCGTCATCCAGACTGGACATTTTCCTTTTTTCTAGAGCTACGAAACGCATAGTCTTTGTAGAACTTACCGTACCGTGGGAAACTAATATACCTAAAGACCACGCGATGAAACAAAATAAGTATTACAACCTCTTGTAACCTAATGTAGTTAGTTTATGCACTGTAGAAGTGGGAGCGAGAGGTTTACCAGCAAAATCTCTGTATAACCTGCTGAAAGACCTTGGCTTATCCAAAAGTGCAGTAAGTTCTATACTAGAACGAGTATCAAAATGCACTAGTCATATCAGATTTGGCTGGGCAGGGAGAGAAAAACGAGTAGTGAAGGTGAGTATTGATGTACGTCAGAAAGGGGCCTCTTAAACCTACGCCCGAGTCACAAGTCTCTGGATCTACTCGGGTTTACTCTCTGCCACACGATGGACCCGGCATCCGCACGGTGAATTCATGGAATGCTAAGAAGGTCATCTCTCTTGTGATCTACCGTGCTAAGTGTTACATCAGTGTTAGAATGGACTGTTAAAATATTGATGGGAGTAAATCTGCCACACTGTATAAGTTGGACGTACCAGATAGAATAGATTAAGTATCGCTCTTCCAAAGCTTGATAGTCTTGTCCATCTCGAGGGCCGCCGAGGCGATGATATTCTCGGTGGGGTGGCACGCGGTGCATAGCACTGTGTCCGTGTGCCCAGACAGCCGCTGCACAATCTCCTTCGACTGCAGGTTCCAGATGTACACCAGGTTGTCCTCAGACCCCGATACTATCCACTGTGAACAGGATATACTTTTTAATTTTTTTAAAGTGAAAACAGCTTCTGTTCCACCACACAGATTTTTCGTCTACTGTGAATGAAGCTCAACATCATGAAAGCTTGGAAATGAAAGAAATCTTCGGGTGAACTTGTGCCAAAGAAAGAAGACCGGTCTATTGAAAGGATATTAGGTATATTGGTGATGATAGTCCTGTCTATGATGACAGATCACTCCCAACAGAGCAATGCATATTTTTAAGAACTGGCGCAGCCGCATACTTATCCGGTCTAGTAAGGTAGGTTTGTCCGGTCTCAGACTCAACAAAGCCGTATCGAAGAGCATGCTGCTGTTGGATGATCCTGGCATCTACATTGTGCATGTGCAAGTACTCGACGTTGGCAAGATGCAAACAACGGGAAATAACATGACCAAGAAATTCTCATAGTGCAAATTTTGTTTAGTTTTGTCAGAAATGTTCACTAACACTGAGCAAACTATAATATGCATTAAATGTATCTCCTGAGGATTTTATTTTTATGAAATAGATTTATTAGGCAAGCAATTCTGACATCCGTTACTGTTGTTACTGTTTTGAAGAACAGTAGCTGAGAATAAAGGAATATCAAAATGCAAATCCTATACTAAAATGAGTTTAGAATAGAATTATTGTTTAATATGGGACATACCTTTCCCCCGGTGACACTGAAGTTGGCAAAAATACAATATTTTTCATTCTTGTGTCCAGTGTATGTCTTCAGACATTTCCCTCTACTGTAGTCCCATAATTTAAGCGTGTTGTCAAGTGTAGCTGCGAGGATGTATTTGCCATTCGGAGAGAACTTCACAAAGGAGACAGGAGGATTGTCATCATCTATCAGTGTTTTCAGGCACTGGCCAGATGCTGTGTCCCAGATTCGACTGGAAAAGACAAATTAAATTTATTAGGGCATCCTGAAGTTTGAAAAATCATCCTCGTTTTTCTGATATAAATACCATGCTCAAGCCAAAAACGTGGTAATTTTTTTAGATGGTCAAATTGTTATAAAAATGTATGACGTTTGTGACTTAAAATAAAAACAAACTTATTTATATTTGACAAACAAATCAAGTGCAAAATTTCATAATTATCTGTTTAGGCAAAAGCTTCTCTGTAATTATTGTTATGTTCATTACATATTACATAAAAGACAAATTGATATTTTGTTAAATAAACAACATTGTTCTTACCATAGTCCATCATAACTTGATGATACAATAAGGCTTCCGTCTCTGTTGAAGTGGACAGCTGACACTGGATCAGAATGTGCCGGTAGTGTCTTCAAACATTTTCCTAAAATTTAACAAAATTTGCTTAAATTTCAATATTTTACCTAACTGAATCGGATCTATCTTTTCAATTGACTCTAGAAGGTTTGACAGTATAAAACTAGTTATGCAAACTAAATTGCATGTGGCCTAGCAACAGTGGGTTTATTATGTGTGACCCACTAGCTTACTTTCCTTCATTATCATGTAGGTGTAGTATTCTTGATGGACCAATAAGAGAACAGCTACATAGTTTATCTATCTAATTTATACAATAAACATGGCCCTTTTTACTAAATAATACTCAAATCTGTGAACCTTAATTTTAAAGTCTCTGTTACTAGTTTCTATAGAATGACACAAAATATTTGAACCAGTAGTACAGATCTCTGAAATCCTAATATTGTAGGAAAGATTTATTTTATTGGCCAATTTTAAGGTTTCTCTCAGTCATGAACATACATTATCAAAAAGTCAAAGTCAAGAAGTCATGTAAAAGTAGAAAAAATTTCTGGAGAGTTAACAATTTGTCAATTTTCAAAGTAAGATTTTCCATTAACAAAACCAAAAAGAACCACATTCTGCCTTCAAGTCTACTTTAATATATGTAACTAGCGGTCCACCCTGGCTTTGCCCAGGGTACATAATCTATAGCTTAATATAATATAATTAGGGATAACATACATATCCAATGGTAAAAGAATTTTTGAAATCAGTCCCGTAGCTCCTTAGTTAAGCATGTTCAAGCAAAAAAACCTCTTCAGCTTTATAATACTAGTATAGATAATAGTCAAATGATTTATTACCTGTCCTAACATCCCATATTCTCACACTCTCGTCAAAACTACCAGAAACAATAAGATTGCTCTGCGGGTTGAAATTACAGCAAAATACATAATTGCTGTGTCCTTTTAGAGTCTTCAGACACTTTCCTGAGCTGAGTTCCCATACCTGAAAAATGTTATTAAGGACTATGGTTAGTATTAACATAATCAATTTTTACACTAATTTGATGTATATACATTTCCTTTAAAAAGCCATCTAGATAATAATGCAACAAGTTGATAATTTACCAGATATTTTTCATGGAGTAATTAATTTTTCCCACTCTAGATTGCAGTTAATGTTGTAGTTATTTATCTTATTATTTGTTTTCATAATTGAGTGCCTATTCAAATTTGTAATGATATAAACATGCAATATAAATTATTTCAGTAAGGTTGTATTATGATATTTACATAATACACTAAAATCATCTTTTACTTTAAATCAAATACTGCATACTCAACTATGGAATTAAAACATCTCAAATCACATCATATTCTAATAAAATTCCTAGGTAGGTTATCTTATCCCAAATAGATAAGAATGCAAGCGTGGGAAATGTTTGTTAACAGAATTTTTGATGATAAGCCAAACTAAGTTCAACAAATGGGTTTAATGTATAAGTGATAGTTTAACCACACTTGATTGGATAAAGCCGGTAGGTATAGTTAAAGAAATATTATAATATATATTTTGTCATTTTTAGGTAGGATATGAACCTGCGCTTGGTTTAAGAGAGCAATTCATCTGATATTAGCACCGTCAACCGTATGCCTAGTATTTTGGCAGCTAATTTAAGGAGTCAAGTAATGACCAAAGTTGAACATAGATGACAAGGTGACACCCAAGAAGCTTGAGATTGTAAGTTAAGTTGATAGACACATCCCAAAAAGTAGGAGTTAATTTATACTACCTCAATTGAGACTATCAGAAGGGCCAAGTTGAAAGACTCCATGATATTCTTTCTCAGTGACTAGAGTTGTCCACTGGCTCATGATGTGGTTATCTAAATCTGTACAACGGTACTACCATCTGTGTGCCAAAAGACACTGGGATGCAACAGATTGTTGATATGTAGTAAAAAGTGTGTCACAGAGAGTACTGATGTTTGAGGGACTTCAAAATTATTGGCCATTTGATCTAATGAGCTGCTAACAATGACCATTTGTATCCTCGAGAAGCCTAACATTCATGCAATAAGACTAGGAAACAAACTGCCTACATTGATAAAGATTGCTTATAAGACTATCATGCCAAACCGTCTCAAAAGCCTTTGAGATAATAAATAGCGAGACTAATAAAAAGGGATTTACTAGTTGCCTGAAGCTTTTTGACATGGATGTATTATTGTAGTAGTACTATTAATTACAATTTTTTTACTGTGGTAACATAATGAAACAAATCCCTTAATTCAATGCAGTTTCATACATAATGTTTATGGGTAAGCTCACACACAATGCATAAAACCACATTTAAATATTTCCCTATAAAACTACAGTTAATTTTTGTAATTAACATACTATGTTGTGAACCACCATGACTTAAAACATTGTTTGACCATACTGTTATTAGTCTAAAGACCTGGGACTACAAAATGTATATGTAATTTGAGTAACAGGATGCATCCATATTGAAATTCAATGAAGTCATGTAAAAAGGAAAAGTTACAAATACTTGTACATACTTCTTATTTATTATTGAGAGCCCCATAACTCTCAATGTTGGACAAAGGCCTCTCCTACCCTCTTTCTACTTGTTTTACTTACTAACTTTTTAAACTTCAGAAATTAATTTCCCAGTTACTCCTCACCTTTAAGGTTTTGTCATCACTAGCACTAACAATCAGCCTACTATCTGAAGACCAAGCCACATCACTGATTCCCATCTTGTGCCCAGATATTGTCTTCTCAAATTTGCCATCATAAGCGCCCCAGACTTTGATGAGTTTGTCAGCGGCTGTAATCAAACAAGTACAAAATAATAAGCAATTTAGTTCATCACAGTAATAAAACATAAAACACTTTAGGTATGAGCATTTCCCAAATCAAAAACAGTTATTTTTCTACAATAAACCCTAAAGTTTTTTAACTGTAAAATATCTGACGATGCTAACAAAAACTGTTATATGTAAAGTTAAACATGTAACATACTATAATACATACAAATTTATATAGATTACTTAAAAAATAATTACTCAGAAAATTATGAGAATGTTTTAACTTCATATCTCAAAGTTTTACTTTTGTTACATACACCTAGCAGATATTGGCTTGACAACAATGATATATTAGTGTAGTGATCTGGTGATTACTTTACACTTATTAACACAACTGACAAATACAGTGTTCTCTCTTTAAATCACTAGCATTGACTCTCAGTATTCCCGCATTTTTCCCGTTCTCGTAATTTTCCTACTATGAAAAGTAGCCAGTGTTATTCCATTCTACACATAGGCTTGCTATGCTTTTTATAGCGAGATAATAATGGGAACTAAAACTGCGGGTCGCTGCTAGTAGGATTATAAAATTGTCAAACACAGACAAAATGTTTCTTTGTACATTTTTTTTTATTTACCCAACTTAACTTTGACATAACTAGACTAACTATATCACCCTCTACCGAATGCTAACACAACAAGCATTTGCTTTTTTTTAAATAACTTAATTAAAAATAGTTAAGTTATATATTTAATGAACATAGTTCATTCCTACAATGCTTTTAATTAAGAATTACCCTCTTTGTTGGGAAGTTAGGTAAATGTTGCTATGGAAACTTCATTAACAAGCATGACCAATTATGCAAAAAAGCAGAGGCCAACTTTATAAACAAAAAATATGAATGAGCTCGCTTGTCCTTGAACAATCACACTGAAAAAATAGGTTTCTAATTTTGTTTCTACCAATGTGTTTGATCTATTTACATGGTTGTGGGAAATGCTGGGAATGTTTGGGCTCTTGTGAATGATTCGCAAATATAAGAGTACCAGTATTTAGTTCTAAAAGCCAGTGTGATTTGCACTTGTAAGGATGATAATTGGAAACAGTTGTTTCAAATTTTATTTTAAAACTAGAGTATTTAGCAAAAATTTTTATACTTAGTTACAACACTTGTTACTACCTAAATATTTGCTAATTTATAAGTGACGATATGGGAACCATTGAGCTCAGTTATTATAGTTATTATAGAATTTGTATGCCCCATGGTGTGCTAACTTTTTGTACATAGGTACATACAGAATGTTAAAATTTTAACTCAATGGCTTTTTTTAACTTTTATAGGGGTTGCACTGACCACCATCTTGCCGGATGTTGTATTTATGTGATATTTATGTTGTCTACAATGGAGCCTAGAAGAAACCAATTCACTCTCGATTAGAAATCACCAAAATTATAATTATCAGGAAAAACCCACTCAAGTATGCATTCCACAGCCTAGATGTACTTGTCACAAAAGGAGTCAAACCTCTTTGTTTGTATCTTTGGAACATCAACTAGGAAACAATGAATACTTATAATGCTTACTTCAAAACAGTGAAGGAAAACATTGTATGGAAACTCTTCCCAGAATCTTTGAAGGTCATCATGCATCATCCACCAACTCACATTAGGCCAGCGGTGGCTATAATGGCCTTGACTATTTCCTTGTGAGAAAAGGCCCCGAGTCCCAGCAGTAGGAATGTATAGTTCGACTACTTATGTTTACAACTACACTACTTTCTTTAGACTTAAACTTGACCTTAACTCCCTGTATTAATGAAATAAATTTATACAACTATAATAGTTGAAACAATAAAGTTAGTACTAATCTAGGTCAACGACATATTTGTATTAATGCCTATCCAATGGATAGAAAATTAGAATTTAAGTGGATTGTTATACATATCTTTTGCTTTCCTAACTTACCTAATCCTGATAAAAATGCATGGTTTCATCATTCTCAGGCAAATGTAATTTTTATTGTTAAAATGATATTTGATTATGATGATGATTATGATGATTGATAGAGCAGATCAGAAAATATTTGACCCAATTATTGAAATTATGATAAAGTCATTCAATAAAATATTATTTTATGTACATATGTCAGGTATACATATAAGTTTATAAATAGCTTGCATGAAGTAAAACATGCAACCTACTTTTAACTGTGATTATTTGGTATTCTGAGCAAGGTCAAAGGAATCGGAAAAATTCTGTGTTAGAGACATAGTAGATAGTCAAAAGTTTTGAGTAAAAATATCAACTTTAATTCCTTATACCGTAAGGTTGAATTTGGTTTGTTTGAATTTTTTGTAAGGTTGAACAATTGTGTAGTTTCGTATTTAGTTGATCTATAGGCAAATTGCATAGTATAATAGCAATTTACTAGATAAACAAAAACTAATAACAATCAGTTACTACTTTCTGGCAAAAGTTAAAAGTATGCACCTAACATAGCAACGCTAATTTTATGCGGTAATGGTATACTCACAGGAGCTAGCCAGCCACTCTCCATTTGGACTGAATTTTACAGACGAGACAGCTTTTGTATGCCCGGCGAGGGTGAATTTGAGAGTGTAATTCGGCTTCTGCAAACCAATGGTAAAATTAGCGCCAAATCGCACGTGCTCGAACAAAGTTGAAGTTACATAAACATGTGCCGCCCGCCAGACTGACGCAAACTGAGGAAATACCACAAGTACGTTGTACTTACCGCTGCTGAAGACTTGTTTGATTGCGGAGTGGTTTGTGATAGAGAATTTGGGCCAGATAGAGTGGTGGAAGGACCACCGTGAGTTTGGTGTGCCGCAGTATGGCCAGGGCCGGGACCTAGCGGCACCATGTTTCAACTTTCGACGCACTACACTATATCCGTTGTTCGTCACCCAACACAGTCACTAATAGATACAGAATGATAATGAAAGTCACACTTAGGAACGCGTATATCACGTAACTTCGCCACCACTCGCGATTTTTCATAAAATTCAACGTAGGTTTTCAAAGAACATTCCAAATCCGGGCGTCTCAATGCGTTCATTTCGCGAAAAACTGACAAGTGACAAGACTACCAACTTTACCACGAAGAAATCCCTCCCGCGTTCCTCTATCGAGGTTTGTCTATGGTATGTTTAGTCATACCACAGATAACAAAATTAATTAAGAGTAACGACGAGGTATGTAATCAATGGTAACAACTAATGACAAACTGTTGGTAGTTGGTAGCACAGACTAAGTAGAGAGGTACGTTGGTGATCTAACAATTGGTTGCTTATTGCGTAGTGTAGGGGCACCATAAACGATTTTGCCGTCCTGTGTGAAGCAAACCACAACAATAATAGCTCTAGTGAGTAATGACTCACATTTTTGTAAGTTGTAAGATGTGCAATGTTACCACTTTTAGGGATTTCTCCCCATTTTAAGGAAAATTCGCCAAAAAAAACGCATGTCTAAGGAATATTTTTTCCTTAATAGACAATACCTCTTCAATCCATTGCAATCCGGTTTCCGTCCAGGGCATAGTACTGTGTCTGCTCTTGTTAAAGTCACTGATGACATTCGCTTGGGGATGGATGACGGTAAGCTTACTATTCTAACCCTGTTAGATTTCAGTAATGCTTTCAACGCCGTCAACTTCGACATTTTACTAGCACTACTACGCTCCATTAACATATCTCCACCAGTAATTGATTGGTTCCATAGTTACCTACATGGACGTCGGCAACGAATTCGCCTTGAAGATACCTTTTCTTCTTGGTGTAATACAACAGCTGGCGTTCCACAAGGCGGCGTGCTATCTCCTCTTCTGTTTGCTATTTTTATAAATTCTATCTAAGTATCTTACTTCTTCCTACCACCTATATGCAGACGATCTTCAAATTTACACTCAAGCTCCTCTTCATGAACTTGACGTAGCAATTGCAATGACTAATGTCAACCTGGATTGCGTCTGTAAATGGAGCAAGTCCTTTGGTTTGAATGTCAATCCTACGAAGTCTCAAGTCATAGTAATAGGTAGTTCGTATTGGGTCTCGAGAATTGACTGGACACTGATTCCTAATGTGATTTTTAATGGTGTCACAATTCCATTTAGTGAATCAGTTAAAATCTAGGTGTAACATTTGATCAAACTTTATCTTGGGATAACCATGTCAAAACAATCAGTGCTAAGCTATATGCGTCAGGGGGTTCCCTTAGGCGCCTTCGAAACTTTTTACCTACTGCCACTAAAATTGCACTCGCACAGTCTCTACTTCTACCTGTCCTAGATTATGCTGATGTCAGTTTCCTTGATCTTAGAGAAGACCAGCTAGATAAACTTGAGCGCCTTCAGAATTATTGTATAAGATTCATATTTGGTTTACGCAAATATGATCATGTTTCTCATTTTCGCGTCAAACTCAAGTGGTTGCCCATTCGTCTGCGTCGTAATGCTCACATTCTTTATCTTCTATACAATATACTCTTTAATCCCTGTACCCCGCAGTACCTAAAAGAATGGTTCACGTTCTGGCAGGACTGCCACGCTCGGCCGCTAAGGTCAAGATCTAACTTAACCCTGAAGCCACCTTCAGCACGTTCCGAAACTTATTATGGCAAATCTTTTGCCTTCCAGGCAGTTAAATTGTGGAACGAATTGCCTGTTGCTATTAGAAAATCGCCATCGCTCAATTCTTTTAAAGCTCATGTTAAAAATTATTATTTGTCTAAGCTGTAGTCACAATCTCATATCTTATTTTCTTTACTATTAGATATGCCTATATATCTACTATGGTTTTATATGCATTTAATTCATTTATCTTTTTCAACTCGTTAATTTTTCTTCTGATAATAATGGTTTGATTTATTTTCTGGATATTTATATACCTACAGTTATTTATTATATATTTAGTAGTATATTTTACAAATATTGCATGTAATAGTATGTAAACTCTATTAGTATGTATGTTTATTTATTTATTTACGTTTTACAGTATGTAAACACATTTGATCGTCTTATTATTCTTTTTAGCACACCCCGCTTTTTATTACTTCTAAAAACATTTCCATCCCAAGGTTGCCTGGAAGAGATCGCTTTTAGCGATAAGGCCGCCGATTGTAACACTAGTTTTAATGTATTTCTTTTTCTTTTACTGTATTGTTTTGTTTTTGGTGTGTACAATAAAGAGTATCTATCTATCTATCTATATTTTAAGCAGACACGGATTTAGGGAAATTTGTGGAAAATCAAACCTTATGGTTCCGCCGGCCAGTACTAGCAACTTTATTGTTTTAAATGTGTTACAGTATGTAATGTACTAATGTAATGTAATAAACAGTAGATTTTGCTGTTTTCACATCGTTGCTCCTTTTTCCTGTTTATTCCTAACAATTTTTAATATTCATGTGCATTTAACGCCACCGATTAAACTACACAAATACTTTTAAAATTATTTTTATAACATCGCCTCAAACTTTTTCGTCCATCTATTGATGTCGCATGAGCTCATGACCGTCAGCCGTGGAATAGCTCTTGTCTGAATTCGGGAACTCTCCAACTACAGACATAGTTAACAAAGTTTAAAATATATTATGTAACCGGTAAATAACAAGAATCGTTAGTTGATCAATTAACTAGATAACTCACTTGATCAACTTCCGGAAAATAACAAACGGCAGTTGAAATGTAGTATTTAACGTACGTATTTTGGTAAATTGATCATATTACGGCGTCTGTCCGTTAAATTATCTGACGAAGGCGAGGTGTGCGCTGATTGGTTCATCGACTCACGTGTTTTACACCGCTCCCCAGCCGGGTGAACCGTAAAAAGTTTTTAAGCTAGTGCATAGCTTTTATCGCGGGCCTGGGGACCGAATTTTAGTGATCGTGCATCTCTTTCTTATGTCCACAAGAAAGAGGGACGGAAGACCGTAACGCCGTCCTCCCCACTCGGTCATTCGACTTTGAATCTTATTTGTATTAGCTTTACAGACTAAATGCTCTTAGCAGTGTTGCCAACTTAACGGATTTCCCGTGATATTTTTAACCCCCGACCAAAAAAGGGGTGTCATAAGTTTGACGTCCATGTCTGCCTGTCTCTCTGTCTGTGGCACCGTAGAGCACAAACGGATGGGCCGATTTCGATGCGGTTTTTTTGTTTGAAAGTTAATATCCGCGCGGATGTTCTTAGTTATGTTTGGTTAATATCGATTCAAGATGGCCACCGCCACAAAATGGCGGAAAAAAATATTTCTTCACAACCTACCTCAATATGGGTACACTCCGCGAGGTACCTATAAGCTGAGCTTTGCATTAGTGTGAGTGATCACCAATCAGGCAGGAGCTTGAAATTTTGTCCGCGAGGTATAGGCTGAGCTTTGCATTAGTGTGAGTGATCACCAATCAGGCAGGAGCGCGATGAGACAGAATGGCGCCGCGCCTAAGGCCGGTTGTCACACCTACACTATCCATGTACACTCACACAAATGCAAAGCTCAGCTTATGCCTCGCGGAGTGTATCAAATGAAAGGGCTTGACTAGTAAAATACATTGCACTATGACAAATTTCAAATCCAAGATGGCCGCTTCCACAAAATGGCGAAATACATTTCTTTTTCACAACTCCCTTAATGTGGGTATCAAATGAAAGAACTTGACTTGTAGAATGTTGCACAGATAACAAATCTGAGGTAAACGGGGGTTAATCAAAAATTTTAATTTTGCTCTTGTCTAATTTTTTTGGTAAACAAATGTCACTCTTCAAAATAAAAGCAATTCCGAAAAATTGTTAACATCCCTATTGCTTATGTTGATAAAAATGCATGCAACATGCAATAGCTTTACCGCAGCAGTCTCCGAGTGCCACACTTTTTTTTTACAACGGCTCTCCTGGCAGATCCTTGAGATACTTGGGAAATATTATGTCCGTCCGCGTTTTGTTATGTTATTTTCCGAAAGTTGATCAACTACCTAGTCAATTGATCAAGTAACGGTTTTTGTTATTTTCCGGTGACATATACATACTATATTATGTATTAATGCAAAAACAAATAATTCTCCCTAAAAATAGGATATATTAAGATCACCTAGGGAATTGTAGGGATAAATCTAGAAAAAGTACAAACGAATATTCTGTGTGGAAACACTGGATCTGTATTCCAGTTTCCAGTCACAGATTTCTAAACAGATGAAACCTTCGTGAACGACACTGTGAGGCCAGTCATTAGTTATGTATGCGTGACAGCTCTCACCGACGTTGTCAAATTACTCACGTTGGTGTGCGTGTAATGTTCCCAGTCTTAAGAAAAAAAGTCCCACTATTGTTGTCTTAAGCTTTGGAAATTTTCACGTATAACAAACGCATAAAACATTATTTTAAAATAATTTATTTATTACACCGATAATATAATATAATGCAAGGATTTCTTGTTAATAAAAAAGGAGACAGAAACGTAATTGAAAATTATAGACCTATTAGCCTCATGTCAAACATTTACAAATTTTTTTCAAAGCTGATCTTAAATAGAATATCAAGGACTATAGATGAAGAACAGCCCATTGAACAAGCTGGTTTTAGAGCAGGGTTTTCAACTATTGATAATATGCATTAGACTGCAGGCCCGTGAACAAAATTTATGGGTCACCTGAGAATTTTAAAATTTTAAAATTTTTTATAGTTTCAATATTCTAATACATTATTTCGCAATGCCGTACAAAAATCATGCGACAGGGAGAAATGATCGAGGTTTAGAACCCTCCCTCTTCAACTGCGCTCAGTTGGACAGCTTACAAGTGACGGCATAGTGCTCAATCTTATTACTTTATATCATTCTACATAGGTCTTCTGCTGTATCATATGACCCATAAATTTTGTTCACGGGTCTGCAGTCTACATGTATTAAAACAGTTAATAGAAAAATCTCAAGAGTATGGGAAAGACCTATACATTGCATTTGTCGACTACAATAAAGCTTTCGACTCAATCAAACACAATCTGCTCTGGGAGGCTCTAATTCAACAAGGAGTAAGAAAGAAATATGTTATATTTATATTATTGAAAATATATATGCTAACAGCACTGCACAAATCAAGTTAGAATCCACAGGTCATAGACGAGACATTTTATAACGGCGAGGATTTGTTCTTATCTATTCGTTTCATAACTATAGTTTTCATCAACACTATTAGTATTTTTATTAACCCTAGTAACGGCGACGATTTGTTCTTGGCATCGATTCACATTAAAAAAAAAAAAATGATTTTAAAAATAGGGCTTACAATTGAATTATACAATGTTCATCAATAATTAGGTCTACGAGTATCTTCAAAACAAAATAAGAATCTATATTTTACCTTAACTTCAGGGAAAATAATTTCAATTTAGTATAGCAAACTGACCTATTTTCGTTGAGGTGTTGTGTTTCTATTCATCAATCGAAATAAAATCGTCTAAATTATATAAATTCCAGTAAAATTATTCTAACTTTCCTATGAAATTTCCTTTTTTTATTTTTGGGAACAATGTTTGCAATGTTTGATGACACAAGACGGCATAATCTTAAACAAAACATAAAATCACACGGGACTCCCATACGAGACGGAAGCCAGTTTCGTACTGACTGGAGTTTGTATTTGCTTTGGCGTTTGATATTTGCTTTCCGGACCTAAGATCTGTGTTCCGCACGTTCCATCTGCCTTTTGTTTTAGAAATCTGTGTTTCCAGTAAACATTTGATTTGACCTCTTTGACATTTAGAAGGTCGTAGCTGTCATTGCGGTTTTGACCGGTGCCTTCTGCTAAATTCTCTTCAGTTTTGTGGCATAATTATTCATTTAATTACTGAAAATGGCATTAAATAAACTCAGTATTGATGTCCTTAACTTATCTGGCAAACGTGTATTAATGAGGTCAGTTTATTTCGCTACTACTAAGTAAAAATATATACACTTGTAGACATAGATAAATTATAGTAATATCACAACTTTTCTTCTAATTCAGAGTTGATTTCAACGTGCCTCTGAAAGATGGAGTTATTACCAATAACCAGCGTATTGTGGCAGCTTTGGATTCTGTAAAGTATGCTCTGGACAAAGGTGCGAAGTCAGTCGTGCTCATGTCTCATTTGGGCAGACCTGACGGCAATGCAAACCTCAAATACACCCTGAAACCCGTCGCGGAAGAACTGAAGAAGTTACTAAACAGGTATAGGTATTTATAATTTCCTTGGTAGTGAATTTTGTTTAACCCTAGATAGCTAACGTTCCTGAACTTCTATGATAAGCTAACCATTCGACTTTTTGACGACCATTTTTTAAACGTGTTTTTTATTACAATTGTATATTATTTTAATCAGATTTACTATATTCCCGGGCAATTTGGGATATAAATTAAAGATAATTATTACATAAATGAATATTTATTAAGCTTTTAGGTACTAAATCACAAATCTTAATGGGCACTAGTTTCTTTGAGGTCAATGAGGCACTAAATCTTACAATGACTAAATTAGGACCATTTTTTTTAAAAACGTTTTCTATTTCTTTTGATATTATAAAACTAACAGCTTAAAATTAACCGTAAGTATAAAATGACTTAGATTTTTTCGACAGAAGTTGGACAAAAGTCGACTGTATCTTCACCACAAATGAAAACTCTGGAATTATTACAGTGATTTTTCGATGTCAAAATGACGAGTATGCAGTAGATTTCTCAAAATAAAAAAGTACTTACCAAGCAACGCGACCACCACGCGACGTAGTCTAGCCGTCGCTAAGTTGGCTCGAATCAGCGAATGTGTAGGTAAAACCATTAGAAAGGAATAGGGAGATATTTATTAGATGCTCGTCATTTTGACGAACGTTAGCTATCTAGGGTTAATATCTTAGTAAGTAATATTATAAAAGTTCGTAAGAATGTTTGGATGTATGTTTGTTACTCTTTCATGCAAAACTACTGAAAGAATTTGTATGAAATGAGGTACGTAGATAATGGTCTGCGGCAATGTCAAGCTATTTTTATCCTGGGAAAGCAACATAATTTTCTTGGATTACAGTAAATATAAGTATATGTATATAAAGATTATAGCATAATTCGTCTGATAGTGACGTGTATTATTTGTAGGTATTTGTGTGAGAGTTAAGATAGAATCTAAAAAATATGCTTTTCACACTTCATCATCTCAAAAAATTATGAGTTTTACCTTATTGGTCTGTCAATTAAAGACTCGCATTAAAAATCTGATGAACTAAAAATCAATTATCACACCACAAACTGAACTATGAATAACTATAACAATTTTGAAAATGAATTCTGCCCATCATATTTGAACATCATGTTCAATGTGGTTGCTGAAGAGAAAATCTAAAGCTTATGATTTTCCATTTACTTTTTTAGGGATATTACCTTCCTTTCCGACTGTGTTGGAGCTGAAGTAGAGGGTGCCTGTGCAGACCCACCCGTGGGGTCAGTAATCCTGCTGGAGAACCTTAGGTTCCACGTTGAAGAAGAAGGCAAGGGTGTTGATGGCAGCGGAGCCAAAGTTAAAGCAGATCCTGAAAAGGTCAAAGCATTCCGGGCAAGCTTGAGGAAGCTTGGTGATGTCTATATAAATGATGCCTTTGGTAAGAGTTTGATCTGTTGACCTGCATATTATTGCTAGCTGAGTGACCATACAGGGCTTTAAGAACATCAGTACCAAACTGAAAGAAGTATGTAATGTACATGATTATGGTTTACATACAACTTTAACTATTTTATCGTTAACCAACTTTGAATTACAAAAACAATTGTAGTTCCATGTTGTGTTACAGTTGTTAAAACTGAGTGTAGGATATAGTATAAGATACTCCTTTAGGCTTGGAATAATTGTTTTACATAATGCTGTTTTAATTGGGGAAGCTACTCTAAACACTTTGGAGGACTTTGCCCAACATTGGGATATATCGGGCTCCGAATAATAAAAAATAATAATAATCTTCATTATCATCTACACAGAACTGCACTAACAAAAATAGCTTTACTATCTTTCTGGCTTAACACAGATATTTTACGTAACCCTGTTGACCTATTCCATGATGTTGTATATCTAAAGGATACAAACACCATAAGAATGTGCAAATGCATGTTCTATGTGCAGTAAGAATAATATATATTATGTAGTAGTAATCTAATTGTGATATTATTTTTTAATATACAGATTGACTACAACATCCATATCTAAGCAATATAGCTCCCTATAACAGGATAGTGTCATGCAACTATTCTAACATTATGATTCCAAAATATTGCATTGAGTTAGTCACCTAGATATTTACCTCTTTGCTCTGGGATTTCTCTGGAAACAGGTCCCTTCAAACTGGAACATGAAAATTGTTGTACACTACTGCTTAGTGAGGAACTTCCTGGGGAAGGCTGTAAAAATTCTTACTGCTAGTAAATTTAACTTATATTTTGTGTTATCAGGCACAGCCCACCGAGCTCACAGCTCAATGATGGGAGAGGGGATTTGAACAGAGAGCCAGTGGATTCTTGCTGAAGAAGGAGCTTCAGTACTTTGCAAAGGCTTTACATGAGCCCGAAAGGTATTTGTTTACATTGTAAAGTAAATAATGTCTCTATGTGTAAATCTGGTTCCAACATTCTGTTCATCTAGTTTCTAAGTCTAGTCAGTTTCTAGTGCACTTCAGAAATGTAAGTGTGAACAGATAAATATCCTTAGTTTTAAAATTTTACATCAAAATTTCTGTGTATATTGCTTTAATCATGACATACATTCCTACATGAGATTCAGTTATTATTTGGTAGTATAATAAATTATTGAGCAAATAATTTACTAATAATTATTTACAACATACACATTAAATTGACAATTTGTCAATTGAACTTGTCCCAATGTACATGTACAATTTGACCATTATGGGATGAACTCTTTGAAGTTAAATCTCGTATTTGCAGTATATGTTTAGTTGGTAGTTTGTTTTGACAATAATCTACTCTGCAGCCATTGCACACAAGTCTTCATGAGCACGGTAGCTTATAGAAAGATCTTCTGTAAGTAGCTATAGAGTTCAGCATTATTCATTCACCTGACACATAAAATTATGCTCTAATTATATATAGAGTTAGTATAATAGTATAATATTAAGTTGTGTTTGCTTTCACAGGCCTTTCCTTGCCATTCTTGGTGGAGCCAAAGTAGCTGACAAGATCTTGTTGATTGAAAACTTGTTGGACAAAGTGAATGAGATGATCATTGGCGGTGGCATGGCCTACACTTTCTTGAAAGAAACTAAAGGGATGCCTGTAAGTGATTTTAAATATTGGTGTTGAACCTACCATTTTGGTGGTTAACTCATTAGCTAATTTTAATAAACTGACTATTTTATGTAAAGAAATACAAGTAAACATGATGACATTCAATATTATCATATTTAAAACATTAACTTCCATTGAATTCTGCAAAAACTAATATTGGGGGTCTACTACCTAACTCAGCTTAGCTTTTAATTAGCTATCTTTTTAATTTCAAGGGAAAATAAAGAGATAGCAGATATTCTAAATGTTAAGTCTTAAGTACCTAAATGTTTATGAGTGTAACTTACATGACAATAAATATTTTCTATTCTATTCTAGTTTATTTGGGACAGAAACAATTGTAGCAATACACATTACATCAATGATATATTTCTTGTTTTACTTTTTCAGTCACAAAATTGTCTAATACATACATAATTTCAGATTGGCAACTCCCTGTATGACGCCGAAGGCGCTAAAATTGTCGGAAAACTCCTAGACAAAGCAGCTAAGAACAATGTTAAGGTCCATCTCCCCTGTGGACTTTATCACGGCTGACAAGTTTGACGAAAATGCAGAGGTGAGAGTTAAAATCCATTTAGACCAGGAATTCCCAATCTTCAGCTTAAACTTTTTCTTTATGACTTCCATTCGGTAATGTTACCGTAAATTCGCCAGTGTCTAGCGTTTCATTGCAATCAATTCATGCCAATCTTATTCGACCAGCGCCAGCGGCGCACTTACAAGTTTACTCGTAGTACCTCTATAATCACTATGTGAACTTACGGATTTAGTATTGATACATGCGAAAAACTAGGTACCCGCAATAACGGTATTTAAGTAGATATATACAAAAATACTAAACCGCCTCACCAGTTCGAAATATGGCCACTTGCATACTCATTGTTTTGGATAAGGATAGAGATTGAACTGACAGCACCCTTTTTTACTTTCTACTGGGCACCAGGGGCAGGGGTGCATACTTTGGGAACCCCTGATTTAAACTTTTATATGATAGGAACTCAGCCTAATAAATGTTCCCACTATTGGGACTCACAAGGAGTGAGTCAAAGGCATAATGCAATTTGCTGGATGTGTATAATGAGTTTTTTCGTTTTAGGCTGGTGTTGCTGATGTAGCTTCTGGCATCCCCGATGGCTGGATGGGTTTGGATGTTGGACCCAAATCAAGGGAACTCTTCGCTGATCCTATTGCGAGGGCTAAAGTCATAGTTTGGAATGGGTATGTATCAAAGTTCGACAATCATGCTTAATCATCATTTACATACTTCTTTATCCCACTGCCTGGTATTGGCCTCTCTTTTCTCACGCTATCCTCCTCGGTACTGTGGCAATCGAGTCTAAGTTTTATCTGTCTCAAAAGAAATGACATGTTAACGAGAGTTTGACGGCAACATCCCATGAATTATAAATATTGTGTAGTGCTCCTAATGGAGAGCTCACTAAACCCGGCTTCAGCACTCAACCCATCTGCTTATAGCACAGCTGATTGCAGATACACCCAGAAAAAAAAGTTCGACCCCCGATAAAGAACCATCGACTCATTTTACAGCTAAACGCCCTACTCTCCCCTAAGCCCCTAACATGGTCAGATGGTTCAGTCAGTAACCACTCGGTGGCCACTTCTACTCCACCTGTTATCACGCCGTCCAATATCGTATCCAGCGAAACTCCACTTATTACGAATATGCTGGATTACCGTAGTTCCGACGTTCCGAATGTTCGTTCTATGCCAACGACTTCTCTTTACTCCATGGTTCCATTTTTAGAAAATGTCGTTATCTACTAAATTTCATGAAAATCGTTAGAGGTGTTTCCGAAATTCAGATGTTTATATGTATGTATATAATACAAGATAGGTACGACAGGTCTAGTCGGGACAAACGACGCCGACGGTCGGAGTCCCGGGTTTAAATCCCACGCGCATAACTGTCTTTTCAAAGTCACGTGCGTAATGCTAACACTAACTTAAATCGGTGAACGAAAACATCGTGAGGAAACCGACATATACCTAGAATCTTTCGAGGTCATGTGTCATCCACCTACCCGCACTGCGCCAGCGTAGATTATGGCCTTAGCTCTAGTTGCTCTCGTTGCGAGAGAAGGCCCCGTGTCCTAGCAGTGGGAACATTAGGAAGCTGCTTATCGTCGTTCGGCATTCAAATCCGCGAATTAAACTTTTTTTTTACCAAATATAGATTTTTATGCAATTCTATTCCAAACCTTTAAATGGCATGCATTAAACAGTTGACTAAAAGTTACGCCTGTTCCATTATTATTCGAGAGATTCAAAACCGACAACATAATTTTGTGTCATCAGACCCGCGAATGCGTCAGTTTAGCATTGCTGTCTTTTTGACGCGCACTTTTGTTGTGTTTTGTTTGTTTTGTCCCTATGTAAAATTTACAGATTGTGACATTCGCGGTATTGGATGCGCAACGCTATGTTTATATATTGCTATACAAGAATTGCTAGTTTACAGCTGTTAGATACTTATTGTATTGTACATATATTTCAGTACCTAAGTTCTTTCTAAGTTATGATGAATTTGTAGCCCGGCTGGCGTGTTTGAGTTCGAGAAATTCGCGGGAGGCACTCGGGCTCTCATGGAGGGTGTTGTTAAGGCCACTGCTAACGGAACAGTTACCATCATTGGTAAGTTGAGAATCTTTCTAGCCTATATTGTTTTATAATAAACATTTACCCTCGATGAGGATTTGTCCTTAAAATCAGTTGTCTATCTGTGACTGTAATATGTTGTAATGCGTTTATCTGGGATTTTCCTCAATGGATACAATCTTGGTATCTTTAAGTTGGGAGCGAATCGGTATCTTCTAGGTAACGGCACTCCATCATAGACCGATTCGTCGCTTAACATGACGAGATTGCGGTCTAGTGTATTATATATTATAGGTATGTCATTTGTATTAGAAAGCGCCATATCAAACCTACCAATAGAAAAGTTACATAAAGTTTTTTCCTTCAAATTACAGCTAAGAAAAATAAACTTTGTATGTATTAAAGGATCACACACTGAACAATGCAAATTAGGATATTGTGAACTATCGGGCGAGGTTTGATTGATGGCCTTATTGCTCAAAGCAATCTCTTCCAGACAAGCTTGAATGAAATAGGACAGAGATGATTTAAAGTAGTCCCTAACAAAAATAAAATCACGATGACAAATAACACATACTAAACAACCTAATCTATACTAAAATTATAAAGCGAAAGAGGATTTTTTTGAACGCGCTAATCTCAGGAACTACTGGACCGATTTCAAAAAATGTTTCACCTTTGTACTATGTATATGCTATGTATCTATTATACCACTTCTTTTTTTTAAATAAAGGTGAAGCCATGGGATGGACCGCATGCTAGTAACATAACTAATACTTATCTAATAAAATATGTATACTATCTGAGATGTTATATCTCTAACCCTGTAATTTCTCTGGTAACACACCGGAACACAGTAGTTTGGACACTACTGAGATGTGGATAGTGGTACAATATGAGATCATACCACTACAAAAAGTCTTATACTTTTTGATTATGAAGAATATTCTCATTTTACTTTGCGGTTTCAGGTGGGGGTGACACGGCCACGTGCTGCGCCAAATGGGGCACGGAAGACAAGGTATCTCACGTGTCGACCGGTGGCGGAGCCTCCTTGGAACTTCTCGAGGGTGAGTTTCTTACATAATTATGATACGATGATAACGCTAATAAGATGTCTACTCTCTTTCTACGCAAAACGTAATTTCGAAATGAACTCACGACATCAAATAATCTCCAAATTGAATAAGTAGCATTATTGGCTATACTGACTGGCCGAGCAACCTCGCCAGGATATCCATCTGTCTCACTTCTCACTCTAAGCTCTTACTTTTTTTTATTGATTATTTTTTAGAGATTATTTATTTTAAGACGTAAAAACGACTGGTTGTTGTAAGTTTGACGTGTCAAAATGGAGAACTTGGCGTCGTGATCACGAAGCCGGAACCGCGGCTATGCCTAGCCGCGGTCGTAAGGGTGGACCTCTCACTGCCGACCACCTTAGGCAAGATGCTCGACAGTGAGAGGTCGTGTCCGATAGAGGAGCGAAAGAAGGCAATGAATCACCTCACTCATTCGAAGAGGCTGAAGCGGAGACGGGTGGTTATTAAAACTCAAACGAAATAAAAAACGAAGAGATTTTACACCACTTTCATAATAAGACTATCTATAAACTGTGGAATACGTACCTGAATTTCATGTTCGCTTATTAATGTACCTGATCTGGGTGTCGAGTAGAGAATGGAATTATTTGTTATTCCATTGAAAGTCCGGTTAAAATCGGTTCAGTAAAAAGAGTTTAGCCGGAACAAACAGACAGACATTCAAACAATTTAGAATTATTTTTTGTGTAAGTATTTGATATGCATTTAGTGAAAAGCTGTTGATTTGGAATGATAATCAGACACTTCAATTTTATGTAGGTATATGCATAGATTTTGATCTACCGCCAGATGGTAAGAATACATACAAGAATGGGGTCGTCATCGCTTTATATCAAATACATGTTATATCACAGTAAGCCCATGTTATATTTCGTGATTTCTTTTAAAATCCTCTCTCCTTCTTCGAACCTCATGTGATTAATGCACCATTCAATAGGATAGAAAAAAAACGGCAAATACGTAACATAGGTTTAGAAAACAAATGTAGCTTTACCTATACGAGTACTCGTATTTATCTGCATAGTTGCCGCGTAGCATAGATGAGAGATAGATTACACAAATTAGGTATTTATTTACTATGTAACTCATATTAAAATATATATTTTGCCTTGCATTACAGGTAAAGTTCTCCCTGGAGTAGCTGCCCTGTCTGATGCATAAATTAGATGTTGTACACAAATATTACTGTTTAATTAGAAGTATAATTTATCTGTAGGAATACCTACAATATACATAGCTTCCTATGTTACACCTAAGCATAATTGTGAGATCAAGACAATGTTGAGTTTATAGCGTGATGTATGAATAGCTTTAGAAATCATATATATCGAATATGTATTAGTAAGTAAATTATTATGTAATTTTTAAAATAAACGTTGATGTTATAAAGTGTTATGTGAGTTATTTATTATTATATTAATCTGTTCATCTTTTGCCTATATTATCACTCTGAATAAATACACTATCATCGCCAAAACGGTTATGCATCGAAAGGGTGAATTAATCCACAAATCACATTCTTGCACCTGCCCTTTGACCGCCTACCTAAGCTAGTTTTCTATAGCTCACTTTAATTTCAAGTGAAAATTGAAAGAGAGAGACAGCAATATCGAAGTCCATATAATTGAGAACTAATTATTTTTTTAACTATAATAGGGTTGCACTTGACCACCATCTCGCCTGATGTTAAACGATGCTGCGATCTACGATGGAGCGTGCTTACCTAGAAGAAACCGATTCACTCTCGATTTGAAGACACCAAGATTGTATCCATCGGGAAAGCCCCACTCAGGCAACGCATTCCACAACCTAGACGTTCTTATCACAAACGTGGAGTCAAATCTAGACGGGAGACCGCGGGGCTTGTGTATACTTAGTAGGATCCTCCGCCTTCTGCGGTAACCCTAAGATCGGGTAGACAGTAGAGGCCCGGGGTACAAGGCTCAGGAATTCCCACGTGGTAGGTACATCCTCTACATCACAAGAGCTTCTTAATCCTTAGTTAGTTATAGTTATGTGATGGCTAATCCACGCCGGGGAGAGAACTTATATTCACGCTCCTTGCATTACGAGCAGCGCACCTAGCAGTTCGGGGTAGAGGGACTAGAAGACTTGGGAAGGCTACTCGGCTGATATTCTCGTCGGCCAAGTTTTTTGAACTTCTTTTGGCGCACTAGAAACAGATTTTTCGTGGGTTGTGAATTGACATCAAGCATCACGTTCGTAAATTAAAAAAAATCTTCGGATAAACTCGGGGCCGAGGCCATGGCCATGTCCACGGCTTCCGGTTTCACCCGCGAAGTTTCCAGAGTGAGCTATCGAATTCTGAGTTAGGTATAAGTTTTCACTTCTATCGGCAACCTCTATTCCTTGAATTTTTTATAGTATAGAGTTACGTGACGAGCAGGACATGTACCTACTTGATAGTAACCAACATGCCTGTCACATAACAGCACAGTGACACGCAGCTATTGGAACATGAAGAGTCCTAATCTTTACCTAGCAATGTAATGCGCTCGTCACCCAGAGATCTAATATCTCTAAGCTCTGTAATTTCTTTGGAAACATTTCCCTTCAAACCAGTTATGTTTGCGCTATGCTGTTTGGCAGTCGAATGACTTGCAAAGGTATGGTACTTCCCCAGACGGACTCTTCCAAGAGTCCTACCACTTCAAATAGAATTCCTAAGTCCAGATGACGATGGTTTTCCGCGAGCACTGACTAGGAGAGTGCTCTGTGGAAGGACAGGGGTCTTTAAGGTACGGCTGAAACGAGGCCGTAGGTTTCCGGCGCGTCATTGGAACCAAATGTGGGGATCCATTCCGCCGAGAGGCGGTGGCGGTGGCACGGCTGGGGCTTAAATGTGGAAGCGGGCCCGCAACTTTGCCGTCAATCTACGGCTAAAGAAACCTATGAAGGTTTTAGTCCGTAGCGGTGTCACACTTTAATGGTGTCGAGCGCGGCATACCCGCCGTGTTGCCGCGTTTGCTGACGATGGGTATATAAATTTTCCCCACAGAAAAAAGG
Organism: Ectropis grisescens; assembly: GCA_017562165.1. Lineage (NCBI taxonomy): Eukaryota > Metazoa > Arthropoda > Insecta > Lepidoptera > Geometridae > Ectropis > Ectropis grisescens. Next base: position 8,280,045 of record CM029781.1, on the reverse strand, counting down.
TCGTAGTGGCTATTTGAGGCCAAGTACTGTAGATCCCTAAATTAAAAAAATAACCAATCGCCACTCAAACTCTTATTGTGATTGTTATTGTTGAGTACGACGCGTGAAGTTATAACTTTAATAAGTAGGTAGCATCCGTAGACGCATTTGTAACGCAGCTTACGCAGCACCAATTAATGATATGATCAAAATCTCCTCACATCAAATCAAAACAGTTAATTTCAATTTCATTCGTTCAATAGCTACGACGCCGCAGCCATAAACAGACACGTCAAACTTATAACGCAGTTTTTGTAATAAGGAGCGAGACATCCCGCGCAATGAGTCGTTTTCAAGTTTGAAATATACCTGTCAAATATAAATCTTAATTTTACCAAAGGTGGCGCCAATGTTTAATTTTCTTAAAAAAATACAAAAAATGGAACTTGCCACACTTGTTTTTTAAATTTTCAATATTTGTTTTGTTCACTGAGTTTGTATTATAGTTGATATTGTTATTTGCATCTTTGTACTCCTAATTGTATCCCCGTCATCCATTACTTATATCTTCTTCACCATCCCACGGTTGCCTGGAAGAAATCTTAGCGATAAGGTCGCCCATTGTTACTTTGTTTTAAGATGTTTCTGTATTTTGTTTTATTATTTAAGTGCAATAAAGAGTTTATCTATCTATCTATCTATTTATATATTATTTATCGAAGATACAGTTTTTGGAGCGATGTAGCCATCTAACTTCACTAACGATTAGATACATATATTGTAGATTTATTTTTTATTCATTCACAATCTACGTGACCAATATGTCCAATATACATACATACCTAAATAACCTGTAGTAAGTATTTCATCTATTATTGGATTCGTGTATCTGTAGTGAAGTACGCATACTTGCGTCCTTATTTGTGTAGCATAAACGCTAGAAAATGTACGTAAGTAATATGTAAATAATGATCCCAACCCACACAAATCACATTTATTTATCTTTTTTCTATCTGATTTTTTTTTGGAAATTCTGACGTACCTGGTATAACATATTATGTAGTTATAAGGCAAATAAAGATATTCTAATCAATATACAAATATGTAGGTACTTACATACGTTTATGCTACATTTAAGGAAAGTAAGGATATTTATCCAGTTTATTGTTTCTGAAGGACGCTACTGAATAAACCAGATTTGGCTTCAATTTGAATTCAAATCAGCATCTCAAAGTAAACTCTTTCATTCCAGCTCATTGCCCTAGACCTTTCAACCTTTAGAAATTAATTCCCTTATTCAAACACGGTCCCCTCAGGTAAGCAAAGTCACCTTTACGCTTTGCTACAAAATTTTTGTTATAAAAGAAATCCTCTTTAATTCAAATAGAAGTACTTTGGTCACAAAGTAAATTTAAGGAAAAGTAAGTAATTAAAAAAATACAATCTTGCGAAATAGAGTGGGCGTTGGGTGGATTTGAGTGTGCAAAATATGAGGTCCGCACTCGGTGTCAGGTTTTGGACTCAGAAAAGCATGCAGATTAAGATTCTGGATGTTGGCAGGAGGTGTATTGGTCCATTTTTTTACACTCCACCTCCTTAGAATTGAAGTAAATGGACTTGAGCACATGAATAAAAATGGGTACTGTGGGTTATATTTCTATGTTATATATGTGGGATAGATATATATTATTTGAGGTTTTTTAAGGGGTATTAAACTGCATACATTGTTTTGATCTATCCCGTAGAGTTCAGCCAGCGTTTGCAATGTAAGCGCAAAAAATGTGTATATTTATGAGATCACAATTCGTTCGAAATCTTTCAAATGATCAGTCTTTCGCTACTATTATTCTCGTATGCACGTACCTACATCTTTTATAAACTGTCCTCTTGAATTTGTCTATCTACTAAAAACCGCAACAAAATCTGTAGAACAAAGTCACTTCCCTCTGTGTGTCTGTCTGTCCTTAATTATGTTTAGATCTTTAAAACTACCAAACAGATTTGATGCGGTTTTTTTAATAGATAGAGTAATTCAAGAGTATGATTTATTTGTATAATACATGCATAAAATAGTAGCGAAATACTGATATTTTAAAGGTTTCTAATGTGATGTCATAAATATACCTACATTTTTTGCTTACTATGCAAACACAGGCTGAATATAGGCCTTACGAGATAGATCAAAATAATGTAGGTACTTCGGTATTGTACCCCTAAAAAAAGTCTACAAAAAGTCCGGACAGTACATATCTATCTCTTAGGGATAACCATCGTTCAGTCCATTTACTTACTTGATACCTACCTAAGGGGGTGGCCTGTAAAAAAATGGACCAATATACCTCTTGCCAACATCCAGAATCATAGTTTACATGCTTTTCTGATTTCAGAACCGTACACCGAATCCGGTCATCATATTTTGCACACTCAACTCCATCCAGCGCATGCTCTAAAATAGTATCGAACTCAAACAAAAAACAAAATCTTCGATATTTTCGGGGGAAATCCAAACATTGAAACAATATCAATGTTATTTTAATAAAAGAAAACCTCTAGAAGAAAGCAATCAAACGATTGTTTATACGATAGCCCCGAATTTGTCGGCGGACCCACGCAACTCGGTGACCCCTGATATAATGTGAAACGATAAACAAAACCCTTTTCATCTACAAATATCAGCCTGCTATATCGAATGGCAGAACCAACCCGCTCTTTATTGGCATTCTATAAGTGAGGCAGGTCACCCATATGCTATACCTTCAATGAACCTCGCAACATATTCTACGATCATGAGGGCGCTATTTCTATTGCATTAGGTCTGATTTCCCTAGATTAAATTATACAGACCTACACCTGTAGTTCATTAGGTGTCCTATCGATCGTCGCCTCGCGCAAGCGTGACGCCTACTCCAATAAGAACACCATTTATATCCATCATCTCGTTTTCAGCGCACGAAGCATCGTGATAAATGATTTTCATATCCTCAAAATTATGTTAGTTGATATTTCAAGTTATATGACCATATTTTGGTAAAGTATCAAGGTATAATTTCCCTAAAACCGGGTGCATGAACTCTGGTCCAATTGGCGAGTGATCGCGCATGCGTTCTATGAGGGTCTGGAAGGAGACATGTGAAAAACAGTACCTAATTTCTAAGCCCCCCAGTGATGTAAAAGACATCAGCGCCGCCGGTGCCCCGGCAGGCATAATCATGTTTAGAAAAACTCAATAGTCATAGAATACTATACGATTAGTTGTAGTTGATGTTTATATGTCAATTGTTTAGTGCATAATAACATAATCGATTTTATGTAGGTGATTCATGTCATAGAATAGCCAGCGTCTTGTAGAGGTGAGTTGGATGGTGCTTGTTGTTTGCTTTTGTTATTATCTCTCTCTCGAACGAGATTTTTGTGCTATGTTTGTAGTCCTATATATTTAATAAAACGTATTTACCGTATTTTAGAGAATTTCTGATTGCTTTGAATTTAAAATGGCAGTTTTCTTTCATTTAATTTTTTAATCCATTAATTTCCTGCATTCAATTCAATATGGCATACTTTATTTATTATTAAACTGCAAATTGGTTAATTTTACTCGTATTTATTGATGATGATCTGTTGCACTGTAATATATAGTTGAATTTTTGATAATGATCACATGGAACTCATTGTTAAATTATTACGATGATCACTATACATATAAAACATGAATAAATGTAAAATAACACATATTTGTACATATATTGTTTATCCAGGGAAACGAGCTCCGCTTAAATAAACAAAGTTATATGTCGTGTGCATATTATTTCTAGTAGTTATGAAAATATACAATTAATTAAATATCAATTTAAGTAATTTATTTCTTAGATTTTATTGCTGGTAAGTTGTAATCCATTACAGCATGACCACTCGTTTTCGGGGACTTAATTAATATGGTTTCAATGTCAGCCGTATTTTGAAATACAACAAAGACATAACAGAGTCTATAGCATAGATAAAGGAAGCAATTTCGTTAAAATGGCCTTAAACACGAAATTCAATATATTAGAAACCTTTTCATCGAATAGCTGACAATATATTTATGTTGCTATGTACACAGAATTCATAAAAAACAACTTTATAAGTGTTTCATGTAGAAGTTTTACCCTTCTTAGCTCTTAGCTTGGTCTGTCGCTTGAAATTTCTTGCAAAGGTGGTTTTTTATATAAAAATATCTACCAGAAATTGCAATAGATAAGGCCTAAGGTTTTTAGACAACCAACGGCAGCTAACGTAGGTACAAATAAACTTAAATTTTTCACCTGAATGAAGTTACTAAAACAAATTGTACGTAGTATGAAAATAAACAGGCGAAATGTTTTTGAAAAAACCCTACCCCAACAATGTACCTATCTCTGAACTCTATCTCGTCTCTCTCTCTCTCTCTCTCTCTCTCTCTCTCTCTCTCTCTCTGTAAACAATATCTCTATAATTAAATAGGCACATTGTTTTACATGCCGTTGTTGATAATACTTTTTAGACATAGGTATGTCCGGAATCATGTTGTTTTAAAATACGAGACAATACAACATTATTAAATTAAAAAACGGCAAGACAAAACACAGAATTGTAGCGGTCAAACTGCTATTACATTACTAAATGGCAACAGCGCATTGAAAGTAAATGATTGTTAAAACTGATAGAGGAGAGGGGTCATAACGGGGGCGTTAAGGGAAATAAGCAATAAAAGTATAATCAGCATATATGTGTATTTATAAAAAAAGTAACTAGAACACTAGGTCACTTATTAAACTAGTATTTGGCACATAAAGGATAGCATGCATAAATTAGCATAGCATTTCGAATTCACCCAAAATTAGATCATATGAGGAGAAAAATCTTTATTTTTATTTTTGACGTTTATTTGTGTATAGATCTTTTGGTGTAAACATTTGTAAAACCCGACACCGACGGGCGCGACTGCACGACTCTTTCGGTTTTTACAAATCTAACTGGCAGACTAAAGACTGATGCAAAAATACCACCTAATAGCACCATCAACATAACTCTGTAATGAGTGGTTACTTGTATTTGCAAGTATCTCCGTCGTGCCTCGCAGCATCTCGCAGTCCCGTTGTCCCCCCTCTTCCCCTACGAATACTTACAAAAACTAATTGACCACCGATGTTTCATCTGCTCTCCAAATTGTTTTTCCAATGCAATTATATCGGCATAAAAATGTTAGGTACGAGGTTAACTGATATCACTGAAAATCTCGTTGACCCCTCGCTCTGTCACCACGGTAAATTACTTGTAATAAAATCTTAATGAAACAGAATTTTAAAGTTGTTATTTCATAGATACATTTCGACAGTTGAATTTGTTTAAAAAAAATATTACATTTAAAAAGAGTAATTTTTCAAGTACTAGTTATTTACCTACTCGCATTCTTACTGTGCAATTATAAATGATTAATAAAAACCTGTTTCTATCGTAAGTATTTTTTATTCTATTTTAAGTGCAAATTTGAAATTTGTCTTCACCACTTTCTTTAAAACATCATACGATCAAGGAAAACATCGTGAGAAAATCGGCATGTTCCAAGAAATACATTTAACGAGGACATGCGTCATACGCCAAAATACGAATACAAAAGTGAATTTATACGAATAAATAACGCTTTATAAATAATTCCAAACAAATAACGTACCTACTTGTATTCTATTCGAGTATTCCAAAGGATAGAACGCGACCGCAATCAAGTGATTCATAATGAATGAAGGACTGATACGTCCCATTTATCTCTTATTCTACTTATCCAGTGGACAAACTTCGGTTTTCATCCGTTTAGTTTGCACGGCTTTTGTGTCGGAATTACACAGAGCCGGATTTAGGGGAGGGCAAACGGGGCATATGCCCCGGGGCCTCCACAAACGAGGGGCCTCCACAAACGAGGGGCCTCCACAATAGAGACTTAACATGGGTGTGTATTTCAACGTACGAAGTTAAAGACAAGATTATTACCCCCTGCCCCGGGGCCTCCACACCTCTAAATCCGGTCCTGGAATTACAAATGAAATTGAGTAGAAACGAACTGAATAAAGTTTTCTCTGCTTTTCGCCGTTTCCCTACGGTTGTTTGAAATACATGTGGAAGCTAGCTTTGGGCCAACCGATGAAAAATAGTTACAAAATACTAGCGGCGCCCCGCGGTTTTATGTCCTCATAGTTCGTGTTCCAGTAATATTCCCCCGAATAAAAAGTATACCTACAATGTATTTCTTGTAGCTGTGCTACCAAATTTCAACCCTATCTATTCAGCAGATCCGACATGATTAAGCAACAAACATCCAAATTTTCGCATTTATAATATAAATAGGATTAACAAACTACATAACATACATACAATATTATTTAAGTAACAATCCAATGGCTACGACTTAAAATAAAATCGACAAAAAAGTTGGATATTTTTTAAAATATAATATATTGTACATCTACATACCCATACTTATAGTGGCCGGCAAACAAGTTGACCCAATGACGTTAGCTGCGCATGGCTGCGCAGATACTACGTTTTTAAAGTCTATTTGGTGGAAGTGCACATGCGCGAACTTTCCCCTTGCTATCTTCATTTGGGTCAACTTGTTTGCCGGCAACTTTACCTAAAAACACTCTAGAAGCGCATCACACTAAACATTCATTATTTGAGTAGGTAATCGTATACTACATGTCTGTAATTTTTGTCATCAAGTAAGTATTAAATATATTAGTTGTTACGCCAATGACTCGCTTGTTTACGGTAAATCAGCAAGCGAGTCATTGTTCTAACTAATTTTTATATGACCCATAGTTGTACCCATTTCCCAGAAAAGAATAATAACCAAAAAGTTTGCCACAATTTCCAATAAAATACTGGCAGCTCGAAAATTTGGTTTGATGTAACATTCAAACAAATATTGTAATACTACGTAGCACTGTAGGTGAAATCAAATTTTCAACTTTTCGTAGATAAAGATCAGACAGACGACATTACATATTTTCAAGGGTCAATTAATAAGATAGACAGACCTTCAAAAGAGGTTTATGAGATGAAAACTTTTGTGAATCGAGGTCGAGAAAATTGAAGGGAGAATTGGACGGAGTGAGAGAATTTTTGGGCCCTTTTTAAAAAGGCCCTTAGTACCCGTTTCAGCAAGCAAAGTATGAACACAAGCGTCTTCATTAACGTCATATACGCTAGAAATTGTAAAGAAAATGTGAAACCTATAACGTCCGCTAAGTGGCTAAGAAACCATTCATAAATAACGTCACACGTCAGGGTGGGTCCCAAATTTTGTGACGTCATATTTTAAAAAATGTCGTATTTCTTACAACACCAAATTTAAACGAAAATTGCAAAATATGTGAAGTCACACGGTTCGGGGAGGTCTGAAAAATGTGACCAATTTTGACAAGGGCAGGGGAGGGGTGAAAAATTATGAAATTCGTGTGACGTAATTTATGGATGTCCCCTAATCTGATTTCCCATACAAATGTTAGCTTTATCGCGACGGTAGTTAGACGTTATGCTTGTGTTAGATGATCGTATTTTATGCTATCATGGTGTTTAAACTGTCGCTATTTCAACTCAGATTGCAAAATTTATCGTCTTCTAGTGCCACGTTGTAATGCTGCTGAAACGTCGAGGTAAACCAAAGTTTTTTATTAAGTCCTGTGTATCTAATTACTTAATGAATATTTAGTAATTATATTGAATTTGCCCTCGTGGTCACAACAAAGTATTCAACTAGTGTCGGCCCGCGACTTCGTCCGCTTTGAATTTAGAATAGAACTACTATAAGGAACTCAGAATTTATCATAACATATGTGGTTTTCTAAATTATAGCTTGATTCGTCCTAATACCTGCGATATAATTTGACAATAAACGTCTAAACATGCAAACTATGCAGATTATGCAGGATAATTCACTAAACAAACTCTATTTTTATAGTACTCATCACTAAGAATAACTTTTAACTACCCACCAAATACGATTTTTCTTATCTTTACGTCGGCTTCGAAATGAATTGACGATGCCGTTTTTATCGCTGGCCGAACCTGGATTGGATTGGCACAGGACCAAGAAAGGTGACTCGATAACAGATACGTATATCTAGTTCCGAGATAGGGAAGGATTGGGGTGATCTACCACCCATTCGCCTCATGATAAGCGACGATATGGTCGAACCTGCGAGGGACACATTTTGGTTTAAAATATTGTTTTTAATGTTAAAATAGGCTTTCACTTGATTGTCATCTCTCTTGATGTTAAGCGACGATATGACCTACGATGGAGAGTCCTTGCCTAGAAGAAAACGAACGATTCATCTAGATCTTAATACTCTCTACATACACACACATGATTTCATATATCGGGATAAATCCACTCAGAGAACGTATAGTCTAGAAGGTGTTGTTAGGTGTGTTTGTGTTGTGTGTTAGGAAAGTGGTCAGACCTCTCTCTACTCGACTCTAGCTCGAGTCTTAGGAACGTTCATCTTGAAACATTAACGTTTTCTCGAACTACGAGCAATCCTATAGAAACTCTCCGAAGTGTATAAACTTTAAGCTACAACTACGCTAGTAACATTGCGGCGATGACTTTGAAGTAATTAAAAAGTATACCTGAGTTGAAAAACTATGCGATACTATGAGCTTATCAATCATTATAAAATTGTTTTAAGCTGTCAAGGGTGTCAACTCACATTAATTATTATCACTAATTAATTAAGGAATATTCACCATGGTCACATGGTGGAGCGAGTCCTTCAGTATTTCGATGCAGTTTTATGCATCCTGTTCCTAGGCAGAAATCATTAAATTTGCATTGATCTGGGGGCACGGCAGTGCCCCCGCCAAGTCGAGCGCGAAGCAAGCACTGCCGTACCATCCTTTACTGGAACCATTTCGCTGCATTTTCAGGCCCCTATTTGAGAACCTCTGGATAAAGCCAGAACTCTGATTTTCGTTATCTAGTAAGCTATAAGCACATGCTTAAAATCCAAAATTTGAAGTCTGTACGTCATTTAGTTCCGAAGTTAGGCAAAACGGCCAAGCCACACAACATTAACTATAATAATAAAGAAATCGCAGTAAGGATTTACCTTAGACTTGGCACGGCTTTGTCTAGATTTCATTACTTTTTAGAGATAAATATGCAGCTCCATCGAGACTTGGCTAGTTTTTTACAGAATGTTTTTGGTGGGATTTTACTTACTTTTTCGGCTTATTCACACTTTCATAAGCCGAACCCAATTTAAATCTTAAAAAACTTTGCGGTACGGAAAACGATGGAAACTGGCCTAATGTAGTAATAAAAACTTCCAATATTTTTTGTACTTTTAACCGACTTCAAAAAAGGAGGTTCTCAATTCGGTTTTATGTTTTTTTGTATGTATATAAGTATATTACGCGATATCTTCGCTAATTGGGAATCGATTTTGATGTTTCTTCTTTGATTGATAGAAAATACTTCAGATGTGGACCCATATTTTTATCGAAATCGGTGTGGCTGCTTTTGAAATAAGTATGAACAAAAAACTAAAATTTTAAACTTTAAACTAATAAAAATTTGCTTATACCTCTATTTATCTGGACAATTTATGAAGCTTCTTGTGATATTTCGTCTGAATTTAATTACATATATTAAATTGACGTCGATTTTTCTTTTTGTCGGAAAAAAATAATTATCTATTAAATTCTGGAAAGTCCCTAAATCGCATCATTGTATTAGTTTATACAAAGCCAAAATAACCTACCATTAAACAAGTCAAAGTATTCAACATACTAAACCGAAAAGTATTCTGCTCCACGTAGAGCAGAAACAAAAATAACATTCATTTTTGGGGAAAGGACACCTACTCCCTAGGTGGTAAATAAATAAAGTCGGGTGGATGTACTAAGGTCGTGGTAGAAAGGGTTCCCTTACAATAAGTAGAAAATATGTTGTTTCTCAACTTGGGTCGATTTACTCTTTTTCGCCTGAGGGATCTGGTAATATCAAAGTGTTCAGATGTCGATTTGTTTTACGTCGAGGTCCTACGGGAGATGCGATGGCACTGTCACTTTGCGTAATAATTTTAGCCTTCACTGATATTTTTCCATGATATGCAAGTTTCGTGTATTAAGCAAAGGTAAGACAACTTTAGTTATGGCCATTGTGGGACCGTGAGCCTAAAAAGCTGATCCCTTTACTGAAGTCATTTTCCTTGATAAAACTTTTGGCACAGGCGGCTCGACCTTTACATTTTGTTGACTAAGATATTCTGACCTAATACATTCTATAGTGTCGTCTTTCCATTGCTGGTCAAGTTACAATATCAAAAATGCCAGTCTTAATATTATGAAGACATAAATATTAATTTAACCTACCTAGTACATACGAGTAGAAGTCTAGCTGTAGAAATGCCATACGCGTTGGTTATCTTCGCACCTGCTAACGAGGTTTTTATAGCTTTTGCATCACTCGTACCTGAGTTTTCAACGAGTATAAGTAGACTATTACAATGTTTGGAAAACAATGCTCTGCAGTAAAATTCGAAAGCTTGTTTGAAGGTTTGAACCCCAAGAGTTTGACTTTCTAGCATTAGAATAGTGGACGCGTTGGTCTCCTTCGCATCCTCAAAAGTCGAACCGCTAACGAAGTGGCGCTACTGGTACTGGTTCGCGTAGTTAAAACAATGTTAGTTTGCTGTAGCTTTTGTCTCACTGCTACGTGAGATTTTCAACAAATTATTTCGAAAGAATCACGAAGAAAAAAATGCTGAACTAAAATAACACAATTTTAAGAAAATAATGGGATTTAGTAAAATGCCTGTTGGATCACCCGGTTTGATCTAGCTTTAGAATACCTATTGGTAATTTAGTTGCGAACGATGTGGTGCAACTGCATCGCGAAGCAGACATTGTTAGTTTGCTGTAGCTCTTGTTTCGTAACGCACGTGAGTTTTGAACAAGAACTCTTGAGTAGGGCATAAAAAGGGAATTGCTAAACTAAAACAACACAATGCTTGGAAAGCTACTACTACTGTAAACTTTAGAGATGTGTTAAGTCCCCTAGACATTGATTTTCGCAGAATCCGTTCTTAGTTAAACACGATCTCCAATTTTATGTTGCGATATTATAGTGCAATAAATCACTGATTAACTGATTGATTTAGTGATGGTTGTGTTATGAGTATGTTGTTGCACGAATGCCTAGATTTACATGCTGGTACCTAGTCATAATTAGATAATACGTAGATATAATTACCATTGTAAAAATAAACAAATTTTATCTTATATTAATATAAAAATCGGCCAAGTGCGAGTGGGACTCTTGGGACTAATTAACTTTCAACTTTAAACCGGCCATAATTGTAAAAAAAACAAGTTTGTTGTGTGGGATAAATATCTATTTATATTATTTTTACTATTTGTTGTTATGGCGGAAATAGAAATTCATCATCTGTGAAAATCTCAACTGTCTAGCTATCACCGTTCTTGAGATACAGCCTGGTGACAGACGGACGGACGGATAGCGAAGTCTCAGTAAGAGGGTCCCGTTTTTACCCTTTGGGTACGGAACCCTAAAAATGAATGTATGCCCTCTATAGAATCATAAACTATGCATTTGATCATGCGAGGATCTTTAGTAAAGTTGTTGTGCATGATCCAAAGAAGATTTCTGAGTTTGTACGATCAATTTTTGACAGGTGGCGTAGCAACGCGCGCATAGTACATCTAGTGTCCAATAAAATCTAGCCCAAATAAATAAAGTCTAGCCCAAATACATACAAGAATGAGTTCTACAAATCAGTAAAATATCAGATGACGTTTTTATTTGTAATTTTAATAATTCTCAAATACATTCGCTACTTTCCCAAGCCTATCGAATATCCCAGCCCAGCCGTTTCACAAAAGCTACATATTTCGGAGAACGTAACGTGCATTGTACGTTTTGTAGTGGGCATAACAAACACGTGAGCTCACGGTCTAACTACTACAAATAATAAACTAGCTATCCTACATCAGTATGAACAGTCACTCACTACATCATTTTTATGGGTTAACTATATTATTATGATATTTCTGTAATTATGTAATTAATTCTGTAATTTAGTACCTACCTACCCATATTAAATAAATAACACCACTGGATTTACTTGACTCCAATTTTACCAATAATCAAAAGGTTACTTAGAAGAGATAGCTATTAGTGATAACGTTTCCTTTTATGCCTTTTTTTGTTTTATCGACGAACTTCGAACCTGCGACCTCTGTTGTTGTGAAACCGAAGTTGTCACTAGGAATTTTATGGAATTAATGGTACAGTTAATTATTATTTATTTATAGTTACAGTACCTAATCATTTATTGGAAGCTATTAGCAGTTTCAAACCCTCATCAAAGTCCCAGGCACCCGATAAATATTTCACTTGGATACTTGCCAATAAATCTATTTCTAACAAGGAATACTGTAGTAGAGAATCGAAGATTATTCTTTGCGCAATTTAACTTTGGAAACTTAACGTCTTTGTTTTTTTTTACTGTTGTTGACAAAGTCATCGATCGAGGAGTCATGTTGCCAGCAGTATAAGCACACATAATATAAATTCATTCGGACAGAAATACATGATGTATGCATTCTGCCGGAGGCCCGGGGGTCTATCGCCTAACAAAACCAATGACAAAAAAAGATGACTAATGTAAATAGAACACATATTTGTGCTACAAGGAATCAGAATGGTTAGCTACCTTACGACTCAATTAGATGCACGTCCAGCTTGGTCAGGGTTGAACCATATCGTTTGTTAATAGACTACAGGCCCGTGAACCAAATTTATGGGTCAAATGAACCACCAGGAGACCAATGTAGGGTGATCGAAGGGTATAAAATAATAATATTCAACACTATGCCGTCACTTGTAAGCTGTCCAACTGAGTACAATTGAAGAGGGGGTTCTAACCGTCGATAATTTCTCCTTGTCATATGATTTTTATACGGCGTTGCGGAATAATGGATTAGAAGAGGTATTGAAAATTTATTATTAGTTTGTCAGGAAAACAATCGATTTTCTGACGATTTATAGAGTAAATTTGGTCATTTGATTATGTACGGCATTGGGTCCATACAATTTCAATACCTCTTCTAATCCATTATTTCGCAATGTCGTACAAAAATCACGCGACAAGGAGAAATGATCGAGGTTTGCAACCTCTTTTGTTTGCTCTTCAACTGCACTCAGTTGGACAGCTTACCCATAAATTTTATTCACGGGCCTGTAGTCTATAAGAGGTAAACAAAAGTACCCACGGCACAACCAGTAAAACATCGTATTGATGTAGATCTGGATACTGATTCACAATGCAACGATTCAAATTCGGAATGACAATCGTTGTTTCAGTCATTCGAATCGGACAAGACAAAGACCGAGAGGTTTGATTTCGTGTCGAGCTCAATCCGATTGTGTTGTGTATCAGGGTCTGAGAGAAGTTCATACAAAGTGTTAACCCTTAAATTGATAACGTGATACGGGTAAGACGTTGACTTTGAAAAATTCCAGTGACTTTATTTTTAAGAAATTCTACCATTTTCCTGTGTAAATATGTCGGTAACATTATTTTTGGTAGAATAAATTTTTCGTAAGACAACATCTTTACCAGCTGTGCTATTTGCCAAGATCGCTCCGAAGCGGCCCGCTGCGTTTGCGCCACGGGTAAGTTTATTTATTATTTTTGGGATATTGCTGTGTGAAATTGGTGGTTGATTGGCTTTATATGGGTCAGAAATATCATAAATAATAACAATGAGCTGTTTTTGTGTAACTATATTGCATAGCAGTAATTTTATGAGCTTGATTTTTTGTATGTACTACGGGTATCACATTGCCAATAATTGAGTCAAACACTACAAATAAGCTTTGTCATACCCGTAGTACATTGCCAAGAGTCTTATAACATTTTGCCTAATCTTTTTTTTTCATTTTAGGTACCTACCTGTTGTTTTTTTGGTGTTTGTATAGCATGTCTTTTTTTCGTTTGTTACAGTGCTTGAATCTGACCCGTTCACATAAGATCTTGGCTTTAGTCCCTGTAGAAAATGATCTCTATTCAAAGTTTGCCTCCAGCGTCGGTGGAACCACTCTCTTCCCCGGTCCCCAGTACATCGAAGGGTACATCTACACCAATAACTAGATCTAAACGCAAGAAAACTACAGTGCTTACAAAAGTAATAAAGACATCAAAGTTTTCACTCAAATATAACTGGAAAAAAACACAATTTAATCATAAAGCCACCGTGGATGAGTCTTTGCACAAACTCCATAAAACACAGAATGAAACAGTGTTGGATTATTTTTATACCTTCTTTACACCTAGTTGAAGACACTGTTCACAACACAAATTTGTACTCGGATATTAATCGAATATTATTTTGCGCAACTATTGGATATGTGCATCAACAACGGATGGATATTGTACAAACTATTGTGTTGTACAAACGAGATGGGAGACAGAAAATATCTTTGAAGGAGTTTCGACTAGAATTGTTTGAAGCACTGTGTCGTTCCAACAAGACTCCAAAGTCTCAAGATAGTATGGACAAGATAGAAAATGAAAGGAAGATTCAAAATCCTACTACCTCAAGACCAGGGGATAGTGTAAGATATGATGCATTTGGACATTTCCCTGATTCTACTGTCAAGCAATCTTGCTGTCGATTTTGCAAAGCAGGAAAAATTAAGATATATTGCATAAATTGCAATATGCATCTGTGTTTCACAACTGATGATAATAAAAGGAACTGTTTCCGTGAATTTCATACCAAATAAATTGATTTTATGTAACTAATAAAATATATTTTGGAACATGGGATTTTATTCACAACACGGCAATGTCATACCTGTAGTACAAACAAAAACATTAGCACTTTGTTAAGTAGTTGGCAACGTCATACCTGTAGCACATAGGATTTCGCGAAAACTATGAAAGTTGGATTTTTTCTAATATTTTTTATGTGCTCTTAGGACTACAATTAAACAGAATAAAACCTTATACAAACAAATTTCACAAAAAAAAAGTTTTGCCAATTTAAGGGTTAAATATTAATTCAGATAGGAGAGAAGATGCCAGACTGGCCGTGGCTGCTGTTAGCCGCATTGTTCGGCGCGTTGGTGGCGTTGGCGGTGCCTCTGCTGATGATGTACTACTACTGGAGAACTTTCGAGAAGCCCGCGCCACAGGAACGATACAGTATGCCGGTCACTTTACCACCGGTAAGTCATTGCTTTTTGATGTTTTGAGTCAAAAACAGTATATAATAACTAAGACTAGTCTGTCTGTCCAACCTAACTTTCCGAATAAGACGCTAAATGTTTTATGACCGATTACGTGACAAATAGGTAGTAAAAATGTAGGATCATCCAAATATTTTTGTACCCTTAATTTATACAATACTAGCAGTGCCCCTCGGTTTCACCCGCGTAGTTCCCGATCCTGTTATTTCCCAAGATTCAATAAAAATTGCCTATATATTATTCCAGACCATTATCTTTGTACCAAATTTCATCCAAATCCCTTAAGTAGTTTTTGCGTGAATAGGTGACAAACATACATCCATACGTTCTTACAAGCTTTCTCGCTTATAATATTAGTAGAATGTTTCGCGAGGTATACATATATACCTACTAGCGGTTAAGTGGTTTAGGAGTTCATTAAGGACAAACATTGTGACACGAGATTTATACGAGTATATATTAAGATAGTATTACGTATTCTGGTAGATGTTTCGAAGCGAGTTGGTATCAGCAGGTGGGCCACTTAAGTCAATATAACGGTCACAGAGATAAACTAACCACCATTCATCATGACGCCAGGGTAACGTTTCCCTATATACGTCTTCCTAAAAATAGAGCCTTAACTGACGCAATAACTCATAGCGTCATAGCGTATCATATTTTATGATCCAAGAAAAATATCCAGCGAAGTTGGTTCGTGTAAAAATGTTAATAAATTGTAATTTTTTACGTTTGCCGGTTGCTTGATAGTAAAAGTTGCCCTTGTCTTATTACGAGTATGAGTATATGTATCAATACAAATATTTCTTAATCATACTTGTTATGAGGTTTACGGCGCGGCGCCTTTTTCCTTTACCAGTCTCGCTAATACATTACACTACCCGTGAATGAAATTTGTTTTTGTTTGAAAACATAAAATATGTATTTTTAAGTTTAAACTATTTAACATTTCTTTAGTAATCACATAAACTTCAAAATATAATATTTGTGACATGAATTATTTCAAATAATTCACGATTTCAAGACGCACTTCGCTAATTAGAGCGACTTTACACATGCTTTTATAAGCTTGGTTATGTAGGTACCTATATAACGGATTCTTAGAACGTGATTTTTTGACGTGACAACGTCTTATAAATTGGTTTGCCGGGTGACACTTCAAGAAACTGCGTTACGCTCCGCTCACGTTATGCGCTCACAACGAGAACGAGTGAGAGGCACACGTCTCTTCCACTCGGGCATGGTTAGCCCGCCTAAGAGCGAGAGAGACAGACATAAAAAGTGAAAGGCACGCGTCCCTTCCGTAAAATTATTTTACCACTCAAAGTCGTTGTCACGTAAAACTTTCGCCCGTATACCGACTTTACAGGCAACCAATTTTTTTTTATGGTATAGAGTGATAAGACGAGTAGGACATGTGCCTGACGGTAGGCTACATGCTTACCCGTAACTGCACACAGTGACACATGATTATGTGTCACTATGTGGTGCATTGAAACATGGAGAGTCCAAATCATTACCTACTCGTAGCACTGCACAGCGGTTGTTACCCAGAGATATGAGATGTTTCATATATAGATATGATATGATAGCCCTGTTATATCAACGCAAACATTGCCCTTCAAACCGAAACACAGTGATGTTTTCACATTACTGCTTGGCAGTAGAATAACTGGCAAAGATAGTGCTGTACTTCTACAGGCGGACTCTCAAAAAGTCCTACCACTCCAGAATAAGATACACAAATACGAGTACATCGTACGTACATCTGTACTACTTAAAATATTGTAGTGAAGTAAAATATTGCTAGCTCTGTGTAAGCACTGTGTGAACTCTATATATTTTAGGGCAAATAAATCTAAGTAAGGCCAAGTCATTATTTTGATTACAGTAGTGACGAGACAAACTGGTAAAGTGCCTAGTAATATACTCTCGTTACAACTTGGTTTTATTTTAATACTAATAACTGCCCTAGTTGTCTTCGTCTGCGTAGAATTCAGAAAAGGACTATTTCTGAAGAACTCTACATTTTGTGGAAATAATAATGGCTTCAATGTTTTTGCGGATAATAATCTAATTTGGTTATTTTAACCTGTTCCTTTTAATTTAATTACATACATCCAAACTTACACATATATTATTTAAGAAGAACTCTGAACTGTAATTCAGTTCGATTGCCTTTCAATGCCTTGCTCGTTACTTGTCATTTTCTAGACAACCTCTACAAAAAAGCCTATGTCTATAAAGAATATATCTTGCTACATCGACCCAAGGTCTAGTTTCTTATCGACAAATATACGAGTATAACTTAAAGGATCTATGCAAAATAATTTCCAAAACGAAATTCTTCTTTGCTATCCACAATCCACATAAGAGTTCAAAAAGGAAACTAACAAGGTTGTACGTTGATGGACACATCAGGAGGACGATATATCTTATGAGAGACAAGCCATAATTTATTTCCAACTTCGTCATAATCCCGAAGTTGATATCGAAGTTGCCAAGCTCCTCTGTTTGATCTTTTTTACTCCGGATATTGAGGAGATTATTACTCGCTCATGACAAGCGTGTAGATCAAGGGTCAGCAAGAGGCGGACCGCGGTCCGTATCCGGACCGCGAAGGGTCGAACTTCGGACCGCCAATAAAAAATATTGTAATGTATTGTAAGCCAAGTATACATTTTAAAATGTAGATAAGGTACGCTGTTTTGCCACATGGAATCTACCTTAGTAAATAAATTATTTTTCTATTAAATATTTTCCACAAAGAGACTAAGCGAAAGTCCACACTTTCAAATAGACGCTCCTCTTCACCACCACACGCTGGCTCGCTGTCCGAGGACACGAACGTGGAATGCGGTCCCCGCCCAAGATAACTCCTCGAAGAGCATTTCCGTCCAGTGACTACTAGAGAACGCAGACCGAAGAGAGGTAGAGATCCGTATCCGTAGAGTGGCTCTCTTCATGGACAGCAACAAAGAAAGATTGGGAATACTTTTGCTTCGTCTGGGAACGGAAACGAGCCCGTTTGTCGCCGGGATGGTCTCGCCTGCTCAATGGGAGTACCGCAAAAGTCACAATGAAGAGGGAAACCTACGACGTGATGTGTCCGTGGTAGACTTCCACCGATTTCGGTGCGAAGGTGCGATCGAAAAACAAAACGATTGCATTAATAGAGTACTCGAAAGGTCGAACGCCTTGCTCTTACGCAAGAGCGCTGCTCGGACATTTGAGCAGAAGTGCTGGTAAACATCATGAGGTTGTCATATACGAAGACAGGGGAAAAAATCTGAGCTTCCTCAGACCCCTTTGCACGATCAAACAAATGCAACTGACATATGGGGACACCTGTTCCTAGTTTGATCATCCAAACCGGCTCCGAAAGAGCCCAGCAGAGGACAGCCGCGGCCAACCAACGACGGAGCCACGGAGTCACGCACTTTATGCCTTCTTAGAATTTATAGCCCCACTGACATCAACAAGACGAAGTAGTTATTTACAATAATGTCCCTTTCTGGGTCATCAAGAGAAAAGGGAAGAGTGCAGAAAATAGTTTTGTAACACTGAGCAAAAAAGAGATGGAGCGCATGGCAAGACCTGTTTATGCGACACCTCGAAACGACCCAATTGTAGTTACTGCCCGATGCACCAATATTATGCTGGACGATAAAATCCTAGAGATGGCCAAGACCATCGAAGAGAACTCAAACGACAAATCTGATTAGGAAAACTGGGAGATACCGAGAATACAGTTGGTCAACGGAGTTCCAGGATGTGGAAAGACAACATGGGTGATTATAAACTTCGACAAACACACCAAGGACACCATCATCACCATAACAACTGAGGCACCAAAAGATCTCAGAGAAAAGCTATCGCACCGTATCGAAACCTGATCAAAACCAAAGTGCGAACCATGGTTTCTGCTCTGGTAAATGGCTTGGGAACGCTTTCAGTTTTAGTTACTTTATGGTGGACGAAGCTCTCATGAACCATTTTAGAGCCATTGTAGCTGACAGACTGCCAAAAATTGTTCAATTTATCAAAGGCTTCACTTCAAATGGAAATATTTGATATTCAAGATGATATATATATATATATATATCTTTGCAAATGTATAAAACTGTATCCATTGAAGAATTTTGGGCCAAACACATCTCAGAAAAATATGGAAATCGCAAAAAACTAGCTATCAATTTGGCTACTATGTTTGATTCGACTTACGTATATGGGTTATCTTTCTCAATTTTTTTTAAACAAATAATTTTCGATATTAATCGCCTCCCAACTACTCGTAGAAGACACACGTCGAATTTGCTATTCTTCTCGAGGACCAAACTATAAAGAGCAGGTTCAAGAGGATCGGTGTAATTTGTCACATTGATTTTAGGTCTTGTGTTTTTAATAATTACAAATTGAGTTTGATACCGTACAATAAATAAGTACCAGTTAATTATTACCAAGTTACGGCTGGCCTAATCGGGAGAACGGCGACTGCCGATCCGGAGACTCTGGGTTCAAAACCACGCACAGCACTGTCTTTTCGAAGTCATGTTCATAATGCCGCTGACTTAAAACTGTGAAGGAAAACATCGTGAGGAAAACGACATGTACCTAGAATCTTTCGAAGTCATGTGTTATCCACCAATCTGCACTGGGCCAGCGTGGTGGATTATGGTCTTAACTCTCTCCTTTCGAGGGAAAGCCCCGACCCCGAGGTTTAGCAGTAGGAACATTTAGTGGGCTGTGTAAGCAATTATTACCACTAGTTTTTTTCTGGACCTCGTTAAAATTTCTGCACTTCATCCGGACCCCGCCTAAAACTACTTGCCGACCCCTGGTGTAGATGCTTCGTAGAGCGTAATAAGCTTGTTTCTCAGAACAAGTTGTCTATATTTTAATTAATTCTTAGAATCGGAAAAGTTTTCGAGCGCCTGTATCCAAAAGAAATCGTGAAACATTGATTAATAAATGGCACTGGGTTTTTTTCTATAAAACTTTTTAGACTTTTTCTTAACTCTGAAGGGAACTTTAAGGCGTACCTTAGATAAAGAATAAGTAAATGGAGCAGGTTTTTCCGCACAGTTCCTTTGTACCAGTCAGCAGATGAGGTTTATGTGAGCTATGGCGACATAGTGATGGGCCGCGACAGAAGTATGCCACTTCCACAAGAGCGACAAGACAAGAGCGATCAGACCCGTGCTTTCGGTGTAGAGCGTTTGTTCTTTTGAGGCGTACAGATAATATGTTAAGGTATTTAATACATAGACACAAACATTTTAAAATCTGTTTGGCTGGTTTCGACCCTATGATCACATGCTGTTTTCGTGTGAATTCGAACGTTTTCTTCACAGCTTATATGTGTACTAACGAAATGCAGATGTATAGCTTTGTCATTACCACAAAATAGTGACTAAATAGACATGTTTCATGAATGGAACCTGCTCTTATCCAACGTGGTAGATTTTTAGCCTTGAATCTTTCAGAAGGTCCTGGATACCAGCAGTGTCAGCATAAAATGATGTGCTGATGCTAAATTTAAAAACAAGCTACGAATTCGTGTTTCACCTTACATATATAGGTATACAACGTCCTTATAAGTTTACAACTAAATAAATTTTAATGCGCGGCTGCGAAATCCGGACATTAAAATTACAATACGTAGAAATATAATATTATACCTACGATAAATGCTCAGTTGCTCGTCGTATTGACGGAAGTAATTATTTAATTTTCGTTTCCTTATTCGTCCCTATCACCACATTTTACGATAGGCGTCGTCGTGGCCGACATAGTCTAACCAAATTATGTTGTCTTTACCCAATCATTATATTGAACCACACGGCCCTTTCTGGTTCGCCGTTGTCACTATGTAGAAATGGGAATAGGTATAAGGAATATAGATGTAAACGTTTTATTAATCGACGAGCTGTAATGTGTTCTAGTTTGAAGTGTAATGTTTCCGGAAACAATATACAAATCAAAAACACTTTATTTGTACCACAAATTTTCGTAGTGGTAGGTCTCTTGGCAGAGTTCGCCTGGGGAAGTACCTTTATATCCATAAAGGTACTTCCTCCATATACTTTACGAAATCAAAAGTAGTGTTAATCATGTATAACAAAATAATATGAAAATTTGTTCAGTTGAGTTACTAGAGATGAAATAGGTACATATTACGCTTTTATACTAAAGACGTGACTTCAATCCAGGTCAGTTTAATTATTTATTTCAAAAAATCTCCAAAGAAAGAGAGCGCTCAAACAAAGTGCGTCAAATTTTCGTGACGTCCTCCATTCTTCACTTCTATTATCTCCACTTTATCGATACTTTCAGCCAACGGCCTATCATTAGGTGTGACGAGACGACCCGCCCTAAACAGAGCCCTTTAAGGCTTTAATTACATCGATCTCGTTCCCTAACGAATGAAATTAAGCTAGAATTCGTGCCTACTGTGTCGTCTTGACCGGTTAAGGAGGGCGACACATTCGCATGTAATTATAATTGAAAGATGGGTATTAATTCCAGTTTTTCGTTACAGGACTTAATGTAGCAAAAAGTCCTTTGAATTGATGTTGTTTAATTAGCAGTGAACGATTCGTCTGTACGGGTTCAATGAAATTGGAGCTTTGAAATTAATCTGGAAAAGCCGGTTACTCACGCTTGATATATTCATGAGTTATGGCGGTCCGACAGTTATTTGACGGATGATATCGATATGTTTTTGTAACAGTTCGTATTTTTGGAGAGTTGTATTAAGGGCGTGTGGGCCGTAATTTTGAATTTTTAAAACAACTTTAAGACCTTTAAAATAGTGTATTAAACTCTGAAAAAAATATATGTATTAGTTAAGGATCTAATCTAGTGCAATTCGCAGTCTATAACACGATTTAATGAATTTTACTTAATAGAAAAAAATCCCAAAGATACCCCTTTTTTCAAAAAGTTGTTTCAAGTTTATGACTAAACTAATGAATTTTTTTATTCAATTTTTGTACTCAACGAAAGCCACTAAAAAGTTATAGATGCATTCGCAGAGTTTGACTTGATAAAAAGTATCAGTTATTCACTATGTTTTAATATCTACCATATATATAGCGCGCCGTTCGGCAGGCCTGATCAGTCGCGTTTCGGCGCTCACGGACGACGGGCCTGTGCTTGATTTTTGCAATTTTGACAACCAATAAATTTTAAATATTACGATCATAGTGCCACAGTATAACAATATCAGTAGGTATTACTAGTGAAGCACGCTATGATCTTGATTTTTGATACCGTTTTCATTGGAATTGCAAATAGACGCTGATACTAATTAGTACGCTGTTTACTTTATGTTGTAGACCAATAAGGGAGTCTCAAAAAACTGACGTCGATAACACATGAGTAAAAATTCAATGCGGATGCAATGGAAAATAGATAAGTATCGGTAAAATATTCGTCCGTCAAATCAGAGATCGGGATAAGGAAATAATGAGAGGGGAGAAATCCCCTGCGTAAATCCCCTAATATAAATGCAAGTTAGGTATCATAAATGATACCTAACTTGCATTTATATGCCATTTAGGTAAATTCTTTGGTAGTAAGGTACTTAGTACTTGGAAGAAAAGTCCTCACATCCAGATTTTACCACTTTGGAGAGAATCTTGCGCAAACTATTCTGTTTAGAAAAAATTCTAGGAACTTCAATACAATTTTTGAACATCTATCCATAGATACACGTATGGTTTTAATAGATTTTTTTTTAAATTTCTTTTCCAAGTTTGTGACTCCACCAAAATTGATTGTTTTTTCTTTTGTTGTATGAAAATGTTAATATTGTTCGTAGAATACATGCCAAGTTTTAATAGTATACTTCTTATAGTTTCGGAGAAAAATGGCTGTCACATACGGATGGACAGACATAACGTATATTTTAAAATTTGTCTACGAATCCCTAAAAACCCAACTTCGTTCATTTAAAACATATTTAAAATGAAATTTAGACACTCGACCAAATTTGATAAGAAGCCTTTTAGGCAGTAAAATTACTCGTAGAATTTAACTCTGTATTAAATTTCCGATTCGTATTTTTTATATAAGGTTTAGAATCATTTCCTGAGCATAAAATTACAAAATAATAACAAATCCAGGTGGAGCTTCAAGCGCCAGCTCGTAAAAACGTTTTTGGCCGATATTCCGAAAAAGTTATACAGCCTATTATTATTGTAGAAAATAAAATTTCCCATCTTTTGTTGCCAGTAAACTGTTGTTTCGAACTTACCGGTTACGATTTATTATGTCCAATTTAATCATAACAATGTAAAAAAATAAGATGTGAATTCTGTTCCCAGTAGCATAAACATGTCTCTTTTGACCGGAATGGAAGAAGGGTTATGTTTTTCGCGCGTATCTTTATGTTTGTAAAACTTTTATTTCCACATATCTTCCAAACGGCTGGATGGATTTTGGTAACTAAGATATTCTAAGACTAGTCTCATTTGCCAAAGTGTCCTTAGATAGTAGGTAATATTTTTTTACGTGTAGTTTTTTTTGTAGTTGGGGTTTTTAAATTAAAGTTATTCTATCATATTGCTCGTTGCTCGAATAAACAGCACCGTTCATCATCATGATTGAAGAGTTGAACGAAGAGTTTGGTCTCCACTTTTGTATTAAGAACAACTAAGCTGTGAAACGCATTGCCAGAGTGGGTTTTTGTCGAAGGTTCGAACCTTGGGGTTACGAGGTACACTGTGTTTGTTTCTTTTAGAGAAGCAAGTTCCATCGTAGACCACATCATTTTCATCCACTATTATCGGCATCATCGCAACCGTATCATTAAATGGGTTATAAATCGTAAACGGTAAGTTTTACAAAAAAAGTTTACTAGCAACAAAAGATGCAAAATTTATTTTCTACAATTATTGTCAAAATATATAGTTTCCAAAATATCGGCTAAAACAGTTTTTTTTTTCAATTGGCGTTTAAAGCTTTACCTGGATCTGTGAGCATTTTGTAATTTTATGCTCAGTAAGTGATCTTTACCTCATAAAAAAAAATTGGTTTAGAAATTTAGTGCAAAGTTGACCAAAAAACCTTCTATTTTTACTGGACTTTCATTACGTTTCAGCACATTTTTTAAAATTTTTGACGAACTTGTGAATTATTAGGAAACATTTTAAAAAGATGCATGAAATTGGAAAAGCCGTTCTCAACTTATAGTGTGACCAAAAAAGAAAAGGTTGAGTTTTGTATACCTACGAGTATAAATAAATTTAATATTTCTTCGTTTATATAGCAACTAAACTCTTATCATAAACAAACAAACATAAACAAATCTTGAACAAAAAATGAGTTTAAATTACATAGTCCAATATTTTAATGTTCTTTCTGCACTGTGGCACCGATTCCGCGGTCGGTGACGGTCGCGAGAACAAGACAGCGTTAAATGCCTACTTTGACAGAATTACCTGGCCTTAAATGAAAATAATGCCCTAATAATTACATCATCATCATAATCCACAGCCTTTCTTATCCCACTGCTGGGTATAGGCTTCTCTTTTTTCATGCCATCATCCTCGGTCCTGTGCCAATCGAGTCCAAGTTCGACTCGCGATAAAGATGATGATGCTAAGAATCATAATTACACGAGTACTTATAAATGTAGATTTTTAGTTATTTTTATTTATTTATTCAATGAGCACACAAAACAGAATGTAATAAACACAAACTATAACATAAGAGTATACTGTACAGAACTGTAATACATTCCAAACTATGTGGGCTTAGAAACAACATTTGTTTAAATACAGTAACATAAATATGTATATTTATTAACAAAACCACAAATGGGTACTCAAAAGCGAAAAATAAACTAAAATCATTATTATAAGCGCTACTCACTCATCTATTTGAAGTCGGTGCCAGCCAAACCAAATCTAAAAGGTAGTGGATAGATACTACTTACCTGTGCCTACTTACCATGGGCCTACATAGCATCAATCTACTAACTTTTTGACCTGTTTGGCACCGACTTCGAATATATGAGTGAGTAGCGCTTATAATAATGATTTGTGGTTTTGAAGTCGGTTTAATTTTTTGTACGAAAATAGTTTAATTTACCCTTTTTAGTGTAAAACAAGTTTTTACTAATCCATTTACACAATTTCGTACTCACAAGATCGAGTTTCATAACTTTTGTGAAATATACAACTACGTCATCCAGAAAATTGTACGCAAATTTTAGTTTATGGTTCATATTTCAAAAACCACCTGACTGATTTCGATAAGATTTATATGGGGCTATTCGGGAAGCATACCCATCCGAACACAAAATGAACTTTTAGAATCGGTGCAGGGGTTCTCGAGAAATCAGGTAATATACTTAAAAAAGCATAGGGTCGAATTGATAACTCCTCCTTTTTTTTGGAAGTCGGTTAATTACATAAAGGGCCGTCGACGTAACAATACGTACGACGTAACAGTACGAGTGATACTATTTTGATTCTTCAATTTTTTTTATACAAATATGCTTCATAGATATTTTTGGAAACACTTTCAATTTTCAACACGCCTTTAATCTTTGCTTGTGTGGATAAATCTGTATTATATTCCTACAGGAAATACTGAAAGAAATAGCGAAGATATGCGGCAGCACACCAGAAGGGGCTCTCAACGCGATGTTGCAGTTCATTTTCCAGCAAAGCACCGCCGACACTCGCTGGCTTAGGCGCCGGATGGCCACGGAACTTGCTGAACTACTTGCTAAAACATCCTCGGGGAAGTTATTCGAGTCTTTAACTGTAAGTCTATCGCTTTTCTATTTTCTTCTTTTACACAGCCAAAACTTTCTACCTCTATGTCTGCGTGCTAATAAAACTCTACTTATACAGGGCTTAGAGAGTAGTGGTAGACGCTTTAAAATGTTTTTTATTATAAAAAAAACACTAACAAACACTTTTTCAAATAAAATTCACAAAATCACGTGCTATAATCATTAGCTACAGTCAGGCTTACACACATATACTTTTCTATTCTACTAACAAAAAAAAAATCGTCAGTCGTTTGTCTGACCCCGCAGAGATGTTCGTTCATTCCTGGAACTCAATTCAAGTATTAATACGACTTACATGATGTACGGTGACCTAAAAAGTACCTAATCACTTAAAAAGTTCTATTCATCTTTCATGAAACAATGAAGAACCGGCAGCCGGCAACCTATTCCACTTTGCCGCTGTAAAACTGAGAAAAGATGACCTAAATTGTGTAGGACGAATTCTGAGATGATTTATAACGTATAGGTCGGAGGGTCGACATATGAATTTTTGTATAATGAAAATGGGAAGCTTTACTGGACTTGTGTTAGTAGGTACTTGTGTGCAGTTTCTTCAAATAGGTATGTATATTGATTTTCAAGGGTAAAAGATTGAAATATAAATTTCCTAATTGTATGCAAAACTTTCATAGTACTTACCTATTGGTGAAATCACACGATTAAAGGGTATGTTACTGTTGGTGTATCACGTGGTCGTTCTGTTTGAAAAACATATAGACGATATAAACACGGTGTAGATAGATGTAGACAGCATCTAATTCAATCATTGAAAGACTATTTGAAATAAACAAATGATAACCCCATTTACACTTAGCTCCACACTAGAATTTTCTGTCACGAGGTCGGGGTCACTATAGAAAACACAACGAACTCTCCGTCTATATATCAATAAACATTCAAATTTGTCGTGTAAATAACTATTACACAAAAAACGATTAACCAGCTAAAACACCGTAACGCCATCCACACAATGGGATTTGGTTCGATATCGCACCACATTTATTGTATTACGATAGAACCACCGATCGATCGGATAGTCGAGCGTCTATTTTTTAATACCTACATACTTGTTTTTGGTAAAACAAAAACTCTAATTGTGTCCCGGGTCATCATACCTTTGACTAACGAACCTGGATTGCGACTAGATATTGTTGTTTTATTAACCAAATTTGGCTTAATGAGAGTTTTCCACTAAATCGAAAAATGAACGATGTAATTTATAGGGAAACAAAATTTACTGAATTACTTCGTTATACTTTTTTGCGAAAATAATTTACACAGAAGCTCCAGGGGAGATGTAGCGGAAAATATAATTACGAGGTTAAATTGCTGAGAGCGTTTGTGAAATGAAGACTCTCTTTTATTTCAGTGACATGAATAAGATTCAAATTATCCCCTATATTGTTTTTTTCTTGGTAATTCAAATACAGATTGGTACTTGTGAAGGTTTTTTTAGGTCTATGTTATATAGACGAACTTTCTATATCGACGATGCTCATATTGTACTCGTATTGTACTACTAGGTAGGTACTTGATTGCGGTATTGTTTCCATAGTAAAAGTACATCATTATGGTCAACTATGTACTGATGTTAGTAGAACTTGACTCTTTCACTTACGAAATTTCTCATTTTCTTCACTCACATAGTCCTGGACGTCTACTCTCTTTCTACAGAAAACGTAATTTCGGAATAAACTAGCGACTTTTCCTGTTTTACTTTGATCCATCGTTTTGTCCATTTAAACGTCAAACAATATTCGATCGGACGAAACGAAGTGGAACTGGAGTAGGAGAGTTGCGAGTTTATTTGGAAATTACGTTTTTCGTAGAAAAAGAGTAGACGTCCTGTTTTGGTAGTCTTATCTCTATGTATAAAAATGTTATTTTGGTTTGTGTACGCTTCAAAAACTCAAAAAGTTCTGCACCGATCGAGCTAAAATTTTACAATGATATATAATCCGCATCAAGGTTTGTTTTTATCTAATTTTTGCATCACAATGTGGCACAGCGAAGCGTGGCCGGGTACAGCTAGTTAAACATATAAACTTTCCTGATTGCAGCTCCGTTCCCTTGAAGTAGGCACAGAGTTCCCCAGTATCACAAACATCCGCTTGCTGAGTGGGGAGCTGGAAGAGGACAATGCGAGACTCAGGTCCCTTGACCTCAAGTTCGACCTGGCCTACGACGGAAGCTTCAGAATAGACGTGGATGCTGTCATGCTGCTAGGGAAGATTGCTAACATATCGATTACAGGTAAGATTGCATACTTAGGTACATTATGTATTTAGCGGAGTTGTTTTTTTTTTTTTTTAACTTTTATAGGTTTACACTTGACCGCCATCTCGCCTGATGTTAAACGATGATGCGGCCTACGATGAAGCGTGTTTACCTAGAAGAAACCGATTCACTCTCGATTTGAAGACACAAAGATTGTAACTATCGGGAAAAACCCTCTCAGGCAACGTATTCCACAGCCTAAACGTTCTTATCACAAAAGTAGAATCAAATCTCTTCGTTGTGAGGTTAAACCACAATAAACATCTGACTCTGCGAAAAAAATCTAAGAAGAGCCCTTTGGACACCAAATCCCTGTCGAATTCTATTTGATTTTTTGTTAATACATATTATTTGTTTACTTACACAAGTTCTTTCGGTATTTTGGAGGATGACGTGATGTAGTCCTTCTTTATTTGACACGAAGGTACTCCACCAACCCAGATCTTATGACAAATCTGTTGTTGGAACTTGTGTAGGTCTGTCTATTTGTGCTAAATACGGCTGGGGTGTTTTCAAGATGCAAAAAAGACCTGTCAAAAATAGAGCCCAACTTCACCATAGGGGGAGCAAACTTTTTGATTTTGGTAAAGAAATTTCACAAAAACAAATAGTGGTGCCACATTTGACAAAATTTAGAACTATCGTTGACAAATGTATCCGCCTCTGGAAAACGCGTCATTAACTGATTGCGCCTTTCAGGACGAAGCGTCTTTGTTGTCCATTAACAGTAGGCTTGTAAATACGCTACTACAATTACTAGAAAGTAAAGTAGGAGGCTACCACAATTTCATTCTTTCGTCACAAACGATAAAGTTAGATATTTATATTTCGTTTATTTAAGGAAGCAATACTGAACTCGTCTCTTTCTTACGCACAATAAATCTTATTTTCTGTGACACTGAGTAGGTACCCTAGCGTATGTTCAGCACAGTCACGTTCTATAAAGATGTCCCCTAATTCCGGCCGTACGTGTGAATGGATTCCTGAGTAGATATTGTCGACGATACCATACCTACTTCCTAAAACAAAATAACTAAAACATGATTTTGTTGTAACAGCGCTGTGGTTTGTTTAATCGCATTCAGATTAATTTGTTTCTATGTAACGGAATTACACACAGTATTTTTTTCTTAAGAATCATTAGGTACTGACTCACGAATTATTTTTTGCAAATTCTTAATGTACCGATTTTAATAATTCATAAGGAACCATCAAAGTTCGCAGCCGGTGAAGATCTTGAAAAACACTCGAATTTAGAATCTCCTCCACTTAAACATGTACAAAACAACGTTGAAAATTTGACAAAAGACTGCCTACGCACAAAATAATCGTCTCCTTCTCTTCATTATCACCAGCGTCCGAATAGTAAAAATAAATCTATTCACCATCGCATCATAATTCTAAACTGCTTCAATAAGTCAATATTTCCAAGTAGGTATTTGTAATCCTACTACCTACTAATGTTATAAATGTCCATGGATATGTGTGGAATCACATCTAAACGTCTAAATGTCGGGTTGAAATTTAGAATACAGTTAGTTTATAGCCTAAACTAGCAGATACTTTTTTGACTTTTTTTTAGGCTTTTGTATGACAGGAATATAACGAGAATGGGAACGGCGCTGCTAAAACTAATTCTGTCAATCCATTCGGACACCACGATATAATAAACGAGTACATAGCTGTGTAGGTATACAAAGCTATGTACACGTATCACAGAATGTACAGAGATACCAAATATAGCAACCAGAGATATAGCAACCAAAAAAATAAAAACACCAAAAAGCAGCCTTAGCGGTAAGAGCGATCTATCGATAATTAAACCACGCACTTGTGTGTCGTCACTTTAGGTACAAGTATTAGACGATTTCTGCATCGCCTGTTAAAATAACAGATTACCAGGCTGAGCTGTTGTTGCCTGCGAGTCGAAAGTGTAACATTTCGTACATAGATTTCCAGATTGTTTAATTAACCATCCGCACCGGGAAAGCTACTGAATGATTGATGAGTTTGCCCTCACTTCGGCACAACAACAATGAAGAGCCGCGCAAAGCGTAACACGTGTGTGCTTAGGCAAGTTACAGTTACAAGTTTTGGCGTGCTAAATTGTTAAGAAACCTGGTTATGGGACCTACTCATCTTTGAAGATTTTTTAGATGTACCTATATTTATGTACCTACATTAAAAGGAGATTTATCTTCCAAACACTTAATTTGAAATTGAAATTAGAAATAGGGTAGTGTAATTCAAACGAAATTTCATCAAGTTCAATATACCTATAACCTATATATACCATATACTTAGTTACAATCTTGATGTCTTAAAATCGAATCGGTTTCTTCTAGATAACCACGCTCCATCGTAAACCTCAGCGTCGCTTAACATCAGCAAGATCAAGTGTAACCCTATAATGGTTAAAAAAGTTGATTTATACTTCCTCATCAAAAGACCCAAACAGAAGTTCCAAAGAACTTGTGAATATTTTTTATATCCTTCGTACTCTTCATACATATTTACGTACTTGCGTACGT
This sequence comes from Ectropis grisescens, assembly GCA_017562165.1. NCBI lineage: Eukaryota > Metazoa > Arthropoda > Insecta > Lepidoptera > Geometridae > Ectropis > Ectropis grisescens. The sequence continues at coordinate 8,249,153 of CM029781.1, read as the reverse complement.
GTTTCCTTATTGTACATGCAATTTATTAAAACTTTTTACATTAGTAGCGTCTCTTATCTTTCGGTAGAAACAGCTCTTTGTTCGCGTTTTACGCAAATATGGTTTTCATTATTCAAATAGGTTGAGTTCAGAGTGCCCGACAAAATTGAAAATTAAGAACAAAGCAATTGAGTTAAGGACCCTCCGTACAAATTCTTACCTTGTTATATGTCTATGAAGAGCAACCTTTTAGCGGATACAAATTTCGGTCGTTGAAGGACAGTCGAATATACCTGCAGTCCTACACCTTAGAGCATCTATTTATTAACCATAATTCGTCTGAGACCTATGTACACCCATACACCATATTATTATTTTTTTAAACTATAGAGTGTCTGGACGAGCCGGACATGTGCCTGATGGTAAGCAACACGCCTGCCCATAGCAGGATATACCTAATTACACAGCTAATAGAACGTGAACAGATAAAGAGTTCAAATCATTATTTAGCACTGCACAGCTATCGTTGCCCAGAGTCATGATTGATGATGATTTATCTCTTTGCCGTGTATTTTCTCTGGAGATATAGCTCTTCAAACCAGAATACAGTGATGTTTACACATTACTGTAGTATAACTGGCAAAAGATGATTTTCTACAAAGAGTCCTACCACTACAAAAGAATAATAAAATATACTCTTAAGCTTAATCTTATCGTACCCAGTATTATTACTTTATTACACTCGTATAAAAGTTAAATAAGATTAAAGTTAATAAGATTGACTCATAAACTTCAGTTTTTCTTGGACACAGTCAGTCCGCTGAAGATAAAGCAACTGAAAAATTTGGTTTGCTGATGAAAATTTTATTTTACAGGGTTTCGTGGAAAACCCGTCCTAAGCCGAAACGGACGCGCTATCCTTATCAAAACCCCTTAAATTTTAAATAACAAGAGATATGTTGAGCGTGACATTTCAACGGATCATTTTTAAACGAGTTTTTTTTGGGAGTGTGGATAACAGCAGATAGGTTTCGTCGATTTTGTCAAAAGTGGAAATGGAAACAGAGTGCTTACGTTGTGACACACTAGTTAAAATTATGTACCTACGTATGTTAAGTACGTAAATAATGCAGTAGCATTATTGTGTGAATCCTTTTTTTAACCCCCGACCAAAAACAGGGGTGTTATAAGTTTGACGTCGATGTCTGTCTGTCTGTCTGTCTGTCTGTGTGTGTTTCTGTCTGTGGCACCGTATAGCTCAAACGGATGAGCCGATTGCGATGCGGTTTATTTTATTTGAAAGTTAATTACCGTGTGGGTATTCTTAGCTATGTTTGGTTAATATCGATTCAAAATGGCCGCCTCCACAAAATGGCAGATAAAATATTTCTTCACAACCTACCTCAATATGGGTATCAAATGAAAGGGCTTAACTAGTAGAGAACTATAAGCTATAACAAGTTTCAAATCCAAGATGGCTGCCACCACAAAATGGCGAATTATTTTTTTTTTTTTCACTACTACCTCAATATGGGTATCAAACGAAAGGGCTTGATTAGTAGAATACTTTGCACTATGACAAATTTCAAATCCAAGATGGCCGATATTGGTATCAAATGAAAGGGCTTGACTAGTAGAATGTTGTACAGATAACAAATCTTAGGTAGTCGGGGGTTAGTCAAATTTTTTAATTTTGTCTTGTTTTAATAATAATAGAGTAAGCTATTAGCTATTAACTTACTTACTTACAGGCAGAGTTTGCAAAACACAAAAAAATGCACTAATTAGTTAATAGACACTAGAAAATTGGAATTAAAAATAATTCGCTTTTAAATCAACAAATGCTACATTTCGTTTTGAAAACCACGTGTCTTGTTTTTTAATCGACTTCAGAAAAGGAGGAGGTTCTCAATGCGGTTGTATGTTTTTTGTAGGTATGTTACCGATTGTACCGTCAATTGTGTCTCGATTTTGGTGGTAATTTTTTTTGGTAGATCGTTGTTCAGAATGGGTTCCATTTAAGTTTTATGGAAATCAATAATCCGTTTTTGAAATTCGACAAAAATATAAAATTTGATTTCATGTATTTAGACGGGGTGCCATTTAAAACTCATAACTTTTTTCCTAATTTACTTTGTCACAATAAATGTAGCATAATATATAGTGTCATAATTTAATTTTGCATATGTTATCGTTTAGCATAATGTGTTATAAGCATAACAATCTATTGTAATACCTTCAATTCGACTATTGATGAGACGCATAAATAAATATTTTTTAGGATTTATTTATTTATTTGTTGTGCTACTAAATTTATACCCAGGTTACATAGGACTCAGATCCGACTCGGAGCACCCCGACTCCACCTAGTCTTGTCGCTACTACCCCTAGAGTGTATATGAAAAATGCGGGAGCCAGAAGCTCGAGAGAGGCCTGACTACAGAGCTTCTGGCGAGGGAGGTCAGGGCTGACCACAGAGCTTCTGGCGGGAGCCCACCCAGAATCAAAAAGTGCACCACATTTCTTACCGTACCGTCCTCTTTTCTCAGCGTGTGCCTTTAAACTTTAAAAAGAAAATAAATTATTATTTTCAAATTGTGGTATAAAATGTCACTTATTGCCCGCAGTGGAGAGTATTAGCGGCAACGTACGACTGATGTTTCGTCGCAACCCTTACACGCACTGGGCGGTAGCTTTCGAGTCACCACCGAAACTTGAGCTGCGCGTGCGAGGTCGCTTTCAAGGCAGGCAGCTCAAGCCTAGACTGGCGTCGTTGGTCGCCGCGCACATCAGGAGGGCTGTCGCACAGAGACATACACTGCCAAATTATAAGATACGGTAAATGGATTAATGGAACTTTAAACAATGATGAATCTGTGAATTTGTTGTATATATCTATTTCAGTGTGAATGGCTCAAGAGTTACTGACGCACAAACGACAGTTGCTATTGCTGTCAGTTGGTTTATCGTTGGTATAAGAAAAGTATTAAGTAGGTTAAACTCACTTCCTTCTTTGCCAAACACGATTAGTATCATTATAAGATATTTAGCGTGGTTATATTATGGTAACTGCGATAGAAACCTCTTTAAAATTAATATAAATTAATTTTTAATAAAATAATTATTATAAACAACGACCAATAATCTCGAGAATGATGAACTTTCTCAACAGCATAATATTAAAACATACCTATAGATAAAATATGTATGTCTGAAACTCTTTATTGTGCACACCAGAATAGTTAAAACAGTTACAAAAGATAAGAGACTTATAACTAGCGCCATAAATATAACATATGAAAGTAGTTTGACGCGATTGACTCATAAACATTAGTTTTTCTTGGAGACAGTCATTATGCTGAAGATACATAAATTTCACGCGTAGAAACGCTGCAGATGCTGCCGCTGCATTAATAAAAGACAACATTAAACTTCCAGGTACAAGCCATTCTTTCCCAAGTCTGAACCCGGGAGCGCAGAAGCAGAAGATGGACCAACTCCCAACGGGAAACTGACTGTGAGACTGGTGGAGGTGACGCGACTGCAGTGGTCGGGCAACATCGGGACCGTACGAGCCGCATTAGCCGTAGATTCTCATGGATGGGTAAGTTTATTCAGCTACAATACTTCTTACTCGTATAATACTCGAAAGGAATCATTTCGACGGATCCGAATGATGCCTTTCGATGAGAATAAACATCTATTATTTCGTTAAGTGTTTTGTTCAGTAGTCAATCTAATACAGCTTTATTGGAATTGTTTGATGTTTCACAGTTAGACAGTTAGTAGTTAGTTAGCATTAAGATAATGAGCATCCCCAATGATCTGCTTATCCACAAATGGCCAGCGTGGCTAGTGGTCTGAATTCCTCTCTTGTAGATGGGATTCTCGAGGTGCGATGGCTATGCTAGACACCCAATTTGCGAGACTAATCACTTTTAAAAAAGGCGCTGACTTATACTACATCATGTCTTAAATAAATATCTCATCGTACCGTCTCAGGTGTCGCTTCGTCGCGGAGTGCTCGTCCTAGACGTGGTGCTTCCATCGGTGTGCGGACAACTGGGGCTGGTGTGCTGCCAGGGCGTCGGCGCGGTGCTCATAGACACGGTGGTACCTATGTCACCCGCCTACCGAGCCGACCTGCGGAGAGACGACGTGGTGCTGGCCATAGACAACAAACCGGTCAACAACGTGGCCCAGGTTAGTGAAAGTGAGGTTACCTTATATCTCCGAGCGTAGTGCGGTAATTATCTAGGTAATGATTTGAGCTCCTCTCATGTTCAAATAGCTGCGTGTCATTGTACTGTTATGGTCAGGCATGTTGCTTTCCATCAGGCAGTAACTCTATACTATTAGCAACTACTATATTAATCACGTGATCACGAGAAGACTGTCTGTCTGTCTGTCTGTCTTTTCGTGACCACGTGATTAATAGTGGATCTTATGTATTAAATTCTCGTTATTTTATAAAAATCAATTTTTCTTGTAGTATAGCGTACTGTAGATTAAATCTGTGTAATAATAGCTTTTCTCCTGTTATAACCTGTTTATTTCTGTGATACATTAGTTGTGTAAATGTGTCTATAGGTGGGTAAGCTGCTGCGTTTGGTGGAGCGGCGCGCGGTGACGGTGCGCGTGCGCCGCGGCGGCGGCGGCGGGCCGGCGCGGCGCGACGACGCGCTCGAACCCAAGCGCGCCAAGACGAACTTCTCATTCCGACGGGTCTCGGAGGTCAGAGCCCAATTCTTATATTTAATTTAAAGTGAAAAAAATATATATCATCGCCTCAAACGTTTTCGTCTATCTATTGCGCAAGGTAAAGCGCAAGCGAAAGGCGCTGGACAGAGCAGCTGAGGCCAATATGGCGGTGTTACTCGTTAAGTTACTTAATTTACTTACTTACGAGTAGGTACTTAAATCGAATATTTTTTCCAAAATGTTTGAAGTGAAAACATCTTTTGTCGCACCACAAATTTTTCGTGGGCTGTGAATTGAATTCTCCGCTTACGAACATCACGCTCGGGAATGATAGAAATCTTCTGGTAAAATCGAGACCATGGCCATTGGCCCTCTAGATATGTGTCAGCATTTCCCATTGGCCATCTATTTCCCATTGCTCATGGCCACGCCCTCCGGTTTCACCCGCGTAAGTAAGTTTCCAAAGTAAGCTATCGATAATTCTGAGTTATAAGTTATCACTTCTATCGGAAGTTTCTATGCCTGCCATTTTTTTAAGTTAAATATCTTCCATGCTTTTCCAATTCAAGTTTCACTTTTATCGTGATTTCATAAAACCACACAATCATTTTTTACTCCAACCCAAACGCGTCAAGACGAACTTCTCGTTCCGACGGGTCTCCGAGGTCAGAGGCTAACTCTTACTTTTATCATTTTAACTAAGTATTAATAGGTTTACACTTGATCGCCATCTTGCTTGATGTTAAGCGACGGTGCGGTCTACGATGTATCGAGAAAAAATCAATCAAACCACGCATTCCACAGCCTTGACGTTCTTATCACAGAAATGGAGTCAAACCACCTCTTGGAGTCTTTGAAACGTCAATCATGATATAATGATGTCGCTTTTTCGAGCTATGAGCAGACCCATAAAAAGGCAAGGTGGTCAAATCAAATCATTTTTATTCTGTCAACACATACAGTGCACTTAGAAACGTCATTTTATACAATTCTTACAATTTATCCTGTAACCAGGTCACTTTACAATAATTATAGTCATAATTACACAGATGACATAATCATGTGTAATTATAAACATGAAGACATATATACACTGCATCTTAGCCTTATCACAAAGTTCGAGAGCTTCGAAAAACATGTAGGTAAATATTGTTAAGTTAAGTAATTAGTCAGCAATAGCATCGTCACAAGCATCATCAATCGTTATTATAGCATTAACATAAATAATAATACACAGAGTAAATTTTAAATAACTAAGTAGTCAGCAATAGCATGGTCATAATCATATCATAGCGAGAATACAAAAAAAATATAGTAAATAAATACATCACACGTGGTTTTAGATGATACAGATCAGTTGCACACTCTCCGAAATGTATCCGATAAAAACCCGACAAGCTTGCAGTTTTGCAGCGATGTTCAAGACTTTGAAGTCGTTATCGAACCAGGTTTCGTTACCTAAGTGCTTTTTCCCAGTTCTCGCGATCGAGTTCATAACGCCCAGCTGGTACTTAGCGAATAGGTACATCCCAAAAGTGCGAATAGTACCATATTTTTGTCCTTAGGTCATGGAGGGAGTCCGCTTGCAGAGCATGAGGGCCGCTGCTTCTAGGAGTAATACTTCCGTGAGTCCACTTAAATTTATTTATATTCATTCCTTTTTACTAGTAGTGTGATCATTTCTTGTACTATTACAGCATTTATTGGCCTATAATCTAATACTCGTATCCAACAAAACTTCACTTTCCATTTTCAGGAAATTCTATTTAATTTCCAGAAAATCTACGAGTACATAACCATTACCACATCATTTGCTTTATATTATTTTTATATATATACTCGTAGTTCTAGTTTATATACTTCCACAATGTATGTACGCACTTAAATTTTGTTAGAGCAAGAATTAATAAACTTATTTATTTATTATTTTCAGGAATCAGAATCCCCAGCAAAATCAGCTTCAGAAACGCAAAACGAGACTGAATCGCCAAAACTAAAAGTCGAATCCTCGCGACCGCTCTCTAAAAGCGAGTCCTCTCCATCGACGAATCTCGGACTGCGCAAGCGCCGGTGCTCCGTAGAGAACAAGTCTTCCGACAGCTCAGCGGGTAGTACACCCCCCAGCTTCCGGCGCAAGCACTCCTCTCAAGCAAGCTTCGACCAACAAGACCGTGAAACACCCAGACATACCCATCATCAGAACGGACTCCTCGGAATGCAAAGAAAACTCAGTTCTAGATGAAGATGAACAATTATTCGAAACGGGAGGCCCCAGGCAAACTGAACACGTAGAGATATGTCAAATGTACTGGACGAAAGGCACTCAGTTGAAGCCTATAATACCATTTGACGAGGAGACTGAGTTCAAATTGAACGAGAACCATAAATACCTGAATGTGAACGTTTGGGCGACCGTGCCCGGGGAAAAAGAAGAGGTGTTGTTGGGTTATTTGAATATTCCGTTGGCTGCTTTATTAGCTGAGTGTCAGGATTCGACCGTACCGCATCATATGAAACGGTACCAGTTCCTGCCACCAGATGTCGACATTAAATTTAGGTAAATATTGAATGACGTGCCTAGCGTTTTTTCGAAATGTTCTTCAGTAATGAAACTAGGAAGTCTGAGATGACTAGTAGCATGTCTACCAATAACTGCAATGCTACATTACTGTCTCAATCTGTACTATACCTTTATAGCGCCTTCATAATAATTAGGGGTATTCATTCAGTTTGGCCAACAAAGGTTTTCGCGTTTTCAGCTATCATCGGCGGAGTTTGCCTTTGGGGGGGAGGTCGTCTGGCAAAGTACCACAATTTTGCCAGTTATTCTACCGCCAAGCAATATTGCGCAAACGTAGATATGTTTCAATTTGAAAGGCAATGTTTTCAGAGAGATCACAGGGCATTGAGATAAATCACAAGTGGTATGTCTGGGTGACGAGCGCAGTGCAGACGTAAGTTGTTTGGATTCTTCATGTTCCAATAGTTTCATAACACTTAGCAATTAAATGGCAAGAGTGTTGCTTTCCATCAAGGACATGTCCTGTAGGTAACTCTGTACCTTAAAAAAGTACTATTTGATTACATATCCAACTAATCACTCATCCACCATTCGCTGTCCTCTATTTGTTTATTATATTGCATTTGTTACAATAAAGAGATGAAGATATTCTATCTATTTGAATATTAAGATGTACATCTGTTCGTAAAGCTCGTAAACCACGTTAGTCGTATTTTGTTTCAGTAAAAGTCACAAACTATCATCCCACGCGGGGTTCGAGCCGTGCCTCTGTTTCGGGGACGCGCTCGTGTGGTGGGAGTGGGAGGGGGTCGGGGGGCCTCGCAGCCCCCCTCGACCCTCGAGCCGCGAGCCTACGCCCCCCAAACCTCCCAAACCCTCCAAACTGACGCACGACTTCGTGAGAACACACTTCCATAGATCTACGCAGTGCGACTTTTGTAATAAAAAGGTGAGCTATGTTTAGGTTCTGAAGTGGAGATCGCGAATCGGCAAAAGTACTGTAACACGCCCTAAGAATTGATGGAGTGTCGATTTACGAATGGCAGATACCTTTTGGTGGAAACCCTAGGTGGTTGGAAACGTAAAGCCGAGGAGTGGGGCTGAGTGGCGTATCACTGGAGAGCCCTATGTCCAGTTGTAGACGAGTGTGAGCAGAATATGATAATGCAGTTTTAGCACAGAACTACGAACGTACCGGTAAGCCGGCTTCACGGCTGATGATAAACTGTAGCCACTGCTTTAGAACACCTACAAAATTAAAGCAATGTTATTAAATACGAGCTATTTGCCGTGATCCCGTAATGTAGCGAATACACCATGTAACCACGGCAAATATCCCGTAAATATTAATGAACAACCGTGATCCGTGACATTTATTACAATTCTGAGATTGAGCTACGACAAGAGTAAACTGGGGTGCGTGGCTCGGGAACCTCCACATGGTACACCCTGGGCATCACACAACAACTTGCCTCGGTGGCATCTTGTTGTTTGATGGCGAATCCCGGCCGGGCCTGGGAACTTCTACACGCGCTCCTCACCCCTTGATCTGGAGACTTTGGAAGGTTACTCGGCTGATATATCAGCTAAATATAATTCCTAAGTCTTCTAGATGAGGGTCCTTCACAAGCACTCTGATTATCAGAGTGCTCAGTGGAAGGACAAGGGTCGCAATGCGGCCGTGGAGGTGGATCCACGGCTATCCCTAGCCGCAGTGGTGAGGGCCGACCATCTTCGCCGTGATGCTCGAATGTGAGAGGTCGTGTGAGTTAAAGAGTTAGAGGAACGAGCAGTAGCGCTCCTCCACTAGTGCGACCCCGGAGATTCGCTACTCTGGGCTCGCATCCCGTCTCCACAGGAAGGCCTGGGGCGTCGGACGTTTAAGGCCGTCCGACACACCACCTAGGGATAGGCTTTCGAGGGGGCGAATAAAGAGACTTTCTTGCTCAAACTCACATAATACCTATTGTCGTAGTAACCTGTTGAATCGATTTGGATACCAAGACCACCAAACCCCGCGACATTACGTTATCTTTCCATAGGGGTCGTCTATTCTGTTTTCGGCGGAGGGTGTTGGTACGCCATCTCATAGGTTTTCCTAGTTTGGGTATCAATGCACTTCTACATGGATGAACACAAATTAACAATTACATCTGTATGAAATGTTTTGTGATGTTCTAAGCAAATAAATATATTTCATATTTATTTAATTAATTATTTCATATTCATATTTAATGGTGTGAAGCGATAAATGCGAGGAAGATGACTCGAATAATCCTGCGTGATGAGTGTAACGATAATGGAATCCTTGATGTCATATAGGGTAACAAGAAGTCGTATTCTCTTGTTCGTAGATCTGGTTAAAAGATGCGATGCAGTGCGCGAGCTGCGGTCTGTGTTGCCACAAAAAGTGCGTCGCCAAGTGCCAAGAGTCCTCCATCTGTGTCACGAGAGACCCAAGTAAGTACATACCTCACTCTGCTATATTGCTAACAATTAGAGTTTAGTACTATCATCAATGTAAAATAACAATAAGCTCTGATATTAATAAATACTAAACTCTGATTTGAGTAAACACTAAACTCTGATATTGAAAGACACTAAACAACTCTGATATTCTTACTGAGTTTAGTGTACATATATCAAAGACACTAAACTCTGATAGAGTAAGATCCCAGGGCCGCCAGACGTCACGTTTTCTAATAGATGAAATGTGGACGATTGAGTAGACTTAGTACGTACTAAGAACACATGCTTACCCGTTAACTTGCTTAGACGGCCAATTTTGAGATATGGGGTCCAGAAGATACATTACTTACTTCACGTATTTTCTGATAACTGATTTTCACGTATGTTATAGACAATATCTTTGAAAATAAGGTCCCAATACTCCCAGACACTTTCCGTCGGCCGTTTTGCGTAACAGACGCTTTAAAACTCTATTATTGGGAGTTTTAAAGCGTAATGTGTCTTCTGGACCCCATATCTCAAAATTGTCGTCTATGCAAGTTATCGGGTGAGTATGTGTTCTTAGTACGTACTAACTCTACTCAATCGTCCACATTTCATCCATCAGAAAATACGTGACGTCTGGCGGCTCTGGGATCTTGGACTATGACATTGTCATACTCAGAACATTGATTCTCAACCGATACTACTTTCTTGATTAAGTATCTTATATTTTGAGAGCTGGTAGCAAATTTTGGGTAGGTATTTGAGGCAAGCTGAAAATTTATCACATAGGTCCCCTATAAGACCTCAACACGGAGCTGCAGACCTGGCTAGTAAGTGGTGTAGTGGGGCAAAATAAATCCATACATTTGTTTTATTTTAAATTTTATTTATTTATTCAGTGAATATGTTTGAGGCAATCTGCATTTTTTATACGTTGTCGTTTAATGTTTAAACAATAAAAAAAAATAAAGCAGATGATTTAGTCGGGGTTTTGGTATTTCAAGGAGCGTGATAAATTGTTTTTCAAAAACATAAAAATGGATTTGATGTAATTTGAAATTTTAATTGGTTACTAATTATTAACTAAAAATTGAGATGGACTGATCCCCACAGTGCACCACGAGGAGGGCTCCTGAGCCACGCAACCCGAATTTATATAATTTACACATAGCATATCATCATTATGACATCGTCATTATCATTACAACCAGCCTATACTTTTACAGTGATGAACATAGGTTTCTCCCATAATACACCCCTCAGCCCGATCCTCGGCTTCACGTTTCCTAATGGCATTTCGACCTTTCGTAAATCGTCGCCTACACTATGTTTACCGATTCGTGGTCTCTACTCCAGTCTCTAGATCCCTTACTTGCCTGAACTACATAGAACAATGAAGACTAACTCTTCAATTATGGATATAAAAAAATAAATTGCTGATAGATTGCAAATAGCATAATATGCGATTTGTAATCTATCAAGTTTCAAGAACAAGGTGCATCCAAATAAAAAAAAACGTGTTCCATGAATTTTATTGTGTATAAAAAAAAGATCGCGTTCACTTTATGCATTGCTAATTTGTTTTGTGCAGGATCTTTACTACGTAAAAAGGTACTGTTATTTTACTACGAGCAAATCAACAATCACGTTCCATAATATTTATAACCAGCAGCGTTGCATCCGCGAAATTCTTGTTTCGGTTATTTTCCCGTGATAAATAGTAGCCTATGTGCTATTATTTCAGATTATAATTGACATTCCGACGTGATTGAACACTAGAGATCCAAACTATCGAATGTATAATTACTATTAGTAGGATTATTTACTCTGAGACAACGAAATAAGTAACTTCAATTTAAAAATTAATCTCCTAGTTTTACGTTTCCTTTATTTTCCCGTGATAAAAATATCTAACCTATGTGTTATTAAATAAATAAATACTGGTGGAAAATTCACACACAACACCATCTGACCCCAAACTAAGATAAGGTTGTAATATGGCGGCCAGATAGATGATATAATACTTATATAGTACCAGCGGCCCATTCCGGCTTCGCTCCTAGATACCAACTGCAGCGCCATCTGCCGGGGTGATTTGTGAATCTAAACCATCCAGGGCCCTACCCGAACGTATACAAAAAAAAACATTCAAATCGGTCGAGCCGTTTAGAAGGAGTTTACTTACAACGAAAAGTGGCATTGATTTTTATATATGTAGATAGATATAATCTTAATATATATAAATCTCGTGGCACAATGTTTGTCCTCAATGGACTCCTAAACCACTTAACCGATTATAATAAAATTCGCACACCATGTGCAGTTCGATCCAACTTGAGAGATAGGATAGTTTTTATTTCGATTAATGGGCTTTATGTGACGATATCCGAGCGAAGCCGGAACGGGCCGCTAGTAGTATATAAATGTAAGTACCTGGTTGACCGAGCTTTGCTCGGTTTTTTAAATGATATTTAGGCAGGTACGAATTACGTAGTGATGACTTACTTAGACCTACTTAGATACGAATCACAGACTAAGTAGTACACTATACGAATCAAATGTGTTTATATATAACCTTTCACCTTTCACTAGGAGGGTTACCTCCTTTTATCGGATTTTTTCCTAAATGAGCTGTTATTAATTTTATATTAATAAATATTTTTTATTTAATAACATTTATTTTTATTATAATAAGCTCTAAGTATAAGGTTTTCTCAGAAAAAAAAGAACAAAAATAAAAGTCCCGAGTGGAACCATCAGGATTCGCACCGGGGCCTGTTGACTCCGAAGGCGAGCATATTCCGTCTGAGCCATTTAGACTTAAAGAACAGTGGCGAAATAAGTTATCGTATTCTAATGACATTGTAGGAGTTTTTCATTGTCTAACAACGCGCATGACATGATGTTTTTAAAAATAAAACCTAGCTAGAAATCGTCTGGTTTATTTTGTTTTAATCTTTAAACGTATGAAAATTGCGCGATCTGGCCACACTGGTGTGTCAGGTTGCATACAAATTCGAATATTACAAAATAAATTCCGTATATTGATAAAAAAGAAAACATTTTTGGCATTGTAATAACAACTATTCAGTCCATGTTAGTCATCTATCGATTATTAACAAAGTATACCGAATGATGAAATTAATATCGAGTTTATCGGTTCACCTCTCGTTATCTATCGATAAATGAATGTTATCTTCATAGGTAGCGTATCTGCTATCTGTTATGAAGTCATGATGTTCATAAAGTCGTAAGGAGATGTTTAGTAATGATGCCGTGACTCATTGCATGTCCGCATTACTATCGTGCTTCCGTCGAGAGGTCGAGACATACCTATGTATTAACTTTACTTTGTAGACCAATCCTTCTGATATTATAAATACGAAAAGATGTTTGGATTTTTGTTTATCAATCACATCGGAAAGCTTGAAAAGATCGCCTTGAAATTTGGAACGCAGATATGTTATAACATGGAATAACACCGCTGGAATATAACAGGAACAGGAACTACGCGGGTGAAACCGTGAGGCACTGCTAGTCTTATTTAAAAAACGATCATAATAACTTATCTTGAACTACTGTAATCTCTAACCCAAGAATTCTACCCGTAAAATCTGTGAAAGAGCCATTCCTTAAAGATTTCTCCCTTTTTATCGTGATAAAAGTGGCTTGGTTATTTGTCATAAAAAAACGACACGTATATATTGCTCGTCTTATCACTCTATATTTTAAAAAACATTTTGATACTCTGTGTACTTTTTATCAATATCTATATAAATATACATATTTTATATCATTTCAATCAACCATCACAATCCAAACAAAAAGTTCCTATGTAAAAGTAAGAGGATTGCAAAAATAACGTTTAGTAAATGTTAGCTAGCGTGCAACGTATTCTTTAAAAAGCATTGATGTATTTCTTATTATTAAGTACTCCTAATCTCATCTGTAATGACACGCTATGCTCTAAATGCTTTGTATATATCATACCGGATATTTACCTGGGTGAGGGAATATAAAATGTAAACAGCTTCCCTTCTCGGAAACGTACTCAAACGTTCTCAAACAAACAGGGCAATTAATTTATCGAGCTGAAAAAAACGGGCAATCTCAAAGTCGGATATTTTTAATCGACCCAAATTTTTCCTTCAGGAGCGAACACACCGGGAGCATTCGGTAAACGTAATAACCGGGTCTTTTGAATGAACGTTTATTTTATGAACTAACCTAACCAAAGTAGTAATACTGGATTTTTGTATATATACAATATACACTAGCTTGTGTATTGTGTATATTAAGTCTGATTTCTAGAATTTGTAGTCGATTATTATTTATTTTCGTGACCAGATAATATTATGATCGTTCAGATGACGGTCAGAAAACAAATATACTTACTTTTAATTAAATATCGTAACATTTTGTAGTAAGATAGGTTTGTTTCGTTGTAAAACTTTGAAATAATTAATGCTGTTTTCATAAATTACTGCAATACGTATATGGCCGCTGCCGTAATAAAAATAAATGGTTTGGGTTAATTTGTTGAGTTCGTTGTGATGTTAAGAAATAACCGCATAACTCATACGAAGGAAACGTAACAGATATAATTAAAATCATTTCATTTCATCAAAAACATTTAATTATATGTAAATGGATGTGTTGATTCAAAAGTTTGGTTCACCAATAAGTCTGTGAGAAATTAGCAACAAATGTTCGTACACGAATTCCATGCTCCGGATGAGTACGCTCCTTTCGACCGATGTACGCATTTTATAAACGTTTTTAACTTTTATATGAGCTTTATGCTTCAAAAGGATGGATATTTACCAATGTTTGCACTCAGTTTTGAAATGATGCCAAATATTTTTGAAACGTCCAAAATGTGTGAACGTCCAACGGTCGCCGACCTTCACTGAATTAATGTTTCTAAATACGATGCTGTTTCAAATGTTTTAGCAATTAGAGTTTAGACAAAGATCTTATGTACCTACTTTAAAAGTTTTGGCTTATGAATTAATAAACTGTTCAAAATAGGTGATACATTTCCTACGCTTTATATTGTACCTATACACATATTTAATGGGAGCGGTGCTGGTGGCTGTTTTCGTCATGAGTTTTCCCATCGCGTTCGTGTTTAGTTTGAAAAGAGTGGATGATGAGATTACGGATGATATATTAAAATAGTAATAATAATTATTCCGTTGTTGCTGATATCGTAACGTTCGTCCTCACATGTGTGATGAGTGATCGCTGTGTTCTATAGTTCACTTGTTGTTGTTGTGTATTGAAAAACAAGTGAACTCCAGAACACAGCGATCACTCGGCCTACTAGCGTAGATTAAATATGGCAACATTTGAATCACTGACAAGTGCAATAAATTCCCCAGTATACGTAATAATTAATAATGAAACTGCATTACACACAAGGCGAATTCCGACATTTCTAACAATACGGCTACGTGCAGAAGGTTATTGCGCGAACGCCACGAATATGCCGCCGCGACGCGGAAGAAACAAACGCGTTCCACTTTTGTAACTGTCTAACAGAATGCATTATAGATTATAGTACACATCATATCGATCGATATGTGTTTCTTTTCATATTTGAAACATCCTGAACACGCTTGTACGGTCTCAGTACTTAAATATACCTACATAGAGTCATTAGATAAAGAAAAATAACAAGATCCCGTGTTACTTCCTACACCTCTTAAACATTACGTGAGCATGAAGTTCTGATAGTATACTCGGGTTCCCACGACGACGTTACCGATACAAATGATTCCTGGAACCTGATGTGACACGTCCCTGTTCTGAGTCTACGTAATGTTATGTCCTATCGTTTATAGTACTAGTGTCCCAGGTGATAGAGTTATCTTCAATTAAACTATTATTTGTCTGTGAAGTAGTAAAAAACTCCTTTGTTTTGGCAGGGATCAGAAGAAGTTGTTGTGGTGTTAGTGTGAATTTCTAGGTCTTTCTCTCTCTTTCTCTGTTTAATCTGAAAATTAATGGCGTTTCCAATACTTTATTTCATTTAATTTGTGTGGGTGTATAAAATCAAGACCCGCCTACTCTATTCCACTGCTGGGCTGCCTTTAATAGCTTATTATAGCTTATTATTATATACTCATCACCCACTTCTTGCGGTACATATTTAGTCACCCTATCTAGTCTCAGACTCTCAGAGTGCCCTACACTACCTACCTCTACATTTGTCGATTCGTGTCTCCACCCAAAAACACGAATATCCCAACGCTTATCGGTTCGGCGACAGATAGCTATGACTGGCTTTTTTAACATTTATTTGTTTACACTTGACCGGCATCTCGCCTGATGTTAAGCGACGATGCGGTCCACGATGGAGCGTGTTGACCTAGAAGAAACCGATTCACTCTCGATTTGAAGACACAAATATTGTTAACCCACTCGGGTAACGTATTCCACAGCTTAGACGTTCTTATCACAAAAGTAGAGTCAAATCTCTTCGTTCGTGTCTTTGGAACATCAACCATGAAACGATGTCACTTTTTCAAGCTACGGGTATTCCGATAGAAAAAAGAGCAAGGTGGTATTAGATCGTGAAAAGCAGTCGCTCACTCTCCGAAGTGTCATTTCAGTTTGTTAATGCGTTGGGTACCTATGTCGATAATCTCGATTATCTCGAGAACCATTTTGTTGATACGATTTCTCAGATTACCACTTAGTAATTTGTAGCATGATATTTGAACGTCTGTAACAGATATCAAAATTTTATTTACTGGTCGATCTAGTTTTTTATTCAAGGGCAATGCATGACCTACTTTTGAATAGTAATGAATAAAAAGAAACAATTCCTTAGTAAATGTGGCCTCATGAAATCGTTTAGCAAATGTAAGATAATCTTTAAAAATGTTTTAGGCTAATTACCTACTTGAGACAGAATACTACTTTCAGAAATTTTATTTTAATCTTAAAATACGAAAAAGTACTTAGTGGTTAGGTGGTTTTTAGAATTGTGATAAAAGTAATTTGGCAAAAAACGATACTTCATCCATACCTACTATTTGGCCAAATAAATTCTTTAATACTTATCGAGCTGTAATTAATTTGATTAAAATTTTACCTTCTATATGTTGCACATTTTGAGCTTCACATCTTGATGTGCTTTACATAGATGTATTTCAGATATTGATGTATACTTTTTGTCTGTTATTTTAAATGAAA
Organism: Ectropis grisescens; assembly: GCA_017562165.1. Taxonomy (NCBI): domain Eukaryota; kingdom Metazoa; phylum Arthropoda; class Insecta; order Lepidoptera; family Geometridae; genus Ectropis; species Ectropis grisescens. The sequence continues at coordinate 8,232,295 of CM029781.1, read as the reverse complement.
CATTATAATTTAATTCATTTTTCAGATACCTTGTGAAAGTATATCTTGATTGTAGCTAAAAACGTAATCAATTCATATTACAGATAGAATAATAACATATTATGAAAAAATCTATTAACAACTACGTAATTGGCGATGATTCCGTTTTAGTTTTTTTAGACATTTCGCAATTCCGCATTAGTTATCGTAAATAGTAAAATTGTTTTCGTAGCTGGCGCTGTAAACATGTTTTCTTTATCTGAATCAAAGATGTGGCGTAGTTTGCCCTGTATATTGAAAGTGAAATTTTCCATTACAAATTATGTCTTCGCACAGTTAACTAAAAGTAGGTCCTTAACTGTGGTCCTCATAACGAAGCTTAAGTCACACAGCGAGCTATGGAGAGGGCTATGCTCGGAGTCTCTTTGCGCGACAGAATCCGTAATGAGGATATTCGCAAAAGAACGAAAGTGGCTGACATAGCCCAAAGAGTAAGCAAGCTGAAGTGCCAATGGTACGCCACATCGCTCGCAGAACTGTCTACCGATGGGGAAGAAAGGTTCTCGAGTGGCGACCACGAACCGGAAGACGCAGTGTTGGACGGCTTCCCGCTAGATGGACAGATGACCTCACTAAGGTCGCTGGAAAACGCTGGTTACAGGTTGCGCAGGACCGTTCGTTGTGGAAATCTAGGGGAGGCCTATGTTCAGCAGTGGACGTCTTGCGGCTGATGATGATGATGATGATGAGGTACTTACCAACAAAGCCCCACCACATTGAGAAACTGAAATGTTAATGAACTGGTTATATTTATGTTTCTAAATTTAGTAAGATTAATTTATACGTTACAAACATAACCAGAAGGTAAACAATACAAATATTATTAATAAGCATTCCTCAAACATGTCGGAACGTCTGAAAGGATCGAATTAAAATTCCGAACACAGATTATAGTCGGGAACAAAGCATGGTCTACTTTTTAACGCTACAAATTTACGAGAACTAGTACTGTGTGGATAAAGCCACGTAGGGTTAGCTAGTTAGTCGTAAATATCGTAGTCTAAATAATTAGGTAAAAATATTACAATTTCAAAAATTGATTATCATTATTACAGGATTGTCGATATATCTATTGCAAAATATCAGTCAGATTCACAATTACTAATTAATATGTTTGGCAGAATACTTCGGCCTTTAGATATGCTACGATTCTGTACAGGTACTCGCAACTCAAATTATAATGAAATTAATTAAATTTTTAATTTAAACTTTTAATTTAATCATCTATTTTGGTTTTTGTATATTAGTCGTCAAGCATATGGCCATTGATACCCGTTTGGGTAAACGTTTTAAATAGTGAAGATAACCAACGTAACGTGGGTAGGTGTTTCAGTGGAACACGCTGGTGACAATATTGTATACATTGTATAGCAGATTATGCTTAGAGATGAAAGTTGAGCATCAGGTACAGTAGTGAGTTTCAACAAGGCTAATTTACAGTAATGGACTAGAACATGCTAATAATCATGATAATGATGATCACATATTCACAACAACTTATCTTGTCTTGACATGAGGTATATCAAACAATAATTGCGATTTTGTCCACCATTTTTTGTGAATGGAAGACCACATTATTTACTAAACCTAAAAATTTTTCGTAGATACCCCAATCCGATTAAACTGCACTCCTCCTGAAGTGACTATGACGGAGGCAGACGCTGTTACGGACCCCGACTCCGATGAGGAGGCCGCTGCTGAAAGGAAAGACTCATTGGACGTACAAGAAGAAGGTAAGGTAAACTCTTATACAAATTTAAAAACTTAATACGACGTAGAGTACCTACCCTTTTTTTACACCAACGAAAATAATGTTCAACTATTATATTATTGTTTTAATTTAAAATAGTATGATAATTACCTTCAAGACTTGTCAATATCCTTGATGTTGCAGAAATATCAGGATAATTGTAGGCATGTGAAAGCAAACTCTACATACTCCTTCTTTAAAATTAAATTAGTATTTTGTTTTACTTTATTTGCCATAGAAAGTCGTAAATTTTTTTGCCACAAAAGATTATGAAATAAGTAATATAAATTTAGTCCTGTATAAAACCCTGAACAAAAAAGATTTTTATCGTTATTAAATTAAACTCTACAATAATATTGAGAAACAGGGTTTAGTGCAATAAATGCACCAAATACATACAACTGAACTGTAAATTATGTATTTGTATGTTCCTATCAAATTACTGGATAACATTTTTGGTAAAAATACTTTTTAAAATATGTTATTTTTTAATTATGTAACTAACCTGTGACACTCGCGACAAAGCAATAATTGTCATCTCTCTCGAAATCAGAGGTGTCCATAAATTACGGTTAATTAATGGAATCGCATAATACTTGCACTCTTAAACGGTACAACTTTTTATACGTAAGTGTACTTAGTAGTTTGGGTTAGTAGGCCCATGCGCCTTCTGAGATACGTTAGCCCAAAGTTCTGTAGGCAGTAGAGAGGCCTTCTGAAAGGCCGACTGTCGTAGAACCCAAAAATAACACTCCTTCTCTTGAAGAATCTTACATTACAATGCCAACGTATTAAACTACGACACGAGAAGGATAAAATGATTTTCACTTTTATTTTTAGCATTTTGTCACACGTTTTCTTTGTATACAGAATTGTACGAATGCTGACGAAAAGGACGAATCACATTCATAACTCACCCGGATTTCCCGACTTACACTCACAGGCTCCACGTACGTTTATATATGTTCTCTGTGTGACAGTCGTTTTGAGAACCCTTTGTTTTGTGTCTTGTAGAACTCTCAATGTAGTTCAAATGTCTAGTCTATCCTAAAAGAGTAACTATGGAAACCGATTTCAATTAAGTAATTCTGTGCACTGGGGCAATATTAACCTCAGTGAACAGAAACATAACGAAAACGCTATTTCGATACGTAAATGACTATAGAAGTTACTAATTCGTAATGTGATACGTATGTTAGTCATTGACGTATTGAAAGTATCATAATAAAGTTCCAAGTTATCATTGAAAAATATGTACACCCGCTCGTGTCACTATGGGCCCTTAATAACTTGAAAGTACGTAACAGCAGCGACACAATTATTGTCATTACCTGTTTGAATAATCTACTACGTTGACTTACATTCAAATACATTTATTTAAAATGCACGTACTAGTGGGCCATTATTGTTGCAACACCGTATATTTCGCCTTTCCCAACCAAAAAATTTAAACAAACAGTCATCTCACTATTCCTCCTACATGTAGCAAGTCCGTCCTTTAACGCTCTGGTTAGCCCCAAGGATTGCTAGATGGCTCGAGTTTCGTCACCAGAACTATTAACTACCTAATTAATTAGCAATGTTTCAGAGCGTGTGATTAAAATGTGAAATAACACTTTACTTATTTGTAACTACTCGTACTCCTTCAACAAATAGAATATTTCAATTGCAAAAAATACTAAAATCAATAGCAAAGTTAAAGACTACATAATTCGATTGGAAAATGTAAATCAAATCAATTTGTTGATTAAAACTATAGCCGTAAAGAAACTATGTTATACCAACTTCTTACAGTGTCCTAATTCTAATTAACTGTCCCTGTATTTAATTAGTCATAGATACATTTTAATTCCTTTTTTGGATGATTGAATAGAAAAGGTCCGATTGCAAACAATTTACATTGTGTTAGTATATTATCCCTTTAACGTTGTAGATCTTATTGTTTCAGTGTTGCTATCCACTCAGAAACTGTTAGTTGTCTATATGTATCTAAAAATCGTCTATTTATGAAAGAGAGCGCAATGACAGTCCGTAATCGACAAACACAGAGCTTGCCAAGACTTGTTATTTGTGTACTTTAAAACGAATTGTAAAGAGTTAAATCCTTATTACAAACATTAATACTCTCCTTCATGAATAGGACCAACTGGAAACCACAAAATCCCAAACAAATGCGATTTACTAATGTAAAACTCACTGTACTATATACACACACTTTGTACATTCACACGTGTAGCTGTTCAGTTTGATTTTCTTACATGGTGTAGAAGGGTGAGCAGATTTTACGGATTGGCGACCTAGCATCTCTATTTTCAACATCAACAGCCCACTAAACGTTCCCACTGCTGGAACTCGGGCCTTCTTCGCAAGGAGAGAGTTAAGACCATAATCCACCACGCGGCCTAGTGCGTGTTGGTGGATGACACATAACTTCGAAAGATTCTAGGTAAATGTCGGTTTCCTCACGATGTTTTCCTTCACCGTCCTATTTTCAACACTACAGCAAAATTGATCAACTTTTTGTACCTTGTAGAGACTGAATAAATACTTTATTGTAACCTGAAAGGTGAGGCGCAAGTATGTAGCGAGAAACTAAACGCCATTAAGGCTGGAAATGCATGGAAATTAGAACAACTCCTCTAGCGGGTATGTTTTTCGTACATTTGCCAGTGAAAAGTCAGTAGGAACGTGAACTCCCACTGTGCTATAAAAAACATATCCAGCTGTGGTAACACTTACACAATTTTGTAAAGCGCTGGCCATTTTGACTCTATTGAGCGATATGTCCCTCGCTCGTCGCGCAACAGCCTCACATCAAAAAACATCTTTACTGGTACTTTCATATGGCTCTAGTTCTCCAATTTCATTGGATGGAGTAGTATTGGATCTACGTAGGCCTACTATGGATTAAACTGGATTAAACTTTCGTCTATCTCACCAAAACGTTTCGTCTAAACTTGGTTCAATGATGCTTTGAGAGTGGTACACTCGAAGGCAGAAATAGTGTTCTGATTGACGTAATTCGTTTGTCGCTTCGTATTGACTTGGTTCACTGATGCTGAGGTTGAGAGAGTGTAACGACGGCAGTTGTCTCGCACAGGCGGAGGGCCGATGAGCGCTCTGGTGGCGGGCCTGCGGCGCGCCGGGCTCGGCGCACTCTCTGGCGGCCCCGCGATCCAGCGCATCCTCGCGGTCTCTGCCGCCGTCTCCCAGTCACACGCCCAGGTATATGTCTACTGAATACTCCACTAACTTTGTACGTATTCTTCATTGAACGTAGTCATAGGACTCTATGCAGTGTCTGCTTGGGAAAGTACCACACCTTTATCAACTGCTCTACTGCCAAACATAAGAAAAGATAAGAAAACTCTTTGTTAAAAGCCACATACAATAAAATACACAAAAATATACAACAGGAACTCAAGAAAATCTTATGTTAGACATTTTAATTGTCGGCCTTATCGCTTAGAGCGATCTCTTCCAGGCAACCGTGCACGGATAGGATAATATAGACAAAAATATATAACATATCAAACATATCACAGTATAAAAAAAAACTACTAGTAAGACGACGCCTTTGAACTTGCGAGAAATGCCGAGAACGCTGTGACGCGTGTAGGTAAAAATGACAAATAAAAATGCGTATTAATTAATTATTATTTTTTATTATCAAGTATCGAAAAAATATAGAAACATATTTATTACTATAAACAATTGTTAATTATTAACAACAATTATGTATAAAATAAAATCAAAACATGCGTCAATCGTCAGTCCCGAACCGCGCTCCCAAACTGCCTACATGGTCGTGTTCACGTCTTGGGAGCGCGCTTCCCGCGTCTCGCTCCGCGCGTCCCGCACTATTGCCGTCTAGACGTCTTCGTCGAAAGATTGTATGATTTATTAGACTGTGGTAATATGCTGACACTATTGTTCTTGATGTTGTGTTTCGATAACCTTGTATATGTAATATATGTTTATAATTACATCCAACGAGAATCTAGAATCTAACAAAGTACCAACAATTTTTTTTTGAAATTTTTTTTGTGAACCTAAATTAATGTAACTGTGAAACACTACACAGTTTGCGAAAGGTGTATGACAACGAGGTTTAGGTTGCGTCAAATTCTGGTCTCAATTTAATAGTTTTCGATGTAACAAATGAAAGTAATACTGATTTAGAAACCTTTTTTCTATCAGATTGCTCGTAGTTTGAAAGAGCGACATCACTTCATGGTTGATGTCCAAAAACCTTGAACAAAGAGATTTGACGTTACATTTGTGATAAGAACGTCTAGGCTGTGGAATGCATTGCCTGAGTGCGTTTTCCCGATGGTTACAATCTTAGTGTCTTCAAATCGAGAGTGAATCGGTTTCTTCTAGGTAAACACACTCTCTTCTTCTAGGTAGACTCCATCATCGCGTCGTTTAACATCAAGCAAGATGGCGATCAAGTGTAAACTTATAATAATTAAAAAATATTCAAGTCCATGTAGGTATAAAACATCTGTTTCGTGTAGTATGAAGTAATACTATCCTGCTCATTATATAAACGATGGTAGCGGAAGCATAGAGATCCATAGATTAGATCACTTTTATGCGGTCACACTAGCGATGACATGCATTGTACCTAAAGCTATAGAATTAATTGTATTTATTACACATGCCATGTCAAACTGTAGTTAAGCTACACAATAAGGTTTAATTTATAAATCATTGCCATGATCGACATAGTCGACCTAGGAGCTATTACCTCGTGGCTTCACGCAAGGTTGGAGTGCAGTATTCCCATAAACGCGAACTCAGGGTTACCACTATAGGAAGCTATTTGTACACTTTTCCTTACACAATAAATAATGACTTCACCGTTTATCTTTCTAGACTCCAGATTGTAGACGTACTAAAATATTCTTGAAAAATATCTCTCCGTCTGTTGTGACAACATGGTTATTTGTCTATAAAAATCAATACAAACTACTTCAATTTAAAATAAAACTCATAGGGGTCACTAATTTTAAAAACATTAATAATAATAATAGCACTATAGTGCGACATGTGTGGGCGAGACTTGGGAAACGTGCTCCCGAGTTGCGAACACGAAAATGTTAGCAGTTTGGGAGCGTGATTCGGGGCTGACGTTTGATGCATGTTTTGATTTTATTTTGTTAATAATTATTGTTAATTAAGAATTGTTTATAGGAATAAATATAAATATGTTTTCATAATGTTGCTGATACTTAATAATAAAAAATAATAATTAATAATATTAGGAATTGTTCATAGTTACCTAATAAGTTATTATAAAATGTTTTACCTGCTACAGCCCTTTCTCTTGATTTTCGGCATTTACCGCAAGCTATCTTGTGTAAAATAGTGATAGAATATGCGGTAACATTTCACAATAAGCGTTCTGTCGGCGAAGGAAGCAGTCGCTGGAGCAGACGAACCCGTTCGCGGGGTGCGGCGCGGCGTGGGCGGCGCGGGGGGAGGTGGCGGCGGTGCTGGCGCCGGCGCTGCGGAGCGCGCTGCCGCCCGACCAGCTGCTGGCCGCCGCGCGGGACTCCGCGCCTGACCTGGCCGCCGCGCTCTCCCCCAACACCATACACGACATGGTAACCAATCAAAATATGTATCACTATTTTAATAACTAGTCATTTTTATTGTTTTATTTTTGCTTGGTGGTTTGGAGTCTCACTTTTACTATATCAGTTCGGTCGCACATCAAAACCCTGTCGCTTCAAAACATTGGGAGTCCAAACGTACCCGGGATATAATGAACTTTTTCCGTTCGAAATCGGTTTATGGACGATAGTTTAACGTGATAATCTCATGACAAAGTACTGATGAAATGATTGCGTAAATGCAATGAGTGGAAGAGAGATAGATGTGGCGCAAGCGTATACAATGAGCGGAACGGGACACTTTTTCGTGCGTGCAGCCGATGTCCATCGATTTATTATGACGTTGTCACGTCAACATGATACCCAATTTAATATTTTTCGGTTTAGACCCGTTTAACGTGATATTGATATTGATGAAATGACCCTGAGTGTCACAATAAAACACTTTTTCGTGCTGCATCGATTTACGTTATCCGACACAAAAACCTTGTCACAATAAAAGCTATAGATAACAATAATTTATTTTCCCTGAAAAAGAACTGACTTCAAATTTAAGTTTAATTCAAACACTCGAGTGAATTTCATCAACTACGTCGGCGTCGTCCAGATTAATGAAAGCAAATTTAAGTTTTTTGTTGATATTTCGAAGACCACCATCCCGATCTCTATAGATTTTATATGGGACTGTCTGAACGGATCGGACTGTTTGGAACATAAATTATAGATCACAGTCTGGAAGAATTTGGCTATTTTTTATATTTATATATCTTTTGAAGTCTGTTAAAAAGTATATTCTGTTCACAGCTGCAAGCTGTACGCGAGGAGTTGTCCGCTGAAGACGCGAACGCGGACGGCGGCGGCGAGGGCCGCGCGTACGCGCTGACCGCTCTCATGCTCCACTGCTGCGCCGCGGCACAGTTAGCGCAGCAGAGAGCCGACGCGGCGCCGCCCACCTGAACCGAATATACTGTTGTTCTTTGTCACTCGTATTTCATTCTATAACACCCTGGTAAAAGCTTATTGAAGGAAAAACTTCTTTTGGTGTACCACATACAGATTTTTCGTGGGCTGTGAATGAAGGTCATCGACACGCTCGTAAGTGAAAAAAATATTCGGGTAAACTCGGGACCGCCGAGTGTGCCAGAGCGAGAAAGATAGTTGTTGTGTGTCTGCTGAATGACTTCAGAAACACAGTGGTGCGCGCAGGATTCGCACCAGAGGTACCCGATCGACAGTTGTCGTTCTCCCGACTAGACCAGTTGTAACTTAGTTGTAACCTACTAATCCAGCCGTATCTTCCAAATAAGTGTCACTTTATTTATTTGCCAAATTTCACTTCACGAGTTGTCGAGATTATTTACATGTAAAATAATGATCATACTATTGCTCAAACCAACTATTCTCCTAAGTCTCAATGTTTGGATGTTTGTTTCTCAATCACGTCGCAACTTCTGTACGGATCGTGCTAAAACTCAACACAGTTGGATTATAGTCTGGAAGAACACATAGGCTACTTTTATCCCGGGAAATACTGGAATGGGAACTACGCTGGTAAAGCCGCGGGACGCTGTAAGTCAACTAATAAAATTCAGCTTGGAAACTAACAGTAAATATAATAATCATATGATTCTTCCTGATAATATAACAACAAAAACAATAATTGGCAGTCAGAGGAACTGCCGATAGGGAGTCAAAACTTATAATTCAGAATTTGATAGCTCACTTAGGAAACCGGAACGTGAAACCGGAGGGCGTGGCCATGAGCATGGCTATCTAGAAATGCGTTAGCATGTGGGAGCACCAATGCTGACGATTCTAGGTGGCCAAATGCCATGGTCCCGAGTTTACCCGCAGATTTCTTGTCATTCCCGAGTGTGGCGCTAGAGTTCACGAATCGCAAGCATGTAACCCAAAGAGGGTTACTAATTAAAATATATAATAGCCACATTCGTTTTCACAGTAGAATTTTCTATCTTGATATTCAGTGCGCCGTTAAGCAATGTGGACTTTCTGTATCACTGCGACCCCAGCGCATCCAAAAACATGCGAGTAGAGCATAGTGCGATACCAGTTGGGAATTAAACTGTTCTTGCTGAAATTTGCAAGTATACGTATTGATTTATAATCGAACTAGCAACGCCTCACGTTTTGACCAGTGCAGTTCCCGTTATTGATATATTCCTGGGATAAAAAGTAGTCTATATGTTATTCCAGACCATTATCTATCTATGTACACCAAATTTTATCCAAATCTCTTCAGTAGTTTTAGCGTGAAAGAGTAACAAACATACATCCATATATTTTTACAAACTATCGCGTTTAATAACAGTAGGATTTCGGACTTGTCCATTATATTCGTCAAAACTATATAACGTGACATTATCTAAACGTTTTCAAAACACGGAACAAACAATAGGTACCTTCATATGTTTTGCAAAGCAAATTTTAAAACAAATGCCAGCAGTGATCTTCAAAAGACCTCTATCCCGGAAAAAGAAATCCTTAACATTGAAATTACGCACAAGACGGTCCATTAAAAACACGTGGTGTTGATACACATCCAGCGGCATTATTCCCATCTAGATTTTGTCTATAAACAAAGAAAATTCGAACGCAGATTCTAAAACAGCAGTAACAAAGGAAAATTTGAGTTAATTTTGAATTCTAATTATTTGAGTTTAGGTTGATGTTTGAATAGTAAGCGTTGGAGATCAAGAACCTTACGCGTGCTAAACTGCGTCGAAGTTTGTCCGGAGATGAAACTGGCGCGAGTCCAGGTTTTCCTGAAATAGCACAAAGGATCGACCTCAACTTTCGCGACGGAACTTCTGCGAAATGTCAGCGGTCTTGGATCGGAAAATATGGTGCGTCAGAGTCGGAGCGCGTGTTCGTCAGGCGGCCACGCGGGCGCTAACAATTCCGCGATACATTTGCCATTTTGCATGATTTTACTATTTTGTAAACATGTACATTTCTTTTTATTTTATATAATAGAGATAACGGAGCATAGCATGTGCCTCATCCCCTTGCCTATAACAGAACAGTGTCACCCAGCTATTGGAATATGAAGGATTCATGCACTGTGCCAGACACTGCACAGCGCTCGTCACCCAGAGATATAAAATGATTTACCTCTATACTCTGCATTGGTGGTAGAATTAGTAAAATAGCTGGCAAAGATGTGGTACTTCCTCAGGTTTCTCGGACTCAACAAAGAGTCCTACCACTATAGACTCTCTTCTGCATTTATTAAATATATACTTTACTACTTACTTATTGAACTCTCACTCTAGTACTCCAAAAATACGTTATACATTTCTTATAATTAAGTATGGTGTTTACGTTTCGTTGATTTTGCTACTTGTGGTAGGTACAGTTGCAATCCGTGTATAGTTTGGAGTTACACTACTACAAGCATAAAATAGTGAAATGAGAGGTAGGTCAATTTCGTTAGCTGTTCGTTTATCTGTTATAATCCCCGTTGAAGATATAAACTGGAATAAAATAAACGTCAATTTCGTAAGATTGCGTAATATTTCAAAAACTGAAAGTCCGCATATATCGATGATGAAACATTTTTAAAGCCCCACAAGCTTTGTGTCGTACGATGAATCAGGCCATGACGACTCTGTAACATCCAAAAAATGCTCCATTTTTCATCGTCACAACAGAAAGGTATTCTCATCTCTACCGTTTTTTTGAGTGTTTCTTATATAAATAAAGCAGATAAATAAATTGTATGTAAGTTTCAACATATAAAAACCATTCCAAACCATTAAATTGTTCTATCGTACATAATGAATTAACAAAGACATTAGCATTTCAATTTGCAGGAAAAAAACAACATTATGAAACCGATACGTACCTACAATCTTTCGAGGGCATGTGTCATCTACCAACCCGGACTGGACCAGCGTGGTGGATTATGGCTTATGGCCTTGACTCTCTCCTTGAGAGAAAAAGCCCCGAGTCCCAGCAGTGGGAACATTTAGTGGGCTGTTTATGCAGCTACTCTACAATTGAACAAATTATTATGTAAGTAAAATGGATACAGGCCAAATAAAAAATGGTTCTCAAGTTGAAACAATCAATGCACTTACTTGAAACTAGAGCAACAATTGGCCTTAACGTTGATAGCGATCTATCCTAGGCCACTTCAAACTGAAAAAATAACTGTGGCAAGTTAGATGCACAATATAAATATTTAATCATCTCCATAGAAGTTAGAATATAAAACTTTGATAATTTTGAGTGACGGAGATCGCCTAAAATTAAGTAAGATGTTCTTCAGAAAAATCAAGTTCTAAAGGAGTGTTACTTGTTTTGATGTTTGATTCCATTTACATCCACATCATTGCGCTGTTTAAATTTGTCATATAAAAGTAGCCGATTATTAAGGAAGTATGGACTCTATTGATGGCATATTCATATACGGACGAATGAGTATTTCGAACTCACCCAAATCAGTTGGTCTTTTGGAGCGTGAAGAAGTACCTAACATAAACACAAACTTTCGCATTTATAATATCAATGTGGTGTGCATCACACTCACTGAACTGAAAGTAGGTGAACAAGAAATTTTCCGTAGTGCCGTGATTCCGAGGTAATAAATTTCCCAATAAATTAACGCAGATGTTCCAAAACCGGGTCAAGAGAGAAGGAAATCGTAGAGTCGAGGTCGATGTGTTAAAATTAGATTAGATAAGTACCTAATATATAAGTAATTTAGTTCATGTTCTATGTCGTTACTTATGTAACCATATATTTTGGTCTCTATACCCAATAAAGAAAAATCAAATAGATTTTTATCTGAAAAAAAAAAAAACAAAATAACTGTCGGTCGTTATGCTGACCCATTTTTAAAGTAAGAACATCTTTAGCAGAGTTGACGTGACCGACATTCTAGTGTCGGGTGGCAGCAGCGTAGTGACTTAGCGTCGGAGCGGTGACGGAGTAGGACGCTAGACGCCATTTGAATGGGAGAAATGTTGTGATTTCGCATAACCGAACATTTTTCTTCAAAATTGTGTACGAAATATATTCTGACCACGTGACACACGTGAATTAAATCTCTCTAATAACATGGAAAAAACGTGTATTTATTTAAAAGTGAAAGTAAACTGTCCTTCTGAGCCTAAGCGTTTGTCGCCGCTTATAAACAATCGAGTTATTGACAATATTATGCCAACACGAAGCTTAGAGATATCGCTAAATACTAACTAAAACAAATTAGTAATAAACATGGATGCTGATCTCGGCAAAATATTAATTAGTATTTAAAGAATGCTAAATTAATAATTATCCCGCCAACGTTGTTCTATGTAAATCATCAACCATACGAAATATCACAGTCGCACGACTTCTCTCAAGACAACGAACGACGACTAAATTATTTGGATATTCGAACAAAAATCCATATCTAAGTATAACTAACATGATAAAGCTTTTAAGAGGTTTTCTGTTTGAACGCGCTAATCTCAGGTACTACTGGACCAATTTCAAAATTTTTTTCACCGTTGGATTAGTTACGTCTTTTCTATCGGAATGATCGTAGCTTTAAAAAGCGAAGTCGTTTCATGGTTTATGGTGCAAAGACACAAACGAAGAAGTTTAACTCTAAGCTGTGGAATGCGTTGCCTGAGTGGGGTTATCCCGAAGGTTACAATCTTGGTGCCTTTATATCGAGAGTGAATCGGTTTCTTTCTAGGTAAACACGTTCCATTGTAGACTGCATCGTCTAACATCAGGCGAGATGGCGGTCAAGTGTAAAACTTTAAAAGTTAAAAAACGTTATCCCCGAGTGCTTTAGGCTGTATATTATGTATCAAGGGCAAAGCCGGGGCGGACCGTTAGTGTGTTAATATATTTTATTTTCGTACGAAAATACTACAATCGCTTTTAAATAAAGGAAATGGTGGAAGGACTAAGAAAAATACTCCACGGCCTTTTCTCATACCTTCTAACAGTTTTGGACGACCGCGCCCCAACAGCTTGACCTGAAACTTGAGAGATGATTGATTACCTATTAGAAAATGCACTGAATTATTTATCTGGTTACATTGGGTTTCATGTAAAATTTTAAGCTTTCGCAATCTCACGTTCAAATTCTGCCAAACCTGAAGATAAGGAAAACAAGTAAGATAATGCACTCAATTAAATTGGGCTTGAACCAAAGTATTAAAATCGAAAAAGTGTAGGCAGAAGATGGCACTGACCTATAAAACCGCACCAGATGTAGCGATGTGTATACGTACCTACATAAACAATGCTAACGGATAGAATCAAAGAGTCAAGCTCAAATTGGACAGGCATTATATGAGAACAGAATCTTTTTAGCAGATCTAGATAAACATTATTTGGCAGATTTTGTATGATTCATTTAAAAGTAACTGTTGCTATTTATTGGGTATGTTTTTTTTAAATAAAGAGTGACAAGACGAGCAGGCCATGTGCCTGATGGTAAGCAACATGCCTGCCACATAACAGCACAGTGACACGCAGCTATTGGAACATGAAGAGTCCAAATCCTTACCTAGCACTGCACTGCGCTCGTCACCCAGAGATCTAAGATGTTATATCTCTAAGCCCTGTAATTTCCCTAGAAACATTGCCCTTCAAACCGGAACACAATAATGTTTGGACACTACTGCTTGGCGGTAGAATAACTGGTAAAGGTGTGGTACTTCCCCAGGCGGACTCTGCCAAGAGTCCTACCACTACAAAAATGCTGATTATTTTGATGATTATGATTCATGATTCATTATAGCTGAGCTATATTATATACAGAGCCGGTAGGCGATTTAGGAAATAAATAAAATAGGCCCAGAAGCAGAATGAAAATGTTCCCTACTCCCCCCTATTTCCTTTTCTTCTCCTAACCCAAGATTCATGTAAAATAGAAAACAAATGACAAAGGTCACGGACCCCGGAGTCAGTAGAGTTGCCAAATGCAAATAAAAAAAAAGTATTCATTATGATGGAGTTTCAGTTTTTCTATAATTTATGATACTTATTTTTCTCTCTAGTTCTAGTATCTTTATATAGTAAATAGTGACCAGACGAGCAGGACATGTGCCTGATGGTAAGCAACATGCCTGACTAGGGACCACACCTTTGCCAGTTATTCTACCGCCAAGCCGAATGTGACCACAGTGCAGTGGTACGTAAAGATGTTTCGTGTTACTGTGCTGTTATGGGCAGGCATGTTGCTTACCATTCGGCAGATGTCCTGTTCGTCTCGTCACTGAGTACTATAAAAAGCTACTTGTTGAATTTTTGAAGTGAAAACTTCTTTTGGCGCGCAACTGACGGATTTTTCGTGGGACTGTGAATTGAATTCTAGCGTCACGCTCGGGAATGATAAGAAATCTTCGGGTAAATTCAAGATCATGGCCATTGGCCATCTAGAAACGCGTAGCATTTCCAATTGGCTGTCTAAAAATACGTCAGCATTTCTAGATGGTCATGCGCATGGCCACGCGCTCCGGTTTCACCCGCATAGTTTCCAAAGTAAGCTATCTTACTTTGGAAACTATGCGGGTAAGTTATAAGTTTTCATTGCTATCGGCAGTTCCTATGACTGCCATTTTATTTCCACGAGATTCGCCAATTCTTCACATGTAAATACATTTATTATTTATCATTGGCATGTGGCTAACAGTATACGACGTGATCAACAAAATTGAAAGGAAAACATGTTACGTCATTTCACAAGCAGTTCCTTGTTCTGGCTTAAATAAATAAATGAGTTGATGTAAATTTAAGCGAAATTTATAAATCGACTACGGGATTTTAGAGTATACTTTTGGCACCGATTCAAGGTTCTTGCATGGAAATCTGCGTCTCTCTTTGGCCAAGAAACGTACAGGTAGAGCTCGCGCCACCTCTCAAATCTTATGGTGAATGTTTTAAACTACGCATATTTACAAGAGTGGTCTTATGTCAGACAGAAATACGATAGTAACGCCATGCAGAAACTGACATTATAGATGACAAGGACTCCATACTTCGTTTTTTTATTGCGGACGTCACATAAACGCCTCGCTCTAATGCCTCGTAATGATGAAAAAACATAACTATTGTCTATTGTGTTAAAATACTCTGGTGCTGCTATGTGAAACTCAACGCCATGACTCAAATCTTGTGGCAGTTATGTTGAACTATGCTTTATATTTAACCTTTATCTAGTCTCAGACTTTAATATGCCTAGTTACTAGCGTAACGGAACTAGCGTACTCCTGAAACCACATGCGTAGTCACCTTAATTTTCCTGTTTTGAAAGTAGTCTCATAGTCCACATGGGCTATTTCATGCTTTAATCTGTGTTCCAAATTTGAACATAATTCGTTCAGACGTTCCAACTGAGCAATGAACATTCAAATAAATGTATATATGTATATTATAAAGATATATACGCACAATATGAGTTACTACGGTACGCATCAAAGAAATGAGTGCTTAATCGTGACAAAATTTATATTTCACTTAAATGAAACAATCTCTTAAAAGCTTTGAACAGAGTGCTACTAATTAATTAATTTAAGATTAAGTAGTCCTGAGTGAGCTGTCGATTTCTATCACGAACTATAGCGACACTAATGAAAACACAAGGTCGTTCGTTGGCTCGATCACTGATCTTACCTACAAAGAACCAAGGTTTGTGACTTCGTTCTCTATATTTCTGAAGAGAGTAGGTTGTTAAACAAAGACATGTTTACTGTATCCAAGTTTGCGCACATAATGCATCCGCAATAAATTGCAACAGACGGCCGCGCTGATGGATGCCACATTGTGAAGTAGGCTGGAAAATCATGTTCGGCAGAGCCTTTCACATCGATCAACAAACATGCATTCAAACGCCAGCTATTGAGCCGCGAACAATAACCATATGATAACGGGATAGGTAGAGATATACATCAAGCTCACAATGCATTGGAAACGTGACAATGCATTCGGCTGAAAACTGAATCTGGACTGTTTATCCAAGCGAAAAACTGCGGTCCCTTTGTGATGATCCGTGACGACGTTTGAACCCTCATATGTTTTCCGCGTGCTTCCGCCTGAATCTGCGTCAACTGCGCAGCAGACAGTGTGAGCGAGACGGCCGTTTGTTATTGTTGCTCTCTCATTCGCGCACCACGCTTCTTTGTTTTGGCAACGATATAAAGGCAGGCTGCAGACGCGCCGCTCGAATTTTTGCAGAGTACAGCCGTGGACCCAGGCGCGTTGCGTTTCGGAGCGGTCGTAGATGACACGCGATTCTTAGTGCTAAAAGCTTCGTGATAGTGATTGAGACTTGATACTATTTGGAATTTAGTGCAGTGACTGATAACCAAGTGCAGTGATGAGGCCCCCAGCGGATTGCGATGGAAGCGAGCCGAGGCTGCCCGCGGAGGCAGAAGAGCGCGACCCTCGGGCGCCGGCAATGATGATCTGCGCGCGGCTCGCAGGAAGAGCCATCATCAGGGTCGTCGGACGCTGTGAGGACGCGCAGGAGAATAGCCAACTTGGTGCGTATCCAATCATACATGAAATTCATTACTTACATAAAAACAGCCTAGTTGTCAGCGTAAACTTAGCTGTTAAATTTTACAAAAAATGGAACGAATTAACACATACCTTGCATACAAATTACTAGCGAATTTTAATTAGACGTTCCGAAACGCTGACTATACACTTAAACAAAGGATGAGAAATCCTAGAAACCCAAATTAATGCTTCCTTCTATTAAGTACAGATTACCACCTATTTTATAAACATTTGCATGCTTTGTTATGTTCGTATTGTTAGAGCGTTATCTTATCAGGATCACAGTAATTGCGTTGTTGTATGATTAACTAGGACTTGCAAAACGAGACTTCAAGAATCTAGGGCTCCTTATCTAACGACCGCTTTGGAAAAATGTTGTCCATAAAAGAACAGACTAAAACATATCCTAAAACCTAAAAGCTGAGTGAGATAACAAGAGAAGAATTTATCTAAAAACACTGCAGATAGGTACATAGAAAAAAAGTTTTGAAGTAATGACATCTGGAATCGTACAAAATGTTATGCTGAAAAAAAATTTACTTTTAACAACTTTACCTACTTTAGGAACACACTTGACATTATAATTATTGAAGAAGACGTGAATAAATGAGGCCGTGAATTAATTGAGTGACCGTGACCAATAAATACATAACGATGATAATATTGAGTTCGTATAAAAACTGGTCAATAGGTGAAGTTATGTAATGGACATCGAAACTAGAATTACTTATTAATTCTTATGTCAGTTTTTTTTTGGGCAAATCTTAAATAATTCATACATCATTTAAATGTTTGTTATCGTAGTGGTAAGACTCTTTGCAGCATCCACATGGAAAACTAGGGTGAATCTTTTTTTAAATATAGGTAAGTACCTAAATTTACACTTGCCGCCATCTCGCCTGGTGTTAAGCGACGATGCGGTCTACGATGGAACCCGCTTACCTACAAAAAACCGATTTACTCTCGATATCAAGACACCAAGATTGTAAGCTTCGGGAACAATTAGGCAACCCACAGCCTAGACGTTCTTATCACAAAAGTAGAGTCAAATTCTTGGTTCAAGTCTTTGGAACGTAAACCATGAAACGATGTCACTTTTTCGAACTACGAGCAGTCCGATAGATATAAGGGCAAGGTTAGATCATACGGATCAGCACACTCGCCGAATTGTATACGATAGAAAACCGATAAGTGAGCTAGTGCTTACTTTTGCCAGGTGTTCTACCGCCAAACAGTTATTTGTACGCATGTACGAAGCATTACTGTCTTCCGGTTTGAAGGAAAGTATTTCTAGGGAAATTACAGGATACATATTGTTTAGCGTCAGGCGTATGTTATAATCCCTGTCGCTCTATATTTTAAAGATGATAATTATTAAGTACAGTGCCTGTGGTAGAAAATAATCGTAAAACTACTGCCTTCACTAATTGCTTTTTCGATAAAATACATAAGACAACTAGTTTGGTTTTTCAAGATCGTTAGCCATTTTTTGTCAAATGAAACTAGCATCTAGAAAGGTGAACGGCATGATTTTTTTGACTGGCTGCCAATGGTTTTACGGAGATCGGTCATTACCGCGGTAGTGTAGTTTGTTACGCAAATTGTAAACATCATTAGGCTCAATTCCACCAATCCCTTTTAAATAAGTGGTAGATACGTAAGATCACGTAACGGCTTTCCACTGCCATGACACTTTTTGTAGAATTGCAGATAGTAATAAAGTCACAAATGATTATGCTGCTTTTTAAGAAGATCGTGGCAAATAATTAACATTTCCGCACTTCACCTAAAGTGATCGTTGGACTTCTGAAAATATTTTTAACACAGCCTTTACTAACAGAATTAAAATACAAGGAGAATACACTACATACGTAACTACTTACGAGTAAAATTTTACACTAAGCACATCTCCAATAAAGGTTTAAACTTTAAAGATAATCAAGATAATTTGATGATTTGTGTAATTATGAAAATATTTTAAAATTAGTAAAAAATCTTAAAATTTTGCGATTTCAATTATTTAATGTTGACAATTTCGTCACGAAACCCAATTTTGGAATGATTATGTTATTAGTCTGAGGTACTTGAAATAAAATATTTGTATCTGCATTTTATCGAAACAGAAGCTCCTAAACATGAAATATAAAATAATACCTAGTTCTTAGTTACCGGGTCAGGAAATGTGGATTTATGTATAAGTAAATAAAGTTGAATAATAAATAATTAATCTGTTTGACATTATCTGATAAGTTATATTATTTTCTCATCAGGGCTAGTAGGTTTATTGCTAATGCTAACATTTTGGATTGATTAAATATTTAGGTAATTCATGTAGTTTGATGAACTAAATGATCGTGGAATATGTAGATGTGATATCGATACAAAGACACAAACAGAATTGTATGTTTGCCTAACAAGTTATTCAAATTAAGCTCTCAATCCTCATACACAAAATATATAATCGAGTGAGATCTCGGATGAATAACGCGTAAACTAATGTCGTAACTTTAACTAGGTGAGTTCGCTTTGAATGAGTGTTGGTTATTCTACTTTCGCAAACGAAGATATCGTGTAAAAATTGTGAAACTGACCGAGGCCAATCCGCGGACCACGGCCTTTGTTGCGCGGATTTATTACACTTTATATGTTTTGTTAATTACTCGAATTACTGTCTTAAGCAACAGATAATGGAAAATATATTATAATAAACTAGTACTACCTAGAACACACGGTTTTACCCGTGTTGTTCCCGTTCCTGTTACTTTCTCGTGATAAAAAGCCTATTTCCTATTCCAGACTATAATCTAACAGTATTCAAATTTCAACTCGATATGTTCATACTTCCGTTCGGATTGAGCAACAAACATCCTATTGGCATTTGACATTCACCAACCCACACATGTCAGCTTGTTTAATTATAATACTCTATCATCTCTATCCTTGTGAAAAAAGCTCTTTAAAAGTTATTTCGAAAAAAATACATTTTCAACATGGAGTTAGCAAACTTCTTTTTTTTTTAATAGGTTTACACTTGTCCGTCATCTTGCCTGATATTGAGCGACGATGCGATCTGTTAAGATGGAGCGTGCTTACGTAAAAAAAAACAATTCACTATCGATTTAAAAACACCAAGATTGTAACCATCGGGAAGACCCTCTCCGGAAAAGCATTCCACAGCCTAGACGTTTTTAGTGAAATCTCTCCGTTCGAACCTTTGGAACGTCAATCATGAAACGATTTCGCTTTTTCAAGCTAAGTGCAGTAGAAAAAAAGGGCAAGGTGGTATCAGATTATAGAGATACTCACCGAAGTGTATTCGATAAAAGACCAATAAGCTAACAATTTTCGGCGATGTTCAACCTCTCCTATCTCCGAGTACATCACCGTGGACCTTTGTGACATTATGACCATTTTATCCCACAACACTATATAGAACTAAGCTTGCAGTACCTATTGTTAAGCCCAGAGTGTTGATATAATAACTACATACCTAATCATAAATACATAAAAAATAAGTCTCCCACTAAATGTTCCCAGGGGCTGGGGGCCTTCTCTCGTTAGAAGATAGTCAAGGCCACTCTGGCCCAATGCGGCTTGGTGGATGACACGTGACTTTGAAAGATTCCGGGAACATGTCGATTTTCTCGTGATGTTTTCCTTCACTATTTTTAAACTAGCGGTACTACGCACATGACTTCAAAAGTCAGTGGTGCGCATAAGATTTGAAACAGCTGCTCCGTATCGGCAGTTGCCGTTCTTCGGAGTTAAATTGTCTATAAGACCAGCTGTAACTTGAATTGTAAATACATGTTTAGATATTATAATATAAATATAAACACCCAGACAGAGTAGAAATATCAGTATTTATCACACAAACATGGGAATCGAACCTACGCTCTACGGCTCTCTGAGCAGATCCACTGTCAACTGAGCCACGACAATAGTCACTTCGATATATGTACCTTCATAATGCTTATTTCGATACATATTGATATTTGGGTAAATGTTTTATAATTTACATTTCCTCAAATGACTCAAAACTGATCATGTGAGGTGAGTCACAGGTCGACTGCCTAGCGGTTGCCTAATCCTCAAGGCGACAGGGGCGCTGACCCTGATCGTATCTTATGTGCAGGTTCAACTACTGACAAACATTAATATCTTTCCTTCTATAAATCTATAAATAAGTAGTACAAATATTTACATTATAATTACAAAATATCTTATCTAGATCATATTATATATCTCTATATAATCTCGCCTATAATAAGTTTAGACCGAATCGATTTCTTCTAACTCTTGCTCTAAGTTATCACCCTTCGCTGACCGCATCTTCGCTTGACATCAGGGCAGATGGCTGAATAGGCTACAATCCTAAAAAAAAAAAAAGTACCTAAGTCCGTAAGCTAGATTGCAAAAAAAATATTAAACACGTATTTTAGAAAAAAAAAACAAATTTTTTTTGTGGTAAAATATGGAAGATGTCTGGCCCTCTATATGCACGCCGAACAAAATAACTAACCTGAGATAATGATGAAGTGCTTTTTTAAATGGGTAGGTACAAAACCATTTAAAAGTTTGCTAAACATTTTAAACTGTCTCTAACATGACGTTGTACCAAAGTATTAAGAATTTGTTTAAATAAAATTAATTCCATTTAATTTGTAATAAATAAAATAACAATAATAAATATTAGTAGACAATTCTCATACAACACCACCTAACCCCAAACGAATCAAAACTTGAAGCCACAATGACCATATGGAGGTTTTAATCTGGATTAAGTTATTTTCATTTAATTTCGTTTCATTTCATTTCGTTATAAAATATTATTATTTTATGTTATTGTCTTCAATGAAAGCCGAATTAGAGAACGATCAAATTAAAATCGAGTAAATGGGTGTCCATAGGCTGTGTTCAGTTCATCTGATTTTTCCTTAGGTACCTACCTAGGTAGTATACAGATAGATATAGATAAACTCTTTATGGCACTTAATTACAACACAAAAAAAAAAAGATATAAAAACTTAAAAAAAATAGTAGCAATTGGCGGCCTTATCGCTAAAAGCGATCTCTTCCAGGCAACCGCAGGATGGAAAAGGAGAAATTGAAGATGGGGAAGTACAAATAACGAGTGTATCTAATACACTCATAATGCTATAAATTGGCAAGTTAGATCTGATAATACTAATATGTATAAACAAAACCACTTACATTTAAAAATATTATACAGCTGTTGAATCAAGCGCGGCCCCAGCCTCGAATTTTGGAGGGGGACCACAGTAAGATTTTGGGGGGGGGGGTCACCAGTATAAATAAAACAATAAATCGAGTAATAATTCTTTACTAGTAGGGCCCACGATTCTACCCACGTAGTTCCAGTTCCAGTTGTTTTCCCACGTAAAAAAATTGTCTATATACTATTAGCTAAGTATTTTTTTATTTAACATATACGATTGGGGGTTCATGTCCCCCGTGACCCCCTTCGGACCGCGCATGTGTTGAATTATACTTTAGTACCTGGTTGACCGAGCTGTGCTCGGTTTAAATCCTTTTATAAAGAGCTCTAAGTAAAAGATTTTTTCAGAAGAAAAAAAAAACTAAAAGAAAAACCCGAGTGTAACCATCAGGATTCAAACCGGGGCCTGTTAACTCCGAGGGCGAGCATATTCCGTCTGAGCTATTTGGACTTAAAGGACAGTGGCGAAATAAGTTATCGTATTCTAATGACATTGTAGTTTTTCGTTGTCTGAAAATGCGCATAAAATGATGTTTTAAAAAAATTAAACCTAGCTAGATCGATTTATCGTCCTTGAAAACCCTGTATACATAATTTCATAAAAATCGTTCGAGCCGTTTCCGAGATTCAGATTCTATATATATATACCTACAAGAATTGCTCGTTTAAAGGTATAAGATTGTAGATACATAGAAACGTAACATACTCTACAGTAGTACGTTAGAACTTGTTGTATTTACTCGTACTTCGAGAATAATAATTGGCCCATGTTTGTCCTTCAGAGCGTATTTATAAATTGATGTGCTATTTTGGAAAACATTTGCGCAGTTAAACACGCTTCCGCTCCAACAGCGCGAATCGCGAATCTGTTTTCAATTGGGCGAAAATACATGGCACTGCATATAAATATTTAATAATATAAAATTGCGAATGATTTTTATGGATGGATGTATAGATATTTATTGCCCTTTAGGCTGGTTTTTGTCGCGGCAAATATACGGAAATGTAAACAACGCGAGTGAAACCACGGGATGTTGATAGTGTTAAATATAGGGACGGTTTTTTTTATGAAATAAAATGTACGTACATCTTGTGCTCGATAAGCGGGTATATCTCTTGACTCTTACATATCGTACTTTACCTATGTTACTGACCAACTGATGATGCGTAACGTGACTTGAAATTATACATATCTACCTATACGAAACGAAGTACGCAAAAATAGTATCTACCTATCCCACGTGACAAAATAATATTTATTATCCTTTTGTTATAACTGCGTTTGCGTAATTGCCGTTTTTTTATGATACCGTGTAAGTATATAGATACAAACAAAGGTGTTGCATAAGGCACAGTTTTTACAGCCCCATTCCAAGTAAG
Source organism: Ectropis grisescens (assembly GCA_017562165.1). NCBI lineage: Eukaryota > Metazoa > Arthropoda > Insecta > Lepidoptera > Geometridae > Ectropis > Ectropis grisescens. The sequence continues at coordinate 8,208,738 of CM029781.1, read as the reverse complement.
TAATCCACGCACCGTATCCCGGAAGGCGCACGCGCAGCGCAGCTCCACAATGTGTGCGTTAAGACGCGGAAGCACACGCACATGACTCTATTCCGCGCTATAATTGTAACAAACGAAAACACATGCCATTATCGTTTTGTGGCACATTCTGTTATCCATCCGACGTAGCTAATAATGCTTTTCTACTCGTGTTGAGTTATTTATGTACAAGTCAAGTACCTAATAACGAAACTATATGGGTACATGCTTAGTTCCTATTTAGTGATGATACGCACATAAGATGTACTAAATTTAATGTGTAATTAAATTCTATGTAACAACAGTAAACAAGGGTAAAAATTTAAATCATGCATTTTTTATTGAAACAGATGTCAAAATTGGGCCAGTGAAAATATAGTTATCATAGCTTAAGTACCTATTCCTATTTGATGTGTTGAATATTAACATCAAGACCTATGTACTTACCTACGATCTACGATTGATACCGAGAGTAGGAAACCATTTTGCTACAAAGACATACTCATACGCAAAACATCATGTTGACCTTACAAGCCGATTTTATTCCATAAACGAACAACGTATGGACGGGTTTCAGTAAGCTATTACACTTCCTTTTATAATGTTCATGAGTCATGAGTACCTACAACAGGTACAAACAAAATAAAACCAAAGGGACCAATTCTATAGAAATGCACTATAAAGTGGATCGTATAGAATTGGTCTATACATTCAGTTTTTTTTTTGTCAACTGTTAGATGTCAATATGAAATGATTGTCAACGTCAAAGTATCCAATTTCAAAACAAGACTGAGTTGAAAAATGAAACAACAATAATATTATGGACTCTATTTGATTTTATCAATAAAATGAAGTGAAATCATAATCAGAGTTACTGGTTACTGATAATAACAATTATGATTCAGACCTATTTTATAGTAAAACATTTTTGTATTAGACTGCGGCAGAACCACGCAAGCAGGCGAGTTCCGCGTTGTGAAAGTACCAGATTTATACATTGTTTATAAATAACTTTTCGCAAACATACGCTGAAACTGTGCTCAGTTAGTTATTAGGCGTTGTGGTTAGTGCGTTCAATATTGTAGTAATCATGGCTTTGGCTGTTACAAGGGTTATATTGAGATGCGAAGATGCCCAAGAAACTCAGGTCTTAGGTATGTTCATTAAATGCTTCAATCGGTTGTGTTACAGTATGTAGGTCTGAAGTGATGTAATACCCCGTAATATATTCTGAAATCTTTCTCCATCATTACGATTTGCAATCCGTATGGAAACAGGTGCCAATTGGGCAGATGAATTTTTGATTTGCATTTTGTTTTTGTGTTTTGGTACTATAGGTACATGCCTTTCAGAATAATCTATTGAGTACTCTGTATTTTGTTGGACATAATTATGTCCATTACATATTCTAACCAAAAATTAGGTACACAATAATTAGTAGTATGCCATGCAAGATCTTACTTTGCTGTGGTTATGTTTTAATAAATATCTGATTCTAATTAATTAAGTAAATTAGAATTTTTTGTCACATACTTTAATAATCAACTACTGTTGACATATTTTTCTTGCTGTATGTTTTGCTCTATCTTGAGCGAGAATTATTCCACCATCACTTTGTCCATTAGAATAAAGGTAGGAAAGAATTCAGGACATTTCAGGCTATTAGTAAAAAATATTATGTTCATGTATACCTACATCACACAAAGTTACTTTCATGTTAGTTCATGGGACATCATTATTTAAATTAATTATTGAATAATCAATAATTAATTAATTATTGAATACATAACAATAATTGTGCTTTTATTTCTTTACAGATCTGTCTGAATGTCAGCTGATGCAAGTACCTGATGCTGTATACCACTTGATGCGGCACACAGAGCTGAAGAGCTGTGATCTCAGTGGGAATGTCATTACAAAAATACCACCCAAGTTTGCTGTCAAGTTTAGTTTGATAACAGGTAAGAAACCTACCCTTGTGAAATATATATCTTATCAATTATAAAAAGAGAATAGATCCTACTGTCTACATACTAGGGTCTACCTACGTACTAGGGTCTAGTAAATGGATATGTGATGCTATTTACCTATTTAAAAATAAACTCTTTAAACACATCAAACAAAAAAACATTATCCTTCAAGTGATGTAATATTGTGCAATACAGTAGAGCTTAAAATATACTGAATAATTACCCCAGATTAAAACACCAAGCTGTTACTCATCTTATCTGATAAGTAATTTTACTTCAATTCTTAAATATCTCCTTTATTCATCAAATCAGGACTAATTAATTAATTACCCTTTCTTGTTCATCTCTTCTTAGTTCCTTGATATCAATGATATTTATTGAATTAATTACACAAAAACTACAAAATTAGGAACTTTGTACAAAATTCTGAAAACTATACATAATAAATTTGGGTATGTTAGTGTGTATGAATTAATGTGTCTGGACTGTGTATCATGTATAATAAGTATGTATTTAAAAATACATAAGTATTATATAAGCTATCTGGCTCCCAAAGAACAAGCTTTGATTAGTTTGGGGCTAGATGGTGTAGTGCGCAAAATATCCACCAATATTTATTTACTTATTTTTCCTATCATGCTACAGATATAATATTTGTGCTTGTAACATAACAATCATCATCATTATTGTCATCAAATCATTATTACACGGCCAAAGAAATGGTTGGCCTTGGAATAAATATAGAAATGACAGGTGAAATGTAAAACATTTGGCACTATCACTTTTTATGATAAATTATGAATAACAGTTGTTGTGGGAAATAAATGTTTATTTTTGTCATGGTGTAGTTGTACCTGTTATTATCAACTCTTATTATTCTTCTTATAGCAGTGCTACAATTTAAATAAAACATCTCATTACTTACAGACATAGCAGTAGGCAGAATATTCAAATAAAAAACAACAAATTTGAGATTAGCACTTAATCACTCACTCACTCACTCAGATAATAACAGCTGTTTGTTATCTGATCAAAAATACTGAATTGTAGCCATCATCGTCCACATTTCACCAAAACCCTTGAGTTGAATTTATGAGTGCATCTACAGTAATACAAAGCTGACACCATGTCTGTTTTTCTTTTACTCTTGACAGTGAACTTCCAAATCACAATTATAATGAAATGCTATTTACGTCTAATATAGAAGCAGCCCCCCCCCCTGTCCCACTCATTATGTCAATCTTCAGTATAATCGTCCAACCACACTCTCAAATGAATCACCAGCTCTTCTGCCACCATTACTGCCTAATGTCCTAACATCAGTGGGTTTCGGTTTGAAGCAATGGTTTGACGAGACAAGCAAGACGTATGCCTGATGGTAAGCAACATGATTGCCACATAACAGCACAGTGACACACAGCTATAGGACTATGAAAGTGTCCAAATCATTACCTAGCAGTATACTGCGCTGGTCGTCCAGAGATCTATCAGAAAAATTACAGGGCTTAGAGATAAACTTTTATCTCTGACAATTGCAGTGCAGTGCATAATTATTTGAACTTTTCATGTTCCAATAGCTACACTATGCTGTTTTGGGCAGGGGTATTGCTTACCATCAGGCACATCCTTCTCATCCCATTACACTACACTATAAAAAATCGTGCGAAATATGTTCTCCTTCCAGTCAGAGCCTCTGAATTAAAGGCATGATCCAATATTCGTTGGTTCACCGATTCGCTCGCAAGTATAAAACTTTTCTATCATGTGCAACTTTTGTTTCCAGACCTGAACCTGTCGAACAACCAGATGGCAAAGCTGCCGGACGAGCTATGCACGCTGGCGTGCCTCGAGCGGCTCGACATCTCACACAACTCGTTCGTGGCGCTCCCGCAGATCGCTTTCCAGTGCCCCAGCTTGCACACCTTGTTGGCGCACCACAACCAGATAATTGGTCAGTTTCATGTCTTTGGTTTAAATATTTCAAACACCTGTAGAACCAATAGAAGACAGGTTTTCTTATTTACTTAATATACAAAAAAGTAATGATTAAATAAAAAAAAATGTTTTTAATAGTATAAGCAGCACACTAAATTTTCCCACTTCTGGGATTCGGGGCCTGCTCTCGCAAGAAGCAAGTCAAGGACATAATCCACCATATTGACTCAATGCGAGTTGGTGACGCAGGACCTTGAAAACTCTTAAAACATGCTGGATTCCTTACAATGTTTTCCTTCACCGTTTTTTTTTAGTTAGCGGCATTTTAATTTATAAATGCGTGCCTATTTAAATGTATATTTATGGTATGTGCTTATAGATGCGTGCCTTAATTTATAAACTATAAATTATTTTTAATACTTGATCCACTTGCGCTCACTAAACCGCGAACCATTGTGTTTTCTCATGTTCCTGTTCTTTCAAGAGCGAAGGCGAAACAGGCTTCCGATTTTCGTGCGTCATTTGAATTGGTTGAAGCTATCAGGAAACAATGTTAGTTTTATTTTTTTACTAAAACAATACTGTTAATAAATACGGGCCTAATTTTATACCTTGTAAATTATTTCAATGTTTGATCTACACGCGCTCACTGACGCATGAAACCACGAACAATGAGTGTTATCATGCTCCTGTTCTTTCAAGAGCGTAGACGAGACAGGCTCGAATCCGCAGGTCATTTATATTAATTAAAACCAGCAGGAAACAATATTAGCTTTATTTGTAAATTAAGATAAAAGATACTAGTTAGCCTTGTACTAAATTAACGTTTTTTAATTAAAATATATTTGTATCTTTTGCAGAGGTTGATGTGGACCGATTAGCCAGATCTCGCGCGTTAGAATACGTAGATCTGAGTGACAATCCCTTGCCTCCACGGACACACGACGCTCTCAAGCAGCTCACACGACCCTCTGTCTCCGTGTCAGAGAGACAGAAAGAAGACTGGGAGGAAGATCTCTTTTAGATACGCTAGCATTAAAGACTTAGTAGGATTCAATAGGTTGATATGAGAAAGGCCTATTTTCCTAGGGTTCGGTGCAATATGCAAAGCTGGCCTAACTAAACTGTGATCTATCTCTGTGAAAAGAGGACAATATCTTATTATGTATTGTGAATGTGATGTTATTTGTGACTTTTAAAAGATATCGTTTTTACACTGAGTCTGGGCAGACTTGTCTGTAGACTTGAAATTAAAATGTGGTTGTATTTTGTACCAACATTGCTCTAATAGTTCGTAAAGACCACTCGCATCTGAAGATATTATTCAAATGAATTAATACATGAGCAATCTGTTATATCTACTTAACATGCCACTCACGAATTTCGTAGTCCACGAAATAATAAACAAACTTGTTCAGTGTAGTGTGAGATATCTTGAAGCCCCACTTTCTAATTCAAAAAAATGTTGCAGAAATATTGTAAGAAGATTATGTGCTAATTCTAGTGAATTTGCCACATGCTTAGAAAATGGGGCTCAATCATTAGATTGTTTAAAGATTAAGTATTCTCATCTTTTGTAATGCTCAAAAGAATACTTACCTATACTAATTTTAGGGCTTAGTTCAATTATTAACTAACAAAATTGTATCTGTTTTTATTTTTATAGAAAATGCTTGAATGGTATAATTATATTGATGTGTTTTGTTGTATTGAAAACTAGTCCATCATTACAATGATATTTTGAGATTTTGTGTTCCAAATGGAATTTATATTTTTAAGTACTACCTAATATAATAGGGTATAGACATGTAAGGTATTGATTGTCACTTTGTTATGTAATACAAGTGGCCCTACATATGATACACCTATTTAGTAAAATACTTTGACAGAAACTCATGGTTAAGCCATAGCCTATACAAATCTATCTTGGTCTACATTTATTTTTCCCAAAGATGTTGGTGAAATGTAAATCTCACTTAAAACTACAAATTTAAAAAGAGGGGAATTATCTGAATGTCAGATGAATGCACCTGTCAAAACTGGGCAGTGTTAATATTTTGACACATCATCCACCCATCTAAATGTACATATTCATATATATATATATAGCTGTTATTCTGAAAATGTCTCAACAAAAGCAATATTTGTACAATGAGTCTTAGAATAAATTGAAAACACGATGGGGTGATTAAATTATCATGACCATGTGAATACTATGATAAAAAATGTTTTGCTTAGTTTAGAACACAGAGTTACAATATGCAATGGAAAACTCAAGTAAAAGTATACAATGGTGAATGGTATACTTTCAATGAAAAGAGGTTTTTAATGTGTGTATAGATTCGAAATCACAGTCACTACATTGCAAACTTAATTTTATTCAAATAAGTTGAAGATAGAACATAAGTGTTACCCATTTGCGACTCTTACTAAAATTATTTTGTACAAAAAGTGACATGATGTCACAAGTTTTACTATTACTATTTTACATTTTATATGTTATGATTTTTCTTTTGTATCATAGAAGTTATTTGCATAACTTATTGGCTTAATATTATGTTCCAGTGTGATCGGAACTGCTTTTATTATTCGGAAATATGTGCTTTCAGTAAGGCAAAAGTAGGTGCTTGAATTTATTAATTAAAAAAATACTGTCAGTAACAGTTTCCTGTGTAATAAATAATAAAATTACTGAAGCATTATTTCTTATTGCTACAAGATCCGATTATAAAAAAGATACGAAATTTTAATGATCTACATCTTTTTTGGCTTAGTCCAAAGACTAGTGACAATAATATATTTTTTCATATCAAAATTACATATTATTAACGAACAGACAGATTTAACAAGTATATTGATGTGATGAAGCAGATTTTGTATTTTTAGCACTTAAGGTCCTTGTGATTTGTTTTAAGGAAAGAGATCCCTGAGTAAAAATTTCTTACAAAACATTTTGGATGGTTTTATTTCTAGTTTGTAAATCAACATGTACGAAAGTTTTTCAAAACAAATTAAATTATCCAGGATTCAATATTCCTGGTTGAATAAATCCGATACTTACCTAAGATTATTTTTAGTGTTTATCACAACGCTGGAGTACCTGACATACTACTCTGACTGACTAAAATCAGTAAGCTTAGAATGCGGCGCCTCACCGCTTCCGCCTCCCGCTTCCCCTGTCACTCCGCGCACTCCCCGTTGCGACAGTACGGTTAGCATCTTCGCCGCCGCCGCCGATATGACGTCACGATATCAGGTGCACAGATATTGTGACCGGGTTGTAGTTTAGGAGTCAATCGCGAACAACGTGATGCGCAATTTATATGAAACTACGGCTGCTCAGGTTGGGAGAACGGCGACTGCCGATCCTGAGCCCCCGAGTTCAAATTCCAAGCGCATCACTGTGTTTTTGAAGTCATGTGCATAGTGCCGCTAACTTAGAAATCAGTGAAAGATAACATTGTGAGGAAACCGGCATGTGCCTAGAATCTTTCGAGGTCATGTGTCACGGTTGGGTAACCCGCACTGGTCGAGCGTGGTGGATTATGGCTTTGCCTCTCTCCTCTCCTTCGAGTCCTAGTAGTGGAAACATTTTAGTGGGCTACTTGTAGATACATAATAAAAAACCCTTACAGCAGCCCGCATTTATCCGCGCAGATCAAGTTTTATTTTCCCATAACAAAAAGTACTCTATGTGTTATACTACACTATAAGTAGGCCTACCTAATCTAATCTAAGTATTCCAAATTTCAACTAGACCCGTTAAGCACGAGACATCTAAACATGGACGTATAAAAACCACCATGCATCTAAACTTTTATATTTATTTATAACTAGAGACCCGCCCCGGCTTCGCACGGATGCAAAAAAAATAATCTAACGTCGGCGTTGGGTCGTTAGAATTTTTGAAACACGTCGTGTTCCAGTGCAGTTTTAGCATAACAAAATAGGACGCTTCTGTTCACATTTTTACACCTGATCAAAAGCGAATTCATGTGTTAACTTAATGAAAAGTTTCCGTCAAACGCGTTAACCATAAACTGCTTTTATATAAAGAAAAAGACCACATCACACAACGATATTGTTCTCGTCATAGACATCACAACCACACCGTGCAACCTAGGTTGTCGGCTTGGAACCAAAACCTAGATGAAGGGAATTCTATTAGCTTCACAGTGGGTGACAGCTTTTATTAAGATATTTTTACTGAATTGTTTTTTGTGATCGTAACTATTTGATTTTTGTTTAGTAAAATTAAAATTATGTACGTTTTATATATTTTTTTAGTAATAGGTTTACACTTGACCGCCATCTTCCTGATGTTAAACGACAGTGCGGTCTACGATGGAGCGTGTTTACCTACCTAGAAAACCCCGATTCACTCTCGATTTGAAGACACAAAGATTGTAATCATCGGGGAAAACCCACTCATGCAAACGTATTCCACAGCCTAGACGTTCTTATCACAAAATTAGAATCAAATCTCTTCGTTCGACTCGATGTCGCTTTTTCCGATAAAAAAAGGGCAAGGTGGTATCAGATCATGCAAATCAGTCGCACACTCTCCGAAGTGTATCCGATAAAAAACCGATAGGCTAGCAATTTTTCAGCGATGTTCAAGACTTTAAGTCTTTTTCGCACAAGAGTATCATTGCCTATGAGCCTTTTGGCACGTCTCTCGATCGATTTCAGTGCCTCAAGCTGATACTTAGCTGATCCATCCCAAAGGTGCGAACAGTACCTACTCCATACAGGAGCGAATCTGTGCTTGATATAAAGAGAGCAACTGTTCAGACTTGAAATACCTTCGCACCTTTGAGAGGCCACCTAGTTTTTTGGCAGCTAATTTGGACTTGGACTCGATATACGAGCCAAAGTTGAGTGTAGATATTAAAGTAACGACCAAAAGCTCAAGACGGTCAGAAACCGGCACGGACACACCTCGAAAAGAAGGAGTCAGTTGGAATGGACTCCTTTTTGCGGAAAAAAGACACGCATGCGTCTTACTCTCGTTGAATTTGACCAGATTGGCATTGCCCGATTGAGACACCGCCTCAAGGGTCAAGTTCAAACGCTCAATCAAACTCTCTCTCAGTACCTGGGTTTGCTGCCCACTGGCTCTCGCGCTAGATGTGTAGCTCTCTACAACGGTGCTATCATCTGCGTACCCAAAGATCTAGGCTTCAACAGATCGTTGATATGTAGCAGGAAGAGCGTCGCAGAGAGTACCGACCTTTGAGGGACTCCGGCTTTGATAGCCATTTGATCCGACGAGCAGCCATCAATGACGAATCGTATGGATCGATCCCTCAAGAAGTCCGATATCCACGCAATAAACCCAGGAGACAAACCATAACTAGAAAGCTTGCTTATAAGGCCATCATGCCAAACCCTGTCGAAAGCCTTCGATATATCCAGGGAGACTGCAAGTGCTTCCCCGTGTTTCTCAATAGCTTCACTCCAGATGTGAGTGACGTACGTACGCTAGAATATCCCCGGTGGACCGGTTTCGGCGAAATCCGTATTGCCGGTCGTTGAAGAGGTCGTTTGATTCTAGGTACGTTAGGAGCCTGTGGTTTAAGACACGTTCCATTGTCTTGCAGAGTATGGACGTGACCGAGATGGGCCTATAGTTGGTAGGGTCAGCACGACTAGGTACCCTTTTTGGGCACTGGTTGCACATTGGCAAGCTTCCAAGACTTCGGCACTAGCCCAGTTTGGAGAGAAAGTTTAAACAGGCGCGATAGTATCGGAGACAACTCAGGCGCACAAGCCTTCAACACTGGGCAGGAATACCATCTGGACCACTAGCTTTATTCACGTCCAGATTGCGTAGCGCTTTACGAACCTCCATTGAATTTATTTGTAAAGAGTGTAAGAATAACGCTTAAAAATCTCCAACTACTCATGTTATCATAAAACTGAAAAACTAGTTAATTTAATGGCAACCCTGGATGGATATTGTCGGGGTTTTATTAAGTTAATAGGTACCTAGTTGATAAGTTGGAGTTTTTTAAATTATTTTATCCTTTTTCGATTACTTAACCGCCATGGGTATTTTACAAAATTTATATTTTAGTTTTTTATTATTATAATACACTCAACTTACTTGTATGTACTTTAACATATAAATATCTCTCTACTTAGTATGTGATATAAATATGTTAAAGTACAGATACAATGATATTAAATAAATATAATTTATTAAATAGATTTTTGTTTGATTCGTCTTTTAAACTATCAGGAGCAGAATAGATGTCCATAAAGTTCTGCTACTTCATACTAGATGGCACTTTATGCACTTTATGCAACCATGAACGCTAACACCCTTAAAATAAGGGATAATATATTACTACACACCGTAAGAGTTAGCTGGTCGTGCTAATAGTGGTGGGACAATGCTGAAACATTGTCATTAAATTATCGATATTGCGTCATTCGTTTTTACGTATCGCATAATTTAATCATTTATCATAAAAATTATTCATTAAAGAGTGTTGTGTACTTAACTACTAAGAAGAAATTACAAAAATACTCGGAGCAAACTAAATAACTTTAAGCAAGTAAGTAAAAGTAATTATGAAATTGATCTCTGGAAGTGGCGCTAAAATTTGTATTTTAGTCGAATGATATTTTTCTTGAGTGAAGTAATGATGAATAAATAAATATATATTGGTGGACCATTCATACACAGCACCATCTGACCCCAAACTTAGCAAATCATGTAATATGGCGGGTAGATAGCTTATATAATAGTTATATAGTTGTTAATACATACATAGAAACACCCAGACACAGACCAAATATTTGAATCCATCACACAAATATTTACACTGGGTGGGAATTGAACCCACAGTGGTAAGGAAATAGTTATTTTCTTTGAGAGACGTTATTGTCATTTGCCATTGTCAGTAAAAATATTGGTAAAAATTCAAGCTATTTTTATTATCATGGATAGAAACTTGAGGAGACTAAAATAAACGAAAGGAAGGAAGGTGTCAAAAGCAGTACTCGAACTGATAAAAGTTTATTGAAACCGCATTTTAAGCCAAACTTATTAAACTGTTTCAAAAAACACACATTTCAATCTCCCTGCTGATATCCCAATTTCGCTATCGTTTTCAAAAATAAAAACAAGTCAAGCGAGAGTTGTAGACGCACGCAACTTTTCCGTAAACAAGATCCGAGCTGTGATAATTTTGTTACTAAATTCATATTATGAGCTAGTAGACTCCATATTGAGTAAAAGAGAATTAATTACACTCATTTCAAACAAAAAGGTCACTTCAGAATGTTTTCGAATAGGTACTTATTTCATAAAATATCATAAATGCGAAAGTTTGTGAGTTTGTTATTTATTTACGCTCAAACAGCTGAACGGATTTGAAAGAAATTTGGAATGGAAATAACTTATACCCGTATGAGATAAGTATAGCATGTTAGTGTCGCAGTACCCATTTGTACCTGTTGCCGTGGAGACCTTCGGTTGGTTGACGGGTTAAACGGGCTCTATTCTCGAGCTCTCTCAAAATCTCTGGCTTGGATGAATTTCTCATTTTTTTAGATAACTAGATACTAAGATATATCAATGTAACCATAAAATCTCTGGCCATCCCATTCAATTCGCCGGCGTATAACCATCTCATCAATCACCAATGCAGTCAATAATAGAGGGTGGCTTGAGGCGTCCGGTTTAAGCTTCCAAGCTACAAACGACTTTTTAGTGAAGCCTGGCTCTCCGCCTATTTTTGTGTGCCATTTTTTAAGTGTTTGCCGATGAGGTAAACTTTAATAAACGTACTACGGACGTAATCATAAGCTTTAGGCATAGAATAGATAATATAGATAGAACGGACACTCCCTATCCCCCGCCAATTTCAAGCTTCCTCACCCCTCAGGCCGTTTCGGATACGCTAGGAGCACTCAACGAAGGGCTGGTATCGAACATCTAATTCCTAACGAAATATCATCATGGTGGGTTGTTGTGCTGTTTACGGCTGTCCGTCAACTAAACGGGACAAGATTAAATGTTTTATTTAATTTCCCATTGATAAAATAACGTAAGCTTAGAAACTTTTCAATAACGTTGCTTTATAATATCAGAAGCTTTGCTTAGTTTGGGGTCAGATGGTGTTGTGTGTGAATTGTCTACCAATATTTATTTATAATAACGAAGTCATTTTTAACTCAAAGTGTGTAACTTACACAGCCAGTAACTTATGTGCCCAAGCACGGATTGATAATGCCTGGAGGAATAATTATAGTGACTGAATAAAGATTCCTTCATGGGTAAGTGTAAAATAAAATGCAAATGTGTACCTACTAACAGAAATAGATATCTAGGTACCTGATCTAATCTATCATCGGTTTCGTTACATTTTACGCGGCAATACAAACATCCACAGATTTCTGAAACAATTTAGAAATCTGTGCAAACACTCTTTTTAATTAGAATAGTATAATTTGGCTCCATTCTATTTATGTAACTCAACATTATAGCAAGTTTATAGACTACTTTAAGTAACCACCAGGTGAAGTCAAGGGGGCACAACTACTCAATAAAACAATTCAGTAGCCCTAACGCTACCGCACACATTCGCGCGTGTGTACGAACGACATATGCGTAGTTGTGTGAAGAGTAGGTAGCTCCACAGCGGCGTTTGTTTGGAATTTTAGTGGAGTGTCCGTGGTGTGCTTTAGGCGAGTAATAATGGAGGGCAAAAGAGAAACTGTGTATTTCTGGCGAATATAGGTGCGTTAAATTTTGAAGTGCTCGATTAACCAAATCGTTAATCTGTAAAAAAGTGGTTTAATATAACAATATGTATATATTATAGTAAAAATATGCAAAAGTATTTCATAAAAATTAGTAAAAAACTACCTTCACATTAGTGTTTTTAAGATCTAAGAATTTTTTATTTTCATCAACCATACAGCTATTCTTGTATAGTCTTCAAAATATCTACAATTTTGTTTACTTTATTTTTTAACCTGAATATTCTTGCTTTTGATTGATTGATTTTCAATATCTCTTTTTTAATTTCAACTTTCGTCCCTCTTAACAAGCTCTGTAGACGTTTTTTTCGAGGAGCAGCAGCCGCTGAATTTGTATCTAGAGGTACTTTTTTTGAATCACATTGCGCTAAAGCTTCGATATTAATTTTTCGCTTGTGTTGCATGACAGAAGTTTCTAAAGAACTTGACCCCGCTTCTATTTTAATAATTTCATTACTTTCTACAACATCTGACTCACCTGTCTGAAATTATAAATAAAGTACAATGAAGTAGAAACTAAGATTATCATAAAATTTTATTTGATCACAGCTATGATATTTATGTAGATATAGGTATGATTACAGGATTCCAGGTTATTATAAAATAAACCAAAGCCAAAATAGGGGTTTAATGTAAGAAATAAACACACATACCCGAAAACATACAAATTTTCTTCTTGGTATTGCTGCTTCGTCTATGTACTTATTTCCTTTTTCTTAATTATAAAATCGCTGTCTAAAAAGTGCTCCGAGCAAATCGTGCTTGTTTTGGAAGGAAACCAATTTTGCCTTCCTGTAGCTTCGATCCATTTCTCTTTTATAACGGGACTTTTAGGAAAACTGAAATGATAAATTGTTATGTTACAACTTTATTCTTACTTTTTCAAATACAACATTGAATTATTGAAATACCAAATAATAAAAGATGTGTTGAAGTAACAACTTCTTTTGGCGCGGCACAAACAGATTTTTCGTGGGCTGTGAATTGAATTCTAGCGTCACGCTCTGGAATGATAAGAAATCTTCGGGTAAACTCGGGACCATGGCATGCTCATGGACACGCCCTCCGGTTTCACGTTTCGGTTTCCATAGCTTCCAAAGTAAGCTATCATATTCAGAGTTTATAAGTTTTCACTTCTATCGGCAGTTCCTATGACTGCCATTTTTTCATTTCACTCAACTGTACATGTTCGAAATATCGATATTACCAATATTGGCAACTTGTGTCGCATCCCTACTGAGTAGCACCACGGACCACGGCGCATGGATGGAACGTTCGAGAACATCATGTCAAATCACGTACAATTTGAATGAAAATAGTCCTTATCGTAGTGACTTTAAAGTTGACTTCCATTAAATAATTTCTCTATTTATGCTAATTTTAACGCGTAGAAAGAGAAAGACACGCTACGTTTTAACGTATTTTCAAAATATCATCAAAATAAAATAAAATAGGACTTACCGATGGTACGATATGCCTCCTTTGGATATATTTTTGGCCCGGCTATCGTTTTTACATTCAAGAACTGCGCAATAAGGCATGACTGGTTACTTTTTATTTAAATTCGAGGATGAGAGTACTGCAGTAGCGACGAAGCACGACTAAATTATTCGGACGGGCGTCGATCGCTAACTATGCGGAGCTACACTTACTTAGGCTGGCGTCCTATAAGGACGGATTGGGGCGGGTCGCAATGGAACGGGCCGCGGTTCTTTGATGCTCTTGCGTCCATCTGTACGGGGCGCGGCGGACTGAAATGTATTTGGTGAATACCATCATTTGTTAGTTTTTCTTAGGTTTTCAAGCTAAGAAAGCAAGCTAGTACTTCTAGCTTCGTGTAGATAACGCTACGCAACGCTAGTTTTGTCTACACGAAGCTATAAGTATATATTATTAACACTAGCTTGCTATCCTAGCTTAAAACAAGCCTCATGTCTCTCGGGCATCAGATATACACATATATATCATCGAAGACTTTTTTGTAGACCTTTTAAGGCTGGCTTCCACTAGACGGATCGGGGCGGGTCGCAGCGCACCGCCGACAGAAATACGCCTGCGAAGCGATCCGCCAATGCGTTGCCGCCCGCCGCGCTCCGATCCGTCAATAAACGATATCTCATAGAAATATCGTTTATTAGCGACAAAACATGGGACAGGCGTATTTTTGCGTTGCGATGCGGCCCGACCCGATCCGCCTAGTGGACACCTGCCGCCAGCCTTTAGTAACTACTACGTTTGTCTTTGCCCCGCCTACTAATACTAAACTGTGATGAGGAAATATAGATAATCATGGACGTATGAAAAACTTTTTTTATACGTCCATGGGTATTTAAAGAGGATGTAATAATGATAAGGCAAAGATTGTTGAACTCAAGATTTGCCCTGAACATCTTGACATTGGTAACAAACTGCGTCTGTGACATCTGTCTCTATCTAAGACACACATGTCTCTGTCTAAGACATCTATTTCGCTCGCGCTAGTTATAATTGGTATTAATGGTATTATTCTCTCTCTGTCACACGGTGACGTGTAACCGGCGACGGTGATGGTAGCCATTTTAAAATATTAATAGGTATGTAATTAGAAAATATTTAAAATAATTTTTAATGTTGTACTTACGCATGAAATGTAATTCTATTAGATTTATTTGAGTTTCTAGAATTATTAGAAAACTTTTTGAATGTTTAGGCATAATCTTTTATATTTATGTTCAAAACTATCAAAATCAGTGATACGTATAAACGACCGACTAGCACGGAAAGAGTGAGCTCACTCTTCCCAACGTTAACATGATTCCGTGCGCCCTGAAGTGTGTGAGGGCTAATCTTGAGTTCTACGATCTATGTGATAAGGTAGGTTATAATAGGTATGAAAGTACGAAGCGAGATTCTTGCGAGAGAGTCCACACATTTTTAATTTTTATACACTTACCTAATCCATCTAAACTCAATATATTTTAGCAAAATAATGTAGGTATGTGTGATATCCACACCATTGAGTACTAAGCTACTATAATTTGTCTGAAATCCATACGTACCACGTAGGGACCTACATAAATATTCGCTGCTTTATGAGATGATCCTGTTAGGCGTCTTTTTTAGGCTGCCTGACCTGTGAACTCTTCTGAAATTTTCTCAACGTTTGCGACCTGCGACCTAATAGTTATAACCTAACAACTAACAACTCATTGATAATAATCGGTACTTCGTGCTAAAGCTGTCTTTGTTTTAGACGTTTGATTATTATTATTAGGGTACCGTGCAGAGAAACTCTTCGCTGTCTATCCGTCCGATATATTTTGGGCTGGATCTCGCAAATTTTACAATAAGGTGTTGTACCTTTTGATAATGTTTCAGATAATGTTAGTAATAATTTAGAATCACGTCACCCGTGTGTTTGTTTCATCTCTCCACCAAATTTTACAAAAATCTCTTCTAAGAGCTAAGTAAATTTTGATCCTGGTAGTAGGAGAAAAAAAAATACTCCTAAAATATTTAAATCTCGACTCAGTTTTTTTGGTGACACGACACCGAATCAAAAATGTCGTGCTTGTTTGTCATATGACGAGTGATTGTTGTAACTCCAATGTGGAGCCACGTCCGCCATTTGGTTTAGTTTGACAATGGCCGCGACATATTCGGATGGATCAGTTTGTAGCACCACAAAATAATTTAAAAGCTACCTTATAGCGTTTGTGTAAGTACTGTTATAGTGTATGTGTAAGTGCTGTGATGAAAATAGCTATCATTTTTTGTGTTTACGTAGTGTGATTGCTGTGATAAAACAGTAATATATTACAACAAAACCTTTTTTGCAATGGATGTGATATGCATATTTAATAATTTAATATTTCGTGACAGGTTCAATTAATGTGGTAAGTACCTAGAAGTTAATGTCACGATAAAAAAAATATACTAAACACAGGGACACAACAGTGAAGAGCAGTTGGCTATATCATTTTTCTCGCTCTGACGCGCTTGTTCAGTAAATTTTTATTCTCGCTCTAGCATTCCGAGTTCACCCGAAAACTTCTTATCATACCCGAGCGTGACACTAGAATTCAATTCGCACATTCACAGCCCACGAAAAATCTGTCTAGACGCGCCAAAAGAAGTTTTCACTTCAAAAATGTATGTATCCATTTTGCCCCACCTCTCACCAGCCAGGTCTTCACCTCCGTGTTGGAGTATGATAGGCGAGCTATGTCCTATTATTTTTCAGCTTGCTTCAAATACCTACCCACCCAAAATTTGCTAGCATCTCTCGAAATATTAGTATTCGTAATAGTCAATAAAAATGGGTTGCATTTGTACGGAACTTTCGATGTGGAAGCCGATTCGCATATATAACTGACATATTTTTGTCCGTCATTATAATTTGTGGGTCATGAATTTTTTTCTTGATTTTTGAAGATTTACAATAAAACTTTAAATTAAATAGCAATGGCAGGCCATGGTCCATATGATGATCCGAATTTGAAAGGATTTAGCCGATATTTCAACAATCAGACGACAAGAGGTCGAGCTAACGTAAGTAAATGTACTTAAGTACTTACACTACTTATTTATTGTTTAAACTTCAGAACCGATCTTGGATAGGCAGTCACCATAGAATATTATTTGCTCTACAGTCAGTTATGAGCTTTGCAGTTACTTTAGTACTATCACCGATAAAATACTGAATTTTCATACGCCGAAGAAACGCACTAGACATAAACTATTATCTATCGCCCAGTCTCATACTAACTATCCACAGAACTCAATAGTGAATTGCTTTCAAAGTACGTATAACAATAAGTATCTTAACAAAATTGATGTCTTTCATAGTGACAAAATATCTTTTGAAAGAGATAACTATGTACAAAACATTGTAATTCTTCCAGTATTTTATTATTCATAATCTTTTATGCACATGCACTGTTGTCGCCCTTGGTAAATGATACACGTTCTTTCACACTCACACTCCCACATCTACGCTCTCATACACCCCCATACACATGCACACACACTTTAGTTTCTTTAGCATTTGTCAGAATGTTGTCACGTACCTACAGGCGCGGTCCCAGCCTCGAATTTTGGAGGAGTCACCAGTACGCAGTGTCAGATTTTGGGGGGGGTCACCAATAGGAATACAATAAATCGTGTACAAAATACTTGACTTGTGGCGCCACACGATTTTATCCATGTAGTTCCCGTTCCAGTGGTTTTCCCGTGTTAAAAATAGTCTATGCACTATTACCTAGATATTTTTATATTTTTTTAAGATTTTAGTTTAACGTATACGATTTTGGGGGCCCCGTGGGGGGTCATGTTCCCTGAGACCACCGCACCCTCCCCGCGGACCGCGCATGGTCACGTATGTGTTGTTACAAATATAAAACGTATCAAACATCCTGCTCATGTTGGTACACAAATATTAGGAATTTATTGTTTTGGATCAACACAATAGTAACAATTGTCACTATTCCAAATTGTATAAAAAAAATGTTATCATATAAGCCTTTTTCACGTAAAAGTTTAAGTAATTTACTTCTTTCTCATAGCATTATTATTAATCATAGCACGTGAATCGAAGAGAACTAGCTCTCGCAAACACAGGGAATCGTACTGTGGGAGCTATGGCACAGATCAGAAAATAGTTATTTCGTAACAGATGCATCACTGCCATACAAAATCGCAAATACCTACACGATAATAACCTAAACTTTCGTAAACTACTTACCTACTGTTACTTGCAAGCAAAAATACACCTTTGCACAAGCACGCAAAGTTGAGAATACCGTGCGCCCCGTGTGGCTTGTCGTCTGCTTACGTCACTGACCAAACGTGCTAGGATTGTACAAAATATGATAAGATGATAAAAAAACTAAACTGCAAATTGTAATTTTCTTTATTGTTTATTTAAATGGAATGAAAATGAAAAAAAAATGTTTATTATCTCAATAACGAAAACCAAATCACAAGAAAAGCTACAAAACCTAGCGTCTACCGCCTTAAAGTTATTAAAAACAGTTTCACGCGCTCCCGGATGTTAAATACAAAGCGACAATATATACAAAGAATATGTACATATATGTGACAATAAATAGGTACAAAGAATGAATACTTAACATGTTTTGCTAGTGTGAACTAGATCCCACACTATGGTGACCTGTTTTGTGGGATCCAGGCTAATTTTATGCAAGTAAAACAAGAACAAAATTAAAAATTTTGATTAACCCCCGACTACCCTTAGATTTGCTATCTGTAGAACATTCTACTAGTCAAGCCCTTTCATTTGATACCCATATTAAGGGAATTGTGAAAAAGGAAATGTAATTCGCCATTTTGTGATAGCGGCCATCTTGGATTTGAAATTTGTCATAGTGCAAAGTATTCTACTAATCAAGCCCTTTCATTTGATACCCATATTGAGGTAGTAGTGAAAAATATTATATAATTCGCCATTTTGTGGTGGCGGCCATCTTGGATTTGAAATTTGTTATAACGTTTAGTACTCTACTAGTCAAGCCCTTTCATTTGATACCCATATTGAGGTAGGTTGTAAAGAAATATTTTGTCCGCCATTTTGTGGAGGCGGCCATTTTGAATCGATATTAACCAAACATAGCTAAGAACACCCGCACGGATATTAACTTTCAAATAAAAAAAACCGCATCGAAATCGGCCCATCCGTTTGAGCTCTACGGTGCCACAGACAGACACACACACAAAAAGACTGAAACGACAAAAAAATAGATATTTTTATTTTATTTTCAATCAATTAAATTTTCTCCGAAAAAACAAACTTTCAGATACTTACTCGAATTCTAGAATTTTATAATTTTGGCTAAGTTTATCATCACGTCATACAGATATAATAGATATATTAAATCTAAAAGAAAGTCGTGTTAGTTACTCCATTTATAACTCACGAACGGCTGAACCGATTTGGCTGAAAATTGGTGAGGATACCTCCTCAGCTTAGAGCCAGGAGATAGACATAGGATACTTACTCGAATTCTAGAATTTTATAATTTTGGCTAAGTTTATCATCACGTCATACAGATATAATAGATATATTGATGTGCCTCAGGAAAACATACAGCATTATATGAAGAAGCAGTATGTATACTTATCTTATTAATCTGTGGTCGACGTCTATACCATAGACAATTAGCTTCATCTTGACGCCACCAGAGGGCGCCGCAAGCGCGCCACCAGCAAGGGCACCCGGCGCGGTGCGATCTTTGGGATTCATAGCGTTGTATACTTTCGCCACGAGTGGTCGAAATTATAGAAAAAAATATTCAATTATCACTAATTAACAATTAATAACTATCGAAACATATTTTAAATGTGTTTATATATTACACGAAATTTTATTGAAATCTCAACGGATTGAGATTTTCGAAGTACCCGTGAGTGAAGCGGATAATTCATCCATCGAAGAAAAATGGTAAATCCTCTGCGTGGTAAAAGGTGAGATCGACCGATTCCAGAATCAAGGTCTTATACATGCAGGTCAGTCTTCATTCATTTATATGCATTTTACCAAAAGTGAGCAGCTGGCTCACTAGTGCGAGTGTTGCCTAATCTCTAATGTATGGTTTTGACCAATATATCGAAAACATTTCGATCATTTACGCCTGGTCGCGGAGACCTTGGTTCGAAGGGTCGTGTCAGTCTTTACTGAACGACTTCCTTCTGGTGCAGTTCAAATTACGTTTCTAGGTTGCGGAAACCGTGTGATAGCTGGAACACACTTGTACCAACATAGTATGTGACCGATACTCTTTGGACATGCGGGTAGACACACGTAAAAAGGTTTTGAAGGCTATTATGTAAATTATTAGACCAGCTAACGTTAAATTGATAAGTAAATCTACAGCATGTACCTACCCGCTTGGCAGCGTGTCCGCTAAAAGAAAAACTAAGGGTTTCAGGTGCATCTCCCAGTTTTTAACTGGCTTGTTTAAATTATTTATTGTTTGAACCTTGTCTCAACTACCTACTAATACTAATACACTTTGATAAGGTGTGTAACCAATAAGTTACTGCTTAGTAACATCTGGGAAGCTAAACTTATTAAGAGTATCTCAATATT
Organism: Ectropis grisescens; assembly: GCA_017562165.1. Lineage (NCBI taxonomy): Eukaryota > Metazoa > Arthropoda > Insecta > Lepidoptera > Geometridae > Ectropis > Ectropis grisescens. The sequence continues at coordinate 8,187,954 of CM029781.1, read as the reverse complement.
ACATATAATTATGGCAACATCTAATCCCACTTTTCAAAAAAGAAGGGAAAAATGGCTATTCAGAATCGGAATCAACATTGAATAATATTCTATGAAATTAATTAAAACATCAAAAACAGGTATAAGCGAAATTAAATTTTATACCCTTCGGAGCCCACCGAACTAGCTCAGACGTATACAAATACATAGACGTGCCGATGGGGGTTGAAATGAATATATCATAATTATACGCATTATTAACTAAGATTTGACGAACGTGGACAAATTTGCAAACATACATGCATAACCATTTATTTATGTAAGGATATTCTAAGTATGGATCTTTTATACAATACGATCGTGAATGTATTGCATTTTAAAATTCTTACATACCTACAAAAAAAAAAAAAAAAAAAGTATTTCATATGCAATGGCGAGCTCTGGGTGCCAATATAACTATTTGGGAGAATAAAATTTCACATAAACCCATATCAATAGATTTAAAATTCACAGCTACATCCAACTCATCACATCGATAACTATCGATTCAGGGGAGGAGTCCCTGTTATAAAACAAACCTTCTCTGCGGAAGAGAAACAAGTCGCCAATTTCAGAGATATTTATAAGAAATATATCATTCAAGTAGATGTTCTATTGTATTATCAAATGTTTTATGGCATGTTTTATTTTAATACGTATACATATTTAAATTTTGATCTCTCCTTAGCACCACATTTTTCATAACATGCTTGGTCGCGGAAACCTTGCGTACGAAGAGTCGCACTTCGCACTAATCTTACAAGACGACCTCCTTCTGGTGCAATAAAAAAAAAATTAAATAAGCCTCTAGATTTCGGAAACCGCGAGACATCATTTGGAACAATTGATACCTCACATTTGACCAGGTGCCAGCACCATATCTTACCACTAACACACGCTTGGTCGCGGAGACCTTGCGTTCGAAGGGTCGTGTCAGTCTTTACTGAACGACTTCCTTCTGGTGCAGTACCAAGTTAAGTTTCTTGGCTGCGGAAGCTATGAGACACTTGGAACATACTCATGTCCAATATATTTGACCAATACTTGTTTTGGACCTGGTCCCCGCACCATATCTTACTACTAACACACGTTTGGTCGCGGAGACCTTGCGTTCGAAGGGTCGTGTCAGTCTTTACTGAACGACTTCCTTCTGGTGCAGTGTTCCAAGTTACGTCTCTAGGTTGCGGAAGCCGCGAGACACTGGAAATGCCTCAAAACTATGATCGAGAAAGCAGGTATCTATGTATATTCACATTATGTATCTGGAAGGTTATTGACAGAAAATAGGAGCAGGTCAACTATGGCGCACATATATCTACACATAACAGCGTTTATGGAAAAGTACATGAATCTACCTACATCTGACGCAAAAGTTAGATTTGATTTGCTTAAATTGGAATTGAAGGGTGGCTTAAATTTTACTGTTTCTGGTACCATACGGCAGACTTTAATATCCGCCATCTCAGATTTAACCAGTAACAGCTTCGTCAAGTATGACTTGTACTTACATGATTTAACAAAAGGATGTTTGTAGTACCTACTGCGATGGTGTGGTGGCGCGGAGCCACTTCTCATTATGTTTCAATACACAAAGCACCATGAGCAATACTAACTACGAATAATTACTTAACGACTAATACTCTATCACAACAACGAAGGAATCTATGACCACGAATCGTTTGCATTCTTCTGACATTCCCTGATGATGTTTATACTCCTAAACACATGATAATTTAAAACACGCGTCTTACGCAGTTGTGTTTTCAATTCAATGAGCGATAACGTTGATTAATATTTAGTTTGTGAAAGAGTGCCCAGCTTGCCGTATAGTCTCTATTCTGAAGAGAGAAACCGTATGCTCTTCGATTTTATAAAATCTGATAAGTAATAATAAGGTTAAATGTTAATGGAAAAAGATTTAAGATTTTTATCATTTCGAGAACACCAAAACCAAATTGAAAGTAGATACGGTGAACAGTAACATGAAATAATTGTAGCAGAACCGTTATGTAAACGGTATCTTAAATTTGAGCTTGAGGATGAGATTTAAAACAGCGACTAAGAACCACCATATTTTATAAATAAACGGATTCAAAAGATCCATTTGCAACAAATAATTGCAAAATGTCGTCAACAAAGCCTATAAATGCTTTCGACAAGCTCTGATGAACCCAAATTCCAGTATTCTTTCCTGGTTATTATTAGCACATTCGAACTGTACAACAAGGACGTACAAGGTAGTGACTCTCGACTAGCCAACAAACAAATTATATTTATACGAAACCAGCCCAGCCTTCTGACTCGTTCCCATCACTGGGAGTCGGCAAAAGCCATGGTCCACCGGGCTGGTGCGGCCTGGTGGATAACGCGTGACCTAGAAAGATTCTAGGTAAATGTCGCTGTAGAGTGTATCATTACATTGAAATCTTCATGAGTATTGATAAAACCCTAGATTTTTGGGAAAATGAGGGTAGATTTGAGTGAGAAACTCACAGAAAAAATAGTTTATAAAATAACACTAGGTCAGTGTGAATCATTGCCAACCCTTACTGTCACTCGACACCGGACGAAACGATGGTCGAGCGAGGACTTATATGCGTTAAATATGTTATAATATACCTTAAGTCTGATCAAAATAATTATAATTTGATATTAAAATTCAAGAACTGCTGACAGCTAAAACACGGATAAGTCTAGTTTCAAATAACAGCTTATCACTTAAAACAGAATTAGTACACATAGTATGTACTTATATTATGTCGCCTATTTGCAGACAACACACTAAAATGGAACTTCATAATTATGTACATTTTAAAATTTTGCGAAAGCGATAATCGTCTGAATTCTACAGCTACCTGAAGTCTTAGAGAGTTACTTTATGTAGATTGGTTGTTTTCCAATTCCTCCAAAAACAGTATGTAAAACATATATGTTTGGAACGGTTCTTTAAATAATAACCCCTTTTAAATATTATAGACCGAAATATACATAGGTATTATTGCTATATAGCAGTATGAACATGGAAAATGAGAATAATTTGTGTCTTATCACATATTTCTAGTTCTTATCTGAGAAAAACAGAATAGCTTTCGAGTCAAATCAAATAAATTTTATCTATAGCAGTTGCTTAACATCTTGTTATTAAAAATTGGATATGTCCAGTCCAGTGAGACAGTGCCATGAACGTACAACTAGGAGATGTGGACCAGATATAGCAGTAGCCTTTGGATGATCAAATACCCAATCGATTGATGACATTATTAAGCAAAATATGGAAATATCTTAACACATTAAGCATGTTAGGTTAATTTACTGCGAAATTAACATAAATGGTTAATCATGTTCTTCAAAGTTTACATCACACACAAATTAGCTTTGTTAATTTAGCTAATTACAAAATGTTATTGAACACTTTATTTTAATAAGTATTAAAATGTTTCAGTCATCATAGCGTTGTTATTTTTGGACATACTTACACCAGCAGATAACAAACACGTCTTCATATAATGCTGTATGTTTTCCTGAGGCACATCAATATAACGGTTTTACATAAAAATAAAACCGATATTATGTGCCGAGAACGGAAAACATACAGCATTCTAAAAGGGCTTTCTGGTGAAGACTATGAATCCCAAAGATCGCACCGCGCCGGGTGCCCTTGCTGGTGGCGCGCTTGCGGCGCCCTCTGGTGGCGTCAAGATGAAGCTAATTGTCTATGGTATAGACGTCGACCACAGATTAATAAGATAAGTATACATACTGCTTCTTCATATAATGCTGTATGTTTTCCGTTCTCGGCACATAATATCGGTTTTATTTTTATGTAAAACCGTTATATTAAATGTATATATAAATATACTCATGCTTTACATACCATTGCAATTTTTCCAACATACTGTATTGCTATTGCAGCCATCACCAATACAATAACGCCGCGACATTATTTATGCGCGCACTCGGCGTTCGTACGCACGTCAGCTCGGGCAAGCGGCCGGCGCCCCTGTGATTTTAGTACACCCGGGTGGACTCGAACGAGTAGGTTAATATCGCGCGCCGTATAGCGAGTGGTGAGGGTGTGGCTATGGCTACATATTGATACATATAATTCTGCATGTTAAGTTATTTAAGTCAATTTACCATAAGACCATATTGTTAAAAATGAAATAAAGTGTTATTATATTATAGTTTTGTATAAAAAGTACGAATAAGTACTCTGCGTTGATGTGGTATCAACTAAATATTAAATTTGTTTGCAGACATCTAAAGCAACGTTATCTTTATGTGCAATGTATTATATCTACTGCAAATTTTTCAAGAAGCCTAAACCAAAAGGCCACAAATAATGAAAATGATGAAATTGTGAGTATTGTACGTCACTAGTCAGCTAGGGTTGCTACATTTTATCTTGCAAATCAAGTACATTCGTTAGCAAAAGTTAGAAAATAAAGATACAAGTAGGTACGTAGTATAAAGTAATATAATAAGTATAATATAAAGTACAAGGGTAGACGTAGACGGGTTTTGGAGTGGAGACTGCGAATCGTTAAACGTAGTGTAGTACGCCCTGAGACTAGATGGAGTGATGATATACGAAAGACGGCGGGTGTCGGTTGGAAACGTAAGATCGAGGATAAGGCTGAGTGGATCTAAATGGCGTATTATAAGAGAGGCCTATGTCCAGCAGTGGATGCACACAGGCTGATGATGATGAGGAATAAAATATGTGCTATTTTTTTTATCAAGTTCATTTTGTTAAATTTCTGTACTTAATAAATTAGACGCCAGTGGCTGTGGTAAAATTGAGAACTACATTTGCATCTTGAAAACGCCTCATTGTATAGACTTTCCATTACTTATTCCACAACTTATTCGATTTGTGAACTAACATCTCTGACAGGGTATGTTTGCAAGTTTGCATTCTGAAATTGCCAGAATTGCCTCATACTCATAGTGTCTGTTTTGGTGGGCTACTAGAGGTTCTTGAAATCTTAAATAACGAGTAAAAAAAATTCTATGAACATTAATTACATTATATGTTTGTTAGTTGTAAATAACGTTGCCATCCGTCCAGGTTTCCTCGGATTTGTCCTAGTTTAGACAGGGCGTCCATGTCTAAAAAAATGTTGACATGTTTTGGTCTCTAAAATCTGGAAATCCGGGGTTTTCACGAGTCTTGTCCTGGTTCCCAAACTTTACAGATGGCAAATAGTTGTAAAGAAAACGAAACGTTACAAATAATGTTTCAGCCTCGTAACTGGTTATCAAAACTGTACATTAAGCATAGCATGTCGGGTATATTTTGTCTTTTTCAGACTAGAGATTCTTGCTATATTGCTATCCTGCTGTCATAGTTTATCAGTATGCTTAAAATAATAAGTTGTTTTCTCACCAGCTGAGGGTGAATCTACTTGTTTTACGTAATTACATAAGACTAAATTATTAGAATTCCAGGTAATTTTAAGATTTATAGTCCTATTTTCATACAAAAACGTGGTTCCAGATCTCTTTGATTCATTAGTTTGACAGCTTCGCGCAGGGTGTTGTTTAAAAGTGCCAATATTGTTTTCTTGTAGAATGGCCGGAGGTGACTCTGTAGATGAATCCCAGCTCAAGGGTCTATCCAAATACTTCAACAGCCAAACCAACAGGGGCAGAGCTAACGTAAGTAGTTAACACTTCAGTAGGTTAATTCTTGTAATTTAACTACCTGGTTTATTTGTGATAAATTTCAAAGACGATTTAAGGTTATGTAGCTCATCGGCTTCATGTTTTATCGGATTGGTCAGCACTGGGTTTGATTTAACTTTGTCAACAAATTTCTTGAGTCAGCAGTTTAGTCAAAATCTAATAAAATGATTAACTAATTCTCTGTTCTTTCAGGTGGCCAAAGCAACATACGCAGTCATGGGAACGTTAATCTTATACTTTACTCTCAAACCTAAAGCAAAGAAGTAATTTTGTGATTCTAACTTCATGGTAAAACTTATTTCCCATAAGAGCAATGTTTAAGTTATTTAGTGCATATTAAATCAAGTAAAATCCATCAAGATGTGAATCTTTCAATTCATTGTAGCTATTCTATCCTAATTACATGGTTACACACTAGTTAACAGAACATTTACAATATTATAATATATGCCATTTTAAACATAATAAATAAAATCCTAATAATATCAGCCTGCATCTCTGTTACCTATCTTGAGACTTAATGACCAGTGTTAAATATTTGATATGAATTCCTTAGTGACACAAAAGTATCTGTGAAAGCTTTATCACTTCATAAATTACAACGTAGTAATATTTTGAATGCTATTCTAGCTTGAAAAACTAGCCTTGTGTCACTTGGGCATTACAAACTTTCTATTTAATTACAGTTTTTGTAGTGGTAGGACTTTTGGCTGAGTCTGCCTGGGCAAGTACCACACCTTTGCCAGTTATTCCAAGCCAAGCAGCAAACATTACTGTGTTCTGGTTTGAAGGGCAATATTTCCATAGAAATTACCGGGCTTAGAGATATAACATCTTAGATCTCTGGGTGACGAGCGCAGTGCAGTGCTAGCTAAGTAATGATTTGGGCTCTTCATGGTCCAACAGTTGCGTGTCACGGTGGTGATATATGGCAGGCATGTTGCTTGCCATCAGGCATATGTCCTGCTTGTCTCGTCACTATAAACTGTCACCTGTATTTGTTCCAAAAAGTAAGTTCAAAATTCTACACTTATAGAAATTAATTGATTATGACATGAGAATGCAGTCAGTGTCTTTACCATATTACCACAAACAACTAGTGCTAAATCTCTAAATGTTTTTTAAATTACTATTTTAATATGATAGTAACTCGTATTTAGCTTTTTAACATTCATGCAAATATGTGTAAATTTAAATGTAGGTTTTAGCTGAAAGATGTAAAAGTATCTAAGGCCAACATTTTTATCTGCTCATTTTTCAGAAATGTATGTGAACCCTCTGTGTGTGTGTAGAAGCTTTTATAATACACATAGGTACTGACACATTGACCATCAACTCGCCCGATAGTAAATCATGGAGTGGTTGACGGTGATGCACCTGTGGTCTCCGACATAGAAGATACAGATATTTTTTCAAACTCCAAAAGAATAGGTGGTAGGTAACTAGGGCCTGAAGTTTATAAAAGAAAAGCCAACATTGGAATAAATATTTTATATTGATACTTATATGCATGTACAAAATAAATAATGCTGCAATGGACAGATCATAATAAAATAGCTTCACATTTCAGATCTTAACCAAAGACATGATATCTTATAGTTAATTCTTTGGTCTTGAATATATTTGGAAGATAACAGTATGTTTTGATGATCTATTATTTCAAATAATATTTAACAAGTTACAAGCCTAAATACTAAAGTGAAGAAAATTAATACTTTTATGAATGTTTGCAATCAACTACATCAATATTTCCAGTGTGACCACCAAGCAAGATGAGATTTACTATTTATACCTGTAGTTAATGAGTGCAGTGCATCGCTAAAGAGTTTAAATACTATCAAAACTAAGATTGCTGTTGAATGTAAGTTTCAACTGTAATGGTAAATCAGTTTGCTTAATTATATTAGCTGTCAGTTTGCGGTAAGTCTTCCATCTCTGGGCAATGAGTGCTGTGCCACACAGTAATTTGAACCCTTCATGACTCCTTCAGTTAATAGGTTCTTTCAAATATCTGTAAATGGTGTGACAGAATGAATGAATATCAATATCTAACAATAATTTTAGGGAGCCATTAACTCACTTGAGGGTAAATATGAAGATGAGATGAATTATTGGATCTTGACAGCTAATATAATAGACTCAACACACTCAACAAAATCTTAACAAGTATATCTAAACCTGTTTCAATTTATTTATTTTGTGCACACTAACATACACAGTACAAAAATGTAATACTAACATGAAGCACTAGCACCAGATGGCAATAACCTAGTAATACTAGCAAAGCAACTTGAGTAACGATGATTTTATACTTTAAATCTAAGACACCTTGAATCAAACAACCTTCCCAATAAATATAGCAATACAAATAGCTCATAAATTTCCATAAAGCTGTAATTATTTCAATATCATTGACTAGCCTTATTAGTTGTTCAGCGCTTTTCACCCTTGTCCATCATTTTTTATAACAACAGGAAGCATTTTCTTAACCACATTATTCGCCAAATCTGAGTCATTGCACAATTTAGGTGGGTAGCACACTTCAGTCCATGTAATTAGCAGCACAGTAGAATTTTGTTGCATTTATGATGATGACAACATGATCATGCATATACTAAGTTATAACTTTCAGATCATTTCTAAATTATGAAAAAAAATCAATGTTATCACCATGTTAATGTTGTTTACATGGTGTATGTGTAAACTGCATCAAATATCAGGGACTCACTCAATTATCATATAACCTCTGCAAATATCCCATAATCATTGTTATGAGGGTTTATTTGTTTTTGAAATTCTGAGTTGATCACACAGTATGATAAAATAAAATTAAAGCATGCTACCCTGAGTTCCCATTCCCAACTCCTTATTCGAGTTATAGATCTTACATAAGTAACATTAGTTTCCAACATTTACATTCTTCTATATATCTTTATTTATTGCTATGGTAGATTTATGGCAGTTAGCTCTATCGTTGTATTGGACTCATTCATAAGATAAAGGTAAAATTAAATAAAAGTGAAGCACTAGCAGCTCTGGATGGAATGTCATATAAATGCATGACTTGTAAATTTAATGCGGAGCATAAATACTACAAAAATGCATTCTACTTCTAAATGTTCTCGAAAGAGATATTTGTTCTCTTTGTTCTTCCTTTGGCAATATTATATGGAATATGCCTTTTTACTCATATCATGGAATAAATTTTCAATTATTGTGCACTATCAAAATAACTTCTGATAATTAATCAAGAATGGTAGAGTCATTTCACAGGTGGTGCAGGTGATTTTATTAATTTTATGAATTCACCCCTTTTGAGGTCTTGTTTAAGTTTTTTTGTTTTACTACCTAATCCCAAAGCTTTAATAACTGACTTGACATAGTATAAAACAAGCGAAGTTGTATGTTACGAAAGCCACTGGTTTACTTCCAGATTAAACTACGCTTTAGGTTTTAAGTTTACTCATGATCTTGACATAATCCTAGTCCTTGCTTATTTAGGCGGGTCAGATACATAATAGCCAATCCACAATTACTATGGTAGACTTAATTTAGATGCAGTAATTGTAACTTTATTTCCATTGCATATTACAAGTCCAAAAATATTGTGAAGTCTTAGAGTAAATGTCTTTAAAAATTACCAAATATTTCTCAAAAAAATCACTTTTAACAGAAATAATTACTAAGTGACAGATGGATGTTTTTTTTAAATGATATATAACACTGATATCTAATCTTAGTATTCGAATTATATTCTCATTTTATCTTTAGTGGAATGAGTTAGATGTTTATAAAATTATAGTTTTGATGAAACTTTTTTACCCCTTACATCTTCAATACAATGTAAAAGCCACATTGCCTTGAATGTGCCAGTTTGATTTTTGCATTCAAAGTTGGATCTTACAGGCTTCTCTGCACTGAATTTACTGAATGCTAATCTAACCTTAACAAATAATTTAGAACATGATTGCTGTTCATCAAAAGTGGGCAAGTACTAAAAATACAACCTAAGTCTACATGGAACATTCATAGTTTCAGTGGCCCAAGTAATTACGTAACAAAACTTTTAGAAAATATGTTTCACGCTAAGAGCGCTGTTTTATTTTCTAGTGTATCATGAAGAACACATTTTGTATATATTCAGACCACTGTTTTTTTTAACTAGCCCACTTATATGACCCCAATTTTAACTTATTGTAACATCGATTGTGCTGCTAGATCTGACTCAAAGCAAAGCAAACTACAATCAAATCTAACATCTCAATATTTTAGAGGTTTTTATGATTCTATTAAATATCAATAACAGAGTTTCTGAGTTTCTTAGCATGACAAAGTGTTCAAACACCAAGCTATATGTTAAATTAACTATCTTCAAATATTCAAAGTCGCACATTTATAAGACATATTTGAGTAAGAGGTGGCCGTTCGCTGTCTTTGTGTAACAGTTAGCAGAGAACTTACTGTCTCCATGCTATCAGCTAGCAGACATAGATAAAGGCTCTTCCTTCACGCATGTCAACACGCTTCGACTGATCAATCAGCGCTGGCCGCTATCTTGAATCGTGTCGTACGCACGCGAGAGACATTTCGTTATGTTTTGTTTAAAATACGAGTATGTATATCTTTTCTACCGGACATGGCTTCTAATTAAATTTGTTCGTTCATTCCTTGGCCGTGGCAGAGCGGCGTGGTGCAACTCTTCTACGGATATAACGACGTACATGCTGCTGCTCTTTAAAAATTGACACAACAAGAGAATTTTTGTGGATTATTTTATCACTTTACAAACTAGTCTAATGATTGAAATAGACGATGTTTACGTATTGCTTCATGTTAACAGTGACTTAATTCATTGTTGATCAATATTATTTACTCACAAGTTCACAACACAAATCTAATATCATAATTTTAGTTGACAGTCTAATTGTTCAGTTTGTATCACAGTCTCATGACTTCCCATAGGAGAATTTAAATTACACATGAGTTGTTTTTATTTAGGACATGTGTGTATTTATCAAAGTTGATTCAGTTTATAGCCACTACAGATCCAGTGAACCATATCAGCAGTTGGTTCAATTCACAGCCTCAATGGCGAATAATGAATAATTAGGTTAATAAAGAATGAACTATTTTCAATTCTTCATCCTATATCTAAATGTATTATGATCTACGTATATATTGTATCTTGGATTGCTACAAGTTTACAAATTAGATACCTCATAGTCGTTAGATATCATAGAGTTAGATATTTCATAGTAGATGGTTTCTGGTTTGTCATAAGGACTGATTCCGTGTTTCCAGAGTTTGAGTGTTTCCTGCTAAATGTAAATAGGAAATCAATTATTGATCTTTTGAAGAATACCATGCACCACTGCAGTCCGTTACATAGTTTATTTACAACAGGTAAGATGATGCCAAAGATCTCGCTAATTTCTATTTCATTGGCATTGTTGGCACCTGAACAGGCAATGACTTGGATTAGAACAGCATTTATCTTGTGCACATAGTGACGTAGAGCACAATATCAATTCACAGCCACAACAACTTACAGAAGTCTAATTGATGACTATTGTAAAGTATGTTCAATTCACACAATACATGTATGTAACAGCTTCTCAAATTCGACGGGTTGCAGTTATGATAAGCTTCAGAAATATGAAACAAGGTAGCAGTATTCCTCCTCCTATAGGACAAGATTTGTTGATCGCATCGTAGACGCCCTTGAAAGTGGCGTATCTGCCTTGCATAAGTAACAACCTTTTGTTTCACTCGTCGCGCCTAAGTTTTCAACAGGCCTCTTTGTTAGTGGCCTCTCTTGAGTAAGCCACTAAGTAGTATGTCACTAAAAATATTTGAAAATTCTATCCAATGGATGGTTACTGCGAATTAGTTTGAATTCACAGCCACGTGGGGGCTCTGGTGAGCGTATAGAGCGCCGAGGGTTGCGCGGGCGTCGGTTCCGCTTCCGAATCGGACTCCTCGGAGGAGACGCGTTCGGCCGCGCTCAGAGCGACGCGAGCGTACTCGTCCGTGTCTATGCTCTTGCAGAAATGAATAGCGTACCTGAAAAATCGAAAATAAAATGAGTACTTTCCAACTTTATTGGAGACTTATACATTGTCAAGCGGATCAATCTATACTAATATTATAAAGAGGAAAAATTTGTTTGTTTGTTTATTTGTAATGAATAGGCTCCGAAACTACTGGACCGATTTCAAAAATTCTTTCACCTTTGGAAAGCTACATTATCCCCGAGTAACATAGGCTATATTATATTTAAAAAAAAATAGGAATCTTTACTAAAACTCCAATAATGTAACATAAGGTGTAAAAAAGACCTGAAAATTCCTTACGTCGCGTGCGCTGCGAAAACTATTGATGATAGAACAAAATCATTTACTACGACTTTGCAGAACTCATCATTATCTACAAAAAGTGTCGCGACAGCATATGTCTAAATATTATAGTTATTACGTCACAGTAAGCAGTTTTTTATTCTAATATATTAATTTATATATGCCGCCTCTTGAAAAGGATCTTCATTTGTACCTTGGTATTAATCCTAATCAAAATAAATTACTTTATATTCAAGACGGCTTTAATACCTTTTTAGAACTTTTTGAATTATTCAATTCGGACATTTCATTCGGAAGATATCACGAGTTTAAAAATGCAAGTATTAGAAAAAAGTCGCGTGGTTGTCGCTCACCGCGCTCAGCTAGCCAGCATGCGATGTAGGCTCCATGTAAGCGTCACTGGGGTACGGGGAGTCAATGTAATAAAATAAAGTGCCGCGCGGCTCACTCGCGCGATCGGCTCCCTACGCAGCGGTCGTGTGCGTGATCGTATGATTTTAGCTTGAAAAAATTTTGAATTCGTTTCGTAGGTAAATAAGTATATGATAATAAATATTATATTTTAATGTAACTATTCAAACTGCTTATAGTAGTATTTTATGGGTATTCCTGTTCAAAATTTCAGCAAAAAATTTAGTAAAAGGTAGTTTTCTAAGCCCATATTTTTTATTTTCGTAATGAGGAATCTTCATCAGAAACTGAAAATCGCCTTGCAAGTCGGAGAGAATACGCGTCGCAATCGCGTGCTAGAGAGTCAAGTATCGAGCGTTCGCAGCGGCTTGCTGAACAAAATTTTATCACTGGCCCAGCAGCTGGTCAACTAGCTCATATACCGAGGATACCGATGATTCCAACTGATCTGCCAATCCCTTTTAAACGACTTCAGTTTCCGGTGAAATCATCTTTCGCGTTAACTATTAACAAGTCCCAGGGCCAAACCTTCGAATTATTAGGGATCGACCTACGAAAAGAATGTTTCACTCATGGCCAACTGTATGTTGGCCTATCACGTGTCGTGCCTGAAAATCAATTTATTTTGCTGCCACAAAATAAAACTACTTCAAATATCGTTTACAGGGAAGCTCTGACTCACTAAAACTAATGGCTTTTGTTTTGTAAATAATATTATATATGTATAAAATTTTAAAATATAAAAATACAAAAAAACATTAATAAAAAAAAAACATACAAAAAATTCAAACTTTCTTTATAATTTGACTTTTTTTTTAAACCCGATACAAAAAAAAGGGTGTATGTGTGTATATATATGTACCCGTGCGAAGCCGGGGCGGGCCGCTAGTGTATTATATGTAGATACTCGTAGTAGGCAGGACTGAGCATTAGGATGTTTCACGTTTTGCTTCTGTTTTTTTACACTTAATCATGATCTAATATGAAGTACAGCCGACGTCACGGTATTTTTACTTCATGTTTATGTATTTGTGGAGGAATCGCGTACTTTACCTTAGTTTCTCTCTGAGAATTGATTTGCATGAGTATCTTGGCATCTTAAGCAGGAAGAAGCACGTGTAGCTCTCGGGCAGGAACTGATCTGGCGGTTGGTACTTGTCTAACACCTGCCAACAACAACGGAATAGGTAAGCTGATAAAGTTCATCAAACAGTTCTCAATCCTACACTGTTATTAATACATATTATAAATGTAAAAGTAAGGATGTTTGTGTTAGTTGCTCAATCACATTATGAGATCGGTTGAAATCTGAAACTCGGCTATATTATCGTCTGGAAGAATACATAACATGCCACTTTTAATCTCAAAAAATGCAGATAAAGTCGAGTTTATCTGAAGATCAAATCCAGTTTTATATAGATCAAATAAGTTCACTAGAACAAAGTCCCAGTTTACCTGGAGAACAAAGCCAGTTTACCTGTAGAACAAAGTTCGATTTAACTGCAGAAAAAGTTAAATTTCCCCTTGGAACAAAGTTTAGTTTTCTCGTGATACAAAGCTCAGTTTCCACGTGGCCCGTTTACTTAAACAATGTTCACTTTACTGACAAAATAAGCCCAACTTACCCATAAAACAAAGTCCAATTTACCTGCGGGACAAAGTTCAGTTCACCTACAGAATAACTCCAATCTCCCATTAGAAACTAAGTCCAATTTCCCCCAAAGAGCAAAACTAGTTTCCCTGTATCACGAAATTAGATTTACCTACACAACATTTCCATAAGTTGAATTTCCCAATAAAATCAGATGACCTCATAAAGGTCACTGGAACCCGCTGGTTGCAGGTTGTGCAGGACCGTTCGTTGTGGAAATCTAGGGGGGAGGCCTATGTTCAGCAGTGGACGTCTTGCGGCTGATTATGATGATGAATTTCCCCATGGATCAAAGTCCAGTTTCCCAAGAGCACAAGGTAATTTTACCTGTAGTACAAAGTCCCTCTGTCGCGGATCCTGCGGCGCCCGCGGTAACCGCGTCCGGCCCCACACGAAGCGCAGGAACAGCGCGCGCTCGCTGCCAGACAGCTCTTCCATCACCTCCCAGAACCACTGGACTAGAGGCGCGTTTGGCTCCACGCCTAAAAGGACATTAGTAAAATTTTACTACTGCTATGTATGTTACTGTTGGGTTTAATGTGTGGAGATATTATTGTATTGTAACGTTTCTTCCTACCCAAATAGCGGATAAAGTAGTACGAAAGTAAGCAACCTCTACGTATCCTACGTATATGTAGCCCTACATGTGTGCATGTATCGCTACATTTATTCAGAATTTATAGAAAATTACACATATATGTAAAAATAAAATAAATGTGTGTTCTTAAGACCACATGGCAGACGTGAATACTGAAATAAGAAATAACTGTTAAAAACTATCGAACAATTTAAATATTAAAAATTAAAAAATGATTACATATATAAAATTGAATATGTATAGTAAATACAGCGACACGACAGTGAAAGGAACAGCTGACTGTATCTTTCTCGCTCGGGCACACTCGGCGACAAATCTTTTACTTCCAAACGTGACGACGAGCTTTATTCACAGCCTACGAAAAAATCTATGTGTGGTGCCCCGTAAGAAGTGTTCTCTTCATAATAAATTTGGAGACCAAATATGTATTTAGATTAAGCCTATATAACAGCATCTAACAAATCTAGCTTAGCAATGGACGGACGTCCATATACATTATGTTTCCATGTCTATCAAAAATGTGTTTAGTAAGTTACACTTAAAGGCACACTGCCTTTAAGTAATTGTTCATATTGTTTAATTGTATGTATTTTTCTGGTGTGCATAATAAGGTGTTTCTGTCTGTCTGTCTATCAAAAATGTGTTTAGTAAGTATCGCCGGTGTGTAATTAATAGGTGTGGTAATAGGCATGACAACTGATTCTGTAATTTATTAAATTATTTCATATAATAACAGTCTTTAAACAAAATAAAGTGTGCACCAATGTTTAACTTACCTTATCATTCAAAGCTGGACGGGCAAGTCCATTTTAAAACTACGAAATTATTACAAAATGTATTTACCATTGGATAACCCATTTAATTTAAAGTGACTTTTGTTATGAAACCAGTTTCCTAAACGCAATATTTAATATAGCTAACATACAAACTTTACGCGCGACACATAGAATACCAGACAGTGACGTCACGCTTTAGTAGCGTTTTTGTATGAAGCGTTTTTAGGAAAGTCCAAAATTGTGACTTTAAAATCGTGATATCACGGGAAGTTTTTAAGATAACAAAGTAATTCTTTCACCTATGTTTCAGTTATTAAGTAAACTTTTAATGGCACATTAAATCAAAAATGAGTCGCCATGCCCATTGTTCGTATGGTTTAATTGTATGTATATTTCTGATGTGCATAATAAAGTGTTTCTGTCTGTCTATCAAAAATGTGTGTTAGTAAGTATCGCCGGAGTGTACCTTTATACGTGGCGGCGGCCCTGAGCGCGTGCACGGGAATGTCCGGCGAGCCGCAGACGAGCGCTTCCAGCTCGCCGGCGGAGAACAGCGCGAGGAGCGGCGCCGGCACCACGCGCGACACGCCGTCACGCACCGCGCGCACTTGCTCGTCGAACTCGTGCAGCCTACACAACAAAATATAAAACTGATGGACATTTCACACACAACACCATCTGACTGTGACCACGAATTAAACAAAAATTTGTACTATGGAAGCCAAATATGGGCAGGAATCTTCTCCAATCATGATAACCATCGTTCCTAAACTCCTGCGCCGATTGTGGTCAAATTCGCACACTTGTTTGATTCAACATCATAAAATTTTGATTAATAGCCTGATATAGGGTTTATATGATAATATTCAATCGAAGCCGCAACGGGCAGGAGCCCCGGATCTCCAATCATGAACACCATCGTTATGTCCCTCCTGCGCATTGTGGTCATGACTTGTCTTCCTCTCGAGTGTCTATCTCCCCTAATCACATGAGGAAGGATAGCCAATGACTTGAATTCGTGATGCGTTATTAAATTTGAAACACCTTTACCAATTTTGTTTTCAGCCATAACATTCTACGCTTGAGTAACCCAACCGTGAGATTATAATCTCAGTGTTTTTACAATTTTACTGTTAACACTGTATGGTTGAATACACGTCATTTAGCAGTGGTAGGACTTTTTGCAGTGGTGTTTGCACATTACTTCTTGGCGGTAGAACTAACAACTGGGTACGGCGTGGTACTTTTCCAGGCCAACTTTAAAAAGAGTGCCACCACTAGAAAGAGTTTTATTTCAAAATGTTTGTAATTCCAATACTCATTGCAGTCGAGTCACCTGTAATGTAACGCGAGTTGCACATATTCGTCCTTATTGTCGGGCGTCACTCGCTTGTGTCGCGTCGACAGCGGCACTTCGTGTCCCGCCGCCGATGGTATCGAGAACGGGAGCTCTAGGTTTTGTAGTTCCTGTAAATCAATAAAAAAGTAAACAAGAAGATAAAACAAAGAATGGTTTGGTGCCAAGAACGGTTTGGTGCAGAGAAAGAATAGGTGGAAATAACGGTTTGGTGCAAATAATGGTTTGGTGCAAAGGACGGTTTGGTGCAGAGAAAGGATAGGTGCAAATAACGGTTTGGTGCAGAGAATGGTTTGGTGCAAAGAACGGTTTGATGCAGAGAAAGGATAGGTGCAAATAACGGTTTGGCGCAGAGCATGGTTTGGTGCAAAGAACGGTTTGATGGAGAGAAAGGATAGGTGCAAATAACTGTTTGGTGCAGATAATGGTTTGGTGCAAAGTACGGTTTGGTGCAGAGAAAGGATAGGTGCAAATAACGGTTTGGTGCAAAGCACGGGTTGGTGCAGAGAAAGGATAGGTGCAAATAACGGTTTGTTGCAGAGAAAGGATAGGTGCAAGTAACGGTTTGTTGCAGAGAACGGTTAGGTGTAAAGCTAATAGTATTTTTGATGTAAAAACGTCTTTAAGCGCGTTGAGCAATTTAATGAAATTAGGGAAACGGGAAGTACACAGGTCAAACCGCTACTTTATATCCCGGGAAAATAACGGAAACGGGAATTAAGCAAGTAAAACCGCGGAGCGCTGCTAATAACATATAATATCGGTGGATGTAACCGTGGGGTGGATGGTCTAATACATGGTTTTTCTATTTCGACTACAATACAGATCTTGTCTATTACAAGATCTGACTTATTGATGTCAAGTCTTGCTAATTGCTATTTCTATCAAATGTGAAATGAACCTTATTACAATGTATTTAGTACCTTGTTGTGGTGCGTCATATCTCTGATGCAGAGCAGTGCAGGTAGGAAGTCCTTGTCAACCTCGGCCAGGTCTTGCGGCCGCAGCGGCTGCCCGGCGAGTTGTCGCCACACGCCTTCCGCTAGGGAAAGCGATAGTGGCGACCCCGTGCGGATCGCTATACCCATTAGAACACCTGGAATTTACAAAAACAGTGTAAATAAATAATAAAATTATTTATCTTGGTCTATGAATTTGATGCGTATTGAGGACATTTATTAAACATTTGATTGTTGTATCTACGGTTAAAACCGCAACATGAAAATAATATGCAAAAAATCTGATCTGTATTTAATTTACAATCAGATTTTTTGCATAAAAATGATAAAATATGTCATAATTGTTTTTCTAGTTTAGAGTGGCAAGACGAGCAGGACATGTGCCTGATGGGAAGCAATGTGCCTGCCCATAACAGCACACACGCAGCTATTGGAACATGAAGAGTCTAAATCATTACTAGCACTACATTGTGCTTGTCACCCAGAGATATAAGATGTTTTATCTCTATGCCACAGGGCATCCACTGTTCAATTTCATATCAATTCCCAATTTCACTGAAAACATTAACTACCCTGGAAACATTACACATCCATATTGCGTTCTTAATTTTATAATATCTATAGCATTCTGACATTCAGGCAATATTTCTCTAAATTAATTAAATGAATAATAATAAATATATTTTCGCAACACTCTAAATTTTGATTTTTAATCATTAGCATAATCCTTAATGAATACACAATAAATATGTAATTCTAAGCATGCACACGTTACAACATACAATCGTGATTGTGGTACCAATAAATACAACATTTATAAAACAAAACGGTGAGAAGTAAGTTGATTACTTAGGTAACCTTGGTGGTCTTCACCAAAGAGTTTACATATACTACGTATAGAGTTGGAACTAAAGCTTTACACCGAAAGCACGGGTCTGATCGTTCTTGCCTTGTCGCGCTTGTGGAAGTGTAATACTTTTGTCGCGGCACATGCCATAGCAAGTATGTACGTCATCTGCTTACGATTGGTACAAAGGAACCGTGCGGAAACCCCTTATCTATTTACTTATTCTCTATCTAAGATCTAAGACGATAAAAAGAATAAAAAGACGCTGTGGCACTCGGGGACTGCCGCGGTAAATCTATTGCAATATTATATCTATAAGAACGTATGTAACACGGCTTGTTATATAAATATAGTATGTAAGTCGTAATAACAATAAGATTTAAAAAAGAAGAATGGCCTGGTGGATGGCAGGGTTTTTCGTTACGGTTTTATGTCTTCCATCACCCTCTCTTTTTTAGTGCTTTCTCACAAAAAAAAAATTGCTTCGGTCTCCGCGCAAAAGCTATGCAATAACTTAAAAAATAATCTGCACTCCAAAAGTCAACATGTCACATGTACCTAGGAACCGGAAGCAGTTGAGATGCAGCGGCGTGGCAGCGATGGGGTTCAGCAGGAAGGCGTCGCGCGAGGCGCCCGCGTCGCCGCGCCCGTTCGGCGTCGCCATCAGCAGCGGCAGCGAACCGTTCTGCAGCTCCTCGCACATCTCCGCTATGCTCTCGCTGTAGCCGCCGCCGCAGTCGTCCACGCTCTCACCTGTTCGATTAAATATCATTGAATAGGCATGATGACACAATGATTTAATGTGCCATCGAAAGGCTATTAAATTTAATAACTGAAATATAGGTGAAATAATTACTTTGTTATCTTAAAAACTTCCCGTGATATCATGATTTTAAAATCACAATTTTAGACTTTCCTAAAAACGCTTCGTACAAAAACACTACTAAAGCGTGACGTCACTGTATGGTATTTTCTATGCGTCGCGCGTAAAGTTTGTATGTTAGTTATATTAAATATTGCGTTTAGGAAACTGGTTCCATAGCAAAAGTCACTTTAAATTGAATGGGTTATCCAATGGTTAATACATTTTCTAATAATTTCGTACTTTTAAAATGGACTTGTCCATCCTTTGATCCCATCTTTGAATGTTTATACAGTTAAAAAAAAGATATCAAAATTAAAGTTGGTACATATTTAATCTAATTAATTACTGTCAATATGTATATCAAATAATTTATTATAATTCCAGGATCTGTCGTCGTGCCTATTATGATACGCTCTATCGAGACTTCGTCTTTATAGATCTCGAATTTGTTAAAGGAATATTTCCTACATGTATGTTTTATTTCCTAGGATACATTTCGGAGAGCGTGTAACTGATCTGCATGATCTAATACCACCTAGTCTGTCCGACTGCTTGTAACTCAAAAAAGCGACATCGTTTCATGATCGATTTGTAGTTTTTGTAGTGGCAGGACAATTTGCAGAGTCCGTCTGGAGAAGTAGGTAACTTTGCCAGTTATGCTACCGCCAAGCAGGAACGTGGAATATCGTGTTCCGGTTTGAAGGGAAATTCAATGATTGCAGTGAAATTACAGAGCATAGAGATAATGTATCTTATATCTCTGGATAGCTAGCGCAGTGCCGTGCTAAGTAATGGTGATTTATCACTATGGACTGTAATATCTCTGGAAACATAGCCCTTCAAACTGTAACATACCGATGTTTGCACATTACCGCTTGGCGTTAGAAAAACTGATGCTAAATTGGTTGACAACTTGCAAAGATACATAGCACCCAATCTGTGATTGGAAAACGTGATCAATCTAATTTCTTCCTATACTTATTACCACTCACCCACAAATTTGACCTTCCACACCCGATGCGGCAAGGCGAGCGCGTCTTGCGTCAGTACTGGCAGCCGCGCCACCATCTGCCCGAAGACCGAGCGCATCCCGGCCGGTCCAGCCAGGCCGCTCCCGCCCTTGCGAGCCCGCCTCGCGCCGACCCTGGATAGTTCCACCACCGGCCCGTGTTGCCGCTCGCGCACCATTGTCGCCATTATTGCCTAGGATTTAAGTATCAAAATTTTTTTGTTGCCGTCATATGATTACGATGACTATTATTAATTTTGCATTATTCAAATGGATCGTTAGTTTCTGTGTTTAAAATCATTCATTGACTTTTCACTTTGTACTTGTCGTAGACTTTGTAGACGTATTTTTATAGACATTATGTGCGGAAACATGTTGGGAGTGTGAAATAAAACGTTTTTGAGAAGTAGTGTGATATATTAATAATACGTTCGCGTGTTGCTGTGGGCATAAACATTTGATTTGAAATTTCAGACAATTTTTTCATTTAAAAATCTTTAATTAACTTTACAAAGAAGACACACGTAAAAAGAAGAAATCTCTTGTAGACCTATAAAAGATGGCGGATTAGTTACCTTTCTAAACGCAGCTTCCTTGACGCTGTAGAACAGTAGTGTTCTCAACTGATCGAGCGGGCCGTCCAGTATCAGTAGCGGGAGATTTGGACAGACTAGCTCGGAGAATTGGTGAAGGAGTACCTGGAAATGACGAGTTACTTCAACGCAAAATTGAAACTAAGTTGGCATTAGTTAGTGTTATAAGTTTGAAGTCGATGTGTCTGTCTGTGACGTAGCGTAGCTCTGAAACAGATGGACCGATTTTCATGCTGTTTTTTTTCTTTTGAAAGCCAGTTTACTTGCGATAGTTACTTCTTGTGTTTTTTGATATCGAATCAAGATGGCCGCCTCCACAAAATGGTGAATAAAATATTTTTTCAGAACCTCCCTCAATATAGGTATCAAATGAAAGGGCTTGACTAGTTGAATAGAATAGAAATAGAATAGTTTTTATTAACATATTTAAACATTCCATTAATATTATTCACTCCAAAATATTGTTAAACAATGATTAATAGTGCTTATAATATGCCTTGTCACGTACAAAAATTAATACAATTTAAAATCAATATGATAAGTTTGCTGTAAAGGGGCAATTTTTAAATTATATTATTTTTCTATTTTTCATTTTTTACAAATATCAGAATTATTAAAGGCAAAGTCATTTCAAAACATTAAGTTAGGATGTCATATTCATCATAATTACAATTTAAGTATTCTATTAGAGAGAACACTGTACAGCATAAAAGAGTATGCTGTACAGTGTTCTTTCTAATAGAATAGAATATGATACATTATAACAAATTTCAAATCCCAGGTGGCCACCACATCACCACAAAATGGCGAATTATTTTCACTACTTCTTCAATATGAGTGTCAAATGAAAGGGCTTGATTAGTAAAGCACTGAAACAAATTTAAAAACCAAAAAACGTAGTTGGGGGTAAATCAAAATTGTTAGTTTTATTCGTGTTTTTTTTTCATCGACGCTTCTTTAGAACAGTTTGCAGTATCTGTGTAATAAGTGGTTAGAAGACGCTATTTGTTCAGAGATCGTATAATGCCGGAGCGTGTGTAGTACTAACCAGCCTGTTGCATATAAGCTGCGTAGTGAGATCCCTCAGCAGATGGCATTCGAGCGGCGGCGCGGGCGGCGCGCGCGGCGCTCGTGGCGCCTCCACGCAAAGTGCGACCGTGTGCGCACTGCCACACGCCACTTTCGTAACGCGTTTGCCCTGAGGAAGGAGAAGAGGCTAAGTGCAGAAAAGGACCCGTCAAACTAACTACTAACTTGCCCTGAGGAAATAACAAGCTAATAAAAACGGGACATTGTTTTTAAAGTGAAAACTTATTTTGTCGCATCACACACAGATTTTTCGTGGGCTGGGAACGAAGCTCATCGCCAAGCTCGTAAATGAAAGAAATGTTCGGGTGAACCTGGGACCTAACGCATGTCCAGATGGCCATGCTAAGAAGACTAATCTAGATGGCCATCCTTTGAAGATCTATTCCAGAATACCAGAGAACTGCGGTTTCACCCGCGTAGAATATATTAGAAACATAATATAAAATATAGGAGCACAATCTTACTTGATAGGATCTAGAAAAATCAGATTATCTTTATCGAACTACCGTCATTCAAGACATACACATTCCTTTCCCACAGGATAGTTCCATCCCATTTCTCTTAATTAAACCACTTCACTAAGTTCATCTTAGTCTATGTGTGAATTAGTATTTTATTGTGTTCTTACTCTCTGTTGCTATGGGTATAACTATATTCATATTTATATTCTTGTACCTGTAGTGCCATCAGTAGCCTTGGCCTCTGTGCCGCGAGCGTAGTCCCATCGCCGAGCTGTCCTTCATCGTTGTCGCCCCAAGTGTAAACCTCGCCTGAGTCCGTACACGCCACGCAATGGAGACTCCCTGGATCGAAAAGAGAGGATAGTTATGAACAAAAAGTTTGTAGCTTGAATTATTAAAACATTTCAACCGTTATCATTTCTTACGATTATTTTATCTACGGAAACTGAAGAATTAGAGGCACAAAATAAGAACATACAAGATGGAGCCTTATCGAGTTAGAGTCTCTAACAAAAGGCTCCGTTTTGCGTTGAGACGAAAGGCAATAATGATAAAATGTCTTTTCCCTGACATCTGGTGGAAGATTATCATGACTAGTATTTGAGAAATACTCATGAATGTGTGCATGTATGTTTGTTTCACTTTTTTATGTTAACAAGTTTGTTGAAACAATTTATTATTAACATTGATATGACTGTGTCAAAAATTATAATCCTCGTTTTAGAAAAATATCCAATAATCGTATAAGAAAACCAATAAGCATGTGGTACCTGTGGCAATCGAGACGATCATCTTCCCCTGCATGCCGGTGACCCGCATCGGCCTACGCACGTGCTCGTAACTGCCGTGCCCCAATCTATGGTAATCTCCTTTGCCCCTGTAAGTTGAACATACATTATATAGAAACGGTAAAAAGGAATATGTGGCTAAGGAATGATAAAGCAAGCATACTTGCTACACTGAACTTTGAAAATACGTCTTGGATGATGATTATAAAGTGGACAAGTTTGGACATTGACAATATTCGTCTAAAGTCTCTAAAGGGAATGAATACTTTAAAGAAAAATATATAATAGCTATATAGTTTTTTACTTCGACTTACCGATGAATCTTTACGTAATAATATTAGCATTGAACTAGTGCATTAAGAGACAAATAAATCTCCAGATTGTCAATGTTACACAAGTTTCTAAGTTAAGAGTAAGTAAGAGTTGAATATTATAACAAAAAGAAAACCTAACTGCAAAAGTTATGTCAGATTTTTGTTTTTATAACATTTCCACTAACCAAGTATAAACACTGCCACATTGACAAAGCGCCACAGAAAACTGCGAACCGCATTCCACTTTGACCACGCGAAGTCCTTTCAGGCAATCGATCTTCATCGGCAGCTTGCAGCCTTCAGATCCACCTCGTCCTGATTACAATTGGGACGATAATTGGATAAAATATATACCATTCTAAAATTATTCTGTCAAGTTGATTATGGAAAAATATGAGACACGTATTTTTTGTTTTATCAAATTGTTATTACTCGACAAAGATATAGATCATCAAACTTCCGGAGTTTGTGACGTCATGTCTTTGTGAAAATCGTGTGAAATACGGAATTTCACTCGAAACTTCCTAGCACTGCATCGTCGTCATTTTTTGTTTGTGAAACAAAAGAAAAGTACGTGCACATTATTTTTTTAATAATCTAACTGGCGGACTAATTCGCTGTTTTTAGTCAACATGCAAATTCCACAAGTTACAATTTTTTATGTAAATATAAAACGAATTTGGACAAAAGTAAACTTTTATACATTTAGAAAATAGCACTCAACTGTATCAGTTGCAGTAAGTACATTCACTACAACATGTTTGGTAAACGTCTTTCTGAAAAACGGGGATGTTACAACACTACGCAATGCTTTTGTTGGTAGGTTGTTCACGATTTCGGGATGAAAATTGAGAAAAGTAAAATTTACCTCGTTCATTCTGTTCTTCTAGAAATGCCTTCAGTCAGTCTACGTACCCAACTTCCCGTAGTCGCCGTCTCCCCACGACCACACGTTGTCGTCGTCCGTGATGCACAGAGTCTGCGCGTCACCGGAACCGCAAGCCACGTCTATCACGCGGTACATTGCCAGCGCTTCCACCTAAACCAAAGACATAACATACTGTATAGTATACAATGGTATAAGCAACTGTACAGTTGTGATGGTCAGTGTTTCTTAATTAATGACGGAAAACTAACAGTGTTATTTGAAATTATGCTAGAATTCTGGAGGCATAAATTAGTTTTGTGTTTAATAATCTGTAAGAGATATCAGAACGGTGCTTCTGACGCCCGTGTATTCTACCCGCACGGTTAAGAACTGAACTATATAGTTATGACGCGACGTCCAAACTAGCATGACTAGCTATTAGGTAACTATTTTATTTTACGTACATTTGCCAATAATTTCGGGACGTTTCGGAGAGAAAAACAGGGGTTTTCTGTATTCGAGGGACTGAACAAACCTATAAATGCAAAACTCTTATTGCTTACCCATTTCGGAACAAGCTGGTCCTCCGAGTCCCCGTGTCCGAGCCGGCCGTAGCGTCCCTTGCCCCACGTGTAGATGCGTCCGCGCGCGGTTAGACAGGCGGAGTGCGCGCCTCCGCACGCTATAGCCACCACTTCTAGCCCCGTCAGTGCTGTGATTAGCTTCGGACGATCGTAACTCCTACACAGAAAAAACTTAAATCAGCTAAAGTACAGCTTTAATGCCAATTACAACTAATATACAGTTAAAGATAGTATGTTAGTTCGAATATCATGAAAAAATGAAAAGTTGCACCAAATAATAAAAACTAAATTAATTAATTAGCCATTAAAAGAGATTGGAAATATGAAATAGTTTACTTATTACAAAAATATATCATCTATAGGAAAACTTGTCTTATCGCAAAATATAGCACATTCTGGAGTAATTATCTAAAGGAATGCGCTAAGACCGCTTGGCTATATGTAGATTACATTATAATCTGAGGATGTTGACAATTCTACGATGACATGTATTGTACTCTCTTGACTTGTTGTATAATGTTCTTATTTGACCTTTAGAAAAATACTTCTCTTAGTCGTAATTCCTAGAAACTATTTAAATCTCTTAGTCACATGTCTAGCACTAGTTTAGTTTTTCAATTTAATAGTATATTTGTACTTACACTCTGTTCCCGTGGCCCAGTTTTCCGTCTTCCCCTTCACCCCAACTGTACACGTCTCCTTCAGATGACAGCGCAAGACAGTGTTTTCCTCCAGAGTTGCATGCCACCTGGATATTAAATTGTGTTTAGTCTTTTTCACACTCAGCCAAAACATGTAACATGTATGCATACATAAATCAGAGTAACATGTATACATACATAAATATAATTAAAAGTTTTAATAGCCCCCAACGCAATTGTTTTTAATTTAAGGTCACACATACACATTTACCAGTAAAGGAAATACCCATTATGTGTCTGAGATTCGGCTGCAACTACACAGTTTGTAACTCTGAAACGGTTGAACCGATTTTGATGAAACAACAGAATACAAAAGAACACTCCCGACTAATGCAAATACATCAAAATCGTTGTATCCGCAGCCATGATAAACTTATAACAACCCACCGTTTTTGCGTCGTGGTTGAAGAATATCTAAGTTACCTTAGTAATGACAACGTGCTGTATAGAAGCTAACAGCGTTGGTTGTGAGACAGAGTCGATTCCCCCGATTCCCAGTCGACCGCCCGCACCGTAACCTGTAAAAACATATTAGACAAATCTAAAAGAAGACCTTAGTTGATATTTGTTTAGTAATTGTTGTAATGTATGTTCACCGTATACTTGTAGAAACCATTTCTTTTATCCCAAAAGATATCTCTTTATAAGTAAAGTAAGTCTTAAATTTTATCGAAATTGGTCGAGCGGTTTATGAAAAAACCAATATTATTTGTATTATATAAATATTGTAAGTATACATCCTTGGAATTTTCTTTGCGAAAATTTGGTGTTTCATCGGTGCGAAATTTTACTTCAATCAAATAAATTCGTTTTGTAAGCCATATACGAGTACATACGTCGCTGTCGTCAGATTCACTTCTACGAAAATTTCGCCATTGACAGTGTCATACAGGACGTTTTAATATGTTAATTGTCTTATCAGTAACATACACCTTCCCGTCCGGCGTGACAGCGAACAGCGTCTGTTCCTCGCCGACTAGCTGCACGGGGTTCAAGGCGGCTAGCACGAGGCAGGGCGTCAGCGCGCACTTTGGCGCCCTCCGCGCCGCCGAGCTGTCTGCGGTGGTTGTGACCCCAGTAGCCGCCCCAGTCTTTTCACCCCCTAATCATACATAATAATGATGTCTTACCAGTAGCATACACCTTCCCGTCTGGCGTGACAGCGAACAGCGTCTGTTCCCCGCCGACTAGCTGCACGGGATTCAAGGCGGCCAGCGCGAGGCAGGGTGTCGGCGCGCGCACCTTGGCGCCCTCCACGCCGCCGAGCTGGCCGCGGTGGTTGTGCCCCCAGCCGTACACCACGCAGCCGCGGGATCCGCCGCCCCACCAGCCGCTCCAGTCTTCTGGCCGTCTAATCGTAACAACGAAGAGTTAAATGTTGATTCGGTTTTTATGTCTTAGTTGTGTCATGCTATTTTATCAGCTACACATTATTTATTGGTAAAATAATTCACAAAACAAACAATTTAGTAGTTTATCAACAAAAAAAATGTATAACACAACATGTGTACCTAAATGCGACACTATTTCAGCTATTCAAATAAAAGTTGTTTTTGAAGTGAAAACTTCTTTTAGATCTTCGCACACATATTTTTTGTGGGCTGTGAATGAATCTCACTCACGCCGACAGCTACAGCTCGAGAATAGACTCACTACCGACAGAGCTTCAATTTTCGCGCAATTTTAATCATTTTATTATTTTGAATACAAATCTGACGATTTCAACAGATCTAGTCATTAACCTAGAATTCAACAGTTGTTGTGAATAGTAAAATATAACATCAGTAAACTTGTGTCCTGCAACTAAGTTTAAAAAAAAAATGTCGTGCTCCAAACGTCCTTTGAGTCCATCTATACATACATGAAGCAAAATATAATCTTTTTTTTAAACACACTACCATGTATTTGACACATACACATAAATATTCTTTTGTTTATTGTTTATGTCTATGGTCTAATTGAAATTAAATAAAAAAATAAAATAAAATAAAATTTATTTCGATACCATACAATTTGTTTTAAAAACTATATGACCCATCAGCTCCCGAACTAGTCATAGACTGTGCATCGGGTGCCAATGGCTTCTCTAAAGTGTATTACAAAATAAATGCGAAATATTTAAACTAAATTTTTGATTAAATCTACAAACCAAAATTAAAAAAATATATAATTATGTACAGTAGAATAAAATACATTAAACTTTATAATATAGAACTCAACAAATATAAATGTATTACATCATAATATTTCAATATTATACAAATGCATATTCAAATCATATCACTTTTTACTGAAATTTGGAGTACGTTAAAACATAAAATTAAAATTTGAATGCAAAAAAAATTAATAACAGAAGTGACTATTTTTTACTTTTGTCCCGCTTTTTGTCGTCCAGTGTACAGGTTATCTAATAAATCCTCAATACCCTGATAGTCAAAGCATTTCAACCAACAAGTTATAATTTGCTTTATTTTGTTATTGCTGCAGTTCTTTGTATTATATTCTTATTTAGTTTTGTGTACAGAAGAGGGCGATGGTACTGAACCTCTTTGCGCAAATCTTGTTTTCGTAAGCGGTACTGAAACAACTCGACTCTCTTATTTTCCTTTGTGGACAAATATGGTACGGTTTTTTTATGATAGCGTCTCAAGCATTCAAATACAAATATTTTCTTACACTGAGTACATTAGCCTGTTCGTATACTTCAGCTGTTGGGTGTCTAAATGGCAACTGTAAAAGCACCTTCAGAATAGCACGTTGTGCGCGCTCCACTGCTATCATATGTGTTTTAGCTGCCGTACCCCAGGCACATATACAGTACCTAATCACGCATTCACACAGAGCTCTATAAGTTTGTATAAGTAATTGAGGTTGTGTCACTGTTCGAAGAGTTTTGAAAATATAGATGAGTTTTCTTATTCTGGGCTTTAATGTTTTCAACTGGGTGCTCCAGCTAAGCTTGTCATCTATATGTACCCCTAGATATTTAATGGACCCAACTCTCAAAAGCGCAGTGCAAGTACATTGCATCGGGCGTGGTCCTCGATTACAAGGATAGGTGTGAAGCTTCACGCCAACACTGGCACTACAACTCCCACGCTCCTTCATACTATAACACATGTACTTAGTTTTTTCGGCATTCAACGACAACAAGTTATCTTCCAGCCACTTTGTTACAATTGACAAGTTTTCATATTTCACAAGGCTATGAAATTCCAAAACCATTTCGAGATATTGCGATGCTGATGATTATGCTTATTTTTCCAAAATTATTGGTGCAGTTACTACAAAGTTATTAAATAAAAACCATCCGCCAAGCCGTTTACGGATTCATAATTCATGTTCAGTTGCCTTTGATAAAAAAAAACACTAGCAATATAAAATGACAGTTGACACTGACCTTCGGTTACGTTTTGTTTTGTTATTGTGTCCAGTGTTTCCACAATGAGGGGAACTTCCCCTTTTGAGGGGAAATTAGGGTCCAGAGGGGAATAAAAGGGGGAAAGAGATGTAAAGGGGAAATCATGCATAATCAACAACTTCGTCATATTGAGGAAAATTTTCCTATAATAAATCCATACAGTTCCAATTTTTTTTTTCAAAAAGGCGATGTTTCTTGTAACATGGTTTAGCATAAAAGCCTAAATATTATTAATATTGGTTGCAATTTTAAAATTTGAATCTCTCCTTGGGGGGGTGCCAAAACTATACCAGAATAAGTTTTGAGGGGAAAAAAGGGGAAATCTTAATTGAGGCGAGGGGAAAGGAAATGATTAAAGTGGAAACACTGACACTACTGACAGTGACAGCAAAGCATGCGCCTTTTTTTTTAGAAAGTGGCTTCAGCATTACTCTTTATGAATCCAGAATTATGCACTTACGACCTTTTGGAAAAGCTCATTTTCAAAATTATTTTTGCGGAAAATATGAGTCATATCGAAAAATTAAAAAATACGTGTCTCTTAATTTTCCATATTCTTGCAGAAAAAAAATAAAAACAAATACGTAAAATATTTGAAATGTTGTCAATTGCAAGACTATTTTCTGTCAGATTGATTAGCTTTGCCCAGGTTTTTTCGTGAAGTAACAACACTATCATCAGCGAACATCAGCAAATTAAGTCCATTTAGTGACACGTTACATAGCCCATTAATGTAAATCAAGAAGAGCACTGGCCCTAGCGTACTTCCTTGTGGAACTCCGTAGGTACACCCTGCGCTGTCACTCTCATGCCCATCAACTTTTATTCGCTGAGTTCTACCTACCAAATATTCTGTGAACTAAGCCAAAGCCAACCCTCTAATTCCAATATTTTCTAACTTTGCCAAAAGAATTGGTATGGACACCGTGTCGAATGCCTTTTGCAAATCTAAGTATACACCAATACATTTGTTCCCCGAATCCAAGTAGCTTGCGATTTTATTACATAAATTAAGCACGGCATCTTCTGTTGAAAGTCCTTCTCTAAACCCGTATTGATAGTCACTTAGCAAATTATTCTTTTCTAAATAAGATGTTAATCTTTTTTTTGACTAATTTTTCCAAAATTTTTGAAAGAGTTGAGAGCAGAGATATCGGTCTATAGTTAGAAGGACTTTTATTGTCACCGGCTTTAAAGATAGGACATACTACAGCCTTTTAAAAATAGTTGGGAAAACGCCCGTTTCAAAACTTAAATTACATATATAAGCTATATAAGCTATAGGTACAGCTAGTAAATTTTTTTTTACTATGTTTGGTGTTATTTTGTCCCAACCTGGGGCGCTATGTGTTTTTAGGCTCATAGTAAGACTTTTAACTTCAAATGGATCCGTAGGAAACAACGACATTGATGAAAGTGGTGCATCAAGTGTTTTATCATTTTGGCCAGTTCAGTTTCATTAGTCCTCATTTTAAACAAAGTTGCGTCCGCAAGTTGCTTACCCACTGAGGCGAAATAAGAGTTTACTTTATTCAGCGATTCTGTAGGACTACTACATATGCTGAGTAAATCACTTGGTGTAGTTTTAGTTTGCTTAATATTACAAATTTCTTTAATTGTATTCCAGGTTTCTTTTAAATTACCTTTATTTATATTTAATTTATTACTGTAGTATTCTTTTTTTAAAT
This sequence comes from Ectropis grisescens, assembly GCA_017562165.1. NCBI lineage: Eukaryota > Metazoa > Arthropoda > Insecta > Lepidoptera > Geometridae > Ectropis > Ectropis grisescens. Next base: position 8,156,912 of record CM029781.1, on the reverse strand, counting down.
TCTTTATAATTTTATTACAAACGTTTCTGTATTTGATGTACTTTTTTCTCCTTTTTTCATCATTAGGTAAATGTTTATCATGTGGTCGAAATTAGACCATAAAGAATTATGCGTTTCGATTCAATTTCGTCCAGTTGGCTACCAATAGTCGATTTAAATAAGCAACTTACTTGTTTACCCAGTGCAGCAACTGTTCATCATGCTGCTTCGTAAACTTGCTGTTATCCTCCCACGGGTATTGGTTATCGCACGTCGTGTCGTCCGCGTTGTACACGCCGAGGTCGGAGAGCCGTTTCCTCACTTCGGTGAGGAAAGGCGTGGGGAGGGGTAGTCGTCGGATGAGCGAGTCTGCGGTTCGTATGCAGAGGCAGTAGCGTTTGAACCACGCCCAGCGCGCGGCCTCCGGGCCGGTGCAGACGCGGCTGTCGATCCGAAGGCTGCACGCTAGCCATGCTAGCTCCTGTAATAAATAGTAAGCATTGGAATCTGCTCTAGCCTCTAAATGAATCTGAAATGGGTATGAGTGTATTCCTTGGATTATAAACTAACCTAACCTATGGTATGTTTATTTTTGTCGCAGCCAACTAGTTTAGTCAGCCCTTCAATCTACAGTCTAGCCTCTTTAGTAAACAGCGCCGTTTAACCAACGGTGACATATACAAAACTAGAGTAAAATCGGTCCTTCTAGGGACGCATGCTTTTTCCTAGGTTGCTCGACAAGACTATTCTTTAGTCAGATACCTTTTTTATATAAATGGGTTTACTTAATAGCTTAATAGTCGTCCGCCCCGAAGTAGGTTACAATTTTTTTATCGATAATAGGTTTGTGTTTGGCAGGCATCTCGCCTGATGCTATGCCGTTCCTAAGATTCGAACGAAATGGTAACAATTCCATTATTAAAAAACTTTTTCAAGCAACGCATACCACAATTTAATGTTCTAAATACCAAAATGAAGTAATCCCTCTTCGTTTTTACTAATGATAACATGAGTAAATAAATGTCAAATTATCGACATTAAGATTTCTCAAACAAAGTAAAACATTGGTGAAATCTGTTTTTATTTTTAACTATATATGATAGGTTTACACTTGATTGCCATCTCGCTTGATGTTAGCGTGCAAGTTCATGTTTCTCACAACACTAGATACTCCAGCGCTGCCACTTCCCATTGTTTCATGCCCGCGCGTGAAGCCGCTACATTACCGCCCATCGCCGCATCGCCCCGCCACCGCTCGTCCGTCGCTAGTTTCATGCCTTTACTTTTTAACCTTAGATCCCGTCCAGATGGAGCTTTTTACGCGCGAAGGCGCTCTCGCATTTTCGAGAAACTAGAGCTACACAGATCCCGTCCAGATCAACAGGCGTGTATCGCGCCTCGCGCGTAAAACGCGTGTAACGCGCCACATTCTCGACACGCGCCTTTTACGCGCGAGTATAGATACTCTAGCGCCATTGCTGCGACCAGTGGCACGGGAGAGTCCGTAGCGAGTGGACGTAGTTTATACATAATGGAGCGTGATAACTTCGATACAGAACTTTTTACTGACAAAGTTTTGTCTTGTTCTTGGCGTTTCCATCGACGGTATGCAAGCCACCACACAACAGCTCTAGCTAGTTCCATGTTTACAACTGTCCCTAGGTCCCTCCCAAACACATCGCGCGTAGAAGCGCACGTAAAACGCGGCATCTGGACGCAATTTAAATTGAAACGCTGCGAGTGCCTTCGCACGTAAAACGCTCCACCTAGAAAAGCTCTAAGGAACGAATATTAGGCGACATGTTGGTCCTCAGTTCCGTTCGCGACACGCTGCGCACACGGTGACCTAGCTGCAAGTGTCCGCGTTACCTTCAAGTAGTGCGTGTGAGAGAGATGCGTGCCGGTCCGCAGCGCGCACTCCTCGTGCTCGTGCTGCGCGTGCAGCAGCCGAGGCAGCGCGAGCAGCGCGGGCGGCGCGCCGCGCTGCCCGCCCCCCACCACGCCGCGCAGCCGCCGCACGCACCACACGCGCCCGCGCCACGCTACACACAACACATACAAACTACACTAAACGACAAAACATCTGGTTTCACAGGACACCAGTATGCTGAGTGCGAGTCTTGTCGACTACAAAACGCGTTCTACCGCGAGCGCGTAAACTAAACATTTGTAAATATTCACAGCATTGTCGTCTAAATGACTCTGCTAAGCATCGCCATCTACACTAGATAGATGGCCATGCTATGCTAACACAATTCTAGATGGCCATGGCCCCGAGTTCATCCGACGATTTCTTTTCATTTACGAGTGTGACGTTTGAGCTCAATTCACAGTCCATGAAAAATGTGTGTGTGGTGCGACAAAACAAATTTCTTAAAATGTCTGACAAAACTTCAATAGAATTGGCAACGAAGAGGCCTGTTTCAGCCGTGGCCGAATAGGTACAGGTTGATGATGAATTTTGTTGGTTGTGACGCAGTCGAGACTCACACAAAGTAGGCATCTGCGCGCAGATCGCTAGCGCCTGCGCCAACCGCGGCGCCAACTGGTGATCGTTGGATATCGACGACAGCAGCGGCCCGTCCAATAGTCGCCACGCCAGTTCGACCGACGGACACGAAAGCACGTAGCGATCTGATCCGCTATCCTAAAATTGTCATTTGAACTTAGAGGGAGACAAAACGACGGCTTCTATTCAGATCCATGGTATAGGTACGAGTATGTAATTATGTAAGTTTTTAGGTAACGTCAAAAAAAAATACGAATATTCCGTTCTATCTCAGTATTCGTGGTCTATGTATTTCCATCAATGTCTAGAGACATTATTATTTTACAGCAAAAATCATTTTTTACAGTGTGGATGGATGTATTGAGAAGTATTTTCGAATCAACGGCTTTAATTTTTCATTACATTCATATATGATTTTTCAAATCCCAAATAAAAAAATATTTATGAGGTTTCTTAAAGAACAAAAAGGTATACTAGGTAACTATAACAAAATTATAATCCTGAAAAAAAAGGGCTGTACAACTTTCCAATTTCTTGAAAATCATAATGTGAATAGTCAGATTAACTTACTACAACAGACTGGGACGGCAGTATAGGGTGCACTGTGAACCTCCATCCCCAACCGTTGACGGACCCGTCGCTGGTAAACCGCCAACGGAGTTCATCGCCTGACAAAACATAACATACATTTGTAAAACATGTTTTTCTGTTAAGATCTTTTGTTTACCCATATACGCGAATAAATGAATTATGGATTAAAATTATTCAGTTCAATCATCACCAATGCCATTTTTAATTTAAAAACCACAAAATGAAAACTAAGATAGAAAACGAATTTTTGTGAGAAACCAATCGACACAAGTCCACAAGTCGCCGTTTGTGATACTACACTTTATTGTTGAGAGAAATATCTTCCAGGCTACCAGGATAAAGGAAAAACGCCAACATATATAGACGGTGCATTAAATCCCAGTTCTAGTAAAAATATTTTATAAGCCATTATCATATACTGACCTCGAGATTCAAATCACAAGGCGTAACTACGGGAAATATGTTCAGAATTAATTAATTCATTGCTTTTGCCTATCATTCAGATTCCAGAGAAATGCTTAAGAGGTCCTTTCTTTTTCCTGTCGTATGTGTGGAAAAAATGCTTGCACATTTTTTACTTGGCGGAGAACGCAGCGGTAGAATGCATCGTACTGCTTCGTCGTACTTATGAACTTTGCTACGAGATCTACTACTCAACAGTTTAAGGTATTCCTCCCCGGTGACAGCGCGAGCCGAGGCCGTGCCGTCTAGGCGCCCTCGCGTGAGTGTAATAGTCACCGTACCCGCGTCACTGCCCTCCGCGACATGCGGTTCACGGGCGCACTAGGTCCGTTAGCGCTCAGCTAGAGTGCTTATGTTCGGTATGTATGTATGAGTTAGATAGCTAGGTAGGTCTCTCTCTCATTTAGTTCGATTTTTCTTACGGGTTAGATTCGTAAGTATGATAGAATGTCAGGTTAGGTTATTTTGGGTCCTGCCCTCCGGCGCTAACTCAATAGTCAGATAGGCAGTAGGGGCCTCCGGGCCAGCAGCCATAAGTCAGTGAGAAAAAAAAAAACAGTTTAAGGTGGTTTTGTACGTACCGTTGACGATAATCTCTTGTGACCAATCGGCGGATTCCCTGCCAGAGCGAGTAGCAAGTACGCGTCCAGATCCATCCGATATAGTGAGCGGATCATTTCGTCGCTCAGTTGAGCAGCCTTGCTCAAATGACACTCGGAGCGATGATGCCCCGGGGATTTTCACCACACCTACACACATAAATTTCTCAAGCCACACGATCTGTTTGGGAGTATAAAATAAGGCCGAATCACGGATATCGGGGGATATGCCTTGAGGGCATGGCAGTGTCTTCTCGATATGGTTAATATGGCCGCATAACTCTGACATTCGTTCTGTCGCTCTGAAGCGTCTAGAGAGTACGTTGGAGCGTTAGTGATGGGTTAGGACAGGGGTCGGCAAGTAATTTTAGGCGGGGTCCGGATGCTGGGCCAAAATTTTAGCGATGTCCGGAAAAAAAATTGTGGTAATAGGTAATTGAGTGCTACTTGTTTAAAAATGTATTAGTAATATTGTATGTGTTCAAACCAAATTTGTAAAACATATAATAAAAACCCAAGAATAAATTACACCGACGCGCTTGGCCCAGTTCTTTATAGTTTGGTTCTCGAGAAGAACAGCAAACTCGAAGTGTGTCTGCTAGGCGGCCGTCTTGAACGATATTTGTTACTAAAAAAAAAATCATTTTTGAGAAAGATGAGTCACATACGTAAGTCGAACCAAGCATAGTAGCCAAATTGATAGCATTTTTTTTTTTGCAATTAACATATTTTTCTTAGCTGTGTTTGGTCTGAAATTCTACAGTGGATACAGTTTTATACGTTTATAAAGATTAAAGATTTTTATTTGAAGTGAAGCTTTTGACAAATTAAACAATTAAACAGTAAGTCAGCCACAATAGCCCAAAATGGTTCATGAGAGCTTTCATCCACCATGAAGCTCAGTCGCTTCATGCTTCAACTTTCTTTTCCGAAACCATTTACCAGAACAAAAGCCACGCACTGTGACCTTTGTTTTAATCAGGTTTCCGATACGGTGCGGTAGCTTTTCTCTTAGATCTTTTGCTGCATCAGTTGTTGTGGTGATGATGGCGTCTTTGTCCACGTCAAAATGTTTTATCACCCAAGTTGTCTTTCACATCCTCGAACTCCGTCGACCTACTGTATTCTCGGTAGCTCCTAGTTTTACCAACCTGCTTAGACATTTGAGTTCCCTTCGATGGTCTTGGCCATCTCTAGGATCTTATCGTCCAGCATAATCTTGGGGCATCGGGTAGTAACTATGATTGGGTCGTTTGGTGGTGTCGCGTAAACAGATCTTCCCGCGCGCTCAGTCTCTTTTTCGCTCAGTGTCACGAAGCTATGTAAGCTACCTTATAGGTACTGTCCTGTCATGGTTCCCTTGATGATCCAGAAAGTGACATTATTGTAAATGGATGCTTCAGCCTCCTGGAGTTTCGCCTTTAAGAGGCTTTCACTTCCTAGCCTATAGGTTTGCATGATAGTATCGCAGATCTTGAGATTGACTTGTCTTGTAGCTCGCAGTGTAGCTATAAATTCGATGAAGACGTTACGTGCGTGGTGCTCCGAAGCCGTGACATAGCGGGGCGGTTCAACCTGTGTCTTGTCGGCTCTCGTTCGGCTCATTTGTTGCTGTGAAGGTGCTTTGAGAGTCCTTGACGTCAATGGTGGGATGCATGGGATGAGATTCAGAGAATGCTCTTGGCTAGTTTTCCGCAGCTGCCCTGTGCTGTGCTCTTTCGGAGGTGGTTTGCATGGGCGAACTAGGAACAGGATGCCCCCCAGATGTCAGTTGCATTTGTTTGGTCGTGCGAAAGGGCTCTGAGAAAGCTCAGATTTTCTCCCCTATCTTCGTATACCGCAATCTCATGATGTTTAGAGGCCTCAATGCAACCCAGCCGGTCTGTGACTTGCGCTCTTGAGTTTCGATTACCAGCGCATGCACGCTTATGGCCCGGGGTATTTCACCAGGATTTCTGATCAGGTGTGCGAGCAGCGCACTTGCCTGTGTGAAAGGCGTCCGACCTTACAAGTACTGTAGTAGTGTTTTTCGATCGCACCAACCGAAATCGGTGGCCGTGTACCTCGCACACATGGCATAGCGTTGTAGGTTTTCAGCTTTTTTGTGACTTTTACGGTACTCTCATTGAGCAGGCAAGACAACCCAGGTGACAAACGGGCTCGTTTCCATTCCCAGTCGAAGCAAAAGCTTATTTCGAACCTTCTTCGTTGCTGTCCATGAAGAGAGCCACTTAGATTACATATTATTTTATTTACTAAGTTAAATTCTACGTGGAAAAAAAAATATTGTTTCAATTAATAAAGGTTATCTACATTTTCAAATGTATACTTGGTATCCAATACAATACTTGGCGGTCCGAGGTTCGACCTTTCGCGGTCCGGATACGGACCGCGGTCCGCCTGTTGCTGACCCTTGGGTTAGGAGATTACCGATGTGAAATTTCTTCGAAAATTTATTCGGTAATTGACATGGACAATGTTCGTTTTTTTTTTCATTTTTTAATTAACTACCTATTTTTCAATGTTTTTTTACTTGTTTTATGATTATTAATAATAATGCATACAAAGAAATAAAATTGGAGCGTTTGTATGTAGTATCAACTTAACAACTGTTTACTAAGTTCAAATGAAAGTATGTACGGTACCTATACCTAAAAAACACTATTTTAAAACTTTTTGTCTATCTTGTTTGTTCCGCTAATCTACCAAACAGCTGGTCCAATTATGACGGGACTTTCACTACCATACAGCTGATCGTCTAAGGCATAACTTTTTACGTTTTTTTAACATCTACTATTCTCTTGCTTGATGAAAATAATATTTATTACTAGCCTAGATTGTCCCACTGCTGGGCAAATGCCTCTCTTCCTTCCTTGCAGATAGTCCAATTCACGGCATTAGGATTTACGGCGTTCGACAGTCTGAGATATGATATTTTACCTCCATGCCCTGTAATTTCGCTGGAAATATAGTCCTTCAAACCGAAATAAAGTGATGTTTATTTAAGCTATGCTAAGCCATCAGCTATCTTTCATTAAAAGTCACTTAAATGTAGTCCAGCCATTTCAGAGATTACCCAGTACAAGCCGCAATGCAAAAAAAAAAAATTGTCTTATGTATCGTAAATCCTGCTACCTAATATTACAAATGCCAATGTTTGGATGTTTGGGTATTTGCTGCTCAATCCCGTTGAAACGTATGAACGGATCGAGTTGTAATTTGATATACAGTAAGATTATGTTTTGGAAGAACACATAGGCTTAGGCTACTTTTATCTCGATAAAATAACGGGAACGAGAACTACGCGGGTAAACCCGCGGGGCACTGCTAGTACTTTTGTACATTTGACGTAAAACTGTTAATTTGAAAACTGCAAACTGATTCCTACTCCAACTTTATACATTTCTTTATAGTATAATGCATGACGTACAGGGTATCAAGTTTTATATATAAATATATTTACGTATTTGTATATTAGTAAAACTTAATAAATGTAAATATAATAATACAACCCAAAATAAAATGTCGAATAAATTTTGTAATCACTCATTTCAATCCCTAGTTACAAATACAAATACAAAAATCTTTATTGCTGTTTAGTTTTCTATTGCTGTTTATTAGTTACGTGTGTGAGCGTTAAATGACTCCTTCTACATAGACAAAAGTATTTGTTTATATGGAAATGTTCCGCCTATTTTAATTGTATGTTGTCATAAAGAGCGCAATCATAATTCTTAGTGTGCGTGCTAAAATATGCGGTTGTGTGACGTAATTATTACTTTTGTTTATGTAGTAATTATTTAGGTGGGAGGAGACTGGAGACACTAGGTTTCGAACTAAATTCGCAATCAAGGCATATCCCCCCGATATCCGTGGGCCGAACACAGTTTAGGTATCAAATTTACGCTTAACTGATGTGATAGTCAGTCCAATCCGACCTAAGTTTGACCCGCATCCGGCGGCCTATTTCAAGGGTAGTGCACGCGCGTGGCCGCTGCTCGTTTGGCTCTCCTATTCTGTGTTATGTGGACTGTGTATTGAACACGTCAGTTAACCGTTAATTAATTTAAAATGTGTAACAAGCACATTGGTTTTCATACTAAGAAAATTGCAGTCATAGGAACTGCCGATAAAAGTGAAAATTTATAAGAATTCGATAGTTTTCTTTTGAAACTACGCGGGTGAAACCGGAAACCGGAGGGCGTGGTCATGAGCATGGCCAATAGGAAATGCTGACGCATTTCTAGATGGCCAATGGCCATGGTCCCGAATTTACCCGAAGATTTCTTATCATTCCCGAGCGTGACGCTAGAATTCAATTCAAAGCCCACGAAAAACCTGTCTGTGGCGCACCAAGAGAAGTTTTCACTTCAAAAAGTGGCCAAAAATGTTTCCTTTTCAATTTATTCTGTTTGGGTAGAAGACAGCTACTTTCGTACCTGATATATCGGTGTCGTCGGCGTAGGGGTGCGGGCTGTCGACGGACACGGGCTGCGGCGGCGCGCGGCCCCCGCCCGCGGCCGCTTCTTCCAACTCGCACACGCACACCTCGACCACCATGTCGGCCACGGCCGGTTTACTGGCGCACAGAGCTAGTAGCATTTACAAAGGTATTAGACGATTATAATAAGGAAAAGCTTCACTATATCATATTGGCTTTTAGACATACTATACTTTTATAACGATTAAAAAATAGGCCGGTAAAAGTACACGTTTTTTGGTCAACTTTGCACCAAATCCCCTGGTCAATTTTTTTCATAAGGTTTAGGATCACTAACTGAGCATAAAATCACAAAATGCTGACAAATTCAGGTAGAGCTTCAGGCACCATCTTGAAAAAAATTTATTGGCCGATATCTCGGAAACTATGTATCTACTCTAGTGCTAATTTAAATTCCATTTTTACTGACCCAAAAATCTACTTATTCCGTAGCCAAATGGCAAAATACGGGACCCTTATAGATTCGTCATGTCTGTCTGTCTGTCCGTCCGTATGTCACAGCCACTTTTCTCCGTAACCATAAAAGCTATACTATTGAAACTTGGTAAGTAGATGTAATCTGTAAACCGCATTAAGATTTTGATACAAAAAATAGAAAAAAACTAAAATTTTAAGGGGTGTCCCATACATAGAAGTGAAACTCAAACATTTTTTTTATCAATACCGTATGTGTGGGTATCTATGGATAGGTCATCAAAAATGATATTGAGGTTTTTAACACTTTTTTATTCTAAACTGAATAGTTTGCGCTAGGGGCTAGGGACTCTTCTAAAGTTCTTGTAAATGCGGCCGTTGTGGAGGCTCTGGGCCGGGAGGAGGCAGCTTAGGCAAATGGCAAAAGGCAATTAGGCAAACACTCGATGTCGAGTCGATTACTAGCGGGATCCCAACCGGTAGTAATCGGCTCTACAGACGAGCACTAGAATTAGATTTTAAATGTACCCAACTCCCTCCTATTTTTCTCTTCTTCTCCTTATCCAAGAAATGTGTAATAAAATAAATATATAATTGTAATGACAAAGATCACGGACCCGGAGCCTGTGGAGTGGCTAATTTAAATTAAAAAAATACTCTTCTAAAGTGGTAAAAAATGTCCCTTCCCCCCTGTAACTTCTAAAATAAGAGAATGACAAAAATAAAAAAAAGTGTATGATGTACGTTACCATGTAAACTATCAACGAAAATTGGTTTGAATGAAATCTAGTAAGTAGTTTTATTTTAATACGTCAAAAATTGACTATTGTTAAAAGACTGATTAAAGTAACAACGAAGTACAAGAACTTTCGTATTATGTTACTTGCTGCTACGGAAGCCTTCATGGGCGAGCCCGACTCGCACTTGACCATTTTTTTTGTATAAAAATCGATTTTGTTGAAGATTTGACCATTTTGATTGATTTATTAATATTTATTAGAAACTATAAAATACGCAAAGTGGCTCTTCAAATTCTATAATTACCTACACTTCGAAGATGTGCATATACCTACGAGTATGTATTACATATTGTAATGCAAAGGAAAGCATTATCATTACTCTTGCATTTAAAGTAATCGATGCGTTCTGTTTGACTTAGTTCGGGTGTTTTGCGTAATCCGGTGTAACTCATAATATGGATTCGGTAAAAAAAAAAGTGCCCGAGGCTATTCGAATTCTACTACGTCTTTTCTTAAGAACATTTTAGCCATACATTGAAGGTACCTGACAAATGGATGAAGGATGGAGGAATGTACGTACAATTTATCACATACCCATGAGAACATCTGTGATAATTTTGACTGCGTTATTTGAATCTGGTATCCTTCCCGCCGCCGCTAGTTTCAGTAAGTCTACAAGCGCCCGCGCGTCGGATTCGCCCAGTAACGAGGTGAATTCATCCAATTGCATCTAAAATAGAAACGCACAATTCAACATATTTACCTTTGAAATTAGGAATCAATAAAATTCATAAGTAATACATTTAAAAGCTGCCATAATTTCGTTATTTAGCAATCTTCAGTTTATCTCTCAAGGATTTCAATAGATTGTTTTTTTTTAGGTTGCTATAGGAAAAAAATATATACACTCCTCCCAGAGATATATTATACAAGTTAGTCAGGCATATCAGGTATGTTTTCTTACATAAGGAACTATGGCAGCTCGCCTAAAAGCTTTTTGCAAAAGTGGTAGATATAAATAGAGTAGTAGAGAGTAACTCCAAATGGAGATTGAATCAAGTTTTTCCATAGAATTCCAATTCTTTAAGACAGCATCATCAGTTTTCATCATTTAAGTTGACAGAATCAATATATTTGTACTAATTAATGAAGCTGAACAGTTTGTTTTACAGGTCTAACCTGACGACAATCAGTCGGATTTGAAGAATACTAATGTGTAACGAGTAGGTTCTTAAACTGTTTTTTAAATTACTTGGTTGACTAAACACAGTAATGTCGGAACTACTAAACAGATTTGTTTTTGTTTTGACCAAATGGATCCCACAACAAAGGAGACCAGTTGGGAGACCAAAAAAGCGATGGAAGGACTGCGTGGAAGAAGACCGCAGAAGCATGGGTAGAATTACAACGTGGAAAAGAAAGGCAAGAGATAGAGCGACATGAAGGAATATCGTTGAAATGTCCAAGTTCCACAAAGGGTTGTAGCGCCAAAAGAGAGAGAGAGAGAGAGAGAGAGAGAGAGAGAGAGAGAGAGTCCAATTCACGGCGTAGGCTATAATAACGATGGATGAAAATTTGGAACACAGAAACGTTACCTTTGGCGCCTCAGCCTGTGCTACAGTCATAGTGGCGGCGGCGACAGAGACTGCACTGGACGACATTACAGCAGAATGCCGCGACGATAACGATCCGCTGAGAGGGCTACTCGCTCCGCTCTGAGGAGACAAATGAATAATTGTTTTAAACTAATTCTAAAAACTCATCAATGCAGGTGTGTTTCTTAAGCTAGCAGTGCCCCGCAGTTTCACTCGCGCTGTTCCTTTTATTTTCCCAGAATAAAAAGTAGTCAATGCTGTTCCAGACTGCTATTTATATGCGTACCAAATATCAACACGATCCGTTCAGGCGTTCCGACATGATTGAGCAAGAAACATCCAAACTTTAGCATTTATAATATTAGTAGGATTCTAAAAGCCGATCAATGTGGTTGTGTTCTTATAGCCTAATATCTTGAAAACTATGCCGTATCTAACAGTATCAGTACTTCTTCTTGCGGTGATGTGTGGCGGGTCGCTCTCTTCTCTAAATTGAGATCGAGGAGGCTGATACATGTGGCATAACAGGTGCTGCTTGTGGAAATTTAACTGCTAGCAACACACATGCTATATAGAAATTAGAACAGAGATTTTTTACAAAATGTTTAATGCCCCTCATATAACAATGTAAATTGTGCCAAGAAAACAAACCCCTGTGTCCGTGCTGGCAAAAAATTATATAATAAAAAAAGTCAGTATTGTTAGTTTTTTTTTTTTAAAGAGTGACGAGACGAGCTGGTCAAATGCCTGATGGTAAACAACATGCCTGCCCATAAAAGTACAGTGACACTCAGCTATTGGAACACGAAGTCCAAATCAGTACCGAACACAGCAATGCACTCGATATAAGATGTGTTATCTCTATGCCTTGTAATTTTTAATTTTAAAGTTATCTTCTGGACGAAGTCATAGCGGGTCTTAGTAAGTTATAAGTCAGTTACGCTAATTTGCACGGCAACGTGGCACAGCGTTATAACTCTTATATCCTTACCGGTAAAGTCGCTCTATCTGCTGGAGCCTCCCGGCCCCCGGTGCGAGCGTCGCCGTCTGCGTCCTCATCCTCTGTATCGATGTTGACGTGCGTCGGTACGGCGGCCGAGCACGCTTCATGCGCGCGCAGCGATTCCACTAGCAAACTGCGAGCCTGCGGCAAAATTACCAAATGAATAATAAATCATTAAAATAATTCGATGGACCTTGTGATACAGTTGGTCATAAACTTGCCCAAAGCGCCATAGGTAGTGTGCTCGATTCAAAATTCAAATATTTGTGTGATAGTTACAGATATTCTATATCGGGATGGAGTCCCAGATATCGTAAGTATGAATTTCCAATTATATATGCATAATTTCTGTTATCAAGTACATACTTTTTTCCTTGGTTTGAAGTTAGAAAAAGTTGTTTGAGGAGTGTCCAACAAGTTGTATTTATTTGAAATTGTTATTCAAAGACAAGCAACGGCAAATCCATAAATTATTGAAATATGAAATAAGTGAGAATGTGAGATACAAGAAATCATAGGAACCATTTCACAGATAAAATATAAATCATACAAAAGAACTAAAAAAAATATGTGATTTACATAAAATATTTAACTTAAAGGTGACGTTATTGCATGTAGGGAAACGTTTCGGATTTCTTTTGAGCTGATGACTCCTAAGTGAAAGAATTTCCAGATTTTTTAATATACAGTGTTGTGTCTCCACTGACCTGTGTAATATGCAAGGCTAGAAGTATCAACGACAAGGCATGTTGCACTGCCGACGGAGGCTCTAACGCAAGGGCGGCCGCGGCCAGAGAGGGGCGCGGGCCTTGTGGTTCTTCTACAGTCACCTCTTCAGAGTACAGCCCTGGAAATACGATTTACTATATCAATGCTCTAAAAATAATAACAGGAACTCATACTAATTTATTTTATACTCTCTGTACATATAAATATAATATACATGGCAGCTATATTTATCAGTTTATATATGTATGGATTGTATGGAAACTATTTTTTTTTAAATACTGTGTGGGTGTATGGTAGACTTCGCCTTTTCAAGTAATATAAGCAGCAAACAAAGTCTAAGGTACATACAACACACGCTTGCTCAGAGATACCCTTTCACTCATGATTGGTCGTACCAATCTTCCTTGGGTCATCCACAACAACTTTACTGCAGGTCGTCACATGATCAAATGCATAGTTTAAGATTACGACATACAGACAATCATTAATTTTTATATACCTCTATTTATACAGATAAACAAATTACTCACCAAGACTTTGTGCGCCGAGTGGATCCTTCAACACGGGGAAGGGTAGCGGCGCGAGGTGCGGCTCGGTGGGGGACGGGGTGCGCGGGGCGCGCACGGCCCACGCCGCTGAGTGGGACGACCCCGCGGCCGCGCGGTGCACCCCCTCCACCCCTGCCACTAGCGCGGGGCGTCGGTTCACGCACGTCGTACCGTTGCCTTGCTGCCCGTGGTCGTTGTCGCCCCACGCCCACACCTGTTAGTAGGGTGGTATTAAAGTCGTCGATAACGGGTAAAATATAGATAGTTACGAGTAAAAACGTTGCTGGTCAGTCACGTCAGAATGGGTGAACAGATCGAATTGTTTTTTTTTTTAATTTACGATCATAGATTATAGTCTGGGCTACTTTAGGGAATTGCGCGGGTAAAACCGATAACACTGCTTTACATTTACTTTAACATTATATTTCAAAACAATTCCAAACAATAGAGCTTACAGTAATCTGGTTCCTATTTCTGCCACGGAACATAGAAATACAAATTTGTTCGGGTGGATACCCTTGGTAGTCTAACGAATGGATACTCACCATGTCAAATATTATTATTGTATTAAAGACTAGCTGAACCCGCTACTTCGTTCGCGTAAGCAGATGTTACTGACTTAAACATTAGTTGGAAGTATCGTACGTCAAAATATTTGGATAAGTAGTCATTGAAAAACCGAGTGAATTTGTTTTTCCAGACATTTTTTTTAAAATTTTATCATCTCTATTTATTTTTTTAAATGAAATCAAACATACTTAGTAGCATCGATATAAACCAATGGATGTGCCCTGAGTAACTTGAAATTAGTAATAAACTGCGTCTCTATGTGTGTCGTAAGTAGTTAACACACAACCAATCTACTTGACCCCTAGAATCGCTAGCGGCGAGGTGTGCTGTGGTTCTACTTATTTTGGTTGTTGACAACGAATAGTGATAAGTAAAAACGTCCGGCGTTCACCGATTCCTGCAATCGACTGGAACGGAAAGAGTGAGCTCACTCTTCCCAACAATGACATGATTTCGTGCGCCCTCAAGTTTGGGAGGGCACATCTGTGTATTGAGATCTTTGCTTAGAAGGGTTTCGTAGTATCGAACATAGCCGCAAGTGTTAAGTTTGTATGATTTTTATAGGATACATTATGAAAAATCTGAAGCTGATGTGCACGATCTGATACCTACTTATCTTGAAATGTTAATGTATGAATTTAATTGTAACACAGAAAAAAAATCAAAGAACGAAAGAATCCAAATTCAGCACCAAAATCCTTTTAGCAGCAAAAAACTTATTAGTCCAATTTAGAATACCAGTAACGCCACCTATTGATGCTAGAAAAAATACAAACAACAACAGCAAAACATCGATTTAAATGGGCTTTAGTGCTTTTAGATTTAAACTGGCATTAGCGCCATCTAATCTATATTAATATTATAAAGCTGAAGAGATTGTTTGTTTGTTTGAACGCTCGGGAATCTCGGGAAGTACTGGTCCGAATTGAAAGATTATTTTTCTATTGGATAGTCCATTTATCGAGGAAGGCTATAGAACATAACGCTACTACTAATAGAAGCGAAGCATGAATCAAGAATGTAACAAAATCGGGGGAAAATATTCCTTTTTGAGAGATTTCGTACGTTTCGAGCTTTGACATGACACATGACAGCATGTGTCTAATTTTGCGTCATTGAATATCACAGATTACATACCTCTTGAATGTAACCTTCTTTCTAAATCTGAGTTGGTACGACAAATTTCCGACAGGTGGCGTAGCAGGTAGCTGAAGAGGTTTTTTGTTTGAAAGCGATATTCTCAAGAATGACTGAACCGATTACAGTCATTCTTTCACCGTTGTGTATGTACGGGATCCCGATGAGGGCTATATATGTACCACGGGCGAAGCCGGGCGGACATCTAGTGAGAATATAATGTTGCTTGTTATTTTGATTGTGAACGCAAAGCACCTGTATTATCTACGCCAAAACGACTGCATATATTTTTCATTTTTGGCTTTTACCTTACCATCACATCAAGTTCCTTACGAAAATATATACTTAAGTATATATTAATATGGAGTTAAATAAAAATATAGACTTATTAGCCTATGTGAAATTTTAGACTCTAAACTATCTGTGTTTCGTATGTCAAACCAATTCGTTGTGCCTAACAACGGCCTGCTTCGGTCACCGAAGCTTGTTGAACACTACCTTTAAATTTTACACAGTATTTGGATTGAAATAATACGTTTTCTAATAAGTTACGGCTGGTCTAGTAAGTTACAGCTGACCTAGTCGGGAGAACGGTCAGCCAGGTTTTGACCCAGGGTTGAAAATCACGCGCACCACTATCTTTTCAGAGTCATATTCGTAACGCCGGTAATTAAAACGGTGAAGGAAAACATCGTGAGGAAACCAAAATGTACCTAGAATCTAAGTCCTAAGTCATATGTCATGCACCAACCGACACTGGGCCAGCCTGGTGGATTACAGCATTGCCTCTCTCCTTGCGAGAGAAGGCCCTGACGCGCAGCAGTGGGAACATTTAATGGGTTGTTTAACTTAAAAAACTACCTCCCTGTTTTCGATATATGAGATCACCTCTAGTATTTTCTACCAAACAAAAACAAAAAAAATTATCAAAATCAATTCAAAATTAGCGGAGTTATCGCGTAAAATAAAACCAAATAAAAAAAACACGCAACCCGATTGAGAACATCCTCTTTGTTTGAAGTCGGTTATAACCGAATGATGTTTGTTTTTCCACACAAAAATATATTTTGATAATTATTTTTTCATTCAAGACGACGCGACGCGATCACGTGAGCACGTTCTAGAATCTAGATATTCTGTGGATCGTCTATACACAGAATACTTAAAAGTTAGTATATACCGAACGCGCCGCGCGTGTCGTTATTATTTAAAGTTTATGTAATTTCCGAACCACCAGACCGATAATGTTCAAATTTTGACGGGACAATATTAAAAATGTGTTCTTTCTAACAAAAAAAGATTTAATGAAATTAAACAATGCAAACATGAGTTACAACCAAATACACATTCTGACTTTCACCCCCTCCCGCAAGAAAACCGATCATAATTTGGGGATCAAAAGTAGCCTACAGCAATCTCCTTAGTGTAAACTAAAGTCATGCCAAGTTTCAGCTGAATTGAATTAGTAGTTTCGGCGTGATGCGTGATCCCTATACAGAAAGACAGACAGACAGACAGACAGACAGACAGACATGAAAGAAAAAAAATGCAGATTCGTCATCAGTATCGACTATGGAGTGCTCCAAAAAAAAAAATTTTCTAAATATCTTCAATGTACAGAATTCGACCCGTTACAGTTTTATTATAAGTATAGATATACTAGAACAATACAAAAAATATACTAAAAATAGCAGATACACAAACCTGCAGGTCGCTAGTGACGGCGAGACAATGTAAGGCGCCGACGGCGACGTGAATGATGCGACGACCTCGTAACGCCTCCACTATCGTCGGTCGACGGACGTGCGCGTCACATCCGTGTCCTAAACGGAAGTAGTCACCCTTGCCCCACGTCCATACCTATAAAGAAAACAGCTCATCAAACAGTTTTATTTAGATTGAGCTGTTTAGTTGGGTCAAATTGATATTTTACCCTTTTCCCGTTGTCAGATTGATGTGATATTTTGTGCACAGCTTTAGTTCTGGTGACAATACACTTTTTTACAACAAAAATGTTTCACTAAAAAATAATTTAGTTCTTATACATATTTTAGTACGAAAATTAACGTGTTTTTTCACTTTTTTATAGATTCATATCACACGTGAGTTACCTGAGAATGAATTGAAAATATAGCTTCCTAAACACTTTATTTTAACCCCCGACCAAAAAAAGGGGTGTTATAAGTTTGACGTCGATGTCTGTCTGTCTGTGCGACTGTCTGTCTGTGGCACCGTAGAGCTCAAACGGATGGGCCGATTTTGATGCGTTTTTTTATTTGAAGGTTAATATCCGTGCGGATGTTCTTAGCTATGTGCTGGTTAATATCGATTCAAGATGTCCGCCTCCGCAAAATGGCGGACAAAATATTTCTTCACAACCTACCTCAATATGGGTATCAAATGAAACTTGACTAGTAAAATATTATACACTATAAAAAATCTAATCCAAGATGGCCGCCACCACAAAATGGCGAATTATATTATTATTTCATTACTACCTCAATATGGGTATCAAACGAAAGGGCTTGACTAGTAGAATACTTTGCATTATGACAAATTTCAAATCCAAGACGGCCGCTACCAGAAAATGGCGAAATACATTTCTTTTTTCACAACTCTTATAATATGGGTATCAAATGAAAGGGCTTGACTATTAGAATGTTGTACTGATAAGAAATCCGAGGTAATCGAGGGTTAATCAAAATTTGTAATTTTGTTCTTGTGTTTACATTAGTGATTTTATTATCACTATAGGCAGCTCGTAAAAATTGAGGGGTCGATTCAGTTATGAGTACCATACGTAGTAAAATTAGGACAGAAAGGCGAACAAGTACTTACTTCTCCGTCTCTTGTCAGTGCTAGGCTAAACTGAGCACCGCATTCGACTTGAATGACTCCCAGTGAGTTTAGCCTCTCAACGTTCATAGGAACCGCGCAACCATCTGAGCCACCGCGACCTATAACATGACAAGTGTTAGTTCATAATTATTATTGTAATGGGTTATGCAAAAATGATTGTGCAAGCTATGTAGAACATACTGTTACATGTTGATATTTTTAAAATACTGTTTTTATTGTCGCTTTATAAAAAAGCATGGCCACACTTTTGTGTACAACATAAAGTTGTACGTAATAAAACCTTTTATGAACGTTTTTAAGGTATAAGAATACCAACCCTGCATACTGAGTACAGTAAGTGAGTGAATGCGATGTTAATTGCTATTACAGGGTGCCCGAAATATAGGTGCTGTCTAGTTTTGGACCCATCGGACCAACTGCCCAGCACCCATAGGTAAATAATAATAGAAGGTAATTTACTTGGTACATTTGCCGCGCGAGGAAACTATCTGAAACGAAATGAAATACTTTGTTTTTTAAGGCATCATGGCACCAGAAATATAAATTGCTATTAAAACAATTTCAGTACTAAATATAAAATTTTGCTTTTTGCACGCATTACTACATGCCATCATCGAACATTTAAAGGATCATGTAAAAGTGAGTAAAAAATCAATCTTGTCAATTTAGTCCAATCATTTTAATAGAACTTTAAAATAACCATAAAAAAGAAAGAAAGGTGAAATTAATTTTAATTAGTGGTTCGTATTACGTTTTAGCATAATTAGGAGGCAGGAAGCCGTGGGAGAGGAGGAATGTCTGATAGATTTTGAAAAGCCATCGGAGGGGAAGGGGGAGTAGGAATGTCTGATGAATTTTGAGAAATCATCGGAGGGGAAGGGAGAGGTGGAATCTCTGATTGAATTGGAGAAGTTATTGGAACGGTGGAAATAGATGGTTGAGAGTTAGTGGTGAGGGGACGTCGGATCGTTATAAGATGAAGCATGAGTGCTTGGACGTTGCGTAGACCCAGCATAGCTTTGTGTATAATAGCCATATTGTTGATAAGCTCCTGTGTCGGCTTGAAATATTATTCCGCATATATCTTTTTTTACGTGCGCCAGAGTTACTGGATCATATTTTCTCAATTCGTTGGCTATGTATTGTCCAAATGCCGAGTATGAGTCACAAGGCGGTGGGGTTGGCTGTGGTTCTGTGCATTGCTGGAGAATCCTGAAAGCTTCAGAAAGAGTTTCGTCCGATAAATCGTCTGTGTCTTTCGCTGGTCTTCTTTGCTTCGTTTTCTGGATCTCTGGTCTTGTGTTCCAACTCTAGATTGTGTGTTATTGGCGCCATCTTGTTGTTGCTGATTTTCCATAACTTGAATGTTGTCATTGTCAAGTGAAGGGTCTTGAGCGATTTGAGTTGCTCTTACTGTTTCATCGTTAGTATCGGTTTCATTCTGTAAAATAATACATACTTTTTTACATCTGTTTTAGGTACCAGGTACAGAACAAGAATGGGTTGCAATTTCAAACGGTTTCCTAAATAAATGGAATTTCCACATGCTGTGGGGAGCGATGGATGGAAGCATGTTGTTTTGCAGTCACCCATAAACAGTGGCAATGACTACGATAATTATAAATCTTTTCAAGTATAGTTTTGTTTGCCTTAGTAGATGATAATTACAAGTTTTTATATGTAAACGTTGGGAGTAAAGGACGGATTTCTGATGGAGGTGTATTTAAAAATACAAAATTATACCAAAAGTTTGAGAAAAGAGAACTTAACATCCCATCACCCACAATTTTGCAATTACTGTACTATCCCAAAGTACCATTTTATATATTAGGTGACAAAGCTTTTCAGCTAAATGAATACACCATGAGACCATACGAGGGTAATCCAGAAAGAGGTTCAAAGGAAAGAATTTTTTAATTATAGACTCTCCAGAGCACGAAGAGTTGTAGAAAATGCTTTCGAGTGTTAAGTTCTGTTTATAGAGTTTTTGCGTAAACCAATTTTATTAGAACCCGAACAAGCAACAAAAGTAGTCTTAGCATCAATACATTTGTACAACTATTTACGGAGAACACCTTCTAATAGCTTTTCAGCTCAGGCTTTTAAACGACTTTTCTTTTCTCGTGATTTTTCCCGCCGTAAATACTTGCAACATTCATCTCGCGGCTGCGTTTAACCAGGCACTCTTCCTAAGTCCCTATTTGTATAATTAGGATCACTTGCATTTTTACACCATAGTTTTTGAAATATAAATTGCTATTAAAACAATTTCAGTACTAAACAAAATTTTTGCTTTATCTAATGGTACAAAAGCATAATGCAAATTTTGTCGCATATTAGACACAGTGGAATCATTATATCATACCTAGTTTGCCGAAATCGCCATCACCCCATGAGAAGACTTTCCCACACGCCGTGAGAGCCAAAGTTTGAGCGTCACGTGAGCCGCACGCAACTTGTATCACTCGATAGCTCGCAATAGCTTCCACCTATATTAAAAAAAATCTGTTAATGGTACGATAGCAGCACTTAAATTTAATGTAAATTTCATGTGAGTAAAAGATATAAGACGATTTTTGAAGTGAAAACTTCTCTAGCACTTTTTGATAGAGGAAAAGGTTATGAGTTCGGGTTCCAACATGCATATATTACAGCAGTGAAGCAACGGAGTAGGATGTGCGCGTTAAGCATTTTATGAATGAGAGAAATTATGATTGTGATTCTCGTCACCGACATGCAGTAAGCATCAGCACCGTTATAGCAGCATTTTTGTAGCTATGCAGGTGCTGTTTGGTACTAAGTTTTTTTAGTTTTTACTTCTTTCGGCCGTCCCCATAACTGCAAAATTCTTTATTATAAAATCTTGTACAAGAAATGTATTTTAATATTTGTATAAATACTTACCATTTTAGGTTGCAGTTGCGTGGTATCGTCTCCATGTCCCAATCGTCCGTACTCGCCAATGCCCCACGTGTATAGATGCCCCCGCGCAGTCACACATGCGCTATGCGCGGAGCCACAGGCTATACCAACCACGCGCTCCCCAGAGAGAGTTTCTATTAGACGGGGGGGCATCTAGTGTCAGCCTGTTACCGTGACCCAGCTTGCCATCTTCGCCCTCACCCCAGGAGTAAATCTGGAAAGATAATTTTATCTCTTAGAGGATTTTGCGTATATATTTATGTGAATGATACATGTTGGGTAGTTTCTAGTATCTTTATAATAGCGAAATTAGGAAGACCAATACACACTACCAATCAAAAATAACAAATTAAAAGTATTTGTTAAAATATCTTATGTGCGAGGATATACTTTTAGTTTTCCCTTGAGGCTTTAAAATTTACGTTAATGCTTGACGGGATTGTTTCGAAAATCATTTCCATCTGGTACTGTGGTGGTAGATAAGGATCAAAAAATTGTGGATCGTTAATGTGAAAGAGCATGTGATCAAAAAAGCTGTTAACGTAGATATGATGAATGATTGAGAGGATTTTTTTTATAGTTGTATTGTTTGTTGTTGTTGTAGGCGTGTTGTACCAATAAAAAAAGAGTTAAAAAGTATATTAAAGTAATGTATTAGAAATACAGGAGTGATGTTAGAATACAAAGTTGGAATAATTAATTACACGCTTTTAGACTGAGTGTCATACTATTATTACAATATTAGACTAAAAACAGAGAAACACAAAGCGTTGTTTCTCTACTCAAACATCTACCATAGGTCCGTGAATGAATGCGAAGATGACGGGAGATACTAGATATAAGTCAACTTGGTTAATTTAGCGACCTTCCAAAGTTTTTTAGTTGGACCCATTCGCTTCACACAATTTGCTTACCACAAGGGATTAATTCAGAGAGTTATAACTCCTTGTGTAATTATACACAAGGAGGTAGGTATTAACTTAGAGTAGTAATTTTGGCGCCATTATCCAGATAATAGCACTCTTAGTAACTATAATATACAATCATTAAGTAGCTAGATGTTTCAATAAATTGAGCAATAATTATAGAGTGTAATCAATTTACCTTCCCGTCAGCAGTGAGCGCCAGCGCATGCTTTCCTCCGGAGTGTACGGCCACTTTGCGTACCAGCACGTGGCTCAGGTACGGGTTGGCACGAGGTGTGGACACGTTGTTACTGTTACCCAGACCGAGCCGGCCGTTCGTTCCTTCGCCGCAAGCGAATAACTGCAATTACACATTGTAAGTTTCTAATTACGTAGGCTTCTAAATATGACCGGCCTCGTGGCTTAGTTGGCAGTAAGTACGCCTGCGAAGCCGTGGCTCGTTCGTGGGTTCGATTCCCACCCGCCCGAAAAATTGTGTGCTGAATTTTTGTATGTGGGTGTTTCTGTGTATATTAAGTGTGTATTTAACCCATTAACCGCCTACGTCGGATTAATCCGACAAATATTTTCGAGCCCATTCCGCCAGAGTCGTATATATACGACCAAAATATCACTGCTCGTTTAATCAGCTTTTCTATTTAATTACGGTGTATTCTATCAAAAATATGTTTACATTAGGTAAATAGTAAACTAAGTAATCATTTACAGTTTAATACACTTTAGTCTCTTAATTAGAAGTCCTAAAAATAATGTCCAAAGTTAGATGAATTACTAACATTATTTTTAGAAAATTGTATTGATGTACAACGCCCATGACGACAAAATCCGACATGAGGGACGGGACATATGCCAAGATTTACCGATACAAATATAAACATAAATCAAAATATTTCTCGTTATACTGACTTATTAACTTTAGAACAAATACAGCAATTGTTAATAAAACATTTTTTTACAAATATTTGCGAGTAATTCATTTAATTCCTTTAAAATTAAATAAATTTACTTATGAAAAGTCAGCGGTCGATATGATAGTTCCCATCCCTAGCCTGCATGTTCCGAAACTTACTTTGTTAGTACGCCCTGCGCTTCGGTCGGATAAAGACGACCGCTTGTTACGTCATGAGCGAGTGCCGACTTCTGGAATTTTCCATCAGTGTTGTGCTTGTCCATGAAGTTACACGTTCGTATGTCGATAAATGTACATGATAGAAATGTATCATGACGACTACTGAAGAGTTAATACGAATTCTAGAAGGCGATGAAAATGAAGAATTTTTATCAGACGAAGAGCTTGACATTGATGTAGAGGTAATTTTTTTTATTACATATCTAGTTAAATGTATTTTATTTTATTGTGTAGTATGGTGGTGATGTTTGAATGGAAATATTAAACTTAATTAGAGTGAGTGAGATGGCGAGAGCGCGCCGTGCGATGATAATGCGCGCGCGCCCACTCTGGAACGATGATTCTGATTGGTTGGAGCGCGAGTCACGTGTGGGCTCGCTGACTGGCTCGTAAATACCTACATAGGTAGAGTTTATCTTGTGCGTGCCGCCGCGCTGCCACACACCCTCACTGAATCGCACTGCTAATTTTGCTTTTGTAGGCTATTCAAATTTCCTACCTTGGAGACCGATGTATTTTTATTACTCTACAATTTTTTTTTTGTTATTTCAGATTCAAGGAAACAATGTCGCAATAACTAATTGGACAACGCAAATTGCTACCCCAGTGCTAGAAGAATTCGACGACTTTGTTTGTGGACTGTCGCCTGCTGTCAAATTAGATGATACCTCCACGGAATTCGATTTTTCGAACATTTTTGTAGCAAACTCTTAAGAGATCATAGTACTCATCATTATGAACAACTTTGACTATGGGACCAAACCTAAAATCGTGAAAAAAAATCAGCTCTTCCCTACATTTATGTTCGTATTACTCGCCAAACTCTTCTCTGGACTGACTCACAATAAATTGTGAATAGTTTTTAGTGATAATTAATAAATCGTTCAAATTTTTAAACACTTTTTGTTTTACTGGATTGCGAAAAATGCCGAATAATTTCGTAAGGTAAGTATTCAAGTAGGTAGGTACCTATATCTCCACCAAGCTAAAATTACACCTCGCTGGAATGCGGCGTGTACCCGCTTACCTATGTATAATATAATGTTTAAAACAATAAATGCAAAGTAAAATCTAACAAACGTTTGTTTACTGTTTTAAAGTCATAGCGAATAATTTTTTGTAGCCCGTACCTAAGCGTCAGTGTGACGTAAACGACGCGAGGTGTAAACTTAGCTTGGTGAGATGTCGTTGTTAGTTAATCACGCTAGCAAATGCAAATGTCGTTATTAGAACGAAATATCGACATCACAAAGTTAAGTATTGCACATCCCTCTTTCATGTAGGTATTTAATTTTCGATTCATTGTGCCGGGCGCTGGGGACACGCCAAGTGTCTTGAAGTCGGGCGGTTAAAGGGTTAATAAAATTATATAAGTATAATATCAGCTATCTGGCTTTCATAGTACAAGATTCGCTTAGTTTGGGTTCAGATGATGTTGTGTGTGTGAAATGTCCTCCAATATTTATTTAATTACTAGAAGCTGTTCCTAAGCGGCCTACGATTTGAATTCTCTATCTAAACCTTTTTACTTTTATAGGTTTAAACTTGATCGCAATCTCGCCTGTTGTTTACCGACAATGCGGTCTACAATAAAACGTGATTAGGTACCTAAAATAAATCATCAGCTTACTCTCCACTTGAAGACACCAAAACTGTAGCCATTAACTTGACTTGAACATGACAGTAATGTAATGTTCATAATTTCTAAAATGAAAAAAAAACTAATAGCACTATTTTTTAGGCTTCTACTGATTACAGAACTGAATTTTGTAAGATTCCTTACCTTCCCATCGTGTGAAACAATGAACAGAGTTTTAGAACCGCCTGCTATGCAAACGGGTCGCAATGCACTTAGAACGGGTGAAAACACTGGTACTTTAACCTTTGACCCTTTCACACCGCCTAGTTGATCTTTATCATTCAATCCCCAGACGTATACCTGCAAATAAAAATATTATTGAATTAAATATCAATCATCAGGCCCAACAATGGTTAAGTCGTGGTTATGAAAATTTTTATGAATATATTTTTAGACAGAATAACAAAACGAGCAAGACGCATAATGATAATGATTAAGGCCTGGTTAGTGTTTTGAACGTAAGTTCAAAACGCGAAAGTTCAAAAGCTATAAGAAGAGCTCAAATCACTGTCTAGCACTGAATCCGGAGATATAAGATTAATTATCTCAATTTAATCTTAACCAAAAATCTGAGAAGCGATATGTCCTATAACTACTCGAGAAACTTTGCCTTTCAACCTATACACAGTCATGTTTGATTTGAAATCTTGTTCACTGGTACAATAAGTGGCAAAAGTGTAGGTGGTATTTTCCAGGATCTTGCAAAGAATTCTTCAACAACAAAAAGTGTATGAATTCAAGATTCAAAATTATAATTGTTATGACTTACTTTAGGACAATCGCTAGGTAACGTAGGAGGATTATTATCAACAGAAACAGCACTGCTTGGAGTGTCCTTTTCCATCCAATCTTCCGCTATAAAATTCATGCTCTGAAAATAAATACATTGAACATAAAAGTTTGATCTTCTGCTAGAAGCGACAAGCTTCGAATTCACTAAATTTGCAAATATGAGAAGGAAAACCTTAGTTTTGATGGAATGTAGACTTTATCACACACGATTTTAAGATGACAATCGCTTACCGACAAAATCTCCGTGTAGAGCGGGTTAGGCCTGAATCCTGTGATATAAAGGCCGTGAACGCGAACATCGGCATTTACGTTTCGGTTTTGCTTGATTCCAATTTCAATACATGGGTAATACTGGAAAAATAAGGGAAAATTATGAGAGTAGTTTTTTAAAATTGTAATAAAGCTTGGGTGTGATAGTGTGACAGATGATATAGTGTGAAACTGTCAACTAATATTTATTTATTCCTCTCTAAAGGCCAGAATCGCCTTTACAAGTAAAAACGTCTTTCAACGTTAATTCGACGCAATATGCTTCATTGGAGCTAAAAAATTATATTGACTATTTCTAAAATGCACTTTTTTTCAATAATGTCATGCCGGTATTTAAGTTGAATCTTATCCAAAGCAGGCTTACCAAGTTGAGATCAGATAAACAATTACAGGTAGAATATTAGATATTACAATTTTAGTAAATAAATCTCCTTTTCACCTGTTTACAATCCGACAACAGCTGAATCTGCGTGAGCGGAGTGACCAAGTTGTTTTTAGTCGGCGGCACGTGAACGCACGGCACCACGGCTATGGAGGTTAGTGCCGCCTCTTCGAAACTAGTGCCGCCTCGCACGGTGAGCGTGCCCGGTCCGTACTGTCCGCTCGGTACGCCGAGACCGAGTCTGCGTATTCGCACGTTGTTACGCATCTCTACACGGATCCAATGCTGAAATAGAAAATGTATACAATATCTCTAGACCGTATTCGTTTCTCTAGATTTCACAGGTAATGTAATAAAAATATGTTGGAAATCGGGGACTTGATGACTCGACACTAGGCCACCAAGGCTTTATTTTTATTACTTAAATTTTCCAGAATATGTATCATTTCAGTTCTTAGCAAATGTTGATAATGCCCAACGCATATGGCTAGTACCAGCCACCCACCGGGCATCGAGGTACTAAATGTTAGTAGACTGTTTGACATAAGTCTTCTAGGTGATTGTGTTATATCATTGTTTTACATGATACATGAGGCAATACGCTAAGCTCTTTTGTGTTTTAAAACAGTTGTACAGCGATCAACTTTCTTAAGACAGCTTATCGCCTGTTTAATGGAGAAT
Organism: Ectropis grisescens; assembly: GCA_017562165.1. NCBI lineage: Eukaryota > Metazoa > Arthropoda > Insecta > Lepidoptera > Geometridae > Ectropis > Ectropis grisescens. The sequence continues at coordinate 8,129,935 of CM029781.1, read as the reverse complement.
CGGGATGACGATAGGGTCAAGAATATACCAATCTAAATTAGTTCGTCAGGTATGGAAAATATGAGACACGTATTTTTTGTTTTATCAAATTAGAAAGCAAAAATTGATAAAGTTATAGATCATCAAACTTCCTGAGTGGGAGGTTGTGACGTCACTCTATCGAAAAAATGGTATAACGTGACGTCACTCGAAACATACAAGCACTTGTACATGTATCTTCGTCATTTTTGTTTTAAAACGTAAGAAAAAAACGTGTACAATATTGTATAGTAATCAATCTGACGGAGTAATCAGTTTTTTTAGTTGTTTCGCCTATTGTGTGTAATACGATACCTGTCCGTTCCCACTCGTGCTCTGCCAGTAAGTGTGCGGCGCGGCATCGAGCAAGCGACGCGCGCCGATGCCCGCGCGGCACGACGACACGCGCACGGCACGCACCGCGCCGCGCCACCCCACCGCGCACCCGCCGGCGTGCGAGCCCCACTCCGCTGCAATACGTTGCACTTATATAGCCGAGAGACAGGCAATAACGCAGTATAGATCACGTTATTTGTCCTATGTCTGTCTATTTCTATCTATTATACGAGTATATTATTTATAATATTATTATAGCAGAAAATTTAGAAAATGTTGACGAAAAATAACTATGGTGGGAAGTTCCCCGGGTCCAGATAGTAATAGATAGACAGGACAAATATGAAGGTTAACATAATACTTGTACAATTACATAATTATGTATATAGAAGGTATCACTAACAGCGCCCCGCGGGAATCAAAAGTAATCTATATGACATTCTAGGCTATAACCTACGTTCCAAATTTCAATCAGATTTATTCCATCGTTCCGACGTGTTTGAGCAACAAACATCCACATATATAACCATCTAAACTTTCACCTTTATAATATAAGTAGAATTATACTAGCCCATTTGCTTCCCATAACTTTTGCTTTGCATAGCTCCAGCTAATTACTGTTGTGTGAATATTTATTATTTGTTGTATAATAAACTGTTACATTTAGGCTTAAAATTATAGTTGCATTTGTTTTTATTACAATTTTTACTATAAATTAGTCACATTACATGTATAATTACATGTTGCTGTGGACGCTTAGGGCTATGTAGCTATTCACAAACAAATTCATAAAATAAAAAAGCGGTGATAAAATCACCAACACCAAATTGAGTGGTGAAACTTACACTGATCGGTGACTAGCTCCATCTCGCTAACTTGTCCAGTCCACCCAGGTTGCTGAGGAAAGTCCACCGTCAGGTCGCGACCGTTAGCTGATACGCCTACAATAAAGAAATGGCGTTTAAATACGCTGCAACATAATCATCATCAACATGTATCGACCCAAAGCAGATTTATTTGATGTTCTTGTTTCATATATTTTTAAAGGTGATTGGTACTAATTATATTTTGTAGTAGTGGAACTCTTACTTGCAGTAATATAATATGTTACGATTTAGAATACTGTATGAGACTGGAACTAATACGAATATTGGGAAGGTATGACAGCTGGTTTACTCGGGAGGACGGCAACTGGGGTTCCGAAGCCTCTTGGAGAGGCTCGAATCCTACGAGCACCAATATATTTTCGAAGGTCACCGTGCGTAATGCCGCTAACTTAAGAACGGTAAAGAAAAGATCGTGAGAAAACCGATATGTCCCTAAGATTTGGTCCTGGACATACGTCACCAACCGGCACTGGCGAATTATGGTCTTGACTCTTTTCTTACGAGAGACGGAGCCGTCTCTGTCAGTCTCAGTAGTAGGAATATTTAGTTGGCTACCTATGATAATTATGGTTATGGTGGACGATATCGTCTTTAACGCAGGTCGAGCTTGGATTGTCACAGGACCGACGAAGATGGGATGACAAAAGAGAGGCCTATACTCAGCAGTGGGAAAAAGAAGGCTGTAGATGATGGGGATGTATGTTACTACTAAGAAATTTTCTTAAGATCTTTTTGTGGTATTTACTGCAATAAAGACTATCTATCTACCATTTCTGGAATCGAATCACTTTTTATAGTAAAGGTACTTTACCAGTGACTGTGCCGACGCTAGTGTGATCGATGCAGCCCCATTTATATCGTGGTTGTGTAACCGCCGCTCGGACTCGAACTTTGTCTCCCACGCAGAAGGGCGGAGCACCCGACACTACTTCCGCGTGAACGGCTCGTACGCCTGAAACGCGGCCTAGGCCACGCCATTCCACCTGCAAAATCAAATATCCTCTGCAATAACTATTTGGAACTAAGGATTTTGGTTAGAGATTTAGGTCGCTTCTCTCTATTAATATTAATTACCACATTAATAACCACATACAAACATTACCAATGCAGTGTAATTTTTGTTTTTGTGAATTGTGTCAAATAATTAGAACTCCATGATAGTTTTATCTGTTATGTTGAATAACATGAACATTTAATTTCATGAGATTGATTTTAAAGGTTTTTTTTACTCACGTGTAAAAATACATTCTGTTTTATATCCCTTTCAACCTTTTGGACTTGTCCAACGTCTCCCAACGCCACCTATAAATAGGTAATGGTGTAAAAATTAGGGTATCCTAAAATAAATGTACACATATAAATAAATGTTATAGAAATTTTATCTCACGAAGCGACGCGCGTTTTTCTTGTGGTGACCAAGTGTAAAACACGCTAAGTATGTGTGCGTAAATACAAATATTTTCGCCCGCGTTTCTGGCGGTACTGAGAGCGTCCGCGGTCACGCACACATTTCCAGCGTGTTTGAGATCATCGTTACTATAAGTGAAGCTCGCGTCGCTTCGCGAGATAAAAGTATCATAGCTTAGAAGTACTCACTCCCTCAAATGCTTTACAGCACCGTACAGTCATCCCCGCAGTAATGACATCGGATAAGTATTGGGCGTACTCTTCTTCAGAAGCGAAACAGCTGCGCCAACGGTACGGCGTCTTGTTCTTCTCCTGTTTTTGTACTGGAGCCGGTTTGATTTCAAACACCGTATCGTCCATGCCTTGTTGGGGTAACTCAAGTAGATACGCCACTAACGATTCGACTGATGGTAGACTGTTACCACCTGATAAACATAAATACTATTGATCTTCGTAAGTTACAGTTGGTGTAGTCGAGAGAACAGCAACTGACGATCCGGATCCCCTGTTTTGAATGGCACACGCACCACTGTATTTTTGAAGTCATATGAGTACCTAATGCTGCTAGCATAAAATTGGTAAACGAAAACATGTGAAGAAACCGAGATATTCTTTCAAGGTCATGCGTCATCCACTAACTCGCACTAATGGATTATGGTCTTGGCTCTCTCCTTGCGATAGAAAGCCTTCCTTGCTTGCTTGGGAATATTGGTGCGCTGCTTATAACGTAAATGTCACCGTGAAATTGCAATCACCAACAGTTTACAATATAACGCTTGAGATTATAATCTCAGGAAAGGTGTTATATTATAATCTGATGGTTTTTACTATGATAGTGGCTTAAAAATAACTGAATGATTAATTGGTATTATTAGAGTGACAACGCCATTATACATTAGTCTATATTCGTCCACTGCTGGACTTAGGCCTCTCCCGTAATACGCCACGCGAGGTCTGGTTTCTAACCGAAAAAGTCATCAAAAAGTTTTAATTAAACTTTTTTCTTACCAATAGCTTGGATAGCTGCATAAACGGCAGTCCGTGAGAATCCCATTTCTATAACCTGCTGTACTTGAGAAGAATTGGCCCACGTGTTAAGGTCTTTGCGCGCTAAAAAGTAAGTGACAGTAGATGATAGTGTTTAATCTTTTATTAAGTGAGATATACAATTTATGAAATAACTTACACAATGAGGCTGTGCTGGTGGATGGTCCGACCGATATTTGCATAACATTGCTTTTGTCTATTAATGGCATTTCAGGTGGAATCTCGTTATCTTTCTCTTCTGTAAAAAAAATAACAGTATTATTTCCAATTATTTTTTGTTCACATATGCAAACAATAGTGCTTTATAATTATTAATAATATCTAATTGAAAGTTTGATAAGCAGTACGGGCCAACTGAGGCTAACTGCAATAGTTTTTTTTTTTATCGATAGTAGGTTTAAACTTGACTGCCATCTCTCTTGATGGACATTTGGGTTCATGATAGAACGCGCTAACCTCGAAGGAACCGATTCATTCTAGACTTGAAGAGACTCAAACTACATCCACCAGAAAATAGTCAGGTCTCTTTATAAAAACATCGAATGCAGCTGATAGATATTATACTATTTTCACAGAAGGATTTAACTAAAAAGTAATGCAATAGTCGTTTTGAATGGGGTCAAGGAAGAATGGTTGTCCCTAAGCGCTAGTAAATGTTGCAGTAAGAATTTTCCCAACCTAATAGACCACTTCGTTATAGTCACGTGATCGAGTGACGCTTCTTGGCGTGGCCATCTGCATTCAGCGCGCTGCGCGAGAACTATTACCAAGTTAACATAAAAAACCGTGGGATGTACTGCTTATTTATTTGTGGTGTCCGAAAAACATGGCGAAACTTGGAGCATGCGAAAAAAATTATAAAAAATGCTGTGACCAGGAACAAATAAACGCACCGTTGTAGACGTGTGAAGCCAATTGTTGAACTATAGAGAGAGCTGCAGCGGCGAGGTCGCGTGGCGAGTGAGAGGCAGCTAGAGGACTAGGCCGCGTAGCTAACGCCAATAAACGACGGAGCAAAGTTCCTTCTGTACTCGCTGATGTGCACCGGTCCAGAGAACCTAAAATATAGAATGTGTAATCTTAAATATTAAATAGATTTAAATTGTTTTGTCACACAGAATCTTAAAGTTTAGCTAGATTTAAATAGCATGTAACAAATAATAAGTGCAAGCGCTCGATACCACAACGACATCTACACCTGTTGACAGACTCACACACCAGAATTGAGAGTAATTTTGTTTGGCTGGACCTCAAACCACATTATTATAGACATAGCCGGAAGTTTTTGTGTGTGTATTTTCTTCCCAAGTATCTCTGTAACGGCTGAACGGATTTCAATGACATTCAACATGTACTGAACTATTTTCACTAACGCGGGGTTTTTATCCCGTTAAAGTTAGTGATTCTGGTGTGATACTTAATGTAATTACACTAAGCTAATTTGACAAAAAAAATCGTTAGAAACTTGGATTACACAGCGGGGCGCGGCTAGTTAGTACCATACGAAAATACTTCAGTAAGAATTCGACAAGTGCTATGTTAAAACATTACGTATTACTTACCCGCATGGTCTGGTGGTTGCATAAGTACTTTCCGTAATCTTGTACGAGTAGTCAAAAGTCCTTTCACGGCGCCTAGAGTTAATAGTTCCATCTGTTGTTTTCTAAGGCCACATACATCTAATTCAGCTGAAAATAAACACAATAAATTTATCTTATAATGTATTTATTAACTTTAACTCACACGTTCGCTAATAATCCGAGAAGTTAATGTTTTGTTCCTTTTTATTATTATTACTCGTACTTTTAATCATACATAAATTGACGCTTGTAAATGTGTCTGTAAATGTTATTTGGGAAACTAATGCGGTTGTAACACATTTTTAATCAATTCATATCACCGATCGACCGACAATATCACACGTGACTTACCCGTTACTATATTTTTTCCAAATCTATGGACTCCCCTGAATTTAATGGACAACGCGCAAGTTGTGAATGATAGATATAATGGTTTCAATGATTTACCAGGTAAATGATGCGGATGCATGGGCGAAGCCTGAGGTCCGGCGCCTAGTAAAGATGCACACACTCTTAAAGCGCTTTCACCGCCACCTAGCGGGTGACCCAAGCGCTCGCTCTCTGCGCTCTGTATTCCGCTTAGTTCACTCTGTAAGCAGCAACCATGACACTAAAGAGTGAGCGATATTTGTGGATAGCAGTCCTACCAATACGTAAGATGTACCAAGTAATAATTTCCATAGTGATTTACACATTTAACAAGATCACACAGGCCGTACACCATTCCAAATTATGCTGATAAAACTCACATTTTCGAGTAAATGTTACATGTTCATCTATACTAATATTATAAAGAGGAAAGATTTGTATTTTTGTATTTTTATATTTTGTATGGCACGAATAAACTCAAAACTACTGGACCGATTTCAAAATTCTTTTGCCAATAGAAAGCTACATTATCACTGAGTAACATAGGCTATGTTTATCACGAAAAAAATTGAGATATCTACGTAAATTTTACTAAAACCAACGCAAGGTATAAAAAAAACAGTCATAAATGGCTTTCATCGCATACGCTGCGGAAAGTACTAATGATAGACCAAAACAATGTTCTACAATATTATAGAGCGTATTAAAATCTACAAAAACCTCGCGAGACCATATGTCTAACTTCAGTAATTACCTCATAACAACTACTTTTTACATTTTAAAAGTAAGTAAAATGCCTATCAAATTCAGACCATGTTATCAACACATTTGTATTAATTCTTATCCAAATAAATTATTTCTTATTCAAGACTCTTTTAATACCTATTGATTACTTTTTGAATTATTGAAGTCGGACATTCCATTCAAAATATTTAACGAAATTAAAAATATCAATCCTATCAAAATGCGAGCGCCGCGCGGCTCAACATCGATAGAGGGACACCGAGGCACGGGGAGAGGTGTTCGCAGCTATGAAATAGGTAAGTACTAGTAGCCGCGCGCGCGTCTACTAATTCGCGTGGTCGCCTCGCTACGTAGGTAGTGGACGCAAATGATATTAAATATTAAACATTTTTTCGTAACACTTTTTATGTTCCTATCAAAATGTTCTTTTCAGAACTACTTTTGTTTAAGTTTATTCTACCTTTTCTGTTATTGTTCAAGTTTTCTCGCACTTTCTACACAGTATTACATTAAATTTATTCCATTTCGGTTTCCTCACGATGTTTTCTTTTACCGTTTTAAATTGGAGGCATTACGGACATGCCTTCGAAAAAAATAGTGATGCGCGTGTAATTTGAGCTGGGGATAGGATACGATATAGGTCATCCCAAAGGTCCCCTTTATTCTACCTACTAAAGTAGAATAAAACGGAGCATTAAGGACTACGATGATGAGACGATCAGAAATCTAGCTGTGTCAATAGATTCAATAAGCAGCCCACTAAATATTCCTACTACTGGGACTCAGGGCCCTCTCTCGCAAGGAGAGAGTCAAGTCCATAATCCACCACACTGGCCCAGTGCGGGTTGGTGGATGACACATGACCTCAAAAGATTCTAAGTACATGGCGATTTCTTCACGATGTTTTTCTTCACCGTTTTAAGTTAGCGGTATTACGCATATTACTCCGAAAGACAGTGGTGCCTGGTGCACGTGGGATTTAAAACCGGGGCTCCAGATCGGCCGCCGCCGTTCTCCCGACTAGACCAGCCGTAACTATTTAGTACGTATTTAGAACTAATATACTTTAGTACCTGCATAAAACATTGCACAACCATAAACTACGTCGTAGGTGGCATTAGCAGATTTTAACACTAAATTACAACAATTAAATATTTACTGATTTAATTTTGATTTGATGCGTAAAAGTAAAGGGGAATAACAACGACGCCAGACACGCCTAAAGTTTTAGGACTAATGATAATATACCATAACAACTAACGCATAACAGTTTTCGCATAATTTTGCTACCGTATATAGCATAAACATAACTTAGCATAATGTTTAAAGGCACATATTGAGAGAAGCATAACAATACCTAAACATAACAATTGGTCCTATTATGGTCTATCACTGAGGTACGACTCCGGGTGAGCTCCTGGAGCCAGAAGCTCTATGTCCTTGAGTGTAACCTCTCGCTACGGCGACGACCTCGCTTGGCTCGCTCCTCTCAGGACCTCCCTTGAGCTTCTGGTTCCCGCATTTTTTATAAAGTAAAATAGGCAAAAAGCATGCGTTTTAAATGATAAACAGATGATTGGGATTGTTTGTTTTGTCTTATGTCCTAAGCATGGCAATTCTGCCAAGAGTGTGTTAAAATTTGTAAGTCTAATAATTTTGTTTTATACTTATTTTCCATAACACCCGTGCGAAGCCGGGGCGGGCTGCTAGTTTAAAATAAAAATAAGAAATAAATATTGATGGACAATTCACACGTAACACCATCTGACCCTTTGGGGTCAGATAAGTATGTATTTAATAAACTATACAATATGTATTATATCAGTTATCTGGCCGCCATAGTACATGCTTTGCTTAGTTTGGGGTCAGATAGTGTTGTGTGTGAATTGTCCAACAATATTTATTTTATGGTTGAAGTTAGACTTCTTAGCACGAGGAGATAAAGAGAAGAACCATTAACTTCTTACGCGCGTACATAAGTACACACATACATACACTTTTTTTTTATGAATGATTATTAAAGTTTTGAGTTGAGACAAAATACACAAAAACCAGAGACAACCCAATTTAAACACAATTTCCTGCGGCCCACCTTTGTAAGAGTGTTGTCTTCGTATATCAAGGTGATCTTCGCGCGAGGCGATAGTTGTGTGACTATTGCGTTCCGAGCAGGTGATCCTGTCGTCACTTTTTGCCCTAATCGGATCCGCCATTCGACGCCGCCAACCACACCTAGTGCACCAGCTGCAAGTATTTGAAACCTTTAGCTACAATGTTAAGGTTCAAAATACTAGTAAATATTATAAGATTCCCGTCCTTTCTATAGCAAAGGTAAAACGGCATACTAAAATGATGATTCATCACAAAAACTCTTTAACTTAGTTAAAATCTATGGAGCATATCATATCTAGCAAAAGTGTATGGCATTGTCACACACAAAAAAAAATTAACAAGATCAATTTAAGAAGAAAACACAAAATATACAAAGTACAAAATGTATATACTTCAAAGAGTTTATACAATATATTCGATTGTGCCCTTGTCTCACCGATGCTACAATTTAATGATTCCTCACTTACCAATTAGACAAGTTTCGAGTGTAGGTGGAGTTGGCTTTATCGTTTGTGTCATATCTTGACTGGTATTTGGCCACCAGTGCCAATCGCTCGTTACCTGTAATAATAGCTTTTAAAATAAAACACTTTACAGCACAAACTAAACATGTGGAAACAATAGATGATAATATATATTGGATTCTGTAACAATATTATGGAAACACAATTTATAGATTTCACCCATTGCATCTTTACAATTATGAACAAAAGTGTTTAAAGAACCATAATGAAGTAATAGAGAAGAAGTAGATCTTGCAAATTATTTTAATTTGGTTCAATAAAGTGTAACTATCTAACTTATAAATATATATTCCTTACCATTTGCGAAGCCAGCTGCAGTTTGTCCAAGAGGAGAGAAGTGATGGGCGCGTGCCAATGTGAGATGGAGTGTAATTGTCTGATGAGCTGCACTAGCGCTGCGCAGTTTGCACCCGTGTAACTCGCGGTGGCAGGAGCGCGCCATCTGTTGTCTGGAATGAAGAACTAGCGTAAAAACACAGACTCAGTCTGGCGGACAGATATAAAAATACAGCATCAGAATTTACGCGAAGTTAAGTCATTATTTCGGGAGTTTTAAAGCGTCTGGAAAGCAAAACGGCATACGTAATGTGTCTGGGAGTATAGGCGATTAGTTTTAAGGATATCGCCAAAAATATACGTGAATATGTGAGGAGAATTTACGTAAAGTAAGCGGGCATGCGTGTGTTTTTAATACATACTAACACTACTAAATCGACCACATTTCATTCGTCGTCCCTAGGATCTTATCTTATAAATGTATAGTAGAATATAATATACATAATAGAATGAAAAATTGGTACTGAGTAATTGAATACTAACGTCTTAGTGTCGAGTAAACACTAGCAAGTATATGGAAAATCATGTCGCTAGTCCCTGCGACGCAGGCCTATCCTACTGCAGGAGCTATTATAGTAACCTTTGTCTATGTGACATTTATGGCAAATATAATATTTTGTACAACACGGTGTACAAATTTGATCAAAATCAGTTAATTGGTTTAAGATTCCATCGCAGACAAACAGAGTGACACGTGATTTATACATATTAAGATACTATACATGTATGTTTTGTATGTGTTACGTAGCTTAACACACGTTTTGGCATAATCATAGCTCTATGTATGCAAGTAGTTGATAAATAAATAGATACGTACCGACTTCTTCATCGTCGGGCGCGGGCGCGAGCATGTTGTAATTGAGTCGCAACACAGGGTCCATGCCGTGGGTCTCGAGCCACAGGCGTCCGACTAACGCCACTAACTGCGCGGCCACTGTCTGCCGCCACTCCGGGGGCCCGCCGTGTTCGACTAGAACTCGACGGAGCACCCATAAGGCTTGTATCTAGAAAGTACATAAATAGTTAATGTACATTTACGCAGTGTAGCATTTATTTATGTGGTACTCGTCATTTAAATCGACTTTGTCTTCATGTTAAAATATGTCAGCATAGAGTTAACTGCAGTAGTATTAAAATTTATTTCTTAGAATTGAGATGATTTGATTTTGATGTCAAAAATATACCATTCTAATTAGTTCGTCAGGTAGAGACGATCTTCTTAGCATTCCATGGATTCACCGTGCGGGTGCCGGGTCCATCGTGTGGCAGAGAGAGAAAAACTCGAGTAGTTCCCGAGACTTGTGACTCGGGCGTAGGTTTACGGGGCCCCTTTCTGACGTACATCAACACTCACCTTCACCACTCGTTTTTCTCTCCCTGCCCAGCCAAATCTGATATGAGCCTACTAGTGCAGCTTTAGATACACGTTCTAGTAAAGAACTTACAGCACTTCTGGATAAGCCAAGGTCTTTCAGTAGGTTATAGAGAGATTTGCTGGTATACCTCTCGCTCCCACTTCTACAGCGTATAAACTAACTACATAGCCGTTTTTTGTTAATTCGTTTAGGAGGTCGTAATACTTATTTTGTTTCATCGCGTGGTCTTTAGGTATATTAGTTTCCCACGGTACGGTAAGTTCTACAAGGACTATGCGTTTCGTAGCTCTAGAAAAAAGGAAAATGTCCGGTCTGGATGACGAAACACCCACATCCTCTGGGATTTTGTAGTGCTTTTCATATGTGTCCATTAAAATAGTCCAATCAGGTGCTGTACCCAGGATTGAGTAAGGCTTGTTCCTGGAGTTTGAAGTTGAGCCTTCTTTACAAAGTTAATTTGTCTGTTGTTTGTCGTCAATCCCTTTTGGGCTCTAGCTACCGAAAGGCTCATGGCTTCACGTATGATTTCAAGTACTCTGTCATGACGCCGTGAGTAATGACCCCATTAAGGAGCACCTTGCATCCCACCAATATGTGCCTTGCTGTACATATCGCCTCTCCACAAGTATAGCAACATTTTTCAGAGGCTTTTCCCCACCTTACCAAGTTACTCTGGTCAGGAGGGTCATTTGGAATGCATTTAGATAAAATTTTAATAAGGCAGGGGACCAGTCATAGATCAAGGTGCGCCATTTTAGAGCTAATGGGATACAGAACTCACCTATGGTTAACCACTCACTTTGCATTTCTAAATTCATAGCGTGCACTTTGTAACCGTCATTTTCGTCTTGTTGTAGAAAGGTTTTTTACCATGTCTCGGTCTTCCTTTTTTTCTCGCACCCAACCCAGCAGTATTTACTTGTGCACCTGCCATAAATTGTTTATGGAATTGAAGTCTAGATTCCAGGTCTGAAGCAGTTTTGTCTTTTGGGAGAGATGTAATTAATTCGTCTTGCGACTTTCCAAAACATGCGTTTTTGTAACTCTTAGGTGTTTGTAAAGTTCAGACGAAGACGTTATGGAAATATATGGGGCACGTATTTATTGTTTTTTCAAATTATTAAAAATCAACAAAAATTAAAAGGTCGTCCAATTTCCGGAGTGGGATTGTGACGTAAATTCAATGTTCATAAAAATCGTATACAGTGACGTCACTCGAAAATTCTATGCATATTTTCGTCATTTTTTGTTAATAAACTACGTATAAGTGTCTACGTCTCTCCTGTATAAGTGTTTTTTGTTTTGTTTTTGGTTTGTACAATAAAGAGTATCTTAGATAGATACTCTAATACAATATTTTTATTTATCTAAAACGGACTAATTGTTATTTTAGTCGCCATGCTATTTTGCCTTACTTTCAAGGAGAACGGTTCGTACATTGTTTTAAGTTATCATGATTGTACACAACACTATTATTATTATATTTATCGCAGTTAGCGAAATAACCACAGTAAATATCTCGTAATTCATAAAGCACCGATTCATAGTCAACATTCCAACCTTCCAACCAATATTACCAACATTTCAACTAACATTAAAACCGATCGAAGCCGTTTTAGTGCAATTTAGTGATATGAATAGCTAAACTGTAGCCACTGATTATATCGCCCATAACATTTTATGAAGTTACGCTAAAGAAATAAAGACAATAAGCTCTCACAATAATAGGTTGTCAAAGTAATTAGCGCTTATAAATTCTTACTTGTAAATATATGAGATCCTGTGTGATAGGTTTTTCTACAGCAGAGATAATGCTGTAGCAGAGTTCGAACCACGAGTCGGTGCACAGCGCCAACCGCATCTCTGGACCTTGTGCGCTCGCTGAAAACAACAATGTTCAGTTTAGTTATTAAAGTATGCCGCAGCGTTTCAAAAGTACAAATTAGAACTGATGAGCAGCAATGTGTGTAATATTACTCAACTGGCACTCAAAAACAAGGTAATATCTAAAAAAAATTGACCAAATGGTTCGTGTAATATTACACATGGTGCAGCTTGCCAGTTCACTTGATTGAATTTAGCTGGCCACACGGCCTTGTATCTAAATAACCGCTTTTTACCGCTTATGAATGTATAGACGGTACAAAACCGGTACCAAAATAATAATATTTTTGTAATTTTTGTCTGTATGTCTGTTATTTCCGGCTAATTTTCGAAACGGCCGGACCGATTTTGTTGGGACTTCCATTGGCAGATAACTGTCATAATAAGGAATAAAAAATCGCGAAAGTTTAAACTATACAGCGTGTGGCGGAAAGGTCCAACAATATTTTGACAGGTCATTCCAACGCTGATATAGACTTCATCTCCGAAGGTCTCTTTCCCCTCAGCACTTTAGATCGCGAGATAATACGAGTCAAAGTTTGATGTAAAATTGACCAGCTGCAACCCTAATGCATGTACAGCTGACAAACGACCTTGCCTGTCAAAGACTAAATTTTGTGCAGAATATGTATTGTATTTATTTTGCCTACTTCGAAGCTGTGAATAAAATAAACATAAGTTAAATTATTAACTGCGAATGTAATCCTTCAATACAATAGGTAATGGCTAGTACTGTTGGACGGTTAGAGTCCTTTCGGGCGGTCTACAACTACGATACCTAGCTCACACGAAAAAATAACATAGAGAAAAACGTCTCGAGTAGGTAGCTACTACGGTATACAGCGCTGGTTTAGAAATTCTAAGCCAGTTCGGATAAATTTTATGTGTACGTCTCTTTTCGCTCATCACTATACCGACCAATTTTATGAATTAAAAACACTATTGCTAATGTTGTTTAATTGATTGTGATAGTAGAATATTTAAATTCAACAACACGAAAGAAAGCGTATGTATGCCAAAATCAGTTAGGTACATACTGTGATACATTTCGTACCATTTCAAATTAATTTTCACTTCTTAATTTTATTTTATTCTTTGCGAAATGTCCACGGCGGACTGTCGGCAAGTCGGCATTTGTCAAACGGAGTCAAACCGATTGACGCGCTGTGCCGCTGCGGTTTTCGCCTTTCGGAACGGCGCGGCGCGCCATGCCGAAAGGCGAAGCCCGCTGTCCAATATGATTTTTAGAAGTATTTGAGGTTTAAATTTTTGAGTTGAAAGTTCAGTCGCTCTGTAGCGTCGTTGGTGGTGTGTTGTTGTTTTTTTATCGCAAAATTGATATCTACGATGTCATCACTGTACCTAGACATGGTACCTAGTTAGTCGCCATGAAGAACGTGAAATTTCCCGCAAACGTCTGAACAGCACTAAAGACGCCCGAGTCAGGGCCTGTTTTAGTACTACCAACAGTGCTGGGTGCTGGTCCACAACCCTGGACTGATACTTCTGAGGCCGCCCTCGTTACGCGTAGGAGGAAGGTGCGCCGCGCCGCAAGCACCTTGGATTGCAGTGTGAAATGGATAAATATGTTTGTGTTGTGTTGTTGTGCACTGAAATTTTAGTGTTACATTACAGTGCGACTATGGTTAAATAATAATGAGATTATTAAAGGTTAGTTAATTTAGTAAAAAATAAGTAGTTAGTGTAGGTATCTTCCATTCTTATTAGAGAGTTTAAATAATTAAATTAAGTAATTATTCTAACTTTTTATTTGACTTTCGATTCAAACACGTACCTACTTAGTTTTATTTCATATGACATTCCTTCCATCCTTCCTGTCTAATATTGTTTGAAGGCTTATTACACTTGACAAAATTTAGTCGACTGAATTCAGAAGCAAGTTAGAAAGAAGCAAACCTCGCTTCTGAATGTAGTATGCTACTCGTAGGCTCGTAGCTTACTGAATGCTAGGTATTACTACACTTCACTAAATTCAGTAGCGAACAAATTTAGCCAAGGGTAATAAGGCTTTAGGTTAGTGCTAATAAAAGCATCTGTTTTATGCTATCTGGCTCAATCGAATATGGCAGTTCAATAGCTTCCACGCCTAATCTTTCTCTCTTGTTCGACTTCTATGCTATTTAGGGAGATTTTTCAAACGACAGATAAGTAGGTATCAATGCGCCGGCGCCGGCGGCGCGGCGGCGCGGCGTGCACGACACCGACGGAGCGGCGCGCAGTGGCCGGCGGCGCGGCGGTCAGTGAACGCGCCGTACAGCCGGTTAGGGTTGTCAAATAAAATAACAAACAACGAATTTTTAACTTTGTATGGAATTTTTTTTTAAGCTTTCGTGTCTAATATTCACACATGTGATTTGATACTTAGTATAGATGAACTACCATAAATATTGTTGGACCTTTCCGCCACACGCTGTATACTACGTAAGTGTAAGTACCTCTCAAAAGCGCGAGCGCCGTATGGTACGCCGCGGCGAAGGCAGTGGGCGGCGGGGTCGCGTGCGTATGTGCAAGAGTAAGCAGCCGCCGTTGTAGCGCGGCCACGTTCCTCCGAGGTACGCTCCCGGCGAAGCCGCGGACCGCGCCGACGCCTGCGCATATCGCGCGGATGGCGTTCGTTACGGTTGCGCGTACTTCACTCACCGGCCACCATTCTACAGCATTCTCTGTCACTGAAAACGAACGATTATCTCTGGATATATTTTTCCAATTAAATTCAAGGACTGATCAAGAAAGTTATAGAACCATCGTACCTACCCTTTACGTATCGTACCGTAGCTTTGGATAGAAATCTTCCGTGATCGCGTATTTTTTAACCCCGACCAAAAAAAGGGGTGTTATAAGTTTGACGTCGATGTCTGTCTGTCTGTCTGTGTGTGTGTATCTGTCTGTGGCACCTTAGAGCTCAAACGGATGGGCCGATTTCGATGCGGTTTTTTTTTATTTGAAAGTTAATATCCGTGCGAGTGTTCTTAGTTATGTTTGGTTAATATCGATTCAAAATGGCCGCCTTCACAAAATGGCGGACAAAATATTTCTTCACAACCTACCTCAATAAGGGTATCAAATGAAAGGGCTTGACTAGCAGAGTACTATACGCTATAATAAATTTCAAATCCAAGATGGCCTGGCGGCCATATACAATACCTCTACTAATCTATTATTCCGCAACGCCGTACAAAAATCATGCGACAAGGAGAAATTATCGAGATTTAGAACGCCCCCTCTTCAATTGCACTCAGTTGAACAGCTTACAAGCGACGGCATAGTGCTGAATCACAGATCAGAAAATAGTTACTTCGTAAGCTGAATCTTAATACTTTATACCCTTCTATCATCCTATATAGGTCTCCTGGTGGTTAATTTGACCCATATATTTAGTTCACGGGCCTGTAGTCTATTATGCACTTTATAATATCATCAATCTGAAACTTGGTTGTCTTAAATTAGAAGGCAACATTATTGTACTTTACTCACCAGTCCCATGGACAGTTTCGTCGACAGACGGAGGAGGTGACGGCGACCGTGCCAGCTTGAGATCGTATTTCCCTTCCTTGCCCATTCTATAAGAGTTCGTTCCCCCTGCATCCCACGCTACCCTGACCCATCCGTCTTCGCCTAGCTCCCCTATGACGCGACCTTCACCGCCGGGTACCCCATCCTAGAATAAATAAAAGTGTGTTTACAGCTTCAAAAATTGTTCTGTATGATTTATGATGACACTAGCTAGCTATGCCCCGCGGTATGACTGGCGCAGATCCCGTCGTTTCTTTCCCATAATAAAAAGTAGTTATGTTCTTCCAGGCTATAATCTAACAAATGTTACAAATTTCAACCTGGGGGTCTTCCGCCTAACGAAAACTGTCTTAGCTTTGACGTAGGCTTTTCTTTTCTTTTCCCTTGAATAGATAGAAACAGCAATAGCAAAGCAAAAGCCGATTAAATTAGACGGTAGAAGGGCTGATTTGTTAAGACGTTCCGATGAAAGATAAGATTTCAGAAAATACCCTAGAACGTTTTCTTTTACATTATTTAACGCACCAAAAATGTACGTATTATTTAAAAACACTTTACGTAATTAATTACTTCTTGTTCACGTTATGTCCCGTGATAAAAAAAAATACTTATGTGCCATTACAGTCATAATGTTCCAAATTTAAACCCGATCCGTTCAGACGCTCCGAAGTGATTGAGCAACAAACAACCAAACTTTCGGATTTATAATATTAGTAGGACTATCTTACCTGATCTCCCCATTTCCAGTCCTTGCCTCGAGCAACTCTAGTGCCAATCTTCATTAGAGAAGCGAGTTCCGGCCCCGACAACGACGCGCCCCTGGCTCTGGCACCAAGCCTTTCGTCTTCGTAGATCACTAGACAATCCGCTGGAAAAACATTCATAAAATTATTTAAATAAATAATAGTGTTCAAATCTTATTAAATTATTACGATTGAGAACTTGGATATCGTTAACGAGAGAATATGTATTGAATTCAAGATTTAGTTGCGGTTTTACCTTCCTGCATTATAGGAACTGTACTCAGATGGATTTAATGAGATAATTTATCACTCGAATAAGAGAAATCCTTTTGTGTATTATTTGTGTATTCTACTATCTAAATTTCAAGGAAACATAATAATTTTATGGATGTAGGTTTACAGACTTACATTTGGATTTAATCCCAGTACAAATCAGCGACGCGTTTTGAACAGTCTCACCTCCAATTTGTTTTAGAAGCGTTAAACACGAACTTAACGCTCCACCGTTTATTATCTGCTCTAACTCCTGTCCATGACAACCTTCGGTAAGGAGCGAGAGCAAATTAACTAGGAATCTGAAAATGTATCACAATAAAATATGCGTTTTATTTATTGGACTACAAAGTAGATATTTGGAGAAACTAACCTTGCTCGAGAGGGTCTATTCAGTAATGCATGAGCTCCACAATTTGCACTCATTTTCAATGGCATACTCTGACTAGACGAAGAGGCGACCTCTCCTTCTAAAACTCTCGCCTTTAACTCTATCATAACAAAATCCAACAACTTGGCTCTTTCTAAAAGTATCATATATTTCGAGTACGGTATCACAGATTCGATGCCTTTCAACGGCGGCGTGAGTGGAATGGTTGGTTTTAAAGCTACGTAAGGAACTGAGTCCGCCATGTTGGCGCCAATGATGCCAGTCAATGCGGCGTACTTCACACTTTCAGACATTGTTTGTGACGAATGCAGAATACTGTTAATTATATTATAGCCAGTCTTTCTCATCTCCGCTCTTTGTACCTAAAATTAAAACTTATTACTATAGTAAACTTTCACAAATTTCTATGAAATAAATACATGAAGGAAAAGTTGAATACCTGACAGTACAAAGCTCGCCGTAAAATATCAATATCACAGGGTTCTTCAGTTATCACAAAATCAATTATCGATACAGTTAAACTTTGTTGCTCAGGCGTTACCTCTTCTAGCATCCAATACAAATCTGCAACAAAAACACGTTTAAAATTGTTCATTGTGGTAAAAAAACGACTTTATTTGTAAGCTGGTTGAGGCTACTTTAACTAACCTTTTTCTTCACACGCAAGTTTCGAGACCCAAGCATTTACAAACTTATTCCTCTCGGAATTATCATCATCCTTCTCTTCATCAGCCATTATCAGATCAGTCTTGAGATCGTCGGCGAGGATCATCACTTGTTTCTCACTCTCCATAGATTCCTTTAATACCGACGCTTCAGTCATATCGTTTAAAGAACTAAATGAGATCTCGTTTGTAGGCGTCTTATCATCTAAGAAATCGTCTCTATCCATGTCTGCTTTATCGCTTCGCCCTTCGTTAATTCTCGTAGTACCGCTATTAGACGCGTTTTTTCCTATCCTTTTCTAGCTGCTCGGTCTTCAGTGGTCGCGTCTCTTTCTCACGCGGCTTTTTCGATTCTTTCTCTCGAGGAGTCGATTGAGTTTGTTTTTTGTCTTTGTCGACTGGCCGTTCGCGGAATTTTATTCGAATTTTCGTCGTTGGTATGAGAATACAGTGATCGCCGGAGGCGTCTGCTTTTTCGAGTTCCCTGGCCTTTTCGATGACAATACTGGGGGGTTCTTCGGGAGTTTTGCTCGTTGCGTTAGCGATGGAGGATTTTATTAGTAGAGCGTCGCCTTGGAGTAGACTACCGGTTGCTTTCAGCATACTCTTGCTGAGACTGTTCTGTCTGTTTCTTAGTTCTTTAGTGGTTTCGAAACATTTGTTGAAGGTTGGAGCTTTGGCAGCGCGGGTAACCTTTTTGAATATTTTTTTGGCAGTGCAAGGTCGTCGGAATGGGGGTCGTTTATGTAAAGCAGAGACTGCGGGCGACATTGCTGCCCTTATTTCGTGTAAGAGAAACCTAGCTCTTTCTAATGGTGCCGCACAAACCTTAAAAAAAACATGACTTAAAATTTTCCGACTTACATAAAACGCTATAGAAACAGTTTCCTGTTACATTACAGCAGCCGGTTGCGTCAAATAATTAAAAATGTGGCGTTACAAATAAGATCTAGTACATTGACGATGTATTACCTCTTTGTATCCACGGGACAGTTGCTGTCTGGTTCTCATAAGGGTCCACTTACACTGCTGAACGGTCTTTACTATCTCTGACATCGCAGGCGATAATTTCACTTCGCCTTTCTGCATTTCTGCAAAGAAAATAGTCAAATAGTTCTTAAACTTTGATAACTTGCATTACAAACATCACACATCAAATATTATGTGTGAAAAACATCTATAATGACAGGATAACACACCTACAATTACGCAATAACACCTACCTCAAATACTTTAATACGAACGCACGTACTAGCATATAAGTACACTTATTCATATTTTATCAAATAATGCTGTTCCGGTTTGAAGTGCAATGTTTCTGCTTAGAAATTACAGGTATTAGCGATTAATAATGTTATACGCATATCAACATTGGACTGTTCCTATTTCATTAGTCACAGAGTAGGCTGTTATGGGCAGGCGTGTTGCTTATCATCATGTCCTGCTCGTTCCATTACTCTATATAGTAAAGAAGTGAGTGTGTATGTATATGTACGTATAAAGTTAACGGGTACTTCTCTTTTATCCGCGTGCTAAGATGTCGAACCATAGATTAGATAATATGTTCAAACCAAGGATTTCATAGCGGGCGCATCGCAAGAAAAATGTCATAATATTTCTTCCCTAACGCGTCAAAAGAAAACGCAAGAAAAGAAATAATTTCAAAAAGCTCATCAACATACCAGCAGTAGCGGTAGCTAGCGCGTGTTCCTTCAAACCGGCGTGGTAAAGCAAAGCCGCCAGCAACGCTCTCCTCAGTTCTTCTAGCGGGTGTTCCGGGGGGAAGTGGGGCGCGCAACCTTCGCGTCTTTCGCATGCCCACCACAGATGTAGAGATAAGGGATCCTGTTTGGATAATGGATTTAGTTTTTGATAAGTAAATAAAGTGTAAAATAGTGTAAATGGTTCGTCGTAGCATAATGGCACAGAAAAATATGGGTCGGCAACAAGCTATCATTAAATAAATAAAAGTGGTCAAGTGCGAGTCGGGCTCGCCCATGAAGGCTTCCGTAGCAGCAAATACAAAAAATCTTGTACTTCATTGTTACTTTAAACAGTGATTTACCAATAGTCAATTTATGACGTATTAAAATAAAAAAACTACTTACTAGATATCATTCAAACCAATTTTCGTTGATAGTTTACATGGTAACGTACATCACACACGTTTTTTTATTTTTGTCATTCTCTTATTTTAGAAGTTACAGGGGGAGCGGACACTTTTTTCGCGCAAACTATTTAGTTTTGAAAAAAAATTGTTAGAAACTTTAATATCATTTTTGATTACCTATCTATAGATACCACACACGTATAATGGTATTGATCAAAAAAATTTTTGAGTTTCAGTTCTATGTATGGGACACCCCTAAAATTTTTGGTTTTTTTCTATTTTTTGTATCAAAATCTTAATGCGGTTTACAGATTACATCACAGATTTCTAAAACAAAAGGCAGATGGAACGTGCAGAACACAGATCCTTAGGTCCAGAAAGCAAATATTAAACGCCAAAGCAAATACAAACTGCAATCAGTACGAATCGGACTTCCGTCTCGTAAGGGATTTTAAGTTTTGTTTAAGATTATGCCATATTGTGTCTTCAAACATTGCAAACATTGTTCCCAAAAATAAGAACAGGAAAGAGGAATATCGTTTCATAGGAAAGTTTGAATATTTTACTGCTATTTAAATAATTTAGGCAATTTCATTTCATTTAATGAATAGAAACACAACACCTCAACGAAAATTGATTAGTGTTGCTATACTAAATTGAAATTATTTTCCCTAAAGTTAAGGTAAAATATAGATTATATGATTTTTTTTAAGATACTCGTAGACCAAATTATTTATGTAGATTGTATTATTCTATTTTAAACCCTATTTTTATAATCGTAATTTTTTTAATTTAGTGTGAATCGATGCCTAGCACAAATCCACGTCATTACTAGCGTTTATAAAAATACTAATAGTGTTGATGAAAACCATAGTTATGAAGCAAGTTTTTATACTTGTAAGTAGTTATAGTGGAGCTTAAAAAATTAGGCGAGTTCTTTTGAGAGATCTAATCGTTTTAGTTAACCTCATGTTATCTTGTCGAGTCAGTAGTGACATTGTCGAAGTTTATATACGGTGCTGATTTGTGCGTACATACTTACCCAAAAAAGATGTTGGGATCAGGCCAATCGCTGTTGTCACCACATATACTGGCCTTGCTGCCTAGGTTAGCTTTTCGTTTGCGACACGCGTCCAGACAAAGATTGGATACTAAACAAATTGAATGATCTGGCCCCCCAACATCAAATCAGTTGACAAAAATTCTCTGCACTTCCTGTGTTCACCTATATTAAATGAGTAGTTGCCACCTTTTGTCAAGCATAATATTCAAAGTTTTACAAAAAGCTCCGTCAGAATACTCAAAATGACTTTTGACATGACTTTTACTATTATTCGGCGTTGCCTTTTTATTCCGAATTTTCTGTACGAATAATCGAATTTTTAGTTACATGCAAAATCAAAATTCTTAACTTCATAGTAAATGTGTAATAATAAATTATTTTAACATTATAATTTATTTTATGTGTTTATTATACGCGAAGATTTCCGAAGCTAAGACAACAATAGTGGGATTTTTTTTCTTAAGACTGGGAACATTACCCGCACACCAACGTGAGTAATTTGACAACGTCGGTGAGAGCTGTCACGCATGCATAACTAATTACTGGCCTCACAGTGTCGTTCACGAAGGTTTCATCTGTTTAGAAATCTGTGGATTACATCTACTAACCAAGTTTCAATAGTGTAGTTTTTATAGTTTCGGAGAAAAGTGGCTGTGACATACGGACGGACAGACAGACAGACATGACGAATCTATAAGGGTCCCTTATTTTGCCATTTGGCTACGGAACCCTAAAAATACCTCTACAATAAATATAAGATTTTTATGAGGAAAATTTATGGAATTAGCATTGTGCGCCGAGCGAAATTTGAGCAGAGCGAAATATCTCTTTAACTTTGTGTACCTTGTCAAGTATTTCAGCTGTAAAAATATTTTCGAGAATCAGCGCCATCCACTAACTCGCACGGGGCTTGACTCCTTGAGAGAGAAGGGCCCCGAGTCCCAGCAGTGGGAACATTTAGTGTGTTGCTTTTGCTGTCCTAGTTACCACTTACATGTAGTTTGGGTTCAGCGAGGGCGTACAACAGCGCGTCAGCACGCGCCGTCGAACCAGAGTTCAGTTTAGGCGGAGGTTTGCACGCTCGTGACGTCACTGGCGCCTCGCTAGCCGGGCTGTTGCCACCGGTCGAGGAACCGCTGCGAGCTTCGGCTTTCTCTTCGTCGAAAGGATTCGTCAATTTTGAGACCTATATGTAATGTGTTTAAATTGATTTTTTGTTTGATTCTAATAATTTACAGAACTTCAGTACAGGGAGGAGAAATAACAATGTGTCCGTTGAAGTTGCGTGAACGCTAGCAAATAAAAAAATCTCTACGTTGTAAAGGTGTCTCCAAGATCGTATGATTTAACACGATTGGGTTTCTTTTTATGGGGTTATTTGAAATGACAGGTCTGTGTCACCAAGCCCACAGCCATACGTCCATTAAAGGATATTCAACGCTGCATCAATGAAATTTAGCGACATTCATGCAGAATGGAAAATTTCGACAAACGAGTGCGTATGTGTATGCAAAGCCGTAGAGGCCATTTGCCCGATGTGTTATTCCACAAATAATCCTATCCTATGTACTTTAAGTTTCAGTAAAAAAAGTTACAATTAAAAGATTATAAACTGTATTTTTTATTTACCTCAAACCTTGGGTTGATTTTGGGACAGCCTTAAGTATTAGTAAGGATAACAGTGTTCGAAACTTGCAAAAGTACTTGCCTGTAATCCGCCCCTGAGGAAGACAGCGGAAGCATAAGGCGCCGCGTCTTTCTCGGCTTCCTGTACGGGCAACGAACGCGCGAGCCGCGAGCCGCACTGAGACAAACCCAGCGCCAAGTGGAACGAGCTCGATGTTAGCACGTGAAACACGCGTAAACTCGCGCCGCTTTCCTGTCAAACAATAAAGTTTTTTAATCATAAAAGTTGAAAATACTTTGTTCCGACAACAGTAAACTGCAGTTTACCTGCGAAGCCACAGGTCGTGTGTTCGATTCCCACCAAGTGAAATATTTGTGTGATGAATGCACACAAATCGCCTAGGTACTGGAATGCGTTGCCTTAGTAGGCTTTTCAAGTTATTTTTTAAAAACACAATACTACTGACCCCAAAACCATCAAAGCTTGTACTATGGGAGCTATCAGCTATCTGGCTAATACTGATATACGGTACATACATACTTAATATACTTAGAAACATCCAGAAACAGAAAATACAAACATATACTCGGTGAGAATCGACCCCACGACTCACGGCTTCGAAGGCAGAGCTTACCAAGTCACGAGGCCAGTCTCTAGCCTTAAGATGGTTAGATGTCTTCAGCTCGAGAGTGAATCGATTTCTTCATCGTAGACCGCATTATCGCTTAACATCAGGCTAGATGGCGGTCAAGTGCAAAAGTATAAAAGTTAATAAAACATAACTTACATTACAGGTATTGTTCTGTATCTGGTCAGCGTACATCCCGACACATTTCTCCGTGATCTGCGACAGGTAGGCGGCATGGGGATCGACGCTGAGCGCGGCGGTCGCGTCGCAGCCACGCATCTGTCGCACGACTTCCACCGTCTGCGCGTTGTCGCATTCGAAGCCGGCCACGTCGAATATGAACCCCGATACTATGATCCACGAGCCACCTTCTTTTATGTGGTTCGCTAAGTCACACCTGGCGATAAATTTAATGTTCTAAGTATGAGATAGTACATGCAATCAGATATAAATGCGAGTTTAGTCATCATACGGTATACGGTTCCTATCAAAGTTTGGTCCAGTTCAAGACCAACAAAAAGCGCCATAGTAATCATACTGCCTATGTTCCTATCATATTCCGAGAGCAGCCTTTGTACCGTCTAACTAAATCGGCTTTAGTTTTGTTATTGCTGACTCTATCTATTCAAGCGAAAAGAAAAGAGAGAGCGACATCAAAGCTAAGACAGTTTACGTTAGGCGGTAGACCCCTGGGTAGCAAATTTTGGGTAGGCAAGCTGAAAACTTGTCACATATATCTCCTACTAGATGCCCGCCCGGCTTCGCCCGTGGTATATCATATAGCACTCATCGGGATCCCGTACATATCCAACGGTGAAAGAATGACTGAAATCGGTTCACTCATTCCTGAGAATATCGATTTCAAACAAAAAACCTCTTCAGCTACCTGCTACGCCACCTGTCGGAAATTAGTCGTACCAACACAGATTTAGAAAAAAAAATTTAGCAAAGGTTTATATTCAATGCACAGATTACTGAAATTCAATGACGCAATCTTTGACACATGCTGTCATATGTCATGTCAAAGCACGAAACGTACGAAAACTCTCAAAAGGGGAATATTTTTTCCCGATTTTGTTACATTCTTGTTTCAAGCTCCGCTTCAATT
Organism: Ectropis grisescens; assembly: GCA_017562165.1. Taxonomy (NCBI): domain Eukaryota; kingdom Metazoa; phylum Arthropoda; class Insecta; order Lepidoptera; family Geometridae; genus Ectropis; species Ectropis grisescens. The sequence continues at coordinate 8,105,173 of CM029781.1, read as the reverse complement.
AATAGTAGAGTTATTTTCTATAGCCTAAAGCCTTCCTCGATAAATGGACTATCCAATAGAAAATAATCTTTCAATTCGGATCAGTACTTCCCGAGATCCTAGCGTTCAAACAAACAAACAAACCAACTCTTCAGCTTTATAATATTAGTATAGATTATCCACACGCCTCCGTGTTGACATTTTGCTCACTACTCACCAGCCAGGGGGTCTACCGCCGAACGAAAAATGTCTTAGCATTGATATTTCTCTCTTGTCTTCTCACTTGCAATGATAGAGACAGCAATAGCAAAGCAATAACCGTTTTAGTTAGGCGGTAGAGGGGCAGGTCTACACCTCCGTGTTGGGATATAATAGAAGAAGCGTGTGACAAGTTTTCAGCTTGCCTCAAATGCCTGCCCAAAATTTGCTGCCAGCTCTCGGAATATCAGAGTTTGGTACAGATCGAGAACAACAGAAATTGTGATAGTAAGCATACGGTCTACGGTTCCTAATGTTTGTAAGAAATCGAATCGAACAGAAATCGTGATGAGTAACTTGATACAAGTTTTCGTGATATGTGATATGTAATAATTGATTACTCTTATGGGTCTAGATACAAAAGGTCTCTAAGTTCACACTGAGTTGCGTACAGGAGTCCAAATTTGTATTTCTTAAACTATGGTGTTGTAAAGAAACTTAGACACGGTTTTTTTTTAAATAGAATAACGTTTTCAATACAAATGAATCATTACGTAAATGCCACAAATTGTTTTTTGCGTCTGTCATTTACATACATCAATAATTAAATATGGGTACTTACTTCCGTAAAAGCGTGTTATTCGTGTGATTTCTCTTAGACACCAGTCCAGGCCAGCCGAGGACGTCGGCATCCAGCTTACCAGCAGCGGGCAAAATTTTTGCAGACTCGTCGCAAGCCCGCGCTATTGTTACGAGCGAGTTCGAACATTCGGCGAGCGCGTTCGGTGAACGAGACGCGCATGCGCATACCCAAGCACTCAGCTCAGTTATCACTCGACCTGCAGTAAAGAAAACATAGTTTAAAATATTATACATGCGAAAGTTTAGATATTTAGATGGCTATTGCTCAATTACGTCTGAACTTTGAAACATAGACTACAACCTGGAATAGCATATACATATTTTATCGGGATTTTAATTCGAATAACGGGAAGTAATGTGGTCGCACAGCGTGGCTAGTTCAACACGACGAATCAGCAGCAGAGAAGATTGCATTTTTATGGTCTTTGCAGTGACATGAAGCCAGTTTCAACTCATAATAAAAACTGCTCACCAACGATATCTGCACCAATGAGCTCGTACAGCGTGGCTGGTTGGTCAGCACCATCACAAGTTTCCGCACGGCGAATTAGCGACAGAGAAGACTGTAGTTGGTTTTAGCAGTGATAAACCCAGAGCACCAGTAATAAGACCTGCCTTACCTACGATGATAACTGCGCCAATGATGTCGTACAGCATCGCTAGTTAGTCAGTACAAGGTTCCGCACAACGAATTTAGCGACATGGAATTAGCATTTGGTCTTAGCAGTGGCATGAATGCAGCCAGTCAGTCAACTCATGGTCCTACCTACTATAAAAGATCTTACCAACGATATCTGCACCAATGAGGTCGCACAGCGTGGCTAGTTGGTCAGTGTCGGCACAGCGCGCTGCGCGTCGGAACAACGCCAGTGTAGACTGCACGTGTTCAGCTAGTAGTGACGTGTATTCTGTAATCAGCGCTCTCACGCCGCCCCGAGTGCTTCTCCCGCCTCGAGACCACATCGCCTCGCAGAACAGTAGCCTGTACATAGTTCAAATATAGCAAATACATCTTAATTTTCATATTAACAATTTGATTTGATTAACAAAATTTGTGGCATGATCTTTGTTCCCACTGAATTCTTTGCTAAGTCAACAGATATTCACTAAAGTTTGCAATTAGCGAAGTTATCCTAGTCTCTATGTATAAAAATGTTATGTTGGTTTGTGTACGCTTCAAAAACCTAAAAAGCATGATATATAATCTGCATCAAGGATTGTTTTTATCTAATTTTTACATCACAATGTGTCACAGCGAAGCGTAGCAGGGTACAGCTAGTTAGTTATAAAAACACATAAGTACACCTTGACCAACGATGGATAGAGATTAATGTTTATCTTTTTACGCAGATGCAACTAAATCGATATGGAATAAAACTTTACAGCTTTAAAGCTCATTCATACATATTAAAATAACGTATGGGTAGGTTATTTTTAAACACGGAAAAAAATACCAAAACATACTGCATCGCAAGAAAATGCGCTTTTAAAATACGCGTCTTATACGTGTTCCTAATAACAAAAATACATACGGTCTACTTACGGTCGGACTTCTTAAAATAGTGTTAATTATTGGCAGTTAACATTTTACCTTTGAAATCTTATGAGTAGATCACAGCTGGGACTTGCAGCCTCATCCACTTTAGGATCGTCGGTCTTGCTGGTATCGCCTTGAGTGATAGCGTTTATATGCATTTGCGTTTGACAACTCGTGTTCTTTATCAAATGTTTTACCTGAAAATTATTAAACTCGGAAATATATACACTGATCAACAAAATATCCTTAAAGCAATATTATTTACAAAATTAGGTTGTAAATCTTACCAAATGCATAAGTGGTACAGAAGCTCCCTTTTCCGATGACGACACGTTATTCAACTGGTATTCTTCTTTACACCCTAGAATATCAAAAATAGAACTAGAAAGGGTTTGTTTGAAATGTGGATTTGACGTCAGATAATATTTGAGGTTTTCAGAATGCATATTATTTTCAATCCGGGAAAAATGGAAAAAGAGAAGAGTAGAAATAGCATGTGTTAGAAAAATACATAATCCCATTACGCAACTCAAAGTCACACAAAGTTTTTAATTGCTTAAATTTTACAAACGTAATCTGGGTGACCGTCCCCGAACTTGTTAAAACTTCGGGGTCTGGTGGCTTCCTCCCAAGATACATGATAGTAAGTAATTCATATGATTTACCTGTCGCTTCGGAATCTCCAGTTCCCATAGACTCACTACAATACTGACCCGTCACTATATCAATCTGGTCGTGATCCCTGAAAATACACAAAAATGTTTTAATTAGAAATATTATTCAGTAGTAATACAAAAAAGAACACAATATAAAAACTATATTTAAAAAGTATACTATTTAAATATATACAATTTTTATTTTCTTAAAGTATTTTTTTTTCTTTATGATACATTTTATTGATTATCTTTCATGTGTTATTTTTACAAGCCACGCTTTTTCGAACTATTTGTTTCAGTGTAATTTTTAACTCCGAATAAGAACCTGAAGCTATAGGGACCATACATTTTATTTATTTCAAAAACATATTTGACAAATCAACCCAAACATAAAAATTAAATCAATAATATTTTCGTTTACTCCATGATTTAGCCGTCTCTTTCACATATTCGGTTTCACAAATTTTAATAAAGCTATTTTGTGAGTTTACTTTAAAAAATCAAACTGGTTTTTCGTTTCTATCAGAAAAAGAATAGTTTTTACAGACAGACAGAAATTTCGAAGAATACCAAAGAAAAACACAACAGATACAAAAAGTGTAATCGAAGTATAGATGGGATTACTCACACGTCCAGCTGAAGATGTGTGTAAGCATCATTGGTGTGAGCTTGTAGGGCAGTCTTCAGAGCATCGCGCAAACCGCCTCCACCGAGCAACGACCACACTAGCAGCTCTGTCATGAATCTAGCGCCTGTACTCGACGGCACCGAACCTGAGAGATATTTATTTTTCCTTAATTTAATCCATATGAACCCACCCAGTCTCTCCATGACACAAAAATGCAAGACAGCAGTTGGCATCAAGACTTTTACTGATTTTAATTCCATTAAGACAACATTTGCATTGTTTCTACCGGAATAGTGGCAATAAGCAGTCAGCCTCCCTGATAGTAAGGAGTAGTAGTCTATGCTTATGAATATCTGAAACATCAGATAATGACGTTTTGACAGTGTCTAAAGATACGCGTTTAAACTTTTCTCTGTTGAAATGTGCTGAACCTTTGGAGAAAGACAATTTCCGTCTCGATTTCGTGGCTGTAGCTACCGTGCAGCGATTAAATGGTACACGCTATTTGAAATGTTGGAAGAAAAATCAACCAAGCAACGTTTAAGCTGAACATCAACTCGAACTGTGCGACGTGGCACAGCGGTGCTCGAGAGAAAAATCAACCAATAGCGAGGTGCAGCTAGAAATACAGAACCTTATTGGCTACGAGCTACGACTTACCTCGCGCATCGCTTTGCGCAATTCGATTGGATACTCAGCCTTATGGCGGACGTTGGTACAACTGTAGCCATCGTAAATAGTACTAAATACGATATCACAAAGATCGACTCGTGTAGTAAACCAACCTTGTGGCAATAGTGAGATTAGATGGTGCGCCCGTATCTGAGGCGTGGGCAGTAACAACGGCCAAGCTGCACTCAACGCCCGCCTCGCTGCCGCCGCGGCGCCTGCACCCGCTCGTCCTTCCACTAAGGCCACCAGCGCTGTGTGGACGCCGCTGCACCACGACCGGCCTTCTAAGTCGTTTTCATCAGATTCAGATTTTCGGGAACATTGCCATGCGTGTACCTGATAATATAAGTCATATCTTGTGTTTGCTTTAAGTATACAGTATACTTAGATACAGATAAAGGCCAGTAATAGACCTTTTCAAAAAAAAAAAGAAGGAACTTGAAAAAAAGAGTAGCCGTCTGGATTTCAACCCGGATTTTTCATTTCCAAACTGTCCATCTTCCCGCTTGAGCTATTATACCGACGCGCAACGCGAAGAATTTTACCTTTGGCACACCCCGGACACTCCACTAAAACTCCATACAACCGCCGCTGTGGAGCTACCTACTCTTCACACAACTACGCAGATGTCGTTCGTACACACGCGTGAATGTGTGCGTTAGCGCTAGGGCTACTGAATTGTTTGATTGAATAGTTGTGCCCCTTGAGTTCACCTGGTGACGTAGTCTATAAACTTGCTATAATGTTGAGTTACATAAATAGAATGGAGCCAAATTACACTATTCTTATTAAAAGGGTGTTTGCACAGATTTCTAAATTGTTTCAGAAATCTGTGGGTGTTTGTATTGTCGCGTAAAATGAAACGAAACCGATGATAGATTAGATCAGGTACCTAGATATCTATTTCTGTTAGTAGGTACACATTCGCATTTTATTCTACACTTACCCATGAAGGAAACTTTATTCTGTCACTACAATTATTCCTCCAGGCATTATCAATCCGTGCTTGGGCACATAAGTTACTGGCTGTGTGAGTTACGAACTTTGAGTTAAAAACGACTTCGTTATTATAAATAAATAAATATTGGTAGACAATTCACACACAACACCATCTGACCCCAAACTAAGCAAAGCTTGTAATATTATAAAGCAACGTTATTGAAAAGTTTCTAATCTTACGTTATTTTATCATTAGGAAATTAAATAAAGCTTTTAATCTTGTCCCGTTTAGTTGACGGACAGCCGTAAACAGCACAACAACCCACCATGATGATATTTCGTTAGGAATTAGATGTTCGATACCAGCCCTTCGTTGAGTGCTCCTAGCGTATCCGAAACGGCCTGAGGGGTGAGGAAGCTTGAAATTGGCGGGGGTTGGGGAGTGTCCGTTCTATCTATATTATCTATTCTATGCCTTTGGTTTCTAATGTTAATGCACCATTTTATCATGGTCTAAAATGTGCATAACACGACGTTTTAAAACAAATGAAACCAAGCTAGAACGATTTTTCGCCCGCGAAACCGCACGCATACAAAATTTCATGAAAATCGTTCTCGCAGTTATCGAGTTTCAGATTATATATATATATAAATACATAAAATAATGAAATTACTTCTTTACAAGTGGTACTTTTGTCCCCTACAAGTCGTCAAAATGTAAAACGAATCAACGTAAGTATGCTTGATATTTAATATCGCGAAGTATCGTCACTCGTCTCTCGACCAAGATACAGGTTTAACTAGGTTAGGCAGATCCAGCGAGGCACATGCTACAATGCGTTATTCTATAATTATAGTATTTGAGCATTATAACACAACTTGAGTTTACTGGAACTAATTTAAAGTCGGAATTTTGATGTTGATTTGACAAACAAATGAATTACAGCCAGAACTGAGATATTATCGAAGTATGAGTTATGAGTTATTTTCACCCTTATTAACACTGTCAAGATTGCTGTCTGTAGCTTTAATTCAGTAAAACTCAGCCTAAACAGGTCTATGCCATTACACAAAGTTGTAAAAATATAACGCCTACTACAAAGATGTAACTTACTTGTAGACGCAATAGATTCAGGCACGCTATCGCAATGCATTCGTTTTCTTTTATTGGCGTCGTTCCGCATTGTTCTACAACTAACCTCAATAGCCTTTCTAAAAAACCTGCAAAATAAAGTCAACTTTATTGCTAAGTATTTTTAAGCATAATTTTGGGGTGGATAACACACAAATTGTAGAGAAAAAACTTACTTGAAAGTGCTATCAGAGAGATCAATGACAAAAGGCATGGACGAAGGCAGATCTCTGGGGCTTTCCTCACTCCATACTATAATTTGGGAATTACCACTAGTCACCCCTGCAAAATGGAATTCTATTAATATCATAAACGCCAATGTTTGGATGTTTGTTGCTCAATCACGTCGTAACGTATAAATGGATCGTACTGAAATTTGGAATACAGTTAGATTATAGTTTGGAAAATACATAGGATACTTTTTATCCCGGGAAAATAACAGGAACGCGGGCGGGGGAGCGGGGCGCTGCTTGTATCTTATGTATTCACTCACAGTTTTGTGAATTGTACAAAACCATTGTAATTTGTTATCAAGAGAACCTGTTCTTCATGGACTCTACAGAAAATGTGCCAAAGGAGTGTAATATGGGATACGCATAGTTATTTTAATTCATCCTTACCATTTGCTTTGAAAGAGGGACCCAATACTTGAAGTAACTGCGGCACGGGGCTGGCTATTTGAGCTCGTTCATGCGTGCCCCACGCATATAGCGTACCTTCTGACGTTAGTGCAACCCCGTACGACGCTCCTAACGACAAATCGACCACTTTTACACCTGAAACGATTACAAACAATAGTCAACTTTTCCGATATTAGAATAAGGATCATTTCTCAGTTGAACTTACTAATGAAGTTCAAAATTACCTTGTAGTCCTTCAACAATCTTCGGTATCTTAATGTACTCTAAGAAACCGTGACCGTGACGGTAGCCATCGCCTTTGCCCCAAGTGTATACTTGACCACTGAAAACAAAATTATGTTGCTAAAAAGATATTATTGTAGGTACTTATACTATCTGTACTAATATTAAAAAGCTGAAGAGGAAGATTTTATCGAGGAAGGCTATAGGGTATAGAACATAACGCTACTATTAATAGAAGCGGAGCATGAGTGAAGAATGTAACAAAATCGGGAAACAATATTCCTTTTTGAAGTTTTCGTACGTTTCCTGCTTTGACATGACAGCATGTGTCTAAGATTGCGTCATTGTATATCACAGATTACATACCTCTTGAATATAAAACCTTTGCTAATCAAATTTGTTTATAAATCTGAGTTGGTACGACCAATTTCCGACAGGTGGCGTAGCTGGTAGCTGAAGAGGTGTTTTGTTTGAAAGCGATATTCTCAGGAATTACTGAACCGATTTCAGTCATTCTTTCACCGTTGTATATGTACGGGATCCTGATGAGTGCTATATAATGTACCACGGGCAACGCCGGGGCGGACATCTAGTACTTACATAATGAGAGATTAGGTATTAGATACATTTGTTATTTTCAACTCTACTGAGTATGATATAGAGTTCATACTAACGTGTCCGTAAGAGCAGCGTGCCAATTCTCTCCCGTATAGACCCTGGTAATCCTCAAGACGGACAATGAAGAAAGAGTGCGAGGAGTCCCGCCTTCACTGTCGCCGAACACTTGAACGGCTCCTTCCCATGTGCAGCAAAGAGTTTGGCTTTCACCCCAACCTGAAATGAGTCAATTGAATTTAATAATTTCACTGTATATTTGTATGTGTATTTATAGTTAATTATAAATAATAAAATCAAGAAGTACTGAAATGGTTCAAAAATTATATCATTAATAGAATAGCACATTATGACTGTCTTCTGTCTTGGCTATTTAATTTTGTCAATCGAGTCAAATTAGAGATCTCTATGGAAACTTTAGTAATAATGTAACTCAAGGTTTAAATAAAATATCTTTAAAAATCTTTACGTCTCGTGCTCTGTCAATAATATGGATAGTAGAACAAAACCGAAATAGATGAACCAAATGAATTCAATTTCTACATTGCTAACTCCCTAATATAATAAAATTTGTCAGACTTCCGTAACTCACAAGAAATACCTATATATCACGATGTCGTACCATTCATGGAAGCGAGAGCGGTCCCGCATTCCTGCCGCAAGAGTCAAAGGTCAAAGGAAAAGTATGTCTTCACAACACCAGACGAAATGGGAGGGGAACTGGTATGCCAGCAAACAAAGGCCGTGCTACACTATTTTTTCATCTTCATTATATATTCATATTTTTTCTTCATTCATCTAGACCTCAACTGGTTTGGGTAGGCTGGCCGAGGGAAAGTGCACAATATACACCTAGCGAAACGTCAGTGCAGGCCTATCGCCCCCACCCTGAATTAATAAAATTAATTAGTCTTACCAAGAGCGATGTCGATGACTCGTTCGATGTTGTGCGCGTTGAACGAGACGGGTTGGGGCGTGAGACAGTTCTCGATGGTGCCATGGCCGAGGCGACCGTGCAAGCCACGGCCCCAAGTGTACAGGGCACCCCGCGCTGTTATCACCGCACTGGAACACACAGGTCTATTATTATTTATTCTATTTATCCTAATTTAAAATATATATTAGATAGTATTTTTAAGGCATACATGTCTATTTAAACAAACAATTCTTGTTTTACGACTTTTGTTAAATTTCAATACATATCCCAAAAAAGAAGTATGAGTTCAGAAGTTGTCTTCAAACCTGCAAGCGACTCCGGCGGACACCTTGACGACCTCATGGTGGTGGAGGTGGTGTATGGCCGCCGGCGCGTCCCGCGGCGCCGTGTCCCCGTGCCCGAGGCGGCCGTCCTCGCCCGCGCCCCACGACCACACGCCTCCGCACGACGAGACGCACAGGTAGTGCCGCCCGGACGGGTGGCATGACACTTGCGTTATAGTCTTATTTTCTAGACCTGTGAGCATTAACAACATGTTCTAGAAACGTATACTTAGTAACTACTGAACTTTTAATCTCTACGTAATAAAGAGTATTATATGTTTTAAGTGTGGAGTGTCTGACTGTATCAATGTAAATACTAAATAAAGTGAAAAGGCAGCTCTTAAACGGAAATTTAGATTTTTTTGCTGTTGTGAAATCTTTGTGCTTATCTAAATTTTGTTGGGGAATATCATTACTTAACTGCCCAACTTATCCCACTGCTGGGCATAGAAGTCACCTCTACTCCTAGCCCGATCTACAGATTTGGTGGCCCAGTCTTTGTCGTGAGATCGTTGGGGATAACTTTTTTAATTCTATCTATTTCATTTAATTAGCAGTACCTGGTTGCCCGAGCTTTGCTCGGGTTTATAATGATATTTAGGCAGGTACGAATTACGTAGTGATGACTTACTTAGACCTACTTAGATACGAATTAAATGCGTTTATAAAAGGCTCTAAGTATAAGATTTTCTCAGAAAAAAAAGAACAAAAAGAAAAGTTCCGGTTGTAACCATCAGGATTCGAACCGGGGCCTGTTGACTCCGAGAGCGAGCATATTCCGTCGTGAGACCGACGTCGTCCATTTAGACTTAAAGAATAGTGGCGAAATAAGTTATCGTATTCTAATGACATTGTAGGAGTTTTTCATTGTCTAAAAACGCGCATAAAATGATGTTTTAAAAAAATAAAACCTAGCTAGATCGATTTATAGTCCCCGAAACCCCTGAATACATAATTTCATGAAAATCGTTCGAGCCGTTTCCGAGATTCAGATTCTATCTATACTAATACTAATATACTAATAATATTATAAAGAGGAAAGATTTGCATGTTTGTATGTTACGAATAAACTCAAAAACTACTGGACCGATTTCAAAAATTCTTTTGCCAATAGAAAGCTACATTATCATTGAGTAACATAGGCTATGTTTATCACGAAAAAATGAGATATCCACGGAATTTTTTACTAAAACCAACGCAAGGTAAAAAAAACAGTCATAAAATGGCTTTTATTACATACTCTGCAGAAAGTACTAATGATAGACCAAAACAATGTTCTACAATATTATAGAGCGTATTAAAATCTACAAAAAACCTCGCGAGACCATATGTCTAACTACAGTAATTACGTCGCTACAACTACTTTTTTACATTTTAAAAGTAGGTAAAAATGCCTATCAAATTCAGACCATGTTATCAACACATTTGTTTTAATTCTTATCCAAATAAATTATTTCTTATTCAAGACTCTTTTAATACCTATTGATTACTTTTGAATTATTGAAGTGGGACAATGCATTCAAAAGATATAACGAAATTAAAAATATCAATCCTATCAAAATGCGGCGCCGCGCGGCGCAACACCGATAGAGGGGACACCGAGGCACGGGGGAGAGGTGTTCGCAGCTATGAAATAGGTAAGTACTACGAGTAGCCGCGCGCGCGTCTACTAATTCGCGTGGTCGCCTCGCTACGTAGGTAGTGGACGCAAATGATATTAAATGTTAAACATTTTTTCGTAACACTTTTTTATGTTCCTATCAAAATGTTCTTTTCAGAACTACTTTTGTATAAGTTTATTCTACCTTTACTGTTATTGTTCAAGTTTTCTCGCACTTTCTACACAGTATTACATTAAATTTATTCCATTTCTGTTTCCTCACGATGTTTTCTTTTACCGTTTTAAATTAAGTTAGCGGTATTACGCATGTTACTCCGAAAATACAGTGGTGCCTGGTGGGATTTAAAACCGGGGCTCCAGATCGGCCGCCGCCGTTCTCCCGACTAGACCAGCCATAACTATTTTGTACGTATTTAGAACTAATAGACTTTAGTACCTACATAAAACATTGCACAACCATAAACTACGTCGTAGGTGGCATTAGCAGATTTTTAACACTAAATTACAACCATTAAATATTTACTGATAAATTTTTTTGATTTGATGCGTAAAAGTAAAAGGGGAATAACAACGACGCTAGACACGCCTAACGTTTTTAGAACTAATGATAATATACCATAACAACTAACGCATAACAGTTTTCGCATAATTTTTGCTACCGTACATAGCATAAACATAACTTAGCATAATGTTTAAGGCACATATTGAGAGAAGCATAACAATACCTAAACATAACAATTGGTCCTATTATGGTATATCACTGAGGTTCGACTCCGGGTGAGCCAGAAGCTCTATGTCCTTGAGTGTAACCTCTCGCTACGGCGACGACCTCGCTTGGCTCGCTCCTCTCAGGACCTCCCTTGAGCTTCTGGCTTCCGCATTTTTATAATAAAGTAAAATAGGCAAAAAAACATGCGTTTTAAATGATAAACAGATGATTGGGATTGTTTGTTTTGTCTTGGTCGTATGTCCTAAGCATGGCAATTCTGCCAAGAGTGTGTTAAAAGTTACAAGTCTAATAATTTTGTTTTATACTTATTTTCCATAATACCCGTGCGAAGCCGGGGCGGGCTGCTAGTATATATATATATATATACCTACAAGAATTGGTCGTTTAAAGGTATAAGATATAGATTTGGCAAAGTTTTGGTATTTTGTAACCTTAGATAATAAAAAAACCGAACTTATTGAGAGGCTCTAAAAGTTCTTGGTGAAGTTGAGCATTATACAAAAAAAAATCACATAGTATACATAACCCATGAAATGCTAATAAATATAATTAAATAAGTAAGACAATCAAATTACTTTACAGAAAAAAATGGACACATAAATGAGAATATTATTCGCACGTGACATACGAGATCCCGATCGATAGTCCTCTTCATAAATTTCGTTGATCAACAACAAGCAAATTAAAAAAAATATGTTTGTGGTAGATTTCAATATGTTTTCCTTGATCTGGAATTTTCTATAAACACAACCAATACATTCTGAGAAAATTGCAATAAAGTGACTTCAGAAGGTAAACAAAGGGATATTAATAAAGGTCGAGTTCATTCACCTCGCCGGCTAGCCGTCTAGACTACGATAGAAAATTGGCGCTAAAGGCAATGACATCGCAGACGAAAGTGCATTTTGCAAATTGGTTTAAACATAAAATTTTATCAATACTTATAGCTACTGAGATTGTATAAAAAGGTAAACAAAATTTAATAACACCAGAATAATATCTTCGTCTTCTGATATTTAGGCTTAAGCCTAATTAAGTACATATTTATTTATAGAACCAATATTTGTATTTAGCTGCGCCCCGCGGTTTACCTATACTCATCTATTTAATGCCTACACTATTGTTACATTTATTTCGTATTCGCTGAATAAATTAGTTTTAAGCTATTGCATAGCTTTTATCGCGGGCCTGGTGACCGAATTTTAGTGATCGTGCATCTCTTTCTTATGTTCACAAGAAAGAGGGATGGAAGACCGTAACGCCACCCTCCCCACTCGGTCATTCGAGCATACTCGTACTTACAGTAGACTCAAAACTATTTAGAAACCGCCGGTAGTCCTACCGAAAAGGTGGTCACGCTCGCCAAAACTTCGATTTGGATTCATCCGTATCACAAGTGACTAAAAAATTGCATTAAAAATACAATGTCGCTTTGACTTCCGTAACTAAACAAGCTGATTTATTTAACTATGAAATAACACCAAACCTAAACTTCTGAAAACAAGCTAAAAACAAACAAATTAAATAAGATTTTGTTTAATAATCAACTTTTACATTCAAATTGTACCAGGTATTAGATTTATGTTCATTTTAGAATTGTAGTCCCAGTGGGCGAAGACGATAATATAAACCCATATCGTTTTTTAGCTTAGTATCTTACCAGGGACTAAGTGCGGCGACGTTGTATCATAAGGCATAGTATACACAGCTCCGTCGTGAGTCAGTAGAAGCGCCAGTTTCTCTGCACACGCTATCTGTTGTATTCTGAGGGTTCCCAGTGGCACGGGCCCTGAACCAACAGATATCACTTCTTGCGCTGATTCTGTACACTGAAAATTATGACATTTATTTTATTCCTTAAATCATATATCAGTGAACTTGGCAAAAGAAGTTTGAAAATATATACAGCATAAAAATTCGAAAAAAGTTGTGGTGGCCTGAAGGCTAGAACCGTCGCAGGTTCCAATCCTGCCTAGTGTAGGCAGGATTGGATATCTTGTATTTTTTCAATTGTACGTTGACATACCTTTGTCTTCACACAGCGTGAATGGGAATGATAGTGGGAACATTTAGTGGGCTTCGAGAAGCTATAAATATTCTTCTCTAAGCTATTTCTACCTGGATTCCAAGGAATCGTTACTTACTAACAACTAACATAGCAATCAAGTTTTTAATGTATTCTCTATCGTATCGGGAAAATTACAACTTACAGTGACAAATCCTTTGAGAGGTGGCAACAAAGGCGAGCCCAGACGATCTAAGTGACAGAGAAGAGCTATACCAGCTTTCCTCACACTCATCAAACCATCACCAGTTGGTATATTCAGATCTCTAAAACATGAAAAAAATAAAGGACAAAGTTTTAATGAAAAAGCGAAAGGAATTTATTTTAAAAGTTTAATTATAGCATTTGAGTACTTTTTACTGTAGGAAAAAAAATACAATAGCTGTCACAGAACTTTTGATTTCAAAGGTAAGAGAAGGTTGTGCAACTGACATTTGACCAGTGTGGTGCACTATAAACTTCTAATATGATAGATACTATTCCACCAGTGAATCTTTGTTGGGTTCATGTGTACTTGTATCCCATTCATAGCTAAATAGTAAGCCTTAAATCTTGACTTACTTGAGATATAGTTCAGTGGGATTTGGTTCAGTTGATGGTTCGTTGTTTATAATGGGGCTAGGTGTTGGTACTTTGGCCATTCGTCGCAAAAACGGTCCAAGTGGCGCTGTACATTCCTCCAAAGTAATTCTGAAACAAATAGAAAGTATTTTTTTTTATTATAACAGATAATTTATCGTATTGGGAACCACCAAACACGTCTATTTCGTCCCGTATTTTTAATTAAAAAAAAAAACAATAAAGGGAACCATTACTTTTTAACATTCATAGTTTTACACTTGACTGCCATATCGCCTGTTATTAAGCGACGATAAAATTTATCAATCAATTAAGAAACTCACCTATTGTCCGGCTGTCGTTTTTGTTTGGGCGGTAAAGTAACTAACACATCTGCAGCTTTCAGTATCGCGGGTAATTCGGCTCGCCGCGCGCATAGCTCAACCCACACACAGAGCGACGTCCGCCAGTCACCTAGCGGGACATTGCAGCCTAAATCACTGTAAGACAGACAAAAAATATTACACAAATAAAGTCATTTTTTTTTATCAGAGAGAAAATTTGTCCTAAAAATTGTCAACTCGTCATATAAATAGTAAGTGTACAATTTATGTTTGTACTAGTGTAATAACACCAAGATGAAAATTAAAAAAAAAACATTTACTGTCTCCAATTTGTAATTTCTTCAACATTCTATCAGTCAAACCCTCATTTGATACCCTTATTGAAGGAGTAGTGAAAAAAGTAAAGCCGAAAAAAATTCGCCATTTTGAGGAGGCGCCATTTTGAGGAGGATCTTGGATTTGAAATTTGTCATAATGTATAGCATTCTACTAGTCAAACCCTTTCATTTGATATCCATATTGAGGAAGGTTGTCAAAAAATATTTTGTCCGCCATTTTGTGGAGGCGGCCATTTTGAATCGATATAAACCAAACATAGCTAAGAACCACTGCACTGAAACTAAACTTCAAATTAAAAAAAACGCATCGTAATCAGTCCATCCGTTTGAGCTCTACAGTGCCACAGACATTGACATCAAACTTATAACACCCTTTTTTTATTAGTTGGGGGTTCATAACAGCCATCAACCGGCTTATCCTACCAACATTATAAGTAAATGTCAAAGTTAGGAAGTTTATTGCTCAATCATATCGGCACGACTGACAGGACGAGAACATAACGGGAACTACGCAGGTGCCACCGCGGGCGGCGGCACTGCTAGTATTTTCATATATTCTATTAAGTTGTTGAATTTAGAAAGGCAAAGTGAGTGGTTAACCATAGGTGAGTTCTGTTCCCATTAGCTCTAAAGTGGCGCACCTTGATCTATGACTGGTCTCCTGCCTTATTAAAATTTTATCTAAATGCATTCCAAATGACCCCTGACCAGATTAATTAATTTGGTAAGGTGGGGAAAAGGCTCTCAAAAATGTTGCTATACTTGTGGAGAGGCGATATGTACAGCAAGGCACATATTGGTGGGATGCAAGGTGCTCCTTAATAGGGGTCATTACGCACGGCGCCATGACAGAGTACTTGAAATCATACGTGAAGCCATGAATGAGCCTTTCAGTAGCTAGAGCCCAAAAGGGGTTGACGACAAACAAAAGACAAATTAACTTTGTAAAAGAAGGCTCAACTTCAAACTCCAGGAACAAGCCTTACTCAATCCTGGGTACAGCACCTGATTGGACTATTTTAATGGACACGTATGAAAAGCACTACAAAATCCCAGAGGATGTGGGTGTTTCGTCATCCAGACCGGACATTTTCCTTTTTTATAGAGCTACGAAACGCATAGTCCTTGTAGAACTTACCGTACCGTGGAAAACTAATATACCTAAAGACCACGCCATGAAACAAAATAAGTATTACAACCTCCTAAACGAATTAACAAAAAACGGCTATGTAGTTAGTTTATACGCTGTAGAAATGAGAGCAAGAGGTATACCAGCAAAACCTCTCTATAACCTGCTGAAAGACCTTGATTTATCCAGAAGTGCAGTAAGTTCTATACTAGAACGAGTATCTAAAGCTGCACTAGTAGGCTCATATCAGATTTGGCTGGGCATGAAGAGAAAAGTAGTGAAGGTGAGTGTTGATGTACGTCAGAAAGGGCCCCTTAAACCTACGCCTCTGCCACACGATGGACCCGGCACCCGCACGGTGAATCCATGGAATGCTAAGCAGATCGTCTCTGATGACTACTTGATTAAAAAACTTACCAACACTGTTGGCAATTTTGGTCCATTTCTCATACATTTAGGCAATGAGTCCGGCTTGAATCAGCGTATGGCAATTCCTCAAATTATCAACAATTTGTAGCTAAACAGAACCAACGTCCACATATTTGCAGTACCATGGATCTGCGAAAGATATTTGTATACGCACCCTGCCACAACTTGATTTAAAAACTTCGCAGCACTGTCGACAACTTCGGCCCATATCTTCTGAGATTTGGGTGCTGCGCTTACGCCAGCTCCGGCGAATAGTGCTGCATCCGGCAGCGCTCTCACGGCGTCAAGCGCATCTTGCAGCAAGGCCGAGCAAACGTCGGCGTCCTCGCCACACCGCCACGCGCGGCGAACGAGCGATAAGGCCAGGCGGAGAGCGGCCCGGGCGCCCACGCGGACTAGACCTAGAGAGCTGAAATTGAAAATATATATTTGAAGTGAAATCTTCTTTACTCGCATTGAGACCGACAACAGACCAACATCCGTAATAACAGTAGGTACGTATACCTGAAAAGTATGGCAGTTATGCAGGTGACGTATTCTGCAACATTACTGTTGTTTAATACTAAAATCTTAAGTTATAAGTTTGCCCTCCTATCAACAGTTCCAATAGCTTCCAATTTCTTTTAAACTGTAGTTAGTATCATCACTAGGGTTTTCTAGAATTTTCTAGGAGTTACTTGAAACATTACTGCAGTACTCTTTATTTTATAATTCTGTTTAATCAACCTAAAATTATGTAATCAATAAGCATGTATAGTTTTATTCACAAAAAAGATTTTATATCATTTGGAAAGCATGGCAGAATGACTCAAATCTAGACAGATAGAAATTTTCTTTGTCACACACAAACAATAATATTGCAGGAATACACATATAATCTAGTATAGAGTAATCTCTTGCAGATAACTAGCCAACCATATTAATTATAAGTTTAATACGCCAAATGGACACTGGACTTGTAGAACTTACCGTACCGTGGGAAACTAAAATACCTAAAGGTCAAAAAGTGGTCAAGTTCGAGTCGCCTCGCCCATGAAGGCTTCCGTAGCAGCAAGTATCATAATACAAAAGTTCTTGTACTTCGCTGTTACTTTAATCAGTGTTTTAAGAATAATCAATTTATGACGTATTAAAATAAAACTACTTACTAGATATCATTCAAACCAATTTTCGTTGATAGTTTACATGGTAACATTGGTAACGTACATCATACACTTTTTTTTATTTTTGTCATTCTCTTATTTTAGAAGTTACAGGGCCCCCCCTGTTTTTTTTACCACTTTGGAAGAGTCCCTAGTGCAAACTATTTATTATTTATTTATTTAACTAAAATGGGCATATAGACCAATTACATTAGTTAACCATAACATCGAATAATATATATATATATATATCTCATGCATCTCATTTTACAAGTTCACTTATAAATTCAGTAGGTACAATTGTTCAACAAAATACTTATTATTAAACAATTCTTGAAGACAAATATACACGTAATACTGTAGACAACAGATATGTTAGAAAAATATCACTGAAGTGCTATTTATATATCTATTAACGTCAACTTACAAATATAGTCACGAGTAAAAACATATGGTCAAACAGAAAAAACAAAAAGTTAATCAAAATACCTATACCAAACAAGAACATAATTTTCTTCGAAATTAATCATTTTTCATTAATAAAAATAATCACCTTAGTGGTGCAGAATATCGATAGCCAAAATTAAGTCATGCAATCAAATAAAGATTCATTATCATCGTCAAAAACCCTGCCTGCCTTTATCTCACAGAACTTCAGACATTCAGATCAGAGATTTAGTTTTGAAAAAAAAATATGTTAGAAACTTCAATATCATTTTTGATGACCTATCTATAGATACCACACACGTATGATGGTATTGATCAAAAAAAAATTTTGAGTTTCAGTTCTAAGTATGGGGGGACAGCCCTAAAAATTTTTTTTTTTTGTATCAAAATCTTAAGGCAATTTACAGATTACGTCTACTTACCAAGTTTCAATAGTATAAGCTTTTATAGTTTTGGAGAAAAGTGGCTATGTGGCCATTTGGCTACGGAACCAGACAGACATGACGAATCTATAAGGGTCCTGTATTTTGCCATTTGGCTACGGAACCCTAAAAACGGCTATGTAGTTAATTTATACACTGTAGAAGTGGGAGCGAGAGGTATACTAGCAAAATCTCTCTATAACCTGCTGAAAGTCCTTGGCTTGTCCAGAAGTGCAGTAAGTTCTATACTAGAACGAGAATCTAAAGCTGCACTAGTAGGCTCATATCAGATATGGCTGGCCAGGGAGAGAAACACGAGTAGTGAAGGTGAGTGTTGATGTATGTCAGAAACGGGTTAAACCATCTTTAAAAAAGTGTCACAAGTCTCAAGATCTACTCGGGGATTTCTCTCTCTGCCACACGATGTACCTGGCACGGTGAATCCATGGAATGCTAAGAAGATCATCTCATAGATTCTTGGTAGTACAAACACAACATTATATTTCATCAGTGCTGACTATAAATTCCCTTAACAAATTGTAAAGATAAAATTAAACCATCAAAATGAAAGAAAAAAGTGTATTTATACCTGTCATTTATCTCATCTACAGGTAATAAACTATAATGATTTTAGCTAGATTTTAAAATTGTTACCTTTCAATATCATCAGGTGGTTGATCCTCTCCATCTTCTTGTGTCTCTGTGCTTAATTCAACTGACTTGTTCAAGCTAACTACATTGCTGAGAGCTCTGTTACTGACTGTGTGAGGTGGCTTCTTATCTACTCTATGCTTCTTAACTTCTTTACTATCGTTTTGATCCCTAAAAATGTTAGATTAGTAATTAGATATTTGTTGAATTGTTTGTATAATATATGGCGGGTGGGTGGCTAGTTATAGTATACAAAAGAATAATATAGTCAGAACACAAACACATATTGATAAAAAAGAATTTAGACCTGGATCTAATTATCATAAGTGGAATAGTCCAATAGCCTTGTATTAGCCTAGGTTGTTTAAGGGCTGAGATAACTAATTAATCTTGCTTTATTAAGCTCAAAACTTTAGATATTTCTTTAGTATGGAACAAGAGACTCCACAAATATCAGACAGGCAGAACAACCAAGAAAAAACTAATTTTACTGAGATTATGTTTATACTTGCACCCAATAATTTGTAGGATATAAAAAATAAACATTATTTTAAAATTCTCAACTGTACTCATTAAGTATTTGTAGTTAACAGAAAAAATCAATAACAACCAAGAAAACCCACTCCATAGTTTAACAGTTCATATTTGTTTGTGTTGCCAGGTAAAAACTAACATAATTAACTACAGAACATGGTACAAATGCAATACCTAATAACAGCAACTAGATGTCTATTGCAGAGTACTATTAAGCGACGGATTTGTGAGACAAATGGACAGGTCACTGCCACAGTGATGGCCCGAGTTCGTTGCTCCCACATTAGTGATTCCATAAGATTTTGCAGGCTTTCTGGACCTAGTGAAATAATACTACATTAGGAAAATTTCTAACTATAGATTGAACTAAGCAAATTGTATTAAAACTGGTGTTTTTTTTTCTACACATGTAAACAATTTTAGTAATTATAAGTAATTAAATAATTTAGCAAACAAGTAAATTGATTTCATGCAAATTCTCAAATAGATTGCTCTTTTAATGCAAAATCAAAATTTGAAAACAATCTAGTTTAAGAATATTTTTGTATTGTTTAGTGAGTTGCATTTTAACTAGGAAAGAAGAATTATCATAAAACACTTCAATGATACTTTTTATGACATATAAGTAATCCTAAGAAAAAATAATTTGAATGTATTTTTAAGTAACAAATTTAAGGCACATGGTGATGAAATAATCCACAAAATATCAGATTTTGGGTACACTTACCAGGATCCAGTTTCCATTTTAAATCATCTATCACCTGGGAGGAGGGTAGTGGTGCAACTGGTTTATTTTGAATGGATATGCGAAGGTCCTCCTCTGCAGACAAAGCTGTGCATGGCGGGCAAGCACAGCCAGAGTGTGGTCCGCAGAGGCCATCACAACATGTGCAATTGAGTATCTACAAAACAAACAATTATATACTGTGTTATAATGCACACTATCAATTCTCACACTAAATCTGATAACATTAAAGAAGAAAAGTAGGTCAGCTATTGTAACTTGAAAATTTAAACAATGTCCAATGGCACTTCTGATTAGAATCAAGTTACTAATTTTATTGCAGTTTATGAGAGAAAATGTTAATGCACAGTAATTGATGTATGTACATATTAATTTATGAACATTAATTGTTATAGCAAGCTAATTAGACTTATGTTTTACTAACCCTAAGACCACAATAATATTTTCCACTGTCGCCAAGCTTTGCAGTGATTCCAGCTGCATTCACCAGTCCACTTCCAGCGTCATAATATATTTCTCGGTCTTGCAATAAGGTATTGAAATGGGAACAAAGTGCTTCTGAACTGTGTAACGCCTCTTGTAAGTCAGGATTTAGCCATTTAGCATCCAAATGTGGCTGCGGACGAAATATGAAATCGTCCTGTTCGTCAGGGACAGACATTTTCGCAACCGGCGCGCCTTCGTCACTTTCGTTTACATATTTTAATCATGAACTAAAATAAGCTAATTATTTTGAATAATTAAGTAGATACATGTTGTAATTCTTCATGGTAAAATCAAAACAAAAATAAAGACTTTGTCTAAAAACTCGAAAAACAATTCGAATCGAATTGAAACCTCAACAAATCAATGAAATGAAATGAATAGAGAAACTTCTGAAACTTGTGTTGTCAATTTCAATTCATCGCTCATGACTTATGACTTTGATATTACCAATGCTAATAACTCTGACAGTTAACAGACTATCGTTTTTTTTAACTGCTTCGGTTGAGTGTGCTAATGTGCTTTTGCTGCTGTCAGGGATAACTTAAATATTAACGAGAGCGCAGAACTTAGCCGCAAGCAATTTGCTAGATTGCATTGCATTGCATTGCACATTTGCTGCACGTTGTACGGGCTTTTTTTTCTTAATTTAAGGCGTGCGCTGTAACATATTATGGTCTGTGACACAATTAAGTTTCGTAGCTGCTTCATAAACGGTAGGTAAGTAACGATTTGATAGAGGTATTAATTTTATGGCACAGAGAGCTGGTAATGTCTAATTCTAATTTGTTGTAAATGTATTAGTCACTATAAAAAATGTCAAAATCAACAAACAAGACCACGACCCACGACCAGTGTTTCCACAATGAGGGGGGGAACTTCCCCTTTTGAGGGGAAATTAGGGTCCAGAGGGGAATAAAAAGGGGAAAGAGATGTATAGGGGAAATCATGCCTAATCAAACAAATACAAAAACTTCGTCATATTGAGGAAAATTTCCTTATAATTAATCAGATATCAGTTCCAATTTTTTTTCAATATGGCGATGTTTCTTACAATATGGTTTTCGATAAGGCATGAATGCTAAAATATTACTTATTTTAAAATTTGAATCTCTCCTGAGGGGGGGGGGATAAGTTTTGAGGGGAAAAAAGGGGAAATCTTAAAATCTTAATTGAGGCGAGGGGAAAGGAAATGATTAAAGTAGAAACACTGCCCACGACGACAGCCAAAAACCGATGAATGTCAGTTGTCAGTTGTCAAGGTTGTGACTTGTGAGCAATCAGCATCAGCATTCAGCATTGTTTTGTAAATTTATGGAAATAAAAACTTGAATTCCTTGAATTACAGAGTTAATTAGTTATTTTTATGGGTATAACTGACGTCCTAGATGGATACGGATATTTCGCTTGGGAATAAAGATTGTTTTTACGGTAAGTGTTAATCTAGTATAAAGTTAATTGCATCCGGCGGACACAAACAATGTGCAATAATTCGTTCAGTAAATGTTAACGACCCCTATTTGTTTGCACGTGGCCTTGTGTACACTTTCAGTTTCATTAAAGTACTAGATATTGACTACAAAGCATGTGATATAGTTCCTACATTTAATCTAGAACCTAAGCACTATCTGTTCAACGATAAACCTCTTATTGCAGCGCAATATCTTTATGATCTTATCATATGCCGCTTTTCATGTTCATTGATATATCAATATTAACTTTACAATTGGTAATGATGCAAGGAATTCCATAATCATAATCATAATCATTTATTCATAACCATTGTTATATGTCACAAAAAATAAAATATACATAAAATGAAAAACATAAGGTACCGCAGAAACAAATAATTTTCTGGCTACATAAAATAATTCAAGGAATGTCAATTAAACAAAAAAATAAAATAAAATAAATCAAATATAAATTAGCATGTCACAATTTATACAACGAAAAATTGTAATAATTATTAAATGAAAATTAGATCCTCATCTAACCTTTGTATAGAATAAATTCATTATAGCTGTAAAACGTCTGCTCAATAAGCCAACGCTTGAGCCTCGACTTGAAACTGCCAATAGATGGCGCTGAAGTTATTTCTTTGGGAAGCTTGTTATAAACAGTCGGGCCCATGACATGCGTCGACCGGGCCGATCTCTCGAGTGTGCGGCGTACTTCGGCAAGTTTATTCACATGGCGAATACCGACGAGTGTACTGTAAGAGGCTCGGTTCAATCTCACATAAACCGCGACTTGAAATATAACGAGCCCCGTCAATGTCATTATCCCAAACCTCTTAAAATACGGCCGCGCGGACTCGTCCTGTGGGATTTTTGCAATTACGCGGACTGCGCGCTTTTGCAATTTAAATACGCGCTCCCACTCCGCAGCCCTGCCGTAAAGCTCTGCTCCGTATTGCAGTAACGAGTGAACTGTGGCAAAATAGCACACTCGCACCACATCGGTCGGCACAACTCGAGCGACTCGGCCCAGAGCGAAGCACGCGCTCCCCAGCTTCCCGCACAGTTTATTAATGTGAGCCTCCCACGTCAAGCTGTGATCGATCTCGAAACCGAGGAAGGTCGTCGTCTCCACCTGCGCGATTGGCTCGTCCTCAACCTTAACCGTCATTGATGGTGATTGACGACCTGACAGGCAAAAAAGGCATGAAATGCGTTTTCGTCAAGTTTAGGGCCAAGCCGTTGGCTCTAAACCACTTCGCAAATTGGGATGTTACCTCGTTCAGTTTGAGTTCCAAACCCTCCACCGTGGCGGCGGCGACTACAGAGACAACATCGTCTGCGTACATAAATATGTCCGCCGCAGGCACGGCAGCTGGTAGGTCGTTCATAAGCAAAGAGAAAAGTATGTTCGACACTGAGGATCCTAGGGCTACCCCCATGACCGAAGTCAGGGGTTCGGACTTTTCAACGCCGCCACAACCCGCAACTATTTGCGATCTATTTTGCATTAGATCCGTCAAAAGCGCGTGCGCCGTATCTCCTAGACCATAATGTCGCAACTTTGTAGCTAGGATGGCGTGGTCGGCGACATCGAACGCCTTTGACAGATCGCAGCAAATGATCGCCACGTGCTTCTTCTCTTCCCGGGCCTGTAACACTCGGTGTACTACCTCCCGCGCTAGCGACGTCGTTGAGCGGCCTTCACGGTAGGCGTACTGTCGATCAGAGAGAGCATTTGTAGATTCTAGGAAGTTTACCAGACGGCTGCTCAATCCGTTTTCAAAGATTTTTGCTACCGCCGGTATTATCGATACGGGTGTCTATATCCTCTCGTCTGCCTTTCCCCCTTGTATAAGGGAGACACCTTACTGATCTTCATCGCGGTGGGGTAACATCCGTCTCGAATGCATAAATTAAAACACTCTGCCAGGACAGGTGCTAGTGAGCATATCGCCGTCCTAATTAGTTTCATGGAGATGCCATATACGTCCTTTGAAGTCTTCGCTGGAATGCGGGTGGTCACAATACGGAACACTTCATCGGCGGTAAACCGCAGCCAGCGCAGAGAGCGGTCGGCGGGCGCGCGCGCCGCGCGCAGCGCCGCTCCGGCGCGGGCGGCGTCGGCGCGCGGGGCCCCGGCCGCGGCCGCCGCCCCCAGGAACCGCTGGTTCATGGAGCTCAGCATCTCACTCTTAGATACAAACTTAGTTCCGTCAAAATTTCTCACGATTTCAGTAAATTCCATTAAAGGAGTATTACACTTCCCCCTTTCGTTGTTTACTATCGCCCACATAGCCTTAGACGCATTGTTTCCTTTCTTTAATGCGCTGACGTAATGGCTAGATTTACTCGATTTAACGAGTTTCTCGTAATATTCATTCATGTCATTAATTAATACATTTAAATTACTATTATGCGTAAACGAGTTAGCGAATTCAATGATGTCAAATAATAATGATTTATATTTTTTTACATCGGGACATACCCACGATGAGTCAACATTTTTCTTAAAATGAGTTATCTTTAATGGAAAGCAAATGTCAAATTTATTTTTAATTATATTTATAACGGATGAAGTTATTTCGTCGGGTGTCTTATTAGATGTCATAATTCTAGCCCACTCGATACTGTCCAGCGCCATTACGAAATTCGCGCGATTGGACTCTGTGAAACTTCTCCCGTAGTAAGGGATATGCGCCCGCTGGCGCTCAACACAAGTGACCTCGCACTTTACTGCGACATGGTCGCTCAGGTGGTAACGGGTCTCGCGACGACCGCCCCCGCGCCGAGATTCGAGTAGACGTGGTCGAGGCTCAATCGACTCGCTTCTGTTGTACGAGTCGGGAAATCTACCTCATTAGACATACCGTGGTCCGACAGTAGCTTGTTGAGGCGCTTTAAGTAGGGAGACGTGTTATCTAAAATATTTATATTCATGTCACCGACCATTATACAGTCGATACCCAATTCGTTAATTTTATCGAGCAGACGTTCTAAATTGTCAAGAAATATGTTTGTACTAACTAAGTTGGTCCTATAAATACATACAATTGTAACATTATAATCGAGTAAGTCCATAGCAGAAATTTCACATGATTGTTCAATCGAGAGAGCTATCAAGTTTTGGTTTTCCACAGATTTAATACAGTCGCTTGTAAAAATGCACGACCCTCCGTGCTGCATCAGTTTTCTACTATAGGATGAAGCCAACTTAAATCCATCAATATGAATACATTTCAACTTCTCTGCCGTAAGCCAGTGTTCGGACATCGCTAAAACGTCACACTTGATGTCATTTTGTAGTAAAACTTCTAGTTTGCGCGTCTTGTTATCTGCTGATATACACCTTACATTTTGATGGCAAACAACAAACGTTGTATTGTCAGTGAGCGCGGCGCGCAGCGGCGCCGGCGCTACTGAGCGGCGCGGGCGATCGACCGGCGCGCTCGAAAAAACCAGCCGCTGACTCGAACACCGACGGGCCACGATCCCGGGGTGCTTATGCGCTCGTAGTGGCACTCGGGTGCGCCTATAATAAACGCGGCATGCCAATCAGATTTTGTCTTTCTTTTTTTCGACATAGTATTTGTCACAATGATGTAACTTATTTAGGTATTGCAATACGTGCTGCTCAGTAGTGTCAGGTTTAAACTGCCAGGCCTGTATGTATTTCATCCTCTCTGCAACTTGAAGTACAGTGTCCGTCTTTCCTGTCCCATTTATTACATGTCGTTGTTTAGGTCGTCTCTTACCGATTTTCTGCCAACCCGTATTTTCGACATCGTCAGTAATGATATCATCATGATGCATACCCGCTATATTCTTAGCTCCACTTGATGGTGGCTCGCTAGGAATAACGGTTTTGGTCGGAGGTTTATTTTGCCGGATGACTTCAGGCGTTTTAATTTGATTATTCAATATCGGCTGAGGTTTACTTACTAGCTTCTGTGTTTGCGGGGTGTTGCTTTTTTTATTGGACGTTGAAGCTAAAGCTAAAGTGGCGGTAGCGGCGGCGCGCACCGGTCTCGACGCTTGCGTTACAGGCGGTACTTGCAACGGAGTTATTGAAGTCGAGGGTACTTCGCTTTCCAATGAATGTTTTTGTGAGCTACCCTCTATCATTTCTTTAATAGTATGTATCATACCTTTCGCTTGATCAGCTGTTATCGTCCCATGTTTGATGATCAGAGCTTCTATCGCACTAACTTTTGCTGAAAGTTCACTCACGGCTTTTAATACGTCGCGTAGTGTAGGTTCCGCGGAGTTTCGTGCCATTTTTCCATAGTTGCCATAGTTGATAAAGGTAAACAAACATACTCTTATCTAATGTTAGTTCACTATGATTGTAGGAGACGACTTTCTTGAGCAGCTATTGGCTAAGGAATGCCAATGGTCCTCCCTATTAGATGCTGCTGATGCTTCACCTAGTGAAATTCTGGCTGATGCAGTACCAGTCCTGGTGCCTCCAATATCACCAGATTTAAGTGTCAAGTCTTCTCCTAGTAGTAGCAGTTCTGATTCAGGCAGCGAAGATGATTCCAAGAAGTAAGTGTTTCTTCACCACCCACAAAATATCATATAAGAAAAATCACTCACAATAATATACATACACAAACCTAATTAGATTCTTAGGTCAATATTACAATATTATATGTTTGCACTGTGTCTGGGTGTTTCTATGTATAATAAGTATGTATTTAAAACTATATAAGTATTATATCAGCTATCTGGCTGCCATCACACAAGCTTTGCTTAGTTTGGGGTCAGATAGTGTTGTGTGTGAATAGTCCACCAATATATTTATATTTATTTATTTATTTATTTATATTGAGAATAAAACAATACTTATACTTGGATCTGTAATTTTTCAGTAGTTCAAGTGAAACTTCAGCAAGGCAATCATCTCAGTCACCATTTGACTGGATGTCAAGTTTTGATGATGAACCAACTGGCAACTTGAACTTGGAAGATGTGGAGCTGTTTCTACAGAAAACAGGTAGATGTTTTTGGATGACACATATAACATTACAACCCCTAAACATTTGTTTTCAACATTTTCAAAAGTTTAAGAATTGAAAATTTAGATTGCACTGAAGTACTATATTATAATGTTTACATAATACATTTAACATAATATCACTAACTATTATTATTGCATGGGTCCTATATCTGCCTAAATTATTATTGTCCAATACAGCTGAAATGTGTTTGGTTCTTCTTTTCATTTTATTTTTTAAATAAAGAGTGACGAGACCAGCAGGACAAATGCCCGATGGTAAGCAACATGCCTGCCACATAACAGCACAGTGACACTTAGCTATTGGAACATGAAGAGTCCAAATCATTACCTAGCATTGCACTGCGCTTGTCACCGAGAGATCTAAGATGTTATATCTCTAATTTCTCTGTAAACATTGCCCTTCAAACTGTGTTCGGAACACAGTAATGTTTGCACATTACTGCATGGCGGTAGAATAACTGGCAAAGGTGTAGTACTTCCCCAGGCGGACTCTGGCAAGAGTCCTACTGCTACTCTTTTACCTTTAATATGACATTTAGTGCTATGTTGTCAATCTATGTGGTCTATATGAGTTTTAATTCTATTTTCCAGAACCAGTTCATATAACACCACAACCAAAACTCAATGAAAAGAAAGGTCCTATGGTATCAATTGAAAATGGGATTATAAAGGTAATATAATTATATTTATGATGCATATATTTAATAGTGATCATAATAATATTATACACTACCAGGGATGGATATGGTTGCATTTTGTAACAAAAATAAATAATAATAAAAATGTTTTGCTCTTCTGGAAAACACCCACCCGGGCAGCACATTTTGAACAGTGATCATAATATTACATAATACCAGAATGGTAATCTCTTAAGCACAAATAGACCATTAAAAAAAATACAAAATACAAATACAAAAATAGCCCCTAGTTTTCACTTTAACGGTGTCTAGATAAGGAACTTCATTCCAATATAATGTTTAATATGTTTGAAGAAATCTCTAAAGAAGCACTGACTACTTGATAGGACTTTTCAATATTGTATGTACATTAATCTGTATCATTTAAATCAGAAATTAAATTAAATAAATCCATATCATTCACAAATTAATTTAAAACTCAAATAAAATTTAAGCATGACATTAAAATTATGTAAATAACCATGTAAATTGTTTTGTTAGTTCTGCTAGCAAAATGAAATTAAGACTGGCTGGTAGTTTTTGATTCAATAATTGTGAATTTCTTCAAATATGCCATCCTCCAAGTGACTATATTTGTGTACATGATGTTATAGTTGTGTGTATTGATTATTTACCTAGCTGTGACTGTGCCCTGCAATGTAACCTGTAGGTTACCAGATGTTTTTGATCATTTATGTTTGCCAAATATGTGTCATGCTTGAAATGGTTCATCTTATTGTGTCACTAGTTTTTGTTATACTTAGTTTTAGCTATACTTTTTATGGGAATTTCAAGCCACCACTTATTCCACTAGTCTTACTGTTTTCCTTAATTTATGTGTATCATTCAAATGGTGGGTACAATAAAAAAATATTATTTCATTAAATATCCCATGAGAACCTCAAACATTAATGGGATAAAAAGTAGACATACATATGTGTCAATCTAAGTAATGTACTTATTAAATATTTAGTTGTTTAGATTACTGTTCTGCCATATCATAGACTAGATGCCCGCCCCGGCTTCGCCCGTGGTATATTATATAGCACTCATCGGGATCCCGTACATATCCAACGGTGAAAGAATGACTGAAATCGGTTCACTCATTCTTGAGAATATCGATTACAAACAAAAAACCTCTTCAGCAACCTGCTACGCCACCTGTCGGAAATTGGTCGTACCAACTCAGATTTAGAAAAAAAAATAGCAAAGGTTTATATTCGAGGCACAGATTACTGAAATTCAATGACGCAATCTTTGACACATGCTGTCATGTGTCATGTCAAAGCACGAAATGTACGAAAACTCTCTAAAAGGGAATATTTTTTCCCGATTTTGTTACATTCTTGTTTCATGCTCCGCTTCAATGAATAGTAGAAATATTTTCTATAGCCTAAAGCCTTCCTCGATAAATGGACTATCGAATAGAAAAATAATCTTTCAATTCGGACCAGTACTTCCCGAGATCCTAGCGTTCAAGCAAACAAACAAACAAACAAACTCTTCAGCTTTATAATATTAGTATAGATAGGTAAGTGGCTATGTGGGAACAATCATATTAAGACACAAAGTTTCACCCTCATAATATTCATATGATTTCTGAGTAATAAAATGATTATAACTAATATTTAAATTTCAGGGTATAAAGTTAATCACACCAAAATATTCTGATGCTCCAAATCTGTCACAAATACACAAAGGTAAATCTTCTAACATTAAAAATTAAACATTATAATCAATTTGTCAAGTAAGCTCATAGAAATTTGGAAAAATGGAAAAAAGTCAATTTCAGCTAAATACATTGAAATACTGTTTTTCATCACTGTATGTAAGAAAATGTTGTAGTAAATTTGGATTATACTATACATAAACTATTTTCGTACAAAAAATTCAACCGACTTCAAAGAGACGATTTTCTTAGCATTCCATGGATTCACCGTGCGGGTGCCGGGTCCATCGTGTGGCAGAGAGAGAAAAACTCGAGTAGTTCCCGAGACTTGTGACTCAGGCGTAGGTTTAAGGGGCCCTTTCTGACGTACATCAACACTCACCTTCACCACTCGTTTTTCTCTCCCTGCCCAACCAAATCTGATATGAGCCTACTAGTGCAGCTTTAGATACACGTTCTAGTATAGAACTTACTGCACTTCTGGATAAGCCAAGGTCTTTCAGTAGGTTATAGAGAGATTTTGCTGGTATACCTCTCGCTCCCACTTCTACAGCGTATAAACTAACTACATAGCCGTTTTTGTTAATTCGTTTAGGAGGTCGTAATACTTATTTTGTTTCATCGCGTGGTCTTTAGGTATATTAGTCTCCCACGGTACGGTAAGTTCTACAAGGACTATGCGTTTCGTAGCTCTAGAAAAAGGAAAATGTCCGGTCTGGATGACGAAACACCCACATCCTCTGGGATTTTGTAGTGCTTTTCATACGTGTCCATTAAAATAGTCCAATCAGGTGCTGTACCCAGGATTGAGTAAGGCTTGTTCCTGGAGTTTGAAGTTGAGCCTTCTTTTACAAAGTTAATTTGTCTGTTGTTTGTCCTCAATCCCTTTTGGGCTCTAGCTACTGAAAGGCTCATGGCTTCACGTATGATTTCAAGTACTCTGTCATGACGCCGTGAGTAATGACCCCCATTAAGGAGCACCTTGCATCCCACCAATATGTGCCTTGCTGTACATATCGCCTCTCCACAAGTATAGCACAAATAGGCACTCAAAAGCGAAAAATAAACTAAAATCATTATTATAAGCGCTACTCACTCATCTATTTGAAGTCGGTGCCAGCCAAATCTAACAGGTATAGGATAGATACTACTTACCTGTGCCTACTTACCATGTGCCTACATAGCATCAATCTACTAACTTTTTGACCTCACTGGCACCGACTTCAAATAGATGAGTGAGTGGCGCTTATAATAATGATTTTAGTTTATTTTTCGCTTTTGAGTGCCTAATTGTGGTTTTGAAGTCGGTTTAATTTTTTTGTACGAAAATAGTTTATTTTACCCTTTTTAGTGTACAAGAACAGAATTAAAAATTTTGATTAAACCCTGACTACCTCGGATTTGTTATCTGTACAACATTCTACTAGTCAAGATCTTTCATTTGATACCCATATAAAGGGAGTTGTGAAAAAAGAAATGTATTTCGGCATTTTGTGGAAGCAGCCATCTTGGATTTGAATTCTTTCATAGTGCAAAGTATTATACTAGTCAAGCCCTTTCGTTTGATATCCAAATTGAGTTAGTAATGAAAAATATAATATAATTCGCCATTTTGTCGTGGCGGCCATTTTGGATTTGAAATTTGTTATAGTATTCTACTAGTCAAGAATATTTCCCTTTCATTTTATACCCAAATTGAGGTAGGTTGTGAAGAAATATTTTGTCCGCCATTTTGTGGAGGCGCCCATCTTGAGTTGACATTAACCAGACATAGCTAAGAACATTTGCTATGGTATTAATCTTGAAATAAAAAAACCGCATCGAAATCGGCCCATTTGTTTGAGCTCTACTACGGTGCCACAGCAGACAGACAGACACACAGACGTCGACGTCACTTATAACACCCTTTTTTTGGTCGGGGGTTAAAAACAAGTTTTGATTAAAGCATATACACAATTTTGTATTGACAGGGTCGAGATTCATAACTTTTGTGAAATCTACAACTACGTCATCCAGATAAATGTACGCAAATTTTCAGTTTTTGGTTCATATTTCAAAAACTACTTGACCGATTTCGAAAAAATTTATATGGGACCATTCGGGAAGCATACCCATCCGAACACAAAAAGAAATTTTAAAATCGGTTTAGAGGTTCTCGAGAAATCAGGTAACATACATAAAAAAAAGGGGGTCGAATTGATAACCTCCTCCTTTTTTGGAAGTCGGTTAAAAATGTTTCAATGTAAACTTTATAGATACTTTATATAGCGACGACAGACGTAACCGGTAATTTTAACTAAGACTATCCCGTAAACTGGTGCCGTACCCGTATGGGTTCAGGCCACATTATGACTCTTCATATAAAAAAATTATAATCTACCCTCAAACATTTTAAGGGTAGTTTAGACAAAACATATCATAAGTGAACATTTATCAACTAAAAATTCCGCGCCAACAGAATAACAAACTACAAATTAGTGAAATAAATGAATAAAATTTGTCTTAAAATTATGTTCAGTGGCAAGCTAGTTTTAATTTTGTATTAAAATACACAAACTTTCAGGTAATGGTGTCACACAAAATTCATTGTTCAAAGTTGTCAATGAGCATTCACCACCAAATGTAGTACAAAATGATAAACCTACAGCAAACCACAATAATATTAAACTGATTGTGGAACCGAAAAAGGTTCCGAGTATATTGAAAAGACCAGCTAATGTCCAAGGCAATCCAGGTGTTGTGATACGAGGGGACGGTACAAATGTAGGAAAGATTGCAATAATTCCTGCAGGTCTCAATCTCTCATCATCTGATGTCAAAGATGTCAACATTGTGCCAGCTAAGGTAACGCCATTATAAATTTTATTGTTTTTAACAATAATTCTAAATTTTAAGCATTATATGCTTATGACACCTTTTCATTCTTGTTTACATACTAAACCAAAATAGACATTGTATACTTAGGTACTATTTGTTTAAGTGTGTTTTTTTATTGAAATGAAATGAAATGAAATGAAATTTATTTGGTTCAAGAACACAATTACTTAAAAAAACAAGTTAGTATCTACTTAAATCTAAAAAACATATATATTGAGACACAAGTACACTGGTACCCACACTAGGGCAACCTGTGTCGTGGGCACCAGGCATAACGTATACATAAACTTTTTTTTTTTTGAAAAGCTTATGTAAAACAAACACTTTTATTCTATTATATAACTATGATGGTATAATTCTAAAGGTAAAGTAAGTAAGTAATGCCTACTAATTTAATGTACGTGCACATATATTTTTAGGCATACATATTATTACATATACATTGGTAATATATATTTAATATAAGTATATAGAAATATAGTGTATAGACATATATATATGGTATGTTAATATGACATGTGTCTATAAATAATAGTAAAAATGTAGAGGTGTGTATGTATTTGTGTGGTTGTGAAAATGATATTGGGATTTATGTGTATTAGGGTGTGTGTGAGAGTGTGTGCGTGTGTGTATGTGAGTTACTGTGTGGTATTATGTGTGTACATGAGTGGATGTGTATATGTATGTTTGTATAGTGCTGCCATTTCTCGCCAAAAATGGATTGCCTGCTTGTTGCACTTTCTCACTTTCTGAAGTTACTTAGGGGAAAATTAGATTACTTAAACGGTGTCACTATTCTTTCTGTTTCTACATAGCCCTGGGTAGACAGCCAAGCTGATACCTTTTTCTTGCATTCATAGTGTGACATTTCTAGGATATCCAGCTTCTTGTCCATAAGTTGGTAAAGATATGGGCCGGTAAAAGAAAAAGTACTTTGGCCAAAGCTAGTTTTTGTTTTGGGTAATGCCCATGCATTACGTCTATGCCCGTCTTTTTTTGAGTGTGTCATAGTAAATAAGGACATTTTGTGAAACCTTAGTGTGACTGAGAGAATGAAGAGTCTTCGTACTGATAAACAATCAGTCACCTCGTAAAGTTCGTCCGTTGGGTACCTGAATGGCTTATTGTATGCGACTTTCAGTATAGCTCTTTGAGCTCGTTCTGCACTTATCAGGCATGTTTTCGCAGCAGAGCCCCAACAGACAATACAGTAATTGATCACAGACTGACACAAGGCGATGTAAACCATACGCAATGTTTTAAGATCAGCGACATTACCTATGCGTTTAAAAATGTGTAACATTTTTCGTAGTCTACATCGCAAGGTGGTAATATGATTATTAAATGTCAGTCTGTGGTCAATCACCATACCCAGGTAATTGATGTTGTCAACACACTCAAGTGCAGGGCAGTTACATGATGAGTCTAATTGTGATCCACAAGAATGCAGTTTGAGTATAATTATTGATTATGTATTTGTGAATTTTTTAGGAAATTTCAATGTGGATCCCATATTAAAACTTATTAGTATAAATGTGTATGTTTTGTCTTTCCTACTTATTATTTCTGACAACTTCTTATTTTGTGTCTTAATTTGTGATTTTTTCTCTCAGGTGTCATCTAATAGAAGTAGTATTGAGTTAAATGTAAAGTCTGTACCCAATTTATCTCCAGTTGTACAAAACAATGGCAACCATAGTACAGAAATAGACTATTCCACATTAGGACTGTCAAACTGTAGTGATGCTGAAATTAGAGCTATCAAGAAACAGCAAAGGATGATCAAAAATCGGTAAGAAATTTAATAGTTGTAATTGACAAAACTTAGTATTTGTGTGTAGAGGCTCTGGTGTAGTTACAGGTATAGGTAGGTAAAGAAAGTGATGCTATTTCTTACTTTCTTAGTATCGCGGTGAATTTCAGTTACAGACATTGACTTGAATTCTTGTTACAAATACTGGTGTGATCTTTGCTCATGAAGAAATGCGCAAATTCCATAAAAAAAACTTCATACTATTCTCTCTGCCATCACTTAAACCTACCATAAAATAAAGTATCGAATATGTATTGAAGGGAGCAAAGCCTTTGTTCTTCCCGCACGCACGATAATTCTAATTCGGGATGAGGTGGTTGGCCTGCAGTGCCATGCGCTCCGCTAACGTCTCATTCTTGAAGACATAAATATAAATAATGTGGAATTTATCAGTACAGGCACAGGGCAATCAGCCCCATCTTGAATTATAATTAGCGTGTGTGCGGGAATGAAAAAGGTTGAAAAAATACCAAAAACTTGAATATAAAACACAACTTATATTTAAGTTTTCTAGACAAAATATTGATCCATTGACGTTTCTGTATATAAACGTCCAATAATGTATAACCTTAATATCAGATACGAGTTTATGATCGAGACTATCAATCGATCTAACATGAAAAGTGGTAGAGAATTTAATTCTCTACAATATTTGATAAAATATACAATCAGGGTAAAACATATAGAAACCGAGATATTTGCAAAAAATATTTTTCTGGTCCCTGACTTTAAAACTTAATGCCATCCAATTATATGTGAGTTTTGAGTTTTAGCATGCCAAAATACTTGTGTCATGAAATCAATATTTGATAAAAAATATAATAAGAAATCCAAACCGAGGTATTTGCAAAAAAAAAATTGTGGCCCCTGATCTTAAAACTACGGCCATCCAATTACATGTTAATTTTGAGACAAGTTTTAGGATGCCAAAATACTTACTTATGTCATGAAATTTTCCAGTGAATCGGCATGTCAATCACGTCAAAAGAAGAAGGAATACGTGTCAGCACTGGAGCAGCGGCTGTTGGAAGCCCAGCAAGAGATCGCGCGGCTGCGCCTGGAGAACAAACTGCTACGCGATCAGCTCGATAACGGAGGCAGAGGCCGCAAAGTATGTTTCATTACATACAATTTAAAATTCTTAGAGCATTCGTAATTCATGAGCAGCTTACTTAATGTCGCCACTCTCTCAGGTCTCAGGGCTCTCGCAAGGACAGAGACAAGGCCATAGTCCACCATGCTGGACCAGTGGGTGTTGGATGATGCGTGACTTAGAAAGATTCTAGGACCATGTCAGTTTCCTGATGTTTTCTTTCACCATTTGTAACTTAGGGATATTACGCACATGACTTCGAAACGACAGTATTGCGCGTAGAACTCCTACAGGGGCTTCGTATCGGTAGTCGCCGTGTTCCAAATTAAACCAGCCGTAACTTTAAATAAAATTCTTTATTTTTATTGAAATTTATCAGTATACACTAGTGTATTAATTCTTTGACCAGGTACACTTTTAATTGTTGTATGCCTGTTAAAGTATATTGGAGCCATAAAATTACAAAAACTGTTCAGACTGAATTCGCATCGGAATACTTTTTGGTCACATGATAATTTACCTTATTAATATTTTACTCATCTACTTCTCAGGTACCACGGTTGGATACGTCATTATTCATACCTAAGAAGAACATTGCTGTCTTATTCGCTATGGTATTTATGGTGTCACTCAACTTCAATGTTTTAGGGTAAGTTTACAATTTCTAGTTCTTAGTTCTAGTTAAAGAGTGCAAAAAAATAATTTTAACAGAGTAAATGGCTTGACTAACTGGCGCTAGTCACACAATCTTTTCATGAGCAGCTATGTTACTGTACTTCATTCATCATTATAACCAGTTTTATTATAAAGCTAATAACGAATTTAAATTACAAAAAATGCCTAATCTTACATTCTGATATGTCAATTGCACTTGATTCATAGAACAGTAGAATTTATGACACTTGATAAATAATTTGTTTTAAATATTACATTTCAGATGGAATTCAAAACCGTTTGTAGGACCCCCCAGCTCCTCACACAAGCACAAGACATTTGCTTTGGGCCGAGGAAAATTCTCCAGAGATACCACCAGGTATGCAGCATTAACATCATCTACATTTATTCTCTATGCAAAATTGTTTCCGATTTACATATTACTGATATGTAAGACTGAAAACATTACATCATGTTTTAACATTTTGTAGCCAGGCCAAGGGCAGGAAATTCAAAGTCGTAACATTGAAGTTCCATGAATGGCCGACGTAATAAAACTACATTTATTACTCGTTTTTCTACTGGATGTTGATTTGAATACTCAAGTAGAAACAATAAACTGACAATAAAAAAAGTAATGTTTGCTCTTTTTTGTCAAAAATAA
Source organism: Ectropis grisescens (assembly GCA_017562165.1). NCBI lineage: Eukaryota > Metazoa > Arthropoda > Insecta > Lepidoptera > Geometridae > Ectropis > Ectropis grisescens. The sequence continues at coordinate 8,068,487 of CM029781.1, read as the reverse complement.
GTGAGTTTCGCGATGTTTTTATGTCTGTTCCCAATTGGACCATAGACTTTTTTATCCAAAGACTACCCTTCAGTAAACCACTATTTTACTGTGTTCTTGCTTAAAGAGTTATGTTTCCAATGAGATTGCTGTACAAAACAATCATCTAGTATCTATAAGGGATAAGCACAGTACAGCATTACTCAATATTTTAAATTCTGCTTGTTAAAAATACTATGTTGCATTGTGGTGTTATGGGCCGTGTTGTCAATCATCAGAATATCCGGCTTGAATGACTTGTGATGTTATTAAAAAAAAAACAGAAAACTTGTATATTTATGTTACGGTAAAATTGTCAACACTGTCAGATTATAATCTAATGCGTGAGATTATAATCCTACGGTAGGCTAGCTTAATCTAAAACTTTTACAATTTTAAGGTGTGCCACATACACACAAAATAAATAAAACTTCTTTCTTTATTCTTCGTGCTAAGAAGTCTTATTACAACCATAGAATAATACCTTCAACAAAAGAACTATTAACCTCAAGTTATTTACAATGTTTACTAAAATATTGATTAGCTAACTTCAAGGTGTTGGTTGTTTGTGGAGTTATCGTAAAAAATTACTCTTATACTTAAAAAATAATTGTTACAAATGTTAGTAATCATACTTTTTTATTGATCTATTTGTAGACCCTGACCAAGTATCAAATGCGACATACGGTACCGATTGTCAGAATTCAACGAAAGGCGACTTGGCCATCAACCAGACGGAAAGTATCCGCATCACTGGGGAACTGAATCGCTGGATCGGAGGCGGGAAGACGCTCAACTGGACGTATGACGCGCCCAGGAGAAGACGGAACATCTATCTCAATGACAGGATGGACAGTGAGTAACGCTAGCATAGGAATGATGGACGAATGCGATTTTTGAAGTGAACACTTTCTTATCCTCGAGGAGAACTTTCTTGGTAATCTTACGAGCTCGCGTCACCGACATTTTTTTTAAATAAAGAGTTTTGAGATATGAGCCTGTTGTTAAGCAATATGCCTGCCACATAACAGCACAGTGACACACAGCTATCAGAAGATGAAGAGTCCAAATCATTACCTAGCGCTGAATTACGCTCGTCACCCAGAGAGAGATCTAAGATATTATATCTCTAAGGACTGTAATTTCTCTGAAAACATTGCTCTTCAAACCGGAACAGTAATGTTTGCGCATTGCCGTTTGGCGGTAGAATAACTGGCAAAGGTGTGGTACTTCCCCATGCGGACTCTGACATGAGTCCTACTACTACATGCTAAAGTAGCGTCGGAGCGGTGGAAGAGTAGCTGCGTGGACCTTTAGACGCTTTTTGAATGGGTGAAATCTTGTGAATTCGAGCCACCGACATGCATAATAGCAGCATTTAATTTTTTTTAGATAAAAAAGGGTTTATTAATACTAAAATTCTAAGTTATAAGTTTTCAGTTCCATCAGTAATCCCTGTGACTGAAGATTTTCTGTTTGAAACCTCACATGTGACTATTGATGACTTGATTGATATTTGAAACTATCCTTGAGTTTCGAGACTAACATATAGATTTGTTACAGATGGTCTGCTAGATTCATACAAACTGTATAAGCAGCTGAACTTAGATCCGAACCTCATAGACTTTCCCAGCTCGAAAACGGCACGTAGCATACGAGACAAGTCACGGCTCCGTCGGTTAAGGCGTAGGGACATGGACTTCCCTGATAACATTCTCAATTTATATCACAAGCCTTTGAAAAAGACTATAGATGAGTTCATGGATTTCGGAGAGTGGAATGCATTGCTTCAGGCCTTGCAGAGGAGGGACGACACCTTCTATGTAGTTGGAGTGGGAAAGGGAGAGCATCTGCTTTTGCCTGCTGTAACACATAATGAGACGAGACCACCGAAAATGGCGCTCATTTTGCCGGCAGCCTCTGGCAATGGTAAGTTTTTTTTTGCTCAAATGATCCATTCTTTGCTTTTGCCACTTAGTTTACTCACACAACCAAATATTTGAAGTTCAATTATATAATTAGTACAATTGCAATAAACCATGTTATATTAGTTGTATACCTCTATAATATTGATCCTTTGAAAAAATACAGAATGTGTTTCTTGTAATCAAATAATTTCATTTCAGATTCCATAATGAACGATCATGTCACACTAATGCAGATTGAATGCTCCGTAGTCAACACAACTCTAGTCCAGCTAAAGTCCGACAAACTTCCCGAAAGCTTGAGGAAGAAAACGAATGCTGAAATGTTTCCTAGCAAACAAAATTTCTATCAAAACACTAAACCTGTTGGAAACGTCACAAAACGTGTCTACGATAACCCCAAGCCAAAATATAACGTAAGTAAAAGGACAAATAAAGATATAGTTGATGCTAGTCTATCAAAGTTACAGAATACAAATGTTAATATATCAAATTCTCAAAAGCCAACAAGCAAACCTAACGTGAAAAATATTGATACAGGCAAAGATACTTTTGCTAACTATTTGCTATCAAAGTATGAGAATACGAGAAATGGAACAGGGACTGTACAAAAAAATAATGGTACAGTGTTACCTGATACAAATGTGAAGAATAGTACAAAGAATCCTTGAGTATGAATTTCACAGTAATTTTACTGATGCAGTTATACTTCTTAGATTATTGTGGTTGGTTGATGTTTTTTTACTTTATTTCAATCAGTAGTATTAGCCATATTAGTGATTATGACTATTACTATTTATGTGTGTAAAAACTAAGTAAAAAAGGTGTGACAGTTATAGAAATTCAGTATATATGCATAGAGGGTGTATTCCAGAGGTCCACTAAACTCATTGTTATGTTTGAAATAAATGTTTCTGTTTTCTATGAGTACTTGTTATGTATTTGTATGTTTTGTTTTGTTTCATAAATATTTGAGGGTACTTTGTAGCTATTCTATCTGTAGTATATTTAAGTTAACACAGGCCATTTATATTCAACATTATACAATATATTTATTTATTATAATAATGAATGAAATAATTAATAAATTAAAATAAATAAATTATATATATTTTAGAATAAAGTGTATACAAAAATTTCAAATGCTTTGATAAATAAGTAATGAATGGCTTATTTTATTATGAGTATATACATGCCCTTTTTCTTCGCGATAAATCGCCTTGCTCTTGGCTGGGATAACTACTAACTGTGTAATTCTATGTAATTGTATAATAACAGATATAAATTAAAACATAAAATGTACTTCTTAAAATTCCACCTAAAACATTTATGTTATAATAATTATAGATCTCAATACAATAACTATTTATTTTATGTTACTAACAATATACCAATGTTTTATTAAACAACTGACTTTATGTTTTATCTGTAGTCTAAACTTAAAAGTCAAAGGTTGTAACTAGGCATTTGACAGAACAACCATGGCAAATATCCAGTGATTAGTGATAATGTTATTGGTTTTACTTAATAAAGGGGTCAAGTAGATTGGTAGTTGTACCACTCACGCTACTATTTATTTACAATTTTAAGGTGCTCAGGACACATCTGTTGATTTATATCTTTGTATATGATTATCAAATTTCTCTAACAAAATAAGTAAATAAATATTGGTGGGCAATTCTGACTCCAAACTAAGCAAATCTTGTACTATGAAAGCCAGATAGCTGGTATAATACTTATATAGTTGTAAATACATACACTCCGCGAGGCATAAGCTGAGCTTTGCATTTGTGTGAGTGTACATGGATAGTGTAGGTGTGACAACCGACCTTAGGCGCGGCGCCATTCTGTCTCGCCGCGCTCCTGCCTGATTGGTGATCACTCACACTAATGCAAAGCTCAGCCTATACCTCGCGTACAAAATTTCAAGCTCCTGCCTGATTGGTGATCACTCACACTAATGCAAAGCTCAGCTTATACCTCGCGGAGTGTACTTACATACATACAAAAAGAAGCATTTCGTCGTTGAAGTTCTAACACCACGTATGTCAAAAATAGCAACTTTTCAGGAGAGGAAAAAAATAGGAATATCTAAAAAAGCGAAAAATACAACCTTTTAATAATGTAATGATATTTTCTTACCTTTTTTCCATAAATTGTTAGGAGCAACCGGATAGTCCGTTTCTCAGTATGGAATTAAATGATTTACGTGCTGTTTCCAAATATAACGCCGATTTGGTGGATCCCGTGTAGTTGCATTTTTTCTTAATTTCACGAGTTTTTATTGGTCGTTACGTGTTCCTGATTGGCTTAAACGATGCGTCTTCCGATTCTCTAGCGAATGGCATCAAAAAGTCAAAATAGCCAAAAAGTGACTTACTTACGTGGTGTTAGAACTTCAACGACGATTTGTGCCACCTTTGGTGAAATTAACAGGAATTTTTGTAGTCTCAAAATGCCTCATACCAATATACGAGGGTCAAACTGAAAGTTCTTAGAAAATCAAAAACTGATTACATTAGCCAGTTATTAGTTTCATTATATCTTTTCAAAATATTGTCCATTCACGTCAATACACCGCTGCATGCGATGGAACCACTGGGAAAAGCACTTTGCCCACTCGTCCTTAGGGGTCTCTTCAATGGCATCGCGATACGCAGCCACCGCTTCTTCAGCTCATAAACCGCTGTCCTTTAAGTTTTTCTTTAATTTTTGAAAATAAATAAAAATCACAAGGCGCGAGGTCGGGGCTATACGGCGGGTGACTCAGTAATTCAACGTTTGATGTCGCCAAATAGTCGATCGTTCGCTTGGCGGTGTGCGATGAGGCGTTGTCGTGGTGAAGGAGGATCCTACTGCGAGGTCGTTTCTCTCGAACTTTTTCCAAGACAAGTGGCAAACAATTGGTAGTGTACCATTCTGCAGAAACTGTTTTTGATCCTCTAACACAATTGTTGCGAAATGACCTATCCTTCCAAAGAACGAGGCCACCATTTTTTTCCCCGCACTTCGATCTCTCTTCACTTTAGTTGGCAACTCCTCGAAAGGAAACACCCACTGAGCAGATTGTCTTTTGGTTTCAGGATCATAACAGTAAATCGAGCTTTCGTCACCTGTTAGTATGTCGAACACAGCATTTGAGTCACCTCCCTTAAATCTTTCAATCATTTTACGGCACCAATCCACACGATGGAGTTTTTGAGCCTCAGTCAAATTATGAGGTATCCACCGGGCGCAAAGCTTCCTGACCGCTAAATGTTCGTGTAGGATTTTGTGCACTTGACTCATACCGATGCCTAAGCTTGTCCGAATCTGCTGATAGGTCACTCTTTTGTCAGTCTCTATCATACGCCGCACAACACAGATGTTATCTTCAGTCGTCGCCGTAGAAGGCCGTCCCTCACGTAAATCATCAGTGAGATTAGTGCGACCACGTTTAAACTCATTAAACCAGTTGTAAACAGTCGCACGAGATGGGGCTTCATCGTGAAAGGCCAATCGTAGTCTATCATAACTTTCTTGTTGACTTAAATGACATCGAAAGTCATAAAAAATCATTGCACGAAAATTTTCTCGTGTTAAATTCATGTTGAAGTGACACAGACGATTTTCAATTTGCCGTCAAATCGTAAAACAAATGACAAATGAATGAAGTATATACTCAGTAATATTGGCAAAGAGTTCTATTTTCAAATTATAGAATTATTTTTTTATTATATTGTTTATAAGTGGCCAGTTCTAAGAACTTTCAGTTTGACCCTCGTAATGTTGTCAGTGTTTTTAATTTACACTAACATCACTAACATGCAATTCCTGCCACAAATTACTTAGTAGTAGTAAGAGTATAATGTGAATTGTTTTAATTGTCGTCGTTATTAGTTTTTGTTAGTCTATTACGGTAGTTTTCAATGATCTTCAAAGATAATGTGGTTCAAAAGTTCAATGTGAATGCAGCAAAAAAATTGGATCACATAAATATTATGTGAGATAATATTATGATGAAATAAATGAGCTGTAAATTAGATACATTATCAAAATAGATGAGAGTTTTTGTTGAAAGAAGAAAAAGCTTGCTTTTTTAGTGTTCAATAGACACGTTAATAAAAAAAGTAAGTTTAAAAAAAATGTGTTAAATAACAACTGTTTTGGTCATCATCAGAGCTATCTACAATTTGTTGAAACAATGTTATCTATACTTATAATAAAACTGTAACGGGTCGAATTCTGTACATTGAAGATATTTGGAAAATTTTTTTTTTGGGGCACTCCATAGTCGATACTGATGGCGAAACTGCATTTTTTTTCTTTCATGTCTGTCTGTCTGTCTGTCTGTCTGTCTGTCTTTCTGTATAGGGATCACGCATCACGCCGAAACTACTGATTCAATTCAGCTGAAACTTGGCATGATTTTAGTTTATACTAAGGACATTGCTGTAGACTTTTTTTTTTTTTTTTTTTTTTAATTTTTTTTTTTAAATAAAGAGTGACGAGACGATCAGGACATGTGCCTGATGGTAAGCAACATGCCTGACACATAACAGCACAGTGACATGCAGCTATTGGAACATGAAGAGTCCAAATCATTACCTAGCACTGCACTGCGCTCGTCACCCAGAGATCTAAGATCTTATATCTCTAAGCCCTGTGATTTCTCTGGAAACATTGCCTCTTCAAATAAAAGTGTCAATATTTGATTCGGAACACAGTAATGTTTGCACATTACTGCTAGGCGGTAGAATAACTGGCAAAGGTGTGGTACTTCCCCAGGCGGACTCTGCCAAGAGTCCTACCACTACCACACTACCACACAGACTACTTTTGATCCCCAAATTTTGATCGGTTTTCTTGCGGGAGGGGGTAAAAGTCTGAATGTGTATTTGGTTATAACTCATGTTTGCGTTGTTTAATTTCATTCATTCTTTTTTTGTTAGAAAGAACACATTTTTTATATTGTCCCGTCAAAATTTGAACAATATCTGTCTGTTGGTTCGGATATTACACAAACATTAAATAATAACGACACGCGCGGCGCGTTCGATACATACTAACTTCTAAGTATTCTGTGTATCACAGACGATCCACAGAATATCTAGATTCTAGATTCTAGAAAGTGCCCACGTGATCGCGTCGCGTCGTCTTGGACAAAATAATTGTCAAAATATATTTTTTGTGTGGAAAACAAACATCATTCGGTTATAATCGACTTCAAACAAGGAGGATGTTCTCAATCGGGTTGCATGTTTTTTTATTTGGTTTTAGTTTACGCGATAACTCCGCTAATTGTTAGTTGATTTTGATAATTCCTTTTTTGTTTGGTAGAAAATACTTCAGAGGTGATCTTAGATATCGAAAACAGGGAGATAGTTTTTAAAATATCAACAAAAAACTAAAATGAGCTTAGATTTATCTGTACGACATGGTTATACCTTCTTATAAAATTTAGTCGAAAGACAGAATTAAATTACCTGTTATTGAAGTAGATTTTTGTATTTTGGAGAAAACATATCAGCATAATAAGTAGCAGCATAAACAACCCATTAAATGTTCCCACTGCTGGGCGTCGGGGCCTTCTCGCAAGGAGATTGACAAGGCTATAATCCACCACGCTGGCCCAGTGTCGGTTGGTGGATGACATATGACTTAGAACTTAGATTATAGGTAGATTTCGGTTTCTTCACGGTGTTTTCCTTCACCGTTTTAATTACCGGCATTACGAACATGACTCTGAAAAGATAGTGGTGCGCGTGGTTTTGAACCCTGGGTCTCCGGATCGACAGTCGCCGTTCTCCCGACTAGATCAGCTGTAACTTACTAGACCACCCGTAACTTATTAGAAAACGTATTATTTCAATCCAAATACTGTTTAAAATTTAAAAGTAGTGGTTCAACAAGCTTCGGTGACCGAAGCAGACCGTTGTTAGGGTTCCGTACACAAAGGGTAAAACGAGACCCTATTACTGAGACTTCGCTATCCGTCCGTCCGTCCGTCTGTCACCAGGCTGTATCTCAAGAACGGTGATAGCTAGACAGTTGAAATTTTCGCAACACAAGCAACATAATATTCTCATTAGACGGCGCTAATGCCAGTTTAAATCTAAAAGCACTAAAGGCCATTTAAATCGATGTTTTGCTATTGTAGTATGTATTTTTTCTTTCATCACTAGGTGGCGTTACTGGTATTCTAAATTGTACTAATAAGTTTTTGCTGCTAAAAGGATTATGATGCCAAATTTGGATTCTTTCGTTCTTGATTTCTTTCTGTGTTACCTACAATTAAATTCATACATTAACATTTCACTAGGACCTGGCTTAGATTTACGGGTTCAACTTGCTTGAATATCATTAAAACTCAAAATTTTAAATATTTTGATTCCACACAGGCTTCGTTCAAAATTTTAAGCCGGCGAAGTCGCGGGTAACAGCTAGAAAACAGCTTGCGGATAAAAAGAAATAGGTAAGTAGGTATCAGATTATGCACATTAGCTTCAGACTTTTCATAATGTATCCTATAAAAATCCTACAAACTTAACACTTGCGGCTATGTTCGATACTACGAAACCTTACCAAGTATTTTTGATTTTGTTTAAAAAAAGAAAAATAAAGATGAGAAAATTAAATAAATTTTTGTGTGGAAAAACAAATTCACTCAAACTCAAAGGTTTTTCAATGACTACTTATCCAAATATTTGACGTACGATACTTCCAATTAATGTATAAGTCAGTAACATCTGCTTACGCGAACGAAGTAGCGGGTTCAGCTAGTTTATAATAAAACAGACTTCAACGTGATATGTGAGTTAATTCTACTTTTATTTGTGTGGTAATCAGAATTGTCAGATATTGTGTTTAACTATATTATGTGGTAATAAAAGCTGAAGCCCTCAACATTGTAGGTGTGTGAATTCTACTTCGTAAGATACAATGTACCTATGCCAGATGGCTGTGTTATTTTCTATAATGTAATCACTGCAATTGTGTATATTTTGTATTCTTATTCAAGCAATAGAACTAGATTTTATATTGTATATGTTAGTATAAACTTAATGTGTGTAGAATAGAAAATGCTATGTATAAATGACAATACACTCTGTATTTTACCTTAAATCATGTTGCTGCCATAAACGTAACATGGGGTCTAACAACCAATCATGATATGAAGTGTTATCAGAATGCAAATATACCTGTCACAAATAGTTTTTAATTTCGCCAAAGTAGTGCCACTATTGCATTTTCTGAAATTTCTCCAACAAAATTAAAATTTGGCCCTTTTTTGGCGAAGTTGGGAACTATGGTAATAGGTAAAGGCTCATAGACAATGTCACCCTTGTACATCGCCCCAAAGTTGCTCCATCTTATCGATTAATAACTGAGAATGTGCAGCTGATCTGCAAAATGTAATGCCCTCTCTTCTATCATACTACTTGTAGCGCGAAAAAGCAATATCATTGCATGATCGACGTTCCATAGACACGAACTAGGCATTTAGAATATTAGAATTTAGAAACTCACTTTCGTATAATGAGAACGTCTAGGCTGTGGAATGTGTTGTTTGTTGTTTGTGTGTTTTTCCCCAATGGGTACAATCTAGGCTTAAAGTCTAGCGTAACTCGATTTCTCCTAGGTAAGCACGCTCCATAGATTAATAGACCACATCGTCGCTTAACACGCATTGAGATGGAGGTATACCTATTTGAATTCCAATAACGTATTGTAATACTTAATTCATAATATGTTGACGTATTTTTGTGCTTGTAACGTATAAGGCGTGATTGATATATGATCCAATATTGTCGTAACCTGAGGGTATTACATCAAAAGTGTCTATCCCGGGTGGGGATCTGGGTCCCGCGTTACTGAAATGGCCTTGCTATTTATTTATTTTCCAGCGAAAATAGTACCTAGTTCATAAACATTTTACTCAAAGGGAGAGGCGCGGATCTGCTTTTCCATTGGATAATTAGGTACTTAATCTTTTTTGTTCAGTATCTGAGGCAAGACCAGTTTAGAGCGACAGAACCCCGATGGGTTTTCTATAAAATGATATTGTGGTAATTGTTATCACTATAGGTCTTTTCTTTTCATGGGTGAGCTAGGTATAGCTTTAGTTTTGCAAGTCAACAGGCACACGGCACACACCGACTTAGATAAAACCACACACAAACATAGGTCGATATTATATGTCATATTGAGTTGATATGACATAGGTACATGAAAACGGTATATTGGTATCACAAAACGTATTTGGGCATTTTCACAAAAATGTATACCCCCTGTTTTACACCTGTCCCTCGAATTCAATTGTAATTTCTTACGAAATAGTTTTCACTATATTTAATTTTTATTCATGAGTGCATAAACAAAATATCATATAATTGTGTCACAACAAATTTTTAAGAACAAATACAACATTTGAGCCTAAAATAGTAAAAAAACTATTCAGAAATGGTTAATTTTTTGCTGTCCCCAACTGGTTCTTACGCACAATAATCTCTGTTTATAAGTTTTTTTTCAAGGAGCACACTATTTTTGTGTTTTATATAATAAAAGTACATGATTTCTGTAATATTATAAGCCAAAAATTTACAAATTTAAAATAAACTAGTTGTTAAAACAAAATAAATTAAAATTCAAAAATATTGATAATTCCGGAACATTCCATTTTGTGACCGGATTTTAAACTATATTTGTATTACAGTAATAACATTTTCTTTCGTTGTTGGCAGCATATTTGTATATGCTTTTGAACGAAACTAAATGTAACCGTCAGTGTTTTTAAAACTGCTTGAGAAGGAGACATGTGTCTCACAAACCGGTGCGTGCCGAATTTTTCACTCAGAAATGTGACCATAATTTGTCCTGTTCCAATCTATTTTATTGTGTTCTTTTTAATAAATTAGTTTGAAAATATTATTGTTTCTAAGTTATTCAAAAGTTCGTATGAATAAACATTTACATTATTTTTTAAACGATTTTTATGTGTCAGAGGACATTCAAATGTGACTTCCGTTGTGTGACTATTTGAGCGGTCACATATAAGTGGAACAGAAAGTCACTACATTTCTGAACATCTAAAGCTCAGTTTACATTGCAGAATTCTTAAAAATTTTGTGACCTTTTTTTTGAAGAATTAGATTTTTTTTATAGTAAACAGTGACGAGAGAAGCAGGACACGTGCCTGATGGTAAGCAACATGACTGCCCATAACAACATGGTAACACCCAGCTTTTGGAAACATATAGAGTCCAAATCTTTACCTAGCACTGCACTGCGCTCGTCACCCAAATATGAAAGATTATCTTTATACTCGGTAATTTAATTAAACACATTGCTCTTCAAACCGGAACACATGTTTTTCAAAATACTGTTTGGCGGTAGAATGACTGGTAGACTTCCCAGGCGAACTCTGTAAAGAGTCCTACCAATACTATTATAATATAAAGCCCAATTGAAATTAAATTTACAAAGGTAAATATTTACAAAAGCAAAAATAAGTATTAATAATAACAAATTAATAAATACAAAAAAAAATTAAGTGTGAATTTTACGGTGACAAATCAATTTTCTTGCGTTAGGTATGTGTACTGTACTATTAACGCGTTATGTAAATGCGCCCTTACCGTTTTCTGGTGTTCGGTTTTGTGACTGTCCCTTAATTTCAAATAACTAAAATATATTTTAAAGAAGCCAATTTCATATTTTAAGTCTGTTAGAGTACTCTCTGGAACGAAAATGATTTATTTGTATATTATTTTGTACCTCATCCTCTAAAATATATGTTGTAATTTCAAAGGCAATGATAATTAAGGGCAAGAAAGTACCAAGAGTCACACAACTGAAGAGTTTATTGAATTATTGATGAAAGTACACTAAAAAATGCTAATATTTACAGTTTTTTATGTTAAATGTCCAATTTATAAGTGGTAGACGCCAAAATTATCCAATAAATAAAGTGGTTTTTAACGTTTTTTAGCTCGAGAATATAGTCACACAACTGATAATAAATTGTGTGACTTTCCATTATGTTTTAGTATATCTAACACTATTTACTTCTAATCTCATAACATTACAGTGTTTCCAAAAATATATAAATTTTCTATCATAATGAGACCAAACACAACCTCAAAACTAATACTTCTAAAAATACTGTAATTTTTTGTTGGAGTAAACATTTTTGTGAAAACGCCCATTTAACGTTTTATCTACTTACTAGTTTGTCATAGGTTTATTTTCAAAGTTCTGTTTAGTTGTTCTGTACTTCACAATATCATGTCAACTACACGATTGTATGTTGTATGCTGGGTGCTTACATAAATTGGAAATAAATCAAAAATATAACATCGAAATACTTTTATTTCAAAATATTACCACACACAGATACTCATTATTATTCACACCAAAAGAAAAATAGATTTATAGACAAAGAAATACAACAACTAGTGCTACAACAGGCGGCCTTATCACTGAAAGCGATTTCTTCCAGGCAATCTTTGGGTGGACATGATTTTTAATAGCGGGGTGTACCATTCCAGACTGCATCAGTTAAATACAAATAAGGTAAAGCTAATAAGATAAAGGTAAGCGTATTTGAGTCGCGGTCGAGATTAGAAGTTTTCTATATTAATGTAGCATTGCACGCATTGTTTTTTGGCTGCTAGTAAGTCTACCTACGAAGCCGAGGGTCGTGGGTTCGATTCCCACCCGGTGCGATATTATTTATACGAAGTTGGCTTGGAGGAGATAGGGATTTTGCTGCGCGACCAGACTGCAAAAAATGTGAGACTAAAACCGTCAGAAAAATATTTAACGGAAGCACAGATTGTAATGGAAGTGACGTAAAACTGTCGGTGAACTGTGTTGCCAACTTTATTTTTAAAATGATCGTACTACATAGCATTTTTTTTGTAAATGGGTCGTTTTCCACATGCAAATTGACTTGACAAAAAGAGTTCTAAAAATTGCCAAGTGCGGCACCACTGTTGATTTTTGTGGAATTTTTCTAACAAAATAAAACATGGGCGTCACCCATGACATAGAATAGATAATATAGATAGAACGGACACTCCCACCCCCGCCAATTTCGAGAATCGTAAATTCCGATCCATTCAGGCCGTTTCGGATACGCTAGGAGCACTCAACTGCCTGGTATCGAACATCTAATTCCTAACGAAATATCATCATGGTGGGTTTTCAATTCAATTCAATTCATTTATTCATACCATACATTCATAAGAACACTTGGTAACGTCATTTACAAAAAGGCAAAGAATCTGTGTACATAATATGGTAAAATAACAACGTCAAAAAGAATAAAGCAGCTGTAAAGGGGCCTAGTCAATTACATGCAGCTGTAAAAAGGCGTTGTCGAAGACAAAATAACAAATAATCAATACACACAGTATACAGACATTAGTAGGTACAAACAATGTACCTACATAAAATGTACCTACATAAACATCAAAAGTGTTAAAAATCTATTATTTTACCTTATTACAAGATTCTAATTTCGACACATTTCTCTTCCATACGTTACTATCTTTAACAAAGTCGTCTAAGTATATTATAATATGCCTTGCTCAATAGGTAGCTTTTTATTTCATTTTTAAACTTGGTTTCATTGAGACCTTACACTTGTTTTGTGCTGTTTACGGCTGTCCGTCAACTAAACGGGACAAGATTAAAAGCTTTATAATAACGTAAGATTAGAAACTTTTCGATAACGTTGCTTTATAATATTACAAGCTTTGCTTAGTTTGGGGTCAGATGGTGTTGTGTGTGAATTGTCTGCCAATATTTATAAAAATTGGTTGCCTGTAAAGTCGGTATACGGGCGAAAGTTTTACGTGACAACGACTTTGAGTGGTAAAATAATTTTACGGAAGGGACGCGTGCCTTTCACTTTTTATGTCTGTCTCTCTCGCTCTTAGGCGGGCTAACCATGCCCGAGTGGAAGGGACGCGTGCCTCTCACTCGCTCTCGTTGTGAGCGCATAACGTGAGCGGAGCGTAACGCAGTTTCTTGAAGTGTCACCCGGCAAACCAATTTATAAGACGTTGTCACGTCAATAAGGAAGTCATTTTTAACCCAAAATTCGTAACTTACACAGCCTGTAACTTACGTGCCCAAGCACGGATTGATAATGCCTGGAGGAATAATTATAGTGACAGAATAAAATTTTCTTCATGGGTAAGTGTGAAATAAAATGCGAATGTGTACCTAATAACAGACATAGATATCTAGGTACCTGATCTAATCTATCATCGGTTTCGTTTCATTTTACGCGGCAAAACAAACACCCACAGATATCTGAAACAATTAAGAAATCTGTGCAAACACCCTTTTAAATAGAATAGTATAATTTGGCTCCATTCTATTTATGTAACTTAACATTTTAGCAAGTTTATAGACTACTTTACGTTACCAGGTGAACTCAAGGGGCAAAATTATTCAATAAAACAATTCAGTAGCCCTAGCTCTAACGCACACATTCACGCATGTGTACGAACGACATCTGCGTAGTTGTGTGAAGAGTAGGTAGCTCCACAGTGGCGCTTGTATGGAATTTTAGTGGAGTGTCCGGAATGTGCCCATGGTAAAATTGGCAACTGTCTTTGTCAGGTCTTTTTGCATTTGGAATACGCCCCATTGTACCTATTGCTGTATTGCTTCTATGTATACTATCGCCAAAGGAACTTAGCTCCTACCTGGTGCCCCAGGACTCCATAACTTTTTTACCTGCGTAGCTGCCATTCCAGTTTATTCCTGTGTTAAAAAATAGCCTATGCGAAATTTCGTAAATTTTTAGATTGTTCATTTAAAATTTATAATTTTGGGGGTCACGTCTCCTGTGCAAATGAATAAAAATATTAAGTAATAATTTTAAGCTATTGCATAGCTTCTATCGCGGGCTTTTTTTTTAAGGATCCATACCTCGACGGGAAACAACGGTAACAAAATACACTAATAAAATCACTTTGTTGTCCGTCCATCTGTCTGTCAAGATCTTTTTTCTCAGAAACGCGTAGAGGTATCAAGCTGAAATGTATATCAAATACCTACTTTAAGTCTAATGTACCTACCTTGAACCTGTGAAAAAATCAAACTTTTAAACCAACGCAATTAAAAGATACAGCTACCTATCATGTCGCCATTGCCGTCTATAATGATAGAGTCTGGCTAACGAAAGTTGATACTGACTTACTGACAAAACGCGGAAAATTAAAAATATGGCACCCCTAAACTGAAAATCTCGCCAAAAATAAACACTTATACAGCCTTAAACAACCTTCTATCATCTTACATATAAATAGAGTCTCCTGGTGTACCTATATATACGACCCATACATTTTCATTTCATTTTCACGGGCCTTATTTTCACATAAAAACGCGCCATTTTGTTGCGTCGGATAGTACCGTCTAATTCATTCTACTAAATCTTTCGGATAATCGCCAAAATTAATTGAAAAATAAAATTGCATCAAAATGAATCTATTTATTAGGCCAACGCCTTTTTCCAACAAGTACATACATTGCGTCGGATAGGAATACAATACAATTACGAATTATAAAACTAAACTAGATAGCTCTTTATTTTACAGTATCAGTTTGTTTTAAAAATGCCTAAAAACTCTGTTTAAAATATCCCAATTCGTAGGGTAAATACCCGATGGTAGGAACACAAGTGTTGTCATGTAAAAAGTTTGCAGTTCTGTTATATAAAGTATATAGTATATCTTATATAAAGTATAATAATATATCCTTTTTGTCTTGCCCTATAGAATAGATAAAGACTTGCACTCTTCTTATTATTTTCAATGTGAGCTTTTATGCATTAATAAAAAAATGAAGCTACATCAATTATTATCAAACTATCAATGTCATATAATCAGCTGTTTTTGACATGTTTAGCTATGTTTGACTGCTTGGGAGGTTATAAAATTTATTATTGGTTTTTCTGTAGAATTTAGAATGAAGTTAAGAAGTATATTTTGAAATATTAGTTCGCATTACTCGCATTAAAGAGATACAAGTAGGCCTATAAAATGAACTGTATCAGGTTGTTAAGGCTTGCCGATAGGCAAGCTTTTAACATGTTAAAAGTAACCTCACCTAAATATATTTCCCATCACCGAATCAAATACATGGAGACACAGGATAGATGGAGAGAAAGAGATGGTTTGACTAAGGAATGGGAGTTAATATACAAGGCTCCAATGGACAAGGTTCTGAAATTCGTCACTACATATCTAACAGTATCAACTGCGACAGTCGGTCTTTCTGGGTTGTATTATGGCCTGTTTGTTTTCGACAAGTCCGATTTGAATACTCCTGTTGTGCTGGGTGAAGATGTAGTAATAGCAAATGGTGCCGCAGAATGTTTTGTCTACATTGGCGCATTTATCGCGTTCCATTATGCTGTAAAAGTGCTGTTGTCGAAATTTGTAGTTCGACTTTATCAAAATGGTGATGATTACTTGGCTATCTTTAGAGGACATTTCCACAATTCTATAACTACACACAAATTTAATGTGAAAGAGTTTACAAAATTGAAACCAACTGTGGTTGTCACATGGGGAGATGCAAGATTTGGGCTTGGCAAGAAGCATGCAATTTTATTAGAAAATTACTTCAAAACTCCTGAATATTTCAACTATTTATTGAAAGGTGTTGGTGAAAACCCAAATGAGGATCGATAGTTTTCTGTTAAGAATTTAAATAGTTCCCAAACATAGATGTTAATTCAATTAAAAAATAATAATAATATGATGAATCTGTGTTTTAATATTTAAGTATTATAATATCCTGATAATACCAAACTAAGATTTAAGATTTAATAGAGATGGAGGATGGCATGTGCCGCCCGCTTGGAAGCCGTGCCTCCATAGTGCTCGGTATGGTGTTCGCGATATGAGTGAAGACACAGTGAGCTCAGTGTGCTGCAATGTTCCCGACTCGCAGCTTACCAGTGATGAAGAGTTCGAGTGTATACCTGCGCAACCCTCTCGCACCCCCTCACCTGCACCCCCGCAACAGCCGTTGAGCTTGCGTGCGCGACGTGCGGCAGCCCGCAGTGCCAAACGGGCAGCCACCGCGCGTGTGCACTCGCCTTGAAAAAGGCCGCCGGACGCGGCCGAAACTCGAGTCGGATTGACCGACCGTATATACGTGAGTGTCCCGTTATCCAATTAAATAAATACCAAACATGTAAAAAAATCAAGTTGCTTAATCACATTGAATGGACTGAACAAATAGGGCTGGAATTGGGATCTCATGGATTATAGTCTGAAATAGTGAAAAAGCCTTTCTACTCCAGTTTCTACTACCTACTAATAAAACTTCAAAACACCTAAATCCTTGAAGATACCTAAATATTACTGTCATAACCACTACTTTTTAGTTTAAAGATAAGTGCTAATCTAAACTTTTAAATAAGTTTGATATAGCATTGGTTTGAAATAGAATACCTATTATTTAATGAGTATATAGAAAGAGTGTATCACAATGTATAAAACTTAACACACCTAAGGTCTTTTTCACAATTAGTTTATAATGCAGTTCCTTTTGTATGTGCATGAAGTTGTAAGCTGACATTAGTTTAAACTGCCCACAAGTTTCTCTACACAGAATTTCATAAAAAACTTTTACCCTTAAGGAACTCTGCATGTTTTTTTGGAATGAAAAGTAGCCTATATGTTATTCTAGAATATATGTGTTATATTATTAGTTTGGAAACTACGCGGGTGAAATCGGTAGGCGTGCCCATGAGCATGGCCATCTAGAAATGATGACGCATGGACGAATGGTCCCGAGTTTACCCGAAGATTTCTTATCATTCCCGAGCGTGACGCTACAAGTCAATTCACAGCCCACAAAAATCTGTCTGTGGTGCACTAAAAGTTTTCACTTCACACAACACCATCTGAGCCCAAACTAAGCAAAGCTTGTATGGCAGCCAGATAGCTGATATAATACTTATATATTTGTAAATACATACTTATTACACAAAGAAACACCCAGACACAGTACAAATATTTGAATTCATCACACAAATATTTCCACTGGGTGGGAATCAAACCCATAATCCCCGGCTTCGCAGGAAGAGTTACTACCCACTAAGCCATGAGGCCAGTCATTTAGGAAATGTTAATACATACTACTTTACCAAAACTTATAAGGGATCTCAACAAATTAGAGAGAAAATTAATATTCCTTAAAGGGCAACCCTAACCAAGTGAATGTATAAACACTTATTTCAGTGGTGTATTCTAAACTAAAATTGTGTGAAACTAATTGGTAATATAACCAACTAGTAACTAATAAATAGTAGGTATATAATATGCAGTCTAGGTTTTACAATCATTCAGAAATAAGAAATCTTCGAAACAATCTTACATTACCTATTTATTCAATACTAATTATAACACTATAAATAATAAAATAACATTTAAAAGCCACCACTGTATGCATTGTTCCATTTTGCTCTTGAATCTTTCTTTATGGTAGTGGAGTCCATCTTCTTAACATCACTATCAAATGCTTCTAAAGCTTTGACTTGTGTTGATACTGGTTCTAATTTTTTAACAACCAAACATTCTCCATTTTCTTTCAGTACAGTGTAGTTGATATCTTCTTTATTCGGTTCACCATATGGGAATACTATAGGGGTGACTTTGATCAAATGCTTGACTTTCCAAAGTTTTGAATTAATTTCAGGTATATTTTTCACAACTGCAACTCTGTTCTGTAATATATAAAATTCCTTCAGAAATTGACATTATTAGGAACAATATACTAAAAGGCCTTATAGTTAAATGTTTAAAATAACTATTTCATTGACAGTAAAATTTTATTGTTATCACAAATTTATTGTCATCACAATAAAACTATCACAATTTTATTGTTATTACAACAAAATTATATTTCAAATATTCTACATCTTAGGTATTAGCATCTAAATAAAATGTATCATACAATAGTAAACAAGCACAAGTGTGTAGCTATTAATAATCGCAAAGACCATTCCAAAAGTGGTCATTAAACTAGACATAGATTGATGGATTGAAAGAGACCAAGACCAGAGAGGAAGTTATATTACTCTCCCTAAGATGACAAACCAAGACGGTAATAAAAGCCCTCGCCTCAGAAACCCATTTCTCGACATATCCACCAAGAACAGGCCAAACTAAAATAAATCAGATACTTTATTATTATTCTGTTCTACTTACACCTTCTAGAATATTAAATTCTTCTAAAATAGCCTTTTGCCAATGAGGATGATGTTTGGTTGATTTAATCCTTTCTATTCTGAAGAGTTTGGAGGGAACTATATCCGGATCTTTATGGTCTTCCGATCTAAAATGAAATAAATGTTAACACATTCTTACTGATAAAATAGCGAGTACCTACTAATTATTATACTAAATAAATATTTTGCCTGTAACTAATTAGGTAGGTATATATTATTGATAATATTTTTACCTCGGATAATAAACAATGCCACCAGGGTACCGGATACCTCCGGGATGTTTGTATCCTTTTGATCGAATAGAATTTACTAAAGGATTTATTATTTTAAGTATCTGTCGGTTCATTGTTGTTTTATTATATTCTTAAAACCCTTGCTAAATAAAATAATTAAAATATAAGTATAACCTCTACAATACAGCAAAATATGACGTGATTTGACAATTTGACATAATCATCAATTGGTTGACACAGTGATGATGACAGTGACATCTACTATGAAGCGTTTTCCAGACGCAAAAAGCCTAAAAAATTATTAGGTATATATTATACTAGCGGCCCGCCCCGGCTTCGCCCGTGGTACATATATATATCGTCGTTGCGTAGGTACATATGAAGAGAACGGTGAATACCGATTTTTACATTTTTCAATTTTCCAGGAGGAAGAAAAAACTTATATAACTTGGTAATTTATAACTATACTACTGACTGAACTTTATAGCAGCTTCTTGACTTGATAAGTTTCGACCGGAGATGAAAAATGATAAATTACTAAATTTAAAAAATAGGGGTTGATCTAAAGAACTTGTTTAGATTTTGTATGTTAAGTCACTTACGCGGTTTTGTTCCAGAAAACTACCTTGAAAAAAATACTATCGTTTGAGCAGATACACAAAAGTCCCAATAAAATGTTATATTATGATATTATTTATTTTAATTTATTATTATAAAGTGATTTTGAGAACCTTTGAAAACGTACAAAATTAAACTTCAAAAGGATTATCTTATCATTATAAAAAAAGTTTGTTTGGTTTGTTTGTGTGATACCAACCTTGAAAATTTTTTTTCTATTGGATAATCAACTTATCGAATTACTATTAACTTATAAGAAGCGGACATGTTAAATGAAGAGTATTGTATCGATATCGCTCATAATATGTATTTGTATCGATACGCGATATATTATAAATTTAGACATGTTATATCACGCATCCCTTTCATTTTTTCTAATACGATGAAATCAATTACGTTTTAGTAGTTTTACTAAATTATTTTATTTTTTAAAAGAAACTGAAATTATGTTTCCTCAATCTTTTTATTCAACACATCAATTTGCCATTGAAGAAAACAACGCCTATATAATAATAGACAATAGGGATGCCTGTTCAGAAGCATACATATAAAATATCGATAGATCTAACACTTAAATATTTGCTATATTTTGACCATACGATACGATAATCTTCTTAATCTTATTATCTTAATCAAACTATATTAATTTGAAAATTTTATATTACCTATTACATCATCACTAAACGATTCCAAAGATAAACATATTAGTAATAAAAATGATAACGTCGATAAAGAATAAGAACAGTACTTTTATTTAGACTTGTGAACTTTGTAGTTATGTTATTTTAGTTTATGTTCTCCTTTGTCATTCCGTTCGTAGCTGGGCACACACTTAATAATATTTAAATCCACAGCGCTTATCCTAGGGATGCCCAAAAAGTGTACTATATATTATATCGTCGTAACTTATCGAACTTGTTCACCGCGATCCTGTATCGATTTCCTTTGTATCGATATATCGTATCGTAACTTTGCATGCCTTTCAACATCAAACAATGAGTAGTATATGTTCCGCGGTATTGTTTTTATTGAAATATAGGGGTTTGTGTTGGCTAAACTTAAAAAGTTCTGCACCGATCGTGGTATTGGAAAATCAGCGCTACGGATCTGTGCCACAGCAACGCGTGCGATATTTCATTAGTTTTACTATTTTTTGTTACGCGGTATTTATATGTATTTTCCGCGGTATTCAACAAAAAACGACGATATCCTACAGCATCAAGGATTACGTAGGTAAATAATAAAGAACGGTGAATGATTTTTTTACCTCGGTTTCAGTAGTTCCAGCTACGAACGAATAGTGTTCAAAACTATATTTATTAATCATATTTGATGGTACTACAAAGTTCAAAGATCCCCGAATTATCGTGCTGGTTACTGGGTCAGAAGTGACGTTATCATTATCTTATTACTAATTACAATATATTAAATGGCACTGTCTATTATCTTTTAGTGATGATGTTTTAGGAACTTTAAAATTATACAAATTAATCACCGACATAGTTTGATACGATACGGTAATGCGATATTTTTATAAGAATGCGATATATCGAAGCGAATCGTATGGTCGAAATATCACATCAACTATCGCTATATCGTATAGTGCTGTATCGATATTCGGAAATATCGTATCGTAACGGGCATCCCTTTCCAGACTTGAAAACGCCCCATTTGGGACGACAAATCAATTGATGGCAAAATTGCGGTGAAGCTACCAAAGGGAAACCCGAAGCTATGAGAAACACTATAATATGTCAATCAATTTTAATTTCCAGATGTCAATTTTCAAGTGTGATCAACGTCAATTGTGGGATTTGTTTTGATTTCAATAATTTGAATTTTGTTTCTTCGTGAAGTTACCTTTTTCATATTAAATATTGAATATTCAATAATCCACACATCCACAGTATAGTTGTATGCGGTACCTGTGTGGTACCTCATGCCTGCTTTAATAGCACGTGGTGAATGAGAATCTTCGTAAAGATTACGTAGACTGCAGAACCGAAATCTAGTTGAATTTGCATTTAAAAGTAACGATCTTCATGAAGAAAGTGAGGTTTGAAAGTCCTAATAAACTGTACATCTTCAAAATGAATGACTCGGATCGTCATTCGCCTCGCCCTTTTATAGAACATGAGTTACGATCAAGTCCCCCTGTGCTTGTACCAGATTATCCCAAAGTTCTGACATTCAGTGCTGATCCAATACAACGATATGAAAGTAGCAACAGCAGTCCATATCCGCTTGTAAACAGGACTCGAGTGACTTGTTTACCTGAAAAAGAACCTTGTTGGAAACCTTCAGATGACCTTGATCTCAGCTTGCTTGATGCTTCTAATCATGAGCCTAGACAGCAACATTTATGTAAATCAATTGTGAAAGATGATCTTCAATACAAATTTGATGGTGTTCACACAGTTGCATGTCATTCAGAGAGCAAACAACCATCAATCCCACTGTCATCACTAGAAAACAAAACAAATGACCCACCCAATGTGCTAATAAAAGACAACAGCTTCTTTATAAAACGTGATAATTTAAATAAGTATAATTTTAATCTCAATCCTATTCAAAGTAATTTAAATAGACTCAGCCTGGGAAAAGAGAATAATCCATTTGCAACCAAAGTTGATATAATGCAGAATATTGCAAGCAGACCTAGCAATCCCATACATTTAAAATCTCCTATGAATATTAGTCCTACAGTAAGTGATGAATGCAGATGCCATCGTTGCATCAGACCTGTAGATTGCTTCCAAAGTCCACATATAGGGATAAATTTTCAAGCACAAAAACATCAAATGAAACATATTAACCAAGTTAATCAAATGAAAAAAACAAGAACAGAGTTGTAAATGTACAGCTCATAAATACTCCTGTACTCATTGCCCTAATATTTCACCACTAATTCCACAGAATGTATGCCAAACATGTAAATGTCACACACCAGATTATTCCACCCCAATGCCGTCAAATGCTGTTGATCTTAAGACATTAGCAATACAAAAATATGAACAGAGCAAACAGTCACCCTCTATGGAGCTTGAAAAACAGAAAAGTGTGTCCAAAGAGAAAAGAGAGCCAACAGTTGCAGATTTGTTCAAGATTATTAAACTACAGAATGAACAGTTGCAGCTATTACAAGAAAAAGTTGATAACTTCATATCATCACAACAAAATGTGCAGCCAACAATCACGCATTCTACAGAGCATGTGGCATTAAACACTGTCGAGAATAACAGCAGAAAAATGTCTGTTGGAGTGATGACAAGTTTTGAGATGATCAGGACTTCCACAGTCATAAACAAAGAGGTTGTTCAGAGAAATGAAGCCCAGATTCAGTGTAATCAATCAGAAATCAGCATAAAAGAAATATCTAAACCGGTAAATATGAATTTTCTTGATGGAATAATACCTAAAAATGTGGAGGAAACACAAAAGAATGAACAAGCTAAAGGAACTAATGCTACACAACCAGGAAATGTAGGTGAAGAGAAAACTCTTAACGAAATTAGTTTGTACAATGTACAAGTTGACAATGCCACTACTCCACTGATGTCTCCAGACCAAACCTTGTACTTAGATGTACGAGACTATAGCGAGTAAGTTTTTTGTACTGAGACAACCAACTAGTAAATATTTTATGATTTGTGTTACTATATTTTTCTTTTCCTGGGTGAAATGCATTTTCAATGTACACAGTATAAATTAACGTAGAAATAATCGAAATGTACTAAAATTGATATAGTTATTTTAGTGAGACAAGGAATTAATGGTAAAAAATGAAACATTGAAAAAAATGTTAATTTATTTTATTTTATATATTATGTATATTTATTTATACATAGTCACTTTTATGCTAACTCATTTAATTGTGCATTTTTTATTTATTAAAATGTCTTATCAATTTTAGTATTACAGGACAGAGCTATACATTTTTTATGTTTATCAAAAAAAAAAAAAAAAAAGCTTATCGGTTTTTTATCGTACACGTTGGAGAGTGTGCTCAATTTTTCTATCGGAATGCTCGTGCCTTTTTTCATGGTTTGTTAAAATGTCTTTTGACTCTACTTCAATTTTAGTATTTTTTAACTAGAATATTCTTATTACATGTTTATCAACAGGATAGTAGAAAAGTGTAGAATACCATAGTTTTGTTTGTTTATAGATTGTATGCTCTGTATTACAGTTCTGAAGCAAGCAGCAATGACCAATCCAATGTTGGATGGACTTATTACAACAAAGTTATGGTAAGCCAAGAAATAAGATTTCCTAAATAAAAACTGGACACTATCATGGATCATGCTAAAAACATGACAGACTGTAAGTCCAGTTGTCACTTTAGCAGGGTGTCACAGGATGTTGACAGACTATTATCAGGTCAAATTTCTGTCATAATTTTCAGATTATATCATTTTTTTGTAATCCATGATGTAGATCTTTGAATAGGGATTGGATTTTTTCAGTACTGAAGGGTTCTCGAGGGGGATGGATTGCCAAGGGAGAAGGGTCAGTAGTTTCAGTACTGTTATCAAAATGGCATACATTAGATAATTCCCCACCAATCTTGTTTAATAGGAATACTTAATGTAAGGACTAATGATTATCCATCCAGTAATAGTTTATTATACCTGTGTTTTTATTTCAGACTCATGTAAATGGCATGTTACAAGATTCAGAGATGCCTTCATCTGCAAGTGCAATGTACAGAAATTTGAGACAGCAACATGTTCAGATGCACATTGATACGACCAATGTCAGTGTCACTAAAAGGTATGCTATGCATAGTAATATTTTTTGCATGTTTCCAGCTGCCATTAATGAGTTTGATTAAAGGTTGTAGTTGTATTTACATGTATTTAACAAAAATCTAAATAATTTACTGTTGCATTGTTCACTAACATGAAGTGTTGTATTTTTTTTTGTAAAGAAAGATTAAAATATATAAAAAAACATTGTTCTTAACTAATAATATTCTTACTAAACTTCAAAAGATTAATTTAAACACTTAAATAAGAAGAGTTGAAAATAATATTCATATGAAAAAAATGCATTTTTTTTTATTTAATCTTAACTCATTATTGTTTAAATGTTTAAACTCATATTCATGCCTTACATAACAATTTAAAACTTCATAATTTTTTAAAATAAAATAGAGTTAAGTTCGGCGATGATCCCCTCGGGCTACACCAGCGGCAAGTGTACGCGGCGCCGGCGACTGACACCAGCCTGAAGATGAATCAGCTCGCAGCGAAGTACCTCAACGCGCCGCCAGTGGCGCCTCGGCCAGCGCCTGTCGCCACCGCGGCTATAGACATGTCCTTCGCGACCCGGAACTATATGGAGAAGCATAGGATATTGCAAGGTACGTTGTTATGTATTTATTTTTGAAATGAAATGAAGTGAGAAGTGTGCTTGAGACGTATTTTAAATGGGTGAAATCCTGCGAGTTCACGTCACCAACATACGTAACAGGAGTATATCTGTAGCTATACAATGTAAAGTAAAGCGCAACATGAGTGTGGTTTCAAACTAATATTCTAAGTTATAAATTTTCTCTTCTGTCGGCAGTCCCTATGATTGCCAATTTATTTTTTACAGAAGTCCACAACACTTTAAAAAATTCTTGTGTAATTGCTCTTTTTCATTTCGCCAAAGGTATTTATTGCGGAAATAATTATTTGTAAAAATCATTGTATGAATCGAAAGATGTTGATTTTGTATCTTCTAGTAACTATTATTTCTAGTAGATAAGATGATTGGAGTGATCTTAGCTGTTTTCTTACATATGATATTGTTCCAGGTTTACCAGCGCCTTCCAACGCGGCGCAAGTTGGTGAAATACCAAGGTTCCTAGATATAACAGCATTGAAACAACAGCCAAAGTTTCTCTGACCTCACATAATCTTCGTCTAATCTGACAATAGGGTACAATTCTTAAAAAAACTAATTAGTTCGTCAGTTAGACTGCTAAAAATATTGTTAACTTTTTTTATTTTGGTTCACAAACAAAAAATGTCGAAGTTACATTGTTTAGAAATTTAGAGTGACGTTACTTGTGGGTACGTTTTTACCCACAAGTGACGTCACGAACCCCCCCTTTTGTTTGATAATCAAAATATTTGTTGACTTTTAATAATTTGATATAACAAAAAATATGTTTTTCCATCATCTAGCTGATGGAGTAATTAGAATAGTTTATTTTTGACCCAGTCACCGGTGGTACCCTATTATTTTTATGGTTGGGCTACTACTGGTAAGTATCGTTTACTACTGGTAACTATATATTATAAATGATATTGAATTTTTTTTTACAAAATACTTAGTTGACGTTTGATATTAGGAATAGGTGACATTGCACTAAGAAATATTTTTACAACTGTTTTATGAGGCTTAGGCCATTGTATTTCATGACCTCTGATAAATACTTTTTATTTATCGTCAATTTAGATATATGAAGGCCAAACAAGTAAGATGCGATTTCGGCGGTAATGAGCGAAATTACTCGTAATATTTTTGTTTAACGACAATCTCTTGATTTTACGCTAATAATAAGTACAGGACTTCACCTCAATTTTACGCTTTCCAATTATAGTAAAACCACTTTACATACAAATATCTTTATTGCTGTTTGCAGGTAAGATAAGGTGATACAAAACATTTTAATAGTTGACCCATACAAACTGGCCTCTTCTTCTAGAGGCATACAATATGTCTGGCAACACAGTTTCCATTGGTCTGAATTTATACAATGATAATAATAGTCTGCTGATAGTCTTCTTCATTTTTCATTTTTAGCTTTTAATTGGTGGTATTATATTATATGTCATCTGGTTCATCGGCTATTAATTTCTGGCTTCTTCTTCTATAAAGAAAAATCTTTAATTTTCTACAAAGAAATGTTGGGTAACACTTTTTGTACATGATTTTTTTTACTGGTCAGAGCCTTTATTAACAAAACTAAAATACAATGAGAACTACACTACACTACAAATTTATCTAACCAACTACTTACACTAAGCACACCTGAATTATCCATAGATCACTGTAGGTCTACAGATAATCAAGATGTTCAAGCCCGCTACCAATCGGAAGCGTAACACTTGACTTGGAAAAGAGTTCGTCAAGAATAGTATCTTTTGGTTTTGAACCAGTGTAATGTTTCATTTGAAATGAAGCGAAGCGTACAGAAGGTCATTCTTTCTCACTCTCGCCCTGTAGATTACTCAAGTGGAGATTTACGCGACTTAACAACATATTTTTTTGTAGTACATGTTGGAATTAAATGTATTTACCACTTCTTACATGTTCTGCTCAACACTACCACAAACTCGATTGTATTATTTTGCGTATTGCTCTTGATAATTTTATTATTTGAATCTAATAATTAATTTTGTATTTTATTATTTTTAAGTAACCATGGACCAATGTTTTAGATATTATATAGATTTGTGTAAGATTTTACTGATAATAATACTTATAATTGTTTGATAATATAAGTTATTAATGTTTAATGAGAAATAAAAGACAATTTCTTGAACAGACATTTATTTTAAACTTTAGAGAAAATAACAGTAAATTCCTAATTTATTATAATTACATGTTGAAAATATTATTTTAATGTTCTTGGAACATTGTGTCTGTACACGTCACGCTGCAGACACCAATAATGCGTATATTTCATTTAATGGTACAATTCACTTCTTAAAAACATATTCTTTTCGATAACTTTATAGGCTTGCTCTTTTATCACATTTTTTGAACAGGAATGCCAGGCCTACTCACACAAAAATAATGATTTTATAAATATATATTTTTAAAACATTGATTTGCAAACACATGGATTTCGTCTAAATATTTTTCTTTGGTCTATAACATAGAAGTACAAACATATTCTCAATAGTTTAAGTGCTATGACAAGCTTTAATACAATTCTAGATTATTCATAACGACAAAGTTGGTAATTGCCTATTTTATTGCTGCTCAAGAGATCCGCGGTTGACTACATTTGCCCTAGGGCACAATGTGCCTAGAATAAGCAAATGAATCATAGAGAGCAACAATTCAGTATGCATAAGAACTTATATACATTTTTAGATTTCAATTCACTTATAGTTCCAATATTTTCATGTGTCTGTAAATCAACAGGATCAAATATAGTTATGTATGTAGGTACCTAATTTTTAAAGAGGTATTTAGGACTCTCTCACAATAAATTGTACTTCCTTAACTCGGCGTCACATTAAACACACCTTTTACTCAAGTATTTTATCTATAGCCTAATTTTATTCAACAAACACAATTTCATCTAAATACACATAATAGTTACTCTCAATAGGTTTCCAATTATGAATTCTACCGTAAAACATTTTAAATTTAATATTATTATATAGTACATAATGTAATGTTTTCAAGTTTTCATACGTACATTTATATTTCGACTAAAACCCAGTTCTTTATGGTTTAGCAGTGTATCATTAAATTTATTTTGTGCTCTCTGCATTTTTTAAATATAAGTGAATCCTTATCAACTATCAGTTTGGTACATATCCTTTGGTTACAGTTTAATAGAACACTTATCTATTTCATGTATATCTTATTCTGAAAACGATACCGACGATGAAATGAGTTTTCAAACTATCTACTAAATATATTCTTTCATTGATACAATTAGACATGCTTCATTATTCTAGAAACAACTTATTTACAGTGAAGATAGACTGTATTAACACTTAAATAAGGTTTCAATTCTCTTGCATCGCAAATTATTATAGTTTTATATTTTATACTATTAGACTAGTTAGATATTCAAATAATTGGATGGCACTTCTTTTCTGTAGTCGCATAGACATTGAAGAATTGGTAATGGTAAACAGTTACATACAGTAGGGATATTCTAACTCTGTAAGGGTTTAGTGACATTGAGATAATTCTTTAGAGAAATGTAGTCATATGATTCAACAACACGTGAAAAAACAATTTAGCAAAAAAGATAGGGGACAATTCTACCGCTAGCAGACTAACAACCCGTGGGGTCGACGACATCAGACCCGTTCCAGCATGCGTGACGTATTATTTATAAAAACGACAAAAATGTCCCCAGATGAGCGTACTGTAATGATGTGCAGTGAACTCTTCATGTTCAGTAGACTTCGTGACACTATGATGTTATGGGCACTATCTATAAGTTGCTTACCACCACGCGTCCTTGCTTATCTTATTACGTTATTGGTATAAAAAAAACTTTCGAAAATCCTCGTTATTCTGGAATAACGCTACTGTATAGTATACCGTGGTTTGATTAATTTAAACAGATATTCAATCACATCCTCGCTTAAATTGTACATCTATTTTACATCACTTTCTTGTCTTATCCATTGCACATAATCATGTGACTAGAATATTTTATACTTAGGTATACTTATTTAACTTATTCTCATAGCTTCTGCATAGAGTCTGCACCATCGTTAAAGTATGGCGAAAATATGGAACAAAGCACTTTTAAAGTGGGTAAAAAACTAATATTTCGTACAGTAACTCTACTGTAAAACAGACAAGCGATGGCGAAGACTCTACCTAACAACAGCTGTGGTATAGACCGATAACCAATGAGAATTTTTTTTCTTAAAAAAGACGTCTTGTAATTGGTTTGATCGCCATACTTACTTGTTTACGTGCCAGTTAATAGATTCAGATATTATTTTCCTAAAATATAGATCCTAGAAATGAGATTCCAATATTTCAGTATCGCAAAGTTAACTAAATTAAAGTTATGTAAAGAATATAGATACTATACATTTTTGTTTGGTAAATCCTAAATATCCAAAGTATCTTTAGTCCATCTCGCATGGTTATTACATATTATATGTGTAATCTTTTACGACCTGCAGGCATAGTACGAATACGTAGCGTCTTCGTTGACGTCGCGTAAAGATAGAAAATGTATGATTTATTTTGTACTCTTTGGGGCGATGATCTAATTTTCCATAAGATTTGCTAGCTTGATGCGACATAAGTAGGTACGTAGACGCCAGGTATACGTACTCAGCTTACTGCACTTTAACCTTATTAATCTTATTATTTACTACTACTACTAATTGTAACGATTTCCGATACCTACATACACATAGCATACACAAACTATAGCATAAGCCGCCCACTAAATGTTCGCACTGCTGGGACTCGGGGCCTTCTCTCCGAAGGCGAAAGTCAAGGCCATAATCCACCACGCTGCATGACTTCTAGGTACATGTCGGTTTCCTCATGATGTTTTCCTTCACCTTTTACGGTGAACGGCATTACGCACATGACTTCGAAAAGACGGTGGTGCGCGTGGGATCTGAACCCTCATCGGCAGTCGCCGTTCTCCCGATAAAACCAGCCATAACTTACAAACACACAATACACAAACTATTAATGGGTACTATTTATTAAACACGCATTTTTACCTAAAAAGCACATGGCCAGCGTCTAGCGAGGTAGTCCGCTATATATGTAGACAGTGAGTTTCATCGAACCTTCTATGAAAATCCATGGGGAAAGTCGAAATGGTGGTCGATGACCACAATTTTTACTAATAACCGTCGATCGTATAAACACTTTTATTCCTAAACCCTAAAATAACATTCAGCTTGTATCGAACTAACTATTCGATATAGCCTAAAAATGATGATGCTTCCTAGAACATTGATTTGAAATTTTAATTTATCGAACGTTGAGCATATTTTATATACATCTACATTATGCACAACTACCCACATAATAATTATCTTAATATTTCCAATAGCGTAACAATTTTTATAACATTTAGGTAACTAATGGATTCATTTTGAATTTGACACACATTTTGTTTTCTCTAAAATATTATCTTATGGTTCACTGTATGTAGGATGTATAAATCATACGTTAGCAGAATATTTACTCTCAGCGCTATTTTACAATTTCACACTGATTGATTTTTTCCATGTAAGACATCATATCGTAGGACACATTGTCGCTTAACATCAGGCGAGAAGACTGTTAAGAACTGTTGTCTTAAAAATTCTTAATTTATCTTGGTTACTGAAAACTTTCGCATTTTTCGTCGCAATGGTAATTCTCTCGTTGAAACGATAATTATCTAGATTGTTGATACTGCAGTTTTGAAACGTATGCTGGCGTCTTATATTTAACACTGTCAAAAATGTAATATGTAATTATTTTACCAATGCCACGTTTAATTCCCGGTCTTGTACACAGTACATACACGGTTATTTTTTAAATATCTAGAGGTTTTCGTCGTCGCCTCCGCCCCTCGATTTGCTGTCAAGTCTCAACTCGGCTAGTCTTTGTCTCATGCTGTTTGGCCTGAAATGGAAGATAATTTTTGTGATTATTTCTTAGATTCTTCCGGTTTGATGGGCAACGTTTCCAGTGAAATTATAGGGCATAGATATAAAACATCTTATATCTCTGGATGACGAGCGCAGTGCAGTGCTAGGTGATTTGGACTTCTCATGTTCCAATAGCTGTGGGTCACTGTGCCGTTATGGGCAGCCATGTTGCTTACCACCAGGCACATATCCTGTTCGTCACGACACTCTATACTGGAAAAAGAGTAGTAGTTACAGGAAAAGTAAATTCATAGAATAACATTGACTTAGAACCCTATTGGAAGCGAAATTATATTTACTCATGCGAGTTGTCCGGCTAAGATGTACGTACGTGTCTATCTACAGATATTTTCCAATGACAAAGCGTAGATAATTTTTACGGTGCACCATCAACCGTAAATGCATTGTAGTTGTGCGTTCGCTTGCTGTGTCGACGTCAGCCCTTTATTAGTCTTGGCAGCGAGAGTGATCGATTGCCACACGAATGTAAGCTGTGACTAACTTAATTTACATGTGACTGGTTTTCATTTACGGTGTGTGCACATGAAACCTAGGAGCATTTATTCTAAGCGGGTGATTTCACACGAGTTCACAGTCCCATGTCTCGTTACTGAATATAAGAAAATTCTAAATTGTGATATTGAACGTAATTTCAAATACATATTTTTGTATTACAACAACGGCGTATTTTGTGAATAATTTATTTATCTAAAAAACTAAACAACTGACTTTTAAGTTTAAAATCGGAGGACTGAACCGATTTTGGTAAAACAATTCAATGAATATATTTCAAGGGTTTTTTCAAATCATTATAGATAGTTACGTGGTTGAATTATATGAAAAATAAATCAAGATACAAGAAGGATATTCTGACAACAAGCAATTTCTGTTTTTTGGAATTCGGAAAGTAAAGTAGTAGTAAGATAGAGACGAGTGGAATATGAACTTTAATAAGAGTGAATTGAAGCTACATTTACCTGACATACCTGGCGAGGCGGTCTGGGAAGTAGGAGGTGACGACCTGGTCCGCAGACACGCTCTGCCGTTGGTACGCGCCTGCGCTCAGGTTACTCGCCGGAATTCTGTAGATGCGTACGCAGCGGCCGCTGTTCTCTGGCAACACTACGGAAAAAACGTAATGAGGTGTTTAAAATATAAAACACTCACTTTTACAACAATTTTTAACACATTATGTTAAAGTAAGTGATGATGTAAAATTTGGACATCTGCTCTTGGTAAAATACTCATTCGGATTCGAACTCACGACCTCACGATTATAAATCCGGGCGTTTTGCCACTGGTCTACCACGGCTCTTACATAATGTTTGAGAATTATCAAATTTTAGTTTCTAATCCAACAGAAATAAGAAACAATTTTCCTAACATTATTTAAGCGCCTGATATAGCGACTGTACTCGACTACGGTAGGTAACAAAAATCGGAAACCAACTTATCAAAATTCATCACACATCGTGGAAAACGCTAAGTGAACTAACAAGTAGCCAGTTCTCGGGTTCTATAAATTTCAGACTACAATAGAAGTACTTAAAATAAAGTTGAACCACTCCGTCTGAGAGCATCGAAATAACCAAGAACTTTTCAAAGTTTCAGAGATTTGGTCCAGTTGTTCTGTAGATACTTCATCTGTTCAAGGAAAGTTATTCACATACTAGGTACTTATAGGTACCTAGGTACTTATAAGAATATATCAAACGTGTGGGACCTATAACTCTTTGAAATATTTGTATTTTCAGTTTATTGTTGAGGATTAGTTAGGGAACTTATGCTTTTTGAAAACTAACGAATTATTTTGGGAGTTTTAAAGCCGACGCAAAGCAAAATGGCACACGGAATGTGTCTGGGAGTATTGGCGACTTATTTTTAAGGATATTTTTAAGGTGGATCATGACCTTAATTCTCTCCTTGCGAGAGAAGACCCGAGTCCCAGAAGTGGGAACATTTAGTGGGCTGTTGATGATGAACTATTTTTTTATCTACTTTCGTTACTATCAGGTGATGAAGATAGATAAAAAAATTACTATCAAAAAATTGGCCGTCTAAGCAAGCTAGCTTTGGAGGCATGCGTTGTTAGTAAGTAAATATTATTAGGTATGCACTAGCACTACTCAGTCGTCCACATTTCGTTCGTCAAAATATAAGTGACGTTTGGCGGTTCTGGGATCTTGGGCTAATAGGTTAAACTACTGGATTTGAACTGCCCAATGAAGTTTCGACATTAACACTATTGCTCTATTGTAATAAAACTTAAACTTTTTTAGCGGCCAAGGCTTTATACTGTCTATTATCGTAAAGTACTGTTAGTTTTGTAGTGTCGAGGTCGTACCTTGCGGGGAGGTGGGTGGCGAGACTGGCGCCATCCTCTGCAGCGGCGGCCGGATGTTCTCCTGCTCTGACGAGATGGAGCTGCTTCGGCTAGACGCTGAGTTGTTCTCCGAGCTGCGGTTGATCGGATTGCAGTTCTCGCCCCTGGACATAAAGTTTGTTTTAGAATGGATAGTATTTAAATATGTGGAATGATTGAAAAAAGTAAGCACGCTCCATCGTAGATCGCATCATCGCTTAACATTAGGCGAGATGGTGGTCAAGTGCGAACCTATAATAGTTAAAAAAATATATAAAACAGGAATAATTTACACCACGAGTCATGATAGCTTCGTATACCTAGCATATGTTAGACAGAATGGATTATTTGAATTGATAGGATTATGGGCTCATGTCATCCAGTGTAGGCTAAAGGCTACTTATAAAACTGAAGAAAACTAATTGGTTGTCACACAATTTAAATTATTTTTAAAATATTCACGGGTGTGCTTGTAATAAGTACAGGGCGTCGAAGGCAGCTAAAACTTAAGTCGGACTGGACTGACAGCAAACGTGAGTTACCCGTGATATAATTTAAAATGCGACTAAAGAAGTTTTTTAAAAAGCCGGAACTAACTTGTTCTCGTGATTTTCGTCCTCGTCCACAGAATACGGCCCTTGTTTGATCTGACGTGCTAGTTCATAGTCGAGGCCAAGACACGGGTCAAGTTCGCGCCCCAGGGGGATGTACTCAGGAGCGCATGCCACGTAGAATATGTCCTGAAAACGAAAAAAAAAGTTATAATAGATGAATTGTTCAATCGTTGATCAGTTTTATTACAACTGTTTCGTCAAGTTATTTTAATAATAAAATCAATAAGTTCAAGTTCTATTTATTCCCTTAAATTATCTCTACGAACTTTGGAGTCCATATCTTTTATTATATTAAGCATGCTACATTTATATTTTGTTCAATTTTATACACAGAAAGAATTAAATATTTTATAACTAGGTAAACCAATTTCGAGTAGATAATATGTCATATGTCATTTAATGGCCAGCTGAAAGTTGTAATCCCTGATAGAATTTGCATCCCAAAACGACATATCGCGTCGTCTTGGATATCGTAGTTGCAATAAACATAAGGCCCACTATGCCGAGAAGTTTTAAGTTTAAATTAATTTAAGTTAGATAGCTTACTCTTCGTCCGCATAACAGTTTCAGTCCGGGTATACACGCGGCGTGAACCAAGGAACCATTGGCGACCAATCTTATTTCCAGAAGATCTTCGGCAAATGCCATTATGTAGGGGAATGCACAAACTGAAACATAAAAATCACCGATTATTGATACCACAAGAGAAGGAAGCGTGATAAATATGATACCTTCACAAAGCGGTTAACTAAATAGATATTAGTAGTAGATGGACATCTAGATTTAAGTGTAGGTAGGCTAAAATAATAGATTAGATATACACTGAACTATACCGATATCATCATTGCCATGCTCTTAGTCCCACTAAGTTTAAACAGCACATTTGAATCTACGAGTATTATCCATTATATCAAATTATAGGTTTATATTAACTCTGAAAAAATAAGTCGAATTTGAAGGTGAAACCGAGCGATGCAGCTACTATCGCAAATGGAACCTACCTACGGCAGCGGGCACAGTAGTCCAGTGGAAGTCATATTCACCGTCACTTTCCAATCCTTTGCTTGTTAATCTTTCAAAATGGCATGTATCTGAAAAAAAAGATTTATTTATCACAGTAATTGTTCCTTGCGGTTTGAATCCCATCGAACTTGTATGTATGCTGAAGACCACCAAAAACATTACACGCCCCATTAATAGCCTCGAGTAAACCTAAAATTGACGACTGGTTGTTGAAAAATAATAAAAAGAGAAAATTATATCATACAGAATCATATCATACAGTCTAATTAATCAAATAACTTTACTTAACTGTAGGTATCTGGCGCACAGGTGCTCATAACGTAAAATAAAATGAATGGGGTGTTTTCAAGAATCAAAAAAGACCTGTCATAGACAGTTCCCAATTTCACCATAGGTGGCGTCAATGTTAGAGAAATTTCACAAAAACAAACAGTGGTGCCACACTTGGCAAAATTTGCATCTGGAAAACGCCTTAGTATTTATAATTTTAGAGAAAGGCTCTAAAAAGTACCTACTGAACACGACTGACCTAGCAGTAAAGTCGATATCATAAATTGTAATTTTTGAGAGAATACAAATCTCTCAAATGTTCTCTTTGGTCATATTTTGTGATACAGCAGTTCAGATGCGTAAATAAGGTTTAATATATATATTTTTAAATAAAGAGTGATGAGACGAGCAGGACATTTGCCTGATGGTAAGCAACATAACTGCCAAATAATAGCACAGTGACACGCAACTATTGGATCATGAGTCCAAATCATTACCTATTACCTAGCACTGCACTGCACCCGTCACCCAGAGATCTAAGATCTTATATCTCTAAGTCCTGTAATTTCTCTGGAACATTGCCTTTCGAACCGGAACACAGTAATGTTTGCACATTACTGCTTGGCCGTAGAGTAACTGGCAAAGGTGTGGTACTTCCCCAGACGGACTCTGTAAAAAGTCCTACCATTACTTAAAACAATAATTTTCCTAGAAGAAGAACTTACGATTGTAACAAAGAACTATTTGGCCATCTCTCTCGTCTCCGATCCGTAACGCGTTGACTAAAGTTCCTCGCTTCACTCCCATGTCTTCAGACGACTCAGCCCTTTTCACGGTCTACAAGCATAACGAAATTTAAGTTACAATAAATCTTCAGCGGATTCACAAAACGTTAACAATGCTCGTTTAACTTACAAAGTTTAAAGTATTGTTTCTAAAGTTGAAAGGTCAGAATGTTAATTTCCCTTGACCTTTGTCTTAATCACTCAAAAGCATACCTTCGAACTGCGTGCCAGTTAATTGCATTTCGCCGATCGTTTTAGGGCAACGCGACAAGCAGGGTGGGAGCTAGAGTGAAAATTAGGGCCGGAGAGGGTCAATCTTACAATTGCACACGCTTAATGTAATTTTAACAACGACATTGGTAGAGTGTTTCTGTTATTACAGTTTAAATCTACGGCCTTATCATACTCTGAGCATTTTTCAAACATTTAAAACTTTTATAATAGGTAATCATTTCCTGTTTTTGAAATCACTGCAGTAATTATATTTTGTTATCTTTACTCAATAAGAAAATACAGATCTAAAAATTGAATATAAAGTGATACTTAAATATGGTACTTTTTACGTACCTGTCCCGTACTAGATTCTAAAACTTCCCAATGGTGTTTATAACCTACTACCATAATTCCTACTTCTCCGTCCATTAGTTTAATCAGTACAGGCGTTTCGCTAAGCTGTATGTCCTGAAATATATGAAATATTGATAGGTTAGTTTCACACCTACGTTGTTAAAAAAGCTTAGGAATTGGAAGAATATTAGACCTGTACCTACCTTGATATGTGTATATTCAAATCCCATCTCACTATCAGTCTTTGTTTCTTCGATCAGTAACATAACTCGCCTACCGATCGCTATAGCCAAGGTCGTTTTTCCACCTTCTCCTGAAATTTTATAAAACATAATCTTCTGGTTACTACTCTACCCAGAACCGTATTGCAGTTGCTTAAACCATATTGATATATTTCATGCTGCAACATTGTCTAATCCAATCATATTCAATTTAAAGGTTTTAGGTAGCGTAAATTTGAGATTGTGTTAGGCACTCACCAGTTTCAAGTAAATCGAAGCAGTGCGCAGTCTTGGTCCTCGGAAGACGGGCGTGTTTGCAGTCCTGAAGCGGTCGCATGGCCCACGCTCCTGCACATAGCTCCTGTATCGGCAACGCGTACAGTCCCGCTCCGCCCGCGCCCCCAGTAGTCGAGCCCCCACCAATGGTCACCCTCGCTCCGACCCTGAACAGACCCGCTCGTTCGCTGACTCGCGCCGCTCTCACGCAGCCTTCCCATCGTAGGACCACTCTAGTTGTGCCGCTTTCTGTAAAAAATTGATATCAAGCCTGACTGTAAATGAGAATAGCCAGATTTTTTCAAATGTTACACCTTTATTACAGACGAGCATGCGGCTGATCGTAAGCAGAAATATATTGAAGGACATAATGAGACGCTCTACTATGAGAATCAGATTATCGTTGAACGCTATTTACATAGGTACACACATATATTCCTACTTCAATATGAATTCGGAAGTTTGGATGTTTGTTGCTCAGTTACGTCCAACCGGCTGAACGGATCGGAAAATTCGGAAAACAGATAGCTAATGATCAGGAATAGCATGTAGACTACTTTTCATCCCGGGAAAATAACGAGAACGGTAACTACGTTTGTTAAACCACGGGGACAACTAGTAGTTTTATGAATACAAAAGTTAGGAAGTTGTTTCTAAATCATGTCGGAACGGCTGAACGAATCAGGTTAATTTGAAACACAATTAGATCATAGGCTCCTTTTCATCGAGGGAACTACGCTGGTAAAACCACAGGGCACTGCTAGTACTTCAATATTTGTGAATACATATTTGTAATACGTAATAAATATAGGTCATTATGTCACATAGCATTTGCAGCTTTTGGAAAACTTCGTCGAGTGTTCTCGTCACCCATCCCACAAAGTCTCAAGACAAAAATGTATAACCAGTACGTCTTATCCGTTATGACCTACGGTGCTGAAACGTGGCCACTGACAGTGAAAATGGTCTGTAAGCTCAAAGTCGCTCAGCGAACTATGGAAAGGGCTATGCTTGGGGTTTCTCTGAGGGATTGCATCCGCAATGAAGTAATTCATCAGATAACTAAACTCACCGACATAGCTCAGCGTATAAGCAAACTGAAGTGGCAGTGGGCTGGTCACATCTGTCGCAGACCCGATAGCCGTTGGGGCAGACGGGTTCTGGAGTGGAGACCGCGAATCGGTAAACGTAGTGTAGGACGCCCTGAGACTACATGGAATGATATTCGAAAGGCAGCCGGTTGCGGTTGGAGAAGTATGACCGAGGACCGGGCTGAGTGGCGTATCATAGCGGAGGCCTATGTCCAGCAGTGGACGAATACAGGCTGATGATGGTGATGATTTTGTTACACAACACCATCTTGCTTTAAAACGAAGCAAAACTTGACAGAAGCCAGATTTAATTAAATTACTTATAATAAATATTTTTAATAAATTTTTTTGGGTGAAAAAAAATTTAAACTTTTTTTAAAATTATACATATATAAGTGGTTAAATGATCCAATTTTAGCTAATATTAAATAATTATTAAGTACAACTTAAAATACACAGAAATAAACATAAAAACAATTAAATTGTATAAAATACACAGAAATATACACAGATAAACACCGATAAATGTTGATACATTTGTTTCTTACCATACGTACCTTCAAGAATGTAGGTATTGGAAGTGGTAGACAGCAGCAGCCGGCCTTCTGACATCTGCTCGGCGCACACCGGCGTGGCGGGCAGCGGCGCCGACCGCCACACGCGGCCCTCCCACGGCGCGCGACGCGATCCGCCGCATCCTGCACAACAACCCAATATTAAGAAATACTACCAAGACGATGCCATTGCAATCGCAGTAAATTTGGACTGTTTAGAGTACAAATCATTACTTAGCACTGCTTTGCGTTCGTCACCCAGATAGGTATATAAGATGAATTATCTCTATGCCCTGTTATTTTTAAATGTAACTCACACAACTATTATCGTAGACAACTAACGTAGACGAGTATCGGGGACATGTATCGTAGACAACAATCGTAGACAAATATCGTAGGCAACTATCGTAAACAGCAATCATAGACAACAATCGTGGACAACTATCGTATTCAACTATCATAAACAACTATCGTAGTTTGTTTCCAAGAGATTGGGATTGGTAGTTGTAATCCTTGTTCTGTTGTGTATCCTCTATTGATGTCTTATGCTACGTACCCATTGAGACGAGACTGGTGGGCGCATCTCCTCGAAGTACTGCGTCCAGCTTGAGCGCTTGCCCCACGTGCAGAAACCGCTCAGTACGCGCGGCACCCGCGCCGCCCGCGCCGGCGCCTCCGGACCACACGTCAGACAACGCACGGCGAGATAGCATGGGCTGTACACAAACAAGAACAAAATTAAAAATTGTGATTTACCCCCGACTGACTACCTTGGATTTAAATTTGTACAGTACTGGTCCAGCCCTTTCATTTGATACCCATATTAAGGAAGGAACACACCGCAAGAAAACTAGCTTATTTATCTACTTCAATAAAAAACCGTATTGAAATCGGTCGATCCGTTTGAGCTCTACGGTGCCACAGACAAACATCGACGTCAAACTTATCGTTAAACGCTCTTCTTTTTTGGTGGGGGGTTATTTAAAAATGATTTACATGCGAAAGTTATAACAGGCCAAACAGCGCGCGACGACAGAGCCAACACATAAATTTGTAATTATGTATATAACACTAAATAAACATGTTACTTCGTACCCAACTTTAAAATAAGGAAGAATTGCATAAAATACACTAAATGCTCTCACTGCTGAGATTCGGGGCCTTCTTCGCAAGAAAAGATACATAAAATATATAAACGTACTATGCTGGCCCAATGCAGTATGGTGGCTGACACATGATCTCGAAATGTTTTACTTTACCGTTTCTAAGTTAGCGGCATTACGCACAAGTCTTCGAAAAGACAGTGGCGCGCGTGAGATTAGAGCTATGAGCTCTGGATTGACAGTTGCCGTTCTTCCGTCTAGATCAGCCGTAACTTAGGTAAAGTGCACAAAGTGGCTAAAGTAATGTGATGAATGAAGATGCGAATTTAACGAATGTGATAGGAAATCTATTTCCCACTTATATTTCAGGATCAACCAAAATTACCCAATCCACTATAAATCGGAAGCATACCGGTCATGTTCGATACCCTGTTATTTGTAATACCCACGAATATTTAACTGCCAGACGAAAATATCGATTCAATAAATATTATTGAAGAAGAAAATTCAAAAGCGGCAAGAATAATTCATTCAAGGAATCAAAAGCAAAAGGCAATATGATTTTCAAAGTTATTTTAACTGCAAACTACAAAGTGACTGGGAATGTGTGCAGGAAATACGAGAATAGTAGACAAACATGAGAATGCAAGAGTCAATATTATAGCCCACATAGCTTTGGGTTAAGTGCTAATATTGACCGAACTGGTAGTTGGCTCTGGGATGAAGAAAGTTCCAATTCATATTTCTCTTGTATAATGTACCGAGTTTGTGTATTTTGTTTGACTTTACGTTTAAAGTTTAACTCAACATTTAAATGCAAAATTCAGTGATACATTTCATATAGAGTAAGATCCCAGGGCCGCTAGGCGTCACGTATTATCTGATAGATGAAATGTGGACGATTGAGTAGAGCTAGTACCATAGAATATGCTAGTACGTAAAAAGAAACAGACGCTTTAAAACTCCCAATAACATAGTTTTAAAGCATATGTTAAGCAAAACGGCAGACGGAAAGTGTATGTGAGTATTGGGGCCTTATTTTTAAAGATATTGCCTATAACATACGTGAAAATCAGTTATCAGAAAATACGTGAAGTAAGTTATGTATCTTCTGGACCCCATATCTCAAAATTGGCCGTCTATGCAAGTTAGCGGGTAAGTATATATTTCTTAGTACGTACTAACTCTACTCAATCGTCCACATTTCATCCATCAGAAAATACGTGACGTCTGGCGGCTCTGGGATATTGGACTAATATGTCCGATTTACGGCAATCGATATAGATTACTATATCGATTGCCGTAAATTAATCGATATATATTCAGAAAGGGGGCCCCTTAAACCTACGCCCGAGTCACAAGTCTCGGGAACTACTCGGGTTTTCTCTCTCTGCCACACGATGGACCCGGCACCCGCACGGTGAATCCATGGAATGCTAAGAAAATCGTCTCATAATACTAATATTATAAATGTGAAAGTTTGGATGTTTTGACGTTTGCTCAATCACGTCGGAACAGCTGAACGGAGCGGATTGAAATTTAGAACACAGTTGGAATATGGTTTGGAACCGCACAAAGGATTTTAATCGCGAAAAATATATGGTAACGGTACGGTTAATATTTTAAGTAAATGCATACCCGTAAGTTGCTATTAAATATGTACCATACCTGGTTATACGAGTATAATAGTAGGCCTGATCAGGGATGGACGTATAAAACAAACAGTTTTTGTTTTAACGAGACAACGTCTGACTTTTTTTATACGTCCATGACATCAGACTTAAAATAAAATTGAGAACTTTTCACACAACAACAGTGTCATATTTTTTGGCGCACCCCATCCAGATTTCCCGTGGGCTGTGGATTGAGTTCAAGCGTCACGTTCGTAAATGAAAGAAATCTTCGGGTAAACTCGGATGATCTAGATGGCCATGGTCATGGCCACGCCTTCTGGTTTCACCCGCGTAATTTCCAAAGTGAGATATCAAACCTGAATTATTGGTTTTCACTTCTACCGGCAGTCCCTATGATTACATTTTTTTTTATTTAAGTAGGTACAGTAGTTCCGACGTTTCTTTTAAACCTCTATATTAGTAGTAGGTAAACACACGACTCAAATGAAATAAAATCTTATTGTTAATCTATTTGAAAACATACAAAAAAAAATCATCAAAATCGGTCCAACCGTTTATGATTAAGTATGGATATTACTTTGTGTATCCAGAGTCTACTAACTCTGTTGCGGCAACAGAATAAATCACGTTGGTGAACTGTATCCGGGTTAAATTGGAATGACACAGCTGGCATAAATGGTGTAAGTTCGCCAAAACGTCAACTTCTACTAACTAATCCTGGTGTTTGCATATTGTATAGTTGGAAAATAGGGATTTTTGTTATAAATTAGGATACCTATTAAATAAAATAAAAGTGGTCAAGTGCGAGTCGGGCTCGCCCATGAAGGCTTCCGTAGCAGCAAGTAACATAATACAAAAGTTCTTTTACTTCGTTGTTACATGAATCAATGCTTTAACAATAGTCAATTTATGACGTATTAAAATAAAACTACTTATTATTAGATGTCATTCAAACCAATTTTCGTTGATAGTTTACATGGTAACGTACATCATACACTTTTTTTTATTTTTGTCATTCTTTTATTTTAGGAGTTACAGGGGAGACACACTTTTTACCACTTTGGAAGAGTCCCGCTCGCAAACTATTCAGTTTAGAAAAAAAAATGTTAGAAACCTCAATATCATTTTTGATGACCTATCCATAGATACTCCACACGTATGGTATTGTTTTTTTTCTAAATTTATTCACCAAGTTTTCTTGGATCCTAATACTTATTACAATCTAGCCTAATTTATTAAGTCTAGGCTAATGAGTAATTTATATCTAACTTAAATTGCTACATAGTTTCTAAACAAGAAAGTGTCCATCAGCACTTTTCTTATTGACTCTGTTAAGGGGAAGTCACATATTTCACTTGACTTAGTACATTTAATTGTTTTATATAGTAATGCACTGCCACTACACTATGTTAACTCAAAAGGTTGTTAAACTATGTTCTTTTAAGTCTCTTCACTGAGAGCTGGATAGCCTCGACATTCACATGATGATGAAGCCTGCGTTCATGTGCTTCTGCGTACTTTTTTATCACTTTGCCGACTAGATCCATTCCAAGATCTCAATGTATAATAATAATATAATTCTTTATTACTTCTACAATTTCACAATACATTTAACACTAATAAATACAATTTACGATTCAATAATTTGCAGAGCAATGGGCGGCCTTATCGCTTAAAGCGATCTCTTCCAGGCAACCTTAGGAAGAACTTGTTTTGAAACGTATCGTGTGATGTAGGTAGTGTTAATATGTTATGTAACACGTCCATATAGTATATAAATATAATATAGCTTTATTATAAAAATTAAAATACTAAATATAATAATCTTGAAAAATATATATAGAGAGATACATATATACACATAATAAATATTTTTATATATAAAAACACAAAAACATACACAAGTATATACTTAACATAAACAATTAGGTAACATAATAAGCATTCCAATTACGAAGGGGAAAGATAATGTTCATACAGAAGATTATTGAAGATAGGAAGGGACTTGGCCTGTCTTATATTCAGAGGAAGATCAACACAACAGCCTGCGCAGTGAATGATTTGGTATAGGAAAGGTTAGCGTGAGTAGAAGAAGGAAATT
The DNA here is from genome assembly GCA_017562165.1 of Ectropis grisescens. Taxonomy (NCBI): domain Eukaryota; kingdom Metazoa; phylum Arthropoda; class Insecta; order Lepidoptera; family Geometridae; genus Ectropis; species Ectropis grisescens. Next base: position 8,024,478 of record CM029781.1, on the reverse strand, counting down.
TAAGTTTAAGTGTGCGAGAGGAGCGTAGGGGACAGGATTTAGGTTCAATGAAATTAAACCTCTCCTTTAGGTAAAAAGGAGTGGTAGGATTGAAAAGGATCTTGTAAAGTAAGGAGAGGATGTGAGCATTACGGCGAAGGCGGATAGATAACCACTTGAGCTTTTGGCGAAATTCGGAAATGTGATCATATTTGCGTAAACCAAATATGAACCGAAAGAAAAAGTTTTGCAAACGTTTTGCAAAGCAATTGGACAAGCTTGAGCTTGTCCAATTGCTCTTCGGTAAGATCCAGATAGCAAACGTCAGCGTAATCCAATATTTATATTAGTCGATGTATGTCGGCATTTCTCACATACCAGGGCGCATTGACAATGTCCATGAGTACTTTTTTTTGTAAACGTTGTATTATCTCGATGTTGCTATTTTTGGTATAGCCCCACAACTGTATACCATAAGCCCACACTGGCATTAGGACTTGTTTTTATAATAACAGCTTGTTATGTATTGACAGCACGGAGTTTCTACCAAGTAACCAATACATGTTTTTGTAGCGCATAGCTAGTTCTTCTCTCTTTTTTTGGTGTGAGTTTTCCAGCGTAACTTTGCATCTAGAGTTATGCCTAAATATTTGGCTCTATTTTCGTATGGTATACATTGTCCATTTATGAATACTGGATGATATTGTTTTTTCTTGTTTGTGAAGTCTATATGAACAGTTTTGGACTCATTTAGCTTAATACGCCATATTTTTGTCCAGTCATCTATTTTATTAACTACTATTTGCACCCTCTCTGTGGCTTCTGCGTGGGTGTCACCTATTGCCAAGATAGCAGTGTCATCTGCGAAGGTTGCGATAGTGCTGTTTTCTAAAGCTGGGATATCGCTAGTATATAACAAGTAAAGTACAGGCCCAAGTACACTTCCTTGTGGTACTCCTGCTTTAATTTCTTTAAGCGACGAATACGAGTCTTCTTGTTTAATTCTAAATAATCTGTTCGTAATGTATGATGTTAAAATATCAGAAAATTGTTTGGGTATAAAAAAAAAAAAATTAGTTTCTGTTCTGTGTATGGACACACCCCTAAATTTTTTTGTTTATTTTTTCTATTTTTTGTATCAAAATCTTAATGCGGTTCACAGATTACATCTACTTACCACGTTTCAATAGTATAGCTTTTATAGTTTCGAATAAAAGGGGCTGTGATATACGGACGGACAGACAGACAGACATGACGAATTTCCCGACGAAAAAAAGGGTCCCGTATTTTGCCATTTGGCTACGGAACCGTAAAAAGACAACATTTCTTATGAGTACCGACCTACCGACGCCGACGGTTGGTACGACTAAGATATACTTGAAGGTACCATCGGAATTTTCTTTAATCCGATCTCCATCTTTTCAACACACTTCAAAAAATAAGTAGGTACTTAGGTTCTCAATTCGCTCGTGTGTTTTTTTGTATAGGTACATGTTACGCGATAGGTCCTCCAATTATGAATTAATTTTGATGATTATTTCTTTCTTTGGTAGATCATACTTCTGAGGCAGTTCCATTCAAATCGATAAAGGTTTTTAAATATTAACAAAACTCGAAAATTTGCTTTTATTTATCTGGACGACGCACGTATTCGTACTACCTCGTTGTTTTATAAAGGGTGTTTAGTGGAAGAATCCGTCTTTTCTTGTAGAAACAAGAAAAAACGGAATCGAGCGTCTAATTTTTAAATTGATTTTAAATTAAAGTCGGTTTTTGTTTTTTGGAGAAAATTAAATTATTCTTCAAGCACAGTGTGAACTAAACCCGGCGCTAAACCCTAAACATTATTGCGCGGCGTTTAGCTTCACGCCGCGCAATAATTAACGATGTAAAAAAGGACTATTTAGTAGTCATGGAAAAGCGTGCGTAACGTGAGAGTTTATTTTATAGTAAAGAGAGACGAGACGAGCAGGACATGTGCCTGATGGTAAGCAACATGCCTGCCACATAACAGCATAGTGACACGCATCTATTGAAACATGAAGAAACGAAATCATTACCTAGTACTGCACTGCGCTCGTCACCTAGAGATTTAAGGTATTACATGTATCTCTATATAAGCCCTGTAATTTCTCGGGAAACATTGCGCTTCAAACAGAAACACATGTTTATGTCACTGTCACACTGCTATAAAAAATATAGGTACGATACTCGTATAAGTTGTCTATTAATGCATGTCGTTTAGCACCCTCGCTGCGCTTGGGTGCTAGCTTCACGCCGTGCAGTAATCGACTACTTAAGTCACACGTATTGTAATATGACTATTTCAGTATAGTGTAAGTCAAATTCTATCTCTGCTAAATATTCTCTGATGCCGACTAAAACATCAGATGTTTCATTCTCTTATTCTACTACGTGATAATAGTAATGTTAAATGGTGCTTTGAATTAAATAACGTTAGCTAATGATTGTAATTTGATAAACCTTTCCTCAAACTATGTTAAATCAGTGAATCTGATCGGTTTCCAAGGTACAGTTACGTAGTTATGTTAGTAAAAGGTTTCTTGTCCTTTGTAAAGTTCGCGCCAACATTTGTGCCAGTTGTCACGCGATAGAATCTGTCTATCTATTTGTAAACATAAGTTTATAACTCTAGATTTTCTAGCTACACCTTTACGAAAAATCACGTCGGTCATATTATTATGCTTGATATTGTAATCGATATTATAAAGGCAACAGTTTTTAAGTACCTATGCATGGGTGCTTGTTACTATTTTACAACAACTGAAGAAATCTGTATGAAATTTGGTACATATACAGGTACGTAGATATATAAAGGATGAATAACATGTAAATTACTTTTTATCCCTGGAAAATATTTGGATCGGAATATACACGGGTGAAAACGCAGGACGGTGCTAATATTGTAATAACAAGACGACAATCATCGAAGATCTCCATGGTCGACGCCAACGTCGAATTTAAAATATCGAATAGGTGGACTCCATGTAAGATCGCGGGTGCATTCCAGCTTTTCGTAGATTTACTTAGATTATGATTCTATTTCTTCCTATTCTTTCAGCAGTATGCTACGGAAGTGTATGGAATGCTTTCAGGTATGCTCTACATTATGTGTATGACGTATCACAATAGTCGATATATTTATGTACCTATGCTTGATGCGTGCGAATAATTATTTTTCATAATTTGTGATATGGATTATGTATGGAGCGAAATTGCTTCTTTTATTATAGTATGTATAGAGTGACGAGACGAGTAGGACACGTGCCTGATGGTAGCAACATGCCTGCCCAAAATAGCACAGTGACACGCAGCTATTGGTACATGAAGAGTCCCTATCACTACCTAGCACTGCACTGCGCTCGTCAGCCAGTTTTATCTCTATGCCCTGTAATCTTACTGGAAATATTTCCTTCAAAATCGGAACACAGTAATGTTTTCACATTATTGCTGAAGTATAAAATAAAAAGATAATTAACGAATCCTTAATTAAGCACAAGGGCTGTGTCTTAGAGCACGAGCGCGCGAGTGCCAAGTATCCTGCATGTCAAATAAATGTAAAGTATCTTCAATACAATCAAATGTTAGAAGCGGTGAATATGCAATACAATCGTATCTGCACTGAAGCCTACAAGAGCTGTACACCGACAAATAAACACAAAACGCAAAATGTTCAAGATGATCATGATGATGAGCCATGATTATTGTCTGTAAATATTGTGAATGAGACTTTCTGTCTGCGCGTATGACAACTTTAACAGCCACTCTTTGACAGTTTTTTTCTAAGTTGTATAAGGGAGTTGAGAGTGCAGTCCAGCTTTGCGATTAAGGTTATTGTAGACAAAGGGGAAAGAGTATGGAATGCTAGTTATACCTTCTATAATATTTTTCACGAAACAAAAAAGTGGCTTGATCTTGTTGTACAAAGCACAGATTCGCTCTTGTATGGAGTACTGTTCGCATCTTTGGGATGGATCGGCTAAGTATCAGCTTGAGGCTCTGGAATCGATCGAGAGGCGTGCCAAAAGGCTCATAGGCAAAGACATTCTAGTGCGAAAAAGACTTCAAAGTCTTGAACATCGCCGCAAAATTGCTAGCTTATCGGTTTTTTATCGGATACACTTCGGAGAGTGTGCAACTGATCTGCACGATCTTATACCACCTTGCCCTTTTTACTATCGTACTTCTCGTAACTCGAAGAAGCGGCACCGTTTCATGGTGGATATTCCAAAGACACGGACAAAGAGGTTTGACTCTACGTTTGTGATAAGAACGTCTAGGCTGTAGAATGAGTTGCCCGAGTGGGTTTTCCCCGATAGTTATAATCTTGATGTCTTCGAATTGAGAGTGAATCGGTTTCTTCTGCGTAAACACGCTCCATCGTACACCGCATCGTCGCTTAACATCAGGCGAGATGGCGGTCAAGTGTAAACCTACTAAAGTTAAAAAAAAAAAATCAGGAATTTTTAGATCCTTAGCTACCTGTACTCAGTAAATAGAGACACTGTGAATGTGACGTGGTCGTCAGTGTGAAACCACGAACTTACCACTTTGTGGTCGGAACAGTGCTCCGCGTAGATATCCCTAATGAGCGTGTCGAGTGTCCTCTGTCGTTTGAGAGCGAACGTCGGTGTTTGGAACGCTGCTTTCTCGCCATTCATCAGCTTCACCTAAACACAAAGGAAACTGTTTCATTACAGTTGCACAGAAGCTTTATAATTAAATGCAATGGTATGAGACTACAATCTGAATGTGATTTCAGACAAAGCAATGTTCGCAAGATACATTACAATGTGCATAAATAATATGATGTAGGTACAGATGCTCTGTACAGTCCACAGATGCAAGATCCTATGTATATGAATCTGTATAGGATTTACTATTCATCCATTTAGTGCAAAAATTTGTTGCTCTAACACATCGATACGGCTGAGTGGATCGAATTGAAATTTGGAGCGTAGATAGTTTATAGTCTTTAATAGAACATAGGCTACATTTTCTTGCGGGAATATTAGGGGAATGGGGAAAACGCGTAAAACCGCGTGATTGTATAATATATAGTAATTATTATTATACTATTATCATTCTCTATCATACACTGCTACCGAGAATGACAACACCACCATTTCCGAATGTAAAAATGTAACATAGGCACATTGGATAAATAGGCACAGTGACTAAAAAAAAATTGTCTGTCATCGTCAAGTTACAAAAATAATAACTGTACACTGAGCACACTTATTTTTTATTTTGTTTCACAAACAAAAATGACGTAGTAGGTATATAATGTTCACATTTATAAGTTTTTTTTAAATAACGAGTGACGAGATGATCAGGACATGTACCTGATGGTAAGCAACATGCCTAACACATAACAGCACAGTGACACGCAGCTATTGGAACATGAAGAGTGCAAATAATTACCTAGCACTTCTCTGCGCTCGTCACCCAGAGATCTACGATCTTATATCTCTAAGCCCTGTAATTCGAGTAGTTTTAGTAATTTTAGTTTCGAGTGAGGTCACGTCAATATACGATTTTTACGTAGACGAGACGTCACAGCTCCGAAATTTTGATGATGTATATCTTTGTTGAATGCATCTTATATTTTTCCAAGTTATACCTGACGTACTAATTAGAATAATATTTTTGACCCAGTTATCATCCCAATTTGCCTGTTTGTATTTTAGTTAATGCGACAGGGAATGTTGGTATTCGTACTAGTGTCCGACCGAAACAGATTTCCGGCCGAAACCGAAACCGAAAACGAATGTTCGGCCGTGGCTTCAGTTTCGGCTGAAACCGAAACCGAAAATGAAACTCACGTGGTCAAGTATATAATTTATTAAAATACTGAAATTTGGTGCATTTTACCTATTATTTTGCCTTAATTAGGGCATGAAATGGAAACACAATATTTATCATAATAGGATAGATAAGAAATCAGTAAGAAGTCTTGTTAGTCCTTACAAGTTCTGATTCTAGGCTCTAGTTTTCACTATTTTATAATAGCAATATTATAATCTCGTACTCATTTGTACGAGGTTAATTAGTAGTGTCCTCGTACCTCGTACGAAAGACTACAAATCTCGTATTTGTACAAGGAACCTCGTACGGTTGGCATCGCTGGTTGCTACAGAACTATCCGAATGGCGCACGATAATTCCCGAAAAGGGCCGACAGCGTCCGTCAAAGCGTTGCCGCGGAAAACAAAGTTAGGCGATCGTGAACGTGCTTGAACTTGTTAAGTTTCGGTTTCGGCAAAAGTTTCGGCCAATTTTGGCCGAAACCGAAACTGTGACCGAAACTTGATTTTTGGCCGAAACTCGCCCGAAACCGAAACCGAAACCGAACTTTCGGTCGGACACTAATTCGTACTTCGTTCTTTATATGCTTAGATAGCTTTCCTTTATGATACTACAGAAATCACTTGAGGTTTCCCAACGTCCCTAATTACCAGTAAGAACTCCCTGAAGAGCTGTGGGTCGCTGAAGACGGCAGGGCACGGCAGCGAGGGCCCGAAGGGGGGCACCGTGTCGTCGCTGTACACACTTAGCCGGTAGCCCTCCCCTTCCACCTCCGACACTACAGCGAATATGTCTGTACAACTGTCAAGGAACTCAAAGCTTTGATTCACACGATCAGCCGTACCTAGCAGCAAAACTAGTATTTAAATATTATAAAAATATTCTTTATTGTTTATTAAGTTTTGGATATTTTTGTTTTTATCTATCTATTGTGAAACTAAAACAGTATTAAAAAGTAAATAAATATTGGTGGAGATTTCATACACAACACCATCTGACCCAAAACTAAGCAAAGCTTTTACTATGGCAGCCCATAATTCTTATATAGCTGTAAATATATACTTATTATACATAGAAAAACCCAGACACAGAACAATTACTTGTATTCATCACACAAATATTTGCACAGGGTTTGGAATCGAACCCACGAATCTTGGCTTTCAAATTCACTACCAACTAACGAGGCTAGTACGCGTGTTTTGATCGTTCCATTATTATTCAAAAAAACACTTAGAAACTACATAGCGTCACAAGCGAATATCCGAATTATATATTATTTTGCTATTTTGTGGTGGCAGTCATCTTCGATTTGAAATTTGTCATAGTGCATAGCATTCTACTACTCAAGCCCTTTCATTTGATACCCATTTTGAGGAAGTAGTGAAAAAATAATGTAATTCGTCATTTTGTGGCGGCGGCTACCTTAGATTTGAAATTTGTCATAGTGTAAAAATATATAGTATTCTACTAGTCGTGCCCTTTCATTTGATACCATCGTATCGAAATCGGTCCATCCGTTTGAGCTCTACGGTCCCACAGACAGACACACACACACACACACAAAGACACAGACACACAGGCAACCATATAGACATCGACGTCAAATTTATAACACCCCATTTTTTTGGTCAGGGGTTAATAGAAGTGACGTTCTAAACGGTGAAAATATATCTACGCTTTCATTAATGTTTTAGTCGAAAATAAATTCATATTAATATTATTATTACATAATTGTGAGTGGAACGCGAATCGAGTACCGAGTACCTACTCTCCTTCAATGTTGAACATGACTTACCAGTCAGTAGCAATTAAGCAATAGTTATTTAATTACTGACACTAGCTAGCATGATGACAAATGATTTTACAAAATTAATTTACTTTCGTTTACCTTCCATTCCTCCATCACTTACCACACTGTAAGTAAATTTATTTTAATATAACATAAAACAGTTTTGTTGTAATTTAATATCCGAGACTTTTTCACAGAGATCCATTTTCAAGTCGCTTTATAATAATGGTTTCCATAGTAACGGTGGGTAGTCGATGCTTCAGAATTTTAATGAAATATAAGTTTGATTTGTTTTTGAGGTTTTGTGACTCCGACGACAAGATTACAATGGATTATTCGTGGTATCGGATGGTTGTTGCTCATTAACATCGTAACGTATAAACGGATCGGGTTGAAATTTAGATTACAGTTAGATTTTAGTCTGGAAGAACACAAAGGCTACTTTTTATCCCGGGAAAGTAACTACGCGAACTACGCGAGTAAAACCGTGGGGCACTGCTAGTAAGACAACCATCCATCATACGTTACGAGATGATTGAGCAACAAACATTCAAAGTTTCGTATTTATAATATTAATATTAGTAGGATTAGATTAAATTATTGACATTTATAATATTAGTAGGATAGAGTAGTAATTGGTGACAAATAAAAGGATACGAGTGAAGTGGCTCTTGACGCACTGAGGGTTGAAGGTATTGTGCACGGAATCATCCGTGAACACAATATTAACGATGTCGTTGCCGATGTGACGCTTCCTCTCCAGCTATGGGAAGAAAGAATACAATATATTTTTAAGTAAAATTGTTATCTAGAAAACATTCTAACATATACAATAAGGAGCAAACCACAGAGTTTTAAGACAGTGTGACAAATGTATATTGTTTTTTCTTTGATTTGAATCGAATTCTCAGTTTTTTTTTCACAATACCCGTAATTTAATACCACTTTAATAATGATATGTTTTGTTTGTATTTTGTTGTTTTATATGACATTGTGTATCTAATGTTTCTTTAATTTGACGTTCAAAAGTGTACCCATGTACCAAATTGATAAATAAATGATTGCATTGAATTAAAAAAGAAATATAGATTTCCTGAATTCACCGAAAAGGGTTAGTCGTTAACATTAATCGTTAATTTTTACTATGAGGCCAACCTTGAAATGTAGGTAACAATAATCTGAGCGAAGTATTTTAAATGCATAAGCAATGCAACGTTCCCACTGCTGGGACTCGCTGTGCCATATTTTGACGAGGAGAGTTACATATATTACATATATAGTCCATCACGTTAGCCAAGTGTGGGTTGGAAAGGGGATACCCTTGAAAGTGGCTTATTTGGATCACTGTTGTTTTCTCACGATGTTTTCCTTCAGTGTTAAAGCCAGCGGTGATGACAAACTTACATGTCTGGGTTGATAAGATAGTAAAAGTTGTTCAAACCTATACCTACTTGTTATGTTGAGGGAAGTTTGAGATATTAAGTAAAGTGTATTAAATTATTTACAATTTAGAATTAGGAAATCATGATTTCTGTGGAGCTCGATGGTCATGTAGGAGCATTTTATTAGCAATATAAACAAAGCATCAACGCCGTTCAAATAATATTACTAAAACTTTATTTTAATTTTTTAGGAACGTAATATACTCAAGTACTAATTTTTCTCTAATAAACCTGTCCGAATTTCAAAGACTTGGAAAGCGTATTTCAGTCCCGTATCCAATTTCATAGTCTGCACACGTATTCTGTTTTATGTATGGTAGAATTGTTTGTAACCGATTTCGTTTCTTATAGTTTTGCTTCTGAATTTCTTACAAAAACGAACATTATTGTCATCAGAGCAAATCCCGGGATAACGTCAACGCTTTTTGTTAAAACTTGCGCTGTGTTTTGCGACAAAAACGAAAGCATTTAATGCCTGAAATCTTGGATCGATAAACCATTCTCCAACGGACGCGCGACTTTGAAAAAATAGAGCTATTTACGACGAATTCTTCGTAAACGCTCCTAAAGTTTAATGGACTAACTTTTGTCATTTCTAGTTCGCGAAACACGAACAGAATAATCGACGAGTCGTTAAATTTAACGTTGTTATCGAGATTACACTCACCTGTTGCTTGTTGTCTTTGGAGAACGGTAGCATAGTCGAGACGTGGAACATGATCTCATGTCCTTGGTGCATCGTGTATATTGAGTGGCTGCCCGTCATGTCCCCTGTACATCGGAAGCGTTTGTTTAATAGGGATAAAGACGATGTAAAAATGTGTTTAATGTTTATGAAACGTCATGTTCCCCTGAAACTTTTATTTTAATGGATGTTACCTTTGACGTCGAGGCCTCCTCTGAAGCGGTTCCAGCCTCGTAATCGAATTTTATCTCCCAGAAGTGAAATAAATCGGTCCCATTTTTCGTCGCCTTTTTCTGAAAGGTTTCGAGACATTTAAATGATTCACAAAAATGCTTTCCGCAGATAATGACATCGGAGCGGATTGCAATAGTATAGGCCATTACCGCTAAAAGAGACAGTTTCGTAAGATATTTTCAAGGGAAAAGGTCCTTTTTAGCTTGCATAAAGCAGGGAAACTAGAAATTAAAATCATTTATTTTAATTACTTTTACCACTTATTTTTAAGTAGTATGCCAGTATGTTCCCTTTTTTATCACGTTACAATGATACAGTGCTTTATTGGCCCGTGAAGATTAGGTTAGGTACAGATATTTGGTTTTGCATGCCCTTTCATATCAGAGCGACATCTCAAACACGACATTTTCAGAGTGTTTTTCCTATTTGTAGTATAAATACACCTATTTTAGAGTTTGTGACACCTCTGTCACCACTTTTGTATAAAAAACTGCGACAAATAAAAAGATAATGTATTTCTACCAGAATTTCATTTAAAACTAAAATAACAAGCAATTTCACCTAAAAGTCTATACATGGCTCTAGTTTACTTAAGCCAAAAAAATATTTTAAGTTTTTGAATTTTAGGTACATTAGGGGAAAGGTGTACAAGTTGATCCCAACGGTTAAGATGATCCCTTTAGATTGCAAGCAAACGGCTAACGACATCTAGTTTATTTCTTTGTCAAAACGTAGCCCCGTATGCCCCCTCGCCTCAGTTCAATAGCAATGGCCGAGTGAGCGGCTTGGACGTTTTTACGTAGCAAAATATAAATTATGGTCATTTTATCTAAGGTAAGATTAACTTTAACCTCATGATACTTTTATTCAGTACTGTTAAATACAAAAACTGTTGTGTTTGTGGCTTTCTAATATCCTTAATTTTGGTTTTTAGGCCATTTCAAACTAGTCACGTTGGTATATGTAACGTTATTCGAAATTTAGTAAAAAAGTTAACTTTGGGGTAAGATGATTCCCTTCCTTGTGTACAAGATGATCCCGGGGGATTATCTCGTACCTTAACTTTTACACATTGGGTAAGTATGTGTTTTTTTATACATATTTTTTTAAGTTTACAGAAAAGGCCTTTGATTGTTGTTTTTGTACACTTACATTTTTTTATAAATAGTATATATAGAGTGACTAGACGAGAAGGTCATGTGCTTGATGGTAAGCAACATGCCTGCCCATAACAGTACCTACAGTGACTCGCAGCTATTGGAACATAAAGATACTAAATCATTACCTAGCACTGCACTGTGCTCGTCACCCAGATATATAAGATGTTTTATCTCTATGCCCTTTAATTTCACGGGAAACATTGCCCTTCAAACTGGAACACAAATTATTTATATGAAACAGAACTTAATCACGAACTAAAATTATTTAATTAGATAATATAAATAATATGTGTTCAAATCGCGAAAGTTTAAAAACAATATAGGTAGAGGTACACAGCAATGTTAGCACATTACTGCTTGGTGGTAGAATAATGGTGGTGGGAAATGTGTGTAGTACTTCTTCAGGCAGACTGCAAAGAATCATATCACTACCAAAATTGCATATATACACATTTACCTATTTAAACACATTTTTTTCAGGATTTTAGTCAAATATGCCGCGTAAATATATAAACCACTCGAGGTGACTGGAATGATTCATCAATGACAGCTGCACTCTGATTTAATCTTTTGTGTGTATAGTGCACCTACTGTACCCGTTGATTTTGTTGAGTTTATAAACCGTAGCTCACGTTAAGTTGTATTTCTGAGATTATTCTAAATAAATACGTATAATTTTCATACATTTTTATTTATCTTTTTATCTATACTTATAATAAAACTGTAACGGGTCGAATTCTGTACATTGAAGATATTTTGAAAAAAAAATTTTTGGGGCACTCCATAGTCGATACTGATGGCGAAACTGCATTTTTTTTCTTTCATGTCTGTCTGTCTGTCTGTCTGTCTGTCTGTCTGTCTGTCTGTCTGTCTTTCTGTATAGGGATCACGCATCACGCCGAAACTACTGATTCAATTCAGCTGAAACTTGGCATGATTTTAGTTTATACTAAGGACATTGCTGTAGGCTACTTTTAATCCCCAAATTCTGATCGGTTTTCTTGCGGGAGGGGGTGAAAGTCAGAATGTGTATTTGGTTGTAACTCATGTTTGCGTTGTTTAATGTTATTAATTCTTTTTTTGTTAGAAAGAACACATTTTTTTATATTGTCCCGTCAAAATTTGAATAATATCGGTCTGTTGGTTCGGAAATTACACAAACATTAAATAATAACGACACGCGCGGTGCGTTCGGTACATACTAACTTCTAAGTATTCTGTGTATCACAGACGATCCACAGAATATCTAGATTCTAGATTCTAGAAAGTGCTCACGTGATCGCGTCGCGTCGTCTTGGATGACAAAATAATTGTCAAAAATATATTTATGTGTGGGAAAACAAACATCATTCGGTTATAATCGACTTCAAACAAGGAGGATGTTCTCAATCGGGTTGCATGTTTTTTTTATTTGGTTTTATTTTACGCGATAACTTCGCTAATTGTTAGTTGATTTTGATAATTCCTTTTTTGTTTGGTAGAAAATACTTCAAAGGTGATCTTAGATATCGAAAACAGGGAAGTAGTTTTTCAAATATCAACAAAAAACTAAAATCAGCTTAAATTTAGTCGAATGACAGAATTAAATTACCTGTCATTGAAGTATAATTTTGTATTTTGGAGAAAACATATCAGCATAATAAGTAGCAGCATAAGCAACCCATTAAATGTTCCCACTGCTGGGCGTCGGGGCCTTCTCTCAAAGGAGAGACATAGGCTATAATCCACCACGCTGGCCCAGTGTCGGTTGGTGGATGACATATGACTTAGAACTTAGATTATAGGTAGATTTCGGTTTCTTCACGGTGTTTTCCTTCGCCGTTTTAACTACCGGCATTATAAACATTACTCTGAAAAAATAGTGGTGCGCGTGGTTTTGAACCCTGGGTCTCCGGATCGACAGTCGCCGTTCTCCCGACTAGGTCAGCTGTAACTTACTAGACCAGCCGTAACTTATTAGAAAACGTATTATTTCAATCCAAATACTGTTTTAAATTTAAAGGTAGTGTTCAACAAGCTTCGGTGACCGACGCAGACCGTTGTTAGGGTTCCGTACACAAAGGGTAAAAACGGGACCCTATTACTGAGACTTCGCTATCCGTCCGTCACCGTCTGTCGCCAGGCTGTATCTCAAGAACGGTGATAGCTAGACAGTTGATATTTTCGCAGATGATGTATTTCTATTGCCGCTTTAATCATGGCGGAACGTATCAAGTGATCGGGTTGAAATTTGAAATAGAATTAGATTACAGTCTGGAAGAACACATAGGCTAAACATTGCCTATGTATAAGTACTCTATGTATTACGTAACAAACATCCAAACAGTAACATTCATAATATTTACAGGACAACGTTGGAACGGCTGAATATATTTGGATGGAATTCGAAACACACGTAGTTTGAACTCAGAAATAGCAAATCGGTTACTTATAGGTTCCTGTGACGTAGGAAAGACTAAGCAAATCTGGTAGAAAATTGAAACAGAAATAACTCATAGTCAATTTATGTATTTATTACCTATCAACCTGAAAAGAAGCATGGGCCCTTAGGAAACAAATATTAACTATCACGTCAAAACGGCACAACGATATGGGTTGACATACGAAACGCATATAGTTTAGGGTCTAAAATTTCACATGGGCTAATAAGTCTACATTTTCATTTAACTCCATATTAATATAAGCATATATTTTCGTAAGGAACTTGATGTGATGGTAAGGTACAAGCCAAAAATGAAAAATATATGCACCCGTTTTATGTAGATAATATAGGTGATTTGCGTTCACAATCAAAATAACAAGCAACATAATATTCTCATTAGACGGCGCTAATGCCAGTTTAAATCTAAAAGCACTAAAGGCCATTTAAATCGATGTTTTGCTATTGTGGTATGTATTTTTTCTTTCATCACTAGGTGGCGTTACTGGTATTCTAAATTGTACTAATAAGTTTTAGCTGCTAAAAGGATTATGATGCCAAATTTGGATTCTTTCGTTCTTGATTTTTTCTGTGTTACCTACAATTAAATTCACACATTAACATTTCACTAGGACTTGGCTTAGATTTACGGGTTCAACTTGCTTGAATATTATTAAAACTCAAAATTGTAATTATTTTGATTCCATACAGGCTTCGTTCAAAATTTTACTACGGCGAAGTCGCGGGTAACAGCTAGAACAGCTTGCGGATAAAAATAAATAGGTAAGTAGGTATCAGATCATGCACATTAGCTTCAGACTTTTCATAATGTATCCTATAAAAATCCTACAAATTTTACACTTGCGGCTATGTTCGATACTACGAAACCTTACTAAGTATGTTTGATTTTGTTTAAAAAAGAAAATAAATGTGATAAAATTAAATAAATTTTTGTGTGGAAAACAAATTCACTCAAACTCAAAGGTTTTCAATGACTACTTATACAAATATTTGACGTACGATACTTCCATTTAATGTATAAGTCAGTAACATCTGCTTACGCGAACGAAGTAGCGGGTTCAGCTAGTTTTTAAATAAAATTAGAAAAAAGAAGGGTAAGATGATCAGTGGGATCATCTTACCCCAACCACAGGGATCATCTTATCAACCGGGGTGTATAAGATGATTACTTTGTAGTATTTTAAAAAAACAAATATATTTTTATGAAAACTTAAAAAGTTAAATATTCTGAGTATGACAAAAGTTAGATAGATATATTTGACAGAAGGAAACGCCATTCTGTTTATTCCACATAGAAATATGCATGTCTTACTTCGATTCTCGCTTAAGGGGATCATCTTGTACACCTTTCCCCTACTTTAAATCAATTTAGAAATTAACAGTGAATCAAAAAGTAAAAAAAAGTTTTACCGTTCGAGAGCATTTCGTCGTCAGTCTTCTGTCCGGGATTCATTAACATAACGCCGATTTTGAAGTTAACTGAGCCTTCTTGCTCTTCCAGCAGCAAAACGTCCTTTTGTAATTCTGCACACGTGATCTGAATGACAAAATTATCATAGAAACGGATATTAAATGGATATTAGGTCGCGACCTATCTAAAACCTAACCGTTGATTATACTTTACTCATGGTTACTCGTATATCGGAACGTGAATTCATATATTATTTGTTGTTAAAGCTAGGTATATATCAGACACAGTTTTATACAGTGTTGCTGAAGAAACTTTGAACATGTGCTCTTTGGGCCAGTGACAGACTGGCCCATAACCCAACAACAATTAGTTTATGTTATCAATATTGATTATTTAGATCAATCAATAAATCTTAAAAACTTTTTACTTATGTAATTTCAAAAGTTCGTAATTTGGCCACTGATGGCACGTTTTAAAAGGTAAGCAATGTAATTTTGAACCAAATAAAATTTTACCTATTTACAAAAATATACGTCCACATAGTCATGTCAATTAGAATAACCCGCCTCGAACCGTTCCTGGTGCAAACGTGCACAAAACGCTGGCCGCATTGTCTCGCTGAATAGCGATGGCAAACTTCTGCCTCAGAAACGATCCAGAGCGGGAGTCACCACCATGGTTATTTAATTTTGAACCAAAGTTTTTTAATTATTGCGGTCAGCGAGGATTTTTTTCCAGGATTACTTTATAGTTATTCGTCGCGCAATATGCTTTCGCCCATAAAAAATGATACCTTACCTCTCTCGGTATTTTATCGATTCTGTCTATGGTGGAGAACTGCGTCAGTATCTGCTTGACAGTAGGTCTAGTCGCTGTTTGACCGCTGACATTCCAAGCACTTGGAGGCAAATAAATCTTGTGAGCACCCTAAAAAGTTTTAACACCATTTTAGATTACAATTAGCTTATGTGCGTATTTTGCTTGACTGCTTTTTGTTAGGTATACACAGAGAACCCCAAAAGACACAATAAAGAAAACTCGCTTCAGAATTTGTGCGCCTTTGAAATCGAAACCGTGGCAAATATACAATTTTTACGGCCAGGTTTTGCGAGTAAACACTGCGTAATAAATTTTCCAGTTTCTATATATCTGTAGACGACGATAAATATACAAGGAAACTTTGATTAAACTTTAAGATAAACTGCTCTGCATAAATGCATAAAATTCTCAAATAGACGATGTTTTTAAAACTACGATAAAATTTTAAATTTCTTTCCATAGCTTCGGAGACGTGAAACGGAATGAATGTCGGAGGCAATTTATTTTCCAATTAGTTGCAGATGCGCTCACCATTTTGTTGAAGAGTATTGCCCTAAGCAGGCCAGCTCCGCCTTCTTGCACCACGCTCAATAGATACGGTTCTCTCGAACCATCTACTCCTATGTAGTTTTGGTGCACTGAAACAAATGGATAAAATTAAAGTCTCACCTTCATGAGATGGTGACAAAAAAAAAACTATTTACATGAATAAATAGTTAATTTTTTGGATATAAGTACACATTTTTGTTTTCAGAAAGTTTATAAAATAGCTAAACACAACAAGTTATTTTAGACCTGTTAAAAGCTATCACGATGTTCTCTTTAGTATAGTTTCTACCCGGTGAAATTGACATTGAAAAGAAAACGGAATAAAAATATTGAATTTCAATTACACATTAATTATCCTCTTAATTTTCTTTGTTGTTATAGTAATTATGAACGCTCATCAATAAGAAACAGCGTCATAATAAAAACATACCTATGGTTTTTATTTCTTGTAATTTGTTCCATTATTAGCTTTTCAATGTCTATTGATCAGGGGATCTACCACCTAACTGAAACTGTCTTAGCTTTGATATTGCTCTCTCTTTTCATTTTGCTTGAAATAATAGAGGCAACAAAGCAAAGCCAAAGCTGATTTAGTAGGTGGCAGAAGGGCCGATAACCATAGATTTAGGTGTTTGAAACTAATTAATTGTATTACTTTTTTCACCCAATTTGAGATGTTATTTGTTGAAAGCGATTGATGAGTCTTGAGCTTTTGTTGCTAAATGTGATTTAAAACCATAAATAAATATTGGTGCTCAATTCACACACAACACCATCTGACCCCAAACTAAGCAAAGTTTGTAAGATGGCAGCGAGATAGCTGATATAATATTTGTATGGTACTAAATACATACTTGTTATACGTAGAAACACCCAAACACAGTACAAATATTTGAATTCATCACACCAATATTTGCACTGGGTGAGAATCGAACCGACTACCCTCGGCTTCGCAGGCAGAGTTACTACCCACTAAGCCACGAGGCCAGCCAATAAAATACACATGATCATGGCTTTGCTAATAAGTATAACCATTATACAGCTGCTGCTCTCCATATACTTTAGTTTATTGAAATTTATTCGCCGTTAGAAAAAAACTGGTAGCGTAGCCACCGCAAGACACTTAGAAAGACTAACAATTTGAATCACTTGATTTAACAGCCGCCTGGAACGACTGGATTCTATCAACAAAACAAACTTTACCTAGGACCGAGTAAACAATTTAGGAGAGTGGTGTGCGTTACGCACCACTAAACATAATACTTCTAACCCGTTACATAATCAAGCTCTTTTCGGCCTGTTTGGTCCGAACAAACAATTTATGATTCAATTAAGTCTAACAGTTAACGTAGTCTTATTTGATGGGACTTGGGTAAGTGTTTATCAGGGAATATTAAATGTTGCTAACATTGGCCGGAATGTAGTAAATTGGTAGAGTTAAGAGATTGATCCTGGTATTTTCAGTATGTGAATAACACACAAAAGTTAATATTTTCACCCTATATCATATAGATACACAGATAGGCCTACTAAATGCAAAGGGGTCCCACTAAGGACAGGATTTATTTTAATGCGGACCTTGATATCGGTAAAACAAATGAATTTTACCTCGGCTACATTTTGTTGAATGCTAGGTGGCAATAATTAAAAAAAATATACCTGTGTGACTTTAGCAAAATCATCAATATTAAAAAAAGAAATTGTGATACAAAAGTCATTTACGTAATATTTATAGAAAAACCGCAAACTGTTGTTATACATATACACACTGTAGTATCTACGAAAACATTTCAAAATAAATAGCCACGGGCCGTCTTGTGTTTGATACTTTTAAGAATAGCTTTTTACACATACATTGTATCGTACAGATGTCCTTCTTTTTGTTTGCTTAAGAACCTAATTCTAAGACCTTTCCAGTAATTGGGAATTATAGCAACTATAAATTTAGATGTTTGTTCCTTTGTGGTAGAAATAGGATGGATACAATAAAACATAACATTAGAAAGCCACAAACAGTGTACGACTACTTCAACAATATTATCATCAGCTTAGTTAAGCCTATAGTTTTATTGTGGCAGGAAAGTCCAATTTCCCGAGCATGAGGTTATAGGTTAGAATTTTTCCAACTACACGTAGCATAGCTTTAATAACGAAGGAAAATGTCACGAGGAAACGCCGATTTCATAAAAAACATGTATCATCCGCTTGCCCGCACTTGGCCAGCATGGTGGATGAGGAGCTTTGAGAATCTCTCGCCATGTGCTAGAAAGCCTCGAGTCTCAACAGTGGGAATAGACAGTGGGCTAATGATGCTAGCTTTTTAAGGTATGCTGGACTTAGGCCTCTCTTAAAAAAAGTACTCGTAATTAGGCCCTATCTTAGGTTAACTATCTACTGTTTTACGTCACTCTTTCTAGTTTTGTGGTCTTTAGTTGTAGATTGTAGTAGTTGTACTTACTAATCTAACAGAGGCAGTGCCGTAAATATGGCGGCGCCACCGGTGTCCAGGCACAGGGTGTAGACTGAAGGGGTCGCAAGAATGGCCATATCAGCTCTTCTACCGCCTAACTAAATCGGCTTTAGCTTTGCTATTGGGGCCTCTGTAATTTAAAGCCGAAAGAAAAGAACGAGCAATATCAAAGCTAAGACAGTTTAAGTTAGGCGGTAGACGCCCGGGTAGAACTAATATTTTTTTCGCTTTGCTCCTGATAAGTTACCTATATGCCAATATGACTAAAACGTCTGTTAAATTAGACAAAACATGGTGCAAATTTTTTGGCCGCGTACGAGCGTATTTATTTATAAAGAGGCCTATACATAGCATTGTTCCAGCTGGGGTACAAATTATACCTATTGAAAAAAACAAGGGTGCAGTTTAAAAGCTCGCACAGGGCACAAAAAAGGCTATTCATTTACGGTACTGCTCAAAGGGCACTAATTAGTACATTCATCTGTATTTCTTCCGTTTTTTTATCCTACGGTCTAGAAACTCAACAAGATGAGTTAGTATATAACAAAGTAAGTCCTTAAAACTTTAAGCAGAGACGATTCCAGATTTAATTAAATTTAGATTGTTCTCGAAAATTCTAAATCTTTTTTGAGGTTGCCGAAGTTTGGAGTTGAATTACAAAGCCGAGCTTAGACTGTCGTAACCTTTCCAGATGTTAGAAGACAAACTACTTTCAATCGCTCTTCCAAATCTCGTCCAATTTATCGAACACTTTCGGCGGTAAATAGGTAATTTTATAGGGCGGAAATGACTGACTGCGGAAGGGGTCAGGATATTGATAATCTAAGTTTTTTTCTGTTTTATCGGTACCTAGTCACAATCCGAGCAAAAACGAAGAATTTTTAATAAACATAAATATGACTGGGCATGATACATCTTTTTTGTATGGACCTGTGACCTGACATCAAGTAACCTCTACCGCCTTCTGAACTTTGGACTAGCGAAAGAACAATCGGCTGGCCAAGAAGAGGGTGATACTTTTACCGTGTGCTAGAACAACTATGGGCAAATAGCCCCAGTGATTGTGTCCTGGGGAGTAAACGGTCAAAATTACGTGGTCAAAATAGAACTAGAAGAGTTGGAAAGACGAGCTTAACGCCTACTATAAGAATATTACCTATTAGCCCTCGATTGGAGGAAGGGAATACATGCTTTTGATTTTCATTGTGACCAAATAAGGCTAAAATCAATATATTAAGGAATAAGTTTTAACATAACAATAAGGATAATTTGCATTGTAAACGTTTCGTGGTTAACGTTGTTATGATCTGAACAAAAAGGTTTAAATAAATAAATATTGGTGGACACTTCACACACAACACCATCTGACATTATCTATTCTATGATATAAGCAAAGCTTGTACTATGGAAGCCAGATAGCTGATATAATACTTGTTTGACAAGTATAACAAGTGTGGTTTGACTCCACACTTGTTATACGAAGGAGATTTTTGGTCTAAGAGAGTAATGCATTGTTTCGATGAGTTTTTCCGCCATAGATGCATCTTGATGTCTTAAAATCGAGAGTTATTCAATTTGTCCTGGGTGAGAGCGCTCCATTGTGTACCCACCGTTGGTTAATATCGTGCGAGACAGCCTATACATAAGCATAAACCTAGTTCGATAGGTTTATGCTTGACCACCATCTCGCTATATTATAAATGTCAATGTTTGGATGTTAGTTGTTCAATCAAGTCGTAACGTCTAAACGGATCTGGTTAAGATTTGGAACACAGTTAGATTGTAATCTGGAAGAACGCATAGGCTACTTTTTATCCCGAGAAGATAACGAGAACGGAAACTACGCAGATATAACCGCGGGGTACTGCTAGTCATTAATAAACATATTAAGCTTTCATTTACATGCTATAGACAGATGCAGGGAAAATTAACATAAATAATATTAAAACCGTTTAAAATAAAAATGTAAGACAATGAAACAAAAACGTCTTGATCAGGGCTTTCCCAGATAGTCTAAATAGGTGTATAATTACGTACACGTTTGAGCCCTACCTTTTCCAAGCTAAATAGTAAGCTAATTAACCATTAACCTAGATGATCTGGTCAGACTGTCCAACTTTTTACGAGTGCAGCCTTGTGAAGTTACGACGCGAATAAAATAGGCTATAGAGGTAAATTCGAGAGTGGGACCGATCGCGCGGCCCCACACTTGAATGACGATATAATGTAATAATGAAACAGAAAATGGGCTTTACTTAATATTCTATAATAAATATATTTTTATTAATTAAGTTACAAGCAAACCACCAATATTGGAAGTAGACTTGACGAGAACATGTTGTTGCTGAATGGTTACTACTATATAAATACTTATATACTAATATTATAAAGCTGAAGAGTTTGTTTGTTTGAACTCTAGGATCTCGGGAAGTGCAGGTGCGAATTGAAAGATTCTTTTTCTGTTGGATAGTCAATTTATCGAGAAAGTTTTTTGGCTATAGAACATAAAGCTACTATCATCAGAAGCGGAGCATGAATCAAGAATGTAACAAAAACGGGGAAAATATATTCCTTTTTGAGAATTTTTCGTAGCGTGGTTTGACATGACAGCATGTGTCATGTCAAAGCGATTGCGTCATTGAATATAAACCTTTGCTCATTCAACTTCTTTGCTTTGCTAATCACATAAACTGAGTTGGTACGACCAATTTCCGACACGTGTCGTAGCAGGTAGCTGAAGAGGTTTTTTGTTTGAAAGCGATATTCTCAGGAATGACTGAACTGATTTCAGTCATTCTTTCACCGTTGTATATGTACGGGATCCCGATGAGTGCTATATAATGTACCACGGGCGAAGCCGGGGCGGACATCTAGTACTTATATAATAGTAACTTATCTGAAGCATTGCCGGAAATAGTGGTGCTACCGGTGCCCAGCCATAAGGCGCAGGCTCGGAGCCGCGAGAATGGCCAGATCAGGCTGAACCAAAATGTTTTAGGTTTGCTCCTGATAAGTTACACCTACATGCCAGTATCATCAAAAACGTCTAAATTTCATCAAAATCGGTTCACTGGCTTAGATGGTAAATCGTAACAGACAGGCAGATAGATATACTTCCACATTTACAATATTAGTATGGATGTAAACTTGTGGACAATCTTAACTGTCAGTGTCCACATTTCGGTACCGTAGGTCATGACCGGTAAATGCACTGATTCATTCGGGTCTTGGTCCTATGTCTTGGTACATATATTCACGTTGTTGTTTCTTTAATCCACTTGCCAATTTTTATGCAGTGTGACCAGGCCATTTGCATTTCAGTTTCGTACAATGTTCCAGAGCATGTGTGACAATTATTATTTGTCTACTAGATCATTCATCTTTTTTTATATATCCTTCAGAGTTTCAGGCATTACGACGACATCGTCTGCGAATTGTAGGAGAGAAATGATGCCACGTCCACTACAATCTCCGTAAACGTCCCAACCATAAATTCTAATACGTTTGAGATCAATTTCAGAGAGATTACGTCCCCTTGTCTCACTCTTCGAAGCAGGTATCCTTCGTCTGCAAGTTTTGAACTTGAATGGTCATAGTTGCGGGGTCAAACAAACATCTCATCTCCTCGATGTAGAGATTTTAGGAAATAGCAAGCTGAATTTATTACTTACTCGTTATCATTTTGTATAATCTGCCGCATGGTGTGAAAATTCTAAATGGTTCCGGTGGATGAATCTCGCTTGGTGCTTGTCATGTAATCGCTATTATATTACAAATACCAATTTTATGCAAGCGAACAAAGCCACACACCGTTTTTTCGGATTCAATATAACTTAAAATGTGAAATTCAAGTGTTTTTGAAGAGACAAATTCAGGAGCTATCTTGTTAGCTAGCTTCTGACTTTTTGCGTCAATTTCAAAAAGAAGAATGCACTGTCATTCTTTCTTTGAGGGTACTTTGTTACGTTTTTGGTAGGTATCTTATTCACTGGCAGGCAACAATGTCGCATTGTCACTGCGGGACGCCACATTGTTTAGGCCTCGACGGACATCTGCCTCGGACTGGGTCAATACCAAACGCTGTTCAGCTCATCCAATTTATTATACACCTGAGTGACAGAGCCACTATCGAACTAAATTAAATATATCTAGATAATTTCCTGAGGAACATTTATAGTTAGCCCATTTGCAAGTAACTTATTGGGGGATTGTACAGTTATCTTACGTAAGGACCAGGAAAAACGTAAACAAGTGAATAAAGATTGTTTTTGTTAGATCTTATCGACTAGGACTCGTGTTACATGAATTATATGTTTACTTTGAGGTCAGGTTTTGGTAAACAGCTAAACTATTATTTAGCTAAGAATCATTTAAAAATTATGAATTTGACAAAAAGACTTAAGAAAAGAAGTACTTAGGTATCACCCTAGGCAAAACTTTAAATTTATTTATGGAAATTGTATGAGACTCACACGTACAACGTACATACAATGTTAATAAAAAGTCCAAATACACGGCTCTCTGTTACTTTTTAAGCAGTATACTGCTTAGAGTCTGATAGATACCGCACAAGATTAAAAAAAACACATTTTGTTTGTATAGGCCATAGATTAGACCTTTGGTCGCTTAAGGGGTTCCATCTGATTGTGGTCTTAACGACGGTTTTTTGGTGCCCGTTCTATTATAGACCGCATTAATTTAATTTAATTCCATCATTCGAAATGACAACGAGGAGGGAATTTGTAAACAAACTTAAATATTTTTTGAGATCGGCTATAAAATAAATATACGCAAACGATTCCTCATAGTGATATATCTCTATATGTACGTATATATGTAATCGTCGATCACTCATTGAATTTTGGTGTCAGCTGGCATTGGGATTGTTCATGCTGATACGAATAATTCATATGTGCGCGATGTAAATAGTGCTGTGTAGTTATTCTGTTTTGTGGTGTAGTCTAAATGATTACAATAAGTAAATTACTTTTGTAAATAACAATAAAGATTGCACGTAAAAAAAGTGAAATGCCAATATAAATACAATGTTCCGAAAACCCCTGATATGGTGATTAGTTTGTGCGGCTGTAGGTGTCAGTTGTCCGTCCACATTTCATCTAGATTAGGTAAATAGGCGGTACAATAGCAAGTTAGGTAGGCTATGACCGCAGCGACCTCGTTTCACCCTCGCACATACAATGAATAGGAATCAAGCAAGCTTTTTGCTGGTAGGGTGGAATGGCTGGCGTCCCCCTTATACCTATGACGGCTATAAAATATAATGATTCGCATTTCTTTCTGTTAGAGGTATAGGGTCGTTAATTCTGAAAAATAATTTGTTCTATGGTTGTGTAATATTTCAATGTTTGTGATAAATTTCAGGTGAAATTCAAATTGTAGCTTGTTGAAATATTCCCGAAGAATATTTTTGGCAGAGTTTTCCGCTATGATTTTGTTTACGCCGTTCATAATATTAATAACATCTCTGCACGTGTTTAAAGTCTATTGAGAAATTACGAAGTGTGATAACAAAGGTTTCCTACCTATATTTATTTAGTAGGAGACTTTTCATCATTTTAGGAACGTATGATATTCCTAGAGCAAAGGGTGATCAAACATCATTCAACGTCATTGCCAATCAACGCGGGAAACGCGGCGAGGCGTCAAGCAGCCAGCAGTTCGGGGTGGGTTATTGGAGGATTAGTAGTAAAGCAAATTTTTTTATAAGTTTAATATTAGGGTTTGAATCCTATAAAGTTATTTTCAATTGTGAAAATATTAGAATATCATAAATGTGAAAATTTTGATGTTTGTTGCTCAATCACTTCGGAAGGGTGATCGGATCAGGTTCACATTTAGAAAGCAGTTAGATTACGTATAGGCTGAAATAGCACATAGGATTATACTATAGTGAAATGACGGGAGTAGCAACAAGCTTCTATGTATGCCTATTTTTAATAAATTGTTTAATTTATATCAGTCCTTGTATTTGCCGAGTCGTTGCACAACCAAACCAAACTGCTCCTTACTTAATTGAAGCACATTAAGCTATGATTATTTATTTCTTGATTTTCCGATAAAACCGACGTCAAACGTTACAATCTTCACAATAGCGAAAGCAGTATTCGCTTCGCTGACCTCAATATTTGCGGTGGAATACGTGTTTTGAACCCTTCGAGCCGGAGATACTCCGCAAGATAATAAAGTCGTAAAGATGGCAAACGGCACAACTTGTGCACGGAGCCGATTACGTCACGCACCGCCTATAAAGGTAGATCAGATCGAATTCTTTGCGAATGTTCAGAATGTCTGAATAGAACCTTAGTAGAGGGTTCTATTTAACCGTCTTAGTTAACTATGCCGTCGGGATTACGCCTTAAACGAAGGGCAAATATTTGATAACACCCATGTTTTGGATTTAGATAAATGGTGAAAAGCATGTCTACTATATCCTACGCTACTAGACAATTTGGCTTTCCGAAAGATGAACATAAGTTAACAAAGTGATGTGTGTACGCTCGCTCGAAGTTAATACTTCTTATCTTTATTCCTCGAGCTAGTCCAACCCCAAGTATAGAACCAGTAGATAATATCACCAACACAAGAAGTACCTATTAATCTAAAGTTACTTAAATTTTTTACTAAAATGTAAACGAGCTAACTTCTGGTTGTCGATATTTCGTGACAGTGTGCACGTGCAATCTAAAAATTTACTCATACACACTATCATATACACATTTTCCTAACGCGCCAAACGATATAATGACTTTAAAAACAATCAGTTTCCCAAGCTGCAACAAACAAACGAAACATTATCTTTAATTATATTAGTACTGACTACTAGTAATAGTGAACTAACATGCGCAAATAACAAATTCATTCGATCCCACAATACCAGTTTCATTATTTATTTAAGCACAACCACGTAAGCAGTAGCGGTTAAACGGTTGGCGTTCAGCCATTTCATTTAAAACCAATATCTGATTACGGTTACGAATGCTCAATGCAGCTTCACTGAGGTCCGGATGTACACGTACATCCGTCAGTGCAGCGATATCTTTCACTCTGAAATTAACTTTTCTCGGCATCCGATGTTTTCTCTGTATTAAATAACTAGAGACTCTATAGAGTTTTGAAATTGGAAAGAAAACATAATTAGTATCGTAAAGTTTGCAAGCCAAATTAATGGATACAAAGGGCATTTTTTGATCTATAATAGGTTTACATTTGAACGCCATCTCGCCTGATGTTAAGCGATGATGCGATCTACGATGGAGCGTGCTTACCCAGAAGAAACCGATTCACTCTCGATTTGAAGACACCAAGATTGTAACCATCGGGGAAAACCACGGATATCGGGGGGAAAACCTACTTAGGCAACGCATTCCACAACCTAGACGTTCTTGTCAGAAACGTGGAGTCAAATCTCTTCGTTCGTGTTTTTGGAACATCAACCATGAAACGATGTCACTTTTTTGAGATACGAGAAGTCCGATAAAAGAAAGGGCAAGGTGGTATTAGATCATGTAGATCAGTTGCACACTCTCCGAAATGTATCCGATAAAATAACTTCAAAACTTAATTACCTGTGTAGAGAAAGATGCTGAATTAAACTCATTCTTTCTTATGGGGTAGATGTGTGGGAAGTGATGAGGTAAGAGAATAAACTTACCTATAGGATGCAAAAAAATGAAAAAACTAACATCACAATGAGAATTAGCAATGCTTCTTTAATAAACAAATAATAATACATAATTGTTTATTGTACTCACGTTGTTGTAGTGCTTTCAACATATTATATCTCAAAAAGATAGATTAGAAAACCTATCAAACTAACAAGTCTTTTTTTTCAGAAAATCATAACAAAGTAATTAAAGTAAATGTGTAAATGCAATGAAAAAATCTGCTTTTGGATGGCGCTGCCAGTAATAAAACCTAGCAATGACTCTGACACAAAGATGGCGCCGACGATAAATCTACCGAATCCAAGCGGATACAAAACTGTAATCAAGTTCGAAACTGTGCCCAATCGGATCTGGCGATCCACTGACACAACTCAGCCGAACGAACCTTTATTTCTCGACCGTAAACCGGCATGGGCTTCCCTATTTACATAGAAGCCAAACTTTCAATGATCCGATGTAAAGTTACGCTATTTATTTTTAAAGTTAATGTTGCTAAAAGCTGTGACAACGAGAGACATCGATGGTTCAACGAGGACGAAACTGTTACAATTTTTATGTAAATGTAAACCTCAAGCTTGGTAAAAATAAATAGTTTTGAACTTGCGTAACCATTCAAGCTATAGGTAGGCACATAAAGATTCCTAACATTTTCAACAAGCAGCAAACACAGACGACTCTAAAAACTCTAAGCAAATTTTGTACTACAATTTATTAAGAAAACACCTTGGCATTATTTCGAGGTGATTTTATTTTTTTATTCATTCATCTGTGGCTTAAGTACAGTGGCGTCGTAAGAAGTGTCTTTGTTAAGCACCGCATTGTCCTTAGCGGAGCTTCGTCTGAAATAGAAGCTTAGAATCGGCTCGAGTATACGTTAGCTGAATAATAGTAACATCTGAAATGTAGAGTATCACTGCTTCAAACGGAATTGAGTGTGTTTTGGGTTAGACCGGTCGGTTTACCGAGATTCGATGATCTGAGAAATTGGTGTATTATAGAATTTAGTTTGGTGTAAACGTTTTTGTTTTCATTACAAATTCTGAAACAGTTTAACTCATAATTCAACATTTTAAATTGGTTGCCAAAATATTAATTGCAACAATGCAACGCATGCCTGGAAACAGCCCTATCATTATAAGATTTTTCGCGGGCTTTCCGCGTGCTTCTGATGATTTAAGTATATGTTTATTCTCTTACGATTCAAAAACATTTTACACTACTACTATATTCTGAATTTATACACATGGAAAACCCGAAAAACTATTTGAAACTACGGATTTCATCGGATATCTGACGAAAAATTTGCTGCGAAAATAGCAGCTAAGATAAACTAGTGCTAAGTCCCACCTATCTTGTTTACGCACCCTGCTATCTCGCAATGTCCCTCTGCCTTTGAGTTACATCCCTCGTCTCGGCGTCATTTCACCCAACTATCTAGTTAACTTATGTAGATTGGCCGCTGTAAACTCCAAGTAATATTACACGAGTTGACGCTCATACTACGACAACAAAGTACTATGCGAGTTTAAATGATTGCAAGTCGTAGGTACGACGGAGCTAAAGCACCTTCTAACTTTGCAGTGTACGTTAAGCATATAATAGCGTTGAACGTTACATAGTGATGAGTATTGCAATAAAAAAAATCTAGTTGTTTTTTTTTTTTTTAACTTTTATAGGTTTACACTTGACCGCCATCTCGCCTGATGTTAAGCGATGATGCGGTCTACGATGGAGCGTGTTTGTTTGAAATTAAAATAAATATTTACATCCTAACATTTTTGAATTTATTTTAGTAAAGTTGTACGAATTTGTTTTGGCTATGGCTAAAATCATGCAGTGGTGGAACCGGTCTGTCCTTGTCGCACATTATGCGAATGTTTTTCGTTTACAAAGGGAGATATGACACTCTATGATATAAGTACATTGTGGAGATGAATTAAGTTTTGAGTCACGCAACCAATGAATCTGAAAAGACCTAATTTCCTAATTCATTATGAACTAAAGTAAAAACGGTTCCCATGTGAAGCCTACGAGGAGAAATGAGCTTTGTTTTTCTATTTCCCATTATTTTCGTCGTCCTCCTCTCGTAAACATACCCATAGACGCCGTAAGGACTCTATTAGATTTATTCAACAGCATGTTTGTATCCATTCGAGTCGATGGAACAATATCACTAATTCGAACGAATGTGGACGAAATAACTTAATAAACCAACCGGTTTATGTTTGAAATGATTGGTTGCTATTTACTCGGATGTGGGGTAAACTTGGGATGGCTCGAATAGCATTCAAACAATAATCTAATTACGTGATTCTCCGTACTTTTTAACTGACTTCAAAAAAGGAGGAGGTTATAGATTCGCTTGTATGGTTTTTGTATGTATGTTCCATGATGGCACCGTCAATTGTTTTTTTTTTTAACTAGAATAGGTTCGCACTTGACCACCATCGCGCCTGATGTTAAGCGATGATGCGATCTACGATAGAACGTGCTTACCTAGAAGAAACCGATTCACTCTCGATTTGAAGACACCAAGATTGTAACCATCGGGGAAAACCCACTCAGGCAACGCATTCCACAACCTAGACGTTCTTATCACAAACGTGGAGTCAAATCGCTTCGTTCGTGTTTTTGGAACATCAACCATGAAACGATGTCGCCCTTTTGTGGAACGAGAAGTGGAATTGTGCACTGATTTTGATGGTTCTTTTTTTGTTTGCCAGATCATAGTTCAGAAAGGTGGTGGTGGAAAAGAAATAGATTATCATTTATGTTGTTTGGTAATAAAAATTATCAATAAATCAATTTGTGTTTATTTTTATATATTTTTAATAATTTGTAATTTGTGTTTTTATGCTCTTTGTCTATAGACACAGGGGGTCATAAAATTACTATTACAGCTTGGCAAAAATGACGGTATCTCTACTGTAGTATTTACTTTTGGAACTTTCGTTAACAATTATTGAATTTTAAGTTTTATTAGGTATTATATAACGACAGAATAAAAATGATTAACCAAATAAATATTTAAGAAAAAAATACAGTATTACATTATCATATTTAGTTTTAAGGATCATATTGATAGATGAAACTACTATTTTTATTCCCAGATTCTTTACTCAAAGCATACTTTTGTTAGATTGTTATTAATTTTACTTCGTACCTAATTCAGATGACTGTAAAATATTTCTGTTGATACCAGAATGGTTCAACAAGTTTGTGCAAACAAGGATTCCATTTGTTTACGGTGAATATATGTACATTGATATACCATAGGTTAATTGGGTTGATTTGGTAGGTGACAGTGTCAAATTCATATTGATTAGCATGTAAAACATCAGTACGAAAATAACCTAATAGCTAGTGTTGATTTTCGAAATACTAATTTATTGAATTCGATAGTTAGGATTTCACGTATCTAATTCATGTTATTTTAATAATTGTTTACTTGAGCTACCTACTAAAATGAAATGTCTTATTTTGAGACACAATCATATTCTAAACTATTTACATTATCACTAAAGGAATCCTACCCTTAGCTCTACGCGTATATTTCACAGTTATACCAAAGTAAATTGTGGAAAATTACCATGTTGTTATCGTTAAAGGTGAACAAGCTCAAAATGTATATTCGTACTTACTTTTTCCCAGAAAATATTTGAAGTACCATCTCGTCTGGAATTCGGGGTTCTCGAGTACGGGCGCACTCGGCGGTCCAAACAACTGCAAAAATGTAACACAATATTTAAAAGGTAATGTTCTGGGTCCCCTGAAGCTCACGATTTTTTAAAATTTGTTGAAATAAATGGACGAAGTTAACGCTAGTAGGAAAAAAAACAGCTAAAAGTACAAAAGAGTGCAAGAATTTAAACATGTAGGTAAAGTTTAAATTACTGCTAGTTACATTAGTATATGTATATGCGATATATTAGCACAGCACTTCATGTAAGAAGTTAGGTAAGTAGTTCAGTGTATTTTCCATTGTAATACGAGTATTGATTTTTTAGTAATGGTAGATCTATTTGAAGAGTCCGCCTGAGGAAGTCCTACACCATTGCCAGTAATTCTACCGCCAAACAGTAATGTAAAAATCATTGTGTTCCAGTTTGAAGGGAAATGATTTTAGAATAGTTAGAGGCCATAGAGATAAATCATCTTTTATCTCTGGATAACGAGCGCATTGCTAGTAATGATTTGGATGATCCATGTTCCAAAAGCTGCGTGACACTAAGTATTCTGTTATGAGCAGGCGTATTACTTATCATGCACATATCCTGCTGGTCTCGCCACCCTGTACTATAAAACAATAGGTTCATTAATAAAATCAGTACTCCATTATATACTTAAGTATGTATATTATGTCGTGACGATGTTTTAACGCTGTGTTTTCGTATTTGACGTTACTGTTACTTTTTTTAGAGATGGAGTAACCTTCACTAGCATATGTGACCGGAACTAATTTAGGAACCGGACTGCAATCCAAAAACAGGTCCGTAAAATTGAGTTTCATAATAAATGAAAACTTGTATTCTGGACCTCGTGTTGAATTTACCTCACGCTTCCAATCTCGTTCTAAATCTGGGCGAACACATCTGTCAAGTATTCAGTAGAGTTTGTGCGTTGTTTTTAACAGATTTCAAAAAAAGAAACTTTCTCAATTCGACCGTATATATATATATATATATATTTATATTAATGAGTGTAACCACAGTGTAACTGATATGTTTCAAACCTACAACTATCCGCAATGCGAAGAGTAGTGCATTTATTAATTTTATCTATTTATGGAATTCTACTAATAAGTATTATACATGTCAACGTTTGGATGATCGGATATTTATAATATTTGCTTATATACCTACAAATTAATCCTACTCATATTATACATGAGAAAGTTTGGATGTCTGTTGCTCAGTCACGTTGAAACAGCTGAATACATCGGGTTTTAATTTGGTACCTAGTTAGATCATAGTCCGAAATAATACATACACTACTTTTTATCACGGGAAGCTTATGGGAACAGGAACTACGCGTGTAAAACCGCAGGGCACCGTTATTATTTATTTAAATATTACATTCCTAAAAAGAATGATATTTTCTGTTTTTGTGATCGAACGTTTAATCGGCGCATCGCGATATACATACAGCGTACTCTGTAGAAACATTTAAAAGTGATAGCAAATTAGCGTCGAAATGGACTCTGGCGCGCTGTTTGCTATTATACTGCCACTGTAAATCTTACTTTACAGACAATAGTTTCAAGCTCATATATGAATGTTCATTTTTATTGGTGTGGTAGCGCTGTGGAATTAGCTACGGTTTTAAAATGCGTTGAGAAGTAAGTGAGCAATATACTCTAGTTAGAAGGTACATACAAACGTACTTATAAATAAGTTCTTATTTTAAGCCACGTTGAGAATATTACCTCATCTTTTTTCTCCAAGCGAGTTGCCATTCTCGAGCCGATACCGCCGCGCCACCGCGTCCAAAGCACCTCCCGGCTCGCTCGTAGCCGATAGCTGAAACAACCAACACAGCTGTCAACTCTGTCCATCGTCGTAGTACGCAGTGGTGACGTATCAATATTGCTATTAGTTAATATCATAACATAGAATGCAGCTGAGTTTCAGGGGGCCTATAATTACTCCAGCTACTGAAGGGATGAACAGCTTAAACTGATCAAAATCAGTTATTGTCAGAGCTAATAATAGTAGTACCAACATTTGAAGTTTCACCTTGTACCTGCACTAAATTATTAAGCAAAAAAAAAAACGAAAGTACACGTCTACGGTAGTCTACAGTTGAACTCGGTGAAGTTTTGTATGAGTTTTATTTGTTTGGATAAAAGTAAGTTTCACAAGGAAGTTCTTTAGACATGTGCATATGACGGACCCATTCCCAGGTACCTACAGTTAATTAGGCATATCGTCACAAATTGTACCTACTCTTTGGTTCTCGTGAACCGCGTTTGCTGGTTCACATTTCCATTTAGCAGTTAACTTTCATAAAACCAACATATTTTTTATTAACCAAGTTAACTTGTGTGGCGGGTTTTGGTTTATGTTTAAAACAAATGTGCGGACAGTAAGTTGTTTGGGGTCTCAATGGGAATATAATATATTTCAAGTATAATTTCATCATCGAACGAATAAAACCTCCTGTTAAATCCTTGTTTATTACATTTCAACAGAAAGCTTCGCAAAACAAAATTAAATTACGAAAGGTTAGCAAGGACGACCACCTTTTAAGTAGGGTGGAGAAATTTTCATTTTGTTTTGACGTTTCGATGCTACGTATTACTAAAAATAATTGAATTACAGTAAATTGGCAACAGAAAACATGAGAGCAAAATATTCTTGACAGCAATTTAATTAATTACGAGTATGTCAAGGACGTTTAAATTTTACCTTTGCAACTCGAACGTTTGTGTATTACAACATCGTATTTAAAAAAATACAAATGAGATTGTGATTCATACAAGAATGGAGAAATGCGGTCAAGTGTAAACCTATAACAGTATTTTTTTTTCTTTTCCGTGATCTACTAGAAGTTTCCTTTTACGTGATACTTCATTAAAAAATACACCTACACGTAAAAAGGAGTTTTTTATTTTAAGCACATACGCCTGGACGTTCTTATCACAGAAGTAGAGAGAAACCTATTCGTTTGCGTTTCGCCACAGGTCTTTTTTTTTTTAACTTTTATAGGTTTACACTTGACCGCCAGCTCGCCTGATGTTAAGCGACGATGCGGTCTACTATGGAGCGTGTTTACCTAGAAGATACCGATTCACTCTCGATTTGAAGACACAAAGATTGTAACCATCGGGGAAAACCCACTCAGGCAACGTATTCCACAGCCTAGACGTTCTTATCACAAAAGTGGAGTCAAACCTCTTCGTTCGTGTCTTTGGAACATCAACCATGAAACGATGTCGCTTTTTTCGAGCTACGAGCATTCCGATAGAAAAAAGGGCAAGGTGGTATCAGATCATGCAAATCAGTCGCACACTCTCCGAAGTGTATCCGATAAAAAACCGATAAGCTGGCAATTTTTCGGCGATGATCAAGACAAGGTCTAGAATGACATCGCGGATTTTAAGAAATGTAGTAGCTGGGTACCGTCAGCAATCTACTTTTTCCATTTTTGGAACTACGGTTTTCTAGCAGTTAATATTATAAGTGAGAACCAACAACCGGAATCCTATAACAAAAAAAGTACTATTAGCTTTAAATACCCGTTAAAAGTCGTAGATCTGCTAGAGTCGTAAGGCCCTCTTCGGGGTGCCAGGTCGTTCTTTGATTCTCCCTACCGGCGATAGTCCAGAATCATAAGTTAGTCAGCTATATGTCTAATAGATTTGAATATGATGGAAATAGGGCTTGAATTTGTAATGTTAAAATCTATCTCCATAAATTACTAGTAAAATAAAAGTCTAACCTAACTGAATATCACAGACATCTAGCGATGTTCATTAACTATAATTTCTTCGGTCTGTGCCTCCCGCAAAATGCCAATTACTTATTAGCTTTCGACGGCTTAACTTTGATGGATGACGATTACGCACCAATATATACGCAATTAATGGATATATTTGGCAGCACTTGGAGTGTGTAATACCCTTGAAATGACACACGTTTCTAAACTTACTTAATTACTTTAAATACATCACTCAAATCAAGTCGCACTAAAATAAGGATTAATAATAATTATACGTGTATTACACGTGTACATTTACACGTGTATTTGTCACCTATCCATATAATTATGTCTAAATGACTAGTAGTTGTGCCCCTTCATAGACCGATTCCAAATAAAACATATTAGTACTACTACTGTCCTGAAAGTTAGGCTAAAAAAATAAAATTAAAACGGCTGGTAGTTTCAGAAGTTAACGCATTGAAACATCTAAAACTTTTTAACTTCATGTATTACAAGAACAAAATTAAAAATTTTGATTAACCCCCGACTACCTCAGATTTGGTATCTGTACAACATTCTACTAGTTAAGCCCTTTCATTTGATATCCATATTGAGGGAGTTGTAAAAATAGACATGTATTTCGCCATTTTGTAGAAGCGGCCATCTTGAATTTGAAATTTGTCATAGTGCAATGTATTCTACTAATCAAGCCCTTTCGTTTGATACCCATATTGAGGTAGCAGTAAAAAAAAATATAATACACCATATTGTGGTGGCGGCCATCTTGCATTTTTTTTTTTTATAGTGTATAGTATTCTACTAGTCAAGCCCTTTCATTTGATACACATAGGTATAACCTATTCAATCATACTTAAGATTTTGGAACTACAGATTTCAGAAATAGCTCTGTCATAGAAATTTGGATGAAATGAGATATATCTTTACTGTTTTTGTTGGTCCATATACCTACCAGCACGTCTGATATATTTTTTCAACTGCAAACGTACAAGTTTGTCACCACGCTTTACATTGAGAGGCATTGATGTTTCAAGAAAAACATTTTTAGTGGACATGCGTTATTCGCCAACCAGCCAACTTGGCCAGCCATTCTACCGCCTAACTAAATCAGCTTTGGGTTTGCTATTGCTGTCTCTATAATTACAAAACAAAATAAAAGTGGTAAAGTGCGAGTCGGACTCGCCCATGAAGGCTTCCCCGTAGCAGCAAGTAACATAATATAAAAGTTCTTGTAGTTCGTTTACAATAGTGAATTTATGACGTATTAAAATAAAACTACTTACTAGATCTCATTCAAACCAATTTTCGTTGATAACTTACATGGTAATAATGGACATCATACACTTTTTTATTTTTGTTATTATCTTATTTTAGAAGTTACAGGGGGGGGGGGGGGCTTGCTACGGAACCTTAAAAAAGATAGAGCAAAGTCAAAGCCAGTTTGTAATAAGGCTGTAAACCATCAGGTGGTGGATTATGGACTTGACTCTCTCCTTATTAAAGAGGTCATGGGTTTCGGCAACGTACATTACGTTGGTTATAAGGTTTTGCTTCATCATAGCAACGCAAAGATAAATGAATTGAATTTACGTTGAAGACCAAGATTCGTAACTACTAGTATTGCATTTTAGCTTATAAGCTCTAGAGTTACGAGTATGTATGAAATCCTATCTCCAAAAGGAAATAGAAGCAAGGGCTGCATGCAATTTAGAAGTTTTGCAATTCCGGAGGTTTCCAAACGCCATTGCCATTTCGCTTGTCGGAATAAAAAATAGAACGCCCCAAATACGTAGGTCAGTTATGTGCTGAGACCAAAGCATTCGTTAGCAGAGACCTACATATAGGTATGTATGAATATGCATGACAAAATGTTGAGCAGAATGTAAAAAGCGGACCACGATCGAATTCCAATTTTTTAAACTGAGTGATCTTTAGATGACATTTTATTTTATTTCGACATGAATTTTCACATTTTATTTAATGCATTACACTGATTGAAATGATTCTTTTTCAGTGACATAAAGAATAAATAAGTCAACGATTAGTAGATTTCTAAGTAGCTTTTATTAGCAAAACAAAATATGTAATTTTATTCCTGACACAACAATTTTTTTTTTAACCAAGCAAGACATTTGCCTTACATGATGGGTTGTTTACCGGGTGGATTGTTACCCGGTAAACAACATATGCTATAGCAAAGTAACACGCAGTTATTTAAAGATGAAAAATACAAATTACTACCTAGCACTCCAGTGCGCTCGTCACCTAGAGATATAAGATGATTTAGGTATGTCTTTGGCCTGTGAGGAAAGAAATCTCTGGAAAGATTATCCTTCAAACAAGAACGCAGCAATGTTTGCACATGGCTGTTTGATACTCGTAGTTATTGAAACTAAGATAATTTCAGTGAGAATAATAACTATTATAAATTGGGGATTTCCGAGGGTCACTAAAATTGATTTTCCTTCAATTTGTATTTTAAAATTAAACTTTCCTAATTCCATTTTCAGTTTGTCTAACACTCCACCAGTTCCTTTCTGTAGTTAGGTACTTACTGTTGTAAGGATTTATTTTTTGCGTCTCTAGACGAATTCAAACGAGATGTAGTCAGGCGTCGAAAATGGTTTGCTTCCGAGAGAGATGCTGTTTATACACAGCTACGAGGAAGAAAAGGAAACATTTTCACAAAACTTTCCCATATCTTTATTGTTATTGAGCTGTTTTCGAGCTGGAGTAGTTCCAGATTATTTGTAAGTGCGTAACAATGGAGCCGCTATCATAATAATTAGGTACTATTAATGATAATATATATATATATTACTTATATCTGACATGATCATGATTTTTTCCCACAAACTAATAATTTATAACTTTTATAGTTTCAAAACCTCTTCTAATCTATTATTCCGTAACGCCGTACAAAAATCATGCGACAAGGAGAAATGATCGATAGCTGCAACCTCCCCTCTTCAACTGCACTCAGTTGGACAGCTTACAATTAGCGACATAGTGCTGAATCTTATTACTTTATACCCTATTCTATAATCCTACATAGGTCTTCTAATGGTTCATTTGACTCATATATTTTGTTCACGGGTCTGTAGTCTAATATAAGTTTTTGTTGTTTTAACGTACCATGAACTCAAGGGAGGAGATTGAGTATACCTAAGCTTAGTGATCTAAGTGTTGTTATACAACGAAAAGTTATCATTCTCGGTTCGATATCGTTTTATCTACTTTTATAGGTATATTATATAATAGGAAAAAGTGATTGACTGATAGATCAACGCAAAGCCCTTAAAGCTCGAAACTTAAAAAAAACTCACACGTTTTTGACGTAAGCATCCAATAAGCAAGCATTTTTCAAAATTTAACCCCCAAAGAGGAAATAGGGAATGAACGTCTGTATGAGACTTTTATTACAATGAATCCCTTAAGAACATAAAATAGGGAACAACATTTTTATATAACTTCCTCTTTTTTTAAGTCAGTTAAAAACTAACAGAACGCGAGGGAAGCCACGTGCAAAAGCTAGCCATTAAATATATACCACTATCTGATCCAGTGTGTGTAACTGCAGGTTTTAGCAAGCATATGTTAGATAAAGTCTTTGTGCAGGTTAACATTTTGATTCAAACCACTAGCGCTCAAAATATTCGAATTATTGGGTTAAAAATATGAAAAGATTATTTGGGACAAAATTTAAACTGAAAATCGGGCAACAGAGCTCCATCAGTGATTGTTAAAGGTACCTATTACGCTCGTTAATAGCCAATTTCGGCAATGTACCGCTGATATAACTAATAAAATTTTCTCAATCATGCACCTCATATACCTGATAGAATGACAATATGCCTGTTGAGTACGCTCTTCAAAATATATTAATACTGAGGATCGCAGTCGTAAAAAACCCATATAAAATATGATTAAGAGGGTTCAGAGAGCACCTGTGTTTATCTATTGTAGCTATGCCTGTGTAACAAACATATTACGTTTCGTAATAAATATTGCCCATAATACTTTCCTTTCTTCTTTAATATAAGCTTTAGGGTGGATCTAATAAAGTGGCTGAGGAAAATAAAACCTTTGAAATATCTGAACGTAGTAGATAACTCAAAAAGTATAGGCGTAAGCTTATCCCTACATTATGATTATCCTACATCCCACTAATACCTATTATAAATACGAAAATTTGGATATTTGTTGCTCGGTCACGTTGGAATGACTGAATCGATAGGGTTGAGTTTCTTTGAACTATTACAGGTTTACACTTGAACACCGTATCGCTTGATGTTAAGATGATGCACTCTACGATAGAGTGTTACTAAGAAGAAACTGATCCACTCTCGATTTGAAGACATCAAGACTGTAACCATCTAACCTCATCCATAAAAATACGCCTATTTTTCGTAGCTCTGAAAACCCCAGAGTATAAGCAGTTAGTATTACACTTATTCATTACAAACACTGAACTAATTAATATTACACGGATATTCGGAAATATTATTTAAAACTATGATTACAGTATTATTGTCTCGCTCAGAATTATTACTGATTATCGAAAATTGACAAATGTTTTACAAATTTTCCTATGCCAGAGATATAACTGTGAAAATGACAGATGTGTAAATGAATATTGTAATGAGACGTTTTCCAGACACAAAAAGACTTGTCAATGATAGTTCTAAATATTGTCAAGTGTGGCACCACAGTTGGTTGTTGTGAAATTTATCTACAAAATAAAACAGTGGCGCCACCTATGGTGAAATTGGGAACTGTATTTGACATTTTGACAAATCCATTAGTAGAAATGTAATTAGTAATGAAATTGCAAAGACAAATATTTATTCTAAAGAAAAGAGTAAATGGAACCAATTACATAAATTATTATGCGAACAAAGACATGATACTATGTTTAGCGTAATAATAGTTAGTTATTATACAAGAGTGCAAAGGATTCATTTTCAACCGCGTGCTCAATTTTGATGACCGAGCCAGCGAAGGACTCTAAAATTCAACAGTTAGAATCCTGAGCAAGCAAGGGAATCAAAAGGACACAAGGTGAAAAATCTTTGCACTCGAGTGCAACACATAACTTTTCATCCCACCTCAGTGAGGAAATTATTAAATGCTTTGTGCACTATTAACAGCTTCAGTCGATTTTGTTGGCGTCAAATAAACTTCTTCGTTGAAAATCACATCGGGTTTTCCCTTGTTTTCGACTTTTCTGTTTTTAACCTAAAGTTTTAAATTTGAATATTTATCCATGGTCTTAACAATAACAACATGACGTGAACATAATGGAGGGCTAAGCGGTTGAAATAGGGAGTGTCATCTTTGTACATAATAAGTGTACGTCCAAATGCATAAAATTAGGGTATCGCCACATTAGTTCAGGGTAAACATTAAAATAATAAATAAACGTACTATTCATAAATCACGAATTAAAATCACTCTAGCTACATACTTGGTATCTTAACTAGTTAAATGTATTAATCTAATGCTTTCAATTATCATTACTCTGTTAGAAATACATAAACAATTTATGACTATGTGAATGAATAATAAGAAGAAATTTGCAGCCCTTGAATGGCCAACTCTACGGAACACTTACAGATTTTTGAGCTTTTACTTTGGGCATTAGTACTAGGTATAATTGTTTTTAACCCCCGACCAAAAAGGGGTGTTATAAGTTTGACGTCGATGTCTGTCTGACTGACTGTCTGTCTGTCTGTGTGTGTGTGTCTGTCTGTGGCACTGTAGAGCTCAAACGGATAGGCCGATTTCGATGCGGTTTTTTTATTTGAAAGTTGATATTCGTGCGGATGTTCTTAGCTATGTTTGGTTAATATCGATTCAAGATGGCCGCCTCCACAAAATGACGGACAAAATATTTCTTCACAACCTACTACCACGATATGGGTATCAAATGAAAGGGCTCGACTAGTAGAATACTATACAGTATAACAAATTTCAAATCCAAGATGGCCGCTGCCACAAAATGGCGAATTACATTATTTTTATCACTACTACCTCAATATTGGTATCAAATGAAAGGGTTTAACTAGTAAAATACTTTGCAATATGACAAATTTGAAATCCAAGATGACCGCTACGACAAAATGGCGAAATACATTTCTATTTTCACAATTCCCTTAATATGGGTATCAAATGAAAGGGCTTGACTAGTAGAATATTGTAAAGATAACAAATCTGAGGTAGTCGGGGGTTAGTCAAAATTTTTAAATTATTCATTACTCAATTACTTTATTCGTTAGCTTCCATTATCATTGGATTGTTAAAAATGCTTAATTAGTTTTGTATAATTATGTAACGTAGATAATAACAGAGAAAAATTGGTAGTCCTTGAATAGGCAGCTCAGAGTGATAAATTGTAAAGTTTTTTGTCAAATTGTCGAAGACAACCTAATATTTGCATGCCGTAAGGTTGATTATGGAGTTCTCAATGTATACATTTAAGATCTTATTGTAATTACCCATTTTCGCAACTAAAGAAATTTAT
The DNA here is from genome assembly GCA_017562165.1 of Ectropis grisescens. Classification (NCBI taxonomy): domain Eukaryota; kingdom Metazoa; phylum Arthropoda; class Insecta; order Lepidoptera; family Geometridae; genus Ectropis; species Ectropis grisescens. The sequence goes on along the minus strand of CM029781.1, from coordinate 7,984,024 downwards.
TTATTTATTTATGTTTTCTCATAAAAGTAATTAATTGAGGTTATATTTAATACATTATTTTGTACTACGCAAGTAGCTGAAAATTTCAGCTTTAAGTACTTTAAGTAAATATTTTAGTAGACAGTATTTTTTTTGAACTAGCCATACTTCAATTCGTTTACAATTGCTGCATTCATCATCACCATCATCAGCCGCAAGACGTTCAGGCCTCCCCCCCTAGATTTCCACAACGAACGGACCTGCGCAACCTGCAACCAGCGGTTTCCAGCGACCTTTGTGAGGTCATCTGTCCATCTAGTGGGAGGCCGTCCAACACTGCGTCTTCCAGTTCGTGGTCGCCAGTCGAGAACCTTTCTTCCCCATCGGTTGTCAGTTCTGCGAGCGATGAGGCCTGCCCATTGCCACTTCAGCTTGCTTACTCTTTGAGCTATGTAAAGTCTATACTATAGGTAAAGTCCAAGTACAGGATGATTTCAATTTCGAAACTGTGTCTAATGAATTTTTGATGACGATCGCAAAAAATAAGATTAAGGTGTCAGATACAAAAGACCTATATGGTATATCCGGTAGAGTTTTGTTTTGTATAATGGAATACATTTGCGACCATTTCACCTTTTTGACTAACAATATTCTACAGTCAAAATTCTATCCTGATTTTTTAAAAAAGTCGAGACTAACCCCACTCTATAAAGGTAAGGGTGACACGTCATGTGTAAAAAATTTTAGACCAATTACGATTGTACCTACCTTTTCGAAACTCGTCGAATCGGTGATGTCGGAAAACCTCATGGCATACTTAAATCGAAACAAAATAGTTTCAGAGTCTCAACATGCTTACAGAAAGGGTAGGTCGACGATAACTGCTATGCATGATTTCACGCAGAATATCATTCAGAGCATGGACAGTAAGAATAAGGTAGCTGCTATATTTCTGGATTTGTCGAAAGCTTTTGATTCCGTGAATCATGAGCTTCTAATTAAGAAGCTCATGGTTTACGGAATCAATAACCAGAGCTTAGAGCTTATAGAATCCTTTTTAACGAATAGATGTCAAACAGTAAACGTAAAAGTTAATGATAAACAACAACAATCGAACTCTCGGTGTCCAAATATTGGAGTCCCCCAAGGATCCTCATTGGGAAATACGCTTTTTGTTTATTTTGTCAATGACATGGCTATGCTAGATGTAGATGGCAAAGTCATCCAGTACGCAGATGATACTACAATAATATTATCAGCAGTTACGGAAGTGGATCTATATGAGAAAGTTAAGTGCGCCATTTCAAAATTTGATGAGTGGTTTCACAACAACGGGCTTAATCTAAATGCAGACAAAACTAATATAATGTATTTTAATTTAAAATCCCCAAATCAAACTAATGTTTCCGTTAACTTGCCAGATGGCACGGTAATTACAACTACTAAAAATGTAAGTCTATTGGGTTTTGAAATCGATCCCGCTCTATCTTGGAAGAGCCATATAGAAGCCACTTCTAAAAAGATGGCAAAAGGTGTATACGCTCTTAAGCAATTAAAATATGTAACATCGCCTGAAAATTTAAAGGAAATCTACTACTCTTATGTCCATTCAATAATGACTTATGGAATAGTTTTCTGGGGATGCTCTACAGACTTTCAGAGAGTCCTCAAAATGCAGAAGAGAGCCATAAGAGTATTAGCCGGTGCTAAATTTAAGGAGAGTTGTAGGGAACACTTTAAACATTATAAAATACTGACATCTGTTGCACATTATATATTAGAATAGAATAGAATAGAATAGAATAATTTTATTGACATATTTAAACATTCCATTAACATTTCTTACATTAATAGGTTGCAAAACAATGAATAACAGGGCTTAAATATGTCTCGTCAAAATATACAATTAAACAATTAATACAATGTTGCTGTAAAGGGGCAGTTGTTTCAATTTCAAAAATTCAATTATTTCCTATAAATGTGATACGTTTCATAATATAAAAATAGTAGGAATGCACAGTTCGATTACGTCATTATTTATAAAACATTGTCATCATATTTTGTACATGTGTACTCATTAATGCTGTACAGCGTTCTCTCCAATAGAAGTTCTTTCAGTTTGTTCATAAAAGCGGTGTCATTAGGGATTGCCTTCAAACCTTCGGGCAAATGATTGTACAGAATACGCCCCATCTGTATAGGTGACTTCTTCGCAATAGTCAACCTGGAGGACCCTATTGGGTTTAAAACAGTCCGCTTCAGTCCTGATCTCCTATCTTGCATCTCAACTGACACAAATTTATTAAGATTGTACCTAATGTACTTTATAACTTCTAATATATAATGTGCAACAGATGTCAGTATTTTATAATGTTTAAAGTGTTCCCTACAACTCTCCTTAAATTTAGCACCGGCTAATACTCTTATGGCTCTCTTCTGCATTTTGAGGACTCTCTGAAAGTCTGTAGAGCATCCCCAGAAAACTATTCCATAAGTCATTATTGAATGGACATAAGAGTAGTAGATTTCCTTTAAATTTTCAGGCGATGTTACATATTTTAATTGCTTAAGAGCGTATACACCTTTTGCCATCTTTTTAGAAGTGGCTTCTATATGGCTCTTCCAAGATAGAGCGGGATCGATTTCAAACCCAATAGACTTACATTTTAGTAGTTGTAATTACCGTGCCATCTGGCAAGTTAACGGAAACATTAGTTTGATTTGGGGATTTTAAATTAAAATACATTATATTAGTTTTGTCTGCATTTAGATTAAGCCCGTTGTTGTGAAACCACTCATCAAATTTTGAAATGGCGCACTTAACTTTCTCATATAGATCCACTTCCGTAACTGCTGATAATATTATTGTAGTATCATCTGCGTACTGGATGACTTTGCCATCTCATCTAGCATAGCCATGTCATTGACAAAATAAACAAAAGCGTATTTCCCAATGAGGATCCTTGGGGACTCCAATATTTGGACACCGAGAGTTCGATTGTTGTTGTTTATCATTAACTTTTACGTTTACTGTTTGACATCTATTCGTTAAAAGGATTCTATAAGCTCTAAGTTTGTTATTGATTCCGTAAACCATGAGCTTTAATTAGAAGCTCATGATTCACGGAATCAAAAGCTTTCGACAAATCCAGAAATATAGCAGCTACCTTATTCTTACTGTCCATGCTCTGAATGATATTCTGCGTGAAATCATGCATAGCAGTTATCGTCGACCTACCCTTTCTGTAAGCATGTTGAGACTCTGAAACTATTTTGTTTCGATTTAAGTATGCCATGAGGTTTTCCGACATCACCGATTCGACGAGTTTCGAAAAGGTAGGTACAATCGTAATCGGTCTAAAATTTTTACACACATGACGTGTCACCCTTACCTTTATAGTGGGGTTAGTCTCGACTTTTTAAAAAATCAGGATAGAATTTTGACTGTAGAATATTGTTAGTCAAAAAGGTGAAATGGTCGCAAATGTATTCCATTATACAAAACAAAACTCTACCGGATATACCATATAGGTCTTTTGTATCTGACACCTTAATCTTATTTTTTGCGATCGTCATCAACAATTCATTAGACACAGTTTCGAAATTGAAATCATCCTGTACTTGGACTTTACCTGCAAGAAATTTCAATGCTTTTGAAATGTCTGGAGAAGAATTATGAGATAAACTGTCGGCAATAGACACGAAAAACTCGTTTACGTATTCGGCTATTTTTCCTTGGGGTACAAATAAATTAGTTGAGCTATCTATGAGGTTCCAATTCCATTTTTCAAATTTTTGTTTGTCTCTTCTTTAATTACATTCCACACTTCTTTTTTGGGGTTTTTGGAATTTGTTATTCGATTTTTAACATATTCCTCTTTTTTTATTTTGATTTTATAATCCCTAGTATGTATCTTCTTTTTTATAAATATTCCCGATAATTCAGGGAACTGACGTTGGAGTTGATACAGGTCATGAATATCTTGCTGCAAATTTATTATTTCATTACAGATCCATGGACATCGATCCTGAAGTCTAATTCTAGTTTTTGTCAAAGGGAAGAAAATGTCAAAATTCCAAAGAAATTTCGTAATAAAATTTCTGAAAGTATCTACATCGTAAACTTTAAATATATCATCCCAGTCATAGGCGAGCATCGAGTTACAAAATTCCATTATCTTGAACTCGGTAAAGAAACGCTTTTCCATGAAACCGTATTTCTGTACAGTGCGACCCTGAAATTTTACATTAACGAGCTGAGCGTCGTGATCGGACACTGCAGTGGCTAAAGGAATAATATTAAAATTTGTACATTGAATGTTCGTAACTACACAATCGACTGATGTCTTAGAATTATCTTCATATCTTGTTGGGAAATCCACAGCATTTCGATAGCCACAGGATCCAATATGTCGTTGATTTTGTTCTATTCAAAGACTGTACTAGGAAATTGATGTTCCAGTCACCGGTCAAAATTACACTTCTATTGGAGAGGCTGCCCAGCAAGTCAAATAATTTCTTTACTGTATTGTATAAAATTTTAAAGTTACCTTTACCCGTTCTGTACATACCCACTATTACAATCCTATTCGAATGCACATCTATCTCCACAGACGCAAACTCACAGTGGAATTCAACAGACAAGTCATCCACTTTCTTAAGTGGCTTATAAGTCAATTCATTGCTTACAAATATTGACACGCCTCCGTGGACACGTTTTCTTCTAATGAAATAGTTAGCGTGGTTATAACCCTGCATCACAATATTATTAACATTGTTTTCATTAAGCCATGTTTCTGATAAAACTAGAACATGTGGTTTGTGTGTTTCCACTACTGCTTGCAGGATCAGTGTTTTACTGGTATTCAGGGATCTTATGTTTTGGTGAATAATTTTTAATATTTCGCTATTCAAATTATGGATGCTATGATTGTTCCCTTGTCTAAAAAATTCCCCTGAGAGCCATTTTCTTTTGCTAAAGATAAACGTTGACAAATCTTATGACTACTGAGTCCCGTTAAATAAATAAGATTGTTATTACAAGACATTTCAACATCAAAATTTTTTAGTATCACCTTACAAATAAATTTAATAAAAGATTTAGAAAGTATATTTCTAGTTGTAAAAACTGATTTTCCATAAACATTTACATCAATTATTGACATATGTGGGAAATGATTTGATAGTTTGTACAAATGTTTGTTAATAACAAACTTTTTAACATTGTGTGCATCATCATTCACCTTTCCATAGTTGTATGGGAGTGTTGAGATCTGCAGATTTAAGTTTTTACGTGAGCATAGGTCTATTAGATTAGTAATACATGTCAGCTTATAGTTAGAAAGATTGGAAGATATAACAATTATTTCGTCATTTTCAGTCATTGTTTTTGCCTCTTTATCAACATTTTTAATTATTTCCTCCAGTGTAGCATTAGGTTTACAAAATGACATAATAACGATACCGTCAGAAGTGCAGTTTATAAGATGTTCAGCTAAAGATTTTCCCAGCTGGTCACATAAAATTAATATCCGTTTTTGGTGTGAAATTGTAGTAGACTTGGGTTGGGATGGGTTGTCTTGATGGGTTAGAGAGATAGGTGACATTAAATATGGAGGAGTAAGACGTTTTTTCTCGTTTTTGGTCTTATCTCCATCACTCGCATCGACATCTGCAGCTGAGGAGCGTTGGCATGTTTGTTGTATGGTATCTTCAGATTGATTTATTGGGGAAAAATATTCTTCTTCGGGTATTGTTTCTCTTAGTAAGATGTCTTTGTTATTAATGTTATTAGTTTTATATGTTATATACTCATTTTGTAGGGATAGAATTTGATCATTTAATTTAAGGATTTGTTCATTGAGACCGTTGATCTTTTCATTATATTCCATTTCCGTTCTTTTTTGGAGTTTTTCGAAAAGAGAAGCATTCTTCTCGTGCATTTGAATTATTTTCAACGCGTTCTCGTATTCATTTAGATCATTTATTCTACTCTCTGTTGAATTTTTAAGATCGCTGTTTTCAGACGTCTTTTCTAAAATTTCCAATTCCTTTTCGACGAGTTTTGCTTTCAACTGTACTATCTGATTCGTAAGGCGTTTAAATTCCTCTGCACATTCTTCTTGTTCCGCCAGTAGCTTAATATTTAGTTGTTGTGTCTTTTCTAGATCGAGAGTAAGAACTTTTATACGGCGTTGGGCTTCGGCCAATGTTTGGCTTCTTGTCTGAGCCATTACAGTTATATTATCAGCAGAAATAACAATTTTATGCAATGTTCAATATGTTATTAAATTTAAAATTAAAATAAATCTATAATACTTAAATTAAGTGAAAATTCTGCGAATTTTCAGAATGTGATTTTATCTGTATTTTCATAGACAAAGTCGTAACGTCTGTAGGCGATCTTATATCAACTTTTTTAATTTCTCAAACAGAAATGTCAATGTCATACGTCAAATGTTCGGTGTCACTTCAACCAGTTATCAATTTTATAAATGTTTATTTGAAAAGTAAGGTATCCTTGTAGTAATTTTGTTATTATCTGAATGTATGATCTAAGTCAAGTACAAATAATGTATAATAACGGTCCAAATTTTTCGTTAAGTACTATAATATAAGCGGTTTGAGCTTTGCGTATGATAGTAAAAACAGTGTATGCCTATTGTTTCTCAGGTTTAGTGTATTTGTCGTTCTCGAAGTGGTGTACGGTTTGTGTTCTTGATGTTTGGTGGTAATATTCTAGTGTTCAGACAGTTACGGGCTTGAGAAGTGAACATCTATTGAGGAAATATTAAATGAGTGCAGTTTTATCTCACCAACGTCCGTGTGTCGTACTGAATATATTTGGAGGTTACGTACTGTGCTATTTACAACCTTTTTGATTAGAACACACTGAATTTAACACTATTTTCCAATATAAATACACAGAGCTCAACTTAGTGTTGTTTACCTGGCTGGTGTTGCCAGTGTATTAGAAGTTATAAAGTACATTAGGTACAATCTTAATAAATTTGTGTCAGTTGAGATGCAAGATAGGAGATCAGGACTGAAGCGGACTGTTTTAAACCCAATAGGGTCCTCCAGGTTGACTATTGCGAAGAAGTCACCTATACAGATGGGGCGTATTCTGTACAATCATTTGCCCGAAGGTTTGAAGGCAATCCCTAATGACACCGCTTTTATGAACAAACTGAAAGAACTTCTATTGGAGAGACGCTGTACAGCATTAATGAGTACATGTACAAAATATGATGACAATGTTTTATAAATAATGACGTAATCGAACTGTGCATTCCTACTATTTTTATATTATGAAACGTATCACATTTATAGGAAATAATTGATTTTTTGGAATTGAAACAACTGCCCCTTTACAGCAACATTGTATTAATTGTTTAATTGTATATTTTGACGAGACATATTTAAGCCCTGTTATTCATTGTTTTGCAACCTATTAATGTAAGAAATGTTAATGGAATGTTTAAATATGTCAATAAAATTATTCTATTCTATTCTATTCTATTTGACATGACCTTCGTCTTGTCCATATTCATCCTCAAACCTACCTGTCGGGATACTCTACTGAAGTCCCTGAGCATAGCACCAAGGTCCTCCAGCGATTCCGCCACAATGACTATGTCATCAGCAAACCGAAGGTGAGTGATTCATTTGTGGAGTGATTGAGGCTGCATTTATAATGTACATATATTTCTATGTATAATAAGTATATATTTACAATTATATAAGTATTGTATCAACAATCTGGCTGCCATATTACAAGCTTTGCTTAGTTTGGGGTCAGAAGGTGTTATGTGTGAATTGTCCATCAATATTTATTAATTTGTGTACACCTACCAGCGCCATTGTGGAAGTTATTTGTTGTTGTTGAACTGTTATTTATAGCAACCAGCTGGACCCTGTTTTAACGTTCTACCATTTGAGATATCCGTTACTTCTATCCAGCACACGTGAGAAGAAAATTGCGCAAAAACAAACTAAAAAAGAAATTGGCAGACATAGGAACTTCCGATAGAAGTAAAAACTTATAAGTAAAAATTTAATAGCTTACTTTGGGAACTACGTAGGTGAAACTGGAGGATGTGGCCATCTAGTAATAATGATGTAGTTCTAGATAGCCAATGGAAAATGCTGCTGCATTTCTTGATGGCCAATGGGACAGGTTTAATGATGTTCTGAATTTACAAAATTGGTGCACACGATGTTAAATTCAAATTTACTTTACCCTCTAGAGCAGGGGTCGGCAAGTAGTTTTAGGTGAGGTCCGGATGATGTGTGAAAATTTTAACGAGGTCCAGAAAAAAACAATTGTATTGAGGTAATAATTGCATAAACAGCCCACTAAAAAAATGCTCCCGTGCTGGATGACACTTGACTTCAAAAGATTCAAGTTATATGTCGGTTTCCTCACGATGTTTTCCTTCACCGTTTTAAGCTAGCGGCATTACGCACATCAAGTTCGACAAGACAGTGGTGCGCGTGGTTTTGATCCCGGGGTCTCCGGATCGGCAGTCGCCGTTCTTCCAAATAGACCAGCCGTAACTTGGTAATAGGTAATTAAGCGCAACTTATTTATTGTACGGTATCAAATTCAATTTGTAATTATAAAAAAACACAAAACCTAAAATCAATGCGATAAATTACACCGAGCTTCTTGAGCCAGTTATTTATAGTTTGGTTCTCGAAAAGAACAGCAACTTCGAAATAAGTTTTATACGAGTAATTAGCCCTCGGTTAATCTCGAACAATATTGGTTTAATTATATTTTTGTGAAAGTTACTCACATACGAAAGTCGAACCAAACGCAGTAGGTAGCCAAATTGATAGTTAGTTTTTTGCGATTTCCATATTTTTCTGAGATGTATTTGGCCCAAAATTCTTCAGTGAATACAGTTTCATACATTTGCAAAGATAGTTACATCTTCTTGAATAACAATTATTTCAATTTCAAGAGAAGCCTTTGACAAATTAAACAATTGGGCAGTATGTCAGCCACAATGGCACCAAAATGGTTCGTGAGATCTTCGTCCACCTTGAGACGACTGAAACTTTCTTTTCCGAAGGAATTTACAAGAGCAGAAGCCATGGTTTGCACTCTGGTTTTGGCCAGGTTTCTCCGTTGACCCACTGTATTCTCGGTACCTCCCAGTTTTCCTAACCCGCTTTGACGTGTGAGTTCTTATCGATTGTCTTGGCCATCTCTAGGATTTTATCGTCCAGCATAATCATAGTGCATCGGGCAGTAAATATACGACCCAATTGTATTTACTTATATTGGAGGTGTCGCACAAAAAGGTCTTCTCGTGCGTTCCAGCGAAAAAGAGAGCCATTTTCTGCACTCTTCCTTAGATAACCCGGGAAGTGACATTGAAAATGGCTGCTTTATCCGCTTCTATTTTTGCCTTTTTACTTTCTAGCTTATAGGACTGCATGATGTTTTCGCAGATCTTGAGGTTGACTTGTCTTGTCGCTCTCAGCACATGGCTATACATTCGATGAAGGCATTAAGTGCATAACTCCGCGGCTCCGAAGCCGTGACATAGCGTGGCGGCTCAACCTGTCCCATGTTGGCTCTCGTTGGGCTCATTTTTTTACTGTGAACCTGCTTTGGCGTCTTTGGCGTCTTTGACGTCTATAGGGGCGATGCACGGGAAGAGATTCGGAGTATAGTCCTAGCTGCTGCGTTGAGGACAGTCACGAAGGCTACCGGTTTGGTTGGTTGCGGCTCTTTCCACGGCTGTCCTCTGCTGTGCTCGGAGCTGGTTTGGATGGTCGAACTAGGAACAAGATGGCCCCAGATGTCAGTTGCATTTGTTTGATAGTGCGAAGGGGCAGATAGTGATAGGGGAAGGGCTGAAAATATTTGGTATAACAATAGTTTATTTACTAAGGTTGATTCCACGTTGCACAAAATATTGTTTCAATTAATAAAGGTATAGAAGGCCTTATCTACATTTTAAAATGTATACTTGGTATACAATACAATACAATATTTGGCGGTCCGAGGTTCGACCTTCCGCGGTCCGGATACGGACCGCGGTCCGCCTGTTGCTGACCCTTGCTCTAGAGGGTAAAAACTACTTTTGCACACTGATATCGAAGAGCAAAAGTACTTTTTCCGAGGTAGTGGGATGAAAAGTATGTTTAACTACTTCTTATGTGGACTTTAATGTCTGTTCTATGCATGTGAGCTCAATGTGGGTCTACATTGAGCACATTCTCTTATTTATTGAAAACCTGAGAATAAAAATGATTATCACAACTTGGGATGCTGTTTAATATTTGTACCCAACCGCAGAAACCAAAAGTATGAAATTACATTATATTACATCGATTTAAGTTGAACTAAGTTTATACTTATTTTGTAGTACTTAGTCGAACTATTTGCAGAGTGCCACCTTTGCCAGTTATTATGTCAACTAATAATGTGAAACATCACTGTGTTCCAGTTTGAAGGGCTATGTTTCCGGTGAAATTACAGAGTATAAGGATAAAACTTCTCATAGCTCTGGGTATCAAGCACAGTGGAGTCCTAGTGGAGTAATTATTTTGACTCATCATGTTCCAATAGCTGCGTGTTTCTGTACTGTTATAGGCAGGCATGTTGCTCGTCTCATCATCACTCACTCTATAGGTACTGTAAAAAGTTACATCTGTCACAAAACGTTTCACAATTGCACTACATACGGCTAAATTTTGTAAGTAGGTACTTGGTAACCTTCGATGGGCACTTTTACCATTAACCGTAGTGAAGTCATAATCGATATCACAAAGTTTCGCCGAATCGTTCATTGCCCGACTAACTCAATCACGACCAAGTCGATGAAGACAGCGGCTTCCACACGCAGAGATTAACGATTTACCGTATTATTTCACCTGTTCCGTAACTCACCGAACTAAAACTCTAATTTGAGTTATTCGACGAATAGATTAACTCGACCGCGAATACACTGAGGGAATTTGTAAAGGTCACTAGATGCCGACCTTTCGTAGTGGGGACAAGTTGGCGAACACAACCTTAAGGTTGGTAGGCTGTACATACTTCATAGTTTGTGGCTCGTATTTAGTATACCTGAGTGAATATTAGTAATAATAGCACTTCGTGATTTAATTTCTTTACCATAATATGTATAATAAACGCAAAAGTGAGTTTATTTACGCTTCCACCCGTAAACTACTTAACCGATCATCGTGAAACTTTGTACACATATTTTTGGAGGTATTAGCAATAACATAGGTTACTTTTTATTCTCAGAAAAATGCGGGATCATGTACTACGCAGGTGGAAGCGCAGAGCACTACTAAAACTAAAATAAATTACAATATATGCCTAACTACTTGCACTAAGCACATATAAAATATCCATAGAGCAATGAAGGTGTAGAGACCATCAATATGAACAAACAAGATTAATAGAAATACCTACAGCAGTACCTACTGTGGCAAATTCTGTTCAACATTGTGTTACGAGTTACGATACTTCCTACAATAAACTGTCAAAACTGTATCCCGCTGATAAGGTAACGGCTGCGGTGTCAAAGGTGTAGAACCGAAACTGAATTAAAAAAACACATTAGTAAGAACTCATCTGTATGTATACTTATTAGGTTTAGTTACTGTCGAACGAGGACGCTTCGAAGACAAGATAAGATTAGAAATCTCAGCGTCCGCTGTTTTACCCGCTTAGATCCCGTTCCCATTATTATCCCGAGATAAAAAAAAAAACCTATGTGTCCCTCCGCAGATCCGTTTAGAGCTTTAGGCGTTACGGCGTGAATGAGCAAAAAACATCTAAACATCAAAATATCCAAACATTGACATTAATAATGAAATTGTTTTCGCAAGACAAAAAGTAGCTAATGTGTGATAAAAGTAAGTCTTCCGCACTATGTTCCAAATTAATAATCTATGTTCCAAATTTCAACTCGATCCGTTCAAACGTTTTGACATGTTTGAGCAACAAACATCCAAAGATCTAAACAAATATTAGTAGTCTTAGTAGGATTCTATCATACACAAGAGAGATAGGTACTATTTTTTCAGATCTTTGAAATAACTGTAGCACATATTTCATATCAAGATGGGCTTTTCTATCCATGGAAATTTCGTGATGCAAGAGACTGTGGGATATGATAAAGCTACACGGATTTCATGCTGAAGAGTTCCTTAATTAGTTTCCCTTTATGACGAAACTGACAAAGGAATTTTTTCGCATTTTGGCTACAAAGTGCCTTCACAGACCCGCTTCTTTGTACGCATCTCCGAAATGTAGGATAATTTTACGCTTGTTTGATAAAAGAACGTAATCATTGGAGAAACTTGTGTTGTATTATCTGTCTTGATTGTTGGGCAACGTACGTAGGACCTCTTCTCAATGTTGATTTACTGATAAGAAACTGAGAAGTAACTTTGAGAGTAGAAAAAGGGCAGGGGGGGCCTTTACCCAGCGTTGCGACATTTAAGGCTCTTATTACTAACTGTATCATAATATTAGAATAGTGATAACTATTGAAGTGATAGGTACTTTAAATACAACGCTTGTACTGTCGGAGCCAAATAGCAGATATATTACTTTTATAGATAGATCGGTAGATAACTCTTTATTGTCACACAAAAAACAGAAAATTTACAGAAAAAACACTTGACAAAAACAATGAACCAGCACCACAAATAACAGCCTTATTGCTGAAAGCAATCTTGTCCAGCTTTATAATTGTAAATGCATAATTATGATATTGAACTTAATTGTGATCCAAACATTTGTTTTTAAATACCTCCCGACATTTTCATCTCTTTACAATAACTGTGGTCACGAAAAAGCTGAAGAAATTGCGTATCACCTCATTGGAAAATGATGGAATCTCGTCTACTTATACCGTCTAGTGTCATTCACTTGGTCTTTAAATATCGCAGTCACCTCGGGACACAACAATAATTATCTCAACAGGCTTCGCCAAACTCACTTCTCGATTCATCCATTTATTTATGACAGGATTCCACGGCGTGGAGAACCAAAAATAGTCCTTCCAGTTGAAATTACGATCTTTTTTCTGATTATTTTTAATTTACACCGCTTTCCAAGGTGAAAATCCAGCTCATGACTTATAACATTGTAGAAAGACAAAAACCGACCGAATTGATAGCCTCCTCATGTTTGCACTCGGTTAATGCACAATCTGTTGACCCACGAGATGTACATAAATCCTATTCACTTTGTTATAGATTACTTTGATTTAAGAGTAACCAATTTTATCCCGATGATAGTTTTAGAAAAATCTCGATCTAGTGGAGTACATTCACCATCGGTTAGTTGACTGACTTGACGTAATAGTTGACTAATTTGGTAGTAAATGTTCAGATTTTTTGTGTTAGTGAAGCGGTTAAGTTGTACCTACCACAAATAACGAACACTTATGGAGATATGGTTAAATAAGTCTCATACTCATAAAATTGTTTTTTACCAATACAGAATTAGTCAATATGTCCATATATAAATGGCACGCTTCGTAGGCAAGTTTCAACCTTACAAAGTTTGTTCGTAGATCTACTTTAATAATAAGAACCTATTAGTCAAGGCGAGATTAGACAGTTTGCTAAAAACATACGATGTTTTATAGTCTATTATACAATGATTTAAATAGTGTGCTAATTTCAGGCAAAAAACTATATCTTTCTGTGTAATAAACCTTTGGGAAAACAGAACGATGTACCTACTCATTTTGGCACCGATTTATTTCTCATCAACAGAGTTAACAAAACTAGTTAGGATTAAGTACCAAAAGGGGTGTATTTTACTCATCATTGTGTAGATAAGTACACGTTTTAATGAGTAGTAAAACTCAGCGTGTCCCATACAAAAATGGACTTTGGACTTGATATGTTTTTTTTTCGAGCTTCGCTTTAAAAGTTTTTCGTAATTAGGAATAGGTACGACGCAGCCCTTTTTGTCAGGTACATCATCATCACTATCATGCACTGTCCTCTTTGACCTGCGATAAAGACGATATCGTCGACTCATATTGCAGTTGGACGACCTACGCTCCGCTTACCTTGGCCTTGCGCGCTATTCGGTCACAACTCTACTCCACCAGTTATTACCACTTCTAGCAACGTGTCCAGTCTGACTCCACTTTAGCTTACCGTAGTTCTAACGTTCCGAACATTTGTTCTTTGTCGGACCTTTTTTGACGTGACAGCGTCTTATAAATTGGTTTGCCGGGTGACACTTCAAGAAACTGCGTTACGCTCCGCTCACGTTATGCGCTCACAACTAGAGCGAGTGAGAGGCACGCGTCCTTTCCACTCGGGCATGGTTAGCCCGCCTATGAGCGAGAGAGACAGATATAAAAAGTGAAAGGCACGCGTCCCTTCCGTAAAATTATTTTACCACTCTAAGTCGTTGTCACGTAAAACTTTCGCCCGTATACCGACTTTACAGGCAACCAATTTTTTTTATTTAGCTACTACACAGACTTCGTCAGATTGTCGGATCTTTGTACAGGCAGTTTGTTTAACCTCGTTTATCTAACCAAAAATAATATTCCTAGTTATCAAGTACTTGTTCAATGTATTTCAATGCGTTTCAATTGATTAAAATCTTTCGACCCATCTTTGCCTTTCCATATCATTCTCATGTTAGAAGAGAATAATGCTACTTGTTGGATAAAATGACCTGAACCAGAAATCTGACGCAATGTCGTTTGAATTAGTAACGCTACACGTAACACGCTTGTCATAAAATGTTCAATGGTCTAAAACTCCCTTAAAGCGTCGTAGTGAGATCGCAATATACGGCCGTATCGCGTTTCGCCTAAGATGTTTCATAAAGGTTTCAAACTTCCAAGCCGGGACAATGTTAGGGAAATCATGCGAGGGCAACCCCTTTCATCGCGTACCCAACGTACGCGGAAAACGAGTGAGTAAATACAGGTCATCAAAGACAACCAATGAAGGCATATGGAAATACCGAGTAAAATAGCCTGTTACCCTTTCGGAATGGAGGCATTGCATTAGCAGTGGAATACCTGGGAGGAGCTTTGGCAAGTAATATTGATATTCTTTTGTTTCCGGTAAAAGGTTCTAAGGTATTTGTCAGAAAATGCCTATAATTGAGGACCGAAATAAACATAAATACCCGTGAAAGTACAAAACAGCGTACAAACCATTCACTTTGTAGCTATCAATTTTAGCGATAAGATGACACTTATTACTACGAGTATATTTTAATTTTGATGTTATATTATTAACTCGTCACTGAATACAATGTTAAGACAAATTTTACTCATTTCTTTCACTACTTTATAATTTTTTTTCTGTTCCCGCGAAATTTTAGTTGACAAATGTTCACTTATAGTTTATACACAATTGATCTCGACGGCGTGTTTGATTTGTAGGGAGTGTTGTATTATTTTATTATATGTAAATATTGCCCATACCATTGTGATTTAGTTTTTGATATAGTTTTAAGTTAAAAACTACGTAATAATAGAGAGTTAATTTCCATACATATTTATCTCATCTTGCTACAAAATCTGTTTTCACACAATGATACCCGAGACAATTTCACAGTTTTTGAAAACTGAGGAAAAATATTTTTAACTAAAATTTCATCAAACTAAATTACTGTAAGACTAAACGCTGGTATGTTTTATGGCTTAAAGTTGTCATTGCCATAGCAAATGTATAACAATTTTACTACGTATATTACTTGTTATTCGTTTTGTTGTTTACGTTTGGGCAGATAGATAAATATCAAATACTTAACGACAGACGACGTGTCACACAAGTTATGTCATTATTTTCCTTCCTTATCGAAGATTCGGTAAGAGTTTTATCGAACACAAATGTATCTAAGTATTTTTTTGTGTTGACATAAGTAGCTTTCAAAGTATTACAAATGAAAGTCACAGAGTTCGTTAAATTCTTTTGTACTTAGAGTTTTTTTTTAAATGGTTGAGCTATATGAGTATTTAAATTTTAATTAAATAATCTTTGTTATCGAATCTCAGTTTTCTTCCAAATTCTGACGGGATATTGAAATGAGTCGCGATATCTTTAGATTATGTAACTACCAGTTGCATGGTTTGTGAAAAAAAAATCGGTTGCCTGTAAAGTCGGTATACGGGCGAAAGTTTTACGTAACAACGACTTTGAGTGGTAAAATAATTTTACGGAAGGGACGCGTGCCTTTCACTTTTTATGTCTGTCTCTCTCGCTCTTAGGCGGGATAACCATGCCCGAGTGGAAGGGACGCGTGCCTCTCATTCGCTCTCGTTGTGAGCGCATAACGTGAGCGGAGCGTAACGCAGTTTCTTGAAGTGTCACCCGGCAAACCAATTTATAAGACGTTGTCACGTCAAAAAACTCAATACAAAATTACGAATACATTACATTTTAAATAGTTGGTAGGGAACATAGACAAAGTAAGATAGGTTTAAAAACAAGTAGATTTCGTCATCAACATGAAGAAGAAGTAGCAGCGTTTCATGCTATCACGGTTGTCACTACACTATCTCTGTACAAAAAAGACTGAGAAAAAGGGTAGTTCTTGGGTAGTTTGATATGTCCGTTCGTGCTTACAAACTTTTGTGTCAACTCCTGCGTTATTTTACTCATGTACAAGTTGCATGAAACTTTATCAAAACATCGGGTACTGTCAACTACTGTATTCCCGTTTAACAATGGAAATAGCCCGTAATTTATAATTATTCTTGCGATAAACCGTGACTCATATACGCATATGTCAAAGAATTTCCTTTCCTGCCTACGTGTTCTATTCATCCGTGTTATAATTGGAAATCAGCATAGGCGTAGCTTATATTTTCACGTTTTTATCAACAAAAATCCAAGAATCCTATCTGAGAGTGAGTAAAATAACAACTCTGTTATTTTATTCGATTGTATTAGTACAACCGTCAGTAAAACACGTGAATAATTCTAACGTTGCTGGAAAAACATCTTTGAGTACATCGAAATAAAATTTATATTTTATTTCCCATTGTTAATAACCTTATGACCCTCGATAAGTGCAACGCTATAAAATAGAAGCCTGATATGACTATGCTACAGCGTCAAACAATGCCTCTATTGTTTAAACGCCATTGTCGATGACAAAGGGTACTTGAGTACATTAATACAGATATGCTGAGTCACTGAACATCATAAAGCATATGAACTTGATTGAACTTTAACTTAAAATTAATAGAATACCTCATTTTAGGATTTAAAAAAAAACTATAAAATTGCCTTGGGAGTGAAGTACTTACTAGTACGCCTTTTTTTGGTACAGCGATTGATAGTCATTTTAGTCTCTGCATTTTCTACCGCTAGATACTGAAGTGTACCTACTCCGTGTTCAAGTTTTCGTGAGGACGTCCAAGATGGCCTTTGGGAAACATGATAAACGGTTAAGAATAGAGTATCGGGTACCAACGTCACGAATTTTATGGCTGAGTGTCGCTGATTTGGTGGAAAATCTTAGCGAATTTCTAACTCAAAGGAATTGAGGCGACATACACAACCAAGGTTAGATTTAGAATAATAATTTGCATTATAGTGAATAAGCATACCATAAATGAGCATCCCACTAAATATACCACTTCTCTCGCAAGGAGAGAGTCAAGGCTATAATCTACCATTCTCGCCCAGTGCGGGTTGGTGGATGACACATGACTTCGAAAGATTCTAAGTATATGTAGATTTCCACACGATGTTTTGTTCACCGCACACAACTTTAAAAGACAGTGGTGCGCGTGGGATGCGAACCTAGGGCTCCGGATCGCCAGAGTCGTACTTCCGACTAGACCAGCCGCAGCTTTATTTTAATGCAGAAAACCCTAAAACCTCACTCTTTTCCTTTCACTTCTTTCTTTTTTTCTACTATGTAGTTATTAACGAGTTGAAAGTTTTTTGGATAATATTATCTTATTATAATATAAAATTATTATAATAATCCACAATGAGTCCGACTTACGTCTCTATAAACTCTCGATATCTTTTTTTTTTTAAATAAAGAGTGATGAGACGATCAGGATATGTGCCTGATGGTAAGCAACATGCCTGACACATAACAGTACAGTGACACGCAGCTATTGGAACATGAAGAGTCCAAATCATTACCTAGCACTGCACTGCGCTCGTCACCCAGAGATCTAAGATCTTATATCTCTAAGCCCTGTAATTTCTCTGGAAACATTGCCCTTCAAACCGGATCACAGTAATGTTTGCACATTACTGCTTGGCGGTAGAATAACTGGCAAGTACCACACGGTACTTCCCCAGGCGGACTCTGCCAAGAGTCCTACCACTACAAAATGATGAAAATACGAAAGATATAACTGTCTGTCTGCCATAACCATGGAAGAAACACTGGGAGACAAAAATGCTCGGGAAATCTTCGTAAAGCTCTTACATATCACCGATTCCTACTAAATATAAGGAAACGGATGGAAGCTCCCGCGAAAATTTAATTGTGATTTTCCCTTTCGTCGCTCGTTTTGGTTGTTTACATTTGTGTTCATTTCCCTTGTCGTGGGTGAAGAAATATAAATCGGTAGTCAGGGTTGATGAGTTTCACAAATTAATATTGTTATGCTGAAACCCACGCCGCTGATAAACAATACCCACACAATGAAAAAACGTACGTCGTGGCTCATTAGGGAAAATACATGGCAAATAAATACATATACGAGTAATAGTACCCGTAGGCTTTTTGCTTTGTTTATTCAAAACATTGGCATGAAAATCGAAACAAGGTAAAGGTAGAACAAAGAAATGAAATGGTATATTATTATAGGATGACGGAGAATGACTGCTGTGTTTGTAGAAGTCAAACTTAGTCATAATATTTGAAAATAGTAGCGCCCTGCGGTTTTACCAGCCTAGTTACCGTTCCCGTTATTTTTTCGGAACGAAAAGTAGCCTATATGTTAATCCAGGGTGTCAGCTAACTTCATAGCAAATTTTAATAAAATCGCTTCAGGCGTTTCAGACGTTTAGACGTGAAGAAGTAACAAACATACACACTCACAAACTTTCGCCTTTATTATACTGGTAAGATTAGCAAAAACATTTTCAAAGAAGGACATTTTATTAACATTATAAATTATAACGATTACGTATATTATTATTATTTAGATATCGGACATAAAAAAATACGATATTTAAAAATCTCCGAGTTTCAAACCTCATCCTTATGAAATAACTACTAAGGCAGTAAAACAGACACGTCATGCGTTTTTTGATACTTTTACTATACTGGTGTTGACACTACTCTTGATTGGTTATTGAATAAGAGGCTAATAAAGCATAACATTGATTTGGGGCTTAAAAACCATCATACATACGTTCTAAAACTTTGAAAGCGACTATCCCATTAATATTATAAAATGTCATTGTTTGGATGTTTGTTGCTCAAACCTGTGAAAAATAGAAATTTTCTAGAAGAATAGAGATTTTCGACGTGTGTGACTCAAACGAACTCAAAGAGCTACAATTGATAATAGTTATAGTTATAATTAGTAGAGTTAGTAGAGTTATAATTAAATTAAACACCTGTATACTGTTTTATCCCTGAAGTATATATATTAAGTGAAACGCAAAAATAAAAATTGAAAGGATTTACTTACACTCTTTGTTCAACATTTTTTTCCATAAAACCTGTTTCCAAGATCCTTGACCAAAATACAGCTATGCAAATAACAATACAATTTATAATTAAATTGTCTTCGGTATCTTGTCCCTCAAATATTTTGGGTGAAGGATTTGCGGAAAAATCCTTGGGGCCTTAGAGCTTTGGAAAATGAAGCCATATTTTCTGAGAGACACCGGTTCTGATACAAATATTTATTTATACCTAGAACATGGATAGCTGAGATATTTTTTTTATTTATTATAAATAGGATTTAAATAACCTGATCAGCAACTTTTTCTAATTACTAGCATCTGCCAGTGATTTAGCATAAGCATAGCAGCCCATGAATTATTCCCACTGCTGGAACTCGGAGCCTTTTCGCGTAAGGAGAGAGTCAAGGTCATAATCCACCACGCTGGACCAGTGCGTATTGGTGGATGACACATGACCTCGAAAGATTCTAGGTACATGTTGGTTTCCTCACGATGTGTTCCTTTACCGTTTTAAGTTAGCGGCATTAAGCACATGCTTTCGGAGAGTGGTGTGCGTGGAATTTGATCCCGGGGATCCGGATCGGCAGTAGCCGTTCTCCGATCTAAACCAGCCGTAACAACGTATGACAGTGATTTAGCCTATGTTAGAAATAAGAAAATGGCTATTCCCTAGGGAACTTCACTTTTTTTTTCGGTCGCTTAAAAGTTACTTATTCCTGAATATAATCCAAATTTTAACGTAATCCGTTCACTTGTTACAACGTTATTGAGCAACACACATCCAAACACCCAATCTTTCACTTTAGTATTACTCGTACTAGTAGGATTGCAATCCATCACAATATTTTCCAATTATATCCTTATCGAAATACTTGCAAATAGAGGAAACCGCGGTGGCCCAGGGATGACAACCATTTCATAAACTAGATATCGTAGCACCCGCAAACACATCGTGTGTACTTTTCTAAATCCAGATGTTCCGTAGATCTGCATTATAATTCGCTTTAACTATGATCTGACAAAGACTTTTTTTTAACTATTATAGGTTTACCCTTGAACTTTATTTCGCTTGATATTGAGACGATGTGCTCTGCGATAGAGCTTACCTTGAAGAAATCCCACTCTCGATTTGAAGACGCCAAAATAGTAACCATCGGTAAGAACTCACTCAAATATCTTTCGAAGATAAGGAGATGTGAGAAACAAGCAATGTGATGAAATGAAAGGGCTGATTATATTCTTGCTGCAAAACACATGAAATGTAGATGATGTACATATGGAAGAACTTAAAGTTATGAAACATATGGCTTGTATGTATTAGAAAGGCAAAAAAAAGTGTTGTCGGTCTATAGTGAAGTGAAGTGTGCTTGGGCAACTTCTGACTGGGTTTGTTCAAAGATTCCACCACATTTGTGTACTGAATTTACTCGTCTAAATTTCTTATTTTAGTTGATTAAATCAGGTAAAAGTGAAGAATACCTGTTCGACGGAACCATATTGGCGTCTGGAGAAGACGCCTCGTCTTGAAATTAGTTCGCTGGCCGACGAGCTGAAACAACAAAAAGTTGTGTTAAAATCTTCTGACAAAAAGAACAAAACAAATAGTGGAGGCCTGACGATGTTTCTTTTGCGCAAGCAGTTTCACCTTATTTTGTGTTTATAACCTGTATTACTTACTAAGGAAGTGCTAAACGCAAGCCAATGTAATATAAGCTATTCAATTTAAATAAATAACTACGAGTATATTATGCCGCTCACTAAAATCGACATGTTCCTAATATCTTTCTAGGTCATTCGTCACCCTGCTTAACTGCTGCTGCTGCACACTTACTGCTTAACTAAATCGGCAAAAAACTAAATAGCAATTGGGACATTTAGTGCTACTCGTATTTATCTAAATAAGCAACCTAAAATTGCAATTGTATTTAAATAGAACGTAGAGTCTGCGCTACCGCTTGCCAGATGACAAAATCAGTACGGTTAGAATGGCGGGATGAACTAGACTTATTTTGTACCAATCAGATGACAGTAAGCTTTTAGACAGGACATTGAAAACCTTTAGCCATCAGTGAGATGCCATAGGTTAATTATATTACTAATACATCTCCACGGTTTCGTCCGCGAAGAAAACCAGTATATCCTCTGGACCTTTGCCTGGTCTGTTTAGTTCTTTAATTATCTAATCATTGGTTTTTAACATTAGTAGGATTTTTAATAGTAAGAAGAATAGCTACAATGGCACCTAAGTTACGAAAGAGCTGACATTTAATTTCTACTGTTTTAAGTTTTGGTCAAAAGACTACCATGAATTTCAATGAAAATAATTGGAGAAAAAACGTCGATGCTCGTATGCATGACACTTTGAACTTAGGTTAAAAAGTTGTCAAAAATAAAAAACAAGGAAAAAATATATTTTGTTTCTTTAACAGAATTATTTACGCTACTCGCTACGTAACTGCCTATATAATTATTATGCTAGACGTCAAGGTGTAACAGGCCGGTGTAGGGCGCGTTTCCTCTCAGCAATTAGCTGCAATCTGACGGGTCTGACACGAACTGAACTTGTACTAATTACTTCTAACTGCCTCACTGAAAGGTCAACCACCCAGCGTCACAGTTATAATTGAAGCATTTACAAACTAAACGGGTTACACTAACACCCTTCTCTTTGCCAGTAGTCGTCACTTTGTATCTTTTTGAACTCCAAGACGCATATACGAGTATGTTGATTACTTTTTGTGATCCTATCTGTCTTATTGATGTCAATGTTGAGGTTTGTCTTTTTATTATCCCTAAATTTATTATCCCTATAATTGTAAATTTTGGTACAACATGAAACAATTTAACAATTACGAGCACTTACTTATGTTATAACTGCAGGTAAGGTCTAAAATTATCTATACTAATATTATAGTGTAATATAATATTAAGCTGAAGAGTTTGTTTGTTTGTTTCAATAGGAGCGGAGCATGAATGGAGAATGTAACAAAAAGGGAAAAATATTCCTTTTTGAGAGCTTTCGCTGCGTGTCCGCGACAGAAACTTTTTTTTAAATAATACGTGACCAGACGAGCATGACATGTGCCTGTTAGTAAACAAAATGCCTGCCACATAACAGCACAGTGACACGCAGTTATTGAAACTTGAAGAGTCCAAATCATTACCTACCACTGCACTGCGCTCATCACCCAGAAATCTAAGATGTTATATCTCTAAGCCTCTACTACTGAATTTATCCGGAAACATTGCCCTTCGAACCGGAACACAGTAATGTTTTTACATTACTGCTTGGCGGCAGAATAACTGGCAAAGCTGTGGTACTTCCCCAGGCGAACTCTGCTAGGAGTTCTACCACTACAAGATACTGTGGGTCTTTCAAGGTTGCGTCAAACAAGCAACGTGTTGCGTAATCTTAATTTATATAAATTACGTGTCACGTTGTTTGTCCACGATGGACTCCTAACCTATTTAACTGATTTTATTCAAATTTGGATATCGTGCGCAGTTTGATCCAACTTGAAAGATAGGATAGTTTTTATTTCGATTAATGGTCTTTGTGTGACAATATCCGAGCGAAGCCGGAACGGGCCGCTAGTGTATCCATAAACACCATAGTTAATAGATTTTGGGACGTGACCGTTTTGAAAGACAATTAAGTAAATCTAACATTTAATTAAAGAAAATGTGCTAAATACTTTATAATGTACGTGAGAAATAAATACCTATCCGCTAATATTGGCAGATGATTATTTGTCACATATAATACGTAATTACCGAATTGGATGAACCATATCCATATGTAGTTTTATCCCAATATAATGAATAGTTCTAGGAGAACAACGGGTAGATTATTAGTCGTTGCTATAATCTACGTTCCAACAAATGTAAGTATCTTTTTCTAATCTGGCTAACAGGTGGATCCTCGCCCGTCATGAAAGGGAAGCAATCTAGCGATTGAATCGGTTCTTACGTGACGCTTGACGTGACCGGCCCTGAACTGACGTATCTACTTATTTACCCAAATATTTATACGTATACCGTTTATATATCATGTGCCAACAAGCATCTATTCAAGTAGGTAAATTGACGAAGGGAATGCACGCTCCATTACACATTATGTTGCTAGTTGCGCCCTGGGCCTCTACCCGTTTTCCAGAAACCGATACATATAGGTATTCATTGGACTGTAAAATAATTTTTGCGCACTTTATTTTTTCATTATTGTGTAGACAACGTAGGTACCGTACTAATTATTATGTATATATGTTTACGCCGAAGACCTGTAATAGTTTAATTCAAAAGGGGCGTATTCTAGGGGATATAATCTGAGTACATAGGGTAAATTGGTTTCTTCTACTTTAACGCACTCATTATAGATCGCAATATTTTGAGGCCAACCTTGATACAAAACAAAAAATTGCAAAATACCTTACCGAATAAACATTTGAACAGACGAAAAAAAAAAATATTTGTGGACAATTCACACACAACACCATCTGACCCCAAACTATATATAATAGATATTATAAATAGATACACCCAGACACAGTGAAAACATTTGAATTCATCACACAAATATTTGCACTGGGTGGGAATCGAACCCACGACCCTCGGCTTCGCAGGCAGAGTTACTACCCACTAAACCACGAGGCCAGTCAAGCAAAAAAGCAAAGCAGATTTAATTTCGACCTTTTCAAATTGATAGAACTCGTACTTTTATATGTATAAATATAGGCATAGATGTTTGAATACAGTTATTATTTGAAATTCCAGAATTACGAACGAGAATTTTTACCAATATAGGAAACGACGAATGTCTCAAGGCATTGGGAAACGTGGCAACGTTTTTGTGAGTGAAAGTCAGAACTATTATTGCTTGTCAGAGTTCACAGAGCTGTAGATATATTTTAAAGATTCCACGATGATAACCCCGACAGTCATATTTGGAACTACTTTACAGCCAAACCCTCGACTACCATATTAAGAGGCTTTCGCTGGACGGTTGTATCAAGGGTCAACTGCAGACGGCAGTTATACTTGACCTAGAGTGTATCGCTTGGAAATTTTTGGCTATGCAGCTTACCTACACGGCTGGAAGCTTGGCTCTGTCTCGCTACCAGCGAGAATCTAGAGTACAGAATGCCACTGTGCCGTTATGGGCAGGCGTATTGCTTACCATCAGGCACATGTCCTGTTCGTCTCTTCACTCTAAATAGTTAGAGTTTTCATATTATTATATCGACTTTGTGAATACCTAACCATAAGAATATAAATACTCGTAAATAACTGCATACTATCAATAAATGTGTAGTTGAAATACTATTTATATTATAGATGCGAATTTTTTTATGTTTGTTGCTCAATCACGATAAAACGAATAAATGGACAAATTGAGAGTTGGGAAAAAGGTAGATAAAATTATACCTGAACCCTGGATTCAGGGAAATCATGTGTCTTGAACAATTTTGAAATTGAATAATTAACTCTAAGCATGTCTTGAACAATTTTTGTAAATTAACACTGACGATATGATGCTAACAGACTGAAGTTTGTATGCGTTAATAACTCATTATTAACTCGTTAATAATGAGTTATTAACGCATACAAACTTAATAACAACGAGTTAATAATGAGTTATTAACGCATACAAACTTCAGTCTGATTAGCATCATAGCGTCAGTGTTAATGGTTTACAAATATCATAGGTGCTCAGTAAATTGTGATGAATACCGTCCAACAACTAATTATTATTAGTGCTTTAACAGCTTGGCTAATGGACTCGATAGCCGGCTTAATTCAATTGTACCCTACGTTGGATGAGTTCACATCCCGAAATGGGAAAACAGGCGAGCTCACGTAAGCACTTCATTCGCCCTAACAAATACTTAATTAATAATCGTTAATTTTGCAGGTGAGGGCAAACAATCTAAATCTACTAATATTATATATTCGAATGTTAGGATGTTTGTTGCTCAGTCACGTTGGAACGGCTCAACAGATCGGGCTGAAATTTGGAACACAGAGTATTTGCCTGGAACAGCACGTGGGATACTTTTTATCCCTAGAAAGTAAAAGGAACAAGACCTACGCGGATAAAACCACGGAGTGCTACTAGTACTTATAAACTAACGATAACTAGTACAATTCTCGGCGTGTTAGATACTCCCGAAATCGGTGAGCTAACGCCGAGTACCCCGAGCAAATGACCTTAAGTATTTCTTACCTCATCGCACACCGCAAGAAAGAGCAAGAGACAAACAGTAGGATTTGTCGCTGTTTTACGCTCAAATTTTAGAATTAACTCTTTACAAATCAGATTTTGGTCTTTTGAAAAAAATATTTCTACCAAAATGTTCGCAATGGAATCGCCTTGCCGTTGGTACGAAATCCAAATAATGGCGGTTTTTCGAGTAGATGCATGATAATTACAATAATTTATATTTTTATCGTTTCGTTATGAGGAGAATATTTTAACAATAAATTCATTACAAAAAAAAAAAAAATAGAATCCATCAGGGAAGTTACTGCTACTATTGCTATTTATACGAACGATATGCAGTAAATTATTTTTTAACATTATTGGGTAAATAGACATTACTATTACTATCTCTGCTTTTGTGATAAGAACGTCAAAGCCTGTTAATAATTGTGGAACAAGTTGCCTGAGTGGAGTTTTCCCGATAGTTGCAATCTTTATGTCTTCAAAACGAGAGTGAATCGGTTTCATCTAGGTAAACACGCTCCATCGTAGACCGCATCGTTGTTTAACATCAGGCGAGGTGGCGTTTGTTTGGTTTTTTAAGCAAGACCCAAAATGTCTCAATTACATTGTAAGACCAAAAAGAAAAATGCCACGAAGTTAAAATATTTTTAAAACAAAGTCTGTATCTACCAACTAATTTTCTCCAGTTATGATTTTAATAAAGTTTAGGGGGTGGTCGTTTATGTTCTTTATAAGGTCCAAGGTAAATGGCAGAGCTCAACTGTTGGACTCCGAAGGGTTTAACATTCTTTATGCTGGCCTTGCGAAATTATTAAATGGATTTTAATAAAGTTAAATCTTAATATATATAAATCTCCTATCACGATGTTTGTCCGCGATGGATTCCTAAACTACTTAACCGATTTTAATCATATTTGCACACCGTGTACAATTTGAGCCAACTTGAAAGATAGGATAGTTTTTATTTCGATTAATAGTCTTTATATGACAATATCCGAGCGAAGCTGGAACTGACCGCTAGTAATATATATAAATTACGCGTCACGTTGTTTGTCCATGATGGAGTTCTAAACTACTCAACTGATTTCAGTAAAACTTGCACACCATGTGCAGTTTGATCCAACTTGAAAGAGGAGAGTTTAAATTCCGATTATTTGTCTGTGTATATGACAATATCCGAGCGAAACCGGAATAGGCCGTAAGTATTATACATTTGATATTAAGGTATCATACAAATCCATCCAGATGCATAAAATGTTGTATTGTTTTGTAAAATTGACGTGGCTGTTTGTGATTTCGATTCAGTGGCTGTTCACTAAATGCATATGAAAGTTTATATGGAACTAACATAAAAATGTTATAGTCTTAGAAGCTTAAATTGTATTCTGTCTATCTGTTTGTTCCGGATAATCTGTGAAATTGCAAGACGGATTTTAACGGATATATTACTGATATATAACTGATGTGTTAACGAGTAACTAAACTTACTTCTATCATAGAAAAAAAATTCTTGATAACACAAAATAAATAACAAACAAAATAAATAATTAATATGACATTTAATAGCTAAGGTGGTAAGCCATGGGTTATACCGCGGAGCGTAGCTAGTATCAAATATACCTACACAGATAATGGATATACTCGTACATGGAATGAGTACAAAAAGCGTTGTTCCAAAGAGTGATAGATAGTGAGTGAAGATATAATAATAGCATGAAAACTGCCAGCTTTTAAAAAATAAAGAGGTTTTCATGTTTATTAATCAACAAATAGAATAGTTGCCTAATATGTTGATAATATGATCGCTATCAATACCAACCAAATTTAAAAAAAGTTTTATTGCCAACATAAAAACACATACCTATCATGCCTTAATGCTATATATGCATTGAACTTGAAATACTGCTTAAAATCTCGTTACATTGCTTTATTTGATATATACCTTAGAATTCACTAAAA
Source organism: Ectropis grisescens (assembly GCA_017562165.1). Lineage (NCBI taxonomy): Eukaryota > Metazoa > Arthropoda > Insecta > Lepidoptera > Geometridae > Ectropis > Ectropis grisescens. The sequence goes on along the minus strand of CM029781.1, from coordinate 7,956,222 downwards.
GCATCTTGGTGAGCAATGTTCATTTCAATTTATAGTTTCATCGAAGCTGCACCTCATCGAAAATGCCAACGCTTACGATCACTTATCTCCAAGAAGCGTTGAAAATAATGGTTAGATAATTAAAAAAAACGTTCATCAAAAAACAACAAAGTAATTTTACCTCAATAAAATTGTATAATTCCAAGGAAGTTTCATTACATTAGTTATGAAGATCAAACTTCATTTTTTCATTCGACAGATGATTCAGAGAATCGTCTATGAATTACATTACACCACTTTTTAAGGGCTCCCGATATTTTCAGAAATTAAATTGATATTTTTTGTACGTTTATTTCTATTGGAAAACATCTACTATATTATTTCTATTGCAAAAAATATACGATTATTTTTATTCCGAACGATTCAGTTCCATTTGAGGAAAATATTTCGATACGTAATATAATCGAGTATTCGCCTTAACTGACAATGAAGAAGCAAATTGAAAACTTTACCTCCTCTTAGATATATTTCAAATAATCCTAGCTGTATCATAATCTAGTTTGTGTATGTAAAATATTAGGGACGTTTCTGAGAAATTACATCTTAAATTTGGAGGGGTCTGTTTGTGAGAATTTCTGCTCCCAAAGGTATTATTTCTAAATCAGTTGTGTCAATATTTTGCCCACAGTTTAGAAATTCTGTCGTTACAGTTAATCCGTTTGAAACTGATTACGTAATATTTAAATAGGTAAATTTGAATATATATGAAATTGAAAATGTGAAAAATAATCAACTATTATAATTTTTCATACAACACAATACAAAGAAAACATCGGGGTGGCAAACTGAATGGAAAAGTCACACTTGCAGTGATTGTGGGCTTTTATTTTATTACATGTGTATGTGCGTTTCATTAACGTTATTACACGATTTTCCATAAAAAGCACCTCATTGTGTTTTCTAATTAAAAGTGAAACAATTTAGAATTCGTAATTCACCATGAAATCCTTCATTCAGGTTAGAAGAAGTTTTTATAAACATTACATATACAAAATTTTGGTGGTCAAACGAAGAACATATTTCTATGAGTTTCCAAATGGTTTTCTTTTCAAAGAAGTATGTAATCTGTGTTTTCAAATAAATAAGTTTACTACAAATCGCCTGAAGATCTTGACTTCATGGAATTTTAATTACGAATTTTAAATATTAAAGATCTTCGATGTCAAAGCATTTAAATTTTCAGCAGAGTTGTTAAAAGAGCAATAAAGTGCTTCTGTCTCAGCTGCCGTGTGAAATTTCCAATAATTTGGAGTGTCGGTCCGCTGTGAGGCTGTGACCTCTCAAAGGGTCGAGGGAGGCCATTGAAAATATCGCTTACTTCGCTCCCTGCAGATGGCACTCGAGGCCACCTCCTCAGATCCATCGCTGTAACGCTAATAACAATCTTTTGAGAGGTCTCCTTATTTATTGAAAACCTCTTTTTAGAAATCTCCGTGGCCTTAGTTACTTCCGAACACAATCGCTGAAGGATCACCACTATGATTAAGTGGTAGTATATGTGAAATGTTTCAAGATCAAAAGCCCAATCGACATGGATGTTAGAATAGATAGTGTCGAGATTAATATAACAGTCAGTTTTTAGCCCCAAAGACGATGTTCCTAGGGTTGTCTAAGTATATCATTTGTTTCAGTTGTGAATTCTTAACATTTGCTCTGCTCAAAAAGTGTATTTGTTTAAATTGTGTTCAAGTTCAGACTCCGGTGTTATATTTTATGTTACGTAGGTACTATTTTATTTATAATATAGGTAATGTATAAATATATTTTTGTACAACAGCAAACATATTCAATGTTTAACCCACGTGACACTATAATGTCCAGGCCACGTGATTCGACTGCGTAGTTCGATCAATCGGACCACGTGAACATTTTTTTTCCTGTTGGTTCGATTTTAGAATCGCATCACGTGAACTACTGATTCTTGGGACCTCGTGGTTCGACTCTATAAACGAACTCGAACCACGATGACAAGTTCATCTGGTTCGATTCATCGCAAGTACACTCACAGGCACAATTAACTCGGACTATTTCATAATCCATACTGACCATTCGTAAACTAATAATTCAGCGTCAGTGGTGGATTTATTCCATAATCAAAAGTGATGGATGTCTATTATTGGCAATAATCTTGTTGGCAAAAAACCCAAATCTGATATATTAAAAGTTTGTATAGATAAGATCTATTTTTATTGAAATTAATCAATTTCATTTTTTTTTTTCATTTATTTTTTATACTGTTTAGTTATGAACAATGTTATTTTGCTCAAAGTCAGTTGTTATAGTAAAACTCATCTTATAAATCGCTAAAACAAAAAAAACGACAAATATTTGAAGAATTCAACTAAACTTTGATACAAAATAAATATGGCAACCCCACACTTTATTCCGATCGGGTCCCTTTCTATCAATCAGACGCATGTAAAATCGCAGCCAAGGCTCTTTTATGTAGAAACTCGAGCCCCAGATCCGCCATACGTTGGTAAAGCCGCGTATTCATATTACTCTACTAGTGATATTATGTATCAATAGAGGTCGAAGTAAGAACGTATTTGTACAATTATTGAATTAATATTTTAATAAAATCTTTACTTTCAAGTTAGTTATTTCCTTATAAATAACTAGATAAATAATTACTTATTTAAATGTAACTTCTCATATTCAGAGAACAACGTTTGCACGCAGTCCAAACGCCGATGAAGATTGTCGGTTAACATCATACGCAGCCTATTCTCACAAGAAGGCAGTCAAGACCTCGAAAGATTCCAAGAACATGCTGAGTTTTCTCACGTTGTTTTCCTTCATCATTAAAAGAAGTGGTAGAGACAAACTAGTACATCTGCTCTAGGTGAAAAATTCCAGTTAAAACTGGAAAATCAATTCGTTTGCTGGGAAATTATAGATAGCGCCAGGGTCTCATCAGAGTAGTGGACGCCTTCAAAAACATCGACGCAAAATTTTGCAGACAGAAAAGGCAGAAAGTTGAAGCTTTCCAAAGAAACTCTGCAGCTCATGGAGGATTGACGCCATCTTACGTTCAATTCGTCAGAGCTCCTGCTCTGACGAATTTAACGTCGGATTTGCGTAGGATAGCTCTGAATAAGATAATCACAAGCTTGTACGATGTTACATCAACAAGCAAAATCAATTGAGCATAACACGAATGTTTTGTTTTTACTAGAATGTAAGCATTAGTTACAGATTTTCTTAATATGAACAAATCAAATCAAAGTCCCTCAGCGAGCTATGGTAAAGCTAAGCTTAGAGTTTCTTTGAGGGGAATGGACGTATTGCAGTCTATTATATTCTATCCGACGTTTGTACATACAAACGTTTATAACTAAAGTGGGGCCCTGGTTTTAGTAATAGATATGCACTACACGCTGTGTCTATATCACAACATTTCTATTTTTATCCCTGTAACTTTATATGGAACGGCTCCAAAGTAACGTTAGCCTTCGTACCTGTATCAGATTTGTGAAGGCCGAAATATTTCGAAGGGATAAATTGCAGATTTGTGGGAATAATAACGCTTACGCAAGAAATTGTTTACGCTTCGAATACTTTTGTTATCCTTACCAAAGAAATGTATTTGATTTTCAGCTCTGACACGTTTACTAGTATACAATAAAGGAGAGAGGTAGGGTAAGTGATGTAACAAAATTAAAATAAAGATGTGGGTTAAATCACGACACTTAAAACTAGGAATTACACTAGACTAATGAAAACCAAAATTTATAAAAATAAATAAAAATACGCTTTTGTTTTTATGAACGTTTGTATTCAGGTTTTATCGTTATCTTATTTATTACTATAAGCAGTCTGTACGAGTGTATATACATAAAATTACTAGTCCCAGAGGAACTTGTTTTTTTTTGCTGTATATAAAGTACTCTGTGAACTATCGGAGCCCAAAATTTCAATCTAATCCTTGCTTTTGTTACGTGGCATATAAAAAAGTTTCTCAGATAGATAATATTATTATTAGCAAATTTAATTTAGATTCAGTAGTTTAGTAACAAAAAACATCCTTGCATTTATTAAAACGAATATAACAACCGCAATCATCATATAATCGCAATTATAATATTGGTGGACACGACATTATTGTTTAAATGCATGTTTGGAAATCAGCAGCGTTTGGCGATTTTACCGCGGCTATTTTCCTCCCATAAAAATATCCTATTTCAAACTGTAACTGGGTTCCAAATTTTTACCTGATTCGTTCAGCCGTCCCGATGCAACAAATATCCAAACATTACATTTTTCCAATTATAATAAAATGTTAGTAGGAAAACTATGTTACCCATAATATAGTAGTGTAGTGGTAGGACTCTTGTCAGAGTCCGCCTGGGGAAGTACCACACCTTTGCCAGTTATTCTACCGCCAAGCAGAATGTGCAAACATTACTGTGTTCCGGTTTGAAGGGCAATGTTTCCAGAGAAATTACAGGGCTTAGAGATATAAGATCTTAGATCTCTGGGTGACGAGCGCAGTGCAGTGCTAGGTAATGATTTGGACTCTTCATGTTCCAATAGCTGCGTGTCACTGTGCTGTTATGTGTCAGGCATGTTGCTTACCATCAGGCACATGTCCTGATCGTCTCATCACTCTTTATTTAAAAAAAAATATATATATACGTAAAATAGACATTGTCTGTCATTCAAGGTATTTTATGAAATTGTACCCTGCGGGTGTTGCTACACTATCAGTCGAAAATTGGTCGTACCAGAGAAACCTTCTTACCTTCTTTGGCTCATCCAATACAACTTTGTTACTGAACGCAGGCAAAACATTGTAATTTGTCAGTCAACCTTTGTGAACCTAGTATTTGTATAAATAAACGTTTTTTCATTTCATTTTTCATTTCTTCACATGATCAAATGCATAGTTTACGATTCTATAAAGAACACACAGCGAAACATTATTTTTTAAATGTATAGGCTTCCTAAGAAAACATTACCACACACTATTATTACTCAATTGAAATAAAAATGTAAATTAATTTCCAATTAATGCTTATAAAATAATAAATGTTCTAATAATTAAATTCAGTTCACATGGAAAAGCATAGTCCACCCCAGCTAAGAATGAACATCTGTGGTAGAGTCATAGTACCCTCCACCGGAAAGTAGAATTTTGCACTTATAACACACTGGAAAGAAACATAGTTTTGATTTGTTAACAATGTCTTAAAGTGTAACAGCCATCGTGGTCTTCTGACCACGATACTATTAAAACGAGCAAATATCACTATTTTCCGGTTTGAAGGGCAATGTTTCCAGAAATTACGGAGCATAGAGATAAATCGCCTTATGATCTATGATATCTCTAGATGACGAGCGCAAATCAGTACTGGGGAATGATTTGTATACTCTTCATCTTCCAATACCTTCTTGATACTGTGATGTAATGGGCAGGCGTGGTGGCACATGTCTTACTATTCCCTTCACTCTATAATATAAAAAAATAAAAATAAAGTTGCAGTGATATTTTTGGCTCATCCTCAAAGTTCCCTGACCTATCCCTTAACTCGTGCCAAAAACGTATTCTAGTTAGTCCAACGTGAGCAACTGCCTCACTGTCTCGTCGCTTATTCATGAACAATGCGGATATATTTTAAAATTCAGCTTCAAAGTAACATTCAAAGTTAAAACTTTGGCAGACTGTTGGAAGACTAAAGGTCGAATGTTCAGCCATTAATAAATCTAGAGCTTGTTTACGTTGTTATAACTTAAAATATATGAGTCATAGTTAATAGATTATAAGCGTTAATTTCAGGGCAAAGAGATATGTCATATTCTAGCTCAGATTGACAAGTGCGGCAGTGATATGAATTATTTAAACCCTCTACACACGAGCCCTGAAATCAGAGGAAATTACGTAAAAGTAATGGGGAGGAGCCTACATCGCATCATAAATCACCAATCATATGGTGTGATGTAGGGTCCTCCCCACTACTTTTACGCAATTTCCTCTGATTTTAGGGCTCGTGTGTAGAGGATTTTATCTTTAAATAACGCCATGCTACTGTGATATGATGGGTTTGGGTGTTATTTATCGTCACGAGCATATTTTGGTTTCTTACATGAATTTGTAGAGAAAAACAGTTTCTAGCCCACATTCACGCAACCATTAATTTATATATTTTATTATTAGTGATTCTGCTAATACATACTATATGTGTATTATTATATTCCAGTCAATTGAACGTTTTAATTTAAAAAGATTTTTTTTAATTTATTTCGAATACATATAAAAATAAATTCGCCCTTAAAACCTCAACAAGGTTTGTCTATGACAAATAGTTCTCAATACGTATCTTAAAAAAGTGAACATTATATCTATATAACATCAAAAACTTAAGCAAATACAAATTAAATAAATACATATATCTGCGCGCGCGCACCCAAGACAGCCGTATGTGTTTTAGTTTAGTAAGAAACCGGTTTGTTATCTATATTATATCAATTACGCCGGCAGATCTACAGAACTGACTCTAGCTGAAATTAGCGAATGCAATTGCGATTTTAACTCGAAAAATGCAACAAGTTCTTTATGAAATGTTTTCTTTGCAAACATCACGCGGGCGAAGTCACCGGAAGATACTAATGGTTTGGAAAATAAATTCGACTCGTAAATGTTGATGATTCAATTACTGTATAAAGAGTATAATATGGATGTATGCAACATTGAATTAGTATACAATAAAAAACTACAATCAGAAAACATATACTTGGTAAAACAAACAGATTTATTTCTACAGAAGTAAAATTAACTCGTCGACCTGACCTATACGTCATTTTCGCCCTACGAGTGTGACATAATAACCGCGTGAAAGTCACTACTATATTTATTACTCTGCTAAACTTTCTCAACGCAATATAAATGCCGTAAATATGTTATGAAGTGGGAGTAACATGGAGCCAAATGGCGTTTCCACGCTTCCCAAAGCGTACGCCGAGCGGGGTTCAAGCGACAGCGATACCTAATAGAATTTTCCTGTTACCACTTAGCAGCAGACAAACATGCTCAAGTTGTGTGGCGTTATGACATAATTGAGGGAAGCCGTTGTGGCGTAGTGGCGAGAATGTCCAATTTCACAATCGTGAGGTCTCAGGTTCGAATCCCACCTGCACCCCTCAATATTCAAGTTTTATTTCAAGTATCAAGTATTATTTCAAGTTTGTCATCGCCATTGGCTTTAATGGCGAAGGAAAAAGTTTAAAAAAGTCAAAATAAAATATTTAAACAGGGACATCTTTTGAGGATACGAGTTATTCGCCGACCCGCATTTGATCAGCGTGCTTAATTTTAGCTTTGATTCTCCTTATAAGAGATAGCCCCGAGTCTCGTCTATGTAAATATAAAATGGGACTTATGCTACCCTAATAAATAATTAGCAGTAAGTAGGGCTGTGTGCTGTTTGACACATTTTCCTATCATTATAAAATAGGAAAAGGGTACGGCTCACAAATTCACAAAAATGGCCACCAGAGTAACAATTAAATTGAATTAATGAAAACATAACACAAATATTTATAAACGTAAATCAAATTAACAAATGTGAAGTATTCACGCAGACGAAATCACGAATCGACGATAATCGTGCTCAAATAAGTTACAGTAAACTACAATCAACATAGAAATTAAATTATAATGGTAATAAAAACATTTTAATTGGCAATAAGACATATATAGGTCACTACTTTGGCACGTACGTACTAACTACTCAATAGAACCTATTGATGACGATTTATCAAGGGACATTTCAGCTAAAATATCTGAAATTAACTATTTTCCTCTGAAAGACCAAACTTTCGAATTATTCTTATCAACGTTATAAACCATTACAAGCACCTAATCTGATTAGCATCTAATCAGTAATGTAGGAATACATCACTGATCAGATTAAAAAAAATAGAATTGTTAATCTTAAATATGAATAAATCTATCTGCTAGTAAACCAAATGAAGCCATTTGGTTTTCGTATTATAGAGCTGGCTATAATACAAGCTTTTCTTATTTTGTTTTATTTACTATTTTCTTTTCTTAGGTTACTGTTTGTGTGGAATACCCAACAGTAATATTTATATTGATTAATTTCAAATATGATTAGGCCAGCTAAATGCACTGCTTCATAAGATCTGAGTAAATGAAAATATCATAGATTTCAAATATCATGAATTTATAGATTTTTGTTAACTTTAAAATACCCGCTCCATTTTTCCAAATCAGTTCAGGCTTCTTTTTGTTATACAATAAATAAATATAAAAACAATTACAACATTATCCTTATTAAAACTCGATTCAAAATAGAAAAGAATTTGAAAACCAGTTATTTCTTAATAATTTTGTAAAAAGTTGCAATGTGGTAATTTTCTGCAGAACGCACTATTTTTTGTTGGTGCCATAACATTTATTTCAGCGCAGCGTGTAAAAAGCTTTATTAGTTGGGTACTCGTCATTTCCTTAGATTCAAGATAAACGCAATATCAAACTTCATCAAAGACTTGAAATAATTGAATAAGTACGCAAAAGAGGATCAAAAACAGACGGATGCTATGCTAACTTTTCACTTAATGTTTTGCTGTAAACGAACAATGTTTTAAGACTCATTAATTTGCATATTTATAAAGCAAATTTTAAAACCAAACTATTATAATCTGGTCTCCTCTTACAGGTAAAATAGTTTACAAAAAACTAATTTTAAATTTAACAAATTAAAATTAAATTTGTACACTTAAAATTAAATTCAGACACTTGACTACATTTCATAAGAAGCTATTACTAAATCGACAAGATAAATGTAAAATGTAAACATAGTTTTCATCCCACCAGCTCGGAAAGAATAGTTTTGCTCCTCGATATCAGGGCGCAAAAGTTAATATCGTTTTTACCCTCTAGAGGTTAAAGTAAATTTGAATTTAGAACATCGTGTGTACTGAGGTTTTGAATTCAAAACATAATTCAACCTATTTATTTCTACCTCATTGGTGCCGAATGCATCATACATTTTATTTTAATGTGTTAAAAACTCAGACTCGGAACCTTCTTGGTGTACTTACTTTTTTTTAATTTGCTTAGCGCGAAAACATTAAAAAATTTACATTTAGTCATTTCCACAGACTAAGTAGTCGCTGAGGTGGAATGAAAAGTTACGTGTTGCACTCGAGTGCAAAGATTTTTCACCTTGTGCTCTTTTGATTCCTTTGCTACGCTCAGGATTCTAATTTTGAATCACTCGCTGTGCTCGTGATTCAATTTTAGAATCCTTCGCTTGCTCGGTCATCAAAATTGAGCACGCGGTTAAAAATCAACTTTGCACTCTTGTATAACAAATAACTATTGTTGTTTTGTTCTAATTTTTGTACCACTTCTGAATTATTTTCTACCATTTTATCAAAAAAAAAAAAGATATTGTTGATTGATACGATTCTCAATGTGTACAATTGGTATGTACCACATAAATTTATTATTTAGATTTCTGTGGTATGTACATATTTATTGCCTAATTAATTAGTAAATTGAAACTGTAATTGAATTTCTTAAGAGTTCCTTAGTGTTAATATAAACCTATTTTTACGTGACGAGACGAGCAGGACATGTTCCTGATGATAAGCAACATGCCTTCCACATAACAGCACAGTGACACGCAGCTATTGGAACATGAAGAGTCCAAATCATTACCTAGCACTGCACTGCGCTCGTCACCCAGAGATCTAAGAAGTTATATCTCTAAGCCCTGTAATTTCTCTGGTAACATTGCCTTTCAAACCGGAACTCAGTAATGTTTGCATATTACTGCTTGGCAGTAGAAAAACGGGCAAAGGTGTGGCACTTCTTCAGGTGGACTCTGCAAAGAGTCCTTCCTACCACTACAAAAATATTTATAGCGATAAACAATAGTTACATGTACAACGAATTAACAACCTACAGTTCTACTGAACTTGTTCTGTGACTTCACAATTTATCAAGGACTAACTCAATTCCATACTTGCGTATTCACATTAGTTTAACGTACTTATGAGTTTAAATTCAAAATGGTAAAGCCAGGTACATGCATAACTTGTAACTGGGTAACATTGTAAATACCTGTCCGCAACTCCATCAAGTTACCAGTACTGTTCTAAAATCGGTTAACTAACGTGAAACTACTTTCACAGAGTTTACGAAGCTTAGTATGAGTATTAATATGAAACTCTGTTTTGATAAGGTTTCAAGTGTTTGCGTCGTAAAGCGATCTTCACACTGCCACGCACCACCAGGCGAGGTCCCAGTTTCGAATTTTGGAGGGGTCACCAGTAGAAATACAATAAATCGAGTAAAACATACTTTACTAGTAGCCCCTCACGATTTTATTCATTTGTTTTTTATTCCAGTTGTTTTCCCGTGTTAAAAATAATCTATGTACTAATTGATATTTGTTTTAGATTTTTTGTTTAACGTATACGATTTTGGGTGTTGGGATTAGGGTCATGCCCCTGAGACCTCCCCTCGGAACGCGCATACGCACCACTCAGCGTTAGTTGTATCTCCGTTTGTAAAGAAAACACGTACAGCCCAACACACCGAAAATGCGTCTACGTGCAGTCATGCAGATTACTCACCTATATGCGGACAAAACACACCCCAGCGCGTGGATGCGGGCGAGACGCAACGCCTGGCTCACCGAGGCCCGCAGTCCCGTGCGAGATTTTGGACGGGCTTGGCGTTTGAATGAAATGAGTCAGAGCCGCCGTGAATCCACAAAACGCAACAACGCTTGAGTGCGTAAATAACACTGAACATATATCTGTGCTGTGGTAAATAACCCTTACGATAATACAAGTACGCGCGTCGATGCATCGACATGCAACATATAGCGTGGTGCGTATCAATGTGTGGATCGCCTAAAATGTATCGGATGAAACATAACCTGTTTTAGGCGCCTTTTTAATGGCGGGTAGAGTGGCAAAGCTCATAACAAATCGGATAGTTTTTGTATTTTTTCTTAGTTTAGGTACCTACTACGGAATTTCTATCCAAAAGGTGTATATTCGATACTTGTGAACACAAGTGTCGAATGTACACTCTATCTACGCAAAAATACCTGGCGTTTAGGTGATAATATTTACTGTCTTAGTACCTATCTTTAGGCTAGAGCAAAAGTGCTGCGATATTACTCTCCTCAGCTTACAAACAAATATAGACCAGTAAAACATCCCAAAATAGCACCACCATCCAGTTGTAATTGCTACATTTAACTTTGGTTTTATGATATTTCCTTTATTTTAGAAATTATCAACCTATTATTAGTAGGTGCTTAAAGTAATCAAAAGGGACTTATAACATTTTCAGAGCTTAATTCCATTATACAAGTTTACTCACTCAAGACTAAGGTCACAGTGGATAATGTAACGCAATGGACTCCATTGTCCGACGTTTCCGTAAAAGCAAAATTCATGAGCACACCCTCGACTTAAATCTCAGCTCGTCCTTGAATTGCTGATCTCGTTAGCTCCGATGAAACCGTGACACGAAACACGTTCTACAGAGGATTTAGGATCAAGACAATTTTGTAATAGTTTGTATCGAACTAAATACGAGGTCCCACATACTAGCTTCAAAAAGCTGAAAGGGTTGCGTTATGCTCGATATTATTTATTTACCTTTATTAAAGAAAACATCCTGAAAACCTTTTCTCAAAGATCAAAAATCTAAATCCGGCAATAATTATTAGTCTCTTCACTTTTTTGTTTTGTTATTTAAGTTTGTCACTACCACAAACTTTAAGGAAACATCGTGAGGAAACAGAATGTACTAAGAAAAGTTTATTTTAAGACTTATTTCATTTCATTTTCATCTGTCAAAAAATGTGCAAAATGTATAATATTCCAGTTTGAAAAGTAATGTTTCTTCAGAAATTACAGGCTTCGCCCTGTCAGTCATGTGATAAGCGCAATGCAGTGCTAGGCAATGTTTTGGACTCTATATAATAGCTGCGTGTCGCTGTTCTGTAATGGGGCATGTTGAACTGTATACATTATTAAAAAAAACTTGGCAAGTGTGGTGAATAGGGGCTTGACGCTTCCATGAGGAAAACCCCCCGATTCTCGGTAGCGGCTACATAAACTAGGCTGTTTATGCTTTATTTTAATGGTCTTATTTTATGATGTACAGGCCGGGCGTTTGACCCCGTTAGGTTTCTACCCTTGCAATACAATTTACTTACCTATGTACGTAGCGTATAATTCACAGTCGCAAAAGTTACAGTAAACTTTTGACACCCGACAAACACACCACACAGTTTGAAATTAGTTATTTCCGTGTGCAATTCAGCTGTAGAAAGTGGCTGGTGCATGACATAAGTTTTCTGGTTAGATTTAAATTTAACTTGGAATATAAATTGCGTACAATCATAAACATCATGATTAGGTACACCGCGTTCCTTTTGTATTTAAAATTAATAGATAATCTGCATAACTCTGTATATAGGATTTAGCATATAAGCAGCTCACTAAATACTCCCAATGCTGGAACTCAGGTCCTTCTCTCGTAAGAAGAGAGTCAAGGAAACACATCATAATCCTTCACGCCAGTTCAGTGAAGGTTGGCGGATGAAAGAGCCTTGGAACATGTCGGATGTAGCCTCCTCAGTTAAAGCCTGGGTTAGTGACAGATTTGTACATAAGCAGCCCACTAAATGTTCCCACTGCTGGGACTCGGGGCCTTCTCTCGCAAGGAGAGAGTTTAAGGCTATCCACCACGCTGGCCAAGTGCGGGTTGGTGGATGACACATGACCTCGAAAGGTTCTAGGTACATGTCGGTTTCCTCACGATGTTTTCCTTCACCGTTCTTAAGTTAGCGGCATTACACACATGACTTCGAAAAGACAGTGGTGCGCGTGGTGGGATCGAACCCGGGGGCTCCGGGTCGGCAGTCGCCATTCTCCCGACTAGAACAGCCGTAACTTGTACATATACACTTGGAAATAAGTGAGATCTTCAAATCGAGAGTGATTTGTTTTTTTTTCTAGAGAAGCACGCTCCATCTTAGACCCCATCGTCGCTTAACATCAGACAAGATGGCAGGCAAGTTTAACTCTAATCAATTTAAAAAAAAGGTGCAGGCGGGATTTGAACCCACAACCTCACGTTGTGAATAGCAAGTTCTAGCTACTAGGCCAACCATGATTTCCTTTATGATGTGAAATACAACGATAGCGCATGAAGTTGTTATAATGGTTACGGATTGAAGTTGGAAGACGCATAATCATAATTTACGGCATGCATCGACTGACTGCTGTGAATAAGCCTCCTTTCCCTATTGATCGCTATCTAGTTGATAGATTAACAATTTTTAATTGCCATAAGCACATAACAAAACTAAATCACTATGAAAACTACACTACTACAACCCACTCACTACTTCAACAAAACACATCTAAATAATCCGCAGACTAATTAAATGTAAATTATAGAGCCCGTAATAAAATTGTTTAAAACATCTCTACATTTCTCAAAAATCTTCAAAATCCACTAAAAATTACCTGTGTGAAAAACACAGTTTTCGTGTCTCACGAACGCGAACGTAATCTTAGACCAAATTAAAATCAAACAGCAATAAAACTGGTCAAGTGCGAGTCGGATTCGCCTATGAAAGCTTCCGTAGCAGCAAGTAATATAATAATAATAAACTTCTTGTAGTACGTTGTTCCTTTAATCAGTGTTTTAACAATAGTGAATTCTTACTAGATCTTATTCAAACTAATTTTCGTTGAAAGTTTACATGGTCATGTACATCATAAAATTTTTTCAGTTTTGTCATTATCTTATTTTAGAAGTTACAGGGGGGGGCACACATTTTACCACTGTGGAAAAGTCTCTCGCGCAAACTATTCAGCTTAGGAAAAAAATATGATAACATACACGTATGGTTTTGATGGAAAAAAAAATTGAGTTTCAGTTCTGAGTATGTGACAGTAGGTAGGAATTGCCCGTTCGGGACCACCATACGGTGAAAAGGTGGAACTAAAAAAGTGTATGTCTAAAGTATGGGAAACTTGCAGCAGTGGCGCCATGTGTAGTTTTACCAACCGCAAAAAGGGCCTTATCGGGACGTTAAGTTTGTAATTCTGAGCGCTGTCTGTTCGGGACCACCATGTGGTGAAATGTGTGTACTACTAAAATATATGTCTAAAGTATGGGAGAATGGGAGTAGTGGCGCCAATGTTAGTTTTACCAACCGCAAAAAGGGTAAAAAAGCGACGTTAAGTTTGTAATGAGTGTGACGTCACGTGTTCGTGGTCGTTAGTGTGGTGCTCCGGTTGGGGTAATTCGGGCTCCGGGGCAAGATGGGCCCCCGGCCGCGGAGCGCTCCGGCCCCGTAGGCGCCCCGTGTGCGCTCCGGCCCCGTAGGCGCCCCGTGAGCGCTCCGCCCCCGTGGGTGCTCCGCCCCGTGGGTCTGCGAGGGTGCTTCGCCCCCGCGGGCGCTCCGCCCCCGTGGGCGCCCCGTGAACGCTCCGCTCCCGCGGGGTTCCCACGGTTGAAGCATAATAGTAATATTCTTTATCATTTTCTGTTACAATGCAAACGTTTAGTAACGGAAATCAATATGATAAGACTATTTATGAAACAAAGGATGAATGAATATATGTGGGGGTACAAGGGTGGTCACATTGAAAAAAAATTAACATCTCTAGGATTACAAAATTGTAACTTGAAACCTATGGATGCCCCAAATATGAAATGATAGCTAGCGAATTCGATTTAGTAACTTTTAGTAATTGTTTGAGACATAGTAAATTTAAAAATAAAACACGTACATGTCATTGTAGTAAGGTGGAGGTGTACGCTTTTATGTTTGGCTTAACAAACATTTCGTAATCGTTAACAGATGAAATAAATCTTTCACTTTAAAATCATGTCTTAATTTAGTAAATCACCTCATTTGTTTTTTTTAATCTTCTGCTGTGTGTTAAATTGTATGTCTTTAGTCTCTATACTTACTATAATCATGTTTAACCTTTCGTGTCTTTTTATATTACTCATGCTTGCGAATTGATGTAATACTGTTTAATCTTTTTAGCGTTAGAATTCCTGTTTAATCTTTTAGTGTTATAATTCCTGTTTAATCTTTATTTTTAGTGTTATAATTCCTATGCAACATGCTTAAAAAGAATTTCAAAGTTAGTAATAGGTAACTAAACTTTATATGCGATTATATTATCTTAGGTTATTTAGGTTATTACTTATGAATGTGTACTAGAAATAAAACAATCATTTAATCAATATTGTTGTTTTTATTTATCCAACTTGTAGAGTTTAAACCAAACCATTTCACCAGTACTTTATCACCTTTTCTTCTAATTACTTTTTCTAC
This sequence comes from Ectropis grisescens, assembly GCA_017562165.1. Lineage (NCBI taxonomy): Eukaryota > Metazoa > Arthropoda > Insecta > Lepidoptera > Geometridae > Ectropis > Ectropis grisescens. Next base: position 7,940,821 of record CM029781.1, on the reverse strand, counting down.
CAGGTAGACATCAGGATATTTCACTTTCTGCAACTCTTGTTCATAGAAACTTCCCAATATAGACTGTCCATTTTCATCTTGCAATTTATAGGTGATTGGATTTGTGGTATCCACTTTCACCACTATAAATATTTCAGCACTCCAATTTCCGGTGTAACCCTTAGAAAATATAGACTTATGTTTGCTTATTCGTACAAAGTCCCCAAGTGCATATCTCGCTTTAGGTCGCATTTTGATAAAATTGTAAACATTAGATAACAAAGCGCTGGCGTTTACATGATTCACGGTCACTGGAGCAACCTTGATAGTGCTGTGAACTTTGTTGTTGTATTATCTATTATGTCACTCAACATACGTCCGTTCCATTTATAGGAATTCTCATATGTAAATTTTGCCAAAGCCAACTTTTAATAGTTCTTATGAGTCTCTCCACAATAGAAGCTTTCTTCACACTATACGTAGAGTAGTGATTAATGTTGTATTTTTTCATCAATGTCTGAAATTTTTCATTGAAAAACTCACGACCGTCATCAGACTGAATATTCTTAGGTCTTCTTTTTAAGCGATCTTTACTTAGTATATCTGACATGGCTTGCGTTACATTTTCAGCAGACTTACTCTTGATGGCTTGAACCCATGCATACTTTGAAAATGTATCAATACAAATCAGTATATACTTATGACCGTTATTATATTTGGCATATTGCTGCATATCAATCAAGTCAATTTGCCAGGTGTCATCTTTCACCCTTTCTGGATGAAACGTCTCCGAGGAAAATTTTTACGAGCATTTCTATGTAGCTTGCGAACAACCTGCAACTTGCTCATCTTCTAATCTCGCAAATGTGATGAGAACGGTGGTGATGGTGATGACTGTTGCGACGGTTGCACCCGTAATAACAATGGCTTTGACGATGCCGGCGATGCGAGAGGCAGTCGCGATGACTTTAGCTTTGGTTTTGATGTTGATGACACTGCTGCTGTTGCGGATGATGGTGTTGTCGTCACCGCTACCGGTGACAGTACCGTTGCTACTGCAGCCGCTGCTGGGTGTGATGCTGCAGGTAATGATGGAGCCGGTTTAAGCTTCTCTTTAGGAGAGTGGTATTTCTGTATAGTTTTCAAGATTTCTTCTATACTTTGAGAGTTTTTTTTTTCCATAATGCATAGGTTAATAGCCTCATCTAGTTGCTCCTTTACGATTACATCATTTTTAGAAATACCTTTGCGAACATTTCTCAGAAACCGGTTCTCAAAGTTGATTTGAGTCTTCATAATCTTTAGGTTTTGTTGCGAGGTTTTACCATCGTTGCGACGGTCAAGAAAACGTCCAAACTTATCAACAGTCATCTTGTTACTAGATTAGAATTCTTGAAATGAGAGAGTTTTATAGAGTAGAAAAAGTGATGTTAGTTCAAGATTATGTAGGATGTATTACATTAGCTTCTTGTAATTCCTCAATTATAGCGATAATTTCATTATCATGTGCATTATTGCCAGCACCTTGTGAAGCGATAAGAAGACGTAGACGTTCAACTAACTCATTAGGATCATCCCAATATCTTAAATCAGTGTTTGGATTATATCTTTTCATTACCAAACGTTTGATATTATTTGATGTTGTCGAAGATTGATCCTTGAGACATCCACCTTTCTTAGGTGATGATCGACTTTTAATGAATTTAGAGTATTTGAGACTCTTATCACCCTGTATCTGACCGTTAGGTGTAAAATTTCGTCTATGAGCATTAGTCATGGCAACAATTTTGCGATAATCGATACCATCAACCTTTGTAATAAGTGATAGGTTGGGGTCTTTTTTAAATAAAAGTTCCATCAAACCGGGTGAGTAGTTGAATTTCTCATTTTTAATTTTAAAATGATCTTTGTTAAAACTGATAACACTATCTCCTATATGAAGTTTATTTGAATGTATGCGTACTCCATACGGTATCTTGTTTATCTGATTCATTATGAGATTATCCTTGTAGGATTTTGCAATAGAATTAGTATCATCTTCACTGAGATCAGATTTTTGACAGATTCAACCGATTCAATACTCGAGTTGTATGGGTCTGACTCTTCATCAGCGTCTTTATAATCAGCATCATCATCATCATCATCATCAATGGTGCGATCTGTATCAGTGTTATTTTGTACTGAGAGATGGAACTATCATTCAATTTGTCTCGTTTTCATCTGTCTCCTTTGTCATCTTTGCTGATTCTCCCTTGCTTCCATTTGTTTGATAAGAGTATTTAAAGGTTCAGTGATTGGTTGAAACGTTTCCCGCAGATTGGATGTCAATTCAACCTTACCCTCGTTCAGTAACTTAATTTTCTTTTTTCACAGACTGTACTGATTGAATCAGTTTACGTTTAAGCTTCTTATCACCAAAGATCTGCACCTTTGAAGCACTCATGATGAAATGTTCGATATCTCTCATGTTTACCGGTTTTATCATGATTTAGAGCTGGTATGCACACTCTATAAAACTACAAACATGTCTATTCCTTTTCGATATCGTCCATTGTTCAGCTCGTTCTCTTTATTGATAACTAGAAATCCATACTTTTCTTTCCAGCATTTTCTGCAGAGATCTAGAAATGTATGCCACGACATGTCTGTATTCACATGATCATCGTAAGCATGCTTTAGATTCATCTCATCCTGCTTGAAAATAACAATAAAGTTTGCATTATCTCGCACCAGTTGTTTAGGTATTTTGCTATAGGTTTGACATAGATAAAACAGTCAACCCTTTGTGCCTACCCATAGCAAAATGCATGCGAATAGGTTCTTGATCTTCCATTGACACATCATCAAATATTATAATACTATTATTGTTAATCTCTTCCGGTGAAGTGACCTCCGTCTTATCTGAGAATGTGTAAAGTTTATTTCTGACACATGTTTGAAAACTTCATTCAAAACACATATTTTGGCTGATTCAGCGATTTTGAATACAAGTAAATATTTTCAAAATTAAACCCTCAGCCTCTAATAGGAGAGAGAGCAAGAGATTTGTTTTACCACACCCGGACGGACCGCATACTAAACATCGTATACTGTTAGGCAGCAGCATACCGTGTCTGAAACGGTGCAATCACCGCTGTTTGGGTTCACATTCCATTCTTTAACTGATAAGCGGGTGGGTTGTTTTATAAACTTCATTTCTTCTAGTGAAGTGATGTCTTAAAACTGCTTACACAGTTTTAGTGGGGTTTATAATAAAATTGACGTTAGTACTCGACTGACCTTTACGGTAAGAAAAATGATAATGTACACGAGAAATTTTGTCAGTCGTGAAAAGCCCATTGTCAAGATAGGAGGTGGATTTGTGAATACATTCATTAATAAATTACCTTTCGAGTTACACCTCCCGGTTATAATTACTGCGGATCTGGAACGAAACTGGAGAAACGCCTTAATAGGGGTGATATTGGTATCAATCCTTTAGACGAGGCGTGCAAAGCGCACGATATAGCTTACGCTCAAGGTCCATCCCTGGAGGATCGAAATAAAGCTGATTTAGAGTTGGCCTCTGCTGCGGCTAGACGTTGGCGTGAATCTAACAGTCTACCCGAAAGAGTGTTTGCTCTCGGAATCAATAAAATTATGAAGTTTAAAGCGAAACGTGGTATGGGAATGCATCTCAAAAATGTCATATCAGCCGCACGTAAAGCTGTAAAGAAACGTATCTCAAATAAAGCATCATCATCATCAACATCACCGATGACGGCGGCCACCAGTAAAAGCTGATGAGCGTAGCAGTGAAGGTTGCCAAATGAGTATGAAGAACAAGAAGAGACAAAACTTGAAAAAACCGAGGGTTATTCCTATTCCCAAAAGGGAGGCTTTTACCGTTGATACCTATTCTCGGAGCATTGGCGGCTGCCGGCACTTTAGCGGGTGGGGTCACAACGGCTGCCAAAACATTTATGAGATGGCACACAAGAAAGATCCTACAAAATCGATGTTACACCGCATCCCTTAGGCAAGGGTATGTACTTAGCACCCTACAAAAAGGAATGGGTCTCTATTTGTCACCCTATCAAAAAAAACTAAAATAGCCCTACCAAATCGCGCTCTCTATGACTTTGAACTCGTGAAGTATGCTAAACAGATGAAATTTCCCCATTTTCGCGGGGTGTTTATGAGAGATGGTCTCAGAAGTTCGAAACCTTGGAGGCGTGAGACGGGGATCGTTAATTTAGACGATTCACATGGGCGGGAACACATTGGGTATCGTATGCGAAGAAGGATCAGTGTTGTGAATACTTTGACAGCTACGGGGATCTCAGACCACCGCAAGAGTTTCTCACTTACATGAAGAATGGTGGTGTTGACCCTGAAACCATTAGATATAACTATAACAATATGCAAAAGAGTGTAGATTATAACTGTGGTCATTTATGTTTACGTTTTCTGTTAAATGTATGTATGACAATGTTCAAGAAATAAAAAAAAATGGTATTAAAAATGTGATTATTGTTTTATTACCTCATTCAATAGTCTCACCTTGTACAGTGACAATGTCTCTTACCATATCGTTAAACGGCCACAGTTCAATTTTGAATTTAGACTTTTTTCCCTGTATCGAATTGGGAGAAGGTGAATACGAGTGTGCTTTGATTTATTTCCAAACATTCAACTCAATACCTAATGTGGATGTTACCAATAACCTATTTCACTATGGAGATAATATCATTAAAATTCCCGAGGGGTCTTATGAGTTGGAGGATATTATACGACACTTGAATAGAGAGTTACTAATGAATGCAAAGGATGATGGAAACAAGTTGATAGATATAGAGGCTAATACAAACACCATGAAATGTCTATTCTATTCACCCGAGTATGATATACATTTTGAAAAAGTAATAGTGTTGGAGGTATATTTGGCTTCTCTAAAAGATGTTACCGAAAAGTCTATACATATATCAGATCAGTCTATAAACATAGTCACCACCAACTCTATAAGAATAGAGTGCAATATCATTCAAGGTTCATTCATTAACAACAAACCGTCACATGTACTACATGAATTTACTCCGACGGTACCACCTGGATTTCAAATAATCGAGTGTCCTCCCAATCTTGTTTATCTACCTTTGAAGGTCAACACAATCCAGAACCTTCAAATACGTATTGTTAATGAACAAGGAAACTGGTTAATTTTAGAAAAGAAAATATTTCTTTACGTTTACATATAAGAAAGAGATAACGACTATGATTATCTATAAAGATATTGTTGAAGCAGCACAAACCCATAGTCTTGCAGTGATGTAGCAGAGACAACACCTCCACAGCAATTTTCAACAGGTGTCGCTCTCCTATCGAATATTATCACCAACAAAAAGCAGAAAATCAATACTCAAAACCACGATAAACCTAAACTGACTGCAGAAAACATATTGTTTTTAAAATCATTCGGTCTAAAGTGTACGCAATAATGTCTTCAATTTTAAATATTGGTCAAAAGGTGTTGTTCGACGATAGTATTGAGGGTATCGAATACCATTCGTACACACCTTTCAATGAATCCTACAAAACAATGATGAAATACGCATCCATATCAATAACCAAGATGCAATAGTACTACCGAGTGAGAGTCAACTGATAATTGAAGGCAACACTACTAAAACTTCTGCTTTTACCAACAACGCACCTGCTTTCCTGTTCCAAGACATTCGTTATGAATTGAATGGTGTGGAGATTGATCGGTCAAAGAACTGTGGTATCACTACAACGATGAAAGGGCTCTTATCATACTCTGAGGAAGACAGCAATGCTTTGGAAAACAGCGGATGGAATTTGAATGGTTTCAAAGAGATTGACGGGGACTTTTGTTTTACAGTACCACTCCGACATCTTTTAGGATTTGCTGAGGACTACAATAAAGTGATTGTGAACGCTAAACATGAGCTAATCTTGAACCGTAGCTCTACAGATCTAAATTGTGCGATATCAAAGGATCTAAGCAAAACAATAGATGTAAATATAACCCGCATCATATGGAGGATGCCTATAGTTAAAGTATCTGATAAAGAAAAACTACGCTTGTTGAACTACGTGGAAGATAACATTCCGGTGTCTATAGCGTTTAGAACATGGGATTTATATGAGTATCCAGTACTACCGACCTCTCAAAAACATGTATGGACAGTAAAAACTAGCACACTGTTGGAGAGACCTCGTTTTGTTATTATCGGATTTCAACATTTACGTAATAATGATGTCAACAAAGATAAGAGTGTGTTTGATCATAGTAATTTTTATAATGCACGGCTTTATCTCAACTCTCAGTACTACCCGTATGACTCATTCTCCAATGATTTTGAAAAAGGTCTCTACTCGCTTCTGTATCAGGCATTTAGCAGTTTTAAAAGAGAGTACTATGGGATGAAGGGTTCGAATGTTCAAGTAAATCCACCACACTTTAAAACTAAATCACCTCTTATTGTTATAGATTGTTCACGACAAGCTGATTCGCTTCGTTCAGGTGCTGGTGGGGCTATTGATATCAAATTGGAGCTAGAGTTTAAAAAGTCTTTACCCTCTGACACAACAGCCTACTGTTTAATTTTAAACGACTCACTGTTTGAGTATAGCATGCTTACCAAGTCTGTTCGCAAAATAACAAACTAATAAAAACGCTTCAAAGTGCCTATTTGACCCGATCTGTTCTATATCCGATCTGGTCTGTTCTATATCCGATCTGGTCTGTTCTATATCTAATCTGATCTGCTATATACCTCATCGGTTGTATATCAGATCTGTCGATCAGGTCTGATCGGTAGAATGGTTTATAAGCAATTATGTTCATCAGAACCAGTTCAGTTGCTCCTCGAGAGTCACATCGATATAATATCGATATAATATGTTCGACACACTGCAATACTCCTACACTCCATCGATTCCATCGGTTAATTTTGAGTTCTGTAAACATGTATATCACCACAATACAGAGTCGACAAAGTTGTCTATTGCAACATACCTAAAACCGATGAGTTCAACAAGTGTTGGATTAGATATCTTCATCGATATCAACAATCAGATCACTTTAACGAAGCAAGAATGGGATAATATAGTGGAAGTTAACGCTAGAGATATATCTGATTTCTTCAGCAACGGTCAATCTTCGTCAACTCGAGAACACCAGCAGCAGCAGCAGCAGCAGCAGCAGCAGCAGTCACCTATAAGCTATGTCAATATGCAAGAAGAAGGAAGAGAGAGTTTTGTAATGATTTATGCAGGAATGCAATCGATGAGATTGTGTAAACAACAATGGTTACATTTAAATGAGATATTAAATTGTATCACTCTACGTCTATTAAACATGTGTAGAGTTAAATTAGTCTATGAAAACCGCTTAAATTTCTTTAGGAAAAAGTTTAAAATGAGTCAGGTTACTTCAATGTATGAAGCTGTTGTAGTTATGGATTCCGCTCATAATCACACATCTCTTGTCGATGTTGAAATTAAATGTTTTGCACTACCATATTTGTTTTATTCTAGTTTGATTTAAGTTTATGTAATACATGTTTAGCTAATTATAGAAAATAAACAGTTACTCCAACACAAAATACTTTTTATTTCTTATCTATACCTTTCCGCAGACTTCCTTGATAGTAGAATGTTAACTATATATAAAAAGAATCCCCTTTTACACGGTATCAGTTACCCACAAACATTCAAGCGGCCTGTTTTAACTGTTGCAACAATGCAAAAGTGTCATTTTGTAACGTTGAAGTTTTGAGCAATCGGTTAATTGCTCACTCGAGAACGAAACGCCACAAGTTGTTGTGTAAGCAAGACTCTGAAGACTTTTTCACCTCCATCATAGATTCGGCCTTCAAATGTAGAATTATATCTTATAGAATCAACGGTTCTATATCCATTTTAGACCCTAGACTTTATCTAGCAAAAGTATCCACAAAAGTTCAAGAACTGCTCAAGTTTGAACTGAAAACCTACAAACATATCAAGGTTAATTTAGAACTATTCTGCACGTTTACAATAACAAAGCTGAAAAGTAATGATGCTAACGATGAAATGATAAGAGATTTGAAATCCTTCAACTCGAGAAATGTGACTTTGGACATTTCATCAGACCTCTCTAAATACTATACCAATGTGTGCTCCAGTATTTTGAAAAAGTGTGAAGAGTTTCAAGAGAAAGACAGCGGTTGGGCATTGGAAAAAATTGAATTTCTCGAGGTTAATATCAACGAGTATAAACCGCTGCAAGGGGGTTCGTACATCCCACTACCCAGCTGGATCCAAAGAAAATTTGCTTGTGTAAATGTAAAAAACAAGGATGACGCTTGTTTTTTTCAAGCTATAGTGTCCGCTCTCTATCCAGCCGAATCACATGTGGATCGACCATCTTCTTATCCATCCTACGAGAGTGTGCTGAAAACTGAAGGTATCACCACACCAGTGTCTGCAAGCGGAATCAAACGTTTTGAAGTGATAAATGAAATAAAAGTGAACGTATACGGTATTGAAAATGATAGAAAAAGAATTGTACCATTGTATATTTCATCGAAAAGTTATGATAAACATGTTAATCTATTGTTCTATGAAGATAAGAACAGTAATGCATCTCACTACTGTTGGATAAAAAACTTATCTCGTTTATTGAGCTCTCAAGTCAGTAAACATAATCACCGTGTCTACTTTTGTGAGGGATGCCTACAACGTTTCAACAGTGAGAGTAAATTACAACTTCATAGAAAAATAGGTTGTCATAGAGCTTTAATAGAACTACCTTCTCCAGACAAACAATATCTCACATTCAAAATGTAAGTCATCAACTCCCACTTCCGTTTGTGATATATGCAGACTCTGAGTCAATATTGAAACCTGTTAAAGCTCCGAGTGAGCAGAGAAGCACATATTTTACTCATGAACATATACCATGTAGTTATGGTTACTATGTGCACTGTAATTTTGACAACTCACTATCAAAATTTGTTATGTATCGCGGTGAGGATTGTGTAGAAAAATTTGTGGAAAATATTTGCACTGATTTGGCAATTATCGTTGAGATTCTCTCAAACAAAACACCTCGCGAGCCTATAACTCTAGCCCATGAAACAATGTTAACTGCTAAATCATGTTACATTTGCAATATAGATTTCCTACCTGATGATGTGAAATTCATCGATCATTGTCATTGTTCTGGGAAGATTAGAGGCTAGCTCATAATGAGTGTAATTTAAAATATACAATACCAAACTATGTCCCCATTTTCTTCCATAATTTAAGCGGATATGATAGTCACATGTTTATTAAACAGTTGGCCGCCGTAGACGGTGATGAAATTCACTGTATACCACAACACAAAGAAAGGTACATTTCATTCAGTAAGAAGTTTCACTTTAATGGTAAAGAAATTACCATGCGATTTGTAGACTCCTTAAAGTTTATGTCTTCTAGTTTGGATAAATTAGTCAAAATTTATCACCTAATCAATTTCAAATACTTCCACGATTCTGTTCAAATCTCGAACAGATGAATCTCTTAACTCGAAAAGGTGTATTTCCTTATGAATACTTAGATTGTTGGTCTAAACTCAACGATAACAGCTTACCCAACAAAGAATCCTTCTACAGCGAGCTGACGCAAAACGGTATTTCAGATAGTGATTATCTACATGCGCAAAAGTATGGGAAACGTTTCAAATAAACTCATTGGGAGAATACTCAGATTTATATCTCAAGACCGATGTCCTACTGTTGGCGGAAGTTTTTGAAAACTTTCGAACCGTTTGCTTGAATGCGTATAAATTAGACCCTTGTAGATATCTCACAGTCCCAAGCCTATCGTGGGATGCCATGTTGAGAGAGACGCGTGTAAACTTGCAACTTCTCACCGACTATGAGATGGTTCAGTTTATTCAATCTGGAATTAGAGGTGGTATTAGTCAGGTATCTGGAAGGTATGCCAAAGCCAACAATGTTTTATGGATCCTGAACGCTATGATACCAATCAGCAAAACAATTTCATAATGTACTTGGATATCAACAATCTTTACGGTCATGCAATGCGTCAAAATCTACCAATAGGTCACTTTGTTTGGTTGACTGATAGTGAAATTAATACATTTGATATATTAGCTCAACAACCCAACTCAGATAGAGGTTACATTTTGGAAGTGGATCTTGAATATCCACACACCCTTCACGATCAACACAATGACTACCCCTTTTGCGCTGAAACAAAAACTCCACCTAAAGGTAAAAGTAAGAAACTACTTCTTACTCTTGCAGATAAAACAAATTACACTATCCACTATTTAACGTTAAAACAATGTCTAGAAAATGGTCTTATATGTAAAAAATTCATAGAATATTAGCTTTCCAACAATCCCCATGGCTCAGATCCTATATAGATTTGAACACCGTCAAACGACAAAATGCAGCAAACTCATTCGAAAAAGACTTTTTAAACTTATGAACAACTCTATTTTCGGAAAACCATAGAAAACGTTGATAAAAGAGTCAATGTTAAACTGTGTAACAGTTGGAATGATGAATACTACAAAACCAAACGTAAATATGGAGCTGCTAGGTACATGTCTCTTCCAAACTTTCACAGTTGTACTATTTTCTCGGAAGATTTAGTAGCAGTACAATTGAATAAGACGAAAATCATGTATGACAAACCCATCTATGTGGGCTTCACAGTATTAGAACTCTCAAAGTATTTCATGTATGACTTTCACTATTCCTACATGTTACCCAAATACAAAACAACTTGCAATTACTGTACACAGACACCGACTCTTTTATCTACAACATTAAAACTCAAAACTTTTACGAAGACATTCGATTTGATTTAGAAACCCGATTTGACACCTCTGATCTTCCCCACGATAACATCTTTCATCTACCGTTGGTCAACAAAAAAGTGGTTGGGGTAATGAAAGATGAGAGCAATGGACGAATAATCGAAGAGTTTATAGGGTTGCGAGCAAAAAAATGTATAGCTACATTCTAAAAGGTGACTCGCAAATTAAAAAAAATAAAGGTACTTCTGCAGCTATTGTAAGAAAACTCAACTTTGAAAACTATCGAAAAGCTCTAGACATTAACTATACGCTCTATGATAACATGTACACATTTACCAGTGATAAGCATAATGTTTATACAAGGGTTTCTAGAAAAAAGGTTATTTCCGGTAATGATGATAAGAGATACATTTGTGATGATGGTGTAAACACCCTAGCCTGGGGTCATTATAAGATTAAATAAAAATACATTTTAAATATGTTTACATTATTGTTTTATTCATCAATCCTCGGTTAGACAGATTCCTATCAATTACATGGTAGGAACACTTTTTGTTGTGGTAATACATAAAAATAAACGGGCAGTGGGAAAACAGACGACGATGCTCTTCCCAAGGGTCATCCTTCTCCTCCCAGTGCCACACACCACCACCGCAGTAGAAGCACTTCGCCCTGTCTTCACGCCCGTGTAGAAAAACCAGCTCCCGCCATCTGTTCCGGTGTCTGCCGCTTGTCCTCAGGCCAACCGACAAAAGTACTTAGACGTGCCGCCTTCGTACTAAGACACGGAAACAGTGGGTTGTACGCACACATTTTTAATAAAAAAAAAAATATTTATTATTTGTTAAAGAACACGCTCTCCGTCAGGTGATGCAATCAACTGCTTTATAAGGTTACTAACTATCTAACTATCATCTTTAACCTAACCTCAACTTCCTACGATAAGTTTTATAGATAAGACACACAACTAGTGTTGTGAAACCATACTCGCGATAAGCTGATTGACCAATCAATAATACCACTTCAAACCGTGGGAACCCCGCGGGAGCCGTGCGGGGCGCCCGCGGGAGCGGAGCGTTCACGGGCGCCCACGGGGCGGAGCGCCCGCGGGGCGAAGCACCCTCGCAGACCCACGGGGCGGAGCACCCACGGGGCGGAGCGCTCACGGGCGCCTACGGGGCCGGAGCGCACACGGGGCGCCTACGGGGCCGGAGCGCTCCGCGGCCGGGGCCCATCTTGCCCCGGAGCCCGAATTACCCCAACCGAGCACCACACTAACGACCACGAACACGTGACGTCACACTCATTACAAACTTAACGTCGCTTTTTTACCCTTTTTGCGGTTGGTAAAACTAACATTGGCGCCACTACTCCCATTCTCCCATACTTTAGACATATATTTTAGTAGTACACACATTTCACCACATGGTGGTCCCGAACAGACAGCGCTCAGAATTACAAACTTAACGTCCCGATAAGGCCCTTTTTGCGGTTGGTAAAACTACACATGGCGCCACTGCTGCAAGTTTCCCATACTTTAGACATACACTTTTTTAGTTCCACCTTTTCACCGTATGGTGGTCCCGAACGGGCAATTCCTACCTACTTGTGACAACCCCAGATTTTTTTTTCATTCTATTTTTTGTATGAAAATCTTAATGCAGTTCACAGAATACATCTACTTACCTAGTTTCAATAGTATAGCTCGTATAGTTTCGGAGAAAAGTGGCTGTGACATACGGACGGACAGACAGACAGACATGATGAATCTGTAAGGGTCCCGTATTTTGCCATTTGGCTACGGAACCCTAAAAACCACGGAAGACTTGTGGTCTTTTGTTTACAGCAAACGTATAATATACGTAGTGATGTGACAAACAAGATATACGCGCAATACTCATGCTCATAATAGTAGGAGACCATGTTATTTGATCGTAAACAATCTACATAATATATTAATTACTGCACCCCTAGCACCTAGCACTGCACTGCCCTAGGAGATATTAGACAATTTATCTCTTTGCACTGTAATCTAATGTACTACGAGTAGCATGTGCGGCAACCCATCGTTTTTATCCAATTTCATTGGATTATTCAGAGTTGTATGCAAATGAAATCCCCAAAGCTATTCGAGCAGGAAACATTCCTGACTAATCTCCTTATCAGGCAACCTCATTCATGTTCATGAGATCTGAGCCTGGCGAAGTCTGCAGAGTAAGTACTTCAAAAGAGCGGTAAACACAAGTGAGATAATGGGTACTGTGGTTAAACAACTTAAATACGATTGTCATACTTTAAGACAGATGTAAATATTGGGCTTCGTGGCTGAGTCGGTAGTGAGTCTTTTCACTAAGCCGTAGACCTCGGGTTCGATTCCCACCTAGGATAAACATTGGAGTAATGAATACGGGTGTTCGTTCAGTTTCTAGGTGTTTTTATGTATCATAAGTATGTGGCTGCAATAGTACGAGTTTTGCTCAGTCCGGAGCTAGATAGTGTCGTTTGTAAAAATGTCGACTATTATTTACATATTAAAATCTATTTGCTTTCATTGTGGCAGGAAATTTAAAACCGAAGATCGGCGTGTTTTAGTTTTCCATAATTATTTGTCTTACTTTTTGGCAAATTTATATATATTTAAAATGGTCAAAAAACATATCGCCCAAAACACATACAATTTCATGGCATTCTTTGCAAGTGTTTCGGAACCAGATAGTGACGTTGTAGAAAATTACAGATTCGTTACATATCCCCTTGAGTGCGGATTTCATTTGGAAAGATCAAACTTAGTGTTAAGTCACGCCAACATTCCAGTTGTTAGTTTCCAAACGAAACCTCACGAACGTGCTGCTTTCAACCAATGCTACTTTGTTCTAGTTATTCTCCAGCAAAACAATATCTGCGTTGTGTTAACATTTTAGGAGTTTACAAGGATTTATTATAAGTTTACGATATGGCAGCCGCAGTGGAAGTATAATGTAGGTCATAGTGAAAGGGTGACTCATACTCATATATTTGTTAGACGCATGATATTGATGCCAAGCAGTAATGTGTAAGTATTACTGTGTTCCGGTTTGAAGTGCAATATTTCGAAATTACAGGGTATAGATATAAAACATCTTATATCGCTGGGTGACGAGCGCAGTGCAGGACTAGGTAATGATTTGGACTCTTCGTATTCCAAAAGATGCGTTATGTAGCAGGCATGTTGCTTACCTATACCATAAACCTATACCATACCATAAAAAATGGTGACTTACCGGTTTTTTTCATAAAATTTGTTTATTATGAAGTTCAAATTTGTCTGTTTTAGTGCGTTTTATTTGACAAAGGTTGACAATTTCTACACCGATTGACTTTGTTCATAAATCTGACAGGGTTAGTTAGGATCGCTATAAATAAATCTTTGAAAATACTTTATTTGGTATAAAATAATGTGTTCCTTTTAAATGTGAAATCTGTCTGTGGGTGTACACTTAGAACAACTTTGGCATCTGCCTACTCACATTATTCATTTTCTCTGAGGATCTAATTAGTACTGGCTTACTACACAAAGGTACTAAGCAATATGCCAATTCGGAGTCGAGTTGGTATTTGTGACACAAAAAAACTGACCCGCAAAATTTCATCAAGCCACCCCTTATCGCAGATCTTAAGAATGGAAAGGCCTGAAGTCTGCAAGAAATTGAAAAGCTCAACTCAATGTCGTTTTAATTAGTACTTAGCCGGTTCCCTGTCAGAATGATTACTGGGAAGTTTCTTTATGGGACGGCTAAGCTGAATAATGAGGAAAACTTTATGCGGTTCCATTTCCATCCCATTTGAAGTTAAGCATAGATGAGAGGGAACAGTTTGTTAAAATAAAAAAACAGGACTTTTATTGAAATCGCATGCCTCCTTGGAAAGATTTACGCTAGACATTAGCTCCGTTTAGTAATGATGTTAGAGTTAAGCTGCTGTAACTGTTAATATTGAGTAGGTAATATTATTTTAAAACACTTGAATATTACCTAAATTTATCAAAGGTTTTTTGAGTAGTTTATCAAGATTAATAGTAATAAGTATGTCAATACTTCTGTCTTTTATTTTTACTATTATAAGTTTATACTTGACCGCTATCTTGTCTGATGTAACCGACGACGCGGTCTGCGATGGGGCGTGCTTACCTAAAATAAGAAGAAGATCTTTTGAAGAAGATTTGATTTTGATTTGATTGAAGACCTAGATTGTAACCACCAGGAATGGGTTCCTGCAAATTCAAGCAACGCATTCCACAGCCTAGACGTTGTTATCACAAAAGTAGAGTCAAATCGATTCGAGTCTTTGGAACGTCAACTATGAAACGATGTCACTTTTGCGAGCTGGGAACTTTCTCTGATTCTAAAGGCGAGATGAGACATCTGAAGGAAACCGACATTTTATAAAGAAATACACATTTTGTGGATATGTGACATCCACCAACCCATATTAGACCAACGTGGTGGAACGCCTTCAATCTTCCTTTGCGAGGGGGGAACTAGTGTAGGTACATAAGGAGGGCATGATATGTGTACACAATAACTACAGATTTGTTTTGAGTAACTATCTGACAGGTTCACTGACAGCACCTAGCTCAAACTGCTGTCTATGGCAAATTATAAGTTTGAGACAGTAAGACGGTATTGTTTATGTATCTACCACCGACCTACATTTAGAAATTGTTTTTGGAAGATAAACTTCTGAGAAGGTTAAGTCAGGTTAAATTTTTGTCATTATTTCGGCGATGAACTTTGCTCTGGCGAAGCTTTGACGTCATAGACAAGGAATACGTGAGAATCGTGCTCTCATTGACTAATAATCACAAAGCAAATACAATATCACTGTGCTGTATCTGCGCATTAATAAGTTAGTAAGTTTTTTTTTAGAATCGAAAGACATTTTAAGTTTCAGATTTTACTTACAAAGAGTCGCATCTTAGCTACTTATTAATCATGAAATCTGGTTTGGTTTCTGGCCAGGCTGTGACGGATTATTAATAAAATTTTGTCGTTATCCGTCATATTTCAAGCCCGGTAGACAAGAAGAGTTAAAAAATCCAAGAGTATTTTGCGGCAAAATACTTTACTCTTGGTTCATTTAAAAGGTTGAAAAAACTTCTAGATATGCCATAACTACAAGGCAATTACAAGTTTACCTAGAGCAGAATATAAAACATTTTTCTCTAAAAGTGGGTTTGGGTGCCTTTGAAGTAAATGGCGTGACTAGGGATACTCCGTGTTTTATTATTGTTCTAGAAATTTCGCCTACTCAGAGCGACATTCTGATTTCAGTGTGTGTCAGTGTGTCATTCAAATATTTTAGTGGTTTCAATTTTAAATGTGATAAATATTTTCACACGTTTCACGATAGCGATTTATAGAATATTGCAGTCAAATAATTAAAATGGGTGATTGCATTGTGGTGGGCCCAGCCGTAGAAATAATGAAAGTATCGTGAAAATGTATATAATACAAGAACGTATACTGTTGTTTAGTGGCTCACTATTAGAATGAAAGTAAAAGTTACTTTAAAATTAATCAGATGGTTTTTTAACATAATTTAGTTTGTAGTGCTTAATTCATGATTTTTATTAATATTATCATACATAAATATAACACATTTTCACAGATATTCCAGATTATCTTTTAATTTGTTCTTATAATATAAATAAATAAATATTGTTGGACAATTCACAGCACCATCTGACCCCAAACTAAGCAAAGTTTGTAATATGGCGGCCAGAAAGCTGATATAATACTTATATAGTTGTAAATACATACTTATTGTACATAGAAACACCCAGATACAGTGGTACAGATACAGATACAGTGACATTTAAATTCATCACACAAATATTTGCACTGGGTATCGAACCCACGACCCTCGGCTTTGCAGGCAGAGTTACTACCCACTAAGCCACAAGGTCAGTCAATATATCCTATTCGTATTACCTACTAATATTATAAATGTCTAAGTTTGGATGTTTGTTGCTCTAAAAAGATCAAGTTGAAATTCAGAACACAGTTAAATTGTTGTCTGGAAGAAAACACATAAGATACTTTTTATCCCGGGAAAATAAAGGGAACGAAGTCTACGCGGGTAAAATGGTGCTGCTAGTTTATTGTATGCTTGTATAGAGTACAGATAGAAAACATATTTTTTAGGAGAGCTCCAACCCTTACTCTTTGGAACAAAGAGCCTAATTTAAATAAAACTTTACATTTTCCGTGTGATTAATGGAGTCTCTGAAATAAGGACGTCTCAAGAATTTAATTATTTGACTTGTTGAAACTCTGTATAATCGCTCATTTCGCGGTATAATCACTTTCTCGTATTATTTTACGATGTTCTGGGCTCATGAATAATATCTTTAAAGCTACTTTCTCTTGAGAACAGCTATATGAAATACTTTTGGGCATCCAGAAGATATTATGTACTCGTACTTAAGTTTATATGTTTTTTTTCAACGAGCTTTAAACTAAACTAAACTAAGTTACATAATACTACATATCTATGTAACTACTTTCTCTTATCACACTGACGACTATCGACAGAACAGTGAATTTTTAAAGATGCTAAATAATACCTACCAGTACTTAAATAGTAAGTAAACTACGAGTAATTTGGAAGGATCTTCAATTATTAGAGCGACTGAAGCTAACTGGAATTGGTCTCTTAAAATATCGATTAGCTAACTAACTAGCTTTTGTCAAATAAGTTTAGGATTATTATGTGCTAAAATTGAAGTGCCATTTTATGTTTAGTGGGGAGTAAAATAATCCTCCTAATATTAAACACCCTAATGCATACTTTTGTTGTTCAATCATGGTGAACGGATCGGGTTGAATTAATTATCGACCAAAGTTAGATTGTATTCTGGAATAGATCATAGACTAAACTACTAACTGTTCTGTGTCTGGATGTTTCTATGTATAATAAGTATGTATTTACAACTATATAAGTATTATATCAGCTATCTGGCCGCCATATTACAAGCTTTGACTAGTTTGGGGTCAGATGGTGTTGTGTGTGAATTGTCCACCAATATTTATTTATTTACTACTACTAAACTACTAGGTAAAACCGCGGGGCACTGCTAGTGTTTTATAATTTGAACAATACTAGAAATTGTGAATTGTGTGTCAATAGCACTACACGACCCAGATCACCTAGGTATATAAAGCTAAAAGGTGCCATACTTAAAATGAATAAATTTCAGGTTCAGAGATACACGTCTACTTAGGGCAGACGCTTGAACTAGGTAGATGTAGGTTTGAGAGTGAGGCCATGAGAAGAATCCAGTTGAGCTGGACAGCGTTTGGCAAACTTGGCGGGCCAACTTGTCATCGAGAAACAAAGCGATTTTTCCGTTTTTTGTTGCATTTTTATTTTATAGACGGGACGAACATGAGATGCGCCTGATCTTAAGCAACACGTCTACCCATAACAACACAGTAGTATTGAATGTCAAACTACTGCCACACAGTAATGAACAAACATGACTGTGTTCCTATTTAAACGGCAGTAGAATAAATAAAGGTATTTAAGTGGGCTCTACAACGAGTCCGAGAGTATTACTGCGAACTGCGTATGATTAGAAACCTTGATTTCATTAGTGTTTTGCGCGGTTGTAATTCATATGTGTGTTCATGGTAAAATTTCATAATAATATTTGGATCATCGATATAAACCATTAGGTGTACCCTGAGAACCTTGAAATTGGTAATAAACTTGGTCTATGTGAGTAGTGCAAGTGGTTTACACACCACCAATCTACTTGACCCCCAGAATCGCTAGCGGCGAGGTATGCTGTGGATCTACTTATTTTGGTTATTGAGAACGAATAGTGATAGGTAAAAACGGCTGGCGTTTACCGCTTCCTGCATCCAACTAGAACAGAAAGAGTGAGCTCACTTTTCCCAACGATGACATAGCTCCGTGCGCCTGAAGTTTGGGAGGGTACATCCACTGGTTTATATCGATGGTTTGCATGAAATGTACCTTTCGACTTGATTACCCCCGTTTTCCATAATGCCTACATGTAGAGATATAAGTCGGGAATGGAAATATATTTTCGTCGCCGTCGTCTTCCACGAGGTGATTTTTAAAAAGGTAGGTACTACAGTAGGCCGCCTCAAGTGGTCTCAAGTGGCTTCTAAAGTAGATACGAAAACAATTGAACAAACAACGAAGTTATTTGATTATCCCTGTCACCCTATAGGTCTTTTATGATATGTTGAGACATTTTATGACCCATAAAATGTAGTTATACATACGTATTTGGTATGGTGAATTTATGTGAGAATACAAAGATACGTTAAAACCGTGTTGGCCTAGTTACTAGAACGTTCAATCGTGAGGTTGTACGAGTAAATTCGAATTCCGCCGACGCTTCAGAGTTTTTTTGAAGTGAACACTTTTTTGGGGCGCCACAGACAGATTGTTCTTGGGCTGTGAATTTAATTCAAGCGTCACGCTCGGGAATTATATGAAATCTGAGGGTAAACTCGGGACTATGGCCATGCTCTTGGCCACGCCCTCCGGTTTCACCCGCGTGGTTTCCAAACTAAGCTATCAAATTCTGAATTGTAAGTTTTCACTTCTATCGGCAGCCCCTATGACTGCCAATTGCCTATAGAAGTGATGAGTTTTTCTCACCGTCGCTGTTGTCACCTTTGACTTTACCGGTGAAAGAAAATATCGTAAGGAAAATGACATGTTTCCAGAAAGACACCTTTCGAGGACATATTATGTCATCCGCCAATCCATGACTGGCCAGCGTGGTGAGGCTATGGCTCACATAATATTTTTGTGCGAGAAGGTCCCAAGTCCCAGCAATTGGGATGTGTAGAGGGCTGCTTATGCTACATTGTTAAATACATACATATACCCACCCTCTCAAACCTCGCATGATGATTTTTTGCAAAATCATATTTTTTTCAACGATTTCGTAGGTAAAGTTACTTTCACATTAATTCGCAAGCCTGCACTGCTTGTATCTTAATGTGAAAGAGGTCTAAGAACAAATTGTTGTTCAAATCAAATCAAATCAAATTCATTTATTCAGTTAACATATTACATGCACTTTGAAACGTCAAAACACAGGTTAAAATTCAATTTGTTGAAGTATATTTGAGCATAACGCTTTTGTTAAGTCAATTTAACAATAGTATTTTATAAATAAATAATTTCCAGTATATTCAATCAATATAAATTAACAATAATGTATAATAAAATAATTTCCAGTATAATCCAATCAATCATAATTAAGTCATTCAACAATAATATATTCATATTACAATTTAATAATTTCCAGTATCATCAATAGTAAAATCTGCAATAGCATCGTCAAAGTGAAATAATATAACACCAATATTGACAAACACATAGGTACATAGAATAAAATCATTTAACACTGTTAAAAAATTGTTTTGTCTGCGATAGCATCTGCTAAACAGTAATAGCTTTTCTGAATGAGACATTTTTTTACATGGGCCAATATTTCATTATTCGTAGAAGCTTTAACACAGGAGGGTATTTTGTTAAAAAAATCAATAGCTAAGCAGTAAAAACTATTTGATGTTTTAGCAAGTCTTCTCTGTGGCACAAGTATTTTGTTTCTGTTCCTTCTTGTCTTGCAAAAACAATCATCGTCCATATTTGGCAAATTCTCAAGGATGTACATTATATTGTGATAAATAAATTCACCATAAATTGTCATTATTCCTAGCTCTTTGAATGCATTTCTGCATGAGTCAGCATTATACTTTAGACCTAGTATGTAGCGTACTGCTCGTTTTTGTAGTTTGAATAGCCTATTTGTATGACAATTTCCAGCTGAACCCCAGAATAAAATTCCATACGTCATAATAGAATGGAAATAAGCAAAATATACCGATCGCGCCGCAATTGGTCCCGCAAGTTCTTTTATTTTTTTAACAGCGTATGTGGCCGAACTAAGTTTTTTTGGCTAAATTTTCTATTTGAGTAGACCATGTTAATTTACTATCCAGCCAGACACCTAAGAATTTCACTTTATTCACTAAAGACAGTTTAAAACTTTGTAGTGTTTCAATTGTCTTTGGGTTTGATACCATTTCATTTTTTGTACTTAGACTAAAGTTTATAATATGGGTTTTGTCTACATTCATTAGCATGTTATTTACTGAGAACCAATATTTTAAATTATTTAAGGCCCATTTGACTTTAACACTGGCGTCGCAGTCAGAATTTTCCTTTACGATAAGGCTGGTGTCATCAGCAAATAGCACCGTATCCACACCCTCTGTTACAACGGATATATCATTTAAATATATAATGAATAGCAGTGGTCCCAAAATTGAACCCTGTGGTACACCCATTTTATAATGTTAATGTCAGACCTACATCCATTTAATTCAGTCACCTGTTGCCTGTTACTTAAATAAGATTTTAGTAAGTCTAATTCTTTTGACCTGATGCCATAGTGCTCCAATTTCGCAATTAGTATATCATGGGAGACGCAATCAAAGGCCTTAGAGAGATCACAGAATATGCCAAATGTTTTTTTTCTATTTTCCAGACCAGTCAAAACCCCCGTGATGAGTTTGCTGATTGCATGTTTACATGATTTTGATTTTTGGAACCCAAACTGCCTAACATTCAAAAGTTTCTCATTAACCATGAATGCCATTAGCTCCTCTGTAATGTACTTCTCAAAAATTTTACTTATACTAGGAAGAACAGACACGGGACGATAATTATTACACTCTGTAGCTTCGCCTTTTTTAAATATCGGGACAACTTTGGCCATTTTCATTTCATCCGGAAATACTCCCCTACAAATACAATCATTGATGATGGTCAGCAATGGCAATACAATTACACTTTCAAGTTTTTTCAGTAGATGTGGTGAAATATGCCAGAAATCACTAGACTTTTTTGGTCTCAGCTGCCTCATTATTTTTATAATACGGTTTATTGTGATCGGTCGCAGAACAAAACATCCATCATGCCTTGGAATAAAGTCTTTTAAAAATGTCAATGAATCTTCAGTAGAACTATTTAAATTTTGTGTGAGATTATTTGCAATATTAATAAAATAATTGTTAAATAATTTACAAATGTCGTTTTTATCATTTATCAAGTTACCACTTTCGTCAATAATTTTATCACAAAACACATCAATGTTACCATTTTTTCCCGTCTCATCTTTGATAATTTGCCAAGCACATTTCATCTTATTACCAGCCGTGTCAATTTTTGTTTTAAAATAGTTTTTAGCAGCAACATACTCTCCTAAATATCTTACTGTACTTATTAAGAAATGTTTTAGATATATTACCACCCTCATAATACAATGCATACGAATCGTATAATTTCTGCCTAGATATATAAATGCCCTTTGTTGCCCACTCACAGAACCTTGACACTCTACTCAATGACTCAGTGATTGGCAAAAAATTCATCCAATTTATCAAGAAAAACCTTGAAGAATGTTGTAAAGTCTCTACAGGAGTCAGGTTGCTGCAGTGACTGATGCAAACCAATTTTGAGAGCATCGATTCTTACTTTCGTGATCTTCCGGAACACCTTTGTGGTATTTGGGCCATAATGTAGAACGAGACCAAAGACAGCCATTTGTGCCGTGTGGTCTGACTTAATTCCCGGAGACACGGTTGTGGTAACAGTACACTGAGAGTCGGTGAATATATTATCAATACAACTTTGGGATGTACCCACAATTCTAGTAGACTCGTTTATAAGCTTTTTTAAACAAAAACTGCCCAGTACGTCCGTTACAACACTATTCCGTTCTTTATCTAGAGAAAAATCAACATTAAAATCACCACACAAAATAACAGTCTTGCTATTGTTTTGTGTAATTTTATCGAGACATTGTTCTAGTTTATCTGAGAAGACATTTAAGTCTCCAGATGGGGACCTATATGTGACCAAAATAATACAGTCCTTCATTTCGACACAACTAGCTTCGAAGTGTTTTTCAATTGAAATTTTATTTATATCCTGCCTACATTTAAACTTAATATTATTTTTTACTAATATCATGCATCCACCATGCACAAATTTGACCCTGCAAAAAGAGGAGGCCACTCTAAAACCTTCTACCGTGAAAGTATTCAATTTGGTTTCCTTTAGAAAGGTTTCTGTCATACACATTACGTCAACTGCCTCTTGTTTCAAGAACAGGCTCAACATGTTAGCCTTTGTATACACGCCCTGCACGTTTTGATGACATAATTTCATTTCACACTTTGTGTACCTAGTGTTGGAGAAAAATTTTGAGATGGATTCAAAATCTTGTCATCAATCAACAAGGTCAAATTACTCCTATTTATACCCTGTTTACACGCCATAGCCACACCAAAGGCAACGTCATCGCGGGTCAGACCAATGCGAGGGTCATTTAGATCAATGATATTTAGACTGTCTATAAGAGATGCCATTATATATAACTTCGAGTTAATTTTTGAAATTGTGTTTTTCTGATTTTTAGTGTGCCCTCGTGTATACGCTATTGTTGATACTACCAATCTTTTCCCCCCAGGACTGGAATTCTTTAGCAAGCTTTTCAATAACACGTAAATATTTACTAGCAGACGAAACTACAGTATCCCACATTCCAATCATAATTAAAAGAATATCAGAGTCACTACTGTTCTCTTGACATGTAATCTTAGAGTCTATTATTGACTCCCAACTACAATTTGTCTTGCACATATTTTTGACGACATAGTTTTCCGTCAGCTGCCTCATTATTCTAATTGACATGTCTCTGCCATAACTATCAGATAGCATGTCAATTTTCCTTTTTTGAATAGGTACTATGTGATGTTTTGTAGCAAGATGCGGGGTTTCTTCACAATTTGAGGTTTTGTTACAGTTTTCCATACGCTGATTGTTACTATTCAAATTTAGTTTCACAACGTCTCTGTCCATTTTAGCCCACCCGGCTCCTCGATTTCCTTTGCTTTTTGACTGAGTCGGTATCTAGTTCGTCTATGATTTTCTGTAGTTTTTCTAGTTGCTTTTCTACAAATTGAACTCCTTCTTGAGCTCGAGCCTTCTTTAGAGTGTCCTGATTATATTCACGGATTATTTCCAAAAGCTTTCCATTTTCCTCTTCGAAAACAGTTACAGTTTCGTCCCTTCTAGACAATTCTTTCTCCATAATATTTACTGTTTTATTGAGTATCCTTATTTTCTTACAGTATTTCTTTATTTTTATTTTATATTTCTTTTATAACGCACGTTTTTTTTTAAGTGAGTCAATCCTCTTTTATGCAAATTGGTTGCGATGCCTGCAGCAACAGTTCACTGAGTTTCCGCTGTAGTTCTATGCATTCTTTTCTTTATCTATTAGTTCTTTTTGAAAAGTATTTATTCTGTACGTAATTTCGCACATACTTTGTTCTTCTAATAGTGTTTTGTTATCTTCAAGTAGTTTGTTAATATATTCATGCAGGTTATCGTTTTTTTCCTCTTCCTCTGAAATCTTCTTCTTCAGAGAATTTATCTGCTTGCACATTGTCTCGAATTCTTTTCCATTACTTTCTTGCTCTTCTAAAAGTGTCTCTCTCAATTTATTACTGTCATCTAATTGTTTTCTTAGGTTATTAATTGTTTTCTCCAAATTTTTCACTGTGGTATCCTTCTCGTAGTCCTCATTTTCAGCAGAAATTGTCTTCGCTTTTACACGGCGAGGTCGGGGTGCAAATGTAGACATTTTGCCACTTTTGTAATCGTTTATTTTATTTTTTGTAGACAAATTTTACAAGCAGATATTATTTATTATAGATATTTATTTATTTCATATATTTCTGTTGCAACATAAATTATAAATTATATGGTCAAATCAAATTTTAGTGCTATTCAGATTCTCAGTACCTTTAATGATTATGTTAGAGCTTATGTATAAATTGTTGACTGTGGCGAAATACACTGTCTGCGCTATTGCCAAATATGCAGAAATAACAAAATGTCAAAGTGCAATAAAGTTTCATAAATTATCCAATTTATCTTAGTGTATGAGTGTAATTGTCATGATCAGATCTTCAGTCATTCAGTTGTGTTGTCAATACTGTCATATCAGTAATCAGCTGATTAGTGAATCTGTATTAAATTTTCGAAATTATCTGTCGTCTATAAGATTGTTCTTGTGAAATAGTTGCCAAAACACTAAATCGTATGACTAATCGTTCTTATTGATGGTTAACGGTATTTTGTGAAATGAAACAGTGAAATTTATGTGTCTGCTTTCCAAAAAAAGTGGCTCACCAGAGGAAACCTGTTACTTCCAATCCGTTGAAGGTTATGTACACACTGTGTTCTGTTATTCTAACAACTTATTACACTCTTTAAACTGTATATTCTTAATTAATTCGCGTAGGGATTAACACTAACTTGTTTACGTCGCCTGGGTAGCCAGGCGAAAAAAAAGTTGTGGATTTCGGGGTTGGTTATAATATTAGTAATAGAGTTTTATGTTCAATTTTACAATTTCTGTGCAAATAGACGCCGCATGAGCAGCCGTAGGTACTCTATTTAATACCACATAATCGTCTTTTATTTGACATGCTGTTATCAAATGTTATTTGCCATAAAAATAATAATACGTATTTAACTTAATAGTTCCAACATAATGAAAATAAATAAAATTGATTGGTTTAATTTTATTTAAAAAACCCTTTCAAAATTGAGCATAAAATCTGAATTGATTGCAAAACGAGTAATAAATAATAACAGACGTGCTCAAAAGAGATTTTATTAAAGCTTAAATTACTTTTTTCATTTACGATTTTAATTTAACGAATTTAGTACCAATTTGTGAAGTCGACGCCAAATTCGGGCGTCGACCGAGGTTTATTGAATCACAGAAACGGCATTGTTGTTCCATTTCGTGAATGTAGGTGAATAGCTATAAAACATTTGTGAATAAGTCATTCGTAACTGTGGTAGCAACCGTTGTTGATTAGTGATTTCAATTCAATACAAATCATTTATTATAGTTTCACAAATAAGTAATCATTCTGTCTCTTGACCTGTCATTTTATCACCGCTTTCTTAAACCGTTGTGGGCTAGTGGTGAGAAACAACATTCCACAATTTTGAGAGTATACAATACAATACAATACAAAAACACTTTATTGGCACACTTTTAATTATTGGATTATTGGTTCGAATTTCGCGTGCATCTCTGAATATACTTCAAGTGCAGATGTACAACAAGTTGCAAGTATCAAAATATCATGAGGTAAGTAAGGGGAAGTACTCGTATCTGACATGTTCCAAAACATATCTTATAAAGACATGAGTCGAGGCCAATCCGCACGAATTACCGTGTGATTCTCTACTTATGAGAGAAGGCTCCTAATCCCAGCATTAGGAATATATAGACGGATGTTTATGCTTATGATAGATATGCAGTGCTATCCATGATAGGTTTATCACAATAAATGCTACACCGAAAATAAAGTGGTGTACACAGTTTATCTCTTATTTTTTTTACTAAATAGGGTTCGTCAACTCTAAAAATATGATTTAAACTTTTCTAAAAAATATTTGCTGTTTATTGGCTTCCTGTGATTTTTAAATTGAGTTAACTTTGAATAAATTTGCGTTAATTTACGAGTCAATCTTTTGCTACGTTGGACAAACCCATTACCAAAAAGTTATTTTTAAGTTGGTATTTTTAAGTTTAATTAATTATATTATTATTCAGATCTTATAAAAAAGTTGAGATTGAAAGTTAGCGCTGTTGATTACATTGAATTTCAAACCAGGTAGCTGGGAAGGCAAATTTCAGAGTTTCGCATCATTTCGTATTAAAGTCTTTCAACCAACATTAAAATTAGGTACACGATACTAGTCCATTGAGCTACGTTAAGGGAAACTCAATATCAAAATTAATGGGATTATGCCTCTTGTAACTGTTAATTGGGACACATAATCACATAAAGTATGATAACAAATATAAAATATGTATAAAAACAAGTGTTAAAGGGCGGCTTTGCTTTTTTTTTTATTACTAATTAATTTAAATTACTCTACTAATTAAAATTAATCTACTTTTGTGATAAGAACGTCTAGGCTGTGGAATGAGATACTTGAGTGGATTTTCTTTGATGGTTATAATCTTGGTGTTTTCAAGTCCAGAGTGAATTTGTTTCTTCTATAAGTATCTAGGTAAGCACGCTTCGTCGTAGACCGCATCGTCGCTTAACATCAGCCGAGATGGCGGTCAAGTGTACACTTCAAGTTAAAAAAATACAAATAAAAGGGATTCGTTTAACATTTAAGTAAAAGTTTTAAACATTGTATTAAAATAGAATAAGGTAAATTCCATAACTCTGTAGTGGACCTCTTTGGTTGATGAATGAAAAACAAACCCATAAAAATCAAACTTTTCCTACTTTCATCTAAACTCCTTTAATGCGGAGTTTTGTTGGCTTCCAAATCTTATTAAGAAAAGTTTTAATAGATAAACCTGTTACGTACACCAATAGTAGGGGATTTGCTAACTCATTAGCTATATTCACGGAAACTTTCCATCGAGACTAAAATGCCGATTCAGCGGTTCTGCCTGCCCCGTGGACTTAGCAACTGGCGTACGTGACCTAAGAATTGCCGATGCAGCAGAAAGGGCCCCGTGTCGCCTCGCCACGCCGCCACGAAGACTACACTCCGGTACCTACTTCGTCCGCGAGCACACCTAGTTATAATTAATAGATAATTACTTTGTAACCTTTTAAAATAAATGTATTAAATAATTTTCGGTTTTTTTTAAGTCCTTCGGTTGCGACCTCCATAATTGGCGCAGTCGGTAGGATATTTAGAAGCACGGCGCGTTGACTCCAGGATCTCCAAATTTGAATCCTGTGCGATCCGCAAGGTCGCTGCTCGCACTATCTAGTGCCTTGTCTAAATATCGAACTTTGGTAGAGTCGTGACCGCGAGACTCACACTTAAACTTCAGTGGGCCGACGAGATGTTAATGTAAGTACAGTGAATTTTTTGTCTTTGTGTTGCTTCCCTGGTGAATCCTTATCTCCAAAATTTTTCATCCAAGGACAAACGTTAAATCTGTCTCTTCCAGACAGATTCGTAGGAATAGAGACGTAGATTTAAATAGAAGCCTAGACACTCTAGAATCAGAGCTAGGGCTACGTAGATTATTTAGTGATAGCTATAGCCGTTTAGATATATTAAATATGGATCCCGACACCGTATACAAGGCCTTACGCCCAGTGCCAGATTTCGACGGGAATCCAAACGTGCTCACTCGTTTTGTTCGCATTTGCGATCAAATTGTTGAAGCTTATGTGAAACCGGGTAATGACTTAGTTAATTTATGCGTAATAAATGGTATCCTTAACAAAATTACGGGTAATGCTGCTAGGACCATAAATTCAAACGGAATTCCCGATTGCTGGAGAGACATACGTAGCTCTCTTATAAATAACTTTTCTGACCAGAGAGACGAGACCGCTCTATATAATGATATTTCTTTGCTTAGCCAAGGAAGTAGCACCCCTATTGAATTTTATGACAAATGCCAGAACCTCTTTAGTACAATCATGACATACGTGTCTTTGCACGAAACTGTCCATACAACTATAGAAGCCAAGCGTGATTTATACCGCAAATTAACGTTACAATCATTTGTGAGAGGCCTGAAAGAACCAATGGGTTCTCGCATACGCTGTATGAGACCGGTTTCTATTGAGAAGGCTCTGGAATTTGTTCAGGAAGAATTAAATGTAGTATATATGCAGCAACGCAACGAGCAGATCGACAGGAGAGCCCCGTGTCACAGCACCAGACTTCTTTAATATATAAGGCTCCTCCTTCATTGCCATTTTCTATGCCGAAATTTAATAATTTTAATAATGTGCCTCCCACATCTAGCTGGCCGAGACCAACTATGTTACAGCAGCAGCAGCATCAACCTGCTTACCGTCCACCCCCCGTTTAATCAACCAGGTTTTCGTCCCCCAGGATTTAACCAGCCGCGTATGCCTACACGTACTCAGCAAATGTTTGGCGCGCAGCCCCCCTAACTACAACCCTCAAAACGCGTTTAGGTTCCCTCCGCGCAATGTTCCCCAGAATACAGGTCCGAAACCTATGAGCGGTGTTAGCCATTTTGTCCCCAAGGCGCTTCCACCGACAATGTCAGGTCATGACTGGCGTAAATTCGGCAACCCACAGCCGTCAAATTATTTCAAAACCCGGGAGGTAAACTTTAATGAGATCGCTGACTATGACGAGACGTATTACAACCCTGACTATTATTGTGAAGAACCTCATGACTTTTCAGCTAACGATTATAGTGACTATTACGGATATAATCAGACCGAGTTCGACTACAACAGTAATGGTTATAATTCAATTGAAGGGCAACACGTTGACTCAAACGTTATAGACGGTCCCGGAATTTCGACTAGCCACGAACATAAGCACTTAAATTTTCCGAAGGGACGCACCAACCTCGAACCAGAATAGAGCTTAACTTACAGTCAAAAGAGAGTTACGCTATATTCAAATAACGGAACCCCCACTTAAACTATTAATTGATACGGGCGCAAATCAATCTTTTATCAGCCCGGAATGCGTGGAAAAATTCTATTCACACGTGCCTCTGAATTTAGACCCCTTCGAGGTCACCAACTCTCGTATGACAAGCAGTCATGACTATTCAATTACAGTGCCTAACTTTAGCGAGTTCAACGATCAGAAAGATATTAAACTATTTATCTATAAATTTCACAGTCATTTCGACGGATTGTTAGGACTAGATTTATTAGATGGAGTTCAGATTGATCTGAGACGTAACATTATAATAACGGATCAAACTGTTATACCACTGGCCCGCTACACATGTAGAAAGGCCAATTCTCAAGAAACTATTCCCGCTAATTCGAGTCGATTAACTAATGTGCCGATACACAACCCCGATGGTGACGTATATATCCGGGAACAAGTACTGTGTAATTGCATAATTCACGAATGCGTAACTACAGTCACGGATCAAACGGGAATTGTAGAAATTGAAAATCCCACTAATTCACCCATTACTTTAACTTTTGACCAGACGTTACAAGTGAACCTCTTTAACATCGAGACCTCAAATACGAACGTAGACCCTAACCGTGTTAATGACGTACTCTCTCGACTACGGACTAAGCACTTAAATACTGAAGAAAAAAATTAATTTAGAGATTTTATGTTCAAAATACGCTGACGTTTTCTATATTGAAGGAGAGACATTGACTTTTACTAACAAAATTAAACATAGGATTAAAACGACAGACGAATTACCAGTGTATACGAAAAGCTATCGCTACCCTTTCATACATCGCGAAGAAGTACAAAAGCAGATGACCTCCATGCTGGAACAAGGAATTATTAGACCTTCAGATTCAGCTTGGAGCTCGCCTATTTGGGTAGTACCGAAAAAGACGGACGCATCCGGAAAACAGAAATGGAGGCTAGTTGTAGACTTTCGTAAACTAAATGAGAAGACAATTGACGATAAATATCCCATCCCTAATATTTCAGATGTCCTTGATAAACTCGGGAGATGCCAGTACTTTACAACTCTAGATTTAGCATCTGGGTTCTATCAGGTGAAATGCACCCGGATGACATTTCTAAAACAGCATTTAATGTCGAACACGGGCATTTCAATTTCTGAGGATGCCAATGGGACTAAAAAATAGTCCATCTACTTTTCAAAGGGTAATGGATAACGTGCTGAGAGGCTTACAAAATGAAATCTGCCTGGTATATCTTGACGATATAATTGTATTCAGCACGTCACTACAAGAGCATATGATAAATCTAGAAAAAGTCTTCACTAGATTGCGAGAATCTAATTTCAAAATCCAGATGGATAAATCTGAGTTTTTGAAGTTAGAAACCGCCTACTTAGGGCACATTATAAGTAGAGAAGGTATAAAACCTAATCCGGACAAAATTTCAGCTATAAATCAATACCCAATGCCCAAGACGCCCAAAGAAATCAAACAATTCCTGGGACTTCTGGGATATTACAGGAAATTTATACCTGACTTCGCCCGAATTACCAAGCCGATGACTAGATGTTTAAAGAAAGGTACCAAAATGACTTTCGACCCCGAATACATAGACAGTTTTGAGAAATGCAAGAAATTACTGACTAATGACCCAATACTACAATACCCAGACTTTAACAAAGACTTTATTTTAACCACTGACGCGTCTAACCTTGCCATAGGAGCCGTACTAAGTCAAGGATCTGTAGGATCAGACAAACCTATCTGTTACGCTTCTCGTACTCTCAACGATAGCGAGATAAACTACAGTACTATCGAAAAGGAACTGTTAGCCATTGTCTGGGCGACGAAATATTTTAGACCTTACCTCTTTGGTCGAAAATTCAAAATTATGACCGACCACAAGCCTTTGCAATGGATAATGAACCTTAAAGAGCCTAATTCGAGACTCACGAGATGGAGACTCAAATTAAGTGAATACGACTATACTGTGATTTATAAAAAGGGCAAAATTAATACAAACGCAGACGCCCTCTCTCGAATCGAAATTAATAACGAGGAGACGGACTCAATGGTAGCGAATCCCACAGAAAGGCCACCCTCTGAGGCTGGATCGACTACTCTTACTGCCCATACAAGTAAGGAAAACCCGATTCTTGAGATCCCTATCACAGACGACCCCTTCAATAAATTCCATAGACAAATTTCTTTTACTATCGTAGGTGATATTAAGCGTCGTACTACTACTACCAAACCCTTTGACACACACACTCGCACATGTATCCAAGTATCCGAATCAATCTCGAACAGGACGTGGTTAATGCTATAAAAGAATTTGTTAACCCTAAAATTAAGACTGCTCTTAAGATCACGCCACCTTTAGGAATGTACTCTATCATCCCCATCTTACAAAACAGCTTTAAAAGTTCTTCTATGAATCTTGTCTTAGCAACAACCGAACTAGAGGACGTAAAAGAGTATTTGAGACAGCAAGAAATTCTCAAACATTACCATGAGGGTAAGACTAATCACCGAGGTATTAATGAATGTTATCTAGCTCTTTCACGAAAGTACTATTGGCCTAAAATGAAAGAGGAAATAGCAAAGTACATAAATGAGTGTACTGTGTGTGGACAATCGAAATATGACCGACACCCTATCAAACAGTATTTTAACATTGTACCTCCCGCGACGAAACCATTCGAAACTATACATATGGACCTATTTACTGCACATAACGAAAAATATTTGACCTTTGTAGATGTGTTCTCTAAATACGGACAGGCCTACCATCTACGCGATGGCACTGCTGTCAGTATCATACAAGGACTTTTGACTTTCAGCACTCATCATGGTCTGCCTTTGTCCATAGTAACCGACAACGGCACGGAATTCACAAACCAGATGTTTGCAGAATTTGTGAGACTCACCGAATTAACCACCATAGGACTTTAGCTCATGCCCCAAATGACAACGGAATTATTGAAAGATTTCATTCGACCTTGCTAGAACACTTACGCATCTTACGACTTACACATAAAGACGAGCCGACTATCAACTTAATGCCTTACGCAATACTAGCTTACAATAGTTCAGTGCACAGCTTTACAAAGTGTAGACCCCACGACATAATTAGAGGTCACTTTGATCCTAGGGATCCCTTTGATATCGATATAAATGAACACCTATTGCAACAATATATAATAAATCACAGAAATCAGATGAAAGCTGTGTATGAAAAAATTAATGAGTCCTCACTAGAAAACCGCACGAACATTATAGAAAATAGAAATAAGAATAGAGAACCCGAAGTTGAATACCAGCTCGACCAGCAGGTTTTCGTCTCAAATCCTTTAGCTAATCGTAATAAACTGGCCCCACGTTATACTCAAGATAATGTATTAGCAGACCTCCCCATTCACATATACACCTCCAAAAAGAAAGGCCCTATTGCCAAATCTCGACTTAGACGTGTCCCTAAATCTGCCAAATTGTTGCAGGATACTACTGATAATCCTTCACCCGACACTGGCGGACGAGATAAGACTTGAGAGCCTTGACAATGGACCTGGTATACTTCCTCTTCAAACTTGGACCGGCTAAACTTATTACTCACTACCATTCATTTATTCAATACATTGACTTAACCTCCATTGAGGACAGACTAAGCTCTATAGACCTTCAACTTAAATCGTTTGAAACCCGACTAGAGAACGACACCTATCTCTTATATGAATTACAGATAAATTATCTCGTTACTAAACTTAGTAAAATTCATAGCCAACTCAGTACGTTGCAGCCTAACAATATACGTAACAAAAGAGGGCTTATAGACGGTCTAGGATCTATTGTCAAAAGCATTACCGGTAATTTAGATCACACCGATGCCGAAAAATATAACAGCGCAATAAAGATCTTAGAAAATAACGAAGATAAGCTAATATCTGAATTAAACGATCACGTCAGTCTGAACAAAGAATGGATGTCTCAACATAATACATTGCTTACGAACATAATAGAGAATCAAGAGAGAATTAATAGTAGCTTACACTTAATATTAAATAGTAGTGCCTATGCGGACACTACTCTTCTTAAATATGCGAAATTCGCTCAGTTATTGGTTATCATCAGCGAAAACGTTGACGATTTATTTTTAGAATTAAATAGGATGGAAGACATTTTAGCTTTTATACGTGCATCGAGCACACATCATAGTATGTTAAGCATTAGGAATTTAGGAAATATGATACATAGATTAAAATTAGTTTATGGGCAAAATCAAGTACCAGAGGCTGATTTGAGAGAATACTATAGCATCATAAAATCAGGCTATTATTATGCAGGTAGCAAAATTGTAATAGTTTTCAAATTTCCCATAACCTCAACCAGCCAATACGATCTGTATAGGTTATCCTTAGTTCCAAATAAAAATTCTCAGACTTTTATCCCTCCATACCCCTTCCTAGCAACCAATGGCAAGACGTTCATGTACATTGCGGCTGAATGCCTGAAATTTAACCGTCGGTACCTATGCGAAGAGGATGCTCATCACCTACCACGAGATCACTCAGACTGTATTCAAGACATCATCACACGTCAGACGTTGAACCACTCGTGCCGACCTACCAAAGTTACACTCGAGAAAGAAGCCGTAGAGCAGCTAGACGACCAACACTACACCCTAAGCTTCCCGAAGCCAACGAAAACGGAAATGCAGTGCGGACGTCAAGAGTTTGTCACCCTACAGGAAGTTACCTCGCTACCGTACCCCATAAATGCTTTCTACGGACGACCGACCTTACAGTCATCAACATCAATGACGAAGTTAAAGGACAACCACTTTTAATAGCCGAAATACCACAGGACTACTACACTAAAGAAGTAAAGGACATACCACACATACAACTAAACTCTATAAACCTGAAAGGACTACATGCTATAGAAGACAAGATCCTAATGCAACATCCAACCAAGATGGACCATGTCGAAGCCAACATTTACCACACGACTATACCGTTTTACGGATTTTTAATCGCAGCAGCCCTACTTACACTTATAACAATGAGACGGAGACACCATCTCTGCGCGGGGCTACCGAATAAAAACTCAACCTCAGAGAAGAAATCTCCTCGAAACCAGAATTATGAAGATCCTGAGAAGCTGCAAGACGAGAGTACAAAGTCAGCAACATTCGCGCTCAGAGTGCTCAAATAGTTGCTGATCTGAGGGGGGAGATGTTACGTACACCAATAGTAGGGGATTTGCTAACTCATTAGCTATATTCACGGAAACTTTCCATCGAGACTAAAATGCCGATTCAGCGGTTCTGCCTGCCCCGTGGACTTAGCAACTGGCGTACGTGACCTAAGAATTGCCGATGCAGCAGAAAGGGCCCCGTGTCGCCTCGCCACGCCGCCACGAAGACTACACTCCGGTACCTACTTCGTCCGCGAGCACACCTAGTTATAATTAATAGATAATTACTTTGTAACCTTTTAAAATAAATGTATTAAATAATTTTCGGTTTTTTTTAAGTCCTTCGGTTGCGACCTCCATAATTAACCGAGTCTTATAATAGGAATTTCGAGATGAGCTATATTATAGCAATGCTTTGTCAAGCCTTATATGTTGTGAAAAGCAATAAACGTTGATTGTTTGTTTGACTCTGTGGATTAATATGCCTGACAAGGAAACTTTGAGATACTTGCCAGTTCATCATCTGAATAGCTTTAGGACGTGACCTGATTTGACTTACTACGAGTATGAATAGTGTACGGTTGTAATTCTATAAAAACGTAGGTACTTATCATCTTCAAATATATTCGGAATAAAAGACAGAGTGATTTCAGCAGTCCTGTTTATGTATGTGCGGGTCACTCAATCTGTAGTTTTCCAGCTAGCTACTTAGTCGGTTTTCTGTCGGATACCTTTTGGAGAATGAGACCGGGAATTGCATAATCTAATTCCACCCGCTCCCTTTAACTACCGTTCGTCGTAGAGTACAGCAGAGGGCAGCCGCGGAAAAAGCCTCAGCCAATCTAACTGGCAGCCGAGGCACCAACACGCAAGGAGCGTACTCCGAATCACATCCCATTCATCACCCCCCTCGACGTCAAAGACCCCCAAAGCAGCTTCACAGCAACAAACAGCCCGAACGAGAGCCGACATGGGACAGGTTGAACCGCCCCGCTATGTCACGGCTTCGGAGCCGCGGAGCCATGCACGTAACGCCTTCATCGAATTCATAGCCACACTGAGCGCGACACGACAAGTCAACCTCAAGACCTGCGAAAACATTATGCAGTCCTATAGGCTAGGAAGTGAAAGCCTTTTAAAGGCGAAACTCGAGGAGGCCGAAGCAGCCATTTACAATAATGTCACTTCCCGGGTCATCAAGGGAACCATGACAGGACAGTATATGGCAGCTTACAGTGCTGAAAATGGCTTCGTGACACTGAACGAGAGAGAGACAGAGCGCGCGGGAGTGCCTGTTTATGCGACACCACCAAACGACCCAATTGTAGTTACTGCCCGATGCACCAAGATTATGCTGGACGATAAGATCCTAGAGATGGCCAAGACCATCGAAGGAACGGAAACGTCAAAGCAGATTGGGAAAATTGGGAGGTACCGAGAATACAGTGGGTCAACGGAGTTCCAGGATGTGGAAAAACAACATGGGTGATTAGACACTTCGACGTGGACAAGGACGCCATCATTACTACAACAACTGAGGCAGCAAAGATCTAAGAGAAAAGCTATCGCACCGAATCGAAACCTGGTCAAAACCAGAGTGCGAACCATGGCTTCTGCTCTGGTAAATGGTTTCGGTAGAGAAAGTTTCAGCCGCCTCATGGTGGACGAAGCTCTCATGAACCATTTTGGAGCCATTGTGATGGCTTCAAGGCTGTCTGGTGTTGGCGAAATTGTCCTCATTGGAGACGTCAATCAGTTGCCTTATATCGACAGGGAAAATCTCTTCGAAATGAGGTATCATCGCCCGAACCTGGTAACAAAGATCAGCCAGGAGTTGCTCTGCACACATCGAAACCCAATGGACGTCGCATATGCACTGAGGGAAATATACTCCGGTATGTACTCCTCAGCGTCCCGTATAAAGTCCCTAGAGCAGAGAAGATATAAGGGAGCGCAAATACCCAACACCCAACCAAACACCCTCTTCTTAGTTCACACTCAAGAGGAGAAGGAGACCCTGACAAACCAGGGTTATGGGTCAGGCACCGGGTCACGCATCCTTACCATCCATGAAGCTCAGGGACTAACATACGAGTCGGTAATCGTAATCAAAACCAAGGCAAACATGAAGCTGCACGAGAGCGTGCCCTATGCGGTAGTTGCAATCTCACGGCACACGGGGACCTTCACATACTACGCTGACGACACCGACGACGCCATCGGTCGGTTCGTGCGGCGAGCGTGGGCTGCATCATCGAAGACCATCCGCGATTTCAACCTACAGATGGCCATCAGGGACAGAAATGCGGCCGTTGTGGAGGCTCTGGGCCGGGAGGAGGCAGCTTAGGCAAATGGCAAAAGGCAATTAGGCAAACACTCGATGTCGAGTCGATTACTAGCGGCATCCCAACTGGTAGTGATCGGCTCTACAGACGAGCACTAGAATTAGATTTTAAATGTACCCAAATCCCTTCTATTTTCCTCTTCTCCTTATCCAAGAAATGTGTAAAAAAAAAGATTATTGTAATGACAAAGATCACGGACCCCGGAGTCTGTGGAGTGGATAATTGAAATAAAAAAAAAAAAAAAAACTACCGTTCGTCCAGCCAGACTAGACCACTAGACTAGAGTCATTAGTACATGTTTAGGTAATATACGCACTGCAAAACTATGAAATACTCAACCCGCATCCGTTTCCCAATAGGTACATCTTGGGTATCTTCAAATCTAGAGTCAATAGATACTTTCTAATAAATAATTCAATATACCTGTACAATACATAGTTTCCCTTTACATGAAATAATTTGTTAATCATATATATATACTTACAAGAATTGGTCGTTTAAAGGTATAAGATAAGATGACCAACGATAGGCAGTACTAAAAGTGGCGCTACAAGGATAAGTGACGATGTACTAAAGTGAGATT
Organism: Ectropis grisescens; assembly: GCA_017562165.1. Classification (NCBI taxonomy): domain Eukaryota; kingdom Metazoa; phylum Arthropoda; class Insecta; order Lepidoptera; family Geometridae; genus Ectropis; species Ectropis grisescens. The sequence continues at coordinate 7,903,342 of CM029781.1, read as the reverse complement.
TGAGAACATGTATTTTATATTATAAAATATCACCTCGCAAATTACCTCACATTGTCTTATATGCATGGTATAATGGTATAATCGACAAGTGTATTATGTAGTAGTAATTTGTTAATGGTACGGCTTTGTGCAGAGTCCGCCTGGGAATGTACCACAGTGTTGCCAGTTATTCTGCCGTCAAGCAGTAGTTAGCAAACATTACTTATTCCGGTTTAAAGGGCAATGTTATCAGAAAAATACGGGTTAAAATATAAAATTATATTTCTAGATGACGAGCGCAGTGCGGTGCTAGTTAGTGATTTAGACTCTTCATATTCAAATAACTGCGTGTCACTGTGCTGTTATGGGCCGGCTGTTATGTTGCTTACCATCAGGCGCATGTCCTGCTCCTCTTGTGACTCTATATTCTTATAAAAAAAACATAATATTCCAAAGAAACGTAGCGGCTAAATCGTTTTTTTACATTTCTCAGGCTCAACAAGAATGAATTGATCACATTCTTGCTACTTTTTCGAATGAATGGTGGGGATAACGATATTAATAAGCTCACACTGTTTGTTGGGACGGATGATTGAGTGTTGAATTCAGACACTTCGTAATACGTCTTGGGATACCTAGGAAAGATAGGTAAACATGTCATGTTTCTATGGCATGTCTATATACTGATGAGATTAAAACATTTTGGTTCAAATGGTAGTAAATAACTTGAAGGAGTCTGGAAAAAAAATCAAAGTTTATTTTGATAATATTTATGCTCATATTTTTGTTTATTTAACCATTTATCACTGTTTATTTTTATTTTTTCTTTTGTTTCTGTATTTTGTTTTATTATTTAAGTGCAATAAAGAGTTTATCTATCTATCTATCTACTCACCTGATGGTAAGCGACGGAGAAATCAATTGTGATGTAAGTCAAACTAGATAATTTACTATGGATATCTTTGCTTCAGTTTGAAGAGTAATGTTTTAAGTTATTAGCTAACAAGAGGTATTACATAGCGATGCCTAAATTTTAAGTGTCTTCAGAATTTGGCCAAATTTGATTATAAAAATCAATACTTTGGACAAATTTTAAATTTAAGTTAGTAATAACGCCCTGGGTTACTAGTATCTTATGGTTTTTGTAAACAGAGTGTAAACCAAAATTATTACAATCATCAAATATGGTGAAGAATTACTAAGAAACTAACCCCGAAATTACCACACAAAATCTTCTCCCATATCGTGTATGTTATTTAATCTGTATACTTAATACTATTTATTATTAACTAGTGGTACCGACTTCACCCTGGTAAATAGGTACATATCCTATAGCACACAGCGATCACGACATACCCAACGGTAAAAGATTATTTAAATTGGTCTAGCAGTTCTTGTGATTACCCGTTAAAACAAAAAACCTCGCCAGATTTATAATAATAGTATAGATTATTATTAATATTCGATTTATTAACAAACAGCCGATTTAATTATAAATCAAAATAGTGTGTCCATGTCAAATACTTTATGTATATAATTATATAGTTACTTATATAGGCCTACCATCGTCAGGTCCACAGTTGGGGTCTATTGACTGCCGACGGCCTTAATCCGGACCAATACTAGCAACCTGCCCGCATGAGGGACGTGCCTCACATACAAACGACACTGATCTCCAACTATGGATGAAATATTGGCCTGTATTGAGGGCGTACCGTACTTTTTATACGGGGTGTAAGGCAAGCGATTCCGAAGCTGAAAGAGAAACGTTATGCGAAATACGAAATGAACCCCATTTGTTTTGGGGCCGCTCTAGAATTTCCAGTATTATTGTTATCTGAAATAGGCATGTTCTTGACTGCCATGTCGCCTCATTTGCTAAGAGACAATGCGTTAGACGCGTGTAAATAGAAGATACCGATTCACTCTCTATTTTAATGACATATTATATCCATCAGGGAATACCCATTCAGGCAATTGCTTATTGAATGTTCAGATTTACAGAATAACATTAACAAACTTATTCGTTCGAGTATTCTAGTATTGGATTCAAGCAATATGTGATAGGCAAACTTTTAGACGCTGTAGTATTAGTAATAGTATTTTGTAATGGTAGGACTCTTGGCAGAGTCCGCCTGGGGATATATCACATCTTTGCCAGTTATTATACCGCCAAGCAGTAATGTGCAAACATTAACGATTTCCGTTTGAAGGTCAATGTTTCCAGAGAAATTACAGGGCTTAGAGATGTAACATCTTAGATATCTGGGTGACGAGCGCAGCTGCGTGTCACTGTGCTGTTATGTGGCAGGCATGTTGCTTACCACCAGGCACATGTCCTGCTCGGCTCGTCACTCTTGATTTCAAAAAAAAAACTATCTGTTACAATATTGTTGGTAGATTAGATGGTTGAAATTGTTGTATTCACATAATGCTTTCGATATTTTTGTCAATGAATCATATGTATTTTAAAATGTCTGATTTGAAATATAACAAAAACAGGTCATCTAAATGAGTAAAGTAAGGCCGATAACTTATGCGGCTCACATTTTTGCTCATTCGCTTCGAGAAAAATTGATTAACATCCTGTATAGCACACAATTTACAAACACACGACCACAGTATTTAGTCTAGGTTTATATTCGCTTTGACTTTTTATAGCCAGAATTTTTCGATCAGCGTTTGCTCCTTGCAAATATAAAGTCTAATACATGAATAGATCAGAGTAAGACTATCTTTACTTACTATTCAAAAATCGTTAATATTTCAAAGACAAAAACACTGCGTTAATAGTTTGAATAAAGATATTTTCTTAAACGGACAGAGGCTTTGTTAACATAACTAAACGACAATTAGATCTACAAACCTAACTACTTACACTAAGCACATCTGCATTATCCATAGACCGTTGAAGTTATAAAGTTCTAAAGAGAATCAAGATGATCAAACCTACTACCATTCAAAACAAAAGTCTATTTAGTATGTTGATATCTGAGACCATAGTATATTTTTTGTAGTATAGAGTGACAAGACGACCAGGAAATTCGCCTGATGGTAGGCAGCACGCCTGCCCACAGTGTGATGCAGCTGGTGAAATATGAAGAGTCCAACTCAATACACTGTTCTGCCCTCGTCATCCAAAAATATAATGTGATCCATTTCTATGCCTTATAATTTCTCAGAAAACATTACCCTTCAAACCAGAACACAGTGTTTAAACATATTTTCAAATTATAAAGTAGCAAGACGACACAAAGTAGCTTTTAGTAAAGTTTATGAAAGTAAAAAACCAAGAACCTAGAGTTAGGGTTTGTTTTAATTCTATAAAATCGGATCTGAGACTTAACGTTAGCGTTGTTCAAATAAATATTTTGAATTCCCAACAATGTGATAATATTTCATTTAACTTGTTTGGCAAAAGACTTTAGACGAAATATTAATTACCATATTTTTTATATTTGCCTTTGATGTATTCTTTAATACCATTGTTGCGAGATTACAGAAATTTCTCAAAGCAATACCTCTTGGCTTATATTTTTATTACCGATTTAGCCTTGCTCATTGCTGTACGAATACATACTGTATAAAATACGGTATATGTTTGACTTGTTTTCTATTTATTATTGCTTCAACATAGCTATTGTTTATGGTAACGATAAATAGGCCGTTCGTTTTAGGAAGGCTTCCTTTGAAGAGGCTTCGGCGGTGTGAAACTGAACACGATATTACAGCTCCGTAGGCGGAGGTTCATAATGTAAATATACCGAGCTTTATTATTCAGGTGTTTCGCATGGATATTAAATTTCTCACTTAATATTATCTTTTTATGGGACATCTACATGGTGATACGTAATTTGACTTTATCTTGTTTTGTTATTTTTGTCATAGGTGAGATGAAAATAACCAGTGATAAATTATAAAATACTAAATTTTCTTAGCTGGAGTTGGTACTTATGAGTTACAACCGAATTTATGAATAGATTCGGTACTAATGTACTATGTCGCTGACGCTCTAGTACAAACCTATTACAGCAATTACTGGTAAAATAAACCTTCTAATTACACTACTATTATTCATTTCATACAAATCGTAGTCTATGGCGTGTAATGTTTTTTTTATTACCTAATTTAATGCATTTTTATACAAAACTTTAAATAATATTAGCATTCTGCACTCCTTGTAGTTGAATTACAAATATGTGCAAATTCAAAGGTTTTGCTTCATGTAGGTACTCGTATTAATATACCTATAGAGAAAAATAATGCATTAAACTTAGTACATACTTCCTACGTAATCTTGTAAAGAAAAGTTCGCGTATGTCCCATAAACTCAAGTAGGTAGTCACATTTATTAACTTCTGTGTGTGATGACACGATAGCGTGTAAAATGTTTCCTTCCACTTCATTCAAGTTTTTATGACAGACATGACCTAATAACATTCGATTCGATCCAGTTTGACCCATGACTTGGACTGCACGTATTAGTGAAGTTAATTTATTTCCAACATACTCATGTTTTTGTCATATACAGTACAACCTCGATAACTCAAACTTCGGTAACTTAAAAACCTCTATAACTTCAAAAAATAATATGTTCCCTTCCCATCAGAGCCCAAAACCAAACCCCTTGATAACTTAAAACCTCTATGATTTGTAAAAAACAAAATATTTTTGTTTACTGGCTGCTCTCCGTTCATTCACTCGCTACAACGTAAAATAGAGCATTTTATTTGGAAAGAAAAGTAACTAATGAGCTATTGAAATATAGATGAGTTGCAACAATATACAATCAGCAATAAATCTCCACCCTCAGTCATCAATAAGTAATCCATGATTGAGATTTATAATATTAGTGGGAATGTATCCACATTCCCACTAATATAATAAATCTCGTTTGGATGTTTGTTGCTCAATCAAGTCGTAACGTATGAACAGAACGGGTTGAAATTTGGAACATAGAGTATAGTCTGGAAGAACACATAGCCTATTATATATAATTATATTTTTACCGCGGAGTGCTGCTAGCTTAACATATTTATAGATCTACTTGCCTTTTTTTAATAAATTAGGAAAATGCGTACATACTGGATGCTATACGATGTTTTAAATGACTTTTTTATAAATATGACAATACTAGAGTGTGGTGAACAACTGTGATAGCTTAAAACATATTTTTAACCCTGTTAAAACATTGACACATAAGTAACGTAACAACAGCAGAATCTTATACCTTTAAACGAGCAATTCTTGTTCTAGCAAAATTTGTTCTTGGTATACGTGTGGCGGAAAGGTCCAACAATATTTATTGTAGTTCATCTATACTAGGTATCGAATCACATATGTGAATATTTGACACGAAAGCATAAAAAAAATTCCATACAAAGTAAAAAATTCGTAGTTTATTATTTTATTTGACAACCCTAATCACCGGCGGCGCGGCGCGGTCTGTAATCGCCGGCCGCCGCGCGCCGCTCCCACGTCGCACGCCGCGCCGCCGCCGCCGCGCATTAGGGTTGAAGCTGGTCAATTTTACATCAAACTTTGACTCGTATTATCTCGCGATCTAAAGTGCTGAGGGAAAAGAGACCTTCGGAGATGAAGTCCACATCAGTGTTGGAATGACCTATTCAAATATTGTTGGACCTTTCCGCCACACGTTGTATATGTATGTAGGTATATATATATAGAATCTGAATCTCGGAAACGGCTCGGACGATTTTCATGAAATTATGAATACAGGGGGTTTCGGGGACGATAAATCGATCTAGCTAGGTTTTATTTAAAAAAAAAAATCATTTTATGCGCGTTTTTAGACAATGAAAAACTCCTACAATGTCATTAGAATACGGTAACTTATTTCGCCGCTGTTAGTCTAAGTGTAAGTCTAAATGTCTCAGACGGGATATGCTCGCCCTCGGAGTCAACAGGCCCCGGTTCGAATCCTGATGGCTACACTCGTGTTTTTTACTTTTAGTTCTTATTATTTCTGAGAAAATCTTTTACTTAGAGCCCTTTATAAACGCATTTAAACCGAGCAAAGCTCGGTCAACCAGGTACTATAATATAATACATCAACTAACATACAATAAAATTTGAGTAGGATCAAATCATTCAATTCAAGGGCTTGAACATCTTTATTATCTATAGACCTACAGTGGTCAATAGATAATTCAGGTGTGCTTAGTGTAAGTAGTTAGTTAGGTTAAATTCAAGTATTTTTCTTATTAAACAATGGAATTCAATATGTCAAATTCTATTACATACATCACTAATATATGTCATAGACTTTTTTGTAAAGATCATAAAAAAGACGCTGCAAAAAGTCATTAAATTTGTCTACATCCGTAAATAACTCCAATGTTTAATCGCTGGAAAGCTATTATTTTCTCCGCAAGACTTACTTTGCTTTGGCAAACAAACAATTTTTGCTCAAAACACCCTGCTTCTTGTAGGATACGCCATTTATAACGCCAATTGACCCGAGTTCCATCGAAATGCTCGTACCTCGAAAAAACAACATCGTTTCATAGTCAATGTGCCATAAACTCGAACGAAGAGCTTTGACTCCTTTTTTGTTCTTCAGAACAACGGAATGAGTTTTCTGAGTGTCTATTTCCTGATTAATTGGATCTGGGTGTGAGAGCACGAGAGTGAACGTGAATCGGTGTGAAGTGCGCGCTACTTATAATGTAGACCGCATCGTCGCTTAACATGAGATGGCGGTCAAACGCACATCTATCATTGATAAAAAGTCCTCAATACCCGTAGTAATATTGGGTATATTTCAATTTATTTTTATAAATATATGTATGTATATATATATTGTATATACATTTTATTTATTTATGTCATCTGCACACCCCGCATTTTAAGATCCCATCTTTCTTTTTCCACCCTAAGGCTGCCTGGAAGAGATCGCTATTAGCGATAAGGCCGCCATCTGTTGCACTAACTTTAAGTGTTTAACCTGTTTCAATTTGTAAATTATTGTTATTTTGGTGTGTTCAATAAAGAGTATCTATCTAATATTGATAATACTATATTCTAATTCTCAGGGCAACTTTCATACCTACATGTTTTATCATTCCTTGCGTGACGAAGTGTTGTAAAGCAAAGCTGTCACTCAAAACGTCCAATTACTCATTTGCGTTGTGTTCCACGTGATCTCACGGCAATTAGGTCAATTATAGCGAATAGTTTCTTTGTTTGCATTCCCGGATGTATATCGTTCACTTCGTTAGGATAGTGGTAAACTTCCTTATTTGAGACTATAAAGACGCGGTTAAAACCCAAAGTAGAACATCACGACAAGCACCAATGTATGTGTCATGGTAAAAAAAAAATACATTTTACATTCAATTTGTCTAGATAATTATATTATATACCACTAATATTGAAAATGAGGAAGTTTGGGTATTTGTAGCCCAATCACGCCGGAACGGCTGAAACTTTGAACGGAGTTGCGAATTTAAAAATTTGGAACTTAGGCGGCCCCTAAATCTACAATAACTTTGCGCAATGCATTTCATTATACAAAAAGATTGAACGGAACTTAGCATCCAAACGATCAATTATATTACACAAAAATACAAACTGCTCAGTGTTTTCGTGTTTAGTCGGAGAATAATGTTGCATGATTTAGCTGCAGCTAATATGTACATATAATATGTAGTGTTGTTGTTCCTGGAAATCTTTGCTTACCTTTGTTTGCAATGTGTTACTGTGTTCGGGTTTGAAGGGGATTGTTTTCAGTGAAATTATCAGGCATAGAGATAAAACATTTTACATATCTGGATGACGAGCACAATGCTTTGTTAGGTAACGATTTGGATTATTATTGTTCCAATAGCTACGTGTCATTGGCCTGTTATGGGCAGGCATGTTGCTTACCATCAGGCACAGTCGTGTCCTGCTCGTCTCATCCCTTTATAGATAGGTACTATAAAAAAAGGAATTTATCATGGTCATTATATTCTTTGCTCTTGATATTCCACATAGACGGCAATTATCTATTTATCTGTACAATTGGATACTCATATTCGTAGTTAATTTCAGTTTCCTCAACTTCTGCATTCTCGCCATACGTGTTCTCCTCATCAAAACGAGCAACAGACTGATAAATATTGTCCAATACTGACCCTACACGACACAATGAAAAAATGGAGCAATAAAATTACATTGGCTCAAACTTTCATTTAATCATTGTGTAATCTTCAATTTTAACCCTAAACGGTCGATAATATTGTACAATTCGCAATATTGCGCAAAATGATTGATCATCTATGGGCCGCCTTATTTGATTAAACTTTTGAATACCACTTTTGTCACAGGAAAATTACGGGAACGGCAACTACGCGAGTAAAATCGTGGGGCACTGCTAGTTATTTGTAATATTTACTTCAAGCCAGTAGTTTAGTGTGTAACGTAGAAATATCATCACATCACATTATATACGGAGGAAACAACATTATTTGCCATCTAAATTAATTTAAGTACTTAAGTACTTAGGAGATTATGAGTGGGATAAGTATTTGACGAATTTTTACTAAAAGAAAAAATACCGAAAAATACCAAAGAGTTTATTACTCATACTAAATCTATGAAAAATATTCTTTCAACATGGCAGATGGATCGGCTTTTACTTAGATTCTGTGTGGTTGCATTGCGTTGCGCGTCACTGGGTCCCCGAGATAACTGGGTCGGTGATATTTGTCATTTTGGCAGCGAACAGAGTCCAATGGCCGCCGCTAGGGGCGCGGGGCGCAGACACCGCAAATGATCTGCGACGACCTTTTATAGAGTAAGCACAGTGCCGGTTCTAGGGGCGAGCAATACTATTTGTTTAGGTTGCAAAAAAAGTTAAGAAAAAAATCATGTACGAATGGTGGTGATTGGAAACGTAAGATCGAGGATTGAGCTAAGGCGCCTTTCAGCCCGATATTATCAGATATTATGAAAGACGCCTATGACTGGTACCGATTTTAAATAGATGTGTGAGTAGCGGATATAATATTTTTCGCTTTTGAGTGCCTATTTGTGGTTTGGAACTTCTGAACTCGGTTCAATTTTTTTTTTTTTGTAAAAAATTGTTTATTTTTATTGAAGTGACAGTAAGTGTGAGAACCATGTCTGTCGTCGTCATGGTGTCGAGCCCGACATACCTCACCAAGTCCCTGCATGGTGGGGAAAAGTAAATGTATTTCACCAAAATAAAAAAATAAAACCACGGAATCGAAAATTACGGGGCGCTGGTAGTTTCAAATGAAACTGCTAAATCCAGCACTGCATTGACAACCTACTCGTATTATATGGTAAACACTGTAGCTGGCACCATAACTTCGGGACCATAAACAAGCGGTAAATCACTCGCCATTGATGCCGTGACGTGCGAGCCTGCGGACTCGACGCATAAATTACGGATTGTGTTTGGATCACTTGCTCTCGATGGTGCTGTCAACGGACGCATAAAAGTTGTTTTTGTAGTGGTAGGATTCTTGGCAGAGTCCGGCTGGGGAAGTACAACATCTTTGCCAGGTACTCTACCGCCAAGCAGTAATGTGCAAACATTACTGTGTTTCGGTTTGAAGGGCAATGTTTCCAGAGAAATTACAGAGCTTAGAGATATAACATCTTAGTGCTAGGTAATGATTTGAACTCTTCATGTTCTGATCGCTGCGTATCACTGTGGTGTTATGTGGCAGGCATGTGGCTTACTATCAGGCACCTGTACTGTTCGTCTCGTTAATCGTTATAAAAAGAAATGGTTTGTATTCCAATTTAAATTCTTAACAGATGCACAGAATATGATAAGCTTTCACGAGTATTTTACTCATTACTAAAAAAAAAACGTTTTTATCCGAATGGTTTTATTTAACACGGAGAGTTTAGAACACACAGAGTTTTGGATTTTTTATTTTTGAGACGATCTTCTTAGCATTCCATGGATTCACCGTGCGGGTGCCGGGTCCATCGTGTGGCAGAGAGAGAAAAACTCGAGTAGTTCCCGAGACTTGTGACTCGGGCGTAGGTTTAAGGGGCCCTTTCTGACGTACATCAACACTCACCTTCACCACTCGTTTTTCTCTCCTGCCCAGCCAAATCTGATATGAGCCTACTAGTGCAGCTTTAGATACACGTTCTAGTATAGAACTTACAGCACTTCTGGATAAGCCAAGGTCTTTCAGTAGGTTATAGAGAGATTTTGCTGGTATACCTCTCGCTCCCACTTCTACAGCGTATAAACTAACTACATAGCCGTTTTTTGTTAATTCGTTTAGGAGGTCGTAATACTTATTTTGTTTCATCGCGTGGTCTTTAGGTATATTAGTTTCCCACGGTACGGTAAGTTCTACAAGGACTATGCGTTTCGTAGCTCTAGAAAAAGGAAAATGTCCGGTCTGGATGACGAAACACCCACATCCTCTGGGATTTTGTAGTGCTTTTCATACGTGTCCATTAAAATAGTCCAATCAGGTGCTGTACCCAGGATTGAGTAAGGCTTGTTCCTGGAGTTTGAAGTTGAGCCTTCTTTTACAAAGTTAATTTGTCTGTTGTTTGTCGTCAATCCCTTTTGGGCTCTAGCTACCGAAAGGCTCATGGCTTCACGTATGATTTCAAGTACTCTGTCATGACGCCGTGAGTAATGACCCCCATTAAGGAGCACCTTGCATCCCACCAATATGTGCCTTGCTGTACATATCGCCTCTCCACAAGTATAGCAACATTTTTCAGAGGCTTTTCCCCACCTTACCAAGTTACTCTGGTCAGGAGGGTCATTTGGAATGCATTTAGATAAAATTTTAATAAGGCAGGGGACCAGTCATAGATCAAGGTGCGCCATTTTAGAGCTAATGGGATACAGAACTCACCTATGGTTAACCACTCACTTTGCATTTCTAAATTCATAGCGTGCACTTTGTAACCGTCATTTTCGTCTTGTTGTAGAAAGGTTTTACCATGTCTCGGTCTTCCTTTTTTTCTCGCACCCAACCCAGCAGTATTTACTTGTGCACCTGCCATAAATTGTTTATGGAATTGAAGTCTAGATTCCAGGTCTGAAGCAGTTTTGTCTTTTGGGAGAGATGTAATTAATTCGTCTTGCGACTTTCCCAAAACATGCGTTTTTGTAACTCTTAGGTGTTTGTAAAGTTCAGACGGTTTCTTTAGTTAGATTGAAGGATTTGAGCCGTAATGTCACCGCAAAATTCCAAACACCGTTCAGTTTACAATTAAATGCATGAGATTTATTATCCTACGGTAGGTTAGGTTAAGTGTTTTGTTAATTTTTGAAATCGTTCCAGTAGTTTTTCAGCTTATGCAATATAAACAAAAATATTAAACGTGTGTTTAGAACATTAATTAGTGATAGTATTGATTGGTTCGTTGAAGCTACGTTTGTTGTAGAAAATAAAGTTTAGTAAATTGGGGAACTCGAACTGTTGTCGAAAATTGAAGTATATTATGTATTACAAAACTTGGCCAAATCCAATTTGTCTTGTGTGATGTGACAAAAGTTGAAAATTTTAAAAATTACCAAAGATCTTTTAGACCCCAAAAGTATAAATTTTTTTTTAGTTTCTTTTTTAGTAAATATTTGGAATACGACGGCTATTATGTAGTTGAATATGTTTATACGTAAACTATCCACCGTCAAAGTAAGGCTTATTTATTGTTCACTACTGAGACGTAACAGTACACTCGACTGGAAACTTCATCAGGTAACTTGTATTATGTACTCGTAACAAATAGCCGTAATATAACATGCGACAGCTACATGCGACCAATCCGCATGCAAATATTTTATGGTAACGCTGTAGAGCGTAGAGCCGCGCGGCCGTCTCACCCCAAGTTGTAGAAATTATTCAAGGTTGATAGGACGAGGTCGCAGGCGTTACGTGCAACGTCCTAACGAATGGCGGTCATCAATCTTTGTTCAACTTTAAATTTACAACAAGAAGCGTGCGTATACTTGTAAAATACGTAGCATATCGTCATAGACTTTTATACATTAAAAAAAATTAAATCTATTTCTACTATAGATATAACTTTAATTTTACTATAGGTACTAAGCAACTAAGATCTCTGAATCTACGTCTAAGTTAATAATAGCGGTTGCCATATTCTTTCAAAGAAATCCGTCAATTTATAGTCTGCTTCAGTTTTTCGGATCACAAAGATCAACTGAATTTTGTCTGGCTTCGTTTCCTTTATCGTGGAAATCATAAGACGTCGAAGTTGCTTAACACGTTAGAATATTTATTTACTCACCTTCTTCATCTTGAGTTAAAATCTGAATGTCCATTATTTAAGTATGTTTGTTTATAGTTGTTGGGAAAGATTTTTTGATAAAATTCTTTGAAAAAGTTTTCATAAAGCAAGTAGGTATGCATATAAGCATGCAAAATATACTATTTTGGTTGAGACGCTAAGCAAGAAAACAATGGAAAGAACCTCACTTGACGATACCGATCGTCCTTCACCGGTCGCGTTGGACGTGATTCGACCTGATAGCCCGACGACAATATACCTGACGTGCGACTTATTGCCCCTGATCTGGACGAATTGTTTCACTTGATTAATCAACCGGTACCTGTCTTGAAGCCAGAGCCGTGACTTAGATCTCAATCACAGCCGATACGTAGGTGGAGCTATTTTAGAATAGATTTAAAATTTTAATTACCTAATTCTACTTTTTGTGGCTCTGTATCCTATCTGCCTTTATAAGGAACTGTTGATCCTATATCAGGTATAGGATCTAAAGTCACATAAATATCTGCTACATCACAAAATTTTCATAAACTGGAATGTATATCGGAAAATAAACTCTATGAAATTCTTTTTGGGTGATATTCACACTCACAAAACTTAACCAGTAATACAAAAGCCTGATTTTTGTGTGTGCACTTTAAATAGCGGCAGTACGTCACTTAAATATAATGTATTTTGTAGCGATATCGCTGTATTATGTCATTTATGTCATGCAGACACAAATACCTAAAACTGCCATCCCCACCTGGAACGAATCACCATTAATTGCTACTTGCAATATATTTATACCGTATTTAGTGAATACCACAAACATAGACAAACAGATCATCTTGCTTGTATTTAGGCAAATATGTGAATACACTACTAGTTAATTCTATGCACCATATTTTTTTTGGTAATAATGCTTAAATATTTTAGTTTTAGTAAATTACCTAAGTACAGAAACAAATTTTTAGATTATAATCTAAAACAAGTATGCAAAATTTATAATGCTCCTATAAACTTTATACGTTTGCGTTAATCTACTTTAAAATACTAATATTTCAAATACGTTTCACGTTATCACGTATATATAGTTCCACAAAACTCCATAAACACTTGAAATATCGTAACGTGACGAACAAAACCAATAGAGATAACAATTGAGTGCGAGCTTAATGATAATGATGCTACGATTGATTAATGCTATCTCACTGATACTGTGATTTAATTTGATATCCGACCGTGACTCACAGAGGTGAAACATTGAGCTTCTGCACGCCAATAACACGAGTTTTCAAACAAACTCCCTTGACCTCCCTACGAAAGCTGCGCTCGCTGCCAATTAAAGAAACCCATTATTTACCCACAAACAATAGCCCCAAGACTATTTCGTAGTAAAGATATCGATGTAAAACCTCAATTGCGCCTACAAATCCATTCATAATTGCCATGACAAGGTGCTCTATAAAAGGCATAGTAGACAGCATTCAATTTTGTGTTAGCTCAATCAATCATTGTCTAGCCGGACGGAATCAGTAATAGCTTAACCACGCTATCAATTTATTGGTTCTTTTTTGTCCATCAATTTTAATGAAAAATCTCTTGAAACTAATGCGTAAATGCCAATCTGTTTGGCCTTTTGCCAGAATGACCGTACAATTTCGGTGTTATCAGCTTCCAACGTTAGAATTACGGCTATAATAAGCATGAATATTTATAGTCTGTAAAGTTTAAGCACTGTCATATACTCGTAATATACTTATGTAGGATATACATTAAAATATTCAAAAGCTATATTATGTTTTTTAACTGTACTAATAATGACAAACGCAATATAGAGCCATACTGGTATTTAAACTACTATTTAAATATTCTAAAATCGTCTTATTTGATGACTTCAAATTTGCCATTCAGTTACTTTTAATTGATTCTATTAAAGTTATGCGTCCCTAATTAGTAATGAAGAATTAATTTACAATCATCTTAGCCTTGTCGTTCACCAAATTAGTGATTCACCCATTTTGTAGAAGCTTTACTCGTATATCAAAAGTTAATTATTTACTCGACTCGAAATTTCTACTCTAAAACAAATTTTGATAATCAAATTTAAATCGTTCAATGTTCCTATATTACTCGTATGAAAATCTTATAGATCCAAAGAAAGGACGGAGTAACTCGGTGACCACCTTTCGACAGCCTTACTAAAACTATTATGGTTTTGTTATGACTCTCTTTAATTTCAAGCGAAAATAAAGAGATAATATCAAAATCAAGACTATTTTAGTTACGTTTGTGATACGAGGTCTAGGCTGTGAAATAAGCTGCTTGAGTGATTTTCCCGATAGTTATAATCTTGGTGTCTTGAAATCGAGAGTGAATCGGTTTTTTTGGTAAACACGCTCCATCGTACAGCATCACCGCTTAACATCAGGCGAAATGTTATAAAAAAATTGGTAGGTCCAGCCGATCCCTTTAATTCTCCGAAATATTATGTAAACTTGACATTACTTTAGAACACGCTTGGTTTACGAGCATATGCGTTAGTCATGGACTGGTGACTGGACAGCCAAAAATAATATCACTCCTACGCATCATTGTTACGTTTTTATGATGACACAATCTAAATTTCTATAATTAAGTAAACAAAGGTCGCTTCTATCATAAATGGACTATTTTCGTCATAGGCGTGTTTTATATTTAGCGGTGCCTTATAAATACCAACTGTCAAAGTGTACGGTACCGACTGGGGTTTCTATAGGGTCCATTAACGCATCGCTGATTCTGAATGGGTCATTTCGTTAGGCGCTTCCTATTATGCAGACATCAAAAAGATTTCATCTAATAGGTATTTAAGGTTGTGCTCAAACATGCAAGAAATTGTTTGTGCAGATAGAAATTTTGGTTGTAATTTTGGAGTGTTTACACTGGCTCCCAATAATTACTGAAAAAAATAAGTAAAAAGAGTCTTACGTAAGTCTTAAAGTAAACTTACGAGGAAAATTACAGGGCTTAGAGATAAAATATCTTAGATCTCTGGGCTTAGTTATGTGGCTGGCATGCTGCTTACCATCAGGCACATGTTCAGCTCGTCTCGTCACTCTAAATTATAAAAAAAGCTCGTAAGTACTTCAAAATTTCTTTTTTAGAACTAATACTGTAAATTTCTGATATAGTGGTATATTTGTCCATTATTCTGGTATGGATAATAATTTACCAGAAATTATCATATTTTAAAATTTCTTATTATAGTGGATTGGATATTTCTTATTTCCCTAAAATTAAAACTTCAAAAACATATTAAGAAAAATTTGTATTACTGAAACATTTAAAACAGTTGCAGCTTTCAGAGTCTGTCAGGTTAATTAATTCTTGTTGAACGCATAAATGAAGAAATGTCAAGCGTTGATCGGTAAAGCGAAGGCCAATTAGAAAATAGGATTAGGAAAGAAATATAAGTCACTACCATCGCCCTGCGGTTCCACCCACGTAGTTCCTGATCCTGTTAATTTTCCGGTATAAAAGATAGCCTTTGTGTTATTTCGTTACGATGTCGTAACATAAGGCGAAAGGGCAAGTGTAATCCTTTATTAGAAAAAACGTCTCCCAGAAGAAACTTGTTTACTCAGGATTTTAAGGTTTAAAGACATTTATTTTCATATAAGATAATTATCACTTCCATGAGAACACTTATAAATAATAATAAAAAACATTAGGTACTTCGTCGCCGCACAGAACTTAATTTTAAGACACTTATTACTGTTTCTGTCAGGAAAAACTCAAATAGAATATTTCACAGGTTCGCAGTGCGACTAATAAACGCACTGAACGATTTAACAATCACACGAAGGCTATACAGGCGAAAGTGTGTTTGTTTGATTCCACGTACGAGGCCAATCGTAGTCTATCATAACTTTCTTGTTGACTTAAATGACATCGAAAGTCATAAAAAATAATTGCACGAAAATTTTCTCGTGTTAAATTCATGTTGACGTGACACAGACAATTTTCAATTTGCCGCCAAATCGTAAAACAAATGACAAATGAATGAAGTATATACTCAGTAATATTGGCAAAGAGTTCTATTTTCAAATTATAGAATTATTTTTTTATTATATTGTTTATAAGTGGCCAGTTCTAAGAACTTTCAGTTTGACCCTCGTATCTCTGTAATAGCCACACGGATTCTAATGAAAGTAAAATGTTTCTACTAAGTTAATTACTTGAATTACAAAAACAGGCTTCTTTTTATCCCATTGCAGTTAATTATTGTTAAGCCCCGGGCCTCGCCGTGGGACGCAACTAGTCGTACATAACAGTGGGTATTCTCTATAATAAAGTGGAACGATAATGAAAATGAGTGCAAATGTTGTTCTTTAGTAGTCGCTGCAGTGAGCCAGTTGTGGTAATTAGATTGGCCTACAATCCACTAATGTGTTATATTTACTGTTTGTGAAGTTTCTCTTTGCATTCTGCAACCAACACATAATAAATGTAAAGTAGCAAATGATAAATATGTTAAATTCTCGAATTTATGTTTAAAATTTGACATTAACAATACTAATACTACTTATGACCCTTTTACTTATGATAGTATTCAAGAGATATGGTATTCATATACATTTTATTTACAAATGAGACTGATATTACTTGAAATTAAACTTCTCTGAAGATTAACAACTTTTACAGTCACGTTAACTAAGTTAGAAAAAACGAAATATTGTAGGGTAGATCCAATTTTTCATACCCAGGTCCGGTTTTAGGTATTTCGCGAGAACAATGAGTGAAATAGAATTACTTGGAAATCTGGGCACGTACAAATCGTCTGTCGCTTGTGGCTCTGATTGATACGTCACGGGGGAGAGTTTTTGTCTCCGCACACACGAGTACCTTTGTTCTAAAGAAATATAGAATAAAGCTAGTACCCTGCGGTACCAGCCGCTCTATAACAGAAATGGTTATTTTTCAAAATTTAGGTAAAAAAGTTAATGTGTTAATCTAGATAAAGACAATTAAAAATGTATCAATAGCCCAAAGAATGATTTATTGGCGAAATAAGGAAATCTTTATGTTAAAAATGAGTCCTTATTTCTTCTGGTCTGAAAGGCTTTACCGATTTCATTTTTTTTTTTATTTCCTTGACACTTATTTGTACGATAATTATTATCGTACTAAACTTTTAAGTATGAACTTTAAATGACTTTAAGCTTTAAAAATGTACATTACTTCCATGTTGTTTCTTTTGTTTTTTAAATTAATTAAGGTGCAAATTGTACAATTATGAATAAAAACTGGCTTTGACCTAAAATGATAAAATTAGCACATCAAATTTGTTATCGCCTAAATATTGTACTACGAGTACATCGTGGTATGAAGTGCTACGACGTTGCTACGAAGTTTTCTTTTCGTTTTTACATCCTTCAGAAAGTCTTCGCATATTTCATTTGACTTTCTAATGACTGTAGCTTGGATTCTATAGGAGTGGTAATATTATTTTGCAAAAGATATTTGATGCAAAAACACTGTATATTTTATTTTGTAAAGTTTTTTTTAACCGTAAATAAACCAGTGTTAGCAGTCATAGCACAGAAGATAGAACGCTCGACTTCCTATTGTCGAATAGTTGATACGAGGTTTTGTAGAGCGTTTTTGAAGTGTGAATACAAGTTAACATTATCATTTGATGTAATAGTCGAGGTAAAGATCGTGAAGTAAACAAAATTATCCAAAATCATTGTTTCAAGATGCGTGACGTCCGTTTTGCGTTATATTATTCTAGCGTGGTGGGTATTTGTAATCCATTTAACTTCCTCATGGTTAAATGAATGTCATAGTCATAGTTATGTAAACACACAAGTAGGCTGTGTAATTAGTAGATGTTTTAAACATGTGCTACATAACTTTTCATCTGGAAAACCAAGCAAATTGAAGGATATAATAGCATTAGCGGTGGGACTTCTAGCGTGGAAGCTATATTTTACAGAAATATATGAAAACGAAAATCAAACTTTACGCATTTTTCTAAAATATTAAATCGAATCCTAAGAATCTCGCTATTATATTTGAGCCTTATCCCGGCACAATAGAGACTAAATCTGGAAAACCATTTACAGGTAGACGGACAAAATGGTGAGATTAAGGCAGATTTATTGTTTGTGTCTTTGACAAAAATGTTTTCCCAACATTTAGTTCGAAATAAAGGAGTCAAAGACCTCTGGATCGAGGCGTATTTTGTTCAACTTTTTGAACAAACGATGTGTAATTTACGTGATCTATATAACCTTGTTAATTAACTTGTTAATCATTTAACCTTGTTAAATGACAACAATTTACCACCTTGTCAATAAATCTAACTTAAATCAATCAATTCAATTTTATTTGTTCGCGTAGGTATGTCGTCACAGACGTTGCAATTTTCTATACTGATTCGAATTTCCTCATAATTATAACAGAGATTGGCGTGATCCTTCATTAAATGGGTAAAGTACAGTGGTCAGTTTTCTGTATTCAACAATATATTTTAACAAATTAGAAGATTCATAGTCAAAAACGTTAAAACTTTTACTTAGCGCACGTTTTGCGTGTAAACGAGATCTTCCTGTATTATATGTTTATTCCTAACGTCTCATAGATAAAACTGCTAGCTCAAGGAGACCATTTGCTAATAATGTTTTTGTGGCTTAATAAACTTATTTAGTATAATTTTCCACAGAATTCTTTTGCATTTTATTATAAAACTTTGATATTGATACACTTGAATGTTGGTGATACATGTCCTAAGTGAAATTGTTTCACATTCTAATCTCTCTCACTAGAATTTCCAGCAATGAGGACCTGTACATGATAATTTTCATAAAATTCTGTTAAATTGTCTGATTAGGTGATTAGACTAGGAATAAAATAATTATTATAGTTTAAGCTGTCTAGTTGGAGATCGAGCCCCTAACTTTTCGATCACAAGAGTAGACAAAGTAGACATACTGGGATATACGTTGTCATATTTTTTGTAGTAAAGAGTGACGAAACTAGCAGAATATGGGCCTGATGATACAAAAAAATAAGTTAATCTCATCCAGCCCTTAAAACGTTTTTCATAGGAGTACATTAAATAGATCAAAAACATTTTCATAGGTAAATACTTCACTCGTGACTATGAAGAATTGTTTTATAGTGGATAAAGTAAATTTAAGCACGCGATTTTGAAATGAACCGTACAAAAAGTATGCCTACATAATGAAGTCGACTTTGTACTAGTTTTCTAGCTGAACAAGATAATATTTCGAGTAAATGCTACTTTTTATCAATATTTATAAAAGATTGTTTTTTTTAAATAGATTAAACATTGACATTTATCCCCGAGCTACAGGAGGCTAGTTTTTCAAGGTAGGATAGCAAGCTAGTGTTATAGTATGAGATCCCGCTATACAACGACCTTCACCGAGCTGATTATTGGATGAAAAGTGTTTTATATGTAATTTAATATGTCAACAAATATATTGCAAATGGTTTGCCTAAAAATTTCAGTCTAGAATATGATTAATTAACATTTAAAAATTATTTTTTTAAATATTTCACTTAAATTGATTGAATTTTAGAAAAAACTATATAACATAAGTTATTATTTTGTCTTTACTCAGTGCTTACGAAATATCATTATGAAATTCAACCCCTAAGGGTGGTAAAAACCGGATGGAAGTTTGTATGAAACATTTTATTCCTTAAACGTATTCACATAAAATTTCGCACAAATTGAGCATGATCAAAATAATGAATTATGTATTACAGTATTTTTCAAAACTCAACCTCCAAAGGGGTGAAATATGGGATGAAAGTTTGTTTGAAACTTTTTATTGTTTGAAAATATTTGCATGAGATTTCGTAAGCACTGAGTAAAGCCAATATAATAAGGTATGGTATAAAGTTTTTTCTAAAATTTAATCAATTTAAGTGAAATATTTAAAAAAAAAAATTGTTATTATAATTATAAAAAAAAATGTTAACTAATCATATTCTGGACTGAATTTTTTTAGGCAACCATTTGCAATATATTTGTTGACATATTAAATTATATACAAAACACTTTTCATCCAATAATCAGCTCGGTGAAGGTCGTTGTATAGCGGGATCTTAGACTGCTAGCAAGTTGTCACCAGGCTCACCTTAAGGGCAACGATCCGTCTCCAGTGCACCAGAACATCCCTGAAATGTTGTGACCATCGGAAAGTGAATGCCAAACGATCAATAGATATCCCTAAACAACACATTACAAAAATTTCGCAACTCAAGGTACTTTTGTGGGACTTCATGAAGTTGAATTTAATAAGTATTTTAATATTTTTTATTTAAAAAAAAAGCAGCCAAGTGCAAGTTGGATTCGCCCATGAAGGGTTCCGTAGCGGCAAGCAACATAATACAAAAGTACTTGTAGTTTGTTGTAACTTTGATCGAAACTTTAATAATAGTGAGTATAAGACGTACTAAAAAAAACTACTTACCAGATCGAGTTCAAACCAATTTTCGATGGAAATTTGTACGGTAATGTACATATATATTTTTTTTAGTTTTATCATTCTCTTACTTTAGGAGCAACAGGAGGAGGGGGGTTAAACACATTTGACCACTTTGGAGAAGTGTCTATCGCTCAAATTATTCAGTATACAAAAAATGATCTTATACATGATATATACATGAACATCATTTTTGAAGACCTATCCATAGATTCTCCACATGTATGGGTTTGATAAAAAAACATTTTGTTAGTTTCAGTTCTAAGTATGGGGCACCCCCCAAAATTTTTTTTTGTTTAAAAATCTCAATGCGGTTCTCAGAATACATCTACTTATCAAGTTTCAACAGTATAGTCCTCATAGTTTCGGAAAAAAGTGGCTGTGATATACGGACGGATAGATAGACAGACAGACAGACATGACGAATCTATAAGGGTCCCGGTTTCACGTTTTACGGAACCCTAAAAAGAACATTGGAAATACTTGCAGATGAATGCTATGGTCAACTTATCGTCTCGACACTAATATCCTCCAGCTAATTGTTTTAAAACTAATTAAACCGACGACGTTCGACATTGGTACGAAATTAAAAACGAGCTAGAAGCAATTTAAAAGAGTGACAAGTTTTTCAATTAAGCTTCGACTTTGCATTTAATTACTGTCCGCGGCAATTAGCTGTATATCTGTTACGTGAGGTCTATAAAGACAAGGCTGATGAACACTTGAAGAAAATATAACTAGAAACTACTTTTTTCGAAACGCTCCTTGAAACCAAGGTTTCAAATAGCGTTATCGTTTACGTAACGACATCACATCGTGTTTATGGCGGCGGCGATCGGTTAGTCGATATACAAACGCTGTATTCGGGATCTTAACGTTTAAGATGGGATTGTTTAGATTGGGGTTTCTCAAGATAATATATCAGTATAAATTAGTATACAATTGTTTGTACCATGAACTCAACTGTGAGAGAAAGGTGGGATTATTAGTAGGTCTTAATTTAAACTGTGACGCGTTTGTTGGAAAAAAAAGATTTACATTTTTGCAAACGCTTTAGAGGAATACAAGAAGTTGGAAAAAAAAGATTTACATTTTTGCAAACGCTTTAGAGGAATACTAGACTAAGTAACACTATAGCGTAGGATAAAAATGAATAAAAAGAGATACGAGAGTTAATTATTCATTCGTTTATTGAACAGTCATATTTTCTTCGTCATATCCGATTCTGTATACTGATTATTATTTATCACTGTGACATTATATTCTCAGAAATTGTTATGACAATATTATGTTGGAAATTTCTAAAGCCAGGTTTCAAAGAAGCTGTTTCAATTATTTCGTCACCGATCTTATACGTGAGTAAAATCTATTTGTACAAAGAAAAAGAAACACTACGAATTAGGATTAGTAGTGTTATGAGTTTTTTTTATATTATTTGTTTATACATTAATTGTTTCACAATGTTTATATACTTATCTGTTGTGTTATAATATTCTATGTTTATATCTTATTTATCTACTGTTTTAAAGCATGTTTTTAATTTTTAAGTTCAAATCTGTTGGCCTAATTTTCTTTATGTATTATCTCTAATGTAATATTATTATTATCAAACCACTGTATTTAAATAAATGTTGTTTCTAGGCCCACATAGTTTGGAATGTAGTACAGTTCTGTACAGTATACTCTTGTGTTATAGTTTATGTTTATTACATTATGTTTTGTGTGCTCATTGAATGAATAAATAAATAAGTAGTGAATTAATAGGCAAAGAAAACTTATTATTATCTTTATTAGTTTATTGAAGAAAAAAAAAATTTAAAAAAAAGAAAAAACTCATTATGCCACATAGGTACCTGTTTTAGATAACGACGATTTATACTCGTTACATTAACTGGTCACAAATGACTATAAGTATAACAATAACATGTTGGATGTCTCCAAAGGCAGGTTTCAGAGGAAGTTGTTAAAATTATTACAATACCAATCCCGGACTAATACGAGCAATAAACTCCAGAAGCACAGCTAACAACGAGGGTTACGTACTTCGTGTAACTTTTACTACCAGTTCCATACGAACTATTATGGATAATCTTGTCTTTATCCACCAATAAGGAAGTTTTGGAAGTTCGTTGCATCTCATTGCCAATCTCTTTGTGAAATGACCCAATTTCAAGTAGGAAGTAGGTCGCCATTGTAGGATTTCTACCAACTCATGCTCTCGTACAATTTTTTGAGGATAAAAATTGTTTATATTTATAGATCGTACTAATTACGAGGGATAAGCGGCTTGCGAATGGCTGATGGAAATGGAGATATTGTAAGCTGTTGTGTACGATGTTCACGATATTAATGACACCTGGGTGCGGCTAACGCTTCCATGGAATGCTACTAATGGATAATTAATTTGTGTAGTGTATCATGACACAGCGAGTAATTGTGTTCGTGATTTTAAGAGTAGAATTTGAATGTTAAATCTACATAATTGCGTATGTATCACGCATCAAAGCGTGTTATGTTAGAGTCTGATGTTTGATACACGCAACCGTCTGGCCCGGTTAGAGTTTGACTAAATTATCACTTATCACGCTGGCTTTAAAGTATTTTTTAACAATTAAACTTATTGCTTCAATTGAGCGAAAATTAATATCAAAATATCATAAATTTGAATTTATCAAAGCGAATCGGCTTGCCTACCGTAAACTGAATCAAAATCAAATTTAGTATTTATGATTTGTTCCAGCAAACATTAGTTCCAAAACAACACAAGCTCCTGAATTGATAAACGACATTGGATTATGACATCTATAAAATAGTGTACGCTGTTATAGATGAAGTGCAGATTCAAATATCATACGTTCATTACTGCTGCGGCTAGGTTTCATACTAACGATCGACATTAACCGTCACTACTAGACAAAGACAAACTACCTTTATTTACTCTTCAGTGGTGATATTACTTGAATAGTAATTAAATCAAATTTAGTAGTGACACACCCATTCTTAACAATTTTGATCCATATTAGCGATAAGATTTTGTGCCCGAAATGTTTTAACCTTACGTTTAAAAACTGTTTTTTGGATTGCTTTCTGGTAAAATAAAGAGTTTTTTTTGTATATATGTAGCTTAACGTTACTCACGGCGTTACGTACATCATTAGATATATTGACTCGGAAGAATAGTGAGTACACAAGAAATCGTTGACTTTGGTACTTTCCATCTATTAATTTGTACGAGTAATAGGTAATAGACGACGGCTCCATAGCATGTGTATGTATTAGTTTTCGTATTTTCAATTACTAGTGTTCGCCGCGTGGTTGAAATTCGACCATGAAGTAAAGTAAATGATTTGTAAATACCAAAGACTTTAATAATCGACTGCAGGCCGGTGAACAAAATTTATGAGCCAAATTAACCACCAGGAGACCTATGTCTCTATGTATGTATGATAGAAAGGTATCAAAAAATAAAATTAAACCTATGCCGTCACTTCAAAGCTGCCCAACTGAGTGCAGGTGATTATAAGGGGTTGCAAATCTGGATCATTTCTCTTTGTCACGTGATTTTTGTACGGCATTACGGAATAATGCCAGTGGGGTGGTACTTCCCCAGGTGTATTCAGAAAAGAATACTACCACTACAAAGTATTTAAAATGCTTCACGTAGTAATATTTAGATTTTGGGCGACGTAAGCTAGAGATCGATGGGCGAAAATATTAACTTACTTATATTTCACGAGTAGTTTTTATCAAGTTCAATTTATCATAAGATCTAGAACAAGATATCTTCCAATATCAGAGTATTTAGCCTAAGGTACAACTTATGTAATGCTCTTTGGCAAGCTTGTGCAGCAATTACATTAGACTGCCGTTTCCGATAGAAAAGCAGAAACTCCCCAAATATTGGCTTCGGTCCCATTTGCACATTATATGTGGCATCAGAGCATGACGCTACAATCGCAATACCATTTGATTGAGAATCCTGTACCAGGTAGCTAAGATACCAACTCACCTAGCGCTGCTCGCATGCCTATGCCAGCTGTAATCAGCGCTCGCCGCTCACCTTCTCGCTCGCTCCGCTCCCGCCACCGCGCTATCAGTGACTCCAGACACAGCATGGCACCACTATCGCACTACCATTTGATTGACTACCCTGTACTAGGTATCTAAGGTAGGAACTCACATGGCACTGTTTGCACGTCTAAGCAGCAATTGACTACCCTGTACCAAGTATCTAAGGTAGGAACTCACATGGCACTGTTTGCACGTCTAAGCAGCAGTTACAGAAGACTGCCGTCGCCGGTGGAGGAGCAGAGGCTGAGTGAACGCGCTCGTCGGTCACCCTCTCGCTCGCTCCGCTCCCGCTACCACGCCATCAGCGATCCAGACTCAGCATGGCACCACTATCGCACTACCATTTGATTGACTACCCTGTACCAGGTAGCTAAGATAAGAACTCACATGGCACTGCTTGCACGTCTGTGCAGCAGCTGCAGTAGACTGCCGTCGCCGGTGGAGGAGCAGAGGCTGCGCGAGCGCGCTCGCCGCTCGCCCTCTCGCTCGCTCCGCTCCCGCCACCGCGCCATCAGCGACTCCAGACACAGCATGGCGCCACCATCGCACACCATCCGCGCGGGGGCCGCTTCGCCCTTACGTAACTCGCGATTACAATCAAAGCGTTTAACAGTGAAACGTTGTAATTCTCACGCCTAACACGGCGCCATTACGACCTCCATAGTCTCTGAGGTGTTCCAACGTTCTATGGCACGGTTACAACAATTCCCGTGCAAGTGAAAATAAAGTTGATTTTACATATTTGACTACTAGCTTAGAAAGCAAAATAATAAATTGTTACTTATTCGGAATCAAAAGGAATGTTTAAATTCTAAGTTTTTTTAAATAATTTCCTTTGGTGGATTAAATGTTACATACAGTTTGTAGTATAATAATAAACTTTCAAATATAAGCGAGATGTCGTACTCAATCATCCAACGGGTCACTTTAAAGTGACGCAGGTTAGTGGAAAATTCTTTGCATCAAAATTGCAGTAGCACACTCAAACAAATTCCTTGCAAGCGTTGAATTTTTAAACTGAGAAAGTGCAGAACTCTGTCCTTGTTTACCGTCCGTGCACTATAAACTTCAAGTTATGACTGGACGTGGACGTCAGCGATCCAAAGTTTACTTTTAAAAGTTTGCTCTATTTAAACTTTGAGTTGCAACAATATTTTTAAATACACATACGTTAAATCACCGGTGAGCAACATAAAAAACACTCGACTTTGTAAAAAAGGCTAAGTTACTTCACGTGACTCTACCGTGTTTGCATTTGCGTGGAGCTTGGAAAGTGTAGTACGGAACCATAAAAGGCATAAAATTTGTAATAGAACGGTTGTCGACTGCGACGCGGAATTGTTTATTTAGAAGTTTCGCGGGAACGCAGAGTGCGCATCGTAGTGAGGCGTGACCGCGCCGAGCGCTACTCTGCGACTGAACGTAACTCACGAGCTACGTGGTGCTACGAACCGTAGCCCGTGGGTCTACGAGCTCGAAACCGCGTAGCCTTTACATCCAAAAGCATTACATAAACCACTGCCGCGATTTATTGTAGCGCAGCGACTTGTGTTTCGTTTTTTAAAGAATCTGCTTTATAACGTTCAATTTATTTTCAAAACAGAATTGAAAAAACATATCCCGATTATAAAACCGATTTCACACCCGTAAAGCGTTAAATGTACGCAGTAGGTATGCTTTTCTTAGTTTGTGATGGGAGTTATTGCATTAATTAATTAGTGTTAATTAGTGTTATTAATTTAATTAGTGTTGTGTGTGAAAAATGACCACCAATATTTTTGTCCACCAATTACGTGCTCAAAAAATAAGTCACAATCTAAAATGAATTTCTTAACATATATGTATGTCACAGGAATTTTCGTTGAAGAATAATTCACTTGGACTTAAACAAAAAGTAAGAAGCAATGAATGTTTCTTTAGGATTTCAAGGTTGTCTTTCCAAGGGCTTGGGCGACGCGACGCGTGGCCAAAATGCTGGTTCGACCATCCAAACCGGCTCCGAAAGAGCACAGCAGAAGGCAGCCGCGGAAAAGCCTTTATTTACTCCGAATCACATCCCATTCATCACCCCTTGGACCCCAAAGCAGCTTCACAGCAACAAATGAGCCGAACGAGAGCCGACATGGGACAGGTGGAACCCAACGCCTATATAAGCGTTGCCATTCAGCGTGCCCGATGCACCAAGATTAATGTCGCCAGCATGGTGAACACGCTTCCGACTGAGAGTGGGCCTGATTATCTTTATAACATCATTGGTCTACGGATAATCCAGGAGTATTTGATGTAAGTAGTTAGATAGATCTGTAGTGTAGTTCTCATTTTATTTTAGTTTTTATAAAAAGATCTCTGCCCTCATTTTATTTTAGTTTTTTAAAAAAAGGCTCTGCCCGTTCAAAAAGAAAGGTTTTGTGAATAATGCTCACTACTATGAACAAATTTAACTTATTGCAGTTTTAGCATTGTATAAATGCATTTTTATACCCTTTTCATGATCGATAGAGTAGACAGATCGTCCTCGGTAAGATTGCAGGCAGCAAACAGTCACAAATGAAATACGTGCCGACTCGCTGATTGCATGACTGTTGCAACAAATCTAGAGCCTAACGTCATCATCTAACGTTTTCTTATGAACTCGTTAAATTTATCGCAATTTTCAATCGACGTGCAAAAAATTAAACGGCCACATCTGAGTAGCAGTCTTATAATATACAGAGACCCCGTACCAATATCGATAAAAATCACTTATAATTCGAAAATAGCTTGCATACAACTCGCACTTGGCCGGATTTTGGTATATAAATCAACGTTACTCTAAGAATATCACTAAGTTTTAACCGACTTAAAAAAGGAAGTGGAGGAACTGAATTAAGAACATTCAACCGAATTGTTGAATGTTTTTTGTATGTATGTTACGCGATGGAACCGGCAATTGTGAATCGATTTTGATGGTTTTTTTTATGGTGGTTCCGTATAAGTTTGATTGATCTCAGTATGGTGGGTTTTGATTTTACTAAAAAATTAAAATTTGCTTTCATGTATTTAGATCATATAATGATAGATTATTATGAGAGTGGCTGAATTAAATTTTAAATTGCAGTCGGTTCTTGTTTTTTCTGAGAAAATAAATAACAATATTGAATATTTGCCGTATTTGTAAACAAATATAAAAACTTGGTAACATTATTAATCGCTTTGATGTATGACGAAAATTGGCGAATGTCAGAAGAAAGAAAAGAACTTGTTTGTTGCATCTCTTTCAGAATTTTGTGTATTTTCTTAACTTACTGAAATTCTCGAAACGCTACGTTCAATAATCAAACTGAAATTAAATTTTAGGTTCCAATAATTATATCCTAAAATAGAGCGGACAGAAAATCGGGCACCGAAGTCTTAGTAATAGGGTCCTATTACAGTACTGAATAATAAACAGCGGTTATTAACAGAGTGCTAGGTTTATTTTAGGCTTTAAGTTTTAACTATAAGATGACGTTTCGGATATACAATATACACACATACATTAACAGCCCACTAAATGTCCCACAGCTGGGATTCGGGGCCTTCTCACGCAAGGAGATAGTCAAAGCCATAACCCACCACGCTAGCCCAGAGCGAGTTGGTGGATGACACATACCCTCAAAAGATTCGAGGTACATGTCGGTTTCCTCGCGATGTTTTCCTTCACCATTTTATGTTAACGGCATTACGCACATGACTTCAGCAAGTGCCGTTCCCTCGACTAGCCAAGCCGTTACTTACTAACTGACGTTGCGGATATAAGCTAGTCAAGGAAGTTGAAAATGAAAAGCTAGTTATTGATGAAACAAACTGCAGATTCAACTTGCCAACACTCGATGCTATCCGTTGCCAAACTCTATGTAGTCAAAAGTCAACGCTCGCTTTTATATTATTTCCTATTTGACACCATTTTCTCTGTTTTAATGTTTGGGTGCAAACTTGGAGTTTGTTGAGTGCCTTTTAAATTTTAAGTACCTACCTACATGGTATTTTAAAAGCTCTAAACTTGAAGTACCAGCTCAATAATTGCACAATTCACTTTTAACAATGCAGTTAAAATACGTTTTCATTACGATATTTCATGAGACGTTCAATGGTTAAGCTTCACAGTTATATCATCTTTAACAATTACAATTAAGGCAGCCTCTTCATCGATTTGATAAAACTGTATTTCTCCAGTTATGTAAGTTACTGGTTTTTAAAAACATACATTTTAGCTTTTAGTAAAGTAGTTTTTAGTTATTCAAGCGTATTAGTCGTTAAGCCGGAGTGGCCAGGTGACAGCCGATTTCTCTCTCTGTACATTTTGCAAATGCAGATGCATTGTAGGAGTTAATTATTACTACTGGTATTAACGGTTACAGAAAACATCGCGAAGAAACTGGCATGTATAAAAAGATATAATTGGAGAACATATAAGTCATCTCCCAATCTGAAATAGGCTAGTGTGGTGAAAGTGGGATTTCTTTTTGTTAAGTCCCAAGTCCCAGTAGTAAGAGCATAAAGTTGGCTAATAGCGCTTATGGTCGTTTTTATTAAAGTAATATAATTTTAGAGCGTCCAGAATGTGTACTTAATTTACAAAAAAGTTGGAGTAAAATTGAGTATTTTTCTATTCAAGAATTGCAAAAAGGGGGCAGTCTGCCTGATAGTATGATTGTAGTTGCTTATAAACACCTGAAACATCAGAGTTGTTGAGGATTTTCTTTGACAAGGCAGATAAATGTATAAATACTCTCTTTTTGTTCTTTGTTGAATTTCAGAAATGCATCACAATGCTATCAATTTACACAATTGAAATTTTACTATCCTATTAAAAGTACTTATGTACTTTTTGTTCAATAGTCCACTCTTTTGCGAATTATTTATTAAATGATGCCTGTTTAGCTGGTCTCAGGATACAGTTTATATGTAAATTAACGTCACTGCGTATGCAGCAATGTTAATAGTCTGTAAATCACTTCCACAGGCATCCAGGGTCGGGTCACGGGTTATTTATTGACCCCGTGTATCTGGTAACCGCGGAAGTCGACTCCTAAACAGCTTCGCTTCAGCGAACAGCGACAAAGGGGACGACAGAGATAAAGCACAGTTTGGCTAAAACTTTTCAATTTACTTCAATGATAGTTTCTAAAATGAGTCATGTAATTCAAGTTAGTTATATTATTTATGAAACTTGAGTCGATTTACTGATTGAGGTGACTTGATTGTTCAAAACAACACAGTATAACTTAGAATTTTGAACCAGAGTGGTTAAGAGATTTGATATGATACTGAAGTCTTTATACTATATATACTATATTTTGAAATTGTAATCTTACTTTAAAAGAAATTTGGTATGTTATATATATAATTTAGGAATCCACTAATCATATAAATAGCGCCGTGTAATCATAATATCACATATTTTAATTAGCTTATCCTATATTTTGTGTCGTTGAAGTTTTTGTCAAGTTATAATAAGCTGAAAAACGTTTTTAATCACTTCTAATAAGGATAGTAGGATTAAGTTTGTATTTAAAATTAATCAAAATCAACTTGATTCTGTGTTGTCACCATTTTTTCTCCACAAGTAGAAAATGCAAATTTAAACATAACACTATGCATGCTTAAAATATATGTTTAACATACGAGATGACGCACTTTCCTACTCGGTATACAATGGAGTCGTGAGGGGGTGGGATACCGATTACTTATTGCGATAATTTTTATTTCGATGGACGCTAAGGATTTAGTGCCATACAATCGTAAACGTGGTTAGACGTCACATAGAATGAAATCGATTAATTAAATTGAATGTAACGATTGAATAAATTTTAATCTAACAAACATCGCAATAAGCGTTAGCGGTAATGAAAGGTTGAAAGGTATGTATTTGAATTTGATTCGTGTTCCATATAGATATAAGCAGACGAAGACGAAATTTACCTTGCATCTGCAATATCCATTGAAAATTTAATATAGAAGTATGGAAGTAATACATATACATAAACCATATCGTAGACCAATTTCCTTTCAAAATACTTTTGCCTATTTCTCAGAACACATCGGATGAGTAATAGTCATTAATGGTCAATAACCTCTATGAGCTAATTCCGAAGACCAAAATACTGATAATAAATTCGGCGCTCAAAGCTGTTATTTGGGAAAGGGTCCGGATATTGGCAACACAGGATTAGAGCGGAAATCATAGGCCTGCAAACTGACTGACCAACTTATCAAAGAGTTTGGAAGGGGAGAAGCACAGTCGCATTTTTGATAACATCTAATCCGCTCCAGATGTTATGGCTAGTTCGATGATTTCAGCAGATGTAAGGATAACTTAGGCGTTTTGGTACTATCGTTACTATTGAACGCTTTGATGTTTACATCGACACTCTGAAGATCACAGACGTACCTATTGATATAGAAATGATAAAGTAAGAAAAACTTGTTTTTATTCACGTTTGTTTCGGGCAGCCCTTTGATAGGCCATCCTTTGATGTCAGAAGAGTGGAATGGAAGAAAATAAAAATAGCTATTGAACGCTTGATCAGTCCAACTAGTTTAACCCACTATTCGATCGAATATGGAATACTAAAACTACATTGCATAACTTGATTAAATAATCAAACTTATCCTTCTATGGAAAACTAAATGTCCGCCCCGGCTTCGCCCGTGGTACATTATATAGCACCCACCAGGATCCCGTACACATACAAAGGTGAAAGAATGACTGAAATCGGTTCAGTAATTCCTCACAATATTGCTTTCAAACAAAATACCTCTTCAGCTACCTGCTACGCCACCTGTCGGAAATTGGTCGTACCAATACAGATTTAGAAACATATTTTATTAGCAAAGGTTTATATTCAAAAGGTGTTTAATCTGTGATATTCAATGACGCAATCTTAGACACATGCAAAGCACGAAACGTACGTAAACTCTCAAAAAGGAATATTATTTCCCGATTTTGTTACATTCTTGATTCATGCTCCGCTTCTATTAATGGTAGCGTTATGTTTTATAGCCTAGCCTTCCTCAATAAATGGACTATCCAATAAAAAAAGAATCTTTCAATTCGGACCAGTACTTCCCGAGATCCTCGCGTTCAAACAAACAAACAAACTCTTCAACTTTCTAATATTAGTATAGATTACAGTTAACTTAAAATATTTTGGATAGTAGGTACGTACCCAAAATTTATAATTAAATTTATAATACAGGTATATTATACGTGAACCAAAAACTTTGTAAGTAGGTACCACTTTTTACGATAATTGCGTGGACAGAGTAATATGAAATTTCACACACTTATAGTTTGTTTAGAGTGCAGTCTACAGTTTTTTAATTATGCATAAAAATACATAACGTTTATGAAAAAAATACACACCCTGCCATGTATTTGACACACACGTACAAATACTCTTTGGTTTGTGGTCAAATGAAGACCAGATTTCAGTTTTCTGGTTGTATTTCGACCACTTGGCGAGCACTATATTTATGACTTGCTTTGACAATGCGAAGAGGAGCTTTATAGTTATTTGTTATACAAGAGTGCAAAGTTGATTTTTAATCTAATCCTTCACTTACTCGGTAATCAAAATTGAACATGCGGTTAAAAAGCAAATTTTGCGCTCTTTTACAACAAATGACTATTTGTTCCTGCTTTTAGGGTAGTGGTAACCTTTTGCAAGGAGATCATGTCTCATCTTGCAGGCTTGAGGCAACATAAATCGAGAACAAAACTTGCACACGAATGGTTCTGTACCATTAGGTATCTACAAAAACGGCAAAAAAACATGTTTATTGTATGAGAGGTAGCCCCTTGAGAATGTTTGTTTTATTTTATTTTTCAAGTGAATACAAAACTATGTATATATTTTGTGAATATATATATACAAGCGTCTACCTATTGCGTTTATTAATATCGAGTAAAATAATCACGTTCGCTGGATGGTAGTCCTTTTGCATATTTTTTTTATTTTGGTTTTAATATTGACAGTTTTGTTATAGCGGCAACAGAAATACATTTTCTGGGAAAACTTCAACTGTCTATCTATCACGGTTCATGAGATACAGCCTGGTGACAGACGGACATACAAACAGATATACAAACGGACAGACAGCGGAGTCTTAGTACATCTCACTCTTAATTTTAAGACTGATGTTTCATAATTTAGTTTTTTTTTCTGCTTAAATTTAAATACCCGGATAATTTAATTGGCAACTGAATGAAAATACTTTGTTATGGACTGCTTCGTTCTAATGTAATCACAAAATTATCCACTAATTACGTACGTACGTACATAGAGGTAGATGAATCAAATCGCTACTCTGAAAGCACTATAAAATACTGCTGAACAAAAATCCTTTCTGAAAGTAGGTCGGTAATACAAAATAAATAATTTTCATAATTGGAAAATCATGAAAGGGCACACAAACCGCGGTGACCAGGAAAACGTCATTAGGACATACCCGTGACCATTTTGTGATTCGGGAAAGGTTTTTGTTTGAGTCTGCTTATTAATTTCCGGCCTTTACGAATGTTCATTGCTATATGCCTATTTATCGAGGTTCTGGTACTGAGAAAGGAACAGAATGCGAGGCCGTAGTCGACGTTTCTATATTCTTGTGACAATTTTTTTTATTATGTTTTTGAGTATTGCCATTGTTTATAATATAGATATGTACGAACAGGACAGGTGCCTAATGGTAAACAACACATAACACAGTGACACGCAGCTATTGGAACATGAAGAGTCCAAATCATTACCTAGCACAGCACTTTGCTCGTCACCCGAAGATATAAGGTATTTTATTTCTTAGCCCGGTAATTTCTATGGAAACAATGCCCATCAAACCGAAACAAATAAATGTTTGCACACTACTGCTTGGCGGCAGAATAACTGGCAAAGGTGTGGTACGCTGCAAAGAGCTCTACCGCTACTAAAAATTTCATTTTGTTACATTTCAGGTATTTAACAACCGAACTATAACAATTATAGAACTGAAACAATTGTTAGCAAATAATTAAAGTAGATAAAATTATTATTACGTCAATTTTCGTTCATGGCTCAACCTTCCCAGTTATGTGGGTAGGTACCTGCCCATCATACGGCACCCTTTGCGAACGTGAATTCTAACTTCGCGACCTTGGCCCATATCGCACTGGCAGAAACTTACCTTCACACTTATAAATTATGATTTATGCTGAAGAAGTGAAAATCATGAGACACCTTGAAAGCATTCTATGATTTTCGCCCGCTAGTGACTTCCCTTTGATGTACTTATTGAGCAAAAAATATGTAGATTAACCTAACCGAAAGTTAACGTGTTTAAATGTGTTTAGGTACACATATAAACATTGCAAACAAACATACTCGTTAAGTACGAGTATGTTTGTTTGCAATGTTTATATGAGTTCCTATGATGAGTTTATGTGAGTTTATAATATGAGTTCCAATTGCGAAAGTTTAGGTATACAATATCTATACAATGACGGAACGACATAGTAGATTTAATAGAAATTTAAAACAAAGATAGTTTATAGTCTGGCAATAGCACATAAGCTTTTTTCCGAAAAAACATTATTTTTCCGAAAAGGTAGGCAAGCATAGTTCTTTTAACTATGTAACGTCGGAACGTCTCAACAGATTTCCTTTTTGGACAAATCAGTTTAGATTATACTACAAAAGATTTAGAAGAAATTTGAAACACACCTAGTTTATAGTCTGGAATAGCAAATCGGATACTTACTTATAATCCCGAAAAAAAAACATAGTTCTACTAGTTCTCTTTAGCTTTAGGATATTATACATAAATTTGTTCGCTATTTAACTGTACCTACTGTTTAAGAAAACTGAGTAGATTTCTTTGAGTTTTGAAACAGGTAACTTATATCCTATTGTCTGGAATACCATATGTACGTACTACTTACTTATCATCCCGGAAAACAGCATGGACCATAAAGAATCAAATGTTAACTCACGTCAGAAGAACAAAGACAGAGGTTTGTCATTAATGTCTGAAAAATCATGTTTAGGTACTTATTATCCATCGATATAATTAAAGAAACGAAGATGAGGTATGCCATAATCTAAAGACAACATAACGTGGCGAAAATTTGTTTGAAAAATTTGAAAATTGAATTGTCAGCGTTGCTCCTTGTTGCGACTGAGAATAAATCAGGAGACGTCACCTGATTTTGCATCGCCATAGTAGAAGCGCGTTTGGCGCTTCTGCGTTTTTAAGAGTTCGATGTTATTATCCCAAAAAATGCAGTTTCCTGAGGAACTCGTTTTAATTATTAGGTACATCGGAATGGCTCAACGTATTGAGTTGAAATTTGGGCCGCGAAATTTTGAAAAAGCAGTCAGTTTCCACACAGACCACATATAAAATTCTACGCGGACGAAGTTACGAGTAACAGCTATTCCCTAATAATATTAAAAAGGTGTATTTAACTAACTCTGTTGGTCTGTCTTACTTACGCACATACTTAAACTACAGAATCGAATTCAATTACATTTGGTAGATGGTATAGAATAGGGGTAGTTTAGACTCTAGAGGTAGACTACCTCTACATAAGCTCTAGACTCTGGAGCCTAAAGAAGGACCAAGGGTATTTTTATGCCAAAAAAAATATTAAATGATCGAGAAAAACTACTAAACCATGGGGTAAACCGCGGAGCGCAACGAGTTTTTAGGTATCCTAAATTCCTTCTGTGGAATCTTAAAACATAAAACAAAATAAGAATACTTAATACCTAGCTCGATAAAACAAAAAACTTAGCACTTCTCGTAAGCGCACTTAGCATAATTACTGTTCGTTAATTCATTCAGTTAGCGCTCAAAACTTTCTTTCCATGTTAGAATACAGAGCCTCTAATTTATGGGAAGTGAAGTAGGTACCTACCTAAGTATTTTCTCTAACTTTATACCATTTCGGCAATCGGCACACAATAAATTAATAGGGGTACACCTACGATCTTGAATGCGTAGGTGTACCTACTTAATTACGAGTATTTAAACACCACATAACTTTTCGATTTATGTAGCTACCTATATTAAGTAGGTGTTAGTTCATCATCATTGTTTCTATTTTGATGCCTTGTTTTGTAGAGATAAGTTCAAACATTAAATCATTTATGATTAGAAAACCGAGCTGTAAGATATTATGTGTGCTAATCTATAAGAAGAGCAAATCTTTCACAGTTAGGTACGTTAAAAAATAGTACCTACCCAAGTATCAAAGTATCATACATTAAATACGTAGTGCTCGATCGATAAAAATGAAGTCCGCACTGTAGGATTTTCCGATCTGCCGATAGAAGTGAAAACTTATCTACCTATAACTCAGAATTGGATAGCTCACTCTGGAAAGTACACGGGTGAACCGGAGGGCACTGCTAGTCTGGAATAAATCTTCAAACCAAGGTCGCCTAGAATTCTAGATAGGTACCTACCTACCTAAGTAAGTCTTCTAAGCATAACCATCTAGATTAGTATTATAAGCATAGCCATTTTGATTAGTCTTCTAAGTATAAAGAAATATTATAAAATGTAATTTAAACTGACGAGTTGCAAATGTAACATTTATTATTATATTTAATGATAATTGTGTATATTTTGTAATAATAAATAATATCTTATCT
This sequence comes from Ectropis grisescens, assembly GCA_017562165.1. Classification (NCBI taxonomy): domain Eukaryota; kingdom Metazoa; phylum Arthropoda; class Insecta; order Lepidoptera; family Geometridae; genus Ectropis; species Ectropis grisescens. The sequence goes on along the minus strand of CM029781.1, from coordinate 7,866,888 downwards.
TATCTTATAGCCATTTAAAAATGCGTCCCGGGTAGGTTCCGAATTCATCCGAACATTTCTTTCATTTACGAGCGTGACAATGAGCGTCATTCACAGCCCACGAAAAATCTGTGTGGCGCGCCAACAGAAGTTTTCACTCCAAAATTAAACCTTTGAAAAATTTTCTGCGGAGCGCCATCCAGTCAACACTAATAGAACTTGCTCTGAAAATAGGCAGAAAGCGCCACCTCGCGTAAATTTGTTAGGTAACAATTTCATTTTCCGTGTTTCACTTTATGTTCGGCTAAACGTAGCATTGTAGTTTCATTATTCACCGATAGGTGTCAGTAAAACAAATTTGATTATTTATTGGAAATTGTTACCCTTTGCAAAAAAATACCCAGAAACGACCAAATTTTTTCAAAGAAACTGTTATGTAAAATGTGATAATACTGCATTTTTGCCGTAAACGTATGTATCACGAAATCAGTTTAAAAATTAAAAAGAAATGACGAAATTATTCGATAGACGATGAAAGAATTATTTTACGAATTTCATGTATTTTCAGTTAATTTCTCTTATTTTATTTTCGAACCACAATAGAAGTGAGTAACTGTCTTGTTTCAAAACTGGTTTAAAAAATAAATTTATGCAAATAAATATTTGTTCCTTAGAGTGAAAGGCTTTTTATTTTAGGAACAATTATATAATACTCTTGCAACACAAGCTATAGCTGAATTTGACATTGACATTGTAATTTGTTACGGACTTACGGTGTGCAGACCAGTCGTTTTAGCGTTTTACGTTTTCCCTGTTTTGTTATTGTTGTGTTGAACGTGTTGGTCGTGTTGTTTTGACTGTATTTTTAGTAAAAGTATAAACTAAAATTGCAGAGAAGTAATATGTAATCGAAATCGAAGAATAAATGTACATGTATACGCAAATCGCACTTACCAGCTAGACCATCCTTCTAGAGAAGAGCTCCTGAATTCAGGTTTGCATTTCTTCAGCTGAACACTATTAAGTTTGTTCTTGATTTTAACACTCAATTTTTTCGGACTACTCGGTAATTTTAAGCCAGTAGTTACGTTCATTGTCTTTTTATGCCCTTATCATATTTTCAGTTAAAATGACCGAAGACTGGACCGTGGAAAACCCGGAATCTGAAGATGAATTTGCGTTCGAGACTGACCATTTGGCACTGCGTGGGAATAAAGATTACTGCAATATGCTAAAATACATAATCAAATTGGAAGCACAAAAAGTTGAAGCCCTTAAAGATATTGAATGTTTGGCTGACACACAGCAAAAAGCATTGGATGATCCTTTAGCTTTTATAGAAAAATTGAAATCAGGTGAAGTAAGTTTTCCATCTCATCAAACTATTGCAGACCTTCCTAGTATCAATTGGGATAGCTATGGCATAGATGTGTCTCTAGAAACTGAAGTTTCAAAAGATTTTAAACCTAATAAAGAAGAGCTAGACACAGTAAAAGTCAGGGGACGAAAGTTTACTGATAGTAAACCTGAGACTTTCAACCAGTTGTGGTCATGTGAAGAACAGAAGAGATTAGAAGAACTATTAGAAATCTACCCTGAAGAACCAATCGAAGCTCGACGGTATAAGAAAATTGCAGAAGCCTTAGGAACAAGAACTCCAATTCAAGTGAATAGTAGAGTGCAGAAATATTTTGCTAAATTAGCCAAAGCTGGTTTGCCCATTCCAGGCAGAGCTCCTAGAAAAATTGGCAAAGATAGAAACAAATCTATCTACTATAAGAAGTCCACTTTCTTTCCTCAGTTACATGTGCCCGGTAACTATGGATGATCTTTATGACAGCAGCGAGGTACAGGAGAACATTTCATCACTGGGAGAAGTTAAGAGTAGCACTAAACATTTGTTAGATTTGTTGAAATCTGCAAAGGAACAAAGGCAACTCGATGAAACTGCCCCAGTTTATCAGACCAAGACAATGTGTGTAGGATGCCAAAAGACAGGATTTCTTGGTGCAAGGTGGACAGACAACTCTGGTACAGATTACTGTACAGATTGTGTTGTGAAGTTAGTACCTACTGAAAAATTAATACCTGTACGACAACCTATTTATTAAGTTAATGCAGAAATACACCAAGAGTAATGAGAAAATTCCTCACTCAATGTTTTATTGTGTTTATTAAATCGGGTAATTTTTTTTAAAACTATTATTTATTTAGTGTACGAGTTTTAATAACAACTTCTTTCATGAAGAGTTGCTCTAAATTGCACTCTCATTTAAATTTAGCACAGGATTTTTATAAGTCTAAAACTGAATACTTGATCAGTCTCCAGACTAATAATAATTCATAAAATACTTAATTTACATAATTAATTACTCATAGTTAAGTATAAACTAGTAGCATATCTACTAAGTTAGGACAAAGACCTTCATCGAGATTACTGGAGCAAACAAATAATACATTAATTTCAGGAATTTACAGTGGAAGGAAAAAATATTTTTGTTTCTGTTGTAGAGCCAAATGCATAAATTTTTTAGATTATTTGGTCAATGCCTAAGTGGCTCCCATAGTATGATGAGAAACAGGTTACATTGTGCTAAAAGTGATAATATCAATAGTTGACATTATAGAGTGAGAGACTCGATGAAAAGTAATAATTACAATTTTTTAGTCTGCCCATAAAACAGTAACTTTAGTCATTTATTTATTATTATAATATAAACTATCATGTTCATGTCTATGTTAGAAATTGTTTCAAAGATAAGACTTCTTTTAACTGTTAAAACAGAATGTGATTTCATTGTTTTGCACAAAAACCTAGATATAATTTTTGTTTTGTAAAAATTCTGTATTATCTCAGAGCACTTTATTACAAAGAAACAGTTGAGTACTTGATACCTTAATATTAAGCACACATGAGCAGCCTAGCTTACGTTCTCACTGCTGGGACTCAAAGTGCTCTCTCACATGGAGAGAGCCGAGTGGGGGTTGGTGAATGGCACATGTGATCTCTAAATAAGTTTTGGGAAACACCAGTTTACACGATGTTTTTAGCTAGTGTTGATGATATTTGTGTACCGGCATTTGGAAAAATATGTACTTACAGGTTCGTTCAGATAGGATTCAAACCTACAAACTTTCTATTATGAAATCCAACATTCTGGCCGTTGGATCATCACTGGTTCCTTGCAGTAAGCACCCTGTCATATATATATACAATATATTTGATGACTCGTTGTTATGGGCAGACTTATAATATAATACAGTTCAATTGAATTTGATTTTTATCCAGTTTTTTTTCGGGAAATGTTTTCTTTAAAAGTAAACAATTAAATGCTACTAATATTTTAATATGACCCTGGCCATAGGATTAGTATTAAAGTTGTAGTTCTGACAGATCACTATTTTATTTATCACTACATCACTTATTATTTATTCAAAGCTTTTCTGATACCTACTAGCAATTTATACAAATAGAATAGATACATCCGCTAGTGGTCAAAACACGTATTTGTACCTATAACTGATTTATTTTAGAACTTCTTAACGTATCACTTTCACAATTTTATTCATTCAGAAGTTACTAGTTGAACCATATTTCGTAGTAAGTATATTTATAGGGACCACTTTTATAGCCGCGTCATAATTGCGGCCGTCAGAGGAAAGTTTCAGGCTGCGACTATCGTGCCGGCGGCTGATGCGGACCCAGTGACTTGGATCACTGAGCACAAGTTGCCCTAGCTCTAGATAGTCACGACGCACTGGAAGCGAGGCGTTGCGAGCGATGCTTTTTTATCCTAAGAATGTTATAAATGTATATTTGTTGCTCAATCACGTATGAACGGATCGGGCTGAAATTTGGAACACATAATAATAGTCTGAAATATATATATATATGATATATACATATGATTTTTATTTCGGGAAAATAACGGGAATGGGAATTACGCGGGTAGCAACGCAAGTCACTGCTAGTCTTCTATTTTATATATATATAAATGAATGTATGTCCTCTATACATAGAATCGTAAACTATGCATTTGATCATGTAATGGTCTTTAGCAAAGTTTGTCCTTGAGCCAAAGGTTTCTGAGTTGGTACGACCAATTTAAGGAACAGCTAGTAACGCATACACGTATACAACTCTTGTATCATAATGTTTGTTCCCAGTGAACTCTGCACCAAGTCAACCGATATTCACGAAAGTTGTTTTTTATGTATAATTTGGTCGTACTTAAGATATAGGATAGTTTTTATTTCGATTAATGCTTTTAATATTACAATATACGTGTGAAGGCGGAACGGGATACTATATTCTAAACTAAAAAAATTAAAAACTCCCATTGCAACTGGTTCAATGTTGTCGCGTAGGAACCTATGTTAGTAAAACAAACACCTAGGTACCCATGCGTCTAAGATTCCGTAATTAACAAAAGTTGAGATCTTTTCTTTTTAAGAGTTCGGTCGCCTGGAAGAGATCGCTTTTATCGATAATGTCCCCATTTGTTTCACTAGTTTTAAGGATATGTCTTTTTGTATTGAGGACAATGAAGAGTATCTATTTTTGAAACGGCTGAACTGATCTTGATGAAACATAGCTTACAAAATCAAAATACGTTCGCGAGCTACGATGAGAGGAGATACATATACAGAGATACATACACAGACACATCATACTTATAACGCGCCTTCGTTTTTGCGTCGGTGGTTAAAAATAGAGCGAGAGGTGAGCACAACTTGCGTCTGAAACATACTCCACAAACAAGCAACACACTCCACAACTTCACATTTCAAAAATTTCAAGTTAAATTTTGTTGGATTTGGAATCACTAGGTACACTACACTCGTCGCCTGGAGATTTATGAAGATTCATCTCTTTGCCCTGTAATTTCTCGAGAAACATGCTCATTGTAGAACTATTTAGTTAGGAATGTATTAATTATTAAGTAAATGTGTTATTTATTATTCAACGTAGCACGAAGCTTCTGTACCTACTGGGCTGAAAGTTGCACGCTGTAACCTGTACCTACACATAAGAATTATTGACACTTTTTACTTCAGTAGAAACTAAAATCGCGAGAAATAATGTAACATACTTAATAAAAGAATACTGAAATTTATTATAGGTAATCTTTGGACACGACACACATTGTTATTATAGATGTTGCTTTAAAGTGTTTCAGGTTTTTTGTAAGTAGATTTGTCTCACGGTATCGCCAGTCAATGTTAACAACAGTTTTCCCCTTGAAATGGGAAAATGAATTATGATAGGTAATTACATTCTGGAATCTGGTAGTTCAAAGAGAGATATCAATTTACATCTCTGGACGACGAGCCCAGTGGAGTGCCGAATAGGGATTTGCGCTCTTCAAGTGTTCAAATGTGCTCTTATGATCAGGTGATTTGCTTACCTTTAGGTATATGTCTTCGTCGTCCCGGTATTATGTAATATGTAAAAAGCAGATTGTATGGTACTCGTAGGTACCTATCTGTACAGTGGGTTACATGTCATCAGGCAATACATGCAGTCCCTAACAAATCAATACTAATACTGCTATTTTCTAGCTAACTTTACTGTGGTCTTTTCAAAGTTGCGACTATCTGTATTTACTACTTTTTGTATATTATGCTCAACGAGAATATATTTTATGTTATGTGGAATTCAATAGTATAATAATAAAACCATTTCCATCAGTTATATTAAATTATATCTTTGCGTAGTTTTTTGCGCTGCGATATCACCCTATAGGTTAAAGGGAGTTCAAGGGACAGTAGCCTCACGGTTCTTTTAAAAGAGACTGGCCTACCTAAAGGGTTTCAAAAGGGGTATTAAACACAGTAAAACATACTTAATGAACAAATATAGCTACCTACACACGGATACACCCACAGTCTATTAAATTTATACTGTGGATACATCCGTATGCATAAGACCTGTAATACGCCTGTACTGTACCTACCTACCTACTTACTGTGATAAGTTACGGCTGGTCTAGTCGAGAGAAAGGCGACTGCCGATCCGGAGCACCGGGTTCAAATTCCACGCGCACCACTGTCTTTTCGAAGTCATGTGTGTAATGCCACTGTAACTTAAAACGGTGAAAGAAAACATCACGAGGATTCCAAGTATGTTTTTTAATTTTTGTTGATATATGTATAAAATGTATACATACAATGTTTCACCAAATAGTTACGAGATAAAGGATAACGCGAACAGATTACCTACCCATTAATTTACAAAGAGCGCTTATTACCTAAGGAGCCAAACTTGAAAAGTCGTTCCAAATCAATTGCTATTAGATTAGATCACTATTTGTAGATTGGTAGTGAGGCCTTTTCAAGATGTAAATAGACCTGTCAAAGATAGGTCTCTATTTCCAAAGTGCAGTGCCAGTGTTTTATTTTGTGATTTAGATATTAAAAAAATGCAGTGGCACTACCTAAGGTACTCGTATCTTAAAAAAGCCTCATTTGGTTCCAATATTTTATTTTTACGTTATTTCAAAGTTGGCTCCGTGGTAATTGTTTTTAAAATATAAGTAGTAGGTCCATACCGTACGAACTACTCGTAAATGAAGCTTTTAATTTTTTTGCTGTTTCGCGATTAACCTGAAAAACATACCTAAAAATTAACTACAAAACTAGACATATTTGGACACACCACACGAATTAAGTACTCACACATTTGCTTATGGCCTACTGCCTATTCCATGCAACTCGACGCACTCTTGTTTTAAAAGCTGAACGGCTTGCTTGGACCACCTACACCACTACGGTCATATTTTTTTAATGCTACTGGCCTCATAAAATCTTTTTAGTGCCTTTCGCAAAACAAACAAAAAAAAAATATGGCGCCGGGCACAAAAAAAATTTAAACATTTTTTTTTCTAAATTGGAGTGACTATGTATTTCTGCATTATTCTGCTGCGTGTGACTCTATGCCGTGTCTGCCTACGCCGGGTACCTAAGCCCCACATCTTTGTCAGTATAGTGGCAACATTAATGTGTTCCGGTTTGATGGGTAATGTATCCAAAGAAATTACTGGGAAAAGAGAAAAATTACCCGAGCTGATGGTAATGCAGTGCTAGGTAATCATTGGAACAGCAGCGTCACAACTGTACTGTTATGTGGCAGGGATGTTGCTTACCATTAGGCTCATGTCATGATCGTCTCGTCACTCTGAGCTATAAAAAACTATTGACGGCATTGGGTGGTTATTGGAAGACGGGTTGCTTACTATCAGACATATTTAGGTTTGAATGAAGCCAGCAGCATAAAAAAATAACTTCAATGGTCAAACTCCCAAATAAAAGGTCAGTAAAATTTCGTAAAATCAAATCATCAGGTTGGCAAACCACCATAAAAAGATGCATCTCCGCCGCTATCGCATGCACCCCGCGATATCTATGACGTCTCTCTGCCATTTTTATCGAGGTCAAATGGCAAACCTACGGAAAGATATTGCACTCCGGATTAAACTTTGTTTCTTTGATCTCGATGAAAATGTGCCTACTTTGCAAATTGTTCTACAGCAATTGCTCGTAATTTAGCTTCAAGCTTTGCGTGTGAATTTAAGCCAGAAGTGCAGTTTTTAGGGTCATATTGTTCAGTCTCCACCTCCGCTAAAGGAACATGGAATATTCAAAATGGCCGGTGTCAATTGGATAATAATAGGTACGTTATATTAACTAATTTCGCAGTCCGAACTTGATATCGGTATATGAGATTAAAACAGATATCTATTGCAAATTATGTTAATTTTAGCACTACTGTGGCTATTTACTCGTATGTCACAGCTTTTTGCCCTAGAGGTCAAGCGTTTTAAGCGTGCACACTACCGGTATTCCGACTCACCTAGATCCGCTTTTGGTTTGATACACTGAAAATAATACAATAATGTTGGTAAGTATGTAGTTGTATGCTTGTAGTCAGAGATAAAATTTTGAATGTTTGGGGTATTTTACAGTGTTAGGGTACTATGCCGCTTTAAGATGTTTAGATGCTGTATCAAAATGGACAAAAAATAGCACCTTTGTTCCAATACTCATAAATGACAAACTGCGTTGCTCCATTTTGAAGTATAACACCTAAGCTTGAAGCTTTGTTTCGACCCCTGAGTAAACTGATAATATAGTTAGGTATTATGATGACTTTGACGTCCATAAACAACATGATACTCAAGCATTCATATTTATATTGGCCGATATTTCATACAACCATAGCGCTCAATGAACAGATATACTGTGTTTAGCCACTGGTTGTCCTATATTTACGTCTACACAGCTTTTTTTACGATGGAATCTATGACAGTTGGCTTCCGGTGGCCTCTACTGCTACCGAACTTAGGGCTAGTACAGAAGGCGCATGGTCCTAAACTTACCAAGTACCTATACTTACGCAAATTACTAAGGATACCTACGCACATACGTAGAGAATACCTGAAAACATACATTAATCAAACTTGAAAGCAAACTATATACTTAGTTACAATACTCCGAAGCGGTCGATGCCTCAAATTTTGGAGGGGGTCACAAATAATAATAAGTAATACGTCGAGTAAAAAGACATTCCCTACTTACCTACAAGTAGCGCCCCGAGATTTTACCCCCGTAGTTACTATTCCAGTTGTTCTCCCGAGGTAAAACATAGCCTACGTCCTATTCGATATTTTGTTATCGTACTGTTTGACCACCTCTATGTTTGTGATCAGCGTCGCCCGTTTGGTCTAGCTGTTGCTCTGTTGATCCTTAGAATTGAAAAGACTTAACACTTAGAAGAAAAAAAATGGTACGGAAGCCACGAAGTTATGCTAAACGGTAGAAGTGCCGTACACACGTAAAACAGACTTGGCTCAAATGCAATTACTTTGATCGAATTCGGGGAACTTCGTAAAACGTAAACCTGAAAAAAAAAAGTACATATGTCATACCAAAAACTATGCCGATTTTCCTGAATATACCCCGTTTTTTAAAAAAAAAGTAATACGTAGAACGTACCTATTACTTTTTTTTTTACAAAATTAAAAGCACATTGTTTATCATGCAAGTCAATCAAGCTGTTCTCGAGTGGTAAAAATGTGTTGCCGCATTGAATTTATAAAAAGTATTGATTGAGTCATTCCCTACCACCTCTCTACTTAGTCTGTGGCTACCACAATCTGTGTTCCAAATTTGGACCCTACCCGCTCAACAAACATCAAAACTTTGACATAGGTATTAACATGTAACACTAGTAATGCCCGCGGTTTTACCCGCGCCGTGTAGTTCCCGTGAAAAGCGTAGCGTAGCGCGTGTAGCCTATTTGTTCTTCAGAACTATAATCTAATTGTGTTCTAAATTTCAGCCTGATTTGTTTATACGTTACAACGTAATTGAGCGACAAACATCAAAACATACAAATATCCAACATCCATTTTGGATGTTTATAATATAACAAAGTAGGTGTAGGATTAGTTGGATAATAAAGATAAGTATAACACAGGTTAGTAGGTTGTCAGGTTAGTCCACCAATCTATTGTAACCCTACATAGAAAGAGATAAGTAAACTTGCACAGCCAGCCTTCAATAACTCAACCATAAATAGTTCGCAAAATTGATGACCAATACCATGCACATGAATCGCTCGCCTCATTACTTTTGATTTCAAAGAAAATTTGATACATAGTCCAGCCGCTACGCGAACCAAGTCCTGGGAATTCATTCTGTGCATTAATCTTCATAATGCTTAGGTTTCTACCTAAAAGGAAATTTAATAGCAAAGTAAGCTAGCGGGCTGGTTATAATTAAATACAAATCCCAGATTATTTTCACAAAGAGTCCTCAGATGTTAAGACTTTCGTAGACTAATTTTATTCAGTGGGTTTTGTAACGAGGTTTACTTTTTAATTTATTCTAAATAATAAACTAAGAAACTAATTTATACAGTAAAAGATTATCTTTGTTAATATTTTTCTTGGTAAAGCGACATCTTTGCATGGTTGAAGTTCCAAAGGCTCGAACGAAACAGTTTGAATCAACTCTAGTAGTAAGAATATCTGAACCAAAGAATACGTTGCCTGAGTTGGTATTCCTTAATAGATATGATCTGGGAATCTTCCAGTCTAAAGTGAATCTGTGTGTTACACCGCCCGCTATTCACGTTAATAAATTTGGCGGGAAACGGGTGTCAGGTTACGTAAGTGTGGTGTTTATGCTTCGTTATTTGAAGTGCCGCCTTACTTGTACCCGTTTGAGCCCATTTTTCTTAAGAACGTTTTAACACGCTTCTAGCTGTATCGTTTGTTTATAATTAATGTATTTAAAATGTAAACTAACATTTCTGACACTTGAGTCAAAGTTTTGCGACTTCTCAAGTAGTCTAACAGCTATTACATCATAAATTATAAAGTGGTTTTATGGGTTAAATGTGTTATATACGAAATAACAAACTTTAAAAACAAAAAAAAAACTGCATTCGATAACACAAATTACATTTTTTATTTTAATACTACGGGACCATTTTCAAATGACCCCTTATTTTACCCACTAAGCAGGCGTCATTAAACACAAATTTATGGATAATCCTTCGCAAATAAGACACGAGAAAAAAAAAAGTTTGTTGGTTTTCCAACCAAGTTTTTGGGTACTATATTACCTAGTACACCGGTATATCAAGCGGCTAGATAATTACGCCCCATCGTCAACGTCAACATCAGTCGAGATCTCGATTTACCTAATGCAAAACTTTTCTATAAAAATATATATTTACGATTGTCTTAAAGTTATTTGTGATATGAGAGTAATTTTTTGTTTTATGCCCAGACCATTCATAAGAACAAAGTATACAAAATACATAACGCTAATATCAAGGGTGTGGAAAATTGGAAAATAGGGTCGCTATTGTTTACGTTACTTAAAATATGCTTTTCCTATTAGGTACGCCATTCACTTTGTCTTTTTTTGTTTTATGTACAAATTTATACACCGATTTTTACTTAATGTTTTATTTTATGTACTACTAGCGGCCCGCCCCGGCTTCACCCGTGGTACATGATATATATAACCTACAGCATTCAAGGATTACGTACATATGAAAGAACGGTAAACGATTTTTTTTAAATCGGTCCAGTAGTTCCCGAGATTAGCGTGTTTAGACTATATATATGCTATAGGCTACTTTTGATCCCCATATTATAGTGCTGTTTACTGGGTCAGAAGTGACACCTGTAGACAACTGGCGGGGATAACTAATTAAATGACGATTGATCAGTTCTCGACCGGAGAGGAAAAATGATTAAATTACTAAAATAAAAATAAGGGTTGATCGTAGAAGGGTGAAAATTGAGGATTGTATGTATTTTGTATCATAAAAAATAGAAATTAAAAATTTTGTCTAAAAAATGAAAAAAAAAATGTAGGGGTGGACTACCCCTAACATTTAGGGGGATGAAAAATAGATGTTGGGCGATTCTTATAGATACCGGATAAGCACAAAAATTCATTAAAATCGGTCAAGCCGTTTCGGAGGAGTATGGTAACGAAAACTGTGACACGAGAATTTTATATATTAGATGTACATAACAAATAATAATTATACACAGAGTGAGCCATAACCAATTGATTAATCTAACTAAACCAATCATACTACTATACATATAATAATCATAAACCAATTGAGTAATCTAACTAAATAAATTGCCAATCACTAAAAATGGATAAACGAAAACGAGACGAAATGTAAATCCTCTCAATAAATAATACCAGTTTATTTAGAAGTTCTATTAAAGTAATTAAAAAAAATAGAATATTTCTATACCATTCTTGTTGCATACGTAAAATTAAAATTTAAAGTAAGAAATACCCACCAAAATATTTTCCTTGAATAAACTTCATCAGGTCAGCATAAATGTGAGTAATAATAAAACCAATATATCTCAAATTTGTTATTCAGTTCAGACAAATAAAAAGGAAAGTGATAATAAAAAAACAAACTTTGTCAACTGGTGTTGTTAAACTTCCAGTTAAAACGCGTGTACCTAATTATTTGTTTTGAAAAGCCTCCGATCCTACAGAGTTATATAAATAAGGTACTCGTATTTTGCTCAGCTTTTGTTTCTCTGCAAATTGCAGCTTCGTGATGAACAAAGCTGAAGAGCGGACTCTTTCGTTTTGCCTGACCGCATTCAATCATAGCCTGACTATCCAATACTTTGCTGATAGTCTATCTACTCGTAGATTCTACGTAGTACTGTACCTAAATATGTATGCTACAGTTATATCACTCAATAGTACAATATAGCACAGGTACAATGTATCATATTTGGAATAATACTCATGATCTTTATGTAGTACTGGTTGAAATTTATCTATAGCGGTCCTTCCCGACTTCGCCTGTGGTACGTGGTGAAAAACAATATGAAATCGGTCCAGTAGTTCCGTTTTCTTTCCGTTTTTCCGTTTAGTTATAATAGGTATTAGTATAAAAAGTATAGAAAGATCTATCATAATATACATAAAATTTAGTATCGTTATGTATGTTGCCAGTGATTTTCGAATTCGAATTTCGAATGTTGGCATTTACGTGTAATTTGGTCCAACTAGAGAAGTAGGATAGTTTTTATTTCTAACTAGCTGTACCCTGCCACGCTTTGCTGTGGTACATTGTGATGCAAAAATTAGATAAAAACAATCCTTGATTAAATATCATTCTAAAATATCAGCTCGATCGGTGCAGAACTTTTGAGTTTTTGAAGCGTACACAAACCAACATGTTTTCATGTATAGAGATGATGATCTCAATAATATTCGAACGAAACCGGAATGGGTCGCTATCATACTTGTATATTTATAAAATTAAAAGAGCCCAGTCGTAATTCCAAATTATGTAACACCGTTTCACTAATATACTATGTTCACTACTTATTTTCGTTTAACAACAAAATAATTTTTTTTTCGAAGAAAAAAATTGAGTTTTTTTTGCGTTTTCTGAGAACATATACCTACCATAGTAATAGATTTTTTTTTACATTAAGTATGAAAGAAGAGATTTCAATTTAACAAAAACTTCCACCGACTTCCACCGATCCACCGATTGAAAATTAGGGAGTAATTTACATTCTCTTTGATTTAAGATGTTTTTTGATATTACGTAAATTTAAGGTGAAAAACATACTTAGTATATTAAATAAATAAACAAGACAGTGTATTTGGGAAATAAAAAGTTATATTTTTCATGAACATTTCATAAACAATTTTTGCTAATTGTTTGTATGAGATAAAAATTAAAAACCATTAACAAAAAAAAAAATTGAAATAACAAATTCATTCAATTTTTCACCAAAATTAAGAGGTTATGTGAAAAAAGTGTTGGTACAAAAGTTATAGATCTACCTATAGGTAGGTAATCCTACAACTTTGTAAATCAACAAACAACTTTGACTTGTAGTTTTGCCGGAAATTGTGATAAACCGTTTTTTCTCCTTAACCAAACTTAAGAAATTGACAATCCTGGTCTAAAATTGTTAAAATGCTACTTAATTCAACATTGTAGACAAAAAAAAAGATAAATAGAAATACGAAACCCAACTGTTTTCAACAGACAGAAAAACTGACCAGATCGAAAAACTCTGCAAAACTTTCATAAAATGCCATTTACGTTGCAGTTGTGTAGAGCGCTCGACCGATTTTGATACTTTACGGTTACGGGCCACGACCATCGGCCATAGTATGCGTTTGTTCCGGTACGTGGGCTTGGTTTATGGGGTAGGGAGCTGGCCAGCGATAATGGCAGCGATAAATACATGCGGAACCAGCGGCTTTTTTATTCAACCTCATGTTTCATTGTTTGCTTAGAACAGCGATTGGAACTCAGAATTCGAAAACATGTACGTTTATTTCAACAAACTATAGAATACGTATCTACGTATCTACATCCATTGAAATAAAAGTTTCTGTTTGTACTTACAATTTTTTTTTTACTAAATGTACGTTTATAAAAATATAAACGGTACTTAATCAATTTTTAGTAAGTTCCGACTTAGTTCTGAAATGGCTGGACCTATTTTAACGGAGCTTTGATGTGCTTGCTTACTTATATTTTAGATAGAAGTCACTATATAGTAAATAAATGGAATGTTTTCAGGTTTCACGCTACTTTAAGGTATGCTCTACGCATGTGCGTAACAGTTAGTACAACTGAGGTTGAGGACTGAAATAATAATTTAATTGTGACATTAAAATCAATCGGGCATCAATGATATTGAAGATATTGGAATAAACTAAGATTTTCGTAATATTGCATTTGATTCTTATATTTCTTCTTTGTTCATATAGTTAGTTGTATTATGTGTTTTATGTTTTGTGTGTTAGAAGAGTGGGGAGTAAATGGAGAGTTAAAAAGGAGATCAAAGCAGATTACCAATTCTAAACAAGTCATTGGCCATTCCATTTAGCAATACTACAGCTATTAGACTACAGGCCCGTGAACAAAATTTATGGGTCAAATGAACGACTAGGAGACCTATGTAGGATGATGGCAGGCTATAAAGTAATAAGATTCAGCACTATGCCGTCACTTGTAAGCTGTCCAATTGAGTGCAGTTGAAGAGGGGGCGTGGCAACCCTCAATTATTTCTCCTTGTCGCATGATTTTTGTACGGCGTTGCGGAATAATAGATTAGGAGAGGTATTGAAACTGTATGGTACCAATGTCGTCGGCCTATCCGTTTGAGCTCTACAGTGTCACAGACAGACACACACACACACAGACAGACAGATATCGACGTCAAACTTATAAAACCCTTTTTTTGGTCGGGGGTATCTCATTGAGTATCACTTTGTTTATAGACTCACAAGAATAGGTACCTATCATGTAGCCGAAATAAGATCTACCTCTTGAGCAATAAAATAAATCAGAATGCTAGACAAATTACTGACTTAATACGGTTTTTGTAGCTCTGGTCCACCGGCGCATTCTTGATTGAGAATAATGTCTCCCCGTTTATTTTACGATTGTAGGTATTCCCTTCTGTCGTTAAAACTTGACTGAAAAGTAGCCTCACAAATGTAAGAGTCCTTCCTATTTGGAATAGAAATTCGGATAACGATCGAACGGTTTATTGTGCGTATTCTAACAGCACGTTTTAAAACGAAATTTGCGAAATAAATGTTTTACGATCTTTTTGACCAATTAGTTAGGTAATTATTTCTTGAACAAGGGGTCGTTAAAATGTGAGGGTAATCTAAATGTCTTATAGGCAAATATACTCTTATTCGAAAAGAACATCACCACAAAATTGCTAGTTTATAGGTTTTTTATCAGACATATTTTGGAGAACGATACTCAGATCACGATCCTCACGATCCTCAGATCAACTATTCTTGGATCTAATACCATCTAACTCTATAAATAGAGTTAGATGGCACGCTTTTAATTCTTGTTTATTTTTATCGAACTGCTTGCAGCTGAAAACGATTCATGCTTGACGTTCTAAAACCTCGAGCAAAGAGGTTTGACGCTACTTTTGCGATAAGAACATCTAGGCTGTTTTTCCCAATGCTTGCAATCTTGGTCTCTTCAAATCGAAAATTAGTCGGTTTATTCTAGGTAAACATGCCAAATAATATACCGCACCGTCGCTTAACATGAGGCGTGGTACCAATAAAAAAATTGGTTGTCTGTAAAGTCGGTTGGTTCACGGACGATAGTTTTAGTGACAACGTCATAACAAAACATTGGTAGATGCAGCGCAAGCGTACAATGAGCGTAACGGGACATAATGGGACACTTTTTCGTGATCGTTTATTGATTATTACGTATTTTATTAGACGTTGTCACGTCAAAAATCTGATTTGCTGATTTTTTACAACAACTAATAACTAGATACGTAAATTATGTTCGTCTTAAGAATGACAAATCACTTTAAAGTCAATTAAATATTTTGCTTTATCCTAGCACTGATATATGGTGGTAAATATCCTGTAACTAAAGAAAATAGTAATCAAACGCATGTTTTTGTTAGAGAATGGCCCAAACGAGACAATAATCGCATGCCTTTTTTTGCTGTGGTGGAGCAGCTGATTCAACCAGTTGTACAATCATCCATAATATATAAAAATATTAACGATGAGTACACAGAAGTCCTCAGAAGCTTAGGTCCACCCTTCGACAAAAATAAAGAGAGAGCAATAACGAAATAAAAAAAATTGCTATGAAATGAACATTTAATCGAACTAATAAAATTGCGGCCATAACCATACAGAATATAAAAAGATATGCTCCCCCTATCATGATACACAAATATATTTCCAATTCTTTTCGCGTTATAACTGTTCATAATCATTCATTTTTAAAGGTTTATTAAAAAAACTAATTATAGAGCTATATCGACAATAACTGCTATTATAATATAACTTTCTAAACAAACAATTACAAACAACTTTCTATTTTTTAAATGAAGCTGCCTTCTGAATTGATCCTAATTATGCTAAAAAAATTCTTCTTAACTTCATAAAAGGATAAGATTTGCAATTTGGTTGGTACATGTGTGTCACAATACACGATAGCTACACCAATTTCAACACCAAAAGATTTTGATGATTCTTTTTTTGTTTGGTAGTAGTGAAAAATAACGCGGTTCCCCAATCTATCAACAAAACTCTAATCGATGTTCTCGATGCGTTATGTTGACATTTTCGTTGATATGGTGTCTGAGTTTAATTTTATAATTTACTAGATGTCTGGCCCGGCTTCGCCCGTGGTACATTATATAGCACTCATCGGGATCCCGTACATATCCAACGGTGAAAGAATGACTGAAAAGCGGTTCAGTCATTCCTGATAATATCGCTTTCAAACAAAAAACCTCTTCAGCTACCTGCTACACCACCTGTCGGAAATTGGTCGTACCAACTCAGATTTAGAAACAAATTTGATTAGCAAAGGTGTATATTCAATGACGCAATCTTGGACATTGGCGAAATTACGGTGACGTTACCGAATGGAAGCCAAAAGAAAAAGTTGAAGTTGACATCTTAGACACATGCTGTTATGTCAAAGCACGCGAAGAAAACTCTCAAAAAAGTATTTTTTACCGTTTTTGTTACATTCTTGATTCATGCTCCGCGTCTATTGATAGTAGCGTCATGTTCTATAGCCAATAGCCTTCCTCGATAAATAGACTATCTAATAGAAAAATAATCTGTCAATTCGGACCAGTACTTCCCGAGATCCTAGCGTTCAAACAAACAAACAAACTCTTCAGCTTTATAATATTAGTATAGATTTTTGTATAATAGCTGGCAAACTTAATATTTCGACAACTTTATAATCGAGAGTGAATCGGTTTTATCTAGGTAAGCACGCTCCATCATAGACCGCAACGTCCCTTAACATCAGGCGAGATGGCGGTCAAATGTAGACCTATTTCTGTTTAAAAATCTCATTATTTTGGAATACCTAGTAAAAATAATTCTGAAAATGATATCTTGTAATTCTTGTATTAATGGTTCGACTCCATCGTCAACTTCAAGTCTGAACAGGAGCTAATGTTATAACAAGTTAGTATAGATACTTATGAGTAGATTCGCTCTTGTGTGGAGTACTGTTCGCACCTTCGGAATGGGTCAGCTAAATACCAAATAGAGCCTCTGCATTCGATCGCGAGACGCGACAAAAAGCTCAGAGACAACGACTCTCTTGTTTGAAAAAGGCTTCAAAGTCTTGAACGTCGCTGCAAAGTTGCAAGCTTATCGTTTTTCGGATATATTTCCGAAAGTGTTTAGTCAATCTGCATGATTTATTGCACCTTGCCCTTTTTTATGTCGAACTTATTCCTAATAAAAACATCAAGGATGTGGAATGTGTTGCCTAAATAAGTTGTCCGGATCTTATTGTCGACAAATCGAGAGTAATTCGGCATCTTAAACAAGTTCTATCGTAAATCACATCGTCGTTTATCATCAAGCGCGACCGCGGTCAAGTGCGAACCTATCGTTAAACAAAATGTGTCAAAAAGACTATCTGTCGGTACAAGTGAAACTTAGAATTTAACTTACGATAAAATGTACCATATGTGTTCTACCAGACAATTATTATCTATGAGTATGTTCCAAATTTCTACCCGATCCGTTCATACTTTCCGACTTGAAAGATTAACAAAACTCACAACACACAAAACATCCATCCTTTCTTACAAACTTTAGCGTTTATAATATTAGTAGGATTTTTTAAAGAAGTTTCCAAATCAAGAAGAAAAAAATAAACTTATTAATATTTTATACGTAAAAATGTTATGTTGGTTTGTGTACGCTTCAAAAACTCAAAAACTTCTGCACCGATCGAGCTGAAATTTTAAAATGATATATAATTCGCATCAAGGATTGTTTTTATCTAATTTTTGTATCACAATGTGCCACAACGAAGCGGGGCAGGGTACAGCTAGTAATTAATATAATCTTATTTAAAACGCATGACTATAATGCCGGAACTTTGTCAAATTAAAGGAAAACGGGTTTATTAAATGAATCAGACGTAAAGGTATTTTCGCATAGCCAAACAGACATTAGGAAAGTCTATAACTGCCCGTGGATCGTTTCCTTTATTCGGAACTTGGGCGTATTCGGTATTCATCGCCGCGTGAACGAAGGCCTGAAGTGAACGCCCCCAAATGATGAATTATCCTGCGACCTTCAATTATGAACGAGTAATGATTTTTATAAGCTTCTATTGAGGCCGTAACGTGATGTAAAATATTATGGTTATTAATTTTAAACATGGCTTTAGTTAGAATGTTGACTGATGTTGAAAGTTGAAACGTTGCGAGAATGGAAAATGTTGAGTCATAAGGAAAATAAATTGGGAAAATTTACTTATATTTTGTAAGCTGTTATTCAATTGAGACTCAATGTGGTAAACCGAATGGGTCTTTAAATAACATGTATTTATGAACGAATTGGGCGTTAACAACATATATTTAAGACTAGTAGTACCCCACGGTTTTACCTACGCAGATTCCATACCCGTTATTTTCCCGTGACAAAAAGTGGCCTGTGTTATTTCTACTGACCTACTAACCGTCGTTTTCTACCAACAAACATTTTGTAGTGGTTGGTAGGACTCTTGGCAGAGTCCGCCTGGGAAAGTACCACACCTTTGCCAGTTATTCTATTGCCAAGCAGTAATGTGCACACATTACTGTGTTCCGGTTTGAAGGGCAATTTAGAGATGTAATATCTTAGATCTCTGGGTGAAGAGTGCAGTGCTAGGTAATGATTTGGACTCTTCGTGTTCCAATAGCTTCGTATCACTGTGATGTTATGTGGCATGCATGTTGCTTACCATCAGGAACATGTCCTGCTCGTCTCGTCACTCTTTACTTTAAAAAAATCCAATCGAGTTTATTAAAAGTAGTAATAGTAAATATTAGTAAGAGGATTTATTGATATGCTACAGGGTAAGGAGAGGGTCGTAATAGACTTAAACTCTATTAATGGGTCAAGGGAACACACACCAGAAAAAATATTTGGTCAAGCATTGACATAGTCACGTAACCGCTCACAGAAACACATACACCGAACGAATAAAATACTAATTACGGCACTAGATTCTATATTCTTGTCAGCAAGCTTTGGTTCCCATTTAAGTACAAGCTACGTTCTTTAAGTAGTTAAAGTGATACGATTAAGTATCAAAGTTGTTACTGATACTGGAGCGTTGTTACAGCAAGTGTCGAAGTATCCAATGCAGACTTTCTTTATATTTATCTAAGTTGTGAAAGTTCATTTACCTGCGACCTTATTTGCCATTCAATGTAATTTTTATTTGCTGCGACATCAAGTTTTGATTAAAAATTATATTTACAGTGTAAAACAGCTTTTCTTGCTTATTTTAACTATTTCAGTCGTGTTAGCGTGTCAGCTTAAACATGAAACTTTAAACGCAGTTTCTTAGTCAATTCTTTCTAAGTTAATAATTGTTGTTTTTCCAAAATAATAATAAATTGAATTCAGTGACCTCATAAACGTTTATCTGCCATTTATACGAGTACATATTATCAACCGAGTGAAATGACAAAGCGAACCGACACTAAACGTAAAAGACTTTGCATCAATAAACCGCGATTTAATTATTTGGATATGGGTCAAATGAAAATAGTAAAACCGCGATGAATAAATAAGACTAAAAACAAAAGGCTACAAAAACTTTTCGACGTATTCTCAGACCTTCCAAATATATGTATTAGGTATGTACCTCCACAAAAAATGAATCGCCAAAATCCTCTAGCTAAGCAATTTTGAAAGAGACGACCACAAATACCGTGACATAAGATATTCATATTTATTTATAAACAAGAATTTGTATGTATTCCGCTGTGTTTTAGTGGAACATTTTCTTTTTCCTTCAGTGTACTGAGCGTTACTCTACGCCGTAGTACAAGACAAGTACTTAGTGTATTTATCGCCGTAATGTACGTATACGTGTGATGTCCTAATGATTGCACTAAATTGGATAGTTATTTTTATTTTGTGTATATGACAAGGATCGTATTAAAGAAAACATTTAAAAAAATCTGTTTTATGGATGGATTTCATCTGTTTACAAAGTTTTTTGAAGCAGTAGCAAGAACATCTAACCTAGTAGCGAGAACGTCTGATTTCACATTCGTGGGGTCGTAGGTTCGAATCCCGCCTGCACCTCAATAGTTTCTTCTGAGTAAGTATTAGATATACAATTTACAAATAAATTAGTAGATATACAAGTTTCTTTTTTTAACGCCAAAGAAAATCATCGTAAGGAAATTAATTTGTTTCAACAAAGAAATCTGACATGAGTTATTTCCTAACCAGCACTTGGATTATTTCAATGACGCTCGCCGTGTAAGTTAAATCCCAGCTGTGAGAAAATAAAGTGGTGAGCTAAATCAAAGCTATAATAATGAAACTGGCTAAGCCGGTGAACCTCGTAGCGCCATATTTATTACTTCAAAATTTTCTGCCATACAAACATTGTCCTGACGAATACATAAAACAAATAATCATCCAATTCGGTGCAGTCATATAAAAGTTATGAGCGTACATACATTTCGAAGATCCATTTTTGTATAGAGGTAAAAGGTATATATGTACATTTGTAGATGAAGGTATTGTTGTTATCTGAGTCGTATGATAATTGTTAAGAAAACTGAAATATACATTTTACTCTGAAAGCCCTTTGAATGGTTTATGATATGCGTAAACACAGAGCCGGCATACCCCAGAGCCATCAGTGGCGTCCCCTTATCTTTTCCTTTTGTACACACAGAGTAGCCTCGAACGAGAGACAGCAGTGTCCCCAGGGTCAGGTGTCGAGGCCCAATTAGTGCTCGCCCGTTTGTGAAATTAGGCAAAGAGAAGCAGGAGTTTGTTACGTTTTTAGGTTTGAATATGTTTAAAAAGGGGTTTACTAAATTTATTCAGTTTACAGGGTATATATTTTTTTCATTATATAACACTGAATTGTGTCACAGATTTTTTTTTTTTAGATTTGAAAGCGTTGGGAAGTATAAAATTGGAGAGGTCAAAACCATTTTTATGAAATTTTAGTTTAAATTGAACTTCGAGTACTCGAATACTGGGAGTATTCGAATAGTTGGAGTTAAATTAAGGGTAAATATTTTAGGCGTAAGATTTTGATGTTTTGTTTCACGTATAATTTAACATTTTTGATTTATTTAAATTTTATCAGCTGGCGTTGCAGTTATACCATCTAAAACATTTTATCTACGAGTAGCAACGCCACTCAATTACTTAGAACTGCATTAGTTTTCTTTTATATATATTCTAAATATTAATGTGAATTATAATATATCAGCATTCTAATGTTATCGAACGGATGTGCTTCGGTTTGGCGCTATGGTTTAAATTTTATTATTAAACGAATTATTTATCACATGTAAAATCACAACGTGTCGAAAAATATCCTATAAATTTTCTTTTTTGATTAAGCTTATTTTAGACGTAAATAGATTTTTTTATCGATTTCAATAAGATTTTTTCCTAAACTACCGGCTATTCCAGATTAACTCAACTGATACCGAACTGTAGACATCCTGTGACTTCTTTCTCTAATACTTCTTCGTGTAAGCGAAAGGAAATGTTTTAAATGAATGTAGATAGACATTTCCCACATAACACTATGTAGCCCGAAACTAAGCAAAAATTGGTCTATGGAAACCACATAATTGACATAATACATATATGATTTTATATACATACCTACTTATTAGCCTTAGAACCCAAACAGAACAAATATTTGTATGCATCACACAAATATTTGCCCTGGGTGGGAAATGAAATGAAATGAAATGAGGTTTATTTGATAGATAGATAGATAGATAGATAACTCTTTATTGTGACACAAGAACAGAAATATTACAGTAGAACACTTATGAACTAGCACCACAAATGGCGGCCTTATTGCTTAGAGCAATCTCTTCCAGGCAACCAGCGTATTTGCGTAAACATACGTAGATAAATTAGGTGTAATTTGTAGAATCTTGTCCATTATGTTTTCCTCGTGTGAGGTATGCAATTTTTTTTTTAAACAGTGTCACAATGTCAAAAAAATTTGTTGCCTGTAAATTCGGTATACGGGCGAAAGTTTTACGTGACAACGACTTTGAGTGGTAAAATAATTTTACGGAAGGGACGCGTGCCTTTCACTTTTTATGTCTGTCTCTCTCGCTCTTAGGCGGGCTAACCATGCCCTAGTGGAAGGGACGCGTGCCTCTCACTCGCTCTCGTTGTGAGCGCATAACGTGAGCGGAGCGTAACGCAGTTTCTTGAAGTGTCACCCGGCAAACCAATTTATAAGACGTTGTCACGTCAAAAAAAGTTATACAATGTCAAATTAATTGAAAAATAATAATTAAATCAAATATTCAATGTCATTGTCAAATCACGCGAGGTTGAAACTTAGAATACCTACAAACATAAATAGTTACAATGAATACTGGTATGAGTAATTATAGTATCAAGTATTTCATATTACTTTCTAGTTTGACGGGAGGGATCATACGGCTTTGCGGGTAAACTTGTTACCAACTAAGTCATTAGGCACTAGGCTATAACAATTAATGAGGAATGGCGAGCCACATGAGTCTACTAAACTTATTAACAAAAATAAAAGCACTATCCCAACATGTGTGTTTATTTAATTTACGAACGGCACAGACGTCTTCAGAACGTGATAGTGTTTGCTAAGGACTGGAACTGGACAATGGACATGTCGTAAAGTGAACTGGTATTAAGCGAGCAAAGCAATATAGAGCAAGGTCCCAGGGCCTTATCAAGTTTATTTCCTAAAGGTCAAAATGTGTAGCATAAAATAATGTTTGTACGTTTTTTGGGTGTACACAAGAATTTAACTAACATACATTCGAGAACCTGCCTTCGGGACAGTTACGTAAATATCCCGAAATAAATAATACCTACTAGTGTATTGAACAACCTTGAAACAATGTTTCACAGTAACATGTGCCCGATGGCTTATTTTAAATAATCATATTTTAGTATTTGCAATTGGAAAAGATGGAATGTATTGAATACCTAGAAACAAATTTATTGCAAATCTTCAAAACATACATATAGGTACATTGTTTTCCATTTTAGATTAGGTTAATATCAGTTTAAAGGCACTTCTTTTCTGCGTTAAACAATATTAATTAATATATAACTAAAACCCACCACTCAAGCCGATTAGGTATCGAATTTTGCATCCAATCACTAACAAATGTCATTTGAGGTGTCGGCGATGTGCGAAATTGGGATAATAGGATTTGCACCACCACGGAAGTCTTCTGCTGAAAATCACGAACTATAAATTTATTTACTTACAAGCTCCATATAATATCAATTCAAAGATGTCGAAAAATTGGAAATCTATGTATCAATTAGTAATGTGACATTTAGTTGTGACACGCCGAAACGTACAAATGTACCTCTTGGCGCGGACTATTATGTAAGCAGCTAATATTATACGGTACCTAGCTATAATAGGCATGACGACTCATTTTTGAAAGAGTGCCGCGAAGCCGGGGCGGTCACCTAGTATTAACATATGGCTGAAGAGGTTTTTTGTTTGAACGCGTTAATCACACGGACTACTGAACCGATTTCAAAATTTTTTCACTGTTCGATACGTACCTGAGCTCTAAGTGATATAGGTAGGTATATAATTATTATGTATACGGGCGAAGCCGGAGCCATCCGCTACTTTAGAAACAACATTGAACCTAAGAATGGTGAGTCTCCTTATCAACCTACTCAGATTTGTTTCAGAGATTACAGTCATCATCTGAGTCATCAAAATATAACCGACTTCAAACCTGAAATGTTACTTTGGAAAAACTTGTCGGTTAAAAATCAGAGAAATTTTGGTTAGTCTCATAAATTTCAAATTACTCGTATTATAATGTACATCTTTTTATTTATAACAGGCCAGAGGCACCCCTCGGCGCGATCCGCGGCTTCCCAGTTTTTCAAGATAGCTTAGTTTCGCCAAATACGATCCCAGCCTAAAAATAAGTTTAAACCTTCTAGCTTGAAAATTAACGAACATTTCATAAAAACTTTTATCCTCTCTTTTTATGTGAATGTAATGCATTTACGCATGGCTTTTCAACTAAGGGAGAAAGAAGGTTGTGTTTTGTCAATCTCTACGGCACAAGTGGTGTCATACCAACTAACACCTCTACCTGGTTCCACATTTACAGATTACGGCGGGAACGCGGAGACGCTTTCGTATTTTTCCGCGAACCCGCCGCGTCTCTTATCCTTTTCGTCCGTCCGTTGTGTATGTGGTCAAGACGCCTACCACTTTTCAGTAACAACCAGTAAATGGCTGCCAGACGCCATCTGAACAGCTTTAGTCCCCCAAGACCGGTTAGTTCTGGGATCAAAGACCCGACTCTCCTACTTTTTTACTGCAGAGGGCAACTCTCCCTGCCTGGTGCTCCAAAATACCGGCATTCTTCCACCCCTACAGCCTGTCGTTCTCTCGTCACCATCGTCGTTGGCTCAAAGGACAAAGTATAGAAGACCCCAAGGTGAGGCTGCAGCTTGGGTTCCTCTTTACTTCACATTGGGTGACAAGGGCAAGGCTACTGGGTCCCACTCCCTCGATAATGCCAAAAACAAACTTTAATTCCTTATTTCAGCTCCTTAAACACACATAGAAAAATAGCCCATATCTCTCTCAGACTCTAGTCTATCCGTGTACCAAATGTTATTTAAATCAGTTCAGTAGTTTTAGCATAAAAGCGTAAAGGCATTTTATTATTATAAATGCGAAAATAACTCACACAGAGCTACTTTCGCTTTTATGATAATAGGGATATTGCAAGCATCAGTATAATCAGGAACACCATAAACAAAATTGGGAATTGGCCATCAAAACAGGCTAGCCGTTTTAATCTGATATAATTCAGTCAGTTTTGTATGAAACGACCACATTAATTACATTCTACATAATATAGACCTATATTACAGGCGTCCGTCAGGGGTGTCAGGTGTCTCCAATTATAGAGGGTGCCGCCCGTACAGCTCGACTAAACTCATTACAGAATAAGTAAAACGTATTAACCCTGGCCTGCGTGAGCGCGCGTTTATTTTTAACTTGAGAAGGAAGTGCAAAGGTTTTTTTGTACAGTATTTTGTTCTTCAACTTTGTAAAAATATTACGCAGTGTACCACTTTTTTGTATTCTTTATGCATATTTCTTGTATTCTTGTAGCAGACTATTGAAATTGTACTTGAAATCACACTGCAAGATTAGACTTAATTTGTTTTTTTACATGTCTAGGTAATAAATATATATTTACTAGCGGCCCGCCCCGGCTTCGCCCGTGGTACATATATATAACCTACAGCGTTCAAGGATTACGAACGTATGAAAGAACGGTGAACGATTTTTTTTAAATCGGTCCAGTAGTTCCCGAGATTAGCGTGTTCAAACTATATATATGCTATAGGCTACTTTTGATCCCCAAATTATCGTGCTGTTTACTGGGTCAGAAGGGACACCTGTAGACATCTGGCGGGGATAACTAATTAAATGACGATTGATCAGTTTTCGACCGGAGAGGAAAAATGATTAAATTACTAAAATGGCTAGTAAAAAATAAGGGTTGATCGTAGAAGGGTGAAAATTGAGGATTGTATGTATTTTTGTATGTTGTATCATAAAAAAATAGAAATTAAAAATTTTGTCTAAAAAATAAAAAAAATAATCTAGGGGTGGACTACCCCTAATATTTAGGGGGATGAAAAATAGATGTTGGCCGATTCTCATAGATACCGGATAAGCACAAAAAATTTCATCAAAATCGGTCAAGCCGTTTCGGAGGAGTATGGCAACGAAAACTGTGACACGAGAATTTTATATATTAGATTTATTCTATTTAAATGCTGTCTTTGAGTCAATTCATTAATCAGAATATAAAGACATATGAAGTGTAATATTTAAGTATACGAGTGTGTATATTTACATATACATTACATATATTTCGTTGGCAGTACTCACTACTCGAGGCCGGGTCCTAAAGACACAAGGTTATTTAAAAAAATACATTTTTTTACTTACCATCTCAATTTTAAGTGATGAAAGTGTTAAAGTTGAAAAAGCACACTATTAGAGTTTCAAGGAAATTAACAGCTTTTTTTTTTAACTTTTATAGGTTTACACTTGACCGCCATCTCGCCTGATGTTAAGCGACGATGCGGTCTACGATGGAGCGTGTTTACCTAGAAGAAACCGATTCACTCTCGATTTGAAGACACCAAGATTATAACTATCGGGAAAACCCCACTCAGGCAGCTCAAGCTAGCAATCTTGCGGCGATGTTCAAGACTTTGAAGTCTTTTTCGCGCTAGAATGTCTTTGCCTATGAGCCTTTTGGCACGCCTCTCAATCGATTCCAGAGCCTCAAGCTGATACTTAGCCGATCCATCCCAAAGGTGCGAACAGTACTCCATACAAGAGCGAATCTATGCTTTGTATAACAAAAGTAATTGTTCAGATTTGAAGTACTTTCGCACCTTTGAGAGGACACCTAGTTTTTTGGCAGCTAATTTAGCCTTGGACTCGATATACGAGCCAAAGTTGAGCGTAGAAGTCAAGGTAACGCCCAATAGCTCAAGATGACCAGTAACCGGCACGGATACACCTCGAAAAGTAGGAGTCAGTTGAAATTGACTCCTTTTTGCGGAGAACAGACACGCCTGCGTCTTTCCCTCGTTAAACTTGGCCAGATTGGTTTCGCCCCATTCAGAGACATCCTCAAGGGCCATGTTCAAACGATCGATCATACTCTCTCTCAGTACCTTAGTATGCTGTCCACTGGCTCTCGCGCTAGATATGTAACTCTCTACAACGGTGCTATCATCTGCGTACCCAAAGATACCGGGCTTTCACTTATGTGCTTCGGTCAGCCGATTTATTAATTGAAATTATTTTATTTGGTTTGAAAAAAAAGCCTTTTATGCCTCTATTTAGTCTACCAGCCTTTAGTTAAACGACGGTTAAATAATAGGCACAGTAACTTGTACAATAAGGTCGCCGTTTGTTTGTTTATTTTTAGTTTTTATGTTTGTAATTAAGTTTGTTTTTAAAATGAAGTGCAATAAAGATAAAGATTAATCTATCTAATTCGGATAATGCACATAAGTACAAAAATACTAATATTGTCAAGATTATTAAATTAAGGGTAGGGATCAGTTGGGTGATTACCTACCCGTACTATCTCAGAAGAAGGAAAGAAGCCTACTATCAAACCTGTCATCCTTTTCCCATTTGACCAAATATAGAGAGATAAATATTATTTTTATACCAGGGTCGATAATTTTTAAAACACAAAAAAATAATAGTAGGATGAAACCCATTAGAAAAGTAGGAAAATATTATAAAAATGAAAGGAAAAATAATTTACGGGCGATCTGAGGTGGGAAGGGGATGGGGTGAGTTTTTAAGGGTAAAAAACGGGTTTTCTCGATTTACGGCAAAACTAAAAGTCCTATGGAAAAAAGTTGAATGGCAAAGTTGTGGGTAATAAAAAGATCTAAAACTTTTGTATTGATACTTTTTTCATATAAATTCAAAATGTATGTAAAATATTCAAAAAACCAAGTTTTAGTTTTTTTTTTTATCTTTTTCAAATAAGTTTTTTTATACACGAAATTTGGTGAACACTTTCCTTTTTATGCCCCAAATACGCTGTAATTTATTTGATTAGAAATATTTATTTTTGCACCTTATTTTGAATTAATATCGAAAAAGCACCCTAATTTTCAATCGAAAACTCCCCCGTCAAAATATCAGCTTTTTTCAAAAAGTCGGTATGTATTCTGTTCGTTGAAATCTCTACTTTCCGATGGTGAAAAAAAGATGTTACTGTAGTAAATCTTCTCAGAAAATGCAAAAATCGAAAAATAAACTCGAATTCGATTTTTTTTATTATTACATACAATTTTGAGCTATTTATTAAAATTTACACTTTAGTTACTCGAAAAACGTAAGATATAAAAAAATTGCAAATCAAAATATACTACAATGATCAACAAACAAATAAGTTATGTAATAAAATTAATGTTTCATTGACCCTTCTGAAAGCTTGTTTCGCTTTGCCAAAATTGACATATATCATACGAACGGCTCTAACTTGGAAACATCCCGAAGAAGTGTCACGTTTCGACGATGCTCTCAAAAACATTGTCGAAGAAACAGTAAATATTCGCTTGAATGAGAAGCAGTGGCGCCAAGCCAGTTTACCAGTTAGATTTGGCGGTTTTGGCGTTTGCCGCCTGCAAGAGTCAGGACCTTTAGCCTTTCTTGCTTCGGCGTATGGGGTCACTGACCTTCTTGCTCGAATTTTGCCCAGCTTTGCCGATCCAATTTGCGTACCCTTTGCATCTGATGCCTTTGAGGCATGGACTTCTCTGCTTCCCGGTGCTATTCCTCCCAAGAATCCGTCGGTTCAAAGGCATTGGGACGAGATGTTGGGGGTCCATATTCTCGATCAGTTACGTGACGGGGTTTCCGGCTCTGAATTGGCTCGCCTTAACGCCGTCTCTAAGCCGGAGTCAGGTGCCTGGCTGCATACCCTTCCTTCCCCTCAACTGGGTACGCTGTTAGATAACGACTCCCTTAGGGTGGCTGCAGGACTTCGGCTTGGCTGCGCGGTTTGTGAACCCCATGCCTATATCTGCGGCGCTTTTGTCGATGCAACGGGTTACCATAGCGTCAGTTGTACCCGATGTGCTGGCCGGAGACCGAGACATCACGAAATAAATGAAATTATCCGCAGAGCGCTTGTTTCGGCTGACATACCTTGTGCTTTAGAACCTCCGGGGCTGTCTCGATCCGACGGCAAGCGTCCTGACGGTCTCACATTAATTCCTTGGCGTAGGGGGCGCTGCCTTATCTGGGACGCCACTTGTGTGAATACTATCGCTACTTGTTACCTCCCCGCCACGCAGCGAGCTGCAGGTGAGGGTGCGGAAGTTGCCGCGAGAGGAAAGCATCTCAAGTACGCCTCTCTGGAATCAATGTATGATTTCGTCCCATTTGCGGTTGAGACAGCAGGTCCGTGGGGCACGGAGGCCAAAATCTTTATCGCAGAGTTGAGCCGACGCCTGCGGGAGAGTGGCCGAGACCCTCGATCAGGGCAATACTTGTGCCAAAACGTTTCTCTGGCTATACAGCGCGGTTTGGTCGCGGAGTTGACGATCGCGGGATTATTTAATCATATTTAAATGTTTATAAAATTAATATTTAATAAGACATCTAGAATATTTTGAGAATGTTGTCGAGTTCTTTAAACCATATGCGAAGACGAAAAATTTCAGCCCTTCAAAAGGTATTTCATAGAGAAGTGGGGAAGAGGCTAGGCGGGTCTGGGTCTTACTACACACACTTCGTAGCACCTGTAACAACCGTTAGCCTAGCCAGTATTAGAAATACAGTACAGTACACAACATTGTTTATAAAAATACACGAATACCCTGGTCAATAAATGCAAAAAATCACTAAGATTCGTCAAGCTGTTTCACAACACAAACATCATGACGTTATAGTTTTAATTATTAGAGAAGATAGGAGTCGTGGCAAAAAAGTAAAACATCGTATCATGTCAGCTTAATTACACAAAACAATGTTTTTTCATTTGAAAATATGTTATTATTATTTCAAACTAACGAGAAGTAGGTAGAACTTTGTGACAAATGATTATCTAATTAATGTATCACTTCTCCTTCCTTTCTTCAGTCTGATGATGGTCCACGCAGAACAAATTTTAGATAGGATAAAATTAGTTACTTCATTACCAGACATACTTTTTACAGAGATATCATAGTAAAAACCCTTCATGTGCATACCACAATCTCAGTGTAGCTATATACCTATATACATCGCGGGTAGAGTCAAACTATTTACTTAGTTTAGTGAAAATCCAGATCAAAGCAGTGTTACTTTTTTGTACCATCTTCCTAGGTTTAGTAATACTTTTTGTCGTAGGTACATCATTTCTAGAGACCCCATTCACTTTATCAAAGCTGTAGAAAGAAGCTTTTTGTTTGTTTCCGTTCTTTCCCTAGAGATTGCGGACAAAGTTAGTTATTCGAGAAACAGTCACTTCGATAGATACCATTTTATTCCTACAAAAGTTCGATCCTGGATTTACAACTACTCTAAATAACTGAACTTTTAAACCCCTGTTTAACTTTTGTGGTAGAAAATATATCGCTTACGCTTAGTTATAAATTTAACACTGAACCATACATACTTATAGATATACTTCCTTATAAAAAAAACGTATTATTCTGTAAAAGAATTCCTATCTGACAACCATTGAATTTTATTTAGTTTTAATTTTACATAATTCTTACTTGACATTCCATGAGCCAAGCCAGGAGCCTTTCAGTAGCTAGAGCCCAAAAGGGATTGACGACAAACAAAAGACAAATTAACTTTGTAAAAGAAGGCTCAACTTCAAACTTCAGGAACAAGCCTTACTCAATCCTGGGTACAGCACCTGATTGGACTATTTTAATGAACACGTATGAAAAGCACTACAAAATCCCAGAGGATGTGGGTTTCGTCATCCAGACCGGACATTTTCCTTTTTTTTAGAGCTACGAAACGCATAGTCCTTGTAGAACTTCCCGTACCGTGGGAAACTTATATACCTAAAGACCACGCGATGAAACAAAATAAGTATTGCGACCTCCTAAACGAATTAACAAAAAACGGCTATGTAGTTAGTTTATACGCTGTAGAAGTGGGAGCGAGAGGTATACCAGCAAAATCTCTCTATAACCTGCTGAAAGACCTTGGCTTATCCAGAAGTGCAGTAAGTTCTATACTAGAATGAGTATCTAAAGCTGCACTAGTAGGCTCATATCAGATTTGGCTGGGCAGGGAGAGAAAAACGAGTAGTGAAGGTGAGTATTGATGTACGTCAGAAAGGGGCCGCTTAAACCTACGCCCGAGACACAAGTCTCAGAATCTACTCGAGTTTTCTCTCTCTGCCACACGATGGACCCGGCACCCGCACGGTGAATCCATGGAATGCCAAGAAGATCGTCTCTTTATTTTTATTTTCTTGACATTATCTACTAATTGTACTTGACAGGTTCTTAGTTTGTATAATTCTAATCAATTAGATTTGTTCAGTATGTATATTGTATTGTATATGTGTGTATTCAGTATGTATGTATATTTGGTGAATTTTATTATTATTTAAAAATTAAAATGACGAGAATAGTGTTTATTGTCTATCAACCTGTGTTTGTTGCATGCCGAAAGGCTTGATATGAGGTACTTATACTACCTAACCATTGTCATCTATTGAACTACCTACATATCGCAATAAAGAGATTATGCTTATGATTATACTGAAATACGTTTAGAGTTCATATAATGTCATCATGCACAATCGATATCAAGTTTTCCCTCAATACTTGTATCCGACCTGTGATAGCGACTATATTGTTGGCTCGTATCCATGTCAATGATAATAATATCTTATACCTTTAAACGAGCTAATCTTGTAGGCATATATATATAGAATCTGAATTTCGGAAATCTTATACCTTTAAACGAGCTAATCTTGTAGGTATATATAATATATAGAATCTGAATCTCGGAAACGGCTCGAACGATTTTCATGAAATTATGTAAACAGAGGGTTTCAGGGACGATAAATCGATCTAGCCAGGTTTTATTTTTAAAAAACGCCGTTTTATGCGCTTTTTAAGACAATGAAAAACTGTCACATAAGCGTTGGAATGCGACGGTAAATTTCTCGACGTCGCGCGGCAGTATGTTAGCTCAGTCGGGAAGTTGGACGGTCAAAACATGGTAGGTTCGGGTTCAAATCCAGCCGGCGGCCTTTCTTTTTTCAAGCTCTTTTTTTTTGAGAAAATCTGTATGTATCTAAGTAACCGAGCAAAGCAAAGGTCACCCAGGTATTATGTATTAAGATATCCTAACTATCAATCACCTAATTTAAACAAAAATGTAAGCATTGTGTTCTGCACCCAGCCTTTTCGCCAGCTAGCACGGATTATTGACAAAAACTCATAAAAAGTGGTCCAATTTACTTTCTTGTTTAAATCAAAGATCACGTCTTCCAGTATCACCGTCACAGGGTGAAAACAGTAGACGAAATTGAATTAATTAAATGAAATATTTAGAAAGAAATGTAATAGAAATATAGATATAGATATCCGCGTGGTCATGGAGCTGAGATGATGGTTGTGTTTCGTGCTGAATTTGTAATTGAATTATTTGCGATGAATGCGTTATTCCTATTATCCAATAGCGACGACAAGCAAGTAAAAAATATGAATATGAAATGTGCTTTCCTCCGCTGCGACTCTCTTGTCACTCACTCACTCACCCACGAAGTCAGTGAGTCACCCACGTACGTAGGTACCTATCAGTGGATCAGGTTCACTGTCTACAATCATAACATTAAAACATGGATACAATTGCAATCACCCCTAATTATGGTTTATGGTGGCTCGAATGTTAATAGTGGCGACCGTTTGATTTATAGCGTTGATGAAACCGCATTGTTCAACGCGAATTACAACAGCAGTGTCCAAAATTGAAAAATTGCCCAGACTTGAATTTTGAATCAGTGAGAAGTCTTCGTGCTATTATCGAAAAGTTTTTTCTTGTAACTTAACTTTTTGATTATCTTGGAATTTTTCCATC
This sequence comes from Ectropis grisescens, assembly GCA_017562165.1. Lineage (NCBI taxonomy): Eukaryota > Metazoa > Arthropoda > Insecta > Lepidoptera > Geometridae > Ectropis > Ectropis grisescens. Next base: position 7,833,683 of record CM029781.1, on the reverse strand, counting down.
GTAACTTATAAAAACTTAATAGCATCAGTAGCACATTGAATCTCAGATTATGTTTTATTTTAGAATTAAGTGATGTAGATTAAATTCACTGTGAACGTGTGATCCAATGAGAAGAACGTAGGAAGAGCTTAACTGGTTTTTTTTTAGATTCTAAAGTATTGGTGTTAGGAGACCAACACCAACACTTTAGTATTTATACCAATACTTTATTATTTATACTAAAGTATTGGTGTTAGTTTATTGATAATTATGCATGAGTTGAGGAATTGTTCGCGAGGATTAAGGGCGTGTGGGCCGTAATTTTGAATTTTTAAAACAACTTTAAGACCTTTAAAATAGTGTATTAAACTCTGAAAAAATATATGTAATAGTTAAGGATCTAATCTATAGCAATTCGCAGTCAGTAACATGATTTAATGAATTTTACTTGATAGAAAAAAATTCCATAGTTACCCCTTTTCAAAAATTAAGAGCCTCGTCCTTACCTAGTACCTAAAAATGCGGTTTAAGCTTAAAGAGCCTTTCAGTAGGTACAGCATCCCTTTTCGAATACATTCCTGTACCTGGCACATAAATCTTCGCTTTCAGCTCTAGGTAACGTTGTTTTTCAGGGAGATGGATGATCGGTGTGAAGGTAGCTAAGTTTTGGCTACTCGCCAACACGTCACTCGACCTAATTTATTAGAAAAAACTAACACCGGAGCTGTACATAATTTACAACCAGAAATTGCATTAAGCTTTGACTGCTGTCTAAAACTCGTTAGATACTCCTATTTTCGAACATTTCGAGTTTCATTAGTTTCACTATTATACTTTTAACAATCGTGGAACCAAACCTATTCCGAGATCTGGCAAAAAAATCGTATTTGAAGCAACCTGAAAACTTGTTATACAACATATACCCCAACACAGAGATGCAGAAATGGCTGGTGAGTAGCGGAGTAAAATTAATTCCTCAATTTAGATCACTTGGCAGGTAGAAAGTCCCGCCAAAATGATCCCATTTCTTAAGAAGCCCTATGTTTTAGTCATAAATGATACTCAACTATGTTCCAAATTTCAATCCGATCCATTCATACTTTCCGAATTGATTGACAAACATTGAAATATTTAAATCTATCCTTTATTCTAATATGACAAAGCTGAAGAGGTTTATACAAGACCGATTTAAAAAATATTTCACCGTCGTATATGAGCGTGACCTCCGAGTGCTATATAGGCTATATATTATGTACCACGGGCGAAGCCGGGACGGAGCCGCTAGTTTATAATATTAGTAGAATTATGATAGTACCAATGTCAAGACACTATAAGTCCAAGAAAATGTGGTCCTTTCTAGGAACGTTCTGTTCACTAACTCTAACATAGAAGTTTCAGCATAAAGTCTGAACTAGTTTTGATTGAACAAACATTACACAATTTTGCTACTGTTTGCTTGCTTTAAGTTAGCTGTGATTAACATCACAAAAGGAAAAACAACTTGTTTGTCAAACGAAACTAATCTCTTATCTTTTACCCGGTCATGAGCAAACAGCCTTTAAGATATTTTTTACCCGACTGCTAAACGCAAATTAGAGTAATAGTCAATGTTATTTATGCTTCAAAAACAGATTAAAGTGCTGGTGTATCGATCAAACTTTTTATAGTTACTCGTAATTTTTAGAGAGTGATGGCAAAGTTCCCGTAAGAATGTAAAGAAATAAATTTGACATGGGTTAGTATGATTGTAATAAACACATATTATACTCGTATAAGGCTTGACAGACTGTACAATAATTATTATAAAACGTATAATACAGTAAAGTAGTCATTTGAAACTTTGAAAATGTATGAAATGTGTATTTGTGTATGCTCTTTCTTTTGTTTTTATTGTTTATAATTGAGGTGTAAATTGTACGTTTATGAATAAAGTACTTTGACTTCTTCTCTGGCACTCTAAAGACCAAAGTCGTAGATCAATTTTGATTTAAATAGTATTATTATTTTAGTACTGTTATGCTTATTTAAATTCATATTCACATTCTAATAGAGTAACTAGGATGTATTGATGTAATTAATACTTCCTAGTACTGTATAATAATGATGAAAACCAGATATAATAAATTACTGCCCGGTCTATGAAGAGTGTGTTGTTGGCTACGCCGATGATTGGCGATAGCGTGGCGTAGCACAGTGTAGCGGCAAACGAGCTATTTACAACGCGTTCAGCATTGACAGACAGACAGACAAAAACTCTTTATTATGCACACCAGTAAATTTTATTGCTGCCATTGCTGCTATTTAAATATATTATTAAAAGCGTTTACACATGTACGTCGATAACTATATCACATAGCTTAATAAAATTTGGGTTTGGATCCGGAATGCAAACTAATCCAGTGTTACGTTATTGGGCAGTTCCATCCGCGAAGCGAACTACAGATGACTGTTGTGGCTGCCGCGGAAAAAAAACATATCTGGGACGCGACCGCCATGTTATGTTATGTGTTGTCATATGGAACGTTATTTGAAAACCTGAATTAGTGAGTAATGGAAAAAACTGCAGTAGTGGGCTATGAAGTAGATATTTAGACTATTTATCACTCTATTGATAACAAAATTCCGCACCATAAAGTTTATGGACAGAAAACAAGAAATAACATTAAAATAACACTTATTTTAATTGATATTCTGAGAGTAAGTTAGGTTAGTAAAATATATATAGTATATGCTACTAGACAAATGTCTATGCTACTTACTATCCACTACGGGAACGCCTATGCTAATTTTTACTATAGACGTAGCCCACAAGCCATAGCATCACAAGGCCGGTGCTTAGAATTACACTGGAAATAATTTATAGCATCATACATCACATTTTTATGAACAAAAGGATCATAAGGGAAAATTATACGTTCGTTTCAGCGAATTCGTAAATAATGTGGTGGTCGTGCTTTAACTTATTGATATTAAATTGTTGTAGCACTTATGTAATTGTAAATGTCTTCCTGTCTTAATTTAGAAAATAAATTAAGTGCAGCGATACGTAATTTTACGTATATATTACAACTGTATAATTATTATAGCAGGTATTCTGACTCCCATTGTACAAACAATATTCCAGCAATATACGATACTAACGTCAGTCAGTTGTTTTGCCATCCCGGAACCTCTTAACTAACACTTGAACTTTATGGTATGGTGTTAAATAATGAATGAACGTCCAAGTTAATTAATTAATAATAGCCCTACGCATTGATACACAAAATATTTAAATGTCAATTGCATGATGGGCTTTGTTTCACAGTATGTTTATTATACAGTGTTTTCTTTTTAGTAAACGAACCGATTATTATTTCTCGCAATACTTTCCATCGTGGATAAAACATGTAAGGAACTGTTGTTTTTTCCGGAGACTTATTACTGACAAGTTTTATTCCGGCCAAAAGAAATACAGATGTCCATATCTGGCGCGGGAGAAAATTGGGACGCCATCTGTTGCTCTAGAAAAAACTGTAGGTCGAGAACGCTACTAAATATAGTTACTCATCTAAATTATCATACTTCATTTATGATCTATTTGGCACGCTTTGAGGTCGTTTGATGTGGATAACGATAATTATAAGGAGTGTTAGAGTATAATTTAAGGGTACTTCTTCGAAATTTCATTCTTCGACAATGCATTTCCTTGTGATATAATTACAATTCATAATGATTTATCAAATGGTAAATGCGGTATAGACTATTTTCTTCCGGAAAATGGCAAATGGACGCGCTATATGAATCAGAAGAACAAACTTCAAATATTTTCAATTTATACCCAGACTGCAATTATTTGAAAAATATTACTTGTCCCAGTTAGAGCTAAAGCTAAACTCTATAAAAAAATTAAACACGCCATTTTGTTACTTAGTTTCGGAAATAGCCCCATAGACGTCCAAAATGTTGTCTTTGAAGAAGTACCCTTAACTTTCTGTTACTTAACTAAATGAATAAATAAACCTAAAAAAAAATACCTAATTAAGTATCATCATTTCTTAAAATTAGTTTGACAAACTATTTATAAAAAACTAAATAATGTTCCAGATGCAAAAGTGCCTAAAACGTGAAGAGCGATACCCCGCTTACTTGCTATCCTCTACACGAGGAACGAGAAAAAGAACAGCAGTGACCGGTCTAGCCACGGTATCAATGCCCTATCTGTCAGAGTCATCCTTTATCCGCGGTTCTAAAGCTCCGAAATTCAACCGCTTCTTTCGTAATTTTATAACTTAATACGGACCAACATTTCTAATTGAATTCCTTTTTGTTAACTCGTTACAAAATGGAGTAGAGGCTGGCGCAGAACTGCGTATCGAATCAATTCGCGCCACAGCGCATCTTGATGAATTCCTAACAATCTATTTTCCGGGAAACCTCCGTAATAACCCAGTGGGTGTCGAAATAGTGGAGCACGACGCATGAAGCCGAAATGGCGAATGATTCAAGGACAAATGCGAAAGAAAATCTCATGAATCTACATAATTTTCTCGTGGGCTTTTGGTTGGCCAAAGATGTACATCTATGTTTTGCCAGGCAAGAATCGCGACAATATTTTTTACTTGTATATTTTGTTTTTAACCCATCGATATAAATCAGTAGATGTGCCCTGAGGACCTTGAAATTGTTAACAAATTGCGTCTCTGTGTGTAGCGTGAGTGGTTTACAACTATCAATCTACTGGACCCCTAGCTCGAGAATCGCTAGCGTCGAGGTATGTTGCGGTTTTTTTTTTTAATAAGGAGTGACGAGACGATCAGGACATGTGCCTGATGGTAAGCAACATGCCTGACACATAACAGCATAGTGACACGCAGCTATTGGAACACGAAGAGTCCAAATCATTACCTAGCACTGCACTGCGCTCGTCACCCAGAGATCTAAGATCTTATATCTCTAAGCCCTGTAATTTCTCTGGAAACATTGCCCTTCAAGCCGGAACACAGTAATGTTTGCACATTACTGCTTGGCGGTAGAATAACTGGCAAAGGTGTGGTACTTCCCCAGGCGGACTCTGGCAAGAGTCCTACCACTACAGGTTCTACTTATTTGGGTTGTTGACAACGAATAGCGATAGGTATAAACGTCTGGCGTTCATCGCTTCCTACAATCAACTAAAACAGAAACAGTGAGCTCACTCTTCCCAACGCTAACATAATTCCGTGCGCCTGAAGTTTCGGAGATGTATTATAGCTTACCTATTGATTTATTTCGATGTTTTAACCATTTTTTCCGGTTATGAAGAAATCAATGAATATAGAGATATAATACTTTGGAAAAGGACTTTCCTCTCAGCTAAGGGTTAGAGAATTTGAAATAGTTTAGTTTAAATACCTAAATTCGTTTATTTTTAAGTAGATTTGATATGCTCTCAAATTCATTTTAATTGTTTAAAATCAAAAAAGGTTTCGTTTATGGTTTTCCTAAATATACGTTCATATTTTACCATATTTAGTTATTTATTAATAACTTTATGTGGATTTTCTAATAGTAAAAAGTAACGAGACGAGCAGGTCATTTGCTGCATGCAACATGCATGCCCATAACAGCACAGCTATACGCAGATGTTAGAACGAAGAGCCCGAATCATCCTAGTACTGCACTGAGCTCGTCACCCGTAGATATAAAATGTTTTATCTCTATGCCCTGTGATTGACTGGAGACATTGCCCTTTAAACCGGAAGACAGTGATGTTTTCACATTACTGCTTGGCAGTAGAAAAACTGGAAAAGTTGTGGTACTTCCCCAGGTGGACTCTGCAAAGAGCCCTACTACTACATCGATCGGTGTATCGACAATATAAAAATACAAGCACGCGTTTAGAGGATAAAGTATAAGATCCTGTGTTCCACTTTTACCTTAGCTTATTTCCGTATCATTTGCAATTTAATCTCCAATTTAATTCTGTTTCAAACAAAACACAAATTCCAATAGCCAAAAATTTAAATTCAAATACACCTAAAATGTTCATAAGAATTCCAGGAATACAGCTTTAACTGCTCAACGCCCCAGGAATTAGGAGAGTCGAGGCAGGTGAGTACATTACTTCCAACTCATTTATTCTGGCGAAGGCTCTCGAGCCCTTTACATTTACATAATTATTTGAGCACAGTCTGCATGGTATCACCGGATATCGATTACTCGTTCACCTGTTTGTTATTCGTTACCCAATGTAGTTCGTCGACCTGAGACGATTTGCTGACTTACTTTCTTTCTACATGGGATTTACTGGATTAATATTTCATTTAAAATAACTTTATCTAGTTTTTTTCTCGACGATATTGAGCTCATATCAGCTCATCTAGATAATAGTGCAAAGAAATAAATTTGACATGGGTGAGTACAATTGTATTAAAGCCATATTATACTCGTATAATGCTTGACAGTTTTCTGTACAATAATTATTATAATACAGCAAAGTAGTCATTTTAAACTTTAAAAATGTATACAATTTATATGCTCTTTCTTTTGTTTTTGTTTTTTATTAATTGACGTGTAAATTGTACATTTTTGAATAAACTTTACTTTGACTTTGACTTTGTCCTTCTCCTCCTCTTAAAAAGTACCGTTTTCGGCTCAGAAAAAACGTTCTTCGTAACCCTCACCAAAAAAGTTTAATTCAGTTTAACATACTGAGTGGAAAAATAATACAAACTTGGTTCATAAAAGTTGGTTCTGATAAACTTAAATATATATTTGCTCATTGACTGATCCGATCGACAGTGAATCGGTTTCTTCTAGGTAAGCACGCTCCAACGCATCGTAGACCGCATCGTCGCTTAACATCAGGCGAGATTGCGGTCAAGTTTAAACCATAGCTCTAACCGATTGCTCTACACGCTCCATAGTAGACTCAATGGTCGAACAAAATGTCAAACGTATTTATTAGTCACAGTTACAATTATAGTCAAATATTCGGCAATTCAATTCTGCTTTCTAAGGAAATAAATACCCGTCGACTCATCGCAAGATAGATCACCTACATACTTCCACATGAAACGTTATTTGATATTCCTCCATCGTAAACGCTAAGCCGTGTGTCATCAAATGGCGTCATTTACGACTAGTTGTATGTTTCCCATCCCTTGGAAAGTTTCAACAATGCCAGCGTTAAGTGTAAAATATTTACGGCCATACATTGTATTGTCGGAGCAGTAAATCTGCGGCGAGCGTCAGATGACGACCACTCTTGCTGCCTACAGTTTATGCCATGATATAAAATAAATCGAGAAATAAAACTAGGCTGGCCTGTAAAAGTCTCTGTTATCTGTTGCACTTAAAAATGACTGTTCTTTTCATGAGTAATTAGAAATCGTTTAATAAATAGCATCTACTAATATTATTAATGCAAAAGTTTGAATGTTTGTTGCTCAATCCCGTTGGAGCGACTGAAGGGATCGGTTTGAAATTTGGTGCACAGTTAGATAAGATATCTAAATCTGAATAACAAGTATTCTCACAGGAAAATTGCTGCATCACTACGCTGGTAAAACCGCTGTTAGTTAATCTATAGATACCTAACAAACAAACAAACAAACGATGGTTTATTTCAAGCCCATTACATTATGGTGTTTCATCCTAAAACAATACACTGATGTTAAAGTCTAATTTAATATTTATATCATATTCATACATCGCCTAAATTTTGCGATTTTTCGCGCGAGACTCGGGAATATTCATGTGGTGCACCTTGGCATCACACCACAACTTGCGTCGGTTCAAAATCTTTTTTCAATTCACAAAGTTTTACAAAAATATACTCCCATCACATCGTTCTAAACTCCTTTCCTAATCCACAACAATGGCGATTAGTAAATAAGCATAGGTATGCTTATTTACTAGTAATTAATGTGACAACGGAGAAGATATACACAAGAATGTTAGAAATAACTACTTAGTAAGATAAAATCATTTGAACGAAAGGAAAGATAAGTGAGGGATGTTTCTAAGATAAATTGTGTTTTTTCTATCTCGTGGAAACAAAAGAAATTGGCAGTGTTTTTTCGGCAACGTAACTCGGAAGTTATTATTCCGTTACGTTATATGTGGAACGTAGCACACATTCCTGGAAAATTAGTTTTGGCAACTTTGGCCAAAAGGAAACTATGTTTGAGCGTCTGGGAACTTGTGACTTTGTTCTGTGTCTACACATTCAACATGATTTACAAATACATACGAGTACGTTTAAAAATACATGCTTAGAAGAAATAAACCTTCGTTAACTATTATAAATTATCATCAGTGTATCAGAAGGATGGACAGTAATCTCAATTTTTGGATCATTTTTGATGATATGATTGAAGAAAAAAGTCAAGGCTATAATCCACCACATTGATCCAGCCAGGTTCGTTGATGATGACCTAGAAAGATTTTAGGTACATGTCGGTTTCCTCACGATGTTTTCCTGCAATGTTTTAAGATTATTATATATTAGCGTCATTATGCCCATGACTTCGAAAGGACAGTGATGCGAGTAGGTTTCGAACCGGGGCTTCGGATCGAGTAGGTTTCGAACCGGGGCTTCGGATCAACAGTCGCTGTCCTGACTAGACTTGTCGTGGCTTATTAGGCCAGCCGTATCCTAAAGTATTGAATCCAAATCTTTCAAAATTTTAAAATAAAATGAACCTATAATTATTTTAAATGAGTTCTATTCACACAAACGTTTTGCATTATAACAATTGACTGCTTCGATTTCCGGTCCTGAAAGCTCTTATTTCCTGTCCGTAACAACAATTGTATTTGTCTGCAGCTTTAAATTTATAATCCACTAAATTATAAAATAATTTTTTAATGCTTTCTCTATCTGAACAAAGTGAAAATATTATGTACGAACAAAACAAAAAGACCGATTTTGTTTTGGAAAATTTCGAAGGTGTAGACTGTAGGTACTTATTCATTTAAATAACAGAGATTGAATGTAAGTGCAGAATGCAAAATATTCTCCAACTTAGTTCTTTTTTAATATAGAGTAAGTTAAAGTTAAGTAAATTCACCTTCTGTTTGTGTACACCTAATAAGGCTAGGGTTTTCATAGATCTTTGAACGTGAAAATTTTATTTAAGCTATAGTTTGTGTTTATGTGTATAACCATCAAACTTCGTAGTTACTGAGTTTACATAATATTTAAAATGTATGAACTACGTTGGGGATTTCGCTTTACATTTGTTGGACAGGTAGGCAACCACGATGTTAGGTACGTTAACCGCACGCACCCACATACAAACATAATACTAAATACAAATTCGCTAGAAAATTTGTTGCAGTTTGGAAAACAAGGTTACATTTATAACAGTCGTGACTTAAGCTGTGCCATTTTGATTCCTAAATTTTTTAAGGACGTCCTGGATTCACCAACCAGTTTGCTAGTTTACCTCCATGCAACGTGGAAAAGAAGGGATAAGTCCAATTATATATCTGGATTACAAGCGCTGCCAGATATTCCAGATATCGAAGAAGATAATCAGACTAATCAGACAGGAAATTGACTCTTCATATTCAAATATCTGCGTGGCATTGTGTTGTTATGTGCAGTCGTGTAGCCATGTAACATCAAGTGCATGTCTTGATCATCACAGCACTGTATAAAATAACATCGAGTATGACTCATCGATAGAGCGAGTTTCTGGTAGGGTGACCCTCAATGGTGCATCACATCAAAATAACAGGAAAATACATCATATTACATTGTCTTCATCTCCTTTTCGATATGGATAACACTGATTTACATGATGACTTAGATGAAACTCTTATGATAGAGTGTCGCACAGTTGAGAAGCCAGAGCTGGCGGGAGTACATATTCGTCCGTACCAGTTTAAAGTGTTGTCTTTCAACATAAGAAGCCTGAACCATAATTTTCCTTACTTGCTGACAACTTTGGTTAGGTTTGGATGTGAATTTGATGTCTTGGTATTTTCCGAGTGCTGGCTCCAAGAGAATACACACATCCCAAAGTTGAACGGGTATGACGTTTATTATACAAAAAAAAAAAGTTATTAATAAATGCGGTGGTGTCACTGTGTATATCAAAAGCTGCTGGTCTGCATCTGTGCAGGAGCCAAATTTTGACGACGCGAATTGCCTAGTTGTTTCCATTGGCAAACAACTAAAAATTGTAGGTATTTACAGATCTCCAGCAGTGAGCAACTTGTAAAAATTTAATGATTCTCTAGACACTATCCTAAATAGCACAAAGGACGTTTCCACTGTTTTAGTGACCGGAGACGTTAACATCGACCTATTGGAGTATCCTCCAAGTATCCATAACGATTGCTATCAGTGTCTCTTAGCTGGTAAGGGCTTTCTTCCTGCTATAACAGCACCAACCAGAAAGGAATCTTGTTTGGATCACGCGTTCATCAAGTCCAGGGGAAACAGCCTGGGGATAATTTGTAAAACATCAATTACTGACCACGAGCTGTTGTTGGTTGGTTTAACTTACCAAGCCGATAGAGGTAAAGCCGTCAGTAGGGTATTGACCAGAACGGATTTTCATGAAGTTTCTAATGATCTAAAACAGCGAGATTGGCGACAGGTTTTGGGGACGAATGACGTTGACAAAGCGGTTCAAGAGTTCAATCAAACAATATCAAATAGCATCCACAAACACACAAAGATAGTTAAAATCAGTCGTTCAAAGCATTTTATTAAGCCTTGGATTACTCCGGGTTTGGTTAGGTGTATGCGTCACAGTGACAATCTTCACCTTAAACTAAGAAAAGATCCAAATAATGAAATAATTAAACTGACGTACACCCGTTACAAAAATTTTCTAAACAATTTACTACGCAAGCTCAAAACAGTTTTTATTAATACCGAATTTGCTAAGCACCATAACAACCCTAAAAATTTATGGAACACCATTAAACAGGCCTGTGATTTGATAACATCTAAAAATAACTCACAAGACCTTTTAACTGGCGCAGATAATCCACATAATGCCCTAAATAGCTGTAATAAACACTTCGCTACAGCTGGAGCAACCCTAGCTTCTAATATCTTGAGGAAACTAGACACCACGCATAGCGATCTGAGTGGTCGTGTCTCGCCAGTGAGTCGCTGTTCTAATTCTTTCTTCCTGATCCCTACAGACAGAAATGAGATAAGAAGCATCATACATAATCTTAAAATCCACAGTGCGCCTGGTCTAGATGGAGTTTCGACACTCTTATTAAAATACGCGAACGACTCACTGACGAAACCCCTTACTCATATTTGTAATATTAGCATGGTCTCAGGAGTTTTTCCCGAAGTGTGGAAGTCTGCAACTGTCATTCCTATATTGAAAACTGGCGATACGACCAAACCAGATAACTATAGACCCATCTCGCTACTGAGTGTCATTTAAAAAATTCTTGAAAAATTGGTTAATAAAAGGCTTGTTGAGTTTATAATGATCACCAGTTTGGCTTTAGAAAAGCCAAGTCAACCGAAGATGCAGTGAAATTACTTACTGAGACGGTATCAGCGCATATGGACAAAAAAGAAAAGTGTTTGGGAGTATTTCTCGATTTAGCTAAAGCATTTGACAGTGTCAGCACAAAAATACTATTGAAAAGACTTGAAAGTGTGGGGGTTAGGGGGAATTCTCTTGCCTGGTTCACGAGCTATCTCACAAACAGGAAACAAAGAGTTAAACTAGGGGGGTATATTAGTTCTGATCTACAGGTTGAATATGGTGTCCCACAGGAAGCACGCTAGCACCCACCCTGTTTACAATTTACATTAATGAAATTTTTGCGCTAAATATACCATTCTGTCAACTTATTTGCTATGCTGACGATACGATGGCCATTTTTCATTCGAGGGATTGGGCAAGCGTGTTTCGCGTTGCAGAAAGCGGAATGGCCGTCTTGGCACGATGGCTTGATACTAGCCTTCTAACCCTCAATGCTAGGAAGTCCAACTGTATGGCATTTCACGTTACAAAATTTTCTGATACAAAACTGTCAAAGCTGATTTTGCACAATAACTGCGGAAATGCTTTCGAAGATAGTAGCTTAACTAATGGATGCTCTTGTGAAACAATAGTTAGGGTTAAATCAATAAAATATCTGGGAGTAATAATTGATGAAAACTTATCGTTCGCATCACATATCACATATATCTCCAAAAAGATAAGGAAGTTACTGTATGTTATGAAGGTCCTGCGAGCAAGCACGAGTGAGGAAGTGAAATTGCTGGTATATAAGTCGCTATGTCAGTCGCTGATTCTTTACTGTATAAGCGTATGGGGCGGAGCTGCTAAGACGCATATGAATGAAATTGAACGCGCTCAAAGAGCGATACTAAAAACCATGATGGGCAAACCACGACGTTACTCTACAGATGAACTATTTCGAGGATTACCGGTACTGAGAGTGCGGCAACTTTTTATATTGCGCGCTATTAAGAACTGCCATCACACATCTTCACATGTCGCACTGGATGGTCTTAGACGACATCGAGATGTTCTCCTCCCTAGAGTCAATACGGTGTTTGCCACTCGGCTACCCAAATATGTTCTCCTGTTCACGTATAACTCTGTCTGTAAACTGATCGACATAAAAAATAGTACTTTCTCGGAAGCTAAGCACAAGATAGTAGAGTGGCTTCGTTCCCTGTCTGACGAACAGACAGAAAAACTGGTATTTTTCTCAGAGATGAAGATAAGAGAGGTTTATGGTGCTGGTAGATCTACTCGATTTCACTGATCTCATATGTGTTTGATGCGCGGTTCAGCGGAGATGGTGCTGATTCGCTCTCTCTATATCCACATACACACACCGTCACCATGATTCAGCCATTTTCTTTCGCCTGCAGTCTCTGTATATCCATTAATGCTATAATACAACATCGCATCTAACACACATGCACAAATTTATAATATTATTGGCGCCTGTACTCACACCACCTGCGTTGCACAGCTGCAAAACACATACTCAACGTCAAACAAACACACACATAGTTAGGTACTCGGCACACACTCCACCACGCTTTCAAACATACACCCTTACACATACACTCACATTTACAGAACCACACATAACCCCACCACCAACCACCAACCCACATCGGGCAGTTTAATCCTTGTACCTATTTGTTAATTCCCACTGTTTAATTTTGTAATGTTTATAATTAGAAATGTTGTAATCAAAAAAATCAATTTAATCTTAAAAAAAAAAAAAAAAATGTTTGTAGAAATGATTCTCTTAAATCGCTAATAACGGCAGATTTTTTTTTTTATTTTTTTTAATATTTTTATGTACTTTTAACAATCAATTCTTTTAGTATCTAGTATTTATTTTATTGAAAAGATTTTAAGTTGATTTGTTTAACATATTTCATTAATTCATATTCTGTTGGTAATCAATTTAATATTCCAAAAATGTTTTGTAGGAAATGTTTTAAATCTCAAATTGCTAACTATGGCAGATTATAATTTTTAACAATCTTATCTTAAATAATAGTATTTTATTGCCTAATTATTATTTGCATGAATTTTATCTTATCTTTTTCTTAATTTATTTTCGCAAATTGTGGCACCTAGTCGTCAGCACTTTCTAAAACTGGAAAAATGTTTTGTAAGCCTGGAGGGGCGTCCAAGTCACAGGCTTAGCCTAGTTTGGAGCCCACGGAAATACCTATTTTTGTATATGTTTACTTCTTGCTAAATTACCGTCATGTTATATTGTGTTGTAATCTAATTTTTGGAAATAAATTACTATTACTATTACTATATTACTACATTAATTTTAAAAACCTAAATGCAGAAAATCAACAGATAAAACAAGAACAAAATTAAAAATTTTGATTAACCCCCGACTACCTTAGATTTGTTATCTGTAGAACATTCTACTAGTCAAGCCCTTTCATTTGATACCCATATTAAGGGAATTGTGAAAAAGGAAATGTAATTCGCCATTTTGTGGTAGCGGCCATCTTGGATTTGAAATTTGTCATAGTGCAAAGTATTCTACTAATCAAGCCCTTTCATTTGATACCCATATTGAGGTAGTAGTGAAAAATATTATATAATTCGCCATTTTGTGGTGGCGGCCATCTTGGATTTTAAATTTTTTATAGCGTATAGTACTCTACTAGTCAAGCCCTTTCATTTGATACCCATATTGAGGTAGGTTGTGAAGAAATATATTGTCCGCCATTTTGTGGAGGCGGCCATTTTGAATCGATATTAACCAAACATAGCTAAGAACACCCGCACGGATATTAACTTTCAAATAAAAAAAACCGCATCGAAATCGGCCCATCCGTTTGAGCTCTACGGTGCCACAGACAGACACACACACAGACAGACAGACAGACAGACAGACAGACAGACAGACAGACAGACAGACAGACAGACAGACAGACATCGACGTCAAACTTATAACACCCCTTTTTTTGTCGGGGGTTAAAAAGAAATGTCATACCACGTACTATCTATGATACACTATAATCTATAATGACACTTTGGCGAATAAGACGAATATAACGATATCTTTGTAAAAATATACCTATATATATATATATAGTTCGGAAGATACGTAGGAGTTAATTTTAGTAACAAACAAGATACACGCGAAAAACATAACCCTTCTTTCAGTCGGGTAAAAATACTTTCACGACATTCATTTATTTCACTCATATTATTTAATTTAGGTATCTGTTGAATTTTCTTAGCAAAAACTGAACAATAAAATATGAACTGGTAATATATTGACTGGCCTCGTGGCTTAGTGGGTTGTAACTCTGCCTGCGAAGCCGAGGGTCGTGGGTTCGATTCCCACCCAGTGCAAATATTTGTGTGATGAATTCAAATGTTTGCACTGTGTCTGGGTGTTTCTATGTATAATAAGTATGTATTTAGAACTATATAAGTATTCTATCAGCTATCTGGCCGCCATATTACAAGCTTTGCTTAGTTTGGGGTCAGATGGTGTTGTGTGTGAATTGTCCACCAATATTTATTTATTATTTATATATTTTTTAAATATTAGATAAACTTAACATTGCAATGTACCTACACCATTACATTTCCGCAACCGAAAATAAGTAGTACCAGAACTTTTGTTCTTATTCCGCTAAAAGGATGTATTTGGAGGTCATATTCGATTCGGTAATTACAGTTCAGATACTACGTGATATCGTTGTATCCTGATAAGCACGTGATAGACGGTCCCAGGGGGGTCGTGACCCCTGGAAGCCAGATCTCAGGGGCGCGTAATGTCATTTACGCGAAAAACGATCAACTCTAATATGCCTTTACGGAGGTATTTCCGTCCTAAAGATATTTTAAAGAGCATTTGGATAAGAAATATATTGTATGGCAGAAAGATTTAACTAATACGACAACTCGTATACACGATTCTTTAAGGTTTGATTAAAATTGCATATCATATCTGTATTAAAGACACCTGCTATAAAATTAAGATGTGGTAGCCTAGTGGCAAGAAAGTAAGATTCAGAATCCTGTGGTCGTCGGTTTGAAACCCGGCTGTACTCCTGAATATTTGTCAAAATTTAGAAGCACAAGTAACCTATGTAATAACTTTGACTTTAACCGTGAAGGGAACATCGTGAGAAAACCATCATTTTGCGTCCTTAGAGTCCAAGCGCAATTTGCCAACCCACACCTACTAGGCCAGGGTGGTAGATTATGGGCATGACTCTCTCCTGACGAGGGAAATCCTCAAATCTCAGCAGCTAGAGTATAAAATGGACTCTTTATACAAGAAAAAAATACTTGCAGCAACACATATGTTTATTGGGTCAATTAATCATAAGGAAATCGTCCTATATTATAAGCATTATGTAATCATAAGGGTAATTTAGTACTCGTATCTAATACATCAAATGTCGATAATGAAAACGGACCAAGGTCATTTCGCTAAAAGAATGAAAAACAGCTCAATATAGACTCAGAAATAGTCCATTGAGAATATGATTCAGTGGATGAATTGCCTCTTAAGTTTAATTTGATAAAAACCCTGTTCTTACCTTTAGTTTGAAACTTGTGTCCTATGGTTAGTAAGGTTTTAATTCAACGAAAAAGAGAATAGGTATTTAAGATTCTGTTCTACTAATATTACAAATGCAAAACTGTGTCATTGTTCAGGTCATAGGTTCGAAACCCAGTTGCACAGAGGTGCAACTCAGAGGAGTATTTTTCCAGATACATGTTTACAATTTTGTTTCTTGCTTTAATGATGAAGGAAACTATTATGAGGAAACCGGTATGATCCAAAGAAGGTATCCGTCAACCCGCACTTGAACAGCTAGGTAGATTGTTGCCTTGAGACTCGCTTTGCGAGAGAATGTTCCGAGCCCTGTCAGGTGAACGTAAAGTGGGTTGTTTATGCTTATTCTGCAAGCCTTCTAATACGGGATATGTGATAGCTTAGATGTTTCGATGTTTGTTGCTCAATCGCGTCGCAACGGCTGAACGGAACGGGTTGAAATTTGGAACACAGATTATATTAGATTATAGCCTATAATAGCACATAGCTACTTTTCATTGCCGAAAAAATTACGAGAACAGCAAGTAGGCGGGCAAAACCACCGGGTGCCGCTAGTTTACCCTGAATGAGAAATAATATACGTTACTTTAAGTTTTTATTAAAAATCATCTCGATAAAGCACTCCACTTCATTCCTGAATGTTCCTGAAATTTAATACAACTCAAGATGACACAATTGAATTGATACTCGTGTCAAGAGTGCAGAGATCTTTGAAGTTCTGCGCTCTTTGTTATCTGATGTTATTTAACTTATCATTTAAAATTTACTCTGCACAGCAAATAAAATATTCTAAGTACCCTACTAATACAATATAGAATATTATGTGAAAGTTTGTATTTGGATTGATCGGATTTAGATAATTTTATTAAATTGCCAAATTGTCCAATTTTATACAACTCCCTTAATATGGGTATCAAATGAAAGGGCTTGCCTAGTAAAATGTTGTACAGATAGCAAATCTGGGGTAGTCGGGGTTAATCAAAATTTTAATTTTGTTCTTGTTTCAAAAACAAAGTTTGATTGTTGCACAATAAATTCGCCAAAATTAAAATAAAATGGAATGGCAAAATTGTTTATGATACAGCAGACTTACCTTTTTTTAGAAATGCATTGACCCTTGCTCGTCAAGCAGAGACATGGCGGGCATACCCCGAGAACTACGTCGGATTCACCGCCATAAATGGGCATGGTGCTCAACTAAAATCCCACTCGCACTCACACCAACGACCCGGACTCACTTGCCACCACTCTTATGGGCCCACCTCACATTTGGTTTCAGTGATGCGTCGGAAACTAGCGGCGTGTCACCTCATAGGGAAGGCCTATCCCTAGGTGGGGTACCGGGCAGCCCTTATCGTCCGGCTCATAAGCCAGATGCAGTGGCAGCTCTCCAGGCTCGCCCCAGTTTTCACTTCCACCTGTGTGAGTGGATGAACGAAAGGCATTCACTTTCGTTCCTCTATCTCACACGACCTCTCGTAACGAGATGTTCAACCCTCATACTATGTTTAGACGCCGTTCTGCCTCTGTGGCCACATAGCGGCTTGCGCACTCTGCTAATCAGACTCGTGATGGACCCTCATCTTGAAATCTTAAGAATGTTACCTGGTCGATCAGGGTATCAAGCGTATAAACTTCTCAAGTATTTCAGCCCCTTTTCCCAGCCTCTACACCCACTGCTCAAAAGGGAGAAGAACGCGAGTAGAAGCTCAAGCCCAAGTCGGGGCTAGCCATCACACAATAAGATGCCATTGAGGCAAGATCGATTTGTATGATGCCCAGGGTGCACTAAGTGGAGGTTCCCGAGCCTCGCACCCCAACTGAATATATACCTTCGAGGTCTATCTGGTACGACCATCTCGTCATTTATTTGCCGGCAAACGCAATCTTATTGAAATATCTCTTGAAATATCATGTACTTGATGACCAACGATGACATCTTAAGCTATGGCACTCAAGCGTAAGCCTGCCTATGGATGACTAAAAAGAACGTTTCCGAAACGAAGGCCTAAAATTCTCATTCGCGTAATTTTTTTTAATTTGATCTGCAATAAATGACTTGCTTTTACGGTGTAAAGGGTGCAGATAATAAAACACGTCGACTTTTGTCTCCGAGCACCATGGCGGATAATCCTAAAAACAAAGCGCGCGTCTCCTTTTGTCTCGAGATTTATTTCCTTCAGACAATACGCCATGATTGATAGGGATTTCCCCCAAAAGTTTTATTGAAACGAGATTGGATGGAACGCGGGATACTAGATACCGTTTTGCTTAAGTTTTGTTAACAGTTGATTTATTAACTGTTTTATAACTCACACCTTTGACGGCATAAAATAACGGTCGTGCAGGATTTTATATGCATCTAATATTATAAATGCGAACGTTCGGATATTTGAATTTTGGTTTCTCAATGCATGCATGCCTGCCTACTCATAACAGCACAGTAACACGCAGCTATCGGAGCATGAAGAGTCCAAATCATACCTAGTACTCCACTGCGCTCGTCATCCAGAGATGTTAGATATTTTATCCCTATGTCCTGTAATTTCACTGCTAGCATTGTTTTTATACAATATTATTACTATACAATACAGATTTGGCTTTGCTCAATAATTTGTAAGCTTGTTAGCTACATAAGCATTGAGCAAATTTTTGAAGTAAGGCAATTAGTGGCTCATAAATTGTAAGCAAATTGAATTCATAAATTATAGGCCAATGAATACAGTCAATATATGAGTACCATTATCGAAATCATCTTAATTCTTGCTAAAAATGCACGACAAAAATCTTCTTCCAGTAGGTATTCTAAAATTTCTTTATATTTTCTGAAAATATTTACGCCACGTCGACGCTTATCCTAAAGCAATATTTTGTGAAGATAATCCTTCTTAGGGCTTTTTATCAATTAACCTTCTTCACTCAAACACTGTGAAAACTTTTCAACAAAATTTACGCTTGAAACTAAAACAAAGTACGTGAATCAACGTTAGCCAAACCCAGCATAGCAGTTTCATTTGTTTCACTGAAACGTTTATTTGAAACATTGTTAAACTGTTTGTTTTGTTATGAACAAAACAGTTTTTTAAAGGGTTGAAATTGGGAACACAGATTTTGGAACAACGCATAAGTTATTTTATATCCCAGAAGATGCACAATTCCAATGTAAATAATATTATAAATTTAATAATTTTGCTTGTTTTTTTGCTTCAAAGGCTAAATTTAATTAATTATTGTATGGTATCTATTACTAAAATTAAAAGGTCAATGTCAATACACTCGTATTTAATCAATATATTCTGACAATGATATGTCAAAATTCAAAAGGTCTAAAAGGTGTAGTGTTGTGAAAATAAACACCACTATAATAATAAGTTTGTAATTATTATTTTTCCTTTTTGAGATAAGCTAATGTAGGTAGCGATGGATATTTTCCAATTTCAATTCGTTATTGTCGTTTGTGTTCATGACAGATGCGTTAAAATATAGGTAGTCAGAATATTCTAGTTAATAACAACAAACCAATGAACTCATGTTTGTATTGCGGTTACTGCCTCGAGCCTCTAGTTAGAGCTAAACACATTCTCCTATTCCTTTGTACATCTATCTTCCTTTGTACTTATACATCTCAATATACACATGATTCGTATAGAGCGTACGGTAGTGCGTATTTCGGAATGTATGTATATAGTCATTAGTAATACGACCTAGTTGTTGTTTTCAAGGCGGGAAAATGTCGGGAACTGAAACAACGCAGGTAAAACCATGAGGCACTGCTAGTAAAATATAAATATCGAAATACTCATCTCATATAACGGACATAACGGTATCCAGACCCAAAGTATTTTTTTCAATTTAATTGGGTATTTTGTATTACAAATAACACAAATATTGTAGAAATTCGTAATACTTTTATAGTATAATATAGTATGTACTCCGAATATCCGTGTATGTACTCGTACATTTATTGCCTCGGAACGATTTGTTATTATTAATTATGTTTGAAACAATTTATTTTTGTTATAAAAATAAATAAATAAATGTGATTGTAATAAATGAAAGCTTATTATAAGAATCAGCGTGGTCACATGGAGGTCCGTGAGACACCTAATTTCCTGCACGTGGCTGTCCCGGGATAGCCTCGCAATAGAACATGCGATGCGGCTAATATAATTGTCACGTGTTAGGGTTGCTGTATTACAAGTCGTAAAGGAAAACAAGTACATTTTTTTGCAATCTATAAATAATATAGCAAGTTGTTTCTAACTTTTCAAGTTTTGAATTTTGAAGTTATGTTTGGTCTAGACGGGACAACGGCGACTGCCGCTTCGGAGCCCCCGAGTTCAAATCCCACACGCATGTGTTTAAAGTCATGTGCGTAATGCAACCTTAAAAACGGTGAAGGATAACCTCGTAAGGAAACCGACATGTACCTAGAATCTTTCAAGGTCATGTGCCGTCCACCAACCTCCACTGGGCCACCTTGGTGGATTAAATACATGACTTTCTTCTTACGAGAGAAGGCCCCAAGTACAAGCAGTGGGAACATCATCAACAATAAAAAGAAAAAAAAAAAGAAACACAGGAAGAATAGAGTAGCTTTTAGGCACCTATGGAAGTTGGGCTAAAGTGGACTTCACTTCCTACCAAACGTCTAGCTAGTGGAGAAGGCGCCAGATACAGAAAAAAGTTGTTTTGATGTCTCCATCACCGTAAAATTGTAAAAACCGTCATACTATAATACAACGACGTCCGATTACAAAGTAACCTAATCTAACGGACCATTGGCTGGCCTGGTAGCTTAGTTAGTAAGTAGTAGCTTGGTAGTAGCTTAGGTTTGCCTGCGAAGCTGTAGGTCGTGGGTTCGATCCCCACCCAGTGCAAATGTTTGTGTGATGAATTCAAATATTTGTACTGTGCCTGGGTGTTTTCTATGTTTAATGAGTATATATTTAAAATATATATACATTATATCAGCTATCTGGCTTCCATAGTACAAGCTTTGCTTAGTTTGGGGTCAGATGGTGTTGTGTGTGAAATGTTCACCAATATTTATTATTATTTTATTATTATGATCTCACGCGTTATATTATAATCTGACGGTGTTAACTTTTCGGTGACATCTCTACATTGTTCTACAAAATGAATTGCAAGAATAGTTGTTTTTATACATTACTGCATGTGCATGACATTTTTTACCTAACTCTTATTTGTATTTAATTGAAAATAAGGAACCATCGTCTAGAATAAATGCTAAGACTTGATTGTTGTATTAGTCTATCATTTATAAATACGTCATGAATTTAGTTTTTGATTTTGTAGCGTAAATCTGATATTAATCCTAAGACAGTTTTACGGTAAACAGGTCTCTGGAGTTCCGAGATACACACTTAGTTTAGTTTGGAGTACGCTGACAGAATGTTACAGAGACAATCATGCCTACTCTGTTTTCATTGGAATATTTTAATGTGTAATTCAGACTGTCACACAGACACAAAACAGATAGCTATATCGAGTTTTTCTCAATTTATTTATTTTTGATTAAGCTCTACGGAGTTCGCGAAGACTGTCTTTTTTGTGTGAATATTTCTCGTTTTAAACATTATCCAGGCATGCATTATCTAAGAGCGACGCTCTTGTCGGTGGACATTATCCACTTATATATTTAACAGCCAGAAAAAGCCCTAGTGCTGCCAGTCTTGACCCTGACTGATAAGAATATATTTGCTATATTGAAGGTGTAGTTACTAAATTAATTATTTTTACAAAAGATTAAAAATAAAATTTGTCAAAGTAAACTTCTGTATTGCTTGATAACGAAATCAGTTGCACTTATTTAATTAAAATTTAATTCCCCTCTTTTTCATAAATCGGGCCCGGCTGGTAACCCTACACTGTCGACGCCTCTCTGTACCCGTAGAGGAAGGACGCTACGAGGTTTTGTGCCACTTACGTAGTGCTAAGTGGCTTATACAACACCAGTGCCGTCTACGATATGCGATGTATTCAAAAAAATAAGGGATAGTTATACCATTGGAAGCTGACATCCTACTTGCCGCACTTAATACAACAAATTTAATTATAATTTATTTGAAGTTATTTTATACCATCGCATTCTACCGTAGACTGCATCTTTGCTTATCATTAAACACAAAACCACTTGTTCTTAATACAAAACACTTTAACAGCTAAACTAGTTTTTTTTTAACTTTTATAGGTTTACACTTGACCGCCATCTCGCCTGATGCTAAACGACGACAGTTATTTGTAACTTAATGTTCGCTTAATTGTCGGACTCTATAACGATCTGTGTGATAACATTCTTAACGACCATTGAAAAAACAGTACAAAGCTCACGTGAGACCGTGGAATTTCGACTCTAGCATATTGGATGTTGTAGTACCCCTTTGTCTAGTGAGTCGGGTCTGACTAAATTAAATGCTATAAATTCCTATAGTTCTGTTTCCTGCAAACTTAGCTTAATAATTTTCGTGTAATATCTAAGATGATTTTTAGACACCGAAAACGTACGTACGTACGAGCTATGTACGATTTACCTTTCTGATAAAAAGTACAAGTACAAGTATTTTAACAAATCATCATAACAATTTAATAAAACTAAACATTTCGTTTTACTATTAATTTTATCGGAAAGCACTAATTTTCTAAACTACAAGTTGCATTGAACTACTAATCAAATTTGAAAGACTTATTTTACATTTGATACTGTTTTGAAGCCGTGGGGGCTCCGGCGATAGAATAAGACCCCTTCCTCTCCTCCCGTGGATCTCGTAAAAGGCGACTAAGGGATAAACCAGGTGATGGGCAGCAGCGTCTACCTGACGTTTTTTACACCAATAATACTGCGATCACCCAGAAGCTTGCCAAGCAGGGTGATTATTGGCAAATCCTCCCTATGATAAATACACCCAACAGACGGCCCCCAGTCCCCGTCGGCTTCGCTATCCCTGGCAAAGGTAGCTGCCATGGTAACGGCGGAGCAGGGGGTGCTAAGAATCTCCGGCAGAGATTTGGCTACCAACCCCGACGATCTCTGGACCTGGTAACATACAACGCACGCACATTGAGGACTGACGAGAAGTTGATCGAGCTGGAAGAGGTGGTCAGCAAGTTGCGATGGGATATTATAGAATTATCAGAAGTCCGAAAAGAGGGTGAGGACACGATAATTCTCAATTCCGGCAACTTGTTTTACTACCGGGAGGGCGACCAGCACTCCCAACATGGTGTCGGGTTTCTTGTCCACAAGTCTCTCGTCAGTAAAGTCGAAGATCGAAGCGAGCGTTCGAGCGTTTCGAACCGGGTAGTATACCTTGTACTTAGAATCACGAAAAGGTATTCATTGAAGGTGATACAGGTATAGGTATAGACCACATCCATACGGTGCGGCAGATTGTACAGAAGACAAAGGAGTACAATCGCCCCCTTTGTTTAGCGTTTGTGGACTATGAAAAGGCGTTTGACTCCGTCGAGACCTGGGCTGTTTTGGAGTCTTTGCAGCGATGCCAAGTTGACTGGCGATACATCGAGGTGATGAGATGTATATATGAAGCCGCCACGATGAACTCCTTCTTTAAGAAGCGGGCATCCAGGAAATGAACATGGCTGCATCCCGGCGGATACAAGTTCGAAATGGACTTCATTATGGCGACCAGGAAGCAAATATTCAATGATGTCTCAGTGATCAATAGTGTCAAAACTGGCAGTGATCACCGATTGGTGAGAGGCTCATTGAATATCAACGTTAAGCTTGAGAGGTCTCGTCTGATGAAGTCTACTCTTCGTCCAAACCCGGACCAAATTCAAAACCCCGAGAGCTTTCAGTTAGAACTCCGAAATCGCTTTGAATGCCTGGCCGAATGCGAAACGGTGGATGAGCTGAATAACGGGCTGGTGGAAACTATTCATGCGGTTAAGTCTAAATTTTTGAAGACACGCCGCAAAGATAGAACTCGGAAATTATCTGAGCATACTCTCAAACTCATGGCAGAACGGAATGACATGAGACTGCAATCTTCAGTGGACATGTCAAAATACGGCTCGCTTAATAGACAGATCTCCAAATCGATTCGATACGATTTGCGTAGTTTTAATACAAACTGTATTAAAAATGCGATACAAAAAAATAAGGGCTCCAAAGTATTCGCAAGAGATCTGTCAATTGGACATAGCCAGTTGACAAAGCTGAAAATTGATAGTGCCAGAATTGTCTCATAAGCCAGAGATTTTGAGAGAACTCGAGAAGTTCTATGGAGAGCTGTACACCTCGTCGCAGAGCATTAGTGATGCTAGAGCCCGTCTAACCCGACACTACACAGAAGACATTCCGGACGTAAGCCTGTACGAGATACGAGCGGCTCTCAAACAGCTTAAGAACAACAAGGCACCGGGGAAGACGGAATCACGACAGAACTTCTGAAAGCGGGTGGAACACCAGTAATTAAAGTCCTTCAGAAGTTATTTAATTCCGTCATCCTTGAGAGTACAACGCCAGAAGCGTGGAGCAAAGGTGTGGTAGTGATGTTCTTTAAGAAGGGCGACAATACCCTCCTGAAGAACTACAGGCCCATTGGCTGCTGAGCCACGTCTATAAGCTGTTTTCGAGAGTAGTAACAAATCGTCTCGCTCGTAGGCTTGACGACTTTCAACCTCCCGAACAAGCCGGGTTCCGGAAAGGGTTTAGTACCGTAGACCACATCCACACGCTTCGGTAGATTATACAGAAGACGGAGGAGTATAATCGGCCGCTCTGTCTAGCGTTTGTGGACTACGAGAAAGCCTTCGATTCAGTCGAGACCTGGGCAGTGTTACGGTCGTTACAGCGGTGCCAAATCGACTATAGGTATATAGAAGTGTAGAAGTGTTTATACAACAAAGCCACCATGTCTATCCGTCTTCAGGACCAAAGCACAAATCCGATCCAAATGCAAAAAGGGGTGAAACAGGGAGACGTTATCTCTCCGAAACTGTTCACCTCTGCATTGGAGGATATCTTTAAGCTTTTAAACTGGAACGGATATGGTATCAACATTAATGGCAAATACATCACCCACCTTCGATTTGCCCACGATATAGTCATTATGGCTGAATCGCTAGATGACCTTGGCTCGATGCTCAGAGACCTCAATGCTGTCTCCCAACAGGTAGGGCTAAAAATGAACATGGGTAAGGCAAAAATAATGTCATATGCCCATGTTGCACCCATACCAATCCATGTTGGAAACGACAGTATCGAAGTTGTCGACCATTATGTGTATGTGGGTCAGATGATCCAATTAGGCAGGGCAAACTTTGACAAGGAGGTCGGCCGACTAATCCAACTCGGATGGGCAGCGTTTGGAAAATTGCGTCACATCTTCTCGTCAGAAATACCACAAACCCTCAAGACGAAAGTGTATAATAATCAGTGTGTGTTGCCAGTGATGACAGATGGTACTGAGACGTGGTCGCTAACTATTGGCATGATATGCTCGGAATTTCACTGCGTGACAAAATCCGAAACGAGGAAATCCGCAGAAGACCGAAGGTCACCGACATAGCGCTTAAATTAGCGAGTTGAAATGGCAATGGCCAGGCCATATAGCTCGCAGAGCCGATAACCGCTGGGGAGTAAAGGTTCTCGAATGGCGAACACGAGCCGGCAGACGCAGTGTAGGACGGCCTCCCACACGATGGACCGATGATATTGTCTCGGTAAGTCGGTGGATGGAGGCGGCACAAGATCGGTCATTGTGGAAATCATTGGGGGAGGCCTATGTCCAGCAGTGGACGTCTGCAGGTTGCAGATGATAGATGATGACTGTTTTGATTTGACTTTTCTCAAACTTTTTGCCTTGTGTAAATATTTCCTAAACGACGTTTTAATTCCATAATGGATCCCACACAATTTATTCAAATTACCTTTCACCCAAACCATGAGCAGAAAATGCATAAAATACTCACCTGTTTTCCTTTTACATTAAGTTCCAAACCTACGACTGTGCTAACAACAGTGCAATCTATGTTATTTCCTATCAAGTGAAAAATGTTGATTGTGTCTTATTATACGACAAAAAGGTCCGCAAGAGAGAGTTCCTTCGGATCCAATTATTTAGATTTGTGATGTCTATTCCTAACTTTATCTCTCAGATGTGTTTGTTCCTTTTCTTACAAGAATAATGTATAAATGTCCGAGTGCGATAAGATACGGCTGATTTTACGAGTACTTTTACGTGTGTTTTTGTGCCACGGTTGCGTTTCCCATCTACAGTTTATTTACGAAACAAAGTTGACCGTATGATAATTTAACAAACAAATGCCTGATGATAGTATGTATATGTGTGTACAGCAGAACGCTGTTATAGTCATACTGTATTTTAACTCCTAAATCCAAATTAGAAATATCGATCATATTTATAACCTTAAGAGAAGAAAATCAATTGTAATAATACAAAACTGTTCTGAGAATACATTAACTTAAAAATATACTATTATTAACTAGAACATTTCACTAAGGATCAAACTTATCAGTCTCGTGCTTTTAAAAATTCTCTTAAATTTGTATAGTTAGTTTTTAAACACTATACTTATCCTATTCCCAGCGCGCTTAGTACAGAGTATTTTGTGCATCATACAGTCTTATAGAAACATATCATACCTACTATTATTATAACATTTTTTTTTTCATTTTTCAAAGTAATATTCGTTAAAGTTCTGGCTAAAATAGCTAATAGTTAAATTAATCATAAAATATTTTTCGATATTCCTCACAAAATACTTACTGGTCTCAAACTAAAGAACAGCTGATATTAGGGAAGCCAGATTGCTTAAGTTTAATATTTGTATACATATAAAACGAGAAAGAAAAACACTTTCAAAACGATATTATTTTTAACCCCCATTGTAAAGAGAAGTGTTATAAGTTTAGGGTGTCTGGTTTCGTAGCTTTTAAACAAATTATACGATTTTGACGTGTTTTTTGTTCGTAAGAAGACATCATCCACATTGTTTACAGCTATAAGGTAATTATTTGTGTGGAAGGCCGTTAATTTGTTTCTTCCGTTCTACATTACACGGAGAAACTCAACCAAATCAACTTTGAACTGTTGATATTCAAGGCAGCGTAGAAAATTATTCAAATTGATGGTATATTTTTGTGTTCAATTTGTTTGGACTGCGTATGTTAAGTTTTAAACGTGTTTTGAAAACGTGAGATTCTTGTCCAAACCAAACGTCCCTGTCCTTGCCAGCCGGGCTACAATAATATTAGCACATTGCCGTTTGGCTGCAGAATAACTAGTAAAGTTTACCTTACACTACTAGGTACTACCATAGCGTGTAGCCATATTATCGTGAGGGCGCTGTACCTGCGTTACCTACGCAGCAAAAGTAACGGGTTAAAATATGTCCTACTAAAATCCAAGTAGCGAAATTTCTATTGAGACCCTTACCCTATTTAAGTCCAGGCACAAAGGGCCTACATTGTACACGTAGGCATGTACATTCAAGCCTACTTCTATACAATCGCATGCTGGTTACGTAAAAAGCATGAGAGAGAAGTTTATTACAATAGAACCTTTCCCCAGCGACGTCAGAGAGCACTTTTGGTTTTTCATTTGGAATATTCCTGTAATATTGAATAGTCATGTTTCGAGCATGTTTTAAGTGAAGTTTTATACGCACGTACTCGTATTGTGAGGCTGAAAACGTACGGCGGAAGTGAAAAAGTTGGAACCTATTTTGGAAAGATTACAGGAAAACTTTTTCCTAATCTGTGAGCTAATCAGGAACTTTCCAGCTGTGCCAAAAAGTTTAATTACATGACTTTTTCGTGTTTTATTTCACGCATGCAGAGTTACTACGTAGAGTACTTTTTACTACTTACACTAATTGATTCAATAATATTCTCCAAGGACCAAAAAACATGAGGATAAAGTCGGCTCAAAGGGTAACTTAATACAAGTAGCTGGCTAGCTAATTGTGCTAAGTTACCCTTACTAAATAACTTTTGCATTAAATTCCATGTTTTATAATATACCTACCTAAACTAAAGTTATAATCAAATTTTACTTTATTAACTAATTTTACTTTAATAATTAGTTACTTTGTAATTTTGAAGTGATCTGCTGGTCCACTGGATTCAAATAAAAAATCTCAAAATTTGAAAAATCATTATTATTCCCCTTCATTTTCTACTGTCCACCTGTTCCACCTATGTCTAGCCTATCCCAAATAAAGTCACTGAGCTCAATAGGCAGCTCCTAAAATGAATCTAATAAATATAGTACTAGGACACAATAGCAATAGCAACAAGGAATAAATAGTCGAAGCGCGCTGCTTGTAGTTAGTAATACATCTGGAATTTGAAATCGTCCTAAAACTTTATATTCCATAGAAAGTAAGAAAAGCCAAGGTAATTGAAAAAACCTGAGCTTATGATGATAAATACCAAGATATTTCTTAATTATTAATAGATGCCAACCTCTTATATAAATTGTTCATTCTTTAAAATATTTCAGAAAAATAGACTTGATTGTTATTAATTCGCCTGGCTTCCTCGAACTAAAGACCAAAAAGATAATAAAATAGAATATGTCAAAAGTTTGCACTGCCTTCCACTATAGATGAATATCCTGTGCCTCTGTTGGATGTTTTAAAAGTAAAAATCTTTGAGTAGTACAAACAAAACAAATTTGTGTGTTACCACTTAGTGTTTTGTTGTCTTTTACCCCATCAGTGCGATATTAGCCACTGGTTTCACGGACATACGCATTTATTTACAGTTACCTACTTCTACTTGACACTTACGGATTGCTAAAAAATATTCGATAGTACCTATAAACAAGTTGGCGGTGAAATTCAGACTTAGCGATAAGAAATGGCAAAGATTATATATTTGCTGTATTTTAAAACCATCTCACAAATATACTCGTATCTGTGAGAACAGCAACTACAATGTCTTGTGCTATGTCGATAACAGAAATTTTACCTTTGCGCAGTGTTGTATCTTTTAACGTATAAATATGGAGATAATAATATAAGTATATACGATAATTATAATATGAATATATAATGATGAGGAGACGTACTGGTGATCCACAGTAAGGGCTCGGCGGGGTGGCGCCACTAGCGCAACTGGCCACGCCGCTTGTACCAGTGACTCGCGCACAAACTGCTCCCACGATGGGGAACTGCCTCCTGGAAACAAGGAAATTTACTCATAAAGCACTGAAGAAAGTACCTATTTTTAGTGACATAGCTGACCCGAAAATGTTATCGTCATATCACACAAATACCATTTACAAATTAATGTACTCATCATTCTATTACATTTAATTTAACTTAAATGTAATAGAATGATGAGTGGAGACAGGAGGGTAAAAATATGGTTTAGAACTTTTTCTCAAACCTACCAAACATACACAAAACGAGTCGATTAAAAGTGGTCGAGCCATTTCGGACAAATACGACGACCAACATCGTGACAAGAGATGTTTAACCGGCTTCAAAAAAGGAGGAGGTTCTACATTCGGGTGTATGATTTTTTATGTATATTACGCGATAGCTCAGCCAATAGGCATGACGACTCATTTTTGATTTAATGCGCCCTCAATAGGTTTCTCAATAACTGAAACATTTTGCGCGAATCAATTTCCCTCTTATTTCCTTATCCTCGATCTCTGAGGTTTCTCAATAAAACATAGTGAATAACTGATACTAGGTTGAGTACAAAGAGTTACTTTTTGAAAATTTCCCGTGATATCACGATTTTAAAATTACAATTTCGGACTCTCCCAAAAACGCTTCATACAAAATCCCTAATAAAGCGTGACGGTACAGTCTCGCATTTTCTATGCGTCGCGCGTAAAGTTTGTTAGCAAAGTTTGTTTGTTTGTTGTAAAGAATGTTAGCTATACTAAATATTGCGTTTAGGAACTGATTGCGTTTAGGAAACGGGTTTCATAACAAAAGTCACTTGAAATTGAATTGGTTATCCAATGGTAAATACATTTTCTAATAATTATGTACTTTTAAAATGGACTTGCCCATCCAGCTTTCATTGATCATAAAGTAAGTTAAACAAAAAAATAACAAAATTAAAGTTGGTACCTACATATGTATTTTATTCTATTTCAACACTGTCATGGTATCAAATAATTTTATATAATTCCAGGATCAGTCGTCATGGCTATTGTTTATTGGTTGTTTTTTTGTTAGGTAGATCATAAATTAAACGGGAGCCCTTTAAAATTAGTAAGTAGTTTTAAATATCTTGGTCACATAGTGACAGATGATCTCAAAGATGATAAGGACATCGAAAGGGAACGCAGAGCATTGTCAGTGAGGTGTAACATGATTGCCCGTAGGTTTGCTCGATGTGCGGACGATGTTAAAATTTCTCTATTCAAAGCTTTTTGTCAATCGTTCTATTCGAGCAGCCTGTGGGTTTCATTTACCAAAAAATCTTACAATGCTCTGCGAGTACAGTTCAATAATGGGTTTAGGATGTTGTTGGGGCTGCCACGCTTCTGTAGTGCTTCAGGAATGTTCACTGAAGCGCACACTGATGGTTTTCATGCTATCATGAGGAAAAAAGCGCATTCTTTACTAAGCAGAATACGTGGCAGCCAAAACAGCATCCTTAACATTATATCTACCAAACCCGATTGTCCGATCCAAAGACATTTAGTGAGTCTAACAATTGGGCTCATAAGTTATATGTTGTGTTTAAAATTTGTTTTTTCTTGTTTTTATATTTTCTGTGTAAAATTTTATTTTTATGTACATGTGCATTATGGACTGATGTCTGAAATAAAGATTATAGTATATTATTATTTTTACAATTCAGAGTATGTCAGAGGTCGCGTATATGCAAAAACCGCCATACTGAATATATGGCCATATCGAATTCAGTATGGCGGTTTTTGAAATACTAATGAACAAAAACTAAAATTTACTTTCATGTATCTGGACGACTTAGTAGAGTCGAATCTGAACGAATGTCTGAACATAATTTTAAATTGAAGTCGGTTTTGGGTTTATTGGAGAAAATAAATGATTAAAGTGAGAACTTCTATTGGCGCACCACACACAGATTTTTTCGTAGGCTGTGTCACGCTCGGAAGTGAAAGGTGAAGGTGGTGTGAAGGTAATCGGGTAAACTTGGGACCGCCGAGTGTACCCAAGCGACAAAGATACAGTCAGCTATTCTTCACTGCTGTGTCGCTGCGTTTATTATATTATTCAATTTATATAAAATTTCCGATATTTGTCTTCCAAAACATTTGTTGTGATTTTTTTTAAATTTATATAAATAAATAAATATTGGTGGACAATTCACACACCACACCATCTGACCCCAAACTAAGCAAAGCTTGTACTATGGCGGCCAGATAGCTGATATAATACTTATATAGTTTTAAATATATACTTATCATAAATAGAAACACCCAGACACAGTGCAAACATTTGAATTCATCACACAAATATTTGTACTGGGTGGGAATCGAACCCACAATAATGTAATAACCCATATGTAGGTAATGAATGTTATTATCAATTATTAAATAGCTTTTTATTATTTTAGTCATCACAAACACATTGTATTCTTGTGGAATACGAAAATAATTTGATTTTTACAGGATTTGCTGACTTGGTTCTCATTTATCCTACTAATATATACGATTCATTATAATTTTACATAACAATATTTACAATATTAAGTAATTACGATTGCCGATTAAGTTTTCACTTCTGCCCTGTATACTAATTAAGCATACACTTTTTTTTTAAATAGTATTACATTTATTTGTGGTGGTTTAACCTCGTTGGCCCCTGTGAAACAGTGAGAATGATATAGCCCAGTACATTTACATGTAATTAGTGGAGTTGGCGAGCTGCCTAATTTCCTAGTGATTAAATCTGGTCATTCGACACGACAGTGGTAGCGCCACCGCACGACCGCAACTCTTCGCCATCGGACGCAATCCTTGACCCGTCAGCGTCCGGTAACAAACTAACAAATTCACCACTAATTGAGTTTTCTAAAATTGAAACCTATTTTACAGAACCACACAAATTATTTTGATACTTGTACTCAGTCTAATGACTATTGTTTTCAATAATTTTATTTGTCTAACATTAAATTCTGAGCTCAAAATGGTTACTTATTTCTGTACTTTACTTCAAGAATTAATTCTCGTTTGTCTAAAATACAAAGCGTAAAGGTTTTATAGCCTTCCAAATAATATTATGATTCCAATGTTGTAATATGAAACGAATTGCTAATAATTTCATAGGAATATTTGTAGGTCTGTAACAAAATCGTTCTGTTTTCCTTTTTGTATTTTGCTAGAATATCTTATTTAAACAAATCTTAAATGCCCTGAGGGATTTCTCTTAGGATACTGTTTAATTAATTCTGACCCACAATGTTTTGATTTAATACAACAAAATCTTGTACAACATCGGCAATATTCTAATACAGAATTAATTTTTGAGTGTAAATTTCAGTTTCTCTTGCCCGGCGGGTAAAGTTATACACAATCAAGGGCAAATATTTAGTCTGTGTACAGACAAAAAGAAGTAAAGGTGTGTCAGCTACAGCCGTATTTTTGTACATAGCCCACAGTTTAAAAATACTCAGATTTTTGTAATAGAAATGAGTAAGACTACTAATAGAGTTTCACTAAAACTTTTTCTATATTTTCCAATATAGGGTTCATAAGATTTTAGACAAGCAAACACTCCTATTATGGGTAAAAAAGTGCTTATAAAGAGACTAGTATCTGGCCGCGGCTTCAACTGCGTAGAAATTTAGAAAATGATTGTTCCCCAAGGAAGCCGATATTCAAGTTCTAGACTACAATCGATTTAATATCCATATTTAAGCTAGATAATTTCAGTGTATGTATGCCGCAATTAACATCATCAAAAGCCTTTCCGAGCGCTTGGTCGACGCGACACGTGACCAAAATGCTGGCGCTTATTTGGCCCAACGTATAAGCATTGCCTTTCAGCGTGGTAATGCCGCCAGCATGTTGGGTACGCTTCCGATTGGTAGTGGGCTTGAACATCTTGATTATCTGTTGACCTACAGTGGTTTATGGATAATTCAGGTGTGCTTAGTGTAAATAGTTAGTTAGGACGGTTTGTAGCGTAGTATAGTTATCATTATATTTTAGTTAATTTTGTTAATCAAGGCTCTACCCACTCAAAAAAAAATTAACATCTAAACTGTCACATTTACAAATACGAGTAGTATGATTATACCATACTTATTCGTGAGAATAATAGTTTGTAAGAAATAATTATTTGGTAAAGTATAATAGCTTAAATGTATGTTACTCACGGTAGAAGCTGCGTACTAAGTTTCATCAAAACGCGTCGAAATTTCAGAGCACGAAGAGGTAACGACGCATTAACACAGACGTATACAAACGTGTTTAAATTATTATTGCTCTGTTCAAAGTGGGTCAATTTTAACGGTAATTCCTTGAGATTGACCATACTTTCATAAGAAATGGGAATAATTTATCACCTACTTATTAAAATTCCTCTTACATATCATATTGTTTGTTAAATTACAACGGCCAAATAACATTCGCGAGATAACAGCATTTCGTTTTATTTCGAATTTCTAATTTGGCTATACAGCGTTTTCTCGCGTTTTGCTATGCATATTTTATTCCAAAAGAAGTTTCTTTTGTAAGTTATTAACTGAAACTCCTGAGGGATGACACGACCTGAAAATTCTCAACTTTCATACAAGCATCCTAATTTTTTCATGAATACCATTTTACGACAAAAGCCATTTTGGGAAGCTTTTTAGAAGAAAATTATAAATTATTTAATTACGTTTAAAATAAGTCTTAACATTGCTGTACAGGTTACCAAAACCCTGATAGCCGAAATTGTATCTTATCTCTTTCGAAAAAACACTAATAGAGTATAAATTACATTTAGCATGTTATTTATTTCGTAGCAGTGAATCTTTGAGTACAAATGGAACTAGAGTGAGCTTAAAATTTGTAGCTCTAATAGACTTAACTTAATGGAACAACAAATATAAATACTGATCAAGGACAAGACGCAATTTTTTGAAGATAGAAACCAAGTTCTTTCTATTTTAGTTGTAATGGTACTCAGTATGGGAATCCCATTCATACTTGACTTGACTTGAATGGGAATTCATTAGAATGTGTAACAGTCACTGCATTTACGTTTTTTGAACCCAATCAATTTAATTATGCACGTGCTTTTCGTCTACTTGTTTGTTTAACATTAATTTCACTCATGATTTAATGCGGCAATCTTTATTTTGCATATTTCAAAACACAATTATAGTTTAAAATTAAATTAGGCCGATACTAGATTACAATGGGCATTACGAGTACTTATTATCATTAGCCCAAACTTGTCTACATACAAACCAAAACAAAATCCCATTGAACTCGATCCTCGGCCTTTCAAATCAACAGATCCACACTAAAAACTTCAGTATAGGCAGCCAATTTTATGTTCTCACTGCCGAGACTCGAAATTTTCTTTCCCAATGAGAAATCAAGGCCATAAACCACCACGCAGGCTGAGTGCGGATTGGCGAATGACAAAGCCATCATAAGAGACATTTCTTGTGAAATCGAGGTTTCCTTTACCGTTAAATTAGATACACCTAGACAAACATCTGCTCTTCGAAAAAAACTCCAAGGGGCAGAAGAGATGGGAGCCTACGAGACCAAACTTGTTAAAATAGACGTTCTCATCACTAGGCCACCACGGTTCCCTCACACTAAATGCTTAATTTAATAAACCTGCCTGCTGCTAACCTAGCCTACACTAAGCCTAATTGAATTAACCAACGATCGCGGAAGGTCTTAAATTAATCTAGCTAGATACTGGTAGTAATAATCACAAAGATAAATTCACAAATTGAGTAAGAGTATAAAATATACCTTCGCATTACAGAATCGCTCAGGGCTCAGTACGGACTGAAACAGAAATAAATCAAAACCCACTAAATATTACATTTTCAATATCAAATTTTGTTTAACGTTTTACCTAACTGAAACAATCGTTTATCAAGGGTTAGA
This sequence comes from Ectropis grisescens, assembly GCA_017562165.1. NCBI lineage: Eukaryota > Metazoa > Arthropoda > Insecta > Lepidoptera > Geometridae > Ectropis > Ectropis grisescens. The sequence continues at coordinate 7,798,578 of CM029781.1, read as the reverse complement.
TGCTTTGTTCTGGTTATAATAAGCACTATAAATCTTACGTAGTGAATTGTTTTTAAGCGACCCAGTAAATTCTTCGAAACCGTGAATCTAAAAGCTCTCCTTATTAATTTAATTAGACTGTTTCCTGAAAACATAACCGGATTACGTCACGGATATCATTTGCATTGGTTAAATGAGCGGCTTTAGTCAGTGGCCCTGTTTAACATTCATTTTTAATCACATCGTTATCAATATTACGAAACAATCACGCTACTTAACGTATGAAATACATAAAGAAATACCAAAGTTTTTTTTATGTTATCCCAAAGCGAAAGGAATATAAATATGTATGAGTGAAAATGCTAAACTAAATGTATGACTTTGCTTTCCTTTAAATTACCATTTTGAATTTCAAAATTTAAAATATTGTGCTTGTTTTTCTGTACCTACCGTAAAATTGTCAACACTATCAGATTATAATCTAACGCGTGAGATTAGGTATAATCTCACGTTAGGTTATGTTAGTTTGTAATCTAACAACGTTAGATTATAATCTGACGGTTTTTATTATTTTACGGTTACATAAATAAAACGAAATTATGGATACAAATCTCTGTATTCGGTGCTATGAGAAAAACAGAAAACTGCTGAAGTATGCTTTTGTCTTGGCATCAAAAATTGATAAACATGAAGCAACCCATGGGATACAATGTGCAATAGCTATTTATAGAATAGGGAGCGAATAGCTTTAGTAAAATACGTTTTTAAAAATATTTTAATAATTTATATATTGATATTTATAGAAACTGCTGCAATGATTTCGATAAAATTATGGGAGTATTCGGGGAGTATACCCTTTTGGACAAAAAAAGAAGCATTATAATCGGGCTACTTTTCAAAAAGCTATGGCAAACATAAAATATAACTGGTCGACTTAGAAACTCCGCCGTTTTTGTCGTCGATTAAAAAGGGTTTATATATAATAATACATTTATGAAATTAAATACAAACAAAAATACATTTTTGGAGTGAATATATTTTAAAATGTAATTCCGTGGACAAAATCATCGTAATGAGTGGAATGAGATTACAATAGCATAAATCAGGCTCTATTCGAGACTGGTAACAGCGCAGTGGTGCGAAGTGTATAGTGTATAGGTACACGCGATTAATTCTGCTTTGGAAGCCAAACGGGAAGCACACACTACTAACACAGACTACTAACGGTGTTTACTTGTTAGTTCAGGACTAATTTGAGTTATGAGTTTATTTATTGGAACTGAACACACTGAGCTACAAATTTGTAAATTTGGAGAAATTTTCAAATCTATTTAGGAAAGAGTGAAAGTTGTCGTGATTTAAAAAAATCGCCGTTGTAAATAAAACATTGCTCATGTATATGTGGTGTAACAATCTCAAATAAACAAAAAAAGGGCTTGGGTCAGGATATTTAAAATGCGATTTAATTTCAATGTATTGTCAAACAATATTCTTAACAAAAATCTTACTCGTATCATAAAATTTACGGTCAAGAAAGATACTAAGTAATTGTTTTGTATCAGCATGTCATTTGGGAAAATATTTCTTACAAAATAAAGATTAGTTCCAAAAAAATATTTTTAACCTATTTCCATGGTAATCAGTGCCAAACGGGCCGCCATCGCGCGCGTGCACTATCCTTGAAAAAGGCCGCCGGATGCGGCCGAAACTCGAGTCAAATTGACCGACCATAATTACACGTGAGTTTCCCGTTTACCCAATTTTTATTTCCATGGATGTAAAATTTTTGCATATCTATGTACAACCCACATGCATGTTGAATGCGTGAAATGAACACTCAGAGTCAGAATATACTTTCGAATTATTCATAAACCCGAGATCTTTATTTTTCTAAGGCACATTTCTGAAGTAAAGACCCACTCAAATCCAGAACTATCGGACAGTTTTGGTCAGATAATAGTTGGATAGTATCGTGGAATTCACCAACAAGCTTAATTACTTTGTTTCCTAATAACAACGAAGATTTAAGAGCTGATTTACACTTGAAATATTGTATAAAACTATTCCGTCTTTGTGCTTCGCTTTACCCTATCTAGACCACACCTCAATTTATACTGGCTAGACTGAAATGGGATCCGACCCAGCTTCTAATACCATTTATCACAGGCTGGACCAGAAACGGTTTTCACGGAGGGCCAATGACTAGCCCAGATTTCCAAATTCAGTGCCACGTCAGTAGTAACAGATTGAATGTGAAGCTTTAAAGTGATTTTATTTTGTTTATACACACAATTTGAAATTTTGGTTTCAATTTGAATTTTTCGTTTTTGACGTGACAACGTCTTATAAATTGGTTTGCCGGGTGACACTTCAAAAAACTGCGTTACGCTCCGCTCACGTTATGCGCTCACAACGAGAGCGAGTGAGAGGCACGCGTCCCTTCCACTCGGGCATGGTTAGCCCGTTTTACCACTCAAAGTCGTTGTCACGTAAAACTTTCGCCCGTATACCGACTTTACAGGCAACCATTTTTTTGTGTACTATATACAAATGAAAGGACGAACAAAATACATGCCTGATGGTAAACAAAACGTCTGTCGATAACAACACAGTCCCACGGAGCTATTTGAACGTAAATAGTCTTAATAACTATATAGAATTGCATTGTGCTCATCACCCGGAAATTTACGGTAATTTATCTCTTTGTAATTTTTCAGGAAAGATTGTCCGTCAAACTAGAATATCGTAAAATTGACACATTATACTGCTTGACGATAGAATAAATCTAATTTATGATAGTTCCCCACAATAGTTAACTGTAAACACTGTTTAACACGTAAGTGTATTTATTTATTTCTTTATTGCTATAAATAACATAATTTTTCTAAAAAACTAGGTTTTTAGGTTACAATAATGCATTAACCCTGTGTCAAGAGCGTTGAAGTTTTACGATGTGCAATGAAACACGCATATATAATAATCACATAATAATAGAGACAAATTACAATATTACAAATTACTTAATAATAACTAAAGTTGATTTTTTTTTACAAAGTTTACACAACACATTTATGTGCTTGCGAACTGCAGTATATTCAAAAAATAGTTAACGATTTATTTTTGACTTTATATGGATGATTTTAAATTGTTGCTGACAGTTCCGTATATAAACGAAACAAACCACATTTTTTAGAACCATAAATACGATCCCAATATCATAGTCCAGGAACAGTAAAATACGACGATGCGATGCAATTATTCCAAAATAATAAAAGCATAATAAAATACAATAGCATTTCAGTCCGCTGCAGTGCCAGCCGTTAGAGATAATTCTTTGTTTTTGTTTCCGGAAGTTGTTACTATTCACAAACTGGTAAATCCCAGCATGAATAGTAAAGTTGGTGATTTCATTAATGTTGTAGAGAAGCTTGGAGAATGTTCAACAATGGATGTAGGCAGAAATAAGGTATGGTGTTAATGTTAACAACATGATACGACGATTTTACCAACATTTGATTGAACAAGTTTGTTCTTAATTTACGTGAAGTATGGAAAATGACTGATAACTTCAGCGAGTCAGCACTCACCAATCATGTGCACTTGATTTACTTTCGTTTTTATGAAGCAAAAAATTTGTTTAAAAAAAGCGGTTTGATTGTTAACTTTAACGAAGGGCAGGTGCAAGTACATTTAGATGGAAAGAATTGAAAGAATAAAAGCCGTGTGGTAGTTGCTCGAGAAACTTTTTAAAAGGTACACAAAAATGGACAGAATTTGTCTAGTTGTGGTTTGGGCGTAATAATTGTAATAGTACTGGACCAAAATGGCTTATGTCTAAGATGACCTAGCGGACGGTTTTGGACGGCTACCTTTTTTCGACTAATCAGTAACATAAATAGCATTTTTATCTAAAAAAGCCGAAGAAAATTTTAATTTGTAAATCTAGTTATATTTCATAGTAGGCTAATCTTCAAGGTAATGATGGTAATTTGATCGTCACTGTGTGCCCATTGCAGATATCAAACCCTTTTTTTATTATTATTTATAATATAGATTGACGATACGAGCTGGATATGTGCCTGATGGTAAGCAACATGCCTGCAACATAACAGCACAGTGACACGCAGCTATTGGAACATTAAGAGTTCAAATCATTACCTACCACTGCACTGCGCTTGTCACCCAGACATATCACATGTGTTATCTCTATGCCCTGTAAGCTCACTGGGAACATTGCCCTTCAAACCGGAACATAGTAATGTTTGCACACTACTGCTTGGCGGCAGAATAACTGGTAAAGGTGTGGTACTTCCCCAGGCGGACTCTGCAAAGAGTCCTACCACTACAAAATGGTCGTGATGGTCTAGTGGTGAGAACATTAGTTTCATAAACGTAAGATTGTTTGGGTCGCATCCCACCTTCACCTATGATTATTATTATTTTTCCCAAGTATATAATCACCACTGACAATAACGATAAAGGGAAATAAACTAAATCATAAAGAAAAAATCTTAAAGAAACGGCGTGTTCCAAGAAATAATCTTTCGAGGATATGCGTCATCTGCCAACCCTCACTTGGCCAGCGTAGTCGATTATGTCATTGACTCTCATTGTGAGAGAAGACCCAAAGTCCCAACAGAGACCATAAAGTGGGCTGCTTATGCTATGTACCCAATGATTTGAATGCGTCGTTCGCAGATAAATTATTGGACTATGCATTATATCCCGAAAATTAATTTAAAATGAACAACATTCGATGTTGACCTACTTGTGAGAGAATGTGGGTCAAGTTCTCTCAAATTTCTACAAATTCAATTTTAGGGGTGCTGTATTTTCCGCAATCAGGCTGTGGAGTTTGAAGTGTTTGTTTTACGTACTATACACAGTTATTTCAGACTTCATAGGTTTACGTGAGTTTTCATAGCGTTGGAGCTTTTTATAACAATTTTGTTATTAAAATAAAACCACTGAAGTTTGAAAGGTTCTCTCACAAATCCTATTAAATGTGACAGTTTAAAATCTATAAATTTGTTTATATCAATTTTCGTTGAACAATCACACCGGAAATACTTTTTAACCGACTTCCAAAAAAAGGAGAAGGTTACCATAACTAAACTAAGGAACCATAAGCTAAAATTTGCGTACAATTTTCTGGATGACGTAGTTGTATACATTTCACAGAAGTTATGAAACTCGATCCTGTCACTACGAAATTGTGTAAATGGATTAAAAAAACTTTGTTTTGCACTAAAAAGGGTAAAATAAACTATGTTCGGACAAAAAATTAAACCGACTTCAAAACCACAAATAGGCACTCAAAAGCGAAAAACAACCTAAAATCATTATTATAAGCGCTACTCACTCATCTATTTGAAGTTGGTGCCAGTCAGGTCAAAAAGTTAGTAGATTGATGCTATGTAATTAGTATCTATCCACTACCTTTTTAGTTTTTGTACGAAAATAGTTTATTTAAGGTTTCGGTTTCGTTTGGAACGAACTAGATTTAAAAAAATGTAAAAACACAGTCTATTTCATTTTCCGCCAACTGTTGCACTAGTTTTAAGTTGATTGTATTTATTAATACGTAATTTGTTTGCTGTGTCAATAAAGGGTCTTATCTAATACATTCCGAAAAAATGCACAAGTTCTTTAGGGGGAATATTTATGTAACTCTACGTTTTCGAAGTCGCGGTCTGATTGTATAATAACTCTAAAATCTTCTATATGATGTGTGCAATTTCGTATTACTTAGTAATGCTTCACGAGGTGCTTTATGACACTGACGATATAAAACTGATGTGATGGCGGGAATTTTATAGGAAAAATAAGAAACTATGTAGCTCTCAAAAGAAGTAATTTTCCAAAACTTCGTAGATTCGTTAGAGGCAGCTAATGTTTAAAATATGAAATTCAGGACGTTGATATCTTTAGATGTTTGTTGCTCAAATACGTCGTAAAAACCGTATGGCTGAAATTTGGAACTCAGATAAATTATGCTCTGATATAACAACTTGGCTTTTTATACCTAAAAATGAACAGGCTCTAGTGGAATAGTGTAACGATAAATTACACGCAGACGAAGTCGTGATCACATACCAGATAGGTAAATTAAAACCTTCTTATTGTGACAAAAACAAATACAAATTTTACTGTGAAACTCTTATGAACTAGCGTCACACGTGGCGGCCTTATTGCTAAGAGTTATCTCTTCCTGACAACTAGCATAAAGAATGAATGCTTATATACAAGCATGGGACATACCAAACAAATGTAAACACTTTGGCTTTTATCATATTAGTGGGATGAACTTTCTTCAAAAACGATCATTGGAAATTTAACCAAAAAAATATGATGCTTTTAAAAATACGGTGAATGAATAAACGACAGCATACACACAATCTTGACTACATACTAATACCGTTTCATGCCACCGTATTGGCGCACAAACCGAAATTTGTTAAAGAACAACACCTACAGAAAAATCCTGAAGATGACAGGGCTCACAATAGCAATGTAATGGGCCAACCTTGTCGCGACCCTTCATCTTAGATGTATCTCGATACTGGGTGTAGGCTACGTACTCGTATACATGTAGCTGTCGTATACGTATATACAAGTACCTAAGCCAGAAAATATATTAGCCTAGATTTATATCACTAGCAGAACTGAGTTCTGTTAGCTCAATATTGTGTTCTGTCTTAGTAGGTACTATTGATCAAATGTAGGTTATAATGAAGTCCATGTGGAATAATGTTCACATGTATGTATCGTCTCTAAACCATTAATAATAATATAACTTTTAGGCTTTATTACAATATCTAATTTTACAATCATCCTTGATGCTAATAGATTAAGTTTAAGAAGAAAGTTTGCAGATAATGGGGGACCTATCGCTAAAACGATTTTTCTATAAGGCTATATTAGTATTATAATTTAAATGTTTGTTCATTAATTTTGTACCGTATTTTTTAGTTGTATCGTCTCTAAACCATTACTAATAATATAACTTTTAGGCTTTATTACAATATCTAATTTTACAATCATCTTTGATGCTAATAAATTAAGTTTAAGAAGGCAAGTTTGCAGATAATGGGGGACCTATCGCTAAAATGATTTTTCTATAAGACTATATTAGTATTATAATATAAATGTTTGTTCATTAATTTTGTACCGTATTTACGTACAATATTTTTTAACTCTCCGCAGTCGAGAGCCTTCATCAATACCGCGTTGCGATCTGGAGCTTGTATTCTCTGATGACATGCATTCAAACTGATTGCATCTACAATTGTACGGGGATATACCTATGCATAAGTCGAGGGCAAGAGATTGTTTTCGAGCGATAAGGTGCCACCAGTTTTCAAATTGCTAATTATTTGTATTGGGGTGTCAATAAACTAACACAAAAATCTAGGTAGGTAGGAGGAGGTAAGTACATCGTGGCTAAAGCTTAATAATAATGAAGAATATAACGCATATCTTTAGGTTAAAGTTTATCATCTCGGCATACCCAGAGTAAATTTTGTCGCAATAGCCATGGCCATAGTGGTGCGCTAGCAAAACATAAGACATTTTATGTTTTGCCTAACTACAGAACATGCCCATATTTAGTGTTTCTAAATGGGCAGTGTTGAAACTACCGTATAGAATCTCAATTAAGTGCAAGGAAACGACGAAGGAACTAGTAACCTAATCAAGTTTCGCCATCTCCTCTCCATCAACAGTTAACCGCAGAGCGATTCGCTTTGCATTTGTAATGAGAACTGAGAATAGGAATTCCGGCATAGATGCTCCTATACCTATCAAAACATACATTTACGTTAGCCGTCTTCGAATCGCATACATTTTATACATTTAAAGCGGTATGATTCTTTGTAGACTCTGACTGGGATAAATTATACCTTAGCAAGTTATCAAGTTACTTTACAACAAAGCAGTATTGCGCAAATACTACCGTATTCCAGTTTTGAAGCCCAATGTTTTCAATCATGATTTAAAAAATCTTGTCTGGGTTACGAATGCAGTGCAGCGCTCGACAGTGATTTGATGTTTCCACGTTCAAAAGGCTGCGTGATACCTACTGTAGGTACTGTTGTAGGCAGGCATGTTGTTTGCCATTAGACGCTCAACTTTTTAAGCGTATGTGCTATAAGAGTATATATACATACATATATTCTAAATATACTACTTACTTGTGATGTTCGTAATCTAACAAGTATCAAATAAATAGCCGTCATAAAACAAAACCCATCCAAACCTACGTGATTACGGCACATAGCTCCCTCTAAGCGAAAACTCGATAAAGTAACAATTATTATTACGAGTAAATCATAGTAATTAATATAAGTAACTTTAAAATAAAACATCGTAAAAGGCAGCGGAAAGAGATTAATCTGAGCAATGAGATCCCTATTTGTGCACATAACGTAGTAATATTTTACATAAGTGTAACTTGGTGAAAAATTTATGTTGTGGTGTGAATAATGGTTTGTTTGGATTGTAATTGTATCTTATCTTATAAATAATACTTTTTCTTTGGTGACAAAGTATGAGTAATGTAATAGTAACTCCGATATAAAAACTTTATCAGATTAATATAACAAAGCCAAAAGTTGATGCCAAGGATAAACAGTTGATGAAATGAAATATTGTAGTGAGTAAAAGTATTAGGACATGGTTTCTTTTTATCGCTACTTTGATTTTTAATTACGGAGTGCAGCTAGTAATTATTTTAAAAATACTCTACGAATATAATAGGATAAACAGATTTGAAGGTCGTGGGTTCGCTTCCCAACCAGTACAAATATTTGTGTGAAATTCAAATATTGTACTGTGTTTGGGTGTTTCTATGTAAATAAGTATGTATTTAGAACTATATAAGTATTATATCAGCTCTCTGGCTATTTTATATTTATTTATTTGGGGTCCGATGGTGCTGTGTGTGAATTGTCCACTATTTATTTTATATCAACAAATTGGAAAAAATGAAAATGAACTTGTATGGACCTATTTTAGTTAGCTATTTAGGTAATTATCCTCTTATCTTGATCTCCAATAAAAATAATAAATTCTTCCCTAATTTGAATTATTGAAATATTATTATTATGCATTCTTTTTTTATGTTTACCTAAAGTTGCGATGTTAATCATGGTCTCATGCATATTTTATTCGTAAACTAATCAGAAAAAGAGAATGCATTTACATGATAATCATAATTTATTATGAAACAGTTTTTGGGCGCTCATTTGCCTTCATTGGAATTCTCTTTAAGTTTTCTAAGTAGGTACGATACAGCATATAGCTTGTAGAGTGATAAAGCCAATTTATTCTTTCAGACGAGACTCGTTTGAAGAGGCACGATGCGCGTGTAGGTGTGATTGGCAGACGCGAAGATGAAGCGAAGCAGGGTATTATACAAGGCCCGTACTATCAGTTTTTATTGTGATAATATAAAAAAAAAACATTTCTGGGTTTTATACTCTCTATCGCCAATCTTGCGAAAACATGCTTGTATTCTTTTAGTGATAAGTGTCTTAGTCGTGGTGTTTGAAATATTATATGTGCAATTGAATTGTTTTTTTTTGTTTAAATAAAGAGTGACGAGTCGAGCAGGATATGTGCCTGATGGCAAGCAACATGCTTCCCACATAACAGCACAGTGTCATGCAGGTATTGGAACATGAAGAGTCAAAATCACTACCTAGCACTGCACTGCGATCTAAGATGTTATATCTCCAAGCCCTGTATTTTTTCTGAAAACATTGCCCTTCAAACTGGAGCACAGTATTGCAGCGGTAGGACTCTTTGCACAGTCCGCCTGGTGAAGTACAACACCTTTGCCAGTTACTCAACCACTTAACAGTAATGTACTAACGTCACTGTTTCGGTTTGAAGAGCAGCGTTTCCAGAGAAATTACAGGGCATAGATATGGATAAATATCTGGGTGCAAAGCGTAGTGCAGTGCCAGGTAATGATTTGGACTCTTCATGTTCCAATAGCTGCGTGACACTGTACTATTATGGTCAGACGTGTTGCTTACCATCAGGAACATGTTCTACTCATTCCGTCAGCCTATTATTATATTGCTAAAGAAGACCTTAGTACGTACCAAGTGAGCCCTAAATCCGAAGAAAGACTGGTATTAGAGCTGCGACGCACACAATAGCTTGAACGAATAAATATCGTGAAAGTAATTTAATTTAAAATACTATGAGATAGCTTGAGATAGGTACTACATTGACATGTTAGTTTAGTTCACATGTGTAAGTATTTAAAATTTAAATTATCTGTGCAGATCTAGAAATTTTGTATATAAACAAAATATTTGACAAAACTCTCAATTAGCCGATAAACGTTGCATTGGAATAATTAGTAAAATGAACACACGAACTCAAAGAGATAAATAAGGGTTGCATTGAACGTAAGTCAACTTTTGTGAAACGGTAAATAGACTTTTGGGGAGTTAAAACTTATTTAGTATTGGGTATATTCATAGACTAACCCTATTTAACTCACGACAAAGATATTTAGAGCTACTCTCATGACCGGTTCCAACGAGACAATATATTCTCGGACGTTACTTAGTTACGCTCGGATGTAATTACTCCGAACTAACCCTTACTCGTATTTTATGGCATGCGTAACTACCCACTACAGTAACTAGCGACTAAAATGATGTATGAGTACCACCGTCGGGCTACGGTCAGCAAAAACTAGGCTAGGAGGGTCAGAGGTCTCCCGAGACCATTCCAGCAAACAAGAAACGGCACGGACAAATGAAAATTAAGCTGCGCTTTGGTGATTACTTACTACAATGATTCCTACAAGTAAAAGCCAAAATCTTTAAATGTGTTTCAATGTCCCTCCCATAACATTTACTGTGTGTGAATTGTCCATCAATATTATACGACAAAATAAAAATGTGAGAGGCCAATTTAAAAATTAATATCAAAATGTCTTTGTTTACCTGATGTACCTATTTCAAACCTATTACAATATACAGTGGAAGTATCTACGTTATTACGTTCATCGGTCTAGCTTTCATAAGAGTACTAGGCGTTGTGTGTCAGTGATCCTGACAGACTTTTAGGAGAAGGCTTTTTTATTGATATTGATTACAATTTCATGAAGATATAAAATATTAAACTGAAATGAAGGTTCTCAGTTTCACGGTTATGACACATAAAATATTGACTACCGCAACCAGCACTAATATTTGCGCATATTCCTGAGTAAACACCTCTTTCATCGCTCAAACGCTTATGTGTATAATGGAAACACACATTTTACGTCGACTGATGGAATGTGTCAACGGCAAAATTACGAACAAAAACAAGAGAATTCAATGTCAGTTTTTTTATGCGAGTGCCCAAAAAAAGCAAGTGTTTGTGTTTTTAATGCATAAATGCTTATACGCGAACATTTTAATGCAAGTATGTAGGTACATGTAATGTAATAAATTATGATAATGATAATTCCATCATAATTTCGAAAGGTCTGGCAAAGGTGATAAAACAAGTTTAACACAATTCAATTGAAAAAATCTGAGTCTACTGATAATATCATCTCTGACATTATGAAGATATCTCAAATGTATGTAAATAGAAAATTATTAAGGTTAGGAAATGATTAAGACATTGCAGTAATTTAAAAGAAATGTGCCACTGCCACTGCAGGTGTCATTAGATTTTGGCGGCTTATAAAGCCGGCATCAGCATCAGTCGGCAACTTCAGAGCATTTTATGTATATTTTTGCCTTGTCGCACTTTTTTAATTAATTCTACCTCTTCTAACAAAGTGTAATAAATGTAGGCAGTAATGTGTATCATAACAAAGAAAAGTCTCGCCATTCAATAATTACCTACATTGAATTTAGGTATCTTAGAGAAAAGTAGTATAATTTGCTTTAAGATATCGTTCAGTTGTTATAAATGCCTCGGGTTCATGTCACGTCACAGGGACACATAACACGGTCAATACAAAATGTGGAGCATATTGATTCTGAGCAAGAAAATAAGAGGCATGTCACGTAGCCCGCAGTCCGATGTTAACAAAGGGCCAACATCAGTGGAAAAATGGTTGGAGAGTACGCGGAATGGCTCGACGCCAACAGCATCCTGTTGATCGAGCATTCCACAATTATGCCTCCAATTATGCCCATGTTTATTAATAAAAATAAAACAAAACAAACTCGTGTACAATAAAATCTCTCAAACAATGGAGGTTGGCTTCAAATGCCCGCTGCTGCCTACTGAGCTTTGGGCACTAACTAACCTCGAACAATAATACACAGAGGAGAACAATAGCAAGTAAAAAAATAATTAGCCGAACCCGCCACAATCTTCGATATCAAAAAACGTATATAATATGTATCTACATAACTTCTCTAAAGTTTCAATCTACCTACATGTAAGATACATTTTCATTTGGGAAAGTTGATATTTTAAAAGAAAATAAATGTCAGATAAAAACAGACCTTATTCCGCTTATTTCAAGTTATAGCAATACATCTAGAGATATTAGGGTTGTTTAAAATAGACTACATAAAAAAAAACGTTAGCAATAATACATTTAACAATGTATTTTTCATATACGTACTCAATAAGACATTATGCCTTGGTTTTAGTAGAGAATATTAGTAGAGAATAAATAGTTTTGTTTGGAAATAATCATGCTGTTTTTTATATTTTTATTTGTAAATAAAAATATTGGTTATAAGGTTTTATGTAGTAGACTATCTTACTAGTATTATAAACGTGAAAGTTTGTTAAAATGTATGTTTATTACTCTTCCACGCATAAAATACTGAAGGGATTTCGATGCAATTTGATACATAAATAGATAATGGCCAAATGGTCATCCACACTGGGTCAGCGTACGGCCTTGACCTGCTATTTATGAGAAAAATCCGAGTTTCCAGAATGAAAACACAAAGAGGGCAGAGAGCTTGCGCTTATGTTGGATCTATAATTAGTTACGGCTTTTCAGTACTTTACATGATTAGAGTTTTTATCCGACTGTTTTTCGCGCCTATCTTGTGTGTTTGTAAATTTCTTTATTTCTACGTATCTTCCAAATGGCTGAATAGATTTTGACAATGATTGTTAGACGTCAGATACATCTCAATCACTCTATAGTGTTCTTAGATAGTATCTATATTGTATGACATAAAGTTTCTTCTGTGTTGATATTTTGCTGTCGGGTCTTTAAATTTATTTTTTTTATTGTGTTTTGGACATGTAGCGAGGTTTACAAATATTAGTAAACCTGTGAATGCGAAGAGTCGTAACGAGCCCTGGTGTCAAGTTACAGCGGATCATATTCGTCGTCGTGTTCGATTAATTTTTGCTTGATCGACAGGCTTAACCATTTTTCCATATTTTCAACTGGAAAGCCCCGAGCCACAGCAACATTCAGTGGGCTGCTTATGTTATGTTTTCTACCACATTCAAGACTGTAAATTACACTACATTCAGGTTTTGTATAATGCCTGTATCTCATTGACGATTTCAAAGACTTAATAAAATAAAAATAAATAATAATAAAAAAGCATAATACATCAATGAATAAACAAAAAATAATTCCGTTAATTTTTTGACTAAACTCAAACTAAGCAAAGTTTTGCAGTGAATATATATAATACTACTTACCTGCAATAATCCACTTTTAAAATCTCCTTGCAAAGTATGAGTGTGAAACACTTTTTCACGTTTACTTAGAGTTTCTTAGATAGACTTTGTTATCGACTCATGTGTTTTGTTTCCTAAAGTAGCTTATAACTTCTAATAATACAGTAATGAGTTCTCTCAACTTCTTTCAAACTTCCAATTGATATCGTGGTGTAGCATAAGTTATAAGGAAGGCTCTTATCATCGTTGCTATTTTTGTGTTACTTTTCGTGCATAGAGTTTACAATATCTTACAAAATCATGTTGATATCATGTGGTTCTGATCGTAATTATTAGATTTTCTTTGTTTTAAGCTTGCCCATTTCAAATATGGTAACAAACTCTAATAGACTGTACCTATCTATGTATATTTGATAGGTAAATCGCAATTCTAGTTCAGGTTATATTATCTATTTTTTTTATCAACAACTAGTTCTAGTTTCCGTCATTTTCTCCTGGATAAAAAGTAGCTTATGCGCTATTCCAGTCTAATTGTGTTCCATATTTCCCTATCCGTTCAGCCGTTCCGACTTCAATGAGCAACAAACATTCAAACACCCAAACTTTCACAGTTATAATAACAGTAGTATTTAATCCATCCAGCAGTGAATCGAAATAAAATTCTCATAAACTAAAAGAACTAGGAAACCAATTCCCATTCAGTGGCACGCAAAAAGGTACGTTAAATTACTATTTTAAAAGTTCTCCCAAGGCGGTAACAGGGAAATGTCACCCCCCGCAAAATGTGCATCTATTGCCGGGCTAATAGGTGTCCTTTCAAAAGGAAGCTGACACAGATGGAGCATGTGAAGATAAGGCACGGCTTAGCGGATTTCAGATCGGCTTAACCCTGTCTGCGGTTTACGGATCAACTCGACTGACTGCCTAAGTAAATAGAAATCCACTCGATTCACACTACAAAACGCTGCTAAAGTCTTGTGAAGTTTACTACTCAAATAGAAACGCCAAGACAATTACTTATCGGTGCTCATTTGTGGGTAGTACTGTAGTGATTGTGTGCCGAATGAACATTAAATAATCCTAAAAAAAATATTCGAACAACCAAATTTATAACTAACTTCAAAGTAAGAATATATTTCAATGTGATTATAGTCTAAGGGTAGGGTTTCATGGAGCGGTTTCAAACCGCGCCCGCGTCTTCTGCAGGATGCAGATTTGTATGTAAAAATTGAATTCAAAACTCACGAGGCGGTTTACGCCCGCGGTACCAAGCGGGTGCCGCGCGGCGCCCGCGTGGCGACCGCGTGGTGCCCGCGTAGCGACCGCGCGGTTGCGCGCGCAGCGGCGCGGTAGCCGTCTGCAGCCAATGATTTCAAAAGGAAGGATGCGCCCTACTATACATTTTTTAGAAAACTTCTTAATACAAGCAAAAACAGCGAGATCTGTAAATCATACGAACTACGTGAGTGCCGCGTTGACGACAAAAGACGGCATAACACTGTACAAAAAAAAACCTAATTTCATACATATTTTTTTACTTGCAATTGGAATAATATATGAGAATAAATTTTTTACTATACGTGTGCACAACAACAGCCAAAAAGCATCATGTAGCTGTTAAATGTCTTTCAAGTTTCTGTGAAAACTCTAAACGAACTACATATGTATAGGTATTCAAAATAGTTTCTCAAATATTTAAATACAATAATAAACATAGTATTTAGTATTTTTATTAATGTACGAGTATCATTCATTTTTTTTTTCAAATCGGTTCATTAGTTTCGAATCCTATTCAATGCAAACACAAAAATTCGAAAGTATTAACGAATATTTTCTCTTTGTAACGTACTCAAACCTAAGTGTAGATTAAACCTATTCAGTCTTATTCCAAAAAACTAAGATACTCGTAGTACAGATTTAAACCAGGACTAACTAATCCAGGTTTGATACGGTATTAAACTTAGGACCAGGTTTAAAATGTGTTCCTATTACAAAACTCAGACTACCCAAAGACTACTTAGTCCAAGGTTAAGCCTGAGATAGCCCAACGTTATACAACAATATTAACAATTTTTGGAACTGCTTTTATTTTGAATATTGACCCTTGTTTACCATAAAAAATTACATTTCATTTCAAAATATTAGTATTTTCGATGAGTAAATATACAATATTAGACTAATTTTGAAACACTAACGACTGACATGACGTCACTAGTCGCAAAATACTGGTCGCGATTCATCACTGTATGTTCAGGCTATGTGTTTTCTTGTCATTACTTGAATACAAACAATCAAAATCGTCGCTAAGATCGCAAACTATAATAAAAAAGCAGAAATGTAAACAGCTTAATCAGTTTTGACAGTTTGTTTTGCGACTAGTGACGCAATAATTCATATCGGTGTAGCCAGTCACGTGACAACAGATTAAAAATATAGGATTTAAAATCATTTATAATAAATTTACTACGTAATATTATATTATAATAATGTGATTTTCGATATTCTATTAATGCAAACTATCATAAAATTAACATTATTGTGTGATTAGTGTTAACATCCCTATTGCGAGAGTTCAAAGTGTTAAATATGAAAGAAACAAGTGTTGTCCTAACCTTAAAATGACAGATCCGAAGTAAGTCTATAGTTAAACTAGCGGCTCGACTGTTAATCTTTAGGATCATAGATAGTACGCGGCTTAGAGAAAATCTTCGTTTTGTAATAATGCTTAGACTTAGACTTGGTTTAAACCTGGCTTAATTCCAGTACTATAATTAGTCCGTGTTTTGGAATGAGACGGATTACGTTTCGTTTTATTATTAAATCCCAAAATTCAAAATCACTTGCACTAAATTCGACAACAATAAAACAACAAAAATCACGTTTGTACAAGGCTACTTCGTCCACTTCACGCGTTCAATGGCGGTTATTTTGTGGAAATCCGTAGAAAAAATAATATCACTATAAAAATGTATGCCTATTAATCTAACAGCAACAAAAGGAAATTAAGATTAAATACTTACTGATGAAACCATATCCCATCTTTCTTTGTAACATTTGTGTCGTAGTTTTTGTAACCTTTTAGCACACAATTGTGCATTTTAATGCCCACCAAATACTCGTTCCCTTCCGCCTACTGAACGCTGTGAACTGAGTCACACTGGCCCTAAAAATGTTTTTAGGGCCAATGCGGTGGTTTTTTTTCGTACGGTTGGTCTGGTCCTTCTTTATATAAGTCAATGTTCTGGCAGTCGGTTGAGGGGCGGGAGAAACAAAAATAGTGCTGCCCTTATTAATTTACTTTTCGCTTTTGAATGCTTTTTTTTGGTTTTGAAGTCAGTTATTTTAAACGTAACTTTTTATGTTTTTTTTATTTGATGTTTTATACTTTTTAGTGTTTGTAGGATATTCTGTAAAATAGGATAGGGTTTTTCTACCTCTCGAATATATCAAGTATTTGCTTGCTTGTAATCTATTATCTGCAATAAAATATAAGTTTATTGCAGATTAGATAGATTACATATGGGCTACTTTTCATCACATGAAAATAACGGGAACTAGTTATAATAAATAATGTAATATAATAATGAGGCTAAATGAATTTGACTTTGTCACTAGATCTAGTGAGTTTTTAATGCCTGGCGGAACATTTTTGTATGATTTAAGGTTAAGGTAAAAAACCTGTGTTTATTTTAGTGACTTTTTCATTGCCAACGCATCAGTTATGTCAAGTTTTACTTAAACATGCTAAACTTATGGTTTACCTCGATGACACAGTCAACTTCCGCTTGTTTTAATACGTTGAGCTATGTCAATAACTTTGGTCCACTGACGGATGACTTCGTTTCGTATACGATCATTCAGAAAAACACCAACCATTGCTCGTTTCACAGCACGCTTTTCAACTGGTGCACGGTTTTATATAGGTTTGTTTGGAGACCGATGCGTTGGGAGGCGTAAACAAGGCCCTTCAGTATCTCTTGTAGATCTCCCAGCATTTCGGCCATTACGACGATATCGTTTGGTGAGATATGCCTGTTGCCGTAATTATAAATGTCACGTTCAGTCTAATCCAGCGAGTTTCGAACTTGAACAGTCATAGTTGCGGCGTTATACAAATATCTCATTACCTCGATATATCTCGGCTTCTCGGCAGTCAATTTGGCATCGCTGTAGGGATTCCATGACCAACCAGACTTTCACCGAGTAATCCGTCATGATTTTTCATAGCCCACAAACGCTATGTCAAGGGGCTGATTGTACTCATTGGTCTTCTATACAATTTGCCACACAGCTTAAATAGATTCTTCTTCTTCCATCATTTCCAGAGTCTGTTTCGAACGCGTCGACTTTAATCTTGCTCTTACGCCTCATCGCAAAACATTTAGTGGCCTCCTCCCGCAAGACTCTACGAGTAGAGATTCACTCTGACAAGTTCTTGGTCCATATCGTCGGAGTCAAAAAAAAAGTTTCTCAGAAATCGTCATATAATAAGAAATTAAAACAATTTGTGGAATAAGATACATATACAGATTACAGATAATATAAGCTTTTCTTAATTTGCGGCTGCGATAAAAAATATTACTTATTTCCTTTATTGCCATTTTACCCGACTGAAAGAAGAATTATGGTTTTCGAGTGTATCTGGTATGTTTGTAAATTTCTTTATTTCCACGTTCCAAACGCCTGGATTTTTATAACTAAGATATTCTTAGATTAGTGTCAATCGCCAAAGTATCATCACATAGTACATAATGTTTTTTATTATGTTTGATTTTTTGCAGTCGGGTTTTTTAAATTAAAGGGTTTCTATCGTGTTGCTCGTTGCTCGAAAAAAATAAGATCGTTCATCATTGATTAAAGAATCTAACAAAGAGTTTTATCTCCACCTTTGTAATAAGAAGGACTACTTAGGCTGTGAAACGCATTGACAGAGTGGGTTTTCGTGATGGTTCGAACCTTGGGATTTTCGAGTCGAGTGAATTTGTTTCTGTTAGAGAAGTAAGCGCCGTCGTAGACCATATCATATTCATCCACCATCATTGGCATTAACGCAACCGTATCGTTAATTAGGTTTCTGCGCAATTTTTTATTTTTTTTATTTTGGACAAATCTACGAAGTATAAGGCAACATTTTAAATAATGAATGGAATTGGTAATGCCGGTCTCAACTTAAAGCGTCAAAAAAGAAAAGTTTAATTTTAGTGTAGAGAAATATTTCCTGGTTTATAAACAAACAAAACTCTTATCACAATTGTAAACAAATCTTGAACAAAAAATAAGTTTAAACTAGTACTTAGTTCAATTTATTCAATATTTTATGCACTGTGGCACCGATTCCGCACAAAGCGGGGCATCAGAGCGCGCGAGGCAGCGTAAATGCCTACCTTGTCAGAAAAACTTGACTTAAATATATTTAAATATGTTATTATTTAATCTAAAATTCGCCACCCCTTAAAAAGTGCCGCCCCGAGCGGGCCGCCCTTACCGCCCTCCCTACGCTATGCAGACTTCCAACCGCACGTCCGCGCGGTTTTCGCCCGCGAACGTTGCGGGTGTCCAACCGCGCCCGCGCGCGGGCGCGAACCGCTACAATCAGCGGTCTCGTGAGTTTTGAAAAAAAATCGTCGCCCGTCGCGGTTCGCGCCCGCGCGCGGGCGCGGTTTGAAACCGCTCCATGAAATCCTACCCTAAGATCCCGCTATACAACGATCTTAACCGAGCTGATTTTTGGATGAAAAGTGTTTTATATGTAATTTATTATGTCAACAAATATATTGCAAATGGGTTGCCTAAAAAAATTCAGTCCAGAATATGATTAATTAACAATTAAAATATTTTTTTTAAAATATTTCACAAGTTTTATTATTAAATCCCAAAATTCAAAATCACTTGCACTAAATTCGACAACAATAAAACAACAAAAATCACGTTTGTACAAGGCTACTTCGTCCACTTCACGCGTTCAATGGCGGTTATTTTGTGGAAATCCGTAGAAAAAATAATATCACTATAAAAATGTATGCCTATTAATCTAACAGCAACAAAAGGAAATTAAGATTAAATACTTACTGATGAAACCATATCCCATCTTTCTTTGTAACATTTGTGTCGTAGTTTTTGTAACCTTTTAGCACACAATTGTGCATTTTAATGCCCACCAAATACTCGTTCCCTTCCGCCTACTGAACGCTGTGAACTGAGTCACACTGGCCCTAAAAATGTTTTTAGGGCCAATGCGGTGGTTTTTTTTCGTACGGTTGGTCTGGTCCTTCTTTATATAAGTCAATGTTCTGGCAGTCGGTTGAGGGGCGGGAGAAACAAAAATAGTGCTGCCCTTATTAATTTACTTTTCGCTTTTGAATGCTTTTTTTTGGTTTTGAAGTCAGTTATTTTAAACGTAACTTTTTATGTTTTTTTTATTTGATGTTTTATACTTTTTAGTGTTTGTAGGATATTCTGTAAAATAGGATAGGGTTTTTCTACCTCTCGAATATATCAAGTATTTGCTTGCTTGTAATCTATTATCTGCAATAAAATATAAGTTTATTGCAGATTAGATAGATTACATATGGGCTACTTTTCATCACATGAAAATAACGGGAACTAGTTATAATAAATAATGTAATATAATAATGAGGCTAAATGAATTTGACTTTGTCACTAGATCTAGTGAGTTTTTAATGCCTGGCGGAACATTTTTGTATGATTTAAGGTTAAGGTAAAAAACCTGTGTTTATTTTAGTGACTTTTTCATTGCCAACGCATCAGTTATGTCAAGTTTTACTTAAACATGCTAAACTTATGGTTTACCTCGATGACACAGTCAACTTCCGCTTGTTTTAATACGTTGAGCTATGTCAATAACTTTGGTCCACTGACGGATGACTTCGTTTCGTATACGATCATTCAGAAAAACACCAACCATTGCTCGTTTCACAGCACGCTTTTCAACTGGTGCACGGTTTTATATAGGTTTGTTTGGAGACCGATGCGTTGGGAGGCGTAAACAAGGCCCTTCAGTATCTCTTGTAGATCTCCCAGCATTTCGGCCATTACGACGATATCGTTTGGTGAGATATGCCTGTTGCCGTAATTATAAATGTCACGTTCAGTCTAATCCAGCGAGTTTCGAACTTGAACAGTCATAGTTGCGGCGTTATACAAATATCTCATTACCTCGATATATCTCGGCTTCTCGGCAGTCAATTTGGCATCGCTGTAGGGATTCCATGACCAACCAGACTTTCACCGAGTAATCCGTCATGATTTTTCATAGCCCACAAACGCTATGTCAAGGGGCTGATTGTACTCATTGGTCTTCTATACAATTTGCCACACAGCTTAAATAGATTCTTCTTCTTCCATCATTTCCAGAGTCTGTTTCGAACGCGTCGACTTTAATCTTGCTCTTACGCCTCATCGCAAAACATTTAGTGGCCTCCTCCCGCAAGACTCTACGAGTAGAGATTCACTCTGACAAGTTCTTGGTCCATATCGTCGGAGTCAAAAAAAAAGTTTCTCAGAAATCGTCATATAATAAGAAATTAAAACAATTTGTGGAATAAGATACATATACAGATTACAGATAATATAAGCTTTTCTTAATTTGCGGCTGCGATAAAAAATATTACTTATTTCCTTTATTGCCATTTTACCCGACTGAAAGAAGAATTATGGTTTTCGAGTGTATCTGGTATGTTTGTAAATTTCTTTATTTCCACGTTCCAAACGCCTGGATTTTTATAACTAAGATATTCTTAGATTAGTGTCAATCGCCAAAGTATCATCACATAGTACATAATGTTTTTTATTATGTGTTGATTTTTTGCAGTCGGGTTTTTTTAAATTAAAGGGTTTCTATCGTGTTGCTCGTTGCTCGAAAAAATAAGATCGTTCATCATTGATTAAAGAATCTAACAAAGAGTTTTATCTCCACCTTTGTAATAAGAAGGACTACTTAGGCTGTGAAACGCATTGACAGAGTGGGTTTTTCGTGATGGTTCGAACCTTGGGATTTTCGAGTCGAGAGTGAATTTGTTTCTGTTAGAGAAGTAAGCGCCGTCGTAGACCATATCATATTCATCCACCATCATTGGCATTAACGCAACCGTATCGTTAATTAGGTTTCTGCGCAATTTTTTATTTTTTTTATTTTGGACAAATCTACGAAGTATAAGGCAACATTTTAAATAATGAATGGAATTGGTAATGCCGGTCTCAACTTAAAGCGTCAAAAAAGAAAAGTTTAATTTTAGTGTAGAGAAATATTTCCTGGTTTATAAACAAACAAAACTCTTATCACAATTGTAAACAAATCTTGAACAAAAAATAAGTTTAAACTAGTACTTAGTTCAATTTATTCAATATTTTATGCACTGTGGCACCGATTCCGCACAAAGCGGGGCATCAGAGCGCGCGAGGCAGCGTAAATGCCTACCTTGTCAGAAAAACTTGACTTAAATATATTTAAATATGTTATTATTTAATCTAAAATTCGCCACCCCCCTAAAAAGTGCCGCCCCGAGCGGGCCGCCCTTACCGCCCTCCCTACGCTATGCAGACTTCCAACCGCACGTCCGCGCGGTTTTCGCCCGCGAACGTTGCGGGTGTCCAACCGCGCCCGCGCGCGGGCGCGAACCGCTACAATCAGCGGTCTCGTGAGTTTTGAAAAAAATCGTCGCCCGTCGCGGTTCGCGCCCGCGCGCGGGCGCGGTTTGAAACCGCTCCATGAAATCCTACCCTAAGATCCCGCTATACAACGATCTTAACCGAGCTGATTTTTGGATGAAAAGTGTTTTATATGTAATTTATTATGTCAACAAATATATTGCAAATGGGTTGCCTAAAAAAATTCAGTCCAGAATATGATTAATTAACAATTAAAATATTTTTTTTAAAATATTTCACTTAAATTGATAAAATTTTGGAAAAAACTATATACCATACCTTATTATTTTGGCTTTACTCAGTGCTTACGAAATCTCATGCAAATATTTTCAAACAATAAAAAGTTTCAAACAAACTTTCATCCCATATTTCACCCCTTTAGAGGTTGAGTTTTGAAAAATACTACAATACATAATTTATTATTTTGATCATGCTCAATTTGTGCGAAATTTTATGCGAATACGTTTAAGGAATAAAATTTTTCATACAAACTTCCATCCCGTTTTTTACACCCTTAGGAGTTGAATTTCGTAATGATATTTCGTAAGCACTGAGTAAAGCTAAAATAATAAGTTATGTTATACAGTTTTTTCTAAAATTCAATTAATTTAAGTGAAATATTTAAAAAAATATTTTTTAATTGTTAATTAATCAAATTCTGGGCTGAAATTTTTTAGGCAACCCATTTGCAAAATATTTGTTGACATTTTAAATTACATATAAAACACTTTTCATCTAATAATCAGCTCGGTGAAGGTCGTTGTATAGCGGGATCTCCTACCATTAATTTGTTGACATTAAAGAATTTAAGGATAATTATTGACATTGAATAACTATGCTATGTCATTTCTTAGGAAACAACCATTTTTGCGAAGTGGAATCTTATATATATATAAATTTTATTTACTGCTGCTCGGGGTGGGTTATTTTAATAGTTTAATGACGCATACTTGTTGTATGAATTATAATGTAATATTCTTATAATTGTTAATTTTATTCTTAGTTTAGTTTCATTTGACATGTAAATTTCTAAATAATTTATATTTTTACTTCGAATAAATTATTAGTATGTAACTTTTCAAAATGTAAGTTAAGTATTAACCATTGGTAAGTGTTCAAATTTAAAACAATAAAATTTACGTTTAGTAAAAAAAAATTAAAATAAATTATTTACTATGAAATAAATATTGAACAGCTTTATGCTGTTCGGATTATGAAAATGCTTTCAAAACGCTTTGTACAAAGATGCGCACCTTCTACCACAAAAGGATGGAACGACTTCCCCATCTTCGAAGTCCGATAATAAAAAGGCGAGGATATTAGTTCGTGTAGCTCTCTCGCCAAACTGCACTCTACAAAAACAGCAAGATATGCAACTTTTCGCCTGTAATCTCCTGCCAGTGGTATTGCAATTTGTTGCCAACTAGCTACCTCTAATTCTGACTGCCAACTAGTTCTGAAATGGCTAGGTTTGTCTAATCAAAATCCTTTACATCTAGCAGAAGATGCACCTTTTGGTTTATAATAGTTGTCAGTGATCGAGCTGAGCGTAAAGGAATTAAGTGCAATTTTAATGGCGTTGTGAATAGCCTCTCAGTTCCTAACTCCTAATTCAAGGTGCAACCGCAAAAACCTTGAGTCAGCCAGTTTAGTAGGTCAAGGAGTTTCGTCCCAGAGAGTCCTTCGTATAAACTACTTTTCCACTGGGTCTATATATCCGTAAAAAAATCTATTAAAAAATGGTACATGGTAATATAAAACTAATAATAACAAATTAAATTGCTTGGCCTCTAATTTTAAAAAATGAAACCAAGGTAGTTACGTGGCATCTTTGTCGACATTTATATTTTTCCATAAATATTGAAAAACCACAAAATTAATTACTCCTTAAAACATAGTACTCGCGAAAATACTTGGTATAAATCTGAACTATACGAGTAGCTACAAAGAGCCACTACAACATAACTGTTTGGGCCCTGCATTTTATAGTTTATGCGTTACTTCGATTAATTGTTGGTTAATTCGCTGACACAATACATATGCTGTGACAATTTGACTTCATACAAACAGTTTAAAAATATGATAGAAGTAGGTGGGCACCGGAGTCCGAAAATAGGATTCTGTTTCTTTGTACGGGACCCACAAAAAACATTGAATTAAGAAACGGTTTTAAAATAAGGTAAAATGAAACATAATTTAAAAATATTCACACACAGTGTACGAGTAAAGCGAAGTATTTCAAGTCACTTTATTCTCCTTTGAATTTCACTGAACTGTGAGCGAGATATATTTTACTCAGACATAAAGTCGACTCAGTTGCTACAAAATCTATGTGGATTAGAAGATAAATAAATATATATGACTCGTTTAATGTTTCGTTATTTGCTTATCGTTTCGTTATTATTACGCTATATCGTGCTAAATGTGATTTAAACGGCGTTTGCTGCAGAAAATATTAAAAAATACACAACTGAATATGATTTTTCAGGATTTGAAGTTAGTTTTAGCTTATTATGAATGTACCTACCTTACCAAAACAATATTTTTTGATAATAAAAATGCCCCTGATCACGCCCTCCGGTTTCACCCGCATAGTTTCCAAAGTAAGCTATCAAATTCTGTGTTATAAGTTTTCACTTCTATCGGTAGTTACGCCTATGGCTGCCAATTTTTTTTATAATCATAGCTAATTACCGATAGAAAATTAATGGTTAAGACAAATTTCGTAATTCAAACATTTTTTTAAGATATCACGGTTGTGAGCACGTAGTGATACGTAGTAGGTATTATTAATTATTAATTACTGGATATTTACTGACTTATAATTATGGTGTTGAATAAAAGCTTTTTGATTTTATTTTATATGGTGTAGCGAGTCTCCGATAGTTATATGCATCATGGACATTAAATTTATATTTGAACGTAGTGTATTAAACGTCATTGAAATATATGGGCCTCACTTCACCATATAATTACGGCAAATATCCCGTATAATTGTTAGCAGCCCCGTTTAAAAGCAAGAAAAGGGTGCATGGAGTGGCAACATCGTGCGACGAAAACTGACTTTAAGTAGTGGGTCGAGAGAGAAGGGAGGCACTTTTGCTCCAGACGCCGCCCACGCCGGACATACTCGTACTGTGTTTGTCTTTGTGTCTTTGTTTGACTAATTGATGATTGTTGTCGTTAAGGTTATATAAAATGTTTTAACGTTTATTTAAATATTGTTTGCTTCACTCTCCCAATCTTCTGATGTAGATTGTTTACATAATATTATAATAATTGGAGTGAACTTTTGTTTTAAAACAAACAAACTTGTAAATCTTTATAGGATGACAGCCCGACTAGTACAGCGCATGTGTGCAAAGGCGTGACGTGTGGAAAACGTGTTTTCTTTTCTAAGTACGCATTATTTAATTTCTTTGCAACAATTGTTGTTAGCAACGACGCTTCAAATAGAAAAAATGAAAAATTTTGAGACTCGCTCACTCTAAAACCAATGAGTCTTTTAGAAACTTTGTTGGATGTCTAATTTAAAGGATATATAAACCTCTCGACTAATAGGAATAGGATCTGCACCGTAACTGCGCTTAAAAAAGCGCTTAGGTTATCAAATACTGTAACAAATTAAATAAAAAAACATCAAAATAGGTTTCCTCCTCTCAGCTCTCATCATAATATACTCAAAAGCGTTTACATGAAAGCACCTCAGCCAATCTTTTTCACGCATAAAATTCTTCACAAGACGGTGCGTTTGCCGAAGTTTGTATAAATCAAATCATTTTGCTTGATATAACGACTGGGTAACCATCTCACCTTTGCTTGATAGGATAGTTTATTGAACTTATATATGTCGCGAAATCTGTAAATTACAACATACATATTTGTATGTCGTTCGTAGGTCATGCCATTAATTTTAATTGTGTAGGTACTCGACAAGGTAATGAAACTTAACGAGTTTTTTGACGTGACAACGTCTTAAATTAGGTTGCGGCTGGGAGTCACTTATGAAAAAGTGTAACGCTCGGTAACGTTACGATGAGTCACCGAACGAGAGAGAGGCCCGCCGAATGCCTTGCGTCTCTCTCCCACTCAACTATGATCGGTCTGCCGCGCGCGCAGCACTAGAGAATTAGGCGCATTGAATCGGCGCATGCTTGTGTCTCTGTCTTTGTCTTTCTCGAACGTTCTTGGCGTTGGAAAAACAAGAAAGCGTCATAATACAAGTTCACACGTGTGGTTAAAGTATCGTCAGCTGTGTCTGTAGTGAAAATGTGGAGTGCTTAGATTCGTCATTTACAACAACTACAACAATAAAGGTAAATAATTGTACACTGATATTTCATTATCGTAAACTATGATTGATTGATTAATTTCTTAATTTCATGAAAAATACGTATAATCTTGATTGCGTATCAAACGTTTCTAAGTCAACTACGTTAAAAGGAACAACTATCGACTTGACTTTCGCAAGACACATTACAGCAGAAACACTTCCTTTCATTTCATATTTCTCCTATCATCGTCCTATCCTCAACAAAATCACTCAAATAGGAATTAGTTAAGTTTAAGTTTACATGTACAATGTTTTAGTAAACAAAATATATTTCTATAGTTAAAATTTGTGCAATTCTTATTTTCATTCAATTCCTTGTTCCTATTGTGCAATTTAATTATATTCATATCAATAAATATTCTACCGAGAAAAAGACGTTGTCACGTAAAATCTTCGCCCGTAAAACCGACTTTACAGGCAACCAGATTTTTTTTTAATATTAAAACAAATAAGTAACCAAAAGATTTTATGAGTAAGTGTTGAGGGTTAGGGGCTTAGGGGTGGTGCTTGTGTGGGTGAGTGGTGGATATATTTGTCCATTGGTATACCTTCAAATTGGAAGTGAACCCGTACTCCGTATATTATATGCTCCCAACGAAAGCCGAAAACATTTTATGTTGTACCAACTCCACAGCGTAACACACAACATCAATTATATAAAAATGGATGTTTAGTCACGAAATATTTGCATTACTAACTTCACGACGTGATAATTTTAGAAAATACTTAGAAAATACTTTCCACGTAACTTGCGAGGTTGTGATTCATGCCCTTTATATCGGTGAGTAGCAAAAAAACCCGCAGTGAGTAATTACTTACGTTAGTTTTTCACTATCTCTCACTTGCTCAAACCTACAATATTCCTTTCAGTATTTCTCCCACACGAAGTAATATAAAGCTCCATTGCTCGATAGGAACAATAGCAAGCAATTTGTTTGTTTCGAACAGTTGTCAGTTAGCTATTCCCTATTTCCTGTCGTTTCGGCTCTCAAAGAATCAAATCTATGGACTCCCTATGCAGCGAAAAGTTACAAAGGCAAAAAGTTTGGACCGCGTCGGGGATCAAGTAATATTAGCTAGAAGGTTGTATGCCTTTGGAAAGTAACTGCGCGGTTTACCGACTAGCGCTGGAATTCATCAAGACAATAGAGTAAATCAATGCCGCTTTATTTGAAAGGCAAATGTTATTTATTAGGGCTTAAAGCTTGAGACAATTTCTTACGAACTTAGGTTGAATTATTAAATCAGATTAATTTACATTCATAGCAAAATGACTTTTGTCTTTATATTGATTCATCAAGTGTATCGTTCCATAGTTGACGTTCCAAAGACTCAAACAAAGAGGTTTGAGTCTACGTTTGTGAAAAGCACGTCTAGACTGTGGAATGTGTAGCCTGAGTGGGGTTTTCTCAATAGTTGGAATCTTAGATCTTACTGTCTTCAAATCAAGATTGAATTGGTTTCTTCTAGGTAAGCATGCTCTTTTATAGTCTACATCGTCGCTTAACTTCACGAAACTGTAACAAATCTATCTAACATTTTTAATTAATCCTTAGAGAAATAAAGTTCCCATAAAAGTCGGGATGACGGCATTAAAATCGTTGAAAGCTTGTTTACACAGAAGCTGATGAAATAATTCAAAAACTTTATAGGTGGTATCTCAAATATTTTTCTAAAGAACAATTTTTTGTAGCCATAAAGAGGAAGCTGACAATAAGTTTCCAGAAATAAGATGTAAAAGAAACTCTGGGCATTTCAACAAAGATAAATGGATTAACTTAAGCACTTAGCTGCTGGTGAATCGATGGCAAATGTATACCTATTTGTAGGGCGTTCAACTTTGCTTACGTTTTGTTCGGCGCTTTTGTTAGACAAAGGCACAGACAATTGAGCAAATCAAACTGTACAAGTGGAAGTTTGAGGTAAATTTATATTAATTTAGAAATCTGAATTTTGGGTGGCTACCTAGAAACAAATCACTCAGATTTGTAACACGGTATATCCCGTAATTTTTTTAGGAACATTATCCTTAACAAAAACAAAATAAAAATTTAGACTAGTTACTAAAAATTTTCGATTATTTCTAAATTGTCATAGTATCTATTTATTATTCTGTTTGTCAATGTCCTTCATTTGATACTTAGATGAAAAAAATCGCCATTTTGTGATGTTGGCCTCCTTGGATTTGAAATTGTTCATAGCATATGTGTCTACCTCCATTATTCAAGCCCTTTAATTTAAACCCCATATTGAGGAAGTTGTGAAAAAAATTGTAAACCGATATTTTGTGGCGGCGGCCATCTTGGATCGACTTTGCTGAAACAGCTAAGAAACTTTCGATTAATTGAACTTTAAAAAATTGGTTCAGTCGTTTGGGAGCTACAGTACACACATACACAGATCACAGACATACATATATCCACACCATCAAACTTAAAAAAACTCCGTTATTTTTGAGCCGGAGGTTAAAATAAAAACGGAGAATAGTAATGTTTGTACAATACACAACTGAATAAAAACCAGAAATGAAAAGAAGATGAGAAAGAGGAAGACTTTAATCACCTGACCATTGTATAAATTAAGACTAGAACAAATTGTCTTGCCCCAGATTAAGGTCTTGCCAGACAAAGTGTATTGTACTGTAGTAGTACAGTACATATTTGCACTGGATGGGAAATTGCATGCCTGTCAAAGAGGTCAGTTTGTATAGGTTAACTTTTAAAATGTTTTGTATCATCTTATCTTACCTGCAAACAGCAATAATGTTTTTTGTATTTTCTACAATTCTAGCTGACAGTAGAATATCTGGCAAAGGTGTGGTCCCCAGCGGATTCTACCACTAGAACACTGTGTGTAGGTAGGTATGTTTTTAAATTTAACCGTAACTTATGAGCGCCATCGGTTTCGTCGAAGCTTTACCACTACTGCGTGTGTCGTAAAATTTTATTCATAAAACCTGTATTTATCGAACACGTAATGTAACTAGCATCTGCCAGTTCTTTTGTCGGTGTAACATTTATAAATGGAATCCTAAAGAACTCCTAGTAGCCTAGTGGCGAGGACGTCCGACTCACAGTCGGTGGTCGCAAGTTCCGAGACCTACACTTTTGAGTATTTTCCAACTGCTAGTGCAAGTAGTGTACCATATCATCACCACTGGCAGAACAGTGAAGGAAAACATCTTTCGAGGAAAGCGTTTTTTGAGGTTATGTGCCATCCACCAACCTGCATTTGGTCAGCGTGGCCTGTAATCTCTTCTTGTAAGAAAAGATTCAAAGGTGGAACATTCAATCGACTGTATATTCTATATTCTTAGACTAAGGAACTTTTTTGGGAGCAATATGGGCATTTTTCGTGATACGAGTAGGTATATGGCTGATATACTAGTACAGACCATTTGAGTTGCAAATTGCAGCCATATCCGTTTAGTATAACGACGTGATCGAGCAACAAACATGAAATCTAATTTCAATATAATTTCAAGTTATCTCTTTCCATAAACAAACATTAATATCGAGCATTGTTTACATTCAACGTTATGTTGTATGCAAAGCGAATTAGGTCAAACGGATGCAAAACGACTTAAGAGATTAGATCGGACTATACACACATCCTCATCCTGTAATAGAATAGAACATTGATTCCTTGGCTAAAGTGAATTGAAGTTGCAAAAGCATCTTAGTAAAAATATTAAATTCTACTTCTACTAATAATACAAAATGTTGTATTTGCACGGATCCGAATGAAGTTTGGTACATAGATTATTAGTCTGGAAAAACACAAATTATTATGCATAGGTGTCGTTTTATGAACTCAGGTAAGTACCGCTTGTATCAATGTTTTATACGGGACATTAAATTTGTCGTGGATAAATCCTCGTTGTTGAATGATATCTGCGAGACAACGTCTAATAAATCGATGAACGCTGGCTGCATGCATGAAAAAGCATGACTCATTGTCCCGTTACCTTAATTTTCCCGTAACGCTCACTGTACCGTTATTTTAGGGTAAATTATTATTGCATTTCAAAAAGCCGATTACTAGTATAGTTTCGAGTATTTTATTCTTTTATTATTAAAAAAAGTAGCATCGGTCGGCGGGTGCAGTAATAATAATATAGGTTATGTTACGATTGACTAAAAAATTATGGTGATTCATATAATTGATGTATTTGATTCAAGCCGTAGCTGATTATGAGTTACATAGGATACTTTTATTAAAAAAGGGGTGTTATAAATGAATAAATGTTGTACAGATTACAAATCCGAGGTAGTCGGGGTTAAATTTTTTAATTTTGTTCTTGTTTTTGCACTTGATTCTATTGTATGCAATCATTTCACCAATGTTTTGTGATGACGTTGTCACGTTAAGCTATCGTCCGTAAACCAACTTTACAGACATCCAATTTTTTAATAGTATTGAGTGACGACACGAGTAGAACATGCATAGTCCTACTCGTGTCACATTACTGCTTGACGGTAGAATAACTGGCAAAGGTATGGTACTTCTCCAGGTAGACTATGCAAAGAGTCCTACTACTACCTATTTACGTTCGAGTTCCACTAACAGAACGTAGTAATAGTTCCAAAAGACTGAGAATGAGGGTAGCTCAAAATGTCGGTCTATGTTTAGAAACTGTATTGTATCAATAAATGCAATTCGTCAGTTTACCATGAGGAACACATGAATAAATGATTAGATTACCTTATAACCTGAATAAAATCAGAAAACAGGGCATTTTTCCCGCAGTTTTGCTTTTCTTTTATTTTTATTGCGAGGTGCAAAGGTTTTTCCACAAATTTTAAGTGAGGACAATTAATTCATATTGCTGTACCTATAGTTTCTCAGACTTATTGCAACGACCAATAAAACGAACAAAATAAAGCAGAAAACACAACTAAAGCCATCTACTTCAAACAAAGCAATGAAAGTCCATTTCCGTTTGCAACAACAGAAAAAATCTTTTATTTTTCAGTGCTAGAGTAATCATTGCAACAGGTCTGACCCAGATTTAGCTACAGCTCATGGCACTGTGAAACCTTAAAGTGAAACAATATCTCATGATACTGGTTTACGCCAAAAGGGTGCATTAAGTCATAATAATCAATTTTATTATATACACGATTGTAGGTACAGAATATTTGCAACATGTGCTTCGCCGTTTTATCCGCGCAGTTCCTGTTATTCTCTCGGGATAAAAAGTAGGCTATGTGCTATTTTAGACTAATTTGTAATTGTGTTTCAAGTTTTAACCCCATCTCTTCAGCCGTTCCGACGTAATTGAGCAACAGAACTCCATATACAAATTACATATTTCCAAGTTTGTTTGGACCACTGATTTTAACCGCAAATAAAACAGAAATGTTATAAATTTTTACAATATTTTATATAATATCTTAAGGGGAAGAGACTCAATGTTTTTAGAAAAATGACAAGACAAAGAGATAATTCTATATTTTGGACTATTCATCTAATATGTCCAAAAATATTTTTTTTACATGTTAAAAAAGTTCTTTTATCTGAAATTATGTTCTGACAGTTAAGAACGCGAGCAAAATATCGACGTGGTTCGTGTGTTTTAATTGCCTTTCAAATAATTGAGAGCGATGTCGACTATAATTAAAATAATAAGTACGGTACATACAGCGAAATCGAGTAAACATTAAAGTTAAGAGGAAGTCTTCAATTACAGAATATTTTATAATTTAGGAGTATATAAGACGTCACTTAATTAATCAAAACCTTATGATTTATTGAGTGAGATATTTTATCAACTGACACATAACCATTTTACACCCTGTTATCGCCCTCTGCTGAACTCAGAACTTCCTTCGAGTAAATCTCTGTCCTATACTAGTATCTATTCTAACTAAGATCAATTTCATCTCTTTGAATTCATTTTACATCACAGACGTTGAAATTTTTAACCTATTTGAATTCGCTTGGGAGAACTTACATATTTACTATTATAATATTTGGATATTTAACAAGTTTTTTGGTGTAAATGTTGGGCTTAAGTAAAGTGTTTCCAGAGAAATTACAGGGCTTAGAGATATAAGATCTTAGATCTCTGGGTGACGAGCGCAGTGCAGTGCTAGGTAATGATTTGGACTCTTCATGTTCCAATAGCTGCGTGTCACTGTGCTGTTATGTGTCAGGCATGTTGCTTACCATCAGGCACATGTCCTGATCGTCTCGTCAATCTTTATTTAAAAAAAAAAAAAAAAAAGTGTTTGAAATAAGGCGGAAACAGTCAACAAAATACATTAAATCTCAGAACGTAATTTTTACATCGTTATTTAAAGTGCAAAACTAAATTGTGATAAAACTCTAAAGGTAGCATTCGGATCAAGACGACTGCGACACGAGACCGCGACTCGAGACCGCGACCCACTGCTTTATATGAATTAATAGGAAGTGCTGACGGATGCAAGCAAGTGACTCGGTCGCTCACAAGGCAGTGCCGTGGCGCGACAGATGCAAAATGGCCGTGTTTTCTTCGCACGAAGACGAAATTTTAACAGAATTAGTTAGTAAAAACGCACCTTTATTCGATACGAGGCCTCAAGCTTATAAAGATAATACTGTGTATCGATTTTCATCCTTTTTTTTCGGAATTAGAGCACATAATAAAAGAAGGATATCATCGTCTTCTTCTTCTTCGTTTTCTAATAACTGTCGAAGAAATATTTTTCTGTTCATAGTTAAAACGCGTCGTGATAGAATACAACCGTTTAGTTCAGTAACTGCAAGCATACTGAGTTTCGTATGGGTCGCACGAGTCGTGTCGCGTAGATTCGTAGGTAGCTGTCGCCCTGTGACCTGCGACCGGTTGCCGGTCGCTGTCTCGGGTCGTGGTCTCTCGTCGCGGTCGTCTTGATCCATATACTATCTTAATAATACACTAACATAAAGACATTGCAGTAGGCGCATCTTTTGTAAAATATAATTAGGGAAATATCACATCTCTACAGCCAATAAATAATGTGCAAACGCGTTAAGACAATATTTCCGAGATCTAACAGAGGAAAAGAAACAAATCATTTTATATCTGCGGATGACGTGCTCATTGCAGCTCTTGGTACTCATAGTAGATTTTAACTCTTTGTGTTTATATTCTGCAAGTCTCTGTATTGTATTGCTCTAGCCATCACGTGACCCTTATTTCTCGTGTCATCACGTTATTTTAAGGTATAGTTTAGGTGAATAGTAAATGTGTTTATAATTATTATGCATTTTTAATTTTAAATATCAAATAATCAAT
The DNA here is from genome assembly GCA_017562165.1 of Ectropis grisescens. NCBI lineage: Eukaryota > Metazoa > Arthropoda > Insecta > Lepidoptera > Geometridae > Ectropis > Ectropis grisescens. The sequence goes on along the minus strand of CM029781.1, from coordinate 7,764,706 downwards.
TCTTACATTGTAAATCTACGCGTACCTTCCTCGTTCTCGCGTTTTAATAATTTTAGAGATTACAACTCTTTATTTTTCAGTTATTTTTTTTAAATAAAGATTGACGAGACGAGCAGGACCTATGCCTGATGGTAAGCAACATGTCTGCCACATAACAACACAGTGACACGCAGCTATTGGAACATAATTAGCACTGCACTGCGCTCGTCACCCAGAGTAATTTCTCTGAAAATATTTCCCTTAAAACCGGAACACAGTAATGGATGCACATTCACGTAAAAACGTTCTCATAAATAAAAACATTACTTTTTTCAAGATTTTGGCGGAAGTATTTGCGTTTTCATCCGTTAATAAAAACTCTCTCTCAATTCTCTCAATTTCAAGCTTCTACTCTTGCCAGCGTTATGTAGTCTTTATATGTGTAAGTCAGTTGGTTACTCTGGACAAAACCTTATGAATAAATAATGATCGAGAAAAAAGTCGAAGGTAATGTCGTCATCAACGAAACTTCTCATTTTTTCCAGCGATGATTGATTATGTTCCGTTGGCTTCCCGAAAAGAGAATAACGTTAATACAAATAATTATTTTCTTGATATTAAAGTTTCTGCTCACCTATAGACTATCAATGAAAATTGCTAAATCAATTATTTACTACAATCTGATTGCGTTGTCAAGTTTTCCTTTCTAATCGATACAATCAATTCACTGATGTTTTTTATATGTCGTTTTCGCAAATTGTTCCTTTTTCATTTCATAACCAGCACAATAGCAGTTAATCAATCCAGATCTGATCTACAATGAAAATGCATTTTCTTATTTTCTCGGGCATGTTCTTTAATTCAAAAGAAATAAGGCATATAATAACACTAGCAGGGCCCCGTGGTTTTACCCGCGTTGTTCCCGTTCCTGTTAATTTAATATAAATCCAGGAATAAATGTAGGCTATGTGTTCTTCCAGACTTTGTTCTGTGTTCCAGATTTCAAGCCGATCGGTTAATAAGTTACGACGTGATTGAGCAACAAATATCAAAAAATGAACATTTATGGTATTATAGTAGGATGAAGTGGCAAGTAATTTGAAGTTTTGCTGTCGATTAGTTATTTTATTTCCTCCTTAGCTTAGTTGCGTAGAAGCGAGAATGTTCGAATTAAGAAGCGTAATGTTTTAGGTTCCTTTCTCGCCTATGCCTCTGGGTGTTTTTCCAAATACAGGTGTAGAAATTTGGTGTCACCACTACTACACATGCTATCACACTAACTTTAAATGTGAAGAAACACATCAGGAGGCCATGTTCCAAGATAAACGTCGTTATTAGCCACGTGTCATCTGCCAACCCGTACCTACTTGGCCAGCTGTTACGGACTGTAGTACTCTCCCCATATGAGAAAACGCCCTGAGTCCCAACAATGTGATAGTGGGTTGTTTGTAACTAGCTGTCTCGTACGCCTTAAGTAGATGCTGAGTTTAAAGCTGTTCGATATATCGATCGATCGATGTAAAAAAATCTCCGCGGTCACGAAAAGGCTGAAGAAATTGTGGAACGTCTCATTGCGAAATGAAGGGATCTCGATCTCGGACAGTTGTTACGCTGCCGTAACGTCGAGGTAATTTGTATCGTAAAAAAAGTGAAACTAATGGTTACACACAATCAATAAAATTATAGTGGCTAGTACGGTTCACAATCGCGACGTCGTAGAATTCCGCTTGGACTTCTTAGTTTTTTTTTAGTGCAAATGTACAAAATTGTAGTCACTTTGGCAATTTACGTGAAGGGAAACATCAAAGGATATTGCTTTATTTCTAGAATATTTTGAGATTATGCATCATTTATCAACCCGCACTGGACTGTTGGATAAATTATGGCTTTGACTCACTCCTTGTGAGACAAGGCTTCCTCACTCCTTGTGAGAGTACCAGCAGTAAAAAGATTTTGTGAGCTGCTTATGCGTTAACAAATGGATGATGTGAATCTAAAACAAGAAACAAAAACGTTTAAAGCTATTATATTACTTTTGAATATTTCAAGTTGCGAAAAGAAACAGTTGATGTTGAAGCATCCCACAAAGACACAGAGTAGGGATTACATACAGCTGAACGCTATTGTGAGCCCTTGACGAGGCCGGAAGGCGACTTCCGGACCGTCGGTTTAAATACCCCTTTGTGCTACACACGCCGTTGAAATTTAACAACGAACTCCACTGAAAAATGTATGGAATACAGATTTTTTATGCAGATATTTTATTCAAACTGTTTTAGGAAGAAGAAGAATTACACGTAGGACTGTTTTTTGTAAATGAATAATTGAATTGTTGTACTTAAATATGGATAGTTAAATGTGATTCAAATTGTTTTCCGGAAATGGGTTTTAAGGATAAACTGAATCGTTTATTTCCTTGCTTTACAAACACACAACCGCTTGGCACTACTGGTAGTGCTACGGATAAAACCACATTTCCCGTGACACTACACCGTATATGTACGTTACCGGCAAAACATTTAGTTTTAGAGCTTTTACCACACCTCTTAAAATAGTATTTTTGTCACATATTGCTTGCTAATCATAACACAAATACTCTCATACATTAAACTATCCTAAACAGGTGGAGTAGCATTAATGTTATCATTTATCAAAATACAAATACGATTATAAATAATGTTCCGGTTTGAAGGGTAACGTTTACAAAAAATTGCAGTTCACATAACTAGACCAATTATCTCGTCTCTTGGTATCAAGCATGGTTCTGACCCAGACTGCGATTTGAACTGTTCATGTTGACAGTTTTATTACCTTTAGTCCACGTTCATAACTGATTTTTGATAACCAGATACGAACACGGAATTTTTTTCTTACTTGATAACCAGTTACGAGATGAGCAGGTGTGTTTCTTACCATTAGGCGTCCGTCTTGTTCGTCTCACCACTTTAAGTAAAAAAATATATTACTTGTATCCTTGTATGTCACAATAAGCACACAATAAAAGTATAGCGCAACAAAAACATGGATGAAATATGGATATATTCAAGAGAAACGACCCAATAAAAGGTTCGAATCGTATCTTTCATTCCATATTTCATTCATAAAAATATCATCCATTTTCCACAGTGCCTAGTTTTTTATGAAAACGACGCTGCCCTTGTCCCACATAGAATATGATCCTAAATAAACATAAAGCTGTAGATTTCAAACTAAAAGTCCAACTCTTCTGGGGCTACTGAAGACTATGTAAATGGGTTAGTTGAACTTGGTTAAATAAACGGCCCTTCTAGAAGTGTAATTACTTTTAAGAGATATCGATAGGAACTGCAAAGCTTTTTCTATATGATAAGTATTATCTGAACATAGGGTGGTGCTAAGGTGAAGGTTAATGAACTGGACTAAATGAAAACATTTTGCATATTAAATAAAAAACGTTAATTTAAGTATTGTTAAATTAAAAAATGTATATGTACGTGCACGGAATGCACAATTAAACGAAGGATATAATATAATATTATAAATGTGAAAGTACCTACTTTAGTCAGTTTGTATACCTGTCTTTCTATTAGGTTATTTCACGCCAAAAGGACTGAACTAATTTAAATGTTTGGTGTGGAGATGGTTTACAGCCATAGGAAGTAAACAACTTTTTGATGAAAACACAATATTAGAACAAGGTGATAAAATTTAATCAAATAATAAAACATTTAAAGTTTCCAAAAAAATTGGCCTAAAGGACGCAAGGCGTGAACTAGTCCATTTTAAAGTTAAATTTAATAAAGAAAACAATCACTTGCATATCAACTACAACTTTCGAGCGCAAGTTAACTCGGAAAGTTAGTAAGAATGTATTCCTGTAGAATTATTAATTATTGGCCTACGTATATACCAAGATTCCCAGACGAACCCAATGAGACAGGATTGATGAACAAGGGGGCAGTGTTAGAGTAGCGTCTAATCTTATTAAAAAAGTAAATGTGAAAGTCTCTGCGAAGAGATCCAGGGCAGATACTAGTTGTGTATGTATGTATTAGTTACACAAATATACCTATATTTTGTTAAATAAATGTAGCTTACTTACTATTATTATTACTTTCAAAATAAAACAAAAACACTGCCTAATAGAAACAATTGGAAATAAGTATCTTATTAAAATCTATATTTTTTCAAGCAAGATCTTTTAAATCATTACGTAGTATAGAACAAAGTCACTTCCCGCGTCTGTTCGTCCCTATGTATGCTTATAGACTGCAGGCCCGTGAACAAAATGTATGGGTCATCTGATACAGCAGGATACCTATGTAGGATGATAGAAGGGTATAAAGTAATAAGATTGAGCACTATGCTGTCACTTGTAAGCTGTCCAACTGACTGCTGTTGAAGAGGGGGATTCTAAACCTCGATAATTTCTTCTTGCCGCATGATTTTTGTATGGCATTGCGAAATAATGTATTAGAAGAGGTATTGAAACTGTATGGAACCAATGCCGTACATAATCAAATGACCAAACTTACTCTGTAAATCGTCAGAAAATCATGAATTTTTTTCACAAACTAACAATTAGAATTTTAAAATTTATAATTTTTATTGTTTCAATACCTCTTCTAATCTATTATTCCGCAACGCCGTACAAAAATCATGCGACAAGGAGAAGTGATCGAGGTTTAGAAATCCCCCCTCTTCAACTGCACTCAGTTGGACAGCTTACAAGTGACGGCATAGTGCTCAATCTTATTACTTTATACCCTTCTATCATCCTACATAGGTCTCCTGCAGTATCAGATGACCCATAAATTTTGTTCACGGGCCTGCAGTCTATTAGATCTGTACAAACTACCAAACAGATTTTGATGCGGTTTTTTAAAATAGATAGCGTGATTCAAGAGGAAGGTATAATAAATGCATACAATAGTATAGAAACACTGATAATTTTAAATGTTTCTAATGTGATGTCATAAATAAACACATTTTTTTGCGCTTACATTGCACACTCTGGCTGAACCCTACGAGATGGATCAAAATAATGTACCCCTTAAATAGGTCTACAAAAAATTCTACAATGGTATATGTCTACCTTTTAGGGATAACCCACAATAACCATTTTTATTCGTATTTTTAGTATCAGTATTGCATCCGTGCAAATCCGGGGCGGGTCGATAGTAAGATTACGAGTACCTAATCTAATTCTATGTTTGTAACTACGGGTATCTGTCCTATCCGGCCTATTCAACAGATTCGGTTACGTTGATACTGATAAGCAATCGCATTGGATAGTCATGAAATGCTTACAAACCGTTAGTTCAAAGCCCGACCCGTGAGAAGTTAAGGGTCTTTGTGATCGTCATTTACCACTTAGGAATATTGAAGGAGTTGTACAAACTCCCCCTGTAATTAATTGAATTGCGTTGACTTTACTTTTACTTTAAGGCGTAGTTAATACCGCGCGTGAAACTTGGGCTCCACTGGCACAGGACCGAGGATGATGCTAAGAAACAAACTCATACCCAGCTGTGGGATCAGGAAGGCTGCAATAGATCATAATGACTTTACATTAACGTCGTAGGTAAAACTGAAGCCATGCATCTGAGCGGCGGTACCTAAATGGCATGGCAAAACTGAATATTAAAACGAGAATAATTTAACTAAATACGTATTTCATTTCTCTAATAACACCATCTAGCCCCAAACTAAGTAAAGCATGTACTATTGGAGATGGATAGCTTACATAATACTTAAACGAGTAAGTTTAGGTTTAAGTACTAAAAATGAATGCCCTGTTTTGCCTACTCCCGACTTCTAACGTCACAAACACCAGTCTTTATGGCTCAAAGGACACCGAGGCAGACATTTCTACCTTACGCTACAAAGTTAACGTGGTGCATACCACATATAAACCATGAAAGAGTGGAATAGTCTTCCGATATGTGCATTTCTTGAAAACAACAACTCTGGTCTTTTCAAGACTAGAGTTAGTGGGTTTCACGTGGATAACTGTGCTGTTTTTTAGAGCACACCATCGCATTCCATAAACCATAAAATGAATTTATCTCTTTACCCATATTATTATGTTATATTTGTTACAATATTCACGAAACCTGAATTTTAATGTTTGCACAGTACTATGTGTAGGATAACAGCAAAAGACAAGCACTGTACTGGGATCTCTGTGAACTGACTGTTTTTTTACGATTATGGTTTACACTTGAACACCATCTCATCTGATGTGATGTGATGATGCAGTATAAGATGAAGAATATAGATATATAAGAGGAAGAATATAGGAAATATAGGACGGTTTGAAGCCACCAAGATTGTGACTATCAGTGAAAATCAATCAAGCAAAGAAATTCTATCTACAAATGGATGGAAAACTTTTCATTTCTCAGAAGATTTTATTTCATCTTCCTTTCTCTTCGGCTGTCATACATTTGGTTCGATACATCAGCACCACGCAATGTGATTAATTGCCAGCGTCCTTGTATAATGGGACATTAGGGACTGTCGTCGCCGCCATTGGTTTTTGAAACTGGGACAGCAGAAATGAAATATATTTGTAAGTAGGTACGAAAAATGTTCGATGAAGTTAGCAAAATGTATACATAGTATAGATTAATTTATTTTCCATTTGAACGCGCCTGAGGCAACAAAGATTGACAATACAGGGATAACTTTACATTTTCAAAACGACTCCGGTTACACTAATCTCAAATAGTCTATGTTCACATTATTCTACCGCTATACTAGCTGTGTCTATGGTTTCAACCTCTAATCTATATATATAAAAGAAAGTCGTGTTAGTTACTCCATTTATAACTCAAGAACGGCTGAACCGATTTGGCTGAAAATTGGTGAGGAGGTAGCTTAGAGCCAGGAGATAGACATAGGATACATTATCACGTTCCCGTGGGACGTCAGAAAACGATAAAAATCCCGTTCGACCGCGTTCCCGTGTGACGTGACATTAAACATAAAAATGACAGCTAAACGTCATTTTGTGGTGACGTCACAGTTGTCATTCATTTCATTCATTTCATTCATTTCATTCATTTCATTCATTTCATTCATTTCATTCATTTCATTCATTTCATTCATTTCATTCATTTCATTCATTTCATTCATTTCATTCATTTCATTCATTTCATTCATTTCATTCATTTCATTCATTTCATTCATTTCATTCATTTCATTCATTTCATTCATTTCATTCATTTCATTCATTTCATTCATTTCATTCATTTCATTCATTTCATTCATTTCATTCATTTCATTCATTGGTAAAACAGTAGGCGATCCAAAGTAACCATTGTTTAATTGCCTAAATGTAAGTGGTGTTGTAATACAATAACAGACTAACAGTAAAGTTTTATTCAAATTCTTGTACCTATCATGTCTGTATAACTCGATAAAAACAGTACAGAAGTAGGTAATTATAACTCGTATGCCTGTACAAGTATAGGTTATAGTTTAACGTGAAGCGATTCACTTTCAAATAAATATTAATTACCTATTAAACGGTTTTATTTCGCTTATTTTGTTTGTTTTTTTCTTGGGTTGAATCTAGTAATCGAAATTTCACCTTCTTCCTGACAACCGATTGATCTGAAATTTGGTATACGTCTTTGTTTTTGATGATTTGATAGCCGCCGCTACAAAATGGCGAATAACCAATTTTTTTTCAATCTCATACGAGTATTAAATGAAAGTGCTTGACATAAGAAACCTTGCAATAATGAGGAACTAAATGAATTATATCTACTTTTTAAAAAATTTAAATGCTATTGATGTAATAAAATATCTCATAATTCATGAAACATTAAAAAACTATGGCCATAGGAATTTAACAGTATCTCAGAATAATAAAAAATCAAAATAAACAACATATCAATTCCTACATTAAAACTATTCCCCAAATAACCCACCCCGAACCGTTCCCGGCGCAAAGGTGCCCATGACGCGCGCTGCGTTCCCGCGTTGAATGGCAATGGCCAACCTTTGCTCCAGGAACACGCCGGAGCGAGAGTCACCTGTATTCTCCCTGAGCCTGCGCCCCAACTCTGAAATGAACTATTTAGCTTCTGCTCTCCAACAACCCAAGGTCTTGACTGATTTTGCAGATAAACGTACTAAAAGCTTAAAATAATTTTGACTAAAATAAAATGGTGGGACGCTACAAAACGAACATTTTGATCGACGATTGTAGATATTTGAAGTGAGTACACCACGATTTTATTACTGTTTAAATTATTTTTAAGCTTTCAGTACATTTATCTGCTAAATTACCATGACTATTTTACAACAAAAAAAACGTTTTATTTCCTTAGGCTTTTTTTTTTGCAACGCACCTAGTTAGTTCCGAGTACCGAGTACCTAGAAGTATCAAACTCAGAAAAGCTTGTGCTACGGAAGCCAATTAGCTGATATAGTAGATACATACATTATACAATCCTATTAATTATTTATTAGGTATATTATTATTTATAGTATTGATTATGATTAATATTTTAAATGCCATGTTTGGATATTTGGGTGTTTGGATATTTGGGTGTTTGGATGTTTGTTGCATGTCGTCACGTCTACACGGATTTGGTTGAAAGGAACGCCGTTAGATTATGGTCTGGAAGAAAACATAAGCTACTTTTTATCCCGAAAAAACAACTGGAACTGGTACTACGCGGGTAAAACCGCGAGCGCTGCTAGCTTTAATTATATACTTATAATACGTAACAAATATTTGTATATACACGCCTACAAATAAGAATTCAAAGCGATTAGGTAAATACAAATACGCCAACTGCTTTTGAAGTTAAAATGTACTCGTACTAATACAATTTTATGTAACTGTTATTACTGGATACCCAGAGATATTTTTTCGATTAAAAATACTCTATTCCTTTTGCGAACGTTGAACAGTATAAAAATAATTGAACCCAGTCCGGAGGCAAAAATCTCTCTTGTAATTTTCAATTTGTTTTTAAATGCCCAATGACCGTGTGATTTTATTTTATTAGACACTGGTTTTGCCCCGCGGTTCAGTTCGTATCCTACATAAATTCTACTAATTACAAATGCGAAAGTTTTGATGTACAACTGAAAGGACCGTGTTGAAATGTAGAACTCCGAACATAGCCTGGAATAGCACATAGGCTTCTTTTCATCTATCTATAAAGTTATGGCTGGTCTAGTCGAGAGGATGGCGACTAGCGATCCGGAGTCCCCGTATTCATATCCCGCGTGCTACTGTCTTTTCGAAGTCATGTGCATGATGCAGTAAACTTAAATCGATAAAACATCATGATGAAGCCGACATGTGCCTAGAATCTTTCGAGGTCATGTGTCATATTTCCCACATTGACGCATTGACCCGCAATGGGCCAGCGTGGTGGATTATGACTTTGACTCTCTCTTTGCCAGAGAAGGCCCCGAGTCCCGGCAGTGGGAACATTTTGTGGGCTGCTTATTCTTATGCTATTATCGCGGGTAATTAATGGGAAAAGGGTAAACTAGCAGTGCTGCGCGGGGCATTGCTGGTATTTAATATATTTTACAATATAGAACGATGGGAAGCAAAGACATGCGAATAATAACAACCAATATGCCTGGTTATAACAACACAGTACCATGGAGCTACTTGAAAATGAAGAGTCCAAAATCCATTGCCTAGCGCTGTACCGCACTAACCGCAGGTCTACTGCCTAACTCTCCTGCTTTCTGATTTCGTCGACAAAAGCAGAGAATTACACATTACATCTGCTACTACTACCTAATTATTGACTAATCCTTCTGCCACATCGATTGACAGAACAGTGTTCTGTGATTGAATCGATGTGGATCGATGCATTCAATGCGACTTCAACAGGTCTTCTCAGAGCCACAACCCCAGCCCAAAATTGAATCGATGACACGACAAGAAGAAGGTTACATCTGTTTTCCGTATGCGGAACTGAAAGCAGATGTAGCTGTCTGCTTTCATCGGCAAAAGCCGAAAGCAGAAAGCAGGAAAGTTAGGAGGTAAACCTACCGTATTTAACATAGCAGTTCATTTTATCTTCCAACTACTGGGACTCGAGACCTTCACTCACAAGACGACAGTTATACATCACGCTGGCCCAAGTGCAGTTTGGCTTTATGACACGTGTCCTCGAAATATATGTTTCTTGGAACCCGCCCGGTTTCATCATGATGTTTTCCTTCACTGTTAAAGTCAGTAGCAAGCACGGATCCAGAGGGTCATGAACCCCTGGACTTGGTCCACTAGGTGTACCACTGATTAAGAAGCATGCATGTACTTATCGGACAGCTTTGTGACTTGACTATGACTATGTGACCCCCCTTGGAGCCAGGTGACCAGTGACCCAGTGGAGCCAAAGCTGGATCCGCCCTTGGTCAGTAGTGATGCCAAACTCGCTGATTTGCAAAATCTGCTTGGTAAAATACTAAGAGGTGCTGGCGGGATTCAAACCAACGACTCTACGATAGTGAAATCGGACTTTCTAGTCACTAGATCATCACACTTTTATGTATGTAACTCTAATATTTCATAACTAACTCATACTTAATTAATGGCTTAAAAGAATTTTTAAATCGGTGCAGAGGTTCTCGAGAAATTAGGTAACATACATAAAAAAAACATATAGGGGCCGAATTGATAACTTTCTCCTTTACTTGGAAGTCGGTTAAAAAGTTAATGTTTCACAATTGACTCGTATCGTAAACTGCATCGTTTTTGAAGTGGTACAAATCAGTTTTCCTTTGTCAGTTTTTCTTTGGTACCTAATCTTTGAGAATATTTGATTATCTTGCAAAGTTTTATCTAAGAAAGATTTATCGGAAAGTTTTCCTCGTTCTTAAGATTTCTCGATAGAAAGGACGATTTATTACCTATTTAGGCACATAAATATGAACTAATGTTATATTGAAGCGTATTTGTAAGTGCTATACAACAATATAATTTGTTGTTTTGTACTTTTGGGGTTTATAGTATAAATTCGGTCTTTACATCATGTAGGTATTGTTTTTAAGCTTTCGCGATTTGAACACATATTGAAACATTATATTGGATCAAGCTCCATGACCCGAAGCTCTCCACCGAACGTTCTACGTGTAGCCCAAAGATCAGCAGACAGTAAAAGGGACACTTCAGGCCAACTGTCACAAGGCTTTTTAAAATAAAAACGTGTTTGTCATCGCCTTCAGTTCTGGGGTCTGGGGGGCACGGCAGTGCCCTGCCAAGTCGAGCGCGAAGCAAACACTGCCGTACCATCCTTTACTGGAACCATTTCGCTGCATTTTCAGGCTCCTATTTGAGACCCTCTGGATAAGACCAGAACGCCGAAATTTTCGTCATCTAGTAAGCTATAATCACATATTTAAAATCCAAAATTTGAAGTCTGTACGTCATTTAGTTCCGAAGTTAAGCTAAGGCAAAGTTTTGCATTTACGACACTCACTCATGATCATCAAAATAGAACTAGTACTTCCCATAAACTCAGAGAGCTGAAATATGGTACAGACTTAGGGTTTAATGGCCACATAAAGGGAAAATTATAAAAACTAGGAATATCGAAAATCTGGAGTACCTTATTTACCCTTATTTGAAAACACAAGAGCCCAACCAAACTACTAAAGATCGACATACCGCCTTTACAAAAAATGTTCAACTTTGTTTGTCCTGTTCACTCCTCTTCATTTGATGTCAAAAACCGAAGGTCTAAAGTATCTTGATGAAGTACCCTCAGCTTGTCTCAGCTGTATTAGAAATACAGTAATCCTCAACCAGATTCTACTATGGGTACATAAAAAAATCGACTGTTATTGCAAAAATCCAGCATAGTGGGACACATTTTCTAATTTAATCTACCCTATTGCTTCCCACTACTGGACGAATGCCTCCCCTTCTGCAAAGAGAATGTAATATAGCCCTTCCGCTTTTAATACGCATACAAATAAAATTAAAGGAAAACTTTTGGTGTTATGACGCTGTCAGTCGACTTTGTCAGTCGCTGTCGACGTAGAGTTTATTTGTGTTTGATTTCGCACAAAGAAGTTAGAAAATTAAATTTCGCCAGTTAATATCATAAAAAAATGTCGATAATATCAAAAGACGACGATGAATTTAGTGGCTACCAAGTAGTTGGTATGCCCAAAGACGGGTCTTGTCTTTTCCATTCAAAATCTTTCTTGGTGTATGGTAGAACTGACTCAACTTGCAGTATTAGATCTGCTATTGTTGCATACGTTGCTGAACATCAGCTCACAACACGCGCGTCCACCATAACGTTTCTACAAAATGTTTAGTTATGATAACTATATATGGTCAGAGTCAAAATTTTAATACGCATATATGTATGTAAACAAAATTAAAGGAAAACTCTGGATAAGGCTAGACTGGCTTTTATTTATTTGCAGTCACACAACATTAACTATAATAATAATGAAATCGCAGTAAGGAACCTTAGACTTGGCACGGCTTTGTCTAGATTTCATTACTTTTTAGAGATAAATATACAGCTCCATCGAGACTTGGCTAGATTTTTACAGAATGTTTTGGTGGGATTACTTTTACTGAATCGACCGGCTGTTAGTTGGGCACTTGAGCAATAGCCATGAAATCTCCAATTCTGACTGTTAATCAAACTTTTCTTTAAGTTCTTGATACTTACCCACAGTACCTATCTCGTAACAAATTCACGAGGTTAACCCTTACGCAGGCTGATTTGCATGCAAATTGAACACCGGTCAATATTGGCTCACTCGATTTAACTCGCACATACCCGACTTTGCGGACCGAATACTCGTTTCCGACCACACGATAACGCCATTTAACAAAGGTACAATTGATCTAAGTTAGATAGGTATACTCGTATCTATACTTAAATCGACCCTTTGTCGCTAATGCTGTAAAATTTAGTAATGAGATGCAAAAATTTTGGCTGGCAAATCAACATTGTCGTTATTTCACGATTTTATTTAAACAATTCAAGTTTGACAGTGCAGCCAATGTCAGGTCTGTGCCGTCTACCTAATCTTGATATAGGTGCTAGTTTGTCTGTTTAACGATATAGGTATGTTTGTTTATGTGTTAAATTTCTTTACTACAACATAACTTTTTTTCAGAAAACCTTTGTGTTCCATTTGCGAATTCATATCATTTTCTTCCAAACATTGAGTGAGATATGGTCGCGACAAAGCCCTTTCAATAAATTTAAAAAACTAAGCACAACTAAAAACTCAATTTGTTCAAAAATCCTGGTACCAGTTGGACAAAAACATTTCCAACAAAAGTAACAAATAACTCACTGCTTATGAAAAATAGACAGTTTCATCGTACTAGTATAAATTACTTTCAAGTAATTTAACGTGAAATTACCTTGAAACTTACTTATAATAGATACCTAATAACCGGGCAGTGTCTATAATATGATCCAATGAAATATCCATCGCCGTAGTCTAACGGTTAGATAAGTCTATTACGTTTTTCTTTTTATATACACTCCACATAATCAAGCCGGAGGGCTTTCTGATAGCATATAAATAACAAAGAAATATCCTGTTTCTCCTGAAAGCGACGCTCAAAGTTTTAAAGGGATTTTACGTGAGTATACGCTCTATATTTTCTACGATGAATTCAAATTTAAGGACACAATGATTCTACTTAATGGTTAGATGTCTCAACAAAAGCACAAATAAATTCAAAGTATCTGGTTTTTACAAATCATTTGAGCCCTAAGTCTTAACCTTGGAGGAAGTCTGAAGTTCTGGAGACTGATCTTGTCATTGTAGTCGAATAGTTTAATCCAGTTTGATACACGACGAAACTGAAGTGTCTGCAGTGGAAACATGGGTAAATTTAGAAGATTATAAATTTCAACATCAATAAGTTCATCAAAGTTGGGAAACTCGAGTACTTACCTACAACCTTACGTCTTTTATTTTCAATACAATTTTTACATTTAATATGTTCGTATTACTACATCAATTTATACGAATAAATAAATTGGGACAGTTTGTTATGTTACATACATCCAATTAATAGTCTTAATTTACTAAATTCATATGAAAATATTTACGGCACATACATCTGAAGAACTTTTTATCATTTTTGTCGTTTTTTTGTTCCGGATTATCCGATTACGATGGGACTTTCACAATTAGTTAAATGGTGTTTTAAAGCGTAACTTACGCTTCTCTTATTATAAAATAAGTAAATGTTCTGAAGAAAGTGAAGGTTCCGTGAAATAAAAGAAACGCCTCGAAACGCGATCGAACACACTCCGGGCACACCTAGTTTCATATACGTTTCAAAATAATGGTGCATTGAAATAAAAAAACCAATAACCTTTTGTCGTATAGCACCTAAAATGATTTTAATATAAATGAAATGAGATTTGGATCTGGTCCTGAGAGCGGTGATATATGTATAATGTGATGTTAAATGGTGCGAGCAAAATTCAGGCAATTCGTGATAACGTCACAAAAATAAAAATGAACATAAAAGACGAAAATTTACTTCGACAAAAACATTCGATTCAAAGAAAAGATGAAATAGCTACGTTTAACCTGTAGCTTAAATCGTAGTAGTATGTATATACGTACTCAGTGATAGAATAAATAATAATTAGTTGCAGGATGTGGTAGGTACCTATGAAAAACAAACTATAAAAAATTATACTTCTGTCACCTGCTAATTTGACGCAAACCTAGTCGAATAACATAATGTATTAAATAAACCGCACTTTATAATAAACTAGCTGCCCCCGCGGTTTTACCCGCACAGTTCCCATATTAAAAAGTAACCTACGTGTTCTTCCTTGCGTAATCTATAATCTGTATTCCAAATTTCAACCCGATCCGCTCATACGTTGCGACGTGATTGAGCAACAAACATGCAAACATCCGAAACATTGACATTTATAATAAGAAGGATATAATAGGGTTCAGAACTAACATGAATAAAACGGCATTCTAAGAAACCCCAGTCATTCTAGTAGTAGATGTTCCACATCCTTTCTCCAAGAGTTTTGATTTTTTTTTAAATCCGAACAATCTATGTATAAACTCAGCCAAGTAAGACATGGTACTTCGCAAAGGAAACTCTGAAAATGTTTATTTCCACTAATTGACGCTAAACTAGTTGAGTATCTTAATGTATTCTACAAACTGCACGTTTCATGATATCTACGTATATTCAGAACACATTTGACACATAAACTACTTTTTATTCTTTTAAATTACGGGATCAGGAATAATTCGGGTGAAATTGCGGGATCCTGTCAGTTTAAAATAAAAATACAAGAAAAGCAATATTTGCGACAAGAAAAGAAAATATAATGTCTGTAAAAAGGTGTAAAGCTATATATAATATTAATTGATAAAAGATCATACACAACGCAGACTAATCTGAAGCAGCAAAACCGAAAGCCATCAGACGAGAAAGCAAACATAGCGTTGTGTGTTGGCTGACCCGAATTACCCCACTTTAAATGCTAATCATTTGCTTCAACCGAAGGTTTCATTTCGCCCCATTTGTTTTTCTTATAAATAGCCACGCCTTATGGGTTTAGACGGCATTTTCAATTTTTATTCGATTCCTTGGATATGTTTTTTTTTAAAGTAAGCCTTTTTTGAATACAGTGCCATCACTAATTGCTTATTTATTTCTTTCTTTTGAAATAACGTAATTCAGGACAAGAATCTCGAATACACTACTAGTAGTAGTAGGGCTCTTTGCAAAGTCCGCCTGGAGAGGTGCTACACCTTTTCCAGTTATTCTGCCGCCAAGCAGTGTTCAAACATGTTCACATGTTCTGGTGTGAAGGGAAATGTTTCCAGAGAAATTACTGGGCTCAGAGATAATACACTTTATAATTCTGGGTGACGAGCGCAGTGCAGTAGTTTTATAGGTTTACACTTGACCGCCATCCCACCCGATGTTAAGCGACGATGCGGTCTACGATGGAGCGTGTTCGAATTTGAAGACACCATAATTTAATTTAATAATTTGGACTCTTCATATTCCAATGGCTGCGTGTCACTGTGCTGTTACGGGCAGCCATGCTGCTTACCATCAAGCACATAGCCTGCCCGGCTCCTCACTCTATTATATAATAGTTTGGGGAAAAATTTCTTCGCATTTTTTAAGAAAATTCAAAACATTTTTAATATACTCACAGATTTCCCACTAATGTTGTCTTAGCTTCGAAAATCTTCGCGTATAATAAACAAATTGGGAACAATGTTTGCAATGTTTGAAGACACAAGACGGCATAATCTTCAACAAAACTTAAAATCACACGGGACTCCAGTCCAGTCAGTACGAGACGGAAGTCCGTTTCGTACTGACTGGAGTTTGTATTTGCTTTGGCGTTTGATATTTGCTTTCTGCCAGAAAGCAAATAATGACATTGTAGGAGTTTTTCATTGTCTAAAAACGCGCATAAAACGACGTTTTTTTTAAAATAAAACCTGGCTAGATCGATTTATCGTCCCCGAAACCCCCTGTATACATAATTCAAGAAAATCGTTCAAGCTGTTTCCGAGATTCAGATTCTATATATATATACCTACAAGAATTGGTCGTTTAAAGGTATAAGATAAGATAAGATAATGCGAAAAGACTTTTTAATATTGCATAATTTATAAAAAACTAACATTTACCAGAAATTCTTTTGATTTTCACTAGATTTCCGGGATACTCGGGAATTTAAAAAATAATTAGTGGGTAAAGTTATGAAAAAAAAACTGTTTATTTACCCTACAGATAGAGTAAAGTAGGCGCAGGGAAAGTACTAAGTACTATGAGTAGACATAACGTAAACATAAACAAACTGTAGATAATTTATTTTAGGGTATTTGTGAGTGGGGAAACTAGATTACTTATGCACACATTTCCAAGAATAGATTACTTTGGTGGTCTAGGCACTCATTGATTGATCGTGGATCTTTTGGTTAATTCATCGTTTTGGTTGCAAACTACTGCTATAGTAGACACCCTCTTAATGACTCATTCATCATCATCATCATGTTTAGTAAAGCATGGAGTATCCGCAGGAGAAAAAAGATAGGTGTCGTTGGACACCAGGTAGGAACGAAGTTCTTTCAGATAATACAGATTAAAAGATTGCAATTAGGAAAAAAAACTTGCTTAATCTTATTATTTATGGTACGATTATCTGAAAAAAAAAGTTGGTAACATTGGTCACGGGCACTTTTTTTATATTATATTTTTCTGACGTTTTTAATCTCACATTTTTTTCAGTTCCGTCACGCAGCTAAATGTTTATCTTCTCCAACCATGCAAAAGGGAACTTTGCTCCAAAATGTGCTCAACGAGACCAATTAAATAAAAATATAAAAATATTGGTGGACAATTCACATACAACACCATCTGACCCCAAACTAAGCAAAGCTTGTGTGATGGGAGCCAGATAGCTGATATAATAATTATATAGTTTTAAATACATACTTATTATACATAGAAACACCCAGACACAGTGCAAACATTTAAATTCATCACACAAATATTTGCACTGGGTGGGGATCGAACCCACGACCCTCGGCTTCGCAGGCAGAGCTACTACCAACTAAGCCACTAGGGCAGTCAATTGTCGCTTCATCACTTCATCACGTGAGATAGTGGTCAAGCGTAACCCTATAATAATAAAAAAAATCACGATTTTTTTTCAAATACAATTCACGCCAATTATATATATCCCACGAAACGAACGTAACCCATCCATTAATCAGGGTAATATTGCACTTATTACGTGCTTGATTTCATTTCAATCCATTGACGAAACTTAACAAACTCACAAGCTTACACCGTTATAATTTAAGTGTAATTTATTATTGTTAAATGAATAACAGTTGGAAAATGTGCTTTGATAAAGCTAATCTTTATATCTTGTAGTAAGATAAGAAAATATCTTTATTAAAAGCCACATAAAATGAAAACAAAAATTACAAGAGGAACTTAAGAAAATCTTATGGTAGATATTTTAATCGGCGGCCTTATCGCTTAGAGTGATCTCTTCCAGGCAACCGTGCTCGTATAGGACAGGAAATAGGATAGGATAGGATAAAGACAACCAATAGGTACTATATGCGCACTATTTCTTTTTATTGATTTTATTTATAACATAGTGACCGGATAGATAGATTAACTCTTTATTGCACTTAGTTTAAAATATACAAAAGCTACTTAAGATAAAATAAAACTTGTTATTACTATTGATTGCCTGTATTTAATGTAGTAATTACAAGTACCTATACCTTGAGCACTCGTACTAATTCACAACACAAACTCTAAACCAAAGATTTCTAACTAAACACTAAACATTCCTTGTACGTTAATCCTTCTATAGACAAGTATGCTTTAACTCGTTTATAAAATTATTATACTATCTGATATAAAAACCGAAAACCAGTCGTAAATAACAACAAAATCCAACAAAAAAAGGGAAAATGCAAGCACTGTTTTCGGACGGGCGCCGAGATAAGATAATTTTAAATGGTACGCTTTTACATATCCTCTGTGAATATCTGGCAAGAGACGGTCGTTATGTAAGCGGATGAGGAGAGGCAGTTGAGATTTTCCTCACAATGAGCTAAATTTTAAATGAACACCTAATTCTATTCATCCGCTGGTCTATATTTAGCTCCTTTTATAAATGTTTATTTTAGGATCATTCCTTGATATTTTTGTACAAGCTAAAGCTAGCAAACATTGGGAAAGTTGAAACTAAATAAATTAGTTTCAACTTTCTCAATGTTTGTCATCAAATCTTGCAAATTATATTTGATCTACTCCTTTTCCAGGTTACCGTTTAAGTTCAATTTTGCATACATGAGACTACAATGCTATGATGACATGATGCTGATCTAATAATAGAGCTGGAACGTGGCTATTGGAACTCCTTAATTAAACGACATAATTCATCGAGTTTGGGCTCGTTTGATTTGTCTTGATGTGTATTTTGGTGCTAGATAGAAACGTCATCAGTCATCATAATTATGATGGCTATTAACTTCTTTTATAAACAAGTAATAAAAGCTGATTTTTGAAAAGCATTTTAAAATAAAGCTTATTTCAATTTTGTGTCCAATTCAGGTAGATTTTTAGGAATATAATTTGTTATAGCAAACAATAACAAACTTTAAACATGTTAATTCTAGCAGTTGCTGCTTTATAAACATTCTAATTCTCAGCTTCGTCGCTAATTAAGATCTGATAATAAGCAAACAGGCAAACAGTCAAACCTATCTTGATAAAAACGTTGGATAATCACTTAAATAAATAAATGTAGGTAAGTTTATTTAATTGCTTTATACATAAATAAGATTACATCGTTTCGTGAACAAACCCGGTATCAAAAGTGCATATAGTAAAATTTTGATAAAATTCTAGCATTACCTTTATTTGGAATTTTATTGAAAACCTGAATAAATATCACTACCGAATTTTCGGGTTTATCACATTTAATAACTCACATATATTCTTCTATACAAACCCGAAACACATATCAGCCGGTTAAGCCCCACGTCACTAGTGACGTCACAGGGACAGTACTTAGGCGTAGTACACAATGAGCGTCAAACGACGTCGAGAGATAAAACCACCGGACGTAGGGCGCGGAAGAGCCTGCACTTATGAACAACTCCACATATTGTGACCTGTCCCTTGTCGGCCGCAACGGAAACGTGGTACCGTCAGCTTCTAGATTGCATGCCACCGACGCGACGTGACGAAGCGAGAGTTTAAGATATTACGGGTCAAACTGAAAGTTCTTAGAACTGACCACTTATAAACAAAATAAAAAAAATAATAATTCTATAATTTGAAAATAGAACTCTTTGCCAATATTACTGAGTATATACTTCATTCATTTGTCATTTGTTTTACGATTTGGCGGCAAATTGAAAATTGTCTGTGTCACGTCAACATGAATTTAACACGAGAAAATTTTCGTGCAATGATTTTTTATGACTTTCGATGTCATTTAAGTCAACAAGAAAGTTATGATAGACTACGATTGGCCTTTCACGATGAAGCCCAATCTCGTGCGACTGTTTACAACTGGTTTAATGAGTTCAAACGTGGTCGCACTAATCTCACTGATGATTTACGTGAGGACGGCCTTCTACGGCGACGACTGAAGATAACATCTGTGTTGTGCGGCGTATGATAGAGACTGACAAAGAGTGACCTATCAGTAGATTCGGACAAGCTTAGGCATCGGTATGAGTCAAGTGCACAAAATCCTACACGAACATTTAGCGGTCAGGAAGCTTTGCGCCCGGTGGATACCTAATAATTTGACTGAGGCTCAAAAACTCCATCGTGTGGATTGGTGCCGTAAAATGATTGAAAGATTTAACGGAGGTGACTCAAATGCTGTGTTCGACATACTGACAGGTGACGAAAGCTGGATTTACTGTTATGATCCTGAAACCAAAAGACAATCTGCTCAGTGGGTGTTTCCTTTCGAGGAGTTGCCAACTTAAGTGAAGAGAGATCGAAGTGCGGGGAAAAAATGGTGGCCTCGTTCTTTGGAAGGATAGGTCATTTCGCAACAATTGTGTTAGAGGATCAAAAAACAGTTTCTGCAGAATGGTACACTACCAATTGTTTGCCACTTGTCTTGGAAAAATTCGAGAGAAACGACCTCGCAGTAGGATCCTCCTTCACCACGACAACGCCTCATCGCACACCGCCAAGCGAACGATCGACTATTTGGCGACATCAAACGTTGAATTACTGGGTCACCCGCCGTATAGCCCCGACCTCGCGCCTTGTGATTTTTATTTATTTTCAAAAATTAAAGAAAAACTTAAAGGAAAGCGGTTTATGAATGCTGAAGAAGCGGTGGCTGCGTATCGCGATGCCATTGAAGAGACCCCTAAGGACGAGTGGGCAAAGTGCTTTTCCCAGTGGTTCCACCGCATGCAGCGGTGTATTGACGTAAATGGACAATATTTTGAAAAGATATAATAAAACTAATAACTGGCTAATGTAATCAGTTTTTGATTTTCTAAGAACTTTCAGTTTGACCCTCGTATAACAATACAATATGTCACAATTTCTGAAATAAAAACTAAAAATTATGAAATACACAATCTAGAAAGACCAATAAAAATAGTATTAACGTGATTAATTAAGTTACACAAAACACCTTTATTCTAATTGTGCCTTGACAAATAAATTAACGTAAAAATTAATTTGTAAACTGTTTGGCAATTTAAAGCCATTCCGTGAGTTCGTTGGTTTAAAGTTTTTTTTTTTTTTATTTTACTATTTTTCCTCCAGATTCTAAAGTCTAAAATTTTTGAGAAGATACATGTAATATTGATTCATCACTTCATCATTCAAACATCAAACATATTATACTAAAATTTAAATAAATAAAGTAAGCTCACGTAAAATTTGAATTTCAACAACAACCATTCAGAAGAGAACTTTGAAAGTCGAAATTCGGATGCTGTTTGTCATTTTGTTTCACTGGAACTTTCTGTAACTTATTTGAATTTTAGGATGTTTTCAGACGAGGCGTCAGGAGAAGTTTACTTCGGAATAATGATAATTAAACGCTTCTGTCTCAAGGATATCGAAATATGAAATACTTTTGATATCTAAAGTATATTTATATCTATCTTCTATCTATTTATATAAAAGACAAACAGAACACAGCCCAAACAGGAATAGTCTTATGACCTAAGGAATGATTTTTCGAAATTCAACCCACAAGGCGGTGGAATAGGAAAGGAAAGTTTGCATGAAACTATTTATTCCTTGGCTATATTTGCATGAAATTTCGTATGATTTGGATATGGCCCAAATAAAAAGTTATGTATTACAACGTCTTCCGAAATTCTGTATCGGGCTTTTTTAGCTCTTCTGACTTTCGGGGTTTTCTGGCTTTTCCGAGATTCTGATTTACTGGCTTTTTTCAGTGCTCAGTGTTTCAGTTGTTCGGCTACTTCAGCTTTTTCGAGTTTTCAGGCTTTGCCGGTTTTCAGATTTTCGGATGTTTCTAGGTTATCGGACTTTTCCGGCTTTCAGATTTTTCCAGTTCCGGTTCTGGTTTTGCGTTATGCGTTATGTTTTCTGATCTGATCTCAACTCAATTTATTAAAATTCATGTATGTCGATTTTACTTCTATTATATAGGTAAGTACACTCCGCGAGGTATAAGCTCAGCTTTGCATTAGTGTGAGTGATCACCAATCAGGCAGGAGCTTGAAATTTTGTCCGCGAGGTATAGGCTGAGCTTTGCATTAGTGTGAGTGATCACCAATCAGGCAGGAGCGCAGCGAGACAGAATGGCGCCGCGCCTAAGGCCGGTTGTCACACCTACACTATCCATGTACACTCACACAAATGCCTCGCGGAGTGTACTCCTCGGATCTACACCTACAGGACTCGTCGCAAAATTTTAATCTAAAGTTAATCTATCTTACTAATACAACAAGGGCGACAGTTTGTGTAAGTGTGTTTGTTACGTCTTCACGTCTAAATGACTGAAGCGATTTTAGTAAAATTTGTTATGGAGAAGGTGACACCCTGGAGTAACACATAAGGTACCTTTTTATCCCGAATAATTAACAGGAATAACGGGAACAGTTTTACCCGCTTAGTTTCCACGAGAAAAAAACCGCGGGGTGCTGCTAGTATGTATATATAAAAGCGAAATATCATTACGAAATCTCAGAAACTGCTAAAATGCTAGTCTTAAATTTTGGTCACGGTACTGGATTATGGTCTTTACTGTCTCCTTGAGAGAAGTCTGCGGGTCCCAGCACTGAGGACTTACGACTAAAGGAGCACATTGTACAAGTGTTTGTCATGAATTAATGGAAAAAAAACTACCATATACATTTGATACATTTTGTGGAGTCCAAAGATAAACATTTCTGTCGTGATTGCAGCATTGGTTTCGTAGCAAAAATGATTGATAATTGTGAGTATAAGGCATCTGGTGAATAAAGGGCTTATGTCCGTAAAAATAATAAATTAGATTTATTACAATCTAAGACTTTGTGGCACAGCAGAAAAAGTGGAAGCCCGGAGTTAAGTGACAACCCGAAATAGAAAAATTTAACCTATTCACATGTAGTGTTGCTAGTGCAAACTTTATTAAATATAGATTTAATATGAATAAGATTAAAACGATTGATTGTATTGTGGACTGTAGAAAATATTATGTTCTGTACTGAACAGCATCCATACTAGTAGTAGCACTGTACATGTTCGAGATGGAATAAACTCACCTCAAAGCTAAAAACTTTACAAAATCATTAAAAATACGGTTGTTCTTTCCAAGTTAATAACGATGTTGATTAACGCACCTATATACCTTCGGCCTGTAAAGTTGTGTAATAAAATGCTCCTCTGGATTAAATAAAATGCAAAAGAGCTGAGCAAAGGTATGTCTGGCTAAAATAAAATGATACGCCATGTTAATAACTACGAGATCGAGTATTTAATTTAAATTTCGTTTCTAATTAAAATAGCTAACCCACGTTATTTTAGGCTCAATTCTACGACTATATGAGTTGCAAAGCGAATAACATTTTAACGGGTTGTAGGTTATTTTATGAAATTGTGGTTTATCTAATTTAATGATATTGTTTTAAGGTTTGAAGAGAGAAGTAGTAGTATGTAACTAAAAATTTCAAGTGCAAGATAGTACAAAAGAGTCTTCAAAATGATTTTTCGAAGAAACATACCGCCAAGTAATTGTTGTTATCTAGCGTAAAACCTAATAGATAGTCTTTTGCAGAACAAAAACAAAGCATCGTTTAAAGAACCTCAAACATCAAAACTGTTGGAGCTATAGCTTAAACATAATGTTTTAACACTTTTTAGTGGGGCTCTTTGTAGGGTAATTCTATTAAAAACTTAATTACAAAGACAATAACTAAAGGCAATAAATAGATTCGTCAGAAATATCTGGCCTTGATGGTTTTAAATCCCATTACGCTTCACTGAAAGACGCACGCTAAGGTTTCAACTAAAGCAAATTAGCCACCCACGACACTCTTAACCACTACCTTTCAATTTTACTAATCAGTGAGATTAGAACTTCATCATCAGCAACATTCCATTAAATGTTCCCACTGCTGGGACACGGGCCTTCTCTCGCAAGGAGAGAGTTAAGGCCATAATCCACCACGCTGGCACAGTGCGGGTTGGTGGATGACACATGACTTCGAAATTCTAGGTACATGTCGATTTCCTCACGATGTTTTCCTTCACCGTTTTACGCTAGCGGCATTACGCACATGACTTCGAAAAGACAGTGGTGCGTGTGGGGTTTGAACCCGGGGTCTCCGGATCGGCAGGCGCCGTTCTCCCGACTAGCTCAGCCGTAACTTAGAATGATGACTTAGATAAAGTGTAAGTAAATATGTACCTATCCTCTTTGGATGAGAACAATAATTGCAACCGAAAAAAGTTATACGTATGTGACAAGAATACGTGTTTGTAATCAATCGTAATTGCTGATTTTATTTTCCTGATTTCAATAAAAAGTTACGTCTAAACAATATCTACTCCTAGAACTGTTCACAATTTGTTAAGAGTTACTAACTTTTCTGTCTTGTTCTACTTTAATGCTCAACACATTACACAACTTCTAACACTGTTAGTGTGTAAAAAGCAACCATAAATTGTGAACTCACAGGTTTTCGGAGCTATGTCAGAGATGTATTTATATGAAAACACAGATCGTATTATTTTTATGAAACTCTAGACAATTTTACTGAGAATTCGGAATTTTCTGTTTGTGTTATAATTTTGGTTTTTTGTAAATTACTAGCAGCGCCCCGTGGTATTACCCGCGCAGTTCCCGTTCCTGTTGTTTTTTTTTTCGGGATAAAAAGTAGCCTATGTGCGGTCTTCCAGACTATAATCTAACTGTGTTCCAAATTTCAACCCGATCCTTTCAACAAACATCCAAATATTGACATTTCTAAAATTAGTAGAACTAGCAGACGCGGTAGACGCTTTTTTGCCATACAAATTATGAAGCACTCTACGGTTTTACCCGTGTAGGTATCGGCGCCGTCAGTTCCTTGGAATAAAAATGGCTTAGGTGTGTGCTACAAGTATTCCAATCTTAGTATGTTCTAACTGTTTTCCAAATTTCGACCCCATCTATTAACTGTTTCCACATGATTAAGCAACAAATATCCAAACTTCCGAGCATCTAAACTTTCACTTTTGTAATATTCAGTGACTACAGATATCGATATACAAATAGATTTAATGGAAATTGTATTACTTACAAATTGTGACAAGTCAAGTAAGGTTCTGATAATCCTACTGTAAGAAAAGTTGTAGAAATCAATTGACCTTACTGATCAGTATAGGCTGCCTGCTAAGCAAATCTGAGCTCGAAAAAATTATGTCAAGTTATTGTACAACTTTATTTAATACTAGCAGGGCACGCGGTTTCACCCGCGTAGTTTCCGAGCCCGTTATTTTTTCGGGATAAAATGTAACCTATTTGTTATTTCAGACCATTATCTATTTATATACCAAATTTTATTCAATTCATTCAAATAGTTTTTACGTGAAAGAATAACAAACATCCGTCCACACTAACAATCTTTCGACCTTACAATTTTAGTAGGACTAATTAATGCGATGCTAAGCATGATGTAGAGCAATTTACCTAAGCTCACTTTATTACTTCTAAAATACCTCTTTCTAACTTTCTTTTTAAAGTGCTTGGTTTTTAAGATTCCATCGTTATATTCACAAAAATTCACCACAAAAAGTAGGTAAGTGAATTACGCTGAAATAATAACAGTTACCAACAAGAAATAGTTCTGGTGCTCATACGTCAAGTTTATTATGTTAGTGTCAAGAAGTTCAGGGGGAAGTTGCTTATATACCTACGTATCTATACGTAAATGCTAGTTGTATAACTTTATACGTGTTCCTAACTACTACACTTCGTATTCTAGTATCAATTATTTAAACTATCGTCTCGAAGCGTCTACCGCTTGTCATAACAATTGAATAAATACCGAACTAGTGGTAACAGCAGCAGTTGGCAGGTGCTTTTGAGAGGAAATTGCTGATGTCAAAAACACGCCTTTTAATAGTTTCTAACTTCAGATATGTCGATTTTAGTGTTTCGATGTCATGGATGAAATCAGTTTCTAGCCAAGTGACCCAAAAAGTGGCGAATTTGTGGGGCAACCAAGGACTAACTGTAGAATTGACGATAATATTGTCTATAATGCAAACAAAGCTGCCAGAGCGAAAATAAACGTAAAATTATTGCGTTCTAAATTCTGCAGCATGATAAGAAAAGTCGGATGTGGATCTATTTTTACGTACATCGGTAATAATAGGTTTGCACTCGACTGCCATCTCACTCCGCCTCAGGCGACGCATTCCAAAGTTTAGATTTTTTCTTTCTGAAGTTACGAGCATTCGAATAGAAAAAAGGGCAAAGTTGTATTAGATCTTGCAGCTCAGCTGCATACTGCATGTATTCGATTAAAATCCGATAAAGTTGCAACTTTGCGGCGTTGTTCAAGTCTTTGAAGTCTTTTACGAACTATAAATAATAACTAATGGCGCAAAGTTGTAAATGTTTTCTTACTATTATAGAGGTATTATAACTTCACAAATAAAAAAGCTAAGGCTAGTTAGAAATTTGATAATTTAATAATGGTAGCCTGTCTTTACTTGTCTTAATTTATTTTTTACAAGAATAAGTACTGCATTTGAACACCTATTTGGTAAGCACCGATGTGTTCGATAATAAAGTATGCACACTAAGAAGGTACTATTTACACACTTACCTTCAAAAGTCCTAGGGTATAGCGTACAACTGGAAAGGAACAGGCTAATATGTTCCATTATTAGATTCGAAGGTGGTTTATTTTTATACATAGCCAGATAAACTGAAAACAGGTTTACATTTTGAAATTTTCTTTAAAAATTATACATTCATAAGTAGTTACGTTTCATTTTTAATAATTGTGTTCATGGCTTTATTCAAGGACCCGTGTTACCCGTGTAGTTGCCTTTTACGTAATTTTCTTGATATAAAACAACCATGTTATTGCAGACTACTAACTATAGTACTTTGAAATAATTATATTGATAAAATTTAAGTGAAGTGCTTTATAGTTGATGATTAACTAACATGAGCTATGAATACTGAATATGGCTGTAATATAACAACGACACTACATCGTTTCCAACATAATATAGCTTCTCGTAATGTATCAAGATCAAGTGACAAAGCCTCACAAGCGTGAAACTGTGACGTAATTGGCAATATCCATTTTAGTATCCTCTTGATAAATTAATACGGTGACTGTGCATACAATGATGGAAGATGTTATAATATTGCTCTTAAGCATTTAATGATAATATTATGACACAGACATTACCAAAATTATAAAAAATGCATATTACAATCTACTTAGAGTTTATTCTGTAGGGACAATTAATATATTAAATGTCAGTTTCTTCCCATATCTTTTCATGCGTACTGTTATGTAAAAGGTATAATTTATTTTTTTCCGAAAAAACAACGACTTAAATTACAAATTATACCGATTACTGAAACCAAAAACCAGTGCCAACCGAGCAGCGGTTGCGCGCACGCACTCTCCTTGAAAAAGGCCGCCGGACGTGGCCGAAACTTAATTCGGACAAGACTGACATCACGTGAGATACCCGTACTCGTATATTCATGTAAAATGTGTAATAACCACGTTCGTTTTCATACTAGATAGAAAAGATCCACCACAACAAAGTATTAACTGTAAAGTTAACATGCATTTTAACTTTATTAAAATGAAGCTGGTGGAGTCTTCATGAAAATCAGCTCACAATATTCATTTTACAATCCGCTCTCTGGCGCTATAAAAGCATTAACTTTCGTAATGAAAATGTTGCCAGGCTATAAACTTTTCCAGCACTACCGCATTCAAGACATAGTTGCGTTTGATACGAACAACTTGACCACAACCATTGTTTAACTCTACTAATTAACATAAATTGAAGAAATGGTTACTTTAAGTTAAATAAACACGAAAAGCCCACATAGGCTAATTATAATTACAATTCAAACTTTGAATAGCCTTTAGCATTTTTATATAGGACTTAAAATATATTTTAGCTACACTTTTAGAATTTTCATATTTTTACTATCTCTTTGCTTTTTTTATTTCTATTTTAGTTAGTTGATACATGTAACTGGCAGAATATACTAGATCGATCCTTTTCCCCGTAACTTACAACGCGTTGGCAAGACACGTGCATTGTAAAAGGCATTCTTGGCGATCCAATTTTAGATAGGCGACGACATCAGTTGCATTTGATATTTCCTGAAATATTTTACCTTGTTTAAATTGAGTGAGCAACGGTTTCATTGTAATGGTAATAAAAGAGATTGAAGCAAAGATGCTAAATTTGTTTTCTTCTACATACTTCTATTATTATATCATTATTAGTATTAGTAAATAAATGGTTTTGTAGACACTAGTTCATGTAAATGAACGCAGTGTGAGGCTCGGGAACGTCAAAATTGTGTACCCTGGGCATCGGACAACAACTGACCTCGGTGGTATCTTGATGTCTGAAAGAGATGAAAGAGAAAACTCGCGGTCATTCGCAGAGACGGAAGCGAATACGGGGCGGACCCATATCTCTTCTACACTGGAGTACTGAAGGAGGCATCGGACACTTAGCGACACCCGTCACCCTATCTAGAGATAGGCCTTTTCGAAGATGTGACGCGCCGCTGGTTTCTCACACGTCACTAGAGCCATGCCCTGTATCGCAAGGTCAGGGGCAGGGTTGCGGTCGAATGCGAAAGCGGTCCCGCGACTCTGCCGTCGAGCCACGGCCTGAGAAACTCATGGGGTTTTAGTCTGTAGAGGCACCAGCACCACTCAAAGTGGTGTTGAGCCCGACATACCTCACCGTGTTCGTAAGCTCAAATTTATCTCACGAAAAAAGTAAAAAGAAAGTATAGTGCAGAAAACACTGCAGTACCTCTCTTAACATGAGGAATTCTCTAAATTACCTAATACTCATTAGATAAAGAGCATACGCCTGGTTTTACCTTCTTACAAACCACCTCTCATTACATAAGTATGTAGTAATCGTAGGAGCAAAAACTCTCGGCCGAATGAGTTTGCGTGTAAACGTAACATACCTCTAACATAGCAAACTATATTACGCCTATAATATGTAGGTATACCTACGCTGGATACAAGCTAAGCCCCGTTTAACTCATGACCTATGTACTTGACTATGTACTTAAACTATTTATAGGATTTTTTCCTCTAAATGACAAAATGTTAACAAACTTTGTAGGTACATTTTATTTACATATAATCAAAACCTCAAAAAATAAGTTTCAAATGACGAAACTTACATACAAACTTTTATTCGCTTTTTCAACCGCTTACAGCATTGATTTTTCGCTTAGAATATGCCTTTTTTATACTTTTCTTATCTATGTACCTACTATGTACTTCGCATACGAAATTTCATGTTAATCGCTTCACTACTAAGCGAAAGCTTAACAAAGAGAAAGATATACGAGTACAGAGTTCATGTCTTGTCAGTGCAAGCACATTTTGGGGGATTGGTTTATGCTATTCACAACGATAACTACCCCAGCCCCAGATTTACCAATTTTTGTATTATGGGAGCCAGATAGCTGAAAAGGAAGAAATAATAAAGATTGTTTTGTACTTAAAATATGAGAATACACTCCGCGAGGTATAAGCTGAGCTTTGCATTAGTGTGAGTGATCACCAATCAGGCAGGAGCTTGAAATTTTGTCCGCGAGGTATAGGCTGAGCTTTGCATTAGTGTGAGTGATCACCAATCAGGCAGGAGCGCGGCGAGACAGAATGGCGCCGCGCCTAAGGCCGGTTGTCACACCTACACTATCCATGTACACTCACACAAATGCAAAGCTCAGCTTATGCCTCGCGGAGTGTACCTGTTAGGTGCTTAAGAATATTATACCTATGCCTCGAGTTGAATGAAATAAAGGGTTTGCTTTGTTCGACTAACATCGTTTATACCTACGATTACTTTTAATTGCAAAATATACATAGCTTCTCTCCATTTTAAGTGTGGATAGGTATACCCCGCGTAATTTTAATTGTCTAATCTAATCTTAAATGTCATAAAACATGACAATAAAAGCGTACATTATTCTAAAATTAGGCGTACGAAAGCCTTCCACAGTCTCCCCACGCATCACATAAAGGAATGGCATGCGTGAGCATTAAACACATCAAAGCATTTTATTGTTCGAGAATGGAAAACTGAACCACGTTTAGTAGTTATATAAAGGCAACATTTACACAACTTTACTCTGAAACTTACTTAACGTAATAATTTTACTAATTAGCAAAATAGACAATTCAATACAGGTACTATGTAGAAATGATACGTATATATTCGAGGATACTTCATTGTAAACAGATGGACCAAAAAGGCCCTAATCATGAAAAAAGTCCAATTCCTTACGAACCCTCACTGTAAAAGTTTTTGACATTTATCAGTAGAACGTCACACATTCGACTTAGTACAGCTACTGTGTAACCCTATTGTTTTACGACCTGAATCACAGCTTACATGCAATGTCTTTATTTTATTCTCGTTTTCAAGATCTCGTTTCTTTTCTAATTTTCTCCTTCGTTGATTTATTCAGTCACATAAAATGTTATTCACAAGGCGTCAAGACAGCGATAGTAAAAAAGTTAAAAAATAGATTTTATCAGCAAAGAACGACTTCAAAATTTCAAAACTCTTGGTTGAACAATTTCAACTGTTTGTTACTAATCGTTTAGCATTAAATACGGACACTAAGCAAAGGTGTAGTCGCTTGGTCTGGGTTTGTAGAATACAAAATACCTACAAATAGTTCTTGGGATGTCGGTAACTTTGAGTTTAAAATTAAATTTTGTGGTAGACATTGAATCAGGGCGTTGGACCAAAATTTCTAATCTTGTAGAGATACGCGATTAATTTTCCAAATAGACCCCTACAGAAATTTCCCGAACGATAGGCCTACTTGAAGCAAATTAATATTACCTTAAAGGTTAACTGAGCACTTGATTGGGTAGCCTAGAATTAAGCCCACTTCAAACTTTATAACTTTATAGGCCTTGTATGAGACGATTTTCTTAGCATTCCATGGATTCACCGTGCGGGTGCCGGGTCCATCGTGTGGCAGAGAGAGAAAAAACTCGAGTAGTTCCCGAGACTTGTGACTCGGGCGTAGGTTTAAGGGGCCCCTTTCTGACGTACATCAACACTCACCTTCACCACTCGTTTTTCTCTCCCTGCCCAGCCAAATCTGATATGAGCCTACCAGTGCAGCTTTAGATACACGTTCTAGTATAGAACTTACTGCACTCCTGGATAAGCCAAGGTCTTTCAGTAGGTTATAGAGAGATTTTGCTGGTATACCTCTCGCTCCCACTTCTACAGCGTATAAACTAACTACATAGCCGTTTTTGTTAATTCGTTTAGGAGGTCGTAATACTTATTTTGTTTCATCGCGTGGTCTTTAGGTATATTAGTTTCCCACGGTACGGTAAGTTCTACAAGGACTATGCGTTTCGTAGCTCTAGAAAAAGGAAAATGTCCGGTCTGGATGACGAAACACCCACATCCTCTGGGATTTTGTAGTGCTTTTCATACGTGTCCATTAAAATAGTCCAATCAGGTGCTGCACCCAGGATTGAGTAAGGCTTGTTCCTGGAGTTTGAAGTTGAGCCTTCTTTTACAAAGTTAATCTGTCTGTTGTTTGTCGTCAATCCTTTTGGGCTCTAGCTACTGAAAGGCTCATGGCTTCACGTATGATTTCAAGTACTCTGTCATGACGCCGTGAGTAATGACCCCATTAAGAAGCACCTTGCATCCCACCAATATGTGCCTTGCTGTACATATCGCCTCTCCACAAGTATAGCAACATTTTTCAGAGGCTTTTCCCCACCTTACCAAGTTACTCTGGTCAGGGAGGGTCATTTGGAATGCATTTAGATAAAATTTTAATAAGGCAGGGGACCAGTCATAGATCAAGGTGCGCCATTTTAGAGCTAATGGGATACAGAACTCACCTATGGTTAACCACTCACTTTGCATTTCTAAATTCATAGCGTGCACTTTGTAACCGTCATTTTCGTCTTGTTGTAGAAAGGTTTTTACCATGTCTCAGTCTTCCTTTTTTCTCGCACCCAACCCAGCAGTATTTACTTGTGCACCTGCCATAAATTGTTTATGGAATTGAAGTCTAGATTCAGGTCTGAAGCAGTTTTGTCTTTTGGGAGAGATGTAATTAATTCGTCTTGCGACTTTCCCAAAACATGCGTTTTGTAACTCTTAGGTGTTTGTAAAGTTCAGACGGTTTCTTTAGTTTCAGCCCAAAACTATTGTGATCCCTAAAAGAGTAGAGGATCAGCCGGATGTGCCAATCCGAACCATGACTTCAATATCTTTATGACATTGGCATCTAGCTTTGCCAGGAGAGTTTTACCGATGTCATATACTAGGAAAGGCCAAGTGAGACGTGATGTGAGGTAGTTGTCATATATCCATGCTTTTTGATATTGCTGATAGGCTGCTGGTCTACCTTATTGAGGTTGTTCATGAAATTTTCAACAACCACCTCTAATGATGGTGTACGTCCTTTGTGATCTATCTTTCTACCAAGAAATTTGAAAGGCACTGCCTCTGCAATTGTGGCAACTCCTTGGCCACTTATGGAGAGTCCCGGATCGTAAGACGTATATTTGGTATTTCTTCTACCCAGACAAAGACAATGACATTTAGATGGTTTTGTCCTCATTCCTCCGTCCATGTACAGAACTCATCGACTTCGTTCAACAATTCTTGACACTGTTTGGGATTACGTGTAAGTATTGCAAGGTCGTCCGCAAAGGCCAAGATTGACTCAGTGTACTTATTGTTGATTTTAAACCGGTAGCCCCATTTCTTTTCACGGGATATTAATTTGTCTACTAAAATATTTATAACTATATTAAATGCTATTGGTGATAAGCAGCACCCTTGGAATAGTCCTACATTGTATTCAAGTGGTTTTGTGTATTCCTTGTTTACTGCTATGACGAATTTTAAGTGGCAATAATAAAATTAATTATGTCAATAATTTCAGCAGGAAAGTTATACCATTTTAGGGCAAATATCATAAGTTCATGCTGGACAGAACCAAACGCGTTCTCTAGGTCTATCCAGCAGACTGTAATTTGCCTCTCATGTGTTCTGGCATCTTTCAAACTTTCTGCTAGTAATGTATTGTGTTCCAGGCATCCAGAAATACCAGGCAAGAACCCTTTCTGGTGATTGGGCCTGAAATACCTATTGCTAGTCATAAATGTGGTCATTTTGTTTGCAAAATACTGAAAAGATTTTAGAAATTGTATTGGTTAGGGCTATCGGTCTGGTGTCTTTGGGATGAGTTACTTCCTGCTTTTTAGGGATGAGGACAAAATTGCTCTTCAAATGCTACTGGGACTTGCTTTCTTGACCAGATCTTAATGAATATATTCAAGATATGTTTACGAACTGATGGACACTTTTATACACTATGTAAGGAATGCCATCTGGGCCAGGAGCTGATTTAGTAGTTTTCTTTTTAATTTGATAGTTTACTTCCTCTTCACTAGGTGGGGTGCCTTGAAAGCCTGTCAGAGGATCATTAGGTCTTTGGATGTTTGGTTCTACGTACGAGCTCCCGCGTTTAGGCACTTCGTATGTGCTTTTAAAGTGATCGTAAATTTGTGCGTTAGTCAAGATAAGCTTTCCATTTGCTCCTGAAAATATTTTGGAGTATTGAAAGGGTTTTTATCAAAGTCTACTTCGTGTTTAGCTCTGTTAAAATTATCACGATTTTTACTAATTTGAAGCGATATTCCTTGTATTAATTTAAGGATTGATCTTAGAGCTCTGGACAGTTGGTGACTTAGATGGTTGTCGCCCATGGTTTTAGCTACACGAAGACGTTTTATTAACTCTCTTTCTTCCTCCGCAATTTCATTTTGAACATATTTTCCTTGCTATTTTGAGCATAACAAGTTGATGGTGGGTAATGTTCCGAGAGTATGTATATATGGTGTTCTGGAAAGTTTCTACTTGGCTGTTTAGGTCTTGTTTTGGCCCAGGATGTTCTAACAAGATCGCCAAGTTTTCGTCATGAACTTTCAGGTAGAGTTTTTAGACTGGGAATGCCAAGACGTGTCCTGATGACACTGGACTCCTGGTAGTTTTCACTCGATGGTTCACCTTGGGATATATGAGGGTCAACTCTATCCATAGTGTTTGTCGAAGTACTGACCGACGGCTGTCGTGCTTCAACACCATCATGTGTCTTTAAATGCTTTTGGTACCAGGCTCGTCTCTTGTAAATTTTCCCGCACACTGGGCATCTCAAATCCGTATTCGCGCTAGGGTCGTCATTACTATCACACGGTGGACAGATCTTCCGCCCGCCTCTCGGACTGTCCCAGGGTATTACTCTTATTCGGACTTTTAGCGATTTAATTCCCGGGCTTGGCTTGCTAGGCCTTCACCCTCAGCTGTCTTTCCAACAGTCAGATGTCTTTCCATCCGTCAGGTGTCTTTTCCACCAGCCATCTGTCTTTCCAGCGTCATCCCGTCTCTCCGGGCTGTCATTTTTGTATGAGACGATTTTCTTAGCATTCCATGGATTCACCGTGCGGGTGCCGGGTCCATCGTGTGGCAGAGAGAAAAAAACTCGAGTAGTTCCCGAGACTTGTGACTCGGGCGTAGGTTTAAGGGGCCCTTTCTGACGTACATCAACACTCACCTTCACCACTCGTTTTTCTCTCCCTGCCCAGCCAAATCTGATATGAGCCTACCAGTGCAGCTTTAGATACACGTTCTAGTATAGAACTTACTGCACTCCTGGATAAGCCAAGGTCTTTCAGTAGGTTATAGAGATTTTGCTGGTATACCTCTCGCTCCCACTTCTACAGCGTATAAACTAACTACATAGCCGTTTTTGTTAATTCGTTTAGGAGGTCGTAATACTTATTTTGTTTCATCGCGTGGTCTTTAGGTATATTAGTTTCCCACGGTACGGTAAGTTCTACAAGGACTATGCGTTTCGTAGCTCTAGAAAAAAGGAAAATGTCCGGTCTGGATGACGAAACACCCACATCCTCTGGGATTTTGTAGTGCTTTTCATACGTGTCCATTAAAATAGTCCAATCAGGTGCTGCACCCAGGATTGAGTAAGGCTTGTTCCTGGAGTTTGAAGTTGAGCCTTCTTTACAAAGTTAATCTGTCTGTTGTTTGTCGTCAATCCTTTTGGGCTCTAGCTACTGAAAGGCTCATGGCTTCACGTATGATTTCAAGTACTCTGTCATGACGCCGTGAGTAATGACCCCCATTAAGAAGCACCTTGCATCCCACCAATATGTGCCTTGCTGTACATATCGCCTCTCCACAAGTATAGCAACATTTTTCAGAGGCTTTTCCCACCTTACCAAGTTACTCTGGTCAGGAGGGTCATTTGGAATGCATTTAGATAAAATTTTAATAAGGCAGGGGACCAGTCATAGATCAAGGTGCGCCATTTTAGAGCTAATGGGATACAGAACTCACCTATGGTTAACCACTCACTTTGCATTTCTAAATTCATAGCGTGCACTTTGTAACCGTCATTTTCGTCTTGTTGTAGAAAGGTTTTACCATGTCTCGGTCTTCCCTTTTTTCTCGCACCCAACCCAGCAGTATTTACTTGTGCACCTGCCATAAATTGTTTATGGAATTGAAGTCTAGATTCCAGGTCTGAAGCAGTTTTGTCTTTTGGGAGAGATGTAATTAATTCGTCTTGCGACTTTCCCAAAACATGCGTTTTGTAACTCTTAGGTGTTTGTAAAGTTCAGACGGTTTCTTTAGTTTCAGCCCAAAACTATTGTGATCCCTAAAAGAGTAGAGGGATCAGCCGGATGTGCCAATCCGAACCATGACTTCAATATCTTTATGACATTGGCATCTAGCTTTGCCAGGAGAGTTTTACCGATGTCATATACTAGGAAAGGCCAAGTGAGACGTGATGTGAGGTAGTTGTCATATATCCATGCTTTTTGATATTGCTGATAGGCTGCTGGTCTACCTTATTGAGGTTGTTCATGAAATTTTCAACAACCACCTCTAATGATGGTGTACGTCCTTTGTGATCTATCTTTCTACCAAGAAATTTGAAAGGCACTGCCTCTGCAATTGTGGCAACTCCTTGGCCACTTATGGAGAGTCCCGGATCGTAAGACGTATATTTGGTATTTCTTCTACCCAGACAAAGACAATGACATTTAGATGGTTTTGTCCTCATTCCCTCCGTCCATGTACAGAACTCATCGACTTCGTTCAACAATTCTTGACACTGTTTGGGATTACGTGTAAGTATTGCAAGGTCGTCCGCAAAGGCCAAGATTGACTCAGTGTACTTATTGTTGATTTTAAACCGGTAGCCCCATTTCTTTTCACGGGATATTAATTTGTCTACTAAAATATTTATAACTATATTAAATGCTATTGGTGATAAGCAGCACCCTTGGAATAGTCCTACATTGTATTCAAGTGGTTTTGTGTATTCCTTGTTTACTGCTATGACGAATTTTAAGTGGCAATAATAAGAATTAATTATGTCAATAATTTCAGCAGGAAAGTTATACCATTTTAGGGCAAATATCATAAGTTCATGCTGGACAGAACCAAACGCGTTCTCTAGGTCTATCCAGCAGACTGTAATTTGCCTCTCATGTGTTCTGGCATCTTTCAAACTTTCTGCTAGTAATGTATTGTGTTCCAGGCATCCAGAAATACCAGGCAAGAACCCTTTCTGGTGATTGGGCCTGAAATACCTATTGCTAGTCATAAATGTGGTCATTTTGTTTGCAAAATACTGAAAAGATTTTAGAAATTGTATTGGTTAGGGCTATCGGTCTGGTGTCTTTGGGATGAGTTACTTCCTGCTTTTTAGGGATGAGGACAAAATTGCTCTTCCAAATGCTACTGGGACTTGCTTTCTTGACCAGATCTTAATGAATATATTCAAGATATGTTTACGAACTGATGGACACTTTTTATACACTATGTAAGGAATGCCATCTGGGCCAGGAGCTGATTTAGTAGTTTTCTTTTTAATTTGATAGTTTACTTCCTCTTCACTAGGTGGGGTGCCTTGAAAGCCTGTCAGAGGATCATTAGGTCTTTGGATGTTTGGTTCTACGTACGAGCTCCCGCGTTTAGGCACTTCGTATGTGCTTTTAAAGTGATCGTAAATTTGTGCGTTAGTCAAGATAAGCTTTCCATTTTGCTCCCTGAAAATATTTTTGGAGTATTGAAAAGGGTTTTATCAAAGTCTACTTCGTGTTTAGCTCTGTTAAAATTATCACGATTTTTACTAATTTGAAGCGATATTCCTTGTATTAATTTAAGGATTGATCTTAGAGCTCTGGACAGTTGGTGACTTAGATGGTTGTCGCCCATGGTTTTAGCTACACGAAGACGTTTTATTAACTCTCTTTCTTCCTCCGCAATTTCATTTTGAACATATTTTCCTTGCTATTTTGAGCATAACAAGTTGATGGTGGGTAATGTTCCGAGAAGTATGTATATATGGTGTTCTGGAAAGTTTCTACTTGGCTGTTTAGGTCTTGTTTTGGCCCAGGATGTTCTAACAAGATCGCCAAGTTTTCGTCATGAACTTTCAGGTAGAGTTTTTAGACTGGGAATGCCAAGACGTGTCCTGATGACACTGGACTCCTGGTAGTTTTCACTCGATGGTTCACCTTGGGATATATGAGGGTCAACTCTATCCATAGTGTTTGTCGAAGTACTGACCGACGGCTGTCGTGCTTCAACACCATCATGTGTCTTTAAATGCTTTTGGTACCAGGCTCGTCTCTTGTAAATTTTCCCGCACACTGGGCATCTCAAATCCGTATTCGCGCTAGGGTCGTCATTACTATCACACGGTGGACAGATCTTCCGCCCCGCCTCTCGGACTGTCCCAGGGGTATTACTCTTATTCGGACTTTTAGCGATTTAATTCCCGGGCTTGGCTTGCTAGGCCTTCACCCTCGGCTGTCTTTCCAACAGTCAGATGTCTTTCCATCCGTCAGGTGTCTTTTCCACCAGCCATCTGTCTTTCCAGCGTCATCCCGTCTCTCCGGGCTGTCATTTTTGTATGAGACGATTTTCTTAGCATTCCATGGATTCACCGTGCGGGTGCCGGGTCCATCGTGTGGCAGAGAGAAAAAACTCGAGTAGTTCCCGAGACTTGTGACTCGGGCGTAGGTTTAAGGGGCCCCTTTCTGACGTACATCAACACTCACCTTCACCACTCGTTTTCTCTCCTGCCCAGCCAAATCTGATATGAGCCTACCAGTGCAGCTTTAGATACACGTTCTAGTATAGAACTTACTGCACTCCTGGATAAGCCAAGGTCTTTCAGTAGGTTATAGAGAGATTTTGCTGGTATACCTCTCGCTCCCACTTCTACAGCGTATAAACTAACTACATAGCCGTTTTTGTTAATTCGTTTAGGAGGTCGTAATACTTATTTTGTTTCATCGCGTGGTCTTTAGGTATATTAGTTTCCCACGGTACGGTAAGTTCTACAAGGACTAT
Organism: Ectropis grisescens; assembly: GCA_017562165.1. NCBI lineage: Eukaryota > Metazoa > Arthropoda > Insecta > Lepidoptera > Geometridae > Ectropis > Ectropis grisescens. The sequence goes on along the minus strand of CM029781.1, from coordinate 7,726,050 downwards.
GCGTTTCGTAGCTCTAGAAAAAGGAAAATGTCCGGTCTGGATGACGAAACACCCACATCCTCTGGGATTTTGTAGTGCTTTTCATACGTGTCCATTAAAATAGTCCAATCAGGTGCTGCACCCAGGATTGAGTAAGGCTTGTTCCTGGAGTTTGAAGTTGAGCCTTCTTTACAAAGTTAATCTGTCTGTTGTTTGTCGTCAATCCCTTTTGGGCTCTAGCTACTGAAAGGCTCATGGCTTCACGTATGATTTCAAGTACTCTGTCATGACGCCGTGAGTAATGACCCCATTAAGAAGCACCTTGCATCCCACCAATATGTGCCTTGCTGTACATATCGCCTCTCCACAAGTATAGCAACATTTTTCAGAGGCTTTTCCCACCTTACCAAGTTACTCTGGTCAGGAGGGTCATTTGGAATGCATTTAGATAAAATTTTAATAAGGCAGGGGACCAGTCATAGATCAAGGTGCGCCATTTTAGAGCTAATGGGATACAGAACTCACCTATGGTTAACCACTCACTTTGCATTTCTAAATTCATAGCGTGCACTTTGTAACCGTCATTTTCGTCTTGTTGTAGAAAGGTTTTTACCATGTCTCGGTCTTCCTTTTTTCTCGCACCCAACCCAGCAGTATTTACTTGTGCACCTGCCATAAATTGTTTATGGAATTGAAGTCTAGATTCCAGGTCTGAAGCAGTTTTGTCTTTTGGGAGAGATGTAATTAATTCGTCTTGCGACTTTCCCAAAACATGCGTTTTGTAACTCTTAGGTGTTTGTAAAGTTCAGACGGTTTCTTTAGTTTCAGCCCAAAACTATTGTGATCCCTAAAAGAGTAGAGGGATCAGCCGGATGTGCCAATCCGAACCATGACTTCAATATCTTTATGACATTGGCATCTAGCTTTGCCAGGAGAGTTTTACCGATGTCATATACTAGGAAAGGCCAAGTGAGACGTGATGTGAGGTAGTTGTCATATATCCATGCTTTTTGATATTGCTGATAGGCTGCTGGTCTACCTTATTGAGGTTGTTCATGAAATTTTCAACAACCACCTCTAATGATGGTGTACGTCCTTTGTGATCTATCTTTCTACCAAGAAATTTGAAAGGCACTGCCTCTGCAATTGTGGCAACTCCTTGGCCACTTATGGAGAGTCCCGGATCGTAAGACGTATATTTGGTATTTCTTCTACCCAGACAAAGACAATGACATTTAGATGGTTTTGTCCTCATTCCTCCGTCCATGTACAGAACTCATCGACTTCGTTCAACAATTCTTGACACTGTTTGGGATTACGTGTAAGTATTGCAAGGTCGTCCGCAAAGGCCAAGATTGACTCAGTGTACTTATTGTTGATTTTAAACCGGTAGCCCCATTTCTTTTCACGGGATATTAATTTGTCTACTAAAATATTTATAACTATATTAAATGCTATTGGTGATAAGCAGCACCCTTGGAATAGTCCTACATTGTATTCAAGTGGTTTTGTGTATTCCTTGTTTACTGCTATGACGAATTTTAAGTGGCAATAATAAGAATTAATTATGTCAATAATTTCAGCAGGAAAGTTATACCATTTTAGGGCAAATATCATAAGTTCATGCTGGACAGAACCAAACGCGTTCTCTAGGTCTATCCAGCAGACTGTAATTTGCCTCTCATGTGTTCTGGCATCTTTCAAACTTTCTGCTAGTAATGTATTGTGTTCCAGGCATCCAGAAATACCAGGCAAGAACCCTTTCTGGTGATTGGGCCTGAAATACCTATTGCTAGTCATAAATGTGGTCATTTTTGTTTGCAAAATACTGAAAAGATTTTAGAAATTGTATTGGTTAGGGCTATCGGTCTGGTGTCTTTGGGATGAGTTACTTCCTGCTTTTTAGGGATGAGGACAAAATTGCTCTTCCAAATGCTACTGGGACTTGCTTTCTTGACCAGATCTTAATGAATATATTCAAGATATGTTTACGAACTGATGGACACTTTTTATATACACTATGTAAGGAATGCCATCTGGGCCAGGAGCTGATTTAGTAGTTTTCTTTTTAATTTGATAGTTTACTTCCTCTTCACTAGGTGGGGTGCCTTGAAAGCCTGTCAGAGGATCATTAGGTCTTTGGATGTTTGGTTCTACGTACGAGCTCCCGCGTTTAGGCACTTCGTATGTGCTTTTAAAGTGATCGTAAATTTGTGCGTTAGTCAAGATAAGCTTTCCATTTTGCTCCTGAAAATATTTTTGAGTATTGAAAAGGGTTTTATCAAAGTCTACTTCGTGTTTAGCTCTGTTAAAATTATCACGATTTTTACTAATTTGAAGCGATATTCCTTGTATTAATTTAAGGATTGATCTTAGAGCTCTGGACAGTTGGTGACTTAGATGGTTGTCGCCCATGGTTTTAGCTACACGAAGACGTTTTATTAACTCTCTTTCTTCCTCCGCAATTTCATTTTGAACATATTTTCCTTGCTATTTTGAGCATAACAAGTTGATGGTGGGTAATGTTCCGAGAAGTATGTATATATGGTGTTCTGGAAAGTTTCTACTTGGCTGTTTAGGTCTTGTTTTGGCCCAGGATGTTCTAACAAGATCGCCAAGTTTTCGTCATGAACTTTCCAGGTAGAGTTTTTTAGACTGGGAATGCCAAGACGTGTCCTGATGACACTGGACTCCTGGTAGTTTTCACTCGATGGTTCACCTTGGGATATATGAGGGTCAACTCTATCCATAGTGTTTGTCGAAGTACTGACCGACGGCTGTCGTGCTTCAACACCATCATGTGTCTTTAAATGCTTTTGGTACCAGGCTCGTCTCTTGTAAATTTTCCCGCACACTGGGCATCTCAAATCCGTATTCGCGCTAGGGTCGTCATTACTATCACACGGTGGACAGATCTTCCGCCCCGCCTCTCGGACTGTCCCAGGGGTATTACTCTTATTCGGACTTTTAGCGATTTAATTCCCGGGCTTGGCTTGCTAGGCCTTCACCCTCGGCTGTCTTTCCAACAGTCAGATGTCTTTCCATCCGTCAGGTGTCTTTTCCACCAGCCATCTGTCTTTCCAGCGTCATCCCGTCTCTCCGGGCTGTCATTTTTGTATGAGAGATTCTATTCTTTTCTTAGTATTTTTCTGTAGGAATAGACATACTTTGTACAAAATTATTGGACAAGATTGAGATATTTCGTTCATCTTCGGGTATTTCGTTTTTTGTTTTCTTTTTACAAACTTCAAAAAATGAGAAGGTTCGCAATTCGGTTGTATGTATTTTTTTGTATGTATATTACGCGATAGCGCCGCCAATTGCGAATAGATTTTGATGGTTCTTTTTTTTATTTGGTTCAGTGGTGATTCCATATAGATTTTATCGACGTAGATGCGGCGGTTTATTTTGAAGTCGGTTAAAATAGCATACAAAGAGTGCAAAGATCCTTCCATGCACACTTTTACTCCTCATTTCCACTCTTTTCAACTCTTTTTCTGTGATAAAAAGTCGCCGTTGTCCTTTCCTAAGTCTAGTCTATCTGTGCACTAAATTGTAACAAACTCTTTAATTGGCTTAGGCGTTAGGCGGTAACGGACAGAGAGAGTTACTTTCATATATATAACTTCATATTAGAACAAAAATAACGTACCTATTAAACAAAGAAAAAATGATATGCTATAGACAATAGTAGATACACGAATTAAATTTATTACCTACCTCTTGATTAAAAAACACATAAGATTTAACAACTACTTACTTACTAACCTTTAAAACTATTTGCACTTCATTTTATTTCAGCGAATACAAAAAAGGGCTTCCTATTATGAATGTAAGAACTTAAATAATTTAATTATTTTTACCGACAATAAACAAACTTTTATACTAAGTACCTATAACTAACAATATGTATTTAACTTAAGAAAGTAATCAAAGCTAATAGACTTACTTAATAAAACGTTTTAAAGTATTATTTTTTAAGAACAATGAAAAACAACACTAAATAACTATGTGTATAACAACAATAAAGAACTATATCACGAAAATACACACACAAAATAACACTAAACTATAGAATTACGAAAATACACACGCAAACTAATTTTAAAATTAGCAACGACAAACCAAAACCACCAAATTACAGTACTGATGTACGATCAAAAAATAATGACGAACAGAAAAAGCAATACAATGGCACAACTAAGGAAAATAAGTACCTATTTAATTATCTAACCCAAAAACTTAAAGATACTAATTTCAAGTTATTTTAATAATCACAAAACCCTGCAACTAACTAACTAAATCGAATTGTGATAATGTGATTAGAAAACAAAACAAAACACATTTACACAATTTCACAAAATTATTTACACTTAATTACCGTAAACCCACAGAAAAGCCTATTATTACTTATTATGAATCTAACTTATTTACGTTTATAGAATTTTAAAACTCCTAAATTACCTATAATATTTAAGAACTCAGAAAATGGTTTAGAAAATGGGTTAAATTTGTAATTTTTGACACTAATTAAAATCTTTATTTTAACATGAAAAAGCAATCTTTCTTTGAATAGACTCCCTACCTATTTTATTTAAAAGTATAACTTTTTAAGAAGATTGATAAGACAAAACACCTAGTAAAAAATACACACGAAAATTGCTCATACAATTAACAACGACATTTAATAAAACCTATACTTAAGTACCAACAAATTTTATAGTATCCAAATGTACCTATACGAACATATAATAACGACGAATAAAATCAGCAAGCAGTAAAATCACCCAAGTAAAGAAAATAATTACTCAACAATCTAACCCAAAAACCTAAATATACTATTTATATCACGTTTTTTTTTTAATAATAATAAAATCGTGTAAATCGAATTGAAACCAATATTCAGTCAATATAAATGAATTTCTAACGAAAAACCTCATATATCGGACGCGTGTGTCACAGTCGTCTGCCCTTACGTGTCTGCCCGTTCGGGTAAGCATACTTATCGATATTTCCCCTCCCACGCCGTCGTGCCGCGCGCGGCGCCGGCGGCGTGTCCTGCGATGTTCCGCGACGTTAATCAAAATCCCCTAATATAAGTATCCCCTAAGTAATATAAGTATAATATAGTACAGTTAGTAATATGAGTATAATATAGTACAGTTAGAAATTATAAAATTGCGGGAACAAACGTTTATCGACTCCATTTCAAGTGTCTAGATACAAAGTTTCATGGTTCTTCAATAATATTGAACTTCCAGACTTTCACCCCCAATTCCACCCCCGTAGGTACAGTTCGAAACTACAAAACTGCTAAAACATACATTTTATGGTTTCGTGTTAAATATCTAGACATGAAGTTTCATAGTTCTTCTATAATGACGAAGTTTTCCATATAAACTTTCATCCCTTATTTTAACCCTTTCAACCCTTTTTTCGGAACAAAAAGTAGCCTATGTCCTTTCTCGGGATCTATTCTATCTATGTATCAAATTTCATCAAAATCTGTTGGTTGGTTTAGGCGGTAAAGACGGACAGACAGACAGACAGACAGACAGACAGACAGACAGACAGACAGACAGACAGACAGAGTTACTTTCGCATTTATAATATTAGTATGGATTATGAATCTAACTTATTTACGTTTATAGAATTTTAAAACTCCTAAATTATCTATAATATTTAAGAACTCAGAAAATGGTTTAGAAAATGGGTTAAATTTGTCATTTTTGACACTAATTAAAATCTTTATTTTAACATAAAAAAGCAATCTTTCTTTGAATAGACTTCCTACCTATTTTATTTAAAAGTATAACTTTTTAAGAAGATTGATAAGACAAAACACCTAGTAAAAAATACACACGAAAATTGCTCATACAATTAACAACGACATTTAATAAAACCTATACTTAAGTAACTACCAACAAATTTTATAGTATCCAAATGTACCTATACCTACCTACCTACGAACAAATAATAACGACGAATAAAATCAGCAAGCAGTAAAATCACCCAACTAAAGAAAATAATTACTCAACAATCTAACCCAAAAACCTAAATATACTATTTATTTCACGTTTTTTTTAATAATAATAAAATCGTGTAAATCGAATTGAAATCAATATTCAGTCAATATAAATTAATTTCTAACGAAAAACCTCATATATCGGACGCGTGTGTCACAGTTGTCTGCCCGTTCGGGTAAGCATACTTAGCGATATTTCCCCTCCCACGCCGCGCGGCGCCACACCCCGTCGCGCCGCGCGCGGCGCCGGCGGCGCGTCCTGCGATGTTCCGCGACGTTAATCAAAATCCTCTAATATAAGTATCCCCGTATAGTTAGACATTATAAAATTGCTGGAACAAACGTTTGTCGACTCCATTTCAAGTGTCTAGATACAAAGTTTCATGGTTTTATCTTCAATAATGTTGAACTTCCAGATTTTCACCCCTAATTCCACCCCCGTAGGTACAGTTCGAAACTACAAAACTGCTAAAACATAAATTTTATGGTTTCGTGTTAATTATCTAGACGTAAAGTTTCATAGTTCTTCAACAATGACGAAGTTTTCCATATAAACTTTTATCCCTTATTTTAACCCTTTCAACCCTTTTTTCGGAACAAAAAGTAGTCTATGTCCTTTCTCGGGATCTATTCTATCCATGTATCAAATTTCATCAAAATCTGTTGGTTGGTTTAGGCGGTAAAGACGGACAGACAGACAGACAGAGTTACTTTCGCATTTATAATATTAGTATGGATTAACTAAAATTTGCTTTGGTCTATTAATACTTATGCAATTTGGTCGAGTGTCCGAATTTAATTGTAAATTGTAGTAGGTTTTTGTTTTTTCGGTGAAAAAAAAATGTTATTCACTTATGTACCTACAAGCTAAAACTGGTGCCATTTTTGGACATCATCATTTTGTACATGTTATGAACTACGTTTTCCATCGTCATTGTTGTTATAATATAGTCTCGCCTTCTCAGTGAATAGAACGAAATAATATAATTCAAAACTGACGTAACGTGAAAATAACGTAGATCGCATCATCGCTTAACATGAGGCGAGATGGTGGTCAAGTGCAAACCTATTGCAGTAAAAAAAACTATATTGAATTTTAAAAATCTGTTCTATTTATATTTTAACTAATAATTTTTGATATTTAACACGTAAAAATGGTAACATACTCGTAAAACAAACTCTTCAGCTACTGAGGCTCTTGCGTCAACATTTGATGATATAATTTCAATGTCATTACTTTTTCAACACACTTCTTCATAAAGTGGCTCTAATTTCACTGCAATCAGATATAAAAATCCACACACCATAATTAAACTGTGACTTTTTATTTATTAGTTGAGTTGCTTTGTTCTTAAAAAAGTTTATGTACAAAAAAGATCGTGTTCAATAGAACAAATGAATTAATGTAGCTACTATAGCTTGGTCATTTCATGCAACTTCGTATTTAAATAGATAATTCAACACGGTGTTAAAAATAAAACTTTCAATCAGATATTAAATATTATTTTCTTTGTAATAAAGAACACTTTAAATTCCACTTTTTGTACGTGGAATAAAAACGCTGTCCACAGATAAAATCTGCAGATAAAAAAGCAACCTAATTTTTTTAGCCTGTAGCTGGTCGCCATTGTTAGTTGCGCGAGCATCTTGTGCCGTAATCTACTAATATTTTGTAGTAGGCTGCGTAGAAGCAGACAGTAATTTTGGTTTTAAATATAACTAATCCAAAACACTACTCGAAGATAGCAAAACAAACAAATTGTCAACCACTATTTATATAGTCTACTAGATGCCCGCCCCGGCGTTGCCCGTGGTACATTATATAGTACTCATCAGAATCCTGTACATATACAACGGTGAAAGAATGACTGATATCGGTTCAGTCATTCCTGAAAATATCGCTTTCAAAGCACCAGCACCAGCTACCTGCTACGCCACCTGTCGGAAATTGGTTGTACCAACACAGATTTAGAAAAAAAATAGATTAGCAAAGGTTTTATATTCAAGAGGTATGTAATCTGTGATATTCTATGACGCAATATTAGACACATGCTGTCATGTGTCATGTCAAAGCACGAAACGTTCGAAATCTCTCAAAATGGAATATTTTTTCCCGATTTTGTTACATTCTTGATTCATACTCCGCTTCTATAAATAGTAGCGCTATTTTCTATAACCTATAGCCTTCCTCGATAAATGGACTATCCAATAGAAACAGAATCTTTCAATCCGGACCAGTATTTCCCGAGATCCTAGCGTTCAAACAAACAAACAAACTCTTCAGCTTTATAATATTAGTATAGATAATATAATCGGTCTAATAGGTTGGATCACTTATATTGATATAATATACCTTACTTAACTGACTTATATACTTACGCTTGAAGGTACGGTTGGTTGTCATAGCAGCTAATGCATCGGCATTTAGTCGGTGTTCTATTTCGGCTTACTCTATCTTACCTCTTCAATACTCATGTGCATAGTATGATGAACATGGATGCCAAACTTATTACTGTACCTCATTTGTAAATATGTACACACATAAATGTTTAAAAACATCTTTATTACAAAATATATTTTTTTTTAAATAAAGGGTGACGAGACGATCTGGTCATGTGCCTGATGGTAAGCAACATGCCTGACACATAACAGCACAGTGACACGCAGCTATTGGAACATGAAGAGTCCAAATCATTACCTAGCACTGCACTGCACTCGTCACCCAGAGATCTAAGATCTTTTATCTCTAAGCCCCTGTAATAATTATAAACAGATGTTACTACATTTTAATTTTAATGCAGCTGGTTTAAAACTCAAAATAAGTTTCTAACAAATTATTTTAAATAATTATTTGCTATGGAGATTTTGAATATTTGCAGCATATTTATTCCTTGAAACTTACCTTATATCGCCATTTTTGTGGACAAACGCTTTCCAAATACCCGACTGTGAACCGGAAAATGTAAGATCTTTCTTACTAAAACACCCTCAGTGGCCTACATTAGCGCCTGTTGGAGAATACCGTATCTCTGTTGAAATGGACGGGATCATCTTTACACTTTGTCTAAGGTACGAGTACCTTAGCGTATGGAAAACTAAGCGAAACGAGTAGATTTGTCTTTACTTCGGTGGGCATTTATAGGAGGATAGGCTGAGCCTATTGGGCTCCCAATGCCTTCTACTTCTTGCCCTGTAATTTCATGTCAAATAATTTGAAACACACACACACACACAACAATGCTAGGACGTACATTGTGCATTAAACACTTTTCAAGGTGCCTTAAGCCTTAACCAATAACCATCCCAGTTACCACGAGGACATGAGGCAAGCAGTATTTTCAAAAGAGTCTCGAAATTCTTAAGAAACGTTTAACAACACTATTGTGTACTCAAATTACTAGTACATACCTTGGTCCTGAGATCCTGCCGCTCTAATTCTGCCTTCATCCGTTCGTCTCTCCATTTCATAATCGATATCACTTCACGTTACATTTCGATGAAATTTCGATAACGGTAATAGATCACGTTCACAAACCTTTCGATTCGATCTACAGTTCGATCTACCTACAAATTACTTCTAATCGGCAGCTACTGGTTATTATACGCATTGACGCTAACACATATAGGGCGTGTAATGGATATTATTTTATTAATAGTCGCTTGAACTAGTCAGAGATAACATAACATTTGATTGCTTTACTCGAATACAAGTAACGGTGTTGAGGTTGTTTCCTCACAGGGATGTAGGTTTTTTATTCTCAAGATAAGAAGTACCGGCTTTTTATTTAGAGATATATCTTTTCGAAACGTGAAAGATGAACATTGAAAAAACAAAGCCAAAGGCAATTTGTAATAAAGCAACCAAGAAAACAGATATGTTTGTCGTTTTCTGTTTTAACGACCATACTTTTTCTAAGTAATTAGTTAATACAAACATCATCTGTTTGAAATAAATTTGAAAGCATTAATAATATGTTTTTGCTCATTTCTATATGTAAATTTTATCTTATCTCCATCTTAATACCTAGGTCAAGTTGCAAGTTATGCAAAGCCTCCCAAAACAAAATATATTTTTTTTTGTTATTGGCGAAGCAGATCTCAGGTATTTGGCCCGTCTGGATATTTTGAATTCACGGCCTGCACCACTTGTTTTTTGGCAAATATCCAATATGAAAACCTGTGAAATGAACGACTTGCTACCTCCCCAGATCTATAAAGTTTCAGGGATTGCAGTGCGCTGTTGTAAGTTTTTATTGCATTTAACCGCGACGTCTAACTTTGGAACAATGATACGATCAAAGATGAGACACGTACTTTAGGACTTCAAGAACTTAAGGATATATTTAGTTACGAGTATAGCAAAGTTACTAAGCAAATGATTTAGTAATTTCGTACAAGGGACAAAAATTCCTCTAGATATTTTACGCTTTAAGGATTATCTGTCATAAAAGACAAATGAATTTTCAACTTTATGCAAATGCTTATAAAGGCGATGTTTGAACTCATATTAGATATTTAATTTCGTGTTATTTAGATCACGATTATACTCCGAATAGTGATTATACCCTATGTAATAAGTGAAAACTATTTGCGTTACATTTTGGTAGTTCTTATGTTGAAATCGGATTTTTAGACTTCAGCGCAGTTGTTCGCTAGACTGACCAGTAGGTATGACGGTAAAACGATTAAAAATAGTTCTCCGTCTTGGACCCACTAGTTGACTAAACAAAAAAGAAACAGCAATGGAAACTGCATGGTTATATTATATAATCATGTCTATTTTAACATCTGCAACCTAAGTTGTTTCGTCAGTCTATTTTCTAAAACAAAATTGCAACTATCATAAAACATGTACTTAACCAGTAAATGGAAACAAATCCAAATGGGTGTTCTGAGTGTCTTTCATTTTCAATAGGTGGACATCGTCTTCTATATTATGTATCTACCAATTCTCTTTAGTTGTCAGTTGTGAGTGGCATACTAACAGCTGCTTAGCATACCACTCCGCACTTTGCTTGCCGTCCCCATTTCAGAAATCCCTTCCTAGGGGATACCTAAAGCTATTTCATTTCAAGGGAACGTAAGATTGCTGAAATAGAGGGTGCTGTTGAACTTCTCCGTCTTATCTTTTAATGAAATATTTTTACCTTCCTTTCTCCTTTTTTTGGTTGACTTCCGTGTTTTTATATTCTAGGTAAATTTTGGATATACTCGTATAACTCATTATTTGCTATGACTAGCCTCGTAACTCAGTAAGTAGTTAGCCTTATCCCAGAAATATTTGTATCGATTGACAAATCACGAATCAGAAAATGATTATATCATAGTATATGTATAATATTGGTCCATAAGGCATTCCATTAACTTAAGACAAATTTGGAATCAAGATTTGAAAGGATCAATTATTTTAAACCTGTACTGTAATTGATAAATAGCAAAAACATAACTAAATAGTTTTGTAATAGTAGCACTCTTTGCAGAGTCCGCCCGAGGAAGTACCACATCTACGCCAGCTATTTCACCGCCAAGCAGTAATGTGCTTTTTTAATTTAGCTGCTATGTGCTTATTGTGTAAACATTATAGTGTTCCGCTTGAAGGTCAATGTTTTTAGTGAATTGATAGGGCCAATACATAAATCACCTTATATGTCTGGTTGACGAGTGCCATGCATTCAAATAATTGCTTATTGCTTGGCAGTTCTGTTATAAACAGACGCATCAGACGCATGTCTTTTATTCCGTCTCTCATTACAAAAAGTGTCCATATTAGAGTGTAGCTTAAATTTCTAAGTATTCTTATGTATCACAAATATGATAAGGTCTTTTAATACATATTTACAATTAAATGTGTTTTATGTTATCTATGCACTACAACATTTATCTACTCTAGTGTTAGAGTTGAGTGAAAAAATGTTATCTGCTAATATTCCTACTGATATTATATATTATGTCAATGTATGTTTGGCTATCTGAATGTTTGTTGCTCAATCACGTCGTTACGTATGAACGGATCGGGCTGAAATTTGGAACACAGTTATATTATAGCCTGGAAATACATAGGTTATCGTTTAAACCTAGAAAATAACGGGAGCGGCAACTACGCGCAAAAATCCCCGCAGTTTTACCCGCTTCTAGTATTTAATATCTCCTACTTGTTACTGTACAAATAAATCGTAACTTGAACTTGGATAAATACATCTTTGAAAATTCTGATCTTGAATTTGAGATTATGAAATGGAATAAAATATTCGACTCTTACGAAACAAGAAAATATTATCACAAACACTCGGTATTTATAAAGTTATAAATAAGTATGCTACGGATTCTGCGTAGGGTGCTACGACGTAGAGTTTGTAAACAAACTCGTATTTGTAGAAATAAAATGCTATTACGAGACATAGTTTAATATATATTATTAAACTACTGAGCTATTCTAAAAAAGTCTGCGACAATATGCCATGTTGACAAAATACTTATCTTTAAATGCGTTCATAAATAAAAAATACTCATACTTCAGAATTTCATACCAGAACACTATAAAAAATTAAAGTTTTATTGAGAACTGTCCTTTTTTCTAAATAACGGTCGCCATTTTTTTACACAACACCATCTACCAAGCTAAGTATAACTTCGACTATGGAAGCCAAATAGCTGATATAAAAATAAAAATAGTGTTACGCTTGGTAACAAAAATGACAGTAAATATGAAAACACTCATATTTTTTATCCATTTATTAGTATAACGCGCATCGATATAAATTAATGTATGTGCCCTGAGCACCTTGAGATTGTTAACAAACTGCGTCTCTGTGTGTAGCGTGGCTGGTTTACAACTACCAATCTAATTGGCCCCTAGAATCGCTAGCGGCGAGGTATGTTGCGGTTCTACTTATTTTGGTTGTTGACAACGAATAGCGATAGGTATAAACGTCCGGCGTTCACCGCTTCCCAGAATCGACTATAAAGCAAATAGTGTGCTCACTCTTCCCAACGATAACGTGATTCCGTACGCCTGAAGTTTAGGAGGGCACATCCATTGATTTATATCGATGATTACGCGACGATAACGGAAAAGATATACCTCTAGGTACGCATTCGTCGTTTGTCTAAAGTACGGTACTACTATATTGTAGATTGTAGCACCCTGTGTAAGGCCATGATGAGATAAGCCCGGAAATAGTTGGGTTAATACCATACTTGAAACGCTTTGTATTACGTAAATCGGCTTCAGGATATTCGGTTTAGCTAATCTTTTCATCCTCCAGTTTAACGTCCACTAAAACTGTATTCAATCGTGTCTAGAAAATAAACATTTGACGTTAAATATTTTAATAATTTTCTCTCTATTGAAGTTAAAAGTTCTTTGACTTCAATAGAGAGAAAGAAGCGTTGAGTACCTTTTAGGAGAGTAAAATCTCGTGGGATCGCGTCACCAACATGCTAATGTAATGAATTGTATTGGTGTCGTCGGAGTGGTGGCAGAGCAGCGCAGCGGAATGTACACGTTCAATGCTTTTTGGATGGGTTAAATCTTGTAACTACGCGTCGCCCAAAAGTGACATATCGTGCACTGTTTATTAGTATTGTTTAAACCTATAAGTTTTCATTTCTATCGGCAGTCACTTTAACTGCTATTTTATATGCAAACTTTGTTTTGCTTTAATTTCTTGTAGGAACAAAAACTAATGATTTTTCATTTAATTTAAATTCACACTAAGGGTGACTCCCGCTCCGGTGCGTTCTTGGAGCAATGGTTGGCCATTGCCTTTGCACCTTTGCGGCGGGAGCAATTAGGGGTGAGTTATTCGGAGATTGATTTTAATATTATTATTTTTGTATTTTCAGTTTTATCATTATTTTTATTCGTAATTCAAACTACAAATAAAGACATGAAAAAAAATTGGTTGCCTGTAAAGTCGGTATACGGGCGAAAGTTTTACGTGACAACGACTTTGAGTGGTAAAATAATTTTACGGAAGGCACGCGCCTTTCATTTTTTATGTCTGTCTCTCTCGCTCTTAGGCGGGCTAACCATGCCCGAGTGGAAGGGACGCGTGCCTCTCACTCGCTCTCGTTGTGAGCGCATAACGTGAGCGGAGCGTAACGCAGTTTCTTGAAGTGTCACCCGGCAAACCAATTTATAAGACGTTGTCACGTCAAAACTTTGCAAGGTAGAATTGACCACTTAGTTCAAACATTGTTTTAGGTTATACTTTACCTTTGTAAAAGTGGTAAATATGTCGTAATTAAAGATATACCTGGTTTAGTTTTAGAAACCTAAATAAAACAAAAGTATAACCAAACGCACTCACGTGTGCACTAATTTACTTTGGACAAAGGCACGAACAAATCTATACTAATATTATAAAGCTGAAGAGTTTGGTTTGTTTATATATGTTTCTTTCAACGCTGGATTCACGGGAATTGCTGATCCGAATTGCAAGATTATTTTTTCTGTTAGATATTCCATTTATCGAGGAATAGTACCGATATGAGCGGAGTATAAATGATGAATGTGACAAAAACTGTAGAAAATATTTATTTTTGAGAGCTTTCGTTGCGTGAATTGGCGTGCGCTGAAGTCCGTGACAGCATGTGTCTAAGATTGTGTCATTATAAATCTTTGCCAATCAAATTTGTTCTAAATCTGAGTTGGTTCGACCGATTTTCGACAGGTGGCGTACCAAGGCGCAACAGTATCATATAATTGTATTAAAAAGCTGAAGAGACTTATTGTGTGAGCGTGCTAATGTTAGGAACTACTAGACCGATTTTAAAAACTCTTTCACCGTTAGATTTGTGCCGGGTCCTAAAGTGTTATAGGCTAAATATTAAATACCAGGGGTGACGCCGGGAGGAGCTGCTAGTATACATTAATATTTCACATGTTGTTTCTGACCAATCACAAGTAATTTAGTCACAACATCTTAAGAGTAAAATAGAACAAGTAATACTTAATAAATTACCCATAAGTAATACTTGTTGTCAGCATTTGCCATTGATTTGCAAATAGCATTTACTCCATACCAGTAAAATTTAAATTTGAATTAACCAAGATTCGAAACCAAAATTTAATTAAAGTGACCCTCGCTTGGTTTGGAATTTTCGAAGTAATGAATAAATGGAAACTGTCAGTCAATCTTTATTTGTTGGTCGTAATCTGTCGTAATTAATTAATTCGTTGTCACCTAAAATTGCACTTTTCAGAGCGAAATGTTTTTTCACATTTATTGACTGTTATTTCTGTTTCATAATTTTCTAAAATATATTCAGTTTGTCATAACTAAAATTGATTTTATAGTGACGAAAAATTAAAAACATACTTTAAAAAGCAACACTAAAATGTTTTATGTTACTAAATATTAATAGTATATTTATTGCTTTCTAAACCCATTAACTTAATTAACTCCCGCTCGGTGGACCGACGACCTGAAGAGAGTGGCGGTAAGCGCATGGATGCGGAGAGCCGAGGACCGGATTTGGTGGCACAATATTGGAAAGACTTATGTAAAGCAGTGGACGAACATGGGCTGACGATGCTGATGATGATGATGAAACCCATTAAAATCAAATATAATCTAAATGTAAGTATTTAACTAAAAATTCGGGCTAACATTACCTTATCAAATAAGTAGTTAAAATAAACGCTAACCTAAACATGATACAATAATCCCCAACTAATATATTAGAGGCAGGCATGTTGCCATCAGGTACATGTCCTGCTCACGTCACTCTTTACTTTAAAAAACATGTAGTGTTTTTTTTATATTTTGAAATTGATCTATACTCGTAGGCGATAAATCAATGCAGTAACAAATTTCAAAATAACTAAATTTGAATTGTCTTCCCATAGTAAAATCTGCCGATTATTCATAGCCATAATGTAAACATTAAACTTGTTTATATTCTTAAAGTAAAATAGTAACAAAGCTACAATTAATTATAATTAGAAACTTTTGTCATAATTACGAAGTTATAAGTGCTTCGTATTCTAACTCGTTCGCTACGGCGTAGGCGTCGTAACCATTACCGTAGCAATAAACCGCTACATGGTTCATATGAGGGATAACAATAATTTAAATAAAAGCTGGGTTTTTAGGGCCACATGTTTGGTTTATGGACTATCGGGAGCAAAATGACCATACTTATATAAGGTCATAATTTACACCATTACTAAAAAAAAACTCAATTTCAGACAATAGCCGTTATCATTCTGTAATAAGTATTATACAAATGTAAAATGTGTACAAATGTATTATATTAGCCATTTGGCGTCATATCACAAACTTTGCTTAGTTTGGGGCAGATGGTGTCGTGTGTGAGTTATCCATTAATATTTATTTTATTATTCTATTCATTTTCAGAGTATTAAATAAAAGCTTATAAAATAATTTTCATGTCTAACTAGTGTTATCAATCTTAGAAACGTTACGGATTGATTGTATTGAGCATGTTTCTATTCGATGATTTATGGATGATTATCAATTATTTTTATTTTTCACACAAAAACTTACATTAAAATTATACATAAACGTATTTATATTACAGGAATATTTAACAATTCTATAACACGACAAGTAAAACCACAAGGCGCAGCTGTTCAATACTAAAAGTCTTGTAACAATATAAATAAACGTCTGTTGTCTGTAATGTTTCAGCAATAATATTTTATTAATATTATGGATTTAAAAGCTTTTGCCAAAAGTACAGTTATTTTCTCCAATCGCGTTTACGTTTTAGGTACGAATAATCGCTCTTTGAAATTTCCGGTCGTAGCTCGCTTATGCCGGAAATATAAAAATCTCCCCTAAGGGTTGGTAAATATTTTTACTATCCGCACCCGTAGTAGACGGTTGATTTAGGCTGAGAAAAATCTTGCTCTTACGGTTTCTTTCTCTCGAAAATTTTGACAATTTATTTAGAATTTTTACGTTTATTTTTAGTACTCTTCGTGTTTATGATCTTGCATAACAGCCGACTTTTTGTTTCAATTGCTGCCCTAGTAACTTAGTTGATAGCAAGTCTGCCTGCGAAGCCGTGGTCGCGGGTTCGATGCCCACCTAGTGCAAATATTTGTGTGAATACAAATATTTGTACTGTGCCTGGGTGTCTTCTATGTATAGTAAGTATGTATTAAAAATATATATAAGTATTATATCAGCTATCTGGCACCGATATTGCAAGCTTTGCTTAGTTGGGAGCTAGATGATGTTGTGTATGAAATGTCCACCAATATTTATTTATTTATTGCTACCGGAGCGAAAGCTTTCTCTCACAAGGATTCAAGTTATATTATACTGACCAAGCTAGACAAGTGTGGGTTGGGAATGACACTCGTCCTCACAAGTTTTCTTAATTGGAATTGATCAGTTTCATAATGATCAAGACGCAAGTAGTCGTTTTAAACTATGACCCCACTATTGTGAAATCAATGAGTAAACATTTGAACACCGGCTATAAATATTATCTCGTTTAGACAATATTGTACATAGGTATACTATGAAATTCGGTTCAGAAAATTAAAAGATATGAATTGAAAACGCTTAACTTTGTTTATCTTTCTTTTCGTGTGTCTTTTTAACTAGAATTGGTATTAGAAAAGTAAATGCAGTAGCAATTATTCGACCACGAAGCTTAATGTTTATTTCGCATGTTCTGGCTCAAAAAGCAATTCAGTAGTTACGATGTTAAGTGAACTAAAGGTACTAACACGTACATTAGCCAGATTACATTGTTGAGATGTAGGTAAATGTTCGATTAGGACTTTGTAGCTGTGCTTTATTATTTATTTTGTACTAGTAATTACAAGTGATTACGCCCTTATAGTTTTTTGTCGATAAGAAAGAGGTTTCGCGACGGTGCCGACCGTGTTGGAGCGTGGTAACCCTGAAAAAACTCATTGATTTTATCATGAAATCGCTAGATAATGTTAAAATTAACGTATTTTATACATTTATAATTTTAATTCATAGCGAGCGAGAGAAAGAGATAATATATTTTTGGAGTGATGGCATCCATAAAACAGTTAGCCGCATATGATATCAAAGACCAGCGTAATTATGATCTACGTCAAATTTAACTAGAATCGACCGATAATGTGGTGATGAAGTATGCTGTGCAAAACGAAATTTCCGCGTGGTTATTAAAAAAGGCTACATCTAGCGGAAAAAAGACAGTAAAAAGAGTGTCTTGAGTTATTTACAGTAACATAATGTATAATCCCATGTGTTTACCATGCGGGTCCTAAAAACACAATATTCCTCTTCCATAAAGATTTTACGAGATCCGACCCACCTGGAGCGGTCGTTCGGAATCATTCTTTAATTCAGCGCAGATCCTCTGAGCCTCTTAAAAGGTGCCGCTTATTGGAAAAGACATTTTAAAGTAATGAAGAAATAGCAGTTCAATTTCTTGTTAATTTGGCCTTTTTAACGATCGGCGCATGTTACTTTTAGGTATTTTAAATCTCCCTCATTTTTTTTTCTACGAATATTATTACTGCAAAAATTTGATTTATGGATTTACGTTTCTTAATTTTTCATGCAAAAATCCTGAATCAATCTGGATAGAATTAGGTTATAATCTGAAATATGCACATCCATATGATACTTTTTATCGCGAAAAATAACGAGAACTGAACTGGAACTACGTGGGTAAAACTTCGGGGTGCTACTAGTTTATACACAGCGTAACAAAACTTTTGTCATTAGTGTTGTTATACATGGATAAATACCACAACAATGAACAACTTTCACCATTGAACCAGCCCTGAGATCGCACATAAACCTGCTATTCCATACAAATATTTTATAACCGTTTTACTAAATGTATGGAACATTTTTTCATTACAAAATGTATATTGCAGCTTACATAAAATTTGTTGATAAGGGTCTCTACACAAACTATGCACAGTATACCTCTATGCACGGCTAATGCTATTCCATACAAATATTTTATAACCGTTTTACTAAATGTATGGAACATTTTTTCATTACAAAATGTATATTGCAGCTTAAATAAAATTTGTTGATAAGGGTCTCTACACAAACTATGCACAGTATACCTCTATGCACGGCTAACAAAAAAGTATAACGTAACATTGTTCATGAATATTATTCATCTTATGTGTGTATACATAGGTCTTATTATAAAACAAATTGACGGGAAAAGCGAGACAAGACATAACATGATAAGGCTACCCATAATAGTAACGCTATTTGAGCATTTAATTGTTAATTACTACAACATTGTCTGCACGTTTTAGCCTTGTAATTTCTATAAAAACACTGCCCTTCAAATCGGACACAATAATGTTTGCTTCTTCTAGTTAGGCAGTAGATTAACTGCGAAGATGTGACACTTTCCCAGACAGACTTTGAAAAGAGCCCTACGACTATCAATATTTTTTTTACTAATAGTTTAAAGAATTAACAACTACTGATATCCTCCACCTAAATGTAACGTACGTGGAAATTAACAAATTCATTTTGAAAATAAACAAAAGCTGTTTGAAAAGGAATATCAATAGGGTTACAGAGACTTATCGTTATACTGATCACGGTCATTAACTAAAAGGTCGTAAGGTTCTGAATAAAGTCAGTTATGCACGCTACCCGCAAGGAATAAAACTATAAAAAATGTAACATTGCATAAGGAACGAGACGGGAGCGTTATAACACACTCACAATATTTTATATTGCGGATGTAGAGTACCTACCTGTACGCTAAATAAACTGCTTTTGTAAACGAAAAAGGAATGTCTCCTTTATTTTTATCACGAATAAACAATTAAGAAATGCCCAATAAATTATACGATTACGTAAGCATCAAATCAAAGCAGAAGCATCAAAATCTTAATCCAATAGCTGTGGAACTACAATTTCATATATGGGTAGATACTCTTCAAATAAATTACATATTAATAGGTCACTTTGATTAGCTTTGGGCCCTTATTGTTCTATAGACAATTCAGATGTGCTTAACAGTGTAAGTAGTTAGTTAGGCTAGTTATTGTAGTGTAGTGGTTAGTTAGTGCAGTGTAGTTCCCATTGCAATTCTGGGTCTGGGTCTGACCGGTAAAAACACACAACTTTAGATACCTCTTTTTTACATCGGGGTCAAAAAATATGTTACAACAAAGCGTGCGAATCAGAAGGTCCTGGGTTCGATTCCCACCCCGTGCAAATATTTGTGTAATTAATTCAAATATTTGTACTGTGTCTGGGTGTTTCTATTTATAATAAGTATGTATTTAAACTCTATCTTGACTTAATGTTTCCCAGTGTTTTGAATAGCCGTCAAGGTCATCCCGCCAGCGTTTCTTTGGCCTGCCGCATCGTCGTTTGCGATCGGGCTTCCACTGAGTAGTGATTTTGGCCCAGAGTGAGCATCCGACATGCGGCAAACATGTCCAGCCCAGTCCCATTTCAAATTAGCAGTTTTTTGGGTCACAAGGGCTATCTGAGTCCTGGAACGCATCAAATGGAGAGAGGGTAGGGAGGTCTTTGCCCAGCATTGGGACAGTATAGGCTCCAAATAATAATAATGTATTTAAAACTATATAAGTATTATATCAGCAATATAGCCGCCATAGTACAAGCTTTGCTTAGTTTGGAGTCAGATGGTGTTGTGTGTGAATTGTTCACCAATATAAAGGCGTTAATTCGATCCTACTCATGTAAGCTAAATTTTGGACGTTTAGATGTTATGGTGTTAGTTGCTCAGTCATACTGGAACGCTAGAAGGTATCAAGTTCAAATTTGGAATATAGTCTGGAATAACACATAGGTTACTTATTATGTTACAAAATTAAACTGTCAGATCAGGTACTACGGTAATATGATATAAATGTATTAACTTGGATAACGTGAACGTCCAATACTAAGGGAAGTCATTTGTGGAATCTAGTGTCTTCTATAACGGTTCATACGAGTATAAAGCAATATGCATGGTTGTATCAAACTATGTATCTAAAAATATCAACCAACTTAAATACTTGTACTTTTTAAACGACTACGATTTCCACTCTCTTGACAATAATTAAAAATCATTGAATAAATAAAAAGATTGGATAATATTTAGCTTCCAATTACATTCATATTAATTTTTCTGTTATTTTTTATTTCCTACTATTTTTTAATACTTGTCTAAAATAGCAAATGACGAAGGTGTTCTTAAAGTTTAAAGTGCAGATACAAATTTAATTGTCTGTCTTAGTCGTCTAGAGCCTATGTATATGTAACTTGTAACTTTTGTCAAAATTGATGAAACCGTTATGGTAAAGTAAGTATGATTAATAAATAATAAATTTACATGAGCGTCTTTTATTTTTAGTTTTAAACTTGACCGCCATTGCCATCGCGCCTGATATTAAGCGACGATGCGGTCTACGATAAAGCGTGTTTACCTAAAAGAAACATATTTACTCTCGATTTGAAGAAACAAAGATTGTAACCATCGGGAAAACCCCACTCAGGCAACGTATTCCACAGCGTAGACGTTCATATCGCAAAATTATGTTTATTGACATTAAAAGATATTAGATATTAAAATATAGATAAATAAAATTACCTTAAGTCTAAATCGAAATAATTTACCCTATGGTAACCGTAACTTATAAGAACACTTTCACTTATAGACTAAATTAAAAAGTAATACGGTATTGATCACGGAGTACTTACATGACTTGCATTTTTAAACGATGCTCTATTAACGCTACGAGGTAAAAAACATTTCATGAAAATTTACTGATATGAACGATCCAAGATAGCAGTGTCTGCTAGGGGTCAAATAGTTATTTAATGTACATTTCTACATAGATTTATACTATTAAATATTTTGTGTATAAGTTTTCAGCAGGACGCAGGACTTAATCGCGATAAAAATGTTTTTTTTTTTTCATTTTAAGCATGAGTTCAAATCGCGAAACTTATTTGTGATTGGGGTGTTCGTTTTCTATTGGTGTGAAAAGTGGCCTGAATTACTTAAATTTAATTTTTTATAAAGTTATGTAGATAGATATATTAACATGAATAAATCAACTAACGAATTGTGGACCTGATAATTATTAATAATTATCAGTAATGTTTATAAAACAAATGTCATTTCAGGGATTTTGTTTGAAGTAAAAGTTGTTTTACAGAACATTACCTTTGTTTATCTACTGTAGAACGTTTTACCCGCATACGAAAACAAGACAAACTTGACATACGTTGAACATTTCCTACTGGGTTTCGCGGTTCATGCAATATTCAAAACTTTTTCCGATAGCGCTGAAGGACGTATGAATAACTGATGTTTATTTACAGGAATGGACTGATGTTATGTTATCTCCGAGTTATCAATGAGAGAGTAGCGTGGATTTCATGAGAGGGGCGAAATAGAGCCGATTAAACGCGTTTTGGGACGCGGTCGTTCCGCTCGCGTACCCAACCGAGACTGGCAAACGAAACCGAACGTGAGTCGTGATGTGATCGCGCCACGCGCCAACTGCGAGCTTGGCCCCGTACCATAAGCCCCTATTGCTATGACTTTAAAAGACAATAGCGCTCTAAATTTCGTGCCTCGCCATCGTGACCCTTATTGTTGCGCAACACGACTCACAATCGCGTTGGACGAAATGTTAAGCATCATTTAAATCGAACAATAATGGCAATAAGAACTCGTAGTACAGGGTTTGGTCACAGCACATCTCAGCTTATGTAAGAAGTATCGACGGTGTACGTACGCATGAAACTTTCAGAGCTGTGAAGAGTTACCGATACGTGTAACGTAATGATGTAACACGTATCAAGTATTTATGAGTTGGGGTATTGGAAAACCTATCTCTGGAAATGAAAATAATATGTTAATGTGTTTGCAGTCGTATTGGGTTACACACATGTTTAACATAACAAAGTAAACAATATACGTAAGATTATTATGGACTTAAGACTATTGGTATATCATAGACTTATATTACCTACAAAGTACTTTAGATAAATTCGAAGTATTGTATAAAATGTCTACGTACAATGTAGGTATAATATATATATATTTTTTTTTTAACTTTTATAGGCTTACACTTCACCGCCATCTCGCCTGATGTTAAACGACAAATACATACGAGTATATTATTTTAGTAAGACCATCATCGTTTCTCATTGTATTGCTAATTAAAAGACTAGTACTGTAGGTGTTTTCTGTACAGCTTTTTTAAATGTTAATCTGTTGGTATGGCATAGATAACTGTTATGGCATTTATACTGCACTGTACTGTGTGTACACAATTCTTTGGATTAAAAAAAAACGAATTTACCCGTGAATATAGTGCATAACACGGACATAAACATCTGTTTTATATATATAATCACGCAAATACCTATTAGGTATCTACTTAGCACATTGGTCATTAACATGATACATGGTTGAAAATTAATTACAACAGAGTTTATACTCGTAGTATACACACCAGTTGCCTTTCTCTCTTGTATTTACTCTGTTTACTATCCATTGCAATCTCTATAAAATTTGCCCCAGTTTCCTCTGATACAAAACGATACAAAAATGTACAGTGGAGCCATTGAAACGAAGCTGACAATTAAAATGATAATTGAAATGGGTAAGTCTATAAACAATTATTTACTTATAAAATTAAACTAATTTTACTAAATCAATTCTAAAGAGTAAAAAGGACTAGATAAATACCAAATTCAGAGTACACGCATAAACAGGAGAGATGCCACATAAACAAAACCACACAGCCTTACAGGTACCAAAGTGTACCTACATAATGTTTCATCGGAAATTAGAGAAGGTTAGATGGAAAACTTTCAAATAGATTATCAAAAATTTTGCAGTATAATGTTAGTTGTAACTATATAGGTATATTATCTATACTTATAATAAAACTGTAACGGGTCGAATTCTGTACATTGAAGATATTTTGAAAAAATTTTTTTTGGGGCACTCCATAGTCGATACTGATGGCGAAACTGCATTTTTTTTCTTTCATGTCTGTCTGTCTGTCTGTCTGTCTGTCTGTCTGTCTGTCTTTCTGTATAGGGATCACGCATCACGCCGAAACTACTGATTCAATTCAGCTGAAACTTGGCATGATTTTAGTTTATACTAAGGACATTGCTGTAGGCTACTTTTGATCCCCAAATTCTGATCGGTTTTCTTGCGGGAGGGGGTGAAAGTCAGAATGAGTGTTTGGTTGTAACTCATGTTTGCGTTGTTTAATTTCATTAATTCTTTTTTTGTTAGAAAGATCACATTTTTAATATTGTCCCGTCAAAATTTGAACAATATCGGTTTGTTGGTTCGGAAATTACACAAACATTAAATAATAACGACACGCGCGGCGCGTTCGGTACATACTAACTTCTAAGTATTCTGTGTATCACAGACGATCCACAGAATATCTAGATTCTAGAAAGTGCCCACGTGATCGCGTCGCGTCGTCTTGGATGACAAAATAATTGTCAAAAATATATTTTGTGTGGAAAACAAACATCATTCGGTTATAATCGACTTCAAACAAGGAGGATGTTCTCAATCGGGTTGCATGTTTTTTTATTTGGTTTTTTTATTTTAGCGGAGTTAATTTTTTAATTAACTCCGCTAATTGTTAGTTGATTTTGATAATTCCTTTTTTGTTTGGTAGAAAATACTTCAGAGGGGATCTTAAATATCGAAAACAGGGAGGTAGTTTTTAATGATCAACAAAAAACTAAAATCAGCTTAGATATATCTGTACGACATAGTTATTATACCTTCTTATAAAATTTAGTCGAATGACAGAATTAAATTACCTGTCATTGAAGTAGATTTTTGTATTTTGGAGAAAACATATCAGCATAATAAGTAGCAGCATAAACAACCCATTAAATGTTCCCATTGCTGGGCGTCGGGGCCTTCTCTCGCAAGGAGAGAGACAAGGCTATAATCCACCACGCTGGCCAAGTGTCGGTTGGTGGATGACATATGACTAAGAACTTAGATTATAGGTAGATTTCGGTTTCTTCACGGTGTTTTCCTTCACCGTTTTAATTACCGGCATTACGAACATGACTCTGAAAAGATAGTGGTGCGCGTGGTTTTGAACCCTGGGTCTCCGGATCGACAGTCGCCGTTCTCCCGACTAGGTCAGCTGTAACTTACTAGACCAGCCGTAACTTATTAGAAAACGTATTATTTCAATCCAAATACTGTTTAAAATTTAAAGGTAGTGTTCAACAAGCTTCGGTGACCGAAGCAGACCGTTGTTAGAGTTCCGTACACAAAGGGTAAAAACGGGACCCTATTACTGAGACTTCGCAGTCCGTCCGTCCGTCCGTCTGTCACCAGGCTGTATCTCAAGAACGGTGATAGCTAGACAGTTGAAATTTTCGCAGATGATGTATTTCTATTGCCGCTTTAATCATGGCGGAACGTATCAAGTGATCGGGTTGAAATTTGAAATAGAATTAGATTAGTCTGGAAGAACACATAGGCTAAACATTGCCTATGTATAAGTACTCTATGTATTACGTAACAAACATCCAAACAGTGACATTCATAATATTTACAGGACAACGTTGGAACGGCTGAACATATTTGGATGGAATTCGAAACACACGTAGTTTGAACTCAGAAATAGCAAATCGGTTACTTATAGGTTACTGTGACGTAGGAAAGACTTAGCAAATTTGGTAGAAAATTGAAACAAAAATAACTCATAGTCTGAAATACCACATTTATGTATTTATTACCTATCAACCTGAAAAGAAGCATGGGCCCTAAGGAAACAAATATTAACTATCACGTCAAAACGGCACAACGATATGGGTTGACATACGAAACACATATAGTTTAGAGTCTAAAATTTCACATGGGCTAATAAGTCTAAATTTTCATTTAACTCCATATTAATCTAAGCATATATTTTCGTCAGTAACTTGATGTGATGGTAAGATAAAAGCCAAAATTGAAAAATATACGCACCCGTTTTGGCGTAGATAATATAGGTGATTTGCGTTCACAATCAAAATAACAAGCAACATAATATTCTCATTAGACGGCGCTAATGCCAGTTTAAATCTAAAAGCACTAAAGGCCATTTTAATCGATGTTTTGCTATTGTGGTATGTATTTTTTCTTTCATCACTAGGTGGCGTTACTGGTATTCTAAATTGTACTAATAAGTTTTTGCTGCTAAAAGGATTATGATGCCAAATTTGGATTCTTTCGTTCTTGATTTTTTTCTGTGTTACCTACAATTAAATTCATACATTAACATTTCACTAGGACTTGGCTTAGATTTACGGGTTCAACTTGCTTGAATATCATTAAAACTCAAAATTTTAATCATTTTGATTCCACAGGCTTCGTTCAAAATGTTACGCCGGCGAAGTTGCGGGTAACAGCTAGAACAGCTTGCGGATAAAAAGAAATAGGTAAATAGGTAGATATCAGATCATGCACATTAGCTTCAGACTTTTCATAACGTATCCTATAAAAATTCTACACTTCTAAACTTAACACTTGCGGCTATGTTCGATACTACGAAACATTACTAAGTATGTTTGATTTTGTTTAAAAAAAGAAAAATAAAGATGATAAAATTAAATAAATTTTTGTGTGGAAAAACAAATTCACTCAAACTCAAAGGTTGTTCAATGACTACTTATCCAAATATTTGACGCACGATACTTCCAATTAATGTATAAGTCAGTAACATCTGCTTACGCGAACGAAGTAGCGGGTTCAGCTAGTTAATTATAAAGTTCTTCATAGTGCTGCCTGAAAAACTTTATATATTTTTTAACTTTTATAGGTTCTCACTTGACCGCCATCTCGTCTGATGTTAAACGACGATGCGGTCTACGATGGAACGTGTTTACTTAGAAGTAACCGATTCACTCTCGATTTGAAGATAAAAAGATTGTAACCATCGGGAAAAACCCACTCAGGCAACGTATTACATAGCCTTGACGTTCCTATCACAAAAGTAGAGTTAAATCTTTTTGTTCGTGTCTTTGGTACATCAACCATGAAATGATGTCGCTTTTTCGAGCTACGAGC
The DNA here is from genome assembly GCA_017562165.1 of Ectropis grisescens. Taxonomy (NCBI): domain Eukaryota; kingdom Metazoa; phylum Arthropoda; class Insecta; order Lepidoptera; family Geometridae; genus Ectropis; species Ectropis grisescens. The sequence goes on along the minus strand of CM029781.1, from coordinate 7,699,001 downwards.
ATTCGATTAAGTAAATTAATCAAATCAAATAATTTGTTATTATTATACTAAACATTACTGTGTTCCGGTTTGAAGGGCAATGTTTCCAGAGAAATTACAGGGCTTAGAGATATAACATCTGAGATCTCTGGGTGACGAACGCAGTGCAGTGCTAGGTAATGATTTTGACTCCTCATGTTCCAATACCTGCATTTCACTGTGCAGTTATGAGGCAGGCATGTTGCTTACCATCAAGCACATATCCTGCTCGTCTTGTCACTTTTTTTTTTTTAAATACGGTCGAATTGAGAAACCTCTTTTTTTGAAGTTGGTTAAAAATACTAAACATTTTTCACGCAACATTAACTAGCCCCAAACTAAGCAAAGTGTGTATGGGAGCCAGATGGCTCATATAATATCCAACTATCGTACTAACAATATTAATGTATAGGTGTTTGGATTTTTTTTGCTCAATCACGTCGGAACCCCTGAACAGATCGAACTGAAATTTCGAAAACATAACTTACTTTTACCGCGGGAAAATAATGGGAACGGGAATCAGGTGAAGTCGCGGAGCGCTACTAGTAATACATATAAGTAGTACTATCCAACTATCCTACTGCAGGACAAAGAGTATTTCAAGACACCTAGGCTGTTCTCTACTAAAAGCTGGTCGATGTCAATATGACGCTATCTTTTTCAGAGCCTTTGGAAAGTCTCGAACTTTTCTACGGGATCCAGTAAAGAGATATTAAGTAGTTATCAGAAAGTAATAGTCTAATTTATCGACTGAGTAAAATACGCGCGTGCTACACTTTGCCACTAAAAACGTGAAAGCGTAAAGCAGTTTGTTTACACGAGTTTTTTAGAATACCAGATGTCCGCCCCGGCTTCGCCCGTGGTACATTATATAGCACTCATCGGGATCCTGTACATATCCAACGGCGAAAGAATGACTGAAATCGGTTCAGACATTCCTGAAAATATCGCTTTCAAACAAAAAAAAACCTCTTCAGCTACCTGCTACGCCACCTGTCGGAAATTGGTCGTACCAATTCAGATTCAGAAACAAAGATTAGCAAAGGTTCTTCAACTTCAACTTTTTCTTTTGGCTTCCATTCGGTGATGTCACCGTTGACATGACGACGATGAAATGACGTTTAGCTGTCGTTTACGTTTTATGTCACGTCACACGGGAACGCGGTCGAACGGGATATTCGTCGTTTGTCGTTTTTGACGTCCCACGGGAGCATGATAAAAATTATATTATGTCCTTTTCCTGATCCTGAGCTATCGCCTCACAAATTTTCAGCCAAATCGGTTCAGCCGTTCTTCAGTTATAAATGGTGTAACTAACATGTCTTTCTTTTATATATATATAGATATATAGATTTAGGTAATTCTACTAATACTAATGGGAAAGTTTGGATGTTTGTGGCTCAGTCACGTCGGAAAAAAAAAAATTAAGAAGGAAGATTAGTCTTGACTAGTATATACAACTGAATAATATAGCACATATTTACCACTAAATAAATATGAACAGATAGCGCGCGCCTTGAATGCAGAGCTTATAATGCAGAGCTTTGTGGTATACAGGTAGATAATTAAATTGCTCTTAAATCTGGAAAGTAATTATTTTAAGAAACATAGAGCTCAGTTGCATTATTTTCAAAAATATTTTCATTTAGTTAGTATAACTACTACTAGTCCATTAAAATCAAATAAGTAGATTAGTTGATATCAACTCGTAGTACGTATCGAATATCTTAAGTTCTTAATCATTCGAATCAATCTTTCTGAAGACGTACTTACTCGCTAAACTATCTACAATCTAACAGTTGGATAGATCGAGAATAAACCCCTGAAAATGAATCCTCCATATTATCATTGCTTAATTCAACGTTCCCAATCTAGTATTTATTAGAATAAAAAAAATAGGAAAGTGTAAACCTTTCATTTTTTTGCATTTGCACAGCAGCTAGAAAGATAACTAGATGGAGTGACGATATACGAAAGACAGCAGGCAGTGGATGGAAACGTAAAGCTCAGGTTCCGGCTGAGTAGCGAACCACAGGAGTGGCCTAAGTTCAGTAGTGGACTAAGGTAGGCTCTCCAAGGCCAAGACCAAGGCCTCTCCAATGATTTGGCATTTAACCCTATCCCTGATTTACCAGACACTGCCTGGTCCATTACGTATATCGTCTCTCTATCGAGTTTCAGGCCGTCTTACGCTACGTTTACCTTTCGTGGTCTCCACTCTGGAACCCGTCTATCCGAACGGTTTTCGGCCCTACGATAGATATGACCAGCCTACTGCCACTTCAGCTTGCTAAAACATTAAGCTACAAGTACAACGATAACTTTGGTCCTCTGACGGATGACTTCGTTTCGTATATACGATCCCTTAAAGAAACTCTGACCATACCCCGATCCATAGCACACTGTGCGACCTTAAACTTACGTACTGTCAGTGCCCACGTTTCGACACCGTAAGTCATGGTAGTTAAAACGCGCTGACTGAAAACTTTCGTCTGCAAGCTATGTGGGATTAATTTTTTGGGTGATTCAAATTACTGCAGTTCTACAGAAGAAATATACGACACAGATAAATGACAGTGGAAGCGGTCCACGATATACTTTTTTTATTCACGTTTTGATAGGGTTGGACTTTTGTCACACTTTTATTAAATAACTATCGGTCCACTCTGGCTTCGCTTGTGGTACATACTATATAACAAATAGCACTCAGAGATCACGTGCATATTTTATATATCTAACGAAGAAAGAATTTTTGAAATCGGTCCAGTAGTTCCTGAGATTACCGCGTTCAAAGAAAAAACCTCTTCAGCTTTATAACATTACTAGATGTCCGCCCCGGCTTCGCCCGTGGTACATTATATAGCACTCATCGGGATCCCGTACATATCCAACGGTGAAAGAATTTTTGAAATCGGTTCAGTTATTCCTGAGAATATCGCTTTCAAACAAAAAACCTCTTCAGCGACCTGCTACGTCACCTATCGGAATTTGGTCGTACAACTCAGATTTAGAAACAAATTTCAAGGTCCAATGCACAGATTACTGAACAAAACGTTTCAGTAATCTGTGGTTCAATGACGCAATCTATGACACATGCTGTCATGTCAAAGCACGCTACGAAAACTCTCAAAAAGGAATATTTTTTCCCGTTTTTGTTACATTCTTGATTCATGCTTCGCTTTTGTTGATAGTAGCGTTATGTTCCATAGCCTATATCCTTCCTCGATAAATGGACTATCCAATAGAAAAATAATCTATCAATTCGGACCAGTACTTCCCGAGATCCTAGCGTTCAAACAAACAAACAAACTCTTCAGCTTTATAATATTAGTATAGATAAGTTACATATAGATTATGTTTTTTCATGAAGAATTAAGTACTTGCATTAACTTACCTATGCCACGATGACCACGAACACCAGCACCGGCAGGTCTACCGCCTAATTATCCTGCTTTCTGTTTTAACCAGCACTAAAGCATGTCGGCGACGCAAAATCACAAGGTTTCGCCCGTCCAAAAGGCGTCTGACAGACACATTACAATCCACTGTTACGTCGCCACTTTAGCATGTCAATGCCAGAAATCCAAAAAAAAATCCCTTACCGAAAATTGCTCAGCGGCTCAGCCCTAAACAAGTTTTCCCTTTAAAAATCCTAGTGTTGGAATTATACTTCCTCCATTTTCTAGTCTGTACCTTTATGTAGAGCCCGTAGAAGCAGTAGGTAAGTGCCTTTGTAAACAGGACGCGTTGCGAAATAGCGCTCGGTGCGAGATAACGCACGATAACGAAGCATTTTGTAAATCACTCCCTGCCTGCTACAGACATCGCATTTCCCTGCAAATGAACACGAACAATGAGGATGTTTCCCCGACGCTAACCTCGTGCTTGCTATGTGACTAAGTATAAACAGATATTCGAACACATAATACACGAGCCACGTGAAGTTGTAGTTAGTTTATGATATTAGCAGCTGATTATTCCATAATGTAACCAAATAATGTAAAGGCTACCAAATGACTGGAAATCACTACAGAGTATAAAACAAAACCACTTCCCGCTTTCTATCCGTCCCTAAGTATGCTTACATCATTAAAACTTCGAAACAGATTTTGATGCAGTTTTTTTAATAGATAGTTATTCAAGAGAATGGTTTAGCAAAATGCACGCATAAAATAGTCGAGAAACACTGATAATTTGAAAGTTTTCTGATGTGATGTGATAAATAACACACATTTTTGCGCTTACATTGCAAACGCTGGCTGAGCCCTATGCCCTATGAGATAGATTTAGGTAGATAATGTGCTGCAGTATTGTACCCCTAAAAATGATCTACAAAAAAGTTTGTGATGGTAATGTCTCTTAGGGATAATCCAAAATAACCAATTGTATCACTATATTTAGTATCAGCATTGTACCCGTGCGAAGCCGGGGCGGGTCGCTAGTTTTGTTATATATTGATGGGGCGCGTTTAAGTTCAAAATTAAGTCAGTAGGCTGGTACCTGCGTCACTCAAACACAAACACTATAGGAGAAACCCTGAAGAGGCACAGAAATAAACAGACCTGACCCAAATTCTGTTTTCCATGAACAGTAGTCCCTACCGGCTAATTAACATGGCTACGGGCTACGGTCTTGCCGTCGTTTTTCGTTAAATTGGCCCATAGTTAAACAGAGAACAATAGCAAGACTATTACCATTTTTATTAGGCCAATTAGGCGATAGAACCCTGAGTAAGAAGAGCTCAATGGTGCAGTTATTGCTATTATGCGCTCTATATTAGACAGCATCGCGAAAAGACAGGCAATATATACCTAAGTGCTGATTAAAAAAGAATGGTAAGATTGCAGGCTATATATACCTAATCTGTGTTCCAATTTCAACCCGATCCGTTTAGCCGATCCGACGTGATTTAGCAACAAACATCCAAACATAGATAAATTAATGTTAAAAATGCCGAGCAAAATCAAACCGAGGAACTTAAAAATTGTCACTTTTATCTACATGCAACTGCACGTCTATATTATCATTTCTCATTCAAGAATGTTTTAATACTTGTAGACATAGATGTAAATAGGATATTATATTCGAAACATATTTTAAATTTAAGAATTAAAATATAAACTAATATTTGTACGTCATATTATCAACAATTTTATGAATTCTCTCCAAAATAAGTAAATGTATCGTCTTTTCAAGGCTTTTCCTTTATACTGTATGTACCTAATTTGGACGACTACCACTGGTAGACGAAATATAATACTCTATTTTGTGGAACCAAAGTTCGAGTTCATATTGTGTTTCAAATGTCCACCAATATTTGTTTATTATGTAACTATTCGTTTGTATTTTTGGCGTTGATATGAGAGCTGGCTATGTTTAAAATATGTAACTTCTCCAATTGATATAGATACCAACGCCATAACGAGCCAAACAAGCTAGAGGCTCCACACCAGTTCGGAGAGTGTGCAACTGATCTTTGCCATTTATTTTTCATTTAACTACTCGTAGCTCGAAAAAGCGACATTATTTTATGGTTGATGTTCCAAAGAATCGAACGTAGATGTTTGACTCTAGTTTTGTTATAAGAACGTCTAGGCTGTGGAATGCGTTGTCTGAGTAGGTTTTTCCGATGGTAACAATTTTCAAATTGAGAGTGAATCGGTTTCTTCAAGCTAACCACGCTCCATCGTAGACCGCATCGTCGCTTAACATCCGGCAAGATGGCGGTCAAGTGTAAATCTATTAAATAAATAAAAACACTTAAAATGACACGCTAGCTACGAAATACCTACGGAATGAAATTATTCTTATAAATTATTTTTGGAGGCACAATCATGTGCGTGTTTTGTCGTCAGCTAATGGTAAATTGCTTTCGGAAGTGGCGGGCTTCACCATTACCTTTAATGTCGTTGTCATTTACTCGGTGGGCCTGGGGCTATAGAATTTTAAATGCCTAATATTTTTCCTAAAGTTAACCAAGCGCAGAGAATCTGATGTAGGTACTAGTTTAAAATAAAATGTACATATATTTCTACTGATAAATAAACTCACACCCTTAGTGAGTACCTACCTATCATGCTTGGGCCACACTAACGAGAAATGGACGTTATCGCGATAATGGACGTTAACTGTAGGTGTAAAATACACCTTCCATCCATTATCGTGATAATTAATAGCATTTCCCGTTAGTGTGGCTCCAGCATCAGAAAAAGTAGAATTTTAAGCTTTTTTGCTAAGATTTTTATATACTTACCTACCCATTTAGCGTAAGCATAAACAACCCACTAAAAGTTTCCACAGCTGAGACTCGGGGTCTTCTCTCGCAAGGATCTCTCCTTCCATTCGTCAAGGCCATAATCCACCACGCTGGCTCGGTGCGGGTTGGTAGATGACATATCAATGACCTCGAAAGATTCTGGGTACATGTAGGATTCCTCACTGTTTTCCTTCGCCGTTTTTAATTTAGCAGCACATTACTTCGAAAAGACAGTGTTGCGTGTGGAATTTGAAGCCGGGGTCTCCGGATCGACAGTCGTCCTGTCCTTCCTCCGTCTAGACCAGCCGTAACTTATTCCGCTCTCCCGACTAGACTAGCTGTAACTTATTACAAATTTACAACGTCGCAATATTACTATAGCTTATCGGGATTTTTATCGGATACATTTCGGAAAGTGTGCTACTGGGGGTCATGTCCCCTGTGACCCCTTCAGACCGCGCATGGTCTCGTCACTGTAAAATATTTAAAAAAATTGGCTGTTATAAGGGCTGCCGTCAGAAGTGAAAACTTGTAACTCAGAATCCCATCAAAAACATTCTGTAAAAAACTAGCCAAGTCTCGATGGAGCTGTATATTTATCTCTAAAAAGTAATGAAATCTAAACAAAGCCGTGCCAAGTCTAAGGTTCCTTACTGCGATTTCTTTATTATTATAGTTAATGTTGTGTGACTTGGCCGTTGAAGGGTATAAAACCAGGTGCTCCATGACACCATTGCACCAATCAGTCGCCAAAACCGCTACCATTGACGATAGAAAATGGCTACTTGGAAAACGTTGATTCAATAACCAGTCAATTGTTTTTGTCTTACTATTTTCCCTAAATTGTTTGTATCTTATATGATGTGAACAATAAAAAAAATCAATAATACTTATGTATGTGTAGGCGAGCCGCCGATTACGCTGATTACGCCGATAATTCGTAACAAGAAAGCGCGCGCTTGATAGATGTGCCAACGTGAATAAACATTAACAGATCTAAACAGTCAGTGTTAGAGTGTATGACAAACACTTTTTTTGGGGAGATGTATTGAGTTTTACAAATGTTGTAGAACAAAAGTTGTTTGTTTAAACATACAGAACATGTCCTTAAATGGATGCCAGCTGATTACCAGTAACCCTGTATATAGAGTGTAAACAATATTTGCCCACTTGTGTAATGTATCATTTGTACTTGTACATCTTTATTATAATTTCATGTACTATGCTGTGTCTATAAACTATATGCATTTTTATAAACTGTAGAACAAAAGATGAAGTATTTAATGTACTTGACATCCCCCTTAACAGGAAGCAGGCTGATTAACAATACCCCTGTATATTTATCGAATCATGAAAAGTGGATCATGTACAATTATCGAAAACGCACATCACAATGGTTGAACTCTGGCGAACCAGCCAAGTTCTGCTCCAAGCTACAATTTTAGTTAAAGATTTCCATTTTGTAAACTGAGTGACTGAAAGAAAAAACCAATAGAGGGTGAAAACAAATGAATTGGGCTTTTCAAATTACAAACGCATGAGTAAATAGTTGTTTATTTTGAAATTGGAACTCGTAACCAAAGAGGATATATTTGAAATCAAAGTGGCCAGTATGACAAAACACCAATTTCATTGTAAGGCCCTAATAGTATAATATAATATAATTTTTTATTTATTTATTAATAGATAAGACGAGATATATATAATATTGAATCGAGCCGCCTGAATTTGAGGATTCTGCTACTGTAGAATGGTCAAAGGGATTTGTCTTGGAGTCAAGACAAATCCCTAGTACTAGCTGTACCCTGCCACGCTTCGCTTTGGCACATTGTGATGCAAAAAATTATATGAAAACAATCCTTGATGCGGATTATATATCATTGTAAAATCTCAGCTCGATCGGTGCAGAACTTTTTGAGTTTTTGAAGCGTACACAAACCTACATAACATTTTTATAAATAGAGATTTATAGACATAATTTATCGTATTAATAATTTCGAATTGGGAACCCTCCCAATTCGATTTTGGCTGCCGGAGTTACGCGAAAATATTTTAAATTAATATTTAATGTTTCTGTAAATTCGCACGAAAAACATGCAAATGCGTGAAATGGAACGCAATATCAGGAAATATTGCATAAGTTTGAACATCTCCGATGTCTATATTCGTGAAACGAAACGTTTTCATGATGTTATATTGGTGGAGGCGATGTCTTTAAGCCAAAAAAATAACACTTTTTAGAAATTATCATCATCCCCATCAAGGATTGATTTTATCTAGTTTTTGCATCACAATGTGCCAAAGCGAAGCGTGGCAGGGTACAGCTAGTATAAATAATTTTGTGAACGAAATATAGTAATCACATCATTTTCCTGCCTTCAATACTTAATAAAATACCCATACCCAGAGACCAACTCAAACCGGTTAGGTCGAAATTGGGCACAAAACCGACACAGAGCACCCTGACTCCACTTAGTCTTGTTTTGGAGCCAGAAGCTCAAGGGAGGTTCTGAAAGTTGCTTAGCCGCATGAAGCCAAATTGAGCGAAGGGGGTAGGTAGGTGGCGAGCGAAGCGAGCCGGGAGTTCCCCTCACCCTTCCTTCCCCCCTCCACCCACTCCCCCCCCCTAAATTCAGGCGGCTTGATTCAAGACCTTACCCGATAAGACAGTTGTTTATTGTTTTTCAACAATGTATAATAAAGACACATTTGTATGTACTGCTTGGTGCTTGCTTAACATAAATAAAGTGAAAAATCATTAACAAAAAAAGGTAATGATTTAAAAGTGCCTAGATAAATTTACTATGGTATATTATTTCTTTTGACAATTTGTATCCGTATTGTATTTGTATCGTTCATGGTTTTTATCTACGTAAAACTTCAGATTATCTAACTACTTCAAATAGTTTACTAGGCTGCAGATATAAGAATAACATATTGGTGGACATTTCTCACTTTTTAACTAATATTCAGTTATTAACTAGATGCTTACTGTTTTGTTACATTTTGAAGTAAATAACACTTTTTGATTTTTTTGTAATTAGAATTGAGAATGTTTTAAAAATTAATAACATAAACTCTCTAACTTAATATTTTTCAACTGTTTATACATATTTCTATGTATAAAAGTGTTAAGTTGGTTTGTGTACGCTTCAAAAACTCAAAAAGTTCTGCACCAATCAAGCTGAAATTTTAGAATGATATAATCCGCATCAAGGATTGTTTTTATCTAAGTTTTGCATCACAATGTGCCACAGGCAACAGCAAAGCGTGGCAGGCTAGTTGATAATAATTATTGTGGTTTATCACTAGTACTGGGTTCCTTATTACCATTACCACTACAGTTTAAACTAGCATCCGAATGTAAGTGTTCTATTGATGCAGAGAGCTGTGCTAAGCTTTGTACAAGTTGTGCCATTTTATCTCTCGAAGAAGAATTTTCAAAGTTATCTTCACAAGGCTTTTCTACATCAGCACACAGTCTAAAGTGCAATCTTGCTAAATGCTCCTGCTGATCCCTTATTTTGATCATTTGTTCCATGTTACCTCCAACACCAAAGGCGCTCAATTTTCCTGTATGAAAGTCATCTAATAGTTCGAGTAGTGCCTTCTCCATGTGTTTGACATCTGGAGCTTCTTTAGGTATCTGTTTTGGTTTGTTACTGTAGTTTGAGCGCATCAGGTCCCGGTGAAGGCGTCGTTCGCTGACGTAGGATAACTTTGTTGATTCGTTGATGCTATTATTACCTGTACTAGTCAGAGTTGGGCCATGGATTTTAGACGTGAGACTTGCCGCTCCGCTAGACATCTTATTACTAGTAACGGGAGAAGTGGCAGGCCGTGGTACCTTCTGCTCATCCTCTTCGGCTTCATTCTGCATCAGTTGTTGAGTTTCGTTAGCTTCCTCCAAATGTAAACTCATAAGTTACACGCAATTGTTATTCTACAAGTTGAGATTGATTAGCGTTTTGTAAAACTTGATAAGATATCGCGTGAAAATTTTGCACCATAATAAGGGTTAATTTCTTTTTGGCATTGTAGTTTTCAATGACGAACTATGTAGACTATGTTTAATTATGTATGTGTACGTTGTACACCATTTACATTCCCTTTGTTGTACACTCGTTTATTACTTGTTACGTTTATCACTTTGTGTTTTATCACTTTGTATTATCAGTCACACAACTTCAATCGTCAATAAGTCAATATCAATCTGTCAATCAATCGTCATTCGTCAATCTAATGAATCTAACAACCTAACAAGTAACAAGAAGCAGAAGCCACAGACTAAGTATAGGGAGAGAGATTACCAAGTATTAGATATATTATATTAGATACCAAGTATCAAGAAGCTGTAACTATTATCAGTGCTACCAATTTTTAAACATATTTATCCATTAAACCCACAGACAATAGGAAAAAAGAATCGACTACATTCAGTCCCAGAAAATCAACAACAGAATTGACTATGGATCAGACCAACTTAGTCTGTGGATCAGACTAATAAGTTAAGAATATTACAGTGCAATCTGTGCAATATTGACCGGTCACGGCGTAGCTATGACGAATTTCTTCGATACTTTATGTCAGGTGATTATAAATTAGCACTTATTTCAGAACCTTACATTGGTTCTAGCACGCAAGTAAAACCTGTTAAGGGGCTGAGGATTTTTCAGTTTTCACACGGCAGCCGGGTGACGGCTTGCATTCTGGCACACCCCGGACACTCCACTAAAACTCCATACAACCGCCGCTGTGGAGCTGCCTACTCTTCACACAACTACGCAGATGTCGTTCGTACACACGCGTGAATGTGTGCGTTAGTGCTAGGGCTACTGAATTGTTTTATTGAATAGTTGTGCCCCTTGAGTTCACCTGGTGACGTAGTCTATAAACTTGCTATAATGTTAAGTTACATAAATAGAATAGAGCCAAATTATACTATTCTAATTAAAAGGGTATTTGCACAGATTTCTCTGTGTAAGTTACGAACTTTGAGTTAAAAATGACTTCGTTATTATAAATAAATAAATATTGGTAGACAATTCACACACAACACCATCTGACCCCAAACTAAGCAAAGCTTGTAATAAAGCAACGTTATTGAAAAGTTTCTAATCTTACGTTATTTTATCATTAGGAAATTAAATAAAGCTTTTAATCTTGTCCAGTTTAGTTGACGGACAGCCGTAAACAGCACAACAACCCACCATGATGATATTTCCTAAGGAATTAGATGTTCGATACCAGCCCTTCGTTGAGTGCTCCTAGCGTATCCGAAACGGCCTGAGGGGTGAGGAAGCTTGAAATTGGCGGGGGGTGGGGAGTGTCCGTTCTATCTATATTATCTATTCTATGATTCTGGCCAAACCTGAGTGCGGTTCTATTCTGGGAGAGACTCGGTACTCCACATCCAATTTAAGCGTTGTGTAACTGAAGTTAGAAAACCAACGAATTTACATCGCTTCAGCTTACATCGAACCAATCGCGGATGAAAATAATACTCTTGAGCGGATTGATTTCTTCCTCAAGTCCACTGAAACATATCATAGCATTATTGGCGGAGATTTTAATGGCTGGCATCCTGTTTGGGGAAGTAATAGATCAAACCAACGTGGTATCAGAGTACTGGAACTGATAAATAATAATGATATTCATGTATATAACATAGGCAACACGCCGACATTTGAAGCCTCTCGCAACAAGCTCAGGTCGTCGTTTATTGATCTCACATTGGCCTCTAGCTCGATCTCCGATGATGTTAATAAGTGGCTAGTAAATATCGACGCTTGTTCATCATCACTTCATAATGCCATAGAATTTACTATAAATCTTGGGAGACGTCGGCTACGAACTGAATTGAATACTTCGGTCATTCGTTACAAAAACAAAAAAGCAAATTGGGCGATCTTTAAAGAGTCGCTGCACACTTATTTAGCAAACTCAAGTATTTTAGACAAGGACGTATCAAAAACAACCGCTATTGAACTGGAAACAATAATCGATGATTTAATATCTATGAGACATAAAGCATGCAACGATTCCATGCCTGTTGTTAAAAATGGCGTTAAATACAAACCACCATGGTGGACTAAAAAGCTAGAAAAAATGAAACGGGGTGTGATCTCAGCACATCACGATGTACACGTAGCAAAAAGACACAATGAACCATTAGAATATTTTACCCAAAAGCACCAAGAATTGAAGATAATGTATGCCAATGAATTGAAACAGGAATTCACAAAGCACTTCCGGCAATTTTGTGAACTTCAACGTAAAGAGAATATGTGGTCTGTCACAAACAGACTTCTAAAAGAATCATTCGCACGACGACCTCCAGCAACATTAAAAGTAGGCGATGCCTACACAAGTGGTCCTAGGGAAACTGCATTGGCACTACTCAATCATTTTTATCCTGATGATGATAACACTGAGACCGAACCACGACATCATTTTCTGAGAAATAGCACTGAAAAGCCCCAAACACTATAAATGATCCGTTATTTACTTGGGAAGAAATAATAGAACAACTTAGCCAAATGAAGCCTGACAAGGCTCCCGGAATCGACAACCGTACAGCGAACATTTGTAAACAGACTGCTTTACACTATCCAGTTCTAATTACAGCCATCATGAATAGATGCTTAAACCTTGGACATTTTCCACGACAGTGGAAGGAAGCGTACGTCAAAGTAATCCCGAAGCCAGGAAAGGAAGACCATAGCTCTCTTGGTTCATATCGATCCATAGGACTCCTCCCAGTTTTTTGTAAACTACTTGAAAAATTATTCATCAAAAGAGTAATGTACACAGCAGCTAAAAGTGGAAAATTTAGTGAAAAACAATTTAGTTTCAGAGAACAAAATAATACCACCACTGCAATCTACTCTGCTCTAGAAGTTGTCCGCGAAGCCAAGAGGAATAAACATCTGGTGTTGGCTGTCTCATTGGATATTAAAGCGGCCTTTGACAATGCATGGTGGCCTGCCCTATTTGATAGACTAAGAAACTTGAACTGCCCTCATAGCATATTTCGACTCATTTTAAGTTACATAAAAGACCGCAAAGTAATTCTTGACTATTCGGGGGGAGCGAGTTACCAAGACAATGAGTAAAGGCTGCATACAAGGTTCTGCATGTGGTCCACTGTTTTGGAATTTCATTCTGGATGAACTCTTAAATCGCCAGCTTCCTACAAACTGTTCAATGCAAGCTTACGCTGACGATGTCTTCCTTATCGTAAGCGCTAAAACTATTACAGAGTTACAACATCGCGCCAATGAAGCTCTCAATATAATAATGCAGTGGGGCAAAAGTGTAAAGCTGACATTTGGCCCCGACAAAACGCAAATGATCGCTTTTACTCCCAAGGCTAAAAGCGCACTTATTTTTATGGAAGGAGTTCCGTTACACTTTTCAAACGAAATCAAATTGCTCGGAATTATTCTTGATGAGAAATTGTTATTTAGAAAACACGTTGACTATGTTCTCGGGAAAGCGTTCAGAATATTCAACAAACTTTGTTTATTCTCTCGAGCATCACCTCGAACCTCATCCCAACAATATACGCGTTAAATACAAGCAAGTTATAGAACCTATAGTCACCTATGGCGCTGGAATTTGGGGACACGTTGCTATAAAGAAATATGTTCAGTAGGCACTACTTAGTTTGCAGCGGGGTTTTGCCCTGAAAGCTATCAGAGCTTTTCGTACAGTTTCTACCACAGCTGCTTTAGCACTGGCTCAATTTGTGCCTCTTGACTTTAAAGTTATGGAGGTACACCATCTTGAGCGGCTGAAACTGACAGGGGCCAGCGACCTCGCTCCCAATGAAACAACATGGGAAGGCTCTGTCCCGGTGCACCAACTACTTCATCCAGCCGACAGAATTCAAATCTCCTATAGAACTGCATCTGATGAACAACAAGTCAACGAGTGCTGAAAGCTAGGTGTTACTGAAATATGCACAGATGGTAGCAAACAAGATGATGGTTCAGTTGGAACAGCTTATGTTTGTTTTGATCCAGGTACAAAAACAGTAATCTCAACCAACCAATTTAAATTGCATAACACCTGCACTGTTTTCCAAGCCGAACTTTTGGCTGTTTTAAAGGCATGCAAATGGGCTTTTAACTACAGATGTCCAGTAGTGATTGTATTTACGGATTCTATGTCGTCACTCCAGGTTAAAGGACCGGAGCAATACGCATCCACTAGTTTCGCAAATACATTTTATTGTAAGAAATTACAAATCCATAGGTGAACTCAGCTTCTGTTGGGTTAAGAGTCATGTCACACCCCGGACACTCCACTAAAACTCCATACAAGCTCCGCTGTGGAGCTACCTACTCTTCACACAACTACGCAGATGTTGTTCGTACACACGCGTGAATGTGTGCGTTAGCGCTAGGGCTACTGAATTATTTTATTGATTAGTTGTGCCTCTTGAGTTCACCTGGGGACGTAAAGTAGTTTATAAACTTGCTGTAATGTTGAGTTACATAAATATAATGGTGCCAAATTATACTATTCTAATTAAAATTGTGTATGTATTGCCGCGTAAAATCAAACGAAACCGATGATCGATAGGTACCTGGATATCTATTTTTGTTAGTAGGTACACGTTCGCATATTATTTTACACTTACCCAAGAAGGAAACTTTATTCTGTCACTATAATTATTCCTCCAGGCGTTATCAATCCGTGCCCAAAACTGGCTGTGTGAGCTTTGAGAAATTATTACTGCGTAAATAATATTATCGCAATGTGTGTAAGTTACGAACTTTGAGTTAAAAATTACTACGTTATTATAAAGCAACGTTATTTAAAAGTTTTAATCTTACGTTATAAAATAACGTACCTTAACGAACCTTAGGAAAAATAAAGCTTTTATTCTTGTCCCGTTTATTTGACGGACAGCCGTAAACAGTACAACAACCCACCATGATGATATTTCGTTAGGAATTAGATGTTCGATACCAGCCCTTCGGTGAGTGCTCCTAACGTATCCGAAACGGCCTGAGGTATGAGGTAGCTTGAAATTGGCGGGGGGTGGGGAGTGTCCGTTCGATCTATATTATCTATGGTGCGGATTGAAGGAAATGAAGCCGCAGACAGGGCTGCCAACGATGCTTCTAAGCAACTAGCTCCACCTGTTTACTCTAAATTTCCTTTATCCTATATAAAACAAAAATTGCACGTAAATAATCAAGAAACGTGGGAGCATCGTTACTTGAACGCGTCTCAAGGTCAACATACACGTAACATTTTCCCTACTTTTACACACATAAATAGATTTCGGAAATCAGTTAAAACTTCTTTCTTTATAACACAAGTAGTTACGGGGCATGGTTTCCATAAATCTTACCTGTTTCGCTTTAAAATTATCAACTCGGATAAGTGTCCATGCGATAACAGTTCCATACAAACGGTTGAATACTTACTTAAGCAATAAGCAATGCTCCGAGTTCTCTGCTTTCAGACATGAGCATGAAGAAATGTGTCGGTTTCTGAGCGTCGGTCTATGATATAGATGAACTAATTTTAAAAGAAGCAGCTATTCAGTCATGGACAAAATATATTGTACGGATATTTAGCAATTTAAAGATCTTTAATGGGACATAGCCCGTACAATACGTTGACAGCTTCATGACCACTTTTCTTTCTTTATGGTTATGTTAATTATATTCTTAAGATTCTAACGTATAAATACATTGTACATAAAATATTTCTTTGTATTTGAATATGATGCTTACTTGTATATTAATATTTTTGGTAGGTACCTACCTACTGTAAATGTAGTAAATATACTTTAGAGGTATTCCGGATCTGTGGTAGCATTGATTGTATCAAATAGCACCTTTCTCTCACAGATCCAGAGGCTCACTATTTGCTAGTTTAATGTAAAACGAAATTGTTATAAGGAACTCTGTAATAAATTTCCGAATAAACAAATGATTAAAAAAAACTACATTCAGTCCTCTACATTTACCCAAGTGTAGGAAGCCTTTTAGACATGCTAAGCAGCACTGTTGCCAGATTGGGGAGATTCCCCCCAAATTTGGGGGTTTTAATAGCCATGGAGGGAAATTTGGGGGACAAAATGTTTGGGGGGTTTTACGGGGAAAAATTGCTTGTGGGGGGAAATTGGGGATTTTTCATTGCCGAGTTTAGCAATTTTTTTTGCGAATATGATACTTACTCATCCAAGTGAACTTAGTACATAAATTGAATGGGTTTTTCTTATGGGAACTTGTCGAAACACTATATGGAGTAATAGAAGCTATTTCTGAAATAGCGTTATATTGTGTTTTAAGACTTAGGAAATTTTCATCAATTTTGGGGGTTTTTTCTTGAAAACCGGTGTTTTGGGGGGATTTCAGGAACATTTTGGAGTGAAATTGAAGTGGTCGTCAGCGTAAAATTATGTTTTAGGGGTAAACGAATGTATAATTTACTTTGGAGGGTTTTTTCAAGAAAATCCGCTATTTGGGGGGATTTCAAGAACATTTTGGGGGAAAATTGAGATGGACTTCTGACAGCACTGCTAAGCAGTTTCAATCGAATCAGTCCAACTCCATCGAAAGAACGAAATTTAAACTTCGCAGTTCTCAATTCGCATACATTTTCACCTCACTATAATAACTCAAACGAAACATCGAAAACGAGGTAGGTTGTATTGCGAATTATTATTATTATTTTATGGTTTATATCCGACTTTTGTGCCATTTTTCCATATTTCCAAGGTAACCGTGTTCAAGTATTGCCTGCTGATTTTAAATTCAGTATTGTAAAGTTATTTGTACCGTGGAAGTTATTGTGATTTCAGAAGACGTCCATTGTACATTTTTTCTGGCCACATCCTCATTTTATTGTGGCACATGTTTCGCTCGAATACCGACAAAAAATGTGTAGTCTAGTTGCTCAGTGCATTTACCTTTAGATGCTGTATCATTTGCAGGTTTGAGACGCTGTCGAAATTTTTTGCGCGCACTTGAATGGTAAAATTATTCTAGTGCAATTTCTACCGTTCATGCAATACTTTACGATTGTGGACCGTAAAGTAGTACTTTCTACTGAAGATGACGGAATTAGAACTTGATTGTAAACTTCGAGACCGGATAACTAGATTTATTCACACTGGCATTGAAATCCCTAAGTATTATCCTGGTTGCTGGTCTACCCACAAATACTTTGAAGAAGATAAGTTTCCTGTCGTCTATGATATAATCTCTGTGAATCCAAACCTTGGAGTGGAAATTGTCAACATAATACTTCAGGTAATCTATCCTACTAGTAGAAAAGCTGTTGTGTATTTTACTTATATATTTTTAGTATGATAACATATGTATTACAAACAGATTGTTTTGAATTTATGGTACTTGTGTGTAACACCCAGTCATCTAATATTTTTTGTAGGTATTTATTTGTTGTCATGAAATTTATTTATTCACAAGCTTTATGATTTAGTATTTCTTAATGTTCATTTAAATAGATTATATTACCATAATATGTAAATAAAGTAAAGTAAGTTTAAATTTATTAACATATGTAATGTAATTAATGGTATTATACTCTGTTTAAATGAACATGGGTAACTCACATGGTGTACAGGTAGTCATTAATTTGTATATTAATATAAAATGTGTAATAACCACATTAGTTTTCATACTAAAAGTATTATGGTCGTCAAAACTAAATTACCTATTATTGTGTTGGAATTGTTGTTATAAAACACAACTGTTGAACTGACGCAGCCAACTAACTAAAATTTGATGTGCTGTTTGGTATGTTAGACTAGGCTAGGCTGTTGATAAAATGGCTGATTAAGTTAGTTGGGTGTAACATAACCACTAATGTGGCATTTATCACCATACAGCACCAAATTATAATATCATCTGACTTAGCAACCTTTGTTCTGTAATATAAATTAATTATTTATCAATGATAATGAGATGACAAACTGATGTGACATGCCATGTAAATGATTTCACACCATTGAATGAATCCAGTCTGAAGTGCAATGTTTCCAGATAAATTACAGGGCGTAAGAGATATAACGTCTTAGATCTCTGGGTGAAGAGTGCAGTGCAGTGCTAGGTAATGATTTGGACTCTTCATGTTCCAATAGCTGCGTGTGACAGCTGTGCTGTTATGTGACAAGCATGTTGCTTACCATCAGGCACATGTCATGTACGTCTCGTCACTCTTTTAAAATGAAAAAAAAAAGATTGAAGGTTAAATTATTTGGATATTTTTCAAACAAAATGTAGGTCATTGAAAGGCTACAACAATGTTAAATGTGTCATTAGATGTTGTCATATAAATGAATTGTAAATTTTTGGTAATTTCAGGCTGCCGAAGATGGCTGGTATACTAGATTTGAGACATTAGCTTTTGCTCTTGCTAAATGTCTTTTAATTGGCTCAAATCCTTTGAAAGAGAGAGTTTACAAGGCAGCTTTGGAAATATGCAAGACTCCAGAACAAATGATGCTCTTCAACAAGTTTACCCGAACTTTGAAAACTGGTGTGTGAATTTTACTGGTATTAATACTTAATATTATTATTTATCAATTTCTAAACTGTAGCGTCTAAACATATAGTATACAGAGTTATTTTACTATGAGATATGAGACTAAAACACAAATCATCAAATTTTTTTTGTAGGTAATGGCCAAGGATGGTGTAAGAGTGTCCGTGAATGGTACCTCCACAAAGATCCAATGGAGCTGGCCAAAGAAATGGGTCGTGTGCGCGCTCGTCATGGCAGATCACATAAGACTCTCCTCAGGAAATCACATATGAAAATTGAGCCAGAAGACTATGGTGAGTAAAATGTGTAATCATTGATATGGATCATTTGTTTATTGAATACATTCAGAAACTGAAAGTCCACTCCTTGCAAACAAGAATCAGCAAAATCTGAACAGGCTATTACAAAAATTTGCTCTAGTAGGTTTCTTGTAAGTAGCAGACAATATTTCGCACCCAACCAGCCTTAGGCTGTGTTTCCACCAGAGATGCGAGGATGCGTAGCGAGGGATGTGTTTGTAAAGAACCAATACTATTGCCTAATTTACCTCGCCTCGGTCAGCACAGCTCTGCACCTCTACCGCCTAACTAAATCGGCTATGGCTTTGCTATTGCCGTCTCTATCATTTCAAGCGAAAAGAAAAGAGAGAGCAATATCAAAGCTAAGACAGATTTAGTTAGGCGGTAGACCCTCTGGTAGAAACGGCTCAGTGGAGCTATATTTTTGTGCATACAAAACAAGCAAGGGATGTGTTGCGTGGTTTGTGACATACTGTACCAACCAGTCCTTAGCCGGATTTTCTCGGAAGTAGAAATGTGCAAAATGTGTAGGTATGGAAAATTGGAAAAAGAAGATACTTTTATATTTAACCATTTGCATTGAAGAAATGGAAGCAGATGATACATAGTTCATCCTCACACCACACATTATTGACAGCTCTGTTACACATCCTCATACAACACATTTTCCTCGCACAGCTTTGGTGGAAACCTCCACACATTTTCACAGCACAGCTAGACATCCTTGCACAACAAATTTCCGTCGCACATCTCTGGCGGGAATGCTGCCTTAGTTAATCAGCTGTTCCATCGACAGCCTTTTACTAAACAGCTTCATTTAATTAGCTTCCTGAATTATATTTAACCATTTGATTACACAGCTAGGCAAATAACTTGCATCTATGACATTTCATTACTTCCAAAGTCGACGCTCGCTTCTTCTGAAGTTGGCACACAAATGGTATTACACCAAACTAATAATAATAATAATGTAAATGCCAAGAACCTTCACAACCGCGAGGTATGCAGTCTTAGGGATTATTTCCGCAACAGCGAGTCCGGGATGCATCGTGATATTGTGGCAGTTGACAGGAGCTTCACGCCTCTTTCAATGGCAAACGAGAACTGGCGCAAACCATCAGTGCTCAACACTGATGATCGCAAGGAAGTATGCAAGAGCAAGGAGCTGCACGGGCGGTTCTATCGGGCACTGACGGGTCCGATGTGAATCTGCTCGCGTTGGTGAACTGGCTACGCTTCGGGAACCTCTTCGGAGAAACCGAGGGTTTTGCCTGCGCAATTGCTGACGAAGTTATCAAGATGAACAATTACCGGAAATACATAATGAAGGACGGTCGACATTTGTCGGGCATGCCATGCGGCGAATCACTTCATCATGTTATTTCCGGTTGTTGGCATCTTGCTAACGGCGAGTACATGCACAGACATAACCTAGTAGCCAGGATCATCCACCAGCAACTTGCTCTTCGATGCGGCCTTGTCGAGTCCGAGGTGCCGTATTATAAGTAAGTTCGACCATCCAAACCGGCTCCGAAAGAGCACAGCAGAAGGCAGCCGCGGAAAAAGTCTCAGCCAATCTAACTGGCAGCCGAGGCACCAACACGGCGTTCGTGACTGCCTTCAACGCAGCAGCAAGGAGCGTACTCCGAATCACATCCCATTCATCACCCCCCTCGACGTCAAAGACCCCCCAAAGCAGCTTCGCAGCAACAAACAGCCCGAACGAAAGCCGACGTGGGACAGGTTGGACCGCCCCGCTATGTCACTGCTTCGGAGCCGCGGAGCCATGCACGTAACGCCTTCATCGAATTCATAGCCACACTGAGCGCGACACGACAAGTCAACCTCAAGATCTGCGAAAACATCATCCAGTCCTATAGGCTAGGAAGTAAAAGTCTTTTAAAGGCGAAACTCGAGGAGGCCGAAGCAGCCATTTACAATAATGTCACTTCCCGGGTCATCAAGGGAACCATGACAGGACAGTATATGGCAGCTTACAGTGCAGAAAATGGCTTCGTGACACTGAACGAGGGAGAGACAGAGCGCGCGGGAGTGCCTGTCTATGCGACACCACCAAATGACCCAATTGTAGTTACTGCCCGATGCACCAAGATTGGACGATAAGATCCTAGAGATGGCCAAGACCATCGAAGGGAACGGAAACGTCAAAGCAGGTTGGGAAAATTGGGAGGTACCGAGAATACAGTGGGTCAACGGAGTTCCAGGATGTGGGAAAACAACATGGGTGATTTGATGAGGATGAGGATGAGACACTTCGACGTGGACAAGGACGCCATCATCACTACAACAACTGAGGCAGCAAAAGATCTAAGAGAAAAGCTATCGCACCGAATCGGAAACCTGGTCAAAACCAGAGTGCGAACCATGGCTTCTGCTCTGGTAAATGGTTTCGGTAGAGAAAGTTTCAGTCGCCTCATGGTGGACGAAGCTCTCGAAGCCATTGTGATGGCTTCAAGGCTGTCTGGTGTTGGTGAAATTGTCCTCATTGGAGACGTCAATCAGTTGCCATATATCGACAGGGAAAATCTCTTCGAAATGAGGTATCATCGCCCGAACCTGGTAACAAAGATCAGCCAGGAGTTGCTCTTCACACATCGAAACCCAATTGACGACGCATATGCGCTGAGGGAAATATACTCCGGTATGTACTCCTCAGCGCCCCCGTATAAAGTCCCTAGAGCAGAGAAGATATAAGGGAGCGCAAATACCCAACAACCTACCAAACACCCTCTTTTTTAGTTCACACTCAAGAGGAGAAGGAGACCCTGACAAATCAGGGTTATGGGTCAGGCACCGGGTCACGCATCCTTACCATCTATGAAGCTCAGGGACTAACATACGAGTCGGTAATCGCAATCAAAACCAAGGCAAACATGAAGCTGCACGAGAGCATACCCCATGCGGTTGTTGCAATCTCACGGCACACGGGGACCTTCACATACTACGCTGACGACACCGACGACGCCATCGGTTCGTGCGGCGAGCGTGGGCTGTATCACCGAAGACCATCCGAGATTTCAACCTACAGATGGCCATCAGGGACAGAAATGCGGCCGTTGTGGAGGCTCTGGGCCGGGAGGAGGCAGCTTAGGCAAATGGGAAAAGGCAATTAGGCAAACACTCGATGTCGAGTCGATTACTAGCGGAATCCCAACCGGTAGTGATCGGCTCTACAGACGAGCACTAGAATTAGATTTTAAATGTATCCAACTCCCTCCTATTTTCCTCTTCTTCTCCTTATCCAAAATATGTGTAAAAATAATAATAATATATAATTGTAATGACAAAGATCACGGACCCCGGAGTCTGTGGAGTGGCTAATTTAAATTAAAAAAGTACGCACCTCTGCCAGTTCTCGAGAATGGTCGTGCGTTGCTCTACTGGGACCGCTCTATCATCACGGGCAGGACTATTGTCGCCAATAAGCCTGATATCGTGCTGGTAGACCGGTCTCAGCGCCAGGCTGTGATCGTCGATATCACCGTTCCACATGACGAGAACCTCGTGAAAGCTGAGAAGGACAAGCTTAGGAAGTACCTTGACTTGGCTCATGGGGTTACCGCCATGTGGGATGTTGATTCGACGATCATAGTCCCAATAGTTGTGTCGGCAAACGGCCTTGTAGCGAAAAGTCTCGACCAACATCTCAAAAGACTTTCGCTAGACGGTTGGATTAAGGGTCAGATGCAGAAGGCAGTTATCCTCGACACAGCGCGCATCGTCAGGAGGTTCCTCAGTCTGCAGCCCTAACCACCGGTAGCTTGGGCCCTGCCGCGCTGCAGGCGGCACCCTAGTTTTTAAGTTTTTTATAATGTTTATATTTTTATACTTATTGTAAAAAACTTAGAAATTAAGAGAAATAAATAAATGACTGAATTATAATCAATGTTAAAATTGATTTCATAATCATTTGTTTCATAGTTCGTGATGCTATCGTCAAGTACGCGATCCTTGGCTTGAAGCGAGCGAAGCAAATGATTGGTGATAAACCGGGTACCAAGGAGGTTTTCGACTATCTTCAGAAGGTAGAAGACATGCGACACTGCGAAGACCCAGTGGCTGCTGGGGTCATTGCAACACAGAACCAGTTCACTATTGACCATGTTCCAGGCCACTTGCTCACTTCGCAGGATGTAAGTATATTTTATATAATACGTAATTAATAGTGAAATTTAGAGATGATAAATGCAGTACCAAGCAGTCCTCGCGACCTCGGCCCTGGTGACGTCGGTGCCCGAGACGAGCTCAGGGCATGTGGTGGCGGTGGGCAGAGTCGAGAGCTGGGAGCAGTGTGGGATAACACCGCCTAAAGAGCTGAGGACCGATGACGAGACGGACAGCGTGTCCATGATGTCTTTCCCGACCTCCGCCCGCAGCACAAGGGTCAGCATGCTGATCGGAGATTGCTCAAAGCGGGCGGGGTTCGAAATGGACAGCGCTACTAAAGTGGCAAACGACGCGTTGCTCCGGGGCAAGAACGCTCGCGAGTCGTCTCATAATGTGAGGCGCGATGTAAGGCAAACGGCGATCGAAAGCTTACAAGCGCTTTACGAGATCGTCCTTTCCCTTTCGGAGTCCAGACATCGTCACATCGCCTCACTCGAAAAAGAAAGAGAGCGGGCTCCATGCGGTTGTTGCAATCTCACGGCACACGGGGACCTTCACTTACTACACTGACGACACCGACGACGCCATTGGTCGGTGCGTACGGCGAGCGTTGGCTGAATTACCGAAGACTATCCGAGAGTTCAACCAACAGATGACCATCAAAGACGCGGCCGTAGTGGAGGCTCTGGTCCGGGAGGAGGCGGCTTAGCAAAAGACGATGTCAAGTCGATTACTATCGGAATCCCAACCGGTAGTGATCGGCTCAACAGACTAAATCGGACTGACTAGAATTAGGTTTAAAATGTTCACAACACCATCCCTATTTTCATTTTCTTCTCCTAATCCAAGAAATATGTAAAAAAAAGATAATTGTAATGACAATGGTCACGGACCCAGGAGACTGGAGCGGCAAAATTAAATAAAATAAAAAAGTACCAAGCAGTGATTTCACGTTTTCACGAAATATAGCGTAGTGGGCTGCTTAGGCTCCTAGGTATCCTACTTTATTATAAATGGCAAAGTTTGGATATTTGTTGCTCAATCATGTAACAGCTGAATGGATCAGGTTGAAATTTGGAATTAGATTATAGTCTGGAATAGCTCATAGGCTTTTTATCGCAAGATTATGACGGGAACACTTGTAAACCCTATTACAATTCCAATTACAGCAAACAGACAGACAGACTATCATGAGTAACTTTGAATAGTTATCTTGCCTAATGAGATCATTTTGTTTGTCAGTTTCTGTTGTAAAGAAATTCTTGGCTGTGATCTGTTGTTTATGACAAGCTTACTGCAAAATTGCTAATTCCTGTATATGTATGTCCTCTTTCAGGTGTGGGATGCAGTGCTTCCCCAGATGAACCTACGCGATATTCTATCCAACATTCAACGCATCCACAACATGGGCTTTCTGACTAACGACTCCACCACCACAGCAATCCTTGTCTCTTTGCTTAACAACCAGGAATTGGTCAACAAATCTGAAGTCACGCCCATCGAAGTTTACATCACACTCAATAACTATAAGCTTAAAACTAAGTAAGTGATATTGTTAAAAGATTGTTTCTTTTTGTCAGAAAGATTAATGTCCTACTCCAAATCACGAATATCTTACAAACATTCCATCACAAGCTTCCCTCACCATTTAGATTGGCTTGTACATTTCTAAACATACAATTTGGTTGTTTGACTTTTGGAATTGCAGAGCATGTATATTTGGTTCATTGTTCACTAAATTGTTACCTAAGCAGTCCCAGTCAGTCCAGTTCTTTACTGCTCAGAACATTCATCCGACATAGGTTGGTTTTATGTACTAATACAGGGAATTAAAAATCTTTTAGGCCATGCAAAGCCGAAAAATCGAAAATCCTTCACGAGAAAGAAGAGCGCCGTCGTTTACGCCAGATCTTTGATCCCAAAACTGGTTTGTGGGAGTGGTCATCGACCAAGAGGCATCCTAAAGAAATCAAGAACTGGGGTGAGGAATGCTTTGATGTTGTTACCATTTCATTTATTTTAATGACATTAGCGGCACCCGCGTAGCGTCCGTTCCCGTTCCCGGGATAAAAAGTATGCCTAGCCTATGTGTTCTTCCAGACTAAAATTTATGTTCCAAATTTCAACCCGATCCGTTCACGTTACGAAGTGATTGAGCAAAAATCATGTGCTATTAACAACGACATATATAATAATATTAGTAGGGTTTTCTCACTGTTTAGAAAATGTATTGTAAACTATGAACCTCTGATAGCTACAAGCTTGATATAATAAATTGTAAATGAGCACATTCTTATTTGACACTCAGACACAGAACAAACTTTCCTTTATGAAGCTAGTTTACCATTTTTAACCCCCAACCAAAAAAAAGGGTTGTTATAAGTTTGACGTCGATGTCTGTCTGTGTGTGTGTCTGTCTCTGACACCGTACAGCTCAAACGAATGGGCCGATTTCGATGCGGTTTTTTTATCTGAAAGTTAATATCCGTGCGGATGTTCTTAGCTATGTTTGGTTATCGACTACAGAATTGGCCCTTGACAAGGACTGATCGTTCATAGTCATAGTAGCGCTCCGCTCAGGCTTTGTGGGCGGGCTGTTTCCGCAACTCGACGTCTTGGTGCGCCTGTTTTGCGTGTGGGGAAGTGGGCTTCACTCCCGCCAACCCAACTCCAACAGAAAGCCCAGCAGCTTCTTAACGTTGCCGCATGCTTCACGGAGCGTCCCCGGTGTGCCCAGGAACTTCGCTCGATGCGCCGCCACTCCTGTGCACTCCATGAGCACATGAGCGGCCGTTTCTTCAGCCTCAAGGCAAGCTCTGCAAAGAGGACTGTCGGTAATACCTAGTCTGAATAGGTGTTTATTGTACAAACCGTGACCTGTCAGTGCGCCCGTGACCAGTCGCAACTGTTGACGATTCAGGCTTAGCAGCTGCCGGGTGTACCGTGAGTTACGGCCCCCCCAGTGCTATGTTTGGTTAATATCGATTCAAAATGGCCGCCGCCACAAAACGGTGGACAAAATATTTCTTCACAACCTACCTCAATATGGGTATCAAATGAAAGAGCTTGACTAGTAGAATACTATACACTATAAAAAGTTTCAAATCCAAGATAGCCGCCACCACAAAATGGGGAATTATATTATTTTTTTCACTACTACTTCAATATGGGTATCAAACGAAAGGGCTTGACTAGTAGAATACATTGCACTATGACAAATGTCTAATCCAAGATGGCCACTTCCACAAAATGCCGAAATACATTTCTTTTTTCACAACTCCCTTAATATGGGTATCAAATGACCTTTCATTTGATACCCATATTAAGGGAGTTGTTATTTCAAGTTGTTGTTTAGTCAAGCCCTTGCTTGACTAGTAGAATGTTGTACAGATAACAAATCTGAGGTAGTCGGGGGTTAATCAAAATTTTTTTATTTTGTTCTTTTGTGTGCATTATCTTGTTTCTGTTCTTGACTAAACCCAATTTCACAACATATAATAACAAGTCAACATTAAAACTAATTGTTTAAGCTGAACCCTTAAAGCTGACGTGGATTTGTGGGCATCAATAAATTATTGTTGTTATATGAGTATGGAAATATTAAATAAATTAATTTCAATAATTGTCAAGCTATTGGTAGGTATACATTTAAGATTTAAAGGTCCAATTAATACAAATAAAAATAAGCTATGTTAATGTGTAGGGATTTGCTGCACTTTCTCTATTCAGTACTCACTACATTATGGTCATGTGATTTTCACCCAATTGCTAAAATGTTATCTATTTCCCACAGGTATTGAGAAGCCACCAAGCCAAGCTGTAATCGCAGCCTTGAACAAGTTGATTGACCAGTCCTGGCTTGTCACCAAACCAACTGAAGTTCGATATTTGATCACCATGGACATGCGGCATCACATGTTCAAAGGTAAACTCACTAACTGATTGTCTTACAAAACAGTCAAAATCTTACACAACAGTAATGTGTTGCAGAAAGCTGCGAAGTTTAATTACTTGATGTTGCAAGTTTTACAGTGGTGTAACCGTGAATTGGCCAAATATGAACAGATGACAAAATGTTAATGTTTCCAACAGACTTCGACAAAGTCAACCAAACAACAAACCAAACTTACTTCTCCAAATTCAGCATAGAGTAACATTTTCATCAATGGGCATGCATTTTGCTTCCTATCAGGTGCATGTCTTACTCGGTATTTCACTACATTGTAAAAAACAAATTGGACGTCACAGGGTTGGGACTGCCATAGAAGTGAAAATTTATAATGTAATGATAATATTAATTTCAATAATTAATTTAAACAGCTCTAATGTTGCACAATACGTCACCTGTATACCAACTGATATACTGGTATTACGCATGTCGCTGGCACCATCGATATAAATCAATGGACCCTCCCAAACTTCAGGCGCACGGAGTTATGTTATCGTTGGGAAGAGTGAGCTCACTGTTTTCGTTTTAGTCGATTGTAGAAAGCGGTGGACGCCGGGCGTTTATACCTACCGCTATTCGTTGTCAACAACCAAAACACAAAGTAAAACCGCAACATACCTCGTCGCTAACGATTCTAGGGGTCAAGTATATTGGTGGTTTAGAAACCAACTCACGCTACACACAGAGACGCAATTTTTTTACAATTTCAGAGTGCGCAAGGCACATCTACTGATCTATATCGATGGCTGGCACAAACTCAAAGGTTTCACCCATGCAAGAAGGGTCTGACGCGCACGTCCCGCTTCACCGCTGTTTAGCTGCAAAAAATACATTGCTGTTATGCTTGTCAGTCACGCAAACCCGTAAGATTTTACCTCAAAACAAAATAAAATTTATAGGTACCCACTATTTGACAAGTTGAGTGAACAAAAAAATTGGCAGTCAAAAATTTCAGCATTAAATATTTTTAGGTTCAGTGTACAGACTTCTAGTGCCGTTATTGGGCAAATAGACAAAACCATAACTATTAAATAGGAAAAATATATTGGCAGTCATAGGAACTGCCGATAGAAGTGAACACTTATAAACTAAGAATTTGATAGCTTACTTTGGAAACTACGCGGGTGAAACCGGAGGGCGTGGCCATGAGCAAGGCCATCTAGATATGCTGACACATTTCTAGATGACCAATGGGAAAGACCTGACGCATTTCTACATTACTAGATGGCCAATGGCCATGGTCCCGAGTTTACCCGAAGATTTCTTATCATTCCCGAGCGTGACGCTAGAATTCAATTCACAGCCCACGAAAAATTCGTTTGTGCGGCGCCAAAACAAGTTTTCACATCAATAAATCTCGTTCCCCAGGCCGGCATTTCTGCAAGCGCTACGCGGTCCCGAAGAAGGGCAAGAAAGGCGCGACGACGCCGGCGTCCGCGCCCGCCGCCCCCGCCGCGCCCGCCGCAGGCGGCGACGCCGACCCCAAGAAGGAGAGCAAGAAACATCTGCAGGCGGAGTGCTTCTACAACAAGGCCGTCACGCCAGGACACGCGGGTAAAATTATTTACTAGCTTATCAGTTTTTTATCGGATACACTTCGGAGTGTGTGTAACTGATTTGTATGATCTAATACCACCTTACACCTTTTTTTTATCGGCGTGTTCGTAGCTCGAAAAAGCGACATCGTTTTATTGTTGACGTCCCAAAGACACAAACAAAGAGATTTGACCCTACTTTTGTGATAAGAACGTCAAGGCTATGGAATACGTTGCCTGACTGGGTTTTTCCCGATGGTTACAATCTTTGTGTGTCAATCGAGAGTGAATCGGTATTTTTAGGTAAACACGTTCCATCGTGGCCGCATCGTCGTTAAACATCAGGCGAGATGGCGGCCGAGTGTAAACCTGTGATAGTTAAAAAAAAACTTAAATATATTATAAATACATATGTGTACATATTTAATAGGTACACACATTGAACATGTGTAACAAATTAAAATAGGGTACAATCCAAAAAAAAAAACTAATTAGTCCGTCAGTTAGATTGCAAAAAAATATTGTTCACATATTTTTTCTTTTGTTTCACAAAAACAAAAAATGACGAAGATACAGTGCTTAGAAGTTTCGCGTGACGTCACTTGTGTACGATTTTTACCCACATGTGACGTCACGACTCTGGAAGTTTGACAATCTATATCTTTTCATTTTCTAATAATTAGATAAAACAAAATGGATGGATCCCATATTTTCCATGATCCTGCTGACGGATTAATTAGAATGTTTTATTTTTGACCCAGTCCGCTACCCTATTCCCATAAAAATTGCATATGTCAATTGAGCATTTATAAAGTATAGCCCCTGCACTACCTACATTTAATAACCTTATTTTGCAACAAAATTAACTAATTCCATGTTTAATACATACTTTCAATTCTAAACAAGCATACTTTTAAGCTTACAAAGTCGAAACAGGTATGGTACCTGTGATACAGGTATCACCACCTGTATCACAGGTACCATACCTGTTTCGATTACAAGGAATGGCGTTCGCGCTACGCAGAAGTTAATTAATACAGTAAGCTTAAAAGGATGCTTGTTTAGAATTGAAAGTATGTATTAAACATGGAATTAGTTAATTTTGTTGCAAAATAAGGTTATTAAATGTAGGTAAGTGCTTGTTTATGCATGTGTGTGTGTGTGTGTACATTTTAAATAATGCAATAAATGTGGTTGTATCTATACACGTCAGAATCCGGCTTCGGTTGCAATCACGCTCGTTGGAATTTGTAACGTTTCAACTTATTACAAGTATTCATTATAAGAAGGAATCTGAAAAATATTCAAAAGTGTTAACGTGAATGTTTATAGCTAGTGAGACGATCTTCTTAGCATTCCATGGATTCACCGTGCGGGTGCCGGGTCCATCGTGTGGCAGAGAGAGAAAAACTCGAGTAGTTCCCGAGACTTGTGACTCGGGCGTAGGTTTAAGGGGCCCCTTTCTGACGTACATCAACACTCACCTTCACCACTCGTTTTCTCCCTGCCCAGCCAAATCTGATATGAGCCTACTAGTGCAGCTTTAGATACACGTTCTAGTATAGAACTTACAGCACTTCTGGATAAGCCAAGGTCTTTCAGTAGGTTATAGAGAGATTTTGCTGGTATACCTCTCGCTCCCACTTCTACAGCGTATAAACTAACTACATAGCCGTTTTTTGTTAATTCGTTTAGGAGGTCGTAATACTTATTTTGTTTCATCGCGTGGTCTTTAGGTATATTAGTTTCCCACGGTACGGTAAGTTCTACAAGGACTATGCGTTTCGTAGCTCTAGAAAAAGGAAAATGTCCGGTCTGGATGACGAAACACCCACATCCTCTGGGATTTTGTAGTGCTTTTCATACGTGTCCATTAAAATAGTCCAATCAGGTGCTGTACCCAGGATTGAGTAAGGCTTGTTCCTGGAGTTTGAAGTTGAGCCTTCTTTTACAAAGTTAATTTGTCTTTTGTTTGTCGTCAATCCCTTTTGGGCTCTAGCTACCGAAAGGCTCATGGCTTCACGTATGATTTCAAGTACTCTGTCATGACGCCGTGAGTAATGACCCCCATTAAGGAGCACCTTGCATCCCACCAATATGTGCCTTGCTGTACATATCGCCTCTCCACAAGTATAGCAACATTTTTCAGAGGCTTTTCCCCACCTTACCAAGTTACTCTGGTCAGGGAGGGTCATTTGGAATGCATTTAGATAAAATTTTAATAAGGCAGGGGACCAGTCATAGATCAAGGTGCGCCATTTTAGAGCTAATGGGATACAGAACTCACCTATGGTTAACCACTCACTTTGCATTTCTAAATTCATAGCGTGCACTTTGTAACTGTCATTTTCGTCTTGTTGTAGAAAGGTTTTACCATGTCTCGGTCTTCCCTTTTTTTTCTCGCACCCAACCCAGCAGTATTTACTTGTGCACCTGCCATAAATTGTTTATGGAATTGAAGTCTAGATTCCAGGTCTGAAGCAGTTTTGTCTTTTGGGAGAGATGTAATTAATTCGTCTTGCGACTTTCCCAAAACATGCGTTTTTGTAACTCTTAGGTGTTTGTAAAGTTCAGACGGTTTCTTTAGTTTCAGCCCAAAACTATTGTGATCCCTAAAAGAGTAGAGGATCAGCCGGATGTGCCAATCCGAACCATGACTTCAATATCTTTATGACATTGGCATCTAGCTTTGCCAGGAGAGTTTTACCGATGTCATATACTAGGAAAGGCCAAGTGAGACGTGATGTGAGGTAGTTGTCATATATCCATGCTTTTTTGATACACAAAATAGAAAAGAGGAAGCGTAGTTGGCATATGCTGGACAAATGAGTTTTTAGTTTGAACAGATATTATAATGCTAATAAGGTACTCAGAGTAATCCGATCCAACACCACATCTCTAAAGCATAGATCCCTTGCCATTCCTGGGCAAAAATCGTCCAATCACATAACTAATTTAATAAGTCCCTTTTATTTTCAGCCATAATAATGGCGCTGCAGCTGCTCAAACGCGAGAAGAACGTAAAGCTTGCGGTCTTCACCGAAGAGGGCATTCAAATGGTCACCCTTGAGCGCAACTTTACCAACATTGAAGAAGCAGAGTTCCAACTCAGAGTAAGATTAAAATAAATTATACTGTAATATCGTAATCGCATCAAAATATTCAATGTATACAATACTAGACCCGGTGAACTTAGTACCGCCTGTCGTTCCTTTTTGGGTTAATATTTTCAATTTTTTTTATCATACCTGTATGAAAAAGTATTTTAATGATAAGTTTTATACCAACTTTGTATGCCATTGTAATAAGTGATCAAGTTTTTTTGGCCAACTTTTCTTCTCCAAATTGGTCCCTGAACACAACTTTTAGTTTGTCTAACCATCTACAAAGCACCCTGTATAATATACAAACCTTGGCCTGTCAATCATAAACACAAAACAAAGAATTGGTGCAGTCATTCAAAAAGTTATGAATGTACATACGTTTCAAAGATCCATTTTTGTAGATATTCATATGGCACCGTTAAAGTACTAACCTTACCTTACAGAACCTTCAATTTACAATAAAACTTGTAAGATTATAATCCCACGGTTAGTTCACTGTTAGTTTACCACACCTTTGCCAGTTATTCTGCTGGCAAGCAGTAGTGTGCAAACATTACTGTGTTCCGGTTTGAAGGGCAATGTTTCCAGAGAAATTACTGGGCTAAGAGATGAAATACCTTATACAACGTGTGGCGGAAAGGTCCAACAATATTTATTGTAGTTCATCTATACTAGGTATCGAATCACATATGTGAATTAGACACGAAAGCACAACAATTTTTTTCCATACAAAGTTAAAAATTCGTTGTTTATTATTTTATTTAACAACCCTAATCACCGGTGGCGCGGCGCGGTCACTGACCGCCGGCCGCCGCACGCCGCGCCGCCGCGCGTTAGGGTTCAAGCTGGTCAATTTTACATCAAACTTTGACTCGTATTATCTCGTGATCTAAAGTGCTGAGGGGAAAGAGACCTTCAGAGAAGAAGTCCATGACAGTGTTGGAATGACCTATTCAAATATTGTTGGACCTTTCCGCCACACGTATATCCGGGTGATGAGCGCAGTGCAGTACTAGATAACGATTTGGACTTGTGTTCCAATATTTGAGTGTCCCTGTGCTGTTATGGTAAGCATGTTGCTGACTATCAGGGACATGTCCTGCTTGTCTTGTCACTCTTTACTTTAAAAACAAATATGAAACCGCGGCGCGTAGTACAGTTACACTGTTATCAAAAATCTTGTTTTCTAACAAAACTATTTGCACAGAAAATGAACCTCGGTCGCGTACAGCTCGACGCGCCAATCGAATGGGCCGCTAAGAACAAGCAGAAGTTCGACGTGTTCATCAACATGATCGATAGATCCACCCGATACATGGAACTGGATCACTCGGCCCGCGGCGGCCGAGGAAACGGCGGTCGCTTCGGTCCGCCGCCGAGCGCTAAGAAAAACTTGTTGTTGCCCGACCACTGCCCCGTCAGGGCTTTGGAGCGTTACAGGGCGGAGAACGGCGTTGGAGATGCCAAGTAAGTAATATATATTAAGTTAGTTTTTATTCTTTCGAGGTATAAGGAGCTAGATCGTTCAGCCTGTCGCAGCAGAGGAAACTACTATGAGGCTACTAAAAAAAAGTGTTATTTTCCAACCACTGTCCCAAGTCTGGGGCTGTACATGAAAAATAGTGGCATTACTGATGTAAACAACAAAATATTAAGCTTTTTATTGTTTGTCGGCATGATTAATATATCCAGTGGATGGATCGTAGTATGTATATTATTGAAAATTCTTATCATTGGACAAGCTTCTTCGTCACTGCATTAAAATTAAGTAGCACCAACAACAACCAATTGGGGTATTAATGTGCCCCCTCAGCTTTATGTCTTATCATTAAAGAAATAAACATATCTTGTATTATTTTGAAATTTAAATGATGGTTATCGTGAAAAAAAAATTTATTCAATAATCTAACAAATTTTATGTATTATGTTGAATAATTAGTGACAAACCATTTTGAACATCTTTTATTTTAGTCACCTGCCTATTTATATGTTTAGATAGACAGAGGATGTCAAGGAGCATAGTATTGAAATCCTATCCTTCTAAACAAGTGATGAAGCAGAAGTTAGTTGGTACATCTTAAGTTTATAACAAAGCAATTTGTTTTTCAGGCTCATCGTAATGAACCTGGCGTCGCACCGCGTTTCAACTACGGACGGCTCTCACGAAGGAATCCTGGACATTGTTGGAATTGACGAACACGTTCCGAAAGTCATGGATGCATTCGCACTCGGCCAATTCAAGTGAACTCCGCGCTTATGGCTGTTCTATATTAGGTCAGTACTGGATCAAACATATAAAACCAACATCAATAATATGGTCTCTACACATGTAAGTACTGTATTTGCTTCAGTCCATACTGAGTGTGAAATAGCTTGAGTTAGGTGAAAAACTGTTACTGATGTGATCTAGCTGCTCATATTATCTCAGTCATTGAAACAACTTTAATATCACTGAGATGTACAAGATTTGGGAAAAGACAATGTTCAACTCGTACTATAGCTGTGGATCCAATTTGAATTGTTCAATAATTTAAAAATAAATGTTACAGGTACCTTTTCTTCAGTACTTAATGTCATCTTTTATATCATGTCATCTTTATGAGTCTCTTTAGTTTGTGGAAATGTGTAATTTTTGGACCACTCGCTATAGTTAATGGTAAAAACAAATCCCTGCTATGGTCAGCTGACAAAGATAATTGAAAAGGTAATGTAAAGTAATATTATTATCATGTAACTTATATAGATAGGTGATACAAAAGTAATTTATCCATTTACTTCAGATTTTTACAAAGTGTATTTGCAATATTATTTTGATGTTCTTACAGTAACTATTTCATCAATGATCATACTTGTCTCTCATTATTGCTGACTGTGTCAGTGTTTTTAAAATCTTACAGCCACCCAATCAAAGAATACTTTGTAAAACGCCAATACCATTTATGTTGATGTATTTGTTCATCTAGCATTGTGATTCTTTGTTGAATCACAATGCTTGTAATAAGGTCCAGTCTCCGAGTTTAATGTAGAACGGCTATACTAACTGCTTTGCATACTCAGTCAAGTGACTAGAGGTTTAGGCGCCTTACTGAAGAGAAGAATGCCATGATATCAAAATGTTCTTTTCTGAAAGATCTGTCTACCCTTGAAATTCCCATTATCTTTTAATTATCAGTATGCCATTTAAATTGTTGTCAAAAACATAGTTTTAACTTATTTAAACTGAATGGGATAAAACTACAATGATTAAAATTAATTGAACAAATTCTGAGGACATAGAGTGCTTCCCAGTTGAATACCGTAACAGTCTTTTATTCAAAGCCATTCTTTTGGAGCACTTTTGATTCATCTGTAATTTTTATGTAGTTACCTTTTTTTAACTGATCTCTCATTGTTATTTTATTATGAAATATTTAGTCATAAATTTACT
The DNA here is from genome assembly GCA_017562165.1 of Ectropis grisescens. Classification (NCBI taxonomy): domain Eukaryota; kingdom Metazoa; phylum Arthropoda; class Insecta; order Lepidoptera; family Geometridae; genus Ectropis; species Ectropis grisescens. The sequence continues at coordinate 7,663,751 of CM029781.1, read as the reverse complement.
CTAATTACTGAAAAAATCTTGCTGTGTTGATTAATATTGTAGTGTTTTGCAGCTGAAAATTTCTATAAGTCTGAAATTAAATTAAAAAGTGTTTTAATTTGTGGGGTCCAAAAATGTTTTTAAGGAAAGTTGTGGAACATTAAAATTTTTGCCATACAATTTTAATCCATGGCTCTTTATAGTCGCCTAAACTTCGTAAGTCATATCTCATCTAAAACCTTCCTTTACCTCAGTATTTTACGATGAAATTGTTTTTAGATGAAATCTAACCACAATGTGTTCCGGACCCCTTCTGTGAAATGTATACACGGAACTGATTTGTGTGTTTAAGACATAATTGGGACATAGTCCTTGAATTTTTGCTTGTATTCACTGGTTTTGGAGTTTTTATTTAATTATTGCTTTAGTGTTTGGGCAGTTTCAATTATAGCTGTCCGTGTTAACGTTTATATCGGATCTCGGATATTTTACTTGTAAACCCAATTAATTTTTAAGTTATATTGTGAAATTATTTAGAACTGTGAATGAAATGAGAATACATAATTCTGTATACGTTTGAGTCTATTACACAGTATGTATTGTTTTTAAGTTACACAGTATATATTGTTTTTAAGTTTGCTTTCCACACGCGAAAAGTACACAGATCACGTTCCTAAGAATTTATAAGCTTTAGTTGAGAATATGTTAGGATCATTTCGGCACTTTTGCTAACAAACTATATATAAGCTTGTTTGTTATAGAGGAATTTAAACTCAACTCATAATTTCTACAAAACTTTTTTGCATAGCATGTTTAAAATTAATTCAATCTCATTTCAAAGACAATGGAATAATACTATTAAATTACAATGCATTTTTCTGAGGCTATATTTAAGATTTTAGGTTTTGCATTTCTCTAATAAAGGTTTTAGCCAGAAAGTAGATTAAAAAAAAGTTTGTGAAAATTAAAAGTTGAGTTAAAAACTTAAGTACTAATAAATAATACATATTCGCCGTGTTAATGTTTGAGTTAAGTAATTCTAATCAATTGTTATGATAGTGCGATTCGTATCCTTAGGTTAGTGGTAGTATTTTGTAGCTTGAACCATTTCAAAACAGGGTCTTTTAGGTCATTCTAAAAATCGGCGCCTGACTCATTCACGCTGTGTTCATTCGTACAACTTTGGGGGTAAAACGACAACCGTGAATAGAGGAATATCTCTTTTATTTACAATTCTATAAAAGAACATATTTCGCAATCCAAATGTCTGATGTTTTCACCTCCCTTATTTGAACGCCAGCATTTTTATTGTTCCAATAATTTATAGTATGGAACATATTGACTATATTTAAAAATGTTTGCGAATCTCAAAAACTAACTAAACCGACTAAGACTCATTTGTACTATGCATATATTAAAATCTGGGACTGTCAAGAATGCGGCTTTAAACAGTTTACAATATCACGGATTTCCAAATGCTCTGATACTGATATAGGAATCATAAATATGAGTATGAAACTGACAAAACAAATGAAAAACCTCGAAATCTTAAATTAATTTCTTCAATCGCGCTTTTGCCCCTCTTTGCCTATGGCTCCTACGCAAACTTGGAGTCACATATTTAAAACATTTCGGATTGATGATTAAAACAAATGCGCAGTCACTATTCCGCGAAGAAACATTACAAACAAATACAGATAATTGTAATAAGCGTAATAGAAAAATCTGATGAACGCATCTCTTTTATATTTTTGTATATGATCAAGCCATTCAAACTATTTTAAAGATGATATTCCAGAAACAGCATTTTTAATGAAAGATGTGTCCTGCAACCACCGCTAAGGAAAATAGTTTGACAGGGCGAGTTATAGAAGTACGAAATAATTAGTTTTAAACTGACTAGAATCAGTAAGTAATTACTACCAAAGTAATGTTGCATTTCCAAGAAATATATTGACATGCTGGCGTTCAAGTGCAAATAAATTGTCTTAGCGTTAGAACTTAATAGCATATCTTTCTTAATATAGACTGAATGAAATCAGACACATGCTCATTCTATATCTTCGTTAGAGATAAAAACCTATAAACATAAATTATTATTTGGTCAACTAAAACTTGATGGAATGAGTTTTATTGGTATCGATACTTTAGCTCGGATTCTGTCTTTGAAAACAACAACTAAGCAGTAATTTGACAAATCATTTTACATGACGGCCACTGGGAGTAAGTAATCTAGACACACGGCAATATCGCTAGCCAAGTTCATTTACTTATAGATTACTTACTCTCGTTGATGTTTATGCGTATGTCACGATCGCTTGTTCCCACTGCGTATGTTTATAACGTGTATGTATATGCCATGTACAATGGTACATGGGATTCAGGAGAGGTAGTGGTCAATGCGGGAATCTTAGGTTTTTATTTTAAATTAAAGTCGCATGACCGGAAATCAGCTAGTATTTTACTAAGTTTTTTTTACATTCTTGGTATACCTTACTCGTTTTTAAATTGAAGGACTTATTTTTACAAAGAAAATTGAACACCGTCAGGTGTTTAAGTTGATCAAATTGTAAGAAAGTATATTTTTAATCTAAAGAGATTGAAGCTTTTAACACTGTTTACATGTAGACGACTAACAGTAGGTCTTGTATTAAGATATTTATTTTCTTAAAGATGAATAGATTGTAATGGGCATGAATCCGCTTTCATACTGTAGTGATAGGTAAAATCCGTTTCAGAACATTGGTTACTTTTTTGTACTAATAAAATGAACGGAATTTTCAAAATCTGTGATCACTTGGTACTCTCTCGGGTTTAAGTATTTTTTTATAACTGAAAATGTTGAAATTTTTGTAATACATTGCATGAATATCGAAATTGCTAAACATGCTTTCAAATGTAGTTTATTTATTTTTAGATTAAACTCAGACATTACAAAAATGTTTTGTCTTAAAAAAATGGCAGTCATATGAACTGCCGATAGAAGTGAAAACTTATAAACTCGGAATTTGATAGCTTATCTTGAAAACTACAGAAAACCGGCGTAAGTAAGTCGTGGCCTTAAAAGCATGGCCATCTAGATATGCTGACGCATTTCTAGATAACCAATGGGAAATGCATTTCGCTGACGCATTTCTACATTTCTAGATGGCCATGGTTTACCCGATTTCTTTTCATACAATCCCGAGCGTGACACTAGAATTCAATTCACATCCCACGAAAAATCTATTTGGGCCGCGCGAGAAGTTTTCACTTCAAAAATGTTTTAGAAATCTGTGTGATTAGCATTAACGTAGCAGTGGCTCCATTCACATGGACCAAAAAGGTGAAAACGTGTTTGCTATTTTTGCTTGACACTATGATTCAATGAAATTCTGCATAATCGTAAGGCAAGTCATTCTAGGGGTCAGTTTGCGTTGCCCTTCTTGGTCATTTTGAATGCGGCCGCTGTATGTTAACTTAACATTAGTAAAGCTATTAACGTTATGTTAACTATAAACTTATATATTTATATAAATGTATGTATCTGCACCATTTTGGTAGGTACTTGTTTCGATACAAAAATAGCAGAGCAGTCTGTGATTAAATGATGCCTTGGCAACTCTAAACCTTAATGATATTATCATAGTAATCGGAATCAAACGAAATTTCTTTTTGTAACAAAAACATTACCCTCCTAGGGTACTGGAATACAGATCGTAAGCAAACACCAAAAAAATGACACATTTGTTTTGAAATCTTTGGAAATAACAAAAAAAGTTGTATCGACATTGTGGAAAGTACTGTTATTGTCAATTATGCATTATTTTATTTTTATCTTTAAGTGTATAACAGTAAATAAACAACTGACGAGGTATTCTTATTTGCTTGTCCATCATTTTATGTAATTCATTGTTCCGTCCGTCTTTAAAGAATGTATTTTCTTGGTCCAGATCAAAATGCTTACGCATTACGTATAACAGTTTTTTTTATAACCCAACATTTTGCAGGACATCCAATCTGCACCACATTGTTTTAGTGTAAATCTTTTTATTAAAAATATTGTACTTGCATGTTTGTTTCTGTTAAATAAACTCTTGAGTATATTATCCAATTATTTTTGTTTACAGTGTCCCGTGTCATGTTATCCAAAGTATCCATACTAGAAATTAACGGAGATAAGGAGGTGATACATTAATTAAGGTTATGTCAATAAGTTCAATATCATTAATGAACTGTTTTAATTGTATTGAACTTATTGAGAGTGTGGAGATGACTTTGATCAACGTTGCCGAAGCGTTATTCAATATGCTCCAAAATTATATTGATACTAGCGATTTTTATACTGGGACCGCGCCTGCCACCAGTCAGTGTTCCCCCATTAGTGGGCTCTTACCACAGGCAAGAGGGAGAACCGATGCCGAATTCTCTGTCCCGACATCATGCAGGGCCATTTCAATTCATTACAGTTATGTAGGTACATTTTTCACACAAAATTACCTACGAATAACATTAGATTTGTACTAACTTAATAGGTAGGTACATATTTTTTGTAACAATTACCAATTTTTACTGCGGGGATAACCCTGAAATCGTGAAAAAAAATATCTTTTCTTATGATGTTCTGTGTAAATTGGCAAACTGAGATACTAAGAATAATCTCGATCATGTCAACTTTCAAACAACAAAAGAAAACTCGTCAGACTTGGTCCATTCATTTTGGAATATATAGGTATTTATATATAAGTATTTATAGGTAGATTATATAGGATATAGGTATACTTAACTTATAAGATCGCGAGTTAAAAATGTCGTGCAGTCTGATTGGTACGTATTTATGTTAGCTTAATAATTATCGTAGGCATTTATTTTTGCCTCTCTCGAAACATTAGCGGCAATCCTGCTTTTAAAATCTGTACTACACCAGGAGCAGCTGCGATTTCAGGATATCTAACGCTATTGAAAGTCCGTTCTACCGAGAACTTAGATAGCACAGCTGCAAGACCGGCCATCGACTGCATCAGCCCCAAGCGTTCTCCTGAAAGGAAAAATGCAAAAACTAAGCTAATCCACCGCTAAAAGTTGTTATCAAATGGCATTAAAGGTAAAAGATAGACTGACCTAATGTCAGGTGGATTTACTGCCTTCTGAAGTGTGGGTTAGCACAGAAGGCGCAGGACTTAAAATTTGACACTTCAATACCTACCCATGACCCTTACGAGGGGTAGATACTTAAACTACACCGGGGGGTCTACTGCCTAAGTAAAAATGTCTTAAGCTTTGATATTGCACTCTCTTTGAAATGATAGAGACAACAATAGCAAAGCCATAGCCGATTTAGTTAGGCGGTAGAGAGGCATTCCTACATGAATCTTATTCTCCTAAGGCAAATGAACTGTAACACTACAATTTTAATGAGAATTAATTATTATGCATCACTTACCAATACATGCTCTCGGACCCTCTCCAAACGGCAAATAAACAAATTTAATCTTTTCACCATCCAAATTGATGGGATCAAATCGCTCTGGTTGGAATTCGTCTGGGTTTTCAAAATATTTCGGATCATTTTGCATCGCTTGGAGAGGAATCATTACCTTCACTCCTTTATCTATTGTGAGATCCATGTCTGGGAATGTATATTTTTTATTACACTCCCTGGTTAAATACCCAACTGATGGAAATATCCTCATGCTCTCCTTGAACGCCCATTCTAAATAAGTCATCTCTTTGACTGCATCGTAACTTAACTTGTTGTCGTAAATAGCTAAGACTCTGTCAATCTCATCCTGAACTTTCTTCTGTTTTTCGGGATGATACGCGAGCAGGTGTAGCGTGTAGCTGCTGGTGGATGATGATGTTTCGAAACCGGCCGCGAAGAAAACAAATACTTGAGCTGCCAATAGTTCTACAGTCAGTTCCACTTCAACTTGCTCCGGAGTTCCATCAGGCTTAAACTTTTGCATGGACTGACCTATCATTTTCCCTTTTTTCTTACACTCGAGCAATAGGTCTATAAAATCATTTCTTCCAGAAGGTTCGTAGTTCCTTTCTTCAAGAACTAAACGTACAAGAGACAACACGTCTTTTTCGACTCGTGTTAACCATTTGACATGCTTAAACGTTTCGGGAAACACTTCTTTCAACAGAACTTTCAGGCCTTCATACAAATTGGGATTAAAAATTTTAGCACCTAATTCTCTGAACTTAGAGTTTTCTTCGTTCAGCGTATCCATATCGAGTCCAAACGCACATGCTCCTATGAAGTCAGTGGTGAAACGAGCCATGAGATCCCTCGCGTCGATGGATGCTTCGGCAGAGGCAAGGATCCTCGTGTGAAGTCTCTTGGTTCGTTCCACTATCAGCGGAAACATTGCTTTCAACTTGCCACTTGTAAACGCCGGCGTCAACCGCTGTCGAAGCAAGCGCCATAAGTCACCATCTAAGTTGAACAGATGCCGGACTAAGGGTTCATTAACCTCCTCATGAATCAAAAATGCCCTTCGTCGATGGAAGTGGTTAAAATCAGATACAAGAATGTGTTTTATAATCTGGGGATCTCTGATAAGGAGTTCTGGAGTGGTGGATCTGAAGGTCCCAACAACACGTTCTTCAGAGTATTTCCAATAGAAGTATTCAGCCATCTGCGAAGTACTCAGCTGCATAAGGTATCCTTTTGCGTTGGTGCCAAAAAAAGGTATAGGTTTCTCATATTTAATCCCTCTCTTTTTCCAGTACTTGAATGTTCTTATATTGTATAAATATATAGCAAGAGTAAATACGAAGAAAATTACTATCAAAAGCATTATCACATAAATTTTATAAGGCACTGTGGACTGGTCAGTTTGTAATCTTTTTACAGACTAAGTACGCGTGTGCTCGGCAACACTTTAGGTATGGTACTAACTCGTAGGTACTAGGTAGGAAAGTATCGATCTTTGACTATTTATAAACCCTCTTGTTTGTGTGAACAGATAAAACAAGATATAAACCGGACCATCTAAGTATAAAGAATATATTATGCAGCTGCAATTTTGTATGACCTCAAGCATAGTAGGTACCTTAGACAAACATGTGCAGTAAAACCTGTTATCTACTTACCTGAGTTCAGGGCCGACGCCTACCTATTTCGTCGCCCGCGTCTGTGCCCGCGTGCAATACATATTATACCGCCCCACGACTACCTACTTACTCTAGTTTTTAACCGACTTTCAAAAGGAGGCGGTTATCAATTCGGGTGTATATTTTGTATGTGTGTTACGCGATAGTATCGCCAATTATCAATCGATTTTGATGTTTTTTTTTGTTTGGTAGATGGTTCAGAGGTGGTCCCTTAATTTTTTTATCGAAATCGGTGTAGCGGTTTTTAAAATATGAACAAAAAACAACTAAAATTTACCTCGATGACAGTGAATGCTAACTTTTGAATACGGCTGAATTTAATTTCAAATTGAACTCGGTTTTTGCTTTCTTTTTTGAAGAAAATAGATTGTATTAATAACAAGAATAAAATAAAAAATATTGATTTACCCCCGACTACCTACTTTGGATTTGAAGTTTGTACATTATTCTACTAGTCAAGTCCTTTCATTTGATACCCATATTGAGGGAGTAGTGAAAAAATGAAATTCGCCATTTTGTGGAAGCGGCTGTCTTGAATCGATATTAACCAAACATAACTGAGAACCACTGCAAGAAAACTGGCTTACAAATGAAAAAAAAATGCATCAAAATCGGTACAGCCGTTTGAGAGCCATAGGTTACACTGTGAATGGACATCGGTGCAAACTGAGGCGAGAAATGTTGAGGGGTGGGCATCGTGATTGTAGGGTGGAGGCCACAGCGGGAGAGGACAGTCAGTATTACAATGTGTCGCTCTCCCTGGCTGCCACGGCCTTGACAGGGTCGCCGCCGTTAGATGCTTCACCGCGTTCGGGCTGCAGGGGAAGAGGACTGTCATTATTGCGGTGCACCGCTGTTCCTATCCTATGCAACTGAAAAGTGGTAAGGGGTGATCCTGTCAGGTCAGGTCCGGGACCACAGACCTGACCCCTCGGAAAGGACTACGGGTGTCCAGACGCGGGGGCGTCTGACACTCACTGGTAGGTCCCCGAGGTGGTATCTGGGTTCAGGTGCACTGTGTGTCCTGGGTTCAGGTGCAGGAGCTAAATGCGGGGATTCCATCCCCCAACGAAGAAGGCTCACAAGGGGGGCCAGGGTCGACGGTCGAATACGAGACGTGACCCTGGGACTTGGATCCCGTAAATTATTTATTTATTTATTGAATAATAGGCGAGCAGCTTTAGCTGATATGCCTATATCTCAGTGTTGTGTTTGTCGAAATAACATCCTCAGGCAACCTGTTCCAGTTGTAAACCACTCTGTTGCTGAGGGTATAATGTGCAGTGTTTGTCAGTGATGGCGCATGGGACAACTGGGACTTATGACGCCGACTGTCTCTCTTATGCTCCTTTAATCTGTACAGGTTCCTTATGTGAAGGAGATTATAAAATCCATTAAGTATTTTAAATGTTTCGATCAAGTCTCCCCGCAACCTTCTTAGATTAAGTTTATTTTGAAACTCTTTCGAAGGGTTCCCGCATTAACAAAGTGGGGGCTCAGTAGCCATGGCTTGGTGATCACACTGAAGCTAGAGAAATCTTGAGGGGGGGGGGCGCTCGTCTAGGCCTTGCCTCCAAGCCGACAGTACGGCCATGTAAGTTGTATGGTATACACACGGCGCAACTGAGGTACCCCACCTCAGTTACGCCGGTAGACATCGTGGCTGTGACGTGTGGTGGATGTAGCAGCAGGAGAGCACCGTTGGTATTACGGTGAGTGGCTCACACTGCCCACCGCAGCCGTACGACAGCGTTAGATGGCAAATGCGGTGTGGCTGCAGGGCACCAAAGATGACCAGACGCGGGGGCGTCTGGCACCCATTTACTGGCTGGTTCCCGAGGTGGTCACGTCGTACCCTGGGTTCATGTACGGCAGTGTGCCCCATAGGAGGGCCCGGAAACGGGCAAGCCGCGGTTTTGCGGAAGAATGCGAAATCAGTCCCGTGCCAGGAGCACGGGACTGCTTTCGCATTCTTCCGTCAGCGACAAAGATGGAACCTCGTGGAGGTTATAGTCAGTAGAGATACCATATCCACTTGTCCACCAATGGTGTCGAGACCGACATAATCCGACCGTCTCCACCGGATGGAAATGTATACGTAAATTAATTTCTTCCACGTACAAAAAAGGGTAATATTGAAAAAAGAAACTTTTTAAAACATAGAGTGACGAGAACAAGACTTGCTTCTGATGCCTGATGGTAACCAACAAGCCTGCCCATATCAATCAAGTGCCACACAGCTACGTATTTCAACATGAAGAGTGCAAATCACTGGCTTGCACTCTACACCCGAATTCACACGCTCGTCACCCGAATTCATATTTTACCCCAGCAAGTTATCTAGGAACATTGCCCTTCAAATCGGACAGTATTGCTTGCACATTACTACTTACGGTAGAATAATTGGCAAATTGTTATGATACTTCTCCTGACGGACTCTGCATAGAGCACTACTACTAAGCCACTAACGATCTAATTATCAATGACTATCACTACTACTAGGTATTATATAGGTAACGATTACGATACCTACTATTATAGAGGTAGGTATATAGGTAATGATTGGATATAGTTCATTTATCGACGAAGCTAGAGGCTATATGACATAACGCTACTATTAATAGGAGTGGAGCATGAATGAATAATGTAACAAAAACGGGGAAAAAAATTGGTAGTAAAAATAGTAAGAGAGTAAGCCTGCCAATAGAAGTGAAAACTTATAACACAGAATTTGATAGCTTACTTTGGAAACTACGCGGTGCGGGTGAAACCGTAGGACGTGACGATGGTCTCGAGTGTACCCGAATATTTATTATCATTCCCGAGCGTGACTCTAGAATTCAATTCACAGCACACGAAAAATCTGTCTGTGGCGCACCAAAAGCAATTATTTATCACTTCAAAATATTCCTTTTGAGAGCTTTCGTACCGTGCCTTGACGTGACAGCATGTTTGTATCTAAGAATTGCATCACTAAATTTATTTCTAACTCTGAGTTGGTACGACCAATTTTCGACAGGTGGCGTAGCAGGTAGGTAGCTGAAGAGGTTTGTCGTTTGAACGCGATATTCTTAGGAATAACTTCATTAAATTTAAATAAACACAAGACCAAAATTAAAAATTTAGATTAACCCCCGACAACCTCGGATTTGCTACCTCTACAACATTCTACTCGTCAAGCCCTTTCATTTGATCCCCAATTCCCCATAATAAGGGAGTTGTGAAAAGAGAAATGTTTTTGCCATTTTGTGGTAGCAGCCAACTTGGATTTGAAATTTGTCATAGTGCAAAGTATTCTACTAGTCAAGCCCTTTCATTTGATACCCATATTGAGGTAGTTATGAAATACAATTTATAATTCGCCATATTGTGGTGGCGGCCATGTTGGATTTGAAATTTGTTCTAGTATTCTACTTGTCAAGCCCTTCATTTGAAACCCATATTGAGGTAGGTTGTGAAGAAATATTTTGTCCGCCATTTTGTGGAGACAGCCGTCTTGAATCGATATTTAACCAAACATAGCTAAGAACATCCGCACGGATATTAACCTTCAAAAGATAAAAAAACCGCATTGAAATCGGCTTATCCGTTTGAGCTCTACGGTGCCACAGACAGACACTCACACAGACAGCCAGACAGACATCGACGTCAAACTTATAACACTCCTTTTTTGGTCCGGGGTTAAAAAAAAAGAAATTGATTTCAAAAATTCTTCCACCGTTGGATATGTAACAGGACCCCTGAGTTCTTTAAGCTATAGGCTATAGGCATATGTACCACGAGCGAAGCCGGGGCGGACATCTAGTACCTATTTTATATTTTTAGCAACACCGAACATAGTAAGGTTTTGTACCTACTTATACTACCTACCTAGATACTAGGGTAGTCTATGTCTGTTTCATCACAAAGACGTTTCGATAAATCTTTGTAAACCGTCAGTTACGATAGGTATGTTCCCTAAGGAAATATGTGTTATTTCCCGATAATAAGTAACCGACTTCCTATTTCTGAGTGAGAACTGTGTTTGGGAGTTATCCTATAAATATTATGTATGTCAATGTCTGGATGTTTGTTGCTCAATCGTGTCGTAACGTACAACATAGGTAAGATTGAACTAAAATATTGTTAGATGTCATAGAATAAAAAAAAAAGTTTAGTTTCAAACTATTATAAAACCATCCTATGTCAGTGTCAAATATTCTAGGGATGTGAAAAAAAATGATAATTGAGTATTTGATCAGTTCATGAATATGTTCAAATGGAACCAGCAGAACTATGACTATTAGTAAAATATCGATATTCTTATTATGAAATATCGAAATTTAATGTTTTTGGACGATATATCAATAGTTCTATAGTAAAATTTAGCTATCGACATTCGATATTTTTTGAAGCGAAACTTTTTTGGCACACCACATTAATCTTTCGTAGGCCGTAGGCTCTGAATGAAGTTCGTATGTGAATGAAATGTTCGGGTGAACTCGGGGCCACCGAGAGAGCCAAAGCGAGAGAGATAGTCATTTGCTGTCTGACTGCTGTAATTGACTTTTTTGTTTACCTTGGCCCTAAATACTATTTCTTCAACCGCATCTGTCACTGTTGTGTTTAACCTTCAATGTAAAATACACATTTTTATTTTTAATTAGTATTCAATACTTATAGAATATATATTCTTATTTTTGTTTTCACTTCTGTGTGGACTTAAGCACACACATTCGGGACCATGGCAGTTGGCCCGAGATTACCCGAAGTTTTTTTTACCTTTCCCGAGCGTGACGTTATAATTCAATTCACAGCTCACGAAAAATCTATCTACCTGTGGACCTCCAAAAGTAGTTTTCATTTTCCTCCTGTAAAATTTGACCAAGTGTAGATGAATAGAACAAAAAAACACTTATTATGTCTATGTTGGCTGACTTATTTTGAGGGAGTTAAACAAAACAAAAAGATGTCTTTGTCGGCTGACTGAAATGAAGTTTTAACCGAATACTTATGTCGGCTGACTGATTTTAACAAAATGATCTGTTGTCATCTGACTGAACAATTGTGGACAATATGATAATTTAACAATAACTTTTTGTCTACTCAAGTAGGTACTCAGTCCTCACGTCCTCAGTCTACTGTCACCTCCCTAGGCATACGCAACGAACGAAATCCGGTTTTCTTTTCTTGTTTCTTTCATATTTCCAAAACTCATAAATTCATATTTTACCATTTATAATTATACTGTGTTTGAGGTACACAAAATAGTATAGCACAGTTAAATTAACACAAGATGACCGATGTGGATAAGTGGATAGAGATAGCAAAAAGGTGCAAATACCTGCCCGAAGATGATTTGCGGGAACTTTGCAATATTGTTTGCGATTTACTTTTGGAGGAGCCTAATGTACAGCCGGTACAAACACCTGTAACCGTCTGCGGGGACATTCATGGCCAAGTAAGTATTTTGTGCCATTCTCCGGTAAAATGTTGCGAGGTTGCTTGCCACTTATTAGGCTGTGGGCACTGCCCACCAGTTGTGATTTGATGATAAGAACAAAAGAACATTTTGAGTTAGGTCACTGACCTGTCGTTGTCTATCCATATCAATTTACGTAGTAATAACCTCTTATTAATGGCCACATATACGCAGATATATTGGTTACTTTTACCTAATGATGGTTTCACCCTGTGGCAGAAAATTTATACTTGATGAAGCCACCTCCTAAATGTAGTCAAAACATTACCCACAAAAGATTGTTAATCGATGATACCATCATGTACTGCTTGAATTACTTGAAATTTGAAAAATGAGATATTTGTGAATGTAATGCTGGCCTGCATTTGAAATTATTTGGAACAAATTTTAATAATTATATTTTTATGTATGCTCACTAATTACTTGAACACGCTAGAACCCTGAGCTACATTGCCAAAACATTTTTTTTCACATCAATGCGATTTCTAAATCCTACGAAAACCTTGCTGTCTCATTGGATAGTCTGTATCAGTGTGTATTTGGCCTACCTCTCATTTGGTTTCACAAATTTGTTGGGCAACTGAAGTTAATTTTAAATTAAAGCAGCTGTTCTCCAAAGAGCATAAATAAATCCTAAAAATTTACATTATTGTGGTTAATTTTATTTTGGCAACACTCTTTTTGGTCTGCCTGGGGAAGTGCCTCACCTTTGCCAGTTATTCTACCTCCAAGCAGTAATGATGAATGATATCCAAGTAATATGATCTATATGGCCTGTAATTTCTCTAGAATCATTGCATCTTCAAGCCAGAAAACAGTGATGTTTCATCTTATATCTCTGGGTGACGAGCGTAGTGCAGTGCTGGGCATCGATATAAATCAAAAGATATGCCCTGAGTAACTTGAAATTGTTAACAAAATGAGTCTCTGTGTGTAGTGTGAGTGATTTACAACTACCAATCTACTTTACCCCTAGAATCACTAGAGGTGAGGTATGTTGCGGTTCTAGTTATTTTGGTTGAACAACTAATAGTGATAGGTATAAATATAAACCTCGGGCGTGCACTGCTTCCTACAACCAACTAATATGAAAAGAATGAGCTCACTCTTCCCAATGATAACATAATTCCGTGCACCTGAAGTTTTGGAGGGGACATCTACTGATTTATATTGATGGTGCTAGGTAATGATTTGTTCTCAATATGTTTCAATAGCTATAAATAATACTGTGGTGTTATGGGTAGGCATGTTGCTTATTGCTTACCATCAGGCTCATGTTCTACTCGTATCATCACTACTATCACAAACCTACAACCTATATACTTAAAATTTAATTTATACATATAATTTTTACTTTGCAGTTTTATGATTTAGAAGAATTGTTTCAAAGAGGTGGACAGATACCGAACACAAAATACATCTTCATGGGTGATTATGTAGACCGAGGATACTACAGTTTAGAGACATTAACATTGCTAATGGCACTGAAAGCAAGGTATCCAGACAGGTACGAATTTAGCCTAATTTGTTTCTTAAATCTTGTATAGTCACTAAACAGACTAAATTCAGAGTGAAAAAATAAAGGAAACAAACAAATCCCTTTAAAACTTCATCTTGATTTATTACTTTCAATAAAGTTAACACAAGCCTCACAATTCTATTCCATTATTAGAAAGATTACATCAGACCAGAATGATTGGGTGGGATATAAATTTACACTGTAAAAATAATTTATGCCAACTACTACTACATTAAGTGCATATTTAGAAAATATGCAGTTCACATATAACAAAAGATATGTACATTACATAATATACAACCTGACTGGCGAGTCAGCTTGGATGTTGAAGGAGACTTTGTACTTGATTTTTATTATTTAGTAAAACTAAGTAAGTACTTATATATATATAATAATTTTTTATATATATACATTCTGTGTACTAAATATCGGGAATTTGTCAATAAAACAAAAAATACAAATTATTCTAGTGGTAATTTTAACTTGGGAAACAAAAAAAAGTCAGACAGAGCCATATCAAGTGAATACGGTGCTTGGTTGAGAACTTTTGTTGAATTTTTCTTTAAAAACTCTTTCACTATAATGGCTGTGTGTGATGGTGCATTATCATGGTGCAGCATCCATGAGTTTGAGACAAATCTGGACGTTTTCGGCGGATACTCTCACGCAAACGCTTTCTTTATTCTCTGTTTTTCCCTCTGGAAGGAATTCAGAGTGAACGACACCACGGTAGTCAGTCAAAAAAAACTGTCAGCATCACCTTGATTTTGGAGCGACTTTGCCGCGGTTTTTTGGGTTTCGGCTCGTGTTCGAGACGCCATTCTGAAGACTGTTGGCTTGTTTGCATGTCGTACTCATAAACCCATGTCTCGTCGCCAGTTATTATACGTTTCATAAAGGTCGGATCCGTAGAAGCTCGGGAAACCATGTCTTCAGCGACATGCTTTCGCTGCGCTTTTGAACGTCGTACTCATAAACCCATGTCTCGTCGCCAGTTATTATACGTTTCATAAAGGTCGGATCCGTAGAAGCTCAGGAAACCATGTCTTCAGCGACATGCTTTCGCTGCGCTTTTTGAACAAAATTGAGCTCTTTTAGAACTAGTCGAGCGGCGACGCGTTTCATGCCTAAAATGTCAATGAGAATGTTGTGGACGGGCATGTTAAGATATGTTCACCTCACTAGCCAACTCTCTCAGACTCATACGTCGATTTTCGAGCACTAGCTTCTTGATTCTGTCGATGTTTCCTTTGGTCGTAGCAGTTGAAGGTCTACCAGAACGAGGCAAGTCTACTACTACTTCTCGGCCTTCTTTAAAAGCCTTATACCATTCATAACCCCTTGTTTTCGATATACCTACACGATTCGCCGTAGGTATTTCGCAACATTTTCAGTGATTCACCACATGAAATATCATTCGAAACACAAAATTTAAGGCACACTCTTTGTTCAACAATATTTTCCATTGTAAAAATCGCCGACAACTCAAAACTATGACCAACAAAAGTGTAGTCTAAAACAAATTAAATGACAGATCCCGCTCAAACTTTGCGCGCTAAATCAGTACAGTGCTACCAACATGCAGTAAAAAAATTAGAACAACCTCTTTTACACGGGTCTTTTTATTGACATAAATATTCCCGATACTTTTTACACACAGTAGTATATTTCATTAAAAAAAAAAACAATGTTCAATATCAATCCTCATAACATTGTTTTGATCTCGTAACAAGCATGTGCCGATTTTTTAAAAGAACTACTGTGTGCTAGCACTGCATCAAGTGGTGTCCATGCATTGCGTAATTTCACAACTTTCAGTTAAGCACCTAGTAATCAATTTGTTTCCTTCACATAGGATCACCAAAAATCATGTCCTCGTCCATTATTATCATTAGCATCTCGTCAGACTAGGCTCTAGGCTGTGGAATGGGTTGCGTGAGTGGATATTACCTTCAAGCAGTAATGTGCAAACATTACTGTGTTCCGGTTTAAAGTCCGGTCTTAGATCTCTGGGTGACGAGCGCAGTGCAGTGCTAGGTAATGATTTGGACTCTTCATGTTCCAATAGCTGCGTGTCACTGTGCTGTTATGTGGCAGGCATGTTGCTTACCATCAAGCACATGTGCTGCTCGACTCGTCACTCTTCATTTAAAAAATATATATAAATTTCCCGATGGTTACAATCTTACAATCTTGCGTGTCTTCAAATCGAGAGCGAATCAGTTTATTCGCAACGTCGCTTAACATCAGGCGAGGCGGCGGTGTAGTCTAAACCTGTAAAAGTTAAAAAATCGGCTAGTATATATGATATGATTAGATGTTTACTTTTTTTAACAAAAGCCGGATTAACTTGAACTTGCTAGTGAGACTTTGCAGAACCACAGCAGAGAAAAAACCTTAGGGTCGAGTAATTCCAATTGAGCTTATTAGTCACTGATCATCTAGTTGTCAATTGTATGAAACTTTTTTTACAGGATAGTATTGTTGAGAGGGAATCATGAAACATGCCAAATCACAAAAGTCTATGGTTTTTATGATGAGTGCCTCAACAAATATGGGAATGCAAATGCTTGGAAAGACTGTTGTAGAGTATTTGATCTACTCACAGTTGCAGCTGTAAGTAGTAATTTTAATTTTTTATTTCTATTTGATAAACAATTTTTTTTTAAGTCAAAACTTATCTTGGCACACCACATGGGCTGTTCACTTCGTCACGTACAGTTCAATTGAACTCGGGCGTCACTTTCGTAAATGAAAGAAATCTTCGGCTAAACTCAGATGATCTAGATGACCATGGTCATGGCCACGCCCTCCGGTTTCGCCCGCGTAGTTTCCAAAGTGAGCTATCAAATTCTGAGTTACGAGCAGTGTTTCCACTTTAATCATTTCCTTTCCCTTCGCCTCAATTAAGATTTCCCCTTTTCTTTTTTCCCCTCAAAAATTATTCTGGTATAGTTTTGGCACCCCCCTCAGAGAGATTCAAATTGGAATTGATATCTCTATGGACTAATTATAGAAAAATCTTCCAATTTTCCTCAATAAATATGAAGAAGTTTTTGTATTTGTTTGATTAGGCATGATTTCCCCTTTACATCTCTTTCCCCTTTTTATTCCCCTCTGGACCCTAATTTCCCCTCAAAAGGGGAAGTGCCCCTCATTGTGGAAACACTGGTTACGAGTATTAGTTTTCAGGTTTTCACTACTATCGGCACTCCCTACAACTGTAATTTTTTTTATCTGTAAACCTGCTCGCGTTGCTGCGCCGTCTGTCGAAAATTGGTTGTACCAACTCAGAAACCTTTTTTGGGTTATCATATGATAAAATCCACCATTAAGGTTAGAATTAATTGTTTTAACACAAAATAAGAAGAAGATAGAGGGTTGATCATCCTCTCTCTGGATCTTTTGGTGTTCCTTTGGTACCTATATTTTAGTCATTCAGTGTGATACTTTCGAAATTGTCTGGATAATAAGGTTCTGATTTTTTGCTATGTCATTCAACCAGTTTCAGTTCAGCAGAATGTCTTTTTTTTTATAAAGAGTAAAGAGACGAGCAGGACATGTGCCTGATGGTAAGCTATATACCTGCCACATAACAGGCACAGTGACACACAGCTATTGGAACATGAAGAGTCCAAATCATTACCTAGCACTGCACTGCGCTTGTCACCCAGTGATCTAAGATGTTATATCTCTAATCCCTGTAATTTCTCTGTAGTTATCTAACTTATTATCTTTATTAATCTAAGTTTTAGATGATTATTTTGTTTTGAATTTGGTCTGTATTTTGTAGTAGTTTGGCACAAACACATATATTTTTTTAATTTCCTTATAACACATTAAACATTTAGATGTACTGTGAGTAGAACAGAGTTTAATGTAAATTGATTCTGTCTTTGCATTAAAATCTGAAATTTGTAAAACAATGTTTATGTTTTGATTTCAGTTAATAGATGAAACAGTACTTTGTGTACATGGAGGACTATCACCGGAAATATCAATGCTAGATCAAATCAGATGTATCGACAGAAACCAGCAAATACCCCATAAAGGTGCATTCTGTGATCTCCTGTGGTCAGACCCCGCTGATGTTGAGACATGGTAAGGGAATTTAAATTAATTAATGCTTTTAACCTTAAATTTTAGCAGAAATCATTCCCGGTCATGTCATGTATTTTTTGAGTCGCATTATAGTAACAAAACTAGCCAGTTTTGTTACACAAATATGTCTTAATACAGGGTGTAGGTCTTCCGTTTATCAGGGCCTTATTATCGACCTCCTCGGTGACCGGCAATACGGGTTTCGCCGGAACCCAGTAGACACTGGGGATATTCTAGTGATCTAGCATATTTCATCGACATCTGGAGTAAAGTTATCGGGAAACAAGGTGAAGTATTTGAAGTCTCCCTGGATATTTCGAAGGCTTTCGACAAGATTTGATATGATGGCCTTATAAGGAAGCTTTCTAGTTATGGTTTGTGTCCAGGGCTTATTGTGTGGATGTCGGACTTTTTGAGGGATCGATCCATACGAGTCGTCATTGAGAGCTGCTCGTCGGATCAAATGGTTATGGGCAACAACTTAAGGTATTGAAAGAGAGTATGCACTTGGCCTTTGAGGCAGTATCTGAATAGGGCAACGCCAATCTGGACGAGGAAAGATGCAAGCGTGCCTGTTCTCTGCAAAAAGAAGTCCATTCCAACAGACTCCTATTTACATCGATACTTGAGCTTTTAGGCTAAATAAGCGCCAAAAAACTACGTGTCAGTTGCTTACGTTATATCAAGCGCAGATTCGCTCTTGTATGTAGTACTGTTCACACCTCTGGGATGGATAGGCTAAGTATCAGCTCGAGGCTTTGTAATCGATCGAGAGACGTGCCAAAAGGCTCATTGGCAACTACGCACTATGTGTGAAAAGCACTTCAAAGTCTTGAACATTGCCGAAAATTGTTAGCTTATCTTTATTTTATCGGATACAGTTCGGAAAAAGTGCAACTGATCTGCTTGATCTAATACCACTTTACCCTTTTTTCTATCGGACTTCTCGTAGCTCGAAGAGGCGACATCGTTTCATGGTTTATGCTCTAAAAACACGAACGAAGAGGTTTGACTTTAATTTTTTGTTAAGAACGTCTAGGCTGTGGAATGTGTTGCCTGAGTGGATTTTCCCCTATGGTTATAATATTAATGTCTTTAAATCGAGAATGAATAGGTTTCTTCTACTTCTTCCAGTGTACACATGATTAGATACTTTTTCTGAACATATTATGTGAGTACCTAAGTTATATTGTTTTAAGTAATGTTTTTAAACTTAATAAATAAATTTCAAATTTCTAGGTAAGCACTAAGCATGCTCCATCGTAGACCGAAACATCAGGCGAGATGGCGGCGGAAGTGTAAAACCATAAGTTAAAAAAAGGGCAGAAATCCATAGCCCAACAAATCAGACTCTAAAAACCACTCTGAAAACTCTGAAAATTAATTTATCCTTGAAAAATTAAATCACTTTATTTGAAGTGATTTAATGTTCAGTTGAGTTAAAATGATGTAATTTTCACTATGTTTTCTTATGCTGTTTGGCACCAGTTTGGGGGGTGGGTTTTCCGATGGGTTATTCTTGGTGTCTTCAAGTTAATAGTGAATTTGTTTTTTCTAGTTGAGTATGCTCCATCGTAGGCCGTATCGTCGCTTAATCCCAGGTAGCAATTTTACGTCATGACGACGTCCATTCACGGTCATTTTCGACGTAAATGACGTCGTAAAAAACGTCCCACAGACGTACTAAATGACGGCCTAATGTCAGGTCTCAGCGACGTCTCTGAAGACGTCATATTAACGTCTCCAGATAACGTCATATTAACGTCTCCAGATAACGTCATATTAACGTCTCCAGATAACGTCATATTAACGTCTCCAGATAACGTCATATTAACGTCTCCAGATATCGACTTATTCACGTCCCCAGATAACGTCATATTAACGTCTCCAGATAACGTCATATTAACGTCTCCAGATAACGTCATATTAACGTCTCCAGATAACGTCATATTAACGTCTCCAGATAACGTCATATTAACGTCTCCAGATATCGACTTATTCACGTCCCCAGATAACGTCATATTAACGTCTCCAGATAACGTCACCTTAACGTCTCCAGATAACGTCATATTAACGTCGCCAGATAACGTCTCCAGAAGACGTCAATACCACGTATTGTGAAGACCTCCTATAATAACGTCTATTAACGTCTTCAGACACATTAATATAACGTTATCTGAAGCGTTAATATGACGTCATCCGGGATCAATTTGGCCTCGATGCAATTCATCCAGCCACAGTCTTCAAGTAACTCTGAAAGGTCAACATTAAAACACAAATTTGCATTGTAGTATTATTTATTATAACGAGTTAACTATCACAACTTAATTAATAAATGGAGAATTTTAATCCTTATAACCATGGAGCATAGGAAAACATATAAAAGAATTACTAGTTGCCTCTTGAGGAATAACAACACATTTTGAAATAATATCATAAACAGGTACAATTTTGTAAGCTGAACAGAGTTCCGAAACTTTAAAATATCAATAACAGCAGAATCATAAGGATACGTATAGTAGGAATCATAATGTACAAACTCTTTTCCATAGACGAACAAGGAAACCTCTCCATTAATCTTACATCTCAAAATATTATGTATCTCGACTACTTTGCCGTTTGCATAGCAGTAACAATTATTAGCTAAACCAGATTTTGTATACATTGCAAAACCCTTATAAACAAGTTTATTAAAGCATTCATAAGCATTGTTATCAACAGGCGTTGGTCCTAAGCTATTGTAATAAAAACCGCTGGTACCTCGTCAATCAGTTTTGGAGGAAAAGTAGATTCCATTTCTTTTAATCGTTTATAAATTTGCTGCAACGGTTTGTTAGGTGACCTAACTAATTTTTTTTAACATGCCTAAATAATTTTCGAAAGGAAAGGCGGAATAACTGTCCAAATCACCAAATAAACGAACGTCATCACACAAATGACATAACATATGAACATTGTAAATTAAAATTTCCGGCTATAAATAGTTTCGGAATGTCTTATGAACATTAATAATAGCTCATGTGCTAAATATGTACCTACTTTATTGATGTTTCTAGGGCTACAAAGAATTGTTATAGCACAATGAAATAACAAAAATTTTCATACAGGAGGTTGGAAGGATATTTTTAGAACAACTGGTCCAGTATATAAAAAAAACATCCTAAATTGGTGGCTTTCCAGCGAGCCAACTCACTGATACTTCGCGGTCGCCTGTTAAATTCAACAGGTATACAACTTGCACAGCTAAGTAATTTTTCAGAAACTGCATTTACTAAACGGCTATTTAAACGAACATTTAAATCACCACCAACCCAAACATTTAAAAGTTTCCTCATGACTCCCAGACAAACAGCATGCATATAATCAATGGGAAACAATGAAACTAAATCTATGGGAAGCGTCAAAAGTGGAGATTCACCAACATGATGGTCGCCATCAGACTGTAAACGAAATTGTGAATCCGTTCTCCTACTCGCAGATACGCTTGTATAAATCACTCTACCTTGAATATACTCACCAGGTTCTACACATTTATCACATGATGAGTATCCACCATGGGATTTAGTACATTTGATAAAAGCTCTAGCTGGAGCGTCACATACAAAACTATGTACTTTTACAATATAATGAGTATCTTCAAAATTTATTCCATCATTAAGTAATGTAGACAGTTCTTCAACAAATGGCCCCAAAAACAGATTCAATGGTGAAGGTTTAGAGTTTCCACAGAACAGAGTTATTACAAATGGCTGTGCACAATTAAAGTTTTTGATCAAACCTAATATAGGCCATAGTTGAGTATTCGTGCTTTTAAAAAGTGGCAAACCATCAACATTAAAAGACAACAATATTTCACTATTTTTAAAGTTGAACCCACTGTACAGTTTTAATTGTGCTTGTATTTGATTTATGAGACCAATGTGCACCAATTCACCAGATTGCAAAGAGTTACTTGATATATTCATTGGCGTATTTAAAACGTTCTGCTATCTCTAGGCAATTTAGGGCAAAAAGGATTTAGAATTTTTAGAAGACTATCTAGAGCACTGTGGGAAATTTTATGTTCTACGGTAGCCCAATGTCTTAATTGCGATGGCAAATCGTTAGCATCGTCAGATCGTGAATCATCATTATCTATAAAACAATCCTCAAACAATGTTGATTGACAATTTTCATCTAAAAATATTCTCTTTATATGTCCTTAAACAGTTTTCATTTAAAGTATTGTTGTCAATACTACTGTTACTCGTAGCTATAGATGTGGATGTATATTGTGGTGAAGATGGCAAATCACTTAATGATGGCTGTAATGTACTTCTTTGTATTTCTAAAATAATTTTTCGTTTTTCTGCCAAAATCCTTCTATACATTTGACGCTCACCTACTACATTTTTTTTCTTCCTAGAGGATGACATTGTTATTTTCCTTTGACAATCGCTTTTTTGCTCGTTCAGGTGCGTGCTTGAGCCACACCTTTATATCGTCTTCAATGTCTTTTTCTGTAATCCTTGGAGAGGAACTCTTTAAGCTCTCTGAAAACAAAAAAGTTTGTGAATATAAGAATAGCCCAAATGCCTGCAACGCTCTGTGGGGTCAGATGACGGGTCGCTCTCACACAGCGACTCGCGAGTCGCGACACAACTGGTGTTAAATATTATTTTTAACGGAGAATTAAAACCGGTCAAGTGGGTGTTGGATCACGCGCATTGTAGGGTTCCGTAGTAAGCCCGTCGCAATAATTATGTGGACTTAATTGTTTTATTTTACCAGTTAATTGACGTGATTATTATTATATATAGCCTTGCCAAATTACAGCTTTCTAGTACTAAGAGTCTCCCCACCTAGCCACCTACATAAAACATGCCAATTATTAACCAGTTGCCAGTACACAAGGAATATGTATCTTTGAAATTATTTAGGTATTTCATAGCACACTTATTTTGTATTATAGATGAGATCTAGAAAGAATAAATTTAATCATATGAAAGACAATAGACACATACCAACAATAAATTCACGGAGACGTAGCTCTGAAAAAGGCTTCTTCTCAGACCTTTACCATAGAAGTTGAACTTGCTTGCCAACGAGTCTGACAATGTATATTTCATCACTCTCGATACTTTATTTTTAAATCATGCCCACCAAGGCTCTTTAGGTAGCTTGTCTGTAAATATTAATTGATAGCAATAAACATCCACATATATCTCTATAAGTACACACTAGAATTAACATAAGATCCAACAGTCACATACATAATCTTGAGCTCACACTATAGGATTCCCTGTCATAGGTATCAGGAACTACGAGTGCCAAGGTATCATGACACAGACCTAGAGCAAATATTTGTGTTGCAACAGGAATTGAACCCACACCTCACATCTCAGCCTCTAATCGCCCACTGTGAAGCAGTGGCCAAAATTATTAGGAATTAACTACACATAATGTGAGCAGAAGCTAATAAAACATAGCCTGTCAGGGTAATGTAGCTTGCTATTAGTGACTGAATTCCCAGAATTGAATCAATAGTTCCGATGATTAACTCCTACATCCAAACTCACAAACAAACTAACTCATTCTAGCAAGGTACCCATGTAATAAAAAGCTTTCTTATGGTAAAGTAGGAATTAATTATAATTGCTCAATAGGCATTTCCTGTTTATTAAAAGTAAACACTTACCAGGTTAGCACAGTTTTCTGTATTAGTCAGTAACTGTTCCACTGTTTCTAAATCTTGAAAAGTTTCAAGGAAATTTGAATTCAGGCTTCAATGCATTGGTATTTCCTGCTCTGTCTTTCAAAATTGCTAGGATGACATCATTTTGGGCTTTTATTTTGGCAAGTAGTGAAACAACTTGGCCTTGACAATCTGGATGAAAAAGTAGTATGGTAGGTATTACAGTCTATAATAATCTTAACACCAACCACCACCACCACCACTATACCAAAAATAGAAATAATCGTCGAAAACTATACTCATGCATATAAGGTAGTATCTAGCAAAGAATCTAGTTAGGCAGCTATAGATTTAAAAAATCAAAATGATTTTTACTATTTACCACAGTTATTGGAAGCACTGCTGGCAACAATTTCATCGAGTGTCATACTTTGTGAACCAGATGGTTGATCATGATGACTGTTAGAAGCCTTCTCTTGTGCATCAGGTTTATTCATCTGTGAGTTGTGATTTAGTACCAAATCACTGTAAATTGTGCTTGTACTTGAAGGTTCAAGGTTTATATCTAAAAGCAAAAAAAAAAAGAAAAAAATAATGGAAGGAAATATTATTATGTTCAAAATAATTTAGTTAATGTATCATCCGGTATAATTACAATTGGATAGATGTTTCTTTAAAGGCGGAGGACGAGGGAATTCACACCCTTTCTCATCATCATTATCATCTGATGATGAAATGTATCTGCTAGTTTTTTTTGTTTTGCGTTTAGGTGGCTTACTTATATAATTTTCCTCCTCAGTCTGTATATCTGATGTGTCTTCCACCAACTTTAATTTTTTCTTTGCCTTATCCAATTCATCTATAGAACAAGCATAAAACACCAACACAGTTAATATCAAAACAACATGCAAGTTAAAGTTAGTCACGCCATGCAACACACCCACGCCGTACAAGCTTGGTAGTCCAGCACTTATTAATCCATTAGTTCTATCTCATTACTAGTAGTTAATAGTACTGCCATTACTTATATAATTTACTATGCTTTTGTTTCTGTTTTGATATGGTATGGTGGTGAGATTACAGGCACATGAGACTGCAATGAACACAACACAATGCTATGTAGGGCACATTCTAGGTGGATGTGGGTACATACCCCCCATACATACCCTGGTGGTTCGGTGGCCACCTAACCACCAGGTTTATGTATGTTATACAATGTATAATTATAAGACAAGACCAACAAATATTTGTGAAAACAAACAAAACCAAACACCTGTGAACACACTTTCTTGGAAATGATTACTTATCTGTTGCTTGCTTGCTGTCGCTGCTGCTGCTTGTTTACACACGGCGCCATGACCTAAAAATAGCAGTTCTGTCTTGTGATCTTGGGCAATCTGAATATTTTTTTTCTGTGCGCATCAAAACTGCAGTCAACTTCAGCTCGGCCGTAATCCTTAGATTTTTAGGTTATGGCACCGTGTATTTTTTAGTTAGGTTTTAAAACACTAGCACCTACTAGAATTAAATTCTGGGCCAGTCTGTCTGTGCCCAGGCTTAAAGCATGGTAAAGTTAACTGCCCTCAAGCCACCAGCTGCTAAAATAGTTGTGTGTGGTAGTGTTACACTACCTACTCATAAAAAAACTTACCAGTCTGATAGAAAACTCTATCGATCTCGTATAGTTTCCATTGTTCATTTGGAGACGAACACCTCTGTAGAAGTTTATCAAATGCTTTCGCCTCCTTTACGGGAGGCCAATAGATTTCTTTTTTAGGTGTTATCCATTTATTGATGACCACAGCCACAGTGCCACCCTCACTCTCCGCGAACTGAACGACACTATACATAATTTACAATCCTTTTATGTGCTGTGATACGTACTATAACAACAGCAAGAAAAAAACATGAGAATTTACACATTTGTTTGACACAGAGAATTGAGAAAGAAAAAAAGCGCGGGATACCAACCAACCGTCAACGCGTTCGTTCGTTCCGTTCCGAAATAAACAAAAGCAAACAAAAATATATTTTTTTTACTTTTTAAATATTTATATTTTTAATCAGCCTTTTCTATCTTATATTGGTTCTTTCTAATGTTTGATGATAGACTAATAGCTGAATTTCTTTTCATTGAGTTACATAACAAATACAAATGTAAAAAATAATAATTTAATAAAATAATAACAAACAACATGCTATCAATGCGTTCCGTTCCTCGCAGATTGGAAGAAAGATAAACTCTGGTGATAATTTTTAAATTATTAAAATGGACTATTTACTGTCGAGTTAAAGTTTTTACAGAGTACCTATATTTTAATACAAAAAAACGTTCGCTAGCCGCATGATAGTTATGTTGTTAGAGCTAATTTAATCGTGCCTGCTTGAGCATGGTAGGCACCTGTTGTACTCTCCTAGAATAAAATTATGTTTCTTTTCTTGGATAATGGCATACCTAGCTCATATACCTACCTTACTTAATTAGGTTTTATTCTGATTCCCATAATAATAATAATATGCTTGAATGTCCATAGCATCATAAGTAGGTTCCCGTTTATTCTGCTAGTCAAACGAATGGAAGTCAGTGGTGGATGTTTCTGTAGGTATCGAGGCGGCTCAAGACCGCTCGTCGTGGCATTTCTATGTATATGGGGCCTGTCCAGCAGTGGACTTCTAACTAAAAGTGTTTGTACAAACCTACTTACAGAAAATAAATCATTTATCATTTAAACTGATAATTTATTTAATGACGATGAATATTAATTTTATCGGTTGCAATTAGGTACCTACCTTAACACGTTCGCAGTCCAGTGTACCCTATGCGGTACACGCGGAGCGATTCCGCCGAGTCCGTGTACCCTATGCGGTACACGAGGCCACTATAACTATATGGGCTCTGCAGCCACGGACTTATGAAATTTGTTAGTGTATCGTTCCTGGACTTGTGACAAGGGTTCTATTAGACAAGAAAACCAAAAACATGACTTATTTTTTTTATATAATGTTTTCACAGTACAAAATGAAACGAGTTAGTAGAAATATATAATGTTTTATTGGTGAACTGTAACTTTAGGAAAACAATCAATACATATGCCTTTTTACATTTTTTACATTGTGATGACACCCTTTTAGCTTTGGCGCGTGCATACGAAGTGAGTCTTCCTTCGTCGTGTTTTAAGTCCGTGTACCGCCCGGTGTACACGAGCAAAGTCGGGGCACGGGCCTTTATTTTAACATAATTATGCATCAGTTGTGACGTTTGCATCGACTAATGGTCAAAAGTAATGAAAATGATATTGGACTTATGGCGTTGTCGGAAACTTTTGTATTGGGACTGCGAACGTGTTAAGCAGGTATTATTAAGTAGTACCTACGTGTTAGAGCATTCCTTTAGATGCACTAAATAAATAGTACGTAGGTAAGTACACTACGGCCGAAATATCTTGGCGAGTCTGTACATAGACACTACGAACTTTCGCCATTGACCCTAAATGTAGGTACGTTCCTACGGCGTCTTATTAATGAACAACACAGGGCGTCACAGAATGGAACCCAAATGGACGTTGCTAGGGCGTCTTATTAGGGAACAACACAGGACGTCACAGAATAGACCGTAAATGGACGTTGCTAGGACATATAATACATGACCAACACAGGACGTCACAGAACTGACCCTAAATGCACGTTGCTACGGCGTCTTATTAATGACCAACATAGGACGTCACAGTTGACCCCAAATGGCCGTTGCTAGGGCGTCTTATTATTGACCAACACAGGAGGTCACAGAATTGACCGTAAATGGACGTTGCTAGGACGTATAATACATGACCAACACAGGACGTCACAGAATTGACCCTAAATGCACGTTGCTACGCCGTCTTACTAATGACCAACACAGGACGTCACAGTTGACCCCAAATGGACGTTGCTAGGGCGTCTTATTATTGACCAACACAGGACGTCACGGAATTGACCGTAAATGGACGTTACTAGGACGTAACATTCACGACCAACACAGGACGTCACAGAATTGACCTTATATGGACGTTGCTACGTCGTCATAATCATGACCAACATAGGACGTCACTGAATTGACGCTAAATCGACGTCACCAGGACGTTCCCTTGAGTACCAGACGTTAAAATGACGTCAGTGTGACGTACTTATTTGACGAATAAACTACGGACCCTAATATGACCTTAGGATGACGTCATTTTTTCGTCGCAGACGTCATTTTGCTACCTGGGATATCAGGCGAGATGGCCGAGTGTAAAAGAAATGATCATTCTTAAAGAAATGGGTAATACAGAAAGTAATTAATGGACAATCATTACTGTGTTCCGGTTTGAAGGTCAATGTTTCCAGAGAAATGACTGGGCTTAGAGATAAAATATCTTAGATCTCTGGGTGACGAGCGCAGTGCAGTGCTAGGTAATGATATGGACTATTCGTATTCCAATAGCTGCGTGCCACTGTGCTGTTATGAGGCAGGCATGTTGCTTATGCTTACCATCAGGCACTTGTCATGCTAGTCTCGTGAGTGATGAAAAAAAATGAACTTTCATTCTCCACTGCACTCACGCCAGGTCATTGACGTAGGATAATTTAAAAATGATTGCATCAGGTAACCAAAAATGTATTCCAATTATTAGGTAGTGTAGTTGTGCAAAAACTAATTATAAACATTTGCTATTTTTTACTAAAGATACTTATCCATTTCAGGGCTGTAAGTCCTCGAGGAGCAGGATGGTTGTTCGGTAGCTATATTACGGAGCTGTTTATGAGTTACAACAATTTGAACCTTATCTGTCGAGCACACCAGCTTGTCAATGATGGTATGTATAAAACTATTTTTAATTTTTATTTACAATCACTTAAATATTGTTTCTAAACTTTCGCGATTTGAACCCTTATTGCAAACATTTACTGACTACTGACTGGACAATCATTACTGTGTTCCGGTTTAAAGGGCAATGTTATCAGATAAATTACAAGACTTAGAGATATAACATCTTAGATCTCTGGGTGATGATCGCAGTGCAGTGCTAGGTAATGATTTGGACTCTTCGCGTTCCAATAGTTGCGTGTCACTATGTTGTTGTGGCAGACATGTTGCTGACCATCAGGAACATGTACTGCTCGTCTCCTCACTTTATATTTAAAAATATTCTTCAAAATCATGAATCCCATTTTATACAGCATTTATTTTGGCACTGATGAGTGACAAATTGTAAACAAGTGAAACCACCATTGTAGTTGACTCAAGACTGCAGTTTATTCATAAATCACACACGTATGTACGCACAACATAAGTTTTATATGCACCCTCAATATATATACATTACACAAATGAGCTGCGGTCACGCGCATGCACTCTGAAAGTAAAGTCCGACTTAAGTTTCAGAGTGCACGCGCGTGACCGCCGCTCATTTGGTACTCATGCACGCACACGCAAATTGCCCGTGTATTAATTTTAAGACCATTTATTTTGTTGTATAAAATATATAAAATGTTTTTCCAGGTTACAAATACATGTTCGACAAGCGATTAGTGACTGTATGGTCTGCCCCGAACTACTGTTACCGCTGCGGCAACGTCGCCTCTATCCTGGAGTTCAACACGGTCAACGACAGGACAGCCAAGATATTCTACGCGGTACCCGACAGCGAGAGAGAGGTGCCTCCCCAGCACACGACGCCTTACTTCTTATAAGCTCAAGTGAAAGTATTCCAAGTTTTATATAATAAATTGTTACATATTGTATGGTGGTGTTTGATTTTCCAATCATGTAACAAGAACAAAATTAAAATTTTGACTAACCCCCGACTACCTAGGGTTTGTTATCTGTACAACATTCTACTAGTCAAGCACTTTCATTTGAAACCCATATTAAGGGAGTTTTGAGAAAAGAAATGTATTGCGCTATTTTGTGGGAGCGGCCATCTTGGATTTGAAATTTGTCATGTTGCAAAGTATTCTACTAGTCAAGCCCTTTCGTTTGATACCCATATTGTGGTAGTAATGAAGAAAATAATATAATTCGCCATTTTGTGGTGGTGGCCATCTTGGATTTGAAATTTGTTTGTATTAGTGTATAGTGTCCTACTACTCAAGCCTTTTCATTTGATACCCATATTGAGGTAGGTTGTGAAGAAATATTTTGTCCGCTATTTTGTGGAGGCGGCCATCTTGAATCGATATTAACCAAACATAGCTAAGAAGATCCGCTCGGATATTAACCTTCAAATAAAAAAAACCGCATCGAAATCGACCCATCCGTTTGAGCTCTACGGTGCCACAGACAGACACACACACGGACAGACAGACAGACATCGAAGTCAAACTTATAACACCCTTTTTTTTGGTCGGGGGTTAAAAAATACATTACGTGAGGAGTAATAGGGAGGGATGAGGATGTAACGGTGTACCAATACTGACCCAACAAAAAGAAACTGATTTTTATTCGTTTACAAAGTTAAAAGTTGTCTTACGATAGGTACACTCCGTTGCATAAGCTGAGCTTTGCATTTGTGTGAGTGTACATGGATAGTGTAGGTGTGACACTTTGACCGCCATTCTGTCTCGCCGCGCTCTAGCGGTGATCAGTTTAGACAAAATTTCAAGCTCCTGCCTGATTGCACCTGGAATATTTACCTCGCGAGACACTAGACCGACTAGCGTTCCCTGGAAGATTAGAGCTAGATAACCGTTCCCTATAGCATCATACCCCGAGCGTATGACCTTGAGTATTTCTTACCTCATCGCAAGAAAGAAACAGTAGGATTTGTCGCTGTTTTACGCTCAAATTTTAGAATAAACTCTTTATAAAATCAGATTTTGGTCTTTTGAAAAAAATAATTCTACCAAAACATTTGTAATGGAATAGGGAATATGCATGTTGTTTAAATTGGCTTGATTTTTTTTCGTAGAATCCTTAATGTCCCGCCATTATGCCAAAACAATTATTTTATTATTTAGTTATTAATTATAAAAATCTTATTTAAAAAGTGCAAAATAGGCGCGGAAATTCAAGTTTGCGAAACGCATCACTATCTGTGGAAACCAAATGTGACGTCACATGGCATGATTTCTGCTTTAACGGTATCGATATTCGTACTGAGCTAGTAGTGTTAGAGAGAAAAGTCGTGTTCTCCATCGTTTGATTAGCTAGCACAACTGAAAAATCGGTACAGAGTAACTGCAACACTTGTATTATCTATTCTATGCTTGTAGTAAACAAACACAGGTCGTGGCCTGTGACGTCATGCAGGCGCGGGAAAGATGGCGGCGTTTAAACTGGACAAATTATATCGATATTTTAAATATTATTTTAAAAATCAATTTGTACATTTACAAGAGTATTTATATTTTTTGTTGTGTTATGCATGCATATTCCCTATTGCCTATCCGATGGTGTAAGTACCAAATCCAAAATAATGGTGGGTTGTCGAGTAGATGCATGATAATTACAATGATTTCTATTTCTTTTATGGTTTCGTTATGAGGAGATTATTCAAACAATACATTCATTCAATTCAATTTATTTCTTCGAACCATTATTTTACAAAGAAAACTTGGTAACGTCAATTACAAAATAATAATAAAACAGTTTAAATACATAAACAAGTGTCAATATTTAACAGTAAGCGGCTCTAAAGAGGCCTTGTCCAACGGATTCAGCTATTTAAATTAGCTAAATCCTTTGTCAAAAGCTTTATAAATTAGCAAAAAAAAAATTTTTTATCTAAATTTTTTTTATTTTTTTTAAATTTAACAAACTTAAAAAAACGAATTTATAAAACATTGATTAACAAAAAAAAAAAGAAACTACCATTTTGAAGCCAAGAAACTGTAGAAATTTGATGTATGTTTTACCAGTTGATATTTGTTTTGGCTAATGCATAGATAGCTCTGAAAACTGAACAAAAACTCGTTTTGCTGGGGGATGCACCTTAGAGAAGTTTACCCGCCACCTAGTGGGCAAACTTTTCAATAACCACCCCAATCCTCGCAAAGTTGATTTGTCCACTAGCTTTGGTCAGGTATCACTAGAGCAGCAGCAGCATAACCACACCATGCTGGTCCAATAAAATGATGATTTCGGATCCTTATCAAGAATCCGCCATTAAGTATCGCGTCAGCCGGGTTAGCGGATGGACAGGTTCCTGATTTCTTGGGTGTTGATAGATAGATAGATAGATTAACTCTTTATGGCACTTAATATAAAAACAAACAAAAGTTACTTACAACAAACAAAATAAAGTAGCAATTGGCGACCTTATCACTAAAAGCGATCTCTTCCAGGAACATAGGATGCAAAGAGAGATTTGAGAATAAGGAGGAGGGAAGTACAAAAGGAGTGATTAATACTTCTACAATTAAACAATAAAATAGATTTAAAAAACTAAAATACCAAATAATATATTGATATACTTACACAGTAATTATACATCCTAATACATAAATACGAATTAAATAATATTAATTATTTATTAGTGTTGTTGTTGTGAATAAACCGGAAATCGTGTGGTGAGATGTAAATACCAAAGATTGTTTGTATTGCATAAGCAGCCCACGAAATGTTCCCACTGCTGGGACTACGGATTAGCCTTCTTTCCCAAAGACAGCGTAAAAGCCACAATAAACCACGCTAGCCCAGCGCGCGTTGGCGGATGACGCATGACTTTGAATGATTCTAGGAGCATGTCGGTTTTCTCACGATGTTTTCCGTCACCGTTTCTATGTTAAGCATTACCCACATGATTTCGACGCGTGGGATTCAGATCGGCAGTTGCTGTTCTCCTCTCTATACTTTACGTAAATTTAACTTTGCACTAGAAGGCAGCGTCAGATTTGGGCCTATCATACGGGAGCGAGGGCGCGGTCCCTTTCTAATACTTATTATCTACGAGTATTCCTTGTTGGTATCTGGTTCAATGAATTTCCATGGCGATTGAGCGGTAAACGCGGCTAACGGCGGCGCATTAACGTAGTTTGAGCTTTGACTGGGCTCGCTTTTATTTGGCTAGCAACATTTTTTTGTTATCGTGTTTGCGATATATCTCGTAATTTAGATGCGCTATTATATCGGCACGTGACGATGCACAGCATCTATAGTGAGATTGCGCTGTTTTTCTTTCTGGCAACACACAGGAAATACGTCACAATTCTGGCAACTTTAGTCTATGAAAATGGCATGGTACTACCTGATTTCCGGTTCTGGTCACCCGAGCTTGAGACAAGGCGATCTACCTTCATAGCGTCGTATTCTTTCGTTGAAGCAACAACTCAAGCCGAAACTCTCACCGATTTTGAGAAAATTTCGGTAACCCCATACCCTATTTATTGACAACAATGTGACATTTTCAAATTGGTGTCAGTAGTTCCGCTATTGTCCGTTATATACCTAGATAAGTTAGTAGCACTGTAATATTTTATACTAATAGGAAGAAATGGACAAATATTTCCTTTTCGAAACACAGATATAATGCGCGCTTAAATCAAATGAGCTCTCAGAATTTGGCAAAGTACAAAAGTGTGCACAGCTAATGAGTGTGCTTTCGCACTTTTTGCTACTTACAAGGCGATGCCAACACTCCTAGGCATAATTACCGCGACATATAAAATTCGCAGCGACTCTGTTGCAAGTTCCTAGAGCTAAAACTTTAGCGCGCATTAAAAGAAAAAAACATTTTTAAAGAATAAAAATTCACCTTTATTTTCATACTCAATTTACAACTGTAATACTAATTGTTGATTGTTCAATCTCTGTTGTAATCAAAAGTATAATCAAAGTAGGACTGATCAAAACTCTGTACTCGCACGTAACCGTCTTCGCCACCAGACGCATAGCTCTTGCCATCAGGATGGAATGCTAAACTGTTGATAGGACCAAAATGCCCCCTTCACTCTACCAAATTCTTCTTCAAACACCAAGTGGAAGAATCGCGCGTCGAATTTACCGTGCCTAGTTGATGTCGTAGTCACTTCCATAGCATCTTGACCACCGCCAATAACTACATGGTCGAGGATAGGACTGAGAGCAGCAGAATTGATGGGACGCTCAGTCTTGTATTCCTTCAGGAGCTCCAAAGAGTTGACATCAAAGAGCTTGGCGGTTTGATCCTTGGAAGCGGTGATGAACATGGTTCCGTCACGGGACAGTTGCATGTCATTGATTTGGTGGGTGTGCTCCTTGATTGAGTGGATTTTCTTGCCCGTCTGTTGAGAAAAATGAATATTTATACTCAAATATTTTGTCAATGTTGTTGTGTCTTGGGAGTTGTTTGAGTTGCAAAGTTGTATAGTTGCTGGCATACAAGTTGACCCTATGAAGTTAGCTGCGCAGAAACGTTTTAAAGGTCTCTTTGGTGGAAGTGCACATGCGCAAACTTTCCCCTTCCACATCACTTTTGGGTCAACTTGTTTGGCGGCCACTATAACTAATGTTATACACATGCATGTTGGCTAAAACTACAAGTTCGCGCGGAGATCGCGACAGGCACTTGACATTATGGAATTGTATGGGCGCCAGTTCGCGCCGAGACATTGATTGTAGTAGTTGTGACATTTTTAAAGCTGGGATAATTCAAAATTTCAGAAACAAACCCTGAGATCCCACTGAATTATGTCTCCGGCCTCATGTCCAGTGATGATGGTCTCATCCAAGTTGCCCCACACCATTGACGTCACTTTCGAGTCTGTGATCTCCCATTTGAGGATAGGAGCCTGCCCTGATAGGGATTCATCAATGGTTCTTGTGTCAATTATGAATACCTGAAAAAACATTTAACTTAATTTAGTAATGGATAAATTAAGAACATCCATTGTTCATACCTTGGCATTACCTAGGTACTTTTCTTTTGCACAAACCATCTTATAAAAATTGGGCAACCAATTGAAAACTTTTCTAGGGACACTATATCCACAGTATAACAATATCAATATATAGTATAATCTCACTATTTCGGCTCTATTTAAAGCCAGAGGATATCAGATTATTGGAATGTTCAAATAACTGGATTATAGATTATTGGAATGTTCAAATAACTGGATTATAGAAAAAAAAAAAAGCATTATATAAAGAGAAAATAATGTATGTGTGTACATATTACTGTTATTTTTTGATTAGTTATATTGTAACTGTAACATATCTCAAAATAACATAAATGAAAGATTGAGTGTTTAAGCAGTCTATTGAAGTGATTCTATTGATCTGATCAGTTAGATTTTACTGTATTATAAAAATCTTAATAGCATTATTGTGATGATTTAATTGGATCTATAGTTATCAGGGAATCCTACTAATATTATAAATCTCAATGTATGGATGTTTGTTGCTCAATCATGCCCAAACAGCTGAACGGGTCGAGCTGAAATTTAGTACACAGATAGCTTATAGTCTGGAATAACACATAGACTACATTTTATCCCGAAATAATGCACGGTTCCTTAGGGGTCAAGTATAAATGTAGCATCAGAACGCCTAATTAGATTTTGTTGCAATTTGAAACACAGACCCAAACATCAAAACAAAACAGGCTATTTATTATCCCGAAAACATTCAGTTCCTAAGGGATCAAGTATAAATGTAATATCGGAACGCCTTATTAGATTATGTTGCAATTTGGAACATAAATAGTTCTTAGTCTGAAATCCTATCCTACTAATAATAATATTATAAATCTCAATGTATGAATGTTTGTTGCACAATCACGCCCAAACAGCTCAACGGATCGAACTGAAATATAATACACAGATAGTCTGGAATAACACATAGGCTACATTT
This sequence comes from Ectropis grisescens, assembly GCA_017562165.1. NCBI lineage: Eukaryota > Metazoa > Arthropoda > Insecta > Lepidoptera > Geometridae > Ectropis > Ectropis grisescens. The sequence goes on along the minus strand of CM029781.1, from coordinate 7,628,128 downwards.
TATCCCGAAATCATCCACAGTTCCTTAGGGATCAAGTATCAACATTGGTACGCCAAACTAGAGTTTGTTGAAATGTATGTTACGTTTACGCTACGTTTACGTTGCGTTTACGTTACGTTTACTTTGCGTTTACGTTGCGTTTGCGTTACGTTTATACGTTACGTTTGCGTTGCATTTGCGTTGCGTTGGGTTGCGTTACAGAACAGAACTCAACATAACACAACGCAACGCAACCCAACGCATCGCAACTCAACATAACATAGCATAACATAATGACGATAAACACGAAAGATATTAAGGTATTTAGTACGTCAGCCGGTTTTGGCGACATAAGGTATATACTCTGAATCGGCATACAGCTGACTAAAACTCTGCAGACGTTACTAATTTGGTAAAATTATTGTTTTTGTAAGAAATCACATGAACTATGTTTATATTCCCTGGTAACGAGTGAAATATACAAACACCCCGTCGTTACTATGAATAAACAAAGTAAGACAACAATTCTACATTGTTACCATTTTTTAAAAGCAGTGAATTTACACAAAAACAAATCGAAGATCTAGGCGGACGAAGTCGCAGGTAACAGCTAGTACCAAATATGACAATGTATTTAACAGCTAAGATTTTGTTATGACAGTTGAGTCTTATATATTATGACAAAAACAAGGCTCTAGGTATAAACAGAGTAAATACCTCACAGAGGTGTCCCATAGCTTTGTCAGTGGTGTATGCGGCTTGGTAAGAGCTGAAACTGAAGTTACATGTCCTCACTGACGAATTTGTCTTGACTGTGGCAATGTTCTTGCCCGTCTCAAGGTCCCATAATCTAAAACAAAAAAAAAAAAACAGTGATCACTAAATTCTAACACCTAGCCAGGTTTTATTAAAAATAATAATATTAAGTAAAATTTATATTGTAAAAAATGTATAAAATACTGAAAAATAATTGATACATAAAGTCCCGATAGTTGTGTTAGCAAACACCCTTTTTTTTAAATAAGAAGTGACGAGACGAGCAGGACATGTGCTTGATGGTAAGCAACATGCCTGCCACATAACTGCACAGTGACACGCAGCTATTGAACATGAAAAGTCCAAATCATTACCTAGCACTGCACTACGCTCATCACCCAGAGATCTAAGATGTTATATCTCTAAGCCCTGTAATTTCTCTGGAAACATTGCCCTTCAAACCAGAACACAGTAGTGTTTTCACATTACTGTATGGCGGTAGAATAACTGGTAAAGGTGTGGTACTTCTCCAGGCGGACTCTGTTAGGAATCCTACCACTACAAAATTCCAACTTCATATGCCGAAGCGTAAACAATGCACTTAGGTAACCTGACACCTGTTTTCTCACCAAAATTGTAAATGCAAGTACCCACGGTATATCGAGTGGGTAAACCCAATAAGAACTGATCCATAAGTTTAATTTCCTAGACATGCTAAGTAATTCTACATAGAAACAAAGCATTTGACCACCTGTGAATATAAACAAAGAATAAGAATGCTTAATAGTTTTATGAATGAGTCCATGTGTGCCTCCAGACTCAGTGAAAGTGACTTCCAGGTGTCAGGAATGGTTCATAAAAACTAGTCTCTATACCCAAAATTGTTGCAATATCCAAAGTTCCTATGGCCAAATAAATTTCCTATGAAAATATGCTTTTAAGTCATAGGACACAAGTATCATATCATTATAACCAAAAAGTTGTTAAAACCAAGATGTTATTAATGATATTTTATCATCATCATACATTGATTTTTATTAATGCTTAATTATTTAATTAATTAATAAAATTTTGCTTTGTTTGCAAACAGACATTTCATCTCTGTATATAAAAATGTTATGTTGGTTTGTGTACGCTTCAAAAACTCAAAAAGTTCTGCACTGATCGAGCTGAAATTTTACAATGATATATTATCCGCATCAAGGATTGTTTTTATCTAATTTTTGCATCATAATGTGCCACAGCGAAGAGTGGCAGGGTACAGCTAGTTATTAATAAAAACAAAGCTACACTGGGCCTAAGAGATGATTTTATTGTAATTAATTTCATACAAAACATAAGTTAGATCATAACATTTTCAATGTATTATTACAGTATGAGTCATTCTAGGGTCTACCTCAGTAACAGTGATTTTGACCAGGTCAAAAGTTTTTGATTATAGCAATAATTTTATTCATTGTCTGAAAATGATCTTGATCTTCCTCTTCTTATTGACATAATATGTGGTGACAAAACAACCGTTCCTTAGTAATTGTTATAACTTTTAAGTAGAACATTGAACAGGAAATGGTAATTGCAATATATTATGCAATATCAGTCAGTAGTTTTATTTACAAATAATTTATAGTGAGCATACTTTAACATCTCAAATAAAAATTAGTAGTAGTAGTAGTAGTTTAAGCACTTTATTACAAGTTAGTTTATAAAAAAGCTTTTTTATGGGATGTTGAATAAAGCGTATGCCAACTAATATGCATATCCCATTAAACCCAATAGAATTGTCAATTTATGTAGTAGTCTATACATGTAGAAAGAATTACAAGTTATCATGTTACTTTGGATTTCAATTTTGAGGTCCATGCAGGCATAGCGCACATTGCTCAAAATCAAATACAGCGATAAAATACAGAACGAAAATCTCGCGAGTTTTATGCATTATCATAAGCTAAGAACTGACCTGCATGAAGAGTCACCGCCTCCGGTGATTAAATTGATGGTTTGCCAATCTACATCCAAGCACCAGACCACACCACCGTGACCATTGAAGGTGCCCAGACGTTCACCGTTCAGGGACCACCAAACATTAGGCTTTGAATCCTTAGCAGCCGAAAATAGTAAATCACCCTCACGGTTATACTTGATTTGAGTTATAGCACGTTCGTGCCCTTGCAACATCAAAGGTTTCTGAAATAACAAAAATCACGAGTTCACAACACAACCTATGCTTTTCATGTTTTGTTAGATTTACACAATACAGTACAACACTTAATAGTTATATACAAAAATAAGTAAGAAATGGTGTCTTTTACCATTTTTAAAGGTTTTTTAGCGATAAAACTAAATAAAATTGCTAATATTTATGATCTGACATGTGGCAGGCGGTAGACGAATTTGACAGAAAGGAAAAACGATAATGGCGGAGTGAATGATGATGGACACAGATTAAATATAAATATAGTGGTATATAAACTGCACGATCAATATTAACAACGATATTATATATTAGTTGTAACAAATACTAAGATTTATCCCATAAATATCAATTACATTTCATGTTTCGAGTATCAAGGCTCCTAGAGAAATTAATAGTGGCAAGTTCTGTTATTGCACAATAGATGTCGCTACAATCAAATTAGCGTATAAACTAAGCTCATTCGCTAGATGGCAGCACATGTGGTAGATTGATTACAAAAAATAAACACAATGTAGAATGTAGCTAGAAGCGTAGAAGCTAAGGAAAGTAATCTCATATTCTCATACTGCTAGTACCGTTTATACGGGAGAGATGCTGAAAGAGTGTCCAGCTGCAAGCAACAAATTGAACACAAAATGTATCACAATAGCGCCAGCGTAGCCAAAGAGAATTAAATGTATTTAGCTTATCTTTATAAGCGAAGCGAAATGTGTTCAGAATCAGAATCAGAATAATTTATTGTTGAACTGTGTACAAACTAGTTGGTAGGTTACAATATTTCCAGTACTTACAACAGTCTGCCCTCTGCGAGCATACAATAATAATTAACGTTAAATAATTTTTTTACTTAAGAGTACAAATCGTTTTAACTGATCAAACTGCTGAATGACCTAAATAATATCACCATTCTATATTATGTACTATGTATGTAATTAATAATTGTATACAGTTAAGTACAGCTGTAATTACTAGTCGTTTAGATATTCTGTCAGTTTATAATAGGTTTTAGAAATTAGCCACGTCTTTAGCCTAATTTTAAAATGATTACCAACCAGACTTTTAATTGATTTTTAATCAGGCTTAAAATTTATATCTAATTCATTGATAGTTTGTATTATAAATTAATATAATAATTAGTTGGATTTCATCTCGTTGTTTGAGTACCTATCGCATTTTGAAAAGTGTGTTACCTACATCACAAATTGGAAGCTTTTCCTTGTTCTTCACTCCTTCTCCTGCTCCTATGAGAATAAATTATCATAGGAGCAGATTAATAATAATAGATAAATAAAATTACTTCATGAGTTCTTAGCCTAACCGAACCCAGGAGATAAGTACCTAATAACGAAGCGTGATTGAGAGGAGAATCTCAGCAAAAACCTGACGATTCCGAGATTACATACTTACCTACTGCAGTTTTATCAGAATTTGGCTGTGACAAATTGTGCTTGAGAACAATACGATTTGCCACAGTTGTTGTTTCCTCCTTTTAGTTTTCTCTTCCCCGTCATTCTGCCCAAACAGGAAAAGTCTTTTGGTAAGCTTAGTTGGAAGGGCGAGTGGGGATTAGCGCAATCTTTCAGAAGAGCGCTTGTTATATATAATTATAATAAGTACGCATACTATCACATCTATTCAAAATTTAGGGATTCATTTTACCTACCACCAGCACCTCACCAGCCACCAGCCAGATCTGCAACTCCGTGTTGGGATAAAATAGGAGAGGTGTGTCACAAGTTTTCAGCTTCCCTCAAAATTTGGTCCAGCTCTCGAAATCGCGTAAACATCGCGTAAATGTCGCGTAAACATATGCCAGTTCCTTCTAAATTCGTCAAAGGCGCTCTTCAAATTTTCCATTTATTTGCCCGCGTGACCTTTAATACAGGACTACCGTTACAAGAAGGGTTACTATTTAGTTTTTACCTATTTTACCTTCTATTCTTTGACAATTTTGATTTTGTCCAGAAATGTATAAGATCAAGAAAACCAAAGAAATAATTCACATACAGTTTATTTTCTTAAAATATTAACCATCGATTTCCAAGAGTACAACTAAAAACCAAAAATTAAAGTACAAACACGTTATGCATCGCTAACTTAACACAACTGTAGGTAACTTCTCTTGGCAAACCAGTACACAATCTTTGACTACACAAGGCGCATCACTCATACGAGGAATAGGACAGGTTGGGGTGTTTTCAACAGTCACTCCTTAACTTGGTCGAAGAGCTGCCATCAAAACTTGAAGTGATAAAATATAGCCAGAGCTTCACGACACAACATATTATTATTATAGACACTAATGTACACAACTATATCAAATATAATGGCAATATAACTAATCAAAGACAATTTCGCCTTTTATCTTAAATAACATCTAGAAATGTAGGTAAGTATGTAGTGTTTCGACTAACTTTCCCAGTAAATAGACAAATATAATAGTTAAAAATAAATCGACTTCAAAATTTACAGTTTTTAAGAAAGTTTCAACGAATTTAACTGCAAGAAACTGAAATTATAGCGATATAACGAAATACAATTCTCAGACTTCTCCGATCACTTCAACCTTCGACAGCACACTATTTACAGCCTTTTACCATCGAGAGCAGTACAGCAATCTGCACTAATAAAGTGATTCACTACGATAAACAGAGACCCCTATGGTAAATTGTTATAATACTTAAAAGTACATGCTAGGTCTGAAAGCGATAAGTCTTGATATTGAGCGAGCCCAACTAAACGCGAATATAGCACACTCAACCAATCTTGAACTCTTAAAATTTAAAAAAGACTTGTAGAATGAAAAATCTATTTCTCGAGGCACTTTCTGTGATTCTGCGTGATCCGAGATAATCTCGACTATCTTGTAAACTGTGAAGAAATCTAACGATAGAAATATTTATAAGCGAAACGTGTTTGTTATGATATAACGAAATTGTAATTAAACACGAATTATCGTAAAACAGATATCTATTATGCACTTAGAGTTCAAATATATCCAGCGACACGTATTTTTTACAACAAACACTCGTCAACGCTTCCAAATATATAATTCTCTTACCCCATTAAACTCGACTTCGTAACTATTTTATTACAATGTCTAAATGTACACAAACATCATCATTCCTCTTTTTTTCCGAAAAACTCGAAACGCTAGTTTTTATACACAACAAACCTTACTCCTAGCAAATGTGAAAATATTTCGTCACAATATCTTAGACGTAATTATTTATTCTCTTATGGACTGTAATGAAATTGTGAAATGCATTAAGTTTTTGTTATACCCTTATAAATATATTAACATTATTATGTTCATTACATTACTATATCAGTCAAAATATTTTCGCGATATTAACTACGAACCGACCACTGGTGGCTACAGCTTGCCCGCTATAAATTGATTTGCTAACTGTTGTAGAGAACTAGAGATATTAAAATTGATCTCATTTTCGCTACAATGACGCTACAATAAAACATACATTTATTAAGACAAGAAACCAAGTTCTCTTTTGCAGATATATGCAACAACTCTAAGCAATCAACAAATAGCAAACATACTGCCGTGGTATCGCCGATCACGTATCAATTTTTATAGATAAAGTTAGTTTTTAATTCACCAGTATTCGGTTCTCACCGTCTTTACCTCGGACAAGGTCTGTCGAGGTTTACGGCTTTACATTAAAATCAAAACAGCAAGCCAAGCAAACCATAGTACATCATTTACACTGTTTTGGTCAGTCAATTTCGATAAAAAGTTTCTATTAAAATACTTAAGTTTCATTACATTAGGTAAAAGAGGCGAAGGAAGCTATAATGTATAGACAGCAAATAATTTCGTAGAGCAAAGAAAAGCGAGTGGCCTTCTTACACGTTATAAGCTTTATTTTACTGTATTTACATACTACCTATGAATGTATAGCCTCAATGGGCTTTCCGGTTACTAATCTAATTAGGTACTCGCCAGTAATGCGCCAATTTCATTGTTTATTTACTAACAATACTATCCTTTGTACAACGCCAATAATATTATTACAAATCTACTATCCATTTTGATACAATGCCGTTAGATTCACCTTAAAAATAACGCTATGGTACTAACAAAATAAGTGTCAATATTACTTACATACATTATAATTTACATACGTTAGTAGAACGATGCACGATCCTCGATTTAAAGTTACGCTTCCATCATTACTTGTTTAAAATCTATAAAGGCATCTTTACCTCAGACTTCAGATTTAACACCGTCATCGTTCAGATGGTGTCGCTATTCTACTTGATTATAGTTAAGTTATAAAGTGAATAAATAAATATAGTTACCGAATTGGCGTGTGTACACACGTAGTGAGACCGAATCGGACCGATCGTCCGATCGACGTTGAGAAACGCCAATCTAATCAAATCGGTCGTATGTTTCAATCTGGAACCCTCCCGATGCTATCACTGTACTATCACAATTAACTAATAATTTCACCGACGAAATAATCTTAATTAATAAGTAAATTAACAAAACTCAAAAATCTAATTAGGCATTTGATGGCAGTATCGTAACTGGTTGTATTCAAACTAATTACAATGTACAAAACACATAACTAACACTTAAATAATGGTAACACGTTGAGGAACGCACGTCTGTCGCTCACAGGTAACAGATTTTTAAATTAGTTAAAATGTTAGTCTTTTAAACGACTAACAGACTAATTAATTTTACAGATATTTTTATGAATCAAAATTTAGGACAGAACTGATTATTCTAACTAAAAGCCGAATAACACAACTTCTGTGTAGGGGTACTAATATACTTATTTAAAATTGACAAAATATGATTGATAGCAACGTGCTATTTATAACGTTTTATCTGCTAAATAAATAACATACATACATACGTTATCTTGCTAATTGTGATTGCAGTGCGAAACTACAGTACGTTATTGATTGCCGAACTTGATCGTGACATTCTTAGTAAAATCCTAATTTACCTAGAACCTAAGTCCTTAGAACGAACTTTTTGGTTGTAATTACTTAACTTTAGATGGCGTACATCGCCCCCTACGCTAGTGGTAACTGTTCACCGTTGATGGAACGTTTACAATTTTTAACATTAACAATTAATATGATATTAGTAACGATAACGGCAAATAACATTTAAATTGAAGGCAGCGACGAACTGACAATGTTAGATAAGTCTATGATGTGAAAGTTTGTGATTATTAGTTTATTTAATGTAGTTGTTTAACGTCTAGTTTAAATTAATGATTAAACATGTTATAATGAAGATGATTGCATGAACGAAAGGTGATCGTGATTTGGGAAATTGTGGGTTTGTTTTGAAGATGTGTTGTGAATTAAGTTATGTTGTGGATTCATAGGGAATGCTTCAGATGTAAAATGAATTTAATGATTTTCATAAAACGGATACGGCTGATGCACATACCATATGTTTACGAGATAATTTTTCCAGTTGTGGGCAAAGGGCTGCAAATTAAATGATATCAGAGAACGTAACAGTGTAGCATTTAACATGCGTTATTGTTCCGAAAACCAAAGTCAAACAATTCAACCCAAAACAGCAAAACCTGTATTATCTGTACCTTTAATGTATTCATGATTCAGTTCACGTATTAAAATCAACTAGATCACAATGCTTATATATCTGAAAAACTACTTATTCAAGAGTCTTGTTAGTGAGATGGAAAAAGGAAATTAATGTATCAAATAATTAATTAAAATTTGAGTATCCGAACATCGTTAGAGAACATTGAGCATAATTTACAATTGAACACATCAAAGGAAGCAACGTAAAACTTTGAAGCACCTACATTACCACAGAAAACTCACACAACGATTCTACAAGGCGTAGTGAACAAGGCAAAGAAACCAGACATCGGCTGATATCTTTAAAATTTTCCTCATTTAAATTAATTTAGACGAATCTGAGTACCTAATGAGTAACATCTTATTCTGCAGGTTTTATTATTAAAGAGCAAATAAAAACGGACTTTGAAATGACAAGGATTTTTAATATAAAAATACTAATCTTTTAATAAAGAGTTGGCAGGACACAGATCAACGAGAGGACACGAGAGTAAATTTCTTTCTATTTTAATTTCGCTCGGTTCACAGTCTGTACAGACAATTGTAGCAAAAGTTAATACCAGAGTAGGAGAATGAAGGCGAGAAACACAGCAAATTTACGCTATGAAAAGTATTGACAATAAAAATGCATAAGTTGTGACTAAGAGATGCGCGACGTCACGCTACTTCTTGTTAGTGTATAACATTATAGTTGTATACAAGCAGTCTTGGGAAACACTGAGAGTAGGTACTTAGTGATACTTACGTTAAGAACAAGTCATATAAAATTAAATTAAACTTCCTCAAACTTTACACACCCAATAAACCTACATGTTAATTCTAAATACAAAATGCAAACTAAAACAGCAATATTTCATTTACAAGAAACAATTCTGTCTAAAACAACGTCCTATTTAACTTATACTATATTTACAGAAGTAATATATTATGCAATTTTTTAGATTGACAAAATAATTAAATAGTAACATATTAATATATTTTATTCTATAACACTGTTACACTACACGTATAAAACACGAATTCATAGTCCCTGGTACCTTACGATGCTATGCTTTTCATAATAATAAATCAGTCTGTCAATTGGGACGTTTTAATTCCTCTTCTAAACATTAAATCAATCATAACACACACGGAGTCTTCAGCAACTGTAAGTGCCGCACTTGTCTCACTTTTAGTGTTCCGTTTCTGATCTATGTTGTCCTAGTGTGAGGACAGAGCATTGAAATGTCACGGTAGCTAGCAGTGGTGTCGTAGTGCGTCTATAGGAACACTTGTGCTGTGGCAGTGCTTTGAACACAGGGTGGTGTGGGCCGGGGCTCGCCGAGGCGGGGCGCGGGTTCATCATACATCGAGAACTAGACGCCCTGCTGCGCCATATACTATCTGATCTCTGCTGAGTTCAGTACGAACGGCACGTAGAACATCTTGCTCTCCAGCAACAGGTTCGCTGCAGCTTGGATCTGGAAATAAACAAACAATTGTTAATATACTGGGACTTTCTTTATGAGGCTTGTACGTTTACTTACTGCAATTTTGACAATTGACGCTCAACTTTGTGACTCGATCGTGAATCTTATTGCTGGGCGATACTGTTCACAATCATGGGGAGAAAATGTTTGAGATCATTTAGCAATTAGAGCTCATAATATTTACTGAAAGCTATAATATATTTCGCCATTTTGAAGTAGATAAACCTATATATTACATCATTTCGCGATACGCTTTGTGATTGAGTGATTTGTAGAGGGTCGTAACAAAAACAATAATGACTTGTATTATAGAAGTAGCTTATTGTTCGAGATTGTCCGAGATTTAATAAATGTTTTAGAAAAGAAATACAAAAAGTTTACGGTAGGAGCGTAGGTTTCGAGCGAAATTATATTGCCAAATATGTTTGTCCAAAATCACTAGCTCATACAAAATTTAAGGTAAATAAGTTATATCTGAGTAATATTTAGTTCCATGCAAAGATATCTCGCAAATGTAATTATTGGACTGCAACAGTGAATTTAGTTTCAATCGCTAAAGTGACAGTACTTTCGTGTGGAAGTGAAACCGACCAATGGAAAGCTCTGAAGGGACTTTCTACAGCAAATGTACCGAACCAGCTTACAATGCGGCTGGACGGTAAATCTGATATCTAGATTATATAAATCGTGCTGATAATGTTGTTATAGATACAGAGTTTCACCATTACAGTCCGGAGTTACTTATTCACGAATCACTATATACAGAGATAACAATCGTTTGTGCAATGTTTGGTTATAGATTTTCACGTTGTGTTCAAGTTTGTTAGTTTTATTTTAACTTCGAAAATATCAAATAAAAAAGCTTAATAAACAAATAAACAGATTTATTTACAACAAATTGAGATTTTGTAAAAAACGGAATGACTGGCTCTGAGCTAGTTTTAGAAGCCACATTCGACTTCCGTCTATACACATGAAAGTTACAATGTTTGGATGCAATTGTATTTCATAAATTGACAGTGCATATTAAATTACTCTTTCTGGGGTATTGTTAACTTTGAAAGCTACTGAGTTTATAACTATAACAGTTAAATGTGTCATTTTTCTGGGAAATAAAATGTGCGAATACTTCAAACCATAAAACAAATAATGTACGGAAAATGGCGTAAATTTTGCAAATATAAATTTGCTCCATGTTAGTGTTTAAGTAGTAATTTTTTGTGGAGCTAGCTATATACTTCATCGACTCCTGAAAAACGTTTCTAAATGAATATTGAGTTCGCAAAGTTTGACTGACAAATTACGTAACATTATTATCTTAGGCTCCAGAGATTAGCACTTACTAAGTACCAATTCCCAGATATCCATCCTAAGTAGTAGACTCTTGAGTCCGTGCTTTCTATTAATTGTGACAGGCCTAGTGGCTTAACGGTACTAACTCTGCCTGCGAGGGTCGTGGGTTCGATTCCCACCCCAGCGCAAATAATTGGGTGACGAATTCAAATATTTGTACTGCGTCTGGGTGTTTATATGTATATTGAGTATGTATTTAAAACTATATAAGTAATATATCAGTTATCTGTACTCGTACAAGCTTCGCTTAGTTTGGGGTCAGTTGGTGCTGTGTGTGAATTGTCCACCAATATTTATTTATTTTATTTATTTATTACAAAAAAGCAACTGTGTTGAATTATTTACCTCAGGTATCCTGGCGAATAGTTCTTGCAGACGCCCTGGGTGGTGCGGCGTGGTGTGCTCCAAGAAACTTCTTAGCACCTGCACATACCGGTCCTGGATGCTTTCCAGCTCCACTTCTGTAACAACCAAATAAAAGTCAATTAGTAAAATAAATCCTCATTTCTGCAAAATTTCAATGTAAAAAAAAACATTAATTGGACTTTTATATGTAATGTAGAAGTAACTACGGCGTAGACGTCTCCTGTCTAAGTTTCTCGAATAATGTAAACTAAGTGCTGTAGAGCTAAGTATAATGCACGGATAACACTATACATTAAGATTCGTAGATACTCTTCTGGGAAGCTGCCCACTGCTGGGATGTTCTCAAATGCAGTGTCAGTTTATCCAATTTACAGAGCTCAGGAAGCGATAATGTGAAACATTCAAGCAAGGGCTTGAATGTCTTGAAACCCAAGGAAAATCGTGAGTAAATCGAAATTATCCTATTGATCGAAACTTGATAGCGCTGGTAAATAAGTTAATTGCAATTGCAGCAAGCTTAAGGAAGTTATTGATGGAATAAAAATAGCGAATGGCATTGGAGAGTATTGATTTTATTTCAAACAACAGTTTGAGGCGTGCGGTTCCGCTACTCGCCGCTAGATGTCGTCGTGCGGCCGCGGTGAACCGTGCGAAGGCGCGCGGTGCGGCGGTGACGTCACGCGCTCAGTAGGTCACTCCGATAGCGGGGCAACGACCGCGGCTAGCCGTTGACCTCCGCTCAGTTGCTCGCGTCCTTACTATATCTGTCTCGCTCGCGCGCGTTCGTTAGTATTGTACGCGCGACGATCCGCGCGTTTTATTGCAACTCCGTTAATTGATGTTTGTTTTACGGTAACCGAGCGGAATGATATTGATGAATAACATTTTTTGTTGAGATGTAACATCATTTTACGGTTACATAAAATATACCTAGTTACATTTTTGTTTACTACATGAATAATGTACACTTACTGCAAATTTTCAGAATATTTTTTTTCAAATTTGAGTTTCACTGCATAGGCATACATTTGTAACTAACGAAGAAAGTGCATTAACGGTGTTTTTCCGTTGATATGGAAATGAGGTAGATATGTTACAAACGTTAGACTGCGCGGCAGTGCGCTTGGTTTGCGCTCAGCGCAGCGCAAAAGAGAAAGTGCGCCTTCCGCGTCGTGTTTCCCGGCGAGAGTGAAATGCTGTCCCGTTATAGCTGACGTAACCGTATCTATCACTGTTATGCGCCCCGAGAGCATTTGTTTCAATTCACTCTTATTTTCCGGTTTTATTTTATTGCTGCAATGACGGAGCGTCGACTTTGGTTTACATAAATACATTTTTGATCCTTTTTGTAGCTATTTCAATGAGAAAAATTTTGGTTTTATGAATGATAACGTACAACAAGTGCAAATACCAATGTTAAGACATCAGAACGATTGGAATATGGAATGTTACGTAAATAGCTGTTTCTTATATTTATGGCAAACTTTTATTTATTATCTACATCATTAGCCGTGTATTCTTTACCCCTAGAGGTACACAACTTTGGGTCACAATTAAGCAAGGTTTCCATTGCTAAAACTCTAAAACCTAAAAATACCGCACCATATCCAGCCAATAGTTCAAATACCGATTGCTCAATAACACACATGTAAGTTACACGCACACATCCATGTTATAACAGCACGAGTTGCGCAAGCGCTTTCCATTTCACCGGCCGGTGGTCTGCACTTGCTTTACTTCGCTTAGTAAGATTAAGCTCTTTTAGCGCGTTATTTCAAACATTTGCTCAAGGTTAACGCGAGCCGAATACCCGTTAAATTAGTTACTCGTATTTTGAGCTGTAGTTTAATCATTCTTCAATATTTTTGCCTTACCGACACATAAAATATAAAGTTTTATCGTGTGCTCTCCTCTCCTATCTTAAAGATTCCTTTGCCCAGTACTGAGATATGTTAGGATCTTTATAATATAGGTATAATAATAAAATTGGAAACTAGTCTAGTTTTGTATGTTAAAATTTTTGAGATCAGCATTAAACAGCCAGATTTTTGTTTCCTAGAAAGGGTAGAGTTTTCAATTTCGTCATGGTACAAGAATTATGATTCTATGTACGTTAATATTACTCGTACATAACTAGTTTCAATGTTGAAAGCAACTGGAGTAAGCATAATTAAGGAGAATTCGCATCAAATTGATACCCTCGATAACCTGTCTATACTTAGACAAATTGTCTCTATGGGCCATGTCCCTAACTAAGTGAGTTCTTTTAATTTAATTTCTACTTTTAATACTATACTATCAGTACTAGACAAAAATACATTTGGCCTATTAAAAAATACTGTTACTTACAAAGTGTGGAATTAAAAAGTTACAAAAAAATCGTAAAACTAAAGATACGTCAATTGAAATGTTAAATCTCATAACCTGCTTATCGTCTCAAACAACTCGTTCCTATTTACCTCTTCTGATCGAGGTACTTCAGTGTCTTTTTTAGTCTCTAGACTCTCTGATGATAAATATTTGAGCACTTATCAACAAGGGTCTTAGGTCTTAGGTCAGCGTCTAACTAAAATGGGTTTAGGTTTGACATCGCTCTCTTTGTTTTCGTTTGAAAGTAAAGAAACATCAAAGCCACAACCTTTTTGGTTTGGTGGTCAAAGGATCTGTATCTTAGTTTTATGATTTTTCTCTCTGTATTGTCAGCAGAGAAATAAAAGTTAGATAGATATATACTCTTTATTGTTCACACCAAAAGAAAAACAGATTTACAGACTTATCGCATATTGCATAGATTTAGCTGACATATCGCAAGTTGGTTAATTCTATTTAATTCTTAATTCTACTGCTGGCAAAACATCTTAGAAAATAAATAATCTGGTCTGACATTATTCATAACTCTCCAATTTGTCCTATGTACTTTGTTCAAGAAACGTTACTTCGTTAATGTTTATGTTTACTTCTCTCACATATATGTATTTTGAGTTTTTCATATTACATAGACACTTGTATGCATTATGGTCCATCATATCTCTCCGTGATCAAATACAAGGGATCTTTTTAAATCCCCATTACAAGTTACCTTTTTGCTGATGTTATCGTTTTCACAAGAGCGCTGTTATGACTAGGCGAATGTTACTAGGTAATAGACCGCGACGTGGTCTCAAGCTGAATAGCATAGTGGTAGCTAGTAGAAAAACCGACATCCTGTGTTATCGCGCAGTAACTGGGTCAAATTCGCGCGAGCTTCATGCTAAGAAATTATTTTCACCATACTACGAGTACCGTGCGATTGTTATCTTATATTCACTGTTAAGTATTCTGTGGTTATACTCAAGTAATATCCTATTAATATTATACATGTCAATGTTTGGATGTTTATTGTTCAATTACGTCGTAACTTCTGAACGTATCGGGCTGAAATTTGTAACATATATAGTTATAGTCTGGAAGAACACATTTGCTACTTTTTATCCCGAAAAAATAACGGTAACGGGAACGACGCAGGTAACAACGCGGGGCTCTGCTAGTATAGTTTATATAAGATTTTTTGTAAGAATGTTTGGATGTAAGTATATTTGCTATTCACTCACGCAAAAACTACTGAAAGGATTTAGATGAGATTTGGTATATAGATAGATAGTGGTCTAGAATAACACATAGGCTATCCAAGAAAATAAAGACGCAGGAGATAGGTACCGCTAGGAACTAGTAGGAAAAATAATGTTCTAAAAATAGTATGTTCCTGTAATTTTGTATTAGTATCAAACTAATATCATGTAGTGGAAGAGCACTTTGCGTAGAAGGTAAGCAATAATGGAAGACTGGCGGTCTCTTTGCTATAACTGATCTAAGTACATAGAGATATCAGTGCTAGGAGTTGTGGTTGTTACCTTGACGTCATATTTATACTCTATTTTACGCGAGATTATGGCGGATAGATATACATTTCTACAATTTAATATCTTATACATCGATATAATTAAAGAAACGAAGATGAGGTATGCCATAATCTAAAGACAACATAACGTGGCGAAAATTTGTTTGAAAAATTTGAAAATTGAATCGTCAGCGAACGTACACAATTGTCATCGAACGTACACAACTCCTTGTTGCGACTGAGACTAAATCAGGAGACGTCACCTGATTTTGCATCGCCATAGTAGAAGCGCGTTTGCCGCTTCTGCGTTTTTAAAAGTTCGATGATCTTATAGATACATTTTATTAACTTGTTTTTTTAATTGAGTGACTATTTGGAGATAGTCGTATGACTATATTTGATGTGTTTGGATTTTTAACTATTAATTGTACACATAGTACGTTTAACCATCGCAAATAATTTACACCACAGCACTGTAAGATTCTAGTTGTAACCACAATTTTGCCAAATTAATAACTTTTATAGGTTTTATTTGCTATTTTGGAAAACTGGACGTTTTAATAAAATGTCTTTAATTGAATACCAGGTAAAATCAAAATTGATATTTCTTTATAATACTAACAGAATTATACCAAACATTTTTGTGTTAAATTAAATCGGTTCATTTATGCCGGTTGCATTCAAAGTAAAAGTTTTGGTAATACCGAGTTCATACTTAAAAACTTAAATAAAAAACGTTTATATGTATCCTCTCATATCTTCCAAATCACAGACAATAAGCAACAACAGGAGAAGTTCAAACTCAACGGTCGCATACCTACATTGGCCGAATAAAATCTGTCGGGACAGAGATACAGTCCACTGTCCAGCGTGGACTGTGCTCGTTAATATATTATGATTTATCGAGCAAGTGCCCTACTTGGATGGGTCGAGACACATCGATTAGGAAAGCTTTACGAGCGAGTTGTGTCCTCGCCATGTGATCTTTGATATGCACCTACTTGCATTACAACGATAGTGACGAAATCTTGACCTCAGTAAATATAATCATAACTTTTGTTGGGTGGAATAGTCTATTTCATAGGTTAAGATATCTTATCGTATAACTACTGCTATTTTAAAACCTTGTCCGTCTTCTAAAGATTAATTATAAAGAAAATGATGACACAAATGAGGCATTGCGTGTTTTTGTCTGTCGAGCTCCTTACTGAAGTTGTGTTCGTAATTTTAAATAGCCTTTCGATATCGCCATTTTCAAAATTAATTACTTAAATTTGGATTAAATCTATCACAGCGTGAAACAAACCAAATAAATAACATACGAACTATAAAATACGTGTTTTTGATATGAGCAATCACAATTTTTCTTCGAGTCAGAGCGATTTTGCAAGACGAATTAGTACCTAAAGCTCTATATGAAAAACTCCTCCCGACCCTTATTCACCACCAGCGCTGCCTGCCTCTCAGCCTCGCAATCAATCAATCTCGCTTATCATTCGATAGTTACGCGTATTCAGGAAGTTAGCCATCAATGGTACCCCTTATGGTATTGCACTGTTTTTTATGTAGTTTTCTTTGTACTATCAAAATGATTTTTCGAAAAAATAACATACATTCTATTCGCTCGAATGCGTCGCTAAAAGTGCACGAATGCACAAGTCGCTGTCCTACATGTGCTACTTGGAGCGACGCTCCCTCGTCGCCAGGTTATAACTGAATTAAAGTTCGCGGTGCGTTGACACACTAATGTAATGGACCAATAATGCCTTTGAGACCTTCCGAGTCGTTCTTATAAAATGCTCCTCGTAATACATTTTATTTATTTCCGACATTTATAAAACGATAATTTTCTAACTTTTTGTCTAAATCTAACTAGACTAATTCAGAATGTTTTCCTTCTCCATTTCAACTCTGCATCATCGGTACATACATCTGTCTCACGGAAAATTCTGCCGTTCATACGCAGTTGGTTTAGTTTAGTAACAAGTATAGTAATTTTGCTGTAATTTATTTGTACTCGCAATTAAATGAAAGTGATAAACTAATTTGTTTCTGGGTAAATAATGAGTTGTTTTGATATGCTGTAAGTACATACGTTAAAAATAGGCAGAGAGTAGTAAATACGGTAGTGGGTGAAAAGCTTGTTTACTAAAGTATTACTGGCAGAAACTGGGTATGTTTAGCATTATTTACATAGCCTAAATACAGCGTGCCAAATAAATGACTGCGGGGTGAAAGGTTATCCGTTAACCATTAACACCATTTAATTGAAATATAGCATTTTTTAAATTGGTGTCAGTGATTTTAGATATATTTTGATATTCAAATATTCTACCATACATATTTTCATAAAAACATCGGATTATAATCTAACGTTGTCAATTACAAACTAACCTATTGTGAGATTATAATATCACATGATAGATTATAATTTGACGGTGTTATCATATTTTAGGGTGACATATTGATACTCTATTCTTGATATTTTAGCTAAAGTACTTTAGATTTTTACGGTTACATATATATGTTCTATTCTAAACTTTTGTAGCAAAAGTACATAATTTTTTTTTTTAATAATTTAGAGTTTAGATTTGTTATATTTGTTTTAGCATTAAACAGAACATATTTATCCTACAGTTACAACCACGCTGCTATCATTTTTATGTCCGTCATCACTCTGTCGCAATTTTGTTAAGAAATCATTATTGTTTCCTTGTGACTCCTTTGGCTCATACGCGGGAACACCTATAGTGTAGAAAAAAACCCTGATACATTTTTCATTTGCTGTTTTTATGCAAAAAGTAGTGAGTTATAAAAATAAATGTAGCAACCATTGAACGAACCCTTTGTAAAGTTGCATACGGGTAGATGAGTGATGACGTCTGAGCATGGAAAGTACGAGCTCCACGCTGAAAATGTTCACAATATTTTGTAGTATGGAAACTTACCCTGATTCAGCAGAATGTAGACCTTCAGGCACACGTACTCCTCCATCCTGAGCTGGATGCGTCGGAAAACGCAAGTGATCTGCGTCATCTTCTCGACGAC
Organism: Ectropis grisescens; assembly: GCA_017562165.1. Classification (NCBI taxonomy): domain Eukaryota; kingdom Metazoa; phylum Arthropoda; class Insecta; order Lepidoptera; family Geometridae; genus Ectropis; species Ectropis grisescens. The sequence continues at coordinate 7,609,491 of CM029781.1, read as the reverse complement.
GAGACCAACGTCCAATCGTAGCTGTTCCAGCGTGATCGGTCGTCCCATCAGCGACGTCAGGCAACTCTGGAGCGTCCGCAGATTTGCGTTCACCTGAACAGATACAAAGAAAATGAAATAACATTGAATAAGTTAAAAAATCTGCGTTAAGGTGAACGAACCTTTTCGTTTTGGTTTGATAAATTATTGGAAGATTTAGATTGCAATGCCACAACTTAACATAACGACCAAAAACGGAACTACTGAGTTACGAGTATTAAAGAACGTAGAAGTTGTTCAATTTTGTAATACATGGGAACGCTTTTCAATAGTGGTGCCATCGCTACATTCTGCAGATAACTATAAATCAGGCACATGTCGAGAATTTTTTTTTTTGTATGAACATTTTACGTATTTTTCCATTATTTTTGCTTTGTGACTCATCTGATTTTATCACGATAATGGGACAAGAAATCAAGGTTTATGAGTTGGTACTTTTCGAGCGCTGTTTAATAAAGATATGAGGAAAGGAGTCTTACAGACTTTCTTCAGACTCTTACACACCGACCTCGTTGCATTGTTTGATTAGACAAATAAAAATAGTACCATCGGAATTTGCATAGACAGTTTTTTAACAGCATTTAAAAGTAAATTTGTGAACGCGTAACAAAGTAAACATTTAAAGATTCATGCATTTTAATTATACAATTCTGCGCCAGCATAACGAAACCACTTAGCTTCATAGATCAAGTGATGTTCTTATGAACATTCATCGAACTTGTTATATTTATGTAACAAGACTATGTAACCGAAGAGGAAATGCTCTAGACAATGAAAAATACTTTCTGTGTGTAAGCAGTAATTGCTGGCGTTACCGCACCTAGTTTATGTAATACGTGCAATTTTGCGATCGTGATCGTGGTTAGTTTTCTTTTGAGGAAAACTGTAGATAATACACCTTATAACTAGATGATCTAAGGTGTTTTGGTTTAGATTTAAAGTTTATTCACCGTCAGAAGAAAAATAAAGCATGGAAAAAGGCGAACCACAAAAGGGCTATCGAATTTAAGAAATAAATCAGTAAGTTTGTTCTACATCAAGTTTATGTTTAATTTCACCAGGAGGAGTGTACTCCGTTCGCAGAACCCAAGAAAAGATTTCAACTACTTGTGTGTTTATTTTGAACGGATTTCGTTGCAAACTAGATACATATATTATAACACTAATGACAAAATCTTTTAGATATTTTTTTTTTCTAATGTATACAACGTATTGTTTTGAACCTACGTTTAAAAAGGGAATTTTGCGAAATGTTACGATCAAATAAATTTGTACTTTCAAAATTAAATTCTGCGATTTCGATGCGCGATCATCACAGGCCATCAATAGACAATAGAAACGCTTAAAACTAAGCACGTTGCATTATTTTACGATTCTAACACTAGGCGGTTATGCGGTGACTGTGCAAGCGGCCGAATGCAGCCGGCCTCTGGCGGGCGACTTTCTATCGCGGGTTGCGCAAGCGATGCAGATCACGTAACTGCACTCAGGCGCATGTGGCGGAAGTCTCTGGAGCGAGTGTGACCTGGACCGCTCATATGCTGTATCTAGGGCTTGTTCACCAGAAATTACTTAGAAGGACCATTACTGAGTTTTCTATTTTTTACTTCTCTGCAAATGTTGTAGATGTTTGAGATCAATTTAACTCAATACGTTATAATGTTGTTAGCTTAAAATGGGAGTTTAAATTGACGACGACGAACTATATTTGGCTAGTTAAGACTTCCGGTAGTGGTAGGACTCTTGGCAGAGTCCGCCTGGGACAGTACCTTTGCCATATTTTCTACCGCCAAGTTGTGTGCAAGCATTACTGTGTTCCCGTTTGAAGGGCGATGTTTCTATATACATTACAGGGCTTAGAGATATAATATCTTAGATCCCTGGGTGACGAGCGCAGTACAGAGCTTGATTGATTGATTTTGACTTCATGTTCATATAGCTGCGTGTTACTGGGCTGTTATGTGACAGGCATGTTGCTTACCATCAGGCACATTTCCTGCTCGTCCCGTTACTCTATATGTATATACTATATGAAAAGATAACATATAAGAAGACGAGAATTCGTCACAAGACCTATTTATTTGTTTAGCACCAATCATATCTCCGGACTGCAAATTTTACTCAAACCTCAAACACAGAAACTTCAGTATATCATTGAAATCATAGGAATTGATACTCGCACCTGAAGATCAGAATTGAATTTCCTTAAATCTAATATTATCAAGTTAGATCAACTTTTCTAAAGCAATTTACCTCTTGCACGAAGTCCTGTTCATGATCGGACGACGGTGGTGCTTGTGAATGCTTCCCATGTATCGCCTGGTAAGCCGCCGTCGTCAGTACTGAGATTTCGTGCCACTTCTCCATCAGCAACTTTGAGTGTATCTCCATAGGAATCTCCATTATAAAGGGTAACTTTTTCGTCCACGCCACCATTTTGTGGACTATTGAGTCACCGATCCTGCACAGTTTATCGCCTATTTCTGATGTGTCATGTAGGAGATCTGGTAAATGCCTTACAGTGGCGATATCTTCCATTGCATCACATTCCATTAATGCTCGGATCATGTGCATCGCTCTGTCAAAAGGTACAGCGCGGTCCCGGGATGATGAGACCGCGCTTTCTAGTCTTGCTCTTAAATGTACCACCTGAAAAAATGGCAGATTAGTAAAGCAATATACAAAATAGGGTTAATGTACAAAATCGTACAAATGATATGAGTCAATCAAAAAGATCTAAGAGTATTTATGCAAATTTTACCTCACTAGGGTTAGTTAATGCAGTCTTTAGTATGGTTCCATTGACTAAATGTGATGGGAGAGGAGGTAATGGGTCCTTTGGCTTCTCCGGTGGTGACGCACGACTTGTCGTCGTCGCCGCTTTGTTAGCCTTCTTGTGCTTCTTATATTTTACTTTATACAGGTTATACACAGCTCCGCTATTTCTTCCACCCGGCATCCGGTCCTCTCGTACCGCTACAAGACAAAGATTTAGATCATAAGTGTATGCTGTTACGGTCAAAGTATAAGAACGAAGGTAATGTAAGAAATGCCCACCTTGTAAAACCATTCCTTGTTCGATACATTTCTTAAAGCGGCAATACTGGCACCTATTCCTTTGCGCTTTTGTGATTTCACAGCCACCATCGGCGACGCACGTGTACACGCGTCTGTTCTGTACAGTCCGTTTGAAGAAACCCTTGCATCCTTCACACGTGATGATGCCGTAGTGTAGGCCGGTGGCCTTGTCCTCGCAGATCATACAGATCATAGGTTGGTCGTCCTCGTCCCGCTCGGCCTCGGGTGCGTAGGCCCTGAGCTCGGGGCGCTGCAGCGACAGCGCGCCGGTGGCCGGCACGGGCGCGCCGGTTGGCACGGCGCCCGCCGCCGCGCTCAGGTTCAGCGCGTGCAGCTGCTGGTGCGCCGGCAGCTGCGACACGTCCCCCGCCCACAGCAACTCCATATTCAAAGGCGGGCCTCGCGGCCTTCTCAGATCTCCACCCAAATTCAAGAGCAACCGCGCCGCGGATTCCTCCGTGCACGTGGCGGGATCGGGTGTCGGTGGAGTTGGCGTGTGCGAGGCACTCGCGCCTGCGTCACCCGCATTGGGCGCCGGCAGCGTCCAGAACATCGTCCTGACGCCTCCCGACTCGCCCATGATGACGGCGGGAGCGCCCCGCCATTGCGTCTGGCCTCGCGCGCCCGGCTTGGGCTCGAGCGGCTGCGGTGGGAAGTGCCCGCCGATGAGCTCCGGCTTGACTCCGTTGATGCACGCTTGCGGCGGCCAGGGCCCGGGGGAGAGCGAAGAGTGGGAGGGGGCCGGGGGGCCAATGCTGCGAGGGCGGTAGGCCTGCAGCTCGGATTGCGCCGCCTCCAACTTCACCGATGAGAGGGATTCGTGCTTGGCGCTCGGCGAGCTTTCCAGCTTGATGTTGGCCGGCGAGCCCTCAAACTTGATAACGGGGTAGGAGTGCGCCGAGCGGATGACAGTGGGGTGGCAGGTGGCGGGCGAGGGGCTGGGCGAGCCGCCGCCATCGAAGGCGGGCGGCGGGTGCGGCGGCGTGCTGCAGCCGGGCTCGGCCATGCGCGGCGACGGCGGGCCCGGGTCCGGCGACGACGTGCTGGTGTCGGCGGCCGACTCGCCTGCAACACACACTCGGTCAGCGACGCGCCCGCATCCACATGCGACGGACGCTCAACAAAAAGAACACCATGAGAGTTAGAACGGCAAATAGAAACTAGGTGAAATGTGAACGACCGCGCGCCGCTCGGGCCCGCGGGGCGCGGCGCGGGGACGCGACACTGCACTTCCCGACGACGCCGCCGACTAGATTAGCCGGTTGCGTCACGACGGCCCGGACTCCGCTCTCCTACGAAACGCTCATCTATTACATCTATTTATGAATGACGTCGCCGAAGACGATAAACGACAATTTGGGTTGGTTCGATTGTTGTTCGGTGAAGATGTCGTTAAGTCGAACATCGATGGTGGCATAAGTTTATGTAACTATCCGGAATAGAGGTGGGAAATGTAGGAAGCGTGTGGTCGCGGCTGTAGGCGCGAGATGCGGTGTGCTCGCGCGGAGAAAGTGAAAGTTGCGCGCGCGCAGATGCAGCGGCCCCGGAAGCAGACACGCGCCCGCGCCCGCTACATCACAAAGGGTACTACGTCATGCTATTTCTATTAAATATTAATCTTATGCTCCAATAATTAAACAAATGTTTAATATTACATTTACAACAGTTTAGTTCTTTTTCATAAAGCAAATTTTATCACAAAAATAAACATAGAGAAGTTCGTGTGAATTACGAATACATTTATTACTCGAAAATCTTTTACGTTCAAAATTTAAATTAAAGTAAATTCAGCATTTAAACAAAAACATTAATCTTTGCATTTAATGAAAATGGATGCTTAGTAATTTCTTCAATAGATGACCATGTTTGTTTTAGATATTATGCATTTTCTATTCAATGTAAATAATTAAATGCAAGTTATTTTTATAAGGTTAATAAATAATAGAAGTATGGTTATAACTTACGCATACTTACAACTTTCTCATTAAAAATGCTGATCAACATAAAACCTTAATTCACTAAACTAAACAATAAAATCAGAAACTTTACCGACTTTTTATTACTAGATCCATAGGCGTAGTTACCCTCACGTGATCAGGCTTACATCGCGAAACACATAACAATGATTCAAATCAATCACATATTGTCCATGAGTAACCGAGTGAGAGTTCCAAATTTGAATAGGGCGAGAGTTCCAAGTTTGAATTCGCGTCATCGGTTTAGCGCGAGCGCAATTTCTGCGCAGTTTTGTTTACGGGAGAAAAGCCGCGAAGAAAGTTTTCCACTGGCGGCGCTTGTGGGGCGGCGGGCCGCAGTGAGCGCGACCTACCGCACTGACTCCCCGCGCTAGGCGCTTCCCGGTCCCTCCCTCCAGCGGCTATTAGGTCACTCGGCTCGGCGGCGTGCGAACTGCAACCGCACAATGACTAGTGCAACGTGCAACTCGCGTGCACCGCTCTCGCTTCGAGGACGATCTCTATTTCGCCCGGCGTCCTTTGCCGCTGGTGGGGACCGATCTTTCTAGCCGCATGATGCAAGCTCCAAGGTACGCGCCTAGATAACCCTTGATTGCTCGTTGTTACGAGTATGTCTCTGGTATGAAGTAGGTTTCCTGTATCGTAGTGCAAAAACGGGTGAGAGTTTTGCGTTTATTACTTTTCAGCTTATTTTATTTTTGATCTCCACGTTTTGTTTTACTAACATTATTAAATATTTTCAGTAAGTGTTATACTCTATGGATGGTTAGACAGTATATGAATAAGCGATGACTGTAAAAACGGCAACATTAAGTCCACTTCCTATCCATACTGTCGAGCGTTTAGCATAAAAGCCGAAGTAGCAGACAACAATAAAGTCTATTACGCAACATGCAACTCTTTTTATTTCGGATGATCGCTGTGTGTTCGATCGCTGCAAGCGAAGGTCGAGCGCGGTCAGCGACACGGGGAAAGTGGGTCACTACCCCACTCTCTCACCATCCCCACTACCCCCCTTGAGCCACCCCATCGGCCACGTGCCACCGTGCCCGGGTTTGCGTCAATCTCACGGGGCTGCGGCCGTAAATAACTCTATTGTATAAGGAAATTATGTAATGGTAATCTTCATCCATAATTAGATATGTTGTTAAGGAAAATAATTTATAATTGAAGAAATTTTGCGTCATCCGGACAAACACAATGAAGTTCTATCCTGTATATCGATGGATAGAAATAGATATTGCGCTGGTCGGGTTCTGATGTTTCAATAATAAATGAGTTATGGCGACGACCTGGCGTCTAGAATTGCTCTATACGTGCATATTCAATAGTTGATAGCTTTTGATAAAACCAACCTAACGTTATTATGTACCTACGCTTAGTTAATAGGATAAGATTCTTATTTTCTTGTTTAAGTAAACTGATTCATGCTGTTTTACGTTTTACCCCATTTCATACGATTTGTGTTTATTTTCGGTATGATAGATGCCTGTGTAATTTTGATGTTTATGCTAAATTATTTTTAAGTTTCATTCAAATTTGCTTAGTGTATCTTGTGTGAAACAGTGACAAATTTCCATCATCCATTCATACAATTTTTCATTTTCATCTAATTATTATGAGAAGTGATGCCAATCTCGTTTTATCTTTTTCTTCTGAAATTCATTAATATCTTAAATTTGCATAACTTTTATAATTGTAACAGTTTAGCCATTACTAAGTTTGAATTCATATTATTTATGTCGATATGTATCGAGTAAGCTACGAGTAGATAGTTGATGAAAAAAAACAATGCTTTTTTTCTATAAAAAAATTGTTCATTTATTTGTAAATTGCCTAACAATACACAACAATACACATACATAGTAAATTTTCAATTCTAATGATTGATATATAAATTACATTAAACATTTCGACAAAAGAAATCAACCTCTTAAAATTTAAATTGTATATCCCTTCAAAGTCAGTGTCAAAAATAACCAACGTAACCAGTTTCAAGTGGACCTTTATTTCCACAATTACTTTGACATTGCATTCATCTAACTGACAATTAAATTATAAATTATTTTTTTCACACATTCGTGCTGCTCTGTTAAATTTTATTCAACCTCCGTGCTTCAATAAATTAACAAAACAATTACAATCTGTATTATGTGTTTTTTAATGTAAGAAAAGAGAAAATACTCAAACAAGTCGACATGACATTTTTAATTTTAAAATTGATCACATAAATCAAAGCAATTGTGTAAATAATCTTAATGTTTTTTTTTTAAGACAACTAACCAATGATACACATGATTTTACATGATAGAGATCCCATCATTCGATCAATTTTGATCATCTATAAATTCATTCTCGCATTATAATCGTGAAATATACTATATGCAAAAGTGATAAAACATTTTAATACATTTAGAAGTTTTTCCATTCGCTTATAAGATTTGCCGTATCTTAACAATTAATATGACTGCGCGCACGGCAAAGATTCCTCTTATCGTATTTAAGAATGCACTGAGTTCCACGCGTACGTTGTGTGGATACGTATAATAGCGTGTTACGATTCTGTTACGTATATACTGTGATACATAGCAAGTATATTTATAGATGGAGAGGGGCGCGTCACAGTGACGGCTGGGTTTCGTCATGAGGCGCGTCACACCCCCTCACAATGGACGAAAAAACAGTACTAAAACATTTACTTGATCGAATCTGAGGTTTGTATGGAAACTAAAGGCTTGAGTAAAGTTTAGATGAAGATATTAGATTACAGGAAAATCTAGAGTCTAAGTACAAATTTCGACATTGAATTTACTAACTAGCTCGGTAGCTAAGTTTTAATAATAGAACGTAAACCGAAGTAAATGCAAAATACCTTATCCTGAAAAATATACTCATACTATTCGAAAAGACAGGAATAATGAACGAGTACTAGATGCTACAGTTCTCTGTTAAAAATCCGAACCGAATATTGAAACCGAAAATGATGACGTGGTTAAACAGCAGTACCACTTTTAAGTAAAGTCAAATGACTTTATTAAAGTCAAATGACTTTACTAAAGTCAAATGACTTTACTAAAGTCAAATGACTTTACTAAAAAGTAAGATTGTAATTTTACTAATGTAGTTATGTAAATTTTAGACGTTTGTTATTTGTTTGCTTGTTATCGAAAATCTGACAAACTTGACATCTGTTTTCCACTGTGCCCTTGGCGTGGTTTCGCATGCCGCCAAAACAAGCAAATCGTTATCTAGATTTGCGAGGATTCCATAATGTTGGATTTGACATGAGTGCCGAATGTAAAAATAGTTCGATGTTTTGACGGTGCGATGAACTTGGCCACGTATATTTGATGTTTGGCAAACATTCTTCAACGTATTTCTATTCTCATTTTATTTACTTTACTATTTTTCATGATTCATTTCCTATGATGGTTCGAGTCATCACAGAATAGTCTCGTATGGGTCTTTTCGGTACGTCCATAATACTTAGTTTCTTTATACGATGTATTGGAGTGTATTCCTTCTCAGGTCATTCACGCTCTACAATGCCAATAAATTGCCGTAAGTTCTTTATTACTTTCACATTTACAGAAACTTTCTTTACGAGTATTACGATGACGTTTAAACGCGTCAGCGATGTAGCTGTCACTTGATAAAAATATTTTTTTCAGCATTCAATTTTTTTTTATTTTTTGTTTCTATGTGTTGTGTTTTTTTGTTTTTTATTTTCTGTACCTTGTACTTCACTTACGTATTAAAGCTTTATTTTTCAGAATAAAAAGTAGCAAACATCGTGTTGATTTTTCGGTAATCTACCATGGCTTTTTTTTATAAATAAAGAGTGACAAGACGATCAGGACATGTGCCTGATGGTAAGCAACGTGCCTGCCACATAACAGCACAGTGACACACAGCTATTTGAACATGAAGAGTCCAAATCATTACCTAGCACTGCACTGCGCTCATCGCTCAGAGATCTAAGATCTTATATCTCTAAGCCCTGTAATTTCTCTGGAAACATTGGAACAATGATCAATATCATTGATCTATTTACTAGCGGCAGTTTATATTCCTAGTGCTAAGATTCTGACCCTCACTCAAGGAAGGAGAGAGAGTCAAGCCCTACATATGCCGTCAGCCATACAAGGCCAGCGTGGTGTATAAGCATACTACACCACGATAGCCAAACGCGGGTTGGCCGATGACACATGCCCTCCAAAGATGTGTTTCTGGGAACACGCCGTTTTCCATACGATGTTTTCTTTTAGCGTTAAAGCCAGTGGTGTTAATAAACTTGCATCTGCATTGGGAAAAATACTCACAGATGCAAGTGGAATTTCATACTTTGTGAAATTAGACGTTTTTCTCAAAACGACGTCACACGTATTTCGTGTATTAGGTACCACATTACAAAAAAAGGAAGTGTAACAGCAAGCGCGCGAACTTAAAAAAGTTCCGATACTGAACTGCAGTTTAAAACCGACTCATCTCGTTATAGACATTTGTTGCAAAAACACTCCAAAATACCTATTCATAATCTGTGTAAGCAAGACCTGTTGAACCGGATCTCGATTCGGAAGTTTTTTAACAGCCAAGTGAAAGTTACGGCATTTCTCGAGACCGGTCTTTGCTCTCTCACGGTGTTACAAGCAAGATTATTTAACTTGGGTGTTTAGTTATCAAATAACGTAACTTTCCGTTATAGTTATCTACTTTATATTTTATGTTTTTTTGACGTTGTGTAATAATCGATGAGTACTTCGAATAGTTTCATTTAGTTGGATTATTACAATGGTATTGTTTTTTGTTTTGCTTCAATTTCTGTGAAATTGTTTAAAACTGTGTGTTTGTATTCAAATTAAGAATAACTTCTGAATTCCCACATATTTTATGCAACTTAACACTTATTCTAATATCGAATACAAATCCTTTCCAAATTTAAAAATACTAGAACGTTATACCGTTTATTTTAATTTTTCAGTTTAAGATTTTCTGGTATTCTATCCAATAGAATTTGAAGTAGGTAGCTCAAATTTATAAAACTTTTCACCGTACTTTACTGTTCGTGAGAGAAATGAAACACGTTTGAATGAAAATGAAATTACAAGTGACAAAGACACTTGGCAGCCGTTTGAAAGTGATAGCGGTCCGTGTGTGGAATCACAAAGAAGACATAGCTATGGAATACTAATCATCATTTGACCTTACACTAGTAAAAGACGAGTATATTATGCCACCTTGTTCTGATGCATTGGAAATTTACGAGTGGAATGAACAGTAGGGTGCTACATAAAGTGACGACGCATAAGTAAGTTGACAGAGGTCAAGAAAAAGTGGAGAACCGATTAATTGGGAGATAGATGTGTAGGACATTTGTGCCAAATTAGCCACGAAAAGAATTTCGACAATAATTTTTACGACTATATATTCCTAACAAAATGTACCTAATTGTTGCGAGTTGTGGTTCAACGAGGGCCTAGTTTGACTTAAAATAATTGATTTTGATGTTGTCTATCTTAGTATCATATTATTATACCTGTTTCAAACAGACTAAGCTATCTAGCAGCTATATAATTGAGTCAGTCTTGAAATTCTACCTTACTCAATTACAAGTCGGTTTTAGAGGTTTATAAATCATCACGAAATTAAATGAATTATATAAGACGACAAATTCAGACCATATAGTTTTCTATTACGCGTACCTAAGTTTTGGTGTTCTTTTTGTTGTATTATTTAAATTATATAAAATAGGTGGATAAAGAAAATTGTCATAAATAAGTTTTAACTTACCATCACTACTACATCTGGAGTCAACTTTCCGCCTCTTGAGTTTGAGGTCTTGGAACAGACTCATATTGTCGAGGTCACACGGGCCGCGGCTGAGTGTCATTATTCCTGCAGACAAAGAAAAACAAATTTAAAAATATATAAAAACTACATTGAAACTAAAACTAATATAGTAATAGATTGTTTGAAGATTAAAAGCCTCAAGGCTTAAAGATAATCCAAATATCCTCACTTAGATCAAAGGGCATAAAAATAACTTCTCTATGAAATCCCAAGCTTTCACACGACCTTCGACGTGGTAAGGCTTCTAACAGCATCATTGACCTACTTATTAAAATATTATTTTTAGGTCATTTAAAAAAAACTCACTACAGTTCGGCAACATATCTGGACGGCTTATATAAAATGGACCCGATATGCAAGGATGTCGGTCGTACATTTTAAAGGTACGACTGCGGCGCTATTCTTTTTATAAATTTAAAATTGACACAATATTGACAACACAGATAAAAAAGCGTCCGACCGCAGGCTATAAAATTAGTACCAGGACCATAGATAAAAAATAAACTGTTTATTTTTTAAAGTATTTTTAAATGTTCAATGTCACTAGAGTTCATGGCGACAAATATTGCACTAGAGATTACGTGAGTCAAAGCCTTGTTATATTTCTTTTCAATCGTTCGCTATTTCATTGAAATACGCAAAAGAGATTTATGACCACGATAACTGTAGTGCTACGTGCGTTACTGCGTCAATGGTTACATGAATTTATGGAAAACCTATGTTTTACCTATTTTTTCAGTTTCACAACCAGATGAAACAAAATGCGTTTTATTAAAATTAATATTGTAGTGGAATTCTATTTTAAAAGAAATCAAATTTTCAAATATTTTTATAGAATACAGTAACGAGCCGAGTAAGCTTGGTTTGAGCAGTTTACTCAACAAATTAATTATTAACTGATGATGATTACAACATAAAATTCACTAAGTATCTTCGTTTTTGTTGACTATTAAAACATATTTTTATTACAAGATAATGTTAATAAACACTGTCGTACAAAAATAATAATTGAAATCAGGTCATACAAATAAAAAAAAAACACAGTAAAATACAGAGCAACTTACTAGGCCTCAGTAAGACATTTCATTGATACATGCACGTGTGTAATAAATACCACCAGTTATTTAATTAAAGGTCATTGCTCTTTCTAGAGTCATTTGTTCATTCAAATTACTTTATATGACGTGATATTGGTATTTAACAAGCTTGTCACGAGTCACGCTCCACTGTTTAGTGTCTTTGTGATGTCACTTGCGGGATGCCAATTAGAGATATATACACTGGAATGTCAAACAGGTATATACCGTACCGTATATTATTCGGAGTAATACGTATACTCGTATATTTCATAAACGTGGATACTTCAATAGTATTTCAGTTCAGATTGAAATCTAATAAATCGAATATAGAAAGAACCTATATGACTTCAGTTCATGATCACAAAACGAGATACCATTGGATACCAGGCTTTAGTATGTATTTGCAAAAAAACTTTTATGGAATAGTTGTGCTGAAAATAATAAAATTAATGTTCGTCATGGTTTATTTTTAAACAATAAAGTTTCAGAAACTTCTTGTCAAATGTTTTCAAAGAGACCAAAAATACAGTTTTCGATGCCACTGCAAAATTACTTTTCGTTTAGGCGTTCGATGTTATGATGTCAAGTTGGTAATTAATATTCTTTTATTAATATTCAATTTTTTTTTACGGAAGTTTGACAAGGACTTAATAAGTTCTTCAAGTTTTTGGGTACCATCTTTGTTTCATTTGCAAATTAAATTTAGGATTTTTGGCATATTACATTTTTAATTCGAAATTTTTGTGTTTTTGCATCTAAACCGCCGATTACTTAACATTTGTTCAAGGCTTCTGAAACTCAACAAACTGTCACATTTTTGAGTCAGTGAAGATTTGTTAAACTTTCGTGACGTAAAAATAACTGAACGAAACAAAATCGTGATATAATTTTTAGTGTGTGGCTGAGAAATCAAATGACTCGGGGATTTCATAACGCATTGTAAACGTAAAACTAAGATCTTAGAAATGAAAGATTTACCAATCACCGCTGCATTGGAAAATACACTTGACAACAAAAATAGTAATTTGGTGACGTATTTCCAAGAATATATAAAATGCGACGTACGTTTCATTGATTGATAAGCGCTACATACGAGTACTAACATGACGCATGTAGTCCGTGTACGCCACATCGCATGCATTGGAGTTTTTGTGAAATTACGATTCCATGTTATAACACGTGGACTCAATTTATCTACTATTTTGGTAGACCGATGTACCGATTTCCCTTTAGTGATTCATTATAAAAATGTGTTTTGTTTACGGCTTATCTTAATAGTATAATGCGAAAGATTCCCGCCAAATTTTAAACTTAAAGTTTTAACCGATTTCCTTTTGTGTTATTTTATAGAATGCACTCCATTATGGAGTACTTCATCGCTTAAATCAGGCGAGATGACTGTCAAGTACAATAATAATCATCGATAAAAAATCAAAGTTTTTTAATAAAAACGTTGTTACTCTTGTTCACATTTTAATAATATAAAAACATGTAATTTTTTTAAAGGTGAATACCACGAATTATTTCCTTCCCGTGATCTTGAAACGTATTTAAAATTAAAAATAAGAAATTGTTTACACAATTAATAAATGTTTAATTCGAAATCCACGTCGAACAGAGTTTTGGCACGTTATTCGAGAAGTAAATCCTGACAAATGCGTTCAACATAACAATGACTAACGTTTAGTATTTTCTGCGGTACCAAAGATCGTGGCATTGTCTTGGCCAGTGTCGGAAGCCAGTATACTCGTTTTAATACATCTCTGTCACTACTTTAGTTAAATGCTGCATGAATTGGAAACAAAATTGGAAATACAAGTGCAATGTTCTCCAAATCTATTTTGCTAAAGATAAACGAACTCTAGTGAGTCGTGAAAATAACCAGAATGAGTCAAAGACCTTGATAATGACGCGTAAACGAGTCAATAAAATAATTCGCGAACGTCGCGTCTCGTCCAACATTCACGTGCTTTTTTGAGTCAAGACCGTGAGCTTTGGCAGACTTCCGCCATAATATAGGAAACGTCGTATTATAATCGAATATGCCAAAAACAGGAATTTTGACGTCACCAGCTTTTAGGTTATAGATTTTTCGCGGTTTTTATGACCCAGATGGGGGCCAACAACCAACTATATCGGCCTACTTTGCATTCACACGGCCAGGGAAGCGGAAGTGTTAACGGGGACGATTTTCCAGTGATTGTCGCTTTTGTTAACGATGGATTTTAAAACTGACTTTGTTTTAACAGCTGCAGGCTGTTTGCACACATAAAGTGGGTTTCAAACATGTGACTTACTTTTACAAACTGTGACGTCTTTTACGAACAATATTGTAAAAAGTAAAATATATTTTATAGTCTAGTGGAGCCAGAGATACGGTATGTCAGTGTTTTGAAAGTTAGCAAAATGTGCATGAACAGCTTATTATATTTAAACGTCCAGCTTTTTTAATGATGTTCAGTCTGTCGTGTCGTAGAAAATCACCCTGAAATATTCTTGTAATTTGAAAACCTGCTTATTTACTAATATATCATTGTTGTCACAAGTTTTTGATTGTTTTGTTATCAAAGCAATTGCTTTAAGTATTCGCCTACACAAAAAGTAACATTCATCACAGTCGTAATAACTGTAATTAACACCAATTTGAAAAAACTCTGTAAGCGTTTTGAAATTAGAATTCAGAGACGCCAATATTTTGAAGTTAAGCATCATCAATAGAATAAACTCCCGTGACCTCTGTAAAGTATATCCAGCTACCTTCACAGCCTCTACGGCGGCTGTGAAGGCATCATGCGGAACTACGTTGTGTCCTCGCCGGGGTCGCCGTGACTTCGTTATGCTCTTTGTTAATTACACTACGTACTATATTATAATAGTACGAGTAGCTTATGATGAACTTTGGGGGAGTTTTTAGGCAATACTGAACTCTAAAAACACTTCATTACGACAATACTATCAATATTAAGATCAGTTGGATAAGTTACTCGTGATAGAGATACTAGTAACAGTTATATACGTAATACACTAGCTGCACCCAGTGGTTTTACCCGCGCCGTTCTCATTACTTTCCCGTGATAAAAAGCAGCATAAATTGCTGTTCCAGACTATTATTATCTAACTGTGTTCCAAATTTATAGATAGATACACTTTCTCGAACACACCAAATAAAAATAATTTACTAATACGTTAGATTACATCCAAGTTCATCCCGATCAGTCCATAAATTCCAATCACGTCGGAATTTATGTACTGATCGGGATGAATGGAATGGAACGGAATTGAGCAACAAACATCCAAAATTTCTCATTTATAATATTAGTAGGATTGTAAGTATTTTTGGACTTACAGAATGTTTTTTGAACCGGTGGGGTCTAGGAAGTAAACATAACCTTCTACATGGTCGTCAGCTTATCGCCTAAGGAGCTCAGTAGTTCCGGTGGACTGCTATCAATCGTGCATACTGTTTTATGTAAATATGCTTTAATAATATGAATAAATATTAATTAGGCGCGATAGAGGTCAGTAGAACCCTGCATCACATTAGTGACATTGAACTCATCTCATTATCATACAACAAACTGATATAATCTAATTTTTTGTCGTAAATCTGAATGTTGTGATGATTTTTTTTACATTTAATGATTACAAGTGTTGCAACTGTGATCATGGAAGTAGTTCCTAAATCGGTGTTTTTATCGGGTGTTATTTTGTATCGTAAGCATAGACACAAAAAAAAACATGCGTTGTTATTCGATAATTGCAGACTTTTATTCTATATATTTGGTCATGTAAAATTAGTTTAGTTTTAGTTAAACATACTTACTACTACTACTACTACTTACTGACTTAAGAAGGAGAAGGAAAAGAAGACTTAACTTCCTTGTTAACGATGTCATTGTTTATGTTTAGCAATGATCCCAATTGAGTTTGAGAAACGAATACGATTTTGAAACAAATCGAATCAAAAGCTCAATCTACTACATTTCGTCGAATTTGAATTGTTTTGTTTTCAAGTTGAGATATGTGCGTTGTGATCGGAATACGATTCAATGCATTAAATCCTTCCGCAAACCGAAACGGACTTCTCAAGCGAATGTAAATGTTGATGCAAGGTTACGAGCTCGACTAATGTTTGTTGCATCATAACAACTCGTCGATTTGGAGGCTGAGACTAGAAACTCGAATTAATAATGCTTAAATACGCTGATTAGTTTAATGATGAGACAAGCAAGTTGATGGTTAGTCGCAGTGAGCTGGCCAGATGGACCAAGCACTATAAAATAGGGGAACCGATATTGAGATAACTAGGTCTTTGTATGTACTATTTCTCTTTTCTATGAATTTGATTAATATATTCTGTCATTAAATTGCTTAGAGTTAACCACAATTGATATTACGTATATTTTTTGAATTTATAAATGTTTTTTCTACCTCTCAATGAAATCAAAACATCCGTAACTTAGAAGCAATATGTCCAATTTCCATACATGAATGAATGGTGTGACGCTATAGTGTCATTTTCAAAATTCAAATAGTTGTATTTCGATCACTTAGAATTGCTTCCGCGTAGGGGATTACCATAGGTAAAATATGTTCCGAACAATAGTCGAAAACATCAATCACAGTAACAGAATAAGACATAGGTATAAATCAATGAGTTTGGGTATCAATTTCAATCCCAAATAAGATTTTCTTGGAGGATACTTGTTTCAATTTTTTTTACAAATAGGTTGACTAAGTTAAAAAAGAAACTGGATGACTAATAAAAAAACAGGAACAGGATGTTTTCCACGTGTAACACCGAAATATGTGAAGAAGTAATAGGAGACTATGTATGCTATAGGTTTACCAAAATTTGACTGAAAACAAATGATGTCTCGTATGTCGAAAATTTCCATACTAACTTGACATTTTTTGATTACTTACAGGTTAACAGGAATTCGGCTTACGTAAGCCCTTGAGTAAATGCTTAAATACAGTGGTGAGACTACTGTATATGTGGTTGTATGTAGATCCAGTGTCCGAACCTATGCGGAAGTGTAAGATTGTTCCGGTCGCAATGTCAGTGTCAGCTGCGAGGCTGATTGCCCACTACGACGACCGGCGATCTTAACCTACCGTGGATTACAATAGGGCTGTCTTGAAGTTATAACAACGATTAAATATCATTTATAAGGAAACCAACAACAAGAGTACAAACGTTAAAAGTTCACTAATGGATTTGTTTCGTTTGCGGTGGAGACCGCGATTCCATGGGGCTCGGAGAATAATCTCGTTGTGTTTCGAGATCAGCTGACGCCTGAGGCAGCGGGAATTTGAACCCTTTTCAGCCAATTGGAGCAAAATATTTCCTGGACCAAACAGCGAGGTAATTTTAGGAGTTTGATGGGCTATCGACTGTTATTGTCTCTTGGCTGGTTAGTGTGTCTAATTAACTTTTGTTATGTTAGTTTTAAAGATAGTTACTGAATTACATTAAATAAAAAAAAGAGACTTCACTTTTCTCTCTCCAAGAAACTCTGGTCCTATTGATTTAACTTTGTGCCTGATAAGACACTAAGACAGTATTTTGAAAAGAGTCATTGCGGCGAACACAGCCGTCATCAAGCTTAACACAACCGACAAACGAAACACCAACAGACTGGTATAATTTTATTAATGTAAATGCAGAATCGAGTACGTATTACGGTCCAATTATATCTTCAAATGCACGCGTTTAGCTAATTGGTCACCGCGGATAAAGCCACAGGTATAACGAGACTAGTGTCATTCGAAATATACTGGTGTAAAATATACATCGTTTATCAATGAGAGTAGTAGTCATTGTTCAAAAGTGTTCACTTACTGTAAGTGGCCGGTGACTCCTGAATGTTAATAATATTAGTATTTTAACTGTTTATATAAAAATACTGTTATATCAGCGTATACGCAGGCTGGGCCGTGTACATTTACCGCAAGTCTCGCCTACGTAGAGGTTTAATGTATATAATGCGTGACGTTTACGTATTTACAAGTGATCATAAAATTCTATACGTCAGTTTTACATATTTTTACGACTTGTACGTATGAAATCTTGGTTGTGTTTTTGCCACATACTGTTACAATATACCGACGATTTAAGTAATTTTTTACAACGAATTTTAGCCATTTTGCTGCAAAAAAATGTTTGAAATTAGGCTTTATGTATAATTTTAATTACGTAAATATTGTAGACGAAGATATAGTATCTACGAATTCCATGCGCAGCCCTATATTGCTAATTATCTGTAATTAATATTCGAAGGCAGGAGGAAGTAGCAGGTGTTTTTTTTAAATTCGGAAATGCATTCGTATTCAACATACCTATAAGATAAATTTTTATTCGAAACGCTTTTGATTGTTTAAAAAAAAACAAATTATTATTGTTTTTGCTAAAATATTTTTACTTAATATTGGCGTTTGTTTTATTATTTCATCCTATCAAATCCTTATACCTACTAGTTTTGATTTTTTTTTCTATAATACAATGTGATACAGTAATAGTTTAAATTCATCATAAAGACAGTCAATCATACATTCTACGTCATCGTCATAGATGCAATAAAGCGAGCATGATGATCTAGGAGCACTCATAAATCTCATTACTGTTTTTTTTTTGTTTGTAGCGATGTGCCTAACCCGACTCGCATATCCTCTCACGAGCAACAATGCCTCGAGTTTCGACTCCGGGGCCTCTTGGCCTCCACTTGCACCTTGACATTCTGCCTGCGCGCGCGCTCAAAGCTAAAACGTTCCATTTTTAACTCTGACACTTCCGCAACACTTCCTATTTCAGCTCAATTATACCATGACACCGACTGATCGGGATCACTTGATCGACAGATGACGGGAGCTTTTAGCATTAACGTAGCATCACTGAAGTAGCACTGCTACTGAAAATAAAATATATGTTGTCATAGGGACATTAATATGGGTCATTCAAAAAGGCTGTTGATTAAATTGGAAAATGTTAATAAATTCTGGGTTGGTTTTATAGACAACGATGGTCACCTCACACTCATCGAAAGGAAAGTCAATTTTCCGATTATGTTGTAGGAAAACATGAGCTTTTTGTGATTTGTTAAGACTTGAATACCGATACAAATTTAAAATATCCGAAAGGTCTATAGGTAATATTTTATGCGCAATAAGTTTCAACAGCGTCATTTAATATTTTAGCACTGCTGCGTAGTTCTTTGAATGAGTTGTCAGACAACATCCAAACTTGTATCTAACTATTGAATCTAGTATTGCTATTTCATCATACCTTAGCTAGTATGTCATCAAAACAGGATTACTTAGAAAACTTGTACTAAGTTTCTTTGCAATGAAAATTTGTTTATTAGTCACAATATTAGCACATAGATACACACAATTCGTTCCAAATCTGATTAAAGTATACAAACTTCCATATTTGTACTGTGCCTGTGTCTATGCATAATAAGTACGTATTTAAAAAAATATATAAGTATTATATCAGCTATGTGGCTTCCTTATTACAAGCTATGCTTAGTTTGGGGTCAGATGGTGTTGTGTGTGAAATGTCCACCCATATTTATTTATTATATTTATTTATTTAAGGTAGTTTTTGTCAATGTAGAACAGATAATAATTCCGTCAAATGTTAGAACTCTCCGAAGATGACTATAAAACGTTGGTCCAAATAAACATTATTTTTATTTACCTGTCAAAACTACTACAGCTGAAACATTTGCCCGCTGTGTACGTCTACATCCGGGCTAATTTAAGGAATTCAAACCTCCAACATGTTCCAAGTATTGAATACAGCAAACAATAGAATTTCGTCGGCAACGCCTATTATCATTTAAAATGACGTCCTCCCACTCTGAGTGGAAAGGAAGCAGTGACATTGTACCTTTTCGCTTTCACCGTATTGGAAAGTGAGTGTAAAAAACTTATTTCGGCAACGAAATGGCGAGTTCGTTGACCCCGACGAGTTATAGACCATAGAGGAGAGACAAAGGGAGATGTTGTAATGAAAGTAAAAGTTGGGCCGTCGCAGTGACCGACGTAGTCACGACTATGATTTGAGTGACGATTACTCTTGAATGTCATGGTTAGAGATCGAACTTTGTTTTGGAGGCTCCATTTGGAGAGTTGAAATCTTTGTCAAAACGAATTAAAGTGGTGTGAAATGTTTATGCAATTTAGTGCTTAAATAACACGTATCGTAATGATAAACGTAATATTATCTACAGAAAAAAAATACTACTGAGCGGCGCTTGGTAGAGGTGATGAGTGAGCGGAATGCTGGCAACTCTTTCTTTTTAAAGATAAGCCTGAAGATACAACGTAAAATGCTGCCAGTATTCTGAACGATTGTTTCTCTCACCAAAGAGCTATCAGAATAATCTATTTTTCTATGCTTGTGTACATACATTTCATTCAATATATTTTACAGAAAAGTAGTAATTTTATTGGTCGTTTTATTTTCGTTTTTAGTACATCATAATTTATAGCAAACACATCAAGTTTATAATATTATTAGTGATTTTATTAACTATTTGAATACATTTTTAACGACGTCGTACTACAATTTTTAGAATTTTAAAATAAATAACTTCAAATTAGTTGATTCAAAACTTAATTTGGATAGCAATAATATTAACAACAGATTTTCTACAAATCTAGACCATTTAATTATTAAAACTTAGTTCTTGAAGAGTTTTAAACCATACATTAGTAAAGTAAATATTGCAAAAGGCATACATTTATACCATTGTCAATGATAAAATACAGCTAATTGCATAAATATGTTAAACCGCAAAATATTTATTACAAAATCGCTTTCTCACAAATGACAGCTAACGTAGTGACAGTAACGTAATTGTGGCTGAATATGTGTACAACTTGATATTGAAATGTAAACCTTATAACAATTTGTACTAAGTATATATTCTTCCTCACCACTGCAGATATTTGGGTGTCGTGCAAAATTAAACCCTGCGATAAATCCATTAAGTCTAATTTCAATATGAATAGATGAAAGAATATGTGTAAATTGTGTAGAAACACAGATTTTTGTATATTTTTCTTTTTTAGTGATTGACAAAATAAATTTAATTTTAAGGGGGTCAAATAAAAATAATATTTTTTTTTACCTCTACAAGGAAACATTTCCATGTAGAAGTAATATAAATTTAGAACATAATAATTGTCACATAAGCTAATGGATTTAATTAATGATTAGTGTATTTCAGTGCCTATCAGAGTTACTTACTTTGGTAATTCGGTAAAAAATTGACACACCGAAATAAAAACGAAATAGTTAATAATAAGCGTAATATGCAAAAAAATCATATAATTTCAAACAACACGTTTGGAAAAAAATATAGCGACACTCTCGTTATAAAGTATAAGCGTTAAACTAACACTAAAAAACATGTCTAAAGGCGATAAGTAAGGTGTCAAACTAGAGTCATTCGTTTCAGAGTGCTACGCCGCCCAAACGTCTAAGATTTTGTAGCCACGTGCGTAGCAGACCTACGCTACGCTGGTACTCGTAGCACAGCTGTTAGGACAAAAACTACTTTTTTTCTGACGCTATCAAAAGTAAAACATGTGATCGTCACACTTGTTTTTAAATAAACAAAAGACACTGACATGTAATTATACTAATTGAAATGTGTATTTCATTATGCATTTTATCAACGGGTTATACAAATAGTGTAAATGACCTGTGAGATAATTGTTTTTACATTTCAAATTAGTATTATTGAATATTTTTAAACATTGTAAAGTAATCAGTAAAATATACCGTATACTGTTTGCAGCAACTTGTTATAAATAAACATTTAAAATTTAATTTTGCCAAGCTTTGTTGAAATACAAAGCACTTAAAAATATAAAAATAATGACTAAAAAAATAAATAAACAAAGAAGTAAAACGAATAAAAACATGTGGGTATCATAAAATAATTTAGAAAAATCATTTTTACAACATTAAAAAAAATAACAAAACAAGTCATTTGCATCTCGCAGATACACTTGCGTTAGGGTGCGAGCTCAGTTGGGTTAAGGTCAGTTTTAATTGTATTTTTCATTAATTATGTCAGTTTTAATTGTATTTTTCATAATCATTCGTTTTACTTATGGTTAGTCATCCTTTTTGTTCCTTGTACAAAAGTAGTTAAACATATTTTTCGTTTAGATTTTTAGATTATATTAGATTTTTTTTAATAATACAAAAAATTCAACCTAACGACAAAATAGTGTGCGATTTTTGTAAATTTTATTGTTGAGAGAGTGAACGATTCTTCTTAAAATAAAATCACTTGTGCTAATGCAGTTTTTTGTCAGTTAAAGTTAGTCAACACTTCGCCGTGGGGTTAGGAGAGTATGCGAGTAAATATTTACCCATGGTGGAAGTCATCGTCTGCACTTGCGTAGCGTGCGTGAAGGCGGCGAGCGCCTCAGGCCCCAGCTTTTCACCGTCCGACAGCTTGTCACATCACACGGAAACCTCCTCCAAAACTTTTCACCTTAATTTATGTCTCCGAAACAAAGTGGCAACACCAACTCTTAGCATAGTTCACAACGCGCATGCAGTGTCCGGCGCACTTCCTGCGGACGCCGACTACGGGCTTCACGGTCGCGGCTGCGCGTCCGGACCTCTAGATTCGGCAAAATCACGATAACGACTGCGCGCGAATGTCGTCATGTCGAAATTCGAAACACTTTCACCTAAATATTCCGCCTCCGATTCGGACGCGGGCGTCGCTCTCGGCGCTCACGCACACACCGTCGGCTTCGTT
Source organism: Ectropis grisescens (assembly GCA_017562165.1). Taxonomy (NCBI): domain Eukaryota; kingdom Metazoa; phylum Arthropoda; class Insecta; order Lepidoptera; family Geometridae; genus Ectropis; species Ectropis grisescens. Next base: position 7,586,676 of record CM029781.1, on the reverse strand, counting down.
CAGTGCTCAATTACGTACGCTGTAAAAATTGCGTCAGTGTTTTTCGTGGTCGACCTTACGCTCGTTGAGTGTAGTGCCGAAATATAGTTATCTCTGTCTGGTGGCTCATTCACCGTTACTCTGTTGTTTTTTGTTTCGTTTTTTTTATCTGAATGTGTGAGTGTGCGGATTTCGATAGCGGGGTCGTTGAACTGCCGAAAAGGGTTTTTGGGTATGGTCGGTGGTACGGTTCAGTAGTGGGTCGGTTGGTAGATGGGTGCGCGGTGTTCCTGGACGTGTGTGGTCGGCGCGAGCGTCGCCGGCGAGTAACTGGGTCAGCGGCATGCGCACGCGCCTATCTGCCGCGTCACGCGCTCGGCGTGGCGGGATAATTGTCTCGATGCGGTCTCTACTATTCAATACCCAATTACTGTTACATTTTTCTATTAGCTGACACAGAGAATGCAGATCTATGATGATAATTCGTTAAGTAGGCATCGGCCAAGCAATAAATGTCAAGTTTGCAATTTTATTTTTGAATATCAGTTTCATGCACAGTTTATACTATTAGTTTTCCTCTGTTACTAAGTATAAATTGTAAATTTTAATTCTACATTTTATGTTTTGTCGGAAATTATTTTAGTTTTTAGTTTATCACGTACAAGTTAGTTATGGAATTAAAATTAAAATTAATCGCTGTAACGGGTCCTAACCACGTGGCCTAATTATAACGTACAGTTTTTTGTAAAAGGTTAGCAGGCGTCGGCCGATGGCACACTTTGGCGTTGGATTACATTAAAAACGGAGTTCATTCGCATGGCCCCCTATTCATCAGTATCTAGATTATACCTCTGAATCATTGTTTGAACAATGAGCCGTCGATGTGGGGTACTTACTGTAATAGGAATCGAGTAATTCCTGAACGTTTCAATTGATTGTGTTGTTGACCTAACTAACGTTTTATTTTAATTTGGATTTGTTTACAATTAACGTTTTCACACATGAGCTGATGTGAAGTCGGGTTTACGATCTGGATTATATCTAGACCTACGTTAGTCTACAGATAATTCAATAGCGTTCATCATCGTCTTAGTCTAGTTCTTTCTTTGGCTATGTGACCTGCCTCTGCTCTGCCAAAATGCATTAGATTTTAGTGCAAGCAATTAGTTTAAAAGTAAGCAGTATAACTGTCATAGTACACATACAATTTATATATTTATCTTCATTTATGTGAACTGATAGTGAGCCATCACAATTACACATGCGCACAATTCAGTTAATCACATAGTATCAGCTCCAACCGTCACGTCAACCGTTTACTAGCCCCGACAGGCGTTGACAGATGCGTTATTTTTACACACGAGATTGACAGTTTGTCATGTTGTGATGCGTCAGAGGCGGTGAGCCTCAGGTATCGCCGGGATATTTAAAGAACAGCCGAAACTAGGTTAACTATTCCACAAGAAAACATCGCCACTCGAAAGTCTTGAAACTGATGCAACAGGCTATGTATGGCCCCAACAGAGAGAACTTGAGACTAAACTGTGATAATATATAGCTATATAGATATTAGAATACTTGTGAGAGTAAAAATATGTTCTATTGGTATTATCTGGTACATTATTTTTGTTATTGTATAGTGCCTGAACGAGCCAAACTCACGCCTGATGGTAAGGAACCTGCGCTTTCTTTATTTGAATTCCTTTGAAGATAGAGACTTTGAATCACTCCCAAGCACCGCACCATGCTTGTCACCGTTGTTTCAATTAAGAAAAATGTTCTATGGTTTTTATGGGTCGATAAGTAATTTTCTTGTGGTGTAGTGGAGCATGTTGTTTGAAGGGGATATCAACACTAAGGTGACTCTTAAAATTTTCTAATTTTAATTTTAGGTTCTACATGTGCAAAAACCTGCGAATAATTATAAGTTTAATGACACTATTGCGATCAATTTCAGGGACCTATGTTTAAGATTTGGGTTTCTCTTTCTGTACCTTTCTGGAACGTCCTATTTAAACGGGATTTGATTTAAACTATAAACCTACCTTACACAATGATGATTAATCGACTGACAGAGAAAGTAGAACAACCTAGTCCGGGAACAGAAAACAGGAAGCGATTGCGTTTTAAACATGTAAATAGGTTTCGTTTTATCTCCTTAATAAACCAGCAAGATTTGGTCATTTTTGAGTTTATAAATTGCTCAATTGTAATTACAAATCAATAGGGAAAGTTCAAGAGTCCAACGAAAAATAAAGTCCATGCAAACCGCGAAATATTAGTTTTCGTTTTTTTTTGGGATATATTTCACAGAGTGTGAAACTAATCTGCATGATCCAATACCACCTTACCGTATTTGTATCGGGCTGGATCAAAAAAGCGTTATCGTTTCATTTTTGACCTCTTCGTTCATCGAAGAGGTTTAACTCTACCTTTGTGATAAGAACGTCTAGGCTGTGGAATGCTTTGCCTGAGTGGAGTTTTCCCAATGGTTCCCAATCACAATCGTAGACCACGACGTCGCTTGGCATCAGGCGAGAATGCGGTCTAGTGGAAACCTATAATATAATAATAAAAATAAGCTAACCCGTGGAACAACACAAAAGAAACATATAAATATGCATTAATAAAAATCTCAGGAAATTATCGCAAAAATCAATTATTGTAGAAAAATTATACCCAGAAATAACATTTCAATCGTTACGTCATTTTGAGAATAAACGTGTAAATAGAACAAATGATCTATTTAGAGAATTATTCGATTGAGACACCTGCACCCAAATCGAGCGCCAACAATAAATCCACATTAAATATTTACATTAACAGATAACATTTTATAGAAACGATCAAAGCTATTGGTGTCACACAAACACTATCGCAAGTGCCTTACCCATATTTTTCGAACAGACAAATATTTGCTTAATTTCGATACTGTTGAACTGTTTGACATGGATTCGAGATAAAAACGTTAACGTTCTTTGTAATGATGTATGGGAGAGTGCATACAAAGAGATTTCGCAAGAGGTTTTAGTCCATCAGGCGGATTCAGCGATTCCCATCTGTTTATCTATGGGCTATTGAGCCATATCGAGATCCGTGTTGGGGCGATAGCTGAACGATTTTCACACGGTATTGTCGAGTGAATTATTTATAGATACTGTCGCTTGCTAGATTAGGTAACTTCAAGGACTGTAGTACTTTATAGGGTCGTACTGCACAGAACTTTTAAACAAAGGCCTTGTTCTGAAAGCTTGACAAGTCAGCATACAAAAATATATAGTTTAAAGTCTTGCACATACTCGTAATATTCACTTGGAAATAATCTATTTTGCGCTCTCTGATATTGTAATAACCACTTAAAGATGTTTTTGCAATGTTTGACTTTTTATTTATGACATTCTACTTCCTACTAATGTATGGGAAAGTTTGGATGTATGTTGCTCAATGACGTCGGAACGTCTGAACGGACCGGGCTAAAATTTGGGAAGGTAGTTAGATTATAACCTGGAATAGTACATTTATTAAACGCGTTTATTAAAGCGGTACAACCGCGGGTCCCTGCTAGTTATGGAAGTAATTTGATGTCTGGATTTTCCATACGTTATTTATTGACATACAAATATATAATGTTTATAATGTAAGCTTAAAATACAAACTTAAACAATATGCAAATATATGTATGTATGGTAGTCGGATTGATAACCTCCTCCTTTTTGGAAGTCGGTTATACATTAGAATAATTGAATAGGCTTTAATAGCATTTATTAAGTCCTGTGAAATGTTTTGAATTTGAGTTCAAATCGCGAAAGGACATTATTTTTCTATGGTTTTATTCTTCACTCCAAATTCAATCCAAATCGAATATTTTCGACACAAAGAAAAAAATTGCACGAATAAAGATAACAATCAAAGCCTAACACTGACAGACTGAGTGATCTATTTAAAGTTGAATGACCTGGCACTCCCGTCGCCTGATAAAGTCCAAATCTTCAAAATACCAGAGTCAGCATCTAATCAACAGTCATTGTTTGATAAGGTCACCGCTGCTGATAATTATAATCGATTGTTTCAGCGATCAGTCTTACGTCACACTTAGAAAAAGGATTGCATGATGTGTTTGAAGGTTGCTGTTTCGATTTCATGTAATATACAATAATATAGCAACTATGTAGTATCTACCCACGTCTTCGTTCGCGTAGAGATTAGAAAAAACCTATTGTGCACAAGTGCTACTCCAGACTAAAATATGCACTTAAAATTTCAGCTTGATCTTCAGGTTTTTTTTGACGTGATAAAACAACGAACATCCAAATATTAATTCACATTTCTAAAATTAATCTACTGATTTTAGAACTATTGTGAACTGTTGATTTTATCCAATCCTTGTAACCAATCGGCCCTATACTCTCATTTGTGAGTAGTCAAAACAAGTGATAACCAGAATAAGTTGACCCCAGCATTGACTGCAACTTTGCGTTATCGTAGATAGAGTTAAACTTATATACCTACTTGAATGTTGGTTATTAATCATCACGAATCACATCCAAGGATCATCTAAGGATGGGTGAAACTTAGCTAATTATTTGTTCTTATGAAGTAGTGGGTTCATGAAAATATCATTGAGGCACTAGTCGTGTGCCGCGGTTTTACCGAGATAAATAATTCGTTTCGTTACAAATGTCTTCCAGTTCAATTCAGTCTCTTTTGTTTTACATTGAAGGATGAAAACACTGACGATACTAATTCCTGTAAGCAGCTTAGATCGTGTTAACAGTAAATACTTTACAAAAATAAAAATAAATAGAAGAAAAAAGAAGCTTAGTATTTTATTGTTATAATTTTATTAAAATAGTTCATAATGTAATTCTATCAGCGATAAAATCGCTTTATGAAATGATCTTGTCTGGAACTTTATCGTATAACTTGCGCTGAATCCAGCACAAGGTTACGGAGTCAAAGATCACATTTAGCGCTGAAGATGTTATATAACGCGTAAGATACGAACTCCAGTTTAGTTTAATAAGGGTAACAAGGTTAAAGGATTAAAAGTGAAATTCTGTTATCTCTACCGTCGACTTAGCTACAACTGTTTTGTTGTAATGACGTGTTAGTATATGAATAATATGATGAAAGAGGCTAGAGGCTAATAAACGATAAATTTGGGTACAAAGTTTGATGTGTTCCTACGATCTCTAGATTTAGTTTATATTAGTATTTTTTGGAAAATAATACATTTATGAAAATACGTTGTTTATGTTATAGTTCCAGCATAACCAGTGACATAAACAATCTGAATCTCGAAAATGGCTGTAACGATTTTCGTGGAATTGAGTACAAAGGGGGTTTCGGGGGCGCTAAATTGATATAGTTAGGTTTCATTCAGAAAAGTCATTTTATTTGTGTTTTCAGGCAGTGACATTTGACCTCCCATTATTAAAGAGTCCTAGATCAATTAATAACTCATCATCGTTCTCGCCTAGGGTTTGCTTTTTTACAATCGCCTGAGATTTTCCGCTAAAATAATAACAACACTAACGCTATGTCTATTGGGCCGGCAATAGGGCTTAACAATTGTGTCTCTCAAAATCTTTCGAAAACAATACTTATTTTTGCCCTGTTATTGGCCATCACTTTCAACGTTTTCACTTCTACCTAATATATTTAATTAGATGAGACAGTTTCGCTTCTATTGTTTTTGCAAGAGTAGTTGCTACGTGTCAGGCGTCAGGCCAAATTTTGCCGACTCGCCGATAAAGGTGTCAAAGACCTCGGCCCTCGGTAAACAATACGTCTTCTAATGAGTCTGGTTTTCAATAACAATTACGTATTGGATCGATATGATTGTGAATTTATGGTGCTATAAGTTATAAATAATTTATGTAATATTTTGGATAATATTCTTTTATTTTATATTTTATCATTGTTAAGCACTTAAGTGATTAATAGCAGTTATAATATCTACATGTATACTACTGGAAATAAGTTTTTCCTAAGATGTAATACTGAGTTCGATCGCGCCTTGTATTATCGAATTATTGCTCTGCACTTTAAATAGACTGAAAATAAGACTTCTTGTAATAAAATACATCGGATAAGTACCTACTAGGTATATGCCTCGTGTTTAATTATCATGTGTGCACTTACACTTGCCATTGTGTAAGTAATCGTCTTCCTCGTTTTGATACTCTATCTTCTAAAAAAAGTCCCTGAAGAATCATATGGTGTCAATTAATAATAGGGTAAAACACAAAGAGCTCTAAAATATAATGTATGTACTCAAAGTCAAAGTCAAAGTCAAAGTTTTTTATTGATAAATATACATTTACAAGTCAGGCATAATAAATTGTATAACAGTAATTATACGAAATATAAATATTGTACAATAAAATAGTAATAATTAGACAATGTCATAATAAATATTAATCAAATTTAAAATTGAGCAGACAATGTCATAATAAAAAAATATAAAAAAATCGTAATACAATAATGTCAAATGAGATATAAAATAGTACCAATTCTTTTCAATTATTTAATTATTATTTTACCGTCGGTCTCTAAAAACTCTTCATAACTGTAAAACGTTTGCTCGATAAGCCAGCGTTTGAGCTTACTCTTGAAGCTGCTCAAGCTGGGTGCTGCTATCACCGCATCTGGTAGTCTGTTGTATACTTCAGGACCCATAACGTAAGTCAGCTTACTAGATTTGGTAAGGGAGTGGGAGACACAATCCAATTTGTCGGCATTGCGTATCTGACACGAATGCCTATCACCGCGCTTACCGTATAGGTCAGGATTCTTCCTCACACACACTGCGACCTGGAAGATCAATATGGCAGGTAGTGTGAGGATACCTAGCTCTTTAAAATGCGGTTTCACGGAGGTGCATCGCGTCACGCCCACAATTGCACGTACTGCCCGTTTTTGAGCTCGGAACGCACGCCTCCAGTCAGCCGCGCGTGCGTACAACTCTGCGCCGTACTGTAGCCTGGATTGCACCGTGGCGAAAAAACAGGAGCGAGACACCTCCGGGGACACCACTCGTGATACCCGCCTGAGGGCGAAACACGCACTGCTTATTCTGCCACAGAGATTGGCAATGTGTAGCTCCCACGTCATACTCCGGTCGATCTCAAAACCCAAGAAAGTGGTGCTTTTCACCTGTTCTATTACAACGTCATTCAGTTTTACATTTAGCCGCCTTGTGGCATGTCCCGACAAACAAAAGTGTACAAAGTGTGTCTTTTTTAAGCTTAAGGCCAGACCGTTGTCACTAAACCAGGTATTCAGGCGAGTCACAGTACGATTCAAACCTTCCTCCAACATGTCTATGTCTGGTGCCGTTACAATAGCTGCCACATCATCAGCATACATGAAGATTTCGGCACCATTCACAGCTTCAGGCAAATCGTTCAACAGGAGGAGAACAATATGTTTGAGACCGACGATCCTTGTGCTACACCCATCGTGGCCGAAAGCGGGTCTGATCTTTCACGGCCATCCCCAGCATCTACCACCTGCGAGCGGTCCCGCATCATACTCATCAACACTGCATGGGATTTTCCGACTATGCCGTAGTGTCTAAGTTTTAAAGCAAGGGTTTCGTGATCCGCCACATCAAAAGCCTTCGATAAGTCGCAACATAGCACAGCCACCTGCTGTCTGCGCTCACGAGCAGCCATCACGCACCGGATCACCTCCCGGGTTAACGAGGTCGTGGACCGTCCTTGGCGGTAGGCGTACTGACGCGCTGAGAGAGCGTCTGTGTCCGCCAAGTACGTCACGATTCTCGTACTTAAACCGTTCTCAAACACTTTGGCTATAGCCGGTATGATGGATACAGGTCTGTAGCCGTCGATATCATCGCGCTTGCCTTTACCTTTAAATACTGGCGAGACTTTCGAAATTTTTAGCGATGACGGGATTACTCAGCTATTATCAAGGTTCCAACCGCATTCTACCGTAGGTAGATACCATTAATTTTATCAGCTGCTTTGACTTCCTCATTACCGTTACCATACCGACAAATTTATTTCTCATGCCTCTTTGTGTCGACTACGGTAGCCTCTAATTACTAACTAACTTCAAAAAGTAGAAGGTGTTCTATGCATCTGTATGTTTTATATCTTCACCAGCTCTGCCTGTATTTCATTAATTCGGAGAGACTATGAGTTATGAATTATAATCACGTAAATGATAAATTAAACATTAACATACCTAATCATAATTTATTGGCTTCTATTTTTCCTGATGTTAAGCAACGATCTAGGATATAACGCGTAGATTCAGAAGAAACTTATTCGTTGTCGCCCTGAATCCATAAAGATTGTTTCCATCGGGAACAAAGGCAATGCATTTCAAAGTCTGCGGCAGTTCGCGAAACGAAACTGGAGTCTAAACTATTAGAAAGAGTTTTAAAAATAGCACTCATCAGGTGTCACTTTTTCGAATTCCGTGTGGTCTTATAGAAAAAGCGTTAGGTATATTATAATGCAAGCTATCCCGCAAACGTTGTTCTGCCATAATACATACATTGTCAACCGAATGAAAAGTCTAAGGGGATGACTCCACGTCCGTAAATAGTGGTTAAATAATTTTGATATTGCTCAAAATAAAATATGGGAAAACACTAAAATTGAGTGGAAAATGAACAAGTTCAGGAGAGTGAAAAACTGCTGATGGCTTATTTCTCAAATTAGGAAAAAAAACAATAAAAGAAGTTGTGCCGTTTCGGTAGATCACGACCACCGTGACCAAAGATTTTCATATGTACATTATTTAAATGTAGTAATTGTTTTGTCCCCATCGTAGTGAAGACGCTGGGTAGTTGCGGCACTGAGGCGAGGGAGCTAGTTAGAAAGATGGGATATCGAATGAGGAAAACGGCGTTTACTCCCACTCCGGCTTATACTTGGTACAAAGACCATCACTATTCAGCGGGGTAATGCTGCCTGTATAATGGGCACCTTTGTGCCGGGTAGCGCTAGGGAGTGGGTTATGTGATGTGAATGATTATAAATGACGTTATTTTGAATTGTATAATTGAATTATGTAATATTTTAATGTTGTATTAGAGGCAAATAACATTTTTTTTTTTTTTAACTATAATAGTAATCTTTGTTAAATGTTGTATTAGATGGAGCAACCTATAACATTCACCAATTTGATGACAAAAGAATTCATAAACAAACGTAAAATAATTCATAAACAAACGGTAACTGTATGATAATGGTAATTTCTCCTAATTATAATGACAATGTGCAATTGTACACAATGTATCAATGACACAAATCACTGCCATTGTAGTTGAAGTTTTTGGCTACAATTGGCAATGAGTAACGGTATTGTTTGGCCAAATTAAATGTAACTGTAAAGTGTTGATAGCCATTTAAATTCTAGAAATCATACCGAAGGGCCCTAACCCCACTTTAAAAAAAACATTACATACAAAAACATCAAGACTTACGCGAGCAAAGAGCAGTCAAAATCTTGAGTAGAGTCAAATCTACTAATATTATAAAAGCTGAAGAGTTTGTTTCAACGCTCTAATCTCAGGAATTACTGGACCGATTTCAAAACTTATTTCACCGTTGGATATTGTACGTGATCTTGGAGTAATATATATATGTACCACGGGAAAATCCGAGGAGGAACGCTAGTCTGTATATAAATTTCATCTTTTTTTTTCACGTTAAAAGGCCGCAAAGATATGGAAATTGTGCTATGTATTGGAATACAAGCCCTTAAAAATATTTTGGTCCTGTTTGGAGTTTAATTTTGAATACTGTTTGCTTACAATGACATATGTTTTTGTTCAAAAACATCAGGCTAACGTTTTGAGCTCGTTTGCGTGACTAGGATAAATGGATGCTTGCGTATTATGATTAGTGAGATAGCGATACCGAATTACATGTGATTACAGACGTGTGATTTTAAAAATAACTCTAGGTTCCTCCCAGACAACCGTATTTCACCACACCTGTTTCATCTATTCACTCAATGGTCAAGAGCAAATCTATTCTGATTAAAAAAAAAAGGTTTCACTATGGATTTCCGATTGGCTTGTTCACTTGTTGTAACTCAACAATCACTAACTTTTATAAAGCAATAAAAAGTAGCCAGAAGTAAAGAAATGAAAATACAATTCATTATATTAATGGTTGTTCACAATAATGTTTGTGAGGAATTTTGCCATTAGACCCTGAATTACTTAGTATTAGGAAATACATGTGACTTAAAGGATTCTATGCCTTCCTAGGCATAGCTGTATATGTGACGATTTATAATCAATGTTAATCAATAAATAAAATTATGTGTTAGTAATCTATTTTCATAATATTGGATAATACTAGGTTTAGGCAACTGTTTGCCATGCCCTTCGGTGTTACGGAAGTCGACCTACAAATATATGAGGCTAACTATGACTTGTTTGGTACTACACATCGCACATTTCCTATTACATAAGAGCCACGGTGCGCGGGCGCACCATCGAGTCCCGAGCAGCCGGTTTCACAACCGCAGCCACCGCAGCGCCGTTTTCACTTTTTCGCTGTCAAGAACGAGTGCTAACGATAAACAAACTAACATTTTGGCTGCTTCACTGCCAACTTAACTCCAACAATAAACCACGTAACCACCATCCTCGGTCAAACGAATGAAACTTCAACAACATTGTCTTAAAGCCCAAACTGCAACGACAGATCGCTTAACTTACGTCAGAAACAACCGAAAACATCATCGTTTGATGAACGTTACAAAAGGATTTCTGTAGAAACAGCAATAAGCTATTTTGGACCGTATGTGTGAGACCCAAAATTTTAATTTCTGTATCAAAATTGTAGATTCATGCTATTCTGATGCGCAAACTAAGGCTGTAGAAATACCGAGGCTGTTCATTGACCTTTTGAGTACCTACATAACACTAGCGAAACAAAAGACGAATTTAGTTAGACATGAAGAAGGAACCTTGATCTGAACACATTAAGCAATTGTGAAATGAAACAGAAATTACCTACAACTTTTTAGTTCGATTTTTGATACTGTTGTGAAAATTTATTTTTAAACTGAGGTACAAGGCAAAGAATTAAAACATACGAATAAAGCTTTACTCGATTCGGCATACTTTCGTTATTTGAAAGATCTTGTAGCAATGCGTAGCGTCGTAGACCATTCCGTAGCCTAATCACTCGTGCTATGATATTCGATTGTTTGAATTCAGATTTAACATCATCTCATTTTGTGTAACTTGAGATTGTGAAATTGTAGCGAATTGTATGTCTCGATAAAGATCGACCTCCACCTTTCATTTAATATTTCAGCTTGTAAAGTCTGTCGGTAAAGATGAAATCGCTGTTTGTTAGAGCGAATGCAGAATACAAAGCTCGGATCTAAGACTGCTGGCCATATAGTAGTAAAGCCTGACATTGCCTCTCACCGGGCCCACGTAACCGGCGCGTTACGTAAAGGTCTTTACCCTTGTTTATTTGGGACAGCAGTATTAAAGAGATGTTTTAATTTACTAGCATTAGCACTTGCGGCTAAGGTTGGGTAATATTTAACAATGGGACGTTCGCGATCATCCTCCAATCGTTTTTCAATATAAATGTTGTAATGTCTAACTTTGATATAGGAATATGAACTATTGTGTTTAGTAAAGATTGCTTTGTCCTTTGCGCAGGCGTCGTAAGAGATATGAAAAATAATAAAAGTCTGGTCAGTCAGGGGCCTGTACCTTCTATGCTAGCTCAAAATTCAAGTGATATTAAAAGACAAATATAAGAGATCTATTATAAATATTAATTTAAATACTAATAAAAATATATTTACGAACAGCATAGTCGTGCTATATCAACCTCTTATAAAAATCATTGCACTCATTTCTACAATAATACAAAAGTCATTTATTATACCTATTAAGATATTTTTTTAATCTAAAGTTGTCATTAATCATTTTGCAATAATACGTACATAAATATTTTTTTCAGTAATATTCTGTTATTTCACTCAACAGAGTTAAAAATTGTTCAAATGTAAAGTAATCTCACGAACACGCTATAAATAAATAATGGGGTGTAACATCGAGAACTTGTTTTATGAAATAGTTATGGTAAAAGTACTGTATTTGAATATTGTAGATAGCTTAAATGCTGTTAAAGTGTTTAACCAAACATTTTGTACACTATAATTAATTACCGTCAGTATCAGGTATTACACATTTGTGCGAGAGGCAAAGAACATAGTTTCATAAAACGTCTAGACGAAATAACGTTATATTGGATTGTATTATTTGATAATGGAGATTATCTATTACATTTGAAGCTGCAACACTCGCATTCAGTATTTATTTTAATTGAACAAATTGCACTGCAAAAACTACTGTGGCACTTGACATTCGAATTAAATAAGTAGCCAATTAGTACAGAAAGATCGATAGTTACGAATTTAGTTAATATTAGTTTCGAATTTATTAACAAGAGATTATTTGCCTCATTGTTATTAATATTATGTATGTAAATAACAAAATTTGAAATGATACTTAGTCAACTGGTGGCTTAAAACTAATCGCCATGCCGTTTTCCATTCAAGAGTTCATCAAGCGAAAAAAGTGTAAAATTTATGTCATTAAATGAAACAAGAAATAAGTTTCGGTATTTTTTACGTTTTTACAACGCCCAAATTCAAAAGATCAAATTGTCATAAATTAATGTTTTGAAATATGGAGGTATAACTAATATTTCCATTCAAGCAATAGGTGAGACGACCAAAGAAAATATCGGCTGTCAGTTACATTATTAAAAATAATATTACACGTATTTTTTTCTTTTGTTTTCCAATCTGATACAAACTGATACAGTGCTTAAACATTTTGAGTGTATGCACTTTATGGTACGATTTTTAGGAACAAATGACGTAACAATCCCCACTCCGGGAATTTGATGATCTATATTATGTTATGTTATATCTATTTGTGTTAAAAAAAAATTTTTTTATTTACAGAGACACTAATCCTACCAATCCTTCGTATAGTGTTTGCCCGATGGCCAGTGTGGTCTCCTTTAAGAATGCATGCAAAGTCTCGAACTTTCGCAAGCCGTCGCGTATGGCCGGTGCATCCTTGCGCAAACGCCGGCGAGCGGCAATGTCACGTTATGTAAGAGTTTGTCAGCACACTGGGTGACTGGCACGACAGTTTTCCTTCTTCCAATTGCAAACACTTCGATCGTGACAATGGTGATCCTTGTACCCTGTGCACACAAGTTGAATATCGACTAATAAGAAAAGATTAATTGTTTAAGAGGTCCCGAATTCGATTCCCGTGTAAGCAGATATTTTGCATTTTAATGTTTAAAATACCTCAGTTGCTGAGGTATGAGAATACATAATGAATATTATTTACTGAATTTTGATTTACAATTTGTCAGACTATACAGAAGCAGCTCCTAGTCAACTTCGAAACAATTTTAAAGGATCAGCCCGTTTTGAAAAGAAACAATTTCGCCGCCATATTGGAGGTTAAATTTAATATCCAAACTAGTGTTGAATACAATACCAATATTTTTTATTACACTGTTTTATGGATTCGAAAGATAGTATTTCCACACCAAACCGTGTTTATTTCTTTTCATTTATGAGTTACTAGTAGCACCCCGTGATTTTACCTGTCTAGCTCCCGATCCCTTATTTTTATAATCTATATGTACTCGTGCACAAAATGCCATCGAAATCTATTCAGTATTATTTGCATGAAAAAGTAGCAAACATCCATACATCAATTCAAACAAACTTTCGTGATTATTATGGTAATAAAATTAACATGGTAGTTATTGCCAAAATGTAACTGTGGTAAAATTCTACCCATAAACAAAAAAACAATCTCATTCCAAATTTGAAATTGTGAGAATCTATTTCTTATGTAACAACTTGAAATTGTGAGAATCTATTTCTTATGTTTTTATTTTATATTAAGTTTACTAATAAGTCTTGACCCTCACCGTTATATAACCGTTTTAAATATCGATAATTTTAATAAGAAACCAACACCTAGACGAATATATCATTTGTCGTTACAAATTATACTTAAAACTACATTTCTAATCTAAATTATTACGTAACACTAATTTGGCCAATTTGAGTCGGATGCCAATCTAAGAGAATTGGTCTATAATTTGCCACAAAATGCATGCTAATTCGCATATAATGTTTTTCTGGTTTCACTATCAAATTCTTTTCGAGAAAATATTTCATGTGCAATTTTATGACTTTGAATAAAATAACAATTTTAGTTATGATCTGTTTATATTACAGTGGTAGGACTCTTTAGGGTGATGGACTCTTTGCAGAGTTCGTCTGGAATAGTGTCTTTGCTACTTATGTCACCGCCAAGTAGTAATCTTCAACTTTTAATGCGTTCCGGTTACAAGGGCAATGCTTCCCAAAAAATACAGGCCATATTTCTCTGGACGCATTTTGTTCATCAAGGGCGCAATGACTTACCCACAAAATCGATTAATATCTCATTTCGATGAGATTCACTGAATTATATTATCGTTACCAGTTTATATTAAAGAAAACTGATCAAAATTAGGGAATACTTATTAGTTTATCTATGTAGTCTACCACTACCTAAATAGTAAATAGTCTACTCTAAATTTAAAAAATTGAAACGTGATGGAGTGGTTACAACCTCCTAAACTATGTTCACTTAAAACACTAGGAAGACTATTTAAATCCCTCGTTGGAAACTGAATAAATATGTAGATTGTACAAAGTGTGAAAAGGCAGCATCTTTCTTTATTTGATATTTCTAAGACCCGAACGAAAAGGTTATATACTTATTTTACGAACAGCTAGCAAATATAATGCGTTGCTTGAGTAGGTTGTTCTTTGAATCCTACAAGTCTAGAGTGACTACATTTATTTTAGGTAAATGTGCTCCACCGTCACATAAATATCAGGCGAAATGGTTGTCTAGCGTAAGATTGAAAAGGATAAAAAATAGATCTTTCACCTACAGTCACCTTTGTAGAGTCTAAGTAAGAACCTTATTGAGTTAAAGCGTATGGTAGTAGAAGTGTTGATATAAAACTGTCACCGCTACTGTTTTTTGTTTACATACTTTCAGTTTTGTTGCGTAACGTCAATAGCATTGAGATTTGAAAGCTCTCCACTTTCCTAAGATATTGCAAATACGAGTAGCTTTGACTTGTTAATTGGTTTCTCACAATGTTTGCTTGGGAGTCTTGCGAATGTGTGAATGTTCGGTTTTGTTTTTTTTATCCTTGTGCATTCTAAAAATTAAAATAATGTAACGTCCGTAATACTTTACGGTTTTCTTATTTTTTTATAGACAATTTAAAAGCTCTTCGCTAATAAATAATCAAATATATCGAAGGATTCACAAATTAATTAAAACCATACGAAAAACTTGTAAAATGATATTTAATTTTATTTAGTTGTATATATTTTGATTTTGTTTTATAACTTTTGGGAAAATCCGGGTGGGATTCATTACACCCGAATCCGTCTTTAATTACTTTTTTTTTCATTTCCTCAAGTGCTTTATGTATTTTTTGTCGTTGTATAATATGGGTTGTTTGTACATTTTTATACTGTATTAAAACAAATCAATATCATCGTTAGTCTGTACTTTCGAATTGGTCACATATTTACATGAGAACTAGTGCCATGACCAGTAAATAAAGCAAGGGCTGTGTGAAACGGTTTCAAAATTAATAAGGTACGTCTTATTGTTTATATTTATACTTGAGTCACCGCGAACGCAATGCAACGTTACGAAACCGCCGCGAGACCAAAACACTAAAACGAATTTCCTCATACGCGTTAACCTGGCTACTGTAGGGTTGGCAATTGAAGAAAATGCTGACCTTTTTTATCAATAATAATTTTGAATTACAAACCAAGTGACAATGAAGTATAAGATAGATCAGAGGCAGAGTTTCGAAAAACGCAACCATACCAAGATAAATAGGCGATGATAAAATGAACTATTAAATGTTTGAAATGAGAGTACAGTCTGAATTTTCTCTTAATTAGAATGAGAATAAAAACGTTGTACAAAACAGCTGATGTTGCTATTTCAGTGTCAGTTTTTTAATAAGGTTTAATTGTATGTACACAGTTATTGATTTAACTTTTATTCAGTTTGCTGCGTTCAGGCCTTACAAATAAACCTTATTTAAGTAAAAATGTTTGCGGTTTTTATTATATATTGATAAAAAACGCTACAAATTTAACATGATAAATAATACAATGCATCTATAAAATCATTTAAATTCCATTCATGTAAGAAAAATGGATCCCGATTGGTGAAAAAATATTTCCAAGGAGTAGATAGATACAGTAGATAGGAGTAGTCAGTTAGTCATAGATCATTAAAATATATAATGGAAAATGAAAGTACAGATGCCGCTTTGCCCAACGCTAGGCCAACTAAGGTTACTTACTGTAAAAATAGAATATGCGTACAAAATCGTGCATGGCAACCCTGACTAACGAGTATTATGGCGGCATCCCTCAAATTCTATGGAAAATTGTTGTTATAGTTTCTTTTATAACTACCGGTTGCAGTGTCGAAAGCCCTTAATTCTATTTCGTATTTCACCACGAATTTAAGCGTACATTAGATTTTTGGGCTAATGATGACTGTTACGGAAAATTCTTTCTCAATTTTCCGGGTTCTTACGATTACGTTTCATCTACCTGGATAACCGAAATTGGGAGATGATTAAAATACTACTAGATAAATTAGAATAAGCTCATACGTATAGGTTTCAAATCAATTTTATAAAATTGACTTACATTATGACTTTTATTATAAGTGCTAGAAAAATATTTTCGTTTGTGTTTAATTTAATTTAATTCCTCAATTTAATAAATATCAAAATAACAAATGCTTTCTGTTAATGTTTTACAACAATTAACACATGAATAATATTTTACGTAACAAACTTCTGATATCGTTAAGTTATTTTATTTTTGTTAACGCATAAGTATTGGCTATGTCTTATTAGTGAGTAGGTAAATGGTGTTTAATATTAATTTGCTGATTCATTAGCATATTTAATTTTAGAATACACGTTAAACAGTTGTTAGTTATTTATTTACGTAAAACGGCGTAAATAGGTAAATCGGTCAGTTAGCCAGCGAGCGACACCTCGAAACACGCAATGTAAATGCGTGAACACGCCGAACGACAGATTCTAATTCATGGAAAATGTTACTCCAATGGGAAAAACTGAGGACTGGTTACGAAATCTACAGAATCAATGGTATTTAAACTCTTTTGAAAAGCTTGACTGCATTTGAAAGGGCCTCAGTATTTGCATCATTAGGAACCCGGAAGGTTCGCTTTCCAATGGAACAATAGAATTTAGGAAAAGCGGAAGAGCCTTGTCTTTTACGGCAATAGTTTAGTTACTAGCGTCTTAACGTATACCTATGACTATTTATATTTCAAAAGTAGCACAAACGAAACACTCTTACTAACAAGCTGGTCTAATGATGGCTATTACGAGGAGCTAAAAGCGCAAGTGCATACCGTAACACGTACTTGTCTCATGCAAGAGCATAATTAGGTCTCGCTGCCTCAAAAGTACAGATCCGGCCGCTAGAGGGCACTAGTGATTCCACACAATAGTGTAGTTATTCTACACGCAAGCTCGTCACGCGATCTCGCCACAGTAACACACTGCTAAAGAAACTGTGTGGAAAAGGCCTTCCGGGGTGAATGGCCTAGTTGCGTAAACAGCTTGGTGGCGCAACTGCGCGCGCGCCACTGACAGCCTAGCGCCACCTACTGGCGAATTAATGCACTGAAAATGTGGAAACACGTGTCGAGGTATTAGATTTCATGCCTATTCTTCTTGACAGCGCTTTGTTATTTGTGTTTCGAACGCTTGAAAGGCCGTTTTCTACGGGTGTTTCAGCTAATGATGACGAGTGGGCTTTGCTCTTCATTTAAGAGTAGTTAGTATGCACATTTTGAGACAGGTGTCGTTTGTTTTTTGCAGTTTCATAATATTTTTACAGTTGCAGAATTTTTAGCTCTAGTCTCGTGTTATGGAACGTATCAGAACAAGCTTGTACTGATCGCAATAATACACGGCGAGTTGATCGTGAGTGACGAAACGATATTTAATTCCTAGGTCAAGGTATAGCTTCTCTTCGAAATGGGAAAATTGCCACACATTGGCGACCTTAACTCGCGGAGTCCGCGTTTCGCAAGCCGAGAATAAAGCGGCGAATACATTACAAACAAGTTTCAAGAAAAGAAAGCCAATTATGACCGACTCTTTAATTTGGGCACTCACCTTTAGGTCTCCAGATATTTGCGCAAATGTCTGCAAATTTTTGTGTGCAAACTGTCAAAGGATTTAAGATAGGTACAGCAATGTTTGCAGATTTTTATGATGTTTGCACAGATTTGCTTATATGTCAGGGGTACGTGACTCATTTGGGTTAAAAATTGTAAGTAACATTGATTGGCATTTTACGTCTCCGTTAATCTTTCAAGAATTATATATTTACCAAAATATTTTACCAAAAACAATACACATTTGTCTATTTAAACCTTTAAATAATATTTAAAAAACGCCTGAAAAACTCTTTTTAAAAAAGATACAGAACTAACAAAAGAGAAATATTTTTACACCTCATTAAATTTCAATTGATTAAATATTTGACACGATAAATCGATGCAAAATCTTTCCGAAACGATTATACTTGATAGAGTTTTAACAGTCAAAGAAATGGAAAGTGAGTTATACAACGTCCAACCACCTGACGGGGCCGTGAAAGGCGGGCTTTAATGTCAGCGATCTGTGGTCAAGGCTCTTAAGTCACCTCGGACACACCTAAACGACTAGAAAAATACGATGATACGGTAACTGTTTTTGTAGTACTACGAGGTAGCCTGTATATTAATTGTAGAAACAAAATGTAAATAATAATAGGGAGCTATTGATTACAATACCTTATTTTCTACTTTTTTTCTACCTTTATAGTTTGAAATAAGAATTAATTATTAATGGCCAGTATTTCCGTTCATTTTTGTAGTCTAGTGAATGTAAAGACTAGACGTAATGTCTCATTAGTTATTTGTTGTGTAATATTAATTTGAAATCCATAAATTTAAATGAATTTACTAAAATAGAGACTGCATCGGAATATATGGCATTCGCTCTACAACCACAATAAATATACCTGAATTACTAATTGCAGTGCAGTGAATACCCGTGATAGTTTAAAAAAATGTCTTCTATTATCCTACTATTTGGATGTTTGTTGCTCGATCACGTCGTAACATATGAACAGTTCGGAATGAAATTTGGAACCCAATTATTATGGTCAGAACGAACACATAAGTTACTTCTTATCCCGAGAAAATAACTAAAATGACGGAAACGGGAACTACGCAGGTAAAACGGCGGGACGCTGCTTGTATATTTATATCTCTTATTGCTTAGTAATACTTTATTAACTGTAATTATTACTAAGCAGCAGAACTACTTACAATCTCAAAAAAGCTAGTTCTATGGATTTTACGTACTTTATATTAAAGGTTACAGTCCAAAATACAGGCTCAGCCTAGTTTGGGACCCACCACATAAACCGCGTAGCCAGCTATTGACACTATTTCAACAATATCAATTAGTATTCATGTGCTGTTATTCTTATGGAAATAAATGACTTTTTTTAACCTTGTCTGAATTAGGTTTTATCGATGAATACAATCTCAGTGTCTAGTCTCAGTCTAAAGTTAATCGTTTATTTTGGACAAACGCGATTCATTGTAGTCTGCATAATTATCAGGTAACATGGTGGTCAATCATAAGTCCATCAATGATTTCGAAATAGTACTCGTAATTGTATTTTAGAATGCAAAAAAAGAATAAGTAACAAAAAAAGCAAAAATCTCTTTTGAGAATGTTACAAAAATAATGATAAAAAAACTTTTGACTATACCGTGCCAGCTATTTAAGAAAAGAAAATAGCTGAATATTTATTGATTATTTGAAATAAAGATAATAACATTGTCGTCATAAATATTTGCCATGAAAAAATTAAGTTTGTAAATACTAACTATAGAACTAAGTCAGTTTTGCAATCGCAACATTGCCTAGGTATGTCTGGGGCTTTGAGCATATTATCGAGTACTTATTTCGTGATTTTTATCTTGTTTTTGCCGTTCGATGCTGACATTGATTGACGTAGCGCTGCTCCAGGGACTATTTCGATGCATCGTTAGGAAATTTTATGTATGTAGTTGATTTGGGGATGTCATCAAAACAAACATTTGCATTTTATACATTCGATACGTACGAGTCTATGTACATATAATGTGTGTTTGTTACTTGATCAGGGCAAACGGACTACTACTACTACGGTACTACTATTTGCTGCAGGGATTTCGGTGGAACTAAGAAGCGTAACTGATATAAATATCAAAAAGTAAGCCTAAGGTCGATGTTATTGACATATTATATATTTGACTAAATTGTTTTGTAAATGACAATTGTTACGACATAATCAAACAAATATAATTAATTATAAGTTTGACCTTAAACTCTAAACATACATTGGACATACTTGCTACTTTTATTCCAAAAACACAGTACAAAAGAGAAAAAACTACTGCACAATATTATGGTTGGTACATTGAAAAATACAGCTCAATTTAAGACCTATTAAAATGGTAATAAGTGCAACTATAGCAACAGACGTTCCCAAAACTGGTCAGCCTTTGCTCGACCGTATTAGGCGCAAGTAAAAACAAGGACAAGTTATTGCGAAACCTCCGTTTCTCTTATAAGTCATTGTCAATGTCGACCTAGTTCGGGCACGGTTCAACGACCTGTAAATAGTTTTATGAAAGTGAACTAAATCCTTTCTTCCGAGTAAAAAAGAAACTAAATCACCGCCGCCCACTATAAATCACGGAATAGACATAAATAAGAGCAAAGAAAGTTCATTGTCTGTGAGAGGGTTCGAATTTCGAAAGCGAGAGTAATTGCCGTCGCTGCGCCAGCGCACGAAGCCTCGTAACGGTAGGTAATGGATGTTACGGCGCCACGTCACATTCAGTAACGGAATACGGTTCTATGCTTCTTTGAAACGATCGCGATATAGGCACTCCCGCTCACACTACGGACTCTTACAGCGCGTGCGAAAAGGATAGCATATATGACGGAGTAGAATATAACATTGTGCGATTTGATACGACGTTCATCATGATACCCATTACATGGCCACGAAAAGTTTATAGAGACATCACTGATTTGAGTTAACTAGCTTGTTGTGGGTATTATTAGCAATAAGTAGGCAAAGTACAAATATTAGCGTTACACGTAGAACCATTTGTTTCGAGTATGGCTAGGGAAAACGAGTACCTGGCGATAGAAAGAGCTCAGCGTATGATATCATTAAGTCTGGCATGGCAACCAAGTTATTTCTTTTTGAAAAACCATGTAGCGTTTTTTCCACGTAGCATGTGACCCAAGTGTTGCCAATTCTTTTGCCCAATATGTATATGATTACATTGCCCCGTTCAGCGTGGTAATGCCGCCTGGGTGCATTTACAGCAGCTAGTAAGATTAATCATCTTGATTATCTTTAAACTTTCATCAGTATTTGGATGATTAAATTACTATGATGCTTTGTAGTTAAGATTTAGTTGTAATTTAGTATTATTCATAAGCAAGAGCATCCTCCTGCCCGTAACTTCTAACTGTTTTTAAACCAAATTCGGAAATAAAATTAAATTATATGAAGTAAATATTTTATTAAGTAATTTATCAGCTTCTATTTCACTTCTAGGTAACTAACTTTCTGCGTAAAAATTCTATTTAGAATCAGCAATCTGAATAAAAAGTGAAGAAGAAATGACTGTGCTGAAAAGTAAAAGTAATGCAAGTCTAGGTTGCGCGTGCGCACGCCACTGTCCGCAGCGGTGTCTGCTGCAAACTTCCAACGGAGTGCACTAGTTTATCCTTTTTTACACTCTCGTGCTTTATTGGAAACACTTAAATTTGTTTCATTTTTGTTTGGAAGGAAATTATTTTTATAATTAGAAAAAATAATTGTAAACCTAATATGCTGTTATATTGCACAAAATTGATCTCAATATTTGTCCCTAATTGTGGTTTCTAAAAGATTTCGGATTTCGTCTCAAAATTGCTCTGGAAAAGGAAATCTCAATAGCAAAGAAAGTGTCAACAAAGTTACCAATAAATACTGCTGGAATAGTCTGTCATGACGTCTAAGGACATGTATTTAATTATGAGTTTCGAAACGTATCGAGTGGAGCCGGATTAATTCCCTTTGAAAACATCTGTACAACAACAACAACTACATTCTAATTCCATACTTAATCATAGAACATAAGTCATCATAACTTTCAAAACAACAGGTAGTCGAACTTACAATCTGTGTGGTTGTCGTGGCAACGGTAACAGTTGTAAGCTACTTGGGAGTTGCGGTACTTCCAGTGGGGTACCGAGCCGGAAGAGGCGTGTTGTACCGTAGCGTTCCTGCCGTTAGTTACTAGTGATGCTCCACCAGTACTGAAAAGTATCGATATCGTTAAAAGCTATTGTTAACGTTGATTTTTACATGTTTAGTTTTTATTTATCACATGCAGTTATCACCGTATTACACAACTTGATTTAATTTGAATTTTGTTTCTTTGACTTTATTTGATTTATCGCTAATTTGATTGTGCTCAAAGAAAATAATAGGTTATTGGATCGCATGTGTCTTAAAATAAATATCTTAGTATGATTTTAGCTTATTTGGCAATCTGTGTATTTCCAGAAGCGCACCTTCGTTTTGGAATTTGTCGATAAACTTTTAGTTTTATTGAAAACCCAATGAAAAAAACATTGTATAAGCGTTACAAAATGTGGTCAATATAAAAACAAGTATGTATCAATAAATATTTCAAACATATGAACACGAAATACGATCTTATGGATAAGAGTGGATTCTTCCAGGTAACCGTTTATTTCTTGGGATTTTTTAAGAATGAATTGGACAGTGGTTCGTTTAAACAAAATTCTCTTATATCTACAATACTCAGATGTATAATGATTGAAATATTTAATATAAAAAAGTAATAATAAAATACAATGGACCAAAAAGAGATAAGCTTAAGTCAGTAAACAACTTGTTTTTAGTTATTCGTTTAATTTTGTGTTAAAAATGAAGTTTTACGTAATTTATTGCATAATATTATTGGTTAATTTTCTTAACATGGCAAACTAGTACCTACTTCTATATTAAATAAATAGAGATAAGCTTTTCTCTAAGTCAGTAACAGTTACAATGACGCATTGTTGGATTGAGACCATTCACCTTTAGTGAGAGTGAAAATTGTTATTCGTTTAAAAATGAAGTTTTACGTAATTTATTGCATAATATTATTGGTTAATTTTCTTAACATGGCAAACTAGTACCTACTTCTATATTATATTATGTAATAAATAGAGTCAAATTAGCAAAAAAAAATCTCTCGTCATTGTTTGTTTTGATATTGTAAGATTGCACAAAAAAAACAATATAAAAGTCGATATCAACAACTCCATCCTTATTAGAAGCATCGGTCAGTCAGCATTGAGACCTTACCACTTTCTCTATCGATGGCGCACACAAACGCAACAGGTAGGTACACAAAAGGGTTTGCAAGTGTGCATTCATAGATAGGTACAGTTACATCATTTGATGACGCATCGAAAGGTCACCGTACTATATTTGACTACTATCTATAAGAATGCCACGAGATTGGATTGAGACCATTCACCTTTAGTGAGAGTGAATGTGGTAAGGCGAGGTTTAATTGCCTAAGCCCTTCGTTGTTTACGACCACGGAAGAGTTGTGGTTATGAAATCAGCGTTCTTGTTCGTAATGTTACGTTGCAGATCTAATGCGTTTGAATTTCATTTGAAATCACTGGCAATCCTGGTACTCAAGCAGTCAAGTAGTAGTACTACTTGTATAAGAGACAGACCTAGTTGTCAGTAATACAATGCTATAGAACATAGGTGAAACAAGCCGTTAAATGAATTTTTAACGTCTTTTCAATTATGTAGGTAGTCGCTAAAAAGTAAGTTTAATTTTCAACTGAGTTCAACGGGACGAGATGATCGTTTCAGCCGGTATATTTTTTGTATAAGTATGTATGTACCTACATCGATTACTCTGAGAATATTGATCCGATTTACGTGATTCTTTTTTTGTTTGATGCCAAATAGCTGCCATTTTGTCCCATAGGATTTTTTATAGTTTGGCTTAAGCAGCTTTCATTTTATAAACATTTTTTTCCGGACGATGTAATGGCGGGGGCACTGCCGTGCCCCCAGATTATAGTTTGTGTACGGCTTTCAAGATATTTTAATTTAGGTTGATTATATATTATTACTAGCAACATCCACGGTTTTATCCGCGCAGTTCCCGTTATTTTCCTGTGGTAAAAAGTAGTGTACATGTAATCTAATATCTCCAATAAAACACCATCTACCTGATGTAATCTAGAAAAACCTACTGTAGTTAACAGAACAACCTATTATAGACACTAAAATGTAAAAAATAATAAAGCTACGTTTACAATAAAAGTGGTCAAGTGCGAGTCTGACACACACATTTTACCACTTTGGAAGAGGCTCTCGCGCAAACTATTCAGTTTAGAAAAAAAATGTTAGAAACCGCAATATCATTTTTGAAGACCTATTTTTAGTGTCAGTTCTAAGTATAGGACACCCCCAAAATTTATTGTTTTTTCTATTTTTTGTATCATTTTTGAAGACCTATTTTAGTGTCAGTTCTAAGTATAGGACACCCCAAAATTTATTGTTTTTTTCTATTTTTTGTATGAAAATCTTAATGCGGTTCACAGAATACATCTACTTACCAAGTTTCAATTGTATAGTTCTTATAGTTTCGGAGAACAGTGGCTGTGACGTACGGACGGACAGACGGACGGACAGACAGACAGGCAGACAGACATGACGAATCTATTAGTGTCTCGTATTTTGCCATTTGGCTACGGAACCCTAAAAACCAACTTCAAAACCACAAATAGGCACTCAAAAGCAAAAACTATATATAAATATAATATAATTGTTGTATGCATTACCCGCTCATCTATTTAAAGCCGGGGCCAGCCAAGACAAATAGCTAGTCGATAGATACTATGTATGCAGCACGTAGATAGACATTTTATAGGTAGTATCTATATGTTAGTACCTGTTAGAATTGGTTGGCACTGACTTCAAGTATATGAGCGGGTAGCGCTTACAACAATATCTAAAGAAATTATAAATAGAGAAATTTCACGATATCTACACAATAATTATAAAAACACAGAAATAATGAGATGAAATATCGATTATGTAGGTACATATGTTTGACCTAAACTTCAAGGCTTAACCTTATTGTTAGGACTTGATTATCTTTAGACCTTCATCAGTCTATGGATAATTTAGATGTGCTTAGTACAAGCAATCAATTAATAAAGATTGTTGAATTTTCCTCTCGCAACAATATATAGTTTCAAAACTACGCAGAGCTTGCATAGTTGATTTAATTCTTATTTAATTTTAAATACCTATGAAACACAAAACCCACCCAGCAACAGAGCAAATATTCATTTTATTTATATGTTCATCACACAAATATTTGTCTTAGATGGGAATCAAACCCAAGACCTTGCAGACTGCCAACTAAGCCACGATACCAGTCAATTACGTATGTAGTGTGGTTTTATTGTCAATTAGTTTGGTAGATAAATGTTCGATCAGTATAAAATAAATTATTAAGACTCACTGTTTTAAATGTATCCTAGTCCAGGTTGCTATGTCGTTAGCTGTTCAACCGATCGAAGTTATATAGCTGTAAATTACTACAAAGGATAACTAGTAAATCTAATAAAACAATTGGTGTACAATCCGTGCAGTAACAGCAGTGTTCCCACGCAATAGGCCGGCGCGGCGCGGGCGGCCTTGCGGGTGAACCGAGAGCCCGAGTCATGGCCTAGCCTCTGTTACAGCTTCTGTACTGCGTCTATTTTATCGTGATAATGGCATTATTAGCGGCACTAGCGCTACGGTACTCGATGTAGGTACTTATAGTCTCTTTTATATGAATATAACGTTTTTTAACTAGTTGCGCTATACCCGTATAACATGATTAACATAATAATATATAGGATGATTCGACTGACTAACTACATCCAACTATAATATTATAAATGTGAAAATTTCCATGTTTGTTGATCAATCACGTCGGAATATCTAAACGGACCGGGTTGAAGTTTGAACCACAGTTAAAACACAGTCTGGAATAGCACATGGGCTATTTTGGAAAATTACAAAAATGGGAACGGAAAAAACCGCAGTGCTGGTTTGTTATAAAGGTAAAACATGAGTATTTTTTAACATTGTAATTTTAAGAACAGTTATTTAAGACCGCAAAGTAAGCAGTTTACCTTAGGGCGTATCTAAAAGAAACGTATTCCTTCATAAGTGGAAGACAGAGGGATCCTGTACTGTAGCTGTACGTATGAACATCATGATTCTACAACATTTAAATAAAATTTTGGAGTTTTCCATAATTTAGAAGTGGTTCTTGTTAGTGTGTTTATTAAAGAAATATCTATTGTTTATATTTTTCAGACTCATTGGTAATTTGTAATTTGTCTGATGACTAAATTTTTTATCAAGCCTTGATGGCAATTAAGCCACCGATAACATGGATACAGTCTCAGATTATAATTAAATGAACAAGAAGAAGTTACTGAATCATTAGATTTATCTTGATCTTAACTTTGTTTTAATTCCATTTGGTGAATAAAGAGTTTATCTATCTCACCAATCTTTGACTATGAAACAAAAATTTGCTAAAACTTCTGTAGCTACAATAAAGATTAGAGTATTTTCAGAGTGTTTCTATGTACTGTATCGAAGAGGTAAATCAAGCCAGCTCTTGGCACAGAATTTCAACCGCGACACAATAGCTAAACTACTACTTGCCACATTTCTAGTGCCTACGCCGAAGGTCATAGCCCTGTGTGAACAACCGAGTCGCCAAAATGTTCCGGTCTTCGACCCACAAAGCCCAGGTTCAACGAGGTACGGTGGAGCCCTACATTTAGGTCTTGCCCGTGGGTCGTCGGTCGATCGCCTACGGTTTCCGCTGACACTATGATTGATGTATCTGTCCCTTCTAGCTTTAGGTCATATTTCGAAATCAAATAAAACGTAATTAAGGAGATTGAAGTATCTGCTTACACAATTTACACATTATCTTATACCTTTAAACAAGCTATATATATACCTACAAGATATATATATAATCTGAATCTCGGAAACGGTTCGAACGATTTTCATGAAATTATGTATACAGGGGGTTTCGGGGACAATAAATCGATCTAGCTAGGTTTTATTTTTTTAAACATCATTTTATGCGCGTTTTTAGACAATGAAAAACTCCTACAATGTAATTAGAATACGATAACTTATTTCGCCACTGTTATATATGCTCGCCATCAGGATTCAACAGGCCCCGGTTCGAACCCTGATGATTACACTCGGGTATTTTTTTGTGCTTTTTTTTCTGAGAAAATCTTATACTTAGAGCCTTTTATAAACACATTTAATTCGTATCTAAGTAGGTCTAAGTAAGTCATCACTACGTAATTCGTACCTGCATATTTATAAAAAAAACGAGTAGAGCACGGTCAACCAGGTACTCGTTTATTAAACGGTGATAATTAGGGTTACTATTTGGCATGATCAGTGTTTTTACGGCACGTAATCCCACTTCCTACTAATATTATAAATGTCAATGTATGGATATTTGGATTTTGTTGCTCAATAAATAAATAAATATTGGTGGACAATTCACACACAACACCATCTGACCCCAAACTAAGCAACGCTTGTGCTATGGCGGCTAGATAGCTGATATAATACATATATAGTTTTAAATACATACTTATTATACAATAACGTTGTAACGCATAAGCGGATCGGCTGAAAATTGGAACACAGTTAGATCATATCCTGGAAAATACATAGCCTACTTTTTATCCCGGGAAAAAATGGGACCAGCAACAAAGCGGGTAACACCGCAGGTCGCTACTAGTGTGTAAATAGTTTTTAGATCTTTTAGTTCTTAACATTTTTAAATAGGTATTATCATTATTCCAACCCTCGTCCCATCTGTATGGAGTCAACAATAAATAACATGTCCAATTGTTATCAATGCGGGAACTTAGTTGTCCATCAATATTTATTATTTATTTATTTATTCTGGACCGTAAGTGTATACTTACGAAGTGATTGAGGATCATAATCAACAATAAGCATCCCAAAATTGATATTCATAGCATTTATTCCGTATACGTAGAAATAATTCCAATTTAATATCTATAAGTATTGTATTATTTTTCGTTAAAGCTTAGTCAGTCATGGTATTTTGCCAACTACATTTTATTGTTCTATTTCTAATGGCACAACGCCAGTTGCCTATAGGGTTCACGGGAAGTTAATGCAGGTTCATTACAGCCTTGTATTCAAATACAAGTAAGCATATTTAGTAAATTAGTTAAAAGAAAATGTTCAAGATTTTCTTTGTAATAAAATGGGCTAAACTACGAACGTACTTATATATTTATTTAACTAGATACATACTTATAATAAGTCCCCGTAAAATTGTATAAACAGCCAGATTATAATCTAATGAGTGAGATTATAATCTAACGAGTGAAATTATAATCTTACGGTAGGTTAGGTTAGTTTACAATCTGATGGCATTAAGTTATAATCTGACGTTTTTACAATTTTACATATAGGTACAACAATTTTTAAATACGATGAAAGATCCTTCTCAGTATTTTATTGATCTAGCAAGAAATAGATTAGCAGTTTTTGATACAGTTAAATAGATTTTTTCTACATTTAATGGGCCAATTTTACCACCAATTTTAATGATGGGATTACACAAAGGGATTGACAACCGTAAATCTGCCTCGTGTTTGGACGACATCACAAACGTGGAAAGTTTCCACAGTGATTTGACTTTACTAAAAAATGGTTAAATACGGCGGGCATATGATCTTTTTTCTTGTGATAGAAACATCTAGACACCGAACTATTTGTGGTTGGGAATGGAACTGACGGTTCTTAACTCTGTGGTGGACTCACTTGCAACGAAGCCAAGAGGGCAGGTTATTGGTTATGGTTATTGTCTCTTTATTATATAGCTCTAAATTAATTACTATTAAAACTTATGACCAGATTCATTTTCTAACAATAAAGCAATCTCCAAGAATCGCGATGCCTAGATGACGAGATCGATGGCAGTTTATGTTTTTATCATTGACCCTAATTTTAGTAACTACCTCCTGCTGACGCCGAGGCTGACTAACAGACGGATGTAGACGCATGCAAACACATGCTTTACTACGAAATTAGGTCTTAAGACCAAATTTAGACTTTTTTCAACCATGTGTTAGTTTCACAGACCAAGTTTAACGTTTATGAATGCGGCAATTCGTAAAACTTTATATGTGGCAGATTTTATTTAAAACTATTTGCACTATTACTTAACTTTTAATACTATTTGATAAATCAGCCCCGAGTTTGGCCAGTTTCAAAAACTGATTAAAAAGCTGGCTTGTCGATCAAACTTTTTATAGTTACAGCGAGGTTTTAAAGAGTGACGGTGAGTAAAAAATTTTTCATTACAATTGTAATAAATACATACATAAAAATATTATAATGTTTGACACTTATCTGTACGATAACAATTATTATCGTACAATGGAATATCCAGTTTAAATTTTAAAATGTATAGGTTCGTATATGCTTTGTTCTGTTTTTAAAATTGACGTGTAAATTTAAAAATAAAGAACTTTGTATTTTTAAATTACAATTGAAAACATGACCGTATTATCATTACATTTCTAAAAGTTTCAATAAACTAAACGAACGGGCTAAACGTACGTGTTATTAATTACTAAAGAAACGTTAATGTACAAATTTATAGTCGCAGTATCCTACTGCCTACTAATACTATAAATGTCAAAAGATTGGATGTTTGATTGTCATCTTATGACATTCAAACATTCAATATATTATATACAGTTTATTATATATACTATATTTAATTGTTGTGTACTTCAATCAGCTTAGAGAAATAGAGATAGGCTAGAGTAGAGTACAATTTGATAAATAACATTAATATAATTAATAACAACAAAAAAAAACAATAATAAATAACATTAATATAATAAATATAATTTTTAAACTTTCGCGATTCGAAAACATCACAGGACTTTATTATTTTGCAGATTTTCACGATGGTTTTCACTTTCATTTTAATTTTACGCTTCATCAAGGCGATGAAATCGAAATCCCTTTTGATGAAAACATGTCTTAAAAAATATCTGTAAAGTGTTTATGAAGTTTTTTATTGAAAAATCTTATTGACTGTATAAAAATGGTTTATTTGGGCTAATCACCGCACCGCATTTAAAAACTTGAACTATGAACAATTTAAAACACACGGCCTTTAGACGTCACAAACATCAAAAATGTCTATACCGATTTGACTGTACTACAAGTAAAACGAAAATGTTATACAATTCATCAATAGAATACAAAACGTTATAGAATTAGCATCTAATGCAATAAAAATCAAATTGCATTGCTATTGCCTGAACGAGCTTCGATAAACATTAAGATCTACCTCGAACTATATCGAACTTTGAACTGTCGAAAAACGAAACAATTAGCTGAAAAGCATAATAAACATGATATACTCTCCCCATGAGTCATGCAATAGATCGAAACATTTTTATAATTGGAATGTGTTATTATTTAGAACATTTTATATTATTGTTAGAACATTTATTTTATACGTTATCTCACCGTGGTCTATTCCAGTGCACTGTGACGTTGGGGAGACAGCGGGTCGTTTTAACAACCTCATTCATGTTTATTCCGACTTATCTGGATGTAATCCATGGCTGTTCGATTAACATTATAACAAGGTGTTATAAATCATGGATTCCAATAAAATTTCTATTCTACACTACAGGGCTGACTACTACGGACACTACTAACGGGAAGAGGTTGGTTGGCGGAAAAATATTACTGTGTGATTTTCTTTTAACTCCTTAGTTGCTACCTAGTTCCTTAGTAGTAAAAAGTAAGTAGATAAAACAATTTTACTTTTAGTGGTTTTTGCATGATTTGTAGTAGTTTTATGTACTTACAATATGTGAAATTAATCATAATTTAAAAAAAAAACATTGGAAACATTTGATGTGTTAATTTTCAATTTCAGAACAATAGTAGTTAAAAAAACAATTCAACATTTTTTTGATATGTGTGTGTTTCATAACTTTGAGATTATTTTAGAAAAATGCACTCACGCTTCGATATTTCATTTCCAAATTTTCAAAGATGAGATAATTTCTAAAAAGGTCTAAAAATGTTTTAATGGTAAATTGCAATATATTCATGCAATTAGTATTGTTGGATCGTCCGTTGCATCACAACGATGGAAAACCTTAGCCCATTAAATTTAAAATTTCACAAATTTATTTCATTGAATAAGTCAGCGAAAGCGTCCGTTACATACATGCATGGTGTAAGTCAATGAATATATATGAATTGTTCAATGTGTAGTGTTCTATTGCGCTTGTGGCATCAATATTACAATAATAAATTCCTAGTGACAATGCGTCACCTTGCCAGCGTTCGTTGACGCATCTATAATGTTTTGTCCAAGCGACCTTACTAACTAATACTAATAACAACCGCCAATTTGTTACATCCCGTTCACTCGTACACTATTAGAGTTGTGCAAGAACGAGATAGTGATACTAGATGATGACTTTAAACGGCATCTAACGTTCACCTTCGGTAAGGCGAAGTGTAGCCGGCGCTAACGAAAATGAAGGGCGATAGTTTTAAGTGCTCGAAGGTCTTAGGTTTAGTACGCGCTTCAAAATCACGATTGTGATGTTAAATCGCTCGCTTCAAATACAAAGGCATCGTATTTTAATGTAGATAACAAATTGTCAGTAACTAGCCTTGTTCGAGCTTTTGAAACTGCGTCCATGCTTTGCCCCGCAACTTGGACCTGCATCCTGATTCACAACGCAATCGGATTGATCTCGACACGGAATCAAACCGCTTTGTCTTTGTCTTATCCGTTTAGAATGACAGAGACTAGGATTCTTATTGCGTGTTGGAATCGTTCCTATTGCGTTGCGAATCAGCACCCTGGTTCGATGCGATTTCCAAGGTTTGCCCCCTGTATCTGGGGGCTGAAGTGTTTTTCCGTTACGTTGATTTACGTTACGTTTTAATTCTTGCTTTATAGATTAAGTTAACCCCGGAGTCAGAAAGAAACTTCACTAAAAAACTCTCGAATTTAACATTTCGTACAATTACATCTATTTTTTTTTAATAAGGAGTGACGAGACGAACAGGACATGTGCCTGATAATAAACAATATGCCTGCCACATAACAGCACAGTGATACACAGCTAATGGCAAATCATTACCTAGCACTGCACTGCGCTCGTCACCCAGAGATCTAAGATGTTATATCCCTAAGCCCTGTAATTTCTCTGGAAACATTGCCCTTTAAACCGGAACACAGTAATGTTTGCACATTACTGCTTGGCGGTAGAATAACTGGCAAAGGTGTGGTACTTTCCCAGGCGGACTTTGCTAAGAGTCCTACCACTACAGGAGATTGCCGTTCTAAATGAAAATTATCAACTATAATAACTGGTTAGGAAAAAAACATTAACAATTTAAATAAACAAAATGCACGGAAATTAAACTCAAAATGATTCCACTACAAAATACCGTATGCGGCATTATAGGCACGGAACAATAGTGGTAGCAACTAATGACGTCAGCTGAACATCCTTTCTCCACACTTTCACTGTCCTTACCGATCGAGGCGTATACGCACATTTTATAGCAAAAACAAATAATAACAAACCTTATTGCTTTAACATATGGTTCTAATTCGTCTGGTTGTTAATTGGCAAAATTTGTCATCAGTGAATTATTTACAAGAGATGCTTTAGGGGTTAAACTTTTTGTTCGAAATGGAAACTGGAAACAATTTTTATGTACTATTTTCATTAATAATTTGTTAAATTGAATGAATACTCAAAATTAGTCTAACATATACTTATTTCGAGATATTTCAATACTTATATCTGTTCTTATGTTTTGGTGTTATTCTATGGAAAAATTTACAGAATAACTGTTGCAATTGTAATGGTAGTGTAGAGATATCAGTAAATATATTGATACCTACAAAATTAAGTACCTAAATCTGGTTTTGACACTAAAATGATTTTTTAAAATTATCAATTAATTCAAGGGACAGGTTGCCCGATAGATAACCTAACGAAAACGCGTACAGACCGCGACAAAGATAACGAACCTTGGGCAGGCCTTTCGCACCCGACGCGCATTGGTTAGATAAACATATAGGTCACTGAACCGACCTAGTTTCGGAGCCACCAATAGAAGAGTGTTGCCAATTGTTTTTTCGCAGTTCCACAACAATGAACAAAAATAAAATTTTCACTCTTTTTTAAAATTTATTTACTATTTAGAAAATTTTAGGAAGAAACGTAACTGCTGGTGTGTGTAATATGATTATTTTGTGATAGATGTGATCTTACATTAATTCTATCTAGTGAATTGTGATTACATTTTCTCCTATTTTAGATTACAATGAGTCAATGTAGAGTAGTAGAGCACAATAGTAATTCATATCTCTATATATAAAAATGTTATGTTGGTTTGTGTACGCTTCAAAAACTCAATCTCAAACTCAATAAATTCGTGAATTTTTGTTTTAGGTAATGAAAATAAATGTGTTATGTTGGTTTGTGTACGCTTCAAAAACTCAATCTTAAACTCAATAAATTCGTGAATTTTGATTTTAGTGAAAATAAATGTTTATTATTCAATAAAAAGTCATCGTTATCTGGAAAAAAACTTAATATTTTTTTATTTTATCATTATGACATTTAGTTCCTATCACAATATGTTCTTTTTGCATATTACTTTTACAACATAATGTCGATGTTTCAAATCTGCCAGGCGTCCCGTGACGGCTCACATTTTTTTAAAATTTATTCTACAGACAAAAGTTCTAGGGCCAATTTGAGCAAACATTTTAAATATTAGCATTGGAATTTGATGACGGTCATTACGCAAATTAGGATATATAATTTAGATAATAATATTAAGTTTTGTTATTAAGATATCGTTAGCTTAACTAAATACGTGTAAGTGTTTTTAAATAAGTATAGCTGTACAACGTATGTATAGCGTGAATTTTCAAGTTAATGATTTTGATGACTTCTGTTGATACGTCAGCAAGATGATTGATTAATTTTCTGGTATAATCACCGGATCGAATCCCACATTCTCAACTAATAAATCCCTGTATAACATGACAACACTCAGTTTGCTAATTCTATTCATAAAAAATCCTGTGGTCCTAATTATACAAAGGGAGTCAAAAATCTGGATGTCTTCAAGCCGAGAATAAGTTGGTTTCTTCCAAGTAAGCTCTATTGTAGACCGCATCACCACTCAACATCAGGCGAGATGACAGTCAAGGGCATACCTATTTTAGTTTTCGTATTGAACAGTTTATATTTTTAGTATAACAGTGTTTAGTAGTTTTAAATATTTATGAACAACTAGCTGTACCCTGCCACGCTTCGCTGTGGCACAATGTGATGCAAAAATTTGATAAAAACAATCAATGATGCGACTTATATATCATTGTAAAATTTCAGCTCGATCGGAGCAGAACTTTTTGAGTTTTTGAAGCGTACACAAACCAACATAATATTTTTATATATAGAGATATGATAATTATATTAAAAACTTCATAACTTTAAATTTATCCATTTTAATTGAAATAACTACTAAATAAACTGGAGAGTTCACTAAAATAGCAATACTGCGCCTACACGATGCGACCGTGTGTGCTGTTAAGTGAAACATTCACACATTCAAACGGGCCAATCAACGCACACAACGAAGGTGTTTAGGAATAGCATGACCGTACTGAAATATGGTACATACTACGAAATAGAAACTCACAACGTTTTCACGTTCTTTGAAACGCATTATATTTATTTAACCAGTGCATTTATAAGCAGTTTGTTTTAATGGTCAAACAGTTTGTTTATGATATTTTCAAGGTCAAGTATAAACCTATAATAGTTGAATATTTGCTTCAATACGTAATCACAGTACATGGTTCACTCAGATTGCCAGAGGAAATAATTAGTTACATTAGGGTCATAAAGGTTTGAAAGTCATATACTTCTCATAATATTTATCTGTGACAAGAAAAAATCTAAATGATTCTTTATTCGTTTTTACAGCTTACTTTTGACTGCAATTTTGCTAATTTTTACTAGGTTTATAGTGGAGTGAAGCCGATTTGTTAACCGAGTTTTATGCTCAGATTTTAGAATACACTATGCATGTATTAATGAAATCAGATTTCGGTATTTTAAAAAATACTTCTACCACTATGTAAAACTTTAACTGCAAATACATTTAAATATAGTCTTGTATTGATCTCTTAAACATATTATGATCTCTATCTACCTTTCATTTTAAATACACCCAAATTTGCATCCATCGGAAAAAATTAAAGTCCAGTATGCAGCATCCGATAGCAGTTTTCATAAGGCCGTAAAAATGCATAAGCCAGGAATAGTTGGGAACAGTGTGGATGGACTGTGTAAAACTTCTATAAACAATAATATCACCGGGTTCCAGGTAATCATATAGCTGCGTATCACTGTGCTGTTATGTGGCAAGCATGTTGCTTACCATCAGGCACATGTCCTGCTCGTCTTGTCACTCTTTAATTAAAAAAAAAGCACGCTCCATAGCAAAGCGTATTGTAGTTTAACATCAGGTGAGATGGCGGTCAAGTGAAAACCTATAAAAGTTTAAAAAACACACAGGGGACTAAAATATACATACCCAGTTAATAAAAGCGTTTAAAAAAAGCTATGAATGGTATGGGAAATAGCGCAAAGATGACGAGCTACAAAAACGACAGTAACAAATGGAAAAATCGTAGGTAGATGTCAGTAGGTATGTCCCCATATGAGTAGGTTATCCTTAATAAAATAATAATATAACATAGGTATGTTTTTTTAGGATGTCAATGTAAAAAAGAAGCAGGTTTTCATTGCGATTATATGTGTTAATTTATAATATTTAATCCGACTTGCAAAAAGAAGGAGAATATGAATTCGACTACAATGGTTTTCTTATTATAAACGCTATTTATTTGAAGTCGGTGCCAGCTAAATCTAACAGATAGTAGATGGATACTATCTACCTGCAAGTATTTGCCTACTTATTAAGTACATAGAATCAATCTTGGCACCGGTTTCAAATATATGAGTGAGTAGCGCTTATAATAATTATATTTATTTATTTTTCGCTTTTGAGTGCCTATTTTGAGGTTTTGAAGTCGGAAGTCGAAATTTTAAGTATTTTTGCATAAAAATAATTTATTTTGTATACGTAAGTCTGTTACACGATAGCTCCGCCATATGTTAATCGATTTTGATAATAAAAAATGTTTTAATGTTTAAAAAATACATTTTATTGAAATGGATTCAAAGGTTACTGAAAAATCAACAAAAATATAAAATTTGCCTACACCGATGATATTTCCGTTTATTCGAAACCTCGCTGTCTTATACAAAAACCCTGTTGAGTTGGCTTTACAAAATTTATGACATTTTAATTTTGAATCTAATTCAATGTCTGTTTTTTTCGGATAAAATGAAATTATCATAGTTTTCAGCAACAAAGGAAATTAACACGTAATAGACAAATTAGTAAGTAATGGACAAATATATATATTATGTGCATTGTGGCCCACGATAGTTAAATTAATATTGGATATATATTAAAGTTCACAGTTTATGAAATTCCTGTGGTTCGTGTTTGTGTTAAGTACATGTTGCATGAAAAGTTTTTTATAGGTAAAAAACAGAGAAGATGCATCTGATCTTCATGATTATTAAAACTACCGAGCACTTTTTTCTATTGGCCATATCGAAACTCGAAAAAGCGTTGACGTTCCGACGACGACGAAAATTCAAAAAACATTAATACCTACTTCAAATTGTAGAAATCAGCAGAAAATCCTCACATTAATCGCATAGGTCCTAGTGTTTCTTGGAGGTTTGGGTCATTTACTCTTTTAGCACCGTTCCGATATTGATTTCCATTTAACAAAGTTATAAATACCTGACACAGATTCTAAAGGCCCGCTCTTGGTCAATGGTCCCCTGCAGTCCTTGACCATGACGACTGCCGAGTTACCAAAATCTTGCCCAATTACAAGATCCATTTATTATAGCTTTGAACTTCATAGACTACGGTATTTTTAATATTTAATCCTCTACAACATTTTAAATACTTGTCTGAATATTTTACACAGAGTTGCTTCAAATTTAACTGCTTACATATTATTGAGGCGATCATTTTTATAGATACATATTTTTTAATAATACACTAGCAGCGCCCCACAGTTCTATCGGCGCTGTTCCTGCCTTTCTACCGCCGGATTTACCTTTGCTATTGCTGTCTCTATCTATTCAAGCGAAAAGAAAAGAGACTGCGTCATCAAAGTTAAGACAGTTTTGTTAGGCGGTAGACCCCCCGTTCTCAAGACAAAGTAGTATTAAATATGTGCTATTCCAGACTACAATTTCATTGTGCTCAAATTTCAACCCGATCCTTCCAAACGTTCCTACGTGTTTGAGTAACAAACATCCAAGTATCCAAACAACTGTAGCATTACATTATTAGGATCAAATGAATTTACATGTCAAATATTAGCATTACTATTGCGTACAGCACAAACATACATATATATTATTTTTTGTATAAACATTTGAAACTTCAAATTTGTTCAGCAGTATAGGTAGTACTCTTTTCCTTCTAAAATAAGCTTTAATGTAGTCAAAAACTGATAAAATATTTTTGTTAAGATTTTCTTGGGTTTCTGTAGGTCAGGGTCTTAATTCTCGTTGACAATTATCGAAACGCTAATTTAATTCGACCTACTATTGCGCAGAATCGCAGCTAATCTTGGGTTCGATTGACACAAGCAAGCTCACGGATTTTGGCATTTGTAATTATAATTACAGAATCAAATCAAAAATTTAATGTATAAGGTAATTAGGCAGGAGCATTGTATAAACTATGCTATTTGAGAAAGATAAAATCTATAGTAAAAAGGACAAACGAACAAAACAGATATTGTTAAAAGCAAATATAAAACTTAGAGTACAATAGTAGAAGAGCCGCTTTCAGTGGCAAACAACTTTAACCAATATTTTGCCTCTAATGGAAAGCCAGATCCACAAAAAAAAAACAAGTATAACTCAGAATAAGATAGCTTACTTTGAAAACTATCAACATGGAAAACATTATTGAAATGAGCAATTATAGGCAAATTGCTATACTATCTGCAAAATCAAAAGTTTTGAAAAAAAAATTGTTGTTTCAAATCTAATATACAATTTACTGTATGAAAACCAATATGAAATCTGAAAATATCTTTCACCACTCTGGCTATATACAAATACACGCTACAAAAAATCATTACATTATAGAATGGAAATTTTAAATGATTATATCAAAGAAAACATTATGCAGTCGGACTCATACTAGACATGAGAAAACTTATGATAGAGTTTTACATCCTACTTAAAAAAAAAAACAAATAAAAAAAAGTCAAAAAACTAAATAATATCGGCAGAATAGGCAAGCCATTACACTTAGTAAAATCTTATTTGTGCAACAAAAGACAAGTAGTAGAAAAAACCATTTCCATCAAGACAGGACGTCTAATTCGGATATAAAATCTGAACCGCAAACCCTCAATAATTAGGACATTCCACAAGGCAGCGTGTTAAGCTGTGTCTTATTTTTAATATAAAATATGTATATAAACGATCTTCCTAAAATATGAAAAACTCCATGTATTTTAAATAAATACACGTGTAACTCACGTTTGATATAGTCAGTCCAGTCCGATCTAAGTTTCGATCGCGTACGGCGTTCTTTTCCAAGGAGAGTGCATGCGCATGTTTGCAGCTTGTGTTAGCTCGTTTAGTGCTAAACGAGCTGCGAACACGAGCGCGAACAGTTTTTAGTTCTTACTATGCTTACGACTATGCTTGGCTCATATACGGCATTATTATTAGGGTAAATCAAACAGAGGCTCATGATCTTTTCGTTAAACAAAAAATTAATTCATAGGCCATACTTTATCCAACTAGAAACGCTAAAATTACCCAGCATTTATGTACCTCTGGGTACTACAAGCCGCCATGTTCGTAAAGATCCGACTTTTTCTCTTTCAATAAATGTAATCAACGCCAAACTCAACTTGTAAAACCAGAACCAAAGCTAGATATTAATAAAGGTCCCGAATACATGATAACAAAAATATATAACACCTTGCCCAAAGATATAAAAGATGAATCCGACCTAAATAGATTTCATAAAATGTATTATAATTATTATCTACATACATGGTTATACTAAGACTGTAACTACAAAAATAATATTGCTATGCCCTAACAGGGTAAATGCTCAGCTTATTTTGTCAGCTTTGTATTGTGCAATAAGTGATTGATTGATATCTTTTACAGATAATATGTTTTAAAGAAAATATTCGTATACCCTGATAAACCAAACTACTCAAAATGCTAGTTGAAAGTCAAGCCACGTACGCAGAACTTATGCTTTGCACCCAAATCTCATTGAAGTCACTGATCGTCATCTGCGATAGAATACTGAGCGCAAAGGATATCATATAAATTATAAATTTAATGCATTAAATTGCCTATTTTCAACGAATCGTCATGCTGCAAGAAACTCTGGCAACATTAATATTGTTACAATATATTAGATATTGAAATTGTAACGACAGCTTTATCGGTATTCCATAACTATGCGATTTAAGGTTATGTTGGCAAATTTTGTTTTTGCAGACAAAATTATCAATATCAGGCACCTATCAGTCTACGAGTACATATCCAAATAAGTGTAACAAAGGATATGCCTAAAAATGAGAAAGTACCTATAGGCAGTTGTGATAAAAACATCAAAATAACATGATTCTCGCAATAACACCTGATTAACCGATAACCTATATTTTAATAAACGATAAGATTCGTATTTCTGCCTAAATGTCTGAAAGAAAACTACCTAAATAAAGCTTTTAAATGTTTGTGGAATAGAAGATGCATAGTTCGATGTATTGCTATTCCGCTAGATGGCGCCATTTGCAATACATAATGGAAAACCAATATGGCGTCGAGACGTCAGCGATATTTACGACGTTAACGACTAAAATCAATCACGTTTAAATATAATTATTATTTGTTTAGTCATATAATAACATACGCATCATAGCCATATATAAAAGCATTTAAAAATTGAACAGACGATAGGCACATACATATAAAGCACATAGATTTTTTGCAGAGAAATAGGTAACGTGTCAATTATTTGAAAGATATGACTCTAGTTTAAATTTTAGATAAAAACTAAAACTGATGAATTAATTTAATTTCCCATCAAAGAATACAAATTATTAAAGTTATACTAGTGTTATAATGATTTTAGAAAACAAATGTAAGTAAGCATGGAAGTCGAGTAATGTTATACGTACGTAAAATAACAATTTAAAATCAATTCATAAATCTTTTAGTGTGTCATGTTTTACTCGTACATTATTTATATTAATATGTTATGGTTAAAATATTTATTTTCATACAATATTTATATATTTACACATTAATTATTATTACTAATTACTATCTCGAATAATACGTAACGGTTTTAGATAAAGTTAGCTTCGGTCATACTGGCCTACTTACTACAAACATAAATCTTGTTATCTATAGCAGATAATAAACAATACTGACAAGAAATAAACACTTTAATTTGATTTCGTAGTTTGATAGTAATATACTGTTTCGAATTCTAGGTAAAATCATGATTCAAAATATTGCAGAAAATATCATAAAAAATAAATACAGTGAAAAACATTTAAATACTCGACTTAGTAGCCTAATATTTAGCTTTCTACATTCGTAACGCATGAAATTTTTTGTAATTTTATAATGACAGTGACAACTGCCAAATTTCAGATGTAAAAAAATGCTATGTATTCACGTGCCGTGTGTGCGTGGCCCCAAAACGAAGTATGAATGAAACAGAGTGCATGCTAACGTGATAAAAAAAAACAACTAAAGCCAACGTGGACGTTATCATCTCACCATAAATCATTTTATTCAATTGCGCTTGTCTTGCGGTGTGGTCCATTCAATCGCAACGTTCCTAGGTACGTTTAGCAACAGTCCATCACTGTAACGTGTCATAGATTACGCTGCGTGCAATCTGAGAGCACCAGCTACGTTCGCGCCCGCACGGAAGTAGGTTAGTAACTAAAGTTTTGTTTGTGAGGCTGCGGCGCTGCACTCGGCTCGCTAGCGGCCGCGCGCGGCTCCGATCGCGTGTCACGCCGCCCGCGCGCCGCGCTTCACCTCCCCCCGCCCAGGTTTCTTTCACTTTTGGGCTTGGGCGTCCCGTTAAGGCGGGCGGCGCGGCATTGTTGCGCCCTGCTGGAGTCCTAGCAGTCGCTTTCACAATAAATTCTTAATGGTTTGCAGAAGTAAGATTTATGCTTGGAAATGTTTTTTTTAGAATAAGTACAGTTTATTGGTTTAATAATTGATTCTAATAGTGCTCTTCTATTGGAATGATTTTGATGATTTTAAGAAAGAGACCAATAAATATATTTTTATACAAACACACTGCCATAATAAAGATAGGTACCACAAAGTGCTGTTGAAATACAAACTTCTGTCAAGAAAAACAGTTGACGTTCTAATCTTTCGAAATTACTCAAAAATCCAGAATGCTCTTGAGTACCTAGGAACTAACCTTTTGTATACGTATTTAGTGGGATATAGTTTAAAGGCTTAATCAACTAGTGTACAAAGCGTACCAACTGGTTAGTGATCCGAACCATAATTTACGCCTAGCGCGAAGGCTTGTTCAAATTGCAAAAGGTACATTCCGCGGCCCTGTAGATACCTATCTACGGTGTAACTCATTACTCGTGAATGTTAGCCATTTTAATGCAATCTCGAGTAGATTTGCAATTTGATATTGACCTTCAGACTTTAGTTGGTAACAAAAACCTTAACAACATTAATATTAGAGTTCTAAGATCGTTTTGTGATGATAAAAATGCACTAAAAGTATGCTTTTACTATATAGCTACTATAAACATTTTAAAAGTGGGACGAATAAGGTAGGTGATATTGTTGACATTGGCATATTCTAGAATGATGTAGAACAAATAAGTTTATTTCTTTCTGAGTGAGGGCTTAGAAAATACTACACTAGTGGTTTTAGGAACGCAGAATTGCACCTAGCTGGTACCAGGAACACAGCAAGTGTGAGGAGGCCACAGTAGTAAGGTACATCGCACGGTACATCGCACGCATTAGAGCGCCCATTGTCGCTAGTTATGTAAGGCGGAGGCCGTCGATGCTTCGAGTCAACGAACGGCATTGACACGCGCCGCCCCGCTCCCCTCCCGCCCCTCCCCTTTACCGCCGCTGCTGAAACCAGCAGCTGCGAAATTAGGTCACGAGCTCCGAGCCACCTCACACGCCGGCCAGCCTACCCAGACACCCACGTACCTCACTGCACTTAATGACGCAGGGAACTGGCTGGGATCGATTGAAACTGGTGCTTCGAGTATAAGACGACATATGAAATGTCCCTTCTGCCGTTCACATATCTATGACGAAACGGTGGAGCGGACGTTTGTTCTGGCGGAACAGTCCAATGGCTGAGCTATGGATGCAACCTTGAAGTATGCATGCCGGGTGCCAAGTGTGTTTCTTAGATTAAATTGTAATCGATGACGTATCATAATGGTTTTCAAGACTAAATTAGTCTTTCGAGGGATCTATTAGTTACGTAAGGTAATTTTGATGATTTTGCGAACCCTCTATCGCCTTGACTGAATTAACTGAAATTTTTTACCCATTTTCCTCCAGTTTTTTTTTAAAGTATACGTTTTTCTTGCAAAAAATGTGTGAATTGCTGAGAAATTCCATTCCTCCACAAGAAAAAAATTAAATTGACATCAGACATTGATAAAAACTCACACGATCCAAACAAAAATATACCACACATTTAAAAATTAAAAAACGTTATAACGTCTAAGTATTACGTAAAATTAATAAAACAAGATAAGTGTGTAATAAAATCAAATATAAATCCAACAAGAACACAATAACAGATGTAATAAAAACAGAAATATAGTGAATAGTTTCTAATATCAATGCATGAAAACGGAGAAGGAAAACAGCACTATACACCGCCGGCATCGAACGAACGGCGGAGTCAACGAACGTCATTGACAGCATCCACCATTCCATTTGAGACTTTATCGCTCTATGAATAAAGTTTACATTTCCCTGAGAGATCGCTACAGCCTAGCCTTGGCTTGTAGTGGCCTGGCTGACTTAGACATTCTATCTACTTTTACGAGTAGGTACATAGTGAAGGTTCCAAG
The DNA here is from genome assembly GCA_017562165.1 of Ectropis grisescens. Taxonomy (NCBI): domain Eukaryota; kingdom Metazoa; phylum Arthropoda; class Insecta; order Lepidoptera; family Geometridae; genus Ectropis; species Ectropis grisescens. The sequence goes on along the minus strand of CM029781.1, from coordinate 7,542,965 downwards.
TACTTTAATAGTGCATTCTGTACTTCGATGCAATAGGTTTATATAAACGGCTTAGCACCTTGTGTTGCGTTCTAATTCTTGGAAATACTTTCATTGGATTAGGTACTATAGGTCTACCAAGTTCTATAACGACACAAGCCACGCAAAAGACATTCGAAACGTACTATGCATCTTAATTAAGTAGTATTATTGATAGCGGGACTTTACCATGGCTTGATGGTGAAGTGAGCTCCCGTTATTTCGATGCAGTTTCATAAACTGTGTTTTAGCCATAGTGGTGAAAAACCGTGATAACTTAAAATAATGTTTAATTTATTAGCTTCTAACCGCCATATTACAAGACCTTACATTAGCGAAATTTTATATCATAGATGTCATTTAATATCACAATCGTTGAAGATTTTTATATTTGACTTTGCTTAAAAATTTTACCGGTTTTTGGTTCGTATGAGCCTTGAATAAATGTTTAAATAAATAAATATTGGTGGACACTTCACACACAACACCATCTGACCCCAAACTAAGCAAAGCTTGTGTGATGGCAGCCAGATAGCTGATATAATACTTATATAGTTTTTTAAATACATACTTATTATACATAGAAACACCCAAATATTATCTGTATAAATATCTTTAACATTTTTTTATTTCTAAATTAGTATTTTTTTAATGTTCCTATGACTATAGGAAATTAAACAAAATATTCAGAATTATAAAATTCAGTACCGAGTTTTTTTAATATTAGAAACGGTAATAATAAAAGACCTTCAAGCTTACAATGTCACATGACGACAAAATGTGTGGACTGTTAAAGAACACCAAACAGTACCTAAACACGTATTACGTGTATACGCTTACATGTGGTAACGAGGTAAATTGTTATGAGTTTACTATTATATGAACTTCTTGAGCTACAACTATGTCTGTAGTTTCACTGTAACCTAATATCAACTGTTGTATGCATGACCTAATACCACCTTGATTTTTTTCTATAAGCCTGCTTGTAGTGCAAAAACGCAACACCGTTTCAACGTTGGTATTTCTCAGACCCGATTAATAAGAGTTTAGTAAAAGCAATTTCTTCGGCTTAGTACAGGACTTCTGAAAAAAAAACTTCTAAACTTCTTATAAATGTGGATGTTTTTACTTTTTTGAAGCAAAAACTACTGAAGGAAAATGCCTGAATGTGGCACATAGATATAGATAGATTTTAGTCTGAAAAAATAACAGGTTTGAGTCTGCGATTGAAATCGAGTGGAGCGAATAATAAAAAAAAATGTGAAGTGAAAACTAAAATAAGAAATACTTACCTGTTTAAAGACTACTAAATCATTATAATAATTCAAAATAAAAACTATTTATAAATTGAAATTGAATATACCTAGTGAGCACAGCAACACGAGAATAACATGTGGATGAATGACTAGTATCCATAAGAAAAGTGGGCAAAAAATTACGCGGTTGGAAATAGCGTTTGATTCGCAATTTTTTTAGTACCTATTTTCTATTTATTTATTTTATAGGTGTTTTGCTAAAAATGCCTAAATATGTTATAGTACATGTGTAAGTACTGTGATGAAAATAGGTATCATTTTGTGTGTTTGCGTACGTAGTGTAAGTGCTGTGATAAAACAGTAATATATTACAACCAAAACTTTTTTACAATGGATGTGAAATGCAAATTTAATATTTCGTGACAAGCTCAATTAATGTGGTAAGTACCTAGAAGTCAATGTCGCGATAAAAAAACATGAACATACTAAACACTGGGACACAACAGCGAAATGCTGTTGCGTCCCAGTGGCACAGATCAGAAAATAGTTACCCAGTGGCCAGTTGCAGTTGACTATATTATCTTTCTCCCTTGTTAACTATATTTCTTTCTCGCTCTAGCATCCCGAGTTCACCCGAATTTTTTTAACATACCCGTGCGTGACGCTAGAATTCAATTCACACCCCACGAAAAATCTATCTAGGCGCGCCAAAAGAAGTTTTCACTTCAAAATCATGAATAGCTAGGCGTATGTACATGTAAAATCAATGTACCTGTGAGTCATAAGTGTAGAATCATAGAGCTTGCTACTGCATCACAAGTAATGCACGTGTCGTCAAAATGTACCTACCTACTAAAAAAAAAAGAGACAACCAATAGTATTTATTATATTCCTGTTGATTAGTTCCATATTCGCAAAGCAAAACTTTCTAGCTTTTAACAAGGTTGCGTGATAAGCAAACGTTACGCACTTACAAAACTGCATTCTTATTAGACACATTTATTGCATAACCCTTTAAAAGTAGGTTTCCCGTTTAAAACCATCATAAATATTGAATATCCAAGTCTGTGCTCAATGCATGTGATTGATGCAAATTTACATTCAAAGCTGAAACCAAGGTCAAGTTAATAATCACACAGATACTATAAACGTACATGTTTGTTTGTGTGTGTGTTTTTATCAATAACAGGTTTTCAGTTGACCGTTGCCGACAGATGTTAAACGATGATGTTTATTACGATTACGATGAAGCGTGGTTACCTAAAAGAAAGCAATTCAATGTCGACTTAGACACCCACATTACAATCATCAGGGAAAACCCACTCAAGCAAAGGGTAACCCACAGTTTACATGTTCTTATTACGAAAATGGAGGCAAACCTCTTCGTTCGAGTGTTTGGAACATACATTAGATAATGCCACTTTTTTGAGCTACAAACAGTCACAAAAAAGGTGATATTGCATGCGTATCAATTGAAAATATATCATTATATCACCAAACACAATACAAACGAAAATCATAAAAACGTGCAATTGTGCGGCACTGTTCAAAATTTTAAAATCTTTTCCGGACAATGGAATCGTTTCATATTAGCTTTTTTGCACGTCCCTAAATTTAATCTAAGCTCTCTAGCCGACCCATCAGAAAGGCGCGAACAACTTGTATGTTTTTAAATCTGTGCGGTTTTTAACAGTTCAAGGGAATAAATCGGAATTTGCTACTTATTTACCGTATGTCATATATGTATGTAGGTACGACGAGGAAAAAATAAACTTATGTTTATTCATTTCTATCCTGAAGGAAACACCGTACAAAAAATATTCCATGTAATTATTTTTAAGGATATATGGCTAGCTGATAAGCTAGACATATGTACTTTACCAGCATATTGTACTATGCAGGTTCATATCAGCAAGAGACACGAAAGACGGGTGCACATACCTTGAAAATATTAACAGTGTATTTCCACAACAAGTAAAACCACGGAATGGAGATAGTGACGTTAATATATCTGTTCGTTCATAAATAAGTTGAGAACTAATTACAGCTATCATTATTTTACGTCTATTGTTTCAATGCAATGATGATCATTCAACCGTAAGGTATTTTACACCGACAAAAGAAACACGAGTCAGAAAAGCAAAGAAGGTCAAGATCACTACAATAGTGTTTAATAAGAAAACTGAAAAAAACTATAGGTTTTAGATTGTCGGTATGAAATAAAAATGTTATGTTGGTTTGTGTACGCTTCAAAAACTCAAAAAGTTCTGCACCGATCGAGCTGAAATTTTAGAAAGATATATCATCATTCCCCTGCGCGTCGATGTGAACGCACGTCTTAGTCGTAGCGCCTCTAATAATAGAAATCATAGTGTTTTCCGAAATACTTTGCTGTGAATAAATCTGTGCGGAAATCAAAAGTGCTGTAAAGTTTCTTCATACTGTGTAATATCGACGATGCCGCTCAAGCGCACTCCGCCAACGACCATGTCGGGTTCTCCACTACCATCTGCGTTTGCAACTCCACTGCAAAATCTACATAGCTACGTTTCGGGAGTCCAACGTCTCTGAAATCGGTGAGGAGGCTGGAGACAGCGCATCTTCTGGTGGCTATATAAATACTCGCTTTAAACGAAAGCGTGATGATATCACGAAATCCGAAATAATGGACCTGTTCAGTACTCTCCAACAACGTCAAGATGAGAAATTTGATGTCATTCTATCCTCTATCAATGAAGTCAAAGCCTCGGTTAATTTGATGACGGCTAAATATGAGGAGGCACTGAAAAAAATAAACCACCTAGAAGACGAGCGAAAGGTGCAAAAGTCTCAAATCCAACATCTACAAAAGGAGGTAGAAATGTTGCAACATCATGTACGTAATACTAGCGTCGAAATAAGAAATCTACCTATTACTCCAAATGAGTCAAACGAAGACCTAAAACAATATTTGTTAAAAATAGCTCATATTCTCAACATTCCTCTCCAATCTTCAGATATGAAGAGCATACACCGTGTTTTCACTAAATCCACCGCAAAACCCATACTGGCAGACTTCTTAACAGTAAACATGAGAGACAAGTTTTTGTTTGCCTACAAAAAATTCAATTCAGAAAATAAGCTGGCAAAACTAAGCACTTCACATCTTGGTATTGACAAAAGCGGTGCACATGAACTGTTATATATTTCGGAAAACCTAACGCCAGCCGAACGAAAACTATTTTATTTATCCCGGGAATTTGCGAAAAACAATCGGTTCTCGTTTTGCTGGACATCTCACGGGCGCATCTTCCTACGTAAAGAAGAAGGGTCACCACAGATTCGTGTAACCTGCGAAAGTGACCTGGATGGTCTGCGTGTCCAATGACTACATTCACAAAATTTCACCATGTTCAGCTTTCAAGATACATATTTAAAATTTTATTTTAGTTTCCATTTAGGTTTTATTGTTTATATTTTCATTGAAATATCTTTTTATTGTTTCATAGGACTTTGTGGGCCAGATGCGGTTCAAAGATTCAGATTCATCGAGTACACACATAGACAAACACATTACACACTAATCAACTCATTTCGGCAGTCAATAGTCGACATCATTTTAACACTAAAAAATAACCCACATCAACGAGTTTACCGATTCCATTGTTGTTTTTACTTTTCTAATTCTCACAATAATACTAGAACAACATACGTTACTCATACATTTCCTTACTTCCTCTCACACAATAAACATTTAAATGAACAAATTACAAAGCAATCTAAACACAACTTTGTAACGAAAATGTTTCTAGAAAAAAACTATCAAAACACCCAATCTATTAGTTGCAGCTCAACGCCAATATCAATCATAATGCACTATTTAAATCTAAACAGCAACACTTCCATTTCCCAATCACCGGCTTTGTGTAAGAACTATAATTTTAATACACCCATTAAAAACTATAACAAATTTCACATTATATTACTAAAACCCCAGCAGCCCTGTAAATCATTCCATAGTGCAAGCGCTCGAATTGATAATCGCTACAAGACTGAAGCGTGCGCCTACGTTTATAAAATAAACAAGTCTCATGTCAATCACGGCGGGGCCGCTTTCACCACGATTTATAAAAACTTTGCAAACACAATCTGTCCTACGATTATCCTCCGACTAATGAACTATCTGTTAGCTAAGTGTTATCGAGACCAATATATAATATTTTTCAGCCTTACCGGCTACAGAAATAAACTTATTTGCTCTGTAGCTGGGTTTTACTTTATAACCTATAACTTTAATGAGTAATAACAGAGATTTGATTGATGGTATCGATAACATAACGTTCATAGATAGCCATAGTGTCAACTTAGCTGAGGAATGTAGGTTAAAATTACGTGAATATTTAGATCATACTGTAGTTCTTACGCAAAACATAAGAAGTGTCCGAAAAAATTTCGACAAATTTGTCATTTACTTATCCCGACTTAAATTTTACCTAAAATCATAGTCCTTACGGAATGTTGGGGCCGGGACGTCAATCAAACATTTACCTTGCCAAATTATGAGTGCCATTCGTCTACCGCTTTTATGAACCAAAATGATGGACTGATGGTTTTCTACAGAACCGGTCTAACAGTTGAGATTACCGAGCCGCCTTTTTTAATGATGCCAGCTGCTTACTAATGACAGTAGGCTCGGAACTTACAGTAATAGCCATATATCGCTCACCGGCTAAATCAAACACAAATAATTTTCTAATATCTCTCGAAAATATCCTATCTGTTATTTCTACGGATTCATGCATTATCACAGGTGACTTAAACATCGACATCAAGCCCAACAATAATGACCCTAAAGCCCCAGATTACATTGAACTTATCACACATTTTGGATTCATCCTGGGTCATGTTCTACCAACGCGTTACTTGAACTGTCTTGATCATGCTCTAATACGGTCAAAAAGGTCTGCTTGCGTGGTAGTATGTAACTCTGGGGTCACAGATCATGACACAGTTCTCATTGGCATAGAAAACTTTATTGTGCAAAATTCTTTACAGTCCAAAACTTACAAAAAAACTGATTTTGGGGGAGTCATAAGTGACTTGGAAAACGTAGATTGGTCAAATTTCTACTTAAATACAGATACCACGTTGGCTTTCCAAACCCTGATCAATCACATTACCGATGCTATAAACAGGAATACATTGCAAAAAAAACTGCGCAGTTCCGAAATTATTTCTAAGCCCTGGATGACGTCTAAATTAATTGCCCTTACTAGGCGAAGAGATGCTCTCCATCTTAAAGCAAAAAAATCGCCTGATGACCAAACGCTACAAGATAAATACAAAGAACTTCGTAATCATTGTAACCTTTTATTAAAACAAGAAAAAAATAAGTATGACTCCGATCTTATAGCCATTAATAAAGGAGATAGTAAAAAACTTTGGAATACTGTCAAAAACATTTGTCATCTAAAATCCACTAAATCAGACTCGGACGACCTTCTCAAAATTAAATCAAACCCACTAGACTCCCTAAATTATGTAAACGACTTTTTCTCATCAGTTGGATCCAACCTGGCAGAAGATATTCTCTCACAGCACAACAAAACTGAGTCTCAACTGGCTTCACTAATTAAAATGGATAGTTCACCAGCTGGCTCACTTTTTCTGACGCCAACAAATCCGTATGAAATTAAGAAAATAATATCAAGTCTTAAATCGGGTTCCTCGTCAGGTAGCGACCAAATTAGTAATATTGTGCTTAAGCGTGCTTCTCATATCCTTGCATCTCCAATAGCTCATTTGTGTAACTTAAGTATGTCGCAAGGTGTTGTCCCAAGCTGCCTCAAGACTGCAAATGTTTGTCCAATTTTTAAATCGGGTAATAAAGCTTTAGTAAATAACTATCGCCCTATTTCCTTGCTTCCTTCGTCGTCCAAAATACTTGAGAAAGTTGTAAACAAACGGCTTTTAGGGTACCTAGAACTTAATAATATCATTTCACCAAACCAATATGGTTTTCGTCCTAAAAAATCTACGGAAGATGCTGTGGTAGCTCTGGTTGATCACGTTTCAAAATGTCTAGATCGTAATCAAAAATGTGTTGCAGTATTTCTAGACTTTGCCAAGGCCTTCGACACAGTCTCTTGGCCAATCTTACTCCGGAAACTTGAACTTGTTGGTGTCCGTGGAACGACCTTGGACTGGTTTCGATCGTACCTGTCAACCGACAACAAAGAGTTCGTTTGTCCACTTTTTTTAGCGACTATAAACCTATGTCCTTCGGAGTCCCACAGGGAAGCGTCCTCGGACCCACCCTCTTCTTGATTTACATCAATAGCCTTTGCCAACTCAATTTACAAAATGCCAAACTTTTTACTTTCGCTGATGACACGGCCATTGTCTTTAATGCCAAGACCTGGGCTACAGTGGTTGAAACAGCTGAATTGGGGCTATCAAAAGTAGCCCAATGGCTGTACAGTAACCTGCTGACTCTGAACACATCGAAAACTAAATATATCACATTTTCCATTACGCAGAGAACACAACCTAACTTAGTTAACTTAAGACTACACAAAGATATTCACCACTGCAAACAGTCTTGTTTATGTCCCGTGTTAGAGCGTGTCAGTCATATAAAATACTTAGGTGTTACAGTGGATCACCACCTGAACTGGGAGGGTCACATAGTTAGCTTGTGTAATCGTGTTCGTAAATTGGCTCACATTTTAAACAAATGGGATCTGTGGCCGATCCAAAGACACTTAGAATGGTTTATCAAGCTCTATGTGAATCTATTCTCAGCTATTGTATAGTGTGTTGGGGATCTGCTTCCAAGACATTGATGCTGAAATTAGAACGAACGCAAAGACTCATCCTCAAGATAGCATATAAGAAGCCTAGACTTTATCCCACAGAACGCCTGTATGATGATACCAAGTTGCTGTCAGTCAGACAACTGTATATCTTGCGGGTCATAACGCGGTACCATGTGTCAGCTATACACACTATAATACCTCCTACCCGAGCCTCTCGGCGTAACTCCTGGCCACTACCCCGTGTAAGAACAACTTTTGCACAACGATCTTTTTACTTTAAAGGACCCTTTTTATACCAGCAGCTCGATGGAAGTCTAGGTTTGCTGAAGTTATCCCGTTTTATATGTAAGATAAAAGTACAGTCATGGCTACTATCACTGAGTTTCCATGAGACAGAACAATTTATTTCAATTCGAAGCTAGTATTGCGGGGCTGCTTCATTCTAGCCTCTTTCAAGGCATTAATCAACGAACTTAAAAAAAAACATTATAATCTTGACAGCTGGAATGAATCAGGTCCCTGTTCATATAACGAAGTTCATGTCCTCACAGCTAGGATCTTGACCCATAACTTTAAACACAATATCCCGCTCTCTATAGATTGATCAATCGGATTATATACATATATAAAACCCCATTTTTTTTTATTTTTTTTTGTTTTGTGCATCCGGATTGCTGGCAGTCGGCCTTCGTTCTTTTAGATTTTAAACTGTAACTTTATATTTTTAGGCCCTGAAGGGATGTTAAGTACGCCAAACACGTTAGTTAGCTTTTGTATTGCAGTCAGTGCGGCAATCACCCTCCAACCCCCTAAACTTTGAGGGGATTGAGGCTGATTGCCGGTAACCCTGTATATACTACTAGCTGCATTCCACAATTTCCCTTGGTCTTTCGTTCCCGTTGTTTCCTAATTGGATTTGGGCATTGTGATGTGATTGAGAAACAATAATTGAATCTTCCGTAGTATTTGTAAGATTTTACTAATATTTCCTTACAATCTACAAATATTAATTAAAATTTATTCTAAATTACTTCACACAACACAAAAAAATACACACAGACACACACACACATTCTACAAGTACTTGGGACACTCGAGGAAATTAGTACTTTGTAACACAGGCCCTTTTCGCCTTATATCGCATCTACCCACAAATTGAAGGAATGAACTCGTATTTCTTAACCACAGGCCTTAGTTGCCGTGTTTACCCACAAATTGTAAAAATAACCTCTAGTTTTAGTTTGTTTATATTATTCTTGTATTTAACTAGAAAATAAAATATATATAATTAGTAGCTGTCTCCCACGACACAGGACCAACCTAGTGTGGGATACAGAGTTCACATCTAAGTAACTGAATAGCTTATACTAAACATGATAATTACTGTATTACGATGTCTTGTAAACTGTTCAAATAAAGAGATTTTTATTTTATTTATTATTTAATCCGCATCAAGGATTGTTTTTATCTATATTTTTTGCATTACAATGTACCACAGCGAAGCGTGGCAGGGAACAGCTAGTCTTTATATATAAAAACGTTATGTTGGTTTGTGTACGCTTCAAAAACTCAAAAAAGTTCTGCACCGATCGAGCTGAAATTGTAGAATGATATATTATCCGCATCAAGGATTGTTTTTATCTATTTTTGCATCGCAATGTGCCACAGCGAAACGTGGCAGGGTACAGCTAGTAATCTATAAATTAATACGTGAAGCATAAACTTTGTAGGTACCACTTTTTACGATAATTGCATGGGCGATGGAGTATGAATTTTCACACACTTATAGTTTTTGTAAAGAAGTGCATAATGCCAATATATTTTAAAAATTATGCATTAAAATATACCTAATCTACTTAAATTTAAAAATGAATGTTTGTCTGTATGTGTCTATAGCATTGGAAACTATGCATTTGATCATGTGATGATGTTTATCAGAGTTGTCATGAGCCAAAAATTGGTCGTACCAACTCAGAAAGAGTTGTTGGTACGACCAATTTTCGACAGGTGGCGTAGGATCAGAAATGCGCGCAGGATATAGCCAGTTATACATAAAAATATAAATAAATTTACACACACTATCTACCATGTATTTGACACACACACGTAAATCCTGTTTTGTTTATTTTTCAAGACTATGGTCAAATAAATTTATTCAATAGTTTTATATTGATGTATAATATTGCAATAATATTAATAAAGACCCGTGGTGTGAGATTTTTTTCCGAATGCTATTTTGACTAGAAATTTACAGATACAGATTTATGACACGAATAAAATAAACACCGTTAGTGTACAAACGCGGAGGTCCGATAAAAGTGTACTATGAATTTTAGAACAGAACACAACAGAAATTTATAGAACAGATCTCTAATTAAATAAATATTATGTAGGTGACGAAATGGACGAAATGTGATACATGAATAGGGAACAGTCTAGAATAACATATAAATTAATTTTACCTCCTTTTTTTGAAGTCGGTTAAAAACGGGATCGAAAAGTACACGAGTGAAACCGCAGAATACTACTAATTCAATAAAAATCTAAAACTAAGTAACATTACAGTATAGGTACATTATGTATAAAGGTTGTGAGGATTCAGTAGGTACCCACCACCGGCCGCCCCAGATTCAGGGTGTGGTGCACTGGGTGAAAGACCGTCATTGACCCATTGGTACCTGCGCGATACGACTCCCCGCTCCCCTGCCCTCGCCTCCTGATAATAATATAACGATCTCCGGGAATATGGCATTGAAATAGAAGGCGTCTTGACAGGGCTGCCACGTGTCGAAAATATACAATGTTGAAAAGTGGTACAAAAACTGCACGTATATACTTGGCTGACTGGCAAGTCACTAATGATAACTAAGCACGTAATTTTAGGTGGTTACATTTAAAAACACATATAATATTAATATCTATTTATTAATTGATTATGAAAGTTGTGAAATCAAAACCCTACCCTGACCAAATGACCTTGAGTATTTATTACCTTATGGCACACCACAAGAGAGAGCAAGAGAGAAACAGTAGGATTTGGTACTGTTTTACGCTGTAATTTCAGAATAAACTCTGAATAAAATCTGATTTTCATCAATTAAAAAAAAAAGTTTCGACTATAATGGTTTTAATGTAATTAATTGGTTATCTGTTGGTGTAAGTAATGGCGGCTTTTGGAGTAGATGCATGATAATATATTTTTTAAATTTTTTAAGGTTTCGTTGTGAGAAAATTAATTGAACAATATATTCAGCAACAATAAAAAGAAACTACCATATTAAAACCAAAATGTTGCAGAAGTTTGATGTATGATGTGTGATAAGTATGATGTACTTATGTTTACTAGTTGGTATTTGTTTTGGGTGAAAACTTGAAGAGTAGACAGATAGCTCTGAAAACTGTACAAAAAAATTTGCTGGAGGCGCCCCTTAATTACAGAACCCATAAACATTAACGATGCAGCTCGCAGGCTGCGTAAACAAAGTGTACCTACGAGTAAGTAGGATTACTAGAGTGTTCGCACTGCGTACTTACCTCGCTCAACAACATAATCAATATTCCTTAGCGATAATATAATAATTAAGTAGTGAAAACGAGAAGAAGAAAAGCGGATGTAAAACATTTACAGAAAAAAAACACTTTTAAAGCTGATTGGAAGAGCGTATCCTACCTGCTGGATACAAGCGGAGTGAAGGTAAGCGCGGTCCGACTTAAATCATAAACATCCAGCGAAATGACGTTCAAACAATATCTTGCTTATCTTTGACAAAAAATTAATACAGAAAATAATTAGGAAAGGGGTATGCTAATTAATTAGCGTGAAACATGTGTAAAAAAAATGATTGTGTGGTTTTGTGAAACCACGGTAAAAATAAACTTTTTTCGCATTGTAGACATTTAACTAAACATTTTTGGAAAAATATTCGATTTAAATAATTTAAGTAACTGAAAGAGAGACGCCGCCATATTGGCCTCGGCTGCTCTGTCGAGCGCCTTTCACTTTACCCCTACTCCACGGCCGACCGTCACGCGACATGCAATAGATGGATGAAAAAGCTAGACGCGATGTAATAAAAATTTCACTTCAAAAAGTTTCAATTTTTTTAATGAAATGTATTTTTTCACCAACCCTGAGCATTAGGTGCGTCAACGTATCTCACACGTCAGCTTGATCAATACAGTGATTGCCCACGGTTCGAAGTGGGCCAGGCACAAGTGGCCCGAGCGTCGCTGATGACGACCTTGAATCTATTGAACGGACATCCACTTACACGACACCAGCCTACAGGTGTGCAGCGTCATCGGAACTGATTCCAGGAACAAAGGCTAACTCGTACTACTGCGGTTAAGCTGAATTCTGATTAGGGACATTTGGTTGAAACATTACTATATTTTGCTTAATTTAAAAATGATTTTGATTTAATCACAGTATAATAATTAGTTATCTGTGTTCTGCTACATTAATTACACTAATTATTATATTTCCGAGCGATATCACAAATGGGAAAGTTTAGATATTTAGACGGTTATTCAGCTGAAGCACGTCTGAATGGTGTAGGTTGAAATTTGTAATGCAGTTAGATTAAGGTCTGGAATAACGCACGTGCTACTTTTTATCACCGGAAAATAAAGTAAACGGAAAATTCGCGGTTAAAACCGCGTGAAACTGACAGTAAATAATATGAAGGCGAAAGTTTTTAGGGTTGTAAGTGTGTTTGTCCCACGTAATGGCTGGATTTCGATGAAATTAAATATGTAGTAGGTAAGTACCTATAACTATCTACCTGGAGTACTTTTAAACTCGGTAATATTAGTATTTGTTAAGCTGAAGGTTACAACGCAGGACTTAGCTAGTACTTCACAACACTAGGTATTTATAGTGATTGTGTTTTAATTTTTAAAATATAGTTACTTATCTATATCAAGTTGAAAAAATCTAAGAAACCTAACCTCTAAACCAGACTTTAGAATCGATAAAACACACAAAATCGATAATCGAAAATAAATTTCTTCATGATTTACCATTCTGCAAAACTTCTTCAAAGTGAATGAATCGGTTTTTTCTAGGTAAGCACGCTTTATCGTAGACCGCATCGTCGCTTAACATCAGGCCAGAAGGCGGCCGAGTGTAAACCTATAAAAGTAAAAAAAAACCTATCTTTTGGCGTAGTACCTCTTTTTGCGTAACCCTGTTTACGAAACTATGAAAACATGTGACTGAAACACTAGATGTGTGTAACGACATTTATTTATAACTTTATAAAGTTTTTAAGAAAACAACAGGTATTGAAAAAACCCTGGACGCAATAGAAAAGTTGGCCAGCTAACGTTAATGAAGTTAAGTGTTTTATTTCAAGAGAATAACCGAGTCAAAGTTGCCAAGAAGCCCATTAAATCTCAGTATTGTTCGCCGTTGCTTGCAAAACGTTAGGGTAGGTCCGGTTGAGACCTAGGCTAACACAGAGCTGCAGCTTAGGTTCGGAACTGACCTACCACAACGTACAGGAAATACCTAGCGTAAATCATTGAAGCCAGCTCTGTCGCTCCATCTAGTTTTATACTCGTTTTTCATTTTATTACATGTTACACAGAATTACAGATGTATGGCTTCTAGTGGCGTTTCGCCTTATCTATTATTAACCTTTGTTTCTAATAGTTAATGAATGTGTAAATAAATTAATGTATGGTATTATATCGAAATAATGCAAGCCTGAGGATTATTTATTGAATGTAAAAAATTTCGGGATAGAAGGGGACTATTTGGATTTAACAGAATCCAAAAAAATGTTTTATCGATTTAACCGTTTGTATGTCTTTTTTTGTTGTATATGTCCTTTCCAATTTTATAAATTAAACTAAAATTTTGAGATGTGAAACGATATCGTAGGACACAGCACGTGGACGTTCCAGAACATTATTTTTCCATTACAAAATTCAGTAGAAGTTTAGGAACAACTAATTCTATAAACTCTAGAATCAAATAAATATAGGTAGCAAGTATTTCAACAATCTACTGGACTATATATTAATGGAATATTCCTATATAGATTAATTGGTTAGGATATACCCCTAACTATTCCCCTGACAATCTTGTTCGTCAGGGAGTAACTAGTGGGCCGGGCTTTTGTGCCCAGACACAAATAAAAAAAATTATTTATACCTAATTATGAAATCAGAACACCGAAGGAAAAATACCACAGACGAATGCTATAATTTATTGAAGGCAGGCAACCGATGCGATGCAGAATTTAAGTGCATTATTGAGTAATGGGAAAGGTTAGCCAGCTAGCCCCACATAAATTCGGTCGCTTAAGGGGAGGCAGTGAGGCACCCTCCAGGGGAGGGGAGGAAGGCTGACACGTGCGGGTTGCATTGGGTGAATGAACGTCATTGACCCACCTCCGCTGAGGCCCTACTTACACAGAGCTGATAACACCCCCCGCTGCGATAACGTTATTTGTGTGCGTGTTTATGCTAAACAGTTATCATAACACACTAGATTAACTTCAGTCGTCATCGGTACTTTGAAGACGCGTGTCTGTGTGCCGGCCTCGGTGTAGTACCTACTACTGATAATGTAATTTACTTATTAGAGACTGATGAAGGTCAACCCTTTGACGCGGCTCTTGCAATACCATAACGGAAAGAGTTGAGGGTCATTGAGTCTGTGCCCTGAGGCTTTGTGTTGCCATCGTAAAAATATGTTTGAACTTTGAAAATTACTCGATATCTAAAAAAAGTTATGTTCAACGTATTTATTATAAGTACTTTAAATGTATTTTACCCAATTTTATTTACTAATAAAATTCAATAATGAATCAAGAGGAAAATATTACAAACCATTGTACATATATTACTTTTATGCCTGTTTATTTTAAGATATAAAATAAAAAGAAACAAATTACATAAAACACTGCAAAACACTTCAAGTTCTAATGTTAAGGCCACAGAACTGAGCTATTTGTAATATTCAACAATTTTCCTTGTAGTCTAGTAATTTTGTGTCAATGTTAAGTGTGGTTAGATTATTCACATTTACCGTGTTTTTAAATTGTAATCATTATAATTATAACAAGTGAAGTTTCACCAAACTTTATTTTTTTTTTTTGCACGATGATTTTTATCTTTTAACACTGCCTTTTAAGACAATATTCATACATTTCTTTTAACATTGTGACCATTCTGTAAATGTCGTTTTTGGCTTTCCCTTTATAGCTTATCTTTCTTTAAGATTTTTTTATGGTGTTATAACGTGGTGCTATCAGCTCTGTTAGGTCCACTGCACCGGAGTACCACTTCCGGCCTCGACGTCCCGATCAATACGGATCGGGGAACGAACCCGCGACCTCGGACGTAGAACTGGGACGCCGCGCACGCGCCCAGCCGTCGTGACTCGGTGCATCCTACTCGACTCCTTTTTTAATTGCAAATTTTTATCAATGCACCCGAAAAAGGTGGACTCTCTATTCTGATAGCACCCTTACAGCTTCTAATACTAAAAGGTTCAGTGCGAAATTTAAATTTTAAAATATTTAAGAACTTCTACGAACTCTGACCTATGGTGGCATTTACAATGAGATCAATAGTTTCAGGGCTTCGCTTTACGCAGTTATGTAAAAAGATAGTGTGTGTCGTACTGTTATGCTAGCACTTTTGTACAAATTAAAGGTATAAGATCGTGAAAAAACTAACATTATAAATGTGAAAGGTTGGATGCTTCAATGTTTGGATGTGTGTTCAGTCAATCAATCACATGGTAAGAACTGAAAGGACCAAGCTGAGATCTCGAACGCAAATAGATACTAGGCTACTTTTTTGTACCGAGAGAAAATAAACACATTTTCTACTTTCTACGCTGGAAAAGTCACGGGCAGACTAGTCTAGAGGGCTAGTCTTCCATAGGTTTAGTAACAATAAAATTACATGTTGTACGTTTTCAGGATTTCGGTGGAAATAAAATTCTTACGCGAAGGTTTGTAAGGCGAACGATGAATTGTTGACGAATACATTTTTGCTGTTTACGAATAAAAACATTTGACGTCAGAGTACCCCATAGGTTATTAGCTAATTATTATCGTTGTTGCAGCCATGGTGAAGAGCGTTCTCTTTCGTGAGGCCGTAGATTCGTACTTCACATGCACTTCTTAAATAAGAAGAGCGATTAAGAAGAGAGAAGTACAAGTTATTGTCATTACCACTGGAGGAAACCGACTACGAAGATATGTTTTGGGAGAGATGTGTCAAACATCAACGCGGAGTTAGCGACCGTGGTGGAATAGAGCAAAATAAAATTTCTCTATTTTTGTCACATGGCACATGGATTGTAGTAAAAGAAAAAAAATACGTATATTTAAGTTAAATCCTTCATTACCAAAGACTTGGCTACTTAGATACTCTCGACCAATCGATCGAAATAACGCGTAATGAAGCCATTAATTATTGTTTATTTGGCTTAACGCATAAGTATTTTTCTTTTGTTTGGATAGTGTTTCTCAATCAAGTCGAAACGGCTGAGATTGAACGGATCAGATTTTTTTTAACTAAATAAAAATTGACGAGACCTTCAGAACATGTGCCTGATGGTAAGAAACATTATGCCTGCCACATAACAGTACAGTGACACGCTACTGAAACATGAAGAGTCCTAATCATTACCTATACACTGCACTGCGCTCGTCACCCAGAGATCTAAGATGTTATATCTCTAAGCCCTGTAATTTCTCTGGAAATATTGCCCTTCAAACCGGAACACTGTAATGTTTGCCCATTACTGATTGGCGGTAGATTAACTGGCAAAGGTGTGGTACTTCCCCAGGCGGACTCTGTCAAGAGTACTACCACTGCAATTAAGTTAAATTAATTTGAAACAGTTAGATTATAGTCTAGAATGCTACTTTTTATCACGAAAGTTACTTATGGGAACGGGAACTACGCGGGTAAGCCCGCGGGGCGCTGCTAGTGTTTCATAAATACGTTTCGTACACAGAGAATACTTACCCGCCTACGTGACGGCTAGCAGATTTGATGCGACCTACGCAGTTACCAGCCCTTGAGACTTACGGCGTTATTGCTCATTGGGGAAACATGTATTTCAGTTTTGTTTACGCGCATTACAAGATGTCGGTGTTGATTTTGATTAGAACGGTGCGCGTTGTTTATTTTTCTAAAATGTTGTTGTTTAAACTCACTAATCTGCCTTTAATTTTACAATTTGAAAGAATTATGTGCTAAAATTATTATAGTTTACTTTTATTAAACATTTTTTTTTAAATAAAGAGTGACGAGACGATCAGGACATGTGCCTGATGGTAAGCAACATGCCTGACACATAACACCACAGTGACACGCAGCTATCGTAACATGAAGAGTCCAAATCATTACCTAGCACTGCACTGCGCTCGTCACCCAGAGATCTTATATCTCTAAGCCCTTTAATTTCTCTGGAAACATTGCCCTTCAAACCGGAACACAGCAATGTTTGCACGTTACTGCTTGGCGGTCGAATAACTGGCAAAGGCGTGGTACTCCCCAGGCGGACTCTGCCAAGAGTCCTACCACTACAAAACTATCATATATTACTGTTTTTATGTAGTTTTAACTATTCCACTGCAAAGTTCTCCTTCAATTCCATCTATTCTCGTCCGGTTGCGAGCTTGCTTCGTCCAGTCTCTCACGTACTCAGAGTTTATCTGTCCAGTGAGTTGCTAGAGTATAGAATAGTTATAACATAGAAAATTTTGACATTGAACATACAAATTTTAATTTTTATTTATGGTGACATGTATATATTTTTTTATTGTATTTTATATTTTTATTTTGTTTTCATTGTTTTTAATCATCTTAGTAGTACTTAATTACTTTAAATTTTAATAATATCACTGTAATAATTATTATATTGTTTTTATCTGCTACGAGTCAATGTGTAACTTGAAATACATAATTTTGAGTTGATTGATTAACATTTTCTTATAAATGATTAAAAAGTGGTTAAAAATTAAATGTTACTATGACATAGCTGACATTCTTAGCGATAATATTCATAATTTTACAGAAAATCACAATGACAATATTTTATGTAGTTAAAACCTAAGTATTTAACATTTTTTGTATTATTATTTGACAATTTCTTATCAATCATAATAATCATCTTAATTTGACATTGCTTTTATTATTTACTTTTTTATATGTGTGCTAATATGTGAATACTTACTGAAAAAATCCTGTATAATAAAATTTGTACGCCGAAATAGGCAAGAACATGTGATACAAAACTCGAATTATATCTTTACACGGCAGTACATGTATGTGCTACGACCATGTTTCTAACAAATAAACGATTTGATTTGATTTGATTTGATTTGATTGATTGATAACCCAGAGTTGACCTGACGATGAATATTAGACCTAAAAGACTTTTGGCCATCGGTCATGGTGCCTATGGTCAGTTTACTGTCACTTAAATTATTGAACAGTCAGTATTAAATTACACCTCCTTAAAATAATCTTAAACTAATTGTACACTTTATCTCTAAAATTTCAACATCGGATGAATAAACGAATAAAAAACTAAAAATGCTCGTAACTCACTATTTACATATGAAACTTGAATTCGTTTCCTTGTTTGTGGTTGCTCAATCAAACTTCCATGACCCTTAAAAAATGTGATTACGCTCAACCATGCCCATTTTGACCTTTCCATCCGAGCACAAACAAAGCGACCAAATACGAGCCAAATTCTATATATAGTTGTATTATATAAATAGATAGAGTCTTGGTAAGGCCAGTGCTGAGGTAAGACTGCGCTAAAGTGCACTACGCTCGGTTGGTATATTCTGGATTCCAGATAGTGAGTTCGAACATGTAGTTATAATCGAATCATCGAAATTATATTATTATTCGTTATAATCGAAATTTAATAAATAAATAATTATATTAAATTATAATTCGTTATAATCGAAAAATCGCATGTAGTATAGAGGCTCAGATTCGTAGAAATTGTAATTCGATCCAAATGTGTGTGTGACGCATGTTTATGTGACGTATTCTCAAGACTTGCTGTGTTTTCGGCAAACAAAAGTCTAGTTATGTAGGTGCGTGAATTATGCTAATTGATCAACAGAAATCACGCCCCAATTGTTGTTACAAAGAACCAAAACTGACACTGTTACTTTAAGTGTTATAATAATCACAGTAGCGTTGAATTGAGATTGTCTCTGCACAAGATGACTTTGTTGCTCGTTGCAAAACATCGGTGATAGCGATCGCTTGGCAACAGTCGGACATAGCTCCACGATGTGCACATATGAGATATCAATTGTAATACTCATTTATTACAGTTTATTAATTCTGGAAGCTAAGTTTTCATCAGTGGCTTGGCGTGGGTGAGACCTTGAATCAGCTATGGAATAGCAAAAGTTACTTTAAAAAAAGGTAAATCTTTCTTTTTTTTAGCAAACACTAACATTACCTCTTTTACAAACTTTTAGGTAAACTAGGGTAGATGAAGAGCTACCGTAGTTCACCTAATGGCTAAAAGATTTAACCACCTCAAATCCATGGGATACGAGCGAAATGATTACATTTCAGATCAGCATAGAAGATCTTTAAATGTATGTACTTGAAATAAAGAAACAAATGTTTGTTCTAGCTGAAATAATTCAACTGGTATTGCATTTGCCTGCTTAGTAATATCCTTTTGAATGTAATCACCCAATTTATCACAGATACTTTAAATTTTGTATCTATTCTGTTCTGAATCGGTTTCTTCTGCTTTCGGCTTCTTCTGCCAGCTCCATCACGGACCACATCATCACTTATTATCAGCGAAATGACCGCCAGTGCAAATCTATTATTATTGATTTAAAAAACAATGTTCATATTTCTTAAATCAAAGCTACTTTTAGAAAATGATGTTAGCAGTTTGAAAATCCGTTTTATAAATCTTGTAGAAAACTTGGGATCTTGGTTTATCTCACACGAAGCGATCCGCTCGCTACACGCTATCCCGTGTAGCTATAAGACGTCATTTTTACAAGACAGCAGTGCGAGCGGCAAAGATATGAGGTAAAGTTGAAATTCGAAAAAAGCACATCACATTATAAATCCTCTGAAATTCCTGTAAACTTTCCAGGTGTGAAACTATCAAATGACGGCTTTATAACATTACATTTTAAAATTAAAAATAGGTCTTAATTTGGACTAACATATTTGCAGCCACTATACAAGCAATATGGTGAACTTTTATATAAAAATATGACATTATTTTAACATGCCAATTTGTTGAAAACGCTTACAGGCTATTCTAACAACAATTTACTAGATCGCTATAGATCGGTAAAAAATCTATAAAACCACTCGAGAATCAAACTATTTTCAAAATGTAAGTATATATAATTTAACTGATTCGTAGCAACATTCGATGCATCACAGTGCGTTCTTGCCCTTTTAATTTTTGACAGCAGACCGCGCTGCATTGCCAAGGCGAGTGCCAAAAGGCGCACTGAGGTCAGAGCCAATGTCAGGGGCCCTTAGGATTTTGTCTCCGCTGCATTTGTATTCAACGTAATCACCGCCTAAGGGCTTCATTCATAAAATATTTCCGGGGAAGAGTTACAGGCCGAGTAATTTAAAACATTATCTTTATTTTGCATTTTTTTAAATCATGCTTATTAATTGGGTTGGAAGATTAATAAAAATGTTTTATTTTCTGAACATATAGAATAGAGTGTGGTAGAGTCTACGTCTACGTTCTGGCACTCAGTAAAATGGTATTATTTATTGGCAAATAGATTCTATATCTAAAAATATTTATTACCCTAAAATACTTTTAAAAACTACATAAACATTTTCGAAAAGTTATAGATGACAATTTACAATGTATTTTGTAAAGTGAAATGTTAACGTCAAAAAAATTTTTTTTCCAAACTAAATTATTTGAAGATCTTGGGTACAACATACTACTATAATTTCGCTTAATTTCAAACGGGTAAGTTACGGCTGGTCTAGTCGGGAGAACGGCGACTGCCGATCCGGAGACCCCGGGTTCAAAACTACGCGTACCACTGTCTTTTAGAAGTCATGTGCGTAATGCTGCTAACTTAAAATGGTGAAGGAAAACATCGTGAGGAAACCGACATGTACCTAGAATATTGCGAAGTCATGTGTAATCCACCAAACCACACTGGTGGTGGATTATAGCCTTGATTCTCTCCTTGCGAGAGATGACCCCGAGTCCCAGGAGTGGGAATATTTAGTTGGCTGTTTGTGCTTTATGCATACATGGTAACACGTAAGTATCTGCTAACATTCGTTTGAAAAAATAGCAGAATATTCTGCCACCATCACTATATATCATCCTACAAACTTACTTTATGTAGGGAACTTACGAATACTGGCGGTATTATCAACATCAAGTACACGTTACGAATTTATAGGAAATCCATTAACAACCATTTACGTTATCTAAAGGCGAAGTTCCAATTTTTCAACCATTTTCTTTTATTTACCACAGGTGATCCAAAGGTTCAACTAATATTATAAAAAATAAAGGTTAGATGTTTCGATGTTTGAGCTCAGTCACGTCGGAACGGCTGAACGGATCAAGTTGAAATTTGAAGTACAGATTATAGTTTGGAATAGCAGGCTAGGCTACTTTTTATTACGAAAAAATGACGAGAACGGGAACCATGGAGCGCTACAATCTCTATATATAAAAACGTTATGTTGGTTTGTGTACGCTTCAAAAACTCAAAAAGTTCTGCACCGATCGAGCTGAAATTTTAGAATGATATATAATCCGCATCAAGGATTATTTTTATCTAATTTTTGTATCACAATGTGCCACAGCGAAGCGTGGCAGGGTACAGCTAGTCTTTCATATATTTACTAGTTTTTGTACTAAGTAGGTACTTCACCTACTGATATCGTGATAAAAATATATACGTTAAAATAACCCATTTAATTTGGGGCTAAAATGTAGACTGAAAGTATTTAAACTCATCACAAGATTATACAGTTAGTTATTCATTTGTTCCATGTCAAACAAAAGACAGCTTTCACTAACGATTTATTTCCAAATGTATTGAACTACTTAATGAAAACAAGTGCACATGTGTTTAACATGTTGTGTGGGATAACGGACAGTAATTAAGGCCATACAACGCAAATAGAAATAAAAATGTGTTTTGTTATTTGCTTGGAAATTTTCTTGAAAATGAATTAGGCTTCGACGCATTGAAAAATGAAACAACAAGTTGTTATTGAGTTCATGAAGAATGGAATTTGTCTATTTCTGTGTAGTTTCTTCTAAGGCTAAGAACTCATGGGACGACGTGACGGACGGACGTGGGTTTTATCTCAAAACTAGCGAGACCGCTGATTTTCGCGGTTTCGCAGCCGCCGCGGGTGAGATTATCGCCCGCGAATGTGACGGGTGACGGGCGGGCGGCAGCAGCGCGCGCCGCGTGCGTAAAACGCTTCGTGAGTTGTGTATTCAATTTTTACTTATAACTCTGTATTGTACAGAAGCTGCGAGTCTGCAACCGCGGCGGTCGTTGCTGAAAATCCCTCCATGAGTTCTTATCCTTACAGGTCTATTTTGTAATTGAGACAGGTTTAAAATAATAAGTAATCCATAGTATCTGTGTCCATTATTTATTTCAGTTTTGTTTACATGCTTGGATACAAATATACTAAGTTTTGTAACATTTATTTCTGAAGAGAAAATTAAACGTCAAAAAAGAAATAAGGTAAATCAATGAGTTATTTAAATAAAACCAGTATAACATAACCATATATACACTATAAGTATCAAATATATTTGTATATCAGTAGATAACTGTTTAGAAAACTGTAGATAGTTTCAGGGCATTTTACATATTCAATAGGTTCGTAAAAAAATGGGTGATAAGACTGGACAACTTTACTTTTTAATAACTACTTTTAAAAAGTAATCCGGATGATTGTCTCCCCTTTACAGCTCAACAAGTTTGAGATAAAACATATACACGTTAAAACAACAACTCTTTTTTACAAAATTGCTGTTTTAAATTATAGATCTAACATAAAAAAACTGTAAGCTCAGCTTCAAATTTCTAACGTGATTAATTTTTGTTTGTCCTAACAAAATATTTCATGTAACTTTGAGTGCGGTATACCTCTACACTTCGAAATGCGGCCTGAACATTCCTCTGTAAATCAAAACAAGCGGAAGCCGTAGAAGCACCATCTTGCCGGGCCAGGATGACCTCTCCAAATTTCGAAGGTCGTCGGATACACGTGGCAGAGGTATATAACTGCACGTATATACGGCATGGCAGTGACAGTGGCTCGGCCCCTTTGACCTATTTTCTGGTCCCTTCTAGTAACGGAGCGGTGACGCAAGCGATAGCGGCCCAGTGGGAGTGCTGACACTCTGGAGTGGGACAATTCCTCTTCAGCACCAAGACTACAACAGGGCAACTGTAACATTATTAGCCTATATTAGAACTTATGCACTGTTTTGATTTCTAATGAGATGTTTCGAGCAAATTATATGACAGTTCACAGTGAGTTTGGAAAGCAGGCAAGAATGTCATGTAAATACTAGACCACGACTCCACCTTTGGATTTTTTCTTGTTCTTCTTTCGATATATCATTGAGCAATATCGATTGCTGATGACCTATAAGGACAACGTTTGAAGTAATTACAGGTAAGGTTAGATTTGAATAAGGAATAATAACCTAAAATAAACCGAATCCAGGTCAACTTTACCCTTTAAGAATGGTGTGTTTCCAAATTCGTATCTATACTTTTAAGTCAAAAATAATCTTGAAATAAATGAAAACGTCAGATTTAAAATCCATTTTATGTTTTGAATTTTAAAAATTTTGCTTTAAAAGAAAAGGTGTAAATCATATTTTAATAGTAACAAATGCATGAATTGAATCATTTATATCTACGAATTAAGTAGAAGCATAATTGAAACACAATCTCATCAAATGTGTCAAACAGTTTTTTTCACACGGCTTACTAGAAAATAGCAAAGTCCACAGTCGCTGTAGTCAAGCCGCACGCATCCGGCCTCCGCCTCTGAATTGCATCGATGGTTTCTAAACCCTTAACACTTGAACTAATTTTTAAATTGACTATACAATCCACATGTTGTCTTCATTGAAAATTCAAAACATAGTACAATTTCTTCATATTCTTAAAAAATATATGTGCGTAATTTACAAATTAACAATGTATTTAACTCATGTAATTATATTCGTTTCGAGTTACATATGTAGTGACGCAGTAGATGTCGTGATAATGTTTGAGGCGCTGGCATTGTGATACCGGGAGTTGGGCGGGCGGCGCGTAGCTATGGCAACATTGCCGCTGCATCCGCCGACCCAGTTTCATGGCCCGCCCGCCCAAATGTTAATGACCTCCAAAACCCAGGTCGAAGTTCACGCTTACACGAGCAAGGGATTCCATCTACCCCATGGCTTTTTACGGGTCAAACCATGTATTGATCCGGTGAAAATTCGAGATGGTATCTGGGTTAGACGGCCTCCCGTAACTGAGATTTGTTTTCATTCTCGAATTAACCCTCAATTTTACTACTAGTAGGCCTAGCATGGAAAATCGATAAATGTTTCTATACTTTTATTTTACTACGAATAATGACGTGATAAAAAATTATTATAGTTAATGTTAACTTGGGATAAGAACCGTTTTGTCCAAGTTTACGTTTTTCACAGGTTGAGCTCTATACTGTCTTTATTATTAGAACTACAGCACATTTTGACACATGTCTATATGTTTTCATCAAGGTAGTGAACTTGCCTCACTAGCCTAGTGATTGGTTCTTAGACAATTGTTTAAATTATGAATTTACGAGTAATGGGTTTGCATGTCTGTGATGATTTTATGGCATCTATGGTCAATGATATCCCAGTGCCGTGAAGAGCTTTTACATACATATGTTTAAAGGTTTGTGATGTAATTTAAGAAAAAAACTGAAATAACTTGCTCAATAGCCTTCTGAATGTTTATACTTTTTGTTTTGTTATTTTTGTAACTGTACTATATATATTGCCATAAAAGGTGGATTTTACGGCATATTTTATAAGACAAAAATAGGTTACTAAAATTCGAAAAAAAAAACACGGGAGAGAAAGAAGAGAATAAAACAAAACAATATTCAGCGTAATGTTTACGCTAAATTAAGAAAGACATCGCCTTTGAAATTGGCATCGGACATCCGATTTGTCGTGAGTTATTCGAGCAATAAAAATAATTTCAGCATTATTATGTGTTAAATCTTCCCTCGATTTGTTAAATGAAGTCATTGTCTCAGTGATTATTGTTTCTTTTTCTGCGACGTGATTTTTCACGGCCATTATTTGCCTCGACGACAATTTCCATTTAAATGGCGTACGTAAGCTGCAGATTCTATATTTCAATATGTATATTTTTCTGGTTAGATATAAAACTTGTTTTTAACTCTGAAGTTACTGTGTGTAGCCGAATGTTTAGTTTTCGAATAAATTCGGCGGCATTTGAAATTCAAAATTATAAATAATGGTTAAAATAAATTTGACCAAATTTCAAAATTCCGTTTAGACCCGGAATCTAGAACAATTTTATTGAATCAAAATATCAATAAAATTGTTGGGTTTGTTTACCACTAGCAGATCCCCGCAGTTTTACCCACGTAGTTCCCGTTATTTCTCCAGGATAAAAAGTAGCCTATGTGTTTTTCCAGACTACACTAACTGTGTTCCAAATTTCAACCCGATCCGTTCAAACGTTACGACGTGATTGAGCAACAAACATCCAAACATTGACACGTCCAATATTAGTAGGATTGAAAAAATACACCATAATTTTACGTTGTTCGTAAATTTCAAACAGAATCAGCAACCAGTTGCATCATGAGTTCTACGAACACATCAACACCCACACAAGGGTACACGAGCCTGTTGAGAGGAAACCGCATATAATTTCAGCTCATTACTACGCCTGTGCCATGTGTCGTAGTGTGCCATCTGTACACAGGTTCTATTCGCACACATGTGCAATGACAACATATAGAGAGGGTTACCGAAGGACTAGTGTCTAATGCACTTTCAGAGATCGTAAACTGTGTCCGCTCTCTATGACTAGGGTTGTTCCAAATCTTAATCCAACAACTAAACGATTTTTAATACAGCACAAAATATTGTAGAGAGATCGGATTTAAATAAAATAATTGTTTACGAGTATATTTTTGATTTAAAAATAAAGGTTAAATATGTAAAATGGATTTTCTGTTAAGTTTTATACAAGTTTAACAAATCTATTACACTATGACCATGTTGAGTATTTTGTTAAGGGATAAACATGGTTTGTTCATATTATTAACTGGTACATGGTTTGTTCATTTATAACAATTGGTAACTGGTAAGTTTAAAAAAAAATTTAAAACTTAGTACATATACATACATTTAAAACTAAGAATGAAGTTGAAACATTTCCAATCCAGAGTGAACTTTTACATTGTTTTTTTTTTAAACAAAATAATTCTACATGATACAATAATGTGCATGTAAAACATGATGAAAGTTCTGGAAATGAAATAACAGTAACGGATAATTCTACAGAGAGTCACAACCTGTGTAAATAAGCAAAGTTTGTTATATTGAGTTGTATATCTCATTTTCAATAATCTTTCTACACACTTGATCGACGTGATTCGTGACTTTTATTATAATGTATTATCATTGTCATACAGCCAGCGTGATAATGACATCAGCATGCTAAGTACGCTTCCTATAGGTAGTGGGCTTAATCCTTGATTATCTCAATACTTTCACCGGACAATGGATAATTCAGAAGTGCTTTGTGTAGTTTACAGGTTTTTAGTGTATTGTTGCTTAGTTTTTTTAATAAAAGCTTAGGTTAAAAATTTGAACTTAATCTATTTGATTTAATGAAATCATATTTATTGGGGCACTTTTCTTTCTCTATGTCAAAATTTACAAATTCAGCCAACCCTACGATCTAGTCTAAAGTGGATGTAGTCACAATTCATGCAATCTACGAGCATTTCGGTACTTTACGACCGAGCTCGATAACTAGCATAATAATTTTATGACATATATAATTATTTATCCAATTAAAACTAGTGTTTATGAGGAATTTTGATTAAAATTTTATCCGAAAGGATAAATTATTTACCATCATTATTAGGTAAGTTTCTTAGTTAAGTTGATTTCGATTAGATATACATATATGTATGTTAAAATTAGGCCTATGTCCACCAGTAGATGTTTTTTATATATGAAATAGAGTGTCGAGACGAGCAGGCCATGTGCCTGGTGGTAAGCAACATGCCTGCCCATAGCAGCACAGCTACACGCAGCTATTGGAACACGAAGCCAATGGTTTGCAGGCTGCAGATGATGATAATGGTATGTTAAAATAAACGGTAAGTATTAATTATTATTGTCATAATATATGTATATGATTATTTCTCAGTAATATCGGTTGGGTTTCAAAAATAAACAAATAAAAATATTTTTTTCTTGATTCTTAAAATGTGCAATATTTTAAAGACTAAATTTTATAATTTGGTCTCTACAAAAAACTAGACGATTTACAAACTTATATGAAATGTAATTATGCTATAATCCATAATTTGTTTTCTATTTAACAAGAAACCTTACCTGAAAATAGTGTGATGTTACATTAATGATAGTTGGTATTACAAATTAATGTAATTAAATTTATCACTTAAAAAATTGGACATCATTATTTGAGGGGTTCATTATTGTCAAAGGGGTTCTTGAACTAGAGAATACTTCCGTGAACTAATGTCGTTTTACGACATTTACGTGAAAAATTAATTACTTAAAATTACTACATTTACACAATACATTAGACATTTGACGTTTGGACGTCAAATCTAATAAGAGACAAAATAGATAGAGCTAAAGTCAAACTTTACATTAATTAACTAAATTATCAGGCGGATCATACAAGGTTTTTTTGCATCTAATAGCTTAACTAATGGAAAAGGCGTCCTAGAATCCTAGGACGCCTGTCCTAGGATTAAAATGATGGGTAAAATTGCCGAATACAGCTAATTTGTTAAAAGAAGGTCGACATTCTGTCAGACAAACTAATAAACTAATCGTTATCACCGTTGTCCATCTCCCCGCTTTGTTTACAAATTGTTTTTACACCTGCCTTTGAACTTGGAGCGCTTCAAACCGTTCAGAGCTTCCTGAACCTTTTTTACGAACAATTACTCGTTCCAATGAACTGTTAAAATTTGTTACCGGTCATCTGTTACCGCATTACTTTGTTCTTGTTTCGTATACTTTGGTAAGACTTAGTTTTTATTTACTACGGTTGTAAATCGTGCACATAGGAATGTAGAATTCTACGTAGGTAGATAGATACATGTAAGGTAGAGTACGTGGTATGAGGATAAATAAGCTACTTTATACTGCGACGCAAATTGTAGCTAACAATCATTTCATACTTTAATATAAAAATCTAAACTGCATATAAATCAAAATTAAATATTATTTCTGAGTCAAAGATGACTATAATTTTTATTTTTCAAAACATACCAATGGAATATGATGGTCGCATCTTCTCAAATAGATATAGTATGTGGGTCTGCAAATCTGTAGGTAGTTAGTTAATCGTTCTTTGTTCTATACTTTGGCATAGATACAGGGTTATGGATTATTAAAAAAATATCAGAAATCCTAACCGAAATTTCTTCATCACCGTCTGTCTGCTCATCCTAGTCCAATGTGAATATAGACCTCTTAAATGATATACCATTTAGTCCAGCTTTTTTCTGCTCCAGCCACATACTGTTGGTTCACGTATATCGACTTACGTATGAGTATATCGTCACACCATCGAGTTTTATCCTAGAACACTTTTATCCCAACGGTTACAAGTTTCAAAGTTGCATTATATTCTATTTACTCGTGTGCTTAATCTACGTTTCTCTAATGCGAGCACAAAAAATCATAAAATCCTGAAAAGTCATCACGGCTTCTAATAAAAAGTCTTAAAAGCTGTGGAAGTTCTTTAGAAAGTACTGAAACTTCAAAGGTTCGTTTGAAAGGGTGAGTGCATGCATCCATAATGTGGAAAGCCGTGTCCTTTGGCGGGTACTTGGATGGAGTGCAGGCGAGGCGGGCGGGGGCGGCGCCTATTCCTAGCGCGAAACTAGGCCGGCCGCCGACCGCTGGCGCTTGCCGCAAAACAAGAGCGCGCGATGCAGCGGTTACACAATTTCGAGGTCACATGGAAAATTCTTTATTTTTCCATTGTACTTCCATTTCAACGTCATTTATCTTTTAAATAAATATACGGGTAACTCACGTTTGTTGCCGTCAGTCCAGTCCAGTCAAGTTTCGATCGCGTCCGGCGACTTTTTCAAGGAGATTGCGCGTGTGTGATCGCTCGCTCGCTTAGCAGGACTGGTCCTGCTAAGCGAGCTGCGTTGATATAGTCAGTCTGGAGTTACTCGTGTATTTATTTAAAATGTGTAATAACCACGTTAGTTTTCGTACTATCATTTATCGTTATAATTAAATGAGAAGTTATTGTATTTACGTTCCTACCTTTTGCTTTAGTTTCATTGTCAGCCTTTCATCGCCCTCAGCTGGAAATATACCACTCCCTATTCAAGCAAAAAATATTCTTCAGATCTAAAAGTTAAAACTAAATTAGTACGTAGCAATCAAATTACAAAACATAATATGGACAAACAATAACTAGATTTAGGTACTTATTTTTTTCATATAATCAAAAATATTACACACTGATTTTAGGTTTGAAAACAGTGGCCCTTGGGTAGTGTCAACATATATTTAAACTTGGACAATTATTAAGTGCATAGCCAATATGTAAAATATGTGTAATTTGCGGTGTCGGTAACAGTAACACTATTGCTTCAGTCGTTTTTTTTTCATCTCAAAAAAAAGCTCTACGCTTCTAAAGATGTTTTAATTTCTAAATACATTCGATACAAATGAAAAACAATGTGTAATTGAATAAGGAGTAGAATTTCAGATACATCAGAAACGTGATAGTACTTATTAGAAATTAAAATTACGCACAGCATTGTTGACATGCACGTTTTGCCGTTTATCATTCTTGTATTCAAATTTCGCTAAAACTCGACTTGGATAGATTTTTCTAGATGATAAAAAAATGCACATAATGTAGTTTGTTTTAATCACGTGAGACGTGAGCATAAAACGTTTTATAATTATTTAGATAATTTTGCGTAACATTTTAAACTAAAAGTTATGAAGGAAGGACATGACTTTATTAGGAATCGCTCCAACTTTTTCGACTTTTTAAGAAGACAAGCATTTACTCGTATTTACTTTGTTTGCAGTAGGTAGGTATTTGGGTTTGTATCAGTTAATTTCGAAATGGCAATAGCCAAACACTACAAATGTGTTCAAACGCCTGTACTGTTGTTATTATTTATTTATTTTTGCGTAAAACTGTGTCATTTAGAGGCTAGATAGGGAATAGTAAAGCGCTACCGTCTTTACCTTCCGCCAAACTTCCTTTTAAAACTGCGGACGCACACTGTGCCAACACAAAAATTACTTCATAGAACAGAGGTTCAAGAATCAAGATCTATGTCGGTTAGATACGAGGATGCTGAAATCATTTCTCTGAAAAGTGTATTCTGATGCTCTTCGATAAATTCTTGAAAATAAATTTTAATTTATCAAAACTGGGACAGAAAATCATCGATTAATAAGTTACATGGAGTGTTTGCAAATAATTTTACAATTGTAACTAATGAACAACAAGTAATAAATAAATATTGGTGGACAATTTACACACAACACCATTACTATTTATTTGGCTTTTGTTTTACATTGAACTGAAGATATGTATGTAAGTGCATTTTTTGATATTCGTAATAACGATAAGAGTATAAATTTGTTTTCGTTTATCCTCTAAATGTAATTTTCTATAATAAGATAACTGTATAGTTTATTTTTTAATACTTTATTTCAACTGAAACTAAAGGGCTCTTAAGCTGATATAGGGTTTTGAGTAGTGGTTTCTATACACTTGACTAAATTTGAAAAGTTGAAATAACCACGCTGTCAATTTGTAGATAGTTAGTCACCAAGTACCGTAGTTTATACTGTAGTTTAATTTTGTCGTGGCCTTTAACACTGTTATATATTTTTGTGTTTCTTTAGCATGGTTAGCGATGCAGAGCGCGACGTCCGCATTCATAATGCTTCGTTCGGATAATCTATGGACTATCGTGATCCAAACGAACACAGCCTGCACTTTAGAAAGCGACGTTTTGTTTTCACTCCACAGCGGTAATTTATAGTAATGAGGAGAGATCATTGTACAGTTTTGTAAATTGTTCCACTGAAACTCGTCGACGCCATATTTGGCCAAGATCCAAACGTGCCGCTTCTTTATCGAACTTTTTTGAAGCCGAATTTGATCCTAATTAGACTGAACGAAAATAGAAAGCGGAGTTCGCACAGCGCTTCATGGCGATGCAATCGATGCAGGCACCGAAACCTTGACTACTGCAGTTATCGTGCTTTCGCTAACGCTACTAATCTGTGCTAATATAATAAAACTAATTCGTGTTTTATTGTCTTTTGTGTAAGCTCGTTAATTTATGGTAGGTACGAGTATTACAAAATGCATTTCAGTTTTTCGAATAAAAATGGCTTTAATGGCCAAAAAAAATGTATGCTCAATTAAATGTATTTGAGTTCGTTTGACGTCACAAACGTTGCAAATTTGCAAACTGATTTGACTTTCATCATAAACTTAACAGGTTTTTGGCTCATGTAATCCTGGAATAAATGACATATATGGTGATGATACTTAAAAAAAACTGATGTTATTTATGTTACGAGATATTAGATTCTGAATTGTAGCGGTTCCGCGGGTCAGTAATTTGATATGAAATATAGAGCGAGCACCAAGCGTACTCATTATTAGGTACTTCTTTGTGTTTGTTTTGTGTCACCTTATCGCAAATATCCTTCAGCTTTAGCCTGGAAAATAGTACGTAAACAGAGTCACGGTCGGTTGTCGATCTCCTAATTTGATGGTCACTTCGTTATCGTTCCGTTCCGTTTTATATGTTACCTTGAGATAAATCAAGCGCCTGCTTTACATTCTATTAGTAGCACATGTTCTCTTTCGCATAACATCAATTTTAATAATCAGGCTAACGAAACTAAAATATTCGTTCACATAATTTTATTGCTCTTTTAAACCTGACATTCACCCAAACCCTAATACCGCGGCAATAAAAATGAAGTGCGATTCAAATAAATTGGGTCACAAAACGTTAGCGAATCTTTTAAAATATGGCGTGTTTACACAGGCCACGGTCTCGAGCGCGAACTTGCCCGATTTTTATTGTGAGTTTGAAGATGCGAACTTGTCCCATTGACCACTACGAGTCACTCGATATAAATACATAGGCCCACCGTCCAATAATAGTCGGTGGCACGTTGCCGTCGATCTGCGAGTCTGTGCCCAAATACCTAACTACTCGCGTCTAAACGTGCCGTGTTGCCACTCAACAGCGACTGAATATAGTTGCACTTTGCCATTTGAGCAATGAAAATCAATAACGCGTTTCAACTATATCCACTTAGGTGCGGAGTAGATGCGTTATCTGCTGGAAATAGCAAACAAAGGCAGCTACTCTGCTAGCCTATTTCCCATTGTGGGCAAATAGGTGGTTGTGCGTGCATTTGACATTTTGTCGTTGAAAACTGCACGGATCATAGATAAGTAGTTGCGCGTAGAGGGGGCGAAGGCGGGGTGCGCGGGGCGCTCGCTGGT
Source organism: Ectropis grisescens (assembly GCA_017562165.1). Taxonomy (NCBI): domain Eukaryota; kingdom Metazoa; phylum Arthropoda; class Insecta; order Lepidoptera; family Geometridae; genus Ectropis; species Ectropis grisescens. The sequence goes on along the minus strand of CM029781.1, from coordinate 7,510,049 downwards.
TCGCGCTGAGTAACCTACATACCGGTCAACACTCCGGCTCAGTCAACACTCGCTACAGGGACATTAGGTGCGTTTGCTGAAGCAAACGTACTTGCACAATTAGTAGCATGCTCAGCAGAGAGTTACTGGAAGCCTTCATCTACCACGAAATTACAGTCCTCGTTCCTTGAGAAGTCAAAGTAATGTGTACACGACGTACACTTGACGTTTTCCGTAGCAATGATGATTATCCGTCCTAAATTATTTAACAGAACACTTTTTTTTTAAACTAGATCATATTCACGAACCCATTTCTAAGAGGAACAACTAACACCACTAGACTGGCTGCCTTAAAATAATGCAATCAATGTTAAACACGCAAACATTACACAGATTTCTGATGCATTAATTTTGGAAATAAGTACAGAGATTTTCTTCTCTACAAATAAACTTGGAAACTGACAAAATAAATTTCACCTCTTTATCAAAAAATGATCACAATACAAACCTGCCAAACTTCGACAGCTTAGCTTAGTAACGATCGGCACAAAACGTTTAAATATTTCATTAAAATATTTTTAACTCAAGGTTTCACTCGTCCAAAATGAGATCAGTAGAATAAACACAGACCTGTTTTCTCCGCATGTGGAAACGCTCGAAGGTGTCAACTTACCTGAAAATGAAATGAACGTATGAAACGCTGAAAGGGGCGAAGTATTTTAAAATATTTCAAATATTCATGTCAATGATCGTACTCTAAATTTTATGGACCATCTGTATCCACAGTTCAATTGTATCAGTGACCTACAAAATTAGTATGTGTCTGTGTCAGTGTGCAAGTTTTAAGTAACAGTGGCGGTTTCCTGATAGCTCGCTGAAATCATGCCAGTAATCTCTCGAGTAACTGGTACGCCGATTGGCGCAGTTCAAACGGACGAACGCCAGCATTAGATGCGACTAGACAAGGCCATAGCTATCAGTGAAATGTCGAGAAGGAAAGAGATGGATACACAAAGTATTTATTGCACACATAACAACACTACAAGTGCAATTCACGCACACATGTAGACCTTTTCTATTTCTATTACGGGTCCTAGAGTTGGTTATCGTTTGACAAAATAGTTACAAATTATGACTTCTGAAGTGGTGTAAATTGTGATATATGGCACTTTCCTCGGAATAGGTCTATAATATTTAACGTATAATACTTAACGTATAAAACCTTCAATATTTGTTTTAGAACTACGAGTATATTCTATAATTGACTGTTGAGATTAAGGCTCCTGTAGGTAAAGTCTGAGAGATTCTGTTGGTTAAATATTCAAAGCCAAAGTTTCCGGTGTTGACCTAACTCAAGACGAGTCAGAAACACTAACAGAAAGAAACTTTCGCTGAACGATTTGGCATTTATTGTACTCGTAGAAAACTACTTAGTGAAACTGAAAATTCATGATATTTTATAAAATTTCATATAATCTGTAATTTTTTACTCGTAAATTGGGACACCCTTAAAAATAAACTCAAGTCCGGCTATTTTCTACTAATAGCAAACTCAAGTCCGTCTGTAAGCTATTAGAGTGAACATCATACTAAATATATGTATTTGACATAACTAAATAAAAAAAATTTGACTTCTAGTGAACTACCCAACGTAATTGATCAACAACATCACATTTCTTTAATCTTCATTAGCAACCCTCTGAAAAGTACTCAGTCTAAAATTAATTAAAGTAACAAAATTAAGACCATAAAAGATGTAATATAGTAGGCAAGTCTGTATTATCTGTGCCTGCGTCATCCAAATTCTGCGTGGCATATGGCTTTGTATATTTTATAAAACCGATACGAAAAGTAGGTGGCGGCTAAAGCAAAGTGTTTACAGGAAAGGCGCAATATGCTGATATCGCATATTATAACAATTCGGCGGGTATTGAGGGTACTGGAGTTCAAGCCGAGTTCTAGGCCAGACTGTCGAAACAAGTTCGCCCGTTATCTACCAGCCTATCTGATAGGTATTTTGGGTATCAAGTGCGCTGGTATAGGGTGCTCTTGATTTGGTATTGCGGTGATATTTTTAGAAGAAAAAAATATACATCTCTTTATCCGCTCCGCATGGTGCAAGGATGACAATTTCTTGCCAGTGGTTTAAACGCGGCTGCCGCAAAACTTTGCGTATTTTTTTCATTCTATAAACAGCGATTTTAGAGGAAAGTTTTGAATCATCTTTCCATCATATTACATGCAATAAATTGCAAGAGAGACGGTTAATATATTAAAACTCTCTTTCCTCCACTGAAGTAATCAAAAACGCACACAAACTTTGAGTTGCTATTGGCTTACTCCCGATTCTTATTTGGAATTACTATTTTCTAAATTCTACGTTGATGAAGAAGCCGCTACTAGTAACTGATTTCTTCATGAGAAGATGTAAGGAAACTCTAATATTACAAAAAACAGCCTGTAGATAGCAAGACCAACTCACCTAATTCTTTCAGCGATAGTCTGTAACCTCCTTACTTCACGACCTAGACGGCCACTTTCCTGCTTTTGTTCATAATATTTTTGTTTTTAGACAAAGAAAATCAAGCGGTTTGACTGCGCTGACGTCAGAACTTTAAAACTGATCTCATTTCAAAGCTTCTTTGTTAGAAAACTAATATTTTGAGAACTATTTCGGTCAATCGGTGGTATGATGATTTAATATCGTATTTTAAGTCAGAAATACTGTTTTAATATGAGCTATGACGTAGACTGTAAATAAAGACAGACATCTATTTTATCGTTATGTAACTTGTTCCATTGTTTGTTATTTTATTGGTATTTGGTTTCGTGATTTTATTAGGAACTAACTGTAACCTACGCCCGTTGCTATGCCACCTGTCGAACATTGGTTTCACCATCTGAGAAACCTTTTTTGGCTCAGGCACAACACCTTCACCTAAAATCATCACATACTCTATAGCTGTGGAAGAGATTGCTCTTAGCAATAAGGCCGCCACTTGTGGCACTAGTTCATAAGTGTTTATTTGTAATATTTTAATTTGTTTGTGTCGCAATAAAGAGTTTCTATCGATCATCTATCTATTTACCCATATGCCTAGTTTACGATTCTATAAGGAACATACAGACAAACATTCATTTTTATATATTTAAGAGATACAGTAACCAAACCCTGATTGTTCATAAACTCTGCTTTTTGTACAGAAAAGCTGTTAGGACTTCAGATGTTGTAAGCTTTTTTCAAATAAAAATAGTTTTAGACCTAATATCTTATTGTAGAAAACTTTTCAAACGTTGATGTTGTTTAAAAATAAACCAGATATTTTTTAAAATAAAAATATTGGTTTTAATTTGATAGCCAGCTTTCAACTGACCTAATATCTTATTGTAATAACATTTCCCGAGAAGAGCTTTTCTTTCAGGTAAACGGGGAAACTTTTCGAACAGGTTTAAGCTCAGTGTTTAAAATAGACTTCTTACCGATAATGATAAATGGTTTTGACAAGAAATTAAATTTATTTTTACTGTTGTAAAGTCTGTATAATATATGAACCGTAGGAAACATAAAGAAGACAGGGGGAAAATCTGAGCCAAACCCCTTCGCACGACCAAACAAATGCAACTGACAGCTGGGGATTGGTGCATGAAAAAGAGGGCAGCCGTGATAATGTGAAGATGATAGCCAGCTTTCAATTTCACACGCTTTTAGTCACAAAGATCACGGACCCCGGAGTCTGTGGAGTGGATAATTTAAAGAAAATGGAATGAATATTTTCATTCATTTCATATTCATATTCAGAAGAAATTGTACTATTAGAATTTCGGACATCTTTGACCTTACAAAGCTAACCAAACCTAACAAACAAACATTTGCTATTGTTTTCCAATTCAAGGCATCAATTAAATTTTGAATGTAAATTATAGATAAACAAATAATATGAAAGAAAGTTAATTTATTAATCAACGCGAACATTCTGTATATCTATCTCTAGCATTGAAGTTCATGTCGTTTTCAAATAAAATAAGCCATAGTCAGATTGGAATAAAATTTCAGGAACTAGCATCAACAAACGAAATAATGTATTTTATAATCATTGATCATACTCGTAAAGTATTATTAACCTGGTTTATTTTTTTTGGTTGCAATGGAAAAAAGTGTATTTTAATTTCAGCGATACAGTCTTTCAGATTGAACAAATTAACCTGTTTAATATGTTAACTTTAAAGCAATTTTATGCAACTCTTATCATGTTGTGTGTTCCGCGCATACTGTTCCCATAGAAATTAGGTTATCTTGATAGATTGTTCTCGCATTCACGAGATCCCGAAACACGATAGTGTGAGGAAAGTTTCAGGTGTCGACATTTTTCAGGAAATGTTTTATTTGTGTTATATTTAGTTAGATTGAGTAACGCAGTAGTGTGGGCAATTATAACCGTTATACAAGATTAAATGGAATATTATTTCTTTAAATTAAATCATAGGTATTTAAGGATTGCTTACCAATTATAGGTACATAGTATTAGTAGGTTTAAGCCTATCAAAAGGTGATACCGGAAAATACATTTATAATTTTAAAATGTTCTAATGTAATTTTAATAGCATGTTACGATTCGGACGGATAATAATATAGGTAAGTACCAAATTATGTATACCTTCGTTTATTATTTTGCAACACGCATAAATAGTACAGAAAATATATAAAACTGTACTGTTTATGGGAAACGAATTAAAATAGCCAACCAAAAATTGTGCATAAAAAAATATACTTACCTACCTAAAAATGTTAAAAGGTATGTAACATGCAGACTTCAAATGAACCAAGTAATAATCTCGACCGCAATCATATCATAATTTATGTCAACTGTAACAAAATCGCGAAACCCCGACCGACTCATCACCGAGCGATGCAAGTTAACCTTTCGGCGCCAAAGTCCGCCACAGTCTCGTTCGTCCTATATTTTACTGCTGGCAACCTGCCCGAAAATAATTAGTCATCAGAGCGCTTGACTCCAGCCGAAACATAGACGTTTCTACGTTTTAGTCCATGTGGCGGCTATTTAGTAGAAAACAAGTAGGCCAATTAGGTGTATTTCTGTTACTGTAAATTTAGTAGGTAATATGAGCCGGAAATATAATTCACAAGATTAAGGATATAATAATAATGTTAAACATGAAGCAACTTGAATCTTGTTAATCGTAAGTCGTGTTCCTTGAAAATAATAAAAAGATAATCTTGCACAATAGTAATGGTACAGCCATCTGTTGTCGGCGCGTCGAACTGATTATTTTGGCTACTCGCCACTAGGTGGCGCTAATCAACCAACAATGCCAGGAACGTTTTTGGTAAAATAATCTTCACAAAAATATGTAAATGTACGTGTAAAACTTGTCAACTAAAATTAATCTTACTAACTATAAATGTAACTTTCTTTTTTTGTAATGATTTTGTAACTGTTCAGTAAACTTTTATTGCACAGTATTTGAGATCTCAATATTTACAATAATTCCGAGAACTCTACAGGATGAAATATTATTGTTTTACGAACATTAGGGCTACTGCATTTTTTAACATGGCTGCCACGATACAGCACAGTGACACGCAGCTATTGGAACATGAAGAGTCCAAATCATTACCTAGCACTGCACTGCGCTCGTCACCAAGAGATCTAAGATTTTATATCTCTAAACCCTGTAATTTATCTGCAAACATTGCCCTTCAAACCGGAGCACAGTGGTGTTTTCACCATACTGCTTGGCGGTAGAATAACTGGCAAAGGTGTGGTACTTCCCCAGGCGGACTCTGCCAAGAGTCCTACTACTACTAATAGTACCTAGTTTATATTGACGTTTTTAATGGATATCAATAAGTTGCCAGCCTCTTGTTCCCTGAGAGGTACAAGATACAATCTAGAACTTTTCAAGGTCAGAGTGAAGGTACTTTCTAGGTTAAAAAATAAACAAGAATATTGTTATCGCTTAATTTTCTTATTCATAGTGTGTATCAAAATAAACGTCTCTTTTCAAATATTTCTATCCCTGAGAGGTATACAATATTTAGTGCCAAAACTCATATTTTACAGGAGATACAAAAATGCGAGGCTGAAATGTTGAACGCGATGCTACGCGGGCTGTGTGTGAGATATTACTATGAACTAAACTAATTTTTATATTGTTTATGTAGGTGATATTTAATAAATATTATTTTTCTATTACATTATAGCGAGTATTGCATAAGTACAGAGACCTAGTTTCCAGTATATTTCATTATGGTTTAAAAACAAAAACATTTCGTGGTGTTTTGGTTTATTGCACACTAGCAGTCCACCCCGGCTTTGCTCGTGGTACATAGTATATGGCCTGTAGCACTCAGGGATTACTAACATATCCAACAGTGAAATATTTTTTGAAATCGATTCAATAGTTCCTGGTATTATCGTCTTCAAACAAAAAACCTGTTCTGCTTTATAATATTAGTATAGATTTAAATTTAATTACGACAATGTGTTAATTTTGCTTTAAATTTCATATACCTATAGGTAAAATAATTTCTGGCAACAGTGGTTCCAGAATGACTTTGAACATAGGTCTCCTGGTGGCTCATTTGACCCATAAATTTTGTTCACGGACCTGCAGTCTACTAGTAGCAAAACGTCCTATCATCGGAATGACACGAGATCAAAACGGCATGGTAGCAAAACCTCTATGTACAGTAAGAAAAAAAATCTTGCTTTAAATTATCCTTAAATATTGCGTTAATCGTAAATCATCTATAGTGATGTTGTATCTATGCGAAGAGTTTCACGTAATGGGGCTAAACCCTATTATTTTTCTTTTGAATTTTATAATCTAATGGTTCCTGTCAAAGAATGAATGAAAAATCAGAGATTGTTAAAATTTTAACTATTAGGTTAAAGTTCTGGATTCAGTTTAAACGTCAGACGTGTGCTGAATTCTGCTTGCAACAGATGATGTTTGGACATGCACTGCTTGGCGGTTGAATAACTGGCAAATATGTACCTAATACTTCTACAGGCGGATCTGCATGGAGTGAATTGAGAATAGATATGAAAAATGAGTCATTAAGAATGAAATTGAATTAGTTCTCAGTTAAAATAGTGACAGTCTCACAATTCACGACCTGCCTCACCAATACCGTAAACGAAGATCAGCAAATTCCGCTTGTGTGAGTGCAGCCTAGGCACACTAATGTAGTTAGTCTGCCTGCACCTACGTTAGGGTAGGTCTGGTATAGTCACAAAGTGTAGGGTTTATTGAAAATGTTGTTTTACAGCTATTTGTTTTGGTTCGATCGGGATGTTGATAGCTCTTGTTGACATGGTAAGGCTTCGGATTTTCAGCTCGTAGACATGGGAAACCCGATATCCGTTAGTTTGATTGAAATTAAATCTATTTATAGCGAATTGAAGGTTTTTGATTAGCAACTTCTCTGAATTTTACTGTTTTACGGAAATTGTTAAATGCCATTTGTCAATCTAGAGTTTCCCAATGTTTATTAGTCCTGGTCAGATTACTTCACATCTGTATACTCAACTCGAAAAATGGTGTTGGTTTTTTATTCGGTTCTTTATATTTATTATATACTAGATGTCCACCCCGGCTTCCCGGCGCGGAACATATATAGCACTCATCGAGATCCCGAATATAACGGTGAAAAAATAAAATCAGTTGATCCGTAGAATATTTCGAGCTTTCAAACAAAACACCTCTTCAGCTACCTGCTACGCCACCTGTCGGAAATTGGTCGTACCAACTCAGAGATTAGCATAGGTTTTATATTCAAGAAGTATGTAATCTGTGATATCAGCCAATCTTGACACATGCTGCCATGTGTCATGTCAAAGCACGAAACCCTCTCAAACTTGATTCTTGATTCATGCTCATTGATAGTAGCTTATGTTCTATAGCCTTTCTAGATAAATGGACTCAGTGCAATCCGGACCAGTACTTCCCGAGATCCTAGCGTTCAAACAAACAAACAAACTCTTCAGCTTTATAATATGTATAGATTTAGTCCGTAGTAAGCTTGTAAGCCCATTATTCCCATTGATGGGACTCAGGGCTTTCGCCTCGTTGGCTCAGTGCGGGTTGGCCTGAGGTTGATGCATGTCCTCGAAATTATCTTTGAACATGCCGATTACCTCACGCTGTTTTTCTACACCGTTAAAGCGAGTGGTGGTCACATGCTTTTTACATTTGAACATGGAAAAAGTTAGAGGCACATATGGAATTCGAACCATCGCTCGTTGCTTATTGCAGAAAAAACTTCTGGCAGTCATTTTATGCTGTACCTTTCGGCGTTGATGCTGCTTTGGTCTCAAAGTGGAATTGAAATTAGGTACCCCATCAAAGTGAAGAAACTAGCGATAAAAAATTTACCTGCGCTCCTCGATCGCTTCACTTTCGTAGGCGTTGGCAAAGATTGTTGAATTCAAGATTTGCCCTGAACATCTTCACATTGGTAACCAACTGCATCTGTGATATCTGTATCTATCAAGGCATCTCTGTCTCTGTCTAAGACATCTATTTCGCTCGCGCTAGTTATAATTGGTATTATTCTCTCTCTGTCACACGGTGATGTGTAACCGGCGACGGTGATGGTAGCCATTTTAAAATATTAATGGTATGTAATTAGAAAATATTTAAAATAATTTGAAATGCTGTACTTACGCATGAAATGTAATTCTTTTACATTTATTTGAGTTTCTAGAATTATTAGAACACTTTTTGAATTCACAGGAAGGCATAATCTTTTATATATATTTTCAAAATGATCAAAATCAGTGATAGGTATAAACGACCGGCGTCCCCCGCTTTCTACAACAGACTAGCACGGAAAGAGTGAGCTCACTCTTCCAAACGTTAACATGATTCCGTGCGCCCTGAAGTTTGTGAGGGCTAATCTTGACTTCTACGATCTATGGGTGTTGGTTAATTTTAAAACAGCCAAACTGTCGACTAACACTTTGTTTCTGGATCGTATTGATAAATCCAGGATTCGTCACCTGTCACAATGTCATAAACGCGCTGTGACGTCATCAAATTTTTGTATCATATCACGGCACCAATCCACACGGGCTTACTTCTGAGCTTCGTTGAGGTTTTGCGGCACCCAGCGGGGAACTATCCTCCTTACGCGAAGGTGCTCGTGCAAAATCTTGTGAACACTTCCTGAACCAATCTGCAGAGATTGTTGAATCTCTTCGTACGTAATGTGTCTGGTTTCTTAAATTATTATTTTTTACTGCCAGCACATTTTCTTCGGTGACAACCCACGTAGGACGACCACACCTTTGTTCATCCCCCATAGTAAAACGACCGCATTTGAACTCAATAAACCAGCGTTAGATGGTGCTTTTGAAGGTCCTTCATCCATAAAAGCAATTCGAAGTTTATAAAATATCTCATCAGGTTATAAGCCACATTTGAAATCGTAAAAATCTCATAGCATAAAAATGTTCTCGACGCAGATCCATTTTTTAATGAGACAAGAAAATTTTGATTGGCTCTCAAAAAATGCGGAGGGAAATTTGAAAATGGAACATAGGTATTTTTCCTTTTAAATAATAGAAGTTTTCAAAATAATTACAAGTGGCCAGTGTTATATGTACATAAAAACTTTTTTTTACAAAACTTTCTGAGTCGCCTGGTAATCTTTTGAATATTATAAATGTCAATGTTTGGATGTATGTTACACAATCACGTAGTAACGTCTGAACGGGTCGGACTGAAATTTAGAACACAGATTAAGGTCTGGAAAATGATATAGGCTACTTTTTATCTTGGAAAAATAAGGGGAATGGGACCTTTGCGGGTAAAACCGCCGGGTGCTGCTAGTGTTAGGTTATATTCACGTAAAAAAATGTTGCATGTTCAACAAATTATTAAAGGTGGTTTTGAAAAAAAAACAAACAATGTAAATTGCAACAATGGCATCAGTCAGTTGCAGTAAAGTTGAATTGAGACGATCCAATAAAAAGGGATTGCTTCAACAATGAACATCAAGACTCCAGAGCAAATGAACTGAATAAAAACAGTGCAACTTTTGCAAACAAATTTGTGAAACAGCGACGTCAATAATATAAAGAATAAATAGGAAAATGGAACTAGATAACGAGAGAGTTTGGTTGTAGATACTACGTACATAAGACATTTATTTCAAAAAGTTATTCACTATTTTCAGTACTAAAAATTTTTTTTTAAAAATTGTATTTCACTTATGTCATTTTTTGTAATGTACTTCACTATTTTCATCACAGTAAGGTAGAAATATATGTGAAATAATAAAGTTATCGTATATCGTTACGCAACACTAACTGACTAACTAAGCAAGGGCACACAACAACAACCAGCAGACTTGTCGTAAAAAGTGATCTCTTTCAAACAACCTTTGGATGTTATTGTGAAAAGTTATCAAAAAAATATATGAAAGAAAATATTAAAAAATGAATATTCTCGCTCTCCGGGACGCACTTTTGTAAACGAGGCCTGATAGAGACAAAAACACACAATCTGCTATTTTTTCATAAGTTTGTCTATTTTTTTACACAATAATAATTTATCACACATCAGCACATAAGCGACGTCACTAATATTATTTTAATCTTATTTCTTTATAGTACATTATCTTTACTTAATAATTCGTTTTACTTAGACAAAAATATTAAAATAAATAAATATTGGTAAACCACGTCCAACACGAACCCCAATCCATGCAAAACTTTGCCAAGGAAGATGAATAACTGATTTAATTAAAACATTACTATTTTGTATTGATAATTTACTTAGATTTCTTGTTAACGATGAGTTGGAAGTACACGTTGTAAGCTATATTGCCGCCATACTAGCATTAGCCATCGTACTCTAACCTAACTCTAAGCCTTACGCCAAATGAATAAATAATAAAGAAGCATTATTTATAAAAAATACAAATAATAAATGAATAAACACTGTTGTGTGAATTGTCCACCAATATTTGCACCATCTGCCCCCAAACTAAGCAAAGCTTGTAATATGGCGGCCAGATAGCTGATAAAATACTTATATAGTGGTAAATACATACTTATTATACATAGATAAATAAATGTTTTGAATACGGTAGTTAGACCAACTTTAAAAACGAATCAAACACGAACAAATTTATGCCAACATAAACAATAGCAATAGCTTTGAAACGAATACTAATGCTCTCACAAACACAAGTACACTACACTAAAAGACTACATCGATGCGATTTTCAAACACAAACGCGTCCGTTCGCAAAAAGTTTCAGTGTGTGCAAAAGGGGTGGCAATATCGAGGTATACGGACCTATCTAGACGTATCTAGACGGTATCTAGATGTCTGGGTGCATCGGTGCAGCGTTGGGATAGGTTATGGAGGTAGGGGTAGGTCGGCACCCTCTGTGCCAGACTGCACTAGACTGTAGGCGATGCGACGCGACAAAATTCTTTGCAAGAAGTGTTTTGCTGGATGGGGCTTTGATCTTCTATACTTAATAAGTTCATAGATTGATGAACGATCACAAAATTTGACTTATGGTTCACTTTGTGTGGTCTACGAGTTCATCTCACGTAACGCGGATAGGAAAACTCTGTAACTGGTTTTTTTTGCTCTTAAAATTTAAAGTATTTATTTAAATCGTGAAAGCGTTAAGTAAATGTTTGAAATACTACGGGGAGTATGTAAATTTTCAAATGTGAATTTGTTTGTCTTTCTTAATTAAACTATATCAAACTTGAGTTAGCTTTTTTATTGTTTACATTGTTGTAAAGAATTTGTAAAAACAGTTATTAAATACAGAATATATTTATTCAAAAACAGTTACTTAATGTTCGGATACAAATTGTGACCTTTACTTAAATCGACAATAACATAAGACCATACGGGTACAAATATCAAAATCGGTCATTTTTTTTAAGGTCAGTTTTTGTTTACGTGACATTAAAGTTTTCACTAAATCTGTTTCCAATTTGTCTTTCCTTGGTTTTAATTGTACAAGTTTTACAATTATTAAACTACACTCATAGGTAATCCCGTCCGCTTTCCTTTCGACCGGTCAGTTTGCTTTTACACCCATGAGGTAATAAAATCTATTGATTTTCCTAACCGCTCTCTGCTGTTTGAACATGCAAACTCTTCTCTGTGGCGCTGAATTCATTTCACTCAATATTTTGTGCGGTGTTTTCAGAGTACTTTAAGAAAGTACCATTGTCAGTTGTTCTACGCCCAAACAGTAAAATACAAACATTTTTGCTGAGTTTGGAGTTTTTTTACAATTAAAGCTAACTTTTGACCATGACTTTGCCCGTTGTTAAGTAATATCGCAGTCTAGGATGGAACACGAATATCCAGAAAATACCTATTAACTCAGTTCAGAATCAGTGATTTGAATTCTTCATGTTCTGAATAGTAACATGTTATTTTTCTTGCCATAAAGTAATAGATGTGCTCTAGTCATCCCTCAATAAAAAAAATCTGTCATATAGTCATGGTGAGCTTAAGTCATAATAGGCGTCACGTAATCAACCACCCACTGCGATGCTCAGCAGTTTGTTTTGCAATGTAATGAGTTTGTTTTTCCATTGCTCACTTTTCCGACCGATAAGAATGAAATTCATAGAATATGGCATTTTCTGTTGAGAAACTCGACGTTAAATTAAAAGTTTATCGTAAGCTTATTTTTGTATAAATCAGACAATTCATATCTTAGCTACGTAATTATACGGTTCTTTTAAATGAAATCTGAGATTTGGTGGTAGTTTATTTGCTAAATATATTATGTTAATATTATAAAGACTGCGCCTATTTTGGCACTAGCTTGAAAAATATTTTTACTGTATGCTATGTAAATAGTGTTTCAAAATTTTCGCCATTTTAATGTTTCGTTCAATTTAATGAAAAATCCGGAAAGTCCGGGACCAGAACTAGAGACCCTTCTAGTTAAATATAATTGGTGGACAATTCACACACACAACACCATCTGACCCCAAACTAAGTAAAGCTTGTGTGATGGCAGCCAGATAGCTGATATAATACTTATATAGTTTTAAATACATACTTATTATACATAGAAACACCCAGACACAGTGCAAACATTTGAATTCATCACACAAATATTTGCACTGGGTGGGGATCGAACCCACGACCCTCGGCTTCGCAGGCAGAGCTACTACCAACTAAGCCACTAGGGCAGTAATTATGTAATTAATTTGGAACATTTACTAGCCAAGGCGATAATTCCGTCTTTCGTTTGAGAAGCTGACGATAGCTGCTAGGCTGTAACCATCCAGAAGGACAATGCTACCAGCGTATTGGGCATTATTGCATCGGCGTTTAGGCCAGGTTATTTGAGTTAACACGACTTTGTGTTATTTTTGTGTATAATAATTATGTGTATTTTTGACTCACTTTTTGGTAGAACAGTATATTAAAATGTGATTTAAATTAGAAGTACATATTTTGAAAAGAAAAACAGCCCTTCCTTATTTTCTTTTTTTAAATATTTGTGATTCGATGACTTATCAACGATAACAACATATAATGAATATTTTTTTCTTTTCTGTTGTGACTTTTAATAAAGAGTTTTCTTATCTTATCTTATCTTATCTTAACAACAACGTTTGGAGTACATTTGAGTTTCCGATAATGTAATTATTTCTTCTTTATCCAACTGTAAATCCAGACTAACTGTAAATCCAAACATTCAGAAACTTGTCCATTGCAGTGCAATTTCATATTTTCATTGCTTCCAAGCTATAAAAACTCGATCAGAATCGTCGATCGTGATTTTCCCGATATTTTGTTATGTAAGTGAACATCACTGTTTATTTACCAATATGTCTTCAGGGTCGGTGACCCGGCTTCTGTTCGGGGAAATTCGGCTGGGCCCGCAAGGCGAAAAAGGATAGAAACTACATGAATACACAGGTGTGAGAGAGATGCTAAGGGTATGAGACGAGGGACCTTGAGCTCGCAAAATCAAGGGTAACCTTCTGTATATGTGTGCGTTAGCTCTGGAACCGGACCTGTGTTCTAAGTATGAAGTAATCTGTGCATGTCTTGTGCATCGATAACTATATTACGTATTAATAGCTGTAAAAGCTGTCGTCTTTTGTTCGGTGAACTCTGAAGAAAATGTATAATGAATAAGAAGTCAAAAAACCGCGAAAACAGTGTTAATAAGAAAAATTGCAACAGCGTCAAGGATGATGACGACGACTGTGAAATTATCATCATAAGAACGAAGTATTTTTTAAACGGTTTTATATGTACTGTTTTTTTACGGAAATTCATTTTACTTATACAATTCCTACTATTGAAACTGTCTATTTATTACCATTACCTGGGTGCCGTATTTTAGTTTGTACCACATCTACCTCTCTGCGACTGAATTAGAAATTGCTCTTTGCTACCTCTACTGAAATACAAAACTCTAACAGTATCCCATCAGAGGAGTCATTTCGTAATAGATGTGCCTCCGTATTCCAAACATTTATTCAAATAACTACGTATAACAACCGACATCAATCTTAAAAATTAACTCTTTCAATTTTAACAAAATTAATAATAAACGAATATGTCATCGATGTATGAAAATTTTACATTTTTGTTGATATTCCAATAACCGAGTCAACTGGATAAACTAAACCAATTTCGATAAAATTTTCTTATATGGGACTCTATGATGTACTTAACGAAAAAGTGTTATTAAATTGATTACGATATCGCGTTACATACATAATAAAACATACGTCCGAAGTAAAAGCCTCCTTCTTTTGTTTAAAGGCAACTGTAGCAAACGCCAAAAAGCAGGTGATAGAGCTGAGTTATAAACAATGGGAGAGCCATTACTGAACTGGCGTCGACTGATGATGATTATCAAATGTTATACTTATAATACCCAACATGGCACTGGCATACTGGCACTTTTATTTAATCATGTTTTTAAATAATATTTGACAAACTGTGAATGAAATCTGGGTACTGTTATTTGTAACAGCGTAAAATCATACATATAGCAAAGCCTCTTTGCTGTTTAGTAATGTTTGATTAGTTCGATGATGATAATCTTTAATATTTGTATTGGTCAAAACGCATATCGTTAAACTTACAATGGGAGCTATAGGTGAATTGAAAATATGGAATTTGTCGCATAAATCATTACGACATGCACGTCAAACAATGATGTAATGCAATTAACCGATCGAGCCGTAAACCCGCCATAAAAATAAAAACGCATGTCAACAAGCAACACGACCACGTGCTCTACCCAAAATAGACACGCACGCACACAACTCTACCCACGCACACCAACACAGACGCCGCAACGCGCGCGGAAAAATCAATATTTTGAGCAAAACTACTTCCCTTAACGGCCGTGTGTGTGCCCATCCTTCTCCAGCCGAACGCCTCATCCCACGCGCCGTCGCGAGCGGATTTGCGCCTTATCTATTACGAAATAAAGTTTTATATCGGGCGTTCGATGTGGGGGTAGTTGAATCGTAAGGGTTCGAAGTAGCGTTGTCTCGCTCCGATCAATCGGGCGGGGCGCGCGGCCGCGTGGCGTCGGTCGGCGACCCCTGTCGGTCATTGCCCCCGCTGCACCTGCTACCCCATACTCGCACCCTTATTCTTGCCGAATCTTGGAGCAGCGCCGCCGCTGACATTGACTCGCTGCACGGTTCGATGACCTCCACTAACGCTTCCGTTTTCCGGTGTTCTATCGAACTTCCAATACCTATCCTTACGTCGAGCGTTATCGTACAATTTTATTTTTATACGATTCATGAGCGCACTTAACAGAAACGAGTTTAATGCCGGTTGATGGCTTCATAAATTCGAACGGAACGACTGCTCGCTGTAAAAACGTTTGATGAGTCAAGTTTTTCAGGCACCTGAGGCTTTTAACGGAGAGGTCTCTGGATATTGAAGATCATTCATAATTCATGAACTGAAGTACGGGTTGAGATAGACGAAAATGGAGAGTTGCTTAATAAATACAACACAAAAAAATATTAGAAACCATGAAAATGGAATAATGTAAAAATCCAAATAGAGTTTTCCAATAATAATTTCTATGTTATGGAAATACTCCCTCAACCTCCCCTTAGGAATAATAAAATTAATGATCCATTTATTTTACAAAATATTTTAAATCGATTAAGTAATAGAAATTATAGAATATACTTTTTTTGATCTTTTTGTAAATGCTTTTGATTATAAAAGTTTTAAGTTTGTCTTTGTCGATAGAAAGCCAATTTTCAAACTAATTCGAAAATATTTATTTTATTTGGTCACTACAACTAATTGAGTAAAATATCTGACAAAATGTTTAATGATATATGTTAACTAACAATGTTTTTTTTTAAATTTCAAACTGGTGAATCATGTATATATTACTTAATTACCAAGTCGGAAAACAAATATATCTAGCGAAACGATTACAAATAACAGTTATATACGATCCTTATCCTTTACATGCTATTATTGTACTATCTAAATCCAAACTACACTTTAGGGGAATCATTTCCGAGCAAAATGAAGAGAACCACAAACAAAACATACAAAACTTGTGCTAATGATTGAATGAAATCAAAAACCACACACATGGCCAAGAGAACAAATTACTAACGCAATCAAGACGCCACAAATCATTCCGTACTAAAGCGAATTAAGCATGAACCAAGTTCCGGCGCTTTTAAAAATAAAATCATGAAATAAAAGACCTGCTTTATACCTTCTGCGAAGTTAACAAAGTGACTAACTGGAAGTTTGGAAGTGTTACGCATCATAATGAGGCATTATTTTTAACTTGATGAGCGATCGAACTTCGTCCTGGGTCTTTCAGCGAACAGATCAAAAAATAAATTTACGGCCCTAATGATAACAGTTTTAAAATTGTCGAGTTAAAGAAGTGCCATTTTTACGGATCTCACTAATAAATAAATATTGGTGGACAATTCACACACAACACCATCTGACTCCAAACAAAGCAAAGCTTGTAATATGGCGGCCAGATAGCTGATATAATACTTATATAATTGTAAATACATATTTATTATACATAGAAATATACAATGTACTATATTATCCCCTTCATCTCCTAATCCAATAATATGTAAAAAATAATGTAATTGTAATGACAAAAGTCGCGGACCCTGGAGTCTGTGGAGTGAATAAAATTAATAAAAAAAAAATACAATGTAATAAATTGTTATGTTTCTATTTTAACAAAGTATTGGTGTCAGCTAATTTTGTGAATGAATTCGTAGTAGGTATATTTCCCTGCTGGTTATAATCTGTTAATTGGTGTAAATAGTTTGATTGTCTTAATTGTTTCAGTTCGTGAAGTATTTTTTAATTGCATTCCAATATATGTTTAACAGGTTTATGTTAAATATTCGTCTAAAAATACTTGTATAATAACAATCGAACTTCAGTTAGTTTTTTGATTATCTATTTTATTTGAAATGTTACATATAGTGTGCCTCTTACTAAATGGTTAAGATTAAATTAAAATTTCCAAATCTACTATATGATACTACTATATATACTATACTATATAATCTACTATATGTAACTGGGAGACGTAATTGGGATCTAGAAAAAAAAATCTCTTTATAGTAGAAACCCTATAAAATAGTAACATCTTTAGTAATAAAAAAACAGAAGCAGATACAAAGAATCCATAGCATCTATAGCTTGCATTTGCATTGAAAAAAATACTCCGAAAATAACAAAAGTATACACTCTTATATCAATTATTTTCTCTAATTATGAAATCGTATTATACAATTTGACTATTACGTTATAACATTTTAAATACATCCTTTTAATAAATAAAGTCAAAACTGAGTTTTACTAAGATCAATGATGATATACCGTCCCATACGAGCTAAGGCTATTGTCGACACGCCGACGGCATAAAAATAAGATATCCCAGCAGTAGTATTATCTCAAGATATTTGCCCAGAAGTGGGATAAATTAGGGCACCAAGGTGAAATCATCTTACATCTGTAGATAAGTATAGTGCAGTGCTAGATAGTGATTGTGACTCTTTGTGTTACGAACAGGCGTGTTGCTTACAAACAGGGATTTGTACCTATTAATAATCCAAGGATATAATATTAATAATAAACTACACCTTGCATAATAATTATGTGGGAAGAGCTCAGGGGAAAAAGGCATTCTACAGTCTGTCAAGCAGTGGTTGGCCAAAATTAGCAGTTAAATATTATGTTCAAGCATTACAGTTCCTATTCCATTTCTAGTTTTTTACAAAGACATGGAGAGTCCTATTCAGGATGAACTACTGGTTATTATGTCGTCAAGCCACGCTGAAGCTAAGAGACGGTAAAGACATAAAATACGTGAAGCAATCTAAAGTATGATACTTTTCTCATAAAACTTGTAAATTGACGTTTTATTCATAGGCTTGCCAATAAGTCTCCGGTTTCATTTCCTCAAGTCACGTTTCATTTCAGCGCTGTAATGATTAGTTATATACATAAGCTGATTTATTTTCTGATAGCGCGTGTTTTCATCTTAATTCTAATATAACAGGCTTTGACAACGTACTTGTTTCAGCTTTCCTCCATTAGTACTTACTGGAAATAGTACTGGGAAAGTGGGGAATAACATTTCTGTCTTTTAATGGGTTCAACCGCTGACTCATTAGTGGGGTTTGTTGAAATTTTTTCAACACTAAATAAAGTAGGTACGTTTTTAATGTAGACCGTAGATGTAATTCGAAAGAAGAACGTAACGGCTTCAATAAGTATATATTATGATGCCAACTAACGAAATTCTAAAAATTCTCTCGATTGAGAAATCAATTGGAAAATCCTTTGTTTAAAATAAACCATCTCCGACTTTAGCACTAACAGTATGTTATGAGTATTTGCTAATTAACGACAAATGTATCCTGATAGTTAACAACGTAAATATGTTATTGTAATACAAGTAATTGATTATAAAGTTGATTCATTCATACGCCCAGATACTTATATCGACACGGGTCGTCGTCATTCTGTAGCGTTCTATTGATTGTTTTCGAATTCGTACTCATTTTACGAGGTTACAATTACCAAGTTGGATCTGCCCTTTTACATAACAGTTTCGTCAAAATAAACTCGAATTAAACGGTATCTGTACGGTTACATGATTACATCATCGTGCACTATGATAGTCCATAAATAAACATCAGAGATGCGTCGAAGATTCACCAACAGCTGGCGTCGGTCGGGGTCAATGCCCACTCGTATTTTCAACATGTGCCTGCGTTTTCCGCGTTCCGAGGAAAACGCCTGTCATTCCTTCGGGAGTTTTCGCTCCTTCCCTTAGTCTTGGTTGCATCGATTGCAATGTCTCTTTCTTTCTTCGGGAAATTGATTCAATTATTTGAGTAGTAGTATGCCGCGGTTTAGCTCGCGTAGTTTTCGATACTGTTATTTTACCGCGATAAAAAGTATGCAGTATGTTATTTTAGACTATTAGACGTCAGTTTATAAACCAAATTTCATCCAGATCCCCTCTTGTTAAAGATTGGTTAAAGTTTGGTTAAAAGAGTAATAAAATCCATGCATACATGCAAACTTTAGCATTTATATTTTTTTAATTGATTGCATGAAATCTTGTCCAAGTCCACGTTTTTTGTATAATATTGCACATTTTTTAAAGCAGTTAAGACTAACTATGTTACTAACTAATTCATGTTTATTTTTTGTGTGTACTCGTATATTGACATCCAGGCTGACTTGACTACCATCTCGACTAATTTTAAATGTTGACTGTACAGTAAACGTACACTCGCAATTAATATGAAAAACGTTCAACAAACTTGATTTGTGGAATCAAAATATCTAGTTTTTTTCAAGTATTAGTATTTATTATTTTCAAAAAGGTATTCGGCTCTACGTAGTGTATATAGTGATGACTGATGATGTAATTGATATTTATTTATTAATGTCCTTAAATTTAACAAATTATACTTGCATTTCAAACTTTTTACATCAAATATTTTACAGAGAAAGAAGGAAGCTTCAGTCAGCGTCAGATTCCAAAATTATGTTTACTTCACACGCCTTTTAGCGTGCAAAAAATAATGATTCTTATTTAACAACAGCAAAATGAAAGTCAATTTAACTTCAGATTACTTACAATGAATGGTGCTTTTAAATTCATGGGCTCTCATATTTCAATAATAAATATCCTACCACAAACAAAAAAAAAAATAATTTCAAGATGATTATAAGGTTTTCGGATCTTTCCGAAAATTACTAATTTTATTATTTCTGACAAATGATTTCAATGAAAACAAACACAGTTTGATACAATAACGAAAGACTCCGGATGAGAAAAACAAATATTATTGTTTTACGTCGGCTTAATCAATTCGTGTTGTGGAAAACAACTGGAATGGCTATTCACATATTCAGCTAACGATTGTAAAAAAAATCACGTTGAGCTATGTTTAAATATAAGTTAGAACACAAAAAAAACTTAAGTAAACTATGTTATAACTTTGAGAGTCTCAAAAAAAACAGTGAAATTACCCAAAAGCAAGTACATTGATTTTAAGGGCAGTTTTGTTAGACTTTTTTTTTAATAATAGGACTCTATGCAGAGTTTGCCTGGGAAGTATCACAACTTTGCCAGTTATTCTATCACCAAACAGTAATATGCAAACAGTTCCACTGTTTGAAAGGCAATGTAATAAAATCATCTTATATCTCTAAGTGACGAGCATAGTGCAGTGCATGGTAAGGATTAGGACTCTTTACTGTGTAATACTGTGCTGTTATGGGCAGGTGTATTGCCATCAGGCATATGCCCAGCTCGTCCCATCCTCGCTGTGCTTACTACAAAATAAAACTTTACTTAGTCTATTTTAACATTTATGCTTTGTGTATTCTTGTGTAGTTTACCTTATGTATTATTCTATCTGAGCCTGATTCAGAAGCAACCAGGTACTTACTCACGTATGTGGCTCACTATGGACTATTATTATAATCCAATCAAATTAGTATATTCGATATGACATGTCAAATATAATAACATTTTAGACACGCTTAAAAAAAAAAAAAAATGATACATGATAAATTATGAAGTAAGTATATTTACACACGCAATTCCCGTTCTCGTTGTTTTTTTCGTGATAAAAAGTAGCCTATGTGTTTTTACAGACTTTTTAATCTACACTTAGATTCTGTGACCGATGTGACCTATATTTAACTTGTCCCAATTTATTTTTGAGATCTACGAAACATCTAAAAAACAGTGAATTTAGACATATTACCTACTGGTACCCCGCATTTTTACCCACGTAGTCCAAATTTTCGCAATTTATACGTGTTAAAAAGTAGCATGTGCGTTATTGCAGACTATAAGCGGATTGCGTTCTAAATTTTAATCCGATTCTTTCAAACGTCCCGTCAGATGTGATTGAGCTACAAGCATCCTAACTTAGACATTTATTATATTAATATGATGTGTACCGATTTTTTATAAAGGGCAGAGCCTTTATTAACAAAACTAAATATAATGAGAACTACACTACACTACATACCTAACTAACTACTTACCCTTGTACCGTTGGATTCGCCAAGCATTATATCATTAAATTAGAACAATGCTATGTGACGTCACCAGTTCTTTGCCAAGGACAAATTCGCTATCGCCGATTCTGTGACCGTGGATAGCCGAACTTAGAATATAAATAGTCTAGTTGCCCTTGAATCTTTACACTGCTATGTAAGTAGGATAATGATCAAGGTGCGGTTAGACCTGTATTTGCACAGCCATTTGTTTGAAAGTATTTGATTCTTAGTTGATGTCATGTCATTATTATGCATGATAATAATATACAATCGTGTTATGGACCAGTTTATGAACAGTTAATGTTGGCATCATCAATCACAGCTTGATGTTGTAATCAAACCTTAATTTAATTGTATTTCGATGCTTAATAGCTTGCAACTTTTACTTAAATTAATATACGAGTCTAAAAACAAAACGAAACCATCTGAAATTTGCAATGTACAAAAAATATGTAGATTTTAAAAACAAAATATAAATTCTTACCAATATGTCGTGTTTATCTAGTTGATTCATGTATCCAGTGTAAAAATACTATTGATCACACAAATCACAGAAAAAACTGGCACTTTGCGATTGGAAAGCAAACTCGCGACCACCGAGGATAACCGGACAATGGCTGATTCTTGACTTGTTTCTTTACATACAGTTACACATTGTAGAAGGCGGTAAGAATGTATTTGCAGATGTAGTGTTGATGGTTTCGTAACGATGCGATGGCTGAGTCACGGCCGGCCAAGTTCATTGTCGCACACCGAACTTGAACCCGCTGCGGGCAAGTGGCGCACTGACAGATACGCACAGCTATTAATATACAATGCATAGTGGCGTAATGTTTCAGGTTTATCAACAGCTCCATTTACAGGAAAACACGTTTACTTTGTACGTGACGACCTAGTATCCAGTACAACACAGAGGCTAGCCCTCAGCAGTATTTTTAGTGTAGTGGTAGGTAGTGGTAGGACTCTTGACAGAGTCCGCCTGGGGAAGTATAACACCTTTGCCAGTTATTCCACCGCCAAACTGTAATGCGTAAATATTACTGTGTTCCGGTTTGAAGGGCAATGTTTCCAGATAAATTACAGGGCTTAGAGATATAACATCTTAGATCTCTGGGTGACGAGCGCAGTGCAGTGCTAGTTAATGATTTGGACTCTTCACTATTCATTACAAAAAGGCATTTTTACTACATGTCCTGTTCGTCTCGTTACCATTAATCATGGAAAAATCTTACTTTTTGCTCTGCAATTTTTTCCTGGAAACAGTTTAATATATTTTATTAATTAATGTATTTAACAGTTAGATGTTTAGAATACAGCAATTATTTTTGCTACGGATAAGTTTAAAATAGTACTTTCTAATATGGTTCTGAAATAATACAACTTTTATTTATGCGTAGCGTCTTATTTATTTATCGGAGAGTTCCTCTGCTAGTGATGGTACGACTTACTGTAACAGTACATATTTAAACGACAAGCTCTAAATAAAAAAAATCTGTGTCTATTATGACTCTCAATAATTTTACTGGAAGGATGTTTATCCAATTATAATATACTAGCTGTACCCTGCCACGCTTCGCTGTAGCACATAGTCATGCAAAAGTTAGATAAAAACAATTCTTGATGCGGATTATATATAATTCTAAAATTTCAGTTCAATCGGTGCAGAACTTTTTGAGTTTTTGAATCGTATAAAACCAACATAACATTTCATACATAGAGATTTTAGCAATTATCTGGTTTTTCCTAGGCAAAATCTGCAATGGCCGGAAATTTTAATAATTGAATTCTATTGAATGTTTTTTATCGAATCACTCAATAACGAGAAATGTTTGGGTTCTCGATTCGGTTCTATGTTTTTTTTGTTATGTACGAGTATGTTACGTGGCAGCTCCGCCCCAATTGAGAAGTTTGATCGATTCTTATGAAATTCGGTCTAGTGTCTGAATTTAATTTTAAATTGAAATCGGTTTCGGTTTCGGTATTCGGAGAAGATAAATTATTGTACCAAACGTTTCATATTATCGATCCAGTAAGGATATAATAATCGATCGATAATATAGCTTAACTGAATTATATCGCGTATCTTCGACTACGGCACGCCCGTATCTTGTTATGATAACGTCAATAAACAGTGGTCGGTGTTCGCGACAATGACTTCTCCGTCTCGAGATACCGGCCACATGTATGTACTGATAGCCGTCCAATCACATCGATGTTTACGTGCCAGTGTGAATATTCTGACGTGTAAAATATACATTTCATTCTCTGGAAAAATGTGTGTGTTAGCTCGATAATAGGAATTGTTTGATGCCGTTATTATTTTTTTTGGGACTTAAGATTCAATGACAAAAAAAATAAGAAAAAAGCAATCAGTGTCCGAAAATAAAATACATTTAACAGAATTATAAAGCCAGTTTTTGGGACATAGGTGCGAAAAAATAGTGCGCGTGATCATCGATTCACCGGATGGACGATGTGGTTCAAAATTATGTAGGCTGACCTCGAAGAATCTTTGATCTCTAAATATTCTACATTATATTACAATCTTGGTGTCTTCAAATCGAGAGTGAGTCGGTTTCTTCTAGATAAGCACGCTACATCGTAGATCGCATCGTCGCTTAACTTAAGGCAAGATGGTGGTCAAGTGCGAACCTATTACAGTTAAAAAAGAAAATATCTTTCAGAAAACAAAGCCTTTACATTTAAAAGTTATTATTCGTTATATGCGTGTTATACACGTTATTTATTCAAGTTTTGTCAACGCCGAAAAAGATACCGTTATATTTCTATTAAAACTCAAAAATTGTAGAGCGCTCTTTGAATCGCGTAAAAATTCGAAATATTGGTTAACAACTATTACCAATAATTTATATTTACTAAAAATAAACATGATTTAAAAATAACTGCCACTGATCATTGGCAGTTATCACGAAATATACGCGACTTAAATAAAAAATATAATACGTTCATTAAGTTGCTCAATACTCGTAAATACGGTTAATAGAAATACTTTTTCCTTCTCTACAGATACATTGTCCTACTATATGGCAATGAACTAGGTATATTCCAGTATAATAACACAAAGAACTAAAATAAACCATTGTCGTTCGATTATTTATATTTTTATTTCGTAAATATAAATTTATGTACATTTTCATGTTAATTGCAGGAGTGTAATGAAACATCAAAATCATAGTTATCGACGTAAATAAATATTGGTGTTGGACAATTCACACACAACACCATCTGACCCCAAAATAAGCAAAGCTTGCGGTATAGCGGACAGATAGCTGATATAATACTTCTCTCGCAAGCAGAGAGTCCAGGCCATAATCCACCTCCCTGGCCCAGTGTGGGTTGGTAGATGACACATGACCTCGAAAGATTCTAGGTATATGTCGGTTTCCTCACGATGTTTTCTTTCACGTTTTAAGTTAGCGGCATAAGAAACATGACTTAAAAATACAGTGGTACGCGTGATATTTGAACTCGGGGGCAACGGAACGGCAGTAGCCGTTCCCCCGACTAGGGCAGCCTTAACCTGTGACTCAGTTGATAGTAGATGCCCAGAAATATTACTACATATACGGACAGTAATTATAAAAAGATGTCTAAAATTCAAATTGTAACAGTCAGTTTGACATGTTAGGGTTGTTGACCCTTCAAACTATCATAATTAGTTTTGAAGTCATTTGGTTTAGAGGTCAGGCTATTTAGTGTAATATACACTAGATACTAGTATCTACTAAATAGACTTTTTATTTATTGGGCGCCACTGAGAATGTAGTCTGTTCCAAAATCAATTAATAACATCTTTTCTAAGTTCAAGAACGTAAAAACATTCAGAACGTAGACGTGCTTTATTGTAGTTTATGACCCATTATCAATAGTTTAATTTAATAGGAAAGTTAACTTAACAAGCTGAAAATGGCAAGATTAATCTTTAAAATTCATAATTATGATTGTTTTGTTATTTATAAGAATTATTACCACCTTTCAACATACACGGTTTTTATTGTAACAAATAACCAGGACTGTCAGTTGACAGTTATTTTACCACCAAGGAAGTACAGTAAACATTTCTCTGTTCCGGTTTGAAGGGGAAATATTTCCATAGAAAATACAGGGTTAACAAATAAATAATATCTTTTATCTTCGTGTAGCGAGCACAGTGCAGAACTAGCTTGTGTATTGTTTATCATCAGGCACGGTCCCAGCCTCAAAAGGTTGCCGTTCAAAAATTAACGGTTTTGGGGCCTCCTGTGACAACCCCCACTCCAGTTGTTATCATACTGGTCCCGTCGCTTTTTGTAGTAAAAAAACGCTTTAGGTATATACGTAGCTTGGGTGGCATTTAGAATTGGACAACTGAATTGAATAACGAGCCATAAATACGGCTTACTAACAAATTACGTGCTACAGATTGAAACATTATGCTCTGTGGTCGTCAATTAACACTTTAAGTGGTTACTTAGCCGATACAAGGTATTTATTGGTCCATTAAGTCAAGCACATATCGAAAGTGTGAAATGTTTACAATAAATTGTTCTCTGCGTTCCGTTAGTAAACACAGAGTAATCCAGACAATGTGATAACTTCATTTGTTTATTTTATAATTCCCACTCAATTATGATATTACAAGTTTACGTTATGAGCTTTATGCCTATTGTTGGAGCGAATATATTAAGTGGATTTTCAAGGTTATCTATATTTTTATACGTGAAACAAAAACATTGTACTTAACCCTTTTTACGATATTTATATTATAATTATTATTTAAAATTTCATGCTCCTCCGAGCATGAAATTTTGCACACTTAGGTGTAATTTGTATAGGGATTGATAGCGCTTAATGTAATATTTTTAAAATTATGCATAAAAATACATCATCGATTCGATTTGATGTCAAAAAATTAATCAATAAAAACGCATACACTACCATGTTATTAAATTAATGTCACTTCCTCCGCCTACGAGTGTTTGCAGGCTATTTTCTATGATGCTGGTTGCTCTCAACTATAAGGCCGCCATTTGTGGCGCTAGTTCAAAAGTGTTTTTTTGTTATACTTTAATATGTTTGTGTTACAATAAAGAGTATCTATCTATCTATAATGTGTTAAAAAGATAACGCATTAGAGGATCTCGTATTCCTATTTTATTTAGGTTTTCTTTAACTTACCTACTCTGTACAGAATAGTCTGCGATTCCGTTACACAATAACGTGTAGATCACGCGTGTTTTTAAATACCTAGATGACGATTATATCGAGCTATATGTGTAAAGTAGGTATAGGTAAGTAGTGTAGCGTTCGTCAACCGGGTCATTGACCCAAGATAGCACAATTGGTAATGGAATCCAAGCGTCTGTGACGTCACTTTCAATGTCAGACCGACTCAAACAATGAGCTGGAATGCAAGTTTCCGCTAAGGTATACAGCACTCATATAGAAAGAAATGTAATACTTTAACATTGTGCATTGTGGATTAATTAAGGCTATTATTTCATAAATTGTAATGATGATAAAGTTAGTAAAAGTGTCCCGGTCACGCGGCCAAACGTTTAAGGATGCCTGGAGGCCGAGTTAGTACTACAGAATACGTTTTTGTCGTGGTTGTCTCCTCTAAAAGCGTCCAATTTATCACCATTATCAGCCCATACTTATCCACTACTGGATATAAGACCCTCCAAAAAATTTGTACATGTGGAATAGTGATACTGTTTCATAAACTGTTCCAGGATAAAACTGGATAAAGATTCCAGGATATGCGGCCGAAAGATTAAGAAGACCTAGACTCTATAAGTAATTAGAATATTCTTATAAGTTATTAGAATATTATTATTATATTTAGAATATTAGAATGTGTTTTTTTGTTTTTATTTATGTGAATTCGTCCAAGTTGTCAATCATCATTATACACGCATATTCGCCTACTATATACTGTACATTAATACGCCCCTCAGCCCGGTACTAGGCTTACTTACTTGCTATTCCAACTGCCACCAGCTGTTTGTTGTCCGAGTTATACCAAAACACTGATACAAAACAAATCCGGATATCTCGGACATCATACGAAATATCAAACTAGGACAAAAATAGGGAAATCCGGACGACGCGACGTACAGCCCAAATATGGTTAGTACCTATGTCTACCGAAATACTATTAAAGTGCGTACTAAACCAAATAGAAGCGAAAACTTATTATACATACGTTTGCTTAGAGATTATGGTTTTTATAACATCTATAGCAAAAAAAAAATGATTTAGCATTTTAGCAAGGTCATAATCATTCTAGTTGGTATAAATGGAAGAGTCAACTCTCACATTGCAAAAAAGTAGCAGTTGATTTTGTAAATTAGATTCCAAATGGCCTTAAAAAAGTTGAATGTTTTATTTTCGATATCCGTCTTTTCATTGATTTTCTTGTACAATTTGTTAATAACACTACATTGTTCTTTGTTGTGTTAATATATTATAGGCGTAACGTTATAGGCAAATATCTGTTTACTTTCTTTCACATTCGGTTCAGTATTTATTTGTCTTAGAGTTTATGGACAGTGGTTAATAATAATTTGCATTGAAAATTGGTGAGAGCGATGACCCTAGGCTATTTTCGTCGTTTTAAAATAGAACTGTTTATTTTATTTTTCCCGCCAAACTAGAATTATAATGCTAAAATGCGTCTACGTATGTGTGCGTCCGTTTGGTATCCCATGACGTTATGTAGTTTTTAGCTGAACTGATTTTACTTACCTTATTCCAAAACAATATTAAAGTTAGTTTTCGCCTTAGAGTTTTGAGTTTTTGTTTTCTTGAGATTTGGATCAATTCCTGGAGTAGCGGTTAGAAAGAGCAACGTAAGGGTAGAATGATAATTTACAAATCGATTATTGTGACAATAATAATGTTATAATAGATTAAATGTTGGATGTTCTATGTCGTAAGCAAACAATTTACAATGACTAATTCGATGATTTAACCGTTAAGAGTACGAATTTTTTTGCAGTATTCCAATAAATTTGATGACATGAAAAATTTTAGTTTGAAATATACCATATTTAATTAAATAGAGTTGAAAAGCAAATTAAATTAAATTAATCTAATTCTAACTAACATTAATAATCAAATTATAATTATGTCCGATGAAAGATTAAGTAATGTAAGTATATGTAAGTATGTGTAAGTTTTATAAATAAATGAAATGTAAACTAAAATGTTAGATTTAATCAGTATCAGATCACTAACATCAGGAGATTATTTTTAATGTAATCGGCCGACAATGGCAATGAACTCATAAATAGCAACGCTGCGCTGATAAGATTTCACTCGATGTTAATGTATAATTTCATAAGATTTCGAAAAGATCTCTATCTGAGAACATTCACCCTTTTCTCATTATGGAGTTCAGGATATGCAGCACAACACCGAGCTGGTTTGAAGTTTTTTTACCACGTCTAATTAAGTTCTTAGAAACATAAAAATATGTAATTATTATTAGCTAAAATTACTCAATTTGTACTAAAATTCAGCGAAAAACTTTTAAAACCACTAAATGCTAATATGAACGTAAAATAAAGCGAATTTCGTAACCAGGTAATCTATCACAACATTTTTTTCATATAATATAGAATGATAGAACGAGTAAGACATGCAACTGATTCTAGATACTTGCTTATAACAGCACAGAGCCACGCAATCATTAGAACATGAAGAGTCAAGATTACTGCACTGCACTCGTTACCTGGAGATATAAGATTGTTCTGTAACATTCTGTAATCATTTCCCTTAAACCTGAGCAAAATAATGCTTGCGTATTATTTGAGCAAAATAATGCTTGCCTGTAAAGTCGGTATTATTTGAGTGGTAAAATAATTTGAAGGGACGCGTGCCTTTCACTTTTATGTCGTCTCTCTCTCGCTCTAAGGCGGGCTAACCATGCCCGAAAACGCGTGCCTCACTCGCTTTTAATAAAGCAGAGCGTAACGCAGTTTCTTGAAGTGTCACCCGGCAAACCAATTCATAAGACGTTGTCACGTCAAAAACTTTTAATAAAATGAGAGCCTGAATCGGATATTCACTTGATTTACTATCTAAAACTGTCTATGACGTAGAACGAACGTGGATGAATGTTCCCGAAAATTAAGAAACTTGGAGAAAGAGTGAACGACACTTTGACAACATATCACAAGATTAGGCCAAGAATAGGTACCGTAAGGTTGGTCACCCGAGGCAATAAGTGGTAATGACCTATGATATACATACAATCATACTTATACATGTGACTAAGAAATGGAATTCTACATGACGTCAGTTTCAATGTCAGCGTGCGTTGCCTTGAACGAAGCGATAAATATTTTGTTTTATACTCGTTTGCAGACACACTTTCTTTTGTTTCATGTCTTCATTTTTATTGAGATCGTGTTTTCTTAATTTATCAAACGTGGCATCCATTATCATTATTTTTATGAAAGAAAACTTGCACTTGACCACTCTGCATTAGGTGAGACCACCTAATGCAGAGCAACAATATTGTATGGTCTAATCCAGGGCACGTACCTAGGAAAACCGATACGCTTTCGATTTGAAAACGCTATTTTGAACAATTGCAACTATGATTGTTTAGTTGTACAATTAACGAAAGTGGAAAAAACTGCTTCGTTCGACTTTACTGAAAAAAAAGTTAGTGTACGTACTGGATGCCTACGTTCCAAAATGTATCTGATAAAAAAAATTGGTTGCCTGTAAAGTCGGTATACGGGCGAAAGTTTTACGTGACAACGACTTTGAGTGGTAAAATAATTTTACGGAAGGGACGCGTGCCTTTCACTTTTTATGTCTGTCTCTCTCGCTCTTAGGCGGGCTAACCATGCCCAAGTGGAAGGGACGCGTGCCTCTCACTCGCTCTCGTTGTGAGCGCATAACGTGAGCGGAGCGTAACGCAGTTTCTTGAAGTGTCACCCGGCAAACCAATTTATAAGACGTTGTCACGTCAAAACAGACAAGGAAACGTCTTTCCGTCGGTGTTTGAAACGTTGTGTAGTTTGACATTTGGCATAGATAAGTATTATGAGAATATTTCTTCCGTATCTCAACATCATTATTTTAAGCACAATTTTTCACTTTGAGCTATTTTAATGTCTAAAACGTTTAAATTTTTTTAAATAAGCAGTGACGAGACGAGCAGGACATGTTCCTGATGGTAAGCAACATGCCTGCCACATAACGCAAAGTTGGCAAAGTGACACGCAGCTATCCTGGATAGAATCCTGGATAGAATCCTGGTATCACTTTGTCTAATTATTTTTATTTCTCGTGAGATCATTGCGTACATAAACGTTTCAAATATTGCGTTTACTGTTATAAATCTTAACTTATTTTGAACTTTCTTAAGCCGTTAAATATACATATTATGCAATAAGTATGCTGTCGGTAATGTTTAACGCATTTATTACTATTTATGTTCTGTGAAGCTATTAACTAACATCTGCGTGTATTTTAATTAACCACACGGTATGGTTGCAACAATGTTGCAACATGAAACAAAACACTCTCGATGTGGCTAGGAAGTCCGTATTAATAAACTGAATACATGTAACATGTAGATTTTAATGCATAATACATAGAAATAGGCTGGGTACGACGACTTTTGGCAAATAAAATACAAACTACATCACACAGTTTTGTACTTGCTACGATAGAATAGATATATTTGTTAGTAGTTTTAATATAAGACAAAAATGGAAGAAACTAGATTCTAATACACAGGCATTGTAGTGCAGAGTCTAGGGTACGCCACAAAAATATTTTTGTTTTTTGTTATTTTGTATTTAGAAGAATATTATGTTCATAAGTGCTTGTAACGTAATAAATAAAAATAAACTTATGCTATCTACTATCTAAGATCATTCTAATATTAGCAGAATATTTAGACCTATCGATTATTCTAATATGTAAACTATTCTTACGTAAAGTTTCATCAAAATCTAAAAATATTATTTATGTAAAAAGTACGAATAATATAACCATCAAAATATCTGGCCTTACAAACTTTATCATTAATAATATTAATCAAATGAGTCAATTTTTTAAAGATAATTTAAATTTTATAAATGTTGCTTTTAACATAACTCATATGTCTCCTCAGGGAATATAAGAGATTAAACACATAATTAAATTAGTTGACTCATACATTTTTCGGACACGATATAATACGGTAATAGAGCCTTTATTTGTTTATCAACTAACTTTGTAATAACACACATAGTTTATTAATAAAATAATGGATATACTTTTAATTGATTATGAAATTATTTATAGGTAAAACATTTCAAATTTCAAAATTTAAACAATTATCAAAATTTATTATTATAAAAATTTATTTAAAAGTTGATGTGGGTACATTATTTTGACAAAACATAATTTATTATTATGATACGTTGGGATTATTTTGTATTGTGTATTTTGAATAATATAATAAAAAAATGTTTTAGCATGATTAGTAGATATAATATTTAGATAATTAGCAGTCAAGTATATTTAAGGCTCGATTTATAGATTTTATCAAAACAAAATATTTGGATTTTGTTGTTTTAGCAAATAACTACACTTTCATCAAATTATTTTGATTTATTATTATTAAAAATATATTTCTTGGTGGACATTTTCACGCAGCGCTAATTCCAAACTAAGCAAAAAATACAATGTCAGTCAATGTTCTGATATAGGTAAGTACCTACACAGGTAACTACATTGTTTAATACGCGGTAACTTACACGGTTTATTGCAAAAATCATTTTAATAATTTTGAGTAAATGTTTTTTAAAAACAAAATAACCTACTTGTCCGCATATTGCTTACATTAAAGTAATTACACGTTCTATGATGTTGCACGCTTACCTAGAAGGAAATTATTTTAATGTTATTCAAACAGTCGCCGTCAAGTAAAAATTCTAAAATCAAAAATTAAGTGCTAAGTACCAGAAGTGTAAGTAGGTATTATCATAATAGCCTTCCATTTAGCTCAAACAACGCCGGCCGTTTAAAAACATTTAATAAATCACTCACCTGTATAAACCACACAAAAAACACATGAATACAGCTAAACACGCACATTAATTCACTAAACAACGAAACACAAATTGATTCCAATATTTATAATCCAATCACTAAGAAGAACTAAATTTGTTCTTCAATAAACAGAAATACCGTTCACAAAAATATTTTTTGAATTTAGAACCTTGAAATTGAATTCAATTCAAATGTTTAAAAATTCAATGTCACATAAATCACGATTTAAATTTAGTCGAATCACCAACTGACGTTAGAAATGTCGAAAATTAATCGATATCAGAGATAACAATCCCGAAACGCATCTCGATCGCGAACGTGGAAGAACGAAAATATCGTCCGAACCTCTAACAATAAAAATACGCATGGTATTGGAAGTTCACCAGCCGCCACAGCGGGGTCGCCGACCGTCCTTAGCACATCTGCGCGAAGCTCACAGACGATCATCTATCCCTCTCTGCCAAGCATCTCGCTCGCACTATTACATAGTACCTACATAGATAAAGTTACAGTTAGAAAACGTTTTCCATTTTGTTAATCCAATTAAAATAATAAAACATTCACTGTTTTTTATAAGGAACGTATGTCTTGTCGGTATTGTTAACTGTTATCATTTTTGGTTGAGTTTAACGTTCGTTTAAAATGTTTATGATCTTCGATTTAAAAAATATGTTTAGTACTAAAAAAAGTAAACCTTTGTTTACACTTAAAATATTTGTAATCACGTTTTATCCACTATGTTGAAATGAAATGAAATGTTGAATGTTTCTAGATCATTTAGCCTATATCGGAGACAAACCACAGATAATGCTATACTGTCAGACTTATTAAAAATCCGCTAGTAAGAATAGATGTTTCTTTTTTAAATAAAAAAAACATCTTTTTTTATCTATTTAATTACAAGAATCCGCCCCGATATTTTTCTCGTCGTACATAACATAATAGCCTAAAAGCACTCAAGGATTACGTACATATCCAATGATAAAAGGATGTTTGCAATCGGTCTAGTAGTTCCTGAGATTTGCGCGTTCAAACACAAACCACCTTAGCTTTATAATATTAGCTTTATAAAATTTAGATAGTTCATTAGTTCAAATTTCCTACACATATATTTATACACTCGTAGATAAGCAATGAGATGTCGTAATCTTCGTGCAGCGTGGCTTCAATATCCTAAGCCCTAAGCGATCGTATTTTACGGCGAAACGAGCATAAAACTGAGCAGCGCTGTGATTTCATTGCAAAGAGAGTTCTGAGTGAAAGCTCATGCGTTTTCCTTTATTTTTTGGCTATCATTTTTTGAAGTTACAAAAGCCTTAACTTAAATTGAATTTAAAATTAGAAAATTACAATACTTAATCTGTATGTGTTTTCTATCTTGTTTACTTTTAAAAAAGTTTATTTTCAGCTTTCAGCTAAAGGTTGTTCACTACAACGTAAATACTACAGTAGGTAGTTTTTTTTACACCACTACTGATAATTTGAATGCAAACCTTTGGATGTTTGTTGCTCAATCACGTTGTAACGTCTGAACGGATCAGTTCGAAATTCGGCACACAGCTAAATTACATATAGTTTGGAAGAACACATACCAAAGCAACTTTTTAAACAGGTCAGAAAGCCAGAACGAGTACTACGCGGGTAAAACCTACTAGTTTAGTAATATTTCATGGACGTACAAAAATGTCGGACGTAATTTCGCTAAAACAACAACTGTGTCACTAGAGTCGGCCACATTTGCACGTGTGCGTTGTCAGGTTGTCACTCATAGGTTGACACGCATACAAATACACAAGTAGCGCGTGTAATGACCCACTGATGTTTGCGTGTCAATATGTCAACCCTGTATGTGACAGCGCACACATTCATGTTATGTGGCCGACTCGATGGACACAGTTTTTGTTATAGACTACGTACTTTTTTTATACGTCCATAATATATTAACGTTAAAAATATTAGAGCACGGCTCCGATATTTCAATGTGGTTTCATACGCTATTTGCACGGCTAAACTGAAACCACGGTAAATATCCCGTAATCAATTGTAGCAGTGTCTGTTAAGATTGTCAATTCGATGTCAAAATGGATGAAATTGCCTAAAATAAATAATTTATTGCAACATTTTTTAAAAGTAAATTCACATCATCTATTATTATCGATCAATCATGGCAATTGTTACCGTCGTATTCTAAATATTTTTTAAGCCTTACGTCTAAAATTTGTCAAAATTTTGCAATATCATTTTTGATGTTTGTGAAACGAGTTCAAAGTAACAAATTGAAATTAATTCAAGTTTTGTAATACGTCATTTTGTCAAGGCCTACGTAAGCTAAAAGCTGACAAATTTATGGGGAAATTCAAATCACTGTATAATATTCCAATTTATGACGTCAAATGGATTGAATTAGACAAATAGTGATTTTTGTATGTTTTGGATTATGACTATTTTATTAACCAACTTCAATAAAGGAGGCGGTTTTCGTCGTCGGTTTTTTTATGTATGCTACGCGATAGCTTTGGCGGCGGGAAATGTGAATAGTTTTTGATGATTATATTTTGTTTGGTAGATAAAACACTTTAGAAGTCATATGATTGTCGTGGGTGGAAGACGAACCCAAGATCTATGACTCAGTCAGAAGGTGAGTACTCTCTACCAATTAAGCCATGAGGTCAGGGAGTGTGGTACTTATTTCCGACTGCTTATGGGCTTGATCATCCTGTTTATCTTTAGACCTTCATTGGTCTATGAATAATTTAAATCGTTTTGTGTGAGTTAAGAAAATACATTTTTGTAAACATTTCAGACATAACGCCATCTAGCCTCAAACTAAGCAAAGCTCGTACTAAGGGATCCAGATAGCTGATATAGTACTTATACATTTTTAAATATGTACATTCTTATTACACATAGAAAACATCCAGGCACAGTACAAATGTTAGTAATCATCACACTATAATTTGCACTGGGTAGGGATCGAACCCACGACCCACGGCTTCTTAGTACCAACTAAGCCACCAGGCTAGTTGTTGGTTAGGTATGTAGTATAATGTAGTTCTCATTGTAATTTAGCTTGTATTTGAAAGTAACAATTTTAATTTTACTTTGTTAGTTTACTTAACAGATAAAACCACCCCTTTGGCAACAAATTCTGCTATCTAGATTCGTAACGAAAGTGGGTGAGAATTCGCTTAGTCTACGACTAATGGGAATTTCAACCTCCTTCCACCTGGACCCAAGACTCTGCATTGCGGCTCTCACGCAATCTACTTGGCTACGCATATAAACTATTTTTGATATTGGAAAAATTTTTATAACGTGTTATTTCGTTAATTAATTATATTTAGTTTCATTGTCATGGTATTATTACTGAATAGTTGCGTAACGGTTAACTAAGCTGTTGGATATCCTTTGATACTTTTTTCTAAAATAAAATGAGTCTACTAAGTTACTCTTTATAACATCAGTTATTTGCCGGCGACACTCCCGTTGTAATCGATCCAACCCTTTCAGAGATAAGCCGAAACAAATTGACAGGCATACAGAGAAAAAAAAAAATATTTTTTATGTAGGTGAGTATCGTTCATTTAGTGAGAAGCAGTTAATTCTAATAAAAATAAAAATTCAGTGCGGTGTTGCTGTTTGAAAATGAACGGCCACGGTGACCCAGAATTAATGTAATATAAAATTATTTGTATTATATTAATTTCCCTGGAGGCAGTGCCCTTTAAACCGAACCACAAGCGTCAGAATCTAGAATAATAATGAACAGAAACCTCTGTTCGTGTAAGGAGGTTTCGACTAGATGCAGATATAAATAAAGATACAAATTTTCTTCTTCCGTTTTTGACAGTTTTTTTTGTGATCTGGTCATCGTAAAGTATCCTTTTTGGACATTTATTTCGGATTACTACAGTATATACTAGTAGTTCTGAAAATCGCTGGTCATAAAGCTTTTGAATCCCTAGTATACTGAATGAGTACAAATAATAATAAAAAAAATTTCTTCCGTAAAAATTGAAAATTGTTGTGGGTAAAGTATAGTCAAGCCTCACTTTTACTTACAATTTTTTTCTCGATTTACTAATTTAATAACACTACGAGTACATACTCGCACTCGTAGCTCTGCAAAGCGCTCGTCTCAAAGCTTTAAAATGTTTTACCTTTTGTACCGAATGAGCATAAATAAACAAATAACAAAAAAGCGTAAAATAAAAATATGAAAATTGTAAACAATGAGTAAAGTATAGTCAAACCCCACTTTAGAATTAAAAGTGGATAACCTACTACCTACTACTACTATAGATTCGAAATGTAAAATAACCACGTTAGTTTTCACGGTAATTCCAAAAATGCGTACAACATTCAACATATAGTATCAACATTTACATATCATTCTTAAACGTTACGGTAAAGCTACCAAATGTATGGGAAATAATAAGAACGACCTAAAATTAAAGTTGACGTCAAAAGTTCCGTATATTTCATGTATATATTACGTCTACGTAAAGTAAATGGAGACACTACATTTTCGTACTTCGCCCATTGATCAATTTGATCAATCTCGTACATTTTGCACGTCGCTACACATATTCCATTGACTAAGTGCTCCTAAATATATCAGCATTGAAAAAACAGGAAATCGCGCGATACAAGTATTAGAAATTAGCGATTTAAAAAAATTGGCTTTTAAATAAAGCGCTGGCGAATGGCCTAGCTCAGACTATTTACCCGTGAGACGCCCACTTAGGTCGTTGTTTCTTGCCATTAGCTACTGTATGCGCTGTTTCTATCTAGGTCTAAAATGAAATTCCTGGTAACATTTATAGTGTAAATACGTTTAAAGGAAATATATTCAGTTGCTAGTGGCAACAAAAAGGCAAAAAGATTTTCCGTAGCAACTTTACTACTACTAGCTACGTCAACCTTTTTGCCTATAACGCGTGAAAACTGAGATAAGAACGTCTAGGCTATGGAATGCATTGCCTGAGTGGGGTTTTCCCGATGGTTACAATTTTGGTGTCTTCAAATTGAGAATTGATCGTTTTGTTTGAGGTAAGCACGCTCCATCGTAGACCGCATCAACTGTAAACCTATAATAGTTAATACAAAAAAGTGGTCAAGTGCGAGTCGGGCTCTCCCATCAGGGCTTCCGTAGCAGCAAGTAACATAATATAAGAGTTCTTGTAGTTCGTTGTTACTTTAATCAGTGTTTTAACAATATTTAGTGAATTTATGACGTAATAAAATAAAACTACTTACTAGATCTCATTCAAATCAATTTCCGTTGAAAGTTTACATCAAAGTGTAAATCATAGATTTTTTTTTTAATTTTGTCATTTTCTTATTTTAGAAGTTACATGGGGGGGCGGGGACACATTTTAGCACTTCTAGAAGAGTCTCTCGCGCAAACTATTCAGTTTAGAAAAAAAAATTGTTAGAAACCTCAATATCATTTTTGTTTTAATCTATCCATAGATAGTCCACACGTATGGTTTTGTTGTAAAACATTTTTTTTAGTTTCCATTCTAAGTATGGGGGACACCCTAAATTTTTTTATTTTTTTTATATTTTTTGTATGAAAATCTTAATGCGGTTCACAGAATACATCTACTTACCAAGTTTCAATAGTATAGTTCTCATAATTTCAGAGACAAGTCGCTGTGACATACGGGTGGACAGGCAGACAAACAGACATGACGAACCTATAGGGTTCCGTATTTTGCAATTTGGCTAAGAATAACCCTAAAAATGATATAAAACTTCATACTAATAATATTGTGTACATGCGATGTTTTGGATGTTTGCTGCTCAACCACGTCGGGACGGCTGAACAAATCTGGTTGAAATTTGAAATAACAAATAGGCTACTTTTTATCCAACGAGAACGGAAACTACGTGGATAAAACAGCGGGCGGATTAATAAAATTGAATTTACAAATACTCGTAGAATGTAAACTGAAATATTGTATTGAAGTAAGTAAGTAAATAAATAAGTCTGTCCGAAAAAGTACATGCACTTTTTCGACCAATCAACTTATCCACTCCCTGCATGGATTTATGTGGTATTTTGTTTTCATACCCGACTGTAAACGACTGACCAAAAAGGGGTGTTATAAGTTTGACGTTGATTGACGTATTTTGTTTCTGTTTCTGTCTGTGTGTGTGTCTGTCTGTGGCACCGTAGAGCTCAAACGGATTCAAATATGTTTTATGTTATTCTAGGATTCAAAATGAGTTATAGTTATAGAAAAATATATCTGATATACTTACTCGTATAAGCTGGTTGATGTTTGGAAATTTAGAAAATGTTTGTATCTTTATATTAGCAAACGTAAAATAAATATATAAATGTATAAATATATTATTTTAATTATCTTCTTATTTATTTAACTTTATTTGTTTAAGTTTTTCATGTTAATGATTTAGTAATTCTGTGTACCTATATAATATAAATAAACCATGGTATATATAAGTATTTTCAATAAATTTGAAATATTAACAATGGATGCACTGTTATCTCTGTTTTCAAGAAAAATCATAAATATTAAATTGCTGATTTTTCGCGGTTCAAACTAATTTTGAAATGGGAATGGGCTTCACATTTAAATCACGATAATATTGTTTTTGGTAATTTATGTTATAAATATTTTATTCCAATTTACAGCGAACTAAAATTAAAATTGACTTTGTAATTTTGTGATAACATCAAGTTTATTCTTCATACTGAACATTTTGTAGTCTTAGTTTCTTTTTGGACGGAACAGATTTTTGGTTTGTTAGCAAAGATAATTTGTTTATAACATCTTGCTTAAATGCCCCTTATAATTTGTCAGTTTTTATAAATATTGTAAAATATATACATCTAGTCATTCTCGAGTTGTGAGCTTAAGGTAATTAATTAGCATTCATTTATATCTATATTTTAATACGTGAACTTTAAAAAGTATGTATGCATAAAATACATTTAATCAATTAAAAACATAACACACACTACTACGTATTTGACTCACATGCATTAATACTCTATTTTCTTTATTGTTAAAATATATGGTCAAATAAAATATCTAAAACAGTATGAAATAAAGCAGTAACTGCTTTATGATCCAATTTCGCCCTCTTGGCGACAACTACTTTATATGATACCACATAAGTAACAACAAATCAGTGAATATGAAGTGTTACATCTAGATAGCAAAACAACCATTTATCAACCGCATTTCCCACGTAACAGCTCATTTGTTTAGGAAATGACAACGCGGAAATCGGGGAACTCTGGAAGCAAATGTTCCAGTGTGAACGCACCTGGCCAGTGTGATGACCCGCGCGCACTAACTGCTGCGTACACTGTGGCGCGGGCGGCGCTCCCGTGACGTCACCGTCTCGTCACCGTCTATGCCGCCCGGGGCAGCTGTCGATCAATCTGGGCGACGTGTCATCGGACCTGCCTATCTACGTATTCATTGGCACTGTTTGGTTCTCTGTGGCTTGGAATGATTTGGAGAGCGTTGATTCCTGACGTAGTATAATAAGATGACGTATCCAAAAAGTGATAATTTGATTCTGTTACTAAGCTCCGCTGCTCTGCTTCCGATTATTTCTTTTTCTATTTTAAACAAGCTCGGAGCGTTTAAAAAATGTTAGGTGATAGAAGTTAGGGATCGGATTAAGTGGAGGAAATTGGGAGAGACCTTTACCCAGTAGCCAGTAGTCGGACAGCAGAGATTAATTTAAAAATAGATCAGTGTAACTAGAATGAGTTAACAGAAATGCTTGAGATTATGTAAATAGTGCAGGAGATAATGTTTTTAGACTTAACCTGTGGCCTTACAAGCGGCTCGGTTGTTTTGGAAGCCAGATAACAAAAATGACATATATGTACGAGTATGAATACTACGGATTATTATTATTTAGCTGCGTTTATATATGTAGTTATTGGTATTTCCTCGTTGAAATTCAGATAACATAGGTAGTTTTGAAGCTCATGCTCTAAAATAGTACCTACTAAACTTAGACTTTTGGATTTATACTAACATCGTACGGTTTCACCTATTTACGACTATCTTTGCCTAATATTTTAGTGTTGTCAAAACTGTACTAAAAAGCTAGCAAACACTAATAGTTTTTTACAATCGCATAAGCTATCAAATTAGAATCATATCAACTGAGTTTTTTTCATGAGCACATTTGTAATTTTGTCATCACCACTGGCCTTAACAATGAATGAAAACATCGTCAGGAAACCGGCATCTTCCATGGATCTCCCGAGGCTATGGGTAATCCGCCAATCTGCACTGCTAACGTGGTAGACTACGGCCTTGAGTCTCGTTTTGCGAGAAAAGTCCCTAGTCCCAGCACTGACAACATAAAGTGGGATGTACATGTACTTTTATAAATCTTTTTTATTAATAACTTACCAAAACCACAATGTGAGAATGAATTTTCCGCCTACATTTGCTAATTAATAACAATAAAGCGTAGAACAAACTAGACATCTGAAGACTAGACATCTATGACTTTTACATATTCTATGACCTAGCAAGAGCATCTCCTTTAATGCTGCAAATAGCTTATAGAGGTACTTTGTCTCTCACTTCTCCGAATCATGCGCTATTTTTGCTACACCTACGTTATTGTCGTGTGTATTTTGGAACATAATCCCGCGTGACTTATATGTTTACACAAACTTTCTACCGAAACATCTAATTGCATCCAAATTATTTAAAGATTCCTAAAGGAATAAACTCAACCGGAACAAAGAAGAGTTTGATATTTTAATGACTAAATGTTTGCATTCGCTGCTAATCTTTTTTTGTCGGTAAAAGGTTTCGGTTATCTTTCAGTGTTAACTTCCTCAAAAAGCGATCGTTCTTTGTTTTTATTTTCGAGAGAGATGGTGACAAATGAAAACGGTTTGGAGCAGAATTTTTCGAGTGTGTTTTAAAACGTGCACATTTTGTGGTGGTGTATATTTTATTTTTGTATATACTTTGTGGAACGTTGACATCTCTAATGTGGCACCTGTTCAGTCCTGTCTGCTATATTTATTTTATCTGCAAATACATATATATACATTTGTATTTCAATCCTGATATAAACTTAAAATTAACTTTTCACATTTACGTCATTCATACTCTTTAACTGCGTATCCTAAAGTACCAGTAAGCTTTTGGTATTTAAATTTAAGTAAACGGTAATAATCTAATAATAGCTGAGATTGACGAGATTTTTTAAAATTTACTGTTCAAGTTAAGGATAGGTACTGTGCATAAGCAGCCGATGTTCTAAAAATATGACTTTATTTGGAATATCCCATCATTATAAATACTAGTTTATCGTCACTGTACTTGGAAAACTACTCAAAGGTATAAGCGGGGTTCGTATCTACGTTCCACATCATCGCCCTACTCTATTACACTGCTGAACATCGGCCTCTACGACGATATGCTGCTCAAACCTATCCTCGACTTTTCTTCTCCAGCTACTGCCTTACGTATATCGTCACTCCATCAAATTTTAGAGCGTCATATGCTACGTTTGCCTGTTAGCGGTCTCCATTTTGCATACGAACCCACGGAATCTAATTTACATTTGAGAAATTGGACGTCCCTACTACTAAACCTATAACGCTACTGTGGGTCAGCTTAATTTATTTTGGTGGTTGATTGTAGCTCTAGTTTCTTTTTGTCGTCTTTCTCTTTGCAGACCCCTTGCAGACTGCATGAACTACCACACTATAGCCAGTTTTTCTACCGCCAAGTAGTCATGTGTAAACATTACTGTTTTCCGATTTAAAGGGTCATGTATCCAAAAATATACAGAGCAAAGTGATGGGTAGATGCGAGGCAAAGTCCTGTCATAAGCAGATAATTTACTATCAGGAGCGTGTCGTGCTCATCCCATCTCTATACTTATATTGTAAATGATATTGTTTAAAAAGATGTTGGCATTAACAAGAAAGACGACAGATCATAGTCAGAGTTGAGGATTCCAATATGACCTCTAACGCAATAACT
Organism: Ectropis grisescens; assembly: GCA_017562165.1. NCBI lineage: Eukaryota > Metazoa > Arthropoda > Insecta > Lepidoptera > Geometridae > Ectropis > Ectropis grisescens. Next base: position 7,467,372 of record CM029781.1, on the reverse strand, counting down.
AACCATATCTATCTATTCAACCTATCGAACACAAACTTACTAATTAGAAAAATAGTTCAGATACCCCAGCACAGACTTACACAACCTACGTGCCACGACGAAGCCCGCCTCGGATACTGTTCACTTCAGAAGCAAATCCTTTAAGCTCCATCGAGATGGGAACCAATCCGTTCGGAGTTTTCGAGATAACCCCTGTCATTGCCCTTTTCAACGCCTAGTAGTGAAGTTATAGGCTACTGATATTTGAAAAATAATGATAGTATGCGACTAATATGTATTTGAGTTACTATTTTATAGGGAATGATGAAACAGCGATAAAGTCTAATATTCATAATAATAATCAATTTATGAATGCATATTCAAATAAATATATGCATCATGATAATATTATAGATGCGAATGTTTAGATGTTTGTTGCTCAATCTAGTCGGAACAGCTGAACGGATCGGGCTGAAATTTCAGTCGGGAACACAGTTTGAATACAGCCTGCAATATTCACAGGCTCCTTTTTATCCCGGTTATATAACGCGAACGGGAACGACGCAGGAAACCGACCCACCGACCTAAAACTACCCGGGCGCTGCTAGTATGATTCATGGATCAAATAATAATCAAGCATGTACTTAATGTTTTCAGGAAAACCCATGGAACTGCAACGGAATATCGGACACTCGTATCAACATATCTTCACCATACTAATCAGCCTAGACTCATCCACAACCACATACTGACATATACCTTCTACAATATTATTAAAATTAAACTTAAAACTATATGTATTTAACAACAACTTGTGTGATTAAAGCTTCCTTCCCAAAACTAAATTCAGTTTTATTCAACCTAGAAATTATCTTTTTCTTTCATTATTAATTTTGGCTTGTGTTTTTAAACTCAAGTGACCACAGTATTTTTGGTACAATTTTTTAACTTAAATAGGTACAATATTTTAGTAACATGCGGGAAATGGCATAGATGGTACCGATGAAATTATAAACCATACTTATGACAAGACTTTCTTAAAACTCTAAAAACCAAGAAAAATAAAAATAAATGTAACGTTTTCTAAAACAATTAATGTTCACATATAATATCTCATAAACTAAATATTATTTTGTTCTTAATACGTTGTGAAAGTATATATTTCGCAGATTATGCCATTGGCTATGTTATAGACTGTCTTATAGTAAATATACTTTAAAAAAAGGTTTATTTTTGTTTAGGACGGATTATGTTTGAGCAGTTTTTGGGCACACACCCTGAAATGTAACCGCAAAGATAAACAATCAATCTTGCGCTGATCTTCAAGGCTTCACACAAATATGTCTTTTATGCCACAGATATTTATCGATTGTTAGTTATACTTGTGAAATTGCAGAGAAAACACAAGTTAATACTAATATTATAACAAAAATGGCAAATGTATTCGACTGCATCCAATGCACTAGAGAAAGTGAACTGAATCAAGCGCTCGCGGAAGCGCAGGCGCATTTCACAGTCTCGTGGACGGAGGAATTGCCGCTCTAGACGTTATCTGCACTCGGTGAAAGGCGATCCGAGAACACAGACGACTAATCACATTAATCACATATACAAATACATATATTCTATCTCTTTTCATAAAAAGTATTTCTCAAGCTTTCAGGAAAACATTTATTTAAAAATAAATTGGTGATCTGAAGGTCAACGTGATCAGAATAAAGATGAAGAGCTGAGTGGTTCTGTGCTGTGATCGGCCAGCCATCCATCATCATCGTCATGTACTGCTTTCTATCAGATGAATGGGTTTCTCGTCCCTTCATTCTGTATTAATGAACTATAACTTTGTGTATGTCAGTCTAATCGTACCTATCACTGACGATTTAAAAAGAATCAACCCATTCCAGCTCATTTGGTACGGGATCCACTCTACATTTAAATCAGTTATGGAATATGTTAAGGTCCATTACGATCCCCTGCTTTAGCGAACTCTAGGACTTTCAAAATTTTAAGCCAATCAATTAATTACTGATCTATCTATCTATCTAACCATTGATGAAGCACGATAACGGAAAATCGCTAGACTGTCGAAAATATTAGAAAAACTTGAGTTCCATCATGCGATGATATCAGTAATGTTCACTGTGATGATGGTTGCTTTCTATCGTGAGTGACGTAAACGAAAGTAAAACTGATGTAAAATACATGGCACAACTCAATTCCTGCGACGTCTAATTTGAACTAAGCTATTGTTTAATAGTTATCAAGAATTTTATACCAATGCGATCGTGGCGCTTTTCGTCAATGGTCAATGGAATAGTGGCTCGAGTGGATCGAGATTGTGACGATAACTACCTGAGATTGGAGTTACTGTTAGAGTGTAATAGAGTGTTAGAGCTATGATAGTTGTAGTAGGGCTCAACTTCTTACAGAGTTTTGGACTAGTTCAAAAGGCGTGGGGCTGCTAGTCTAAATAATATAATTAAACACGTGGTCTCAATCTCTATCAAACTCGAAGTATGAAAAAGTATCTAATCTAAGCAAGCATCTATAATGCAGTTTTAAGTGATTTCTTTTTAAATCTCTAGAATAGTTTTTTATTAGGTTAGCATCTTTTAAATCGTTGTGCATGAGGTTAAACCTATATTGCTACTGACCAAAACTTATGTATACTATAAATTCGTCAAAGCTCCTCAGTTTTTTTTTCATCGAGCAACTCTTATTTGATGTCCAGCTCCAATAATAATAATAATGATATAACTAGCCAGTATGTCCACATCTTACTCAACAGGATGATTGTACGCTATCAAACGTTCCCAAAGATGTCGCAATGTTGCGATGCGCTGGCGCACAACCTATGAATGCAGTTAGAGTTACGTGTAGCAACTGAACGTTTCCGCGTGCGAGCAGGAAGCCCCGACCACTTTCCCTTTTGCCTGTGCGCAGCAGCCCACTATGCATCTTTATAACTCGACCAAATTGAGATGGCAGCTTAAATCTACCAACAGACAAGACTCAAAAGTCAACGCAACTTGGCTGCATCATAATGCAGTTAACCAACAAAGGAGGTTAAGTGCTCGCTGCTCCACGATGCGTGGCATCTGCTAAGCATTCGAATCAAACACAACCTAAGGTTATGACCAGACAAAATACTCAATTACAGACCGCTATTATGCTGATACTTCCTGAGTTCAATACGTATTGTCGGTACCGCTATTGTTGCAGGTAAAATAACGCAGATCAACGAACTAGCTTTCTAGTATCGGTAGTGAATTCATTGTTATTCAATCCTGTTTTAATTTTAACCCTTCCTAGTGAATTCAGGGGAAAATAACCGGTATTCAACAGTAAAATGGTAAGAATAATGGAGTTATTTGGAGTATTCCCGTTTTGCTTTTGGATTTAGTTTCGCGAGAGTTGTGAAAAGCTGAATTCGCGGTTATGCTAGCTTCAGTCTGACATAATACAGACGAGAAGGCGCCTTCAGTTGACCTATATACCAGCGCAGGACATTGACCCCGAGGCAAGCTCGTGCGGATGGATCGCGATGGGGTTGGCTGACGAAATACTTCGCCTGACACGGGAATTTGTGAAATAAATGATAATACGCCACGTATGATGCTGGCAGAATGTTAGGATTTACGAGTAAACTTGTGCGTTTTGAAATTAATGCAGCATAGAATCATTCGGGAAAAAAGACAGGATTCTGGATTTTTGTGGTCTGGTATTCGAAATAAACTATTTTCAACAAAAAAATTGCTAATTAGGTAATAGATAAAAAAAGTTAAATAAAAAGTGGTAAAAACAAAGTGTTTTTAAAACCTAAAAATAAAATCTAGCTGGTTGCGTTACTGAATTTGTTTCCAAAGCTTTTACACAGTTTTACTTGTCTTTATTTTTTAATACAAAAAGTACAAACGTTTTCCCGCAAAAAATTCACACCAACATTCTTTCCACCTTCCGAAAAACTCTACCAGGGCGACAGCAATCGAGCGGAGGTTCAGAGTTCACGAACGGACGGCGACCCCCCGAAACTGGGCCGGGCCTAGTCTGGAGCCCGCGACTCAGACGATTCCACAATAGGAACCATTTGTCGCTAAATGCCGATGCTAATCACCAGCACATATATAATAAGGTTCGAGATAGATATATCGAATATCATTCTAAGAACGAGCCACATTCCATGAGCTATAAACTGCAGAGTATCACAGACAGATTTCTTATAGTCGGATTTAAATCTATGTTGGTCGTTTGAGAAATTTATTAGACTTAGATGGCATCGACAGACATTCTGAAATTATTAAGTAGCTTATACTTGTATGAGCTAGGTTATTGATAAATATCGATATGAAAATGAATTTTGTCCTACTAATGTTAAAAGTGCGAAAGTTTGTGAGAATTAATGTTTTTTTTATATACTTATGTCGTATAGAGTGACAAGACGAGTAGGAAACATGCTTGATGGTAACCAATATGCCTGCCCATGATATCACAGTGACCCGCAGCTATGCTAGAGCTGGAATAGAATGTGCTGCCAGAGTGGGTTTTTTCACTGATAAATCTTCAAACCTAGAATCTATTGGTTTGTTCTAAATAAGCGCGCTCCTTGTTAAGCTCCAACATCCCTTTACATCATACGAGACAATAGTAACCCATTCTTGGGTTTAAAATAAAAACAAAAAAATTTCGAGCAAAGTCCTTTTTCGAAATATTTGATGTTTTTGATGTTAAAACATGTAAAAAAAATAAAGCTTGAGTAAAGTTTTAAAATACGGAAGTAAAACTAGAAAAAAAAAAGATTGATATTCGACTGTACAACACAATAATCGATACAAAATAGAGAACGTAAATCTAAGCATTAGCTATATTTTTATACGGTGGTAAAAGAAACACAGTATATAAAACTGTAATTTAAAGTTTCAACATAGCTTTTATCTAAGACCCTATCAATAAATAATAACAAGCATATCGTATGCATAATTTTATTGGCCGAGATCTAGGACATGTAAACTGTGCTGCCTATAACACACTCGCAAAGGTAAAAGCAATGAACACGATAAGAAACAATACTTACATTATTGGGGGCAAGCTAGAACTTACAAAATAGGCCCATCGCATACATACAACTTACCACCGTATTGCAAACATTTACTCAAGGGTTGCTCGAGTCAAAAAAGTAAAATTTGTATCAAATTGGTTTATATATTGGAGTCTCATCGGTATCATGCAAACATTTAGGCAAAGACTAAGTAAACACGTCTTCGGTGTTATGTCTGAAATAATGGCCAGAATTATGTAAAATAATATGGAAGAAGTAGGTATCTATATAAAAAACTTTTGTTATACTTAATTTTAACAATTGCGCGGATGGAGTAGTACAAAATTTCGCACATTTATAGTTTAGTTTATACAGTACAGAGTAATATTATTTATTTTTGATTATGCCTGAAAATTCACTAAATCAATAAAAAAAAACATTACACAGACTATCATATAGTATTACTCTTTTACTTATTGTCAAACTATGTGTTCAGCTTGAGAATAGATTATCTAATGATGTTTTATTGAATTTTGACTACTTGGCGACCACTAGTTTAAATAAATATATAAGTAAACTATTAAAAAGAATAGAATTAGATGACTAGCGGAAACCCTTAAAGTTTAATATTGCGTAATATTTGAGCCATTTAGTAGTTTCCTGTCAAGTAACTAGAACACCGCACGCGAGCTGTTGCGAGTACGGTAGTTGATTTTAGTAACGAGTGTGCGCGAAACATTAAGCTTAGCTCTGCAGGAAAATCATTAACCTAGAATTTTGCGACGCTTTTGTGTAATGCAAATGGTAGTTTCGAAGCAATATGTTTGTTGATAAAACGGAGAAAACAAATCAGCCGGTTGTTCTGAAATAATACGCGGCAAATTAGTTTATTACTAGTTTTGGTATACATACATTTTCACTTAGATATCGAACTGAAAATAAATTAAGCATCGCATTTAAACTTAAAAATAAATTTATTGATTCAAGACTTCGTCAGTACAGGGTTTAGAAAATAACTAAGTCTGCCTTTTTTGGGATACATTAAATTATGGCATATCCCAGACTTTAATCGAACGGAGTTTAAAATAATTTTTATTATTAATGCAAATCTAGGATATTCATCTTTATCAAAATACATGAACTGATTTACTATGCTTCATTTTTAGGCTACAACAGTTAATTCAGCATTAGTTACTGACTTCTCCAACTATAGACACTTTATGCATTATTATTATCTAGGCATTTTTATTTGGCAATAGTGGGAAGGAGGTCTCTCCATAGAAAATTTTATCGGCGGCTCACCTCGACTTCTTTCGGATTAAACGAGATAATATAGCCTATAAAAATCCAAAGAAATGTAAATTTTAAATCCCTGTTTAAATCATACCTAATTCATAACCAATTCTCAAAACAGCAACTAATGTGATTTCTACATACAGGATATTTTAGGAATATTTCTATTACAATGTATTTGTGGGTCAGAACAAATAATTGTTTAAAAAAAAAATTTTTAAAGTATGTAAGCGATAAGGCCCTATTTATGGCCTTATATAAGTCATTGCCCATTGTGATTCTTCTAGTGTAGGCTTATGATATATTACAATGAATGAATCTGTCTGTCTGTCTAGTGGTACTAGAGTTTACCTCTAAGATATTGTAAAAACATACTCGTAGTTATCTGTCTTTAAAATATGTGAACTTTCGATTGCAGGAAAACAATAAAGTTCTAAAGTCAAAGTAGCAACAACGAATGGTGGTGGTGCTAATCTAGCTGACCTATATTATGTGGCCGGTGAAAGACCTCATAAACTACTGCCAGTGCATTATTCCCGCCATGGAACAAAACAGGCGATAATACCTCCTATTATATTTAACAATAGGTCAAAAATCGCACGGTGACCACAGCATAGCTTAGTTTATGCATTTATGAACAGCCTCTATGGTTTCATGGAATGATTATATTTAGTTTAATCTGTATTCAAAGCTCATCTAATTTATGAAACTGAGGAAATGTATTTTGCAATAACTGTAGCCTTACATTGCATAAATATGTACATATTTAAAACGTAAAACTTTCCCCAACGATTAGCGTTATATGCAGCTAAATGCCTCATTGATATTAAAGCACTTAGGCAATTCAAATTACAGAATTTATTTGCAATAGAAACTGCACAAATAATCACTTAAATACGGCGTAGTTAAATCACATTAGTTTGCTCTAATGCAATAAAAGTGAAGATTAGTTGGAGTTTAGTGGATGAGTGTGTAGGCACACACTCACACACTCGATGTGTTTGTGTTGGAGACTACATTGTCTACTGGACTACTACGTTGTTAAATTAAAAGAGTTAAGTCTGTTTTAAGCTGTCTCTGTCACTCGACAGTGATCGATTTAACAGGCTGAAAAGGATGATGATGTGTGTGCGCCCTAATGCATCCCATTGTTTTTATTTCTAATTAATTAATTCTAATTAAATTTAAATTCTATAATATATAATCCTGTGAAAATAGTTCTTATGAAGAAATCACTAAAAACCTGTTCAAAATAAGTAAATCCAATAATTGAAGATTTAAAAAAACATGTTAAGTAATTTGAAGTATCTAAGGTACAAAAAAATATTTCTTTTTATCGAATGTACCTAGTAGTACCTAGACATAATAATATTAGACATATAATATTAGATAACAAAAGAAACTATTTTATGTTCTAATATAATAAATAATGGTTATTTGGATTTAAGTAAATGTGATGCGGATGCTACACAGACCGTGCGAAAACCATCAGAACACAAAACATGCACTCAGTTTGCGTGTTTACAACCACTTTGCTTATTCCGACTCGCTTCTCTATGTACGCTCTATCAAAACTTTCGTATAAACATTATTACGAAAAGTTGTTTAATTTTCACACGGTAGTTGGACGTTGACTGGCAATTTTAGGTTAGTCGTGTTTCGGGATAAAAACCTCGTTTGCTACACTTGTCTGATTTAGTGGCTGATAAATTACAAGGTATAATCAAAAATTAATCGTACAAATACAATTACAAAAATCTTGATTGCTGTTTGCAGGTGAGATAAGATGATACAAAACATTTAAATAATTGACAAATACAAACTGGGCTCTTCTTCTAGAGGCATGCAATATGTCTGGCAACGCAGTTTCCATTGGTCTGAATTTATACAATGATAATAATAGTCAATGATAAAGTCTTCTTCTTCTTTTTCATTTTTAACTTTTAATCGTTTGTATCATATATGATAATAATTTCTCCCGTTGTGCTATGTTAGATGAATGTTTGAACACAATTACATCAACGTCTTGTGTAATCTTCTTTCGATTTTTTTGCTAGGCAAATTTGATTTCAGAATACCTATTTATAAATACTAGCAGCGCCTACTGTTTTACCCACCGTTTGACATTTGTAATAATAGTAGGATTAAAAATATATACGCTTATGGAAGGATCTGACCTCTCATCAATACAATATGTATTTTGTTAAAAATACCATTTTACACGCCAAATTAATATAAACATAATCAACGTCATTATACTCCGTTTACACAGACAAGAAATTGAATAAAACTCTGAAACTCATCCCGCAGTCTTAAAATAAGTAATAAAAAACATGAAAATACCACTAATGAAAGTATCAAATAACATTGTAGGCACATTGTTATCTTAAATATACATCGGGAATTGTAGTTTTCACCCAATAGTTATCATAGGAAAGAAATAAGAAAATAAAGGTGTCTAAAAAATAGTACAAGTACTGTATCTCGACCTCTTCTTTCTAACGGCTTTAGAAAATCACATCTTAGTAGAGTCTTTATATAAATGTGTGGTGGTAAAGTTCTTTGTACCTACCCGTAAAAATCGCTTCGTTAACCTAAGACTAAAATAAACCCTTGTGTAATTAACTTGTAGAACGATGCAACGTATAATAATAACGATTACTTACATTTTCATTAATTTGCTGATAGTATATCCGTTTAACCTTTTTCCTTCATCTCTATGTCAACAGGGTGAAGGTAAGGTGTCTGGTGTCTGTGGAAGAGATGAATATTAATTAGTTTAAACATTTAATCAATTATTTATTTAAAGCTAAAGGTGATTGTAACTAAAATTCTTTGATTACTGAATATAGGATAGAATTTGTTTAAAGTTTTGGCTATATATACCTACAGAAATGAGTGACAAAGGTGAAGAAGAGGCCCAGAACAAGAAAGAAGAAGGAACCAACAAGCCCTGACACAACCACCGCAAAAAAGCTGAAGGAGGCCTAATCAGACCCCAGGAGTCTCTGACCCCGGCAAAGAGATTCGCCTTGAGGCCAGTTACTGACCTTCTGGACCACTTGCTAACTAAGAAAATCAAGGTTTGGGAAGCGACAGTGCCAAAATCAACCACATAATTTCATTTAAACTGTTTCTTTAAAAAAAACTGGAAGATTGGTTCAGATCCATAAAATAAGTGAGATTTCCGTCTATTTTTCACGTCACCTCACCAATATAAGACTTTGTACATTGTTGGTGAAACTTTTGATAAATATACTTATTTGTTTAGATTTACATTTTATGAAGGGTATAAGCAAGGATACACATTATCATTTTTTTATAGTATAGAGTGACAATACAAGCAGGATATGTACCTGATGGTAAGCAACATATCTGCCCATTGACACGCAGCTACTGGAATATGAAGAGTCCAAATCATTACTTACCTAGTACCCAGACATATAAGGCATTTTATCTCTTAGCCCAGTAACTTCTCTGGAAACATTGCCCTTCAAACCGGAACGCAGTAATGCTTGCACATTACTGCTTGGCGGTAGAATAACTGGTAAAGGTTCTTCCCAGGCGGACTCTGCAAAGAGCCCTACCACTACAAAATACAAAACACCTAATAAGTTTTTGTAGATGTACATTTTATAAGGAGCATAGGCAAGAATAACGCACATTGGCCTCACCGCGTTAGATGTTAGAGAAAGGAACTCGATGCAATACGGCGAAGGCCTCTCTGATGCAATAATAAGGGCGGCATTGCACTTGCCTACTATGTTTTATTAGCCTAGGTCCAATCAGCTATCTGTCCCTTCTAAATATAGAAATTCTTTTGTGTCTCGATGGACAAATCTCATAATGCAACTATAAGAACAATTATAATACATCCGTGGATAGACAAGATAAAGCTTGTTATCTGCTAGGAACAAGATACTAGTCTGAGCAATAATTATTTGAATATTTGACCACCAAAGCAAAAATCTTACTTAAGCTCGCTCACAGAATAGATAGCTTGCTCTTGTTTCTTTGTTATCGCTTGACGTGACTAATGAAGAAAATTTCTATGCCGCTTTGACTGTGCAAAACTGACTTGTGTGACTTGTGTAGTGGTAAGACTATTTGCCGAGTCCGCCTCGAGTCATTTTTGGCGGTCATTCATTCTGCAAGGTCCAAGCATTGCTGTGTTTTGGTGTAAAAACAAAAAAAGAAAAAAACACATGGAAGAGAGATAAATCGTCTTATATGCTAGGCAACGCTTTGGACTCTTTATGATCACATAGCTGCGTGGCGTACCATCGGGTGCATGTTTTCCCCATTCCGTAATATCATTTACATTATATAATGTGTACGAAAAAACATATCAGAAATTCAATAATATTGATTTAAAATAAGGAAACGGTTATGTCTATTAATCACACGATATACCGTATTTGTGAAAAAAAAAAAACACCTGGAAGACGTGAAATTCTTATCTCATCAGCGTAATATATTTGTTATTTCATATAATTGAAAAAAAAACCAGAGTTAATCACACTGACAAAGTAATTATTACATGAACAATTAACTAACCTATTACTGTTTACTAAAATTTTAGAAATTAGCATTGTAGTTAATGTGTAGACGAATTGTCGACAAATTGACGAGACGAATGTTTCTGCAGATAAATCAAATACTTTAGGAAGCGTTATAAAAATATCATTTACTGCACTACTGGATATAGCAAATAGATAATCATTGACTATTACCAACACCTTTGCTCATAACACAGTGCCATGCAGATATTTGAACATAAAGAGTTAAATTACAAATAGCAACATATTGTTCTCGTCAACAGGAGATATATTTCAGACGATTTATCTTTTTGTCCTGAAATGTCCTGGGAACATTGCTATTCAAACCGGTACACATGTTTGGACATTTGCTTGTCGCTAAAATAATTGACAAAGGCGTGTTAATTCCCCAGGCAGACTCTGTAAATATTACAGAATCCGCCTGCGGAAGTATAAAACTTATTATACATGAAGTCTAAGGTAAAATATTTGTCTTGAATATGATGAAAATTATATATAAAATATAACCAGCAACTAATGTTTCTCCTACTTTAAGAGTTCTACAACTAACGTCCTGTAGTCTATAGTCCTATCTTTAATTTATTGACGTTGTGAGTAAAAATGTGGAACAATAATTTTAATTTATTACTATTGTGCCCTGCGGTATACCCCGGGTCTTGGGCGTAGCTAGTTTTTCTCGATAAGTTAATTTCACCAAATATCGGTTTATTTTTTTTACAAACTTTGAAACGAAAAAAACTCTGACTTTAATTGAAAATTAATCTCTAATGATCAACAAAATTTTGGGAATTCAACTAAAAATACTGTTTAAATGAGACAGCGAGGTTTCGGAGTAATCAAAAATATCATCAAAATCTGAATTTTTTTTTTTTTTAAACCGCTAATCCGTTTTCGCTAAAACATTTATGACATCACTTCTGAAGTATTATACGATTCACAATTAGCGGAGTTATCACGTTACATACATACTCGTAAAAAAAAAAAATCATGTCACCGAATTGAGAATATTTTTTGAAGTTGGTTAAAATAAGTTTCGAGCTTCAAAAATGGTGAAACTTCCATACTAACTTTTAATCCCTTATTTTAAGCCATAACACACATAGGTACCAAATTTAATTTAACTCTGTTCACTAATTTAGGTGTGAAAGCGTAAAAGAAAAAAGACAGTTGGAGTTACTAACGTTAGTTAACGTTAGTAAGGATAGGACAGGACTTTTCTATCTTTGAAATTTCCTTTGCTCTGTAATACTATCCCCTATTCACAGAAACCATCTTCAATTAAACAGCTTACCAAAGGTCCTTCACCTCGTGAAGCATATAAGGCATTAAAGGCAGACTACTAAGAGAAAATTCAGAACACATTGAGCAAAACCAAAAAAATAACAGAAAATGCATTTGTGCCCTAATGCAGATTAAAATATAATTGGACAAAAAACCATAGATTTTCAGAAGAGGGGTATAAAAAATTTGTATTACTGAACAAAAGAAAATAAAGAATATACGAAAAGTATTTATTTTTAATACATACATATTCTATAGCACTAATAAAGTGTTCAGGCCACTCGAATTGTTAAAAAGAAAATTTTCAATTCCATAAATTTTCCGAGGTTGCCATTTTTTCGCAAAACGGAAATCTACAAACATTTCTGTTTGTAAATACAAAATAGCTAAACGAAAGAAGGAATAGTTTAATATAACATCAGCATTGTCTACGTAATAGGTACATTAATGTTATATACAATGATAATTAGATCTGTGCACCTGTAAAATTCAGTGCCGGTCTGGCAGGATCATCCCAAACAAAATCCTCGTCAACAAGAATCCTTTCACAACCACTATCTCACACTAGTCACAATCCACAGAGAGGCACTCTGAAAAACAATCACAAGTTCATAGACGACGACCCATGTACCAGGACGTCAGATAAACATAGGAGGTGGAGCGAACAATGGTGCGCAACGGGCGCACGGTTCGCCGTCGGAGCGGTGACTGACCGGCACAGTGCCGCGCCACCCCGCCGTCCTGCGGGAGTTGGGATCTTCCGCCGGGACACACGTGCACCGTTTTTCGCGTCATCAACACTATCCCAGGTAAATCGCAATACTATGAATCATCTAGATAAGTCTCCGTTGCAGAATTCACCGCGGCTGGACCACAACTTTGACACATCATCTACTATGAATTACCATGCAAAGATTACGTGATTATATTATTTTCCAATTTGTAAGGTCATATTTTCGTACTAATTAATACTGTACTTTATGAATGAGCTCCTAAAATCATGAATAATCTTACGAGTATCTCTAAGTGATACACAGTGAATTGAAGTTCTGTTCAAAATTCTGCGTGTCGTGATAGTAGATAAATTCGTGACGCTAGGTTGCTATGAGCAGGCGTATTAGTTACAATCAGGCTTTATAAATGACGAGTACATTTAATTCGATACTGACATTTTAGGCGTTTATAACGACAGACGAAGTTAAAGATTTAGTCACATTATGTAATATGACAGTTAAAAATAGACTTACAGAAGAAGCATTGGCAGCACACTATATGTAACCATAGCTAAGACTCGGGAGTTTCTCTTCCAAAGAGAGTCAAGGTCAAAATCCGCCACTCCTGTGGTGAAGATAAAGTTATAAATCTGCAATTGAAAAAAATACTCACAGCCGCAGGTGGGTGAATCCCACCAGCATGCTTACGTTACAAAGCTTACGACCTCACGAATATACGTAAAATACACATTCTAACTGCTAGATCATAACGATTTTTTTTCCATTTTTTTCCAAGCACTAGGTCACAAAAATAGGTTTCATTTGTAATACATAATTGTTTTGAACATTTATAAAGGGATCGTGGATGCAATCACGTCACTGGACATACTAAACACATGGCTTGATACACATTTGTTTTAAACCGATATCCATGGTTTTGTTCCATGTTCATTTAATTTAAAATATCAACGTTTGCTTCTCTTAAAGAACAGAAAATTGTTTACATCTGCAAGTATTCGAGGGTCATTGTCTTGTGCCATGATCATAATGCATTTCAATTACTGCAGTAAATTTTGGACTTTCAAGTGCATTTTTATGGTAAGCTGACGTTTTGTTACATCCGCCAGTCTGCATTCCTCTGCGAAATGTATCGTTAATCTGCTGAAACCAAACACCCTGAGGAAGAGAGATTTTTATAATAAGAACATAATAAACTGTGGAATACGTTGCCGGAAAGGGTTTTTTATTGATAGAATCTGTTTTGGTTGTCGTGATGTCGAGAGTGAATTGTTTCTTCTAGTTAAGCGCGCTCCATCGTAAACCGTATAAACCTATGCTGTCAAACGCTAACCTATGATTGATGAAAAAAAAACTAGGGTAAATATTACTCATCATCGACATCATCATCAATCAGCCTGTATTCGTCCACTGATGTACATAGGCCTCTCCCATAATACGCCACTCAGTCCGATCCTCGGTCTTACGTTTCCACTATACAATATTACTGAATACCTCTTATTACGTAATTAGTAATTAGTAATTATTAGTTGACACCTTAGTTAAAAATATTTAGTTTTGTTTTCACATACGTCAATAGGTTGTACGATAACTGAATTAAAAATATACCATCCTAATAAGTCTGTCAGGTAGAATATGAAAAAATATGGGACATTTTTTTGTATTATCAAATTATTAAAAATTAAAAATCAGCAAAGACCACTAAACTTCCGGTTCGAACGGTTGTGACGTCAAGTCTACCTAAATATCGTATATATATGTGACGTCAGTCAAAACTACTAAGCACTATATTTATGTTCGTAATTTTATTGTTTTTAAACAAAAGAATAAATGTGTGTTTAATGTTTTTTAATAATCTAACTGAATAACGGACTAATTCGTTTTTTTATTCACCATGCCTATGTTTCTGTCTTTGTCAATCGTAATTCGGTGAAAATAGACCAATCCTATATTATTCAAAACGATTTTGTAATAAGACATTAGCATTAGCAACCCAAATAACTGTTCCCAACGCTGGGACTCAATGTTATCTCTCACGAACAGAGAGTCAAGGACATCACGCTGGCCCAGTGTGACTTTGTGGTTGACGCATGACCTCGAAAGATTTTTGGGAACATGCCGGTTTCCTCACGATGTTTTCCTTCGCCATTGAACCAAACAAACTTCGACAAACTTATTCATCTGCCCTTCCAAAACATAGGCTCGTCCCGATTTCTTTCATTAAAACTTTGTAAAATTTGTATTACCACAAAACGAACTCTATGAACTCGTAGTCTAGTGTAAACGTAGTATCTAAAGAACTCTATACTCAATCTTTCACATAGTACATAAGTACTTCAAGATTTTTTTTTCACACTTACACAAAATGGAAAATCTGCTTTCTATGTATGTTAGTATAGATAGATATAAACACACTTATAGACAACGTAGCTAATTTGCGTAGCTGATCGTAGCTAATCTACCCAAACCGTAGATTAGGGGTTTATACTCCAAACAAACACTAAGCTTTTGAAAGAATACAAATTATCTTTCTTCCTCTTTTCTGTTGTGTTTATCCCTATTATAGAGGACATATTACATAAGAGACAAAATGAAATTAGAATAGCCTACATATATGACATAAGAAAATACATAATTAGGGCTCCCTCTCCGGAATCGATCCGTGATTCCCCATTACCCGTGACAACCACGGTAGTCGCAGAAATTACCATCGAAAGCTGATAAGGCAGATTATATTATGCAGCCAAGTAATGCTGTCAGATTTGTAACTTGGTTTTATTAAAAGCTCTACACTCGTTAAAAAAAGTTATGATTATTATCATACGGGCATTATTACGCTGAATAGCAATGTATATTTTTTTAGTAGTACAGAGTGACGAGACAAGCTGGAAATGTGCCTGATGGTAAGCAACATGCCTGCCCATAACACTACAGTACTGCTCACGCAGTTATTTAGGATTGAAAAATGCAAATTATTTCTGAGCTCTGGACTGCGCTCGCCACCCATAGATTTATAAGATGATTTATCTGTAGATGTTTTTCCTGTATTTTTTTTGAAAAAATTCCCTTCAAACTGTAACAGAGGGATTTTTGCACATTATTGCTTGGGGGTAGAATAACTGACAAAGGTATGGTACTTTTCCAGGCGGACTCAGCGAAGAGTCCTACTAAATAAGTTGAGACAGTTGAGCTTAATATACAAAATGGATCATTAATGACCCCGTAGTGGTAGAACTCTTTGCAGTGTCCAACTGGGGAAATACCACATCTTTGCCAGTTATTCTACTGCCAAGCAGTAATGTGCAAACAGTACTGAAGCTTCCAGTGAAATTACAGATCATTAAGATCAAACATCTTAAATCTCTTGGTGACAAGCGCAGTGCGGTGCTAGGTAATGATTTGGACTCTTAATGTTCCAACAGCTGCATGTCACTGTGCTGGTATGTGACAGACATGTTGCTTACCATCAGACACATAGCTTGCTTGTCTCGTCGCTCTACACTATACAAAAAAAATACTCTTACGGACTATATTACAAAATCGGCGTAACTTTCATAAGGTCGCTACCATCGTCTTGTTAGAAGTGCAAGTGAGGTTGAGCGAGGTATGTGGTCACTGTCGATAGTGAAAGTGGTCTAGAGTCGATGCTCGGCCTAGGCGTGTACGCACCAGACCCTGGGAGATAAATCTAAAATGTACCAACTATAAGACACGTCAATAGTTTTCCATTTATTTTAACAGTTGAACAGTATTGATTGTCCACAAAATTAATAATAAAATAAGTCATGATCTATTCATATACCTAATGAGTGTATTATCTTGGTTACACTGGGAGTGAAATAGTGTAATAAAATGACAACTACAACTGAAATTAAAACTAATAACTCAGGATTTGATAGCTCATTTTGGAAACTACACGGGAGACAGCGGAGGGCGTGGCCATGATAATGGCCATCTAGATCATCCAAGTTTACCCGAAGATTTCTTTCATTTACGAACGTAACGCTTGAGCTCAATTCACAGCCCACGGAAAATCTGTACGTGGTGAGCCAAAGAAGTACTCTCTTCAAAAAATTTGATTATTCACACTAAATTACAATATTTTATGGTCCCTGACCTTGTTTTAGTCAAATTAATTAACAATGATACTCATCCGCAACATATCTAAGATACACTTAACACATCTGATTTATCTCGTATAATACAGATGGAGATATAGAGAGAACGAAGATACTTAATTATTTCACTATCAGTTTAAACAGCACTCTATACAGAAATACGAGTATAGTATATACTGCTTGCTTTAATTTTTACCGAAATAATCACTACCCTTTGATGATTTAGACTCTTCAAGTTCAATAGCTGAGCGACACTGTGCTGTTATGGGCAGGCATGCTCATACTGCTTACCATCAGGCACATGTCCTGCTAGTCTTGTAATCTCTACACTAACAAGCACAAGATTAAAAAAAAAAAAGATTAACCCCCGACTACCTTGAATTTGTTATCTGTACAACATTCTACTGGTCAAGCCCTTATATTTGATACACATATTAAGGGAGTTGCGAAAAAAGAAATGTATTTCGCCATTTTGTGGTCGCGGCCATCTTGGATTTGAAATTTATCACAGTGCAAAGTATTCTACTAGTCAAGCCCTTTCGTTTGATAGCCTTTTTGAGATAGTAGTGAAAAAATAATATAATTCGCCATTTTGTGGTGGCGACCATCTTGGATTTGAAATTTGTTATAGTGTATAGTATTCTACTAGTCAAGCCTTTTCATTTAATACCCATATTGCGTTAGGTTGTGAAGAAATAGTTTGTCCGCCATTTTGTGGAGGCGGCCATCTTGAATCGATATTAACCAAACATATCTAAGCAACGCAAACGGCATTGAATTCGGTCCATCTGTTTGAGCTCTACGGTGCCACAGACAGACACACACACAAACAGACAGACACACAGACATCGACGTCAAACTTATAACGCCCCTTTTTTTGGTCGGGGGTTAAAAATGAAATAAATTTATAATAATTTATTTTTGTCCGGAAAAACAAAAACCGACTTCAACTTGAAATTAAATTCAGATATTAGACCAAATTTCATAAGATCCCAACCCTAATCCATCGAGGTATATGAAAGTAAATTTTAGTTTTTTGTTCATATTTCAACCACCTCATCGAGAAAAAGAAACATAGGTACAACCGAATCGAGAACCTCCTACTTTTGAAGTCGGTTAAAAATGTTTAAAATGACAATATAGTATTTGCGAGTGACTTACTTTTCCTATTACAGAATCGTATTTTATTGATACTCGTATTATAGAAAAATATACAGTACCTGTATTAGTCCCCATTACATAACCAGGAAGACTTTTTAAGAAAAGAAGATCTTTGTGTATAGTTCAAAGCGATCAATTTTGAACAACGGCGTATATACATATGCTTTGTGCGCCTGACCTGATTGTCTATGTGTGCAAGAGTGTGCGTGTATGTGTATGTGTGCTTGCAGGATCGCGTTACAGCTGAAACTCAGAGCGCCGCCTGCCGAAAAGTGCGGTCAACGAACTGTCAGGAGCTCGGTCGTAGAGCGCGATCGACCAAACTCGATACTTTGTCTGATATAGAGTACAGAGTTGTTTAAATAACAAATAATACTATTACAAGAACAAAATTAAAAAATTTGACTAACCCCCGACTACCTAAGATTTGTTATCTGCACAACATTCTACTAGTCAAGCCCTTTCATTTGATACCCATATTAAGGGAGCTGTGAAAAAAGAAATGTAATTCGCCATTTTGTGATATCGGCCATCTTGGATTTGTAATTTGTCATAGTGAAAAGTATTCTACTAATCATGCCCTTTCGTTTGATACCCATATTGAGGTAGTAGTGAAAAAATTTATATAATTCGCCATTTTGTGGTGGCGGCCATCTTGGATTTGAAATTTGTTATAGTGTATAGTACTTTACTAGTTAAGCCCTTTCATTTGATACCCATATTGAGGTAGGTTGTGAAGAAATATTTTATCCGCCATTTTGTGGAGGCGGCCATTTTGAATCGATATTAACCAAACATAGCTAAAAACACCCGCACGGTAATTCACTTTCAAATAAAAAAAACCGCATCGAAATCGGCCCATCCGTTTGATGTGCCACAGACAGACACACACACAGACAGACAGACAGACAGACAGACAGACAGACAGACAGACAGACAGACAGACAGACAGACATCGACGTCAAACTTATAACACCCCTTTTTTTGGTCGGGGGTTAAAAATAGCTGTTTCCTGGGAATTTGTTTTGTTCAGATTTCTTAAATGCTACCGAGTATATGTACAATTGATTAAACAAGAAAAATAATTTAAAAAGGGAGAAAAACATCAAATCGAAACAACAAACATCGAAATCGAAGACAATGCAGACCGTATATTATAACACTAGTCTTATAAATTACGGGGTATTTACTGTATTGGTGTATTAAATCTTGTGCCCGATATTTACAGCTTCAAGCACTATGTTCAATGGAAGAATTTCAGCATTAAATTGACGAATATTAGTTCCGCCATATAAATGGGTCTGTAACAAAGGTAATGTAACTGAGGTAAACATCTCATACTTAGTGATACCATCGCAGTGCAAACCGTGATAATTGTAAATATATTAAACACAATTATCAACGTATGTGTAAACTGCTTTTGCTGACTTTTATGCTACTAAATTAAGATACTCCTCGTTCAGTGGGTTTTTATAATAAGTAAATGAAATAAGGGGAATTGAAAGAGAGATTTATCAAAAGTTAGAAACTTGTAAATCGATTATGCAGTTCATAAATATATTTATGTAAATACTTTTATGAATATTAACACAGATTTAAAATTTATCACACATTTTTATTTTTTGTAATGTACACTAGAAAAACTACCTATTACAATTCAATTTAATAAGAATTAAAAGAAGAGATTTAAGTTGATTAGTCTGTTAATTTATAAATTATTAAAAAACTATTTAAAATAACTTTTGACTAAGTGTTTTGTATTCAAAACAACACTGGTATAAATCAATTATATAGTATCAAGACATATCGCCTGGCATACTTCACTCGGTGATATATTTGGTGACATTGAACTGAGTCCATTGCCAACGACCTCTCTCCTCGGGGAAGCTTTGCGTAATCGCTCCTTACGCACACACGTACGAGACCACAAAATAAAAACCACGACAATCGATTAAAAATCACGGTGGTTAAAGGAAATCAGAGGGTGAGAGAGGTCCACTTGTACTGGACATTCTCAACTGGTATTGTTTCGTGGGGCAAAAACTTGGGGAAAACTTCTTGACGGACTTTAAACGGCCCTTATTAGGGATTACGTGCTAACTCACGTCAATATACAATCTCTACAATGATGTTAAAAGTACCTAACGAACTGGTGTTGATGATAGTGACAGTGCATGTTTTTCACTCAGCACTATCTAACCTCAAACTAAGCAGAGCTTTTACATTAAGAGCCAGCTAACTTTTCTGATAAAATAAATCGACTTAAATGTTCCTTTGCATTTTTGCCATGGTCTATTTAAAAAATAGTTTTGGTAATATAGTATGTTCATGGAACAAGTGACTACTGTGTAATCGGAGAAATCAATTTTTTTTCCGATTTTATCGAGTGTTCTTCAAGTTGCACAAGAACATTTTGGAATTGCTCCATATTTGAAAAAAAAAAAGTGGCACCTGAAAATTAAAACATATATCCTATGAAATGAACATGTTTTCAATTCGATATTGACTTCTAAAAATCGATGAATATACATTGAAATAATGTATCGAATTACGAACATTCTTCATTTGAAGCTTGTTAAAACTGTGATTAGATTATAATTACAATTCATTTTTAACCCCCGACCGAAAAAGGGGTGTTATAAGTTTGACGTCGATGTCTGTCTGTCTGTCTGTCTGTCTGTCTGTGTGTGTGTCTGTCTGTGGCACCGTAGAGCTCAAACGAATGGGCCGATTTCGATGCGTTTTTTTGATTTGAAAGTTAATATCCGTGCGGATGTTCTTAGCTATGTTCGGTTAATATACATTCAAGATGGCCGCCGCCACAAAATGGCGGACAAAATATTTTTTCACAACCTACCTCAATATGGGTATCAAATCAAAGGGCTTGACTAGTAGAGTACTTACTATGCATTATAACAAATTTCAAATCCAAGATGGCCGATATCACAAAATGGCGAATTACATTTTATTTTTTCACAGCAAACTCAAGACTACCTGAAGTTGACCGATCATCTGAAGCAAGACTCCTACCTCTTCAATGAATAAAACTTCAGAAGACTTGTATTAATGACCAAACGCTAGACATTGGCGAAATTACGGTAACATTACCGAATGGAAGCCAGAAGAAAAAGTTGAAGTTGAAGAAGACTAGTAGAATACTATACACTATAAAAAAGTCCAATCCAAGATGGCCGCCACCACAAAATGGCGAATTAGGTTATTTTTTTCACTACTACCTCAATATGGGTATCAAACGAAAGGGCTTGACTAGTAGAAAACATTGCACTACGACGATTTCAAATCCAAGATGGCCGCTTCCACAAAATCACGCAATACATTTCTTTTTTCACAACTCCCTTAATATGGGTATCAAATGAAAGGGCTTGACTAGTAGAATGTTGTACGGATAACAAATATGAGGTAGTCGGGGGTTAGTCAAAATTTTTAATTTTGTTATTGTTTACTGATAGTTTTACGGAAATACACATTTTAAGAAAAGTACCTAACTTTTTACATTTATCGCTATTCTACTGGTAAGTGAGAATAGGCATTGTTTGGTTAGGGGGAGGCCACAATCCATCAAGTTACAGCATTTCAGGCGAGTGAACTCTGCGACCTTTGAACTTAGGTCTCTGCCAAGTTATATTTACCTAGGCGAAGTAAGGATAGGTAATAAATACTACACAAGTTATAAAATCCTGATAGCAACGACAACTATTATACTAAGAATTGTCTACATCACTGCACTACACTGTAGAGTAAATTTGTAGTTTCAAATATTATTATCGTATATTGCTAACAAATGTATGGAAAAAACGTCCTTTCATGCTCGCTAGAGATCTAATTTTGTAATGCATTTTTATATTAATATATCAAATCCATGGACTCCACGTTTCATGTTATATCATCTTATCTTATTTTATTTAGTACAGTGATTGTTACATTTTTTACTTGCGTTATTTACTTATTTTACGCCACTATAAACGTGATTTTTACTCACTCAAAGTTGAGTTACACCGCGATTTATATTGGTTTATCATCTTTGTTATTAAATTCACGAGCACTTTTCTACTCAACCGTCACAAAAATCGTAATTACTGCTTCACCATAACTGTAAATGATAAAAAGGGAAGTACTTCACTGGTGGATTATTACAGGATCGCTGCAATTCCAAATGTTCCTGATTCAATATTCCGCCCTCTTACTCTCTCTTCCCTCTACCTTGCGCTAATCCGCACTCTTCCCCTCTCTATCCTGTACCTTGCGCTAATTATGCTTAGAAGAACAAAGGAAAACCTAAATTTCTAATGTCGACTGCCGAATAAAAACTATCAAGAAAACTTTAGACGGCGATGATATCGTCGAACGAAAATTAAAAGACACACACTCCAGTTCAAGAAATTTCTTCTCTTTCGAAGCCGGCTAAAGCACAAAGATGCAGTATAATGTCGGACAATTGTCCTGTACGTCGACCTTTAATTCGTTAACCTTCAGAATCCGGAGACGGATCGGGAGACGTCCATACATCAAGTTTGAGCTCCTGTGAACTCAGCGACCTTTGAACTTGGGAGGAATACCCTTGACTCGGTCCTTGGCCTGCTATAATTATACTATCGCATTGATAACAGAGGTATTCTCGATTCATTCATACAGAGACGGCTTGCTTCGAGCAAAGTTTATTAAACTGTCTAGTGTGACAACAGTTATTTAATAGAGGAATTCTGAGAATAACGGATATTTGTATACAAACTATACAACTTTATGAATGACTTAATTGAAAATAGACTGTCCACTGATTTTATCACCTTTTACTGTTTTTTATGGCTTTCATTTGGTTGTACGATGTTGTATCATCGTAATTGTGCCAGTATCCAACGTTTGGTCATTGAGAGAGTAACAGATTTATTTAACAGTAATTAATTGTATTTAACCGTTATGTTACAAAACTTGACGAAAATTTAATTATTATGACTCCTTCATTTCGCTTGACTACTCACGAACTACTTTCGCTTCTTTACTACGTCTGAAATGTTTAGTTTTCAAAGGGTCTCAAAATAAAAACAAGTTCCGGGCTATAAGCCTTGGGGTAATGTTTGAAATATTTAGTAAGAAAATCCTTGATCTTGACAACCAATCTAAATAGTCATACCTATGTTTCATGTAACATCATCGGAATTACTAACTGGGTGTCTGTTTATTACAGTTAATTGATAAAATTCGTAAGGCATGTTCCATAAAATCACTGTAAAATATTTAAACTCTAATACTTCTAGACATTCACTAATACATTATCTATAAGCAGCTGCATACAGCAAAGTTACATTTTTTAAATTTGGAATACACTTTTACTATGGATATACGCGCAAAATCAGAGTAAGTTTTTAAGTATCGTGAGAAACAGTAAAACTTGAGAGGAACCTTAGCTTATTTAAGGTAATGGGATACCCAATTTCTGATCTCTCAGCGTTGAAAAAGTAGCTCACACCAAAAAGATAATAAATAGCTGATTTTGTCTTTTAAAAAACATTGTTTAATTTGAGTCGATACTAGAAGTGCTACGATACTACATACAAACAGACACATACGGCAGCCCTTTAAACCCTTTTCCTTTTTTTGGGCTGGGAGGAAAACCCGTGGCTTGGGAGGTACTCGCGTTCTAATTAAAGCTATCTACACGCTCTATCTTCCTTTTTTAATGTCAGCTTTTAATTCTATAAAAGTATCCACAGAACAGCCGTAGATACGTTGCATGGTAAAAATAAAGTGTCTCCAAGCATTAAGAGGTTGTTCACCCAAAAATTTGGGCATCGCCCTCCCTCGGGACTATTTGTCAAAGGATACAATCTTGTCGTGCTTTTACTTTCTCGGTTTACATGCTAAGAAGTCGTAAGTTGAATTTGAGAGACGCCACCTGTCGGATATTTAGCCAAACTCGTTATGGGGTGTGACTTTTGGACATATTTTGATGTCTGGCGAAGATAAATCACAAATTTCGGTGTCGTGTAAAGAAAAACGAGTTATTTCAAATGTTTGTTTTATTTCACTTAGTAAATGAAAATAACACAGCAAGAACTGAATTGACTATACTCTTTATACTTATGCTAGGTATAGGTAGATATGAAAATTAGTATAATGAAAATCGCAAGAATAGTTAGTAAGTTTAGGATAGTAGTTAACTAGACCCTAGGTTTGGTAGACACTAGAGGCCATCTGAGGTCAACAGCCTTATGTTTGAAAAATAAATAATGAGAATTAAATTTAAAAACTGCCTTTTCACAGAAACATAGTAGGTATCACTATTACGTGAAACCCAGCAATAGGATGTACAAGAATCAATGTAAAATACTATTGAGAGACCTTGAATGCTCTTATTGCTGATCTCGTGAGTTTCAAGGAAATTAACTTTATTTTCCAAAATAGATTATTTTACATTTTATCAATAATTATTATTGTATACTTTTATCCATTCACTTACTATTAAGGAACTAGTCACTTTTTTGTGATAAAAAGTAGTTAATGTGATTTTATACTATCATGTCAGAACGACACAACAAATTAGTTTGTCGTTTTTTTTTTATTTCCACGGATTTAGCAGCATAATTATGGCAAAATAAGGCCCCTAGTATATGAAGAGTCAAGGCCATAATCCACCACGCTGGCCCAGTGTGGGTTGGCGGATAACACATGACTTCAAAAAATTCCAGGTACATGTCGGTTTCCTCACAATGTTTTCCTTCACTGTTTTTAATTTAGGGTGCGTAATTCCCCTAAATTAAAACAAAATTACAAGACTTCGAAAATACAGTGGTGCACGTGGGATTTGAATCCGGTAGCTCCGGATCGGCAGCCACCGTTCTCCCGTCTAGAGCAGCCGTAACTTATTTAAAGTTGAAATTTGCGACGCGACGCGAATTTCTTTTTTGCACAAAACAATAAATTTCCAAACAGACAATATTTTGAAACTGCTTTTAAAAAATATAATATCTGTTTCCTAAGGAACTATGCACTTTTTCTTATAAGTAATAAGTACCTAGTCTATGTTCTATTCTAGATTATAAACTATCAGTGTTTCAAATTTTAACTCGATCCGTTTAGTCGTTCCGTCGGTTTGAGCAACAAACATTCAAGCATTGATATCCTACTAATATTATAAATGTCCTAAAATACTATGGATGTTTGTTGCTTAATCACGTCGTAACGTATGAACGGATCAGAATAAAATTTACTAATACGGATAGATTATAGTCTGGCGAAACACATAGGTACACTCCGCGAGGCATAAGCTGAGCTTTGCATTTGTGTGAGTGTACATGGATAGTGTAGGTGTGACAACCGGCCTTAGGCGCGGCGCCATTCTGTCTCGCCACGCTCCTGCCTGATTGGTGATCACTCACACTAATGCAAAGCTCAGCCTATACCTCGCGGACAAAATTTCAAGCTCCTGCCTGATTGGTGATCACTCACACTAATGCAAAGCTCAGCTTATACCTCGCGGAGTGTACTACATATTATACTAACATCCTGGCAAAAAACGGAAAGGGGATCTACGCGAGTAACACCGAGAGGCGCTGCTAGTATTTAATATGAGCAGGTTGTTTGTTACTCAATCACGTAGTACAGATCAAATTGAAATTTGAAACACAGAATATAGTCTAGTAAAATACACATAGCACATACTTAGGCTATCAAAGGAAAACATCGGGTACTGTGCGGGTAAAACCGTGGGGCACAGTTTTACCTCTGATTACCTTGGATTTGATTTTTTATATTATTAGTCGACTAGTCAAGCCCTTTCATTTGACACCCATATTGAGGGATGTTGTGAAGAATTTTTTTTCCGCCATTTTGTGGAGGCGGCAATCTTGAATCGATATCAACCAAACATGGCTGAAACTACCGCAAAAAACTGGCTTTCAAATGAAAAAAGCCTGCATTGATATCGGCCCATCCATTCGAGAGCTACGATGCCACAAACGAACACACCTATGATTTATAAAAAAATAGGTGCATGTGTAAAAATGACAAAAATCATTTTAGTACGATTGGTACTGTTTTTAATGATAGTTTACATGATGATATAATGATATTTGTAGCATCTTATCTTTCTATGCAGAACCCCGAAATTAATGTTTTTAATCAAGAATGGATTGCGTTTGACCGCGAGTTGGTTGATTTTAAAATACAACGCAGTCCAGGATAAATCAGACGCTAAAAAAAACAATCACTTTCATAAATACAAACAAAATAATGCATGCTAAACGATATACAAGCAACTCGGACCAGTTCAATTCCTACCCTTCAGAGCACGTGGTCTAACAAAGCAACAAAGTAATCTAACAATGGGGTTTAATACGATTCTCTTCGATTATGTACCTAACCCTTTGCATAATAAAACATGCACACACAGATTAACCAGCAGTATACACGATGCGCAAACGCAGTTCACACGTGCACGCACACATACACGCCAGATAAGAGCCCGATCATTGACCTCGATGTGAAATGGTTCCTGAAATATAACGCCATGGAATATAAATTATACTCTATGAGTTCCCCATAAACAGTAATATTGTAAATCAGTCAACTTAAAATTAGAGAAGCAAAATTATTAAGTTTAAGGATGTACAGTTGGTATTTTAGCGCTTATCGCTTAATTTACGAATGTTGGTCTAAAATTCCACTTTAGGAGGATTATTTAATGCACAGTATTTACAATAATAGCTAATGTAGTTAAAGTTTTGCCTATTGTTTTATAGATGTGAAACTTCTTCAGTCCATTTTCAAATAGTTCTGTTGATAATCACCCGAATATTCGTGATATTGAGTGTGGGGTAACAATTTCGCTTATTTCCTTTTCTAGAATATCAATAAAACAAGACATATAGGATATACCTAGGTACTAGAAGCATTTTAAGCGGTACAGATGCAGCTATATACCCATGCTCTACATTTGTAAATTTCAGAATTTAAGATTTTGGAGTTTGAAAGCATTAAATACTTAGACGAACCTTTAAAACCTTTTGTGGTAAGATTTTCAGAGTTAAAAAGTTTATTTGAGCTGATAATAAAATTATTTTATTTAAAATGTTTCCAATGTAGATACACATATAAACAGAAAACATTAGGTATAGTGTGGCTCAAGAATAATACCTAAACACTAAAATCTTAAGCGGCGACGTCATACAATGTAAGAACTAAATCTCCAAGCCATCTGTTCCTAGGGCAGATTATTGCTGCATAAAAGGATCAGCCATATTCCGTTGAGATTAAAAATAACAAAAACTGTTTTTTGTAAATCGTAAAAAAAATTGCAAACCATAATGACTCCAAAAATAATCTATGTTTGTTTTCTGGTTTTTGTCATTAGGTTTACTTTAGGTAGAACTAGATGGCGTTAGGATCGTATTGACTGGCGGTGATGTTTCATTTGCGGGAAATACGTACATTACAAGGACCGTCTATCTACTTTCGTGTTATTCTAGAAGTACCAAATTTCAACCTAATTCTGGTTTTTGCAATGGATAGTTCAATTTGATATTGAAACGTCCTTTTAATTTAGTATTAAATGTTGAAGTGAAATCGCTCACAGATTTAGAGGGCGAGGGAGAGCACAGCCTCTAAATCTGCCAAATTATTTATTGTCTGTAGTTGGCTGTATCTTCGTCAACGTAATTTAATTTAACTGTTTGTCGACAACGGTCAAAAGGTTGAAAACAATAAAATTAATTTAGTTGTTAGGTTTTTCACTTTTTGAATAATAGGTCTGATCATCTAACATGATATCATTTATGAATATCAGTAATTAATAATATCAACAACATTAACGCCTGTAGCATTATGAATGAAATTTAATTGTACACAATGATTTTATTGATAAAATATTTTTTTTTCAATGGAATCGTCCATCATTATGTACTTTGTAATTTTTTCAGTAGGTATTAACATTGAATGAGGTTGGTGAATAAACTAAAATTTATTCCGCGTATATTTACCAAGATATACATATATGTATTTGTATATGTACAAATGTACATGTATTTCTACATCTATACTAATATCATAAAGAGGAAAAACTTTATTGTTTGTTTGCATCGAATAGGCTCTGAAACTACTGGACCGATTTGAAAAAGTCTGTCACTGTTATAGGTTCATTATCTGGAATGAGCATATTATGCTATATTTTTTCCGTCGTCACGTCTGAATCCACGCCCACAGATAGATAATCGTTTAGAGTTAGATATGGTTTTAGTAAACGTGAATAATGCACTTTATCGTAGTGTTTTATAAATAAGAAGGTACATAATTTGTGAAAATGTCTACTATCTTAGTTAAACATCAGGGTTCATGAGATACGGACAGCGGAGTCTTAGTAATAGTGCCTCATTTTAGCCTTTGGTTACGGAATCCTAAAAATGAGATAGTGATAACTAATTGGGCATTGTAATGAAACTTATACATATAGCTTGTGTATATGGTTGAGCCTCGAACCTACATAATATTTATTTTACGCGCTTGAAAAAACGAACGCATAGGTATATTACGTTGCGTTGTAATATTAAATTATAACCGAAGACTGAATATGATTTTCATCATCATCAACAGTCCACTAAATGTTCCCACAGCTGGGACTCGGGCCTTCTCTCGAAATGAGAGTGTTCAGGCCATAATCCACCACGCTGGCCCAGTGCGGTTTGGTGGATGACACATGACTTCGAAAGGTTCTAGGTACATGTCGGTTTCCTCACAATGTTTTCCTTCACCGTTTTAAGTTAGCGGCCTAACGCACATGACTTCGAAACGACAGTGATGCATGTGGGGTTTGAACCCGGGGTCTCCGGATCGACAGGCGCAGTTCTCCCGACAAGACCAGCCGTAACTGATATTACCCATAGGCATCTAAATTTTCTACTACACTATAATCATTATACATTTAATATCCAAGCATCGTTCTGCAATAAATCTATCAATAGGAAGATAATTGCAACGAACAATAGCTGTGGCTGAGTACTTGGAAAAGGCGGAACACTGATCTTGAATAGAGTGAAAGTGGCCGCGGCTGCTTCCTGGGTCGAGGAAAGTACAGACACGTTAGTCTAGCTACGATCACTTTCGCTAATAACAAAACATAAAATTGTAATAAAGAAGTAATCTTATATCTCGCACAGAGTAGATGGCCATATTGGCAGAATACTAAGACTTATGGGCCGTTCTTATGCAACCTATTTTATATGGTCTTATTGAACTTCTTTCGCGTGACTTCAAACCATATAACCATAATATCTCTCCATATATCGTACCACAGCTCCTTTCTTAAACAATGAATAAATAAAGTCAAAGTATTTTACTAAAAAATTTACAATTTACACGTCAATTAAAGAGTAAATAACCAAATTAGGAACAAGTAACATTTTCAAAGTCAATATCGGTTTTCAGTCACGTACCTATTACAATTACCTCGTAACGTCAACAACTTACAATTCAATTTGTTGAGACCAAATACATATACTACGTAGAGAGTTAGATTTTCCGCACGGTTCCTTTGTGTCAATCGTAAGCAGGTGACGTGCATACTTTCTATGGCAACAGAGTGATGTGCCGCGACAAAAATATGTCACTTCCACAAGAGCGACAAGGCAAGAAAGATGCTACTCGTGCTTTCGGTGTAAAGCGTTTGTGCCAACTCTATACGTAGTATATGTAAACTCTTTGGTTGAGACGTATCATTGTGCAACGGTTTACAAAATAGCTAGATCAATAGACAATTACATTATAATATATACTAGCTGTGCCCCGCGATGCTACCCCAGCTTAATCAGTTTTTCAGTATTTTTCACCTACAAGTATTAGGTTCGATCACGAAAATAAATCATTCCAATAAGTATCCCCGAGAACTCCTATCTTTAATGGGATAAAAAGTAGAAATAACCTTTTCTATATGTGTTAAATGTTAATCCAGGGAATGCACTGACTATCCAACTAATTTCATCAGAACTCGTTCAGTCGTTATAGAGACACGCGGTTATAAAACAAACCAACATACTTTCGCTTTTATAATAGCTAGTTTTCGATTTCTTGATATTAAAAAAGCACTGAATTAAAGAGTAAGCACTAAATCAAAATTAACCACTTTAAATGGTATTAATGGGAATTAAACACCAGTTCCCTCAGTTACTTCTCACTTACGAGGCGGTCATTGAATCAATCAACTATTAAATTAACTCACTGATGCATCATTTGAACTGTTTTTGGTTTAAAATCTGTACACACAGATCTTAAACCAAAAGGCTGTTGATCCCCATTACTTTTATAGTGGTACTCTCTACTTAGTCTGCCTGGCAAAGATATCTACACCTTTGCAGTTAGCATACCTAATATAATAGATAATATTAAACTGACGACTGATTGCATTTAGTCTACCGCCAAGCAGTTAATAAATAGGTAGGTACCTACACTTTATTGAATACACCAAATAACAATAATTCACAAATTAAAACTATTATTTAAGATTACTTAAAGTTAGTGCAACAGATTGCGACCCCATCGCATGTTGAAAGAGATCTCTTTCAGGCAACTTCAAGAAAACTTAGGAGGAATACAGTCATTATTGTGTTGAGGTGTGAACGAGAATGTTTCCAGGAAATTGGAGGCCAAATAGGTAATATTGGCCAGTACAGTAGCATAAGCAGCCCACTAAATGTTCCTACTGCTGGGAATCGGGGTCCTCCCTCGCAAGGAGCGAGCCAAGGCTGTAATCCCCCACACTGGCTAAGTGCGGATTGGTGATTGGCGGTGATGACACATTACTTCAAAAAATTCTTTGTACATGTCGGTTTCCTCACGATGTTTTTCTTTTGCCGTTTATAAGTTAACGGCATTACGCACATGACTTCGAAACCAGGGGCTCCGGATCGACAGTCGCCGTTCTCTCGTCTAGACCAACAGTAACTTCTGGTTAAAACTGGACAGCGTAGTGTTAGACAGTAATTCAGATTCGTCATTTTTTTAATTTTTTTTTTACCTTTTATAGGCTCACACTTGACCGCCATCTCGTCTGATGTTAAACGACGATGCGGTCCACGATGGAGCGTGTTTACCTAGAAGAAACCGATTCACTCTCGATTTGAAGACACAACGATTGTAACCATCGGGGAAAACCCACTCAGGCAACGTATTCCACTGCCTAGACTTTCTTATCACAAACGTAGAGTCAAATCTCTTCGTTAGTGTCTTTGGAACATCAACCATGAAACGATGTCGCTTTTTCGAGCTACGAGCATTCCGATAGAAAAAAGTGCAAGGTGGTTTTAGATCATGCAGATCAGTCGCACACTCTCCGAAGTGTATCCGATAAAAAACCGATAGGCTAGCGATTTTTCGGCGATGTTCAAGACTTTGAAGTCTTTTTTTTTTTTACAAGAGTGTCATTGCCTATGAGCCTTTTGGCACGTCTCTCGATCGATTCCAGGGCCTCCAGCTGATACTTGGCCGATCCAACCCAAAGGTGCGAACAGTACTCCATACAGGAGCGAATCTGTGCTTGATATAATGTGAGCAACTGTTCAGACTTGAAGTACCTTCGCACCTTTAATAAATAATTTCCCTGCAATTACTGGTTTCATGATTTTCACTTGCTTTCTACTATTTCAAATATTTACAACAAATAAATTTTATTTTACACTTGGGCTTACGTTTACCTTGCAGGGGCGTGCCTTGCCTTTTAACAAAAAGTTAGACCGTCAACAAAAGATTACGATAATGCATTTACGAAATTTCATGTTGACAGATTCGAGTTGCATTTTTTCATTTCATTTCATTTCAAAATTTATATTGAGACCATTCGAGCAGCATACCCATGCGAACATAAAAAAAACATCGAAATCGGTTCAGGCGTGCTCCAGAAATCAGCTAGGTAAGATAAGTACATAAAAAAAATAGTAGTCGAATTTATAACCTCCTCCTTTTTGGAAGTCGTTTAAATATACTTATAACACTGAGTATCGTCGGTTATCATTAAAAGATAGGCATACATTATACTATATATGACTTTTTTGTAGAACACTGCAGTACAATATTCTGATCTATCTCGTAGGGTTCAATCCGCGTTTGCAATGTGCAAATGTGCACTGCGCAAAAAATGTGTTTATTTATGACGTAATTTTAGAAACCTTTAAATTTATCAGTGTTTCTATACTATTTCAAACACGTAATACAAACATGAAAGCTCTTGAATCACTCAATTTAAAAAAAACACCAAAGTCTGTTTGGTTTTAGTATTAAAATTAACGTGGTTGTTACACATATTTAATTGGATAACGGGACACTCACGTATATACGGTCGGTCAATCCGACTCGAGTTTCGGCCGCGTCCGGCGGCCTTTTTCAAGGCGAGTGCACACGCGCGGTGGCGGCCCGTTTGGCACTGCCGTGCCGCGGCCGCAACTCGAGTGGGATTGACCGACCGTATATACGTGAGTGTCCCGTTATCCAATTAAAAATATCTGTTTGGTTGTTTTAAAGATCTAAGCATACATAGAGACAGACAGCGGAAAGTGACTTTGTTTTTAACCCCCGACCAAAAAAAGGGGTGTTATAAGTTTGACGTCGATGTCTGTCTGTCTCTCTGTGTGTGTCTGTCTGTGACACCGTAGAGCTCAAACGAATTGGCCGATTTCGATGCGGTTTTTTATTTAAAGGTTTATTTCCGTGCGGATGCTTTTAACTGTGTTTGGTTAATATCAATTCAAGATGACCGCCTCCACAAAATCGCAGACAAAATATTTTTTCACAACCTATCTCAATATGGGTATCACATGAAAGGGGTTGACTAGTGGAATACTATGCATTATGAAAAATTTCAAATTGAAGATGGTCGCTACTTCCTCAATATGGGTATCAAATAAAAGGTAATTTGATACCGAAAGGATCCGAAGAGGATCTTTGTGTGACATGATTTTTTTTTCTGCATAAATTAATTTTATAATTTTTTAAACGACTGACAGCAAACGACGTTGGATTTGAAAGTGTTATCCTTTTAAAGTCGGTGTTTGATGGAGTGCGGTCTGTGTAAATGTTGTACGTAAACAGTGTAAATATTGAGATGTATTCGTCTCAGCATGAATGAATTGTGGAATTATGGAATTATTCAAGTGGTGGGCCGTTCACCCTGTGTGTCGGGTTTATGACCGGCCGACTTCCCTCGCCAGCTGATCGAAACGTCATCACATCGGCCAGTGGATGACTAACTAATACTCCCGCATTTGAATACCGTTATATTCCAGTTATTTCAAACCCTTGAATGATTGGGATCCAATAAACATGTGGTTCCAAGCGGTCAGCGCCATTTTTGATTAAGCTACTCGTCGCTAGATGACAGCACTAATAGATTCAATCATTTCTTGCAGGTTTTTCACGAAGATGCTTCTGTTACAGTGGTTTTAACATTTAAGAAAAAGCCTAGAATGTAAATAGGAACGAAATTGAATGAAGAATTGGACTATGAAATCAACAAAATGTACAAAGAAGCTGATCAGGAGATCACTAGTAGAGAAAAGTAACCAAATATGGAATACCATTTTGTTTTTGAGTTATTAAAGAAGAAAACCCCGACTACCTCGGATTTGTTATCTGTACAACATTCTACTAGTCCAGCCCTTTCATTTGATACCCATATTAAGGGAGTTGTGAAAAAAGAAATGTATTTCGCCATTTTGTGGAATTGGCCATCTTGGATTTGAAATTTGTCATAGTGCATTGTATTTTACTAGTCAAGCCCTTTTGTTTGATACCCATATTGAGGTAGTAGTGAAAAAAATAATTTAATTCGGCATTTTGTGCTGGCGGCCCTCTTGGATTAGGTTTTTTTAAAGTGTATAGTATTCTACTAGTCAAGCCCTTTCATTTGATACCCATATTGAGGTAGGTCGTGAAGAAATATTTTGTCCGCCATTTTGTAGAGGCGGCCATCTTGAATCGAAATTAACCAAACATAGCTAAGAACATCCGCACGGCACTTTTAAATAAAAAAACCGCATCGGAATCGGCCTATCCGTTTGAGCTCTACGGTGCCACAGACAGACAAACACAGAACAGAAACAGACAGACAGACAGACAGACAGACAGTCAGACAGACAGACAGACAGACATCGACGTCAAACTAATAACACCCCTTTTTTTTGGTCGGGGGTTAATAAAAAATAAAAAAGTCAAGAAATTATAACACATCTGCGTAGGTATTGGTAGCGGAAACGCTTATGTTCGTTAATTGTTTGTTATTGGTCGTAAAGGCAAGCTATTACTATGATCTTAAGGGTTCTTACGGCCTGTTCTAATTTATGTCGTGGCAAATAAAACTATTGAGTAGGTAAGTGTAGCTTTTCTCAGACGTAAGAAAACTTTGTATGAAAAGCTAGGCCATTATCTTTAGTTCATTTACAAATTGACTCAATAATGGAACAATAATCGAAAATAGCGCACCAATGTACTGTATTTTGCTTGCTATCAGGCTGGATAAATTTTCCACTTAACTATTATACAAAATAAACTTTTCTGTTATACGAATAAAACTATTTGGTGTCGTCAAAAACTATGGCCATCCAATAAAACCTGTATCTAAAAACTAAAAAAATGTAATAATTTTTATTTTATTTCTTTGTCAAAACGAGTCAGTCATGCGAAAGCGAAAAAGCTTTTTTTTCTAAATTGTAGTTTTTGTACATTTATTTCTTTTGAAGTGCTTATCTTGTGTAGTGTGCCGGTAATATCTATCACCATGGGGCAGGATCAGCCCGAAGAAATAAGCCACGAGATGAAATCCCAACAGCACATGCAATTGGTCTATGCCCGTAAGACCCAAGAGCGACGAATATTTATGGAAGATCTCTCCCTCTATCGAAAGCGCAACGACAAAACACTAATCAAAGAAATCAAGGATTCCATTGGTCCAAAGTGGTATCAAGCTCTCAGTGTTCCACAGTCGAAGGCGTTAGACACCTTAGAGTTCTGCATATATCAGGATATACTCGAAGCACGGGCGGTTCGAACCCAACGTCTTATGAAAGCGTTAGGTATCGTACCCTGTCCAAGTGATCATGAACTAATGCACTGCGTTTTACGTGGTCGCGATGACCCAAAAGCAATGCTCGCTGAATTATTTTATTTGAAATACGATCATTCCTACGATCTTAAACGTACCAGATATGATCTCAATGCACGGCTCTTATTAAGTGGAATTCTTTATTTAGGATTGCCACATTTACTACAAATGCTAGAAGAACAGTTTCGGCCAGATCAGCCTGAACCGCCTTTGAAGCCTAAGAAGAAACCCAAGCCTGGCCCTCCGTTAGCGTCTCCGTATCTTCAAAAGATGACAGCCATTTGTTACGAACCACGACAACAGATAAGGAAGCCTCCTCCGCCATTACCCAACTTGGATGCACTCAACGAGCCCTTTGATGACACTCCACCTGCACCCAAACCACCTCCACCACCACCGCCCCCACCTCCCCCGAAAAAGAGATTGCCACGTTCGTTGTGTGATAACATAGCAGGAGTTTATCCAATTGAACAATATTGTTCTGCACTAGACTTAGCACGTAGAAGTTGTACAACAAAACTCACTCAAGCTTTGCCGACGACACGTAAATCTAAATATGAATCCGTGGAAAAAAAAACTTACGGAATTGGAAATACAAGAGAAAAATTTAAAGGCCGGAGAAAAAAGCTGAAGGCACCATCAACGGGCATTTGGAATGCACAGTACACAATTTGTGGCGTCGTTAGGGTTTGTGGAAAAACAATATTTTTGTTGGGCAGTGTATCTGTATTACCTCTAGATGGAAATATCATTCACGGTGGGCACGCGTTTGTGAATGGCGAATACATTAACATACACTGTGGTGTTCGAGGAACCCCGCCACCGAGGAAACCCGACCACTGTGATTGTTTAAGGAGATGGACCGAACCTGTAATGACATACCTAAAGAATTCTAAGTGTTACTGTGGGCATCGTTACGATTTCTACAACGAAGGCGTGTTCCCTCAAGATGAGTTGCCATTTTTCGAAAAACCTACGCGTTTTGCTCCTTTGCAATTCAAGTTTGACAACATTTATGACTTAGACCCGAAGACTATACATGTTGGAAAAGAGTTTAAGAGAGTTTGGGAAGCGGAAAGTATGTTGCGAATAGACGATCCATACGTCAAAAAACCCCAACAGCCTAAGAAGAAGAAACGGTCATCAAAAACTTGTTTAGGCCCAAAACCAAAACTCGAAGATTATTTGAAGTGTGCGTTATATCGGTTTCGGAGTTTCAACATAGCGGCACGGTTACCCGACATTTACCTTGTGCCAGAGCTCGTCGCATGGATGCGACTACGACTTTTTGGCCCATATACAGTTAAGGAAAAGAAGAAGATGGCGATCAAAAGTAACTGGTACTGGACTTTGTTCACGAGGTTCGCTTGCCACAGTATTCCTCATGTTCCCGTACCTAAAATCGCGGAGTTTAATGAAGTCACCACTTGGAAGTACAAACAGACCCTGAACGACAAGTTCCGAAAGTTCATCGACAAGTACCGGTTGGAAATGTTTAGAGCCCATGCTGACTACAATAATCTGATGTGGCCGTCGATGTTTCAGGCACAAATGCCCGACAAAAAGTTTCGTGAAATCTATTACTCGTACTTATTTGGGACATTAGATCACCTGACTTTAATGCATCCATACAGTGCAAGAGAAACCGAATACCACATTGCTAAATGTATTAAAAGACCTTACCATTGTCCGCCTGCTGGTATTGAAAACATAAATGTATGATTGTTATCTCGCTCATGTTAGAAGCTTGCTGAGAATATTATTTGCCACTAATCTGGCATTTTGGGCATTGAAAAGAGATTTAAAGAAATTCTGTTTTGTACCTATTTTGAAGTATTAAATACTGCTTTATGGTGCTAATCTAACCTTTCAATGCGTGAGTCAACATAATAGAATGAAGATGCAGCATCTTTTATCAAAATTTCTTTCATATTTATTACTTATAAAAGTTTGCATCTTTGTGTTGTATGATGTAGTAGGTAATCTTTGCAGAGTCAATCGGGGTAAGTACACCTTTGCCAGTTACGTTACGATTGAAGGTCTACGGTTCTACGGAAATGACTGGACAAAGAGATAAATCATCTACCTCATTTTTTGGGCGCCGAGTGTAAGTCAGAGCTAGGCAGTGATTTGGACTCTTCGTCTTGAAATCAACTATTTTGTTATGGATACGCATGTTATTCACAATCGTGCGCGATGTCGTTTTGGTCGTCCCATAACCCGTTGATTCTGCTACACATTTTCAAAATCATCCGTATTGATCGTATACTGAAATACGTCCAGGTTCTTTATTTATGTTATGTACTTTGAGTAGTAATTTTCTCTGTAATTACGCTTCGTATCACGTCAATAACCTTAGACGTACCTCCCCACGTAGCCCGCCAAGACAGAAACGTCTTTACGAATTATATTTTTTTATTCAATAAACTCATAATACAAGCTAGTTAGACGCTTTATTCTACACAAGACGTCTGCACATGCAGCAGTAGCATAAACAGCCCATCAAATGTTCCCACGGCTGGGACTCGGGGCCTTCTCTCGCAAGAAGAGAGAATTAAGGTAACTACGCTGGCCCAGTGCGGGTTGGTAGATGACACAATGTTCTCGAAAGATTCTAGGTAGGTACATGTCGGTTTCCTCTCACATGACTTCGAAAAGACAATGGTGCTAGAATGAGAAATGGCCAGCCATAATCAATCATGCTCCTTTAACGCAGTTTGGGTATGACGTATGTTCTTGAAGATAACAGGGAGGTTGCATCATGATGTTTCGCTTCATCGTTAAAGTGAGTTTCTATTATTGCTAACCTAAACTATTCCACTGCTGTGCAAACACTGGGCAAATATCTTTTTTCTCTACTCCCAGATAACCTAATTTCCGGCTTTGTTGGCCTAGTTTTATCGTGAAATTCCAGTTCGGAACTACATTTTCGTCCGCGTTGACCCGGAGGTCGTGGTGATGAAAGTACCTACAAACATCTTCAAATTGAATAATATTCGGGAGGTGCAGACGCGTTTCTTCAGAACCTCACGATTATGTAATCGGACGTTCTTGCCACTAAATTTTAAAGTTGTTTATACTAAATAGGCTCACGTTTGACGTCGCCTTTGAATATAACACAAGATTTAAACATAGTTTAATCCATATGTGTTATACAATATGCTTGCTCAGAAAAATCGTTTCAAGTTTTCCACTACATAGGAGTTTGGAAGAAAATAAAAGTCGAAGGTACATAGGTAGTTTATAATTTATTTAATGTAATAAGTTCATTCTATACCAGCTCTTAGGGTGTATTTACACAAAGTTATGGCTTAAAATTAATTTTCACTGTAACACAACTAAGTTGTAGAATGTGTGAGTCGCGAATAAATCGATTTTCAAGGTACGAGTATAATCAGAAACAGGATTAAAATTTCTAGAATAGTCCACTATAATACTCCAAAGGTATTAAAAATAAATTTCATATTTTCGTACCGTAATTTTCTTAAAAATAGTTTAGGTTATTATAATACAAGTCTTATTACAAAATGTTTAGATTACAACACTAAGACTAACGTAGAGCGACGTTTTACCGCTACATTATAGTCTCTAAGGGATATTCAATCGTCTTTGGTATCATTGTTACAGAAGAAACGAACATTGCCGACAAGTGACGAACAGTTACCCAGGTTCAACGTAAGTATATCGAGAGAACATATCTATGTATAAATATTTTACAATGACTATACGTTGTAGCAAATGTATAACTTACCTCAAATAAATGAGCATAAAACGTTGATAGTAATATAATTTAATATGACGTTATAACACAAGCTAGTTAGAAAGAAGGGCCACAACTTCGCCGTCCACGTAAGTGTACCTACTGTGCTCGAGTTGAGACTAAAATTTCAATAAAAAGTTTTAGTCACATCTTCTATTGTGTTGCAGTAAAACCCATCATTTCACAAGACTATTCCAACATTCTCTCAATATACTACGCGTTAAAGAATACTGACAAATATGTTAAACGTAACTTAAAGCATCAGTTTTATTACAACTATTAATGAAAGAACAACTAACGTTAAATGGCATATAGTCATCGTGAAAGTGTTAATCAAAATATAACAATTCATACGCCACGTACATTGTAAATATGAATAAATTACTTGAAATGCAAAATATTAAACATTGTACTTACATATTTCAATCTCAAGTGCTCAAATTAATAAAAGTCATTGTGCAGAAGTTTTATAGGAAACATCGGAATTAGATACATAATCGTTTGTGCGGAATGAAACAAACATAGACAGTTATCGACAGAAGAGAATGTTAACTTTCTAATCTATAAGCGATCGAAACTATTATTTGCACTGAACAAGTTGAATGCCCGTTTAGAGGAGAGGTGATCTCACACTCAACCCTGCTACAATACACTACGACGAAAACTCATCTCTTTGAACACATCAACAAATTATTATTATACCTTATATCAGGTATTATTTTAAAACATGCGGCGCCATTTTCCGCCACTAACAAGACAAATGTTGACCTATTACAAATACTTTTCAAGTCACATCTTTCAATGTCATCTACAGCTCCTAAAACTTTTTGCTGTTAATAATACGATTTCGTTTACTACGCTTGAGCGACACGCTCTCTAAAACGCTTATGGTCGTTAAAACAGATTAATTATCAATCATAAACGCGGGTAGATACATTACAAAGTTACTGATGGTATTTGGGGCTCATTTACCAAAGTACGAGACTCAGTTTTTGTCATGCGATATTTTTAGTGATGTGCGCGGACCGCCAGAGCACTGTAATATTATCTATTATCATCGTTATTACCGTGGTCAAAGTGACTGACCGGTCGGGGCGGATGTAAACCACATCTAGCGTTCATACCAGCTAAAACGTTATTTGATATTTATTTCTTTCATTACAGCAAACCCGTGAAAATTAGCCATTATAAGCGTTTTATTGAGACGTTATAAGCGTTGTAGAGTCGTTCTGTACCACGTTATTTGTGCAGTTGTTTATATCTGTAGTTCCTGTGAATGCGGCGCGGCGGGTGGGTGTTGGTGCGGTGGCGCCCTCTGCTGTAGATGCACTAGCGCGGAGAGCAGGCGCGTGTTGGCCTCGTCCAGGGCGGCGATGCGGTGCTCCTGCGCTTCGATCACGCGTTGCTTGTGCGATAGAGCAGCGGCCATCTTGCGCTGCTCGCGGTGTAACTCTTCTTCTACGCAGATTAACCTGGGAAAC
Organism: Ectropis grisescens; assembly: GCA_017562165.1. NCBI lineage: Eukaryota > Metazoa > Arthropoda > Insecta > Lepidoptera > Geometridae > Ectropis > Ectropis grisescens. The sequence continues at coordinate 7,426,882 of CM029781.1, read as the reverse complement.
GATACGCGTTTTAAAAAAACTAGATACATTTTGAACAGCTCTATATTTTGTAACGAGTTGAATTGCCCAGTTGTGGTCTAGTTCAGCACGAAAACTAATGTGGTTTTAACATATTTTTAATTCATTCACGGGTAGCTTGTTGACGTGTGATATGATTGGTCCAGTCCGACTTAAGTTTCAGCCGCATCATGGGGGCTTTATTTTGGTTTATTTTTTCAATATTAATAGCGCCAAATGACGAAAACCTGTACTGTAAGCTGTCCAATCGCCAATGAGCCGAATATCCAAAGAACCAGTCTTTTTCTAGACTATAGACTTTATCCAAAGTCTCAGTCTATGTCTTTAAAAAAGGAAATGTCAAAAAATAGGAGAGAGATAATATAGAGCAGAAAAAAACAAGACTATTAAAACCAACACATTAAAGACCGAATCATTCACATTTCAAATCTTCTAAAATTTGTATATTTAAGTATGTTTAAAGTTTACACAACCTTAGATGCAATTCGGATTTCTTCGTATGTTATTTCTTGAACCATATGTTTTGTGAGTAGTTACTATAATAATGATCTCTTTACCTGGAAATGATAGCTTTCATTTTGGCATCCGTGTGATCTTGGCCGGGTTCAGTTGGTACCAGTCTACCTCGGAGTAACTCCATCGAACATTTTAGCCTCTCAATTTCTCGCTCATACTGTGAAATCAAAAAATATTTTGTAAATTTATAGATTATTCAGTATTGAATGTTGAATAAATGACAAAAGAAAATCTTAATAAAATTGGATACACCTTAGTAATGAAATGTAATAAAAAGATGAATCGCAAAACATCGTAAAAACATAACGACGTAAACGCAAGCTGGTCTTTAGAAGCAAACAGAAAATTTTGCTAAATGGCGTATTGTGGGAGAGACCTAAGTCCATCAGAGGACTGAAGATGATGAGAAAGATATGAAAAAAAAGATTATGATAAGGTACTCGTACTATGAGAAAGGCGTGAAGAAATAACGTAGAATGCAAAGATTGAAAATTACCTGTTCAATAACTCGATGATGCTTAGTGCGCCTTCTCCCGGTCGTGCTGTACAAAGTATCTTCCAAATCGTCGGAACTGTCCGTGAGTTCCCGCGCCGAGTCCAGGCTCAACCGTCGTTGTAGCTTATCGCGGCCCGGCGGCGCTTCCCGCTCGCTCCGCACCCTCTGCTCGCTCGCTCCACTCGACTGCGACTCACGAGCGAAAATGTTCCTCGATGGAGACTCTCGTCTTTCCCGAACACCGTAATACTCCTGGTGCCTCTCTAAATCTTCATTCAATCTACTACTCGAAACTTTTGCACCGGAATAAGTCCTATCCAAAGGATAGTTAGTTTCGGGAATAGCACTCTCTGTCATAGAATATTTTTCAGGAGAGTTTTTGTTCTCCATGTTATACAACGCCTTCTGGCTACGAGAGATCTGGAGCCTGTACATTTCTTTGTTTACTTCTTCGACGTTGGAATCGGATCGACTCATCGGATAGCCGGAGTCCGTTGAGATGTGATGAGGTTTGCTTTCGTATAGTTCCCCTCTTTGTCCGAAATGTTTCAGGTTCAGCTGGTTTTGATTGGTGGAGTAAGAGAGCATAGGGTTGGTTCTGGGCATTCGCGTCTTGCTGCTTTTTCTAAGACTGGGCGAGTTACTGGAGGACTCCTCGTCGCGAGCCCTAGGCGAGTTGCTGTGACTGCTCCTCTGGTAAACATCTTCGTACGTGCATTTATCTCTGGTGAGTTTTCGGTGGGTGTGGTTGCGGTTCTGTTGGTCATAGTTTCTACTATCCTCGTTGAAGTTAGTAGAACCCTCTTCCGAGTTTGTTTCTACGTTGTCTGTGCTCAGACCCTCCTCATCGATCGATGAACTGGATGAGCCGCAAGGGCAACGCTTTGAGTTTCTATTCTCGTTGTTGTTTTTCTTCTCCTGCGATTGACGATTGTCGTCCATGTTGTAGACCGGGTTTGTGAAAACGAGCGGAGCTACTTTCGGGTTGTTCGCGTTTGTGTTCTGAGTGTTGTCTGCTGTAGTGAAGTTCTGAATGCCGTATTTCTGTATATCGTATTCGATCTTTTGTTGTACTGGGCTCTTTGGGTAGAATTTTTCCTTGCTGTCGTAATACTGCTTATCTCTCTGTTTTTGGTAGTTTAGCTGCGAGTACCTGCTCATTTGCTGACCTCCATTCTCGAAGGCCTGGTGGTGATGCGTCGCGTTTTCGATGGGACTTGAACTTTGGCTGTAGGTAGCGATACTCTGATACCCTGAACTTGCGACGTTGGACAGACCACTGATGGAAACATTAGACCCATTGTTGGTGTAATTTGTTTTGTTTCCATTTACGATGTTGTTGTTATTGGACTTTGACTGACACAAATTCTTTTTGTTCATGAGCTTGTCATCAACCATATCGGAATCGTCAGCGTATTTCAGCAAGTCTGAAAGTTCTTCTAATGTGGCCGTCTCCTTCATTATATTTTGCATCTCGTTGGGGCAGTAGTTATGGTTGATACTATCGCTACTCGGTGATCTCTCCGTGCTGTTATAGTTCGAATGGTAGTGCGTCTGCTGGTTGTAGTTGTTATTCGGTTTGTATCTGTCCTGGAATCTGCGTTCGAGACTTTCGTTGACGCCATTACCGATGCCTTTCGGGTATTGATCAGAGTTGAAGCCTATTTGGACGACCTTTAAATTAACGCAGTGTTCTTGATTATTGTACTGCGAGCTGTATCGATCAGGGTTAACGTTCTGGTTGACTGGACTCGACGTGTATCCATTTCTTGGCAGAGTCGCTGATCGGAGGTTAAAGCTGGGTGACTTGGTGACTCCAGTGTAAGTTCCCTTGTACTTGGACTCTTCTGCGTTTGATTTGGACGAAGCGATATTGAATTGGACGCCGTTTTTGTTCATAATGGGCGAGCTGTGAGCGAAGTTCGCGTGTTGGCCATTCGTTGTTGCCTCGACGGGGATTTGTTTCGTAGGCGTAGAATTGCATGTAGGATCATTAAACCTGAAAAACAATAATGACTTATTTATATAACGTAAACTGTAACTTGAAATTATCAAAACTATACATATATTTGCGCAGAAAACTGTTCTAAATGGAAAGAGACATGACCAACATTACAAAACAACTTAAGTAGACCACTTGTAAGACTTCGTCAATTCCCAAACAATGAATTACTCATAATCATTTATTTTTCAAGTTTTTTTCAAGAAGCACATTTTTATGTGAAACTAAAATTATTAATTAATGAGAACTTGTAGTTAAATTTGCTTAGGACTTTTTTTCTTTTATTTGTTTGGGTATTATTCCCATTCTAAAACTCAACGCACATATTGTGTATACGATTATTTCAGGCACAAATGAAAACTACTGAAAAAAAAGAAATATTTCCATGTCTCACCTAAAGATGTTGTCAGAAACGGGCGGCGCAGGCCCAATGTCGTTGCTGACCAGCCTCTTACTCAGTTCGTCCAGAATATCGGTGAGAGGATCCAACTCCTGCAACAAAACGCCACCTTGTAGATTCACTGTTGTTCAAATACTAAAACTAATTACCTACTTAAACAAGTACTAGATGCAGTTTAAACGGCAAACACATGTTTTGGATGATAAGTGGCACACATCTCAGCACGGTGGGAGGCAATCTAAAAATATCTAAATGTGTTACGCTTCAGTCCATCGAATATAACTAATATAGAGGACAAGTGAAAATTAAATAATGATGACAATTTGTATTTGGCATTGAAATACACCTGCCACAAGACTTACGGGCAGTATTATTATTTTTACCTTGATTAGGTTCAAACTTGACCGCCATCTCGCTTGATGTTAAACGACGATGCGGCCTACGATGAAGCGTGCTTACCTAGAAGAAACCGATTCACTCTCGACTTGAAGACACCAAGATTGTAACTATCGGGGAAAAACCCACTCAGGTAGCTCATTCCACAGTCTAGACGTTCATATCACAAAAGTAGAGTCAAACCTCTTTGTTTGTGTCTTTGGAACATCAATCATAAAACGATGTCGCTTTAGAATTTGTCGATTAGAAAGAACTGAAGGCATTTTCAATAGTCGATGTAAAGGGACGAGCAGGACATACGTCTATGTTTCTGTGTGCACAGTGGTACGCCATTAGAATATGGAGAGAGTCTAAATCGTTACGTAGTACTGCACTGCAAAGATCCGAAAACAGGTGATTCATGATACTAAACCCTGTAATTTCACTAGAAACATTGCCATTCAAATCGGCAGACAGTGAAATTTGCACATTACTGCTTGGCGGTAGAAAAGCTGGTAAAGTTGTGGCACTTCCCTAAGCGTACTCTGCAAAGAGTCCTATCACCATAAAGAAAGATATTTTGTCTATGCGTTATTTTTCTAACAATCACAACTCTAAACAATTACCTGGATCTTATTTGCAGGCAGTTTCGGCAGGCTGTCGACTAGCAACGCGTGTAACGTGGCGAGTTGTTTCCCAAGGTCGACGTGCGGGGCCCACTCCGGGTCGGCCTCCACCGAGGGCCCCTCATTCCGGGACCCCTCGGAGACAACCGACCCCTGTGACGTGGACGAGTTGCGCTTGCTGTCTTGGGAAGACTGCTGTTGGGAAATCTGCTGGTTCTGTTGGTCTTGAGGGCGAGTCTGTTGAAAATATTTATCGGTAAAGTTTATGAATAAACATTTTTGGGAAACCACGGTACAAACGCAATATTGTTTCGGGAGGTGATCAAAATTGAACCAACGAAATGAATACGAAATGCGATTGTAGTGACTACATTCAACTGGTGGGAAACCTTTTCTTCCTTCCTAGTGTTTGGTAAGTACGATCAACTTTTAAACTTATAACAAAAGACAGTTGCACCAAAAGAGTTGCACCAAAGAGAAACTATTTTCGTAAAAATTAAACCGACTTCAAGACCAAAATAGGCACTCAAGGGAGTTTTCAAATCATTACTATACCACCGTAGGTGTTTCGACTGAGGTCAACTTCAGTTGGTAATGAATCTGCCAATTGAGTTATATGTTGTGGTTTTATTTCCACCTAGGATATTTGCGTGATTGTTCTGATTTATATTTTGCTAAACCAACCAACCAACAGATTTTGATGAAATTTGATACATAGATAGAATAGATCCCGAGAACGGACATAGGCTACTTTTTGTTTCGAAAAAAGGGTTGAAAGGGTTAAAATAAGGGATGAAAGTTTATATGGAAAACTTCGTCATTGTTGAAGAACTATGAAACTTTACGTCTAGATACTTAACACGAAACCATAAAATGTATGTTTTAGCAGTTTTGTAGTTTCGAACTGTACCTTGGTGGAATTGGTGAAAGTCTGGAAGTTCAATATTATTGAAGATAAAACCATGAAACTTTGTATCTAGACACTTGAAATGGAGTCGATTAACGTTTGTTCCAGCAATTTTATAATTTCTAACTATACGGGGATACTTATATAACCGCTTGCTTGATACACTGCCCGCTTTTCGCGTTTTACAAATTTGGCGGGAAAACGGGTGTCAGGTTACATAAGTGCGGTGTTTATGTTTCGGCATATGAAGTGCCGCCTTACTTTTACCCGTTTGAGCCATTTACTCTCAAGAACGTTTCAAGACGCTTCTAGCGGTATCATTTATTTATAATTAATGTACTTAAATAAATTCAAGATGGCCGCCGCTACAAAATGGCGGATAATTTATGTTTTATTAATCCCATCAATATGGGTATCAAATGAAAGGGCTCAACAAACAGAATACAATATATACTATAAAAAATTGAAATCCAAGATGGCGGCCGCTACAAAATGGCGGATAACGTAGGTTTTATCAATCCCATCAACATGGGTATCAAATGAAAGGGCTCAACAAGCAGAATACAATATACTACAAAAAATTTAAATCCAAGATGGCGGCCGCTACAAAATGGCGGATAACGTATGTTTTATCAATCCCATCAATATGGGTATCAAATGAAAGTGCTCAACCAGTAGAATACGATGTACTATATAAAATTAAAATCCAAGATGGCGGCCTCTACACAATGGCGGATAACTTAGGTTTTATCAATCCCATCAACATGGGTATCAAATAAAAGGGCTTGACAATAAGAATACAGTGCACTATACAACCTCAATATTTAAGATGGGTGCAGCCACTAAATGGCGTATCAGACAGAATTTTTGATAGTCGACGAGATTTCCATGGTGTCTTATCAAATGTTATGCATGATGGACGCTCGATTAAGGCAAATTAAGAACTGCGAAAACGAGTTTTTTGGAGGAGTAAACGTATTACTTTTCGGTAATCTTTTACAACTGCCTCCTATAAAATGATCAGGAACACCTGTTTTCAATTCTAATATGAAATTATATATATGAAAGTAACTCTCTCTGTCCGTTACCGTCTAACGCCTAAGCCACTTAAAGAGTTCGTTACAATTTGGTGCACAGATAGACTAGACTTAGGAAAGGACAACGGCGACTTTTTATCATAGAAAAAGAGTTGAAAAGAGTGAAATGAGGAGTAAAAGTGTGCATGGAAGGATCTTTGCACTCTTTGTATGCTATTTTTAACCGACTTCTAAAAAGGAGGAGGTTGTCAATCCAGTTGTATTTCCAATTGTGAATCAATTTAGATGGTTATTTTTTTGGTTGGTAGATTATAGTTCAGAGGTGGTCATATAAATTTTATCGAAATCAGTGCGGCGGTTTTTGAAATATGAACAACAAACTAAAATTTGCGTTCATGTAATCAGACGATATATCTACTAATATCTACTAATAGACTCTAATAAAATTTGGTGGACCGTCCCAATATGATTTTAAATTAAAGTCTGTTTTTGATTAATTTTTTGAGAACATAGTTTTTTTTTAATTTGTCGTGTAAATTGTACATTTATTAATAAATATAAAACTTTGACTTAGACCGATTTTGATTAGGAAACGTGAATTTGTATGGTAGTAGACATACGAGTAGGTACTGCCTCAATTACTTTAATAATAATAATAATATGTGGCGCGGACGAAGTCGCGGGTAAAAGCTAGTTTGTTTATAATTTACAAATTTTATACCAGATGTTTGATTCCCATAATACATGCTGGATAAAGTTGCAAGGATTGCCCACAAATATGTATCAAAATATTATTTATAAGAAACTTACCGAGATAGCTCTAAGGAAGGCCTTCATATTGGGGGCTTCTTGTTCGAGGAAGTCGTTAAGGAACTCCATGAAGGCCTCCTTGCCCTGGAAGCGGGTGAAGTTGGCGAGGGTCTGAAGCGTCTTCGCAACCAGCGTCAAATTACGCGCGGCGCGCTCGTTCGGGTATTCTGCAGAAGTAGAGGAAACGTTAGCAATCAAATTCTAAACAATTTTACTAATATGTATAACGTCACAATGCATTGTAGATGACAAAAAAAAAAAAAAATATATTATTAAAGTTGGTAAATAAGTAAACTGTTTGATTTAAGCTTTAATGTTTTTACAACGTTGTCTTATAAAACATATTTATGTTTTAGTAACTATATAAACGTCGCAATTTTTCAACCTAGTACATAATCAGATTTTTTTCTGTAAAATACTCAAAACAATTAAATCATTACCACATTAGAATATCAAACTTGCCTTTTACTGTATAAACACACTGAATCCTATATTGTTATAAAATTTAAACGAGCAATTCTTTTAAGTATATATATATAAATCTGAATATAACAGCTCGAACGATTGTCATGAAATTCTCGTGTCACAGTTTTTCGTTGCCGATAAATCGAAACTAGCTCGACCGTTTTGATGAAATTTTTGTGCTTATCCGGTATTTATGAGAATCGGCCAACATCTATTTTTCATCTCCCAAATGTTAGGGTAGTCCACCTCTAGATTTATTTTTATTTTTTAGACAAAATTTTTAATTTCTATTTTTTATGATACAACATACAAAAACGTCTATTTCTCAATTTACCCTTCTATGATCAACCCTAAATTTTTAATAGCCATTTTAGTAATTTAATCATTTTTCATCCCCGGTCGATAACTGATCAATCGTCATTTAATTAGTTATCCCCGCCAGTTGTCTACAGGTGTCACTTCTGACCCAGTAAACAGGACGATAATTTGGGGATCAAAAGCCTAGCGTATATAGTTTGAACACGCTAATCTCGGAACTACTGGATCGATTTAAAAAAATCGTTGACCGTTCTTTCATATGTACGTAATCCTTGAATGCTGTAGGTTATATATATGTACCACGGGCGAAGCCGGGGCGGGCCGCTAGTATATATATAGAATCTGAATCTCGAAACGGCTCGAACGATTGTCATGAAATTATGTACATAGGGGAAAATTAGCCAGGTTTTATTTAAAAAATGAAACCGTTTTATGCGCGTTTTTGTTAGAGAATGACAAATCTGTTATATAAAGATTAGATGTTTCGGTAAATTTCGCGACGTCGCGCGACAATATATTATTAGCTCAGTCGGTAAGATGGGGGGTCATATGGTAGGTCCGGGTTCGAATCCAACCGGCCGCCTTTCTTTTCCATGTAATTTTTTGTGAAAATTATTGTGTATCTAAATTAACCGAGCAAAGCTTGGTCCTATATAAAATCTTTATTCAAAATTTTTAATCATAATAGAATATCATTAATCTATACACCTAGACTAATACAGTACGTCTTATATCTCTGTGCTAGGTAATGATTTGGACTCTTCATGTCCCAATAGCTGCGTGTTACTGTGTTGTTATGTAGCAGGCATGTTGCTTACCATCAGGCACATGCCCTGCTCGCCTCGTCAGTATTTATTTAAAAAAAAAGTAGGAATAGAAAAATAAAACAAATAGCAAAGATAAGCAACGTAATCAGACCGCGTGCTTGCTTTTGACATTACGTAAGGTCACATGTGAAATAAGCGTAGAAAATTACAGGAAGCGTGTTTAATTCAAGGGTGTACGTTTGTCAAAATACAGGCCAATGTTAATGAAGTTAATACATATTATTATATGATTTTCCTTATTTCAGTAATATGTATGGCGTCAGTCCTTATTCATATCTCATTTCGTAATATTACAAAAAGGGTAGGGTAACTTGAACAGCAATAACGATAGGTTATACAAGCAGCGCCCCGCGATTTTACTCGCTCAGTTACCGCTCCTGTAATTTTCTTATGATAAAAAGAAGCATATTTGTTATGCCAGACTACGTATAAATTGTCGATGCTCGAAATATCAGACTTATCCGTCCAGTTCTTACAACGTTATTGACCAAAGAATATCCAAAGTTCACACTATAGTCACATAATAGTGGGATGAACAGTAAAAAATATTACCGTGAGTGATTCCAAAGAGACTGGGAGAGAGTATGGCCGGGCAGAGGAAACGGAGGAAGATAGAAGCACTGATCAGGTTGTCGGAGATGTCTTCCCGCCCCATCGAGGTCAGCCTGAAAATAACACACACTTATTCATTCTAAAGCCGTGGTGGCTTAGTAGCGACGATTTTCAATTTCACAATCGTGAGGTACACTTCTGAGTTTTTTTCAAGTGCAGAGGCACCAGTGTATCATCATTGTAAGACAATATTATTTAAGATTTATAGATATTCAAAATTTTAGAGACACGTATTGTTTGACTAGCGGTCCGCCCCGGGTTCGCCCGTGATACATATAATATATAGCCTAGACCAAGTATAAGCACTCAGGGATCAAATATGAAATGGTGAAATAATTTTTGAAATCGATCTATTATTTCTTAAGATTAACGCGTTGAAACAAAGAAACCTCTGCAGCTTAATATTAGTATAGATGGGTTTATATTTGATTAAAATGTTTTTAAATTATTTGCATAAGAAAATATTTAAATGAAAAGTACTAAAGTACAAAAAATCTCTATGGGACCAAATGGCAGCTATTTTGCATAAAATAAAAAAAAACACTTAACGATTTAAGTGATTTTCAATATTCATTGTTCAATGATGATCATTAATCTGTAGGTAAGTAATAAGTAATAAGTTTTAGAGAGTGATGGCAAAGTTCCCATAAAAAATGTAAATAAATAAATTTGACATGGGTCAGTACACTTGTATTAAAACCATATTATACTCGTATAATGCTTGACAGTTTTCTGTACAATAATTGTACAGTAATTATACAGCAATAAAGTAGTCATTTCAAACTTTGAAAATGTATACAATTTGTATGCTCTTTCTTTTGTTTTTGTTTTTTAATAATTGTACATTTATGAATAAAGTACTTTGACTTTGACTTAATATGTACACATAAAAACATAAAAAAAGGAACTGCCGATAGAAGTGAAACTTTGGAAATTACGCGGGTGAAACCGGAGGACGTGGCCATGGCCAATGGGGAAATGCTGACGCATTTCTAGATGGGCAATAGCCATGGTCCCGAGTTTACCCCAAGATTTCTTATCATTCCCTAGCGTAACTCTAGAAGTCAATTCACAATCCACGAAAAATATGGCTGTGGCGCGCTTAAAGAAGCTTTCACTTCAAAAGTATCGTAAGTATAATTAATTCACATACCTTTCACGGAAGGTAGCGAAGCAGTCCCTCAGCGGCGGAGGGAACCTGGGTGCGGAGGAGGCGATGGAGCGCCACGCGAGGGTGACCGCGTCTCTCAGCGCGGCCTGCTGTCTGCGCAGCGCCGCGCCGCTGCCGGCCCGCAGGGGGTCCACCTCGCACTCCGCGGCGCCCGGGCCCGCGGCCGTCGCCACCGCCTCGCCTAGAGTGTCCTGAAATGTTACACAAGAAATGTTGTCAAACATGATGAGCTAAGAGTATTTAGCAAATTACTATAGTGTTATAAATTTCAAAGTTTTGGTACGTATGCTAATATGACACGCAAAATGTGTATATTACGAAAAACCAAATAAATTGAAAAGTATTGATTTTCAATATCGATTGGACTTTGGGTAAATTTGGACTATTTTAGATCTGGAATGACACGGACACACTATATCAAATCAAACAAAGGTGCTTATTGTATTCATCAGTTAAACATGTTGTAGTTCTTGATAACAATCAACATTTATGGTGCTTTAGTACCTACTCGATATTAATAAATTTAATACTTGATCAACAAAGTACTTTACCTTGTCCAGGTCGATCAAGTGTTTCGAGAGGCGCTTTCAAATCAAGCAATATCATCATAACTTTATCCAATTTGAATTCTGTCCCATAAAATACAGCTTATGGCCATGAGAAATCATAATTTGGAGAACAGTAATTTTTAAAGATATGGGTGCAATGCTTGCGAAGATTACTTCACTTTTTATAATATTAGGTAAAGATTATCGGATTATTTACCTGTAAGTACTGGTCGCCGACTAGTTTAAGATAAGCTTCCATGCTCTTGGTAGCCAGAGAGTTGCCTCGGAAGGTGAGCGAGTGGTCCCCAGTGCGTCGCACGTCCAGGGCGACCACGTCTGCCAGGTACCGAGGCGCGAGTCCCGCGCCGGCCATGCAGAGCACCAGTGCGCAGCCAATGTCTTCTTTCGCTTTCACCCCTGGAATATAGTAGGATGGTTAATTACTTTAACTAGAGAGTCTCCCAACGCAAGAGTGTTCGTACCCACTTCTTTCACTTCTATTCTTCTTCTACATCTCCTTTAAGTGTGGGTAGTTTGGTTACCAATCACACCAAGGATTTCTTAGTGTTTTGGTAAAACGTCTATTTAGAGTACCTTTATAGATATGGAATAATATGAACGAAGATTCTTGTTAGTTTCCTTCAAGGGCAAATCTTGTGGTAAAGTTTAATAGTTTTTTAACAGTTTTATAAGTATCGCACGCTGTCTTTTTATAGTATCTCATGTCCCATTCTTGGTTGTAAAACTAAGTACATATATATTTAAACAAATACAAAGTGACTTCGTTTTACTGAAGTCTGAAAATGTAATAATTTCAAAAAAAAAATCTTAGACTTGTGATAATCAAACTTTATAATCAAACGAGATAGCAGTCAAGTGTAGGTAAGTCTTTCATAGCCTATTTAAAAAAACTTTATTTTCACAGCCCAAATTTAAATGTTCACTTCATCTCTATCCTTCGCACTAGTCTACAAATACGTCATACAGAAATATTTTTTGCCAGAAAAGGAACTGCGACTTGTTCCTTTCTAGTGGACACCGTACCAGCGATAAAGGCAAAAGTAATAGTTTTTTTAGGACTTACCAATAACAGGTTCCAGGAACTCGCAAAGCCGTCGATAGTGCCTCTTGAGATAGTCGAGGAACCTCGCGTAGTGGTCGAGAGGCAGGACGTCCACGCTCTGATAGCGGCACTTGATGCGAAGCGCGGGGCCGGGGGGCGCGGGGGAGCGGCCCCCGGGGGACTGCGGCTTGTCGCCCTCTACTAACGGGTACCAGCGCTCGTTCAGGTAGCGCGACGACACGTCGTCGACTGGGATGCGGACGGTGCCTGTTGGTGAAATTGCATGGTTCTAAATTATCTGGCTTTTCAACGATTTTTATTAACTAAAAACGAGCATACAGACCCATTACTTTACTTAACCAGAACATCTATTATGATATGATTTTATCCTATATAATAAGTCAAAATATGAAATAAATCCAACGATTTTATTATTTTCAACCACTTTTTTGTAGCGGCAGGACTTTGCAAACCCCATCTGGAGAATGATCACACCTTTATTCTACCACCAAGCAGTAATGTGCAAACATCCCTGTGTTTCCGTTTGAAGGGCAATGTTTCCAGAGAAATTATAGGGCATAGGAATAAATCATCTTATATCTCGGAGTGATGAGCGCAGTGTACGAGTAGTGTTAGGTGACGATTTAGACCCTTTATGTTCTAAAAGCTGCGTGACACTGTGCTTCTATTTCTATGAGAAACACGTATGGATAAGAGAGTACCACAAAGTAAAGAAACATTTGTGTGACTTACCGACAAGCGCATGTTTGTCTCGCTTCCTCGACCGTCTTTCTGGTTCCCGGTACACATTGACGTGGATAGCCTTCACAGCCGGCAGGCCGCTGAATTCGTACACCTCGCCCCAAAAACATAGCTCTGTCTTCAGCTTCGATGATGATCTGAAACGTAGAAGGTTTTATTAGTACTTTCAGATATCATTAAGTAACAATGGAAGAGTTTTTCATACTTCCGGATCGTGTAGGTAGAAATCTTTGGAAATAAGGCCTGAGGAAATCATCTTTGCCAGTTTTCTTACTGTCAAACAGTAAGGTGTAAACGTTAGGTATATACTGGGTTATGAAAGGGCAATGTTTCCAGAAAAATTATAGGGCAAATATAAATCATCTTAAATTTCAACGAAGTGCCACGAGTATATACACTCGAGACACAATTAACCGCCCATCCTGTATTTCTTCCTGTTTACAGAAATCGTTAATTTTAAAACAAATTTTCATGGTTTATTGGGAATAATCCCACAAAAGCCATTTTGTTAATACGATTAGAGTAACAAAATATATATAATATGGGTGGGCGATTAATTGTGCCTGCAAGTATATTTTAATGAGTAGGTACACGTAAACTTTTCCATATAGACACTGCAAACTGATGTCTCATAAAATAATGTACCTCTATACCTACATAGTTTATAAGTTAATGATATTGTGTATAGACTGAATGAGGAAAGATGAGTTAATAGTAATGGAATCACCAGTTCCTTTAGAACATTTAAGTGTAGACAATAAACAATGCAAATAACTTTTTATTACAATGAACATTCTAGTATCGGATTTAGATATTTTTAAATAATTTTTATCGGGTTATTTGTAGATATTTTCAACCATATTTAGTCAATTTCTCCATTGATCGACGAAGAATAATTTTAAATTTTGCGGGAGACCAGTAGACGTCGTTCGGCTGATATGATGACGAGACCATCTACAGTGAGCCTCTTAGTCTAAGATCAGGGCAGATTTTTTTTCTTACCTTGCATACAATGTGTCGTCAAGCAGAATCTCGCAGTAATATCTTTTTTTCGGTGGAATTGCTTTCGCCTCCAGCAGCCATAATTTGACTGTTCTCTCGAAGCGGCGTATGCGCATTTCGTCGGGCCGCGCTGCTTGACGTAAGCTGGAACACATTTTCAAAAACTTATAAGATATTAGTTAACCAAGCAGATAATTCTCTGCTATATAAATGATCAAACAAAGAGTTTACATATTAGTATAAATAAAACTATTTGTGATCAAATGTCGAATAACAGGCAAAAATGATCTGAAACTTCAAGCTAATGACCTCACGATAATGAGCAACAGTCAATTTATTTGGATATTGTTCATATTAAAATAGGTCAAAGCACGAACTGAAATTGGACATAGGAGCGAAAAATACTTTACGACATATTTGGATACCTACTATATTTATATATGAACATGATAAATTCATTCGCCGACCAAACGTGAGTTTGATTAATTGGAAAAAATATATCGAGTGTTACATGTGGTAGTGAATAGGTACATTCTTATCAACTAAGCAGTGGACAGAGTATCCAAGGATCCATACCTACATACATAGAAACAAGGTTTTTGCCTAGTCTTACACGTAGTTGGTTGATCTCTGTGGAGCACAGCTTAGTTAGGTCATACATTTCAAATAATATTAGATAAAAAACATTTAAATTGACGCAGAGAAATAAAAAAATACAGTAAAACACTTATGAACAAGTGCCATGAGGGAATACCTTTTAATTGCTGAGATCAACCTCTATTAGATAACTAGCACAAAGAAGAAACAACCCTACAATCCTACGTACAAGCATAGGCAAAGAAGTGATGTATGTATAACACTATTAAATATATACGCTGTTATAACAAATATTCAAATAAGTAAAATATTAAAATTTAGAGAAAAGTTAACCTTCCAATAGTTGAATAAATTTTGAAACATCAAAGGTTCAAATCACAATAAGAATAGCAGTGATGCAATTGAAACCAACAATCATAAAAATATTAAAACAATATCAGTGCTGCCACCTACAACTTACTAGTGTGATTTTTTTGCCTTGAAATAAATGAGACTATTTACATTATTTTTTTAAACGCTCAATGGTTGTAATTGTTTTAGACAAAGGGGCAGCATTTACAGAGAATGTATCCTTACAGAAAGATGTTTTATGTTATGGTGTGGCAAGTTCTCGCCACTACAATTCGCAGGGCCCCCCTGAGAATTATAGTGGCGCGAACTCGCCACACGTAGAGCCGTGAATTTTTGTGGTAGAACATGAAAGGTAGCACAGTTTTTCGGATATTTCCGTGCTACGGAAAGATAGGATTAAACAATATGCTAAAGAGAAGTAAGATTTTAGTTTATGAAGACTTTGTTTTCCTTCCTTATAGCTACGATTTTCAAAAACATACGAAGAAAGTTACGTTAAGTCACTTTAAAGTTACGTCAACTGCTCAAGCTGTAAGAGCTAGACAATTAGACGCTTTTGTATTCCAAATCTTATTTCAACAACATCGAATAGTTTTCACTATTTTATTACAATTGTTAGTTTTTTAGTTAAAATTTAAATTATTAATCAAAAAATAATCTTAACGTTTTACAAGATGAGTTCAAATCGTGAAAATTTAATGATATCAAATTATAGATTATGTGCATCATTTCAAATTTATATGTAGGGGTACAAAATTAAAATCATTGTTACTCGTATTACACTAGAACTTACAATCATATTTATATATGTATATTATTTATATAGTATTTCCTGAAAATATACTAACTAGATCGTTTTCCGAAGAAAAAGTTGTCCTTTCAAAGTATCAGTAGATGAGTCACTTTTAGCTAAGAAACCGCCCATTTCACTTCACACTATGTACACACATCTTTAACAGATTTTAAACTCGGATATTCATGTGTTACTAACTTGAAATGTTAATAACAAATGCGTAAATAAATTGTTTCCATTTAACAATTACGTCCTTTTCCTCTGCCTATTATTAGACCGTATTATTGTCACAAGCATAGCGTATAGCAGAATGAAATCAGACACCTATATTGTCCAAGCGATTTAATTATGGATTACCTGTCAGTGTCTGCTACTGGTAGCAGACTACTGTATTGCATTTTTGGAATAGTGGTTTTACCTATGCATGTTTGTTATAACGCACTAACAAGCTTTGAAATATACTAATAACGTACAAATGACAAGTAGAGATTAATGCCTCAATTTTTTTAAATAATTTACACAATTATACATTCCATTTTTTTACTGGAATATTTCGTATAGTATTTTGAAGGAAAATTTTGTGGCAAAAATCTTTTACTTCAACTCCTATTCTGCCTGCTGCATAGCTTGGCGCTAAAACCAAACAAGCAGCTTAAAGGGCAGAAGGATTTCAATGGATTCATATTCATAATATGTAATTAAACAACGAAGTAGTCAATAAGGAAATTTAAATGAATATGCTGCTTTTTAATATTAAAATGATTCTTATATACATCGTGTTTATTGGACCTAATTATTCTCTAGGTATTCAGTTTTAATTACAATGTTTCCAGATTTTGTGGTTTTGACATGTTTTTGTTGAAGATAACGAATAATATAATGTGATTAATACATCAAATATCAATATAGAGGTAGATGTTTGACGATGTTGCGGTTAGATTGTTTTGGTTCACTTTTAAGTGAAAATACCTTATAGTTATTGTAATAATTTTAAACATTTCAAAACACGATTTAATCTTAAAATTAAACAAAATCCAGAAATAACAACCATTTCAATGTAAAAAATACGTTTAGGTCTATAAGAAGAATGACGTATCGTACAATATACCTACTGAGTTTAAATAAATTTGCACCATTCAATAGTTACAACATACAACATACAATTGTACATTCGAACGAATATCATAATGTTAGCCAATTCATGTATCTGATGAATAAATACACTTAAATACTTAAGTATTCATAATCATAAATAATTCAAAATAATTCGAAGAATTATTGCCACATCTAGGCACAGCCTCACTTCCCACTGGCAAAGAAAACGTTGTTGAATGCAATAATGTATTTTTTCCGTAAAAACAAAACTTTAAAGTTAATTTCAGACACTCGACTGAATTTCATAAGAAGCTACCATTAAGTCGTCCAGATTAGAGCAAACTATTAGATTTAAGCAAATTTTAGTTTTTGTTGATGTTTCCAAAACCGCCACACATAATATTTTGATAGAATTTAAGTGCGCTATGTACTCTGAACTATGTATGATCTAATAAAAGAAGAAAAATAACCATCAAAATTGGTTCGTAACTAGCGGAGCTATCGCGTAAATTGAGAACCTCCTCCTTTTTTGAAGTTGGTTAAAAGGATAATTAAAACAGAATCCTTCAAAACATAAAGTGTTCTCGTTATGTATTTCGAAGTAAATTTGTCACCGTATTTTATGTAGTTATATTACATGTACCTACACGATTTTGGAAAGACGTTCCTTATTCTTTGATCTTAATTTTTTTTTACTTTTATTTAATCACCACCTGCCATTCGTCTACCCTTATATTTCTAGTTTATGAGGGCATTCTCTTTTTTCATTTTTTTTCTAGATTTCTATCTGTGTGGTTCCTCTATCCATCTCTATTACGAGCATACATGCTTTAGAGTCTAAAGGAACAAGAACAAAATTAAAAATTTTGATTAACCCCCGACTACCTTAGATTTGTTATCTGTACAACATTCTACTAGTCAAGCCCTTTCATTTGATACCCATATTAAGGAATTGTGAAAAGGAAATGTAATTCGCCATTTTGTGGTAGCGCCATCTTGGATTTGAAATTTGTCATAGTGCAAAGTATTCTACTAATCAAGCCCTTTCATTTGATACCCATATTGAGGTAGTAGTGAAAAATATTATATAATTCGCCATTTTGTGGTGGCGGCCATCTTGAATTTGAAATTTGTTATAACGTTTAGTACTCTGCTAGTCAAGCCCTTTCATTTGATACCCATATTGAGGTAGGTTGTGAAGAAATATTTTGTCCGCCATTTTGTGGAGGCGGCCATTTTGAATCGATATTAACCAAACATAGCTAAGAACACCCGCACGGATATTAACTTTCAAATAAAAAAATCGCATCGAAATCGGCCCATCCGTTTGAGCTCTACGGTGCCACAGACAGACACACACAATCGACGTCAAACTTTAACACCCCTTTTTTTTTTTGTCGGGGTTAAAAACGAAGAAAAGAATATTTGGGTAAAATTATCTCTATTCACTTATTCTTGCAATCCCACTTCATTTTTTTCTTCTATTAATTGTATTACTAGAAGAAAAGAAAGCGTGAATTTTACCTGTATATCCAGCGGTCTCGTTCTTTCCTCGAAGCGCAGGCGAAGTACCTCGCAGCGCGATTTTCAGCACTCAGTGCGAAACAATGCGGCCGACCAAGCACAGACGAGTGGAGCGCTCTAATGTCAACCTGCAATAGAGTAAAAACAAGGATATAGTTTCGAATACATTTGTCAACGTAAAATTTGCTCTTTGCTTTGTCCATATTTTAAATTAATTTAATAAATATCTTCTCAGTGAGTGTCTGTAGTATAAGCATAGAGTTTTGCAAAGCTACCTCAATATTTCAAATATCGTGAATTTCTCGTGTAGATTTAAGCTACTTTAGGTACACAATATAAAAATAATAATACCTGGTTTGGAGGTCCCAAATCCATTGTAGATACGGCGGGAGAATGTGCAGACAGAAGACTTTCGTGAGATCTGTAACAAAACACACACAATTTAAATTAAAATGTTCAAAACTAAACCAAAAAACAATATCTTAATTTGAATTATTAGAGACTTTAAAAAGGCTTGATTATGCAATCTATCAATTTGTGTTTATCTCCATGATCCTATTTTATTGCAAATAAATATATTTTTTTTAAACAAATGTGCGATTGGTATTTTTAAATACAGAAAAATAAATTTTGATCCCACCTACACTGATAGTTGCCTAATGATTTGTAAGACGTTATTCTATTTAGTATAATCGATTTGTTCTAACTCTATAACATTAATTTAGCAATTTTGCAATAAGATTTGAAATGAAATTTGAATACAAAGTTCATTGATATGCGGAATCATTTAATTTATTATATGCTGAATAAGTTAAATGACAAATGTACCTATTAACTTTCAAATTGACTTCTGATGACTCTAAAATAAACAAAATATTTTCACGTTCATTACCTTATGTTTGCAATGTTGGTAAAATAAAAACTTGAAATCACAATCTTTCGAGAACCAAATTTAAATTTATTTAAATTGTTATAATGTAGTTTTGACAGACTTTGGATAAAATATGCTCTAAAATGAAGTAAGCACTCCATATTTATTCAAATTTTAACTTCTGTCAATTCAACCTGATGAAGACAAAATATAATAAATCGTTCTTAACTGTTTCCTTCTTCTTTTGCACATTTTATAGGTACAAAAATAGCAGAATTACAATTAAAGCACCTAATATGTCCGTCAGGATTACAGCAATTTATTTAACAAATGCAAAGGACTGTGTATAGTCTATTGGCAGGGTACAGTGATAGATCATCTTAAATATCCGGGTGATTAGCGCAGTGGAGACCTCTTCAACTAGATGCGTGACAGTGTAGATATTATACGCAGGCGAATTGCTTTCCTCAGGGACACGTCTTACTTTTGTCACTCTACATTATAAAAAATGTAGTAAAAACGAAGCGAAGGAGTTTATTTACCAATCAATGGGAAGAAGGACCTGAATGAACCCACTGTTTAAGAATTGCAGCTCGATCGTACAGACTAAATCTACACTGTTCAATAAAGGTACGTAGTATTCCTAATCTAGTTGTTTCGTGCTTACTTTGGCAGGGAAGTAATTAAGAATATTAGGTAAATAAAGTCCGCAGACGGGCGGGGCGACACTCCTACATTAAATTAGATAGCTAATAGTTAGGGTTGGCATTCAATTACTATACCTATAGAGAGAAAAAAACTTTTTTGCTAGGGTTTTGGCTCTCTTATACTTAGAAATGAAATAACAGTTAACACAACAGGTTCATGCAAATAGGTTATTTGCCATACGAATTTAATTTGAAGGATTACGCGTTGCGAAACTTAACTTTTTTATGTGTATTTAATATAATTATGACTTTATATCTTGCCCTTGGCAAGTAGACCCTGGACAAATGAAAAAAAAACATAATAAGTTAATCATAAAGAAAATTCAAAGAATACCTGCGAATTTAAATAATTTTTCGAAACAATCAAGTGGATAATTTTTTTTTTTAATTTGACAAAAAGTCTTATGAGTCAAGGCATATCTTATAGCGAAATTTGTTGTCGATTATATATTTAGTGAGTGATATATTATATGCACGAACGAAACAAAATTGAAGTGTTTGTATCCGTTCATTAGCTTTAACAATTCTTTCATGTGCACGCAGCTCTGAGCGTAAACAGATGTCCATTTCGCAAGAAAAGAACGGTTGCCGACTAACTTAACTATTCGGGTATATGAAACAATGTTTTATCACAGAAACAACAGTTTTTTTAAACCAAAAAGTGTTGTTTTTGTAACATTTAGTAAATATGTGCATTTAATGTGCAGTGTGCAGCCCAGCCCTACAGTGTGGCTAGGGTTACGTGCCGCCGTCACGATATACCGCAAGTACGCTCGACACTACGAGTACATTTCCGTGTACGTCGAAATAAACCTAGCATGTGAGTGACATAAATATAAATTTGGGTTGAGGCTTGCCCACGGTTACTGAAATTTGATCTCAATTTTAGCACGAATACCCGTAAAACCCTACATAAATTAGGTACACTAGAAGAGTTATTGTAAAATATGAATATAAAACCAAACATCAGTTTAGACTAGTCCACTTTTAAACATACGGCTTTCCCATGACACGACACTTAGCTCTTTCTTGGCTATTTTTCTCTAGGAGGTTGCCTTACGTTATGGTCCCACTACAGGTAGTATGACCTGCCCCAAAAATATACGGCTCTCAAAGGCTAGTGACTAAGATCTCAGGGCCCAGCTAGTGAAATCATCATACATACATTAGATACACTCTGATTCACTTGAGTTCTTCTCTTTGCCTTCCAAATTATTAAATTGTTATTAATGACTGTGTTATAAGCATGACATTATGTTTGAGGACTGTTTGTTTGTAACTGATATACGCGTAGATTGATAATGAAACCTAATTCAAAGTTTAACGATTAGAAAATAAATTCAGCTGTCATGTTTGTAGACTTCTTTGTTTTTCTATTTCTTCATCTTGCCCGTAGAAATCTTAATCAAACTAAAAGTACCCAGATGCACATTATAAATTCAAGACAAGTGTCTAAGAGTTCCAAAGAGGGTAGAGAAGACTATTCAGAGTACGTATTGTGTTCAAGAGGATGAACAAAGTTCTGAACTTGCACGTGACATCAAAGGAGCTTCACCCAAGATTACCGTAACACGACGGATTTGGAATGGCAAGTGTCTGGTACACTTCAATAGCAGTATTTTAAACTAAACATATCTATTACTTAGTTGTAAAACAGGACTGAATGATACACAAATAATATTGTTGTTAACTCAATAATATTATGTAATGACATTCCGTCCACTTTCTAAAAAGGAACGGACTGATCTTATCGTATTGGGAGGTAGCTTAAGTTGCATTTCTATTGACGGGTATTCCGTCGATAAATTATACATAGGTTTCTGTGTGTCCTCAGTTCTGTTTAAATTTCCTTTCGAAAATGATGGACTTGAGGTACAAGACAGCCCGGGAAAACGCCTCGCGAAAAATTGCGATGTAGATCACGAGAACCAAGTCTTTAGAAAAAAATTGGTTACCTGTAAAGTCATACGAGAACAACGAAGTCGGAAGGGACACTTTTTGTCTGTCTCTCTCTCTCGCTCTTAGGCGGGCAAGGGACGCGTGCCTCTACAGTTTTTGTGAGCAAACGTGAGCGGAGTTTTTCTTGAACACCCGACTTTTAGAAAAAGGAGGTTTCTCAATTTGACCGTATTTTTTTTCTATTGTGTTAAATAGTGCGCCAGCTTGTACGGGTTTCAACGTTTCAAGTACCTTAGTCACTCAGTCAGTCATGCATCCAGACAGATGGTAATATTAACCGGCCCGTAAAAGCAAGATTGATGCCGTATGGATGAAGTGGCTTTAGCAACAGTAACAGCTTGTGAACAGTAAATAAGCAAATCCCTTAAGCTTATGGCGCAAATTTACAAAACCGAAATTTATAATTGTCGTCATGAAGCTGAATGTTGGACAACCAAGGTATCGGATGAAAGACTGATAAAAGAGGATGTAAGAGTTATCATGTAGCGGAAATGAAATGCTTATATGATTGTGTTACCGCACAATTGATATATCGTGAATGGATAGGATTAGAAATTAGTAGGTACCTAAAATTGAGGCTTCTAGTTTAATACCAACGAAATTCTAGGGTGTTGAAAACGGCTTGAATTGCTTCTAGAAAAGAATTGTGCGGCCGTGTCGCTTTTTTAAGTATAAGTAAATAAATGAAGTATAAAAGTGAGAAACCAGTGACAGAAAGATTGAGATTTTCTTAATGTAATAGTAAATTGTAGATAGATAAATAGGATAAAAATAATAGGATTAGGTAAATCAATGTATTTTATAATTATAATTACATTGATATACGATGATGATGATGATGATGGTAGCACATGAATTATCTGTTTCCCTTATTAGCGCTCTACTTGGGTAATTTCATATTGCATTTAATTATGTCGGAAATAATTCAGTTTGTATAAATACGCTTGGAAATTCCAAGTGTAAAATTTTGTAGGTACACCTAAGAAATATTACAGTGTTTTTAGGGTTCCGTAGCTAAATGGCAAAATACGGGACCCTTATAGATTCATCATGTCTGTCTGTCTGTCTGCCTGTCTGTCTGTCCGTCCGTATGTCACAGCCACTTTTCTCCGAAACTATAAGGTTATTATTAAAACACTGATTAAAGTAACAACGAACTACAAGAACTTTTATATTATATTACTTGCTGCTACGGAAGCCTTTATTGGCGAGTCCGACTCGCACCTGACCACTTTTATTTCTACATTTCATGATCCATTTAAAGGGATTGTTTTTATTGCCTTTTGTAACCCAGTATTCAGCTAGTCTAGTCAACTAAAACATTTAGAGAACCTAAAATATTTTGTAACAGCTTGCTTGGTAATGAAATAAAATGTTTTTCATGTAGATATTATGTACATCTGATGTCATGATCAGACGACACGGAGTTCAAGATTTGATGAGTCTGGCACAAGACCGCCAGAAATGGAGAAAAGGAGAAGAGGCCTACGTTAAAAATGGACTACCATGACGCTATAATGATGATGATGATTATGTACATATTATGAATGGAATAATACTTAATCGCAGTCATTTGAATTCGGATTCTTGGTTGATTCTCAATGATTCTACTGAACGGTGATCGAATAAGTATTTTAACACCCTCGCAAGAGTTGAATAGACGGGAATAGCGAATTTAAGCAACTAAAAAGACTGGTAAATTTCAACAATTTTCATTTCAGTAGTATCATGGTATTTGGATTCCAACTTTGCAAGAGTTAATTTCCGTAAATGACTACGTTATTAGGGATTTCAGTAAACATTCGTTCCTTCCCGTTCCATTTAGTACCTATTTGATAGCATAATTACTAAATGTAATGGTGTCGAACGGAATAAAAGCATATCCCGGGAGTATTCGGGGACTTTACACGATTCTCTAATGGATTACGACTCTAAATAGCAGAGCCATTAAAACGCATTGATAGCTAATTGAACCTATTAAATGTGATGTTGATTACTTGAAGTTACTGTTTAAAATGTTTATTCTAACCAAAGCAATGAATCACTAATACTGTCTTGTAAAGCCGAATAGGGGGAACTTTTAACTATAGCCTATATAAAAAGTGGCATTTTTTTTTCTTGAACAATCGTGAATATCAAAAAGTTACTAAGTACCTACTAGTAATCATTTACTCTATCTAAATTGCAATGAGTATTATAAACGCAACTTAATGAATATTATAAAATTGTGTCATTATCTGATCGCTCCTAGTCCCAGTGTTATTTCACCACAATTGCTTCTCTATGTTCTTCAAAACATTATTAATCTTTAACTTTTTTTATACCTATTCTATTTTGTCATCAACAACATCGGTTCCACATTCGGTTTCATAAATCACGTATTCTGGTATATAGCTGTATGATATTAGCTTGTAATATCACTGCTCCATCTGGTTCAAGGTAAAACTCATTTGAAAAGACTACTCTCGTCGCCTTTTCCAAAATTGTCCGTAACATCCTTTCCTTCTTTTCTTGCTCGTAGAATCGAACTTTTGCATAGTACTTAATCCCTATTTTACGACTAAAAAACAGTGTGTAATTTATTCCTTGTTTCTTTTATTAAAATCAGTTTGACAAGGATGCTAATAATTGAATTAGCGTTTCAAGTTTCAAGTTTGTTAGGTATAGCTTCAAAATTAGTGATACCGAGTCCATGTCCACAGTGAGTATTGCTTACCTTGATGTTCTTAAAGCATGTGAAGGCGGGTGCGTCGAAACAGACGCTGCCAACGCTCGCTCTCTTTCCAGCTTCGTCGCTGACTTGGTTCTCTTGAGCGGGTTGCTTCGGAAAGACCGTTTCGAGAAGAAGAAGGAAGCGAGGCGGGAAGGGCTGTGTTGCGCCTGCCCACCGGGAACCGGCGTGCTTGGCGCCGACCCACGGCGGCATGCTTTTTCGTATGATGTATCTGCGGAAAAAAATATAATCAGTTAAAAATGATGAAAGGAGAATTACCTACTAGGGTGACAGATAGACATCTTATGATATTTATCTGTGATATCGTGTCTATCGCGGGCCACTACAGACGTTATTGGTACTATTCCGACGCAGATGATATATATACCCATTAATAATAATCACATCAGATGATATTTAATATCCTACTATTATATCATAAATGGCAATGTTTGGATATTTGTTGCTCAATCACGTCGTGACGTATGAACGCATCAGATTGCAATTTGGCAAAACAGTTAGAATATAGTCTGGAAGAACACATAGACTACCTGTTATCCCGGAAAAGTAAATGGAACGGGAACTGCGCAGGTAAAACCGCGGGGTGATGGTAGTACTTAATATATCAGTGGTATTACTTAAGAGTGATAATATGGTTATGATATCCACGGATGACGAGCCCAGAGTAAAGTTATGCTGCTACTTACTACATGACACTCCGAATGCTCAAAATATTGTGAAGTTGTTGATAGACATGTTTCTTACCAGATGCAAAAAATACTACGAATAAGACCAACTTCACAGAATATTTCGATAGAAATATCAAATAAAATAACAGGAAAATCTGAAAACAATTCTAACGCAAATTAAAGCTTTACGTGACTTTATTTAGTAAAACAGTCGTACCTAAGCACAAATACTCCAAGCACGTATGAATAAACGGCAGCCGCATGTCTGTTTTATATGACAACACAATTGACACTGATTTAGCAGACTTGTCGTAAAATTGCTATTGAAAGTCGAAGTAAAAAATGTTGATATTATATGCAAGGTTTCACGTATCTGATGCATTGACGTGTATTTATGTGTGTATCTAAGTAAGCAAGTAGTAATGTGATATGGCTAGGAGCTGAGTACGGCGTGGTTTCCGGCGGAAGTCGCGTGCACGCCGCCCGTGACCGCTGCGCTTGCGCACACGAATGTCAAAAAACTTTAAACACTACGAAATATAAGTCTTTGTGTATACATGACGAGTTTGGGCTAGTCACTGAATCCTGGAAAGCTCTGGTGATGTGCCAATTATTTCTTCTAATTGAGTGAATCACCAAAGTTTTGTCTTTATCTCCATTGTTTTGCTATGGTCCAAGTCTGACCTATTTTAATTATTAGTACAATTAAATGTCTGTTTAGCGCTTATTTGCGGTTTATTTATTCGAACCAGATGAATGATCTACTTTAGGCAAAATAAAGATGACAGACAAAACCAGATGTAAATTACTTAATAAGTACATTAATTGGGCAGGTCCTTGTACTTCACATCTTTTCTGAAGATTTTGCTTTCAAATATGACTTAATTTGGTCACCCACTTACTTAATATAAGTATTTTTTTTCTTTTCATTTCAAGTTATTTTTTAAGTGGTTAATCTACATCATATTCACAGTTGGTTTGAAATTTCTTGATTTATATTTTAATACACATGTTAACATACCCATTTTATCCAAGTT
Organism: Ectropis grisescens; assembly: GCA_017562165.1. Taxonomy (NCBI): domain Eukaryota; kingdom Metazoa; phylum Arthropoda; class Insecta; order Lepidoptera; family Geometridae; genus Ectropis; species Ectropis grisescens. Next base: position 7,400,591 of record CM029781.1, on the reverse strand, counting down.
ATACTATTATTATATGTATCTTTTTATTACATAATTTGTTTGTGCAAGCCGTAGGTATATAACGTGTCAACGAACGACGAGCAACGTGTGAACACGACAGATGTCCTTTTACCCATCACCGTTATTGCTTTACTTAGTACCAACTTCACCAACTGACTTACTGTGTTAGTATTTTATCTAGTTTTAGTGTTATTGGTGTGATAATTATTTTTATTACTACAGCCCTTGGCTTTCTATTTGCGACGTTCGTGAAAAATGTTTCCTCTGACTTTATCTTGACGAGAAAAAATAACTGCCCGCAGAATCTATGTGCTCGTGCTCAAGCATAAACAGCATTATGGCTTCAGGTGAGATGGCGGTCAAGTCTACGCCTATCAATGGTTAAAAAATATAGTTTGTACCGATTATTTACAAGCTTGCCGCTTTCGACCAACATAGCCACCAACATACAATATCTTTAAAGTTCTCAATTTACTACTTTAATCTGTCATAGACCAATAATACCTTGCATGTAAATTACGTGTCCGAATATGTTTGATCAGTATGAATAATCTTTGTTTATTTAGTTTTAAAGTCGACGTTTCTAAAAACCATTATGATTATGAAGAAATTAAATTAGCTTTAACCATCGTCATAGAGCTTTTTGATGCCATTTATCTTCTAATGTCATGGCTAAAATATTATATACCTAAAACAAAGTAATTGACCATTTGCAAAGCATACAAACTTTAATGACACGTTATTCAACTGTGAAACTAGCAGAGTACAATAAATGTGCGTCGTCGTTGTTAGCATGACTACGAGGGCATAATATTGTTGACATGAAATGTCTCGATAGCAACCTCGTCGGGTCAACGACCTACAGAATGCATTTCTTACGATTACAACGATTTCTGCAGTTCCGAGCGATTTCGTCCGAGAATGAAAGCCTATTGTTTCAAAAGCAATATTCCACAATCTTGGGCACACTGATAAATACGGCGATAACCGCCCACGAGGAAATATGACGTGTTGGTGTTTAAGTATACTTTTCTGTTTACACTTTAAGTGGAACAAATGGTATAAGCGTATTGGAAATGGAGCATAGATATTTGGTACAACTTGGACATGCAAGGTTTGTCTTGATGTATGTATATAACAATACCAGATGTACGTTAACATGAACTTTGAAGTGAAATAAAAGTGTACTTTGCAATTCATTTCACGCTCAATCGCACAGTTCATGCGTAGACGTAGTTTTCGTGTTGCTGCGAAGTTAACTGATTCGTTTATGTAAATATCGTTCAGGCGCTCAAATTGATTTAAAACACAATGTCAAAGAACCAGTTTTTTCAAATTTCTCACAAGTTTCAGGTAAACTGTAAATACGCCATAAATTTCGAGCTATTTACCGCGGTTGGATGGTGGCAGTTACCAATATTTCGATCCAGTGTTATGCTCCATGTTCATGGGTAAACTAAGGAATGTTTGTAATCAATGATACTAGTCTAGTGGATAAATAATAAGGAACTGTAATAGTTCAATATATTGTTTGCCAATATGAATGTTATGGACGACATTTTTCATGTACCTAGTAGAATTATCACAAAGTATTATTACAGTAAAATGATGTGTCAGCCAAAGTAGGTGCGTAGTGTTAGTGAGAAATTATGATTGTGCAATGTTGCAAAATGGTTAGCATGCCGATGCGGCTAACAATGCTCTGTAATATGACCTGTCGTAAGAACATCCAAATGAGTGTCTAATTATGATTATCACAACAAAAAAGTGATAAAGTAGGTTCTAAACCGATCGTTTTTTTACTCAAATATGAAACGACCATAAATAAAGCTATCAATTTTTAATTATTTTTTTCAGACGATTTTTCGTCGATAAACTTTAAAGATATAAAAAGTGGCTACGTGAAAGATAAGTTGACGGATTGGGCTGAAATTTTGAATACAGTTAGATTATAGTCTGGAAGAAGGAAAGAACGAACGAAGGCTGTTTTTATCCCGGGAAAATATCGGCAGCGGGAACTACGCCGCAAAACTGCTAGTAAATTATAAATGTAAACTATCTAACCTTAATAGGTGCCTACACTTAATAGTGAGTTAACGTGAATGTCAAGGAAAAATAAAGTTCAGTAATTTTACTCGGAGTGATTCACTAATTCAGTAGCTTTGCTCGCTATCTCTAAACCACAGTTCGAAACAGTTTTTGATTTCGAATTTAGATTTACATTAACGACTTTTTTTGAAATTTTTAGTCGTAAACCATTATCTAAAAACATCTATTTGGATTAAATCAATTTTATTTATATTTTCAAAAGTTACTAAGGTTGTATATCGACTTGTTAAAGTCCTATAAAACACGTACCAGCTATATTTCCCAACATGCATTATCCCGTGGGTTTTTCTCATAATTTGTTGTGAAGCTCAATGAAGCATGAAGCTGCCCGAACAATGCCGGAATAGCGGTGATTTACACAAACCTCTATTGTTCACTTTGTATCTGCTTGTTTGTCCTACCATTTATCTATTTATAAGCACGTGCTTACAACAATGCTTTACATGTACCTACAAAAGCCACGGTCACGTTTCAAGAGTCTGAAGAAACAAATGACTATCAAAATAACAAGATGACTTCAACTTTTCATACCGAGATCGCAGTTAGAGGGCACGTTAGGCGGCTCCTTAGCTTTGCAATTAGTGAACATTGTCTAGCATTATGAATAGTTACTGCACTGGAAACTGTCTAATCATTCACAGCTAATGTTGTTTGGAACGCTTGTACTAAGAACCTTTCAAATACCCCTCATTTCGGACCCAGTCAGTTATCCGTTAAGTGTTCCGGCATATTATGTAATGACTGTTCGTTATTGTAACAAATTTAGCTCCATCATTAAATACGGTGCAACAAAACTTCAAATAATGTTAGCAGTTAGATTCGTGGTTACATTCATAAGTGAATCATTTGCGCTGTGGGCGAAACTCATTTTAGAAAGGACCTCGGTTATTCAATGTTGATTATTTATTATTTAGCGATCAATGTCAACAGGCACACGACTCAGCGCCAATATTTCAATTACGCAACAAGACATAATGGATCGTTTTCTATGGTATGAGAAGGAATGACAAAAATTACAACAAATAAGAGATTTATAGCTAGAATCTTACCGGAATGTACGGCCACGTCGTCATCAATATCTAAATATCCTCGTCTAATGCTCAAAGGACTGTTTGCAACTTCAGCCTCATGTTTTTTTATAAGAGCGCCTATTACTTCCGTTTCTCCTCCGTTGCTATCCACAAACTGGTCGTAATTTTCAGTCAAGTCTGTCACGACTCTATGATCTTCCAAGCCTTCTTCGATATGCCTCGAAGTTATACTTCGTAATAAGGAATTGCTTCTAGACAGTTTTGTACTTCGCGAACGACGAATAAAATTCAAGCCTGATATTTTCCCAGGACTTTTATTAGGACTGTCTGGTGTTACAGTTATTTTAGGCGCTCTAAATACTGACGTTGAACTACTACTTCCTCTTATTGGCGATGGCACGTTGAGATTTTGCGGCAAGGTTTTAGATTTCTCTTTTGCAGGAGACATAAGATTCGGCGAATCCGGGATGAGGGACAGGTTGGAATTCATTATGGAGTTCTTTGATGGCGCTTTGTTCGCGATGTTCGCAGTCGAGCTATTCAGCTTGTTTGATGAGATCGATGCTCCTAACGGAGTGTATATTCGATCGTATCGAGGTTCGCATGAAGTCGTACTTCGCAGTCTCTGTTTTGCTTGTCTGTGTATGGAGGTCTCGGCTACGAGCCTAGGACTCGTGAGGTCACGATGAGATACCCTCGCAAGCGCTTCGTTCGAGCTCAGCGTGGAGGACACAGGTCGACGATACCTCCATTGTGGACTGAACGCGCTAATATCACTTTCACTTTCCGTGAAAGATGAATCACCGCGCGTTGAGATGTGCAATTTGCTGGCGCCAGTATTTCTTCTTTTTGTTTTTATCGGAGTGGCGTCCAAGTTCTCGCCCGTTATTAGGGCTTCTTTTTCTTCTGCTGTGAGCGGCAGGTAGTTGTCGAAGCTCTCAAACAATGGCACGTAGAAGACAGACCGGCGGCGCGTCGGGTCGTCAGATGCGCCGGCGCCGGCCTCCGGGGACAGAGCGTCGGACATAGCTGGCGGATACACGCTGCGTTACCGCGTCTCTGCCGCGTCTCGCCACATCTCCGCCATTCGTCTCACTGTTTCCTTCCAACTGACTCCTTGTAAAATCTCATTTCACAGCAGTCATCTGGTAATTGAATCACGATTTGTACACTTCCACCTATTACCTATTTTATTCATGGGAATGTTGGATAAACTATTATTGTTAATACTAATATATCATTAATTATTATTTATTTTAACAATATTCACCATACGATTCCCAAAAAGTCTTTGGTGTCAACATCAGTTACAATACGGTATAAAAGTACATGTTTACAATTTTATTGATTGAAGTCTATGCACAGTTTTGTTTTATCGAGCAGCGATAAGATTAGGTAGAACGATCCAATCGCGGTGCCGTGACTAATCGATGGAAACGGCACCTAAATGAGCGTACAGAAAGGAAATTATGAAATCAAACCGAGTAGATATACAAACATTCGACGAACTCATCAAAATAAGGTAAAGGCGCGAAACATGTTTCTACAAAAGTTTTTATTCAGTCATTATCTGGCTTAGGTAAAACCATTTGTGATCACGAGCCAATACCTATGATATGATATGCGAGCATCTAGCAATTTTGAACAGCTACTTAAAAACCTAACTAAAAACTAGACCAACAGTCTCACCGGTTGACAGCGAACTTGTCTCTGTAATTACCTGGGGGGAACATCGCTTTGAACTACAATTCCATTTCACAAAAATGAAGTGACTGGTCATCCAAATTGTGTACTTAAAATGCACTTCCATTTAAAATGTAAACTAAGTTGGTTACGTTCTGGAAATAGGTAAGTATTTTCCACTTCACAGCTCCACAAGAACGAACACATAAACATCCAAAGGCCCGTTAACTTGTAAGCCGAAATAGTTTCCGATCAGGCTGCACGTGTGTTTACAGTTTATGTTTGTCCAGACACAGGAGTCGCGGGCATCGCGCAAATACAGACATACCGGTGTTTTATAAAATGGGAATCGATTTTGGCATTATTCTATAAAAATAACCGCATCTCACGTCGGAGATAAAATTTTCTTTAGGAATTTGATAGCTAAGTCAAGTAACGGGTCAATCTGAATTTACTCGCAATATTAGATTTTGTTCTGATAAATATTTATATTAGCTAACACTTTAAAGACTTAACGTTTTTTTAAAGATAGGTAGGTCTACGTTAACAGTTATTTGTTCTTCCAATATACGAATAGGTAAAACAATATCACGGTATCAATGTTAAGTAATATCGCGTACGCGAAAAACTTGCGAATTCTAAATTGTTTAACGTATCAAAATCTGATATAATTTATCGTTCAATGTGTTCTGAAGTTCTAAATATGCATGTCCTTGACAATCATTCCTATGCTGAAACAGGCTGTATACCCATTAGCGCTTATATTTAGCTACCTAGGTCGTATTAGGCAGGACTTGTACCGCAATTACAAAGGTTTAATTAAATTAACATTTGCGCGTGTTTTGTACATCTTGCTCGAATACTGGTCTAGGCGCTAAAATATCCATTCTAAATGTGTGCCAAATCATGGTAGAAATTACCGTAAAGTGAAAAGGTATTTGATAACTTAGGCGGTACGAAAACGCCATTCTATTTTATTATTGTTGTCGTTTTGATGTTTTATATAAACGTTAATTGTGATTTCATATATTTTATAGTGAACATTATATCCGTAGTATCCACATAATTATAGTAAGCAGATTATGGATGTACCTACGAGTAATTAGTTCTACATATTTGTAATGTTCTCACTGTTCTCATAATCGACGTTCTCTGTAATTTCAAACACACAAAAAGTTTTTGCTGTGTCTTGCATTTGCTGTGTGTCTTTGACAAATGCTGAACAAACTGATTAGGATTACAGATGAATTGTCATTATAATGCTTAGGTTATATGAAGGGAGTGAGTGTCACGATTCTACCACAAAAGGAACAAAAGCGACCTAAAAATAGAATCCCTTCAGAAGAAACTAGATCTTATTTCTGAAAACCTTTTGTTGTCTACAGCGAAGAGACAAGAAAAAGATAATAATAGAGCGCAATTATTTTTGCTAAGTAAGCAGAACGCTTACATTGCAGTGCTCGAAAATTACCGGATGTAGGACAAAGACGCGAACATCTGAAGATGTAATTGAGTTTGTCACAACAAAGCTACGACAACACAACAACTTTAATTTCTAATTCAAATATGAATCGCACTTTGCAATTTTCGCAAAATTTTTTTTTACCGATGTAGGTTCAAAGATCACCATCTCGAAGAATGTTATTGAGTTTGTGCACAACAAACCTACGACAACACAACAACTTTATCGTGCTAATAACTCACTATTTTATGCTGCTTTGGAGTCTTCCAGACACTATTTACAATATGTTTTTGCTTTTTCTTTTACTATCAATAATTGCCACAAAAAAGAGCAACCAGATACACAACCAAAACAACCAAACGGGCCTATTTTGATAAATTGAGTTTTATAACTTTAGGCGTCTTCCTCTTAGCTATAGAGAATAAGCAAATATATGTAAACTCTTTGGTATTCCTCATATGCCACATAGGTCATCACATTCACAAAAATAGAAAACGTTTAAATTATATGTATATTAATACAGATTTTCTAAAATTGCCTCGAAAAACTAACTTTCAATCTCGAATAACAAAAACAGATGCACATAGGTATAGCGCAGATCATTTGAAAGTGATAGTATAGAGATTATGTTCTGTTGTTACTGTGTCTTTCACCGCGACTAAAGCTTGCGGAACAAATGGAGTTCTCAAACAGATGCGTGTCTCAGTAGCTAGAATATATACCGTGCTATTAATGAAATTTATTCAAGGAACATGTTTTCTCGTTCGCTCAATAGTAGAGTCGACATGAGACGTGAGAGACAACACGATCTTTGACAAGCTTACTTCAATAGCAAGCCAATATCAACATGCGAATCGGTTGTGATGAAATGTCAGATCTAATCATATCCTTCGAAAGAACCTCAATAAGCACATCAGAATCGGATTTAGATGTCGGGGTAGCAATGTTACAAATTGATGTATCAAAAGAATTGATACCATCGATCGTAAGAGTACGAATTTCATCTAATAATCCTCAAGAAACGGGGAAGCGAAGGGGATAGTTATTTGTTATAATATACACAAAAGTGCAAAGTTGATTTTTAACCAAATGCTCAATTTTGATGACCGAGCAAGCGAAGGATTCTAAAATTAATTCACGAGCGCAGCGAGTGATTCAAAATTAGAATCCTGAGCGTAGCAAGGGAATCAAAAGAGCATAAGGTGAAAAATCTTTGCACTCGAGTGCAACACGTAACTTTTCATTCCACCTCAGCGAGGAAATGACTAAATGCAAATTTTTTAATGTTTTCGCGCTAACCAAATAAAAAAAAAGTAAGTACACCAAGGAGGTTCCGAATCTGAGTTTTTATTTATATTAATATTAAAAAAAAAATGTATGATGCATCCGGCACCAAGGAGGTAGAAATAAATAGGTTGAATTATGTTTTGAATTCAAAACCTCAGTACACACGATGTTCTAAATTCAAATTTACTTTAACCTCTAGAGGGTAAAAACGACTTTTGCGCCCTGATATCGAGGAGCAAAAGTACTCTTTCCGAGCTGGTGGGATGAAAAAAGTATTTCTATACTTATTTTTGTATTATATCATTTTAGGTTAGATAATCGGGTAAGTCGAATCCTAATATATACAAATGTACAAAAAATACGGCAAGTGATAGACAGAGTCGCAGAAACACATTATCATACACACCAAAAAAATTATAAGACATAAATTATGACCTTATTGCTTATGGTGATTTCTCAGTTACCAAGCAATAAGCTAATTAACATAAAAAGTACCTATACTGGTATGTCTGATATGGAAGATAACTTAAAATATCTGCATCGCGCAGGTCATAAAATCCTAACCGTAATCTACCCTCAACCACATTTCTTATGAGATATGAATGCGGTATTCATGCTAAAAATAAGCTTAAACAGTAATGTAGTAACGAACCGGACCCTCTAGGTGGCGTGACTAACGCGAGTCCGCAATTATGAGCCAAGGCGAGACGCGAGTGCAAAAAATAGCAAGTATAGCTAGCTGTAAATAGGGGGTTAAAACGGAAAAATCACGATTTACCTACTTCTAGGCACAACAAATGATACAAAGTTAATATGATACATGTTATAGTTAAGTTAGTAGGGTCCTTGTGCTTTCTACGAATACGCTAGCCCAATCTTCGATAGGAGGTAGAGTTCACTGAAGAACGGTTGCCATAGATCCATTCAGAAAAAAAAATTGCCATAAAATGAGCGGAAAAGTAGCAAAGAGTGTTAAGTATGAACTTAACACTATTTTCTACTACTATTTTACGATCAAGTGATACATTTTTCCTGACAAAAGTGTAAGAGCAGCTCCACATTTTAAAGTGTACAATTTCGTTTTTGTGAGATTGAAAAGGAATTCGCTTCAGTACGCATCCCCTCGTTTGAAACGGGACTTTCGACTGACAATACGAGCAAAAGTCTAATAGTCAAACAAATTATTTTAAAAGTAATGTCCTTTCCAACACAAGCTGGAAATCTGTTACAACAATCACTGTTGGTAATTTTTTTCTATCATTTCAGGATTGGCTTGGCTTGAAAGATGTAGATATAAGAAGAAATCTAGAACTTTCGAGATCAGAGTGAATAGGTATTTTACCATCAGGTGAGTTGGTGGTCAAACACGCACCTATGTGCGATAAAAAACACAATGCTTTGTTTCTCGTTTGCTGCAACTTTTACGGCAACGCTTGAGATTCAGATCATTCATATTATCTTGTCTGAGTAAACAAAGCTGAACGTAGTTCCACTTTCCCAAAGCGACAAGACCTTGAAGTGTTGCATTAGACTAATTCACGGTTATTGTAACTCTTGTGCTATGGAGAAAAAATCGTTTAAAATACAACACAATAAGGTAAAAATTTGATAAAGTAAATAATACAAACATTTGCATTACAGCTCTTCAATGGAGTAAGCACTAAATGCACCCAGCTTTTACGTGTTTTTTGACTCTCATGCTTTACTGACTGACTTCATGTAAAATTACTCGTATTGAAATATCTTTCGTCTTTTGTTATTAATAAGTAGAGCAAGTGCACAAGACATGTTACTTTTAAATGCTACAAATTTCAACTTATTTGATCACTTGGTCTAGTGTATTAGATTGTAATTCAGTTTTGTTAATAAAGGTGCGTAGTTAAAAAATTGGTTGTACACTATATTTTTTTCCTGTAGATGGAGTTTTTATCGCAGTTTATAAAAAGGTTTTAATTCCAGAATATAAACAACGTTTTACTTTATCAACCTCTTTTTATCCCTAAACGTGATACATAATTTAGTATTTTATTTCAAACTTGATCGTTTCCGTTAGTAAACAATAATATTACCTACTACTTTAACACATACCTACTTATTCTCATAAAACAAGTCACGGCTACTTGTTTCAATTAGGGTCGACCTTCGGTTTTATAGAACAATAATATAGCTCCATAGAAACTGACACCTAATCTATGCTCCATGTTCTTTTGGTGTTATAAAGCTACCTTCTTGGGTCTTAGAAACTGACACCTAATCTATGCTCCATATTCTTTTGGTGTTATAAAGCTACCTTCTTGGGTCTTTCAACTGCAGAAGACCTTTATCTCCACTAATCTGTATTCATATTGCGTATGTCAATGGAATGTCGTATTTTTGTACCTATGCAGACTTATTAAAATCGAAATACGCAAGACTCTTCATTGATGATTCTTAAAAGGTTGATATGGTATATGATGCATTATGTATTGATACCGTGCAATATGTGATAATGACACGGAAGTAGTAGAACATGCAAATTGGCGTAAATTTATCCATCATCACTGGTATTCATCGCTACCCATTTATTCGAAAAACGTTCCGGCACGTAACCATTAAAAATGCGAATGATTAACGATTTTTTACTGCAGTTTTACGGTTCAAAATGGATTGTAACTTTAAATCACATACGACAATACATGTGGTTACATTGTGTTGAGCCTTCTAAAAGCATATTTGCTAGTAGGTAATTGCAGTTGTAAAGTTTGCAAAACGCATCAACATTACGGCCACAAACGTACATGTACAAAACAACGGCAATGAGGCCGCAAACGCTTAATCATCGCGTCACATATTTATACAATCCAACACTGTAACAAGTGTGCGAAATGTGACGACGAAAATAAAACGCGTGAACGTGGAGAAGGATATTTTTCTCACGCGATCCTCCCGCAAATCCAGCGAGAAATTCCTCTATGTGGGTAATTTACTCGTCCGCTGCGGCTATAAACGTTGTAAGTTGTTTTAAGACAATAAAAATAAACAAAACATTTGACTTACGCATTAAATTGTTCTTCACACTTTCGTTGGTCTGGCAACATTAGTTTGAATGTTGTTAGTTTAGTCCCATGTAAATATACCCCAGTTTCTTTAACTTACTGATTCTAAGAAGTCTTTATGAAAGCTCGAATATTTCGAAAAGTTGTAATATATCCTACTAATATTCGGATGCAAACATCTAAACGTTTGTTCCTTAGTAACACGAGGATGACTGAACAGGTCCGGTTGAAATTTAGAATGCCGATAGATAATATTCTAAAATAGCACACGGGTTACGTCTAAATATCCCTAAAAATGTAAGGATCCATGCGGAATAGTCCTTTTGTCAATTTATTAAAACCTGCGCATTCGAAATTGCAGCCAATAAATACTTTTACTTAATAACAGTTTGAGATGTATTGTTACTCGTACCATATAAAGCAAAATATATTACAGTATGCAAACGATTATGTAAATCAAATTGAGAAGTCCAATTCGCAAGGAAATAATGCAAAAATATCCATATGAAAATGGGTTGACCACGCAAGGCACTGTTATCCAGCCTACACAGAATCGTAGTGTAAAAAACCTGTTGCTTATCGTGCCGAAACAACTCAAAGCATTCTCAGCGTGAATCATAACCATAGTTGGAAATTTTGGGCTCTATCTTGTAAGCTTCCTTGCCGGTAGCTCCTCATATCTGACATACCTCTACTTTAATTATGTAAACTAAGGAACTGGGTTGTTAATTGTATGTATGTAGGTAGTTTTAGAAGTAACATAGCGAACTGGAAAATGTTTATTGAAGTTATACTTCTTTTGGCCCGTTTTAGGGAAAAATGATGAGAGTAGTTTATTAATATGCGCGCGCACATCGGCACGAAAAACCGACACCCTAAAGTTAGCTAGTTAACATTATAGTGAGAATTTAACTAACTTGCTAATTAATACTTGTTGCGTTGACGTATTATCTATCCTATAGTTGAAGTTAAGAGTTCTTAGATCGTAAAATAAAAAGAAGAAGTATTAACTTATAGCGTTCGTACACACTTTTTTGTGTTATTATAATATCATAAACAATACGGTATTTGACTCAATTTGTAAAACAGTTTAAATGATTTTTGATTACATAATATACATACCACATGAATATTTCCGCAAGATGCACTGTTTTAACATTAAAAATAAATGTTTAAAGTATAAAGTTCGAAAAGCCCGCCAAAAACTCTGTGTCTGGTCATGTGACGCGCGTGACGTCACACGCCAGTAAATCAATCACTGTTCTTAAAGAAACCGTTTACTATAGATGGCATATTTACTGGCGTGTGACGTCACCAGCGTTGCCATGCTTAACAGTGCGTTTACGTCGAAGGTAAAAACTCAGTATTTTTTAAATTTTCATTGGCGTATTTCACAAAAAATACACACTATATCTTCCAAAATAGACTGAAATATGCTTATTTAATGTATCATCTTTTAAGATTAGCATAATTTATGCCATATTTTCAACATTGTCAAATACCGTATTGCCACTGGGTTATGAAATAAGATAGTTCAACTATGAATCCAAATTTATTATTTTTAGCGTCCACAGCCATTGTAATATCACTACTGGGTATAGGTTTTGCCAGCTGTATCAGTTGTGTGCCAATTGAGTCCAGAAAATCTACCGACCAGAAAAAAAACATTTTGTATTGTTGTCATATTGGTATTGTTGTCAGTATCATTTCAAGTTTCAAACCCAAAGAAATTGTTCAAACCCAAAATTAAAAAGAAAACAACAGCAAGTAGAGGTGTGTAATCTGTGAAGTAGGTGAACAATTGAAATAGGCGACATAGGACTGAAGTTGTTTCAGCAACAGCGACGATATCGTCAATCAATATATATATATATTGTATCAATATATATATAATCAATTATATATAATGTATTCAATTTAGTAAAAATAAAACTTATAGAGCTCACTGAAGTGAATTTGCGTTTTTAATTCATAGCAACTTAGTTTGAGTCATTTTGAGTCATGAGTCAGAATGATCATTATATTGAAACTGGACTAGTGAAAGACCAAAACAATACAGAACTTGTCTACAACAGCTAGCAAACAAATGTTGTAGTTGAAAAGCAACCTTTATGGAAATACCTATAGAATAATAAACTCTTCTGCCACGAATGCATAGATACATAATACAAATATTATTATTGTAATAACATTTATTGGTATATATGAACCTTTACACACGATCTTCTAGTAATTCTTGTATATATTTGCTCTACATAATTTGTCCTCGATAATACGTAATACAGGTGATAATGTTAGTACATATATGTTTCCTTATTTGTTCGCAATTAATATAGATATTATGTTTTGAATTATTCTGTAATAAAAGAAATCTAGTATAATATTTGTTACAAGCATTGTGAACTAATTAAGTATGTTTACAACTGGTTTATTATAACATTATACTTAGATACATACATACATTAATAGCAGCCCATCCCAGCTTCGCAAGGGTAAACGTTTAATTACGAGTAAATCAAACATTTTGTGATAACAGATGGACACAGTTATCTAAATTGCTATACCTAGTCCATTTCTAGTCCATAGTGCTTGCATTTCTAGACAACGTTTTCTTTTGTTTATACAATTAATAAAATAAAAATATCGTTTATATATCGATTTAAATTACTTCAAAACGTGTCACTACTATGGAATCGTTAATAGTTTTTTAAAACGTAAATTAAACAAATCACTGAAATATGGAAGTAAGGATACTCAAATAACTTCTTTTATATGAAACTCGACACTATGCACCCGATAATAGTCGATAGGTGAGAAACTGTTTTATTTAATTTGACAAATTGCGGTTCACTTTTTGCGAGAACTTCCGAGCATTATTTAACAAAAGATAAATTAGTACCTTAGGTATTCACGAGTTTTGCAACTCGTACTTCTTTTATATGATAGATGATACGAAATACAAGCCTATGGGCGGTAGCTGTCGGAACCAAAACAGAAGGCAATTTCACAAGTAACAGCGCAAAACAAATGCCATGAAGCCGCAAAACCGTTGTTTTCACAACAGTTTTAATATAAAATGTACAAATTGTTTACGGATTTCATTGCCCTTGGCAACCAACATTAACTAAGCTTCCTTAATTTAATTAAAGATCGTTATTTCTTTTAACGTTGTGAGCCGTTTAGATGGGATTAGATTTTCAGAGAGTTAATGAATTTAGTAAATTACGATTTGATAGAATTAATAGATTAAAATCATACTACTTAATTAAAATTTACTATCTGCACATTTCGAACCAAATAGCTTATTTAACAATGGAAATAAACAAAAATAAAATATCGTCATTAAACACAATGGATTCAATAAATCATACAGCAATTTTTTGATGTTGGTACAGTTTTACTAGCGAGATTCAAACTAAGCTTTGACTGTTTTTTGTGGTCTGATGGTCTGGCGTTTGAGAACAAACAAGGTAATAGGGACATTCACGTGGGGCATTCGATCAACTCAAGTCTGTGAACTGTGAAAATGTCAATGAATGTTTCTTTATGCTTAGTGGTCCTAAAACTTATCTGGAAAGAGCAATGTGCGGATGCACTAATGCATTCATAGGCCTGCTTTCTGTCCATGCGCTGTCTGTAGAGCTTGTTTCCATAAGTATCTGAACGACAATCTATTGTGACCGTTAAAATGAAATCAGAACGAGTATACGTTTTATTTTCAAATATATAACAAAGAAAACACGCTGAAAAAGAATGTTACAGTAAAAATATTTAAATGTATATGTATACTTATGTTCGTTTAATAACAATAAATTCATTTATTAGGTACACACATACATCATATATTTATTATATTAAATAGTTTGCAAACAATTAAAACGTTGCGTAATATACTACGATCACTCTTGTGGTGTATAATAAAAATTTAAATAAAGTATTTATACTACCTGAAGTAGTAAATACACAAATCTAATACAATATGTACCTAAATCTAACAAAATATAGGGATACATTCAAAATATAGAGAAATAATGTAGTGGAAACAAGTCCCAGATTACGCGCAATAGATACTGGTTTATCGACCGGATCCATGGACTCTATACTCGTAATGTGGTGCGACGGCAGACATGATGGATGGATGGATTTATACTTTCAATGCATCCTCAATGCCATATTACTTAGATTTTATAATAACATTTTGTTGTATTATTGTGCTATTTATTTTGGGTCCAACAACATTCATTATATTTACTAAATGTGTTGAGAACACTCAAAACATAATTATAGTGACACAGTTTTTTTTTTAGATAGAACATTGTTTAATGACAAAATACACGTTTCGTTACCAAACAATGGCACTAGAAATAAGTCCCTGGCCTACCTGTTGACCGGATCTAATCTATGTGGCCGTATTGTCGCATGGGCCGAGATATCCTAAAAAGCTCTGCTGGATGACAGTTCTATAAAGTCTTGATTTCTTAGCGTTCCAGGCTTGTGATCCATAATTTGGAAAGTTAATAATTGTATTAATTTAAACAAAGATAGAATGATGATAGTTGCAGTCTACTGATCACTACTGTGAATTATGTTTTGTTCTAAAACGAATATATTGCTATTTCTCCAGTATCGCTCGACAAACTTTACTACTCAGCTTTAAGACGACTAACTCATGTATACAATAATGATGTTTATTTACTTATATATTTTTACCCAGACAACATGATTACGATAATTTAATTCATAATTTTAATTAATTCACGAAGTATTAAACTTCTCATTACCTAACGAGGGTCGACGGAACCCAATGAGCCATTAATCAAGACCTCTGGAAAGGGATCCAAGTTGTCAATATGTCTGACTTGACATTTACGTAAGACCAATTACTTAGCGAACTTATCTTCTCTCTTTGTGGTTATTTACAACGTTGTGTGTTAAATGTTTCAATTAATCTTAAATTATATTCAAGTTGACATATTTTTATTATTTTTGTAAAGCGTAGCGTAATGTTTAAAATTATTTTAATCAATATTTTATGGTCCTAATTCAATCAATTTTTTTTTCATGTAGGTACCACATGCGTCGACAAAAACAAATCCGAAAACGTGTCTATATTTTACTCGAAAGTATATGACTTCTTAGTGAATAATAGAAAATATCATAAGTCTTACTTTAACCTCAAGCTCCATATCAAAGAAAATAATAGTACAAAAATAATGAAAAATGATTCAAATCACGGTTTCATTTTCCAGAAGCTTCTGATTAGGTACTGGTTATTTTATAATATTTATTTATTTATGTTAATGCGAATTTAAAACCTGTATGTAATAGTAGCGGTTTTTTATATTTTTAATTGGTATTTAAGTAGCACAATGAGCTAAGACTCTAAGTATTTATTTTTTATGTCCTCATCATCGAAGTTCAAATTACTTGTACGTTCACACATTCTAAATTTTATTCGAATACATTTAGCTAACCGAGTGCATGATACTAAAACATGATATCACAAACACGCTCAAACGTACAACCTTTATCAAAACAGTAATTTCTCATCAACATGTTTATAAAACCAGGAAACCATGTTCCTATTTTCTAAATTGAGGTCATTTCTTGCAGAAAGTGGAAGCAACCGAAGACGGATTGGTTCAACTAGTTTCATAGAGTACACATCAACATGCGGTAACTAGCCATTAGGTACGAGCAAAAACCACTGCTGCAGTCCCGTTACCTCAGAGGTTGTTTCACGAGAGCTGGCGCCAGCACTCACAGCTTGTGACAAAATATTGGTACCATACTTTAATACAAGTTTTTAGTACATTTGTATAATAAACGATTGTGGTGACGTGCGCCTAAGGGATTTTAGGTTTGGTGTCGAGGCTAGTAGTGGACGAAAGATTAACTTTTATGTACCTATGTACGTTATGCCGTATATGTCTTGTACGTTGTGTAAACCCAGCGGTACTGCTACTTTCGGATCTATGGCACTTTGACTTGATCAAAGATAGATACCGTTCTATTTTCAAAGCTTTGTTTAGTCAGTAGGATCCCCGTTATGAACTAATTTAAAATGCATCATACTAACATTATGAAAATAAAAGTAGTTTATAGATGAAAGTTTGCTAAGTAATCTTTCACACAAAACTGTTTGATAGTTTTGGATGTAAGTTCAAGATTAGTACATATTCAGAGTTATATACATACATAAGTTTTTATTCCTAATAAAATGTCTCATAATGTAATTAGTAAATAAAAATCGTCAATTCTATTTTCAGTTTCTACCTTAAATTTTTTTTACTAGGGATGTTAAAATGCCTTAATAATTTAAAAAGTTAAGCCAATTAACGGGTTCACTGAAACGCACTTCCGATATCAAAGCTTTAATTGGTAGCTCAGTAAAAAAGTGCACTGAGACGAATGAACTGATTTTCCCACCTTTTGTACAAAATCGTTTTTTAACTGTAAAAAGGGCTATAATGATTCTACTAATGATTTTTCGTTTGGTCAAATTAATCTCCGGAAGCGTCTCATTAATATTTCGTTAAATAATTTCAACGTTTTATTTACTGTATGTAGGTACTTACATTTATGAATATTACCCATCTCAACATTTTGTCCCAACTCTAAACTTTTGAGTTTGTCTTTTAATTTAGTCACAGTTACAGTAATTACTAGAATGTACGAAATATATCGGTTTAATCCGCGGTCTAAAAATGTACAATTGACATCCAATATAATACAAATGTTTGGGTACTTACGTTTAATAATTTCAAATTTAAAGTTACGTACTAAAACTGAAACACAAGACACCACAACTTTTAAACCGGTAAATAGACAACGCGGAATGCTCAGTCATATAAAGCCTGCCACAGAAATATTAAGGGTATGCAGTGTCATGCCCCGAGATGTAGGGCGGGCGGGTCAAGACAGCTCTTAGTTACGCCAAGACAAGCAAATGGGGGCAAGAGCGTGACTTGGAACTGCAATTTTTGAGTACGCCTCTTTTATAGAGCATTCGGTGAACTAAACGGCGGGAAAACTAGATTTTAAATATGTAGTTGTAAATGGTAAGTGACGTCACCTGTTTAAACTTTTGGCATATTTTATGACAGTGTATACCTACGTGTACAAATTAGTATAACTACGAAAAAACGATACTTCCCGAAAATTTATTTCTATCCAAAATGTCTTGTAATGAAATGTACATTTCTTTTGTTTTCTTTGGTTTTAGGTAATCTTTATCTTTTCGTGAATATAGTGCTAATATTGATTGTGAAAGGAGTAAGCATTAGTATTTTCAAAGTTGTTGGTATTTATGAAACATAAGTTTTGGATAAGATTCATAGTTAAAATCAGGGTTCAAAGTTGAGAACAGTAACAACATTGATGCAATAAACAAGACAAGTTTTGGAATTCTTGGCAGCCTCGTGGGCGCTCGGTTCTAGTATTTCTTATGTTGTGTTGGGCAACAACAATGTCCGACCACAAAACTGGTTTGGACAAAGAAATGGACAGTTTTGTAGCAATAGTAGGTAAATGTTTATTTAGCTAAAACGTACTGACGTAAAGTTTTTTAGTATGTTATGAACTGGGATAAACATACACAATCTATCTATACTTTTACAAGTTATAAATAGAACTTAAAAAAAGTTTGCATAAACCAACTGTGTTCATCAACATTACTGTGTACCGGTTTGAAGGGCAATGTTTCCAGAGAAATTACAGGGCTTAGAGATATAACATCTTAGATCTCTGGGTGATCAGCGATGTGCAGTGCTAGGTAATGATTTAGACTCTTCATGTTCCAACAGCTGCGTGTCACTGTGTTGTTTTGTGGCCGGCATGTTGCTTACCATCAGGCACAAGTCCTGCTCGTCTCGTCATTTCTTATTTTTAAAAAAACTTTTTAAATTAGGTACTTAAACATGTAGTACCTGGATGACCGAGCTTTGCTCGATAACTTAGATACTTACTTAAATACTGATTTTCTAAAGAAAAATGAACTTGAAAAAAGAACGCGGCCGGTTGGATTCGAACCCGGACCTACCATATTGCAACTACCCATCTTCCCGACTGAGCTAATATACTGTCGCGCGCCGTCGCGAAATTTACCATCGCATTCTAATCTTTTTGTAACAGTTTTTCGTTGTCTAAAAACGCGAATTAAACCGTGTTTTTTTTAAATAAAACCTGGCTAAATCGATTTATCGTCCCCGAAACCTTGTATACATAATTTCATGAAAATCGTTCGAGCCGTTTTCGAGATTCAGATTGCTCGTTCAAGAATTGCTCGTTTAAAGGTATAAGATTGTTCGAGTACTTTTCTGTCCAGCATAATACGAGTACTAATACTGCCGAACCAATAACATTTAAAAAAAGGATCTATGGTAGTTGGTGTTTACTACTTGTCAAACTTTGTGCCAGCGTAGAAGGCGCCCTAACTGGGTTAGGGAAGAGAAGCCTACTCCTTACTAACCCAATCTTACTGACTGACTATTCTTACATACACAGAGCATAACCAAAAACAAAAAGCACAATAAGCTCAGTAATATTCTTTGTACCTTTAATCGTGACCTGACTTTTGCGGACGTGTACCTAGGCGCTTTATGCGGGGGCAAGAAGTTACGAAACTTCGAAATGTAATCTAGTAAGGAACAAAATAAAAAAACGAATGGGCCTTATGGAAACGAATTATATGGTTTTAATTTAAAAATTAGAAAAACTGTTGATTTTCCGAAATTTCGCTTATATCAAGTTTCATAATGTTATGTAAAATACATAATAATAAACGTCACTTTCATTTGTACTAACAGTTTTTCTAATAAACTTTGCGTTCCAAAGGGATATGTAAGACTTCAACGTAATCCAACATCATAGATGTACATCTCAGCCGGTAAATTCATACAACCACACTCAAGATCTCATTATATCTCTACCTATGCGCACAGAGAATTTATAGTTTTGAGGTCAGTCCCCCCGCCCCTACCGCCTAAGTAGGTTCACGTTGGGCCCTAACCTGCAAACAGCGGACCATACGTTCACCTCCAAGGTCACGATCAGGCACTGTGACGGTAATGTCGGCGGTTACTGCTACTCATTTAAATGCTCCGTGGAAAGGTCATTCTAGTAGTTGTTGGTAAATGGAGCCTTAGAGGAGTGCTACCTATCAGAGTATGATTTTGAAATGCATTGTTAATAGTTTGCGTTACGTACAGAGAGTGAAGTCACAAAGTTCCACCACTATCCATGAAAAAAGTGCAGGTACCTACTGCGTACATTAATTGGAGACAGAATTGCACAACCCTTAGATAGTTTATAATTAACCAAATGGTATTCTAAAACTCTACCAAGATCAGATCAGAAGATTCTTTATACATAGTATGACGAGCAAGAAGTGATTCGTAATAGTAAGATAAAACTGTAATGTTGATTAGATAAAAATCAAATACATATTTACCCATTCCAGCAATATTGATTGCAATTATTATAATATTTCATGCTGTGCCAAGAAAAAACACACACAACTTCAATGCTAATCCGCGTTCCTTTCTTTTAATTACATCCTGTATAATGGAATAACATTAGATTATCATTCTCATCTGTAATAGTTATTAGATTCGAACGGCGTCTATAAAATGTGGACAAAAACTTGATTAAGCAGTCAAGTACACGATTTAGCTCTAGGCGTTTATTTATGATTCAAAGACAAAGAGTGAAATGACTCACTACTCAGCGTTCCTAGTCGAATGAAGAGGTTTAGATATAAAACGTGGTTCTGGATCACGATCTGTATTTCATACCTATTTGAATTTCGCTTCCCTGGAATTAGGTACTACTTATATAGCAGTAATATTCGAAAATTAAAAAAGGAGAAATGACTTAGGGTAGGATTTCACGGAGCGGTTTCAAACCGCGCCCGCGCGCGGGCGCGGGCCCGCGTCTTCTGTAGGATGCAGATTTGTATGTAAAAATTGAATTCAAAACTCACGAGGCGGTTTACGCCCGCGCTACCACGCGGGTGCCGCGCGGCGCCCGCGTGGCGACCGCGCCGCTGCGCGCGCAACCGCGCGGTCGCTACGCGGGTGCCGCGTGGTGCCCGCGTAGCGACCGCGCGGTTGCGCGCGCAGCGCGCGGCAGCCGTCTGCAGCCAATGATTTCAAAATGAAGGATGCGCCCTACTATACATTTTTTAGAAAACTTCTTAATACAAGCTAAAACAGCGAGATCTGTAAATCATACGAACTACGTTAGTGCCGCGTTGACGACAAAAGACGGCATAGCATTGCACAAAAAAAAACGTAATTTCATACATAATTTTTTTACTTGCAATTGGAATAATATATGTGAATAATTTTTTTACAATAAACTCTAAACGAACTACATATGCATAGGTATTCAAAATAGTTTCTCAAATATTTAAATACAATAATAAACATAGTAAAAAGTATTTTTATTAATGTACGAGTATCATTAATTTTTTTTTCAAATCGGTTCATTAGTTTCGAATCCTATTCAATGCAAACACAAAAATTCGAAAGTATTTACGAATATTTTCTCTTTGTAATGTACTCAAACCTAAGTGTAGATTAAACCTATTGAGTCTTATTCCAAAAAACTAAGATACTCGTAGTACAGGTTTAAACCAGGACTAACTAATCCAGGTTTGATACGGTTCCTATTACAAAACTCAGACTATCCAAAGACTACTTAAGTCCAAGGTTAAGCCTGAGATAGCCCAACGTTATACAACAATATTAACAATTTTTGGAACTGCTTTTATTTTGAAGATTGACCCTTGTTTACCGTAAAAAATACATTTAATTTCAAAATATTAGTATTTTCAATGAGTAAATATACAATATTAGACTCATTTTGAAACACTAACAACTGACATGACGTCACTAGTCGCAAAATACTGTTCGCGATTCATGACTGTATGTTCAGGTTATGTGTTTTCTTATCATTACTTGAATTCAAACAATCAAAATTGTTGTCGCTAAGATCGCAAACTATAATAAAAAAGCAGAAATGTAAACAGTTTCATCAGTTTTGACAGTTTGTTTTGCGACTAGTGACGTAATAATTCATATTGGTGTAGCCAGTCACGTGACAACAGATTAAAAATATAGGATTTAAAATCATTTATAATAAACTTACTACGTAATATTAAATTATAACAATGTGATTCTCGATATTCTATTAATGCAAACTATCATAAAATTAACATTAAACATTAATGTGTGATTAGTGTTAACATCCCTATTGCGAGAGTTCAAATTGTTAAATATGAAAGAAACAAGCGTTATCCTAACCTTAAAATGACAGATGCGAAGTAAGTTCATAGTTAAACTAGGGGTTCGATGGTTAATCTTTAGGATCATAGATTAAACGTACGTGGCTTAAAGAAAAACTTCGTTTTGTAATAACGCTTAGACTTGGTTTAAATCTGGCTTAATTCCAGTACTATAATTAGTCCGTGTTTTGGAATAAGATGGATTACGTTTTGTTATATTATTAAATCACAAAATTCAAAATCATTTGCACTAAATTCGATAACAATAAAACAACAACAAAAATCACGTTTGTACAAGGCTACTTCGTCCACTTCACGCGTTCAATGGCGGTTATTTTGTGGAAATCAGTAGAAAAATAATATCACTCTAAAAATGTATGCCTATTAATCTAACAGCAACAAAAGGAAATTAAGATTACATACTTACTGATAATACCATATCCCATCTTTCTTTGTGTCGTAGTTTTTGCAACCTTTTAGCACACAATTATGAATTTTAATGCCCACCAAATACTCGTTTACTTCCGCGTACTGAACGCTGGCCCTAAAAATGTTTTAAGGGCCAATGCGGTGTTTTTTTTTTCGTACGGTTGGTCTGGTCCATACTTATATAAGTCAATGTTCTGGCAGTCGGTTGAGGGCGGGAGAAACAAAATAGTGCTGCCCTTAGTAATTTACTTTTCGCTTTTGAATGCCTTTTTGTGGTTTTGAAGTCGGTTATTTTAAACGTAACTTTTGATGTTTTTATTTTAACTTTTGTACTTTTTAGTGTTTGTAGGCTATTCTGTAAAATAGGATAGGGTTTTTCTACCTCTCGAATACATCAAGTATTTGCTTGCTTGTAATCTATTATCTGCAATAAAATATAAGCTTATTGCAGATTAGATAATAGATTACATATGGGCTACTTTTCATCACATGAAAATAACGGGAACTAGTGTTAATAAATAATGTAATATGGCTAAATTAATTTGACTTTGTCACTAGAACTAGTGAGTTTTTAATGCCTGGCGGAACATTTTGGTTAAGGTAAAAAACCTGTGTTTATTTTAGTGACTTTTTCATTACCAACGCATCAGTTATGTCTAGTTTTACTGAAACATGCTAAACTTATGGTTGACTTCGAGGACACAGTCAACTTCCGCTTGTTTTAATACGTTGAGCTATGTCAATAACTTTGGTCCACTGACGGATGACTTCGTTTCGTATACGATCACTCAGAAAAACACCAACCATTGCTCGTTTCACAGCACGCTTTTCAACTGGTGCACGGTTTTATATAGGCTCATTTGGAGACCGATGCGCTGGGAGGCGTAAACAAGGCCCATCAGTATCTCTTGTAGATCCCCGCCATACATAGATTTCGGCCATTACGACGATATCGTTTGGTGAGATACGCCTGTTGCCGTAATTATAAATGTCACGTCCAGTCTAATCCAGCGAGTTTCGAACTTGAACAGTCATAGTTGCGGCGATATGCAATTATCTCATTACCTCGATATATCTCGGCTTCTCGGCTGTCAATTTGGCATCGCTGTGAGGATTCCATGACCAACCAGACTTTCACTGAGTTATCCGTCATGCTTTCTCATAGCCCACAAACGCTATGTAAAGGGGCTGATTGTACTCATTAGTCTTCTATACAATTTGCCACACAGCTTAAATAGATTCTTCTTCTTCCATCATTTTCAGAGTCTGTTTCGAACGCTTCGACTTTAATCTTGCTCTTACGCCTTATCGCAAAACATTTCGTGGCCTCCTCCCGCAAGACTCTACGAGTAGAGATTCACTCTGACAAGTTCTTGATCAATATCGTCGGAGTCAAAAAAAAGTTTCTCAGAAATCGTCATAGAATAAGAAATTAAAACAATTTGTGGAATAAAATACATATACAGATTACAGATAATACAAGCTTTTCTTAATTTGCGGCTGCGATAAAAAAATATTATTTATTTCCTTTATTGCCATTTTACCCGACTGAAAGAAGAATTATGGTTTTCGAGTGTATCTGGTATGTTTGTAAATTTCTTTATTCCCACGTTTCTTCCAAACGCCTGGATGGATTTTTATAACTAAGACATTGTTAGATTAGTGTCAATCGCCAAAGTATCATCACATAGTACATAATGTTTTTTATGTGTTGATTTTTGCAGTCGGGTTTTTTAAATTAAAGTTTTTCTATCGTGTTACTCGTTGCTCGAAAAAATAACATCGTTCATCATAGATTAAAGAATCTAACAAAGAGTTTTATCTATTATCTTTATTACCTTTGTAATAAGAAGGACTAATTAGGCTGTGAAACGCATTGCCAGAGTGAGTTTTTCGTGATGGTTCGAACCTTGGGATTTTCGAGTCGAGAGTGTATTTGTTTCTGTTAGAGAAGTAAGCGCCGTCGTAGACCATATCATATTCATCCACCATCATCGGCATTAACGCAACCGTATCGTTAATTAAGTTTCTGCACATTTTTTTTTTTATTTTGGACAAATCTACGAAGTATAATGCAACATTTTAAATAATGAATGGAATTAGTAATGCCGGTCTCAACTTAAAGCGTCAAAAAAGAAAAGGTTAATTTTAGTATACCTACGAGTGTAGATAAATATTTCCTGGTTTATAAAGAAACAAAACTCTTATCACAATTATAAACAAATTTTGAACAAAAAATAAGTTTAAACTAGTACTTAGTTCAATTTATTCAATAATTTAGTGTTAGTTCTGCACTGTGGCACCGATTCCGCACAAAGCGGGACATCAGAGCGCGCGAGGCAGCGTAAATGCCTACCCTGGCAGAAAAATCTGACCTTAAATATATTATTATTTAATCTAAAATTTGCCACCCCCTCAAAAGTGCCGCCCCGAGCGGGCCGCCCCTGCCGCCCTCCCTACGCTATGCTACTGACTTCCAACCGCACGTCCGCGCGGTTTCCAACCGCGCCCGCGCGGTTTCCAAACGCGCCCGCGCGCGGGCGCGAACCGCTACAATCAGCGGTCTCGTGAGTTTTGAAAAATAATCGTCGCCCGTCGCGGTTCGCGCCCGCGCGCGGGCGCGGTTTGAAACCGCTCCATGAAATCCTACCCTTACAGTTTTCCTATAGTCGATAACGATTGGATTTCAACCTAACTGTAATGACCAAGGAACCAGTTGGATAATGTACACTCGTATGGGAATAAATTGAATACCTTCGTTGTTTACTAGCTGTGCCTATGATTTTACCAGCGTTTTGAGGGTTTTCTTTTTTCACAGAATCGCAATTATTTTCCTTAAGTAAGAGTAACCTTTGTTATGCCTTAGAAGATAAGTTATCTGGTAAGGAAAGTCCCGTTATAATCGGTCCAGCCCTTTCGTAGATTAGCCGAAACAATATATGGAGCAGCATTTGGTCAGCTTCAAGCACTTTTTTGTTTGGGATTGACGTTCTTTAAGACTGTTTTTTTTAAAGAATTTCAATCCTATCCGACACATTCAATAACTGAGTATTTAATTGTAGACAATAAATTGTCATAAAATAGTAAGTTTAATTAAATTAAAGTCATAAACAGTGGGAGGAAGCGCACGGCGATCTGTCGACATTGAGATAACCCTGTTTCCTGTCGAATGTTTCCACGATTGCCAATGGCCCTTGGCTATTGCTCGTTTGTCATTGCTGTAAACTTTATCTGTGTTTGTACTTATGTCTACAGTTATTCGCAATTATTTACGTCCCTGAAAAGATTACGCCACGCACTCGAGGAAGGCCGTTTTAAAACAAATCTACCTTTTATCTATTATACTAATATTATAAAGCTGAAGAGTATGTTTGTTTGAACGCGGTAATCTCGAGAACTACTGGACTGGTTGATCATGTGATCCCTGAGTGTTATAGACAGTATAAATTATATTATGTGACACGGGCGAAGCCGGGACAGACCGCTAGAAATATATAATATTACATTAACTAGTGTTTTTGTTCTAATTTTCGTGTAGTTTTCCCAACGTTTCTTAGTGTTACGCGACGATAACATCAGACGCTACGTATTTAATACTAAGAGTTTAGACGAATATTTTATAGATAGCTAACTTACGAGTAAGTCGGCTTAATTTTATTTTCAGAGGTCGGACCCCAAACGCCTAGAACGAATCTAAAAAAATAATCCTGCAAAATGAATAATTTAGCACGCGTTGAGTTATAATGTGTATTATTTCCTGTGGTCGAACGAACAAAGAAGTTACACCTGCCGTTCCGGAAGACATACGGTCTAATGAAATGGCGTGGACGAATTGAATTGTATCAGCTTTGGGGGCAGGTGCATTTACTGTAAACGAACTCAAGAGTTAGGTTTTAATCGTATGTTGAGTATAGAGCCTCTAATCCCAGATGACATTTTTCCATTTACTTATTACATTCTAAACTACCTTGACCGTTGTAAATTAATTTAATTCGTACGATTTCTAATTATACTAATTGCTCCAATACAACTCTTGTCAATTTTACACTATTTTTTATACCAAGTATGTTAGAAAGTTAAAGACTTAATCATGTGAAATCAGAGATGCCTTTCGGAAGTACTAAGTAATTAATTTATTTCCAAGGTTGTATAAAACACATTTCCATAAATATTACGTCGCCCATTTCCATAGAAATGAGGATTTTACGCTGTTATAGAGGCCGTCAGTTTGTACATAAAATGTGTGAATAAATGGATCAGAAACATTTCAGTATAAACATGAACGGATAGTAGGTATGTTCTGAATGTTCTGAATACATTTCTATACACGATGTTTAAGTAATTATAATCAATACTCGAGATGAAATAACGATGTTAGAGGGTAAAGTGAGATCAATTGCATTGTATAAGAAATGTCACGACGTCAGAATACACGAGTGACTAATCATAGCAAAGGCCTATGTCGGATGATATTTGAGTGATGATAATTTAATGTTGAAGTTAATAGTATCTATCACGATATCTACATCATGATCAGATAGTGCTACGATAAATACAATGTGTATTGTAAGAAGTTTATTTCCAATTACGGATACATTAACACCAAAATACCACGTAATTTGAGACGTTTGCTTTCATATCAAAGTCAACGTCCTTTACTGGTAAATACAAGATGCATGCATAATGCACACTAATTAAATAGCGCCAAATGTATATGTATATCTTACCAACAATAAATTCATTCCTGTTTTATTTAAATACAGATTTTTAGTAGAATCTGATTATTTACTCAATTTCAATACCAATAAACTCGAGCTTACAATTATATAACAAAGTAAGTTCTCGTGCTCGCGTTGGTACGAATAAAAGGAAATTAAGAGCCAAAAAAGAAATAAACTTACGATACCGCTGGACGATAAATGTAGAGTGGGAAAGGAAGGTTTACCAACCGAGCTGTAATTCAAGCAAAGCTCTCTCCGTCGGAGAAATGGTCTTCAAAAAAGCAGCAACAAAAGTGAATTGAAATCACCTGCTTAGTATGTAAAGCGACACCTGCGACCGACAGATGGCTGACGGAAAAAATGCCCCTTTGCAAGCGGGCGGTGAAGCCTACACTACCTGGTACGAACCAAAGCTGCACTAGCCGAACCACTGCACCGCGTTTTATTTCATACGGGGTTAGTTAAGTCCCTTGGGTATACCTAAATGGACCTAAAAAGCTCATTTAAAATATCATAGTCGGGTAATTTTTATGGGTCAATTACATAGTCCTGATATCAAATAAGACAATACATTTACGGGTTACTAAGATACGTTTACGTAGCGGTAGTATTTCGCCATTACACAAGAAAACTAGTTTGAATTCATCATACGAAAGTTAGTTGTAGTAAAGGACTACATTAATTTCATATAGAGGAACCTCGTTAAAAGTTGACGAGGATGATAAACTTTATAAAGATCATAAAGAGTTAATATTTACTATAAGTGATTATACTCAGTAAGTAGTACTCAAATCTGATCAATTTTAAAATTATCATGATGTGAACTACATTACTTAATATTCAAATATCAGTAGGTACTTATTGTAAAGCAATTTCAAATTTCTTCGTTACTCGGGACTGTTCCAAATTCTCCCCTAATTAGGGTTATCACTTCCTCAATGGCGGTTTCATAATGAACTTCAAGGCATTGCATAAGCATGTAGGGTTGGAGAGCAAAATAAGAACATGACAAGGTCCGGTTTGGCGCTCTCGGGGGCCAGGAATGTGACCCAGACCTCGGGATTCAAGCTCTGTGAGCTCTGTGACTCAACCGACGCACTGAACTTTTATTTCTTTTTAATACTCAGATCCCGTCGTTTAGAAAGTCCGGCGTGGGTGCATAGGTAAACAGGATTACATGTCCGCCTACATGCGTTTTTGGTTGGACGACATCCTACATTGATATTTGATGTGAAATTATGAAATAAATATTTACGGTACTACATAGTTTAAATAACTGGACTTTGTTAGCTTTGCCTTTTTAAATAGAGTTTAAGGCTTTCCAGTTTATACATTTATGTTTACTTAATAACATACAGACTAGAAAAGAAAGTTAATGGCTGCAGTGAGATATAAAATCTATATTTCATTTATTTAATATTTACATAACATGTTCAGGATATTTGCACCTCGCCCATAATTTACAAAGTAATTCTGTCTGTAGTTAATGTTGTTTATCTATAACGAAACAGAAGACAATCCCAAAACTTATACACCGCAAACTTGTACAACATACAAGCGACTGTGGTTTTATCAACAACCAATTGAATCCGAGACAGAAGCTTTCTACAAAATCGTTTTATCCTAACAGCTTTAGGCGATCGCGAAGTGCGAATCAGCGAACTCTAAGAAGATTAACGCCCGAAGAACACTCGCTGCCTCTCAACTCGGAAATGCGGATTTATCTACTAGCTCCTGAATTTATGTTAGAACCTTCTGTGTACAAAGGATTCACGAACTGTGAATAACTTGGAAATAAAATAAACTCCTGAGCTCAGTCAAGGATAGAAAGGGTTATGCCGAGTTTGAATTAAGTAACTCAAAACCAGATTAAGGGACGATAGACGAGACGGCAAATATTTGCAGAAGTTTTGGAATCTATTCAACGGAGTCCGTTTGTTTTCTTTTTAGCATCATTCTACAATAATATAGCTGAAACCTTTTGTATTTTCATATTTTATTGATACAGTAGATTTTATGAGATTTGGAAAAGAGTTAATGCTGTTAAATTAGACCATTTTACAAGACAGTAAGTCACAGCAAGCAAACAGGAGCTGTATTTTTGTAAGATAAACATAATTTGTTGGAAAACATGAATACAACCTAACATTCACACAAACTGATGTAATGTATATCTAACTTATAACATACAGTAAAACTATTAGAAGAACGCCACTTTAACACACCTCCGCAAGTATCAAATTTCGGACCTTCGGATTTTCTTTTAACTTCTGCCAGTTGTGCTGTATCTTATAGCTAGCTGTTTGCTCATGGTCATTGAAATGCCTCCGCTCGACTGACACCGGAACGTGACTCCTACTCGTTTTCTACAATACTAAATGCGCCCCATGATCTCACATATTGGGGTCCCACAGGATGTGTTTTTTCCTCGTGATTTTCTAAAGGTTTGCTTTGTAGAATTACTTCCGACTTTTTTATTTACCCGTTAACAAACTAATGCAGAGACATAAATCTGCAATTTTATTAATTAATATGAAAGAATATATTCGTACGTAATACGTGTGGGTGAAATCAAATAAACATTTATTTCTTAAGAACTCTCCATCAATTTCAGGTGGTTGCTGTCCACGACTGAGCATAGTATTTTTGTCTTTAACTTCGAAAATACCTACGATTCTTGCAAAAGTGTGGATTAAGTATTTGCACCGTTTGTTGACAAGCATTACGCTTTCGTATTGATTGTTATCAAAAAAAGAGTTTTAAAAATCTCATAGTAGGTACCAGCTACGAAAAATTGCATGTAGTATAAAAACCAATCTTATTTCTGCATGGATCTTTTTTTTTATTAAAAATGTTATCTTGAAGGGTTTATTATAGGGGTGGGCTACGCTACATTTATTTGGAACTACTCAACATCCGTCAAGGTTTATTTATTGAGGTATCTCGAGACGCAAGAAATGAGCATTTCCTTTATAGGTACAGTCCTTTACTTCGTTCTATCTGTCGTGTAATCTACAGTTTACATACTTAATCGCAATATTCTGGGCAGACCCAGAAATTAGAAAACAGCATTAGAAATGAGTGCATTTAATTTAAATAAATAAAAGATAAAACAGGTTTCTTTTATAGGTAGTTTACAAAAGAATAGCGAGAAATATTACTTACATAATTTCTAGTTTCAGACCTATTATTATATTTATTGGTTTGGGTTTAAAAACATTTTTCATGTTTACCTCATCCGCATCAACATAACATCCGCAGTGTATAAGTAAAACTCCCCGTTTGAGCCATTGGAAAAATATTAGACAAACAAAAATCTATATATAATTTGAAGTAAGTAGATCACCAATTGATTTTGTAAAATATCAATAATTATTAATTTCTGGTGTAATACGATAGTTTACGATTTGTGTGAGACAGCAAATATATAGACATACCTCTATAGCATTGTATACCTACCTCACAAAAAACTTTCAAAGTTGCATGAGTCAATCTCGCTGTGGGGCATGAATGGTCCTAATTTTACGAGACAATCAAATTGCGATGCAAAATCTGTTCAGCCGAATACATTTTGATCTTATTAAGATTCCGGCGTGTCGTTTGGGTTTACACATTATATTCTTATGGGCTATTGTGTTTTCTTGGGACAACGCAGGGGCTCTGTTTTTGTTCAATGCAACAAGTTAGCACGTGCGTTATAGGGAGAGATGATTTTTTTTGTCTATAGACAAAATAAATGAGACATGTGGTTTAGTCTTTAGTCATTTAAAAAAAACGGGGTCTTGGACAGTTTGTGGGAAAACAACGAATTAACAAAGGAATGTAAAATATTCCGTAAAGCATATGCAAAGTAAAGGAAAAAGGTAACAAAAATTTAACGTAAGTTACAAAAAATACACCTATAGAGGGTCACAAATTTGCTAAAAAATGATGAAAACAAAAACATTAGGAATTACCTAAGTACCTATCTAATAGAAATATTGGTAGAGTTGTTAGTTATAAGGTTATAACATAGAGTCATAGAGCAATACTCCAAGGTCTCCAAGTACCTATACCTACTTAAGTGAGCCTCGCTTACAAATATTAAACTCCTTTTATGCATAGAGAAACAGGTGGATACCGACAACAACTTGATTTAATAATGGAAAGTAGAAAGTAATCCTGGATAGACCTGGAAATATACATCTATCACTAAAATCAGATAGGTAACTACTTATTAAACACATTGTAAGTTTAGTGTTTCTTTTGGTTACATAACGCAAGATAGGTAATTCTGATCAAACGAGGTCCATCATATTTAGTACGATAAAATATGGAAGTAAGTATAGGTATCATGTGGGTAATCAAACAACGTTTTACATCCACTAATGAGTTAATTAGTGAAATGAGTGACGATAATATTAATAAATAAATATCCGGCGAGAGTCATATTTGCCAACTCGATAAGAAATGTACCTACAAGAAAGTACCTATAGTAAAAACTTTGTAAAACAAAACTGTGCACACAACATTGCCGCTAGTAATAAAAAAACACATAATAATACTCCAACATTCCGATAAACGCAATTATGTTTACATAGGTACCATATGTACGCTTTTGAATTACCAATAAATAAAGATCACAAACTTCACAAAGTTGATAATTTCACGTTTTAACAGCTTGTTTCATTCACTATCACTTCCACAAAGTACACTTGAATTTAATTCGCAGCGACGAGAGTAATATTGCGGCGATGCGAAAGCGCGACCGCCGAGCAACGCGACCGCACAAGACTCGCTAAGCCGAAGCGACTTTGTTGACAAGCGTGGCGGCCATATTGGAAGCCTTCGGCCACTCTCGGCTATCTTCGGAGACGCAACATAACTCACTCGTCTAACTAGATTGTAGAACTTTACTATGGACGATCTCATGAAAGAGTCTTGTTTGGTTTTATTGATATAGTTATTTGTGGACAAATCATTTTTATCGCTTTATTACGTTTTCAAAAAATTTGAAAACTAACACGCCCATAAATGCGTAGTATCACGCATCTATTGGAACAGTCCAAATCATTAACTAGCACTGCACTGCGCTCGTTACGCAGAGATATAAAATAATTCATCTTTATACTACTACTTATACTGTACGAGTAATTTCTCTGGTAGCATTGCCCTTTCAAACCGGAGCACAATAGTGATGTTTGCATAATACTTAGTATCTAAATTTTACTATTTAGGTTTAGATTTACTGGTCAAGGTGTGGTTTTTCATTCCTATGTTATCTACACGTGCTTGCTGAGATATTTTATACACCTATGGGTAGTGTAACTCTTATTTGTCTAATGGCTTTACGAAAGAGTGAGTACCTACTTACCTACCATATTCCAAAAAAAACGTGTCTGTATGTATTAGGTGGCACTAGTGGACTAGGTATGGTAGTACACAATCACAATAATTAATTACTTGCTTTTAAATTTTATGTTAAAATACATATTTATAAACATTTTACGGGAATAACAGTTTGCTTCATAGCTGTGGTGCTGTGTCATTATGCGTAAAAGAGCATGGAGAATCTAAACTAACGCTAGCAAGTCCATAGCGAAAAATATTTTAAAGGAATGTAATTTGCAAAGATGTCCCAAAAATAAATCGAAATCTTTGGTAATTTGTCAAAATATACGAAAATTAACACAATTGGCATCGACAAACCCTTAGATTTGGGTAAAATATATTAAAATCATGTTAGGTTATAATTTTCGTCTCAGTTCGTTAAATTTTTTACATAAGTTTGTACAAAACTTAAACGTAAATACAATTTTATCGATGCCTAAATAACATAACGTACACTATATATTTATTTATTTGAAATGTTTGTGATTATTTTATAAGTTGTAAAAGTAGAAATTGTTTGGTTTTAATATTGTTGTACAATTGTTTTTATTTTTATTTTATTTATAGCTTCATTCAACTTTGACGCACAAAAACGAACGAAGAGTAGAGTAAGACAAAACATAAAGCTCCCTTGAATACGTTCGACCCCAATAAAATAAAACCACAAGTAAAACTGCGCGCTTCTGAGTCACTGATTCAAAAACTGGCCAATGAAATTGGACCCTTAAAATTTATGATTATTATAGAGTTCGAGGATCTAATAACAGTGGTTATGTTGCTTCCTGCTTATTCCAGTTTTTGTGGACCATCGGGCTTGTACAGTTCGACACATGATCATTATTTTAAATTGCTGATTTGTGCGGATACAGATTGGAAAAACACGTGCATTTTCCGTAGTTAGAGGTATAATTAAGTACCTATTGAATATTTCAATAGTTCTACACTCACTGGTATACGTGTGATTTCGGAAGAGAGCCATTTTTTTTAATTTAAAAATGTATAGTTACGTAGCTTATCCGTTGAAATAATATGAAATAAATACTTATATAGTTGTCGGGTGTATCCACGGTGCTCAATTAGTCGAAAATAACTTTAAAGAGAGTGTTTAGTATATTTTAAGAAACATCTATAGAATTTATACGAATAGGTGCATACGTGATCGTTCGTAGTAAACTCAAAAGCTTTGTACATAGGTATACTGATTTTATCAGTTGCAATTTTCCAATACGACCTATGTACATCATGTACATAGTTTAATTTTCATGGAACTTAATTTTATCTTTGGTATTTTATCATAATTTTAATTTAAAAAACTTGATTGCAAAAAACATCACGTAATACAGTATACTAAATACTTAAGGACACTTGGATGATTGAACGAATCTAAGGATACCTTAATTGTCAAAATCCATACAGACACGAAGACAGGAAGACACGTGCGAATAAATAAATTGACAAACATACAAGATACGCGCGAAAAACATACCTAACCCTTATTTCAGTCGAGTAAGTTATGGGACCTCATGTTATGGGACCCACTGTGTACAACAGGCTACCTCGTGACGTAATTGGTGCTCCTAGCCAGGCCTGTTTCAAGTCTTGCCTGAAGCGCTGGCTTGTCGATCAGACTTTCTATAGCTTCAAGGAGTTCCTTGAGTTTAAAAAACAATGAATAAATGTACGCGAGTACAATCAAATATCTATTTTAAAGCAGTTATTTTATGTTTAATATTAGTATTAATTTGTAACCTGACATTATCATTTTATTTTTATTTGACATGTAGATAACATTTACGCAATAAAGATTATGATTATGATTAAGAAGGTACAAATAAAATAGGAGGAGAGGAAATAAAATAGGAGCTCTAGGAGTTTGCTCTACAGAATCCACGGGCAACTCTAAAAGCTTTTACGGGCTGAGTGTACGCATAAATCATTATGCGAAGGCTCGCATTATGCGAGCGGCGATCGTCGGTCATGGACCCACTAAACTGGTTCCCCGTATTGTTCTGCCGAGACACGTATTCGAGAGTAGTCCAAGAAAAGCGGAGTTACTTGTTCTACATCCAGTTACTCACATAATTAATTGTTTTATTATTGTGGCTAGTATGCAAAAGCTCATTTAGAAATATTTAGCTATGGATACAATTTGTAATTAGCTTGCACAAAATTTCATTTTTTTTAGAAAATGAAATCGCTATACTAATCATCTACGTTCGTCAATTTTGTGGCCTCAAAAGAACTTAAAGCTAAGCTTGAGCTTAAGCCAGGTTTTGGAATACATTAGTAATTTAATTTAAATAATGGAGCATTTTTCAGATGCAAATTGTCAAAAATAGTTCTAAATTTTGCCAAGTGTGGCACCACTGTTTGTTTTTCTGAAATGTCTCTAACAAAATAAAACATTGGCGCCACCTATGGTGAAATTGGGAACTGTATTTGACAGATCTTTTTGCATCTTGAAAACGCCCCATTCCGAAGTAACCGTAAACGCATTAATATTAAGATGGTTTACAGGACAACGCGT
This sequence comes from Ectropis grisescens, assembly GCA_017562165.1. Classification (NCBI taxonomy): domain Eukaryota; kingdom Metazoa; phylum Arthropoda; class Insecta; order Lepidoptera; family Geometridae; genus Ectropis; species Ectropis grisescens. Next base: position 7,365,650 of record CM029781.1, on the reverse strand, counting down.
TTACTTGCACGCAAGTAATTTGTGTTACAAGTTTATCCGTTTCAATAAACGTGTTAAGTATTTTCCATGACATTTCAACGTTTTGAAAGCGCCTCATTAGTATTATAAGTATGCAGTAAAAAAAAACGATACAAGGCCACTACTGAAATTAGCCAAATTAGCCAGGTTCTCTGTAGACGTTCACCGGACATCTCCAGGAGGGCAAGACATATAAAATTCGTTGCAGTAGGTAAGTAAAGTTTTTGTAATAATAGAGTTCTTTTAAAAACGACTATTCACATCAAAAAAATACAAAACATCTTTTATAATTCAAAAAAATAAAGACGCTCTATACTGAAATAAAAAATGGTTAAGTACGAGTCGGACTCGCCCATCAAGGCTTCCGCAGCACCAAGTAACATAAGATACAAGTACTTGTAGTTCGTGGTTACTTTGATCAGTGTTTTAACAATAGTGAATTTAAAAATTTTAAAACGTATTAAAATACAAGAAGAAAATTAAACATTTTGATTAACCCCGATTACCTCGGATTTGTTATCTGTACAAAATTCTACTAGTCAATCAAGCTCTTTCACATTCTTATGCTACTTACATGTCCTGCCACCTAGCGCCGAGTAGTAGAACTATAGCTACTGTAGGCGACTGTAGGTGGCGCTACCAGTACGAAGAGTTGCGTAGTTGGTTTCGTTGCAGTTGAGTTTACTTACCTGAAACAATAATACACATTCTAAATGAATATTCATCCATGGTAATATGATGTCACTCGATTCCTTTAAAATGTACGTGGTGAATATAATATAATTTTAAGTAAAAATCTCTTTCCCATTATATTTTAAAATAACTTTAGGTAAGCACCCGAATTTTGCAGGATCACACTAAAATTAAATAATCTTGTATTGGATACGTGTATCAAAACTTTACGAAATTTCGCACATATATAATTATTAAGGACCACTTGGCGACCACTAGTTCAAATAAGGTAATCATTATAAATGTAGAGCAGTGGGTGATTTTTCCATCATATGTGGCATGTATGCTCATGACATGGTGGTAATATCAGCTTGTAGGGTTACGTTCATCTAACAAAAACTGTAACGGAACTAAAGGACTTATTATACCTTACAGGCTAAAGTAAGGTGTTCTTAGGTGCAGATTAAACGCGCTTATCAGCTGTGTAGCAAATTGTCGCTAATCTACATACAAACAGTAGTTATTTCCTGTGTGGGAAGGAACGTAGTTTGTGCCAAGTTACTTTAACCTACGCATCGTGTAAAGCGTCTTTTTAATGTGTTAAACGATCATTATTTACCTACTTATTGTGTTTACTTTTATGAACACGCTTGCTAAGTCTTCTACAAGGATACATTGTTACGAATGTATTATAGTATTTACTTTATATTGTGTATTTATATTTTAATGGTGTGTAGGTGTCTAAGCACACGAAGATGACGATTAAGTTGATGTCCTGATTGATGCAAAGCTCCAACGATTTCCATTAAATTTATTATGCATGGTTGCAGGATGTTTCGGGGCCGATAAAACTTATTAACCCCGTTATTTTTTTTTTATAAACAAACGTCGTAGGTAATAAAATATTTTTAAACGTGTAGGAAATGAAAGAACGTTTGCCAAAGATAATTTTAAAATTAGTCACTTGATCTATTTCGTGTGTAGAGTAGAGTGCAATGAACGTAACTATTAAAGATTTTTAAAATAAAGTGTTCCGTGTATGTTAGTCACATTGTTGTGTATCGCAGATTCATCCAAAAGTTTTGTTGTGGTAGGGCTATTTGCAGAGTCCACCTAAGGCAATACCATACCTTTACTTTATATTCTGCCGCCAACCAGTAGTGTCCAAACATTAAAACACATTAGTGGTTTGTCCCTTAACATGAATAGTTTCACGAAGGGCTAACATACTCGTACTTGTGCACATTCATTTTCGACTTTTTTTCAGTAGTGATGAGCTGACGTTTGCTAAGGTAAGTAAAGATGTAATGGTGAAATCAAGATAAATAAGATAGCACACTCGCTTAGGAGATTATTAGTCATTGTTCCTCATTAGAAGATATCACGATTATGAGCTGACAAAACTATCGGTTCCATGCTGCTATCACGGGTTTACGTCGTAATGGTCATATTGTCTATTTTTATTGTATAAAATGACGAGAAAAACAGGGCATGTACCTGATGGTAAGTAACATTCCTGCTACATGAACACAGCTATTGGAACATGAAGTGCCCAAATAATTACCTAGTACTGCACTGCGCTCGTCACCCACAGATATAAGATGTATTATCTCTATAACCTGTAATTTCACGGGAAACATAGCCCTTCAAACCGGAAGACAGTAATGTTTGCACATTACTGCTTGTCGGTAGAATAACTGGCAAAGGCGTGGTACTCTCCCAGACGAACTCTGCAACGAGTCATACCACTACAAAAACTTCTGTCTTGCCATAGATGACTCGACTCTACTTTCTATCAAAACCATGAAAATGAATAACCTTGACTCGGCTGCTTTTGTAAATAAATATTGTCAGTAATATAACATTCAAACGTACAATACGTATTCTGGACTTAAAATTCACCGCAACATACATCTCGAAAAGAAATATTAATGAGATGTTAATTATCTCGACAAATGCAAAATAAATAGGTATTATTTTGATGAGCTCACAGTGATCTCATGCTGAAGCAGAGTCGCTTGAGTAGAACCAATGTTTTAATTGACACAATTGAATAAAGAGCTACCAAGAAAAACCGGCTTGTAAAATTCCACAACGTTATAAAACACATTTAAAGTCCGTTAAGTTATGGTGGCTACGATAATGAAATGTATTATTACAATTACAAAGTATAATTATTCAATACAAATGCAATTGTTTTAATAAGCGAGTCAATTAATATTTTTTCGATATCTATATCTATACTTATAATAAAACTGTAACGGGTCGAATTCTGTACATTGAAGATATTTTGAAAAAAAAATTTTTTAGGGCACTCCATAGTCGATACTGTTGGCGAAACTGCATTTTTTTCTTTCATGTCTGTCTGTCTGTCTGTCTGTCTGTCTGTCTGTCTGTCTTTCTGTATAGGGATCACGCATCACGCCGAAACTACTGATTCAATTCAGCTGAAACTTGGCATGATTTTAGTTTATACTAAGGACATTGCTGTAGGCTACTTTTGACCCCCAACTTCTGATCGGTTTTCTTGCGGAAGGGGGTGAAAGTCAGAATGTGTATTTGGTTGTAACTCATGTTTGCGTTGTTTAATTTCATTAATTCTTTTTTTGTTAGAAAGAACACATTTTTTATATTGTCCCGTCAAAATTTGAACAATATCGGTCTGTTGATTCGGAAATTACACAAACATTCAATAATAACGACACGCGTGGCGCGTTCGGTACATACTAACTTCTAAGTATTCTGTGTATCACAGACGATGGACAGAATATCTAGATTCTAGAAAGTGCCCACGTGATCGCGTCGCGTCATCTTGGATGACAAAATAATTGTCAAAAATATATTTTTGTGTGGAAAAACAAACATCATTCGGTTATAATCACAGACTAAGTAGAGAGATACACTTATCGACTTCAAACAAGGAGGATGTTCTCAATCGGGTTGCATGTTTTTTATTTGGTTTTATTTTACGCGATAACTCCGCTAATTGTTAGTTGATTTTGATAATTCCTTTTTTGGTTTGGTAGAAAATACTTCAGAGGTGATCTTAGATATCGAAAACAGGGAGGTAGTTTTTCAAATAACAACAAAAAACTAAAAGCAACTTAGATTTATCTGTACGACATAGTTATACCTTCTTATAAAATTTAGTCGAATGACAGAATTAAATTACCTGTCATTGAAGAAGAGTTTTGTTATTTTGGAGAAAACATATCAGCATAATAAGTAGCAGCATAAACAACCCATTAAATGTTCCCACTGCTGGGCGTCGGGGCCTTCTCTCGCAAGGAGAGAGAAGGCTATAATCCACCACGCTGGCCCAGTGTCGTGGATTATATGATAGTGGTGCGCGTGGTTTTGAACCCTGGGTCTCCGGATCGACAGTCACCGTTCTCCCGACTAGGACAGCTGTAACTTACTAGACCAGCCGTAACTTATTAGAAAACGTATTATTTCAATCCAAATACTGTTTAAAATTTAAAGGTAGTGTTCAACAAGCTTCGGTGACCGAAGCAGACCGTTGTTAGGGTTCCGTACACAAAGGGTAAAAACGGGACCCTATTACTGAGGCTTCGCTATCCGTCCGTCCGTCTGTCACCAGGCTGTATCTCAAGAACGGTGATAGCTAGACAGTTGAAATTTTCGCAGATGATGTATTTCTATTGCCGCTTTAACAAAAAAATACTAAAAATAAAATAAATATTTAAGGTGTTGTATGGGTGCATACAACAAACTTGATTTTTTACCGTTTCTTGCTCGATACTAATAATAACGTACCCGTCACAGGTAGAATCAGAATCAGAATCAGAATCAGAATCTTTATTGCTTAACTGTGTACATAAGATGGTAGGTACTAAACATACAAAAGTAACAACAGTTTACCCATTTCGGGCGTGCAATTTAAGTTTTACATTATTATAAAATATTCAAAATGTAACGCAATTTTCACACAAAATTATTACATGTAAGTATTCAAAGTATTTACAAATAAAATTTAAATTAAAAATAAAGAAGTTAAAAGTTGAGTTATTACAAAAAAAATAAACACATGAAAAGATTGTACGCTATTTTCAAATATATGAGTAGGTACATATGTATATCTCTATAATCACAGAATTGATTCAGAATCCGTGTTAAATACTATGTTCCTGGCAGTGGGAACTTACACAGTTAAACTAAACAAATAAATAAACCTTGGATGGTTTTTTGACCTTGTTACAAATAAAACTATAATTATCACCTATATCTATCACTATTTATAATTATATATCTTTATATATAATAGGTCATTAATTTTCAAAATATTCACTTAACTTATAATAGACTTTTGATATAAGCCGTTTTTTTAGTGCTATTTTAAATTTGGTCGCTTTTAGTGACTTTAGTTCCACCGGTAGGTGGTTGAATATTTTAATAGCAGTATAAAATGAACTATTGTAGAATATCGCATTGTTTACTTGTCGAATAGAGATGTTGAATTTTTGCTTGGTACGTAAAGTATCGGCACGACTCGATGGTATGTTGAAAAAGATACTTTCATTATTTTTGACAAACATGCAAATTTCTAATATATATATTCCTGTTAGAGTCAATAAGTTATTTTCCTTAAAAATATTTCGTAAAGAGTCAGTGCTTTTTATATTATATATTACACGAAGACACTTTTTGTAATAAAATGAAGATTCTACGTCTGTTGAGTTGCCCCAAAATATTATTCCGTAACTTAAATGAGGATATACATTCCCATAGTACGCATCTGTTGCAACAGCCTTGGAAGTGGCTTCTTTAATTATGGATAACGCATAGCAATTCTGCGATAATTTAATATTTACTCTACGAATATGTTGTTTCCAATTTAGATTCGTGTCTAATGTTATTCCAAGAAAATTTGTTTCATTGACAGTAATAACTTTATGCCCATTATGTTTAATGTTCAATGGGATGGGAGTTTGTTTATAATTTCTAAAATTCATCAATTTTGTTTTATCTATATTAACTTTTAAGCCCAAACTTTCCAAGTATTTTATGACAACACATAATACATAATTTACCTCATTTTCAAATTCTGCTAAAGATTGAGTGGTTTTTGGGATATAAATTGTGGCATCATCGGCAAACATTACAGTTAAATATTTAGTTATAAATGGCAGTTCGTTTATGTATATTAAAAATAGCAATGGTCCAAGAATTTCGTAGACGCTTTAACTATTCACTTACGTTGGAACGGCTGAATGTATCGAGTTAAAATTAAAGACACATACTTGGTTTAGCTTAAGTAATACATAGAGTAGGCAATGATTAGCCTATGTGTTCTTCCAGACTGTAATCTAATTCCATTTCAAATTTCAACCCGATCACTTGATACGTTTCGCCATGATTAAGTAACAAACATCCAAACAGTGACATTCATAATATTTACAGGACAACGTTGGAACGGTAGAACATATTTGGATGGAATTCGAAACACACGTAGTTTGAACTCAGAAATAGCAAATCGGTTACTTATAGGTTACTGTGACGTAGGAAAGACTAAGCGAAATTGGTAGAAAATTAAAACAGAGATAACTCATAGTCTGAAATACCACTTTTATGTATTTATTACCTATCAACCTGAAAAGAAGCATGGGCCCTAAGGAAACAAATATTAACTATCACGTCAAAACGGCACAACGATATGGGTTGACATACGAAAAACATATAGTTTAGAGTCTAAAATTTCACATGGGCTAATAAGTCTACATTTTCATTTAACTCCATATTAATATAAGCATATATTTTCGTAAGGAACTTGATGTGATGGTAAGGTAAAAGCCAAAAATGAAAAATATATGCACCCGTTTTGGCGTAGATAATATAGGTGATTTGCGTTCACAATCAAAATAAGAAGCAACATAATATTCTCATTAGACGGCGCTGATGCCAGTTTAAATCTAAAAGCACTTAAGGCCATTTAAATCGATGTTTTGCTATTGTGGTATGTATTTTTTCTTTCATCACTAGGTGGCGTTTCTGGTATTCTAAATTGTACTAATAAGTTTTTGCTGCTAAAAGGATTATGATGCCGAATTTGGATTCTTTCGTTCTTGATTTTTTTCTGTGTTACCTACAATTAAATTCATACATTAACATTTCACTAGGACTTGGCTTAGATTTACGGGATCAACTTGCTTGAATATGATTAAAACTCAAAATTTTAATTATTTTGATTCCACACAGGCTTCGTTCAAAATTTTACGCCGGCGAAGTCGCGGGTAACAGCTAGAAAACAGCTTGCGGATAAAAAGAAATAGGTAAGTAGGTATCATATCACGCACATTAGCTTCAGACTTTTCATAATGTATCCCATAAAAATCCTACAAACTTAGCACTTGCTAAGCTTGCTTGCTATGTTCGATACTATGAAACCTTACTAAGTATGTTTGATTTTGTTTAAAAAAAGAAAAATAAAGATGATAAAATTAAATAAATTTTTGTGTGGAAAACAAATTCACTCAAACTCAAAGGTTTTTCAATGACTACTTATCCAAATATTTGACGTACAATACTTCCAATTAAGGTATAAGTCAGTAACATCTGCTTACGCGAACGAAGTAGCGGGTTCAGCTAGTCTAATATATAAAATTCTCGTGTCACAGTTTTTGTTGCCATACTCCTCCGAAACGGCTTGACCGATTTTGATGAATTTTTTTGTACTTATCCGGTATCTATGAGAATCGGCCAACATCTATTTTTCATCCCCCTAAATGTTAGGGGTAGTCCACCCCTAAATTTTTTATTTTATTTTTTAGACAAAATTTTTAATTTCTATTATTTTATGATACAACATACAAAAATACATACAATGCTCAATTTTTACCATTCTACGATCAACCCTTATTTTTTAATAGCCATTTTAGTAATTTAATCATTTTTCCTCTCCGGTCGAAAACTGATCAATCGTCATTTAATTAGTCATCCCCGCCAGTTGTCTACAGGTGTCACTTCTGACCCAGTAAACAGCACGATAATTTGGGGAACAAAAGTAGCCTATAGCATATATATATATATAGTTTGTACACTAATCTTGGGAACTACTGAACCGATTAAAAAAATCGTTCACCGTTCTTTCATATGTACGTAATCCTTGAATGCTGTAGGTTATATATATGTACCACGGGCGAAGCCGGGGCGGGCCGCTAGTATCTAATAAGTATTGCACGCCAGTCAAGCGTACGCTGTATTTTTTTTTCATGTTTTTATAAGCTATTTTACACAGTATAACAATATTTGTCGTAATAGCAATGGTCGGAAAAACTTGGCATATCGTTCAAAAGTATCAGACGACTATAGAGATGAGTGAAGGTGTTGAAGTGAAATTGGAATTTGAAAATGTACAAACGTTTGTCAGTTATCTTGTATCGATTAAGCCCCAGCATTTGACCACAACTAACGGATGGAAAATTATAATGTAGTCTTAGATAGAGCATGCTTCTTCGTGAGGAACCTATACACTCTAATGTTGAAGAGACCCGGATACTGAATTTTTTTGTGAAAGATTAAGGATCAGGAGAATATTCTACTTCTTTGCGGTGCGCACTAAAAAATAATTTGAAAAGCGTTGGGAAAAGCTTATCAAACTTTCCTACGTGAACGTAAAATTGTTCTTAAACGTAAAAAAGTCTGTCCCAAAGTCCGTGTATATTAAAGTCCGTAAAATATCCATGACAATGATAAAGGTGAAAGTGATTCATAATAAAATTCTGGTAAGGGATAATTATTAGCTATGGCCACGTTAATAAAGATTTTAAGAGGGAACATAATGGCAGTGATCTCAGCCAAATTTCAATGGTGAATAAAATGATATTATAAAATATTAAAAATCTAATTACGTTACATATTTCTCACTAAATTTATAAAACAAGGGTTTTAAAATATGTGTCTTTAAGTCAGTTATAATAAACAATTTAAAAGAAATGAAAATTATTAACTAAATTTGGTATGAAACTATAGTTCACATTATACATACTCAAAACCTAATAAATTTATCACCATTCCTGTTAATAACTAGACCAATTTAATATTTGAGCACTCAATTATGTAAAGTATAAAATCCAAAAAAATATTTTATAAAGGAAGTTATCACGTCATGCGATAATAAGATAAGGAATGTTTAAAAAGTCTGGTGAGAAAGTAAACTCGCTTAGCGATGCGTGCTACGTATGTTTGGATTGACAATTAGAAGCACTGCCTATTTCCTGGCCCACGAATTTCATTCAAGCCGCATACCTCACCTACCTGCTGTTTAACCCCTAGTAAATTGAAAATATACGTGTAGTTATAGAGCTAGTTATATTTATCATGGCTTACGTACGTGATGACTTTGAACGTGCTATTATATTAATCGAATTCAATAATGTATAGTTGTATTATTCAAGTTTAGCTATGTGGAACTGAATTCAGTGAAATACAACGAGTCAGCATTACCGCAAATTAGTTCAGTATGGTGAGTGATGGGACAGGATCGACGTCAACGTATTGTTTTGTACAAAGTATAAACCTAAGTAGACTTCAAGTAAATAATTAGTAAAGGACAAGAGCCTGTTTCCACTGAAGGCTCACATAAAAACCAGCTGCTGACGAGATGCCATGAGATAATTATTGTCGCGGTTGACAATATCGATGTGAGAACGGATGGAAATCATTAACGAATATCTGAGAGAGACGATAAAATTAATTGCGTTACTGTAAACTGCTACTGAGAATTACTGGATTGGCACAAATATTTAATTGGAAGAGAATCACGACCAAAACAAAAGTGTTGAAAGTCGTTCAGTATACTCGTAGTTCAGTTTTTTTTAACTATTATGTTTAACAATATATTTTAGTAAAGTATTGAGAAAGCTTATTTTTAAAAGCTCTGTCTATTAATTTTGTCTGACATCAAAAGAAGCAAAATGAGTTTTAACTCTGGTACCTCTAAGGTCGGGTTTAGATAAAATTTAGTTACACTTCGATTATCAAAATAAATTAATGAAATTTTATGACTTCTCGTAATAGTCACGTGTCTAGTTAATGTTCGTACGTATTTATCTGTCGTTCATAGACGTCAAGTAATTTGACAGAAATTGTCGTGTCACTTTGAAATGACTTTCGGTTGACAAATAATATCATAGGACAACGAGATCATCCAGCTAACCAGTAAAACTTTGTTATTATAACAGTTTATTTTTATTTGTGTTACAACTTAACGCGGTCTTTTGAAGCCCCTGGGGCTCAAGTTTTAAATTATTCAACTAAAGTAAAAAAAATATTATGTTTGAAAACGTTCAAAGCTTAATTATGATCAACTATCATCCCAAGATAAACATGACGTAAACAATAACACCGGAAGCGGTACCTGGAACGAAGGGGTGACAGAGAGAGGAACAACGGAAACGGATGTAAGCGGCGCGGGCGCGGCTAGTATTACACAGGTGCGCCGGCGCACGCGTGCTATGATTTAACTTTAAACGTGATCCTGTACTGCTTCATTTCTAAATATGACATAAATAAACAATTTACTTCCGTATGTTTGTCTGACGTTATATCAGAATTAAAAATATGTAACGTAACAAGAATCTACCTCCAGGGGATATTGTTAGATTAAAATTATAAATACAAATACATTTATTTACCATAATTTTCTAATGCTACTCTAGGTATGTTATATTTACTATATTAAGACCAAAACGAGCGTTTATATAAAACGCGAACCGTAAATCTAACAATCTTTCCAAATCCAGCAATTTCCCATAGTGATAAATCTTTCGATACATCCAAGAAAAAGCCTGCTAGCTTACCACTACGTGCTTCGGAACACTAAATAGTTTACTAATAGCTCTGCCTACACACGCCAAAAAAACGACCGGAGCAGTAAGCAAGCACGTAACACTAGGTAGATAACGTATATGATGATTCACAAGTACTACACATATGCAAATTATAAAATCAATGTCAAGATCACAAGGATGTTGACGCCTACTAGATACTGAAGGTTTCCTTTCGCAGATAAATTGGCTTTTTATCGCTGTATTTGGTACTTAACTTTTCTTAACTTTAATTTGTCTTGATCGACGGGAAAAACTCAAAAAAAAAAATGTCAATTTGAATGTATTTAAAAATTCAAAAGATTGTGCGTTGAATGTAGGTTGTAATAAAACTAATTCTTATTTATCTCGATTTACGATTGATGATGTTTTCCGATTAATTGATTTAGAAATAATCGTCATACATGTTTAATTAAGCTACTCGTAAATGTTTATTTGATTTTTTGCATTCTTTGGGCTCTCCCAAAGTAGTATTGTTTGTAGCATGATAAAGTTAGTAAAGTAACGTTTTCTTGTTCTAATGCGAGTATTTTTTCATCGCCATCTCGCCTGATGCCAAGTGACGATGTGGTCTACCGTAATTTAGCGTGCTTATCAAGAAGAAACAGATTATCTTTTGATTTGAAAAGACCAAGTCTAAATCCAAGCAAAATTGTACATACACAATTCTACTCACTTCTCTATCTACAATGTTAATGACTGTCTGTCTGATTTAAATTTCTTAAGGATCTTCTTTTTAGTAAACCAAAATCAACAGTTCACCTTCATTTTCCAAGTCTATACTGATAGGCAGTTTTTGTTTCATTGATTTCCTTTGAGATTACCAACGTACGAAAATTCTATATCTTAGACTGTATTAAAAAATTCGTAATTGTTTAGCTCGCCTTCAGTAAATTTAATCTAGAATGGACTTGGCTGACCACACTGCCGTGTGTCTAGATGTTTGGAACACGGCTCCATATGGCGTTGAGGATAGTCGCGTGCCAAATGTGTCACTGAATAAAAATATTAACTGAAGTAGTCCAATTGAAAGTTTCTTTCCTGAACTAAACACAACTAGTTGAGGTCTCCACACACTCTTGGAATAGTATCTGTTATGTAATAACACACAACTATGTGTCTCACAATGTAAGCCAACCACAGATCTTCTAAGGCTGATCGCAGAAACCCCACAACAGACAGGCGTCAGCGGCCTGCGGTCTACAGTTAGACAAGTAATGTAATCATCAACCGCCCCTAATACCTTCCTCATACGCTGCCTACATACGGCGAGATGATGAGATTCTGCGGAATTGAATCATTCTCTACCGTATAGAATTATAATGGTTGACTAACGGACTGTATTGTCTCTGCCTGTTAGCTATAATTCACTTTAATAAGGTGTTTGTGAACATTTTTTATTCGTTTTCAAACAGTGCCACGTGATTTTATGCGCACAGTTTCTGTTCTCGTTACTTTATCGTAATAAAAAGTAGATACGTAAGTTATTTCAGACAATAATCTAACTGTGTTTTAATTTCAACCTATCGGGTAGACCCAGACGGTACTACATGATTAAGCAACAAACATCCAAAACTTCGCATTTATAATATAGGTAGGATTACGTATGGAATATAATTGTAAATATTATTTACAGGACAGATCCTGAGTTTTTTAAAGGTCCAATTTAAAGTCTCATTAAAGCCAATGTTCAAAATACATTTCCACACATGTATTGAAATAGATAACTAATAAGGAACCTTTTATGGCTATATCTGCTTTAAAATGCCTCGAAAATTATACATTCGTTTAAAATAAAATTAAATTCTTACTTCAAAAAACTTGGCTTACTCAAGTTTTTTGACTCAATTTTGTTTGTTTGTTTGTGTTTTTTTCAAACACAGTGATTTTTTTTTTATAATCTTTATTTATGCGCTTTTTCGCGTTGCGAAAATGTCGCGCTAATTAATACATTATTAATATTACAACTAGACTTAAGAAATTAAGTAATACACTCACACATTTCACTCACTTTTACGTTCCGTAAAGCACAAACAAAAACACCAACAATATCAAAGAAAAACACAGTGATTGTTTCATAGTCAATTGAGCAATATACCAATATATTATAAAACTACCTATAATGTAACAAGAACAAGACAAGTCCATATATATTGATTAATTACTGCACTCATGACCTTTTACTCACTAGCAGGTATCTACAATTTTAATAACTTGTCAAGTAAATTGAATTACATTGATAATAATACATAATTTATGTCACTTTCCCGCATGTATGTACATTCTATTCGAAAACCACTAGACATATTTTGCATACTCCGGTACTACGTATAACGGTAATATTGATATGGAAATCCGTGAAAGTAACATTATTACCTGCATGATTTTTAAACAGAAAGTATTGATAATAAAGTGGCCGACTCACAACAATACTTATGCTTTTTCGAATAATTATTAATTGTAACATTGTAAAACTTTTTACAGAATACTGGTTCATTTTTACCGTCCTAACGAGACAACGAATATGAATTCAATTTGTAAAGATAGCGTGCAGTGCGCTTAAACACTATTCTGTGTCTTAAAAGTATCGAATGAAATACCTATTATAGCCTTCTCTTATTTCCAAATCAGTTAAAATGGCCAGGGTTACTGTTTACGAACTTATCAAGGACTATAATATTTTTAATGATATCAAATCGCGGGCCATTGCTACTTCTTTTAGGTACATCTACATTTTCTTCATCTTGTTTGCGTACCTCGTTTTATGTCTTGTCTACACCTTATTTCTATGCCAAGGTTACCTGGAAGAGACCGCTATAGCTATAGGGCTCCTAACTTGTGACAAGTTTATTGTTATTATTTTTGTGTCAATATAGTGTACCTATCTATCTAAAACATTTTTGTCTGTTAACCCAGATACAAAAAAAGTAGTCCAACTTATCGCAATAGCAGCATCCTTTCATGTATCTATCAGGAAGTCAACGCTCCTCTCGTTCGCTTCACAAAATAATAATTACGTTGTGATATAATCGTAAACTTTCACAATGATAACTCGGTCGGAAACCGTTTATCATAGCGACCTTAATCCGGCCGGTTTATCGATGTGCACCAAATCAGTTGAAAAAGTGCACATTGGATTCACGACAGTTTTTCAATGCATGAATGTGGAAAAAAAATATTGGCAAGGATGATAAAATTTATAATACAGATGAAATAGTGTTACGTCAGTGGTACGGTATCAAACCAGAGAGTGGCATTTGGTCCAGTTTTCTGGGGTTCTACCACCTAACCAAAGCTAAGGCTTTGATATTGTTCCTTCTTTATTTTAGCTTGAAATTAAAAATATATCAATAACAGAGCCCTTATATGCAGTCTGAGTGGTGCGCTGGTGTCTAGACCTTATCATCGTATTGTAAAACTTGAGTTTGAACTCAATTTTGTCTTTTTGATTTTTAATTTTACGTTATAAGATTCGAAAATACTTATTCTACTGTATCAACTGGCGTTAGCTTTGATTATACATCTATACTTATAATAAAACTGTAACGGGTCGAATTCTGTACATTGAAGATATTTTGAAAAATATTTTTTTGGGGCACTCCATAGTCGATACTGATGGCGAAACTGCATTTTTTTTCTTTCATGTCTGTCTGTCTGTCTGTCTTTCTGTATAGAGATCACGCATCACGCCGAAACTACTGATTCAATTCAGCGGAAACTTGGCATGATTTTAGTTTATACTAAGGACATTGCTGTAGGCTACTTTTGATCCCCAAATTCTGATCGGTTTTCTTGCGGGAGGGGGTGAAAGTCAGAATGTGTATTTGGTTGTAACTCATGTTTGCGTTGTTTAATTTCATTAATTCTTTTTTTGTTAGAGAGAACACATTTTTTATATTGTCCCGTTAAAATTTGAACAATATCGGTCTGTTGGTTCGGAAATTACACAAACATTAAATAATAACGACACGCGCGGCGCGTTCGGTACATACTAACTTCTAAGTATTCTGTGTATCACAGACGATCCACCGAATATCTACATTCTAGATACTAGAAAGTACCCACGTGATTGCGTCGCGTCATCTTGGATGACAAAATAATTGTCAAAAATATATTTTGGTGTGGAAAAACAAACATCATTCGGTTATAATCGACTTCAAACAAGGACGATGTTCTCAATCGGGTTGCATGTTTTTTTTTGCTTTTTTTTTACGCGATAACTCCGCTAATTGTTAGTTGATTTTGATAATTCCTTTTTTGTTTGGCAGAAAATACTTCAGAGGTCGAAAACAGATATCAAATATCAACAAAAAACTAAAATCAGCTTAGATTTATCTGTACGCCAGTTATACCTTCTTATAAAATTTAGTCGAATGACAGAATTAAATTATCTGTCATTGAAGTAGATTTTTGTATTTTGGAGAAAACATACCAGCATAATAAGTAGCAACATAAACAACCCATTAAATGTTCCCACTGCTGGGCGTCGGGGCCTTCTCTCGCAAGGAGCGAGACAAGGCTATAATCCACCACGCTGGCCCAGTGTCGGTTGGTGGATGACATATGACTTAGAACTTAGATTATAGGTAGATTTCGGTTTCTTCACGGTGATTTCCTTCACCGTTTTAATTACCGGCATTACGAACATGACTCTGAAAAGATAGTGGTGCGCGTGGTTTTGAACCCTGGGTCTCCGGATCGACAGTCGCCGTTCTCCCGACTAGGTCAGCTGTAACTTACTAGACCAGGCGTAACTTATTAGAAAACGTATTATTTCAATCCAAATACTGTTTAAAATTTAAAGGTAGTGTTCAACAAGCTTCGGTGACCGAAGCAAACCGTTGTTAGGGTTCCGTACACAAAGGGTAAAAACGGGAACCTATTACTGAGACTTCGCTATTCGTCCGTCCGTCTGTCACCAGGCTGTATCTCAAGAACGGTGACAGACATAGACAGTTGAAATTTTCGCAGATGATGTATTTCTATTGCCGCTTTAATCATAGCGGAACGTATCAAGTGATCGGGTTGAAATTTGAAATAGAATTAGATTACAGTCTGGAAGAACACATAGGCTAAACATTGCCTATGTATAAGTACTCTATGTATTACGTAACAAACATCCAAACAGTGACATTCATAATATTTACAGGACAACGTTGGAACGGCTGAACATATTTGTATGGAATTCGAAACACACGTAGTTTGAACTCAGAAATAGCAAATCGATTACTTACTGTGAAGTAGGAAAGACTAAGCAAATTTGGTAGAAAATTGAAACAGAAATAACTCATAGTCTGAAATACCACATTTATGTATTTATTACCTATCAACCTGAAAAGAAGCATGGGTCCTAAGGAAACAAATATTAACTATCACGTCAAAACGGCACAACGAATTGGGTTGACATACGAAACACATATAGTTTAGAGTCTAAAATTTCACATGGGCTAATTAATAAGTCTACATTTTCATTTAACTCCATATTAATATAAGCATATATTTTCGTCAGGAACTTGATGTGATGGTAAGGTAAAAGCCAAAAATGAAAAAATATGCACCCGTTTTGGCGTAGATAATATAGGTGATTTGCGTTCACAATCAAAATAAGAAGCAACATAATATTCTCATTAGACGGCGCTAATCCCAGTTTAAATCTAAAAGCATTAAAGGCCATTTAAATCGATGTATTTTTTCTTTCATCACTAGGTGGCGTTACTGGTATTCTAAATTGTACTAATAAGTTTTTTGCTGCTAAGGATTATGATGCCAAATTTGGATTCTTTCGTTCTTGATTTTTTTGTGTGTTACCTACAATTAAATTCATACATTAACATTTCACTAGGACTTGGCTTAGATTTACGGGTTCAACTTGCCTGAATATCATTAAAACTCAAAATTTTAATTATTTTGATTCCACACAGGCTTCGTTCAAAATTTTACGCCGGCGAAGTCGCGGGTAACTGCTAGAAAACAGCTTGCGGATAAAAAGAAATAGGTATCAGATCATGCACATTAGCTTCAGACTTTTCATAATGTATCCTATAAAAATCCTACAAATTTAACACTTGCGGCTATGTTCGATACTACGAAACCTTACTAAGTATGTTTGATTTTGTTTAAAAAAAGAAAAATAAAGAAGATAAAATTAAATAAATTTTTGTGTGGAAAAACAAATTCACTCAAACTCAAAGGTTTTTCAATGACTATTTATCCAAATATTTGACGTACGATACTTCCAATTAATGTATAAGTACGCGAACGAAGTAGCGGGTTCAGCTAGTCTAGAATAAAGCGGTTAACAGATATTTAACACCAAGCAGGTTACTGATGGTACCAGCAGAAAGGTGGATGGTGAACCTTTTATTGAGGTATGAACAATTAATACGCATATTAAATGTATAAATCAAAATAATAGATAATAATAGATGGTGAATTAAGAGTCTGATGCTAACGCAGTTATCCTTGACACTACGCGCATCGTAAAGAGGTTCTCATACTGCTAGGGATGCCTTAGTTGTTATAAACTAAAATATATCTGTTTCAAAAAAAAAACATGATACTAATAGAAACTGGTTAATAAATGTGCATTAGAAATCAAGAAATCTGTATGGAGTTATTCTAAATCACAAGATAATAACATTAGACACCATGGAATTGAAGATCAAATTGATGAGTTAATTTATCATTGCCATAAAGAACACTCGTTCTGCCCACGCTCAGGAATCAAAGGCTTTTTGATCAATTACTTTTGCAATTACTTGTAAATCACGCTTTGCCTTAATAATGACTTCGTAAAACAAAACCAGCATTCGAAACGATCGTAGGCGCTGTTGTTACAATCTTCGGTTACATCATAATTTAATACAAATGATCACTTTATTCCAAGTGACATACATAAGAAGAAATACGTCAAAAAGGGTATATACGAATAGATGTGAATAAAAACAAATATGACAATGAGATAAACCTTGAAATCACAAGAACGTGCGGCCAAAACTTAATATTTTTTCATGCATTCATTACAAATAATATATTGTACCGAACCGTTTTTTCCTTATTTTTCATTATTTATCTGAGATAACAAATTATGTATATTTATAACGGTGTTAAAGACTGACCATTTCTGCATTTTGTATTTTGTGAAATTTGAATTGGTCTACCTAATGACAGCACATTTTTTTTTAAATAAAATAAATAATTCCGATAACAACTACAAAATTTTATAACAATTACGCATACATACCATTTTGCTCATCCTGAGTCGTCTCGAAATCCGCCAATGAAATATTGGTCAAATCTTCGACGTAAACTTGTGGATATCTGCTCAGAGAGTGGCGCCCTCCAAGCGAGTGATAGCAAGATTCCTCCTCATCTGCTCCCTCCTCCGTCGACGACCCCTTCAGGCAGGAGTGAAAGCTCCGCGAAAGACGACGCTCCGTACTCATTCTCACTCATGTCCCAATGCCACACACAAAGATAACCCTTCTCACTTTTAAACAAACACTATATTCGCTTGAAAAAATACTTGATGCACTTTCATTGACTTGTAAGACGAGACTAATACACAAGACTTGAATGAATCATCGCTGCAATGAGATCTTCAAACACTTTTTTAACTCGTTGACGTCACTTTATTATCGGCTTACATCAGTCGGTCAGTAAGTAAATAGGATATATTTTTCCAGTTTATTTATTAATCACGTTAGTTTCGCTGTCTGATGTATCACTGTATTTGGTTTTACATTTCTTATCGCGTTATCGTGAGGACTGTAATCGAAAGATATAAAATATTATTAAACCAGTGATCCACATGTAAATAAACAGCATTTCAATGTTTTTCAATGTCATTCAATTTATAGTAAACTCATTAGATGTAGGTATGTATAATTTTTGTTTTAAGTTATCACGATTGTTTACTATTAGAGTACACATTTCGTTCATCAGAAAATACGTGACGTCTGGTGGCTCTGAGGTCTTGGACTTAATTACGGAATATTTACAGTAGTTATAAGAGCGGCACGAGTTTCCGATATTTCGTTGCAGTTTCCTGCACCATGTTCACGGATAAACATATAGCCTCGCTCCATATAACTACCGTAAATATGCCGTAATTTATACTGGTGACCTATCTTTTGTCTTATTCGATAGGGAATAGTTTTTCTGTCATATTTCTGAATAGGTTTGGAATAGTACCGTAACACGTTGGAAAGTTTATAGCGGAAATAAGGTGGATTTGCGTTGTCACAGAATATATTATGTAAACAGCTTGTTAGCAAATATTGTACGCTTAACATCTGGTTTCATGAGTTTTGGTAATACGCCGCCAATGGTTTATATTTTTTTTTTTTTTTTTTAAATATACAAATCAGCTGATTGTTCTGATAGCGTCAATTGAACTGAATTACATCATAGTTTCATTAATAAGTTTTGTTATTTCTAAATGCCAAAGTTTGCATGTTTGTACATATATTTGTTGCTCAATCACATCGTAATGACTGAACTGATTGGGATGACATTTCTTTCGATAACAGAACAGTTTTCTAATCCTCATGTCATTTTTCTGAACGTTGTAAACCTGAAATCACTAAAATCTTCCTTTCGCTATATTGATTAGCATTGCCACGCGGTTTTACCCGCTTAGCTCGGGTATACTGTTCTGACAATTTTACCACGAAGAAAAGTAGCATATGGTTTACTCCAGACTATAATCTCACTTATATTATCTTTCTTCTAAATTTAAAACCCATCCGGTTTTAAATTTAGAATCCGGCTCCGGTTTTCTGACGTGATTAAGCAACAAACATCCAAATATAAAAATAAAGAGATACATAAGTATAAACGAACAAATACTGAATACATCGCTAATAGACTTCAGTGATTCCTTTTCATCTCTATACGGTTATTATTGTAATGTGAACAGATTTACGTAATGTACTTGAAATTAATGCTAGTCCCAAAAGTTTCAAGACAGGCTTAATCATTTTGAAACAAGAAAATCAATTTGAAGCAATAAGCTGATTTTAGACGGTGCTAACATCACCTGTTACTGAAAATCAAATTTAGCAAAACAAATTAATCGGTTACGCATTCGCTCATCTGCGTGGACAAATCAATTTTTGTCTATCAGTTTTTCAAATGACGAGGCATTGAAAGTAAATGTGATTTTATAAGATCAACTCACATAGCGCAATAATCAACATAGTAAGATAAGTAGGTAATGATAGGGGACGATACGAGAATAAGATATTTTGACGCATATAACAATTTGACCTTAATACATACAGAGAACACATTTTATTTTTTTATAATCCATTTACATACTTCCATAAAGAAGCTTTGGCCTCAGATGGTGCTTACTGTCAACCGGTCGCAAATGCTTCTCCTTAAACAAGGTTTATAATTTGTCGTCTAGACAAGACAAGTGACCACGACGAGATTGCGACATTCCATATTGTGCTGTACCAAAAACCGGCGACAACTCGTAAAACACGTTGCCGGGACACAGGGAATGACAATGGGGGGTCAACAACCTCTCCAGAATGGGGACTACCACACATTCGGCTAATGAATGGCAGAGGAACAAAGCATCGCGTCTGTAGCCATGGACCTATTCACGTGTTCCTGCGCTGCGAGTGTCGTAACTTCAACATACAGACGCATAAACATTAAAAGCATACAAGTTCTCGGAATCAGAGAGCAAACTTGGACATTTGATGGCTGGCTACATTTTGTATAATTACTTTACTGGAGTGAATTATGTTAACAGTTACTCGAAATTATCCCTATCCTTAGAATATTTAGAGGTAAAAAGTACCAGTAGTACCAAGTAGTAGTAAGTTAATCATACTGACCAAAATTTAGTGTAGAAATTGCAAGATCATAGATATCAGAAACCTTTGTATACAAGATTTAAAATAATATTAAACTACAATCGAAACTAACCATTACAAAGTTTACCCCGAATTCGACCGAACATCGTTAATCACTGTTAGTGAATTAGAGACTACATTTTCGCGCTCCTCAGTAAATCAATTAATGGAGCAATCATCAGTTTTTACATACTTCGTAACCCTGACCACTACGGCCGAGACAAATCGCGCAATTTGACCGTAAACGTTAAGCAAATCAAAGATCCAGTGATTCGTGAATAAAATTGCAATTAGACGCGGACATCAATACTTTTGTTTTAGAAACATGTTTACAGGAAAATAATTGAAGAAAGTACAAATTATATATAAGAAGAGATATTCAGGTAAGGAGAAATAGGTATTATTGTTGTTTTGCATCGGAAGTAGTTGGAGAGTTGTCATCGCTAACTTTGTACGAAACTGATCTTTATGCAGGATGAATGAGTTCCACTTTATCTTATCAAGGAAGCACTTTGTCAATCACATACGTTGCGTTGTGATAAAAAAATCTTATATATAACAAGGCGGATATTACTCACAAAACATGCAAAACCTGAAGCGGAATAAGCACATGAACGCATTGACAGTGTGGGAGTTACATGTTACATAACAATTACCTAGAAGTGTTTATTCTATAGGAAGAGGCTGTTACGAGTAACATCTGAATTGAATTAGACAGCAGATTGCAGTTCACGCGTTGACAAAAAGAGTGAAATCCTCAACGACCCATTGTTTTGCTTGAAAGTTCAGTGTGGGAGTTGGAACACGACGTAAATCGACTTGTCGACGAGAAAATTGTGGAATCGAGTAATAAGCTTTCATGCATTCATCTTCTGGTGAAACTAGAAATACTATTAAGTACGTTCTCGGTAACACTTTCTTGGTATCAGAGAAATTTGTAAGATCTAAGCACGTGGTCATTTTTGGGTCAGTCTGAAGACAGTCAGTATTATCTGCTGCTAAATAAATTCCGATATCCCATTGTTTTGAAGGCCGTTTCAAGGCGCCAGACCACCCGGAACGAACCGATAATACATTTTACGGTGGCAATGGCTCCTTTTATTCAACAACGAGAAACAATAGCAGCTCCGATTGCGAATAGTCACAGCTGAATGGCAATTCGAAGCTCGGATATATATTTTACAACTACGACTTCCTGTAGCTTTCGTTGATTCATTAAAAGGTGATTACAGAGTTTCGCCTCTCAAAGGTACGTCACAATAATGGAAACGTGTATGAAACGTGGCCGCGCTTGGCTCTCGGCCAACGTTTTCCGGCACGACCGATTTTCCCGAGATAAAGAACGCCAGGGTTCCACCGGCCTTAATAATGACGTGCCGGCACCTAAATCATCTACAGCAATATAAGCACGCGAAGGCCACATTTAACAATAGCTATAGAATAAAATAAAAGAGGAATTTGATCTTGCATTGTTGGAATGTTCACAATATTCACGATCCTTCAAGATCAACCTTGTATCTCGATATCAACCGATATGATAGCGCTGATTGTCATTGACCCGTATATTCACTCTGTCGATACACCTACACGGTCAATAGACGATACCGAGAATAGATCGGAGTCTCGCCAGTGAGCGAACAGAGTCGCTCGAGTGGTCCGACTCGGTCAAGGAGACTAAACAACTGGTGGTCCATATGGTTCGTCATAATTTATGGCGTAAGGAAACGATGCATGCGGTCGTATTTCTTGATGAACTTATGTGTTATCTTGATGATATACTGATAAATGTTTAGCAAAATCTTGATTTTGAACTTACAGGAAAACTAAAAGAGAAAATTTTTAAAAATAATTTTGGCACATGTATTTTTAAACAACGTTCTATCACTCCACACTCACGTCCTATCACTATGGAATAATTTAAAAAGAAAAATTACAAAGGGCTTGTAGATAGGTACAATGTACAATGAATTAAATAACTCAAACTAATGCTTAGATTGTATCTGTGAAGATTTTTGTAATATGGATTGAGCACAGGTATGGTAATGCGATGTTTCTATCTGAGTAGGCATTGATCTTGATGCATTGATGGAAAGCCGCAAGCTGTCTTCAAATGGGGTTGTCTGTCAGAGCAAATAAAACGCATCCGCTTGCGACGACAATCGCTGACACGTTAACTAATGATGAGGACAGGTATAAATCATGTTGATAATAGCCATTGCTCGAAGACGACCAAAGGAAACGGTCGATTTGCGACGGATATGGCGATTGGGACAGTGGGCCGACCTGATGTAAGACAAGTACTTGAACCCGTGAACTGAGTTATTAATCTCTCTCATTATGTGACGTCGTGGTCACAATGGCTTCATTGTGCACTCACTGTGGCTCTACATAGCGTTATTGTAGCCTACAAATGAGGAGTAAAAAATATGCGCTATTGTACGGTACGTTTGTATTTGTGTACTCTAGTTATTGTATTTTACAGGTTACAGGTTAATATTAACGATTACTTCAATCTGATATCCTATTTGCTTAACCTTAAAGTTTTCGTGACGCAGTTTCATTGAGATTACGTCCCTATTTTAAAATTTTACACAGACTCGAAATAAAAACTACTGTAGGTAGCTGTTCCTGCCGGAGATTAGACATGGGATTAATTTCATGAAATAAATAAGCTAAATTGTACTAATTTGCGACTCAAAATATGCACGCACACGGTAAATGTTTCATTAACTAATTAAAGCGTTAAACTCTAACATAAATCGAGATGCTGTTTATTCACACCAGGGAATCACTATCACCAAAATAGATTGACACTAAAATAAACGCGCACGTCACATCACAAACCAAGCTTACACAAACACATCACAGGAACAATCCTTTACGAGATTCGTAATAAAAACCACGTTTCCTTACACGGACACGACTCCGTTTTCTAAATACTAAAGATACAGATAACGTGACTGCTTCCATTCAATGATACCAGCATACTGAGGCAAGCGCGGCGCGCACCAGACACGCTGCGTACGCGCACGCTTGCGCCTTCCATGGCAGACCGTTTATTTACTATTCACAGTTTAAAATTCGAACGTGCTCCAATAATCAACATGGCGCAGATGTACCGGCGTTTCTTCACGCCACTGTACACAATCCAGTAAAAAGAGGAAATAGCCATGGCGAGGAAAAAGATAATGAATCATTACAAAGCCATAACGTACTAGAAAACTGCAATCATTTGTAATCGTATACAATTACAGAAAAAGTTTCCACCTTAGTTTTAGCCGCTTACAAGATGTTATCACAAGAAACAGTAATGAACACAGCATAAAAACATCTGTTAATCTTGGATAAAAGAAAAATTCAAAGGACTCTGTTAAAAATAGAAGAAATTAAATAACGAAAGTGAAAGTAAACAGTAGAACGCGTGACCAGACATAGGGGCTCAGAAACCTGTTGAAGTATTGACCACTTTTACTGATGTTATGATCAAAGTGTTACTATGGAAGCAAAGGTAAGGAAGTATGGGCGCAACGAACTCTAGCTCGGAAACCCGGGATAGCTGCACGGATAGTCTACACTTGTGTAATTATTTTAAGCCAGCTAGAAGAGCACGCACAAACAGACAGGGACCTGCTGGAATGTCGGCCACACGTTTAAGGATGGTTACACTAATAAGGAATGTTAGTGACGAGGGTGACTATGGACTTAACTGGCAAGGGGAAGTTATGGTATGTTTTGTAATACGATATTAAAACTCGCAGGAAGTTTTGACAAAACAAACATAAAAAATTTCAAAGTGAGACAAAGGTATACTTTTTTATGTTGGTGAGCTTAAAATGGGAAGCTCATTTTTGTTAGATTTCAATGTCGAAAACTTTTGAACAGATAAAATATTATGACACCATCCTAACGTGCAATTAATTACCTACTGTTCACGAGCTCTCAGTGAAAAAATGAGATACAAAAGCCATACCGATCACACTCAACACATTAAAAAATATCAGCTCAGACAAAAAGATCAGTTTTTTAATAGAAACCTAGTAGTAGTATTAAACATTGAAGTTAAAAAATTAATTAACATGTGCCTTCGTTACATTGAGTACAGTAAGACAAAGCAATAATTTCTCGAATGAGGCTTTAATGACAGAATGGGGTATATTTGTTCCTAATGCACAAATCGCCGTCAAATTACAATTACCATCGGCTTACAATATAACACGTGAGATTAGAAACTCGCGGTAGATTAGATTAGTTTATAAAGATTGTACCTAACGGTTTTACAACTTTATGGTGACATAAACATAAAATCATGTCAAACATGTGATACTGAACGCAAACAGCGTATATGTATAAATACAACTACGAGTACTACGCTATTTACAGTTCATAAGATTAAATTTCCAAAGTTAATCAGCAATCGTTACAAATCTATCAAGCATGGTCAGATGAATGCGCAAAGCAAGTTTATTGATCGTATTTTTAAACAGTAGTTTAGACAAGAGTACTTCAAGTTCGAGATGTCGACCTTGAGAGAACAGCAATGTTACGTATATTGTTTTGTGTCTTATTTGCTAGTTGATGGACTCAGCTCGTTTTGTTTTGAAACAGGTTCTCACCGTGTAGGTGTCATGCGAAAGAAAACAGCTGTAGTGATGATAGGTAGTCCCAGGAGTTAGAAGTACTCAAGTACTTACTTAACAGTTTAAAATGGTAAAAATACACTAAAATTAACTTTGGTTAACACATTGACAACTTAATATCGACACGACAATTTAATATTACGAGTAATAAAGGTATTTCTGTAATTCAATTCATTGAAAATATATGAAACCACTACTTTAAACAGAAATTAACCCATGTTACCTAGTCACTAACTGTTGTTTATAATTTTTAATTAATTAAATTATTTTGACATTATTACACACCTATTCTAGTTCTAGTTAAAAAAAAAGTTATGTAAGTATTATTTTCTAAGGTTGGCTGAAAAAAATCACTGGCAGAGATAAGGTCATCATGTTATTTTACCGTTTTTTACCTGTTTTACTGTTTCTATGTTCTGTATATCTAGTGTAATAGAGTAAACATTAAATAATTTTCATTAATTCATTAGTTAAAAGTTGGTCAGTCAGATAGTTAAACGTCGTAGGTATATATTCTTGGTTTTATTGTATTTCTAATTAATTGTAGAACAATGCTTTAAACCACAAAAATTGAGAATGATTACCTGATCCGATCATAGCCTACAAAGAAACTCAAACGTCGTTTTTGCGTTACACGGCACAGTAGCACGAATGTTTTAAAGGCTCCGGTTATTAAAACTTATTTGCAAAATCAATATTGCTTCTTCATTATCCATTATCGGTTTTAAATAATTGCATCATCATGGTAAACTGGTTAACCTATTAATTATCTATTTCAAATAATTTAACAGTATATCTTTCAAGTGCAGATGTAAAATTTTGTCGTCATAGGTCATTCACTACATTTTCCTTACCATTAGAGGTAAGGAAAATGTAGTGAAAAACCTGGCATGTTTCAGGAATCATGTAGAGGTAATGCGTCATCTGATAATCCACACTGGGCCAGCGTGGTGGATTTTCCCCTTGACTCTCTCCTTATGAATGAAGACCCCGAGTCCCAACAGTAGAGATATTTCGTGGGCTCTTTATGTAACATCTAAATATCTAGTTATATGTCTGATAGCGTACAGTAATCACTTCAATCCTTGCCAATGTGGGCAGTCTACAAGCTGACAAAGATTAAAATCAAGTAATTTCTTAGCTAATGTATTCCTCACTGATGCATTAATGAGACCGCCTTATCAGACCGGCGTGGGCGCAGGTTGGGCGAATGTGGGCGGATGAACTTGGCAGACTCAATCTTGCGTAACAAGCCCTTCTATCTTAAGAAGAACAAAGAAATAACCATGTTTTTGATGAAAAACTTTAAAGAAAAAAACATATATATACGGTCGAATTGAGAAACCTCCTTTTTTGGAGTCAGTTAATAAAGAAGACATTTCTTTTCGTTTTATGCAATTTAGTAATGTGGTATCTGTCACGTAATAGTTGCATGAGAATGTCAGTAGGTAACAAGTTATTAACAGGTAAAATGTTAAGCTATTAATAGTGATGACTTGCTCGTCGATACATAAGGCTTTTATAATACCAGATATGTTGTACAGTATATTAAATACAATGAGTCGAGATATATAATATCAGGCATTTTTAGAGCCCTTAATCATAGATGTAGAAGCTTGGGCTTTTTTGCTCAATCACGTCAGAACGGCTGAACAGATCTGGACTGAAATTTGGAAGACATTTCAGTTTTTTTTTCGGGAAACTGATAGGAACGAGATCTACGGTAAACCTAGGGGTTTTGCGTGTGACATAATTATATGAGTGATTAGCAACGCCCCCTGGTTGGCCTGTGTACTTACCGTTACCGTAATTCCCGTGATGAAAAATAGCAATTCTGCACTATAATCTATATTCAGGTTTTAAACTGATCCGGACAGCTGTTTCGACGTAATTGATCGACAAATATCCAAACTTCCCCATTTGTAATATGTATTAGCAGGATAGTTAAAAATTAGTCATTTATTATTAACAATGACGTATCCTCATGAAATTTCCTGCACCGAAATGAAACATTAATGCCAACAGAGCCGATATAAAGAATATTTTTGCATTAGGAATACTCTTCATTACGTGTAGCACTGAAACACGTATTAAAAACAACAAAAAAGCTAAGGTAAGGTATTTATTTACCTTACAATTAATGAAGAGATGTTTTTTCTATTTATTAGAAGTGCCTATCGCAGAGATCACTTGATTAAAAAAATATGTAAATATGATACAGGAAAGAGGCACTATAGTAATAGCAGTGAGTACGAGGCATGCTGAAATAGGTGATAGAGAACAGGAAAAACTAGCATTGATAAATAATTTCCAATTCGTCAAGATTTCATGTCTACAGTGATTTATGTTCTTGTGAAGAAAAACTATTAGCAACGAAACATGAAGGCTTCATGTTCACAGAAACGTGACTGATAAATAGTATTCATAAAACAACAGTACAAATAGACGATTACAAAATGCACGTTGTCTACAATCAACAAAAACAAGACCGTATGTAGGTGAACAATTGATTAAATAGCAACTTGGTAACATACTACGAAAATGTATAAGAATAACAGCGCGACGAATAAATACAAAAAAAATCTTCGCCATTCAACTGAATAAAAGATAGATAGAAAAGTAGGATGAATATGTCATCGAGTTTAGCAAATTTTTGGTGTTTGTCGATACTTCAAAAACTCCTACACCACCTCTGGTGTATCATCTGATAATACTATGATCTGCCATCCAAAAATAATCATCAAAATCGATTCGCAATTAGCGTAACATACATACGAAAACATACAACTGGCTTGAGAGCCTCCGCCTTTTTTAAGAGGGTTATAAAATTAGAAAATATCGTTCGAAAATTTTACTGAAGTAAAATTCTTCGTAGGCAACATACTTATATCAATTACAAAACTCAACGATTTAACGGAACAGTGGATCAACGAATTAGTCGATGCAAAGGAAAGCGCAAAAAGTGGAATAAGTAACAAACTTTCGATAAAGAGAAGTGTGCTAATAGTATTCGAGGCATCGTGCGTGCGAGTAGAGGCGGCCTGTGGAAATGTAGCGAATAGCTGCATGTATGTCTAAAACAGGTGTAAGTGAAACTGATTCGGTACTTACACTAACCGATATTCGATGATTTACGCGTGAAGGTCGTTATAAAGAACGAGACATCGCTAATGCCCGAGCGACACGAGGATGTTTTTTCAAGCTAGTGTTAGTAAGCTAGTACTTTTACCTTCCATACGCAACGCTAGTGTTATCTACACGAAGCTATAAGTACTAGCTAGCTACCTTGCTAACACTAGCCTGCTATCCTAGCTTGTAAAAGTAGCCTTGTGACGCTCAGGCATTATGGTTAAAATGCTCCGTAAAACAAAATTTTCTTAAAAATCGTTTCTATCAAAAGCTTGTCTGATAGGGAAAAAGCTCGCTTGTAGCAATACGACCGCTGATTGTAGCACTAGTTATTTTATGATTTTTCTTCTATTGTACTGTTTTTGTTGTGATGTATACAATACTCTATCTATGTTAATATAGGTACCTCTGTATCCCAATATCTTACTTAACTCAATCTTTACTTAGCAAACCATTTATCTCTATGACTGCGTCCGTCTATCCATTCATTCTGAATATTACATTTTCTATGATTCTTACGCTAACCATGTCTTCTTTTGCTCATTAATATAATTTATTTGACACAGAATGTTCAAAGCATTAAATAGATTGTGAGTATAATTTCGAAAAAAAAAACGGTAATTACACAATTATATTTCATCAAATGGAATATAATATGTATAAGTAAAATATGTCAACTCACGGATTTTAATGCACATAGAAAACTGTGTATCTATGAATGTGCACACTATTACTAAACAACAGGGTCAGTGGAGTAAAGAACGCGTCGGTAGCACTATGTCGTTGCATAGTGAAGATTAAGCACGCACTCACACATACGCACCATAACTGTTTCTTACTGTTACGAGTGCAAAGGTACAGAACAAAGTATGATAATTGCATAGGAGTAGCTACGGCTAGATGTGCAGACAATAATAAAGCCATGCTTATTAGGAGATACCGTAAACAAAATTGTGTACATTTCACGCTAATTTTAGCCAAATCCAAACCATTTGACTGTAAAATCGGGCGTTTGATTACAAAGATGAACTTTGTTTACAAAATCAGTTCTAAAAAGTCGTATAAACATTAGTAGGTGTTTATGTCGTTCTATAACTCAATCAGACGTGTAAAAATGATGGAGAAAAAACTCAGTCTCGTTCCAATTTTATCGCTTATGCAGTTAACGTTTCCTCATCCGGTGGAGAACAGTGAACACCCGGAGATCTAGCGCCTAAATAAAATGGGTATATGGCTTTACTATTTATTGTTCTCTCATAAATTTGAAGGATAAAAAAGAGATAGCAATAACAAGGCCATAACCATTTCAGAAGGTGGTAGACCCTCTGTTTTGAGATAAAGCGACTACGAACTAGTGCTTTTATATTCTGCGCTGGTAAGTCAGTTCTCTACTAAGCCATAACTGTCAGTGGCAAGGCTGATTTATACCGTGAGAGAAATATATATCATGAAGATTTACTTTTAACTCTGATTCTGTAATATAAATATGTAAAGAGTCTGGATCGTTACATCAGATTGGCGTATAAGCAAGTAACTATTTTCTGATCTGTGCTATAAGCACTCGCGTGTAAAAACTCCCTAAAACTCAGGCGAAAAAAAAAGCTTTTTGTGTCAAAAAGGAAAGAAACGACCAAAGAGATGTATCGACAGCGTGTTTTTTTTCTAATGCTTAATTAATTAAATATCAGTTTTTTTTTGTGTATGAGTTAAAAAAATAAAGCTTACGATGTTAAACAATAACCCGCTATAAACTATTACTGTATTCGCATCATAGACCAGGCATCAACCAGCGACGAGTTAACGATTCAAAGAATAATTCGGATCGGTCGTAAATTGTTATTGAGGATGTCGATAGTTTATTGGAAATTATAACGTAGAACAATACTGTAATAGTCTATAGGCATAAGCAGGGCACTTAGTCCTATAGTCCCTGCAGTGGGAAAATGACTCGTCACTTCATTACTTTCCCTTCTCTCACAAGGCCTAGTAGTTAAGATATTTGCTCAAGCAGGGCTTAGATACGCGACCTAAAAACCTATAATCTACTTTCTTTGTAATACGGAGCGTCACTCCGAAGAATAGAAGCAGAACTTTTATGACATCAAACAATTTTAAAGAGATATAATTGAGTATATTGGAGATTTAGTAAAGTAGTATTTAGCTATATACAAATAAGTGTATAGTTATCGAGACTGAGATGAGACCACCAGATACAATTGGGTTTATATCAATTTATTATAAATGTGTCAACGTTAATTTCATACAGCATAGCATAAACAGAACACTAAATATTGGTAAAGATAAGGTAAACGTATTTGTTGTCAGCGGTAATAAAACTCAGCAGTAATCACCATATCCTAAACATTTGCTTAAAGCTTCTGCGACCAAAAACCTTTCATATTATTGAGTGAGGTAAATTCAATACAGAAATTATTGAGTATGGTAAATCCGAATTTAAGACCACCGTATTCAGTGATGGACGTAGCCATAATAATGGATGGTACGACAAAAGCAAAAACTTCAATATATCAAAAAGAACTCCGAATTTTCAAAGATCTAGTCTCGAATCCCCTAAAGTTTTAAAGATGAAATATATTATTTAACATTTACAGTAATAGAATTACGAACTAAACTTATAAACTCGAAATCATGTCTCAAAAAGTTTCCAAGCATTCACAGTTTAAAGACAAAACGATCAAGCAAGCGTAAAGTTTCACAAATTTCGATTCTACTTTGAGTTTCACTTCTACAGTGATGCACACGTAAATAGACAAACAAGTGAAACAAGTTTCCAGCTGGCACGCTATCTTGTTAAGTTCTTTGTTTTAGTTAAAATCATGAGGACAAATTTTAATTAAAGGTCTCCATTGAATAGGATTCTTTGTTACAGCATAAGCAACCCAGTTGTTGTTTCTCCCGTTGTTGACAGTCGAGACCTTCCTCTCACAGGTCGAGTTAAGGCCATTATCCACCACACTGGCCAAAGGTGGTTGAACTGGCGTCGTGTCCTAGAAAGATGTCTTCCTTGACCATGATGATTATGAAGATGTTTTCCTTCACCGCTACAGCCAATGACTAAAGCCATTTGAACTTGTAAGCCACTACAAGTTCAAATGGCTTTAGTACACGTACTCATAGTCGCACTCGCGATTTTGAAATTATACCTACGCTACGGTCTAGCCACTAGACTGACCACGGCACTGTTATGGTAACTGTCAATTTCCCAATTAAGAGGAAGTACATCGAATTTACAGGAAATTGGTGATAGCACTTGTTCAAGAACTTGCACTGAAATAAATTGTAATTTAGTTTTGTTAATAGATACTAAGTTAGAATAAGAGCTAAACTACTATACATACATTGAGCACATCTAAATTATACCGCATGAGTTTAAAGCCTTGAGACAACTAACATGCTCAAATCCAAAATCAGTTGGAAATATACCCAGCATTCTCCCAGGACTACCACGCTGAATGGCAATACACCATTGGACCAGCTTTATTATGTAGTAGACAGAAAGACAGATGACGGACATGTTATTTTGGGCATATGCAACAAAATTAACTACGTTTACTCCAGTTACATATAAATTATCCTGTTCAAACTGAGGCAGGTAATTGTTGAGCAGTGATCACAGTTAGATCGATTTCGTGACCAACAATAAACGAACGATAGTTACAAGAGTTGGAACGTTGCACGACTCTTTTTTTGGTCTATGTCGCAACTGCTGCCCTTCAGGCCAGAGTAATACAGCATCCATTTCTAAGTATAAGTTTTTTTTTATAGTAGTAGTATCAAGCAACTATGCAGTACACCAGTATTAGCCGCCGCTTATGAACATCTGCGACATAATACTCGTATGTTGACAATTGCTTGTCTCTTGTCATGAAGAGAGACATGAAGAGATATTAAGACTCAGATTAACACCTAACTAAGACTATTTTTTAAATGTTTATTTTCTGTGAGTTGGTGGTAAGATTTGATTTAATTAGCATTAATCAGTGTGTTAAACCCGATATCCGTAGTTTAAACCAATAATGGGTTTGCACTTGGCCGCCATCTTGTCTGATGTTAAGCTACGATCTAGTCTACAATAACAAGAATAGAATATAGAGTGATGCGTCGAGCGAGATGTGCGCCTGATGAAAAGCAACACAGCCGACCATAACAGCACAGTGTCACCCTGCCATTCGAACATGAAGAGTCCAAATTACTCCCCGGCACTGCAGTCGTAATCTAAAGATACTAGAAAATATATCCCTTTGCCCTATAATTACTCTAGAAACAGTACCCTTCAAACGGAAACCCAGCATACATATTACTGCTTGTATGTGTATTTTTCCCGCGTTTAAGTATGTTATCTAGGTGCTGCAATAAAATTACACGAGAAAGCGAATACGAAACGAACGAGCAAGATCACTTTCTTTTAATAAATTAATATTGCAGCCATTGGCGGATAGGGTTATATTTATGCAAGCGGTGAGAATCGATAACATTTAAGATTTCGACACGATCTTTATGTGTACTCTATTTTATGTCGTAAATCAGTTCTTTACTACTACTCAGACTTTCTAGATATACGGCTTAAGATAAAGTGTAACTAACATTTCAAATCTTTCAGATTTATTTTTGGGCATTAAAGTATGGGATTAGTCGATTCATACTATCAAAATGACATTTAAAAAGCTATTTAAAGAGTAGCTAAACATGGCCGGTACACGAATTTCCGGCTACCGTCATAGGTACCGGAAAAGAGGGGAATGACCGTTGGATGGACACTTTGCTGGTTGGCAGGGCACTGCGAAAAATGTCACCTAAAGTACCGTATTGTTGGCCCAACAAAAAATACGTGGGTGCAATGGGAAATTTAAGACCAGAATATACAGCAAACGCAACAATACCTTACTTTAAAAAAATGTATCATGTGTTTCAAAGCGAAATAATACTTTGAAATTGTGTGTTCACACATTAACTTTTATAATCTGACTTCAAATTGGTATTGATAACATTACGAACTTAATCATGAACTTATACTTCGACGTTTCGGCAAAGTTACAATGGCCGTGGTCACAAGAAGTCTTGACGATGTGACAAATATTTTCAATATAAGTTCAAATCGCGATTATGTACAAATTATTTTCAAAGATAATGTAATGCAAACATCAATTTTTACGAATTATTCCAGATAATCCGGTTGTTAATTTGGTTCGAACCAAATTTGAGTCATGTTTTCCACTTCGGAAAAGAAATTGTAAGAAAAAACGTCATACTTGGGTATCAACAGACATGAAAGATTATAAATCTCTCTTATTTGACACTATTGCGATATATTTGTGCGACCACATTTCAAAAAATTAGGGATTCTTACGTTGCCCTGCATAGTCATTCTCCAAGTAGGGTTGTACGTGAGGGAAAACCTACACTTGTACACCGCATGTGGAGACCGGACTGCGTACCCTACACGACGCGCAGGGCAACTGGAGCCAGTTCCCAGGAGATTATCAAAGTCCGACAAGCTCACTCACGTTATGGGACCGACCGTGTACAATAAGCTACCTCGTGACGTTGTTGGCGCTCTAAGCCTGGCCTGCTTCAAATCTCGCCTGAGGCGTTGGCTTGTCGATCAGACTTTTTATAGCCCCAAGGAGTTCCTTGAATTCAAGCAATAGCTCAAGTACAATTAAATGTGTTGAAACAAGATTCCTCTTGTTGAGTATTAATGTTTACTTATGTAAAGTTAGACAAATGCAACCTGACATTATTTTCACAGATCACTGTAATACTAGTTATTATTTAATTTTTATACGTTTGACATGTAAATAATATTTACGAAATAAAGATTATGATTATTATTATTATGTTTCCACCCTCTTCAAATCTGGGAACCTATAAACGAAGAGTGGGGTTCTGGCCAAGCATGTTGCATCTTGTGTTAGTTGGTCAGGCTAAACCAAATGTAAGAAATTACAGGACTATGAGATAAAACGTCTTATATCACTGGGTTCCGAGCGCAGTCCAGTGGTAGGCAGGGAGGTAATGATTTAGACGCTTCATGTTCCACGTGTCCTGTACTTCTCGTCACTCTATACCAAGGGTCGGCAAGTAAGTTTAGGTGGGGTCCGGATACCACGGGATATTTTTTTTACGAGGTCCAGAAAATAACGTATGTGATCATTATGAAGTGGTCTTTTTATTCTTTTGGTTTCTAATAAAATTCTATCCGGTCCGAGGTTCGGGGACTCGTGGTCCGCCTGTTGCTGACCGCTGCTCTATACTATCAATTTCTAGATTTTTTCGATTCAATTATTATCGCCAACCAATACTAGGAC
The DNA here is from genome assembly GCA_017562165.1 of Ectropis grisescens. NCBI lineage: Eukaryota > Metazoa > Arthropoda > Insecta > Lepidoptera > Geometridae > Ectropis > Ectropis grisescens. Next base: position 7,331,151 of record CM029781.1, on the reverse strand, counting down.
AGCGTGGTGAATTATAATTCAATTGTCAGAGTCTAGTCTCTCTCTCCTAGTCAGAGAATGCCTCTAGTCCCAGCAGGAGGAAAATTTAGTGGGTTGCTTAATTTAGTTCTAATAAATGCTATTTTAATACTGTGAAAGGTATTCCTACTATCCATAAATATTTTTTAAAGGTATCTATTGTAGTTGGTCTCAAAAGACCTTTACTACTTTACTGAACGTTGGGACTACTATCCATATCTATTGACTATACTGTTTTTCGACGTAAGCTTATGAAGGTAATATTATATGTCACTAAACATGACCCCTACCCCTTTTGACCCTGGTTACTCACTCTCGCGTAATATCGCACTTCATTGAGCCAGAGTTTATAATGAAATTCACTACCATGTGTTGTATTCTAATTTAAAGTATAAAAGTAAAGTAAAGAGAAATATAAAGGTGATACAGTATTCAAAATTAATGTAATTTGCTGAATAAAACACTCAAAACAAACTCTTGTCATTAATTACCTATTGAAAAATATTACCTCAATTTGTCACCGGGCAGAAATGAGAGCGGCATCGTAATTCTAAGGGTTGGACTGTTACAGCACTTGATATTGAAGGCGGTCTTACTATGAAAAGCTTTTATCGTAAGTGCCTTTGACTTAGTTTATTGGGCCCCCAACATTCGCAAAAATCTCTAGTTATTCCTGCTATGCCCTGTTCTCACGAAACGTTATCGTCGAGGAGAAATTTGACGATAACCACGCACTTATCTGTCGCTGGAACACGCCGGCCGCGATTTATAATGTTGACCACAGATTTCTAAACAGATGAAACCTTCGTGAACGACACTGTGAGGCCAGTAATTAGTTATGTATGCGTGACAGCTCTCACCGACGTTGTCAAATTACTCACGTTGGTGTGCGTGTAATGTTCCCAGTCTTAAGAAAAAAATCCCACTATTGTTGTCTTAAGCTTTGGAAATTTTCACGTATAATAAACACATAAAACATTATTTTCAAATAATTTATTATTACACCGATATTATATAACGCAAGGATTTCTTGTTAATAACAAGAAATCTTATTTCTGTTTGATGAAGTTAAGAATTTGGATTTTACATGCAACCAAAAATCAACTTGAATCGCAAATATTAATTAGTATGATTTGCTCCCTTAGATAGTTTAAACAAAACCAAAACAACCATCTTTACCACCAAAACTAGTTTTGATAAAATGCATATGGGCTACCTTTTTATAGGGCCAAACAACAAACAAAAAAAAAAAACAAATAATCGTTTAAACGATTCACTAATGCTTCACTTTTTTTTTACAAAACCTCACTTTTAAACCAAGTAATCGTATAATATTCAAAACTGCCACTATCAAATGATAATATTCTGAGACCTACTGCTGGCATTATATAACATTCTATTCTACTCGTATAATATTATTATAATGTAAGTGTATTATGTATTTTGAAAACTCCACAGAACATACAAGTATTAAAAACTCGCTTCATAACTACAGTTTTCATCAACACTATTAGTAATTTTACTAACACTAGTAACGGCGTGGATCACTGCTAGGGATCAATTCACATTATATATAAAAACATAGTAAAATAGGTCTTAAAATTGAATAATACTACCTACAAAAACAAAATTATAATCTATATTTTACCTTCACTTCAGGAAAACTATTTCAGTTTGCTATAGCCACACGTGTTCCTATTTGTTACCATAGTGAAATCGCCTAAATAACATAATAGCAGTAAAAATATTCAAACTTACCTATGAAATGATATTCCTCCTTCCTTTTTTTTTTTTGGGAACTATGTTTGCAATGTTTGAATACACAAGACGGCATTATTTAAAACAAAACATAAAATCACACAGGATGAACACGTATGGACAGGCCCGTACAAGATAAAATTTGTGTCGTACTGACAGGAGTTTGTATTTGCTTTGGCCTCATATTACTAAAATAAAACCTTTTAAACTCCATAGTACACAGAAGTATTAAAACTTGTTTCATAACTATAGTTTTCATCAACTCTATTAGTATTTTTATTAACCCTAGTAACGGCGAGGATTTGTTCTTGGCATCGATTCACATTAAATTAGAAAAATGACGCTTGTAAAAATAGGGCTTAAAATTGAATTATACAATGTTCATCAATAATTTGGTCTACGAATATCTTCAAAACAAAATTAGAATCTATATTTTACCTTAAATTCAGGGAAAATAATTTCAATTTAGTATAGCAACACTGACCTATTTTCGTTGAGGTGTTGTGTTTCTATTCATCAATCGAAATAAAATCGTCTAAATTATATAAATATCAGTAAAAAATATTCTAACTTTCCTATGAAATTTCCTTTTTTTATTTTTGGGAACAATGTTTGCAATGTTTGATGACACAAGACGGCATAATCTCAAACAAAACATAAAACACACGGGACTCCCGTACGAGACGGAAGTCAGTTTCGTACTGACTGGAGTTTGTATTTGCTTTGGCGTTTGATATTTGCTTTCCGGACCTAAGGATCTGTGTTCCGAACGTTCCATCTGCCTTTTGTTTTAGAAATCTGTGATGTTGACATTCTACGAAGGGGAGCCAGTAGCGCCGTAAAAAGATTCCCTAAACACGTCATTATGAAGTTTACGCTTGAAGGATATTTAGTTTTATGACCACCTTTCATCTTCCGTTCCTTAAACAAACGTCAAGGAGTTTTCAAGACACGCGAATCAATTATACGTTTTTTGCAGCTGCAACGGGTATCGACCGAAATAAACATCATTGAATAAAAACGATTAAAATTCCACAACATGTGAAGACCCATATCAAATTCTCTTTGCATTCTAGCTGCATCGCATCAGTGAAAGACGTGGCGCGATTGACAAATATTTTGTCCATTATGAACCGTTTACCTGCTTGGAAGCTTTATTATTCCGACGCTGTTGGCAATCGACAGCAGAATGACAACATAACGCATTTGGATTTGCTATAATTGCATTCATTACTCAAAAGGAGCTCCTTTATTAGGCAAACCGGCGTTTGGTATGAGTTATAAATATTAAAATTCTTCGATCAGGTGTACCATTGAGAAATAATAGAAGGCGTTCTTAGAACAGGAAGGTGAGGGAGGAGACCGATCGGTTGGAAACAATGCGGTGTGGCAGGTAGCTAGCGGGATGCGGGTCTGCAAGATGTTGGTTACGAGAAGGCAGAACATACCGGACGTGACATATGCTGATAAACAAGTCCAAACTTTAATTTTGAACTCTCTGAACTATCAGTCAATAGAAGTAACATTTTAAGTAGATCTACATTGGTTCGATGACTGCATCACGGTCACGTAGATAGGAAGTATGAAATCAATAGATTATTGTTATTGCAAAAAGATCACCACGATGACTATTGTTAGATGTTCAATACCAGAGTTGTTCGTGTGTATCTAAACGACTAAATATCTATTATTGTGGACAATCCGACCGCGAAGTGGCCTCTCGGTCACGGTGCGGAATCTTGAGATTCCTCAGTATTCCGAAAATGTAATAGGCCTGGCCCGTACCCGCTGGATATCTGCTGCGCTGTGACTGTAACTAATTCGACGATTTATTCCAAGATATTGCTTTACCGTTGGTGTTGTCACAGATTATTACACGCAGAGGTTTGATGCGTTTAATGTAAACTGTTTTTTTAATTAGCTCCGTTTCTATGAATGTTATATTGCTCCTCCTATTTATTCTTCGGTTCGTTACTTTACAATCGTGTTATTTTAAACACCGGTCATCGGTAAAGAAACCAAACTCAAAACAAATTTATTTCTGGACAACTGGATCCACTATTTTCAAAATTTCGCCATTTGAACTCTTGAAGTCCTTACGAAAACATTATACAAAATTTTAACATGGATCCATTGTTGTTTCCTATTATTTGAAGTTTACTGAAGGAACGTTAGTTACTAAGTAGGTGTAATTAAAATTTTAGTCGCGTAAATGCCAGTTAGAACACAATTAACAAATGTTTGAAATTTATTTTACAATTTTGATGCCAAACTCAATAACACATCGCCTAGGCTTAGGCTATGTCAAAAGTTTCCTAGGTTAAAAGACTGTGTGATAATATAAGATTCTAACCTCCCTTCATCGTTGCCTGACACAGAAATAAACAAACATGTCGTGAAACAACCAATCACAATTCATAATTTTGACATCTTGACATTAACTTGAGCCTTGATTGGTCGCCGGACCGCCAGTATTTACATTTTGTGTCAGGTGTCATGGACTTTAGCCATTAAAGTTATGTAGGGAGCACGCGGGTGACTCCAGGACGCTATATTTAGGATCGAGTTACACGCGCGGGCGACATTATGACGACCGCAGGGACCACCTTATTAATCGATTTATCTCACAACACTGCTCCAGGCCACTGTCAACCGTCTGACCTTATAAACGAAAGTTGCCATTTAAGCTTTCAGCTTTCGAAACTTACATAATTGTGACAACTTTTAAGCGCTGTTTATTACATGTGAATCACGAGCACAGAACGGCACAATAGGGAAAAAGTCACACATTTAAATCACTGGTTGAAAATTGTAAGAACACTATCAGTTTCACAGTTCACAATGGTGTGGGTTCAGAGCGCGGAATTCCTGCACATTGTGGAGAGGAAGTAAGGCTCGTTGCACAATGTCGGGTGGACGCGTCACTCGCACTAGGCCGACCGCAGGCGACTGTTTACCAATACCGGCCGACGCGCGGCAGCTGCCATGCCGTGTGCACCCGCCGTTAGGGCTGGCGCGGATGACTGCGCTATCTTTTAACTTCTAAAACGTTTTGAGCTTGTGAAACAATTTATTTTTACTTTTTTAATGTAATTTTCATTTTGAAATGAACTTTTATTCATGTATTATTATTATATTTATAATGAACAGGAAGTTATTTTAAAATCCATCTTTCATGAATCAGAGCCGACTAGAGCAGATTTTTGTGCGGTGATTTTTTTGTTGATTTTGTTCAACTATTGATAAATGCCTGGCCAAAACTATGAATAGTGGGCTTCATCTTATATAAATACAATATGTTATTAGGAATTTTTCATTTCGATTTCGAAAAAAATTTCATAAATATACAAATAAAAAAATAAGTTAAGAAAAATTGTACTTATTTTTTTATTATTCTATACCTTTGTAGATTTGTAGTAATAATAATAAAAACAAGCTAAAACAATGTTCAATGTTGCAGGAAAATATAGATTTTATAAAAAGTAGAGTCATATTTTTATCCGAAATATATTATTTTCTCCTAATTGTTTGAACCCAAACTCGAACTTATTGACTTATTTTTTAAACTGGGCTTTCAATATTTAAAATTAATTGTCACACCTTCTTATACTATGTATTTGTATTTACTTAATTTAATATGCAATTTATAACAAAACTATTAATTTTGTGATCTACTACTAAATCAACAAAAGCAACCAAAAAATCTAAAGGCATGTGGCAGCCCTGCCAAGTTAACCATGGCTTGGGCAACATAGAAAAAAGTTGGCCAAACGATAAGCATTATCAAATCGTCGGAGCTTTGCTATCGTTGTTGTACTAAACATACGGCAATGACCGCGGGTCGACTAGAAAGCAAGCAATTTAAAATTCAATGTTAACGTTGTTTAAAGTTTCATCTTATGTATAATGTGCATACTTTGTATCTACGATTATATGTATAAGTATTACATTATCTGATTTCCATAGTACATAATACAAGCTTTGCTAATTTTGGGTGTAGATAGTATTATAAGAAACGTTCACCAACATATAATATTAACTAATTAATTTAATGTTCCTCGCACAGTACGGAAGCTAGATAGCTATGAAGTGTCGATTTACTTCATTTTATACATTGATTCGATACATTGTGTTATAAACAATATCTCAGGACAATTACTATCCTAATCATAACATTATTCAACTTAGGCCTTATGCAACTTAGGTGGAGAGATAGTTTAAAGTTTTCGTTGTAACATCGTGAAAAGAAGAATACGTTTAATTTAAATGACGGTTACGCTACATTTAACTATACGTTTATTTATAAATTAATACCAATACCGCTGAAGTTTAATCTCTTCAATATGTCGATGCCTCCGACGTATGTTATCGTATCTCCAAAAATCGTGATTTTAAAGGAGAGCGTTCGAAAGATAAACGTTGCGTTTAAATCGTCAATTCTTGTTTTATTTTGGTAAAATATGATTAAAAACCTACATATAAGTACCAAATTTAACAAAATTATAACAAGAAATGACGATTTAAATGCAATTTGTTGCCTTTGGACCGCTCCTCCTGTATAATCACGATTTTGGAGATACAACAGCTCACATCGGAGGCATCGATGTGTCAATGCCCTAATTTGTTTAAACTAAAATCGCCATATTAAACTTTTTATGAACGTTTGAGCACAGAACGTTTTCTTAACTTACAGATTTGTATAATGGCAGTAAGCATGACATATACATAGATGAACCATAATTCCATCGTTTGAAATTACTGTCTTCTAGCTCATCAACGGCAGCAATGTCTGTGTAAGCCTTAGTAACATATCTACAAGATGTTTAATACCACAAACCCGTAACATTAAAGCAGTTTTAAAGGTTACCAAGAATGTAGAGTACAGAAAGTAAATACTGTTTTAAGGGTCTATTATCATGAGAACTAAGCAATAACACTAAAGAAATAGCATAAGCAGTCCATGTTTATGTTTTCACTACTGATTTGAGGCCTTCTCTCACAAAGAGAGAGTCAAGGCCATAATATACCACGCTGGCCAAGTGCCGGTTAGAGGATGACGCATTTCTTATTTCTATTTTAAGAGGTGTATTTCTTGAAACATGTCGGTATCCTCACCGTTAAAACCAGTAGTGAAGACAAACTTGAACATCTGTATTTTGAAAAATAAATAATCAGTAATGCAAACTGGATTCAAACCTACCAACCCACGATTATAAAATCGGACGTTATCGCCACTAGGCCACTACGGTTTTTCATATTTTTGTAAGACATCGCAAAGCTACGCAGTTTGTTTATGACAAATTGGGAAATATTACCCTTCTGACCGAAACACCATAACAATAGCATTACTGCTTAACGGTTAATTAACAGACAAAATTTTGCTATTTTTTTTAACATTTCAGTGAATGTTTCGTATATTATATATAGGTACTAATATTTTAAATAAGATTCTTAAAAAATATACGTTACCCGTTCGTCAGTCACTATTTCTGGTATCTAAATGGTAAAACGTTAATTAGTTCAAAACTCGCCTAGTTAGCAAATGCCATAACCACGGCCATAACATTTGTGAAAAGTGGCGCCCTCTGTGTTAAGCCTATTGTTGTACTTGGTGTCAACGCTCTCTGCATTATCTGACATTTCAGGACCGACCAACGTGTCTATTTCGTTTGAGAGCTAGTGTCGTAGTTTCTCTCAATTTCGTTGCCAATTTTATAGTTTTACCATTAGACCGTTTAAGATCAAGTTGGTATAGCACTGTACCTCTCACGTCACGTGTCTCTATGTAATACATAATGAAGCTTCATGTGCGGGTTGATGTTACAAAGTAGGGCATGCGTGCAATCATGCTAATTTGACAGCAATTTTTCTCATTTTTCCAGCATTCTACATTCGTATTTATACAGCTTCTTTGCATTCTACAGTTAAAATTGTTTGTATGACTTGGTACATAACGTTTTGGAGCAAACAAATATATTTAACCCTTAAATAACATTTCTAGAACCTAAAATTAAATTTAAAAGATTTTTTTAATGAAAGGTCCTATGGCAGTTATCCTAACGATATTTGGCCATCAGACCCTGGACATCACACAATAACTTACCTAGGTGGTATCTTGAGTGGTGTGGCTACCCTACCGAATAAAACCCCAAGGGTTCTCTGGCTGTGCCGTGAAAATTACTTGTGTATTCAAAGTCTACAAAAACAATGGTTTTTACAATATAATTCATAATCTGACAGTTTTCAAGACAAAATTGTGATAAAATTACTTAAATTTGCGTATCTACACCATAAGATAGCATTTTTCAATATTCATGATAAAAATACGATGTAATTTAATAACATAACCGACCGACACAGTAGCACAAAAACATTTGTATCTGCGTTCAATAACAATAATTGAGCAATTCTAAAGATAACGATATGAAAGTAGAGAGTCAAACCGTTATAATTATACGAAGTTTATAACTTTATTTGATAAATAAACATCATGATTGAAATGGAATTTATTCACAGTCGAGGGATTTATAGCTAATCGTCGCCGGAAGAAATCAATAAACCTGACTTTTCTCGGTTAAGTTTAACTCGATACGTAAAGCTCAGCGAGCTGTTTTTAGAGTTGTATCTGAGCCATGTTTCTGTAATACTTCATATTAATCATCTCATTTAGATTTTTTTAATCTAGTGACAGTGACAGATTAGCAAAATGCACGATAGAATTAGGGCAAAGAAAATAAATGCTGAAATGATTTTGTCAACATATCTGGTTGCACTTACTATGATGAGCTACAATTGCGATAATTTTATAGGTTTACACTTGACCGCCATCTCGCCTGATGTTAAGCGACGATGCGGTCTACGATGGATCGTGATTACCTAGAAGAAACCGATTCACTCTCGATTTGAAGACACAAAGATTGTAACCATCGGGGAAAACCCACTCAGGCAACGTATTCCACAGCCTAGACGTAAATTAAAATACTGCATTTCGTGTACTATGTATGACTCTCGAGCCATATCTCTGGCCGATACGAGTAAGACTCGCAAGAGCCTCGTAATAAGAGCTCACAGTACAGGGTGTGTGTGATGAAAAAAAGTCACAACGATGCAACTCCAAGCGCGTAGGCCGTCGCAGATAGAGCAACTATTGTTGCGAAATAAGTAAGCGTGATAGTACACCACACACTGGTAATCCAGATTTAAAAAGTGATTTATGTGTGTAAAATTGAATAAAATTTAGAGCCAGCTTACACGGTATAATAAATAATCTTTTTGAAAATAGTTTTTAACCTCTTCAAAGTTATTATAGTTATCTACTTTAAAAGAGTATATGTTATAATATTTACTGTGACAGTGCATAAGACGTTAATAGAGTTCATCATTATCAACAAATACCATTTGTGTTTTAAAAATGTAACATATGGTACACGACAAAACGCAATGAACGTAGCGTTCATCCTAAAGTGGATCACGACGCTGAGTATAGCGAAACCCTTTCAGCGAAGCTCGGTAACCTACTGACACACCCATCCCTAAGTTGTAGGCCACCTAGGTTCGTCTTTTCTTTCCTTAGCTATGAATACAAGTAACTTAGTAATACAGCCTGTCAACATACCCAAATAATATCAAAGAAAAATTATCGCAAATAGCAGGCATCAAGAATTGATTTTTTATGGAGGTAACATGATTAACATACTATACGTTTGATTCTGTGTTATCACAATCCAGCCGGCACCGAAAATTCAGATGGCCAAAATAAAATGTCGGATGTAAATTCGTCGGCCACTGCTCCCGTCCCAATTTGTATGCGTAAAGTAGCACATCTGCATTGCTGTCGAACACCACAATATTTTTGGCACGGAATTTTTTAAAACTGCGCCAAAGCACGTAAGTCCGTAATACCTTCACACCTATTTATGCCAAGGGCCGAAGACAGTAGACAGATCAACATTATGCGCTGAATAGCTCGTATTTGCCTCTAAATTCCCTATACACACGCAAGTTTTACTGTGAACCGCGGAGGAATCCCACAGTTTTGAATGCGTGTAGAATTTGTAATGTCTGTGACTTCAACTAAGGTTTATGGCAAAATGGAAAGCGTTAGTTGCCATCCACATACCACAACTGGATTCTTAGAATCAGTAGCTCAGGACGTGTGTTATTGCAATTATAATGAGTTTATTGAATCTATTTCTTAGAAATCTTAAGTATTAAGAGTTATTGCTTTATACCATAAGTGCCATATTTGGGATCATAAAGGAAAATGTTCATATCGATTTGACTTTACTCAATAATTTGGCAGCTATTTAGCTCGCGTCAGGCTTCTGTAATCGTTTGGAATATGGCGGTAAGATGATAAAAAACATAACTATCTTACTTAATAGTTTTATTTTTCTTTACAATAAAACGATGCCTGTTTTTTTTATATATAAGACAGAGTTATTAAACATTAAACAGAAAAATTAAACCATAACATGCGACATTTTTTTTAGACTAAAATCTCTTGACCCTTTAAAAATGTGAAAAAACTTTTAGTTATAATAAAAAAAAACAAAAATAAACGATACACGACAAAATATATTTTTAAACCAAAATTTATTGAAGTTTAAAATATCTTGTAAAAATCTTGTTTCTAAACGCTAAAACAAATTGCTACTATAATATAATTACAAGTAATACTCATACGACTATTTGGATAAAATCAGCGAGTGAGTCATGCGTAAGAGGCATCCTCTGTTTGTAAACACTTTCATTTCACATAAAGCCTAATGCATGTCATAATCACAACAACAGAGATCAATACAATCTTAATTGAATTAAACCTGATTCTAATACATTATAGCATTGTCAAACCTATATAAATATTATCAATTTAAAAAGTAACGAGTCGATCCTTCGTGTTTCAAAACATAACTACAAGCACGATTGGTCAATTGACCTCGTTTGACGTCACAAACGAAAAAAAAATATTACTTTACACGAAAATATGACAGATCGCGTAAAGATCGAGTCGTGCATCGAGTTAATCTTTGAAATACCTACGTCTGAATTTCTAGTTATATTTTTAAAAAAATGAAATTAGATGCAGGTGCAAAATAATCAGAGTAGCACATAGACTACTTCATATACTTCAAGACACATGGCCAATCATAGATTTATGTAAAAAAACAAGACGCATAGAAGCACGTCGTTGGTTAAAACGGTAGCTTTCTTGGAAACCTTTGAATAGACGTGGTCACGTAAATAAGTTATCATGTCGAGATTCTGTAAAAAATCTGGCTGTTTAGATTTAAAATGTACAATTTTGTTGGTTTCGGTATTTTTATTTAAACTGCGAATACTGAATAAATACGCTTATTTGAACCCAAAAATACAAAAGTAAAATAAATGTGTACTAAAATACTTTCAATAGTGAGCCAATTCTGCACGTTTGCTTATGTTTGAGATAATACTTAAAACTATCGCATCTGCTTGAGAAAACTTGTCGACATATTACAGGCTATTTCACAATTTGAGCAAAAATGTTCAATCACAAATTAAAAGTAACTTGCAGCAACCTAAAAGCAACCTTAATTTAATAAAAAATAGTTAATGTTAAAAAAAATCTCTATCAAATTATGTTTGTGATTATTCAGGAAAATATTGAGTACCAATTTGGAGTGGTGGTTTATAATACAATAGATGCTGACTCATAAAATTACTACAACACCGGGCAGGAAAATTACAAGTTCTTATTATTAGCTTTATTTCAATGTACATACTCAAAATCCCGATTTGGAGATCTTCTTTAATATCTAAGTTCAACAAACTTGTAACCGATCTCTTTAACCATCTCAGTTCAAGCATGTGTATTGGTATAATATATGTATGTACATTGTAGATGTGTAAATTGTATGTTTAAAATTAAACTTTGACTTAATTAACTTTGACATTTTTAATAAAAACAATATTTCATTAAAAATGTCAAAGTTTTGTTGTTTGGATATTAGTTGCTCTATCCCGTCGTAACGTTAGAACGAATCGGATAGCATTTTGGAACACAGTTAAATTATAGTCTGAAATAAATACACGGTTATATAGGGACAGGGATTATACAACTTTTTATCCCGAAAAAATAACTGGAACGACAACTACATGGGTAAAACCTAAAGGGAGTTGCTAATTTTTTTATAAATACAATTATTATATACCAAAAAGCCAAACGACAAAATTGTTGAAATTACAGCATAACTTCAACCTTATCATAGCAACACTTGACATTCTAAATGTCTCTTTAGTTGCGGTGTTTTATTTTATGATTCATATTTCGCTCCCCATTTTTAGGCTTTCTACTTTATTAAATGGCTGTCAGGGGAGTAATTGCGTAAACGGTGAAATTGGAAATGTCATTCCAGTGATTATTACTAACACGCCATGTTACTATAAAAATAATTGGGCAAATTGTCCAATATGAATGTCAACAACAGCTAAAATACCAAAAGTTAAATACACTTTTGAGTAATACAGTTTGCTTAAACAAAATAACAATGTAGATTTGTTATAAATTTAAAAATATATTGTCATCAGAAATCAATATTTTCCCGATGTTTTTTTTTACACACATACATTTTAGTTACTAAATTAGGCCCAGAAAAAACAGTTAAATAAACTTTATAAAAATAGTATTTTCCTCTTAGTCATTTGTATGCATTGTAGTTCCTCTGTGGTACATCGTGAAGTATTTCTATGAATGTCACAATGATGAGTTAAAATTAATATATGAATAAACATAGCAAACAATCACTGGTCGTAAAAAAACTAGGTGTCAAAACACGAGAAATTTTATGATCATAGATATACGTCATAATTCATAAACCCTTTCGTCAGCTAAATTTAGTTTTCTTTCAAATTCCTTATCCTACTCAAATTACTTATCCTTATCAAACTCCTTTGAATAAATAAATACAAAAAACAAATGAATACTAACATTGCAAATTATGACATAGCTTGTTCTCTCACACCAACTATATCCTCAAAGTTTGTGCTACAGAAACTATTTCGCGGCCAACTATTCTGAAATGCCGAGGCAGTGAAATCCAAAATAACTGAATAAACAAACCGGCGGTGCGCGGGCGCCGACGGATGCAGAGATGCGGCTGCACTCGTTTCCACATCAACTGCAGCATCCGGTGAAAAAACCAGTCGGAAGACTAGTAAGGTAGCATAGCCACGGGAATTATATTCACTTATTGTCGTTATCATCATCGTGTGCGAAATCTGATGAAATTTGCTGAAATACAATAGTGTTTTGTAAATACGAGTATTAAACTTACTATTTTTGCAATTATTGGTAGGTACATGTTTTTTATTTACGATATTATAGTTTTACAATTGACCGTCATGCTTTAAGCTGCTATCTCGGCTGATGTTAAGCGACGATGCGGTCTACGATGAACCGTTCATACTGAGAAAAAAACCCATTCAGGCTCAACTCGGAGACACCACGATTGTAACAATCGGGAGAACACCCGCTCAAGCAACGCATTCGACAACCTAACCGTTCTTATCACAAAAGTATAATCATACCTCATCGTTCGAGTCTTTGGGATAAACAATTTCAATAATTTGCCATAAAATTAGTTTTAGAGTACACTAGGAATAGGACTGTATCATAGGCGGTACCTCCGCTCTACCAGAGCTGGCATTATTTTTGTACCACTAAAAGCAATTACCAAACTCAACATTAGTAAGGAGGGCTGATGATGACGTTAACTATCTATAACCTTAATATGATATCTAAACAAACTACCAGATATGTGTTTTTTTACTGTCGACTATATACACTTCTGATGTATATTACGACAACTACATATATTTCCATAATAGAGAAAACCTGCTGCACCCCACAGTTTTACCTGGGTAATACCTATTCCCGTAATTTCCGAAGTAGATATTCCCGTAACCTATGTGTTACTCCAGAATATTATTTTGACTAATCACGATCGCGGTACACTCCGCATTCATTTTAATGTGTTATAAATATCAAACAGTCATCCCTTCTACCCCATAACTAAATCGGCTATGGCTTTGCCGTTGCTGTCTCTATAATTTCAAGCGAAAAGAAATGAGAGAGCAATATCAAAGCTAATACAGTTTTAGCTAGGCGGTAGACCCTCCGGTCATTTGTTCCGGCGTGATCGGACATACATTCAAATACTACACATATACAAAAACTTTCATTATTATTTTAATAAGAGAACCGTGGATTAACGTGCTCAAAATATACCCTATGAAGCCATAACTCAAACTTACGCCATGTAATCGCAGAATTTAATTGCCTCTCATATTTATTGCATCACATCATGAGATCGGAACAAAGCATGAACACGTAAATGAAAGACAATGCCTGCTATATGAAATATTCCTTACGACCACAATAAAGAGGTGCTTGTAAGGAAGATGATATATCAGACACTTAGTTTATTCCGGTAGATTCTAGAGGTATATTTCTTATATAAAATGCACTTGCACTGACTTGTATTGTGTGAAAATGAGTACAAAGCGGTAGTCTATTACTTTAGTTGTTGTTACTGTTTTATCGGTACACTCCGCGAGGTATAAGCTGAGCTTTGCATTAGTGTGAGTGATCACCAATCAGGCAGGAGCTTGAAATTTTGTCCGCGAGGTATAGGCTGAGCTTTGCATTAGTGTGAGTGATCACCAATCAGGCAGGAGCGCGCCGAGACAGAATGGCGCCGCGCCTAAGGCCGGTTGTCACACCTACACTATCCATGTACACTCACACAAATGCAAAGCTCAGCTTATGCCTCGCGGAGTGTAACATAGTTTGTTATTTTTCAAATTCTGGCGAGATAAATATAAAGTTATGGCTCCTCTCATTAATGTTACCATAAATTACAGACACAACAACAGCGATGCTATAAACAACTTTACTAATTGTACAGGCGCCGATTTTTTTATTATATACATTTTTTTGAGGTTTAAAAAGTACTATTCCAGTATTTTGGGTTAATTCAATTGTATATTTTGCTAGTATCATAGCGCAACATTGTCATCGCAGTTTTCATTATAAGCTAAGGCTTTTTCTAAGGTCAACACTTCAGGGGATAAAAGTAGCCTGACTGCTATTCCAAACTATTTAAGTTTAAGATGAATGTGTTCAGTTCTTATAACGCGATTGAGTGACAAATATCCAAAAAATTAAACTTTCACATTTATAGTATTAATATAATTTTATGGTAACAATAATAAATCAGTGGACCCCGAACTTCAGGCGCACGGAATTATGTTATCGTTGGGAATTGTCAGGTCTTTCCGTTCTAGTCGGTTGTAGGAAGCGATGAACGCTGGACATATTTACATATCACTATTCGTTGTCAATAACCAAAATAAGAAGAACCACAACATACCTCGCCGCTAGCGATTCTAGGGGCCAAGTAGATCGGTAATTATAAACCACTCACGCTACATACATAGACAAAGTTTGTTAACAATTTTAACATGCTCAGGGCACATCTATTGATTTATATGTGTGATGAACAATGTGTGATTCCTGCATATTCAATTTTTAAACGTGAAAGCTAGCATTTCAAAGCATGTTTGAATAAATAAATATTCCCAAACATGCGTGCAACATGACGCTTGACATGGATACGATCTGGCTGTCCGACGATAATGATTCCGGAGTTTTGTGAATGGGAAAAAGTAAAATAGTATTTATTTACTTAATTACTAATATTATAAATGCGAAAGTTTGTAAATATGTGCGAATGTTTGTTACTCGTTCAGTTAAAAACTACTGAAGGAATCTGGATGAAATTACGTGTAAAGATAGATACTAGTCTGGATTAACACATGGGTTACTTTTTATCCCGGGAAAATAATGAGAATGCAAATGTGCTGGCGCAACCGCGGGTTACTACTAGTCATTTTAAAAGTTTGATTTGTTTAGTCTCATGGGTTAAATCGCTACTTTGCTAAACGCAGTGGTATACTCATAGATTTCGATTTTTTTGGATGTACTGGTATTCTGGTATTATTGCTGTCTGTCAAACCCCTTTTCTCTTTTAACTAACTATTATAGGTTTTACTCGACCGCCATCTCGCCTAATATTAAATGACAATGTGGTAAATGATGGAGCGTGCTGCTACTAGTTATTTTAAATACTTGATTTCGCTAGTCTCTTGCGTTAATTCGCTACTATGCTATACGCAGTGGTGTACTAGTATTAGTGCTGTCTGTTAAAATCAATTTTTTAAAACTATTAATAAAAGTTTATACATGACCGCCATCTCGCTTAATATTCAACGACAATATGGACTAAGATGGAGCGTGCTTACTTAGAAGAAACCGATTCACTCTCATTTAGAAGATACCATGATTGTAACCATCGGGGAAAATCCACTTAGCCACAACCACAGCCTAGACGTTCTTATCACAAAAATTCATTCGTATTGGTGGCAAACGCGATAAAAAACACACGTAAAATAAAATATTCTCAACATCCATTAACATATAATTTTATCAAAATTGTATATCAAATGAATTAATCGATAGAAACCAAAAGTAACAGAGCAAAACATTGCAAACAACGCGGCGTCAAAGATACCTATCTCGATGAAAGGAGATTAACTTATTTACGCCTTCAAAATACTAAACTCAATTTAATTCATTTGTGATTTAGATAAAGAGAAGCCAGAGAGCGTAAATAATTAACTCTTTCTTTTTTTATTGCACTTACCGTATAATTTGTGTTGCGGAACTATACGAGATAAGGTGTTATGATGTAATAGGTGCTGACACTTACCTGGAACAAGAAAGACAATATGATATAGTCGTTGTTTTAATTACAAAATATAATATTTAGTTTTGAACTAGTACTTTGTGGCGATAACATTCGATTCACAATCATTAATATAAATTCTGCCGACACCTCTGAGTACAAGTTTTTTCCACGTGCAAATGTAAATGTTTGTCATCACCTCTAGCTGTAACATTGAAGGAAAACGTCATAAGGAAATTTATATGATCCACGAAAAACATCAGTCGAGGAAGTACATCGTCCGCCAACAACTGGCTGCTAGCATAGATCACCCTACTTGACGAATTGCATTACCTACTGCATTACACTAAACCGGATTTTATTTAGAAGTATTAGCATAACGATAATTAGCAATTTATGTTCCTATTGCTGGGACTCGGGGCTTCTCCCATGAAAGAGAGTCAAGGTAACAATGACGCTGGCCTAGTCAAAACATAAACAATTAAAACGAAATAAATAACATGAAAAAATTAAAATAATTATTTATTGAAACTTAAATATTTTGGCGGTTGCATAATTCAAATTGTTTATGTTTCAATCGCATAAGCTTAAATGTAAAGGCTTGTTTATTATTACTCGATTATATATTATTGTGGATACAAAAACTCCTTAGAGTATTAAAATATTCGCACGCCTTATTTTATATCCCAACAACATTGCAAACTTTTATAGTAAAAAAAAGTTTAATTCCGTAATTTCCCTTGTTGCCGTATAATTTGCTATGGGACTACCACCGTCCCTCGACAGGTAAATGACATTTTGAATAAAGCTCATTTTGCCACACCTCGGTATATCTAATTATTACAAAAACTTGAATACTATAACATAGATTACTATACTTAAATACACTAGACTAGGAAAACGATGTTTTTATAGTAGGTATAGGTATATACTGAAGGAACAAGTAGAACATGTGCCTGACTTGTTCACTAAACTGCTTATTTTTATAAGTGAGTACCCTACAACCCTCATGTTCTGATTCATGGAAAATGACGAGAATGATAAGCCTTGAGTAAGTGTTGGAAAACGACAGTTACACATGATGACCGCGGCACCGTATTACAAAAGCACAATCTTGTGTTTTCGAGTTCGCTTACTAAAAATAAAAGGCCTGTTTTGGAATTTGGATAATACTAGCAATATAGTCTATTGCATTATTTAACGCGCCAAAAAATGCATATAAAAAATAGGTACATTAATAATTAGGTACTTTATTCAGTTTTGTTCCAAATTACATTCTAAAGTAATTCTCAAAATGTCAAAAATGGCCTTTTATTTATTGAGAACTTAACGTTACATGCGACAAAAATTCTGTATAAGAAATACAAAAATCTCAAAATGTTGATTTATTCATTTGAAAAGCGACAGAAGCATTGCATACGTAATTAGACGTTAATTAAAAATAAGCAATGTCCTTGCACTCGTGTTATTGACTGTGTATTGTAGATATTATAGAAAAGTTGTTTCATTTAATGAGTTGAATGAACTTGTTACTGCAAAACACACACCTTTATAATAATAAAAAATATGATTACTTAGTAGCACAAAGCCTTGAGGTATAACAGGCCAGCCTCCACAGAACAGTGAGTCACTAATGAGCGCAGTACTGAATCATTGTTTTCATCGACACAATGAAGGGTATTAACTCCGAGTTGCGATCCCACATCGCTTTTGGACGTTTCAAAGTGAGAAACAGTAGAGAAGGTACGGTGTGGGCTTGGAGCGGAGGCGTGATACTCAAGTTGCATTTGAAGTGTATAACAATAAAACTGGTAATAGTTATCTTACTGATACAGATAGATAACTCTTTTTTGTGACACAAAACCGAAAAAAATACAGTTACACACAATTATGAACTAGCGCCCCAAATGGCGGCCTTATTGCTGAGAGCAATCTCTTTTTTTCTTTTCTTTTTCTTTTTTATTCTCTTTATATTTACTATATTAAATTTATATCTTGGAATATGTTACTGGATATAACTTTAAACAATCAAACAAACCAGCAATTGGGTAACACTTTTTTAAATCTGAAAATTACAATAACCTAAGTTTTATGCGTTTATTTTCGACGGTAAAAAAAATAAAATTAAGAGAAACTGCAAAGGCCGTCTTTCTTCCGACCAACATCAATCACGGTCGAAGTCGATCAAGTGCACGGGAAGCTTAGAAAAACTAAGTACGATCTCATTTCAACTGAACCACTAACATTTCTCCGTAACGAGCATCGGAACGCAACTGGAATCCATTCGAAGAGTCGCGCGAAAAACTTAGAAAATTGTGTACTGACGGCCTTCACAGCACGACTAGTTCTGATGGAGGTTACGCTAAAATGCTGAGCGTTGCACTCATCATTTTACACCGAATCGAAAATTCTGAGCTCGAAAATTTAAAACCTTTAACAAGGGGAATCAAGCAATTGAATTGATAAATAAATAATACTGATAGATTTTTTCACACAGGTCGATCTCGCCCCAAACTGAGCAAAACTTGTACTGTAGAAACCCGATAAATGGCATAATAACTGTATCTGTATCTGTACTATATAATAAAATATCATCGTCACACACAGATTTGGCCTACCTGGGAATCGAACTCGCGGCTCGCTCAGTAAATTGACTCAGCACCAACGGCAATAACAACGTGAAATAAACAATGAAACGTGGATACTTATTTAGCATTGTCCTAAGCAAATCATCATTTGCAAAACATATTTCACAGAACTGCTAATTTCTGGGACTTCAAGCGTCATCCTCACTATTTATTATGGTGAATACAATGTATCGCTTCTGAGCTTAGCACTTTTTCTGCGTATCCCCATATAGCTCTCACTTCCACAGCCCCAGGTTGCTTCGTTAGGCAAGGCTTACTTACTTTTATGGCAATGAAATCTGAACAGGGACTTATGGTGTTTGGAAGATCTCAAACGTGAAACGGAAAATTACCGCCACGGACGTATTACTGCTACAGCTTATAAGGTCTATGGTAATCCTATGAGACCATATTTAGGTGAATAAGGAAGACTCGAAATGCGTGCTCATGTTTTATGAATCGTGTTCTATCTCTCCGAACTTATTAGGTAACATATATTGTAATAGGGATATTATAAATTGAAATATTTAAATGTCACGTGTACGTCTGTCTACATTTGTAAGAACGAGCCTTTTACCGCTATATTTCAAAACTTTACTGAAGAATACATTGGAATCTTTGAATATTTTTGACGTCACGCGTCATAGGCGTTGAAAATTTAAAACCGATCTGCGTATCGATTCCGAATCCAGTCAGTTTGATCTTGGTTTGATATCAACACAGAATCAAACTTCTCTGTCTTTATCTTATTCATTTAGAATGCCATAGACAAGGATTGTCATTCCAAATTTGAATCGCTTGGGTTGCGTTCAGAATCTGCCACCCAAATTTCAAAAATTATACAGCTTTGTGGCGCGCGTAAGCCATACATAATATGTTTTTTGTAACACGGTTGTAATACAGATAGTTTTCGTACAATTTAAATTGTCTTAAGAGTTTTTAGATTACTTTTTATTTACGTGAAATCGTTTCAAATCTGGTCGCAAGGAATGCTTTCTAAAAAATACAATCATAATCTGTACAGTAACAGGATTACAAATACATATATTTAATTGCATCACTTTGTAAATTTTCTTCTTGGTTACTTTTTACGACGTCAGTAGATGTTAGCACTTAACAGTAAATTTAGTCTTGATTCAAATTTGTATCAAGAACATGAGATGTATGCACTGACCGTGAACGTCATGGTGTGGTGACCGAGTTTCAGAGAATTTCTTTGAAGTGAAGAACTCAGATTAGAATAAGCAAATTATGAGAAACCCTAAACATGTCGCCCTTTCAATTGCTTACTAATTTCGGCATTTCCTGTCTGTAACATCTTGACAAACCAAAACTTATTAGATCCATATCTACATTTACGTGGAAGTTCAACTATATTGTTACGTTCCAAATGTGATAATGTATACGAAGTAAATGTTTGCATTACTTAAATAGAGTCTCACAGACTAAGTAACAGTTATTATGACATTCATTATCATAGCGTAGGTAGTGGTGGTAATATAAACGGTAATATAAACTTGACTCGGGTAGGTTGCCCTGGACACAGCTAGTCCAACAGTAACTTGGTAAGTAGCGTCGTAGAATAGGTACTAGTTTCTACGTCCTACTGGTTCAGTTTGACAGATTACGTATTAGTTAATAGGGCCTCCGCCCTGCTTGTAAGTAGGTCGATTGCAGGCTTGCGTGTGTGTTTGTGGAACAAGTGTTCAAACAGCTTAGTAATGTAGGTATGCAGTCTGTGGCTCGTGGGCAGATGTGAATACAGATCGTCTGTTTAGTGTTTGCCGACCATGGAAAATTAACATAGACGTCATTGTGCATTATGACTATGCATAAGTTCTAAATACGATTAAAACAGAAATTGGAAGCCTCAACGAGAAACTAATAAACTAATTCTTAAAATACTTAGTTAATTAATAAACCAGAAAGCTGACAAATTTTAAGCCACCAAACTGATACGAAATTTGGGAAGTTAAGTGACAATAAAAACAACTAAAATAAAATAAAGATAATAACGGTGTTAAATAAAGTTATGGCATACGGAACTCTGTACATATCAAAAACTTTATAATGTTATAACTAATCTTATACTAACGGCATCACATAGGAATGCATCACAGCCATTGACAAAAAAAGAGTTAAATGATCACAGCCAAAAAGTTTACACATCCTACTCTCCATCTAAGATCACAGCTCTTTGTATGTGCATTGTTTGTTTGTGGATCACAAATAAAATCATATGAATGAGAAACAAAAACAACAACACAAATAATGACAATGTTAGTAAATTAACAAGATTATCGCGGACAAAACGAACTCCAAACAGAAAACAGCTGACAACTACAAAGCGAGTAATCTTCTTATACCCCTACCTACTACAAATCAACGTAATATAATTCTGTCGACAGTGGCGGCAAATATAACATAAACTTATGGCATAAATTAATTTATAAATTATGAACGATCCCACCACATATGACGGTTGCGGTCTATTTGGACTGAATGTTATATTGTACTAAAACCGTAATGAACAAATCTTAAAATGACCTTTTCCCATAATGACTGATTTTTGAAATATACTTATTCTAGTATGCAGGAAAAAAAACTGTCAAATTGAAGTACAGTTAGTAACATTTTTTAGAAGCTTAAAATAAAATAAGATAATAATTTTATATCAAAAAAGACATTTGACATTCCTAGTGGTAAAATAATTGTTTAATTTTACTTTCAGGTTAAGTTTGTAAGTTGGTTATTTTTTTATATCCAAATGTCCTGTTCAAAATTTACTTTATTTCAACGCGTAGTCTTTAACATGTTCTAATACTGTCAGTCTCACTTCAAGACTTGTTATCTAATTTGTTCGTTTTGGAGAGTGTGCTCATCTGTATACTACCATACTGTCATTACCACCACCATAGAGCAATACCACCTTGCTCTCTCTGTTTTCTATCCGACTATTCGTAACTCGAAACACAACTACAATAATAACAGTAGTACAACATCTGCAAGAATTGATTGCATCAATTATGAGTAAGCTCGTATGTGACATCTGATATGCAAGACATTATCAATATTACAATTTAATTTAGTTTTCATTTTACCACTTTTCTATCTGTGAAATCTGAAATCTAGCTGTGAAATCCACACTTTAAGACTACTTGTCCACGAAACCATAGTTGCGTGTTTAGGTGTTCACGGTTTCGATATTAGTGTTATCAGTCAGCTAGATCTATTATCCGGATACGATCAGAAGCAGTAATGTGCGTGTTAATCAAGTGAATTAAATTAACCACAATAAATTGCTTATGGGATTGAAGCAGAGTAAAAGAGGTGCTGTTTGATTTATGTGTAAGTTACATTAAGCTGCCGCGAGCGTAATTTGACGTAATTGTGAACTTTATGAATTGTGAGCAGAACATTTTTGACGATAAATTTTACTTCTATTTTAAATTCATTTTAAGACGCTGTGTGTAGAAACGAAACTATTGCGAGAAACCGAATCCAACAGAAATGGTGGGACTTACAAGCAAACTTACAAGCATAAAATTATGGTCGATGTATTAGAGAATATTCATAAAATCAATAAAACTTCTATTCGCGTAGTTATAACAACAACCTTTCCTACTTACCTTCAGGGAAAAATATTGCCAAACACTGCTTTTCGTCAAGAAGCATAATCTAACATAAATTCAAACCTGTGAGTCAGATGGTACTATTAACTGTTTGTAACTCAGAAAAATGGGTTAGTCACTAGTCGGTACAAACATTATTTTACCTTAATTTTTTGCTGGAAGCAAAAAAATCCGTAAAAACTCTATATTCAAATGAGTTTTAGCGTTAATATTGATGCCAGGTGTTTTACGTAAAGGCAGCTGAAATAACTTAAGTAGTAATTTTGAAAACGTAATCAACGCAAAGGCTTACAATAAAAATTAATTAAAAACTCAAATGCAAACAGCTGGTGTTGAATCCTCTTTAATCGCAAAACATATTTTAGACTAGCAACACTCCCGGTATTACCCGCGTTGTTTCCGTTCCCTTCATTTTCTCGGGATAATAAATAGCCTGTGCGTTCTTCCAGACTATGATCTAACTGTGTTCCAAATTTCAGCTAGATCTGCTCATGCGTTACGACGTGATCGAGCAACAAATATCCAATCATCCATACATTGATATTTATATTATTAGGAGGATTTTTTTTGTTTTTGTTGAGTGAGAATTTTCTAGAAAAAAATGTTAACTTGTAAATCCCTATTTTTACACGAAAATATTTCATTTTTATTTGATGTTTGATTACGTGGGCAAGAAGTGTCACGGAAGTAAAACAATGTTGAGAAAAAAAACACAATGGCAACAATCAAGTTTACTATATCCCTTTTCATCAAAATGCTCACAGCTCAAGGATTCGTTAAAATAACTACGTTGCTAAATATGTCCATAATTCCTTATAATGTACATTTCCATCGTAATAACTGAGAGAACGTCATTGTTATGTGTAAATGTTTCTAGTAATTAGTAGATTTACGTAAAATCATGGAAACCGTGTCGTGGGAGTCATATTGTCTGTTTGCAGCCTGTGTCTTTCAGTGCCTTCACTTATAATGCCACCAAGTACGCTAAAGATTCAAGTGATGGAGCTAAAATCGCAATTTCAGAAAGGAGTCGACTATTGTTGATGAAAAATTTGTAATTTACAAATTGAGACAGCTTTGTTTACTTGTTGTTGGGTTTGCGCACGGTGCCGGTTGAATATAATTTTAAAATTTGCAGCTATTCGTATCTCAGAGTACCTATCAATTTCTTAGGTATCCAAGGAGCTCAAACTATATTGGTAAAAGTAGCTACTGGTGTCAGAGCATTTATCAAATTTATTTATTTCTAGCAATACATTTCGTGACAATAATGATTGCTGGAATAGCACATAGGCGGCTCTTTATAGCAGCATTTTTTTTTTGTGTGGATGTTACGCGATACCATCGCCATTTTGATGGTTCTTTTTTTGTTTGGTAGACTTCCATGTAAATTCTATCGAAATCTGAGAAAATCGGTTTTGGAAATATGAACAAAAACAGCTAAAATTTACCTCGATGGCATAGATATTGCTTACTTTTGAATATGGTGAAATACCTCAATTTAGTTTAAATTGAAGTTGGTTTTTATGTTTTTTATTTAAGAAAATAGATTTTAATTATAGGAACTTACAATGTTTGATTATTTATTAGTAGTATATTGTAACATAAACTAGTGACGTGTAACGAATGTTATAGAAGAACCGTGATAGGTTAAAACAATGCTCAACATTTTGATACGCACATGCAGTACCTTGCCAAATGACACCCGTTATTTTAGTGAAACAATAACAATTGTTCTCTATGGCATGCGGTATGCGGGTTATCATGTAACTGCGATCATGCGTTACGCATCCGATTCGCTATTCCAAAATGATTTAATTATTTTGTGAACCTACGTAGACGTCCGACAGGTTATTTAAAAAACGTTATGACACATTTGATAAAAGCGCCTATTATTATTCGCTTACTAGATACTAGATGTTTAACTTGAGAATTATTTTTAGTTTACCCATCCGTGATTCTAATGTGGCTTATCGATAGCAAAAGTTGCCAGGATCTTAGCACCTAAACACTTGCTCAAGGCTTACCCACGCAAGGCAATAATGCGCTTTCAAGATGCAATTAGACTTGTCAAAGATAGTTCTCAATTTCAAAATACAATTCGGACTATTGCTGCGCGCCCGTAAAAATACTACTCAGGGGAAGCCCGATCGCAAACGACGATGCGGCAGGCCAAAGAAACGCTGGCGGGATGACCTTGGTGGCTATTTAAAAGACTGGGAAACATTAAGTCAAGACAGAACCAAAAAATATAGTGAATGTAAGTAAACGAAACCTTTGAAAATTCGTTCTATTCGTCCTCAAAAAAATCTTAGGTAGGTACGGTTAGACTATAGTACTTTTGACATTTATTATTTTTACCTAAAACGAATTTGTACAGGCCAATTTAAGCCACGTGATCCATCAACAGAGCCGTCCAAAAATATTATAAGTACATGATTGAATAGGTGAACGTAATCACTAACACTCCTAACCCTAGGTCACGGAATGCCAGAAACGGGTCAAGATGACCTTATTCAGCAGGCGGCGACTTTTGATGCGGTCTGCGCGACAAACACAATGGCATGCGTCACGTTCTCACAATTGAAACAGTGGTCATTGCACGCTTCGTTGGAAACATATTACAAGGTTTGAACTCTATGTTTACATGGTGAAGCAAACTGTTCATAAAAGTTACTTCGGCTTGGTTGCACCGAGTATGAAAACAGATGGCGATGCAAACAATTGGGTACTTGAATTTTAAAATTGTTCGATGCAATTTCCCGGATGTAAGTATTTTGCAAATAAATAAATCCAACCAACTTTATATTTTGAAAATGAAAATATTAGCTTAGCTTTTTTGGTTTGTAATTTTTTTTAAACAATACTATAATAATCAATGAACTTGGCAAACTAAGTAAATCTATTATTCCGAGAGCTGATAGCAATTTTTAGGTAGGTGTTTGACGTAAGTTGAAAACTTGTGAGATACCTCTCCTACTAACCCCCAACAACCTACAGTGCAACCTGACTGGTGAGTAGTGGGGATAAATTAATCTCTTAATTTAGATCACCTGGGAGGTAGAAAGTCGCACCAAAACAGGGCTGTCTTTTTGTAATATCCCTATTGTTTGTCATAATTAATCCACATACACACCACACCACCTACCCAATAAAATTTTTGAGAGGCCTCAAATACCTACTGACACTTTTAATATTTTTTCAAAACTATTTTGCACGTTCCTGGTAAAGTTTAACCCCGACTAAATCGTCTGTTTTTTGTAATTTATGAGACATTAAACTACAACATATAAAAATTCATATTGCCTGAAATACTGAATAAAAATGTTAAAATATTTTAAAAAATCATATGGCCCCGCCAGGTTTGCACCTCGTGTTGGAGAATAATAAAATAGTTATGTGACAACTTTTCAGCTTGCCTCAAATACCTACCCAAAAATTCCTACTAGCTCTCGGAATATAATTATCCAAAATTGTACTCCCAGAAAACTAAACATTAGTAACTAGTAGCGCCACCTTACGGCGAGTAGCAAAACTACTTACATGCTCTGAGTGCGTCCAAAGAAGGTGGAAGTGTCGCCGAGCTGCCTCCTTGCATGGCCGCTAGGGCGGCGTATGACTCGCGATCACCTGGTAACACTTCACTGTATTTTCTCTTCCTATGCATTATTGCTTTCCACATCTTGAATTTTGTTTTCGTCTTCTCTCTTTGTAGACTCATTTACATTCCTTTTAAGTTCACTTTTGTTTACACTTCGAAAATTAATTTCGTAGGAAGACACAAAGCTGTATTGGAAAATTGTTTAGACGGTGCAAGGTTTCCGGTGGGGTCATTATTAGATAGATGCAGACAAATTGGCGTGTAAATCACCGAGAGTGCAACAAGCGTTAACAATCTCAATGAATATAGGGGCGCTGCCCCGACTGCTATCGCTGTCTTGATCTGGCACGACTAGATTGAAGAATGTTTGCGTATTCGATTGTGGTGTTTCGTTTTGAGTTATTGACATCATTGAAGAAGATTGCAAGTTTAGAACATCAACATACAAGAGAATAGATTTAAACAATGATTAATAATGATGTTGTAGTATCTTATTTCAACTGTTATAAAATTAAGCATCCCTGGTAAACTAACACAGAAATAGAATATGTATTAGCAAGTTATGAAGGATTTCGTTTGTATTTCACATGTCGTATCGTTTTAGAATCTTAGCAGAATCTAAATTTGGTACTGTAAGGGAAATTGCTATTTCGGTTCTCCAGCTTATGAAGCTAAATTGGCGCTAAATTGAGGACGTTAGCACTAACTCCAGTTCAATCTCAGAGACAGAATTATGTGACGGTTAGTTTGGCCAACTAAAGGTTGCCCAGAATGAAATAAATACATAATATCTTTAGTTTAGTTTTCTTCTAAAACTGGTTCCACATACTCAAATAAGCTTTTACCTGGACACAATTTTAATATGGGCACATAGTGGGCACTTAAGACATGGGTATGTCGATCGCAAGGTAATATCGTTTTTGACAACATTATAAAATTGACTAACATAAAAAAAATAATTAAAAGATGAATTATTTATATATTTTTTTAATTTACGCTAAATATTTTGATCTAAAATCCGAATTTAAAAGTACAGGATAATTCGAATCTAATAAGGCAATTGGACTTAAAATATAAAATTATGTGAGTTCAACATAAACTTAGGTCATAGCCTAAGTCAAACTCTATGAATATAGCCAGTCAATAGTAAGGAACAAAAATTTCTAATGATTATAAATACAATGTCATTATATCAGAAGCGCGTAACTCTTCCCTTTATTCAAAGGTCCAAGTGTGTACACATAATGAAGATTTATGACTTTATTTATAAATGGACCCACTGAACCGTGGTCAAGTCCCCAATTGGCAGCCAATGCCGAAATGTTAAATATTAAGGGCACACGACGCGCGCCGCCATCCCGAAAAGGCAGAAGTTAGAACAATGAATCTGGATCGAGTAACCGTTCGTGACACTTTGAACAATACCAGAAGGTGCTGAAACGTGGTTAACAATGAGTTAGAAGTTTAAACTTGAGCACCTACATAACAATCTCTATGCATAAAAATGTTATGTTGGTTTGTGTACGCTTCAAAAACTCAAAAAGTTCTGCACCGATCGAGCTGAAATTTTAAAATGATATATAATCGGCATCAAGGATTGTTTTTATCTATTTTTTGCATCACAATGTGCCACAGCAAAGCGTGGCGGGTACAGCTAGTATCTACTAATTTATTAAAGTCAGCATTTTTACATAAATACACGGGTAACTCACGTTTAATATAGTCATAAATAAATTCATAATAAAGTCAGTATATTCTACAAAACCTAAAGCTGTTAAGTATATAAGAGCACTAACTAGCCTACAATAAATAGCTTTACAGTCTTCTAGAAACCCAGATTATATCCATGAATCCAAGGAATTGCTACGCAAGTTAGAATGTTCTTAGTACAAAAGCCTTCTTCTTAGGCAAAAGGTAAAGTTCTTTGTTCGAGCCTTTGGAATGCCAACTATGAAACGACGTCGATTTTTCGAGGTACGAGCAGCCTGATCCAAATAAAGGCAAGATATTCATCCAAATCAGTATCATACTCTTCGAAATCTAGACGATAAAATAACTATGTTTTTATTGCTCTTTTTCAGTTCATGCTACAAAAAGAGCCATACCAAGGCCTCTCGTACTGGTCTCGAAACTTAATGGGTAGTAATTCTGCCTGCCAAGCCAGGGTCGTGGGTTCGATTCCCACCCAGTGCAAATATTTGTGTGATGAATTCAAATATATGTATCTGGGTGTTTTTATGCATAATAAGTATGTGTTAACACCTGTATAAGTATTATACCAGCTATCTGACCGCAATAGTGCAAGCTTTGCTTAGTTTCTGTTGTGTGTAATTAAAAAAGATTTTTATATATATCTGAATGACAAACACAATGAAAGTTACTTACAAACATTAATATGTCGATATAAACTTACAGTTTAAATATCACTTTACCTGCGGATTTTAATTATGCCGATACAGGAGTAACTTAGAGTAGGTAAATATTCAGTGGCGCATAAAGAAGGGTTTACAATTTTTACTTATCTGTATGGATAGTTTAACAAGCCGTAATACGGAGTGTTAGTTTAACAATTAAGCAAATGAGGTCGAATGGTGAAATGTTAGCGATGACATAAACCTGGAACTTAGCCAACAACCTTAATTAAAACTGTTAAAACTGATGAGTTTGGAATCAACTGTTTTACCACAAACGTTCCTGTCAAACGGCCAACAGATGGTACTAAATGTTTGAAATGGGGCGTTAGAAAAGTTTGGTGATTTTGATCAGAATTTAACGATACATGTTTCGCTCGATCGATGCGCAGACAAATTTGGTGGAATGTTCATAAAATAGACGTTATATTGAGTTCGACGCGACGGTTCTGTTTATTTCTTAATTCGACCCTGTGATATCCATTTAAATATGAAAATATAGCAACGTAATTTTTTTTTAATTACACGCTATTAGTATTAGAACAATACATTTTTGTGAGAATTTTTGACGTAACAATTATGAGAATTTAATCTGTGAATTGTATATTATTTGTTGTGGACACAATTTACAAGTTAATTTAGAACTTAGCAGATTAACAAGTTTTTTTGCTAGTAAGTTGTTTATAATAATTTTTTTATGCTTTTAATACTAATGAATGTAATCAGGTACACGAGGTACCGCTAGCATGTTTTTAAATATGTATCTCCGTATGTAGTAAATAAGTCGTGTGAAAGACTTAAAGATTATTAAAGATTATTTTACAATGTTATCAAAGATTTAGGGTTTGTAGGTTTGTACTACACGCTACCCAGAATTTTCAAGTCGAGAATCGGTTTCTCCTAGGTAAAAGCATTCCATCGAAGACCGTATTATCGCTTACCATATCGTGATGAATAACGATGATGATGAAATGGTGGTCAAGTGAAAACATAAATAGCTATACATGATTGGCAAAAAACACTGATTTTTGGGGATAAAATTTCGAGTCTACAATTTACCAGTACAATGTAGGCTTTTTATGATAGAACATAGCCCATATGCTCATTCATAGCATTCATGGTTACATAATTTTCACACAAAATTGGAACAATGACATAAAGGAGTACATTTCTAAACTCACATACCTTTTAAAAATGTTACATCAGATGTAACTGTAAATTTCATATCTGCGGAAACTATATACATGGACCTTAAGTAGCTTAATGGATTAGGTATATACCAGATATAAATAATAAGCATTACTAATGTTGTGAAACAGACTATAGGTAAAATATATCAACTAAAGTTTGTAAAATGCCGTAGACGAGCATAATATGAATTCATCGGCTAGTGGATGGCGTACACTCATGCGCACCATACCGAGTTATAGTCTTTTGTCTTAATTCACCATTGTGCAGCCAAATAAGTAGCCGCCGACAGTTTGCATACAATAGATGGAATTATCGGGAAATGATTCAACGGTATAGCTCATGTGGCGGGGACATTATTTGACACACGACACTGAGGAAGACATTAACTGTTAAAGCCGGTGCTAATCATATACTTGTACACTGTACATGGAAAAATACTAATATAAATGTTTCTTAGTTCAAGGCATCGTCTTAAAGGTGCAAGTGGGATTCGAATCTACAATCTAATGGTAATGAAAACGGATTTACTCGCCACCAGTTTAAAAGTTACAAGTACTAAGGGCAACCAAAAAGAGCGTAGAGATTTTTGAAAATCTTTTTAGTAGACCCTTAATTAATTACATAAAGAATACCTCTTGAATGTTAAATTCCTCACTCGAACAGACACTTCTTTTCTTTTTTCTACAAAAACTTAGTCTACCTTATTCACTGTCACGTATTCTGTGACCTCTAAATCTGTTTTAATTTTTGGTACAATTTTAAAGAATACAAAAATGATACCTTACAACGTCGTCTTCAAAACTAAATCACTACTCATTGTGTACATTACCGTAAATTACGAGCCACAAATCATGTTATAAGTAAACGTAGGTACGTTATAAATAACTATTGACGTCAATTTCAGGGCACCGATGTTCTCATATTACTCATCAGAACCAACGGAGGCGGTACCCATCTTCCTACACGGTACTTAAAACAATCTAATAGAAGTAAAAGTACTTTATCACAATAAACAATTGGTAATTTCTTTGAATAAGTTTAGAATTTTTTCATAAGTTTAATGTAACAGGGTATTTGAAGTGGGGGCTTTATCGACAAAAGTTTAGGTATAGCACCTCCGTAAAAGGAGAATCAAGGATGAGAACGAACTTAATGACAGTGCAGCTGCTTTAATTAATGCATATAAAACCGTTACTGTTCCAAAATCGAACTTCTGAGTCAACTTCGAAGTTCAAATTCCTAATAAAATGAATACCAAAAATTTGTTTACGACATATAAGAATAGAGTTAACCTTAAAAGTATTGGTAGTACCAAAATTCAGCATTTACTCGTAGTAACATGACGAAAACGTTGTAATATTTGGTGTTTTACGTATCGCAAGGATGTAATAATTATAGACAATCACTATACGTCCTAAAATAAAAATAAAATACAGGTAAAACAGGTAATATTATAAATATTATAATAATTTTTAATTTATGTAATACAATTTTGACACTAACATTCTTAGTTAAAACCTAGATTAAAACAGATTTGAATAAGGATCATACAAAGCACACAGATAATATCTCTCAAATGTATTTAAATAACCAAAAGTGATTATCGATTCCTATCTTCCCTAATCAAAAGGGTTAAAATTGTCCGTTTACCCCAAAAACGAAAGATCTTTGTACTTAATGGCTATAACAAAGGCAGTTACAGCTTCATTAGCTCAGCAAGGCGTGCAAAGTGGTCCTTAATTTAAGAGTTATTGTTAAGCGGCCATATTCAATTAAAATTGCATTAAGGGAGTATCATCAAATCCGAAACGCTGAGCATTCTGGTAAGTGAAGTACCGAAATGCTTTTTGAGGGCCTGTTTGAACGCTGATGGTCAGCATTTACTAAGAACGTTGAAGTAAAATTCTTATGCAAAAAAAATTGGTTGCCTGTAAAGTCGGTATACGGGCGAAAGTTTTACGTGACAACGACTTTGAGTGGTAAAATATTTTTACGGAAGGGACGCGTGCCTTTCACTTTTTATGTCTGTCTCTCTCGCTCTTAGGCGGGCTAACCATGCCCGAGTGGAAGAGACGCGTGCCTCTCACTCGCTCTCGTTGTGAGCGCATAACGTGAGCGGAGCGTAACGCAGTTTCTTGAAGTGTCACCCGGCAAACCAATTTATAAGACGTTGTCACGTCAATAATAATTGTAAATCAATGAAAATACCACATAACACCATTATACGCGACGATGCAACCTACGATGGAGCAAATGTACCTAAACGAAATCGATTCGCTCTCGATTTCAAGACATCTGTATTTCTTTCCGAGAATGTTGGAGGGGTACCTATCACTCTTTTGCTGACTGTGTGTAAAAAGTGTGAGAACGACTCTTTACTAGCTACGAGTACGACATCGAACTAAAAAAAGACATACAGTTGAATTGAGAATTCACATTTATTAAAGTTGGTTAAACGGTTTCTTTATTAAGTTAAGTGCAAAATAATTCACAGTTTTCAGGGCAATGTTTCCAGATACATTACAAACAAAATACATTACAAACCGGAACACAGTATTGTTTGGACACTACTGCTTGGCGGTAGAATAACTGGTAAAGGTGTGGTACTTCCTCAGGCGGACTCTTCCAAGAGTCCTACCACTACAAAAACACTTCATACTACATACTACTTCATGTTCCAATAGCTGCGTGACACTGTAACTAGGTAATGGGCAGGCGGTTAGCTCACCGTCAGCTACATGCCCAGCTCGTCCCATCACTCTGGTCATCCCTCGTCCGTCTTAAAACAACTTACGATCCATCGTCCTTGCTTGGTTAAGAAAGCAAAAAACGTAATTCAATCTGAATCTCAATGAGAATTTCTTATTGGATATTCCTAAACAACCTTTGCATCACAACTCCGACACATGAATTGCCCAGAGTTTCATTCAAAATGTCGTTTTGGTCGTAGATGAGCAAGATTAAAAAGTAGCTGGTTTACAATAGCGTGCCCTCCGCATTAACCTTGTGTTAGTTAGTCATCGAAGATAGCTGGTGGCAAATCGCCAACGTCTGTGTTTATAGCATACACCCCATAAAAGAAACCTGGTTCCAATCTTTATTCGTAAATGTGACCTATGAACAAATCAACTTTTCTATGTAACCTTGTCTGAGCTGAGCACTGAGCATGTCTACTTTTACTTGCCGGGAAGAGATGGGTGTGAACGATATGCCACCAGCAGTTGCACTAGATTTAACCTTTCTATTTATCTGTCTAATAGACCGCAGGCCCGTGAACAAAATTTATGGGTCATCTGATACAGCAGGAGACCTATGTAGGATGATAGAAGGGTATAAAGTAATAAGATTGAGCACTATGCCGTCACTTGTAAGCTGTCCAACTGAGTGCTGTTGAAGAGGGGGGGTTCTAAACCTCGATCATTTCTCGTTATCACATGATTTTTGTACGGTGTTGCGGAATAATAGATTAGAAAAGGTATTGAAACTATAAAAAATATAAATTTTAAAATTCTTATTGTTAGTTTGTGAAAAAAAACATGATTTTCCGACGATTTACAGAGTAAGCTTGGTCAATTGATTATGTTCGGCTTTGGTTCCATACAATTTCATTACATCTTCTAATACATTATTTCGCAATGCCGTACAAAAATCATGCGACAAGGAGAAATGATCGAGGTTTGGAACCCCCCCTCTTCAACTGCACTCAGTTGGACAGCTTACAAGTGACGGCATAGTGCTCAATCTTATTACTTTATACCCTTCTATCATCCTACACAGGGTTCCTGCTGTATCAGATGACCCATAAATTTTGTTCACGGGCCTGCAGTCTATAATATTAATTTGACTAAATCTGGATTAATTGTTCCATTTTAATTTTCCTGTGTGTATTTTGATGTGGCGTCCTAGTTTCTACAAGATTTGTTCAGTTCTTACGACGTGACTGAGGAACAAACATTTATATTCCCAAAATTTCAGATGAATGGTATACATATAAGTAAGATGTCATACTTTTACTTATTTCTTAATCTAAATTTCCAATTAGTCTAAGTAAAAATATGTTTTCTAACAAATATGATCCGTAGTTTCACTGAAACAGGTTGTAGGTACTACCAACATTATAAATGTCAAAGTTTGCATGTTTATTGCTCAATCACATCGGAACGTCTGAATAGATCGGTTTGAAATTTCGAACACAGTTTTATTAATAGTGTAGAATAACATAGGATACTTTTTCAATACGCAGATAAAATCGTAGAGCTTGCTAATTTATTGTAATTGAAGTAAGTAAAATTGTTAGGCAAAACATGATACCACTGGAATGTGAACTATACACGGTTAGGTGCAGCCCGAACAAACGATTTCGTCAATGTTTAAATTATTAAATGTAGGCAGGATGCGTAAAATTTAAAACGAGCTCGTGTTACTCATTGCAGCTATTTAGAACGTAGATAGCGTAAACAAAAGCAAACTAACACATTGGCTGTAGCTGACTGTGATAAGTGATAACAATACCTAGAGTCCGCGCCATCACTGAAGTCCTCTGGCGAAATTATTGAACTGTGTTGCTATTTCTTGTGTAAGTTACGAGTGATATGATGAGAAAAATACCTTAGAAGAAAACTTTATCAGCTTGACTATTATTATCATTGTATATATTAAAACCAATAGAAACTGTGTTGCCAGACATATTGCATACCTCTAGAAGAAGAGGACAGTTTGTATGGGTAAACTTTTAAAATGTTTTGTATCGCCTTATCTTACCTGCAAACGCAAAAAAGATTTTGTGTTTGTATTTGTGAAACCCGTGCCTATTGGTAAGCGACGCCAGTTTGTATGGGTCAATTATTTAAATGTTTTGTATCATCTTATCTTACCTGCAAACAGCAATAAAGATTTTTGTATTTTGTATTTGTATTTGACGCGATGGTCTATAATACCATAGTGAATATTTTAAGAGTTCAAATAACTTCTTATCACTGTATTAAACTCGTAAGGCGGAAATATAAGACGACAAGCAGCGCCCCGTGGTTTTACCCGCATTGCTCCTGCCCTTCTACCGTCTAAATCGGCTATGGCTTGCCTATTGCTGTCTCTATCATTTCAAGCGAAAAGAAAAGAGAAAGCAATATTAAAGCCAAGACAGTTTTAGTTAAGCGGTAGACCCTCCGGTCTCGTAATTTTCTTGCGATAAAAAGCTAAACTCTATATATGCTATTAGAATACAATTTGTTCTAAATTTAAACCATCTGATTGAAAACTAAACATCTAAGCATACAAATTATCACATTTATAATATTAGTAGGATTTATCAGGTTTGCTTACTTTATCTAGAAACATTGTTCTTCTAACCGTAACACAATGACATTGGCAGAACTCTTTGCAGAGTCCGCCTGAGTAAGTACACACTTTGCCAGTTATTCTGCCGTCAAGCAGTAATGTGAAGGACAATGTTTACAGACAAATTTCAGGGCATAGAGATGAATCATCTTATATCTCTGGGTGGCGAGCGCAGTGCAGTGCTAAGAAATGATTTGGAATATTGAAGTTCCAACAGCTACGTGTCCCTGTACTGTTATGGGCAGGCGTGTAGCTTACCATCAGGCACATGTCCTACTCGTTTTACCACTCTGTACTATAAATAAAAAATGAAAAACAGCAAACAGGTAATTTTCCAGAATCACGCAGCAAAGAATCCTGTCACTATCAAATAATATACAATGCCTTTTGTTTAAAATTACATAAAACAATTGAACCACCGACCATCAACGGTCAGGAATGTGTAACTCGAAGTCTAGGTAAACATAACGCAGACGAAACGAAAGTGCACTCTTTTTTGCATATTTTACGAAAACAATAGACGTTCTCATAGTTCAAAGTGACAAAAGTAAAAGTTTTGAGGATATTTTAAAAATCCTCAATACAATGAATAAGATTTTGTAGTAACACTGTGAATAATTTTGACACTTTTAATGTAATTTTAAAACTGTATGTCTATAATATTTACTATACTTAATACAAATTACGAAATCGCTCAAAGAAGAAAATTCTTATTTTATTTCCATATATAAAAATAAGTACAAAAAACAGTACTTACTTATTACGTTATTCTATTTTTAAACATTTATGTTTACTTATATTTATTTATTGTCCATTTATAGTTCAGATATATTTTATTTCGTTATTTAACTGCATCAGTGCAAATAAATTCCCTAATTATCATAACCCAGTAAACAGATATTTATATATATATCAGAAATAGCATTATAGATGTCCAAAAGGATCAAAACAACATTTGCCCGCAAACTAGAATATTTGACCCTTGCCTAAAGCAGAATTACAAAGTTTAATACAGTCAAAGCTTGAATAAAAATGGTCGCATAAATTACATCATTAACACCACGCCCGCTCAACAATGAGGTAATAATTATTCGCTAAATAAATATCAGCGTCCTTGGTTAACCAAAACAAACACACCACCCCGAAAGTAAATACAGTAATAATGTTTATGCAAATACAATGGTAATTAAAATCAATTTTAATACATCCTTTTATGGCTGCGACCCGGAAAATGGTGTTATCTTTCATGCGCACGCGACTTCTGTTGATATAGTGTTATATGCATGCGAGATGTTGTGCGATATGCATGAGAGGGTCGAATGTTGGTGTTGAGTCATGATTCATGCATGCTGCTTGATGGAGCTTGACGGGGGACTTATAAAAGTATATCGTAGTACATATTTTACTATTTTCATGTGTTCGGGAGGAGATGCAGATAAACATCACAGAAAAACTACATAAACCATAGGCTTTTAAGACACAAACCAAACTTTTTACTCTCACAAAAATTTCACGGCAATGAACAACGGTTATTAAATTTGAATCACTTGTGTACACAAAAATAAAAAAAAATCGCCATAAAATGATGGAAATTGTGATAAGAATGATAAACAATACTTCACGATGTACTATATTATACATCCCACAATAACAAAATTTAAAAGTAATCTTTAAATTAATAAATAAAATAAACTTATACCCTTATACCTACTAAGCAATGTATTTAAAAACAAAACTAAACGACAATTTTGAGTCTATTTTAACGTTACGTTTGTGGCGTTATAAATTAATTGATAATATTAATAGGACACGACATCACTAAACAAAAACACAAAAAAATTATGTCAAAAATCATAAATATTGTCCCATAACCGTTAAACACACCGTCCAAAAGTACACATCAAACTCCTTCATCAACGTAAAGTCTTGTTTAATGTTTTCAAAATGAGTCCAAATAACGAAAGTTTAAAGCTTAAATTTCAGCGACTTCATATTTAAACGGCCAAAGTGTAAGAAGTATTGGCAGTTACTATTCAACGGATTATAAGAACCTGTTGGAGCCTCTAATCAGCCACATTAATAGAACAGAAACGTGCACAGCTACTGTTGTAACCAGATATCAGTGTGCGAGACACGTGCGATACTTGTGAGACTTCAAACAGAAACATAGAAGTCATTCGACGAAACACATGCTCGGATGTCATCTTTAGATAGAAGATATGACGTGAGTTTATGGAGTGTGGTTTTATTGATTTTGACAACATTTTGGCACTCACCATCGCATTACACATACCTAGGCGTTTCAAGTTTGTCAAGGCGTTTTTTGACAGTTATAGGTTTATACTTGACCGCCATCTCGCCATGCAAGCATGTGTTCTTAGGTACGCACTAACTTTACTCAATGGTACAATTTCGTTCATCAGAAAATACGTGACATCTGGCGGCCCTGGGATCTAACTCTAATATGATCAAAAAGGATTTAAAATACATACAAAATACAATACACTTTTTTGAAGAGAATAATACTTGTTTTAAAATTTTGTCGTCCTACATGTTATTATGTGTACGTTGTAGTACGTTGTTTAGATTTTTTTTAAACAACTAATTAAATAGAACATTAAGATAAGAAGCTTGTTATTTATTATACTCCACGTCACTAGTGTTTAGTCTGCAGCCTACACACGCCAAGAACTAAGGTCGGGTCAAAGATTATTCATTTCTCGATACTCTAATATTATTTACCTTTAGTAAAACAGTTGTGTAAACTACGGCAAAATTATAGTTTTTACAGCAGTAAAATAATAACGAGTCAATTCAATAACTAGTTATAATTTAGAAAATGATAAATAATAACAAAAATAATGTTTTATTTTAAATTTCAACAAAATGTCATATCTTTTTTATTTTGTTACCTTTTTTTCTTATTTAGGTAGGTAGTATGAAATACGCAATTAGCCAAAAGTATTTTCATCTGCGATGTTTAGAAAAATAGGTACCTACTTGTTTTTTGGCTCTTTCCATTTGTATCCACAGCTAGGCTCCACATTGTGAACATGTCGATCCGTGGATCCCTTTTTTTGTAAATCGACTACGGAAAAGAGAGGGTCTACGCTCGTCTATAAATATTTTCAGTATGTCCTTCAGGATTTCCGTCAATTGTGAATTATTGTTGAATTAAAGTTATACTGATATGACGGAAATGTTATAACATTGAAAGATTATCAGAGTTTAGTTTAACTTCTACTGTGCAGTCATTTTCTGATCAGAATCTGACACTGTTAACTGAGCTGAAACCTTGGCATCATTATCCCAGCATCGCTTAGCACCGCATTTGCATCAGTTAATTCTATAATGCCCGCCACAATAAGTGGGTCTAACTGCTCTAGTAAGTAACACTAGAGTGATTACAGTACTAGTAACCGTACTGTTTTTCTTAGATATAATGTCTATATCTAGAGATCATTTTACATATACAGAGCGACCAAAACCAGCGATATTTTAGTGGAGAAACGTGCGCCATTCAATTCTGCTTACTTTATAGGAAAATGAATGCTTTACGGCGAACTCACAACTTAATCTCCAAAGTCTTAAACACAAAGGAAATACCTTTTAGAATGAAAATGAACCTAACCTAATCCACATCTAACAGCAGTTAAAACGTTTTGTAAAAAAAAGTTTTCTATATTATGCCGCAGTTACATGAAAATATTCATAGAATATTGCGATATGGACGTCGAATATAGATTAATCAAAATTTAAGTAGACTTGACTGTGGCGTGTACGTGTATACTAAGTTGTAAACACAGACTAAGTAGAGAGAGATACACTGTTATAAATATCTTTGTTTCAGAAGAATTTTCTGCACATCGGTGCATCACGAAACAATTGATCGTTATCGCCAACAACGTACGAGACTGCTTATCTAAGCAAAGCCGACGCACTGTAGCTGCACCTAAATGGGCCCGGCTGTTACGCATCCATGCACCCTGATTGACTTGCGAGGGGAAGGCCTAGGTCACCCTCCTGCACTCCTGTACCCTTGAAAGTAGGTTCGCACTTAGGACATAATGGGCTTTATGCTTTTGAGGCCCCTTTGTACAGCGAAGGAAGAAAAAATCCACTGTTAAATTTTTTACTTGGTTATATTCATTGAAAGTTTATTCGAGTTAAAAAACGTTACGAGTAAGTAAATATAGTCGTCCAGAAATGTTCAATTTTTGTAATGACAAATGAACACAATGGGACAGAACCGTGCTTTCGGAATATGGAAGTTAATTAACTTCGCATACAAAATACGAGTTTTTGTAAGCCTTGACTCGGGCATGTATTACATTTATTAGCATTGATTGATTTATTACCGAAAAAGTGTAACAGGATTATGAGACTAATGCCCAAAAAAGGCAGAGACTTGGTCAAGTCCTGGCTTATGAAAAAAAAAAAACAGTCGAAAGGTCAGCTGACAAATCCCTGAGGAACCTTATTGATTCGATCAAATCTCCGACAATAATAAACAAAATGATAAAATTAGACCCCAATACCCAATTACGTAATTTGCTACCGGCATATAGTCGAATCCGTCCAGAAATGTTCAATTTTGTAATGACAAATGAACACAATGGGACAGAACCGTGCTAATATGGAAATTTACGACTCGGGCATGTATTACATTTATTAGCATTGATTGATTTATTACCGAAAAGTGTAACAGGATTATGAGACTAATGCCCAAAAGGCAGAGAGACTTGGTCCTGGTCCTGGCCAAGTCCTGGCTTATAAAAAAACAGTCGAAAGGTCAGCTGACAAATCCCTGAGGAACCTTATTGATTCGATCAAATCTCCGACAATAATAAACAAAATGATAAAATTAGACCCCAATACCCAATTACGTAATTTGCTACCGGCAAGCAATAATAATTAAATAATAACATACAAACACTGAACTAGTTTTGAATATGATGTAATTTACTCTGATAAGAATTGAAACCAAGCTACTTATATACAAAGTGCCTTTCTAGTTGACATTTTTATTCAATTAAAATAAATAAATGTTATCGTAATATAACGTGATTATTATGTAATATTACATGGCATAAATATAATTGTTACGCATAATATAATTTTTCTATATTTCTTGTAGATAATAATTATTATGTGTTCTATCGTCAAACGTTGTAGGCGCACGTTGTTGAACTAGCAGTGCACCGCGGTTTCACCCACTTAGTTCCCGATCTTGCGATTTTCCCGGGATAATAATAGTCTATTTATGTACCAAATTTCATCAAAATCCCTTCAGTAGTTTTTGCGTGAAAGAATAACAAACACAGATCCATACATTCTTACGAACTTGCGTGTTTTTAATATTACTCGCTGTAGGATAGTATTTTCCCTTTATTTTACTTTATTGTCCAATATAATTTTCCATAGGGATTCCAAAATTAAATAAATTTGTGTCTACATAAGAAAATACAATATTTAGGATAAAATATTTAGGATACAACAGTTACAAGATTAATCGCATATGTTTGTCTATAGGTATTTTACTCCTTACCTGGGGCCATTTTAAATCCGCTAACAAGAGACGGTGTAGTGGAAAAAGAGGGCCCTAAGCTAAAGCGAGAGTGCAATCCGACCCTTCGTAAAGTTAGGTCCATAAAATACCTAAATACTGCATTACGGGGGTAGGGATGTACCGGGAACGAACCCCAGTAGACGAGAACCATTTGTTACGGCACCCCATGTAGACTGAGCTTAATTGATTGTATTGTGCAAGATGGGGATTGAAACTAATCTGCCAGACATCTTAATGAAGGCGATAAATTGATCATTTTCAATCTAGACTGTCTCTCTTCAATAAGTCTTGATTGAGAAAGTCTGCCGGCTTTGTTTTAGTAATTTCGCAGAGACTCGTCCCATGATAACCGTTGTTTTTTGAGATAGTATATGTAGATTACTTAGATATATTCAAATATGTAGCTGCGTGGTATTGCGCTGTTTGTGACTTATTCACGCAATAACAATTTTGACTGATATTTTTAAAGGACCTAAGGCAGTTGGTTTCAGAAGGCCTTTTTGCTTTTCGACGAATTCGGATGAAGTAAGGATAACAATCAAAGAGTTTAAATATACGTACAGAGTTAGACTTTCCGCACGGTTCCTTTGTGTCAATCTTAAGCAAATGACGCGCATACTTTCTATGGCAACAGAGTGATGTGCCGCAACAAAAGTATGACACTTCCACAAGAGCGACAAGGCAAGAAAGATGCTACCCGTGCATTCGGTGTAAAGCGTTTGTGCCAACTCTATACGTAATATATGTAAAACTCTTTGGTAGCAATATAGCACATAATATATTGAAATTAAAAATACTTAATTTTTATCACGAAAAGTTGTAAAATCTATAGCACAGTGTTTAAAAACGTATTTTATCTAGTATCATTTTCAAGTGTCATAACGTTTTAGTTTATATATCTTCGCTAGTTATAATGAAATGGAAAACTGACAGCAATTTCCATAATGAGTCCGTTCACATTTAATTTATAATAACGTGTCCGATACTTTCGCTTAGACGTAAGTTTCGCGTTCTGATGTCGTATAAACGAGTTTGTTTAACGATCTTAGGTGGATGGGAGAAAGGTAATCTTACGAGCTTATGCAATTTGGTCGCATAATTTTTGCATGTCGTTTATATTAACATAATTGATTTCTGTTTATTTTCTATTTGTTCCAATTTACAAAGGCTGCAACATTTTTCGACAACTAGCTTAATATAGCGATATTAATAGTTTTATTCGACATCAGTTCGAATGCCAATATCACTGACTCGAAGAAAATATATACCAACAAATCACAAGTTGGGAAAAATCACGTTTCATCAGTAGCTGCCTCTGCTTCTGAAAGAATGCTTTGCCTAGCCAAAACTTTTAGTTCAATAGTTGTAAATCAAATTTTATAATAACATCTACAATACATACGAGTATAGCTACCATTTTCATGTATTTCATTTTTTTTTCTTTATCGAGAAGGAGAAAGTTTGTATCAATTGTTTAATTATGCTTTGCAATTATTATACGTTTGCTATTGCGAGTTATTTATTCTAGAAGTATACATTATTTTCTGTGTTATATCATATACAGCATAAAGTTTAATCGGTTAAGTTTAATCTGAATCTCTTCAGTAGTAAATTAAAGTGTATGAAGTATTGAGAGACGTGTCAAAAGACTCATAGGAAATTACACTCTTGTGCTTAAAAGACTTCAAAGTCTTGA
Source organism: Ectropis grisescens (assembly GCA_017562165.1). Classification (NCBI taxonomy): domain Eukaryota; kingdom Metazoa; phylum Arthropoda; class Insecta; order Lepidoptera; family Geometridae; genus Ectropis; species Ectropis grisescens. Next base: position 7,288,528 of record CM029781.1, on the reverse strand, counting down.
TCATCGTCGCAAAATCGCTAGCTTATCGGTTTTTTATCAGATACACTTCGGAGAGTGTGCAACTGATCTGCATGATCTAATACCACCTTGCCCTTTCTTCTATCGGACTTCTCGTTCCACAAAAGGACCACATCGTTTCATGGTTGATGTTCCAAAAACGCGAACGAAGAGATTTGACTCCACGTTTGTGATAAGAACGTCTAGGTTGTGGAATGCGTTGCCTGAGTGGGTTTTCCCTGATGGTTACAATCTTGGTGTCTTCAAATCGAGAGTGAATCGGTTGTATCTAGGTAAGTACGCTCCATCGTAGATCTCATCATCGCTTAACATCAGGCGAGATGGTGGTCAAGTGCGAACCTATTATGGTTAAAAAAAAAAAGTAAAATAATATCTATCCATCGTCCCAAGCATCCAAATGTATTTGACATTACACACACACATACAATGTATAAGTATACACACATGAGCATGAAACATGATGATACCGTATATGGGAAACACGTCACCCTCAGTAGTTCGCTAGTAAAAAAGGAAATCCTAAATTCCTAACCATAGCACGATTACCGCAACGACTCCGTTTCAGTGCTTCCTATGCTGGCCTCCTGCCAAACACTACTATACTCTCACTTGCATAATATGAACAATACGAACCAAAGGAAGAGATTAGGCATGTTATAGAATCTTATTTCTATGTTTTTACTCTTAGATGCAAAAAGTAAAAAGGGATCTAAATGATAGACAATTAATAAATATAACCTGGAATTATCATAGGCTACTTTTTATACCGAGGAAGTAACGGCATCGGGAGGTAGGCGAGTGAAACCCTGGGATGCTTACTAGTAAACAATGTATATTTTAGGAGGTATTAAAACAAAAACATGTACCTACAGACTTTATTCCAAGACTTTATTAGGGGCCCTTTAAACCTACACCCGTGTCACAAGTCTCGGGATTTACTCGGGATTTCTATCTCTGACACACGATGGACCCGGCACCCGCACGATGAATCCACGGAATGCTAAGAAGTTCATCTCATACCTACATATGTTTCTGTAAGTCAGTTTGATGGTTCAATAATTGAAAATGCAATTGATTGATTGCATTTTACTCAAGAATTTGGGTCGTAGCCTCTTTATAGCAAATATCTGGAAAATTGCGAAAACCTACGAAATACACTAAACACTAGTAGCATACCGTGGTTTTACTCTCGTTGTCCTCAATCTCGGTATTTTCCCAGGATAAAAGTAAGCTTATATTTTATTCCAGACTACATACACCTAATCTATATTATATGTACCAAATTTCGTCTAGATCCATTCGGTAGATTTTGCTTAAAAGAGTTACAAACATCCATACATAGATACAAACTGAGTAGGATGGCTACGATTTACGTTCGCTTAGGGTTTAATCCTAACTTTCAATGTATGGCTAGCACTTACACAAAGTCAAAGGACACGCAAATATTACGAGTACGTCTTTCTCGTCTCTATTAAAAAAATACACAACTCATGCTTCGATTAATCTCTTTCTTTATGTATGTATAATGCGAAGCAATGGACAGAAGTCAACGATGACATCCAAATTGTACCTATCGAGAAACAGCCCACGTGGGTACCACGTCCGACAATTTACCTTTTCATATAAAGAAAATGGAGTCAAACCGCTTCGTATCGAATGATTATATAGTTGTTTGGCGAATACACCGGTCATTCCATGTAATCACATCGGTCCGTGATTCGATAGACTCACTCCAGTAATTTGAAATTCAATTTCACTCGACAATTTAGTTCAACTTTTTTTTCACATTTCCTTTATAGAAATTGTAAAAAGCTACCTGATTATGTGGCTCCTACAATCCTACTTATTATTATGATATTTTTTTATAAGAAGTGACGAGACAATCAGGACCTGTGCCTGATGGTAAGCAACATGCCTGCCACATAACAGCACAGTGACACGCAGCTATTGGAACATGAAGAGTACAAATCATTACCTAGCACTGCACTGCGTTCATCACCCAGAGATCTAAGATGTTGTATCTCTAAGCCCTGTAATTTCTCTGGAAACATTGCCCTTCAAACCGGAACACAGTAATGTTTTCACATTACTGCTTGGCAGTAGAATAACTGGCAAAGGTGTGGTACTTCCCCAGGCGGACTCTGCTAGAGTCCTACCACTACAGCAATGAATGAATGCGAAAGATTGAATGTTTTAACCATGTTTTGTACGTTGTAAAATTGAACGAATCGGTGTCTGTTCTGTTCAGTTTCAGGCTGCAGTTTAGAGCTTAGATAAGTATTAGACTGGAATATAACATAAGCTACTTTTTGTTAAAAAAAAAACTTTAAAGTACTATAACAAAGAAGAAAATGTATTTTAACGGTGACCTGTTATCGTTACAAAATCGTTATAATAACATTAACACGCTAAACTATAATTTGTGACTCCCATTTCAACCGATTACCGATCAGGCGTAATTGAGCAACAAACTCAAAATCCAAGCATTTACGTTTATTATACCAATAGAAAGTACCTATGACAAATACGTTAACCGTTAACTTTAGCAAAGGGTTCAAGTTTTCAATGCATTTGCTAGTTTTACACAAAGTTAAATAGGACACAAATACGAGTACACTCCGCGAGGTATAAGCTGAGCTTTGCATTAGTGTGAGTGATCACCAATCAGGCAGGAGCGCGGCGAGACAGAATGGCGCCGCGCCTAAGGCCGGTTGACACACCTACACTATCCATGTACACTCACACAAATGCAAAGCTCAGCTTATGCCTCGCGGAGTGTAACTTCGTGTATTTATAGAGGTAGTATGTTGCTATGTTGACACACACTATACGTGTCATTTGTCATACTTCAGTATCTACTTGATCCTAAAATTCTGCGTTTACAAGACATTTGCACAAATAACATTTTGCTAATAGTAAGTTTTCTCCAAATAAATCATTAACCATCGACTGGAACCAGGAAGACTGTCGTGTAGTGTACTTTTATGTACATGTTTTACCACTTAAACGCTATCTTTGTCACGCTTTCTGCGTGCTTTTAAGTTTTAAGTCTCTTTGTCTTTTAAAAGGATCCAGTGTATAAAACTCGTCCTAGAGACTACTTTCAAAAGTTTCCGGTGCATTATGTAGAAGTATCGACGGTTTTATGTTTTCTGCTAAATAAACTGTTGATATTTAGTTCTATGAGCGCTTGGTCGACGCGACGCGTGACTAAAATGCTGGCGTTTATTTGGCCCAACGCATAAGCATTGCCATTCAGCGTGGTAATGCCGCCAGCAAGCTGGGTACGCTTCCGATTGGTAGTGGGCTTGAACATCTTGATTATCTGTAGACCTACAGTGGTCTATGTATAATTCAGGTGTGCTCAGTGTAAGTAGTTTGTTAGGTAGGTTTGTACTCGTAGTGTACTGTAGTTCTCATTGTATTTTAGTTTTATCTATGTAGTAGGTATGTGTAAAATATACTGTACAATTCCTATTAATACATATTATTAATTTGAAAGTTTGAATGTGTTTTTATTCAATCACGTCCACAGATATACCCTGGGATCATTGTCTTTGATCACGTCGGAACGCCCGTTAAAATTTGGAACACAGATACGCTGCATTAACACATAAACAAAAACATCGAATATTTCCGATAGAACTTTGTTCAAATATTTGAACAGCAAAATGTAACTGAAAAAGTCAAACAAAAGTATCACAACAATAATTCATAACGGAAAGTGGACCATTTGGCTGGTATCTTTACTTTGCGTGACCACATTTCTAATCGCATCTTCAACTGCTTTGGAATTGAAACTGATGTATCAATCGGAACGAATGAAGCTGTTGCATCATCGGCCTCAGGAAGTACCACACCGTTTTAAAGTGTTTTGATCGCATTTTACACGAAAAGCTCCGTTTACGGTATTTTTTGCAGTAACATTAACATTACATTTGAAGTTCGGAGTTAATATCGACTTTTTATTAACTTTTTAAAGCGTAAAATAAGAATTAGCATTTGTATCTTGTATAAGCAGGGGCACGCATAACGTCTGCACTAGGCTGAAAGGGTCAGTATGTAATTTGGTAAATAGATAGATATTAGGCTGGAATAACATTTGAATGCCGGGAAAATAATGATATGGGAAACTACGCGAGTGAAACCGCGAGGTCTCAGGTCTAGCTAGTTCTTCTTAATGTATAGATATATTCATAAATGATAAGAACAACGGGTTCATTAATATAAATAAGTAGGTTTCCTACGTAATAATATAATGCTGTACGAAACTGGATAAAATATTCATGATAAATAAAATTAATTTATTTATTTATTATTTGTTCCGGTGTGGAGAGTAATGTTTCCAAAGTAATGAAAGAGAGCATTGAGAGATAAAAAATCTTTTGTTTCCTGGTGATGTCTGAACTAGCTTCGTAGCAATAATTGGTGCTTGGTGCTTTACTCATTTGGGCTATGCATCTGGCTCGTTACGTAAAATATATGTAGGTATTTGAACAAAAATCGTGGAATATTATTGTTTTGCAGTACTTGTAATAGATATAGAAAAATACCAGTTACATATAATAGGTAACAAGAGAAAATACTTGTTTCATAGACCAGGTTACTACTCTAGTTACATATTCGATACTAGTAATTATGCTGTAACATACCGCAATTACCGCCAATTGTACCAGTTAATTGTTCGAAACCGTATTTTCTTTTCTCAGATTGTTATTATTGTTTACTTTGTGTAAACAAAACAACAGTGTTGTTATCAGACCGTGTTATAAATATTTAAACTATGAACATCTACGACATCACAATAAAGAGTATCAAAACAAATTATAACAAATACGTTCAGGTATTCTACTACAATTAGTGAGTGGTATTTTTTTTTCTTGATACATACTAGATTTCTTCTTTTTGTCCGAAGTTTTGTCTCATTTTAAGCGGCGATATGGTTTTACTCTGGAGCGTTCTTACTTGGGGGACCGATTTACACTTCGACATGAAGACACTGAGAATGGTTATGTCACCGTAGAATGGCAAATACCGTCAGTTTGTAATAAAACCCGTGAGATTATAAACAACCAAAATGGTCGCAACTTTTTTCACACAACATCATCTAGGCCCAAACCAAGCAGAACTCGTACTATGGAAGACAGAAAGTCGTACTTTAGATACAATACTGTATAATTTTAGATACATACTTTTTGTGCATAGAAATAGCCATACACAGGTCAAATATCCGTATTCATATATCATAATATATCACACAAATATTTTTTTAATTAACTCTGTATAGTAATCGAACCACGACCTTTGACATTCATTTCAATCAATTGTTTAAACATATCAAAACCTTATGACAACCAAAACGGTCGTTTTTTTTTTACACAAATATATAGTATGCTTCTGAGGAGAATGTTGTCTGTTAGCAGCAGCCAACAATATAGAAAAATACTTGTGTAATAAAATATACTATTAATACTTACTTTAAACGCGAAAGTTAAATAGACGGATGGATATTTGTTAAATGGATCTGGATGAAATTTCGTACAGAGATAGATTATATTTTATTTATCATAGAGGGACGAGACGAGCAGGACGTTTCTCTGATGGTAAGCAACATACCTGCCACAGAACAGCGTAGTGAAGAGTCCAAACTGCACTGCCATTACCTAACACTGCACTGCGCTCGTCACCCAGAGATCTAAGAAATTATATCTCTAAGCCCTGTAATTTCTCTTGAAACATTGCTCTTCAAACCAGAACACAGTAATGCACATTACTGTTTGGCGGTAGAATAACTGGCACAGGTGTAGTGCTTCCCCAGGCGGATTCTGCCAAGAGTCCTACCACTACAATGGTCTTACTATTTGTCATATGGTATTTTTATTACGGGATAATAAGGGTATGGAAACTACACGGATGAAACTGTGAAGCTTAGCTAGTATTATATAAAGACTTTAAAAAAGCTGTCTGCGACGAAAACGCAAACCGAACTCGAATAAAATATTCCGAATAAACTATAGCCTCAATTGCATATGATGAATTTGCTTCAACGAAAAGGATCGATTTCGAAAGGTGTAGTTCTTATTTATTAACGTGAATATCATAAAATTAGATGACAGCAACCTCATAGCATTTAATAAAAACGGAATGCTAAAACTAACACTAGTGTTGCACACTATTAAATATTCTTGAGATCAAAATATCAAATCAGGTTACCTTAATATCTGATACCTGTTAATGATAGTCATCAAGGTGAACTGCTTCTGTTTATTGTAAGTACTATTAATTATATTTATGTGGGAATATCTAGGTACGTAGCACAACGCATTAAATTTAATCCTACTAATATTACAAATGTCAAACTTGGGTTATTTGTTGGTCAATTAAAGTCGGAACGGCTGAACGAATCAGATTGAAATTTGGAAGACAGATTATAGTCTGGAATAGAGGAATTTCTATAGCAAGTAAATAACAGAAATATGAACTTCTGTTAGATTCATACTGGAATTATACCATTATTCGTATTAGTATTTGTAATCTTAATAGGTATGTACAATCTGATCCGTTCAACTATTTCTACGTATTGAAGGAACAAATGCCGAAACATCTAAATACATGAACATCTAAACTTTTAATCACATTTATAGTAGTACGAAGATTTATGTGAAGGACTTATTATAATTGATAGGTTGACTGAAATACGACGTCGGCCTTAGTAAGTACATTTCTACCAAATTCTGTACAAATAAGTATTTTAAAATTGTATATGAGTGTGTACCAGCCTTAGTTTGACGCGTGGTTAAAACTGCCAGGATTAATATATTAATGTGTAAATTCTATTAACGCTGAGAACTTGCTACTTGACAGACTCCTACGCATGTGCTTGGGAAACGGATGCTGCTGATGGATTGGTCCTTTTTTGTTCAGCCTTCAATTTCCTTCTTAAATTTTATTTTATATAACGTTTATTAATAACATACTTAAAACATACATACATTACAAAAAATATATAAAATTTAAGAAGTACAACTTAATCAACTTCTTGTTTCGTTATGTGGTAGGTAAATAGGTGTTATACATAAGTTGAAGGTAAACATGATTAATTACTATAAAACGTTTTAAATGAAATAGGCATGTGAATTCTGTTTGTCGTTGAAATCTCTAAATATTTGGATATAAGGTCATAGGTTAAGATTGTTTTTCTATTGATTTGAAAGTGTTAAATGTAAACTTTCCTGAGTAAACTCATAAATTATAAACCTATAATAGCAAGAATATTTTTAACTCTATCTATTTTATCATTAGTTACGCCACATAATTACATATTATGTTTATACTTAATAGGTGAATAAAAATAGTACCTAGATGTATTGTATAGGTGAAGCGTTTCCTAGATAGGTATTTGTAAACAGTTTCTCGCACAATGTTTACGGATAAACTGACAAAATATCCCGTAATTAAGGATAATAGGGTACAACCGTGGTAGCTAAAACACAGTATAAACATTTTCAATACCTACGTAGATCTGAAACTAATAGGTTAGTTAGTACCTATTAGAAATTTAAAAGTGTAAATTAGATTTATAGCTAGGTACGTATCGAACATATTCATACTAAATTAAAAGCTTATCAATTCGTTTATCACACGCAGAAACCTTACACCGTCTTAATCCGAAACAGCTGATCGTTTCACACTTCACTAATAGGTACTAATTCCACGAACGGAGTATCTTGTGTCACATCACTAACTTTTTCACAAAAGCCACGAGTGTATTTAAAAATAAAAAGAAAATCGAGTTCGTTTTCTAAAAAAGAAAACGTTCGATTTTCAAACTAATGTTTACGTTTTTGAAAATGGAAACCCGTTGCCGAGGTGCGGCAAGTCGGAAGAGAAGCGACGCACTGGCAGGCGCGGACGCCGCGCCGCATCGCGTCGTAAATCTGACGACGCAGTATTAACAGTAAGGAATTTCTTGCTTGCTTAACTGATTTCTACGTATTGTAGTTCTGTTATTAAAACTCTTTCTAATCGTACAACAAAGATAGAAGTGAAAACTAATAACTCAGAATTTGATAGCTCACTTTGGACTAACTGCGTGGGCGATATCGGAGGGTGTGGCCATTACTATGACCATCTAGATTATCTGAGCTTACCCAAAGATTTCTTTCATTTACGACCGTGACGCTTGAGTTCAATGCACAGCCCAAGGAAAATCTGTATGTGGTGCGCTTAAAGAAGTTTTCACTTCAAAATATATGGGTATTATTATTTTCTATTCTTCAAATTCTTCCAATTCCCTATTCTTCAAATTATGATGGCGTAAATATTGGATGTAGGGTTGGCTCCTGATGATTGTACACTCCCCTCATAGACACATTTGACCAGGAAATCTAAACTAGTTGCTAAATGAGCATGGCATATATATATTATACTAACTTTAAAAAAAAAGTCATTCAGCGTGGTAATATCACCAGCACGTTTCCAAGTAACAGTGGGTTTCAGAACTTGATTATAAAAAGATCTCAGTCTAGGGTTAATACGTTAGTATAGAATTAGTTATGTTAAGCATAAATATAAACCTAGTTAAATAGTTAATAAAAAATACTTCACTAATTTGCGTACGGATTTTTGGCATTTTGACTGTAAGCTCTGCTTATTTTTTTTATCCGCCTACAGTTGTCTTTTAGACGCTTGCAAGATTGTGGAATCTTGAAACAATTTTGCCTATATTTTATCGAAAATTAGAACCGTATGTTCAAACATAACTGTTGAAAAGTCAAAATTATGACACCTTCATAATCTCAAAAGCTGAATTCTGACACTGACAGTTCTATAGAATTGAGTTAAGGTTACTGAATCAATGTGGTACGATAATTAGCTATCGAGAGACAGATAAGTTGCACAACCTTCCTGCATCCTTACTGCCGCGTCTGTCGCTGACTCAGAGAAAACTAGGGGCGTCATTCTCGCATAATAACAATTAAATATAATTTTCCGCTTGTTAGTTAACAACATTTAAGCCGTGCTCGAATGTTCACACGATTTTCAGAAGAAATGATTCGTATTCGTTAATCGGGCGGAGAAAGTCGTGTTTATTGTGATTTAATTAGTCTAATTACATACGCGATAATAGTATAAGCATGATAATTGTATAATTATGAGTGTCTGAACTGCCGTATCGTGTTATTGTTAGTATGAATTCTTTGTTAAATGAATTTGTTTTTATTATGATATTAAGCCGATACATGCATTTTAACTAATTAAACGATATTTTTTATGTTTGAATCGTTCAAATATATCAGGGTTTGAGATCTACACATAGACAGACATTCCTCAGTTATTGCATGTGGTACGATTTCAATGTTTCTTTTGGCAAGTTGTATTTTTTATCTTTTCCTCCTTATTTTTAATGATTTTATTTGTAAATTATTCGGCATCATCTTCCAGTCTTCTTTATCCTACCGCCTATGACTTTCTTTTATCACATCATCTTCCTTAGTTATATGTTATAAATATGTCAATGGACTCCAGGTTCAATCCGGGATCAAGACTATATCGTCGACATATTATCTTGTGTCAACCAAAACTATCTTCAAACTGTGTGTTCTATTAAAAATAAAAATAAGTCATAATTAGATGCTTTATTGGACTTATGGCTTATTACTTATGGATTAGATTCGAAGTTAAGTATAATATACATATAGTTAGTTTCAAAACAATATTACTTATGGATTAGATAATAACATTCATCTTACATACATCTTCAATGTCTTAATGGAGTTTTCTTTGCATAAATATAAATATGGAGAACCTTCGAATGAGTTTCGAACCCTTGATACAGCTGTACAATTAGATACACAGTCATATTCATTCATCGAATCTTCGCCATCTATTTCATCAATGTCTGTGTGGCGTGACTATCGTATTCCCGTGCGACACTAGATAGATGTTGTTGTTTATAAATGGATAGTTTATAATTTTCGCCAAATTATTGTAGCGATGGCCGATGGGCTCAGACTTCAATACATTCCACGCATTTCTACCAATGTATGTATTGACAAACGAGTGGGAATGCATCTGCATCAATTACATTGCTACTGAGCAATGAGTCACACTCCATTAGTGTAGATACATTTAGTAGTTTTATCTGTAGTATTTATCTGTCGGAAGGTAATTATTGTTGTTGTGGACAGAAAATATATAATGTGATATTACTAGCAGTGGCATGTTAATAATTTAAATACATTTATTGTTTTGTTCAATAAGAATTTACTGGTACCAAACTGGTACATCATATTATTATCTATTCTCGATTTTAGAATTTCATAAAATAACGATTCCCCTAAGAAAATTGTTATTTCTTCGATTAGTTGTTGTTGCAATCCAAATTTCCCGATCTGAGTTGATTCGAGGTTCTTACAAACATCCAAAAATATGAACGTCACAATTTTCACATCGTACTAGACTAATTATAAGTGTGATTTTTTTGTTTCTTTTTCAGTCACGTCGGAACATCTGAACGGGCTGGGTTGAAATTTAGAACACAGTCAAATTATATAGCCTGGTTTAATACTGCTGCTTTGCCTCTGTATTCTTCCAGACTATAAATCTATCTATGTTCCAAATTACAACTCCACCCATTCAAATGTTGCAACGTGGTTGAGTAATAAACAACCAAACATTGACATTTGTTATATTAATAGGATAAAATATAAAAAGTGTAGTTATCAGCCGTAATAGCTAGATTATTGACGGAGCAATCTTTGATAGTGAATAATCAAAGGGAACAAAATTGTTGTACCTTCATTTGTAAACTTCATCGCTTTCGATTTGTTTGATATTGTTTCTTTATGAAATTGCATTGTGTATGCAGTTTGCACTTTAGGCCCAGTTCTGAAGGCGTTCTTTGGGACTATATTTAGTTTCAACAGCATTCCGACGACTGCGAAGTAATTAATAATGATATTCATGTATTTCTGTGAATAGTTTGTCATTTTTGAGAAAATAAATATGTATATCTTAGACCATAATGTTGTTAGTAATTCTTGGTACCAAAGAATCAATGCCCCTAAGTTCAACAACTACGGCCGAGGCGCCTAGAAGGCTGACCACCTTTTATGGCGCGAGCGATGGGCTCACTGTATTCAATTCTTTCTCAAGGGACAGCTTTACCTTTATGGACGGGTGACTCAAAATCTTTATCTGATTGTGAACTCATAAATGAAGAAAATAATCAACAACAATACAGCTCCAAGTTTAAGACCAACAGCACTATCGGAACCGGTGCCAAAAGTTGTAATAAACTATAAGTGACTAGTTCTGTCGTCATCATTTCAGCCTGTATCGACCCACTGCTCCGCTATGTCATCGATCTTAACCCTGAACCGATCTCATCCACGTCATCTCCGCCACGGATTTGACGTCATCGACCCATCTGCCAACGGAGAGTCTACCGCCCAAAGAGTTTACATATACTAGCACAAACGCTTTACACCGAAAGCACGGGTCTGATTGCTCTTAGAAGTAGAAGTCTCATACTTTTGTCGTGACACATCACTATGTTGCCCTAGTTAACATGCACCTCATTTGCTTACGATTGGTATAAAGGAACCGCGCGGAAAAGCTGATCTATTTACTGATCTATTTACTTATTATTTATCTAAGCTACCGCCTAACTAAAACTGTCTTAGCTTTGATATTGCTGTCTCTTTTCTTTTCGCTTAAAATTACAGAGACATTAATAGGAAAGCCAAAGCAGATTGAGCTAGGCAGTACACCTGCGGGACGCTTATCGTCGATCGGTAGCCACTCTGTCAGAGATCCAGATGCCGTCGCCAAGTCCGACCACGTATCGACGTTTAGTTTTATTATTTAAGTGCAATAAAGAGTTTATCTATCTATCTATCCTGCCCAGCGCTATTTGAGTCACATTATACGGTAAGATCGTTTTTAGCACAGAACCCTGTCATGATGATCTGATTATCCTTATCCAACTCATTTCCGGTATGTGGATAGGTAAGTACTTTTATTATATTTGCGTTTTCCCATTCGTTTAGCGCTCATCATTTTAGCACGAATATATCAAAATTATTCATAATTATTTATCGTAATAAGTAATGAGAATCTTTGTCGAGTCCGTCCGGGAAAGGAAGCCACCAACGCCAAGCAGAAACTCGTCAAAGATACTGTAAACATAAATTACATGGTAAAGAGATAAGTCCTCTAATATATCCGGTTGATGAGCGCGATGCAGTGCTAGACATTGATTTGACTCTTCATGCTTAGAGAGTGAAGTAGCACTGTTGTATTATAGACAGACGTTCTGTGCGCATTCAGGTGAATGAGTCAGGTGCATTACTTGCGCTCGTCCAAAATTATGAACGTATTAATTAGGCGTTTATTTGGCCCAACGCATAAGCATTGCCATTCAGCGTGGTAATGTCGCCAGCATGCTGGGTACGCTTCCTATTGGTAATGGGTTGGCTTGAACATCTAGATTATCTGTAGACCTAAAAGTTTTATATGGATAATTCATGTATGCTTAGTGTAACTAGTTAGGTAGGTTTGTAGTGCAGTGTAGTTCTCATAGTATTTTAGTTTTGTTAATAAAGGCTCTCTGTCCACTCTAAAAAAATGGTAAAAAATTATGAATCATTTGACTAGTTTCTAGTTTGGGATCACGTAAACTTTGAGTATGTAATTGTTTTGTCTATTAGGGACATCTGACCACATAATTATTGCCATAAGAAACCACCAAAGTGTTTAGAAAGTTGAGAATTAGCTGAAAAACGTCAATCTTGAATATAAAAACTAGGTACATTACGTTTTAGTTTTTCCATCGGTTTCCACTTGACCGCCTGATGTTAAGTGGTGGATGTGGTTATGCGATGAAGCGCTTCAAAAAGATCAAATATTCCTAAAAGAATCCAATTTATTTTCGACTTTATACGATAAGTGAAGCATTCCACATCCTAGAGTCCTAGGCGGTCGTATTATAAAAGTGGAGACAAAAGCCTTTTCGTTCCAATATTTGGAACGTCAATTAAGAAACGATGCTCTTTCTCGAGGAGTCCAAAAAAAATCGATATTAGATGTAGCTTTATTTCCTGAAAGTAGGGTTGCCATCTCTAAAGTTTGGCAATCAGGATAAGACTAATTAAAACCCCAGATTTTACAGCCCAGAACCCGGACATGTCAACAGATTTTAAAATATAATAATTAGTGTAATTAAAACTATTGAAAATGTTTTAAATCATCTTTTATGTATTTTCAGGTCTTTAAAAATTTAATTTAACTACCTATCCATGGTGATTATGTCAGTAAGAATTTAGTGAGTCGGTTCATCGGTTAATCGCTGCGTGCAGGCCTAGTGCGTGAGTTAGGTGGTCAAACCTACACTTTAAAACACGGACTACAAATGTAGTCCAGTCCGGACGCTCCCCGGACGCCCTCTAAACTAGGACAAATCCGGGGAAACCCGGACGGATGGCAACCCTACCTGAAAGCATCCGATAAATTGCGGTAAGTAAATGAACATTAGGTATCATTTACCATTGTGTTCCAAATTTCAACCCAATCCGTTCAGTGTGGTGTTCCAACGTGTTTGAGGAACAAAATCCAAACTTTAACATTTATAATTTTACTAGGGTAATAATAATGAAGAAACTGTAATAATTGACCTTCATTATGAACTTGTATTGATAAAAGTAATACTAATAATTACGAATATCCCAGCGAAACAACAACAATAACATTTGTAATTAATTATAGTAACATATTGTCCTGTTTCTCTAACTGAAAACAAACACTAATAGTCCCCAGAACAAAGAACAATTTTTTTGTTGACACATAAATATTTAATGTAAAACTTTGTCAGTGCTTTCTTTGCGACGAATCCAAAAATCACTCTTCGACGAATCAATCTTCGTAATGCGAATATTTTCGGCGCTGCTGCGTTATCGATTACCCGATTGACGGAATTGGCAATATAACGTCACTATTTAGACTCCCCGTATGACTCCCCGTACATATATGACAAGTATGATTTTTGAAATTTGTTTAAAATTAATTTTAAACTCGTCAACTTATCCCACAAAAATCAAACTGCGTACGGGGTGTCCTCCACCCTGAAAATGCCGATATTACGTCACTATCACTCCCCGATATCGAGGTCCATGATGGAGCGCACTAACCTAGAAGAAACCGAATTTACTCTAGACTTGAAGACTCTCAAATTATATTCATCTGGAAATTCCCACTTAGGCAACGCTTTCCAAAGTTTAAATATTCTGATTATTATAGTATCTGATGATTATTGTAGATGTAGATGGTAGCACTGTTCGTATCCGATCTGCTGATTGAAGCTGTAATCCGCTGATTACATTCTTGATTTATTGTTCATCATGTCCGCACTTTTGTTGGTAAGTGTTTATTATTTATCAGTTAAATTTTAGTTCCATGTTTATAGGTTAATATTTATTATTTTATATAGTTATAGTTATAGATATGTAGTAGTTTTATTAAATTAATGTCGCTTCCCCCGCCTACGAGTATATGTGGGCTATTTTCCTTTTTGCTGGTTGCCTGGAAGAGATTGCTCTTAGCAATAAGGCCGCCACTTGTGGCACTAGTTCATAAGTGTTTATTTGTAATATTTTAATTTCTTTGTGTCGCAATAAAGAGTTTCTATCTATCTATTCTTATTACTAAAATGGAGTCTCTGAATTTAAGTCTCTAAAATATGAACCAGGAACCATAAAACAAGACCAAATTTTGATAGACTGATGTGAACTTTGTAGAACAGTCTACCACCGCGTGGATCATTGATAACACATGGTTTTCATAAGTTCCGTTGTTAATGCCCAATAATCCGATTGATAACCGGAAGTAAAGCGTTTGACCCGTTCATTACAATAAAATAAGGATTCGTTTGTTTGTATGGATCACGAACATTGTTTAATATTCAGGGCGCGCGTCAGACTTGCCACCGCCAACTCCCTATTGGAGGATGAATCATGACCGCAGGGAATGGTTGTGTTAGTCATCATCATCTTCAGTCAAAATGTCTAACCGAATACGTTTTTGAGTTTCTCATTTTAGTTAATAGTGGCAAAGCGAAAGTCTGCTTGATGCACCTATGGGTATAGATAGTATGCAAGATCAGAAATGTCAATCAATCTTATAATAATACATAATTTTAAGAAAAAAGAACAGTCTTTCAACGGAAAACTTATAAAGTAAAAAAGTTTTCCTCGATTTCTCTAGGATGTCATATTAATCAGATCCTGGTTTCCTTATCATGGTACCTCCCTTGGTATATCCTCTTTACAACAAAAAAAGAATCATCAAAATCGGTTCACAATCGACGAAGTTATCCGCGCAAACACATAAAAAATACATATATACGGTCGAATTGCTAAACCTCCTTTTTTGAAGTCGGTTAAACATACAAAAATCTCGTGTCACGGTGTTTATGTTTGTATTTTTATTATTACCACATCACCGCCTCTGGCGTAACGTTAAGGACGATGTGGTCTACGATAGATTTTTTTTTTTTCACGACGAGCATGTCATGTGCTTGATGGTAAGCAACATGTGGCAGGCATGCCACATAACACCACAGTGACACAGTTATTGGAACATTAAGAGTCCAAATCATTACCTAGCTTCTCGTAGCTCGAAGAAGCGCATCGTTTCATGGTAGATGTTCCAAAGACACGAACGAAGAGGTTTGACTCTACTTTTGTGATAAGAACGTCTAGACTGTGGAATGAATTCCCTGAGTGAGTTCTCCCGATAGTTATTATCTTGGTGTCTTCAAATCGAATCTATCTATGATCTATATAATCTATGAATCGGTTTCTTCTAATGAATCGGATGGATCGTAGACCGCATCTTCGCTTACCATCAGGTTTGCTCATTTTAAATACTCTACTGTATTTTGTACTATTTTTTACGTTACCGTCATTAGCACTTAAACATACTTTTAAAACATCATCCTAATAACCAAAACGTTCAAAGCCATGACGGAACTTCACCCAAAGCAAAAAAACGTGAACTGTACAAAATTAGACATCATTTGGACGTGCACGTCCGCTATTCTGGACTCGTCACTCTTATTTTCTTTAACTCGCCTCAAAGACGGTTAACCAAGCTTTATTTTTACGTGCAACTCTTTCGTCAGCTATTTTGAAATGAAATTTGTTACTTCTGTAGAGATTTGTTTTTCGAACATCGTCGATGGGTATTGGACATTGAATAATGATGCGACAAAAGATTATGTGCAGCTTATAAACTCTTTGTAACGTTCATCATTTGTTTTTATAAACTTACATGGTTTATATTTATGGACTGAGAAAGGTTGGCGTATAGTTGTCGTCAAACGGTTAGTGTTAGCATTAATACAAAACTTAACTTAAACTCTACATCATTGGTACCGTTGATGACGTCGATTTAACCTCTACCAGTTTTGGGTAATCCTCGAAAATCATATTGATTTAAATATAAATTCTAATATAAAAAACAATAACCCATATATTTATTTAAAACAAAAATCTGAAAGTCTGGATACCGGCACAAACTCTACTTATTCTAATCAGGCCAACATTGTAATACTTAACATCATGCAGCGTTTGTTATACTTAAAGAAGTTCTTCATAAAATACCAATATAAAATTTTATGCTTTTCATTTTTACACATAGGAAGAAGTAAATATTAATATGAAGAAGGAGCAAGATTCTGTCGTACCACTCAAAAGCAACACAAATGTCTTAAAAGAAGTAATGAATGTCATTAAACAAAAACATGTCCCCAAGCCGTGATTACTGGAGCGAGAGATTAAAAGGATTCAAGCGATACAGCGAGGGTGCCAGACATTAGGGTCCGTAAAAAACAGAGACAAAGTATGCAGGAGCGTGAAACTGGAGCCCTAATCGATTGGGGCGAATCCGCGGGCGTCACACTCAGTAACTCCAAGCTCTCCCTGAAAAACTCTGTCACTCCCAACAGATAGTTTGTCTAATTATGGCCAACAGACTGAACTAAACCTATCTCAATGTCAGGCTAACAATTATCTTGAAAAATGTTATAGCGACTCCCTTTCCGTATTTCTAAAAGATGGCGACATAATGACAACTTGACAAGACCTGACTCAAGTTAACAGGGTATCCCCATAATAAGTTTTATATTTCTTAGGGATGAGTCACTTTTGATCAGTTCAATTTGCGATATGGCTGTGTGTCACAGTTTTTTCTCCTCGTACGATGATTCAGCGACAAGTTTTAATGGATTCAATTACTGTGTCGTAAAGATTAATAATCTTATAAAATAAAAATATTGCCAGTTTTAAACTTGTTTTAGTCCGTCGTCCTTCCTAACTTGCAAACAAAAGTTTTCTTTTTTCCTTATGGCTTCCATTCCGTAATATAACCGCAATTCGCCAGTGCCAGCGACCATCGCAGCGTTTAAACGTTGAGAATGTCTTTGTTCTAGATATTATGTTCTTTCAGGTGATCAGTCTCCTATATTCTTCAGAGCTTCTAGAATTTTGAGCGTGATTGTCGGAAGAAGCGTTTTCTAATATAAATATTATACCTGTCAATGTTTCCTTTTGTCAAATTTCTCCGTTAAAATCACAGTTTAAAATGAAACCTTCGCGCCATCTTTTGTAAAATCGAGGATTGTGTTTAACAGCTACGAGTATATACCTATTTTTTGGGTTCTATAGAGGACTCATTGCTTGTTTTAGCGGAATTAAAAAAGGAGGAGGTTATCCATTAAACGTTCATATTTTGTATGTAGGTACTCGTACGTTACTCGATTTTTCGAGAATGGCCAAAACGATTTTGAAAATTGTTTTTGTACGAAAGAATTACCTTCCCCAATTTATATAGTTTCACATAAATTTTAGCGAATCGGTTTTTGTAATACCTTTTAACATAACAATTATTATTAATTATATTAAATTTAAGTGAACTAGTTGAATTCAATTTTTAAATTGAAGTCGGTTGTTTTGTTTTTAAAGAAATATAATGAAGTAGGTACATAGTTATTCGAATTCAAGCGTATAGCGCCATCTGTAACTGGTACAATATTTATGCAGTTCGCCATCTAGAGTCGAGTAGCAAAAAACAGTATTGCTCAATAGATGGCGCTAAATTAAACAATAACTTTTCCATT
Source organism: Ectropis grisescens (assembly GCA_017562165.1). Lineage (NCBI taxonomy): Eukaryota > Metazoa > Arthropoda > Insecta > Lepidoptera > Geometridae > Ectropis > Ectropis grisescens. The sequence continues at coordinate 7,270,335 of CM029781.1, read as the reverse complement.
ATAACTCCGGTACACGCCCAAAGATGGCGCTTTAAACAATGAACATACCGTTACTTTAATAAAATTTTACTCGATCATAGATGGCGCTGCTACAAGTCAGCACAACGAGCTTTTTTAAATATAAAAATACATACCTTGCAGTGGTATAGCTCTCAAAGACACTGCGTCATCTTCCTCTTCGTCTTCTCGTTCCTCCTCGGTGATGGAGGGTGGCGCAGCCCAGCAGCGCAAGCGTACGCCGGCACTGTTGGCGACGGAAGTGGTGTCGAGCCGCACGCGGGTCAAGCTGCGAGTAGCGTACTCCCCGTCATTGCTGGTACCCTAGAAAAAGAAAACAATTTATTGATAATTTGATATCAAACTCTTTCTGTACAACTTAAATTTATCAAATAATAACGCTTCGCTAACGCGAAAAAAAAATCGGATTTTTTGCCCTGAACGGAATTCCTTATATTTATTCCGTAGTACCTACCTACTACAATCAACAGGGACACGAAAATGACGCTAATATCGCATTCTGCAATGCATTCAATAGTGTCAGAATAATAGATACCTACTTACTATTAATTTAATTTTTGTTCTCTAATCGGAGGAACTTTGTGAGCCCGTAAGTTCAGTTTGTGAGGCAGTGATAACAGTCACGACGAGTCTAACTTAATAGTAGTCCATTGCACCTACTTGTGGTGGTTGGGCAAAAGAACGAAAAGGCCGTAATATTTGGCAGGCATCAAACGCGAACATAAATGTTATTATATTATCATTAAAATAATACTGTTAATTGAATTGCGGATAGGAGACATTACAAATGTTCTTCCCAGAAACAAATCAAAGAAGTATTTATAAGACAAGTGTCCACACATGGTGTTCATATCCTCTGCTTTTGACGTTTGAAGGTCACCATCAAATTTAACCACAGGTCCGATCACACTTATCAAAAAATAGATCATCAGCTATTATCTGAATTTATTACTAAAGCTATTATAGCTACACTTTGCTAATACAATAAAATTATACGTTACAAGTCGACGATAGGCCGGTTTTCGTGGGAACATCGGAGCCGGTAAAGCGAGGTACAAACGCGCAGTTGACTACACAGATAAGTTTGTACTTAGTGATACAACCGATCACTTTTAATGCCCAATATCGCCTTGGTTGAGTAAAGGTTCAGTGAGAGTCAAGGATTCAATTTTATGACTGCAGAGTTGGGCAGCTTTCCCAACTGGATGCTTAAATTTTTTTGGGATAAATACGAGTAGCATAGATTTAAGTCTAAGGAAAATCTAACCTACCTCCTCAGCATAAAGCATAATTATGTTTCAATTTTGAGAACATAAAATACTTCACATGAATTTAATTAAAACTAAAAGCCACCAAAGTCAAAGCAAACCAATTTTTTATTGTTGTCGTTGCGGGTTGGTGGATGATGAATCATGTCTTGGAAAGCCGTAATCCGTTGCAAAGTTGTTTTCACAATAGAGGCCTTGTAAGACTATCTCCAATAGCACTTTACAAAATAAATTAGCATATTGGCAGTCATAGGGACTGCTGATAGAAGTGAAAATTCGTAACTCAGAACTTGATAGCTTACATTGGAAACTACGCGGGTGAAACTGGGGTGGCCCTGAGCATGGCCATCTAGAAATGCGTCAGCTAATGGGAAATGCTGACGAATTTCTAGACGGCCATGGCCATGGGCCCGAATTCACCCGAAGATTACATATCATTCCCGAGCCTGACGTTAGAATTCAATTCACAGTCCACGAAAAATCTGTTTGTGCTGCGCTAAAAGAAGTTTTCACTTTAAAAATAATAATTTTTTTTAGACGCCAGAGTAATACGATAGGTACCTACTTGTTTTAAGAGTGTAAAGTCTAAAAAACAACAAAATCACTTGACACCGTACTAACGTCCGTAACAGGAGATCGCACATTACCGACGCAGGCGGACCATGTCAGCGTTCACTCATCATACAGGTACAGTACAAGCTTCGTGGCCGTTACTGTGGTATTACTTTGGACTTATTTATGGGATTACACGCACAGCTCGTGACATAATGATAGGAAGGAATCCCGAGAATGTAATCGCTTGGGGCTGTCAGTACCTGCTAGGTGGTTGGTAAAATGCATCTGATTCTTTTTGATAGATAGAAAACAAAATTTAATCACCCCAACGCAACTTATACGAGTAGCTAAAGATCATCTCGATTACGACTTACAACACAATAATTTGCGATTTTTCAGTTCGTTAATTAACTCATTTCCTTTTACCATAAATGTTTTGACCGATGAAGGTCAAAATCGAGTCAAAATCATTTTAATCTAATAGGTATTTTTTTTATGAATCAAGTATCTTAGCTACAATGTGCAACGTGTATTAATATTTTTGAAAAGGAAGAGAGGAACTGACATTTGATGTAGTTTTGTTGCGGAAAAAGAGAGATCTTTGAAAAGTTAGGTGTACACAAAATACAAATTAACTTAGAGTTATTACCGTAGGAATTTAATAGGCGGTATTTTCACTTAGAGCGATCTCTACCAGGCAACCGTGTTCGTAAGTATGTGTTGTGTCGGCTGGCAACTATTAACAACGTGTACGATATAAACAGGCGAACCGTGACGGCAGAACAGGTGATATCGCTATTGTCATTTGATATCTATCGTAGTATGTATCCACTGGGCCGTGCAGAAAGGATTTTCGAAGCAATGTGGAACGCGTATCAGTTATATTAATATCATAAATGTGAAAGTGTGTATGATCGTTGCTCAATCATGTCAATAAGTTTAATTATCTACTATCACCTGGAAGAAACCGCTTTTCGCGATGAGGCCGCTAGTCGTGGCACTTGTTGTAAGTAATTTATGTTGTGTAAATTTTATAAGGTTTCTGATGTGCATAATAAAAGTGTTTATCTTTGTCTATCTGTCTGGTGTACTCTTTCCGTGTAAACCTTTATGAGATGTAGAGGTAAATATTATCTATTCTATGGTAGAGGGTAACAGAAACCAGTGTGGACGTCCTTGCCTTCTCTCGTGTGGCCCGGCTCGGAGGGAAATCTTGAAATCTCAGATAAGTATCGACGAATGGCCACCACATATCAATAGCGTACTTCGAAATGTGTTTTCAAAGCCCTTGCCTTATATTATAGCTTTTAAGTGCACACAATCTATTTACATTCCAAATAAATCTGGTGCAAATAATAAACAACAGGTATTTAAAGCATAGATGAAATAGGTAAGTATGCAGAATCATTAGGTGCATGATCATCTCAGCAATTAAGTAAATAATTAATTTAAAGATTGCAGAAGTTGTATTATTCCCTTTACGGAAACCAAATTGGTTAACGTTTAGGATATTACTTTTATCTTGTAATTAAATTATTCTGCTGTATAATACTTTTTCTCATATTCTTGAAAAGCTAGGTAATATGGCTATGGATCTGTAGTTACCCATTTTAAGCGTAGAACCTCTTTGTGCAAAGGTAAAATAAGTCCCTTTTTTAAACTATCTGGGAAGTAGGTACGAGGTTAAAATCGCGAACGACACTAGTGATTCTTTTTTACTCGCCATATTGCATTATTATTGGTACCCCACCCCCATTTAAGGTTGCGTAGTATTCTTATTGGTGACCCCCCCAATTTGATGCTGCGACCGCGCCTGATTAACGGTCTTTTTATCCTACAGATATGTCTCTTTTTTATCAAGCTTACTTATATCGTATAATATATGTCTCTTTTTATCAAGCCTGCTGCCAACATGTAAACTTAATATAATTATTTGTATAAATCTGTGCATTGTATCAAACATATATTTTTGTCCTCTGAGTAATATTTTAGAAATTACATCACGACGACTATTTTCATTACCTCATTCTCAGCTAATACTTGACTCATTTCGCTGTAAGCATAAAAAATCGGTAGGTTTATCTGTATATTTATAGCGATAGTTCAAAGCTGCAAGGCGTGCAACGGGTGAACAAGCGGCCATAATAAAACGGTCTTCATTAACATCACAGACAAGCCACAGAATACATGCTAGTTCACAACGTTACGCAGAAAAGGTATACTAAACCGGAAGGATAACAGTTTTACTGCTAGATTTAATTAAGTTTGTAGTTTGTGTTATAACAATGACTGTAATCTGTGATGTAGGTACATTATTGAATATACAGCGTATATATACACTAATAAAGTTTTGAAAAACTTGGAATTATTGTCGTTAAACACAAAAAAACTTAAAATAATTACCTATATACTATCTAGCCAAGGTACTACTGTTAGAGTTTATTCTTCGTTTTCTTCTATTTATTAATTCTCTACATCCTTCGGTTGATTCAAAGAGATCGCTCTTAGCAAAAAGGTTGCAAAGTTGCCTTTTGTTTCACTAGTTACAAGAATGTGTTTTTTATCAATAAATATAGTCTAGGTACAACCTGACTAAATATTTTATTTTCAGAAAGTATTTTACAATATATTTGTGGTATTAGATTAATGCATTGTTTCTCAGAAACGCACTATCGTACTAATATTATAAATGCGTGAGTTTGTGTGTATGTATGGATGTTTGATCTTTGTTCCTCTTTCCAGCAAAAACTACTGAAGGGAAATTGATGAAATTTGGTGCATTTATAGATAATAGTTAGGAATAACATATATGCTACTTTTTATCACGCGAAAATAACAGGATCGGAAAATACAAGGCTACAACCGCGAGATGGTACTCGAAATTCCTACGATCATGATGATTATGTTCTGATTGTAAGTTCCTTCCGACATATTGTATCTGTTCTGCACAGCCCAGTCTACTGGAGACGACCGACGACATGACCTAATTAATGACGCTTCCTTGTTAGACTATCATGGAGCTTTATAAGGAACACAAAGCTCGGTTAGGTACTGACGTTGACTGATGGAGAATGGAATGAAGTGGGAAGTAGGGATAGCTAATAGAAAATGTGTTACCACTAAAATTGCAACAATAAGTACCTATATGTGTTATACAAAGTAGTACTTCGAGGATTTTCAATTTTTTATGTATAATACGTGCATAAAACAGCAAGGAAACCTTAGATAAAGCTCCTCTTTGAGAGAAACACTGATAACTTTAAAGGTTTCTAAGATAATGTCATAAATAAACACATTTTTGCGCTTACACTGCAAACGCTGGCTGGACCCTACGACATAGATCAGAATAATGTAGAGCAGTATTGTTTCCCTTCAATAGGTCTACAAAAAAGTCTGCAATAGTATATGTCTATCGCTTAGCAATAATCCATATTAACCATTTTTATTAGCATATTTAGTATCAGCGGTGCACCCGTGCGAAGCCGGGGCGCGTCGCTTGTTATAGAATAAAAAATACGTAAGGCTTATGAAAAACCAAAAAACTATTGTATTTCTGAGCGGTAAAATCGGTACTTAGAGCACTTAGAGCAAACTATGAATCGGTATTAGTATGTTGCATGAGCTTTGCATTTTAGCAGACGCAATTTTATTTATTGGTTATGTGTGGGGGGTCAATAGAAACTTAACCCCAAGTTTGTGAGGTTGTCACCCTTGTCCCCCGCCACCATCTTGAAAAACGCCTTTTTAGATAGATAGATAGATAGATAGATACTCTTTATTGAACACACCAAAATAACAATAATTTACAAATTGAAGCAGATTAAACACTTAAAGTTAGTGCGACAGACGGCGGCCTTATCGCTAATAGCGATCTCTTCCAGGCAACCTTAGGGTGGAAAAAGAAAGATGGGATCTTAAAATGTGGGGTGTGCAGATGACATAAATAAATAAAATTTACATACAATACATGCATATATATATTTATAAAAATAAATTGAAATATACCCTATTTAAACATATTTATTTATTACTAAATAAAATAAACTAGTACTTATAATTATTATCATAACATACAATAATACATATGTAAAATAAATAAACAATTATGTATCTATATTGTGAAGGTCTAATAGAGGAAATACAAAACTTTACTTTACTTTTTAGGTATTTCTTTGAAATTTTATTATTTCTTACCAACCCTACAATAAAAACATTAAGATATAATTTGCAGCAAATGAAATTTTAAACAAAAACGCAATATAAGGTCTAAACATTTTCGAAGTTTCTGTCATCAAACGGATCCAAAACCAATTAGAACAAAAAAGACAAAGAAAAAGAAAGTTGCGCTTTATTTCTTTTTAATAATACGGTGCTAATATAAAAAAGACAGTTGTTTTAATAATTTACATTACGAAAAATCTAATTGTAACAAATAGTTTCGCCGTTTATCACACAAAAAACTTAGAAAAGACAATGATTCAATTAACTAAAGTTCTGGGTTATGTAGGCAGGTAAGTAAAAAAAACAAACAAGATTACTCCGCGTATGGTATCCCTCTAAATTACGAGTAGTATAGAAGTATACGTAGCGTGAAATGAGACGAACTAGGGAGAGTACGCTACTGTAATGGATACCTATAAATAGGTCAGAGAAAGCATGAAATTAGAAACACCCAGCAGCCGGCCCTTTTGATATCCCTACCTACTCGCACACAGTGCGTGCTAGGTTAATTTTAAATCGGCTTACATTTTGTAATTTCTGTGTAAGCATTAAGATATATTCTATTTATATCGGTCAACATAAAGTTTACTTAGTAACTTTACTGGTAAGGTATGGTACTAGAATCTGGTTTCGTAACCTAAGGGTAATAGGGATGTTAACAATTTTTCGGAACTGATCTTACTTTGAAGATTGACCCTTGTTTACTGTAAAAAATAACATTTTATTTCAAAATATTAGTATTTTTGATGAGTAAAAATACAATATTAAACAAATTTTGAATGTTGCCGCTAAAACACTAACGACTGACATTACGTCACTAGTCGCAAAACTTTGGTCGCGATTCGTCACCGTATGTCCAGTTTATGTGTTTTCTTATCATTACTTGAATACAAACAATCAAAATCGTCGTCGCTAAGATCGCAAACTATAATAAAAATGCAGAAAAGTAAACAGTTTAATCACTTTTGACAGTTTGTTTTGCGACTAGTGACGTAATAATTCATATAGGTGTTTCCAGTGACGTGACAACAGATTAAAAATATAGCATCTAAAATCATGTATAATAAATTTACTACTTAATATTAAATTATATTAATGTGATTATCGATATTCTATTAATGCAAACTATCATAAAATTAACATTAAACATTAATGCGTGATTAGTGTTAACATCCCTATTCCCCTCGCTGCAGTAACTCAGCTCTTTGGCAGGTAACAATGACAGGTTCATTGTAATAAGGACCGTAAAATTAAAAATTGCACTTTAAGTAGGTACCTAAGCATAAAAAGGCACGCACGTAAACGATATAAAGGAACGTTAAATGGTTTAAGAGGTTGTAAGATATTTATTACACTAGTATATTTCTTGAACTCGGCTAAACTCAGACTTTAGAGTGTTCAAGATGTACCCGTGAACATGTAGTATGAAACTGCACCGAAATATCGGGAGCTCATTTCACCGTACTATCACGGTAGATATCCCGATATATAGGTACTATTCTAAAGTACAAACGTGAAGGATAACGTAAAAAAAGTTTATTATAATACAAGACATCCACTTATCTTCAACAATGATAAAATAAAAGTTCGTTGACGCTGTATTTTATTTAATTTATTAAAATGATAAAATAAAAGTTCGTTGACGCTGTATTTTATTTAATATATTAATTATATATTAATTATTTTATGAAATATTATTTAGGTATCTAAATACGATAGAACCGATAAATAACTAGAAAACTGTTTAAAAGTTCGTTGACGCTGTATTTTATTTAATATATTAATTATTTTATGAAATATTATTTAGGTATCTAAATACGATAGAACCGATAAATAACTAGAAAACTGTTATTTAACAACAAAAAAAATACATTTTTCCTGGTACGGAACAATTTGTGCGGAAGTGCCCCAAATTATTCTGTAGGTACGTGTAAAAGTATGTATAAATGTCTTGTGTTTTGTTTCTTTTTTTATTTAATTTTTGTGGCATTGATTTAAATGTCAGCTAGTGTTATTTTATCGTTTTAATTAACACGCAAATTTCTTGAAATGCTGCTATTTTAAATTCTTGCGTAATTTAATGTCATTTAAATAACGTCTGTCTGTAATTTTCCCGCCACTTTGGCTGCAATGTTTGTAAAATGTCAACAAGTAATAATACATTTTATTGCAAGTTAATTAGGTAGGTTTAAGCATGTAACGAACGTAAATATTGGAGGGTGTCCCTTCAGAAACAAAAATACTTATGAACAAAATTTTTGATTTTTGAAGTCAAACTTCTTTTGGCGCACCTCACACACATTTTTCGTGGGCTGTAAATTTAATTCTAGCGTCACGCTCGGGATTGATAAGAAATCTTAGGTTAAACTCAAGACTTTGGCCATTAGGCATCTAGAAATGCGTGTGCATTTCTCATTGGTCATCTAGAAATGCGTTAGTATTTCTATAGATGACCATGCTAATGGCCACACCCTCCAGTTTCACCCGCGTAGTTTCCAAAGTAAGTTATCAAATTCTGAGTTATAAGTTTTCACTTCTATCGGCAGTTCCTATTACTGCCATTTTTTTAAAAACAAATTGGTGTCCCTTCCTACTAACTAAAAGATGTAAATGTAAATATGCTCAACTAAAAGATGTAAATGTATCTACGCATAAAATATAACCTATGGTCATGCTGGCATAGCGGATTACTCGGTGGTAAATCTCTCTACGAACCTATAAGTTGTGGGTTAAATTCCCACCCAGTGAAAATATTTGTGTGACACTGTGTCCAGCTCGCCCCGTCGCTTTTTACCATAAAATCTGTTTAAAAAATAGTTGATACGGCCTGTATCTGTATTTTATGTTAAATGTTCACAAATTGGTGCTGTCAAGGCTTACGCGTTTACGGCTTTGCCTGGGACCCAATGTACCTTTCACTTACGCTATGGGAATGAGTGTCTAAAGTACTTATTACCAGATAATTTAAGCATTTAATAACACTCGTGATATTACATAGTATTACAAAACGAGATCAAGAAAGCGGAACTAACTGATATTGTGGCTAGAAACAGTACATCTGTATTGTATAGGCATACATATTTGTAACCTTTTCGGTTAGTCAGATGAACTAAACTGTATCTATCACTTTTTCTCTTCGACTGGCCTCGTGGCTTAGTTAGTAGTGAATAGTGAATCTGCCTGCAAATTTGAGGGTCGTTGGTTTGATTCCCACCCAGTGCAAATATTTGTGTGATAAATACAAATATTTATACTGTGTCTAGGTTTTTCTGTTAGGTTCGATAGCCCTCAGCTAGAGTGCTTATGTTCGGTATGTATGCATGAGTTAGATAGTTAGGTAGCTCTCTCTCAATTAGTTCGATTTTTCTTACAGGTTAGATTCGTAAGTATGATAGAATGTCAGGTTAGGTTATTTTGGGTCCTGCCCCTCCGGCGCTAACTCAACAGTCAGATAGGCAGTAGGGGCCTCCGGGCCAGCAGCCATTAGACAGTTAGAAAAAAAATTAATAAAAAAATGGGTTTTCCTGTGTATAATAAGTATATTTACAACTATATAAGTGTTATATCAGATATCTGGTTTCTATTGTACAAGATTTGTTTAGTTTGGGGTCAGAAAGTGTTGTGTTTAAGATGTTCACCAATATTTATTATTATTATTACTTTATTATTATTCTAAAGTAATCTCGATTCCGGATTCCAAAATCATCTCTCTTCAGCTAGAGAACTTGACTTCAAAATTCGTAACAACTCTTATTCGTAGTAGCAGATCCATTAATATCATTTAGCATCATGATCAACATGTCCAAGGCTCCGATTATTATTATCATGCAGTCGTATTGAGTTCTCAGAAAATGTGTTAAGAAAAAAGGGATAGCTTAAAATAACGTTGGACCAAAAACTTTTGCAAACAAATTTCCATGACGTAAGATGATATAGCGTCATAATATTCCTAACACTAGCATTTAAAATTTATACTAACCCACACATGCAATAAAATTATAAAAACATTTTGGCTAGTAGTAGTAGTTTTTGAAAAATGAAAATGAAAATGAAAAATTTTATTTTACATTTTACAACACATCAAATTTACAAACATATGCCTGTATCAGGAGTCCCCGCTCTTCGAAATCTTAGCACATACATTGTAAAAAGAAACAAGTTATTGAATTTTAGTATATATTATTTATTAAGTAATTTGTGTGGATGTGTGTGAGAGTGTGTGTGGATGTGTGTGTGTGTGAGAGAGAGAGGTGAGGGTTAGGGTGTGTGAGTGTGTGTGTGTGTATGGATTGGGACACTAGATTTATTTGATTGGCCTATTCTACATAATTGTTATTATACTATTCCGTAGGATTTTGTAGCCACCATGCAGGATCCGGTTGCTTCCGTTTAGTTTAGTTTTAGGCATTTGGATTTTATTCGATAAAATAGGTTAGCGCTTGAACAACCGAAGAATTCTAATATGCTATAATGGTGCAGCACGCGTAGCTGGAAGAAATCGATTTATTTACTCTAGATTTGATGACACTCACTTTTTATCCATCAGAGTTTACGCACTAAGGAATAGCATCCTACTACATATTATAATAATGTTTAGATGTTCTAACTGCAAAAGTTGTTTTGTTATTAATCTTAAAAATAGCCATTCTTAAAAATCTATGTTGAGGCATTGTGGCACTCCGTTCCCGTTGCATCATAAATTCATTTGTTTTCTCATAATTACGAAAGCTGTATTCAAGCCGGGGGAGCTACTACAATCTCTCAGCAATAAACTATATTTTATTTATATCTTACTTACTCTATAAAGAGAGTATTGCTTTACAAAAAGTTAGATTCAGGATTATAGTGAGTAATAGGATGATAAACTATAGTCCTGAGTAACTACTAATAAGTCTTTTGCATTTTATTAGTACACATCCATCAACACAACTGGCATAGTTTACTTTAAAAATAATCTTACTACAATCTTTAATGCCTAAATCACAAAACAATATTCGTGTTATTCTCTAAACATGTGCCTGTTTTTTTAGTAAGAATGAGTCAAGTATCATAAAAACATATTTGGATACAAAGTGTGAATAAGCTAAAGTTGGGTAATTTGAATTAAAAAGTTTGGGCTCACAAGCACGTAAAATATAATATTTTGCATATTATGCTTATGACGCATATTCGTATGATACCGTGAAATTGTATGTACCGTCAGTTTATTGTAAAACGCGTAAGGTATCGTCAATTTACTATAGAACTTACGGTACGTTAGAATGAGTAAGTTTATAATCTAACGACACTACAACAGATCATGTGATGAAAATATTTACGATTCAATTTAACGATAAAACATTTAGGATTGCCATTAACCTAATTTTGTTTTGTTTTGTTGCTACCGTACGTACATATTTATATTTGTAGTCATCTTTTTTTAAGTTTTTTATAGTAAATATTTATACAAGACAATATGATTATTCCTAAATATATTTAAAAAACTAGGTCTACTACAGTGTGGACGAGCCCAAGCTCCTGCTGATTTTAAATGCAGAGTGAGTATGCGCCCTGTTTAGGTTGACTGCATTTATCTGAGCCAACCGTCTAGCGAAATCCTCTTAAGATGTCAGTTATGATGTTTTAACAGTTTTATTATTTTTTTGAGAACAACAGTGTCTTCGTGTTGTTTTCCTTCACCGTCAAAGCCAAAGATGATGTCTTACTTCTACATATGCGCTTAGAAAAATTCAGAGGTAGAAAAAAAAAAAAAAAAAACGTTCGACCTCGTCACAGCGAAATCTAACGTTTATGCTCTGGCAACCATGTGGGGCTGGCATAAATCAAATTATAGATTTCGTAGTATCCCCCAGTTCCGTTAGTACATAAATAGCCCGTCTCGGTGGAACCATTTGAATGAGAGCGCTTGTTACCCGATATCTGGAGACGCGACGGATGGCACGAGTTACGGCTGTCTGGTTATGGACCGCCCTTTGTTTTTATAAACAAGCTTTTTAACTGAAGAAAAAACTCATAATATTTTTCTCTGAAAAATTAAGGAGCAGCTAATTTGAACAGCCGAACAGTGGAATAAACTGCTGAATTCACTATTCCTTGAAAGTTCCAATCTGGAACTTATCAAGGATCAAAACGAATAATAACTTTTCATTTTCTTGTTCAGCGTGTGATGATGAGAAACTACTTTTGAAAAAATACTTAAAAGCGCATGCGGGATTCCAACCTACGACCTCACGATTGTGTAATCAGACGTTCATAACTAAATAATATCATACTCAATTAATAAACTACTGAATCTATTCCGTTTTTCTTTATCAAAACTGAATAGTAATGAGAACTACACTACATTACATACCTAAATGCTTATCCACTAAGCACATCGGAATTACCCGTAGGCCGATAAAGGTCTAAAGATAATAAAGATCACCATAGCTACTGCCAGTCGGAAGCGTGCCCAGCATAGGTACTGGTGGCATTACTGTGTGCTGTTATGGGCAGGCATGTTGTTTACGTCAGGCACAAAGTTTAGTTGAATCTTCGAAAATGTTCTGTATTGTTGATTGCACAATAGTCAAACACATGATTCAAGCAAATCGTGTGCGGATTAAAGTTAAAGTGACAGGCAGTTCTGCACGGTCCTCCACGTTAGTTCCACTTCACAGTCACGTTATTCGATTAGGTGTTAAGCGTAACTGAAGATTTATGTCGTTTGATTGTGATTGGATAGCCTACTTGCCCATGTCAATAGGATCTACCTGCCAATCTAAGCCAACGTCCATAAACGTTTGTGTGGAATAAATTTACAACAAAACGGTGTAATTTTGTTTTTATGTTGCTATAGCTTACAAGGAGTTTTCAAACGAGTGTATGTCTTATAGTAGTATTTTAATCCTACTAATATTATAAACGCTAAAGTCTGGATTGTCTCAATTTACTCAATTACGGAATCAGGTTGTTGTTTTTATGGTATGGAGTGACGAGACTAGGTATGACGTGTGCCTGATGGTAAACAACATGCCTGCCACATAACAGCAGTGACTCGCAGCTATTGGATCACGAAGAGTCCAAATCATTACCTAGCTCTGCACTGCGTTCGTCACCCAGAGATACAAGATGTATCTCCATGCCCTGTTATTGCACTGGAAACATTGCCCTTCAAACCGGAACACAGTAATGTTTGCACATTACTGCTTGGCGGCAGAATAACTGGCAAAGGTATGGTACTTCCCCAGACGGACTCAGCAAAGAGTCCTACCTCTACTAAATTTGGAATACAGTTAAGTTATAATCTGGAATAACACATAACCGTTACCACCAGAAAATAACGGGAAGGGGAACTACGCGGATAAAACCACGGAGCGCTATTAGTTAAATAGTTTTAATAACATAGTTAAGACTTGTAATAAGCATTAATAGTTTAAAAACTAAAAAACACGCTTCCAATCCGCCATATTGGATGTCCGCCATGTTGGATTTAAGTCACGTGACAATTTTTTTCGTATTCCTGACAGCAAATCCTTTCATTTGATACCCATATCATGGGGGTGGATTTCAAACAGCCAGTCCGCCATCTTGGGGAGGCCGCCATAGTGGATTCGTAATGACGTTTCTTAGCTAGTCATGTATTGTAATCAGAACTCAGAGCGTGTGCATTTCATCCTAATCGAAGACCGGAAAGTAGGTAAAATTAAGATTCCAAGATTTTCTTACATACATAATTAGTGTAGTACAATTGAAGGTAATAAAAGCGTGTAAAAAACAGGCAAGCATATAATTGTTATAGTCTTCACCATACCCAGGACAAACATCTGTCCTGGGTGGTACAGGAGCCGACAACCTACTAGTCAATGGGAAAACTCACAACCGATTCAACTATGAACTCAGTCAATCAAATCAGTTCCTTACAGCTTTTATTTGTAATAAACTGATACATAAGGCATTATCATCAATAGATATTTTTATGGTCGCGAAATCAAGCCAGCTTTATCGCTCCGGTATGTTTAACGTTAGTGTCATATAAATAAACATTACATCCAGTTCTGTACGGAGTGAGACAAGCCACGGTCCGTCGCATATGGCCATGACATCACCCATGTGCCGTTTACATCGACACCACGAATTATTCCACGAACCGGGACAAAGGAACGCACACGCTTAATACTCTATACATCTCTAAAGGAAAGTGAAGTAACGTGAATACTGGTATTACCACGTCTTCGGGTAAAGTGTTTTTATAGTATAGAGATATAGAGTAACGAAACGAGCAGGGCATGTGCGTGATGGTAAGCAACATGGCTGCCCAAAACATCACAGTGACACGCAGCTATTGGAACGTGAAGAGTCCAAATCATTTCATAGCTCTGCACTGCGCTTGTCAGTTTGTCACCTAGAGATATAATATGTTTTATCTCCATGTCTTCTCTATCCTATCATTTCAAAGGAGTGGTACTTCCCCAAGCGAACTCGGCATAGAGTCCTAACACTGTAGTCAATAATTTTAATTGCTTTGTTTTAATAATTTTATGTTGTTAAATTCGATTGTTTTTTAAATTTAGTTTGTAGTGGAAAGCCTCTCTGCAAATTCCGTGTGGGGAAGTACCATACATTTGATATAGTTATTCTACCACCAAATAATAATTTGCTAATATTACTACGAGTAAATTCCAGTTTGAAAACCGTACACAACCATAGAGCGTCGCGACGGTTCAATTTCCCATCAGGGCAAACATTTATGAGTTGGTTGAATGATGATGTTTGTTCTGAAATCTGAGATGTTTTTATATTTATTACATGTACAAGTACTTATAAAATTATATATGCATATATTACTTCTATCATTTTATACTCGCACTGGGCCAGCGTGAAGGATTATGGCCTTAACTCTCTCCTTGCGAGAGAAGGCCCGAGTCCCAGCAGTGGGAATATTTAGTGGGCTGTTGATGATGTATTTTATCAGATAACTGGTTAATATTAGCTTTCTAGTTTTGCTCAAAATGGTGTTGTGTGCGAAGGTGATAACCAATACATATTTATTTACTTGTAATAGCTTATGTTTCACGGTTTTCCAGTTATGTACTGCAGTACAGAATAATAACTAATTCAAACCTCAATTTAATCGTGTTAAATTCTACATTGAATAATCAAAGTCAAAGTTCTTTATTGATAAATGTACAATTTACACGTCAATTTTAGAAAAATACAAAATCAGAGCATATAAAGAGACATTTTTAAAGTTTAATCTTTTAAGAGGTTTGAATACTTATGTGTACAATTGTACATATTATGCACATTATATGTATTTTCAAATGTCCAGTGCCATATGTTCGATTTTATATGTAAGTAAACGATATTATTCGGTCCAGACAACAGAGGATGATCAAAAAGAATCCATGCTTTTTTATGAAAGAGAAAAAACCAATTCATGAACAAACAAATATAATTAAACAACGAATGAAATGGACGAAGAATGACTATTTGGTGAATATGGGGCATATTATGAATTATAAAAGTTATGTAAGTATGTCCATAAAATGAGGCACATATAGTAACAAACACAACCTCTCAACGCACATAACCTCTCAACATTTACAGTCAACAAAACATACAATTATACATTTCACACTTGTTATTTTTTATGATTTTTTCGTTTATGTTATTTTCTGATGAGTGATATACAGACGGACATGAATAGTCACACTACATTCCACGATACGATCTCTTACCTTCTCCACATAGAAGCCAGGAAAGGACTGTCGGGCAGCGTGAAAAAAATACAAATTTATATTAGTGACCTTTGCATTTCAATATAAAACATACATAAACCTATCAAAGGGGTTACTGTTCGGCCAACTCACATAATCTGACTAATATTGTAAAAGTTTGGCTGTTTGTTGCTCAATCAAGACATAAAAACTGAAAGGATAAGCTGAAAATCGAAAAAACAAACAAGATTTTTATCTGAGATAACTCTTTATTCCGTAAAAATGTAAAGTAAAAAGAGAATAGGTCTCATCTACGAGTAATATATACGCGAAAGAAATCGTAAGCAGACGCTAGTTTTTTAACATATACATACTGTTCAAATCATACAAATTTCAATTGAATTTACCGTAGTTATAGTAGTATTCACAACAATAAAAAGAAAGCTTTTTTAGGCTCATTCTATATTCCAAGTGCGAAAACGTAGCAAGAAAATATTCGACGTGAAACTCTAGCGAAGCGTATAAAGCACCGACGACTGTAAAAAGAAACTTATTTCTTTCCCCATTCGCTTGTTACATATTTGTTTATATTTAGGTACTTCTGACTGAGAACTGTAGACCTCAAACATGTTTAAATTACGATCAACAGCAAGGGCCTCGTACAAAAAATGTCTTTGCTCTCCCTAAAGTATGAAATTCGTACTCTTCGATGTAAGATCAGATAGTATAGTCTTGGTGTGTCGTATCGTTGCCATATTAGTAGGTATACTATGAACTATTAGACATACAACGTGTAATACATACACGCAATAAAACTCAGGAAGCTAGACAAAATCCCTAAATAGATTCCTTTGGAATCATAAAGTGGCCTAAAAGAGATCTATAGCGACAAGATCGCCTTTTGCATCCATAGTGCGTTGTCCTTTTTATGTGTAATCTTTGTTATGAGCACATGAAGTGCTTTTATATTTGTATTTGAAATAATCGAATGTACTAGAATAATTGATAACCGTCAATTGTATTAACCATTTCTCCATCATAATCACAATTAACTAAATAACAATTCATCATACGAACATGACAGTACGTTCATCTTGATCGTCTTCATGAGAAGCGGAACCAGGTCGATTCTCGTATCCGCTCTCATTGTTAGAAGACGTCCTGCTTCGAACTAATGGCTCGACGTAACAGGACTGTAACGTAACTAATAATTTAGAATAAATTGCTGAGTGTTTGCACCACAAGATGACACGCCCAGTAGGATTATCGACAAAAAGATGCAAAACTATGAAACTGCTAAAATCCTAGAGTTTTCTGATCATGTGTAGGTACTGTCAAAAACAACAATAAATATTTTTCAGTTTGACAGAGTTATGACTGTCTAGTTACTAATATGTGATACAATAATAATAATAAAATATAGTACAATTCTTCTTGCTTTGTATTCTAGTTACTCTTTTGTAATACCATAATAGTATTAAAATATAGTAAACTTCAACCCTGATGTATTTATTTCCTTTATAATCCAAGTCAGTAATTACTTATACAGTCCATCCTTTTAAAACAAAAAACTACAAATATGAATAATTAACTGAACATACTTTTTTCAATGTTGTTACAAAAGTCACGTTTACACTCAACGTTAATCGATTTTTCAAATAACTCACCAAAAGTGGTAGGCTTATTTGGTCTTTAACCAAGATTATCCATTGTTAGGGAAAGTGATGTGTAAATACATCAGCTTCCAAAGAATCCTGCAAATGATTGTGTATCAATAAGGATGTTAGGTCTGTGTCTGCGTGTACCTATGTATCATTAATAAGTATTTTAATTAAGCTAAAGCTATCTGTCTTTCACAGTACAGGTAAGTATTGCTTAGTTTAGAGTTAGATGGTGTTGTATTAAAAACTAAACATGTCGATCAATGTTGGTTTATTTATTTTCTACACACCGCGGTTTTACCTCCGTAATATCCGTTTCCGTATTTTTTTTCGCACAACAAACAGTTTTTTATGTTTCATTTCCATGGATGTATAAAAAAAGTTGGACGTAGTCTCGCTAAAACAAATACTGTGTCCATCGAGTCGGCCACATAATATGCACGTGTGCGCTGTCACATACAGGTTGACACGCACACATCAGTGGGTCATTACACGCGTTACTTGTGTATATGTGTGCGTGTCAACCTATCAGTGACAACGCACACGTGCAAATGTGACCGACTCTAGTAACACAGTTTTTGTTTTAGCGAGACTACGTCCGACTTTTTAATACGTCCATGCTTATTTCAGACCATAATCTAAATGTGTTCCAAAATTCAACCCGCTTACTCGTTCCAACGTAATCGAGCTACAAACATCCAAACTTTCGGATTTAAGTATAACATTAGTAGAATTTATCAATGAAATAAAGACCCAATAGTTTTTTATATATATTTAAACCCAAAGAGTGAGAACCTGGTACAACGAACACAAATACGCGTGTTGAAATAAACCTGTCGTTCTTATTTCCGAGGCAAAAACCAGTGTAGTGAGTGGAATGCTTAATTTTGATTTATGCTCAGTACAGAGGGACGTGCGCCCACGCATCGCATTCGTAAAACCCATGCTATTACAGAAATGTTTTGAAAGATTACGTCCTCTCGCTTGCACGTATCTTGCCGGGTAAGGGAGAGAACACATTTTACAAACCTTTAATGACACGGGATATAAAATGTGCCAGTGCAGCCACTCTTATTCATATTCAGCTGGTGTGCTACAAAACTGGTGATGATAATAAACGGTAATGGTAAGCTTACTAAAATATGTAACTAGCTGTGCCTCGTGGTTTTACTTGCGCAGTTCCCGTTCACATAACTTTTCCACGATTAAAAGTTCCCTTATGCCGTTCCAACGTGATTGGGCATTAATATCCAATCATCCAAACTTTGACTTTTAAAATATTAGTCGGATAATTTTGACCATACAATAAACAACTGGTTTTGTAGTTCAGTTGACAGTGAGTTAGCTTACTGCAAAAAATATAGTTTTAGTAACATAAAACACAGCGATTTTGGTGAGTTGTGGATATTAGGCGCTACACTACAAACTGGGTCTGTTGTAGATAAACGAATTTGGATACTACTGATGTACTTTACTATTCTTCTTCTATAGTTTAATAGAAATTCAATATGCAAGTCATTATTACATGTTCCATGATGTTCCACGGAGTAGAGAGTGCATAGATAAAACAGATTTGTCTAAAGTAGGACGGTGTGAATTTTTTAATTTACACACATTATACAAAATACTTCAACAAGGTCTAAGACGACTTTACCGAGGCTGTTTTTTGTGTCGATTACATAGGCCAAGCACCGGGGTTTTTTTTGCAACGTACGGGACCTGGTTTTTTTTTGATTATGTTCAAGGGTGTCCCCTGAATGTAAATCCAAGTTGATGCGGCGGGGTGGGGTTTGCTTCAGCCGCCATCTTGGAAAACATGTTTTATTGAATATCTCGCGAACCGCGCATCGTACGATAAAAATTGTAGAGATCATTATTGTAGATAATAATATTTATCATCTATTTTATTTAAAACTTTTTTTATATAACGCATACCCGGCGGCTGAAGCTAACCACACCCCGCCGCGCCAACTTGGATTTACATTCAGGGGACACCCTTGAACATATTCAAAAAAAATACCAGGTCCCGTACGTTGCATTACAAACCTACTTTATTTGCTGCGCCGCTTGGTCTAACAGTGTTGTGTTGCACTTGAGGTAGCGCTTGCTTAGTGGTGATGGTTCCTGTAATCCGTCATTTTCAAACTAGGATCTCTAAAGTTGAAATCTACTCGTACTTAGGAACTAATTTCTAAAGCCCCTAATTTTTAGTACATTAACGTAGCCAAAAGGGCCGGAAAGATGTGTCGAGGCTTAATAAACAAAATAAATATAACTTAGTGAATGTATGACGAAAATGTTCGTAGGCGCAGTCATTGTTTGTTCATGCCATTCAAGATTCAAGTGCTAAGCTAACTTCGCTCTCATCGACGCAGTGAGTGAGTAATTGGAAGTATTGTAGATGGTGCTGAGTCATACAGCGAAATGTAGATCGAACGGGCCGCCTGTTTAAATAGTTATTATACGAAATTCAAAACACCGAGAACTCAGCTTAGCTGCATGATCCAGACTGATCCAAAATGTGTAGTGCAATATAATTTTAAAACGTGTTTGAGTCTAGGATTTAGGTTCCTAAAACTTGATCAGAGTATCACTTCACTTTAATCGTTAAATGTGATACCCGAGATGGTTCTCGAAAAGCGAACGTTTCAATCGAATCAATAGTTTAGTATAACTAACTGTTCCCAAAACAATACGTACATTAGCGAAATAACATAAAAACACATACTCTATATCATTGCTTCGTATTCAATCAACATTTTCTTACATGAATACACAGTGATAGGATGAGCAAGAAATGCACCTGATAGTAATCAACATGCCTGCCCATAACATGGCAGTGCCACGCACTTATTTGAACATGAAGAGTCCAAATCACCGCTCTTAATTAACCTAATATTTAAAACCTGAAAACGGCAAACGGCTGATATGGCAAAGGTGTTCCCCAGGTGGACTTTACAAAGAGTCTTCCATTACATTTTATTAAGTATGTGTTTCGTATGCCTATTGCTATTGGAGATACAACATGAAAACAATATTTCGATGTGATGTGTATTGGCCATTCAATTCACTAGAGCCAATCCACAAACGTAACACAAAAAATATTTTGTAACAAAACATTAAATGTGACAAACCATGCTAATTATGCTAGAAATCGTTGGTAACAAACTGAGAAAACCTAAAAGTAAAAACTGGAATCAGCAAAGTAGTAGAAAACAAGATATTGAAACAAGTTTAGGAAAGCGGAACAGACGCCAGCTGGTAATTTCCCAATTTGTAGAGTAATGCTGAGAATTTAGAATTAGAAAAACGAGACACCATGAGAAAGTTCTTATAGTCATTTCTATATTTTGTCTATAGTTTCTGAAACTAGATGGGAGTGATGATACATGGAAGACCGTATCGTCACTTAACATCTGGCAATTGAAGTAGTAGGACTCTTTGTAGAGTCCGACTGGGAAAGTACGACATCTTTGCAAACTACCATCAAACGATAATGAGCAAATATTAATGTGTTAGAGGAACCTGTTCTGGAAATATTGCCCTTAAAAGGTTTCCAGAGAAATTACAGGACAATGCAATAAATCATGTTATATCTTATCTTATTATGTTCTGTAGTGGTAGGACTCTTAGCAGAGTTCGCCTGGGGAAGTACCACACCTTTGCCAGTTATTCTACCGCCAAACAGTAATGTGAAAACATTACTGTGTTCCGGTTTGAAGGGCGATGTTTCCAGAGAAATTACAGGGCTTAGAGATATAACATTATTATTAGATCTCTGGGTGATGAGCGCAGTGCAATGCTAGGTAATGATTTGGACTCTTCATGTTCCAATAGCTGCATGTCACTATGATGTTATGTGCCAGGCATGTTGCTTACCATCAGGCGCATGTCCTGCTCGTCTCGTCACTTCTTATTTAAAAAAACTCCGGGTGGCACGCACAGTACCATGCTGAGAAGTGTTTAGATTCGACTTGTTCGAAATAGCCGATTGGCACTGTCTTGTTTGGAGCAGAGTTAGCCCTCCCGTTACCATATATTTTGTTTAAAAAAGCGATATAACAGTCATGCGTAAGTCGCTAAATTGAAAAAATTGTGTGTGTAATTATTTATTTAGTAAGTGGTAAAGTTTAAATGGTAAGTACGCATACCAGAAGTTAATATTTCTTCACATTATTCCTCGTGCTAAGATGTCTAGTTTCAACCATAGTATAAATAATATCTTCGGCGCAAGAAGTAATAACCGGAAGTTAGCTACAATGTTGTCGATTTTCGAGACAAGTAAGCGCATCGTAAAAAATTCTATAATTTTTCCCTAAAGCGCAAAAAGAAGTATACTTTGAACTTGAAATCCTTGTCTGTTTTCAATTACTACACTCTTTCTGTATAACCTCATGTTTGTTATTAAGTACGCTTATAGTATTGGAATGTCCATTTCACAGTCCCGGTATGAATGATTTACCGCACGCCAACAAACGAAAATATGTCTATAGTTCGACAAAAAACACGCTCTATTGCAATCTAATTTTGTAACAACATCCGGTTTTCGGCCGGTAAAAACCTTCAGGCATTATTATCTACTGGTGCGAGTTGACCGATTAAACTACTCCATGTATCAATTACCTCAACATTCTAGTTTTTACCTGCTTTATAATGAACATGCTTTGATTCCAATCTTTCATATTAAAATGAGCCGATTCATATAAATTTTATCGAAATCGGTTCAACTGTTTAAAATTTTAAATTTGCAAACATAGAAGAGAAGACGCAGTGCTTAGTTAGTAACACAAATGTATATTTTCGTGAATGAGTCGAGTGTGTTTGGCGTAATTTGCTTTTTCGGAGAAAATTAAATACGTCAATTAATCCATGTGACATTAATATAACTTAAAATTTGGATAAAATACGTACAAATGCTATAATAGGAAATTCCGCTACACAAAGGCCGTCACCGAGCTGGTTATTGGATGAAAAGTGTTTTACATTCAATTTAAAATATCATTAAATTGCAAATGCGTTGTCTAAAAAAATTCAGTCTAGTTTCCGACCTATCTAGTGGTGTATTTCCGACCGATTTTCTATAGCTATTTATCTAGTGGTATAAGGTGACCAAAGATGATACTCACAGCGAGTTCTTCGCTAGTGTACGCAGTGAGGATCCGCCGATCCTGCTGCAGAACGCAGTAGAAAGGCTGCCAGGAGAGAGGGACGCCGGTCGCCGCGCCTGCGACTGCGCAGCTCGCCACATCTGCAATAAAAATACATTTTTACCTTCACAAATAACTATTATTGTTACAGTAAACAAAAAAGTTTATTTTAATCAGCTTTACCGTAACTTTAGTCTTCAATTTAAAGTTGTATGTGTGCTCAAAACAGACAGTACAAACGCAGTAGACACAGGCCACTAGAGATAGAGCGCCCAAGATACAGGCTCTGCCTAGTTTGTGGCTCGCAAAAAACTGACTGTGCTGCCAAACCTAAGATTAGTACTTATTGTAGCTGTTGTATGTATTGAACTGTTAAACTATTGATTGTGTAGTAATTTTCCATATCTTTTCGCAAAAAAATAATAATTATTAGTAATTAAAATAAAAAGATTGGTGTCGGAATTTCATTCCTATACTACCTCTCTATCCGATAACGATAACGTGATCAATAATTCTTACATGTTCTAAAATTTAAAAAACCCCACCGTTCGTCTCTCTCATTTTTTTCTCCCACATACTTATGGACTAACCTCCCAGGATCGACCATCGAATAATTCGACCTATTTTAGCTGATATGTTTGGTTCTCGCAAATGTTTTGATAAGCTTACATTACTTTTGTTTTCTAATTTGAGCAAATAGTAATAACAAAACATAATTAAAACACTGGCCATTTCAAAGCGAATCCTAAAAAGTAGTATTTACAAAAAAAAAGTCAAATTGATGATTTCCTCCTTTTTGGAAGTCGCTGAAAAATAGGCCTTCAGACGTCAAGTAGGTATTTTTTTACATAGGTATACTCTCATACATATATATACAAAAATTAAATATTCTGAGAGAATAAAGAAACAAAACGTTCGCCATAAACTGAGCAATTTGCTCGTCTCACTGTGTAGACTTCATTAAAATTAAATATTAAATTATTCGTAGTTACGGTAGATAGAGTTTACTTTTCTTCATGACCATTCAGACCTCAACAGTCCTGCAGATAAGTGGCAACTTATATCAAGTGCCATAAAAATAACCATTAATAATACTCGGTATTATGTTACGCAAGTAATATAGCAGATATAACACACATGGCAGTAATTTTCTTTTGTTCGAGAAAGAAATATAGTGAAAGGCGCACTCACTCTCGGTTACGAATGATAACTAATTGTACTTCAAAATTACGCAATTTATTAAATAAATGGACATCATAACCAAAACCTTTGCAGGTGATATAGAGTGTACATACACCATAATAAAAGTAAATTTTATGTTTCATAACGGTCATCAAAATCTAGTAACGTGGGTAATAAATTTAATGTGGCTTGTTACAACGCATAATGTTTTTTTTGTTGAGGTAGGACTCGCTGGCAAGCTGTCTAGTAAGTAGAACATAGCACGGATCAAGAAAGCTTTGACTAAAGGCGGTAGGTATCGTTTCAACATGGTTAATTCTAAATTTAAGTAAAAGTTTAAAATAAATTACGGGTGAGTACATACGTATACCTACCTGCACCTAGGTGCTTATTTCTTCACTTGGCTATTTAATTGACATATTATGAGATATGTACATTTCCACGTAATCTGTTCAGTTCGCACGTGATTGATCAAGACACATCCAAACTTTCTCATTTATAGTAGGTACTAGTAGGATTGCGAAACATAAACTGTGGACACATCCATATAAAGCAGGATCTGGCAAGGCTCCAAGTTCCAAAGGACATTCGAGAAAAAAGAAATCAATAAAGCTTGCGGCCGACACAGCCGGGCCAAGCAAAAAATCCACATTGTTTTAAAGAGGATGTATTTAATTAATTGCTGCTTAATCTAAAATGCAAATAAACTGCCACATCCTCAATTGCTATCATTACTGCTATCTCAAAGACTGACCAACCAAAATGTCAAGTTATTTTCAATCTTCTTTTTACCCTGTTCTTGTATAACTAATGTTACAATGATAAACAGTTTTATGTCTCATCTGAAAGGTTATATTGTAATGTACTGTTAGATGTTTTATTTTTATTGTTTGTCTGTATGTCAGGTAATATGGTAAGGAAATCGTTCATCAAATTCAAGTATTAAGATTCTAAAACGGAAGTCAACTCAACCTCAAGTACTAACCGGTGAGAGCATTGTAAGCGCTTCAATTACTTGCTTATGATCCATAGTTAGGTACAGTTATCCAAATTAATAAGGTGTACCCATCTACAGTTAGTGGAAGGAAATATTATAATGGTCTTGTTGTCCAATGACAGAGTGAATATAGGTTTGAACGGAATGTAGTGGTCGTATGCCTGAAACAGATATTGCCATAAACGGGACACATGAGTAGGAATAGTAGTATATAATATCATTATAAGGAGTTGTGTTCCATACCAATATATTGTACAGTATGCTGTATTCATCAATAACGGTTCATTTAGATTGATTTTCATTTGAACTTTTAAGTGGAAATTCGATTACAAATATTTAACTAGCAATTTTAACTATTCAAACACTTTGAAAATACTCAAAGGTTCAAACAAGAGTGCGCTGAAGTTGTCACAAAAGATCTTTGAAGAACTAAGTTTGATGTTTGGATTTATCAACCAACATTTTTCTACACTGTACCTATTTTAAAAACAAGGTAAAACTTTGATGTTAGATTCGTCGACATAAGCGTGAAGATCAGTAATTATAAAAGTTTGTTATTAATATATAAAAATCTACACATTTCATAAAGTCAGCGTAAGTAATTACTGTACCATATTCGCAGATGCTTTGAATGTTTGACGCAAATAACCTCCCATAATTGGAAGTTTACTTCGAAGTTCGACTGTGGTTTACCGTTAACCGCTGGTTTAAGTTTAGTCAAAACACGCACCTCAATTTGGTCAACAAATGACATTCGTATACGGTAAAACATACTTAAAATTTCACAGTCGAATTAGCAAAAACAAAAATTGTACAAAAACATCCCAGATTTACGTTACGTAAAACTTTATGACTCATACTCATATGTACGCCTTACGGTTTCACCTGTCGATGTGTTTAGCTTGTGAGATTCCCCGTGTGTTGGGGTGTGGAATGTTAAAGTCTGTGTAAACGTTCCCAGGATTAGCGTTTTTATATAAAGACAATGTTAGATATCATAGTTGTTTAATATTATAGTATTGTTATATATACTTATACAGCGGAGCGAGTCCCTGATATTTTGATGCAGTTGTGTGCGTCATGTCCACGAGTATAACGACAGCCAATATCCAATATCAGTCCGTAATTAAGTATACTAATGTAATAAATAAATAAAGTTTTTCAATTTTATAAATTTGCCAGTCAGTATTTTTCTATGTATCTAATAATACTTGCTTTTTTCAAAATACCTTGTTTGGATTGTAAATCAAGAGAAAATGTCTATTTATTATTATATATTCGTGAATAACACGTGCAATTCTTCTACGATCATAAAATCTGAACAAAATTTGAACGCACATAGTGGTTTATTTTATTTATTTACCTCTCATTTACTTTTTTATGTAATCTAGAATTTAGGTATTTTTTTAATTACATCTATGTATATCAAAACCACAAACGGAAAAAAACAAACATTGTTTACGTGCTCTAACGGTATTTTTTCTGTTTGACACATATTTCCAGCTTAACAATAAAAGTGTTATTATGATTGGTGTAATTATTTCTGACATTCCGGTTATGTCCATTCACAATCCCAATACGGTTATGCTATTTCAATCTGACGCTGTTACTCTTGTAACTGCACAAATATGATGTCCAGTGACTCAGTGTTTAATAGATTAAATGGAGCATTAATCCAAGTGGAGGAGCGTTGGCTTTTATTAGCTGAAGCAGCTTCAATTGTGGCCGTTGGACTTTATAGGGCCGTGGACTGTTATTTTCAAGCTATTAATAGAAAATGGAATATTAAGCACCCAGATGCGAGACGTCTACAGATGCTCGAAATATGTATCTAATACCTTTCCATTACAAAAAGTAATGCGAATTATTTGTACCTATCTAACGGTCATTAAGTGAGTGTTATTATGTTAAATAATAATAAAGTTCGTTTAAAAAAACTTAATAATCAAGCTTCAAAAAACGGAATAATCGAACAACAAAAAAAAAAAGTAATAATATTAAATATACAGTACATAATTATATTTAATGAGTATGATTTACAAAAAAATATATTTTATTATAAAAAAGCGTAAAAGACAACTTTTAAGATATTTTCAAAATAACTACTTCTGTCAATACCAGTAAATAAAAAAAAATGATATCGAGCTATAGGTAAAAAATGGCAAGGTTAAAGTGCTCAGCATAGTAAGAAGTCCCAGGCAGCTCTGGAAACTGGAAACTATCTGACACCTTAAAAATAGGCCTATGAGTAATTACAAGAAATCATACTGATCTCGAAAGATACTCGTAGCAGTAAGTAAAGTAAATACGGATTTGTTTACTGATTTTATCAGATACATATTTTTTGTAAGGGACACTCCTTTTGCCTCGTTTCACCCTGATTATACACACGAAAGCAGGCAATGCCGTAGGGCACAGCTTGCTAGTGCCTACATAAAAGTAATCTCATACCACTCGCCGCCCACAGAGTCTTCATGAATCTTCGTGATAATCTATCGCTACACCTACAAATGTTCTGAGCAGGCCCCAATGAAAAGGCGATATTTCAATACGCAGGAATTACATTTATCCACACCTACAGACACTTTTTGCATGATTAGGCTTTAGTGCTCGTCCACAACCACACATTTGCAAACGAACTTAGCTCTAAGCTAGAACGAATACTAAAAATCTGTCATCATAATTCGACTACTCTTACCCCACTTTATGTGGAGTCGGTACAACATGTACGTTTCCTCCATTCGTATTCGAATACTAAAAAATCTTTAATGCAATAAAAAACGTTCCCTGCTTCCGATTCAGTATCTGTAATATGTGATCCGAGTATAAAAATAGAATAAATAAAAATAAATATTGGTGGACAATTCACACACAACACCTTCTGATCCCAAACTAGGCGAAGCTTGTAAAATGGTGGCCGGATAGCTGATATAATACTTATATAGTTGTAAATACATACTTATTATACATAGAAACTCCCAGACACAGTACAAATATTTGAATTCATCACACAAATATTTGCACTGGGTGGGAATCGAACCCACGATCCTCGGCTTCGCAGGCAGAGTTACTACCCACTAAGCCAAGAGGCCAGTCATATTTGGAACCTCGTACATATAACATCTTATTTGGAATCGTTTACGATTTGGTGATGTTTCCAGCACTGAATGTGTCGAATACGTGAATCGATTTCGCCAACAAAATTTTAGATTTTCGATCAGTATTGCCATTCAAGATTTATTTCCTACAATAATATTGGTTGACCACTAACCAATTTTTGTGGTATTGAAGTTATGTAGCTGATAGAATACACTAGCAGCACCCCGCAGTTTTACCTGTGGGATTTGGATTCCTGTAATTATCCCGCGATAAAAATATATATATGCAGCTCTATAGTAAAATTGTGTTGTGTGTACCAAATTTCAACCCAATCCGTTAAAACGTTCCGATATGATTAAGCCCAACCATCAACCAAACTTTCACGTTTGCACGAAGTTTTATTATGTTAGTATGAAGTTTTATTAGGGCAGAAACACACAGAACAAATATTCTAATTCATCACACAATTATTTGTCCTGGGTGGGAATCGAACCTTCGGCTCCGCAAGAAAAGTCACTACCAACAAAGCCACGAGGTCAATTAAATCAGCCCAGTGCAGTAAAATGGTACTTCACAGACATTTGTGGATGTACTTCTAAAAGCGATTCAAATATAGTGTGATTAGTTAAAGATGTAGTATACTGCAGCAGCCCGTTAAAACAAAATACATAAATATTTCAGTCGCTTCATATTGCCACTTTCAGGACACAATTCGATCCTATTTTGTGTACCTATAAATTTAATTAAACCCCCATTTATTTTAACTTAATTTTTTACTTATATATGTACAAACAAATAGCAAATTAAAACTAAATGAGAAATGATTTGCGCACCTGTAATTAAGCCCGACGGATGATGGGATGTAGGTGGTAGGCGTGGCAGATATGAAATCATTGAATTTTAAGACTCAGTTCTTTATGTAATAATCTTTCACTATCTAAATTATTCCGTTGTAATTATAAATCTGTAATTAAAAAATATCATTTTGTCTACTCAAGATGGAATATGTCTGACGTCACAAAGTTCGAAAATGCCTACACTAATTTGGCTTTACTAAAAAAAAATACGATTTTTAACTCGCTTAAGCTCACATGCTCTACTATTATCTACTACAATTAGGTTTATGCGTTTTGACTAAATGTTCGGAATACGACAGTAAGTCTAAATAATTAACTTGAGTTACTGACTAACACACAAATAATTGAAATTCTTCTTCTACATACCTAATACTACAATGGACCGAAACAGTATATAATTTACAAAGTTTATTTAATAATATGAAATTATGGGGCATGCAGACATAGGTACTCATGATTGTAAGCAATATGCCTGTCCATAACAGGACAATGTCCTGCTATTTGAATAGAAAGAGTTCAAATCACTGCCTAGCATATTGCACTCCGCTCATCTCATAGAGAAATAAGATTATATTTTAAAATTTTATTTCTACAGAAATATAATCAAACTATAAACTTTCATTTATTTTAAGTATCTACTTCTGAAGTAAAATCCTGCTAAAAGCCTTTGTTCCCATTTTGAATTTTCAACTCGCGGAAATATCCCATAACATGTAAATATTGGACCAACTGGCTTGTTCCTCCAAGCGAATCGCGGACCGTATTCACAAGCAATAAGCAAGACAAAACACCAGTATAAATTGACCCACAATTCCATAGAATGGTTTAAAGTTTTAAGGTCAAGTAATTTTGGCACCTCACTTGTTTTGTCGTGAATCACAGTTCAGTCGAACAAAGAAACAAAACAAGCCGTTTGGACCGCATTTGCGCTGTCCACTTTAATTAGCGTTAATTTCACCAGTTATCATCATACACTCGTGTTACACAATGTTGTTACCGCAGCGTACTTCAAATAACGAGATGCAGAACGTGGAATTGTAGATGTACCTACTTTCCCTTCGGAAATACTTGTATTATTTTCTTAAGGAAGTAACCACTTCTGTGCGTTCACTTCAAAATTGTTATGCTTGTAATTATTTTAGGTTTATTTTGTTAGCAATTCCTCGTATCAACAACTGACAGTTTTATTAGAATTCATAACCAGCCCACTTTGTGTTCCCACGGCTGGGACTAGGGAGCTTCTCTCACATGTAGAGATTCAAGACAGTAAATCCACCATGATGGAATGCGGGTTGGAGGATGACGCATGTTTGGTAAGATATTTGGATTTAAATTAAAGGCAGCCGTTTAGGTTTCAGAGTAACATAATTTATTACATCGCACCATAACCTTAACTATGTATAATTAGTCTTTAGTTTAAAAACTATATGAGTATTATATCAGCTATCTGGTTTCCATAGCACAAACTTTGGTTAGTTTGGGGTCAGATGGTGTCGTGTGTGATTGCCTCCAATACTCGTACTCGTATTGAAATAACTAAGTTATGCTGTGATATTATGTACTAGATAGTTAAACACATTATAACTTAGTTTTTATGACTATTTTAAAAATGTTGGTAGATCCATAGTTATGTTTATGTAAAGCAATATATTAAAATAATAATCTCAGAATAGCAACAATATATTACAAAGAGTCCGTGTATCGTTTTAAAATCATTATGCCCTTTGCAAAAGCACAAAAGCTTTAGCTTTACTTATACCAAGTTAAAACCTAATCAGCAGTTTCTATGTTTTTCTCGCATTTCACCTTGCAGGCACAACTTTACCGGCCAGGTATCGATCTAAGGATCTTAGAGGGGGGAAGTATTTTACAGCGTTGCTATATATTTTTAAGTATTCAATTCCTATGAGTTTTACACAAAAGTAAACAATATCTAACTGAAAAAAACTGAAATAAAGTAGTGATTAACGAAATCCCCATTTTAATGGGTAAAATAATATAAAAGTAAATAATAATTATCATTGATGAACTTTTCACACAACACCACGTAACCCAAAAATGATGCCAAATCGCTGATAAAATAAGTATTTAATTTTAATTATAAAAATATACAAAAAATACACCGAGCAGCCGAGCACCCAGAGACACAACACGAACTGAGAACGGAGACAAACTGAGCTACAAATCAAACTATTAAGAGAGACTGTGCAGTATAATGTAAATATACTTGCCAAATAAAAGTCTAACGTCATTTACCTTGCAATTGAAAAATAAATCGTTTTTTTTTTCTAAAACTTGCAGATAGGTACGATACAGCACAATTATTTATTCCACTTCAAATCGTCAGTCTTTTTGTATTCAATCCTCTCGCACGTTACTTTTCCCTCTTATTTCAGAATTGGTATGAAGACCCATACCTTTCAGCCTGCGTCCGTCCCATAAACTACATAGTGCAAGAGCGTGCGTGACCGACTCCTAGATAGACCTTCGATAGCCGCCGGCGACTCTCGGCCACGACGCGACGGGTAAAGCTAAGACGATTAATGTTCGTGCGAAACTCCACAGCTTATGCTAAATGTACAAGGTTGCATAGATTTTCTTGAAAAATATTCATTTTAGACCTCAAAACAGTAATAGTATTATAAAAGATAGTGCCATAATAAAGTAGTTGATGCTATTACAAGTGGATATCGTTGTGTCTTGATAGCTTTCATATTACGGTTGTCTGATGCCATGTACTGAGAGAGCGATTCAAAATTTTAAAATACGAGTACATAAATAATAAAATGTATACCTATCGGTGACATATGCAGTAATCTTTTTAATTAAACCTGTTTGGCTGTTATATTTTAAATTATAACTCACCATAGAGGACAAATAACTAAAGTAATTTACTCTATGTAACTCACTCTCCCAATGAGCTTTTACGGAGTACCTACTCCGACAAAAATGTTAATACATTTATAGTCAGGTAATATGTCAGATGGTGTTGTGTGGGAATTGTCCAGCAATATTTATTATTTATTTTTATTTATTAATTTCTCTGCACCTATACATAAACAAATCTACATAAACTTCACTTTTCAAATACTTATCAAAGCCTTACCATCAGTATTCGAAATTTGCCTGTGGCCAAAATAACAGTGGGTGGTTATCTCTACCTACAACCCGTCACACTTCATAGCGTGAAGAAAAAGCCTCTTTTGCACCACATTCCGTGGTTATACTGCGCCTACGGCAAAGTGCCTTCACACTGACTAGGCTGCTCTCTTTCTCCTTATTCACATAAGATCCATAATAGGTACTACGGTTACCATAGTTTTGCGCTAGGGTATCATAATACAAATTTTCATACTTTACATAGGTTTTTAGGTTCTTTGTTTTGTCACTGAACATTGCGCTACAGCACGAAGCGCAGGGCCCTAGTAACCAGTGTCGTAAATAAGGCGATGCCACCAGTGCTCAGGTACAAGGAGTAGAGGCCGCAAGAAAGACCAGAACAGGCAGGACCTGGTCCTGATAAGTTCCCGCTGCGCCTCAAATGCTCCATTTCACTAGAAATCATACGTCAAACCTACATGCCAGTATCATCAAAAACGTACGTTATATTAGACGAAACATCGCGCTCATCACTTGATATGGTACCTATAATATACAAGGGCGCAGATATAGAAGCTCGCACATGACACAGAAAAGGCAATATCCGGCACTTCTAGTAACTTAAACTTACTAACTACACTTACGCACATACGTAGTGCACACGGATATTCGTGGTAGTGCACATCCCTTGGAATTATTGTTGTACAAGCAGCGCCTCGGGGTTTACCTGCGTAGTTCCCGTTCTCGTTATTTTCCGGGGACAAAAAGTAAACTACGTGTTCTTCCATACTATAATCTAACTGTGTTCCAAATTTCAATCAGAACCGTATAATCATACGTTGCAACGTGATTGAACAACAAACATCTAAACATTGACATTTATAATATTAGTGGGATAGTTAAACAAAGGTAAACAATGTTTTATTTAAAATTTACTGATTTCTTTAATCAGCGTTTACATGTCATCCATTGTGCTGTGCTGTAACATTGAAAGATTTCTGTTCAAACATAGAAGAGACGGTGAAAATTATTGCGTGTCCAAGACTATTTGCTCACGTGCGTGTTGGCGCTAAGTATTATATCAGTTGGAAATTACTGTAATGATGTAACGACATTTCTATTTGTTTATTTCTGTTTTGTTTAAAAGAGAGCTTAAATCTGGTTTGGCCGGTTTGAAGTTTTGTAGTCCTGCGACAGTTTGGCGTAGGAATATTATGAAGTTTTATTGACGCGTTTTCAGAATCTCAAGTTATCAGTGGTCCCATATAAATTTAATCGAAATCGGTGTGGCCGTTTTTTTAAAATTAACAAAAAAAACTTAAATTCATTTTCATTTATCTAGATGGCATATTTTATGTCATATAAATGATGGCATCTTATGTTTGAACGAGTGTCTTCATTTAATTTTAAATTGAAGTCGGTTTTGTTTTTTTTGGAGAATGGAGAAAGGATTATTTTAGAGAATTTTAATAAATAATCTTACGTCAATGTTAATCATCGATTTATTGTGTCATCTATTTATTTATCAGTCATATCTCTGTAGGACTCCAGGCCCTAACGACGTGCGGTGACGAAGGTGCGATGTTTTTCTCCATTCAACTTATGGTGGAATAAATGATTTACTTATTGTTTGTAGACACAACAAACCTTTTTTGTCAATTGACGTACAATGGCTAATTTTCATTAGTTATTTTAAGTGCACTAAACGCCTTGTTTGCAAATATTATTTTTTACATCACAGACATGACCATCTTATAATACTGACTCTGTAGTAATTTACAGGTTTGAAATATTATAAACATCGTTAGTAATGCTAATGGCAGGGACAAGATGATATGCCCCTGCACTTTGTAAGCTCATCTTGCAAAGTAACTAAGGTGGAATTACTGAGTACCATGTGTTCTTATTGCCATGGCTGTTTGACGCTAAAGACCGTCAACTTTGTACGCACTGCAACTGTGAGCCGTATTACCGAGCTATAAGAACATCGATCGCACGAATTGTTGAAAGTCTATGGGCCTCACAAGTCATCGGGATAAACGCTCGTGGTACGCGCCTAGGTGATACTATCTTACCTAATTATGCAGATCAGCAATCAGCGTGCTCAGCGCCGATGGCGACTCGTTAGCGTGCCTGAGGCAATACTTCATCTCACCAAACTTTAAACACTTGGAAACTCGCAAGAAATAATCGAGAAACAAGTTTCTGTATATTAAGCTACTACTAGTATCTGCACGCGATTTTGACACCTCATAACTTTTAAAGAACTTTTTCCCAAGGAGTTCGGCATTTTATCGATAAAAAAATAGGGTGTTCTTCCAGACAATACTCTAGAGAATTCTTGCAACGTAATTGGGCAACAAACATAAAAAAAACAATTCACATTTATAACATTAATAGAATTCAGCTGGCACTGTGGCACTGGTGTCATTCGTTGTCGTTGTCAGTGAATGCAGTTATTTATCTATGGCATTATTTATTACTTGTCGGGTGTTTCTATACATTTTAAGTATGTATATAAAATAATGTGTCAATTCTATCAGCTCTTTGGATTTCATACAAGCTATCCTCAGTTAGGGACTAAATGGCGCTGTGTGAAAAAAAATCGATGCAAATTTATTATTTAGTTTGGTAATGACGACGATACATGAATTATTTCATTATTAAATTGAAATACAATAAAATTGACCGCTACTGCAGAAACTCGCACTAATGAGGCACTCAAAACTAAACAACATCACCAGACACCAGCCGTCGCGATATGACTAACTAAAACCCGAGCCATTTCCAATGGTCTTTAACAAAAAAATTAGAACTAAGTTTAACATAGAAAACTTTCGATTATCGCAATAGTGGCGCCGTATATCAACAGACATAGCTGGTGGTGAAGATTCTAAAGCATTCAGCGCCAGCTCACGCCCGTACAATGGTGATACTGCGCGGGCGCAGGTCTCAGACAGAAAATTAGTAATACAAATCATCGTGATGAATACGTGCCATTGCCCTTTTAAGCATTGTTACAGCCAACTTGTTAACTCTAAATACCGGGTATCTGATTTAATCAAAACTATCAATCCGGATTTAACGGAATTGGAAATGAAAGAGGAAGAACAGATAACTTGCAAGCTTACTAAGAATACTAGTAAAATATGCTAAAGGATTTCAACCTATCCTAAGAAGAAATAGTTCTGTAGCGATGTGAACAGTATCAATAACAGTGCTAATTTAAAAACATCAGCTTAGGCACCACTATAAAAGTTACCACAACCGGGATACGGGTATTCTATAACAAGGAGAGAATTAAGGCCATGCTCCACCACGCTAGCCTGGCGCGAGTTGGCTGATGAGGCAGATCTTCGAAATATGTTTTCCAGGAAAGTTGCGATTTTTCACGATGTTTTCGCTTCACCGTTAAATCCCGTGGTGATAAAAATACTTGTACATCTACTCATAGAAGTGCAGGCTGCATTCGAACCTACGACCTCAACGTCATCAAATCAGACGTATTCGCCACGAGATCATTAGGGCTTCCTAAACCACCATGGCTTAACAAAGCGAATATGGCTTCATTTATATTCCAAAACATTAATAATAATTGAAAGTAGGCAACCATAGATTTCGATTTATTTTGCTACATAAAAAATCTACATCCGATATCTTTGAGAGTAACTAACCGCCGCGTCGTAAGCTCACGTCAATGTCACTCAAGGAGACATATGCTCAAGATTTACATGAGTGAAACACTTACAATATTTAAACTAAAGTAGAAAATGCTTGTGACATCAAAGAATTCAAAGAAACAAATATTGTGCTAAGTAGATTTATGTAGTATGGCTATGGAAATCAAATATAAACAAATGATGACGATGTAAGACGACATAAACGGAACGAAAAATCAAACATTTTAATTCGACATATTTATGTAATTACAAACGGATAGCATATGTATGTTGAGACGTAAACAAACAACGGATATTGGAACAAATACAGATTAAAAGCATCACACAAACAAAATACCGACAATTCCATACAAGTAACATCAATAGTTATTTTAATTTGTCAAAGCTTTTAAGCTTCAGTTTTAAAATAACTCCAGAGAGCGTAACTCTTAACAGCGTGGGCGGTGGACTCGGCGCCTCGGTCATAGCATAGATAATAAAGATAGAACGGACACTCCCCACCCCCCGCCAATTTCAAGCTTCCTCGCCCCTCAGGCCGTTTCGGATACGTTAGGAGCACTCAACGAAGGGCTGGTATCGAACATCTAATTCCTAACGAAATATCATCATGGTGGGTTGTTGTGCTGTTTACGGCTGTCCGTCAACTAAACGGGACAAGATTAAAAGCTTTATTTAATTTCCTAATGATAAAATAACGTAAGATTAGAAACTTTTAAATAACATTGCTTTATAATATTACAAACTTTGCTTAGTTTGGGGTCAGATGGTGTTGTGTGTGAATTGTCTACCAATATTTATTTATTTATAATAACAAAGTCATATTTGACTCAAAGTTCGTAACTTACACAGCCAGTAACTTATGTGCCCAACCAAGCACGGATTGATAATGCCTGGAGGAATAATTATAGTAACAGAATAAAGTTTCCTTCATGGGTAAGTGTAAAATAAAATGCGAATGTGTACCTACTAACAGAAATAGATATCTAGGTACCTGAGCTAATCTATCATCGGTTTCGTTTCATTTTACGCGGCAATACAAACACCCACAGATTTCTGAAACAATTTACAAATCTGTGCAAACACCCTTTTTAATTAGAATAGTATAATTTGGCTCCATTCTATTTATGTAACTCAACATTATAGAAAGTTTATAGACTACGTCACCAGGTGAACTCACGGTGCACAACTATTCAATAAAACAATTCAGTAGCCCTAGCTCTAACGCACACATTCACGCGTGTGTATGAACGACATCTGCGTAGTTGTGTGAAGAGTAGGTAGGTCAACACCGGCGTTTGTATGGAATTTTAGTGGAGTGTCCGTGATGTGCCTCGGTACAAACGCAGAACATCCAGGCACGATAAACAGTCGACATAGAACTGCAGTACACAAATACACAGCCACGACTTTGAGCATTGTTTATTTTAATCCTCTTGGGTAATGTTGGTCTTGCAGCGGCTACCGTGGAGCCAAGTTGCGAGAATGTAAGCAGACAATTCTACTTAACAAACATGTTAGACTGTACTTAAAACATAATCTGAAGTCTATTCTACGTCTGAAGCCTAAATGAGTGTAGGCACATATCCCGGCTCTAACTTTTCATTACATAATTTTTCATCGATATCATATTCCATAAGATCGCAGTGTAACATATTTTAATATTAAAATCGCTACGTATAATTTTATTTGTAGCAAACATTTATGTATAAGTCAACACCGTCAAATTATAATCTAACAGTAGTTCATGTTAATTGGTAATCTGACATCGCTAGATTGTAACATGACGGGTTTTACAATTTTACAGTGACATATACAAACATCCAATTTTTTTTAGATTTAAAACAATGTCACAAAAAGAGTAGGTATTATTTTCAGTCGTGAGTCGTAAGACCGCCATTTCGCCTGATTTTAAGCCCCGCGCCGGCGCCGTTTATTTTAGGTAGCCACTTATCATCCTAGAATACGATAGTAGGTGTGTGTTTACTTAAAATAAATCGATTCGCTCTAAACTTAAAAAATTGGATTCTGCGCTCCTAATGTAAATAAATAGAATAGGACAATCGGGTACTTTTAGGTGCTGAGCATAATGAACTTTAGGAAGACAAAATATATGATTACGTATAAAATGTTTTCAAAGAAAACAGCTCTATGCTCTAAGGAAAGTCCTGCTTTAATGACGGAAATAAAATTGTTTTAGTATAAGGTATGTCTATGTATGGTATATGTATGTCATTTAGCTTTCATGTTTATAAATTACATTATTTATTAAATTATTATTAAATTGTCTATGAAAGTTCTTGTAATAAAGCAGACAATTCTAAGATTAGTATTAACAAATAGACCACATACTTATTCATAAGCATTGTTGTTATAAATTATTACCATCGTTGGTAATTGTTATTTGTTGATTTATATTTAAATTCAACAAAAAAATAAAAATATGTCCCGATACAAAATTTATTTAAGAATAATTTAGGATCATGGCAGTTTTCTACTAAAAAGTGTTAAAATCAGTTAATCATTTTTGTTAAATTGTTCCAATATTTATATTTATTGATACGTTTTAGACAACCAGACACGAGTTCTTGCGCCGAGGGTTAAAAATACCCAAGCAAATATATGCAAATCTCTCTAACAAGAATGTGCTAAAATGTGGCAACAAAGCAAAACTCTGAGACCACACAACGCAGCTTCCCACGGTTTGAATGCTATTTAAATCGTAGTATTAACGAGCCGATAACCACCCATTGACGTGATCTTGTTAATTCTCGTTACAGTTGTTACCCTTGAACCAAACATTACAATTATTACACTTGGTACTTTTGGGATCCAATTTAAATGCAGTTTTAAAACAATTACTATTATGGCTGCGCGCTTTTATGTACTCTACTTTACGCTTAAATGATGAAACATGTAGGTATGTATACGTCTCCGTAAGATTATAAACACCGTGATATTATTGTGTTATGTGTCGAAATATTGTGAACTGTCAAATGTACCATTTACAATTTAACGCATTATTCTTCGGTAGTTCATAATCTATTCAAGTGAGACCGTCAAATTGTGAATTACGGTATGCTACGGAATGCTTCTCGCACGCTCACATTGGTTGAACGTCATGGTGGATGTCAATGAGGCATTTACAAAAAAAAAATCAAACTGCGGACTAAAATGATACGTAGTTTGATTTGATTGTTCTATGATTTTCGCGGGTTCAAAGTGTGATGGTGTGTAAAAGAAAAGGATAAATAAAAACCAACGCTAGCATATAAAAGCAACACAATAAAACGCGCTGGAGTTCTTCATACAAATGTTATGTTTACGCGCTCACAGCATTTTGTTGTCGATAAAGCTCGCACTCAGCATACTAATATAATTAACTTTTCAACTAGAACTAAGTAGTTCACCCACATTAAGAAAATATCGTAACACCTGCGACTTATTCTTACTAACGCTTGAATGTTTAATTGAATTAATACTCTCTAAACATCGTTAATTTTTTTAAATGTCACGTTTAATTGACGTATTCATTATTTATTCAAAAAGTTGGATGTGCAATCTTGCGGAATAATCGTGCAACTGGTCGTCGAAGATGTCTTTATTATGCGCATAATACGAAAGACGAATTATGTTTAATTTTCTGTAACTTCTTGAAATTAATTACGTAAGCTTAAAACCAAGTTATTAGGTGACCTATGCATACAAATAAGTAGTATTGCTTCAGATTTATTCACGTTTTTCTTGTATTTTGATAACAGAATTTTGTAGAGGAAGGACTCTTTGCAGAGTCAAGCTGGGGAAGTGCTACCTTTACAAATTATTACTGTCAATCAATAATTAATGTACAAACGTTACTGTGTTCGATTTGAAAGACAATGTTTCTATAAAAAAAAAATAGCAGTAAAGTGTTTTGGACTTTTCATGTTCAAATAGACACGTGGCACTGTACTGTTATGGATAGGCATATTATTTCCTATCAGGTGTTTTTTTACTATATAAATTAATAGCCTTTCACTAAATGCATATAAAAATTAGGTATGCCGCTTACATTAAAAAAACATTTTTAGTTATTAATCTGTGTGTTTGTTCCGGCGAACCTTTGAAAGGTCTGGATCGATTTTAACGAGATTTTCACTTATAGATAGCTGGTGTTGTGAGGAGTGACTTGAACTACCATTATATTTTAGAAATAATATATGGAGTTCCGCGACAGTAAAATTACAATTATGAACGAGTTAATCACTTTCCAAAAAAAAATACGGCGGTAGGTAGGTACGGAGTTCTCCTATTTTTCTATTTAAAAATAAATATCTTCTCACTTTTGACTTCATATGACCTCTACAAAAGTGTAGGACTTTAAATAAGCAAGGTTCCCTAGTTCGCATAATCGTAAAGGTCACTTGCTGGTCGAGGTAAGGGCATTGCCCTACTGCGGCCCTACTATGCAGATGCACTCATGCTACGCTACGCTACGCCGCAAACTATAATTAGTATAGCACTCATAGATGTATTATTCTCAAAAACCTATCTTACATGAAAATAACATCAATTAGTCGTCATTAGTGCAACTAGGTACTCTCTGTTTGTTTGTAGGCTTTTATTTTGGAAAATTGTGTGCGTGTACTTTTTAGAAAAACTTAACTTGAGTTAGTTTGGCGTCACAAACTTGGAAATTTTCGAAACCAATTATTAGACTATATTAAAAATATTGTATTAGCAAAAACCTTGAGAAAATCTTTGGCTGGCCTGTTATTGTTTTTGAAACTTGTATTATTATTGAAATGTCTTCTTTCGATGTGACCAACGTTGTATCGTAAAGCGTAGGTATCTACACAAGTAATCACACAATTAGAATCAAATATAGTACTTTTAGATTTGTCATTTGCCATGTTTTTAGCCCTCACTTACCATAAGGCGAGTTGGTGGTATAATGCGGACCTGAGGGACTGTATTAAAAAAAAAACAATGTACTCAACATTTAGTATGTAAAAATTCAAGTAATGATTCCAAATTCACAGTTTTTATACATTTCGAAAAAATAACAATAAGCGAATTAGTTTCGAAAAAAGACATTGCAATACTCCATCACAATTACCGACTATCGGATGAGCTCCGATGATTAATGATTTTAAAATAATTGTAGAATGCACAATCGATTTTAGCGATTAGTGTACAATCGTGTATTTGCAACAATTACACGCTTGATAACCCGTAGTAAGTATTGCTTCATAAACTTATTAAAATACGCAAGTCTAGTCACCATGGGCTGGACCGTGGGAATCATACTACTGCAATTTTCTCGGTACTCGCATTGCGTTTTCATTCATCATACTCGGATTACGTAGTTTGTGTCATTGTGCACTGTTACTGATACCAATAAGCTCAAATTGCATTGAATTATGCAAATATACTGCAGTACGGAAAACGGAGTATTGGACGTCCATAGAAAAGATAGATTTGAAATGCAGTTAGTTAGTAAGACATACAGACAATTAGACATACAAATAAGCAAAAGCATTTTTATGCACATAAGAAAATATACAATGCATATAACATAGATGACAACCCAAGATAAGACTGTATGTAAGGGAGACTGTATGTGATGATTATGCAGGGTTGTTTAGGCGGCAAAAACAAATATCTGTCTGTGAATGCATATACAAAAAATAAGAAAGTGTGAATCCCTATGTAAAAGTTACTGAGCTTTGCATTCATCGTTAGTTATCGCAATTTTAAGAGGCAGCGACTGTAAAAAGATCTTCAAAGCGGTTTTTGCAAAAGAAAAGCAAAAGAGTCGGAAAACTAAACAGTTTAATTTTCAGAATTTCGAAAATCAATCGGCCACGTGATCTGCTGATCATTCTTTCCGATACGATTGTTATACTGCTTGCAAACTAATGGGTATATGTTGAAATGATTTTGCATAGTAACAACGATGCCACGTTTACTATCACGACGTGATCAAGACTGATGCTCTTAAATTATTATGACTCGTGAATTTGAAGTTGGATCGCTCGTTTATTGAAGACAATGAGCTTCCTCTCAAGACTGCTGCGTAGGCGGCAATCTTCGAAGTTGCAATGTAATGGGCGGTTAATGTTACAGATCAACCAACTTATCTACATCACACGTTTATTGCGACACGTCTTCATTCACATAAAGTACCAACTAAAGCCAATGTTAGTTCATTCAATTGACCAACTTTTGGTGATTTGGTTTCTATTCAGTAAAATGTGAACGTTTTGACAGATGACAACGTAGGCAGATGAAATTAACATGGCGTTGGTTTCAAACGAGTGCGCCCTGACGACACGGCACACTCGTGACAGGAATATAAATGATCTGAACGTATTCATTCTTTAAATGCTTATTTAATAAGCACACTGTACTATGGGCCATTCAGAAAATGTGGTGATCTGCATAATGATATAGAAGTTTACCTTAATAAGTGTTTTAAACTTATACGGAATTCAGTTTAAAACATACAAATTTGAAGTTAGTATTCCATAAACAACGCATACGATTGCCTAGTAAGTGTCAATGTTTCTGACGCGAGGGATATTTTAACATCGTAGATTTAATTATTTGGTCGCAAATCCCTTTTCTTGTTAATGAAGAGTGACGATACGAGCAAGACATGTGCCTGATGGTAAGCAACATGTCTGCCACATAACAACACAGTGACACTCAGCTATTGGAACATGAAGAGTACAGATAATTTTTGTTTTATAATTTAGAGTGACGAGACGAGCTGGACATGTGCCTGATGGTAAGCAACATGCCTGCCACATAACAACACAGTGACATGCAGCTATTGGAACATGAAGAGTTCAAATCATTACCTAGCACTTCACTGCGCTCGTCACCCAGATATCTAAGATATTATATCTCTAAGCCTTGTAATTTCTCTGGAAACATTGCCCTTCAAACCGGAACACAGTAATGTTTGCAAAAATACTGCTTGGCGGTATAATAACGGGCAAAGGCGTGGTACAACCCCAGGCGGACTCTCCCAAGAGCCCTACCACTACAGAAACTACTACTACCACTTATGCTCTAACAACTCACTGATCATTTGGAGCCGGCAAACAAATCATCATTTTAAATTATATTTACTAATTATATTTTATTATCTCCATTGGTTTAAAACACGTGTACGACTACATAATACTGCAATCAGACGGTGTGGGTCAGTTTTAGATGTAATTTAGAACGAAAATAGGTTACATCTTTACCATCCTGTTGTTAATAAATGACAGTTCTTGTGGGATACCCCTACAGTTATAGTTAATCTCCATTGCGGTGCATCTGAAAGCGGTACCATGAGAAAATCTTCCCACAGCTCCAATAGGCATATTCACATTTATGTAGGAGTCCAATTTGTTAATACACGAGCAAATTACCACGATATGAGTAGGCGAGAATCGGATCCCGAGCCCTCAGCGTCGGCCGAGAGAAAGTGGCACGATTTGTCAACTGACACAATTAACTCTACACCACTCAGTCAACTTGAGCTGGCTTAGTGAGATGCGGAAGTATAGACATAAGAGAAAATTGAATAGACAATGATGTCAAATAGGACCAAAAATACCACTGAGTACCAGTATAGTGGCCGGCAACTTTTTTTTAGCTGCGAATTTTGCCAAAGGTTCAATTATGCACTGTCCAATGCTGGAACACAAAAGTTAGTAATTATGACTTTTCATGTTTATATTTTTTGTTAAAAAACGCTTATTTCATAGTTTCTGTTATTGATAGCCATTAAAGTAATGTTCGGTCAAATTTGTAGCAAACGAAAAACTTTATTTCCTGCGTTTTGCCAAAAAACCTTGAGCAGTTAGTTGCTTTTAGACCCTTCACACCCAAGGAATGTCATAATATCCAACAAGGAAAAAATATAAATTAAGTGTCCAGATACTTTTCTTCAAACGCAACCTATAGTTTCTTAACTATTGACTATAAGGTAAGCAAAAGAGTAACTACAAGTATCTTACACCAAGGAAACGGTAATGTCCGGGAAAGCAATAGTGTACAACTATTTGAATTCTAGGACAGACATCTGCATATCCAAGGAGCCGCCAGTTTTTGCTACAGGATATAACTGCGCAATGGACAGGACACGCCGGTCGTTAGAACCAGTACCTTCCTTCACTAAAACTTTTTACTCTTAAATACTTTTCTATCTGTGCCAATGCCTAGTCTCTACCTATGAGCTACCAGTATCTATCTATGTCTACAATGGAGTTCATATGATATGTATTTTTTTAAAAGTTTACCCCTGTTTTGTATCGCTAAATTAAATCAAGTATGTATACTCGTAAATACATAAAATTACAATATTCTAAATATTTTCTTGAAGTACAAATTTACACTTTAGAAAATTAAAACCCTTACTTTGAACCTAAAATTAAAAATTATTTTCTTCTTAATCTTTGATCGACTCTATATCTAAGAGAAAATATATGGAAGTAGAAGAATTGAGTATGGTAAAAACCAAGCAAGCATTCTTTATTAATTACACAGCGTACGCTGCAGGTGTAGGTATTTCGTATTTAACCTTTATAGATGACGTAACGTCCCCATTACAAGGTATTTGCAGCAGTAACCCTACAAATGCTGTTAGAAACTGTAACAATATTTTGCAACACTATCGATTCAGTTTTAAATCTATTTTGTACAAGTTATAAATAGGGTACTCACAAGTGTAAAATGTTTCGTCATTTATCAAATTAGTGAATACAATAACTTAAGGTTACTAAACTTTCGTGCCTACAGTATAGGAAGTAGATGGATAGATAAACTCTTCATTGCGCTTAAATAAAACAAAAACATCTTACTGTTATTGTAAATGCGTAAGTTTTAATGTTTAAATGTTTGTTGTTTCGTCATGTCGGAAAGCCTGAATGGATTGGGTTGACATTTGAAACACATTTTCACATTATTTATCGCGAAAAATAACAGGAAAAAGAATGAAACCGCGGTATGTGCTAGTGTTAAGA
The DNA here is from genome assembly GCA_017562165.1 of Ectropis grisescens. Lineage (NCBI taxonomy): Eukaryota > Metazoa > Arthropoda > Insecta > Lepidoptera > Geometridae > Ectropis > Ectropis grisescens. The sequence goes on along the minus strand of CM029781.1, from coordinate 7,225,854 downwards.
TAAAACCTATAAATACAGTAACGTTTAGCATCTTTATCACGGAGTTAATGCTTAATGAAGTCTGCTGTAGTAATGTTAATTTGGGTTTTTTTTTCAAAGCACGCAATTGACGTTCCTGCTGTTTTGATCGTAAAAATATGGTTACTTCACTTCATAAAGATATCATGCGAATGTCACGCATATAACTACTGCACAAATTGTAGATCATTGAATACAATAAAATGATAACGAAGCTAGCCTAACAGATACCGTTATGCGTTATATGGAATCTCATCAATGTCACACAGACTGTATCTTCGCTCAACGCTTGGAAGCAAATGGCAGTTCCCATAATCACACGTCCAATGTAACAGATGTTAGATAACAACTACAGTTGCGCGCAGCGCTGCATAGCGAGTGCACGTATTCTTGTTTTTTCTATTGTTAACGGTACACATCTATATATTGTAGTTGACTTATACGACAAACACAATGGCCGAGGTCCAGCAAGGACCTTGGACCAATTTAAGCGACATGAGTGAAGACGACAGTGTAACTAGCAAAAAAAATGTGCTGAATGGAACCGAACCGACAGGCGCCGGCGCGAGCAGCGCTAGCGCGGCAAGCCTTATCAGTCGCGCGAAAACATACAAGCGTCCGCGAGTGGAAAAGAGGGTAGACGAAGAAGGTTTCACACAAATCACGCGAAATCGAAAACAAGTTATTGAAAATTTTGAGGTCAGTCTATCTTCCTACAATGTATTGCCTAAGCAGATAGGATTAGCTAAATGGCTCAAAGCTGAGAAGATTAATGATGCAATACTTATTAAATATAAGAGCCCCTATAGAGTGGCAATATTATTTGAAAAAAGAGAAGATGCAAATAAATTACTAGAAAATGAGAACCTGATTAAATATGGATATCGCTGTCATCTTACCAGTGAAGTCGGAATATCATATGGAATAGTTAAATACATTGAGCTTGAGCTTGTAGAACAAGAGATGTTAAAAGAATTCCGATGTGATTTTGATATCGTTTCTGTGAGAAGACTGAAACGTATGGATGGGTCAGGCGAGTGGGTTGACAGCGAAACGGTACGCTTTGGGTTTAAAGGAGCCACGCTTCCACAATACGTATACGGGTATGACTGTAGATTTAAAGTCGATGCTTATACATTCCCAGTAACCCAGTGTGGGTCGTGCTGGAAATTTGGACACACAACTCGTACCTGTCCGTTCAGGAAGAAAATAGTATGTCCAAAGTGTGGTGAAGGACATGCCAACTGTGAAGCTACAGTATCCTCCTACAAGTGTGTTAATTGTAAGGGTGCACACATGGCAATGGACAAGTCCTGTCCAATGTTTAAAAAAGAGAAAAGAATTCGATCGATAATGTCAAAACATAATTGCACCTACAAAATTGCATTGTCGAAATTTGTAGAAGCGAAACAAGAAAAATACGAAGAATACATACTACAACAGCGAGAAATAAACGAAAACAAAACATATAGACCGTTGTTATATAGTCAAAGTGTAGGAGCAAAAGAGATACAAACAGACGAACTTGTTGAAGAAAGCAGTGACACTTCTATTGAAAGTATATTGAAAATAGGGCAGACAAAAGACGAAAAATTAAAAAGAAAATAATAATAAGAAAGTTGAAATTCAAGTCAATAGAGAAGAAGTGAAAAAGGAGTTCCCTTAAATAACGCTATTCATGAAGAAAATAGAAACAAAAGTAAATTTACAACATTTTACGCAAGTCAAAAGAGATTATTTTATCGGAGGCGAGTTTAGAAGATAAACTACAACAAGTGTTAAAGTTTCTATTGGATGAAGTGTTATCTTTTGTTGTGAAAACTTTCAGTAATGGTGAAGCGTTAAGTAATTTTATAGGATTTTTAATAATGGATAGACACGCTCAAATCTTAAACAACTGCAGGGCACAGAGCTCTGTAGGTTCGACTGACCAATGCATAAACATTGCTCAGTGGAACGCGCAGAGCCTGACGCAAAACAAAAGGCTGGATCTGGAACTGTTCTTGATACGGGAAAAATAGGTATTTGTATAATTAGTGAGACGTGGTTTGATGATCAAGACACACAGATTAGGATAAGCAATTACAACATTTTACGACACGATAGATTTGATGCTTACGGTGGAGTGGCCCTAATAATACACAAATCGATTAAAATACAGCCTTATTCCATAAATATTTCAAATTCAGGAATCGAGATTTTATGTGTCAAGGTCTTAAACTGTAAACAACTTGAATATATTGTATCACTGTATTGTACTTCCACGGTAAGAACTACACATCGTGACTGGGAAAATGTATTTTCGAAATTTACTTCGAAATCCATTGTGGCTGGGGATTTTAATGCACACCATACCAACTGGTCATGTAAAATGATCGCAGAGGTCAAATGGTCCTTGATGCCTCTTTGGAACATTGTTTTATTTCATTAAATACTGGGAAGCCACCAGGGTAAAATTAGTGAATGGTGTACTACAAGAGACTTCTCCTGATATTACGTTTGTGAGTTCAGATATTGCAGTATACTTTAAATGGCAAGTTACACATGAAAATTTTGGCAGTGACCACCTAATTATAAAATATTCTATGCAATATTCTTGCACCCGTAGTTATTTAAAATGGCGGAATTTTAAGTTAGCTAATTGGGAAACATATGCCAATCTAATTAAAAACAGCTTTGACTCCTGTCAAAGTAGATGAAAATAACATCCAGTCTAGTTATGATCTGTTTATTAACAACTTAAACTATGCCGTTAATGAAAGTATACCTTTAATAAAAATATGTACAGATCCAACTAAAAAATTTCACCCAAAACCTTACTGGTCGCCAGCTCTATCTAAAGCTATTGCTGAACGGCGATTGGCGCTAAAAAACTTTCGGCGTAATCCTACTCCAAATAACTTAGACATACTAATACCAGAATCTCTGAAGCTCAAAAAATACACAGACAAGCACGCTCAAGTAGTTGGCAACGTTTCTGCAGTAGCATTAACGAAACGGTTAATTTATCAGAGATGTGGCGACACATGCGTTGGGTAAAAGGTGTAAAAGAGACCGTGTTTCTGTTTCTGTAGATAATAAAGAAAAGCTATTATACAGCTTAGCTCCTGATTTTGTTCTACCACAAATGCCGTCCTTTCAATCTAAAAATAATAAATTAGAAAGTGAATTCTCTATAGAAGAACTACAGAATTGCTTAAAAAAAAGACACCGCACCAGGAGAAGATCAAATCACGTATTCTATGATTTACTATCTACCATCTGAAGGAAATTATTTTTACTCCATATATTCAATGCTATTTTTAAACACTCAATACTGCCTCAGCAATGGCGCAATATAAAAGTTGTACCAATTTCAAAATCTAATAATAACAGTAATGAAATTAAATTCAGACCAATCTCGCTTATATCTTGCATTTGTAAAATTTTCCATGTAATGTTATGTAAACGACTTGAATGGTTTATTGAGTCAAACAAAATTCTACCTTCATTTACAAGTGGATTTCGGAAGCGCCAGTCTTCAATGGACTGTGTAGTACGTTTGGTGTCTAACATTCAGGTAGGGTTTTCTAGTAAACTAACAACTCTTGCAGTTTTTCTAGATGTTCAAAATGCCTATAATGAAGTGCTGATTGATAAATTGGTAGTAGTATTAGATAGTTTAAATATAGGCACGCAGATTTGCAATTATTTATGGTCCTTCCTGACTCAAAGATGTCTCAGAATACAAGACAGCCCAGAAGAAGAAATGTTAAGTAGATGGACAGGAAGAGGGCTGGCACAAGGGGATCCAATATCTCCCATATTGTTTAACATTATCACCCACAGGATATGTGAAGGGCTAGAGAATGTATCTGCTTTACAATACGCAGATGATTTTGTATTCTTTAATCAAAATAAGAACATTGACCGCAGCGCTTTGTTTATTCAGAATACCTTAGACTCAGTGGTGCGTAGGTTAAATTTATTTGGGCTACCTGTTTCTCACACAAAAACTAAGTGGTGCAGCTTTCAAAGGGACAAGGAGTACTCCCAGTTCGTTTAGACATTGACAGCTACCAAATCGAATCTGTACAAACTATTAAATATTTAGGCGTTTGGTTGGATAAGCGACTTACATGGAGCAAACATATCAATGAAACCCGAGCTAAAACGCTTAAGATGTTGAATACTTTAAAAATATTAGCAGGCGCTTCATGGGGTATACATCCCAAACATTTAAGGCGAATGTATATTTCTTTGATACGAAGCAGAATTGATTACTGTAGCTTTATTTATGACTCATCAGCAAAATCACACTTGACGAAATTAGATAAAATTCAAAATGCTGCAATGCGAATAATCGGAGGATTTATTCGAACCACGCCCATACACGTTATGGAATCTGAGTTATGTATCCCGCCGCTAGGTTTAAGACGTCTATATCTGGCCACAAAATATATCCTTAAAGTACAATCCTTATCAGATACATTAACTATTTCACCACTTACTAAGCTAACACTTCTCTGCGACAATAGATATTGGCAAAAAAAGAAAAAACCATTACTTGTGTCTGTCTTTAAAGAAACAAAATCTGAAAAAATGAATTCTAGTGAAGCATCGAATTTATTTAGTTTGGAGACTTGGATGTCAAATCTTAATACTAATTTTATTAAAACAAAAATAGACGGGATACATGAACCAAAACGACAATACGACAATGAACTATTGCTTTCTACTTCAATACTTATGTTGAACACTACTTATCAAGACTTTTATAAACTATACACTGACGGTTCAAAGACCAGTGATGGGTGTGGTGCTGCTTTTTACGTACCCAGCCGCAATGTTAAAGAGAAGTACAAAATTGTATCGGATTTTAATTGTATTATGAACGTGGAATTATTTGCAGTTTCAGAGGCACTGTCTTATGTAACATCTAGGCCCGAAATAAAACAGGCTGTAATTTTAACCGATAGCATGAGCGCTTTACAACATATCGCTCGTTGCACTTCTGGTGCCAGAAGCGCTACCGTAGCATATGCTATTATAAAGAAGACCTTGCTTCTTTTAAATAAAGGCGTAAATCTGAAGCTGCAATGGATTCCATCTCACTCGGGTATTAGAGGAAATGAAGAAGCTGATCAGCTTGCAAAGGCAGCCATATCAAATGGAATGGAAGTGTTTCTTATGCCGGAAAGTACAGACATCTTACATAAATATAAAAAAAATATATATGAAAAATGGAAACTGAGTTTTGGCAACATATGTTCTGAAAAAGGCATTTGGTATGGGACTTTGCAGGCTGAACCCCTTCGAATACCTTGGTTTGTAAATAGCAATATTAAAAGAAACCTCATTGTTATTGCTCATAGGCTTCGCTCTGGCCACATGCCACTTAATAACTTCGAGTACCTGATGGGTGGGGCTGAATCCCTGCCTGTTCTCTCTGCGGAATCACAGAGGATGTATCCCATCTTCTGGTCGCTTGTGGACGAAGCGAGCAAATGAGAACATTTTCGCCAGAGAATATGGTACTAACCCACGAGATGTGGGCATGTTTCAGACAATCCTAGCTGCACCCCAATGTGATGCAGCGAGGATCTTGTATACCATAGTGTCTGTTATACTTGAGAAACGTAGGGAAGAAATAATTTGAATGATTGAGAACTTAAATAGATATGTATACATTAAGACGGCATTTGTAATCATACAAAGTTATGTAAAACAGGACTGACATGATCGCTCAGCGACCAAAGTCCCAAAAAAAACAAAGATAAAAAAAAAAAAAGATAAAAAAAAAGATAACAACTAATATACTAATAGTGCCAGTGTGGTGGAAACACCACTAGTCATCTACCTACTACATTGTTCACTAGTGAATTCAACACATATCTAACATTTTTAGATTTCAAACGCTTAAATATCGCCGCAAAATTGCACACTAATCGGGTTTTTTATTGGATACATTTCGTAAAGCTGATGTACATAATCCACCACCATCTTAGCCTTTTTCAATCGGATTGATTATAACTGAAAAAAATGACATCGTTTCATGGTTGATGCTCCAAAGATTCGAACGAAGATGTTTGACTCCACTCTCGTTACAAGAACATTTAAACAATAGAATATGCATATTACATAATTATGTAGGTATCTTATGGATACAATCTGAGTGTCTTGGAGTCTAAAATCAGGTTCTTCTGGACAAGCATGTTCATCGTACACCACATTGTTGATTAACGTCAGGTGAAATGGCGGTTAAGCGCAAACCTGTTATCCATAAAAAGTCATCCACGATTAGTACCTAATCACTAAGGTAGCAACTAAAAATGTCCACCTAGGATGCATTATTACCACAGAAATCTAAATACGTACGCTACATACTCAGCATGAGGTGATACATAGCTTAACGCATTTCAAAACTATATTAGAAATATTATATTTATATTCTAGACAATAGAATAGAATAGAATATTATTTATTGTCATGGAAGTAACATTCACATATATAATTACAAAAATTAAGTACATAGTATGAACGCCACTACACAGACTCGTCACATTACAATTAAATTTCATTTGATGTACTTACAAAATATGTTTGAGACCTGTTGAATTAAGTAGGTACTCTGTTGTATCTTCTTAACTCAATCTCTCACTCACTCACTCAAACTCTTTTCTTCACTTAATTCAATCTAATCTCAAAATATATATTTTCTTTTTATTCTACGTCAAAGAAAATATCACAAAAAATATACAAATACGACAAAAACAATAATATAATAGTGGATATACTACCTATGTAGTATATCTATTTCAGCCTACCTACCTTTAACGTAACAAAGCGACAATATCACCATTAAAACCATCACAATTACAACAAAAACAAAATCAGTACTTATAATATAGCATCCACTATCCTAAAGATCCAATGACGTCAGGAATATTAAACATAAATTTATTAAGTACCTAACTTTATTTCCAAAAGGTGTTTAATAAGTAAGGTGTAGGTACTTAAATATTCAATTTCGATATTCAATTATCTACACAACAACATTTTTACTAAAACATTAAAATTTTGTTTAAATTATTATTGTTCTTTTATTATGGACTCGGGAAATTATTTTAATATTTCCATGTAAGTCAAAATTGACAACAACCATAGAATAGACATCAACTCTACATGTAAAATTAGAACCTTAAAAAAATTGGTTGCCTGTAAAGTCGGTATACGGGCGAAAGTTTTACGTGACAACGACTTTGAGTGGTAAAATAATTTTACGGAAGGGACGCGTGCCTTTCACTTTTATGTCTGTCTCTCTCGCTCTTAGGCGGGCTAACCATGCCCGAGTGGAAGGGACGCGTGCCTCTCACTCGCTCTCGTTGTGAGCGCATAACGTGAGCGGAGCGTAACGCAGTTTCTTGAAGTGTCACCCGGCAAACCAATTTATAAGACGTTGTCACGTCAAAAAATGCGCTAAAATAACAAATGTTTGTAAATAATGTAAATATTCAAACGAATATTTACTATATTCTTATCTATATAGGTAGTATTTACGGGCATACTGGTGATGACTTAATCACATTACTACATTACACATCATGTTCCTAATACGCCTTGCAATTATCTATTACGAACATGTAACCTTTTAACTGCAATAATACGTTTTGCACTAATCTCTTCCTGTCAACAAAAAAGTTCTTCCGCCGGGTTGTGCAATGTCGCATTAACTGTTGTAGAGATAAAATTAACAGTTACGACCACCTCATGTTCGTTGTTGGTTGAGGGCGCCACAACCTATTTTGCAGCATCTTAACAATTATTTTAGACATTTGGCTTTAACAACGTCGATGTCGTTCGATGAGTCAAGTAGGTACTCGTAGTTTAATATTTCGATATTGGCAAGAAAGGGGCGAAAAGTCTACTTGAGTCATAATAACAATAAAACAACACCTTCAATTTAGATTAAGTACATTTAGTTTTCTGAAAAAGTAGAAATTTAAAAGGTAGTACATATTCTTATTTTAAAACGGCCTTAAAACAAAACAAATTTAGAATCTATATCAATACATATAGAAAAATAATTTATTTTTAGCAAACAAATCAAATGAAATTATACTTTGACAGTATTACAAGCTTTTGTCTGTTTCGGAGTAAACATTTCACGACAAACAGTACATAATCGAACAATTTTTTTATTTAGCAGCACAAATCTGTAATATTGGGAGATAAACTATTTCCCCACAATGTATGCAAGTTGGTTGATTTTCGTCCGTTATGAAAAATACCTACTTGATAAAGTGCTCCTTTCTTAGACTTGACTTTCTCTGTACACCTCCACCGGAAACATGATATGCGCACGCGCCGCTCGTCTTAGCTTCCACGAACTGTGGGCCACTTCCTTCAGTGCACGGTTGATTTATTGGTATTGAACTTCGTTTGTATGGGTTAGATTAATCAATAGCCAATATAAATATAGTGCACCATACCATCACAATTAAATAGATGGACCACAATAGTAGATCATAAGTGCATTTAAAAATAGAAAAACAGAAGTTAAGTTAGAAGTTACACTGTCAATCAAGAATACGTAAAACATTTTATTAATACAAAAAGTAACAAGCAAGCTGTCGGTCACTGTCCATGTAATAGTGATCAGTAACCAACTCCTATGGATCATCACTATACACGTCGTCAGCACGTTGTCATCTTGAAATCTTTGATTATTACGTACATACTCTTGAAAGATACTTTGAAGATACTTCATTGAAGTGGCCTAGAAGAAACATTATATGAAGCACTTTAACAAATTATTATATACAAGTATCTATGATATTCTATGACCTTAATTAAATTTCGATACATATTAAAAAATTAAGTTCAAGTAATCATTGAATATCAAAATTATTGAGATTTAGAATTATTATATAAAACAGAAATCAAGAGAACCCCTTGACCTTATCAAACGACCAAGTCGACATTTCGAAACGGTTTTCAACACTCATGAATAACTTCGTAATTTAATAAATCAACTAACAATCCTTGCATGTAAGAGATTATTTCTTGCGACTGGCTTCATTCATATAAAAGAGATCAATTTAAATACGAACACAAAGAACAAGCCATTCATATCGGTACAGAGCACACGCGAGAATATTGCCAGCGTGCGACTTAGTGAGAATTAAGTCATTGAGTGCCCCCTAAAGTCACGCACGTCTGGTAACACAATGGACGACTTAGTGCTGACTGCGTTTCGAAGGGGCAGATGTAAAACTGGACATTAATTGTATTGAAGAGATTAATAGCTCCTTGAGTTATTATGGCCAATGATTAAGAGAAAGTGATAAGATGTTAAGGAAGCAGATGGTAATACTAAAACAATAAACATTGTGCCAGTAAAAGGTACACCAAACTTAGTACAGGAATTGACAACAAGTACAAAATATATTTTATATAATAATATAGAGAGGTACAGAAACCTATAAACTTCGCAAGAATATGACTTGGACGTTGTGTGTTGGTCGATTTGGTTTAAGAGTATTACAAACACAAAAAAGCTACTAAACAAGTTACTAAACAAAAGACACAGATACATTACTAATAAAACTTTTTTTTTTGAAAATGGGATTTGTTAGTGTCGTACTTAAATGAAACTTCAAGAAAATAAATTTAGCTTTACCTAAGTTTACCGCAATTTCAAATATGTATTGCTTAGCATAGGAATGTCAACAGTTACAAAATATTACACGGCTCTTTTGAATGCTGCCAATGAATGAAACTATTTTGTATTCACTATTCGTAAATACGTTTATGTGTTTCACCATAATATAAAACACCGTGATAACAAACGTTTGTATGGACGTATCATCTTTATAAACTGGTTTGTCAGTGGGAACCAAGTAGAAAAAACATTGTCAGACTTTAAATATTTTAACCATTAATGTTTAATAGGTATAATATAACTTTAAGGGTCTTAAAGTCGTTGACTTTGAAAGTAAACATAATTGGAACAACAAACAAACAATTAAAGTTGCAGAAACCTTGAAAGCCAAACTATAACCTCAAGTTTGCTTTGACAATGACATCACACAAACCGGACCAGCTGATCGTTCTGACCAATGGGGAGGCCTCAGAACCGGCGCATGGCTTGGCAGACCAGTTCCAGGCCGCTTAGACCAGTGTTCTTGTTAATTCAATACCTCAGGTGCGGCTAAGGCGCGTGCCAGCCACCTGACCACAGTCCAGTGACATTTAAAGAAGAATTCAGCCAATTTGCGGTTTATGTCCACTTAGCCAGGGAATGAGTTGGCATTTGGACGATCGGTCCTCCAATCAAATGGTCGATTAATTTGTATTTATCAACATTTAAATGACTTAACTAAAAATTTCAACAAAACTGAGTTGAGTTACATTCGTTATTTGCTTTATAACGATTTTTTTAAACGTACGTTTGTATGAATCAACGTGAAACAGGAAATTGCAGCGCCAACAGGCATCTTTTATTTGATCTTACTTTTTGAAAGTGATTTATGACAGTTGGCCCTAGACGGCTTCTAATGCCTATTGAACTTTGAGAGCTACTTTAGGATTGGTTTGAATATATTAGATGCTTATTAAATATACGCAATTTCTATACCACTTTTACTACTATTAGATTAATTTCTTTGGAGCAGCAAAATGAACTCACTACAAGATTAAAAACAGTGAAAGCTATGTAAAACAGTCAAGACTTAATGACAGTTTCACTGCAATTACTCATCGCATGTCTTATCTCAATATCTGGAAGATTGACGATACAAATTTCTTGGCTGCAACTAAATGCCGGCTGGTCCTTAACTCCAAGCCAGCTTTATTTATGCAGCAAGAACATAAATCAGTAGGCGATGATCTACGCGGTGTACAGTTTTAAGGAGAACATTTATGACCCGATGAAATAAATGTTTAAGAAGAATTTTGTCTCCTCAAAATCAATCTGAAAAAGAAATGCCACATCATCTTATTATCGGGATATTATTGCCATGTTTCAAAGGTATCAAATTTAAATTCGGTAACTTCATTTGATTATTCGATAAATACTCATAGATTGAATAAAAATCTCCAACATAAATGAATAATTTTGCAACAGAAGAATAATTATTGACAAATATCCTCGTTTGACCAAAATGATGAAACTGTTATGTAAATGCATGAAATGTGCAAGGCGATATGCATATTAGTTGTGAAAAATCTGCTATATAAATGCATATCTTTTTGCAGATGGACGTACGATTTTAGATTTGTACCAAAAGTTCCAAGCAACGTTAACACTACCAAATTATGCAGTTTGAATGTTTTTTTTTTCGATCATTGAACCATAGTAATGTTTAAACGAATAAACCTACATATTCATCGATTCTATAAACACGAAGTTCAATTCAAATGTGGAACCAAAAAAAAATTATCTTTAACCAGAAGAGTATCGCTGGGAAAAATCTATAAATATGCGATTAACTATGACGGAGGCATTAGAAATGGTAGTTTGGATAGAATTTGTATCTTATTACATGGAAACATATACGAAAATTACTGTATGTTCTGAAATAGTTATACAAAGGAATTCAAGAACGCCCATAGGAACCGGTACAATCGATATGCAATAATGCACGCCTTCATGGTGGCAAAGCGGACGAGTCGACATTTATTGTCTCTCTCTCTAAATAAATTACCATTTATTTTTATTCACAATCACCCGTCGCGTCTTATAAGCTTCCTTCGTCAATAAAATCTAAAATAAATGGAGCCATAATATGAATGAGTAACTTAATTCCAAAAGTTACTGACCTTGGTCTTGTGGGACCGAAGCTTATCAATAAGTCGGATTGATATCCTCTGTCAACATTGTTACTTAGATAATCGAACAAACTTGAATTCACCTTTAACGCAATCAATAAGTGAACTGCATCCAGGTAGGGTTGCCATCCGTCCGGGTTTCCCCGGATTTGTCCTAGTTTAGAGGGCGTCCGGGGAGCGTCCGGACTGGACTACATTTGTAGTCCGGGTTTTAAAGTTTAGGTTTGGCCGCCTAACTCACGCACTAAGCCTGCACGCAGCGATTAACCGATGAACCGACGCACTTAATCCTTATTGAAATGATGACCAAAGACAACTAAATTTAATTTTTAATGGCCTGAAAACACTTAAAAAGATGATTTAAAACATTTTCAATAGTTTTAATTACACTGATTATTATGTTTTACAATCTGTAAAACATGTGTTCTGGGCTGTACAATCCGGGATTTACATGAGTCTTATCCTGGTTTCCAAACTTTAGAGATGGCAACCCTACATCCAGTAGGTATGTACTGTGTGTTGAGTCATATCGTGATTCGGAGTTCGCAGGTCAAATAGAACAATGCAGGCATTCAAGTGGGCTGCTGCCACGCCATTCCATATTTACAAGCAAAACGATTGCGAATATGCTGGAAGAAATGTAGAACGAAGATATTGTGTTATATGGCAATCGAAGCTAATACTAAATTCTAAGGCACCTCAAAGTATTTTTATCAACACATATTTTGTCTTGAAAGTAAATATTAGTGTTGCAGTAACCACTATCACTCCGTAGCAATAACCTACTAGACCTGCTTTCCATTATATCATAGTTGTCGGTCCTGACCCAAATTATAACTCACACATGCTTGACGGTGTTGATATTGTCGTTTTTTGCTGTTGTTCTGCTTAACCTTAACGCTATTCATCAATTTTAAGTATTATTTCATATTGAACGCGGGTGGGTTATCTAGCCAAATATTTACTTATGTACAACGTCCTATGACCTGCAACAATGATTAGTTGAGGTTTAATACAGAGTTACTTTTCGACCAACCTATTTCCCAAACCACGCACATACTCCACAAAATGTATAAAGCCACAACTGCCAAAAAGATCATCACATCATAATTATGTGTACCGTAAACTTATTCCGCAGTCATTGTCTCGTGGTTGATGTGTCTCACGCAGATTGCTCTATTACGTTAAATTGAAACTGTGGTAATAGATAACGGTTCTAGTTTTTATGGCGCTGACATCGTAACACGTATTTGGTTCAAAGTATATCGAATGAGTCGATTGCAATTATGATCAACAGCCTTTCATCGTCTTCTGCAGTACATAGGCTTTTCTTATATGTATGCCACTAATCTGGATCGCAGCTTCCAGCTAAGTAGTGTCCAGTAGATGATAATCAAAGTCATACTCAACTTCGCTGATTTCCCGCCACTTTACACAGATTGTCGGTCTACCTACCTGACTAGGCATTGCGTTATACTGCGGTTGCTTAGACGCTATTCTCATTCAAGAACCAAGCCACTGGGAAATCACACTCAGTATTTTATGAAAATCTTTGTGAGATACTACACTATTATAGAAAGAGAGATAGATACACTCTTTATAGCATTTAAATTATGAAAAAAGTTATGACTTTAACGCTAAAAGCATTTTTTTCCTGATGAACGTAGAATGGAAAAAAAGATATAAATATAGAAAGACGAGGAGTACAATACAAATAGTTACTATTACCTACTTATATTGCTGTATGCTTTAATTGTTATGGAGGCCGATTATTACGAAACATAAATATCAATAGTATAATAGAAAATACCATAAAACATTTGGAGACTCTTGGCGAAAGGTACCGGAAACTACATTTATTTCTATAGATATAAGCACCAATGTTAAGCTAACTCAGCTAATTACATACTTTTTCTGAAGTTATGTAACTATTAACTATTTTGAAATATACAAACATAGTTGTTAAACTAATTGAAAGGGCTTTATTTGCGTTTCCTACCAAACAATTTATATTTAACTAACTTTTGTAAAATATAAAACTATCAATAAATAAGGAACAACTTTAACCTAACTGGAAAAACACTACAATGCACACTAGGTCGAGAAATTATAAATACATGTCTATTTCAAAGTTCAAAACTATTTTTACTTCAGGGTCGTTTGTTAAAACTCATCTAATATATAAAATTCTCGTGTCACAGTTTTAGTTGCCATACTCCTCCGAAACGGCTTGACCGATTTTGATGAAATTTTTTGTGCTTATCCGGTATCTATGAGAATCGGCCAACATCTATTTTCATCCCCTAAATGTTAGGGTGGTCCACCCCAAAATTTTTATTTTTATTTTTGACAAAATTTTAATTTCTATTTTTTATGATACAACATACAAAATACATACAATCCTTAATTTTCATTTTCTACGATCAACCCTTATTTTTAATAGCCATTTTAGTAATTTAATCATTTTCCTCTCGGTCGAAAACTGATCAATCGTCATTTAATTAGTTATCCCCGCCAGATGTCTACAGGTATCACTTCTGACCCAGTAAACAGCACGATAATTTGGGGATCAAAAGTAGTCTATAGCATATATATAGTTTGAACACGTTAATCTCGGGAACCACTGGACCGATTTAAAAAAATCGTTCACCGTTCTTTCATATGTACGTAATCCTTGAATGCTGTAGGTTATATATATGTACCACGGGCGAAGCCGGGGCGGGCCGCTAGTAATTTTATAAATTTAAGTTTAGAAGAATGTATATTTTTTTTATATAAAGTCACCTTGTGCTTGTTAGTTGTGTCGTCTTAAATTACAAGAAAAATAAACGGGCACAAAGTTAAATTCGTACATTCGGAGCCTTTTTTTATACGAAGATTGTCGATTCTAAACTGTTGAAGTGCGAGTTGGCGGATGTACTCTAAAGATATATTTCTTGTAACATGTCTTGTTTTCAGACGATGTTTTTCGTCATCATTGTGTTAACGTAAAAAACAATATTTCATCTGTACTTAAAAAATACAGCAGATATGAAAGAGATGTTCACAACCAACGATATTCTGAAAACGAATGTAATCGCCGCCACCTTAGATCAAACGCTTAAACGCAATTAAGGCTTTCCATTACCATCATCACTTCAGCATAACGCAAATCATCGCTTATAACTTACATCCAGTTTCATAAAGCAATTACAATTAGTCTTACAGAATCATTCTGTTACCGTCATTCTAGAACTTTCAGTATTTTATTAAAGGCATAGCTTTTTGTATCATTCGTTATAATGATGTCTTATCTGTTGCTAATAGGAGCTACTAAAAATCTCACTAACGGATTTGGAATCACGATATAAAAAAGGCAAGTGTATAAAAACTTAAAACATATTTAAGTAAAAGAATTAATAGTTTAAAATGCACCTTTTAAGCAGCGTATAATATTATTTAGATGATTGCTGACTAGCTGCGTCTCATGGTGTCATTGTTATATTATTACATTGAAATTATCATTATCATCAAACTACACTATCCACTTCTGGGCATAGGCCACTGCTGGGCATAGGACTCCCTCACTCCCCTATGATACGACACTCCGCCTGATTTCCAAATGCCATTGTTCGTAAATACGTTTACCGATTCGCGGACTACAAGCCAGAACTCCGATAATATTTTCTATACAAGAACAAAATTGTTCTATCTCGCTTCATTATTCCTGGAAATATTTTCTCTGAGGTTCTGCATAATACAAGGTGTCAAGTGCATGCCTTCCTATGGAGTACAGGAAGGGCAAGCTACCTAATTAGAAAGTATAAGCAGTCTGTTGCATCACGTACATAACTGGCCAAGGATGCCACTCTCCGATCGAGAACTCGATCTTCGGTGATATTGACCGTGAATCTTTTGAAACAACTGGTTTAAATTAAGTACTTTTATTGATGCGAACAAAAGAATCACTGCCACCGCCACCAAAGTCGACCAAACTGTCACTTGTAACCATCAGACGAGCTGATTGGTGGTTAAAGACAAACCTACACGCGGAAAACATTTAATAGTCAGACGGCCCGTAGTGACGAAAACTACATTTGAAACGCTGAGATAAATAAAAACATGAGATTGTAATTCAGTCATGTTTATAATACTGTAGATGTACACCACTTTATCGGAGAAATAGGCTCCTACCTACAATGAGTTGCAGGTTTGTTGCATGTTTAATTGTATGTTATAAAAAAAATAGATTTTTTAAAATTCTATAGAACTATGTATTGACTATGCTCTTTCAACCGGTTGCAGATTTATTACATGTTTAGTTGCATATTATAAAAAAGCAACGGATTTTATAACAGTTTTTGAATCTATCGACTATACTCCTGCAACCGGTTGCAGGTCTGTTGCTCATATTTAACCAGTTATTGAATGTAAACGTCCTCATTTTACGTAAAGGGCAATCATGTATCATGCCTATAACCACTTATCTGTATTAGCTATTCTCTGACAAGTAATTTCATATAATTTTCTGTAAACTTGTTGCTCCACATTATGTTACGAAATTTCCAATCTTTTTTTAGATTACATAGTCGAGATACTTTTAATGAAATCAATTACTATTTTTATAATTTCTTTTGATTCTTCTATTTTGACTTAACTAGATGGGACATGTACCTTTTTCAGCACAGCACTAATTATATTTACCGTGATTATTTGATGGATCGAGTTTCTGATAATTTTATACAGATTCATGTAGAATGTGCACTCATTTCAGTTTACACGTCAGCATGGTTCGTGAATCGAAATATCGGGAGCTCGTTCAACCACATAATCGTGGTCACATCAGTTTAAGTAAATATTTATCAGTTTCGAACTTTACCTATTTTGTGAAAACATTAGACAGGACTAGCGACTAAAGCCCCTGAGGCCACGACACGAAAACATCACGTCGGGATGTAATTAAAACATTGAAATCGCGATAGCTTACATAATTATTTCAATACAAAAGCATAAATTGCCCAAATATGACCAAATCCATAATAAGTATTTATGACGAGTATTATATCAGCTATCTGACTTCCATAGTAAATACAAACTGTGCTTAGTTTGGGGCAGATGGTGTTGTGTGTGAAACTGTGAAATATTCCCCAATCTATAACAAAAAGAAATATGTATTTTCTATACAGAGAGGACGCAGTTGAAAATATTTTACACTAGTATTTTGATAACTATACAGAACGCCCGGACTCGGGCTATAGGCTCATTGTGATGATGATTATTATTGATTGCGGTTTATTTGCCATCGGTATAAGTATCTAACGTTATATCTATTCAATTACGTGTTGGACCACACACAGCGCAGGATCCATACACGATTATCTTACAATCTTACCAATGAACGGTTAATTAAATCACATCAGTAAACCGTCATCAGATCACACGTTTATTTTATGACTCGTGTTGTAATTATCACAGATAGTTCGAAGTCATTAAACAAATTTAACATTGTTATCCTAAAAATATGTCTTATACTTACTTTTAAAACGTAAGATGTGATGTGTGTATGTTATAACGTTTTTGAAAATGGAATGCTGTTAAAAAAAACAGTTGTACGAAATCTAATTGCTGCTTTCGATAACTTAGGTAGCCTATTTTCAAACATGATCGACATTACGAAAATTGACTTTTCTCAGTTTCAGTTTTAGTAGTAGGACTTTCTTGCAGAATCCGCCTGACTCATCGCCACTGGTTTTAA
This sequence comes from Ectropis grisescens, assembly GCA_017562165.1. Taxonomy (NCBI): domain Eukaryota; kingdom Metazoa; phylum Arthropoda; class Insecta; order Lepidoptera; family Geometridae; genus Ectropis; species Ectropis grisescens. Next base: position 7,208,291 of record CM029781.1, on the reverse strand, counting down.
TAGTAAAGGAAAACATCGCAAGAAAACGGGTGTGTTCCAAGATAGGCATATTTCGACATCGTTAGAGCGGTGAATTATGGCATGGCGTATCACCTAGCGAGGGAAAGCCTCGAGTCCCAGAAGTTGATACATAAAATGGGCTACTTATGCTAATACTGAGCCTTCATCTATACTAGACATAGACACGTGAACGACCGAAAATTGCTCGCTCTACATGCAGCAAACATAAATCGAAACCTGCCGATGTGATTTGTGCACGTACAAATAAGATGACATGCGAACGATTGCCAAAACTAAAGCTCCAAAAATCTCTCCTTGGACGAATATATTTGAAATCACCGCTGATTGGAAGCGCGGTCCTATTTTTCTATAAATCTACTAAGAAACGAAATGATCAGAAATGTTATATTAGGTTTACTCCTAAACCACTCGTTTAGTAATGAGCGCTCTATCGTTCACGTATTTGCAGAACTCGGAATAGATACTCCGAGGGTGGTTCAAAAACGCACATAACTGATTTGTTGCCATTTCACTCGTTATCATGTCGAAGAAAGTTGTCAAGTAGAGCGTGTTTGAAAATGATATCCAGGCGAAACGACATTCTTAGTTATGTCGGTGTACTGAACAACTTGATCTATTGCAGGAAGCAGAGTGATTCTCATTAAAAGTGAGTGTGTAAAAAATACATGTCGTCGATAAGTTCTTTTTGTACTGGTATTATCCATAGAGTTCATGAAAGGACTTAAAAACTATATTTTAGACTAGATTTCTGTGAAGAAAATAAATAAATAAATATTGGTGGGCAATTCACACACAACACCATCTGGCCCCAAACTAAGCAAAGCTTATAATATGGCGGTCAAATAGATGATATAATACTTATATAGTTGTAATTACATACTTAGTATACATAGAAACAACCAGACACAGTGCAAACATTTGAATTCATCACACAAATATTTGCACTGAGTGGGAATCGAACCCACGACCCTCGGCTTCACAGGCAGAGTTACTACCCACTAAGCCACGAGGCCAGTCTAAATGAAAGAATCTTAGAAAAGAGCGAAAAAGAATAAAAAATAAATAATAAAAAATAAGAATAAAAAGAAAATTGCGATATGTTACGGAAGTGTGAACGGCGATACGAGTACAACGAATGTTTAATTAGAATGATTGGAGTTATCTGTAATTTGTGCAATTTTGTGGTTTTTGTCTTTGACATGACAGACGCCGTAATTTTTTTTATCGATTTGATTTTTCTCCTAAATTTTATAGGTTTTAGATCGCGTAAGATAAGGTAATTTTTTAATTTTGTACGTGATTTTAGATCCTTTCACGCCGCTGTATAACGGTTGAGACATTTAAAAAGAATGAAAATTGGTTTTAAGTGTCAATTTTAATGTATTTCATTATTTAATTTCTGTTTTCAGTTATTTATTCCTTACGCCATTTACAATAACATAGAACTTAGAAAAAAAAATATCTGATGGATTTATTTTTTGTGTACAATGGATTTAGTTATTAGATTTAGATAATTATAGTTTTTAAACTTTCGTGATTTGAATTCATACAAAAAACAATAAAAATACTTTTTCAATATTGTTTTCAATTTGAAATAAGTTTGCCACCGACCGCAATTTTACCAGATGTTAATATAATATTGCAACGAAGTGTAATATTGAACTATTTATAGATATCACTGCTAAAGGATTTATTATGCGTGCTGGCCAGTCATGTCCAGGAATCATGGCTTCCAGTCTAGACGTATCCGGCTGAGATCGGCACTAGAGGAAATCTTTATGGACTGTGAATAGAAATGGCCTTCATCCTCCTTACAACGAACTACAGACAGCCAGAAATATTTATTATTATCACCAGACAAATAACATCATAAAACCGAAATTGATAAAGACTGATATGCCAGTAAACAAATACTTTGGTATATTTGAATAGAAAATATAGTTAGCAAAAAAACTTCCCAAAACAAAAACGTCACTTCTCCAAATAGAATTTCTTGAAACGTACATCAGATGTACTTTAGATTGAAACAAAAAGTTATATTAGTCGTCAGATATACCTACGCCATTTATAACAACTCATGAGAATCAATTTTGGAGTCATCTGAAAATGCTCCACTCTCTAGTCGTTTCTTAATACTACAACTTAATTAAAATAATTATGGCTTAGTTATTACTTTCTACTTAATTATGAGCAAGATCAATATGTGCTAAACCGGCCGCGATAACGCGAGCACACTCTCCTTGAAAAAGATCGCCGGACGCGATCGAAACCTGAGACGAACTGGACTGACTGTATAAAAAAAATAAACGTGAGTTACCCATGTATTTATTTAAAAATAGCAATATAATTAAGAGGAAGAGCGAGTAAAAGCAAGGATAAGCAATTTTGTTAAGAGGTAGAGTTGGGGGTCGACTTATCATGACCGTTTAAAGTTTTTTTTTAACATTTCTCAAGATGTGATACATTTTTCAGTTAAGTTACAAAATAAATCTTTGCAGATTCATGCAGCATTGTACAAGGCAAACAATGGACAATGAGCCCAACCATTCCAGTTCAAAATGTTGGAAACGCGACTTATATTTTTATTGTGTATGAATTCGTTTAAATTTAAACGAAGGTAAATATTAAACAAGCATATTTTTTATCTTATCGAGATCTTAGCTCCCTTGTTTTTTACGTCCACCGTGACTTCATGAGCATTTATTCAGATATTTAAAAATAAAAATTCATTAAAGAATACATTTTTAGAGCAGTTCGGTGGTTGTTCATACAGAAACAGTTTTAGTTTTTCATCCTGCTATGCACACATATACTATATACTGCGTACATGCCGAGACTAAGGAGTTTCTTTTAGAGTTAAGATGCAACGAATAAACAAGAACTTGCTTGAAATTTAAATACTATATAATCGAAGTCGGTTATTCATGAAATAATTATGAAAAACCGACTTCGATTACATTATAGTTATTTCATCGTGGCATATGCTTTGTGTTATCGTGGCATATGTACCTTGCATGAAAAGACTAAAGAGTTCCTTTTAGAATTAAGGTGCAGGTTCGGGTAGAATCTAGGCGACTCCCACTCCGGCTCGTTCCTGGAGCAAAGGTTGGTCATTGCTATTCAACGTGGAAAGGCAGCCAAGAACATGGGTACCTTTTCGCTAGTTCGGGTGGGTTATTCAGGGAGATTTAAGCTGTAAATTAACATTGTATTTTTTCTTTGCATCTTTGTTTTTATTTTATGTTATTTTTTAGTTTTTGTTGTTATCTGTAGATGCAGTCAAGCACTAGCGGTCAATTTCAAAAACATTGTGTTTTATAATTTCGTTCAACCTTACACTTTCAGTAGTAGGTAGGTACCTACGTAAGTGACCTATATCCAACATGTTGCTATATGCTTATTCCATTGACCTCGGATTCTCGTTTGCTTGTCATAACAAAACGCAATAAAATATCCCATGTTGCTTAGGCCTTACCATAAATTTTGCAAGTCAAACGCCATTTTGTATTGACGAAGACAGCAAAAGTATGTTAAGCTTTCTAGCAATACAGGTCTTGGTAATTTATGCCCATCTAACTTTGAAAACGATCAATGATTATGCTTTCAAGAAAGTATCAAGAAAGTATGTTCGTGTGATGTTAGGTTACTTTTTTTAAACTGTAATAGGTTCGCACTTGACCGCCATCTCGCCTGATGTTAAGCGATGATGCGACCTACGATGGAGCGTGCTTACCTAGAAGAAACCGATTCACTCTCGATTTGAACTCGATACTGTAATTTTATAATGACAAGATGAGAAACGTTTTCAAAACGAATCTCAACGAAATTATAACTTTTTTTCCATAAATGTATTTATTCGTTTAAGACCAACCCCGGCTTTCCCCGCGTAATTTACGTTCCCATAATTTTCACGTGGTATAAAATTGCCTATATACCTACCAACACATTTTTTTTTTTTTTTTTTCATTCAACTGTTTTCCAAGTTTCAACCAGATCCGTTCTGCCGTTCCGTTGTTAATTATACCTTATGACACAACAGATAATGTTTATTGGTAAAATGTATAAATCGATTTAGTAGATCCAGAGATAACCTACCAGATTAGATTACCCTCAACAACCTCACACACTTTATAATCTTAATTTAGATGGTATTTGGTATACAATCGATCGAATGTTTCATCATCATCATCATCATCATCATCTACAGCCTTCTCTATCCCACTGCTGGGTATAGGATCGAATGTTTACAACCTGTATTTATTGAAAATTAATTTCAATTAAATTATGAAACCTCCAGGATGTAAGCGGTTGTTAACGGCCAACACTGTCACGGAAAAAACATTTTACGTTTACAATAACGAACTGAATTGTAGAGATATTCATCTGACCTTGGAACAGGACTTGGAACCAGTTGTAAAAATAATCAGATCGGCCGTTTTTTAACCGATTTCTCTAGCTGTGTTAACATAATACCTAATGAGATTAATATCTGAGCCGCAGGCTTTGTGACACATTTGAGTTTTGTGCTCAAAGAAACAAGGAGTTTTAGGTGCTCTCATAAAATGTATGTGAATCCACCGTAGATAATTTCCAAAGAAAAATCATTACAAAGCCATATAATCAGTATTTATAATTTTCAGAAAAGAAATTATCATAGTTACATTTTTGGCATACAAAAAAAAACAAACAAAGGTTTAAATCAAACCTACGGTTCAAAGCTTCAGAAAGTGACATCGTTTCACGGTTGATGTTTGAACATGTTTGACACCAGTTTTCGTAAGAACATCTAAACTTTGGAAACACACGTCGCCCGAGTGGATATTTCTTGAGGAATTCATGTGGGTATTTTAAAGCATAGAGTGTATCGATTTTTTCTATAACAGCGCGCTTCAACACGCACCGCATCGTCAATTAACATCAGGCGAGATGACGGTCAACTGCAACCTATTCTCGATAAAAAAAGTCTCATAGCTTTTTCTCAGAATCTCATCTCGTATTTTTTTTCTTCTCAATATTGAAGTTTATTTCTACGACTGTCGAAATTCAAGATTTTCGCGAGTTGGAAGCGGTTTCTATTTGAGTGTTTTTTTTTTCAATATCGTAAAAATACGAATCCAAGTCACCAAGTCAAAAACAAAAATATTTGAAGGAACAGCTTCAAATTTATGAAATCTACGTGTAGGTACTTTACGTAGTTAAAGAAAAATGATTATTGTAGTTCCAGAAAGTGTTATTTTCTTAACGACTTAACTAATATATCTCATTCACACGAAAATAATTACAAATTACAATAATTACATGCAACGTGATGCCACTACGATGTGCGATGGACATGACTACAATTACAATACGTTTTATGTGCTGGACACACCTAAACAACGACAGCACTACATTGAATAAACTAAATGTTGTCTATCGTAACGCGTACAACCAAACCGTCTTTCTGATTGTTATAGCGTTTTAGTACTACAAAGTCAATACCAACCGACCGAACTAGGCCTTTGGATAGAATCCCACCCACCGATATATGTTTGTGTTTGAGTATTTCTAGATTTCTACGAAATAAAAATTGATATGTGTTTAAAATTATTTATGTTATTTATTAGGTATCTAGCATAATATTCGTGGCTTGCTTGTTTGAGGCTAGATGGTGTTATGTGAAAAAAGTTGACCAATTTACTAATCTGATCCTACGTATTTAAATTTAAGCATATACTTTCAAGTCCACAAAATAATAATGTAATTTATTTGTTCATCGTAAGATTTTGATACACTGTGGAAATGAGCCGTGCAATAGGAATATGTTTGTACCAACAGTTTTCTTGTTTAATTCAGGATCAATGTGAATGCACCGAGGCAAATGCCATGTAACCTTATAGCCTGATCATCAACCTCAGCCTAGTTAGTTACAACAATTTTTGCATAAATTGAATCAAAACAACTCACAATGACAGATCCTCAGGTACGAAATTAGTTGAAATTATTTCGAAATATTTCCCGCCGTATTTAAAAACCTTTAATTATGCTCAATTCTTCTCAGTGAGCGCATTGGACGGTAAAGACAATAAAAATAATTTATCGATTTGACTCAACTTAAAAATTTGGCATCTTTTTGTCTCATCCGTCCTTCCACCTTCTAGCGCCAAATTAAATCGGCCTTGGCTTTGCTGTTGCTGTCATGCTGTCTCTATAATTTCAATCGAAAAGGAAAGATTAAGCAATGCCAAAAACTAAGATATACCCTCTGTTCGGCAAATATTTGAAAAATATGGTGGTTTATGACTAAATTACAAATACCTCACTAAACAGTTACTCTTAATCAAGTTAAAATCCATTGTCAACTATTGACAATGCCTTCATCCGCAGTCGCTGTCGCTGCTCAGGCATTGCCTTGTCTTAATAATTACTTTAGCGAGACTGCTTTGATTTATGTGAGCCTAATTAACGGGCCTATTAGATGCCAGACGACTTTGTGTGGAGACAGACCGGTCTTATAATATCACGCATACCACTCTACTATGTACTGTAACTGTACCCGAATTCATTAGAGTGCCGAATCGCGCACACACAACAAATAGTGAAGTGATAAATACGAGCATATTGTTCTTATACTTCTAGCATATCTCGTTAACGAATATCTAAAATCTTAATCTTGTTCAAGCATAATGTAAATTGGGTAGAACGACACGAATGTATGAAGACAATAATCAAAATTCTCACACTCAATTCTCATAAAATACCTTAAAAACGTGTATACTCGACTTTGCTAGATAATACGGCGTTAATTTCTATGATTTTTAAATTCATTTTGATAACAAAAATGAGAGAACTATGTAATACTCGTTATAATGACGATTTGTACCTTTTTTTTTTCTACAATATGTAGGTGCGAGGTATGTAAAGTTGCACTACTAGAAAAGGAATATACCTAGGTATGCAATGGATAAACTGGATGCAATGGATGGTTGGAAACTTAGTCGAATATGATATTCTCACGCTCTCACGGGGCTACCATCGACGTTAAGTGACATAAAACAAAAAAAAAGAATTAGATTAAAAAAGAATGTCTTATTCGATAAAAAAAAACAACTTGAACATAAACACCTTACAGGACTTAATCACGATCAAAAATATCGTGACCACGGCGTTTGTAACGCTACCGTAACGAGTAATTAAATGATAGTTTTGATTATGATTAAGTCCTGTAAAGTGTACATTATGTGTTAAAATCACGAAAGTCTAAAAAACTTTATTCGGAATGCTTGTTTTGATATCATCAATGTGTGTTTTTAACGAATCTACTTTTAAAGCCTTCGTCTAGAGATATTTCCATTATAGCATGGTGTTACTTATAGGCTTAGTGCCGTGATTTGCATGCGAGTTAACAATCGCCCTCCATCTCTACCGGTAATTAGAAACTTGTGAGTAACGGAACGCAATTTGTATGTCGGTGTCTATTTAATCTGTGGCCAGTGTGTATGTACTTGGTCAATCGGTAGGTTGAACTCATATTAGAAGCTTATCCATTTCCGCAATACGAAATAAAACCGTACACGTAACTTAAGATTGAGTTTTATTGATTGCTCTTTGGCAATTTACTATACGGTAGCGATTAGTTAACTATAAAGTATATACTTTAATTCTCCGGTCAGATGGTATTCAACCTAATTTAAGTACTTTATGGAACTTCAAACTCATTAAGTATTACTACATTGAAAAGAGTTGTATAATCCAATTCTTACTTTGCCTTTTCTACACGACGCGACGTTAGTTGTAATAAACAAATGATATAGTTTTATACCACAGAAAGTCTGAAGAATGACTTCCTGAGTGAGATTGTTACGTGGATAGCGTTATTTTATAGCGAGGTGTTCCTAGTTTATTGCTCTCAGATAGGTGAATTTGTTGTTACAACTGGTATGACAATGGTTACAGAGATTGATGCGAAAGTAATTTCTTACAACCGTTGTTCGTATCGGATACGAGTGATCAAACCACACCGCGATGCTCGGTGGTCGCCAAACGCCTAGACTGCTCCTAATCGCTGTAATTTAACGTTTCAAACTGGTTCCAACGTACAAATACCACAACCACGTACAGGTTTTGTGGAGCGTGCGCTAGTAAACGAGTCAAACTAAATATTACTTACCAATAGTATCAAACACTGCGTGCAAAACCCCGCAAAGAGTCTCCGAAGCACACGTGGTTGTCTCTCCGGGTACTTCATTTCCACATTCGTTGTTATCGCCTTGTGCCGGTTCAAACAACGTCAAATCCAACCCATCCATATCACTCCGAGTAGATACATCATCTTCCTCAACGACTCTGTCACAAAAGTTCTCTGGCGACTCCACATTTTTAGGGCTCCGGCTGCAAACTCCGTCACTTAGTGGATCACAGCAACACGTATCAGAGAACGGTTCAAAGTCTCTGCAATCAAACTCGCATCGCTCAAAGCTGTCACATGTGCAAGACGACAAGGCATCAGAATCCGATCCCTCTACTAGGAAAACGTTATTGCTTTGTGTTACTTCTGTATGTGTGTTAGAGACGAAAAATGCGTTGGTGGTGTATGGCACTGTTTGGACTTGCACATCGTCGTTTGTATCGGTGATGTCGTCTATTTGCGGACGGCAGTCTTCATAGCGAGCGAAGCTTGAGGTATCGGTGAGGTTGGATGATCGGTCTACAGAGTAAACGTCTGCGTATGGATCTCCGGAGTCACTTTGCAACGTGGGGAGCCGGTAAGGATGGTGAGAGCGTGTTCCGTGGAAGATAGTAGTGTACGGACAGGTATGTGGAGGCCGGACACGGTCGGCTCGGCGCGGGTAACTAGCAGCCAGCGGGTCTCCTGTCACCCCGTCGGCATTTATATACGCCTCGCTCGTCGACAGCACGTTGTACCGCCAGTCTGGCATTGCTGACCGCAACCATCACTTAATTCACTCCACGAACTGATTTTCTCATCACCACTATACTCTTTTCACTTATATCAGGACTTACTTAAATTCGATCTGAGTACGAAACAGTACGTTAGTAGATATACTCCGGTCGGTGTCTTTTAATCGTTAAAGGCGTAACATAAATTAAACTGGCTTTTTGCAATGCCTATCAAAAGGTAATAAAATAATCACTAAACCAAAAATACATTTTAGTGCACTAATAAATAGTTAATGAAGCATACAAAGTTGAAACCTGTCAGACTAGACAAGCTAGACCATATAGCAATAGTGGAATTGCCTTAATTGGTAGAAATGCAATGTAGGTCAGAACTCACAGAACGACAAACATAACGTTATATGACGAATTATTATCGTATAATTTATGTAATGTTTATTATACTAGTCGCATTTTATTAGCTGATAAGAAGTTTAATGTCAATTTTGTTTGATATAATAGTGATAAATAAGGAAATGAGAACTGTCCCAGATCCCAGATGAAGTAAAACATGCGTTTCATCAAAGTATTTATATTTAGATTCGTTAAAGTATTAACAAACTAAATTGCCTAACATCCTGAATAAAAATAACGGTGATTTTAATTTTGAAAATTATGAAATTATTACAATAAATTGGAGTACCTAGAAGTAACAACAGCGTAGTGTCATATAATATGTACCTAGATAATTTGTAACACATCCAAAAGACAATACCATGGTATTAATTTAAATACATTTCTTGTTAATAAAATCCACATATTTCTAGATATCTGGGAGGTTAACCAGTGTTTACCATTCGCCATTCGCAGTCAAATCATCTTGCTGGTTCAGATCATAAAGCCGTCTACATCAGGGGGCAGTGTCAATGTAACTGGTCCAACGGTACCGTCAGTCGACCGCCGTTACACGATTTTCACAAACAAACCCGATTTGTGTTTGCTTAATTCGTAAACTTATTCAGATTTAAGATAAGTTAGCGTTTGCAAAAGTTGCAGAGATTATGTTTACGTAATGTCTTATTGTTTAAATATTCACGTTAGTAGTTTATTTTACCACATTATTTTATTCCGACGTTTATTACTACCTATTGCGTATACCAAAGATTTGCGCCGAGATATTTTACAAAATATTACAAATTTAATTTTCTGTGAATTGAGAAACGGCAACGGAATTAGAATCCTGAGCGTAGCAAGGGAATCAAAAGAGCACAAGGTGAAAAATCTTTGCACTCGAGTGCAACACGTAACTTTTCATTCCACCTCAGCGAGGAAATGACTAAATGCAAATTTTTAAATGTTTTCGCGCTAAGCAAATTAAAAAAAGTAAGTACACCAAGGAGGTTCCGAGTCTGAGTTTTTAACATATTTAAAAAAAATGTATGTTGCTTTCGGCACCAAGGAGGTAGAAGTAAATTGAATTATGTATTGAATTCAAAACCTCAGTAACACGATGTTCTAAATTCAAATTTACTTTAACCTCTAGAGGGTAAAAACGACTTTTGCGCCCTGATATCGAGGAGCAAAAGTACTCTTTCCGAGCTGGTGGGATGAAAAGGATATCTAATATATAAAATTCTCGTGTCACAGTTTTCGTTGCCATACTCCTCCGAAATGGCTTGACCGATTTTGATGAAATTTTTTTGTGCTTATCCGGTATCTATGAGATTCGGCCAACATCTATTTTTCATCCCCCTAAATGTTAAGGGTAGTCCAGCCCAAAATTTTTATTTTATTTTTTAGACAAAATGTTTAATTTCTATATTTTTTTATTTAAATAAAGAGTGACGAGACGATCAGGACATGTGCCTGATGGTAAGCAACATGCCTTACACATAACAGCACAATGACACGCAGCTATTGGAACATGAAGAGTCCAAATCCTTACCTAGCACTGCACTGCGCTCGTCACCCAGAGATCTAAGATCTTATATCTCTAAGCCCTGTCATTTCTCTGGAAACATTGCCCTTCAAACCGGAACACAGTAATGCTTGCACATTACTGCTATTTTTATGATACAACATACAAAAATACAAATAATCCTCAATTTTCACCCTTCTACGATCAACCCTTATTTTATTAGGAAATTATTTATATGGCAAAACAACGTTTGCCGGGTCAGCTAGTTTTCCTATAAATTCTTGCGTGCGTACCTACATAAGTAGACACACACTTTATTTGTATAATGGATACTCCCAATTGGCTCTGCCGCAGACACTCAACTCTACGTTTCGTTTTACGATTCCACGCTACTCGATTTAAGGGTTACCATTTTCCAATTGTCCTCTCATTTAAAAACAAACCCGTATAGCTTTTATTCGATTAGCGACCATTGAAGTATCAGTAATTGACTGTCATACGAACTCTGGGGAGTTTCTTCACTCAAGACATTAATTTGTCGTATTAAACAAAGCAAACACTTTGAGAAGTTATAAAATGATGACCCAATTGTAACATAGAGTCGTGAGAACAAAACTGTAAAACCACGCACATTGCTATTAGTAAACATGTGTAAGTGAATGAAATGAGAGGTCGATGCCAGTTAGTCGTGGTTAGAAAATGCGATTATTCTCTGGGTACATTAAAATTGTTGTAGCTTGATAATGGCTGATGGTGTTTCGTGACCACTTTAGTGCTGCACGATCATATAATAAAGGTTTTTTAGAAAACTTGTGGCTTTTCACGTCGTCTGTAGGCAATCGCGGGTCAAGTACCTAATGGCAGGTCGTTTGACTTCCTGCTGATGCGATCTCAGACCGAGGTATGTAACGCAAAAAAACGTTGAATTAGTACATTCAATGTTTTTGACTATGTCTATAGAATGGATATATTTTTAAGTTATACGCGATTAAGCAAAACGAATGCTCCGCTCTAAAAGAGAAGCTTTAAGCTCACCAAGGCTATCTAAGTTCCTTACTATAGGACCAAACAAATTTAATTTTTTATTTGCGATGGGGTACCGACAAGATCTAAGTTGCAACACGCTTATTCCAGATATCTAGAAATTAGCTTCACTTCATTTCGTTTAAAAGTAATATTGTAGGCGAGTAGAAAAACTGCTACTGGCAGAATGTTCCACGTTTTCGCTGTTCGATTTGCGTTTTTATCGAGTTATGTCTATATATTCTTTCGAATTTGATTATTTTCTTTCGAATATATCAATTATCAAGATACGAGTATCAACACTAGTAGCACTCAGTGATTTTAAAGGGTTGTTCCCGTTCCCGAACATTTTCAAGCAATAAAAAGTAGCTTATGTATTATTCCAGACTGTAATCTAATTGTGTGTGTGTGTACCGAATTTCCAGCCATTTTGATCAGTTATTTTGACGTGATTGAGCAACAAACATCAAAATTTATAATATTAGTAGCATATTCTTCTTCGATCTATCGGCCAAGCTTTTGAGATAGAGCTCGTTTACCTAGAAAAAGCTATTAATTCTCAATTTGAAGTTCCTAAATTAAATCCATCAGGAATCAAATCGAACTGTTATAACCAAACACGAAACATAAACTGATTTCACGCAGTTTCTTTAGTAGAAAACTCCCATTCGTCGTACAGGTAACAGAAATTACACGCCATACTCTTAAAAAGCCTGCACTTGCATTTAATGTTGCAAGCGAATGTATTTTAGTAAAATTAAATTATGTACATGAGTTGTAAATGTGCGTGGACAAACCTGGAAAGCGCGGTTAAAAATAAACGAAGTGTTTGTACTGAGAATGGCAATGTAAATACGAACTTACTTTATAGTGTTTTCACGTTACAACGTTTATTTTTACATTCTAACTTAATTTTATTTATGTTATTGCTAGATGTTTGTGTGAGTGTTACTTTATATTCTGTATGCTCTTTTTATCCGACTGAAAGAAAGGTTATATTTTTCGCACGGATCTTGTACCTATATTTGTAAATTACTTTCTTTTTAATTAATTTATTCACACGCATTGATAATTAAAATATCAATGTTCACACGTATATCCAAACGGCTGGATGGATTTTGACAATTAAGGTGTCGTTAGATTCTTCTCAATCACCCAAGTGTCCTTAGATAGTATTTCGTATTACATAATGATCTCTTTCTTATCTGTTGATTGTTACCAGTCGGGTTTTATTAATTTAAATTTATCATCGATTTTTTTTAATTTGTTGTTACTGTCATCTCTGCTGATGCAATAATTAAGAAATATTGCGATGTGCAAAGTTACAGATTCACTCTCAATTTAAAGTCAAAAACGCGTTTTAAAAAAATCGGCGGAAAAGATCAAATAATCTATGTACTTACGTATACATATTTATGTGACTTCCAAACTATAAGCTTTGCTTAGTTGGGAGCTGCATTTGGTAGGAAAATGTGTCAACCAATAATAACTTTATTTATAACCTGTATGGAAAACGCAAGATAAAAAGTATAATTTAAAAAACCCGACTGTAAAAAATTAACAAATCAAAAACTTTATGTAAATACAATTTATGCTATTTAAGGACACTGAGGTGATTGAAACAAAATCTAACGATATCTTAATTGTTAAAATCCATCCAGCCGTTTGGAAGATACGTGGGATTAAAGAATGTACAAACATACAAGATACGCGCGATAAACATAACCCTTCTTTCAGTTGAGTAAAAAGAACTCAAGTTTTTTTTAATTAACCTATCTATGGCAGCTGGCCACGAGACGCCTATACTACCGAACTGACTATTCGGGTAAGCCTCGAAGGCGCAGGACCCAAAAGGAACCTAACCTATATAAAACTTATTGATATGCTAGTGCTATAGCATGGGATGATACCTGGAACACGTTACGGCTGCTAGCACGAGGGCGCCTCAGACGGCTCGACCTCGGCTCGGGCTAGTGCCGGGGGGGACCAGAGTGTTTGGCACATCCTGGTGCCCTAGCGGAGTGGGAGTGAGACACCCTCCGACTAGAGTCGGTATCGAACTCGCTACTAACGCGTGAATCTATGTCAGCTGACTTATTATTGAGGGTTACCAGAAAAAGCAAAGGGAGCGTTTTGTCGGCTGACTGATTGGATTATCTGAGCAGGTATCATCTGTCTGAAAAAAGAAGTCAAGCTAAAGCATATTATAGTAATTGCGGCTATTACCCGTACTTTCAAATTCATCAGATTTACATCTTAATACTATCATAATAAGTACAAGAATTTACTATGGAAATTAAGAACGTCGTTCTATGATAATGTTCTAGCGTGACGAATTAAACTGATCTTTTCCGCCGTTTGCATCCCAACCATGTTTTATACATCTGATTACCATGCGACTACAAATCGTGAACGAGATCTATCTAATCTAAGTAGATCGATCGACTTGAGTTAAACTATACTGTTAGGCTTTAACGGACTACCTACATTAATTAAGTATTTATTTAATATTTAAACAGGTTTAGAATTTCGATACTTTAAGGCTAGTGAATGAAATTGTATGTTTTAAAATTTTACGACAGATGCTCTAATCTCAAAGCTTCTGACTTTTGTAGAGGTAGTTTCGGCAAAAACTATTAAATTTAACTAAATACTACTTTTTTTGACTTTTTACTTGACAAATGTTTTCGTTGTTACTATTTAAATCACTACAGTTTTGCAATGTTTTTAGAAACAAGAAACCAAAAATATAAATCTATACTAATATTATAAAGCTGAAGAGTTTGTTTGTTTGTTTGAACGCTAGGATCTCGGGAAGTACTGGTCCGAATTGAAAGATTATTTTTCTATTGGATAGTCATTTATCGAGGAAGGCTATTGTAGGCTATAGAACATAACGTTACTATTCATAGAAGCGGAGCATGAATCAAGAATGTAACAAAATCGGGGGAAAATATTGCTTTTTGAGAGTTTTCGTACGTTTCATGCTTTGACATGACACACGACAGCATGTGTCTAAGATTGCGTAATGGAATATCACAGATTACATACCTCTTGAATATAAAACCTTTGCTAATCTTTGTTTATAAATCTGAGTTGGTACGACCAATTTCCGACAGGTGGCGTAGCAGGTAGCTGAAGAGGTGTTTTGTTTGAAAGCGATATTCTCAGGAATGACTGAACCGATTTCAGTCATTCTTTCACCGTTGTATAAGTACGGGATCCTAATGTGTGCTATATAATGTACCACAGTCTAGTCATGTTATATCGCTGGGTGGTGAAAACAATGCAGTGATATGGATACTTCGTATTCGAATGAGCCTGAGATGTTCCTGATAGTAAGCAACATGCCTGCCCTTATCAGCACAGTGTTACGTAGCTGTTGGAACATACAGAGTCCAAGTCATTACCTATCATTGCACTGCGCTCGTCACCTAGAGATATAAGACGTTTTATCTCTGTCTTGTAATTTTTCTGGAAACATTGACATTCAAACCGGAACACAGTAATGTTTTCACATTACTGCTTAGGTAGACTAAATAAGGTAAAACCTAAAAAAGTATGGAAATCGGAATCACTCTAAACGGTTGTTAAACAGACGTAAATAAACTGCATTTTCAATGAGACTCGTGTGGACAGACCATGTTTGCTGGCGGGAAAGTTAGCCCCGATCCATTTGCAAGACTGCTGAGTTCCCCAGAGGCCAACCAGTGGTCTCCAATACCTACCAAGGACTATAAACCAGGTGTATTGTTGTTGCTGCGACTCCTAGCAACGGTGATCGATATTCTGCGAAGTTTCATGGTATTCTATCGTTTGACTTGTGGTTCTTTACTGTGAAATGTTTAACTTGTGTAGCGTAGTGGTAGGACTCTTTGCAGAGTCAGCCGTGGGAAGTGCCACATCTTTGCCAGTTATTCCCGCCTAGCAGTAATGTGCAAACATTACTGTGTTCCGGTTTGGAGGGCAATGTTTTCAGATAAATTACAGGGCTTAGAGATTTAACATCTGAGATCGCTGGGTGACGAGTGCAGTGCAGTGCTAGGTAATGAGTTGGGCTCTTCATGTTCCAATAGCTGCGTGTGCACTGTGCTGTTATGTTGCAGGCATGTTGCTTACCATCAGTCGCATGTACCTAAGGCTCGTCTCGTCACTCTTTATTAAAAAAAACGGCGGGTAATGATGGACAACATTTTTAGTTACTATAGATACAACCTATCTTTAGTCAGTAATAAATATGTAGTAACAAGTATATAAGTATTATATCAGCTATCTAGCCGCTATAGCACAAGCTTCGCTTCAAGTTTGGGTCGGATGGTGTTGTATGTGAATTGTCCACTAAAATGTATTTACTTAATGTTACAAAAAGAGAGCGATTTCTTTATATTTGAGGTAATTCATATCGCGCTTATTTATTAGCAAAAATTTTTCACAATGAAATAAGTGTTTATTTTTAAATCGTTCTAAAAGTGCCGAGTCAAACAAACGATTGCGATTTATAATGCCCGTGTAAATAATACAAAAGCCACAAGGTTCTCTATAAAATTGGGTACCTCTATATAGAATAACATTAAGACTACATTTTATCTCGAAATCGACACGGGCAAAACTGCAAAGCACTTCTATTAGAAGAATAATTATGGAGCAATAATTTTGGATTGAAGTAGTAAACAGCTAAAAAGTTTTTACAATCCTCAACTACAGCATTTAAAAAATAAATTCCTAACACCATTCAATATACTGACCCTTAACACGATTCAGGAAAGTTACTATGCGTACTAGATTATTTTATCAATAACCAGTATATTTTCGCCATAACAGATGTTGTCTTCACATGCGAGCTTTGAGTAAAGCTCAAGCAATAAGACACAGTTTTATGTATAAGACACCGAACGGAGTAAACACTAGTCGTACACACAATAAATTCCAATTGTTTCAGCACTGATTTGACACTGGGCACTTTTGACGTCAGTTCAAATTTGACGGTTTTGTTCGAAATTCGAATGTTTCGATTCGTTCGGTACCGCGCGGTATGTGCGCGTGCTTAGCAGCGCTTACGCTGACTGATACAGCCGGCTTACTTGCCAGTGTACATTTCACTCCCCAGTATACAGGTACTCGCTATGTGTTATTCTGCGGCACGGTATCACAGATTGAGACGTAGTTTCTATGTAAATATCGCACGGAGAGCTCATCTGTTCGCAGCTGGGCGCTTGGACCGTTACGCTACCGAGGGACTCTTCATAAATCCCGCTTCATATTCATATCAAATGAATACGGCTAAATGCGAGTCGAACTCTTACGTAGAAGGTCCATTCGAAAAGAGTTTTTAGTTCAAAATAAATACATAGAGCAAGTCGTGGTCACATTTAATCAAAAAACTACACTGGGTTAAATTCGCATTGTTTGTTTCTATTAACGTTGTGCCTTTTATGGTATTATGAAAAACCGTTTGTTTGTTTTATTACTTTTTAATCAGTGTAGAGCAGTCTATCACAAAGTAGGCGATAACAACCCTTTGTGGGAGCTGCAGGTCTAAAGGGCGGTTAGAAAAAAAAAAAATTAAGGTGTTGTGTAGAGGCTTGGAGTCCGTTGTGTCGTTGTGTACTACCTACTGGGCACAGGTCTCAAATTTACTCTTGCGGGTTAGTAATGAATTTTTAGAATGTTTAGAATGAATGTTTAATTTCCTAATACAATAACATAATATAACGTTTCATATAAATTTATTGTTTATATTAAACGTTATAGTTTTAGTATTGTAGTTTTTAAGTATGTGAAAAAATGGGGGCGCTAAAATATAATTTATTCTGAAAGTGGGCAGTAGACAAAATAAGTTTGGGAAACTTAACCGCTATCTCGTCTGATGTTAAGCAACGGTGCGGTCTACGATGGAGCGTGTTTACCTGGAAGAAACCGATTCACTTTCGATTTGAAAACACCGAGATTATAACTATCGGGAAACCCCCACTCAGGCAATTCATTCCACAGCCTAGACGTTCTTATCACAAACGTAGAGTCAAACCGCTATGTCCGTGTCTTTGGAATATCCACCATGAAACGGTGGACGGTTATTTAACTTTAATCAGCAGTTATACAGAAGTTTGGTTCGCGTTAACTTATCGCACTTGTTTATAATGTACTGGACGGAGCTAAAGTATTAATATACAACGTGTGGCGGAAAAGTCTAACAATATTTGAATAGGTCATTCCAACACTGATGTGGACTTCATCTCCGAAGGTTTCTTTCCCCTCGGTACTTTAGATTGCGAGATAATACTAGTCAAAGTTTGATGTAAAATTGACCAGCTTCAACCCTAACACGCCGCGCCGGCGGCGCGCGGCGGCCGGCGCCGGCGGCCAGTAACCGCACCGCGCGGCCGGTGATTAGGGTTGTCAAATAAGATAATAAACAACGAATTTTTTACTTTGTATGGAAAAAAAATGTTGTGCTTTCGTGTCTAATATTCACATATGTGATTCGATACCTAGTATAGATGAACTACAATAAATATTGTTGGTTGTTCAATACCTCTTCTAATCTATTATTCCGCAACGCCGTACAAAAATCATGTGATAACGAGAAATGATCGAGGTTTAGAACCCCCCCCCCCCTCTTCAACTGCACTCAGTTGGACAGCTTAGAAGTGACGGCTTAGTGCTCAATTTTATTACTTTATACCCTTCTATCATCCTACATAGGTCTCCTGCTGTATCAGATGACCCATAAATTTTGTTCACGGGCCTGCGGTCTATATGGCCTTTACTTTCCCTGTGAGAGGCTTCTAGTCCCAGCAATAAGAACTTAAAGTGTAAGTTGTCTATTCTATAAGACCACATAATTTGGAACTGTAAAAATGTGCTCTTAATTTTACTAAAAAAAATAGGGAACCCTAAACAAGATCGTGCGATCAAAATGTTGTATCTGTCATCACCGTGTATCCGTAACCAGTTTTCGCTCCTAGATCCACAATTATCTATTCACATCGCCTATTCACTACACGGGGGCACAAATCCATCGAGCACGTTTTTTATCATTGTTATTTGAGGGGTTTAATTCTCGTCTGTGGGGTTGCATCAAAATGTATTTTGTAAAGAAACAAAGGTAAAACAAAATCAATAGAAAAAGCTTGCCATTAAAAAAGTTAAAACCAAAATGTAATATAGATAACAATTATTAATCAGTCTTTCTTTTTAATAGCTTTGATTTTAAAGCATGTATCAAAAAATTATTGACTATATACTTAATTTATTACGTCGATTACAAAGCATGCAGTAAAATAAGCTAAGTTCATGTCCTAAAGTGAGAGTGTCCTATGAGTAGTGTAGAAGCGTCGCAATATGATAGGCTAGCTCGTAACTGGCGGTATTTAAAACTTTTACCATTCTAAAGTGTACGATTTTCCATAATTTCAAAGAAAAATATTTTTACACGTAGTTTTTGCTATGGCTCTACTTACATTAAATGATAAACATAAAGTGTTATACTTAACCTCGAAAGCAATTTAGAGTTTCAATAAGATTGATATGTCAAAGGAGACGTTCTGTCACAAACTCGTCACAAACAATGACTAGAGTTGATCTAAGTTCAACTCAAACTTTCAAGAACCCCGGAAACAAATTAGCAGAGTACCCTAAACTAATAGGAAAATGTGAATGTTTGGATCTTTGTTGTTCAAACACGTCGGAACAGCAGAACGGATCTGATGGAAATTTAGAACACTATTAGGTTACAGTTCGGAATAATAATAAAAATCGAGGAAACGGGAACTACGCAAGTAAATCCGCGAAACACTGCTAGTGTTGCTGAAATTGTAAAAACCATTACATTACAAAGTAACCTAACCTACCATGAGATTATAACCTCAGGCGTAGGATTACAATCTGACGACGTTGACAATTTTACGGTGGTATTTACTCATACATGTAAATTGCAAACTTACTTCAAAGTTACCATAGACTGGAAAAATCGTTCGCTTAGACATAGAGCTGGACGTAAATTTTAATGAAACTTAACAAAGTATTAACGTAACACAAATATTCGTGCTACAGCTTAGTGTTCTTTCACACATAAGTGTTACTCCTTATCTTAGGCCCCGGATACCGACCGGTTCTTTCTGCTTTGCATGCATGCACCAATCCACGTGAACTTGGAGGTAGCCGCGGTGTAGCGATTACCTATGTACAGGTTTTATCATTTACTATACTAATTTATAATCTAGCTGTTTTATTAATATCTTCCTTTAAATTTATAGAACATTTCTTATCTAATAGTTTCCGCAGCGCAAACCATGCATGACATTAATGGCTAATCTTTTTACACCTTGGGTCATTTTATAAAAGTATTTTTAGCTTCCCGCGGTAGCGGTCATAGCGTTTTAAAGGAAATAATGTTAAATCAAACCTTTTCGGTCGAGTCATTGGATTCATTCGTTGGGTGGAATTGAAATATTCAATAATATTATTTGAGCTACGAACAGACAGGTGGAAAATAGAATAAACTAGCGGCCCGCCCCGGCTTCGCACGGGTACATACACACACACATACACCCTTTTTTTGTATCGGGTTTCAAAAAAAAAGTAAAATTATAAAGGAAGTTTGAATTTTTTTTATGAATTTTTCGATCCCTAATAATTCGAAGGTTTGGCCCTGGGACTTGTTAATAGTTAACGCGAAAGATGATTTCACCGGAAACTGAAGCCGTTTAAAAGGGATTGGCAGATCAGTTGGAATCATCGGTATCCTCGGTATATGAGCTAGTTGACCAGCTGCTGGGCCAGTGATAAAATTTTGTTCAGCAAGCCGCTGCGAACGCTCGATACTTGACTCTCTAGCACGCGATTGCGACGCGTATTCTCTCCGACTTGCAAGGCGATTTTCAGTTTCTGATGAAGATTCCTCATTACGCCGTATTTTTATTGCCCTCGCCTGGGAACTATGTTTAGAAAGTTGAGATCTTGATCTTTTTGGCATTTTTGGGCATTATAAAATGAAAAATAGAAGGAAATAAATAATTAAACAGGCTTTTACTAAACTTTTGCTTATTGAACTATATGAAGTACTAAGCTGTTTGAATAATTAAAATATAATATTTATTATCAGGTAAGTAGTAGGTACTTATTGAAAGAAAATTAAAAATATGGGCTTAGAAAACTACCTTTTACTAAATTTTTGCTGAAATTTTGAACAGGAATACCCATAAAATACTACTATAAGCAGTTTGAATAGTTACATTAAAATATAATATTTATTATCATATACTTATTTACCTACGAAACGAATTCAAAATTTTTTCAAGCTAAAATCATACGATCACGCACAGGACCTAATTCAAAAATTATAAAAGGTATTAAAGCCGTCTTGAATATAAAGTAATTTATTTTGATAAGGATTAATACCAAGGTACAAATGAAGAGCCTTTTCAAGAGGCGGCATATATAAATTAATATTTTAGAATAAAAAACTGCTTACTGTGACACAGTAACTATAATATTTAGACATAATTATGCTGTCGCGACACTTTTTGTAGATAATAATGAGTTCTGCAAAGTTGTAGTAAATGATTTTGTTCTATCACCAATAGTTTTCGTAGCGCACGCGACGTAAGGAATTTTCAGGTCTTTTTTATACCTTATGTTACATTATTGGAGTTTTAGTAAGGATCCCTAATTTTTTTAAAATATAATATAGCCTATGTTACTCGGGGATAATGTAGCTTTCCAAAGGTGAAAGAATTTTTGAAATCGGTCCAGTAGTTTCGGAGCCTATTCATTACAAATAAACAAACAAACAAATCTTTCCTCTTTATAATATTATAGTATAGATAACTAACGTGGTTATCACAATATCACATATTCAAAAAAGTGTGATATAACTTTTTTTTTATCTGGGCAGAGCCTTTATTAACAAAACTAAAATACAATGAGAACTACATACACTACACTACAAACCTAACTAACTACTTACACTAAGCACACCTGAATTATCTATAGACCACTGTAGGTCTATAGATAATCAAGATGTTCAAGCCCACTACCAATCGGAAGCGTACCCAGCATGCTGGCGGCATTACCACGCTGAATGGCAATGCTTATGCGTTGGGCCAAATAAACGCCAGCATTTTGGTCACGCGTCGCGTCAACCAAGCGCTCGGATAGGCTTTTGAAAATGAGGTGAGCTCCCAGCCCCCCACGGTCCCAATGTCTCAACCCCAAAGGGCTCAAATATGTAACCACTTCCGAGGGTTGCATATTTGCGCCGTTTGAGTCGCTCAGCTGAATTAGCCGCTGCACCGGCCCTACTATGTGTCTCTGGAAGATGTGATGGTGCCAGAGTATCGACGCAAGTTGCGTCCCATACTAAGGGCCGACCCAACTTCCAAGGCACAACAGTCATGCCGTCAGGTCTTTTGCCATCGTCACGCGCAAGACCACTCGGTTCGAGTATGGCTGGGACATTGGCGGTGGAAAAAGCCCGGCGTATGATGTCGTTCAGGCAGGCGTGGCGGCCAATACGACCCGCGCTTTTCGAGCAAGAGAGACCATGGTGACCGAGTTGGTCGACGGCAGTACCACAATGGCAGCGATGGGCTTCATAGCACCTGGCACCCAAGCGCAAGCTAACAGCTAGACGAAATGCAGTTGGATCTAATAGGCTACCGGTATTGAAAGATGGCAAAGCTTGTAACCAAAGGCCCGATTCCCACACAGACACAGCAAGGATACGAGCACGATCCGCGATACTAGGACACGTATCGAGAAGAGAGTTCCGTGCTAGATCGCAGATCGGTCGATCCCACTGTCTCTGAGATGACAGACATCTGGGGAAATCGTTGTTTGGACAAGCCAGCCTCCAAGCATTCTTAGCCTCGCACAAATTAGCTACTACTACATCCGAATGGCCTAATGAGGGTGCGAGAATTTTTCGATTAGATTTTGAGTACTATGAACTGAGGACAAGAATGCCGGTAAAGCTACACTTGAAATTTGGCGGACCCCTAGGCCTCCCAACCTTATGGGTAGTGAGGCTTGTGACCATGCCCTCCCACTCAGGTCCACATTCAACACCGATATTAAAGATTCCTTTACGACATTGTCTAAGCTCCAAAGGAGCTCACCATGTTTCCACAGTGGACTACATCGTAAAGCGTACATAAATTTCGGAACAAAGAGACAATGCCGAATAATTGTAAACGCCATATGGGTGTTTACTTTGAGTAGCCTATCGGAGGCTCTCGTAAAATTTTTAATTTTTTCCTCGACAAAAGGTGTAAACGACTCATCTAATATCGGTGAACCCAGGAGGCGCAAGGAATGTTTGTCAACTGATTTGATGTTGGGGGCCAGATCATTAAATTTCTGTATTATCGAATCTTTATCTGGACATGTGTCGCAAACGAAAAGTTCGCATTTTGAGAAATTTAGTTCCAAACCAATGAGACGAAAACCGTCTATAAGTTTTTGTAAATCAGTTAAAACAGTATTCACATCGCCCCCCAACGTTCCGTCGTCCAAGTACCAAACGTTTAGTTTGGACTGGAGACGTTGAATGATAGGGTGAATGGCCAGGGCGAAGGTCGCAGGGCCGAAGGGATCACCCTGTTGACAGCCAACGGAGGATAGCATATGATATAATAACAATGCTATATGTACCATTTATTGTGATATGACCCAGGCATTTGACTATGTCAATCATGATGTTCTTCTAAGTAAATTTGAAGCCTATGGGGTTAGAGGTAATGTGCTTGACTTAGTAAAATCTTACCTAACAGACAGAAGGCAAGTAACTAAAATTACAAAGATTAATACTAAAACTAAACAGGAAGAAATATTCATCTCTAAAGAAAGAACTGTTAAATTTGGTGTGCCGCAGGGAAGTGTGTGGGGACCGTTTCAATTTATTGTCTACATAAATGATTTCCCTAAAGTAATTGAACATCCAATGTCACTATTTGCAGATGACAGCACGATTACAATAGCCTGCCAAGATAAAGCTAATTATGAGGAAAATATCAACGCTGCATTAAATTCATCTATCCACTGGTTGAACATTAATAACTTAAAAATTAATTTAAATAAAACCAATTTAATGCAATTTACACAAACAAAAAATTACTTAAATAACATAAACATAAATTATCAAGGTAACAAAATTGCAGAAGTAACTACAACAAAATTTTGGGCCTGACAATAGACACGAAATTGAATTGGAAGGCACATATTGAAATTCTCTGCAAGAAGCTTGGTAGCTCGGCATATGCTCTGCATAGGCTTGCTCCAGTGGTAAAAAAAGAGACTCTTCTTACATCTTACCATGGATTAGTGGCATCGGTCTTGAGATATGGGATAATTTTTTGGGGTAACTCAACCGATACAGGCTTAGCTTTCAAAGCACAAAAACGATGCATTCGTGCTATGTTCGGGATGCAAGTTACAGATAGCTGCAGACAGGTATTCATAGACAACCAAATCTTGACCCTTCCAAGCCTGTATGTTTTTGAAGTTATGTGTTTTGTAAGGAATAACCCCCATTATTTTCCTCTCTTGAGTGACAAAGTGGAACGGAACCGACGTGATAAGTGTAGGCTGCTCATAGGCAAACGCAAGAAAAAGATTATGAGTGACAGCATTTTTTGTATGGCTCCTCTTCTATATAATAAGCTGCCAAATGCAATTAAAAACTTAACTTATCCATGTTCAAAAGTAGATTAAAAAGATACTGGTACGCAAATGTTATTACACTGTGAAAGAATTTTTAAATGATAGGGAAATTAATTGAATACTGATGTATAGATTTTGTTTAACATGACATTTTGCATTCCATTAACTCCCACATGAAGTTCCATTAGCCACATTAGTGTCCACTGTCTATATTTTATGAAACTTTACATTTAACTAATGTTAGATCAGATAATATATTGTAACTGACAGGTTGAATTAGATTACTCTATATATATTGTGAGAGTTCTTTGAGTAGGTATACAAATATTACATTTTATACATGTTGACATTCTTTTATACACATTGACATTGTTTTATTATATAAGTATTGTTTTTGATTTTCTATACATAATGACATTCTTTGACATTGCTCACACGGCTGAACTGCAAGAGCTACTACTGCAAGACCTTGGATTCTACATGAAACCACACACTTGTCAAAGCCCGTAACAGCATCCTGCTGAAGCACAAGACGTTGGCGTAATTGTGCTCACCAATCATATCACACTAACATAGCACAACGGGATAGAAGCCAGAAATTAATAGACGATGAATCAGATGACATATAATATACAACCGATTAAAAGTTAAAAATGAAAAAAGAAGAAGAAGACTTTATCAGCTGACTATTACTATTATTATCATTGTATAAATTCAGACCAATGGAAACTGCGTTGCCAGACATATTGCATGCCTCTAGAAGAAGAGGCCAGTTTGTATGGGTCAATTATTTAAATGTTTTGTATCATCTTATCTTACCTGCAAACAGCAATAAAGATTTTTGTATTTGTATTTATTTGTATTTGTATTGTTTTGATAAGTCAATTTTGTGGGCTCGCCATAACATTGCCAAAGAAAATTGTACAGATCAGGAATTTTATCCTTCACTTGGGCCAACAGGGCTCCTCGATCAACCGAATTAAAAGCGTTTTTGACGTCCACCTTTAACAGAACCTCTCCGCAATTTTGGTGAAGGAAGGTCCGGACAGAATGAACAGCAGCCTTACATCCACCCCGCGAACCAAAGCCGAGTTGTATTGGTTGGAAAAGGGAGCTCAAAAGAGTACTTACACTGATGCAGTGTACTTAATGCAATTTTCCTTGACCCTAGTGGTAAGGGACTTTTTGTTCGACGGTTCTAAAGGTACATAAAGTACACTGTTTGGGAAAGTGAGTAAATGTTCCCAAGCATCTTTCGAATTTTGTGACAGAACAGTTTTGATAACAAACGATAAACTTTGAGCCACCGAAACACGAGCACCACGCGGGATGCGCTTAAGGATCGGAAATGAATTTTTCAGTGAGCTCAACACTTCCCAAAAAGGTTGGGAAGGCGTAGCAGCGCTCACGAAGCTGCCACTTGGGGTCTGCTGACCCGCAATCGGAGCCGAAAGCGGATATTACTAGACTGACTATATTTATATCATACGTAAATGAATATATCATACAAATGAGCTTACACCTTACAGTGAAAGACCCAATGAAGCTGTTTCGGAAACGTGAAACTCTGTTGTACAGTCAAAAATAAGCCCGCTGTTTGTAGCAAGTTTAAAGGTAGCGCAATTCATTGCAATGTGCAGGGATATCGGTAAATATTATAACTTATTGGACTAATTGAAATATGAAAAGACCACTCTCGGTCACTATTGTAACTGTATTTAGCCAAATTGTGATACCCCTACCATTAATAGAACTGTTTCTGTGCTCGTTATTACGATTTTTTAAACTGATATAACAGATTTGTCTGAACACGCTAAAATGATGAAAAATATACATAATACATTCAATTACATAAACTTGAATTAGAAACATTCGAAAATCAAATTAAAATATCAATAAATAATGAAGGTATTTTATCGGAATTTTACTATTAACAGGTCATTATTTTAAAAATACCAACAGTTTATTAATAAAATCTAGTCAGTCAAAGATAGTAGAACCAAATCGGGTTTTACGATCTTTGTGGTTCGTCACCTTCACAGTTTTCGAATGCAACTAGATAATTCAGGTGACCATATTGCTTATTAACCATTTCACAGGGTCCAATAGGAGATTACCATTAGAGAGACTGGCTTTCCTTCCAGAACATTTCTGAAATCTCAGGAATATTAAGTATATATTTTTCAAATTTTCAAGATTTACCTAGTACCTGCCTAATAACTCGAAAAAATATTCATACGCTACCATAATCCATTTATACATTTGTCAAAGTAGGTAGCAGGAACTACGAGTAGCTTATAATAATCATGCACGTATAAAAAAAGTACACGTAGCCTCGCTAAAACAAAAACTGTGCCCATCGAGTAGGCCACATAATAAGCACGTGTGCGCTGTAACATACAGGCTGCCACGCACACAGCAGCGCACTACTTGTGTATATGTGTGCGTGTCAGCCTATCAGTGACAACGCACACGTGCACGTGTGGCCGACTCTAGTGACACAGTTTTTGTTTTAGCGACTTTTGACTACGTCCGACTTTTTTATACATCCATGATAATAATCGTCATTTTACTTTGATATTCCGAGAGCTGGGATTTTTTTTTGAGGCAAGCTCAAAACTTGTCAAATACCTGAAACCTACAAGTATTATACCCCAACACAGAGGTGATAACCTGGCTGGTGTTAGGGTATGATAGGAGAGTTAAGTAATAAATATGTAACAAGTGTTCAATTTGCCTAAAATACCTACCTACAATTTGGAGTGGGCTCTCTGAATAAGTCGGAAAGGTTCATCACATTTCAAATTTGTATTATTTAAATGCTGCAAAGCAAAACCACTCGTGGGCTAAACAAAACTATCTTCCTCATTCTTGAGTCACAATAACAATAATTAAAACGTTGTGGCTAGGTTGTTTCTGTACCCTAGGCAATAATTAGTTTCAACAATGACACCCACGGACCGAATGGTTCTCATCAAACGCTTTGCAAATCCAATCTGGGGTCGCCGAACTTATTCAAACCTTAAAATTAGTCATGTTTGCCATGTGGCTAACACATTATTTTTTTTGTACAATAAAATACAAGAAAGCAATTGTCCGTTAATTGTAGGCTTGTAATCTTGGTCAAAAGGAAGAGGGTTAGGTTGGGAATGAAAATTAACATTTTTTTTCTATTCTTAACCTAACCCGGAAGCGGGTCAGGTTCGGAATAAACCCAAAATACTACAAAATAATTAAGAAATAAGTATATTTTACATAGAATTCAAATGGGTTGCTTTTGGATTCTAAGACATATTCCTATATATATATACAATATGTGGGAGCTTTGATTGTATAAAATAGAAACTTCCTCTCATAGATGCAGAGATTCATTATTTATTATTGTACAGTCTAAATATAAATAATGATAGATAATTGTGGATAATTTTATAAAATACAAGCAGTGCCCCGCGGTTTTGCCCGCGCAGTTCCCGTTTCCGTTATTTTCCCGGGATAAAAAGTAGCCAGCCTATGTGTTCTGCCAGACTATACTCTAAGTATCTATGATCCACATTTCAACCCGAACCGTTCAGACGTTACGACGTGATTGAGCAACAAACATCCATCCAAACATTGACACTTATATTATGAATCGTCAATCTATATTATCTATTTTATGCTTCAATTTAAAATTATTATTAATAAAATGATTTATAATATTAAATATTCTCCAAATGCACTCTGTATTTTTTTATTGAAATTATACATAAGTTAATCATTCAAAAACTTATAAATAAATAATCCATTTCTAAAAAAAAACTTTTCAATTTCTACTGCCATTACATTCACTGGTGTTGTGCATTCGCCATCTAGCGTCGAGTAGCTAAGATATTTTAAGAGCGCCATCTCGTGAAAATTTGGTGAAACCTTGAAAGTTACTGGTTTAATAATCATTCCACTACTCGATCATAGATGTCACGACCTAACAAAACATTTATTTTTCAGATTTGGTAAAACTCTATTTGATTTTAGAATTGTTTTATATGTCTAATAAATAAATAAAAATACGTTAACCAACCACGAATAAAATGTTTTTTAAAGTTTTAAGTTGCTGTACCAATCTACTTACATAGATAGGTAATACGAAAACGAAAAACGCAACTTTTTTAATCAAATTTAAATCTGGAGGCGGTGCATACAATCTTGAAATATAGATTATACTTATACTAACTAGTATTACTTATATTAGTATAGTAATGTAATGATAAAATTTGGTAAAAATATAGTTTAATTTCATTTTTAAGATGTCTGAAATTAAAATGCTTATAAGAAAAGACGAATAAGTAAAAATATTAAAATGTTATGACAGGTAATTGAGAAAATTTCTCAATAACAACAAAGCTTGAGTTGTGCCGTCAACAGCGTCACCTAAGAAAATATTCTCTGTGTCATCTTGTCAGTCTTATTTTGGATTCGATGCATAATAAACCACAAAATAACCTTAGGTCAGTGTAATATCGTTTATGTTACGCTGAAGTCATCTGAAGTGCTACGCCGTACACCGTTTAGGTATTGTGCACAGTGTACACATTAGACTTCATAGCTAAAGTTAGTAGGTAACTAAGTATAGGTATGTAGAGCGAGGTGTTAAGATGGAATGTGGATAAAAAAATGGAACAATGTTTGAAAGGACCTCGTTATACAAACACCTACTATTTAAGAAGTTATAATCCGAACGAGGACAAACACGTCTTGAAAAACGTAATGAAATAACGTTTTTCAGCGAAATCACGGGCAAACCTTTTCTTAAAACTCATATTATCTCAATGACTTTAAAATAACGTAATGTTTAATAACATAATCTATAAGTATGAGTGTCTAATGCTCACATTAAACACCTACAAACTATAATGCACTAAAATTAATGTAGGCGGTAGTACTCGCATTGACTTACAGTTAACCAGGTCAAACCCTTTGGACACGGACAATGTAGGCATGGCTAACTACTGATGCAATTTGAACAATGATACCGGCGTAGAAAATTGTACGGCTCTTAATAATGTTACTGTGGTTTTAAAGATACTTGTTGGCAATAATGGATCTTACACGGTATTCACACTAAAGATAAATGGATTCGTACCTATTACCGTTATTCATGAAAATTGTTGAGTTCTAAACAATTATTTACTTCCATTGGTTTGTCGTAGTTGTCAAAATTATCGATTTTCATGAACTAGTTAATACTCCTTACTTAGGATAACTCGGTTCAAATGTTGTTTAGGAAAACAACAAAGAAAGAAGGCTATATATCGACAAAAACTGAAATGCGTAATATTAGCTCTCTAACTTCATTGGTACTGAGAGACACAGACTAGTGAGAGAGCCTGTGAGATAATCATTAGGCGCCTCTGATTCACACTCAACTTTTTAATAACAATAGGCTTACTCTTGACCGCCATCTCGCCTGATGTTCTACGTCGATGCGATTTATAGTTGAAGGTGCTTACCTAGAAGAAAACAATTTACAATGTTAATAAAGATATCAAGGTTGTACGTACCTATCACGAAACACTCTCTCAGAAAAAGCATTCTACAGCCTATTGTTCATATTACTAAAGTTGAGTCAAACCTCATCGTTCGAGTCTTTGGACAATCAATCATGAAACGATATCTCTTTTTTTACCCACAAGCAGTCCGATAAAAAAGAGTTAGGTGGTATAAGGTCATACATACAAGCTGCACATTGTTCGTAATGTATACTATAGCGGTTTAATGTAGCAACGAAATGTGTGTCAAGCTCGCATCATCGTATAAATTAAATTACAACACATTATACGCAGATTTACACAATCGGTAACTTGTAGTAAAATGACTAAACACGGCCACAACCCAAAACATGCGTGATGAATCTTAATAATGCTTCTAAGATCCCGCGCAGACGTGTGACTTGTCTGCGATCGGATACCACAAAACGCTCGTTGGTATGCTTGATATTTTTAATCCATGCGTTATAAAATATAAAAACATCCAAATGGATCTTTCAAGATAAGGTTATATTGCATCGCCGATTAAAATTAGGCGCGATGACGGTCAAATGAAAATCTATAAATAATAATCGGTAATACTAGAAAAAAATAATTCTGAAAACTGCTTGCAAATCATTCTATTTTACTTTAGCTGTAGGAATGAGGAGAGTCAGATCAAAATCAGACCATATCAGGCTCGTTTCCGTCGGTGGGTGGAATGAATTGAATCCATTCAGTTTCTACAGCAGTTATTAATTAATAAGAAATCAAATCATACATGTGTGAAAATTCTTAGTTCTTCAGTTTTTTGGGAAAACGTAATATTTTTACTTAATTTAATAATTAATTTATTTATACGCCACAACCTGTCGGACGTCTACGCTAGTCTTTAGAGAATCTATTCTATTCCTTATCGCGTTGTAGTATTCGCTAGCATGAGTGAACCGTCGGACAGCTTCTAGGAAAAACGGCCCATTCATACACAAACAGAAGAAAATACAGGTGGGCGTGACTGCGGCTTCTTTAGATGTTTTTATTGGACTTCATTTGCTATTGATTTGGTATTTCTGTAGGGGATAAACGATTTCTTCATTGATGTATTTCTATTAACGATATTTTTATCATATCATCATCACCTACAGCCTACAGCGGTCTTTCCCCCACTTTTGGGTATAGTCCTCCCTCTTATACTCCTATTTTTCTTGTTTTTGACCTATGTATCTAGTCCACCTTGCGGCTGGATGATTATAATCACTTTTTCAAATATTTTCGTGGTTAGTTTAACCACTGTACCGAAGACCTACTAACCGGTCAAAACAGGTCAAAGTGCAAAAGCGTAAGCACCATATAGTTCCCTCTTTTGTCTACATATTACACAGGTTAATTTGAATTAAGTTTGCTTATTTTCCGGTTGACATTTTCTACACACTGGTAGGTACACACGTATCAGCAAAATCTTTGTGCTAAAGGTGCCTCGTACCGTAACTGCCTAAAACAAGTTAACGTACCATTATGCATGCCCGACCGTTACGATGATGTCATGCCAGCAATGCTTACTGACCTGACATTTTGTCAAGTGTCCGGCGATACAACAGCACACTGTCTAGCGATGAGAGGCGTCGCTATCATCGCATTTACCGGTTCGTATTAGAGAATGCAAAATTTTAGTTTCTGTTTTGAACACTAAGCCAGATAAACAAGTAAGTACCTACTTCCTTGCTCATCCGGCTGGCGCTCTGCATGAGGATAATAATTAAACGGTGCCGGGACAGCCTGCCTAAGCTGACTATAGGTATATCCCGCTTTAGGCGGGACAGTCTCGTTTTCAGGCATCGATTTAAACCAGTGGATGTGCCCTCCCTAACTTCAGGCGCACGGAATTATGTCATCGTTGCGAAGAGTGAGCTCATTACTTTCCGTTCTAATCGGTTGCAGGAAGTGGACGCCGGACGTTTTTACCTATCACTATTAGTTGTCAACAACCAAAATAAGTAGATCCACAGCACACCTCACCGCTAGCGATTCTAGGGGTCAACTAGATTGGTGGTGTGTAAACCACTTACACTACACACATAGACGAAGTTTATCACCAATTTCGAGGCGCTCAGGCACATCAATTGGTTTATATCGATGTTTTCAGGCAGTTGGCAGTCTGTATCGAAGCGATGTCCCCAGCGAAGCTGACATAGTCACATAGTCCTGCTTTTGATTTTAACGATTAAATATAAATAAATCTGTCACTGAGTTCCATATTTATAATTCCGCAGACGTCCCGCTTACACAAAATAAACACCTAATGCCTAATGCATGCGTTATGTTAGGCATGCCCTAAATGTCCTGTTCTGCATGAAAGTCCTGTTTCGTTCAAGAGTTAGTGTCCGACGAAATCCCGTACATCGCGACCGTGAAAATGATCACTGCATGATTCAGTGGGGTAGGCGCCGAAACTTTGATTTGTGTTACGTCACAACACTCAACAACTCTTGACTTAAGTAATATCTCAATACTCAACACAAGTATTGAGTTTTAAATCTGATTCTCAAGTGTTGTTTACTCACAGTTGTTTTTTTTACATTTAGGTACTCAAGTTTTCTGCGAGGAACAAATGCTAAATTTTGAGGAGGCTTTTGTCAAATTTGGGTCCCTGGTAACTACGATATTTAATTTAGTAAAATATAATTGCAGTGGTTTTCAT
Organism: Ectropis grisescens; assembly: GCA_017562165.1. Lineage (NCBI taxonomy): Eukaryota > Metazoa > Arthropoda > Insecta > Lepidoptera > Geometridae > Ectropis > Ectropis grisescens. Next base: position 7,175,593 of record CM029781.1, on the reverse strand, counting down.
GAAATTTCAATGTATGATGTCCCAGCAGTGGGAACATTTAGTGGGCTGTTGATGATGATGATGAGGTATGTATTATGAATTAAATTTATGTAATATTCAATTCAAATTTTATTTCACTCTGAGCTATTTTCGTTAAAAATAATCAATTACTTTTATCTAAGTTTGCCTGGATGCAATCCCGGCACGGCCTAGGTGGCTATGAACAACATGGCAACATTGATACCGTTAGAGTATGCAAAATCGTGACTGGGACGTGATTTCGCCAAAGGCTAACATTATAAATTTACATTTGAGTTACCTACTTAAAAACCTAAAATTTTCTAATAGTTTAATAAAAAAAATACTGAGAGAAAGTTTGAAATGAGTTTGGATGTGTGTTGTGTGTCTGACTGTGGCATCATTACTCCCGAACGGATGAACCGATTTTGGGTTTTTTTCAAACGTAAATGTGCCCAGAGTATCTTCGCTATGTTTCATGAAAATCGATCCAAGACGACCGCCGCTATAAAATGGCGGATTACATATTTTTTCGCAACTCCCAGAACATTTTTTACTGAAACAACAAATTTTATTGAAATCGCTTCAGTCGTTTCGACGTGAAGAAGTAAGCAGACACTGACAAACTTTCGCCTTTGTAATATTAGTGTGTTGAGTTAAAACCAGATTTTTACACTAATTTAAAAAAAAACTTGTTTTATCATGATCTATCTCTAAGCTCATCTGTTCTGAGTTCTGATTATTCTTGCCTCTGTTTTATAGCCAATTCTTCGACGTTTCCATGAGATGTTCCATCCAATATTTTCCATTGCGTTCTAAGCAAGTCGCAAAACAACTTAGACAATATTTACTAGAGAGAGCAGAAGATAATTACGTGAATACTGTACAGATTATTCTAATTGCTGAGATGAGGAAACAATGAGATAAGCTCCATTCTAAAGCGCCTTTCCTTAAGAATATTTATATTAACGCTTGACTCACGCTAATTTTCCTGGTAAATGTAATGTGTTGTAGAGAATTCTGAGGCTTGCCTAATAAGAAACCATTGTTCTTTTTTTGTGGCAGTACGTTCACACACAAGTATTATTTTTTTCTTAATAATGTTGGACAGTCATCAAGCACAGCAGGTGTCTTTTGTAAATTGAGGTACTCTTCAAACTAAAATCCTTCAGAAGAAACACAGAAGGCGTAAACACTCTGAAACTCGAACCAGGTATGTCTTCGAGATCGAAAAGTACATATTTATATTAACACTGCAAAGATAGATTTATTGACAGACCAAAAGAATAGGATACACAATTAACAATAAACCTTAAAAACTAGTTGGCCGCCTTATCGCTAAACGCGATCTCTTCCAGGCAACCTTAGGGTGGAAAATAATGTGTGGATAAACAAAAAAATAAGATTTTATAATTATATCAATTATTTAAAAATATTAACTAAAGAAAATTATTATCCCAATAAAATTTTATTACTCTTGTTTATCTGAAGCCGTGGTGGCCTAGTGGTGAGTTAGATCGATTTCACAATTACGAAGTCGTAGGTTCAAATCCCGTTCGGCACCTCTAATTATTTTCCCAAGTACAGATGAACAAGTTTACCATCAACACTGGCTTTAACGATAAAGGAAATTGTGAGGAAATTCTTATGTTCCAAGAAAGACTTCTTTTGAGGACATACGTCATCCTCTAATCCTCACTTGGACAGCGTGGTGGGTTATAGCCTTGACTATTTTCTTGTGAGACAAGGCCCTGAGTCACAACCGTGGGATTATAAAGTGCTTGCTTATGCTGAATACATCTTGTTGAGTTTACATTACAATATCTACACATACTGATTAAAATAGATATCTCCACGCTTCTCTAGGCGTTTTAAAACTTTTTATAGAATCGTACTCAGATAACTATCTCTTTTCGTAATGTTTAAGCCTAAAACTCAAAAACTCAACTAAACTAAACGAAACTCAACCAAACTAAACTAAAACGAAAGTCTTTAACCAGTGCGTGTTGCCAGTGATGGCTTATGGAACTGAGACGTGGAACTGTGGGCCTCATAACGAAGGTCAAAGTCACACAGCGAGCTATGGAGAGAGCTATGCTCGGAGTCTCTTTGCGCGACAGAATCCGTAATGCGAATATTCGCAAAAGAACGAAAGTGGCCGACATAGCTCAAAGAGTTAACAAAGTTGAAGTGGCAATGGGCAGGCCACATCGCTCTGACAACCGATGGGGAAGAAAGGTTCTCGAGTGGCGACCACGAACCGGAAGACGCAGTGTTGGACGGCCTCCTACTAGATGGACAGATGACCTCAAACGTCGCTGGAAACCGCTGGTGGCAGGTTACGCAGGACCGTTCGTTGTGGAAATCTAGGGGGGAGGCCTATGTCCAGCAGTGGACGCCTTTCGGCTGATGATGATGATGACGCCTATAAACCTAACAAATAACTACAGGATTGTAATTCGTTATTTCAATACTCAAAGATTAAGATGAGTTATCTATTCTGTACAGCAGCGCCCTAAAACAAGTCGACAGTCAACTGAAATTCCAGTTAGCTTATTGTACCTAATCTAATTCTTTAGGATATCATAATTTATTAGATTTATTTGTTTATTAATATATTTATTTGCGTGTATTTGTAACCTAGCAAATTTTTAAGTGGTCGTAGGAGATATTTTATCTACTTATTCTATGATAGGTGTCCTTGCATAAAACGCCTAGATTAGTACCTACTACACCTTGGTTAGTTATTGCAGAAACAGAAATATACTAACATTAATATTTAGTAGGTAACTCTGATATGAAAAACGTTTGCCAGAAAAAATTGAGTGCAACAATATAATTTTTCTACGAATGTCGAACGCAGCGCAAGCTATTTAACTTTTCATTCTCTAAAAGCTGTATGGCACCTTGCTTTCATAGGCAGCCGTGTTGCTTACCATCACACGCCAAGTCTGCATATGTAATAAAAACAGGGATACACTATACTAGCAACAGCCCGCGGTGTTACCCGCGTAGCTCCCGTTCCCGTTTTTTTTTTTACCGGGATAAAAGTATCATATGAGTCCTTCCCGTCTATAAACTAACTGTGTTTCAAATTTCAGACCGATCTGATCATACGTTACGACGCCATTGAGCAACAAACATCCATACATTGACATTTATAAAATTTTTAGGATTATTTCAAGTATTGTGTCATTGAACTATTTATCCAGTTTTAGAACTAAATTAATAACAATAAATTATTATTTGAATGTGTAATTGCTATGACGTAACCTTTCTCGAACATTTCGAAGCAATATCAAATGAAACCCATTCCCAGTTCCATAATTGAAAACTGTTCTTCATTAAATAACGGATGAATAATAATATTAGTCGTGCATCCTTTGTGAGCGTCACGCAATTCGTCTTGAATACGAAAACGGTGCCTTTATTCAAATTGGTGTGAAGCAGAAACAGCTTTCGTTGACCCCGCGTTTCGACATTTGCGGTCATACCTTGCACTGTTCTTTAGGTAATGGTACCTATTTGTAGTAGTAGGACTCTTGGCAGAGTCCTACCACTACAAATACCTATAAAATATATATATGTGACGGCATGAACAGGACAGTAAGCAACACGCCTACCACACACAGCACAGTGTCACGAAGCTATTGGAACATGAAGAGCCCAAATTATTACCTAGTGCTGCACTCGTTGCCCAAAGATATAACATGATTTATCTCTATACCCTGTAATTTCTCTGGAAACATTGCTGCTTTGCCCATTACAGCTTGACAGTAGAATGTGGCAAAGGTGCGGAAGGTGTGGTACTCCCCCAGGCGGGCTCTGCATAGTGTCCTACCACTACAAAATTATATTTATTTGATACCAGTAGTGCCCCATGGGTTTTAGTATCTAATTTCGTAATTTTACCGCGAAAAAAGTAGACTAATCTGTGTTCAAACAATACAATTCGTTCAGCTATTCCAATGTGATTGAGCAACAAAACTTTCGGATTTATAATTTTAGTAGGATTTAAAATAATATTTATACAAGTGAAAGGATATTTCTAAGAGACATACAAAATTCATATCAAATGCTTTGAAATTACGTTTTATCATACGCACTGCAAAACTGTAGAATACTCTGCGCGATCCTGTGTTTCTCGATAATACTATAGCAGACAATTATGCTCCATATGCGTACGAAATATTTTAACATTAATCGTTATAAATTAAAAGAGACAGGGTTCCTGCGGTTTCATTCGCGTAGCTGCCGACCCCATTCTTTTACCATTATTTAAATTAGCGTATGTGTTGTTGCGGAGAACACATATACTGGTGATAATCTATATACATATGTACCAAATTCCATCCTTTCAACAGTTTTTGCATGATACAGTAACAATATGTAATATGTCATATTTATATGTAATATGTAATATTTATTTGTCATCAGAACATGAACACATAGTTAATGAACCCATCAGGTCCGAACTAGTACATAGTACTGTATCTCGATACCTAATGTCTTCTCCCAAAACAAACATTTAAATCTCATCTTATAAATTAAATAACAATAAAAATAATAAAAAAACATGCTATGGCAGCTGGGCAAAAAGTCTTGAAATGAAATTGGTCTGCGAAAATATTGTTTCTCAACATAGACTAGGTAATCGTGGTGTCATTATTGTCAAATCTTTTGCCGAGCCGTGCGTGTGAGTGTATACATGTAGAAGGGTGCGAGGGTGTGTGTTTGAGAGTGTGAGAGAGTGTGAGGGTGTACTTGATTGGGTGAAAGTGTGTGTGAGTGTGTGATAGAGTGTGTACGTGTGTGTACAAACAAACATACATCCTCACAAACTTTCACGATTATGACATTAGTAAAGATTATCTACGTCGATAAAATTTTGATTTATAAATATGTATCTTTTGCATTTATATCTACGAATAAATAAACAAACGTAGTAACCCGTGAAGTCGTAATGTTCAGTGTTTATGGTCATGATACCAGTTTAGCGTAGACAGGTAAAATAACAAAAGCGTGTTATTAATTTATATTAGCGATCGAAGTTTTGAAGGTGACTGGTTGAGCTCGAAACTCTCTGTATGTTACAAGTGGTATATTCCATGCATTTACATACTAGCAGTGCCTAGCTGTTTTACTCGCGTGTTCTCCCAGACTATAACTTAACAGTATTCCAAATTTCAGACCGATCCGTTCATACGTTACGACGGGATTGAGCAACAAACATCCTAACATTGACATTTATAATATTAGTAGGATTAGTAGGTTATTAGCAGCGCCCCGCGGTTTTACCCGCGTATTCCGTTCCCGTTATTTTCCCGCAATAAAAAGTACCCGATATGCTATTCCAGACTATATTTTGTGTTCCAAATTACAACCCAATCCGTTCAGATGTTCGGACATGATTGGGTTAAAACATCCAAACTATCGCATTGACTTTTTTATTAAAATAGTGATGAGACGAACAGGCCATGTGCCTGATGGTAAGCAACATGCCTGCCACATAATAGCACAGTGACAGGCAGCTATTGGAACTTGAACAGTCCAAATCATTACCTAGCACTGCACTGCGCTGGTCACCCAGAGAGCCAGTATATTATATCTCTAAGCCCTGTAATTTTTCTGGATATATTGCCCTTCAAAAAGGAACACAGTAATATTTGCACATTACTGCTTGCCGGCAGAATAACTGGCAAAGGTGTGGTACTTTCCTAGGCGGACTCTGCCAAGTGTCGTACCACTACAAACATCTGTAGGATGACTTCATAATCCACTTGATCTAATAACACTTTACCTTTGCCTCTTAGCTCGAAAAAACGAAATCGTTTCAAAGACTCGAACGAGAAGGTTTGAGTCTAGTTTCGGGATAAGAAAGTCTAGCCTTTGGAATGCGTTTCCAGAGTGAGTTTTTGCCAGATAGAGAATTGTCTTCAAGCTGAGAGTCAATCACTTTCTCCAAGTTAACTTCAAGCGAGATGGCGGATAAAACCATCGAACTCTTAAAAACGTCAGAAGCAAACGCGCTTCTACTAAGGCGATGCAAAATCAGGTGACGTCTCCTGATTTAGTCTCAGTCGCAACAAGGAGTTGTGTACGTTCGCTGACAATTGTGTACGTTCGGTGACAATTAAATTTTCAAATTTTTCAAACAAATTTTCGCCACGTTATGTTGTCTTTAGATTATAGCATACCTCATCTTCGTTTCTTTAATTATATCGATGGATAAAACTAAACCTATTATTTTACGGGTATACGGGTAACCCAACCCACATTTGATATAGTCAGTCGAGTCCGACTCAAGTGTGACTTAAATCAAACGTGAGTTACCAGTGTACCTATTTATTCAAAATGTGTAATAACCACTTTGGTTTTCATACCTACTAAAACTTATTATTGTTTAAAAACAGCACTGTTCAACAACGAGAGGTCTATTTATTTTGAATAGTTTGTGGGACAAATATTGATAGATCTGCTAGTACGAAGAGAGATGATGAATACTTGTATCAAGTTACAGCGGTAAAGAGTTCGCCACTCAAACCCTCGATTTTGCCTTTTCAGAATCGACCCGCAGGTACAATGCGCGGGATGAATAATGTTCTGATGACATCACGAATCAGATTAGTCACTGAGACCTCCGTTTAGTACCTTCATCTATAACATACGAGTAAGTATAATATTTATTTGTACTTTGTGTTAAGAAAACTCAGATGGACAGTTCAGCCACACAATATAAACACAGTCTAACAGCTACTGCTTCATGTTAGGGTGTTCCCGTAATGCGCGGAATTAACTTGTAGACTACAGACCCATGAACAACATTTATGAGTATACCTCTATAATACCTCTTCTAGCGTCTGGCCAACGAAAGTAGATACTGATTTTTTTTGCAAATTTTTTACATGACAACACTTCAGTGTTCCTACTATCGGGTATTTACCCTACGAATTGGGATATTTTAAACAGAAAGTACTTAGGGACACTTGATTCCAAAAAGGCATTTTCAAAACAAACTGATTTAAACATTATATGAAATCAGTTTTAAAAATTCGTATGTGATCTAAAATTGTATTCATCAAAAATAAGTACGACGTAGGTACGTGTTGGCGATTATTTCAAGAGCAACACTAAGCTTTAAGTTGGCCTAATAAATAGATTAATTAATTACGCTATTTAAAAGAGAAAAGCTTGTGCAATTTCATTGTTAAGAAATTAAATATTGGCGATAATCCAAAAGATTTAGTAGAATCAGAATCAGTGTATGGTATCCCTATATCTGACGCAACAAAATGGCGTATTTTTGATGTTTCGTAGTAATAGCTGGAGTAGTTCAGTTTAGGGATGCCATGCGTGCCCTTTGTCAGTATCAAGTTTCGTTAGCCAGACTCTAATCCATTATTCCGCAATGCCGTACAAAAATCATGCGACAAGGAGATAAGATTGAAGGTTGCAACCCCTTCCCCTTCCAACTTTCACTCAGTTGGACAGCTTACAAATGTCGGCATAGTGCTGAATCTTATTATTTTAAACCCTTCTATCTTCCTACATAGGTCTCCTGGTGGTTGACATGCCCCATAAATTATGTTCACAGGCCTGTAGTTTATTGGAGACGAATTGTGATATCAGTACCTAATGGCTGCCGAGAAGACTGAGGACAAGATACTCCGTGTGTCACTATCTTACCAACCAACCACCAATCTACACACACTCTTCATAGAATATTCCACTTAGAAGATTTAATAACTCTTTAAAAGATATTTAAAAACAATTTCGAAAGTAAATGAAGACGTAAACGAGTGGTCTCGCTATTTTTGGAAACAGTGAAAACAAAGGGTTTCCATATTTTTATAAACTAATTGCAAAAATATATAATATATTTGATAATCCCTGTAATATAGTATAAACAACTTTTTTATGTTCCCATTTATGGGAGTTGTGAGCTTTCAAGGAACAAGCAGAGAGTCGAGGCCCAATCCACCACGCCTGATTTCTGATTAATTTTCTTAATGTCGATGTACATGTTTGTCTTCACCAGTGGCTTTGACGGGGAAAGGGAACATTGTAAGGAAACCGACATGTTTGAAGAAGGTTCTTTCGAGGGCATGTGTCAACCGCCAACCATTTCTTGTTTAGCATGGTGGATTATGGTCGTGACTTTCTTATTGTACGAGAAGGCCCCTAGTCCTATCAATGAAAACATAAAGTAGCCTGTTAATACTTACTAATGTAATCCCTACCCGACCCTAATATCCGTACTTCGCCTGCTGTAGCCTGTATTGACATTTACAAACTACCACAGATAAAGTGTGCTTTTAAGATATAGGCATTGAGAAATTTCGAAGGCGTTATTGTCCAATTATCCATGTATTCGCGAAATCCCTAGATTTTCGCGGAAATTATCATGTAAACATTCTATATCAACATATATAAACGGAAATAAACAGAACTTAACAGTCGCAGTGCACCTGCTAAACAAAACTGATTGGAGTATGTTTGGAAGAAACCCAGTAGCACGTGAAAAGTAAGAACATATTATACAGGATACAAAAGTCGTATCTTTAAAGCGGTAACCGCAAATATAATGAAACAGACGCGAGATTTTACGACGTTTTAAAATCCATCCGACATATAAAATGCATCTAGTAGGAGAATCAACTAGATAGAAACCTCAGAGGTTTCCGGTTCTCGGTCCCAGAGAGCATAGCCATTCTTTAAGCAAAAAAAGATTCGGAATTGAAAATTTAATCACATTCAACACGTTCAAGACTTTGTTCGTAAACTGTGTACTTAAAACCGAAATTCGTAGAGATTTTCAGGGTAACTGTTTTTTTCGTTCATCGCGCTATCTGAATATACGCCTACAGTCACTTACAGAAATCACATTTATCCGCTCCCCCAGTGTTCCCCCTAGAAGTAGCTATCCTTAAACAGTAGTTAGATATACTTTCCACTGTTGGTATTGATTGGCAGTCCATCGCCGGCGAAACCGTAGTAGGACTAAGTCATTCCCTATTGTTGACAAAGCAAAAACCTCGGCGTATTCGCGGAACCCAATCGATATTCAATCTCGGCAGGTTTGAAATAGTCAGCACATGAAGTGGATACGCGTAGAATTCAATTTATTACTTACTAAATATTATGAAAATTCTAGATATTAGGTTTGCTGCTTTTCTGGATGAAAAGATTACGACGAAAAACAAATTTCGCACGATTTGATCGAAAATTTTTTTTTTCATGCCAGTTTCGTTATTTTAACTTCAAAGAACTAGACTGTAGAATAATTTGCTTGAGTAGTTCTTCCCCGTAGATACCATCTTGGTATCTTCAAGCCAGGAGAGTAGGATAGGTTCATCGGGATTTCATGGTCGCTTAATATCAGACGAGATACCGGTCAAGCGTAATAGTATCTCCGTTTGAAATAGCCAATACTCGAAAAATAATTACTTATCTACATAAAATTTGTTTTATGGCTTCTCTCAAGGAATAGCAAGTAAATCCAAGTTTCGTTTTTTTAATGTAAAGTAGAATAAATCTTAATTTACACTTTTAATGCCGACAACACGGACAAAAGCCTACAGCGTGGAGAATTAATTTTAAACTGAGTTGGTTAAAATATCTACGATACTGTTTTACTAAGAATTCATGTACATTATTATTTTAACTTACGTGAAAAATAATCTAGACGTATTTTTATCAAATTTGATAAAATGCAGATGCAAGTAACTTATAGATATCTACTATTTGTACACTGAGATTTGGCGCGAAGGTCTTTTTATCTGATAACACTGTACAAACGATTCTCTAAATTGCATTCATACATATTTTCAGGAAACTGTTTTGATGCCATCATTCTTTAATTACCTAAACAAATGACAGCCAGTGTACTTTTATTAAAGGTGGTGGTAATCCTAGTTAAATTTCCGGCACCTCTAACCCCTTATACATTTTCGTACTCAATTGCTACTTCTCTGCCTTGTATTTGAAGTGAAATGAATGAGCAGTTTTGTTGGGCGGTGTTCTTTAAGACAGATCATTTCTCTATAAGCTACTCATTCTGAACTCAATCACAACCATAGGTTGACAAAGTAACGATTTTTTCGAATTAACCCAACCGCAGACCGCAGTTGTTCACTACACAATGTCCAAAACTAGCACCACAAAAAAATCGCGGCAAATATCTAAATAAGTACTAAAATTAATTTTAACCGTGAATAACAATAGAGTTATAAATCCAACATTTAAAAATATGAAATTAACAGCTGAAAACATCGCAGCGCTAAACCCCAACATTTACCTACTCTACTTTTGTGATAAAGAACGTTTGGGCTGTGGACTGCTTTCCCTGAGTGGGTTTTTCTCAATGGTTACAGTCTTGGTGTTTTCAACTCGAGAGTAAGTTGGATGTTTCTAGAAAAGCACGCTCCATCTCGTCTACATCAAGCGAGATGGCGGTCAACAGTAAACCTATAAAAGATTCAATAAATACTGCTAATGATATGCTTTATGCGAGTCAGTATTTTTAGCTAATGTCTAGTGGTATTATAACATTGCTTCTAATCACGTTACAAAGTATATAATGCATCACTAGTTGTGCCCCACGGTGTGATTCAACAACCAGCTTTCTTTCACGTAATAAAAAGTAGCCTATATTATTTTTTATGTAATTTCACCACTACAGAGAGAGATACGTGGAAACAAACATACATACAAACACTCACACTTTTGCCTTTTTAATATTAGGTAAGTAATTGAAAGTTATAAGTACTATTAAGTTTAATCACTGTTTTTTGTAATGTTTTTGTGGTATTATAATAAAGTATTTTTGTAGTATACTGTGTACTTGTTTATACTTTATAAAACGAGAATGTAACGAACGCTATTCTATAGGTACAAGTTCATCTAATCATCATCATTCACACATCACATTCATCTTTGAACTTCAATTTGCGTTGCCCAACCCCAGATCATCATAAATAGGCCTCCAAGGTTCTACGCTAATTAATTAGACAACAATTTGAACGTAAGTACGTCATACAGTCTATATTTCCTTAAAAACAAAGAAGTTGGAAAATTAATTTAATAATATAGATAGATAGATTAACTCTTTATTGCACTTAATATAAAAACAAACAAAAGTTACTTACAACAAACAAAATAAAGTAGCAATTGGCGACCTTATCACTAAAAGCGATCTCTTCCAGGGAACCATAGAGTGGTGAGACGAAGAAGACAAGCGCATGACAGTGACCAACAATTGTTTTTCAAATTAATTGTGCTGAAATTGTGTTTGAGTTAAATTTAAATCAGTATTTTTTCAGGAATAAACAAATAAAATTAACATTTATTTTTCTTATTTCACCAATCAGAGGTTGATGGGATTTCGATTTTAGAGGCCCCCTTTGAATAAGACGGCAAAATACTGATATAAATCAGTTTTTTTTTTCAGGAATAAACAAATAAAATTAATACTTATTGTGCTTATTTCACACCAATCAGAGGTTGGTTGGAAATCGATTTTAGAGGCTCCCTTCGAATAAGAATGCAAACTGTACCGAACTGTGGTAACGAAGTAAAAGGCTTATTTATATCTAAAGTTTGGATGCCAGTAGATTACACCTGATGACGACAACAAGGCTAATAACAACAACGATAATTGTCGACTACCATTTAATTATAGCTAACTTAAACTTTTCCAGAGGTTCTACGTACATTCAACAGCATGCATTTTGTCATGTACGCATACAGCGTGGCGCTTTGGTGTCGACATTAAATGAACACACAGGTAGGGTTACTGACCAGTAATCATACAAACGATGTGAGAAAAATAAATTCGCTTATTTAAAAAAAAAATATTTTCTAACAAACTAAATCATTGTATCAAGCACTCGAATCAAAATCACCCTTTGCACTAGATTCATTCAACGACGTCAGTTGTGTGCGTGGTTTACTTTCGTACACATCGTTACGCAAACGTAAATCTGGCAACGTCGCAAAACCCCCGCGCTGCGCGCCGCTTGCAGATAGGTAGGTATCTCCAAGCGGCGCGCGCGGCGTTGCAGCGTACCTACCTTAGTAGGTGCCGCCGCCGCGCCGGCCGAGAGGGTAGGTACAAAGGCGCGATAATTCTGAACGGTCAAGTAGGTACGTCACGACAAAAGCTTCAATACCTGTTCATCACTAATAAATCGAATACCTACTACCATATGATAAAGATAAGAGATAAACAAAAAATATTGGCAGTCATAGGAACTGCCGATAGAAGTGAAAACTTATAACTCAGTATTTGATAGCTAACTTTGGAAACTGCGCGGGTGAAACCGGAGGGCCTGGCCATTACCATCTAGAAAATACATCAGCCAGTGGGAAATGCTAACGCATTTCTAGATAGCCAATAGCCATGGTCCCGAGTTTACCGAAGAATTCTTATCATTTCCGAACATGACGCTAGAATTCAATTCACACAGCCCATGAAAAATCTGTGTATGACACGCCGCGATTTCACTTCTAAAAGTAAATAGGTAAATGGATAGGTACCTAGGTGTCTATTGTAAATTTGGTGAAACATTACAAAATGATTGCTTTGTAGTAGGTAATACGAGTAAGATAGGTACGTGTTGTCAGAATCAAGGATAATTCATATAAACAGCCCATCAAATGTTCCCACTGCTGGGACTCGGGGCCTTCTCTCGCAAGAAGAGAGTTAAAGCCATAATCCACCACCCTGGCAAAGTGCCAGTTGGTAGATGGCACTTTCCATTATTGGCACGTGACCTCGAAAGATTCTAGGTAGGTACATGTCGGTTTTCTCACGATGTTTTCCTTCATCGTTTTTAAGCTACTAGCATTACGCACATGACTTCGAAAAGACTGGTGCGCGTGGGATTTGAACGCGGCGCGCCGGATCGGCAATCACCGTCCTCCCGACTAGACCAGCCGTTACTTCAAGGCCACTTAGTAGGTACTCGTACCAACAAAAATATTACCTAGCGTGAAAGCTGCTGAACTAGTAGAGGTACCTACAATATTCTTTAAAAGTAAAACTAAAACATCTTCCCACGAATCGATTTTAATTTCGTAGAAAATTTAACCAGTAAACCCTTGATCAATGAACTCTTTCAGATAAATTCATCATTGTCAAAATCAAAATCAGATACTTATTGTTTTAAGTTAAATTATCTATCGCATAATAGCTAAATCACCTAAGTACTTATGGCGTAATGCGCAATAAACATTAGTACGTAGGTACTTACAGCTTTCCGACTCGAAGCCGTAGTAACTATTTCTCGTCTGTGTCGCAGCGCAGCGTTGTGGAGCAACAACGATTCGTTTCCATAGCTACGCGCGCGCTCGCTCGCTTGACGAGCGGCGCGGCGCGGCGGCTTCTTTGAAATCGTAGGCGCATAACTAACAGAGCCACACTGTTTTGGTCTAAATTTTAAATGCTCAACGTGACCACCACCTTCGCGAACACAAACTCTTAAACGGCGTTCAATGTTTGAACGGACGCTTGCCGTGGGATTTGTAGGGCATCGCCTAGTATTCCCATATCTTTCGCGATACCTACATTCTTATCGCAAGTGCGGCATTTGATGGGCTTCTCCGTAAAGTAAAATCATGTCAGCATACTCAGCAGCAGTGTAATACTGTGTGTTCGACATCTTTACTTAAATAAACACTCACAACACAAAAAGTAACAACAAGTCGTCGTTATCGCTTTGACACTGAATCAAAATAACTTACACTAAATAAACAACAAAAAATAACACGTAGGACACGTACTTAAGCGTCTTTTCGCGAATAATTAAATTACCTAGTTAAAGGATTTTACAGTAAAGTTATAGCGCGCGAAAATGTGTCAAGGACTTGACAACTTCGCAGCCCGGCTAGCACTAACACAAAACTAGTGGAGTTTAAAAGAAAAGACAAAAGACTAACATTAGAGGAGTACCTACAGTCATTTTTCGTTTCCGGCTCCATTTCATTCGCACACAAACGCGTGTTTTGCATGTTGTATGACTACCTGTCTCATTTTATTGTATTTACCTTTCGCCTGATTTTCATTCATGAAACGCGTGGATATGTGGCCTGCGACCTAATTACCTCTGACTCAAATTTTTAGATACAGGTTGCTCTGATTTGGTGTTTTGAAAATTGCGAATAACTCAGTAAATAAAAACGATACATGAAATTTAATTTTACAGAATGTCTGAAAATATGATATGTGATATGTGGTTTCATTTAATGTCGGCACCAAAGCGCCACGCTGTATATTATCGATATCATTATTAGCTGTAATCAGATTTCGATGATTCGATAAATTTACAATTGAGTATGATTTTAATAATTTCGATAGCGTAGGTAAGAATATAAATGAGGTCCTGATTATTATTTGAAAAATGCAACAATATTTTGCATGTAAGACTGGCCTTGTGGTTAGTTAGTAATCTCAAGTAGTAAGTCTGCCCACGTAGTAACAAATCGTGGATTTGATTCCTACGTAGACAAATATTTGTGTGATAAATAAGGATATTGGTTGTACGAGTATGTCAAGGAGTTTCTTGTATCACAATTATGTATTTAATAACAAATCATGTATATTTCAACTAACTGGTTCCCATATAGCTTAGTTTCGGCCTTATATGGTTTGCGTTGGTTGACTATTCCAATATTTAACTTTAAAATAGTGCAGTTTTGCTTTTTCAGACAAAAGTATTATTATTCCAGTGCATATTTAATCAATTGATGATATCAACAGATCTCGAAGGTCAGGTTATATTTGCCGATAAATGCCTCGCTCCGTATTGGGAAGTCATCGCTGACGCAGCCTCAGCAGACCAGTCGGCTTTGAGCTTCAACATCTGTGCCAAGGCTACCAATGCGTGCCAGCTAGTCATTTCACGACTTGCTGTGACAATGTTTTGGTATTAATTAGGTAATGACGGTAATTTTTCTCAAGGTTAGCAGATTTATCGTCGGTTGCAGATTAGTCTAGACGGAGCTTAGGTTTATTATGTAACGTCATGTTTTTGTGAGATTTCTTTCAGCCCCCTTCGTAACGGCGTTCTACGTTTGATGTGGCTGTCTGTGCACTTATTTATTTTTGAATTCGATTTACACGAACGGACTGAGGGCTCTACTGTTTGACTAAAATGGTACTTATTGTATTAGCTTTAAACATGGACTTTTAAAAAAGTCGGACGTAGTCTCGCTAAAACAAAAACTGTGTCACTAGAGTCGGCCACATTTGCACGTGTGCGTTGTCAGGTTGTCTCTGATAGGCTGACAAGCACACATACATATACACAAGTAGGGCGTGTAATGACCCATTGATGTGACAGCTGATGTGATGTGTCAGCCTGTATGTGACAGCGCACACGTGCATATTATGTGGCCGACTCGATGGACACAGTTTTCCTTTTAGCGAGACTACGTCCGACTTTTTTTATACGTTCATGGCTTCAATATTATTAAAACTCGTAGTGTCTTTGGAATAGTGCTTTTAGTCGACCGTCCCATATTAGGTTGGTTTCACACAATGTTTTAATTAAAATTAGTTTCAGTGTGTGAATTCGACTTTGAATTGAAACCGGCTGTTTTGGTTTTCATTCGTCATTATTCGTTTGTTTGGCAACTGGCCGTTCTTACCTAGTTATAATTTTTGTAGAAAGTTTTTTTTTGTTTGGGTGCCTTATCAGGTACGAATTTCATCATCATCATCATCTATAGATACCATAGCCCACTGACGGACATAGGTCTTTCCCACAACACGTAATTACGACTACAGTATAACAGCAGACTATGCCTTTTCTGTGTTACCTTGTAAAATTATTTATTATTTAGTTTAAACTCGTACCGTCCAGTGACTTTCAAAGTGACTTTTGAGTCACCACATCAAAACGTTACGTTTCTGAGAAAAAACTACCTGTACCCTAAGTACAAGTTGATAGTTACCGGTATGAAATTTAATTTAAATTTACGATTGACATAGTAGCGCAAGAAAGGAGCCAGCAGTGGATTGATACATAGTTTCATTCATAATGACGGCGAAAGCGGGTAAAAACCCACGATTTTTGCAATGCGCAATTATAACGTTTCTTGAGTAAAAACTGCAACTCGTCAAATGCTAAATAACAATGAAGTCTACAATGTAGCGCACTTGCCTAGATGAAGCCAACTCATAGTCGGTTAAAAAAATATTTCCACAGAACAATCTACGAATAAAATATAATCACGGCATGATTGATATTTGATACCTATTTGCAATAGAAACATCCACAGAACTCCGTGAAGGATAAACAAGTACATAGTATCAGATTCTTATTCTTATCGCGGTATACTTTGTTAGGAGCTGTGTCATAAATAAATTCTTTGATTTTTATAATAAACTAGCTGTAACTTGCCACGCTTCGCTGTGGCACATTGTGATGCAAAAATTAGATAAAAATAATCTTTGATGCGGATTATACATAAGTATATCATTGTAAAATTTCAGTGCAGAACTTTTTGAGTTTTTGAAGCGTACACAAACCAACATAACGTTTTTATATATAGAGATTTACCACTTGACGTTAAATTACTTGCGTCGTGAATATGTATATACTAACTGTTATTATAAAGCTGAAGAGCGTTTTTTGTTTGATCGCGCTAATCTCAGGCCCCACTGGACGGATTTCAAAAAATATTTTACTTTAGATACGTACTTGATATATGAGTGCTATATATTATGTACCACTGATATAATATTATATTTTTTTTTACTGGGCAGAGCCTTTATTAACAAAACTAAATACAATGAGAACTACACTATACTAAGTATATACCTAACTAACTATTTACACTTAGCATAACTGTATTATCCATAGACCAATGAAGGTCTACAGATAATCAAGATGTAAAAAATAAAGATAATAAATATTATATGATATATACTATACTAGACGGTAATATATATTATGTAAAACGGATGAAGCCGGGCGGAACACTAGTAAGAATATACCTACCACAAATAAAAAATAAGAACGGTTTTTGTATCTACTATGCAACTATTTGAGTATGTTGGATTCACATTATGACTTCTAGTGTTTGATAGATTAAGCTTCAATTTAATGTTTCTCTTTACCATCAACCATTAAATAGAGTAGGCAATAAAGTTCATCCGTTCTCCCTTTGATCGCCCTTTACGTAGGTCTAGTACCAAATTTTTTAAGATTTACGAGTCACAAGGCGAGAGAAATTCTGTGTTTTCTCTCGATGCAGTTTGTTATTTTTAAATGCAGAGGGAAAGCCGTCAGAGAAAGCAAGCTTATTATAAACTTAACTTTCTCCAGTAAACCCAAAGGTATCAATCAAACTAATTTACAAGTCTATGTACAGGCTGTAGTTTTTAACATTTCGTAATTTGAACTCTACCGACAAGAGCGTCGCTCTTAAATTATGAATGAATGAATTTGAACTCATCTTGTAAACATTGTACAGGTCTTAATCCCCCATAGATCGTAGAACTCAAGATTAGCCCTCACAAACTTCAGGGCGCACGGAATCATGTTAACGTTGGGAAGAGTGAGCTCACTCTTTCCGTGCTAGTCGGTTGTAGGAAGCGAGGGACGCCGCTCGTTTATACCTTTCATTGATTTTGGTAATTTTAAAGATAAATATAAAAGATTATGCCTTCCTGTGCATTCAAAAAGTGTTCTAATGATTTTAGAAAATCAAATAAATCTAATAGAATTACATTTCATGCGTAAGTACAGCATTTGAAATATTTTCTAATTACATACCCATTAATATTTTAAAATGGCTACCATCACCGTCGCCGGTTACATGTCACCGTGTGACAGAGAGAGAATAATACCAATTATAACTAGCGCGAGCGAAATAGATGTCTTAGACAGAGACAGATATGTCTTAGATAGAGACAGATGTCACAGACGCAGTTTGTTACCAATGTCAAGATGTTCAGGCCAAATCTTGAGTTCAACAATCTTTGTTAATCCCTAAATTATTAAGTGATTAATTATTGAAGTGAAAACTTCTTTTTGGCGCACCACAAACTGATTTTCCGTGGGCTGTGAATTGAGCTCGAGCGTCATGCTCGTAAATGAAAAAAATCTTACGGCAAACTAGGGATCGAGATCGGGAAATCCTAACGCATTTCTAGATGACCATGGTCATGGTTAGTAGTAGTAAGAATAAATAGATGGCCGTGCTTAGGAGACTTATTTAGACGACAATGCTTCGAATATTTGTTCCACACTAGCAGCGCCCTCCAGTTTCACCCGCGCAGTTTCAAAAGTTATCTATACAATTCTGAGTCATAAGTTTTCACTTCTATCGGCAGTCCTTTTGACTGCTTATTTTTATGGCTGCCAATTTTTTCTATAATTTTTTTCCGATATGCGTTTGTACAAATGGACAAATGATAAACCAAAAGAAACACTCTATTTTTTCTAAGACAATTCGATTGCGCCTCCCCCATGCCACCCCAATAAATTTGTTGGCTCCACTGTTCCATTAGCGCATCGATTGTGCAATAAACTCCCTCGAGACTGACAAAGGCAATGACTTCTTATCAGCAATGAACACGTATAATTGTGGGGGCACTTGGGTCTTGTAAAAAATATTTATCATTTGGTGCACGCGACTGGCTTTAGATCCCACGAGCTTTGTTGTCTCAAGTCTAATAGCAACTTGGGAAATTTGAATGTGAAAAGAAATCTGTGAAGCCTGAATATTTACTTGCACAATACAAATGAATAATTACGAAAGAGCTAGGCACTTTTAGGTTTATTTTGGTGATTGAATTTTATAGTCACAAAAAACTTGAAAAAAGTGGGCAGTGTGTAGGGAGCGTAGAGCCAAAGTTTTACAAATCGAATGCAGAGCGTAAAAAAGCAACCGTACGAGGAGGCAAGGTCATATGTATGTAATATGGTACTCTATGGTACATGCTTGGTTTTTTATCTGTGATTATGTTTAGACCCATAAACAAAGGATGTATAAATAAAAAAACATTAAAAATATAAGCGATTATTATTATTATCAGAGTATCAGACCATCAGAGTTTGTGTTTGTACTCTTTTGATTGTATATCTTTGTCAGAGTACATAATATTATATCAATGGAATTCATAGCGAAATCAAAGGGTAAAGGGTATTAAGATTAGTATCTCCTTTGTACCTAGTACATACATATAAAACTTGAATTAGGTAGGTACTTGAAATTTTTAGATTATTTTATTTTTCTTCGAGTGTACAAAAGAGAAATAATATGTCATTTGTTTTACTATATTATTCGTTCTTTAGTTATAATTATTAGGTATTTATTATTTTGCTGCGTGATTAAAAAAAAATGTAAGTAGTCGGTACTAGGTGCATGATTTCACATTGCGGCTGTGCTAATAAAACGTAAGCTCGATAATAGACGCAGACAGTAAGTAACGCCTGCTCTACTATCTACAAAGATATACGTATAGAGAGAGGGTCATGTGATGTACTAGGCTACAGAGGACGGTGTGATTCTGTCAATAATATTGGCGGGAGAGGCGTTGCCATGGCAACATGATTCCCTCCCTGCACAATGCACCGAGGGTCGGAGGGTGCCTGGTTTTATGCAAGGGTGTTCAGATTGTAGCGCCCATAATGGCGTATGAAAGAGGACAAAGCTTCACTAAAACCGTGCTGTCGCATACAAGAGCGCTTTTCAACTCGGTAATAACTTTGCGGGATCATGAAACAGTCATTGTGCGAAGTTTGAACGTAATTTTATATCAAAGAATGGGTTGTTGTTGCGTAATCACTTCATTCTAACGGTTTTGTACAACGGTGTTAAATAATATCTTTCAATGTATTTCTCGATTAACAAGTTAACAAAATGATTTAATTTCCGATAATTTACAACCAATGAAGTGAGGAACACACCCCTTGTAATTTTAACATGATTATTTGTTACGTCAGTAAGTATTTGTATTTCTGTGGGGTAAGTTAGGTTAGGTTAGTACGAATAAGATAGAGGTAATCACGATTCCTGTTAAAGACTTTTCAATAACTAGGGTTATCAAAGGCAAAACCATTTTAGTTTGGCGGTTAATTCGGATTGCCTGGATAAAATACTTATTAAGCTTGCTTGATTTCGTGACTTATTTCACAAGCAAATTTAGCAGCAGGGCTAGTCGTCTGAATTCAGAAGAAAGTTATAATATAAGCGAGAAATCCTGGCTTCTGAATTTAGTATGACAGCTTACTGAATACTATTATACTTCACTGAATTCAGTAGCAACTAAATTCAGTCGCCTAAATTGAGCGAAGTGAGGACTCTACTCCATAGAGACAATTCTGAAATTTGTCTTATTTAAATTACTTATAGTTTCAGCCCATAACAGTGGCCTCTGCAGTACGTAGTTCCCACCGCTGATCAAATGATAGTAGGAACGGCGTATTATTTTCATAATGATGCGTTCTCAGAGTAATTCGAGATTGTCAGCCGCAAGTCGCGGTCCACCGCCTCGTGTTTTAAACTAGACAGGTCATTAGCAGGTGATTTTCTTAAATAGAAGTGCTATTTAAATTTAATATAACATTTAACGAAGGCTTTAATATATATTTGTTTAAATGTTATAATTGCCAATAGAGCAATAGGCTCTGAGAATAATCCAGATCTTAAGGTCAAATTCAAGGGTTTCGAAGACATAGTGATATGGTGGAAAACTGTGACGGCCCAATTCTTGCAGTATATTCTATGTTGTCATCACTACTGACTTTAATGGTGAATGAAAACATCGCGAGGAAACCGGCACACGTTATGTCGTTATCTACTGCTGTATATCACGGTTTATCTACTAACCTGCTCTGACCCAGCGTCTAGGATTTCTGCTTTGGGTCTCTCCTTGTGAGCGGAAGGTCAAGTCCTAGCAGTGGGAACAGAAAATGGGCTGTTTATACTTTCAAGAGTCTGCGTGATTGGATAAAAAGCGAGGTGCATTTTATACAAAACATTGGAACACGTCCGACCTTGAAAACAGAAACCCCCATTCCTTATACCCATTAAGTAATTAACATAAAGTTACTGATAAATGTACATACGAGTAAAACAAAATATATGCAACTACTTAGATCTGTGCAAGCTTTGTGTGCCCTACTATTTATACATAAATATGTACTTATATATACTTTGTAGATATTTTTTTACTCAAACATTTATCTCTAGGCTGCAAGGTGCGATCATACCCACACATTTACAACACGAAGGACGAAATCAAACGTTTATTTAATAGCAGTTTTATTTCTGCATTATATGCCCATAAATATTCAACAACTAAATCGTGTTACGTTACGTTACACCCACACGCACTGGCATAATAACACGTATAAAATAACTTCATTATTGACCGGTCAATCCTATTTAAATAATTATGAAACACCGAGGCCTTAGTTACATAAAACCAAGCTGCTAAAGTCGAATCTTGGAGAATATTATCTGACTAAAATGATAACCATAAGTACCTACCCCACATCTTGGTCCCTGAAAGCCTTCTCACAAGCAGACACGGTCCCAGCTTGGAATTTGGAGGGGGTCACCAGTAGAAATACAATAAATCGAGTAAAAAAGACTTTACTAGTTAGTAGATTTTTTATGGAATTTTAAATTTAGCGTATACGGTTTTGGGGGGGGGGCATCTTCCCTATGACTCCCCCTTGTGTGATCCTTCTATATTTTCCCTCAACAAGAGAGTAATAACTATATTATCTATTCTATGGTATTAGTAACGAGCTCATTTTAGTTCAACGGTTGACCCGATAAGGATCTCATATTTAGCAGCACTATTTTAAATCACTTGCTTACCTATTCATTTACCAAAGCCAGTTCTACAATAATAAAATTTCTTTACCAAGTTGAATGAACTGCATCAAACAGGTAAATTTTACGCTGTTTCTAAAAGCTTTTATCTCGCCAAAATAGAATTGAATACCGACCAATTTATCTGCTTAAGTGACAAAATTAGGTAACTAAAATTTAACGTTGCCATTTATTAAAATATACTACGATTGCTCCATCAGTATCTTTCATTGAAAAAATCTAATTGAAAAGTACAATCTATTACGGAGCGATGATAATACCTACGTAAGTAATCAATTGTGGTATTATCGAATTCTGCTAGTACATTTTATCAATGGAAAATGCAATTATAATCAATTTGATCGAAATTCAATTACATCCTAGGCTGTGATAAATATCACAAAGCAAATGCTTTACATCACGTAAATCGCAGTCAAACGTAGGTATCTAACCTGCTTTTAAAAGGAGTTGTTTTAACAATTACAAATACATCTTTAACCAAAAAATGTATTTCCATAACGCGTAATATATGTAAGTATGTAAACTCTTTGTGCCGTACAGAGAAATTGTGAAAGAGTCTATGACCCAATAATAATTTACGATGTGCCAGTAATCTGAATATAAAAGTTACCACCAAACATAGAGAATATATCCTTATGTAGGTACTCTATGCCACCGAACTATGGTTTTGTTGTCCTTGATGTGTTGAAAAAAAGGAGAAATTCCAATTTTCCAACTTCTTTGGAAATTCCGGTTGGTTTCAAACTTCAAACGTAACTTTACAAAATACCACTGATAGATAGTTTACATTTTCATTCAATCAATGCAAAACACCATATTTTCCATGTCGCCTAGCGATACGGCAACCAATTGAAATGTCAAATTACTTGTTGTTCAAGTTTCTTAAGTAAATTGTTATCCAATTTCAATGTATTATTAAGGAATTTTCTAATCTTATCTTAAAAGCATCTCAAATAACGGTGGCTTCAGTAGCTTCTAAAACTGATGAGGCGCGATGAAAAGTTAACTAATATGAGTAAAAATAGCCATTGTGTAACAATCCGGAAAACGACCGATACTATCGGAGAAAAATAAACTCGCTGCCATGATTGAATGAGTGAAAGTAAAAAAATAAACAAGCACAAAGGTCGGGGCACACCAAACCTTACACGATTTATGTACGTGGCTACACCTACAAGTTTGCGAGCACTATTTGAAAAGTTTAGCAATAAATGTCTACAATACGCTTTAGGCGATAAAAAATATGTGTAGAAAATATTTATATAAGCAATCTTCACTGAAAACAATGTTTTCTAAATAAACTTTATTGTTACATCATTGATTAATATTGGGATACAAACAAACATATTTTCAATTCTATTTTACTATGAAATAATAATACCGCCGCGGTTGTCGTTCCTGTCCCCGCGGTTGTTTTTCGTCGGGATTAAAGTCCATGTGTTCTTCCAGACTGTAATCTAACTGTATTCCAAATTTCAGCCCGATCCGTTGAGACTTTACGGTGTGTTTGAGCAACAAACATCCGTACTTTGTCATTTATAATATTAATAGGATAGTAGAATATCTAACCTTGTTAGGTAATCTTTTCTGAAGGAATTAATAAATTGCACCACCCGCAAGTGCCTACTGATTATTATATTATTAATGATACGATGCAACAGAAATTACTATCTCAACTAGCTTAACTAGTCCTTGCTCAGTGAATTAATGTTCACTCTAGCCTTACAGCAGCCGATATTTAGTTTTTTAGTGGCATCTTCAACAGACATCTTTACAAAACGCAGGTTATGTAATAACTGATATAAATTAAAACATAAGCTACTTAATACCATCGAACACATTTAAACGATTACACGACGGACATGTAGTGTTATCTAGCACATAAAATGACGCACGCATTCTAATCCCATTTCGCAAAAGCCACGGTTTTTGACTCGTTGTCTTGTTCATCCTGTTTTGCAGCTTTTAAAATGACTTCTTGCCTACTAAATTGCCACAGATTAAATAGCCTATCGGTATATTATTGTCTTTGTTAGTTACCATGTTGCCCGGCACGGGCATAGAAATCTTAGAAAATCTTGAAAAAATCTTTAAAAAATTCTTGCTGTTAATAGCAGCTAACTGCTAGCAAGTCAGGTTTTACATGTCTTTTTGCAAAATTCGTTCACTGCTTGTTTGACCTATTTCGCTAGCAATATTTCAATGAACATTAGTTTCGTTCAAGAATTGAAGTTAGGTAATATACCGAAAAAAGGTTATAAAATCTTAACATTATTTGCCATATATGTAATATAACATTTTCACAAATAAATGTATTGTGCTCCGACCCTAATATTGTATCTTACGACACGTACAGAGATTGCAAAATAATTACACTTGTACCCGCATATGTAGCCATTAAAAAAACAAGTTTGGTTCTGTAAAAATAAATCGATTCTTCCTGTGGTTATTTTAAAGTCGGCTGTCTATTAATTTTTCAAAGTGATTAGTTACTTAGATCTCTTATATCTACATATATATGTATGTACATATATATATATTCCTAGACATTAGATATTTACTTACACATTAGCACAATCTTGTCTCTTTGAGTTAGTCTGACGACCCAAATTCAAAACTATCTAAACCCATATGACTTCACTAAAAATTCGACAGTTCTGACTGCAGTTGGCAAGCTTCATTTGTAATGCAGCTGTTAGTCTTGAAACAGTCTTTTACATACACACTCCTACAAAACCCTGTTTATATGAGTTAATATACACAAAAGGAAAGGCGACTCCATCTTTGTACGAAGGCTCTCTATTGCACCTTGCAACAACAAAAGAACTCTGATTTCAAAAACAATGCATTTCTCAACATCACTTGCTAACAACAGACAAGTGTGCTGTAGTTCACTTCTAGGGGCATGCAAATCGCGAAATGACGAATATCGCACAATGGCGTAACGGTTCGCATAACCGCAACTCGGCTAGCGACCCCGGGGATCTATCGCTATAGTGGTCTCTTTAATTTTGCTTGAAATATCAGAGATAGCAACAGCAAAGTCATAAACAATTTATTTAGGCTACACTGGTCCAGTTTTGTAGATAACTGCGACCGTGGGAGGACAGCTTCCCTGACCTCTTCCACAGACTTCCACTAATTGAATGACGGATCTCAATACGCTTCGGGAGATAAGATTGAAGAGAAACAGACGCTGATAATAACTAAAAAAGGTAATTTACATTGTACGATGTGGATTGAACCTACACGTTTTTTCGTTACAAAGCTACGAGATCTATTTCGATTTCTCTTTCAGAAGGAAAATTGGTCAGATAATATTATATTGATGAGTTACGCCTCACAGCTTCGATAAATTTAAAAGCGACAGTAACTAAACGGTGTATTAGGTACGTAAGTATCTCAAAAATGTTATTATTTGTAATTTTGAAATATTTTTTAATTTTTTACTTATTATACGCATTAAGCGTATAATAAGTAGTACCGTACCTACAACACATTCAGATTGCTCGTGCCATGTTCAATTTTTCAGCTTTAATTTTATTCTTACATTTGAATTCGCCTATAACAGGTTATGGTGCCATTCTTCAGGAATTTATTTTTCTAAAGAAAATTTTTGTCCCAGCGTGGTCTTGATCTAAAAATAATGGTTCTAACTTCCAAACAATGAACGTAGAGTCATTTTAACAGCTTAAGGTAAGGTAAGGTAAGGGAACCTGCAGGAATGGGGCTGGTGCACTTCATATGAAAACCTTTATCCCCGTTAAAAAAAATCAAAGTCAACAGCATACATATAGCAAGTGATATTGATATTGCTGTGTGTGAAATGTCCACCAATATTTATTTATTTATATTGAGAAAATTTCAGTTTTTTTTTTCAGTCAAAACTTTGGCAAATCATGAGGGCTGGCTCCATAGACAAAACCCTTAGCTAGCCCAATGCCATTACTCCCACAAAATGCAATAAATCTATGCCTCAGAGACTAGCTTCAGCAGAGTAGCTCGTCTCATTACTCAATTGCAAAGTAAAACAACAACAGCAATGCTTTCCACTGATTTCACTGGCGCGACATTGGCGCACGTCCAGATTCGCGATGCGATTTTTGCACTGCTCCACTGCTTCGCCAGAACAAATCGCCGGTAAAGTAGGTATTTTGGTTTAGTTGCTCATGCATGCATTGTAAGATAATTTTGGCGGCAAGGCACCAAGTAGTCTGCTCGTAAAACTTTGAATTACGAAAGACGATCAAAATATTCTGTACTAAACCGCGTATAGGTTAGGTTAGGAGTTTTGTAGAAGAGGACTTTTCAGTTTGAAAACTGAACCGTTTGAAACCAGAAGGAGGCATTAAAATAACGTCAGAATCATGTATCCTGGGTGACGAACGTGCTACAGTGCTAGGTAATGATTTGGACTCTTCATGTTCCAATGTCTGTTTGTCACGGTGCTGTTATGGGGCCATCATGTTGCTTACCATCAGCCACAAGCACATACCTTGCTTATCTCATCACTTCTACAATTTAAATCTAACCACAAAAGTCTAAGTAAGATCTCTGAACTATATATACTGAGTAATAGTTTATTTATTTTAAATAGTACCTAAGTCATGTATTAAAAATACATTTTGAGGATCTTACGAGTATAAACTCTAACAACGTTGCAAACGATAGAAACTTCATAGGTCAGCGGTGCAAATAAGATTTATTCGAGTTTTATGATGAAGCCTGTACAACATTTTATGGGTCTAACTGTATCGAATATTGAATATTAAAAAATGTTTATTATGATTTTTTTATTTAAAAGGCTTTTTCTTATTATTGAAGACTTAGAAATCTACGAGTTTTAGAAATAATGACAACTTCCTAAGTTTTTCTTTTAAGTGCAATATGACCACGTAAGTTTATTAACAGACTTCAAAATAATAGTATGTCCTCAATTCAATTGTATGTTTTTATTTTTATGGTACGCGATAGCTCCACGAATTGTGAATTAATTTTGGTGATTTACAAAATAAATATAAATGAAGTACTTCAAAGGTTTTCATTTCATCAGGTTCGTATAATTTTATAGAAATCAATGTAAGAAATGAACCAAAATTCTAAATTTGCTTACGTTTATCTGGACAACGTAGTCATAGCTTCTTATGAAATTTATGCGAATGTGTGAATTTGGTGTGAAGTCTGTTTTATATTTTCGAATAAAATAAATTATGGTCAATCTACACATATCCATAAGCCTAACACAATCAAAATGCAAATAGCTATTGTGAATTTATTCTAGTGAAATATTATGAGCCGATACGACTGGCTTATTGATTTTTGATGCGGAATTAGAAAGGCGACAAATGCACGTGTTTACACAGTTTGGCGCCCATTTATTAGGAATTGCCGTTTACGCAACACTGAGTAAAGTATAACCAACGCATCTGTTAAAGCAGGTGAGAGAGCCACCAACGTATTATTGACTCAAAAACTATAGAAAATCTTTTTGCTGCCATTTAACCGCATTTCTAAATATTTAAGCCTCTTGCTATCTCGTTTTAGTGTAATGATGCAAGCCTGGGTGTGTACACAGATGAACTATCCTATTCATTTGTTCACTCTATACAAATAACAGTAAAAGGAATTGTATTTAATCGTGTGGTATTAAACATTCCTGAAGGAAGGGACCTGCACATTGCAATAAATAAGAAGATACTAGAGCTACCGAGGCATATGCAGTTTATCTGAAAAGACCAGAAACAGCCAGACCAAGACTAAATTTTACCGTGCTTGAGGCGAGTAGCGGCGAATGTTTTTCAAGGGCACAGACATAATCACGCTCCAGGCGCATAAAACGCTAGTTACGGTACTATAATTACGTAGTAAGACTAAAAAGGGAAAGAGTGACAATACCCAGAGCAACAATAGACCCACCCGCTGGTCTACATCCACTACCCTACCTATCAATTTGCCTACAGCGAAAAGCGATAAATAGAATAGAAAGCGATAGATGGAAACTCTTTATTGTCCACAATACAAAAATAATTAAAAATAGAACACATTTTCAAAACCTTAAATTTAAAACTTTCCAAATACCCAAGCGACACGAGGCTTTCAAGCTAGAATAGCAAGCTAGTGTTAGTAAGCTAGGAAGCTAGTACTTCTAGTATCGTGCAGACAAAACTGGCGTTGCGTAGCGTTGCTAGAAGTACCTACTAGGTTTCTAACACTAGCTTGAAAAACTAGCCTATTGTAGATCGGGATGAGATATCAGGTGAATCCAGTAAAAACGTAGCATATAACATTAAGTACGTAAATACTTAAGCTCTACTGAGTCAGAGATTTTTTTCAAGTAGTTAACCTGATTTATAGCATAAATCGTTCGCAAGGGGACCGCTAAGCGTCGCCTTGGGGGGACATAATTACCTCATGACGTGTGTGAGTGTCCGAATTTACCCACCCTAGTCTGACGCCTTCATTAGATTTGTTGCACCCACCCTAGTCTCATTAGGTGGAAATAAATTATTACTACTTTTGCTGACATTTTATATTTTCGAGGAAACAAATAATTTCACTATTACAGTTTCTTTTAATAATTGATAAGCTTACGTTCAACTGCAATTTCGTCTGATGTGGAACGACTTCGACAGTGCTGCGATAAACTAAAAGAAACTGATTATTTGCGGAAGAATGCGAAAGCATTCCCACCATAAATACTCACAGGCACAACTATATTTTTCGTCACTTCATTAAATTGATTTTGTGGAATTGTTCTTAAAAATCGTTTATGTCTTCATCATAACTTCATTTGTTAATACTTGATGATAACTTCCAACGTAGGTGTACTACCATAAAACTTGCTTTAAATTAATGAATTCTGCAAACTAGGTGGAATACAAGGCAGTTAATTACTCGTATTGTGCCTGGGAGTGTACCTACATCCGTGTATCAAACGGTGGAACCTCGTGGAGGTTTCAGTTGGTAGGAACACCTCCGTCCCCTTTGAGCGGAAGGTTACACGTAAATGCAGTTCCGCCACGCAAAAAAAATGATCCTCTTTGGACTTAAATACATCAAGATTAAATTCTTCAATAGAGTGGCTTTGTGTGTTAGTTTACATCAACGTGGAACCGGAGGTTGTGGGTTCGATTCCCAAATATTTGTGTGATGAATATAATAATATGTGTTCATTTTATAAATACTTTATGTATTTACTTGTGAGTACTTGTAGTTACTTTATGTATGAGTATTATAATATAAGCTATCTGACTCTCATAATACAAGATTTGCTTAGTTTTGGGGTTAGTTGATGTTGTGTGAAGGAATGTTCAAACAATATTTATTTGTTTCAGACAAAGGATTCCACACTCTAGTTGTTTGTTTAATGAAATTGGCATCGAATCTCTTCAGAACAAGGGGAGCTAAGCCACAGGGCTTTGGGGTACGGATCTATATTAAGCCGGAATTGTATAATATTGAAATTGAAGTTAAAGTTTGCTTCAAAACCATCAATTTATTTCAAATCTACACAAATCATAACATCTCTTCTCTTCAATATTATAGACTAGCGGGCCGTCCCGACTATGCCCGTGACACATAATATATAAGCCTATAGGTACCACTCACGGATCGTACTACATCTCCAACGGTGAATTTTTTTTTTAAATAGGTCCAGTTTTTTAGAAATAGGTCCAGAGATTAGATCATCTTTATAATATTAGTAAAGATGTCAATGTTTTGATATTTTTTTGCTTAATCACGTCGGAACTTCTAAGCGGATCGGAATGAAATTTGGAATACATTAAGATTATGATCTGGAATAACACATAGGCTACGCGGGGCGCTGAAGCACTGATAGTAATATTCGTAGAATTTAAAAATGTAATTGTTACAGATTCACGTACTGCTCACAAAATGTAGCTGATAGCAATTTGGAATGATAGATAGATAAACTCTTTGTTGTTGCACGAAATAAAATAATAGAACGATGTGTGTTCCTAATGATGAAAGGTTTTATTTTAATGTAGAGATTCCACAGATGCTAAAAAATGTTACGAAATTCATTAAACGGGATTCTGTTCATTTACGAACTTATGAAATTGAATGTCCTCCTACACATTGAAGATCGAGGATTGAGTACTAGAATGTAGGGTTTCTAGATACGTTTAAAAAACGAGTCTACGTCTCCGGGGTCCGGATGTTGGCAGCGCGAGAGTTTACTTTCTACCGTGTCATTCACAGGCGCAGCACGTGCCTGTACCCACTCCGTCCAGTCGCGCCTACTTATCAAAATAACGGAGCTTTTGACTCAGTTACCGTACAATATCCGCGTGACAGCCACATCCCATCCTTTGATTTAATCCTACTATCGTATCAAATAAATAAATATTGGCAGATATTTTAGACACAACACCGTCTGCAAACTAAGCAAAGCCTATAAGGGCAGCCAGATAGCTGATATTTATATATGTAGTTGTAATATTTTTTTTTTAAATAAAGTGTGACGCGACGAGCAGTACATGTGCCTGATGGTAAACAACATGCCAGCCACATAACATCACAGTGACACGCAACTATTGGAACATGAAAAGTCCAGATCATTACCTAGCACTGCACTGCGCTCGTCACCCAGAGATCCAAGATGTTATGTCTCTAAGCCCTATAATTTCTCTGGAAACATTGCCCTTCAAACCGGAACACAGTAATGTTAATGTAAATACATACAACAAAACAAAAATACAATAACGAAAATACGTACAACTATATATTTATATATAAAACTCAAAGGTGACTGACTGACTGACTGACTGACTGACATAGTGATCTATCAACGCACAGCCCAATCCACTGGAGGGATCAGGCTGAAATTTGGTACACAAGTAGATGTTATGACGTAGGCATCCGCTAAGAAAGAGTTTTGATAAATTCTACCCCCAAGGGGGTGAAATAAAGGTGAACGATTGTATGAAACTTTTTATTCCTTGGGCATATTTGCATGAAATTTCATATAAATTGAGTTCGGCTAAAATCATGAGGTACGTAATACAGAGTTTATTGAAATCCAACCCTCAAAGGGGTGAAATAAGGGATGATAGTTTGTATAGAAACGTTTTATTCCTTGGGCATATTTGCATGAAATTTCATATAAACTGAGTTTGACTAAAATTATGAGGTACGTATTAAAGCGTTTATCGAAATTCAACCTTCAAAGGGGTGAAATAAGTGATGAAAGTTTGTATAGATACGTTTTATTCCTTGGGCATATTTGCATGAAATTTCATATAAATTGAGTTTGACTAAAATCATGAGGTACGTATTAAAGCGTTTATCGAAATTCAACCTTCAAAGGGGTGAAATAAGGGATGAAAGTTAGTATAGAAACTTTTTATTCCTTGCGCATATTTGCATAACATTTCATATAAGGTGAGTTCGGTTAAAATCGTGAGGTACATATTACAGCGTTTATCGAAATTCAATCCTCAAAGGGTGAAATAAGGGATGAAAGTTTGTAGAAAACTTTTATTTCTTGGACATATTTGCATAAAATTTTGTAGATATTGAGAACGGCCAAAATAATGAGTTATGTAGTACATTTACTTCCAAAATGTAACCCCTAAGAGGGTAATATGACATTCTTAAATTGTCACATACGTATTCTTTTTATGACGTAGATATATTCACTAAGGATGGATTTCTCAAAATTCGACGCCTAAAGAAAGTAGGGAATTAAAGTGTGTATGAAACTTTTTATTCCTTGGACAAATTTGAATGAAATTTCGTATAAATTGAGTACGGCTAATATTTTAATAATGAGTTTTGTGTTTCGTGTTTTTTTTTTTTCAAAATACAGCGTCTAATGGAGTAAAATAAAGAAAGAAAGTTTGTGTGAACATTTTTATTTCTGGCGACATATTTGCTTTAAACTTTGTATGATATGAGTACGGGAAAAATAATGAGCTATGTAATACAGAGTTTTCCTAATTTTAATCCCAAAGAAAGTATAATAGGGGATGAAAATATTAAATTAACGCACAGGAGATAGGTACTTACATTTTCGCACATGTATTTATTTTATGAAGCAAGCAAGAAAGAAGGATATTTTTCAAATTCATACTACGTAATAGTGGATAAAATTTTGTACGAACTTTTTACCCCTTGGACATGCTCTAAAGACTATGACGAAGAGCTTTGACGGACTACTTTTGTTATAACAACGTCTAGGCTGAGCAAGGCGTTCACAGACTAAGTAGAGAAATACTCTAAGGCGTTGCTTGAATGGATTTTTCATGATGATTACAACGCTGGTGTATACAAATTGAGACTGAATCGTTTTCTTCTAGGATAGCAAGCTCTACCGTAGACCGCATCATCACTTAACTTCAGGCGACATTGCGGTCAAGAGTAAACATATAGCAGTTAAAACATTTATTTGCATGAAAATTAAATTAATTAACCATGGCAAATGAGCGTATTAGTTTTCCAAAATGCAACCCCTGAGATAGTAAAATAGGGAATTAAAAATACAGAATAACGCATAAGCTACCCTTAGGCCAATTATAGACGAGCATTATTTATGTTATTATTTGACGCTCACGCTATCCAAGTAGGAATCTAAAATAAAAAACTTACTGAACGCGAGCGAAGCCGCGGGTTAAATGTAGTAATAAATATATATGTACATGGAAACACCCAGATAAAGAACTAACATTGTGATGGGAAAGTTTAATATTTTGATGTTTGTTGCTCCATCACGTCGAAACGTCTGAACAGGTCGGGTTAACATTTGGAATGTTAACTACTAGTACATTCCAAATTTCAAAATATTAAAATCACGTTTAAAGTTCAAAATATTTTAAACGTGACAGTTTGGATAATTGCAATTGCTCAATCTTGCCGGTACGTCTGAACAAAATTTGGAACACAGCTAGCATATATAACAGATAAGGTAGGTAAGTATATTATTTCAACGTCGCTAAATTACGAGAACAGGAACTAAGCGGGTAAAACCGTGGGTCGTTGCTAGTATGTACATTGGGTACATTATAAAATTAAACGCGATCTAAATGTTTATAACCGACTTCCAAAAAGGAGAAGGTTATCAATTCGACCACCGACCGACGACACCGACACAATACC
The DNA here is from genome assembly GCA_017562165.1 of Ectropis grisescens. Taxonomy (NCBI): domain Eukaryota; kingdom Metazoa; phylum Arthropoda; class Insecta; order Lepidoptera; family Geometridae; genus Ectropis; species Ectropis grisescens. The sequence continues at coordinate 7,142,623 of CM029781.1, read as the reverse complement.
ACGATATGGCACCGACTTCAAATAGATGAGTGAGTACCGCTTAAAATAATTATATTAATTTATTTTTGCTTTTGAGTTCTTATTTGTGGTATTGAAGTCGGTTTAATTTTTTATATAAAGAAAATTTATTACTCGTAAATTTATTTAATTCTTCCGGAATTTCAGCGCAGCGACAGCCACAAAGGTTGAAAGGTGGTACTCTTCCCGCCATCACGAGTAGAGCACTCCAAAGAGAATATAAATTACGAGCACTCGAGAACAAATTAATATATGGACGTATAAAAAGTCCATGATTACAAATTACATTGCCTTTGTTCCAATTACAAGCTTCACAAACTTTTTGGCGCCATTTTCAGTCTGTTCGAAAAGATCAAGAGATGTGGTACGAAGTACCGTACAGAAGGTGATTATTGCGGAAAATGCCTAATACTAATCATAGCCATAGCCGGATTTTATTTATTGTAGAACCTATTAAAACTAATTTATCAGTTGATTAATATTTAATATTCTTGTTCAAAAACATGAAAAACTAAGTCTGATGAAAAATATATTACACCAATCAATTATAGCTAACTAATTCGATGTAAAATACGTGTCGATTTAGAGATACGCTCCCTAGAATAGTACTTTCGCAGCCAAGGATAAATATTAGAATATTGAACGATGCAATGATTTATGGACGTTATTGCGCGAAAATACATACTTAATCAGATTGTTGCTTGATACTCATTACCACATGTATCATTAATTAACAACACTATTTGATCAAACACATAATTTATACCATGGTCCAAATATTATTTTTCCCCACTGATTATGAATAAATTAGTTTCGTGTTCGGTTTAACTATTTAAACTAGTATTACGACCTCCAAAAGTGTTGCAGAATTTCAGGTTTGTCTTCATTTTTCTCTTGTGAATAAGCTACAAAGCAAAATCATTATACATTATATTATTACGAATGCTCTAAGAGGGAGTAGTATTGTGATAGGTCAAACTACTAAATCACTAGGTAGGTATATAGCACACAAACTACGGTTCATGATAGATCAAAAGCTTTTTAATTTGAGAGACGAACACAAAACCCTTTTTTAATAAACCGGTCCCTTGATTGCGAATGGAAAGCTCATCAACGATTTCGATTAGCACTAGCTTAATGGACCGAAACTCGATAGAAAACCGCAGCGTATAGTTTTCACTGCAAGTAGGGCATACGCGAACGACCTGTTAATCGCTAACACAAAGTGATTAGTCTTTGCTGACGGATGTTTAATTTATTGCGTTAAGATTTTACTCTAAAATTGAATTCTGAGATCATTATGCATTTTTTTAATCTTACTAAAATTGCTTAAATTTAATTTTGATTTTACGACTGGTCTAGTCGGGAAAACGGTGATGTTCCGGAGCCCCGGATTCAAATCGCACGCGCACCACTGTCTTTTCGAAGTCATGTGCGTTATGCCGCTATCTTAAAGGCGGCGAAGGAAAACATCGTGAGGAAATCGACATGTACCTAGAATCTTTCGAGGTCATGTGTTATCTACCAACCCACATTAGGCCAGCGTCCAGCGTGGTGGATTATGGCCGTAACTCTCTCCTTGCAAGAGGAGGTCCGAATCCCAACAGTGGGAACATTAAGTGGGGTGATTATGCAACTTTGATCAATTTAGCTCTTTAATACCCCCCTTTGTTCTGTCAGCTATCTCAGCTTTCCAAGTTTAGAGTAGGTACTTAATGTTTAGTAAATACATATAGCGAAGATTAGTAGTATACTTTTAAGTCAATTAACAAAATATATTCAACAATAGTGCCAACTCAATTGGTGTTGAATTAAACGATCGCTAGTGTCAAGACAATAATTTTCCTAACTGGATAGTCCGAAGACATTTATGAAACATCTAGTAGTGATATTGTGCAATAGAGCAGTTATTAATTTAAATCACAGCGCGCGGTGACAATATAGTCACAAATCAAAATCAATTTAGTAAATTGTTTCATGGGATCTTCTGTCCTACCAAACACTTCATCATAATTAAAAGATTCTGTTTTAAAGCTCATAGGTATGCTTCTTCTGTTTTAAGCTTCTTAGGTATGTTTTATAATGTACTCGCTATCCCTTGATGTAAAAAAACTAAACCTATGTATAACTTTCTGTGAAATAATGCCACCATCCCAAAACTTCGCACCGCTGTAAAGTGTTTTATGTTCTAACATAAACGCGAATACGTACGAACCTTAATTGATCATTATTTCTGCTTTTCACTAGAATATCAATTTAATTGCCTGCCAAATAATGTGACCTTTGCCTACCTACTTGCATATATGTCACTGATTGAACACTTACGTAAACCGCCCCAAATAACTCGCCAATCATGTAATGTAATGTAAAAATAACAGCCGATTTGCACGCAGGTATTCATAAACAGAAGCGGAATATTTTATGAACTGCTTACCACATCTGTCTAGCCAGCCCTCGGCACGGCAGGGATATTGGATGATTATCATTCTGTCATCACTCCTCATTTTGTACACAACAACACAGACTTCACTTTAACACAGTCTTTAACATTTCACTATTGATTTGATACACTGGTGTTGATCTATTACTCCACTCAGAGAACTCTCCTCCGTCACCACACCACTTTCACCTACAACAGAGAAAAAAAACAAATGCTATGAAAGTCATTGTTATCAAAGTTAATAGCAATGAACTAATACTAAATGTGAAAATTTCAAATGCTATTCATAAGTATTCACGAAACAAAATGTTTTAGTAGTACCTCAACATTGATCACAGCTGAAAGTTTATAAGCTATAAAAGCTACTTGTAGGGACTATAAGTAAGTGTATAAAAGTAAAACTAACGTTTACGTGCTTAATTTATAGGAAAGCAATGTAAACGAATAAGTTTTATTTTAATGTAATCCTCAAGTAACAAAATTTGTTGATAATGTAATATTATTTAGCAATGACATATTTATAATAATAAACTAGATTTATGTTTTGATTTATTTTGAATCTAAAGATAAATATTTTTAATCATAACTCATAACTATTTCTTTACCAATAGATTACTTACTGTTTGCTAAATCTCTAATTTAAACAGCAACTTTCGTTATCCAACGGGTTTTATTTACACGCGCGTGAGTAATACGCCGTAGCAGTATATTACACATCCACATTCATCACTTGCAAACAACAAACTGAATGCCTTTTTTGCGTTTTCTGTCTGCATACTGCATAGTCTTTGACATACTAGATAGCAATATATTTTGTCTCGTTCTGTCAGTATTGACCCGTCGTCTTATCACTCACGTTATCAATAAATAGGCGTACTATTATGTCTTACTTGAATTGATTTTACTTTCATAAATAAAACAAGAGATTCGATGAAATTCTTTTGAAACCAACATGATTTATAAATATTCTAAGATTATTTTTATTCTCTGAACCATAGACAATAATTATTGATTGCGTAAAACGGAACGCTTTGTACTTTTGTGGGCTGTGATTGGTCTGTGGCTGTAATGCGAGCTGTTGACATTTGGTTATCAGCTCTCAGTCTATATTATCTATTCTATGTCTCAGCTCTAAATTTTTGACATTTACTCTTTAGTTTACGGTTCAAGATGGCTCTGAAAGCACTTGTCGGACAAAGTGAGTTTAGAAAAAATCTTATTTATAGTATTTTCTGCGTTATTCTTGTGTTAAGTGATTATAATTTGAACTGTATTACATTAGAATCATAATGATACCAAATACTTAATGATAATTGCGTAAAACAAGTAATTTGCTCACAATACAATCTCTTCGATGACTAATGTTTTCGTATCGTATTTGTTATAAATGAACCTGTATTGCATTGGCTTTATTCTTACATTTGTTGTTAAATCATTTTAACATTGTTCAGTATACAATTCATCTATTCGTTTTAAAATAAGTGTTGGTTATAGGTAGTTAATAAAATATTGCCTACTAAAACAATGGCTTGAAAACAGTTCGAAAATTGTATTGTATAGGAAGTGGAGCGCCTTATTAATTTTGTAGTATAGTTCAATTCAAATGAGTGTATTTGTATCATTAGAAATCTTGTAAGTTGTGACAATTTATTAAGGATGGCTAGAGATTCGAGCGGTAACTTATTGATTTTCTTATGTCAGGAGGTTGGCGTTGAGGGTGGGTGGGGTAGTTTACGTCATTCTGCACCCGCTATATCTCTATAGTCTCCCCCGCGATCCGTAATAATCTCCGGCTTTTGTTCCCTATACATTACCCTACCTTTACATCTAGACATCAACATGATCAAGAATGTAAAGAGGAAAAGGTAATAATTAATACACCTAATTATATCTGTACAATACAGATTCACAATACCATGATATTATTTCAACATTGTTAGCAAAACAAATGCTCACCGATTTTAAAAATACATAGACATGTATTGCTGTTATAATAATTAAACATTTAGGTTTCAATAGCCAAGTTTAAATTACTCTTTACCCAAGGTTTTTGTACATTAGAAATCATTACTAGACTAACTGATGCTTAACTACACCTTTCTTTGTTTTTTCTTTTGGACTGAAAGGCGATAATACAAAAGAAAAACAATGAACTTTACTAAATATAAAAAATGACATTTTAATTGGCGGCCTGATCACTTAGAGTGATCTCTTCTAGGCAACCAACTGTGCACGGATTACATTTATGGATTAGGAATGACAATGAATGAGATTAAGCAGTGAAATCCACTAACTACAATTTTTTTTTTAATTGATTCGTAAAATAAAGTCTAAAAATAAGTGTTTGTAATAATTCCTAGGAATTAATTTTCCTATTTTTCAATTGAAGATAGACTTGCACTTGACTGTCATCACTCCTGATATAGAGCAACCATCTAAGTAATTCTAAGGTTCTTTAATTTCCAGACGTACAATACAAATAACATCTTTTTTCAGAGATTATGAACGAGGTGATCCGCTACCGCGGACCCAAAGGCAAGGAGTCCCAGCGTATAGAATGGCGCATTCTCATAGTGGATCAACTGTCCATGCGCATGGTGTCTGCTTGCTGCAAAATGCACGACATCTCCGCAGAGGGCATTACATGTATGTAACTGATGCTGTGTTATTCAAAATTATTTTGCTCTCTATGGAAAGATTGGCATACAAATAGATAACTTGTTACACCTTCTACCGCCTAACTAAATCGGCTTTGGGTTTCCTATTGCCATCTCTAGCATTTCAAACGAAAAGAAAAATGAGAGAAACATCAAAGCTAAGACAGTTTTCGTTCAGCGGTAGACCCCCTGATGTGATAACTATATCTTTGGTACTCAACTAAATGGACACAGTAAAGTTTCTTTCTATAAATTCTTATTAAAACAAACTCTACAATAAGAAAATATCAACTTAAAAGATGGTAGTTTTGACTGCCCTAGTGGCTTAGTTGGTAGTAGCTCTGCCTGCGAAGCCGAGGGTTGTGGGTTCGATCCCCACCCAGTGCAAATATTTGTGTGATGAATTCAAATGTTTGCACTGTGTCTGGGTGTTTCTATGTATAATAAGTATGTATTTAAAACTATATAAGTATTATATCAGCTATCTGGCTGCCATCACACAAGCTTTGCTTAGTTTGGGGTCAGATGGTGTTGTGTGTGAATTGTCCACCAATATTTATTTATTTATTTATGATTTTTGACACTGTATGGTTGTTATTTTTTTTATAAAAACATGGGGCAAGCAAAACATGTGCACGATGGTAAGCAACACGCCTGCCCATAACTGTAGTTTTCTGCATCTATTTGAATACAATGAGTCTAGATTGTTACCTGGACTCTGTGCTGTTACTTTAACGAACCACCTAATTGGTTCCACTGGTAGTAATTTCCTTCTCGCACACAGAGAGCATAAAGACCATGATCTACCAATGGTCAGTATTGGTTATATGTCCTCAAACAATGTTGTCCTTTAAACAAGACTTTCATCCTTTGTTAAATAAATAGTTACAGAATCCATATGTCACTGTTAAAACCGTCACATTACAAACATACCTACACTCCGCGAGGTATAAGCTGAGCTTTGCATTAGTGTGAGTGATCTCCAATCAGGCAGGAGCTTGAAATTTTGTCCGCGAGGTATAGGCTGAGCTTTGCATTAGTGTGAGTGATCACCAATAAGGCAGGAGCGCGGCGAGACAGAATGGCGCCGCGCCTAAGGCCGGTTGTCACACCTACACTATCCATGTACACTCACACAAATGCAAAGCTCAGCTTATGCATCGCGGAGTGTACCTACCATGAGATTATAATCTCACGTGATAGATTATAGCCGACAGTGTTGACAATTTTACAGTACATATAAGTACAAGATACATATAAGTTTGAGTTTCATATTTGCCTTCTGTTCAATTTAATTTCTGTTCAACTAATTTTGTAAATCTATCCTTGTGCATCTGAGTTCATTTATGACATCACTGATACACATCAGTCTTAATTCAAGAACAATTGTAGGAAAAATTCTGATTACTATTATGCCTGCCTATATTGAGTGATGTGTAAATCACAAATATGTTATGGTGGTACAGTTTGCAGCTATTATTGCTCATTTTGCCCTTTTTACGTGAAATAAATAAATTTACATAATTAATTACATAATCTCTTCCTTTTGCCTAAAGGGCAACTATCTTAGCATTTCCGCCACACGATGGACCCGGCACCCACACATTGAATCCATGGAATGCTAAGAAGATCATCTCTTCCTTTTGCCTAAAGGGGCAGTTGGGCTATATCGAAATCGATAATCTCCACCTTTCTTCTACTTTATTCCAACTTTGTCACATGCGGTGGGAAAGCAAGGACCCTTTTACATTCCGTAAATCAGCCGCGGACTAACCTTTAGTAAGGGGGCCAGAGTCCCTCACGTCGGAACGCTCTTTATGCCTCGCGATGGCTCAGATGATCAGACTCGTCGCATTAGACCTCTAACATAGTACTCGTAAAACATGTTATTTGTACAGAGATCTGATCAAGTGTCAGACGCAAGCTATTAAGTACACATTTTCAACTAACACCTGACCCAAAACTCGTTTTACAGTGGTGGAAGATATCCACAAGAAGCGTGAGCCCCTGTGCACCATGGACGGCATCTACCTGATCACTCCGTGCGAGAAGTCAGTCCATGCCCTCATCAACGACTTCTCTGTCGGCAATCGCATCATGTACAAGGCAGCACATGTCTTCTTTACTGAAGGTATGCAATCTTCCAACTCATAGTCACATATTGATAACATTACACTGCATATGACCATAATAGGCTACAATCCTAAAAAAACTAATTAGTCCATCAGCTAGTTTGCTAAAAAATATTGTAATATATGTAATTTTTTTAATACTTATTTATTTTACGTAATTTTAACTTATAATTTATGGCAGATAGCCTATCGGTTTTTTGACTAACGCAAATTATTATATTAATTTGCTACTGGTGTATCAGTAATTATATAAAGTTTAATTGTTTTCATGATCTCTAGAGGATACATTTTATATTATATTTTCTTGTAATATGTATTTGAAAATAAATTTGCTTAATTAATTTCAGTTATGATAACAGACCTTTATTACTATTCCATTTGAGAATATTCCCTATTTTGAAGTAATAAAATAAATCTCAATGCGTTCATGTTGAGGACACCGTCCTAATTTTTTAACTAAAGCTTTCACTGTCACCTGGCATAAAAACTACACAAGAATGGCTGACTGACTTATGTTTATGTCATTAGCACATCAAGACCTTAAAATTACCCATGAGAAGTATTCAGAAGAAGAAAAAAATTGTTCCAAACAATACACTAGATGGCGTTACCAACATGTTTTAATTATTTATTTTGTATCCAAAAATACATAAATTTCACGTGAACACCAGATTGTTCTATGTTTAATTGCGGTGACGCGTGAAAGCAAGCTAGCCAGTAGCCACACTATAGTAAAAAAACAGTTTTACAGAAATTTGTTAAAATATGCGTCAGCCCAATTGGCGTTAACAGAACCTCAGATATGCGCCGCGCCGACTACGAAAATACTTGTTCAATATTTTTTCTCCTCTGAAGTCGCCTCATAGTGGTATACTCCAGTGCCATATTATGTTATTTTTATAGCAGGTGAGGCTAGGAGTTTATTCTATGTTTTGTCCAAAAAAAAAAAACAAAGTTTTTTTTGATTCGATAATTTTCATCATTCATGTATTTTTGTTGTATCGAAAAAGTAATATCAAGCAGAGTTTTGGAACATCATTTGGCTTGAACGATTTAGTTGCATATTTTATTTTATTTTCCAGCTTGTCCCGATGTACTGTTTGATGAGTTGTCCCGTAGTCGTGTAGCTAAATACCTGAAAACGTTAAAGGAAATCAACATTGCTTTCATTCCATACGAACAGCAGGTTTGTCGTTACATACAATTTTATAAGGCTACAAAGTTATCTGGCTCTGAGACGGAAATTTGGTACTAAAGCACTGTATTATACTATTGGAAATTATCATAAAATTGATAGCGTCGCTACCGGTACTGGGTCCGATAACTTTGCTGTAGTGAACTAACTTTTATGTTTATAACATTCCCTTTACCTTTCACGTACGAAATTCGATCAAATAGTACCTAACCTTAGCGCGCTTGTCGAAAGAGCTAAGCGCATAGTCACCAACAAATAACACAGAAAAGTATTTTCATAACTACAATTTATTAATATTCACACCATTATTATATTTATATACCTAAGCAACTGACAATACAGCACTCTTCAAAGCAATCTCTACCTTATTCCTGATCACATAAGCAACTGCAAAAAAAGCGTTCAGCTCGCTCACGTGTTTTCATAAAGACTTTCAACCTGCATCACGTCCAAAAAATAATTATTTTTCTAACCAAATCTACACGAAATTCCATGCGTCATGTGATATGTATGTGTGATCTATGGATGAACAATTTGCATTCACCCACCCTAACTATAACAATTCGGCCGTTTTGGGATTATAACTCTTTGAAATTAATTCTCGGAATTGGAAACAAATGGTACAGTCGGTACTATTAATAAATATGTCTATATGTCACCGTAAAGTTTAAAAAACCGTCAGTGTATAATCTAACGCCGTCAGATTACAAGCTAACCTAACCTACCGTAAGATGATAATCTGACGGTAACTGAATTTTAAGTTGACACATATAGGTACAATTTTTTCGAAGTAATTGTATCTTCCATAAACGGCCATATTGTAACTATTGTTCGACCGAATTCCGTGCCCCACAACCTACTAATCCACTGACACACCATCACTGACGTGTGAATCCGATAATTGTTGCACGCCGCTAACTAGTGTGTCCCGAGGAACTGTTCAATGAACTCTGCAAGTCTTCGGCCGCGAGGAAAATCAAAACTTTGAAGGAGATCAACATTGCTTTCTTGCCATACGAAAGCCAGGTAAATATATTGACTGGGCCGCTTTGATAGATTTAGGCGTTTAATACACTACCACGTACCACGTAGTGAAGCGCGTAAATTTTTGTTTTAACGTTGTTTGTAAGTACCTCCGTTTGTATGGAAAAGACTCACAGTCCAACAACACAGAAAATGCATCCACGCGCGTTCATAGGCTGACGTTAGTACTCGGATTCACGCGCTACGCTGCGTGGTGCGTGGCAGTGCGTTGATCGCCTTAAAGTTCGTCAGAACCTACGCACAACCTTTGTAGTTGCCTTCTTCAGATGCATTTGCACAAAAAGTCGCAAATAAATTGTGATTTTTTAATTCCGCGAAGAGCGACAGCGAAAAGGTTTCGTAAGCTATTCACACAGGAGTTATTTTTAGACCATTTTTGGGAGTTATTTATTTCGTGAAAACTTAACTTTAGATTACTTACTAAATCGCTTGTAGAGGGGGCATTATAATGTAATACTAATCCGAAATCGCCATGCTATGATTATTTATTGATTATACAAGACTTTTTTTGTGGATATGATGTTCCCTGTAATGTTTTGAATATTTTTTGTTTGTGTTGTATGTTGAAAAAAACAAACTTTCATAAAGCCCACTAAAAATAAAATAAGGAATACTTTATAAGTGAAGTCCTTCATAGAAATAACCCTTTATGTTAATTAAATCACTAATTATTTTCGCTTGTAGTATACGCAAAATCTACGGAAAAAAATTGTTGGATAACCACTCACAGTATTTAACAATACTACGGTGAGATAAGAGAAATGAGTCACCAGCCAGTATTGTAATAAAGTACCGGTAATAGAATTAGCGCGACTGATGAAATTATTTAAATTATTGCAATTTGTTTGCTGCAATACCACCTGTAACGGTGAAATAATTAATTCTGAAGCTGGTGTCACGCCGAATACCCACGAATCAAAGTGTTGAGTCATCGATCAAGCTTCTGTATAAGATAGCCATAGCAAAGAAAACTTTGTACACCATTGCATAATGTTGAAAATGGATTGTCAATTTTCAGCAAAATATTTGCAACAATTCGCTGCAAATTCTGTCGAAATAATACGATAATCTGGTGTACATTTTAACTGGAATTTACATACTGGGACCTCGTTGAGATTGAGACATGGTACGTGCTTTCAAATTGATAAAAAAATAGAGTCAGAGTAGACAAAGCTCTATTGACAAAAATTTGCAATTTCATCGAAATTAAGCTATGATCAAGTGCCTGTAATCAGTGTGTTATGCTTCTTCAAAATTTCTCAAGCTTAGAATATCCAAAATTAATAAACTGTGTCTTTTAGGCAAATCACGATCACAGGGTCACACAAAAGCCTACACTTGTATATTTATGAAACCCAATAGTACGAATTTTCATAGTTTACGATCCGTAATTTCGTTGTGTTAGTTTGTTACGTTGTATGTTATATTAACTTGCGACAACACAAACTGATAGTTTTGCATTTGACAACAGCAGCACTGTCGTGAACGCCATGCAACGAAACGAACAAAGTTTCTCTCATTATCGAAACGAATTGTTGCGCGTATAGTTCCATCATTTTACCAGTAACATTTGTGAGAAAACGTTACCTTGGTATAATTGTCACTCGATCCGCTTCATCAGTCAAACTCAGCGTTGAATGCCTGGTGCTGCTAATTAGAAATGACACGGAACACGATCAATAACCTGCAATATGCTCTAGCGAGGTCATTAATCCGGCGACCCAGATTGGAATTTCAGGCACCATCGAAGCCTCAAGTATTCTTTGTTTGTAGTGCAAATAAAATACTTAAGCTCAAAGAATTTAAATTTATGAACATATAAATCTCGTGTCACGGTGTTTATTTTAGTACTCCGAAAGGCCTTTAACAAATGTTGTGTACTTATTATGAGATTAAATCGTAATACATTTGATATTATTTTGGTATAAATAATATTTCAAATAATTTAAATGACAGCACAACAGCTACGTTACTAACTACTTACTAAGGTCAATTGTCCACGTAGCCGCACGTTATACGCACGCTTTCGTCAATTGACGGTTGCAAGACGAATGCTTGCATCTTGCGTACAAACATATGAAATCTGTATCCGCGAAGCGGCAATGTCGCGTCAGCCGCTCGTCAACGTACGTATGACGAGCGGCTGCTGCTTCGTGGACACAGATTTCATTACTTCTACGGAAAATGCAAGCATTCGTCATGCATTCGTTTTACAACCGTCAATTGACGAAAGCGTGCGATAACGTGCAGCTACATGGACAATTGACCTGAGTTAGCTAGTTTACTAAGCTAATGCATGATACGAAGTGCACGGTCCGCAAAGTTCGGCCAATAGGGAGCGATGCTAGGATAATAAAGCGTTACTATTGGTGGTAATCGTACGTTTCGTAGTTGCGTTGTACTTCTTGTTTATATGTTCAGCCTCAGTGTACAGTATGTCCAACTTATCTGTAGAAGGTAGTGATGGCGCCACGATCGAAAAGTGCTGCCTCCTATTACTAATTTAGACAACTTTTGTTTTTGAGTTCTGTGAGTGCCAGTAGTTCCGCTTTTGGCCGATTATCACTATACAGTGTTGCTAACAAGTCTTGCACGTTTCAGGTGTTTTCCCTCGACTCACCCGAGACGTTCCAATGCATGTACAACCCTGCGCTTGCGCAGACCCGCAATGCGAACATGGAGAGGATCGCCGAGCAGATCGCGACTCTCTGCGCTACTCTCGGAGAGTACCCGTCTGTCCGCTATCGCAGGTAACACATACGTGTGGTTGAGCAGAACACTGGTACCTACTAACCCAAAAATGATCTACTAATAAATATGGACAAATTTGACTGTGGAAACAACACTGAAATTGTGCAGAAATATCAGCTGCTCCATATATTCAGTGGATTCCAAAGAACATTTTTAAATAGAAGGAATGTTTTGACGTGAATACCTCTTTAAAATTGCTATAGATAGATGAGTAAAAAACCCATAAAATTTTAATAAATAAACTAGCGACCCGCCCCGGTTTCGCACTGCAATGCTGATATTAAATATAAGTAATATTTTAACCTATTAATAAAATTCCGGTCCGGCAGCAAGACGTTTCGTTTTACGTAGTCACATAAGTCAGTTATTTTTATGGATACTATTTTGGCGCGACGGACGGACGCAATGTGTTGAGTGATGGGACGAAACGTGCTTCACACCAAAGATGGCGACAACGGTTTGTTTGTCAGTGCAATCAGAATTTAACGAAATTCTCATAATCCGAATTTTGTGGACATATGTTGTCGACTCAAAATCAATATTTTTTATGTTTTGTTATTCAAGTCTACCGTACCCCTTCACGAAATTATAAATAAATTTTATCGAACTTTTTTTTATTAATCTGTCTTTTTTTTCGTTCCAGCGATTGGGAGCGCAACGTCGAGCTCGCGCAGTTGATTCAGCAAAAACTTGACGCCTATAAGGTACCGTTTTATCTATAGGCAGACTAATGGTCCGGTCCGCCTGCGCCCGTAGTACATAAAATATAGGTAGCACTCGGGGATCACGTACATATTCAACGGTGAAATAAATTTAGATATTTGAAATCGGTCCGGTCCAGTAATTTCTGAGATTAGCGCGTAAAAACACAAAACCTGTTCAGTTTAATAATATTAGTATTGATAGTGATAGTCGTATAAAATGGTAAGCGGCTATCTAGTTACGATAAAACTTTTAATTAATATTATAATTTTACAATTGATCTCCATCTTGTCTGATGTTAAGCGACAAGCGATATACGATGCAGCGAGCTTACCTAGAAGAAACCGATTTAAAGACAACAAGGTTGGAAACATCGTGAAAAACTCACACAGGCTACACATTCCACAGCCTAGATGTTCTTATCACAAAAATAGAGTCAGACATTTTCGTTCGAGTCTTTAGAACGTCAATCGTTAAACGAGGGCGCTTTTTATATCGCTTTTTCATGCTACAAGCAGTCCGATATAAAAAGGACAAGGTGTATTAGATCATGCAGATCAGTTGCACACTCTCCGAAATGTATCCGAAATACTGAATAGCTCCACAGTTTTACCCGCGTAGTTAGCTGCCGTGATTTTCCTACGATAAAGTGTAGCCTACGTGTTTGTGCAGAAGTATTATCGTAAAAAAATGTGTTTGCTTAGGTCCGCATGGCAGAAGTGAAAACTAAAATAAGAAATCTATACTAACATTATAAAGCTGAAGAGTTTGTTTGTTTGTTTGTTTGAACGCTAGGATCTTGGGAAGTACTGATCCGAATTGAATGATGCTTTTTCTATCGGATAGTCCATTTATCGAGGAAGGCTATAGAACATAAAGCTACTATCAATAGGAAGCGGAGCATGAATCAAGAACGTAACAAAAACCATAAAAATATTCCTTTTTGAGAGTTTTTGTACTGTGATTTGATATGGCAGCATGTGTCTAAGATGGCGTCATTGAATATAAACCTTTGCTAATCAAATTTGTTCCTAAATCTGAGTTGACACGACCAATTTCCGACAGGTGGCGTAGCAGGTAGCTGAAGAGGTTTTTTGTTTGAAAGCGATATTCTCAGGAATGACTGAACCGATTTCAGTCATTCTTTCACGTTGGTTATATACGGGATCCCGCTGAGTGCTATATATGTACCACGGACGAAGCCGGGGCGGGCATCTATAAACTAAATAAACTGAATATAGTAAACACAGCAATGACAGCTGACAGATAGCAGCAGCTGACTATCTTTCTCGCTTAGACACCTCGGCGGCCCCGAGTTCACCCGAACGAATCTTTCACTCACGAACGTGACGATGGTGAGCTTCATTCACAGCTCACGAAAAACTATGTGATCGCCAAAATAAGTACAAATATTAGATAGATAGACTATAACTCTTTATTGTGACACAAAACAGAAATATTACAGTAGAACACTTATGAACTAGCACCACAAATGGCGGCCTTATTGCTTAGAGCAATCTCTTCCAGGCAACCAGCTTAAAGGAAATTCGCCTACAAACATGGCTAGGCGAAGCGAGGTGACACTTTTCCTAATACTACTAATTAAACACTACAATATAAAACAAATTAATACATAATATAAACAATCATCCAAAATACAATAAACAAAAGTGAGTCTAATACATAGGTAAATACAACTTTTATTAATTAGGAACATATCACTTAAAATAACAAAAAAAAAGTGACAATAAATAGCACCGGAGAACTGCATTAGTTACGATTTACTGGTGACGACAGCCGTGCATTGTGATAAGTAAAATTCCTTTACATTGCTCTTAAACGCGTTAAAAGATATATTAAGATACTTATTATAATGGTATTTCTCAGGCGGACGAGCCGACAATGGGCGAGGGTCCGGAGAAGGCTCGGTCGCAGCTGTTGGTCCTGGACCGCGGGTTCGACTGCGTGTCGCCACTACTGCATGAGCTCACCCTCCAAGCCATGGCCTACGACCTGCTGCCGATAGAAAACGACGTTTACAAGTAAACCTTACATTCTCATTAGTTTAAACTGCAGTTTTATAGTAAAGCGAAGGGATTAACAATGAAAGATCAAAAAAATCCAGTTACAACATAAAAATAATTACTTACAGTAAAAACATAAAATAAACTTGCCTGCAACTTAGGGAAAATGAGCCACGCATAAGTGCCCAATTAACAGGCTAAGCGCGGAAAAGTTAGTTAAACTATGGTAGAGAGAGTCCTTGTTATTTAAATGCAGTTATTTTATGCGTCATGATCTTGTTTAAACTGATTAATACAGTTGATACTAATCGTTTTCATAGTCAAAGTCATAGATTCTATGACATAGAACGTTGGAAGTCGTCAACTCAAATTAATCAAACTTCTTTGTTATATTTTCAATAGAAATACCTTTTTTAGCTATTTTGGTTTACACTTTACCGCCTGATGTTAAGCGACGATGCGATCTACAATGGAGCGTGCTTAGAAAAAACCAATTCACTCTCGATTTGAAGACTCCAAGATTGTAACCATGGGGAAAAACCACAGCCTAGATGTTTAGAAGACCTTTTTTCTTTTTTGCCCCAAATGTATGTAACTTTTGAACGCCTGCACCAAATTGGATGATTCATTGTTTTATGTATTTGTTATTGTCGGGATAAATTTAGTACAGCAGAAAGCTTAAAAATGTTGAGGAAAAAATATATGGTGGTACGAAGTTCACCGGGTCAGCTAGTGCTAATTTAAAGGTATCTAACTCCAGATACGAGGGCGGCCAGGGTCAAAACATGAAGGAGGTGCTCCTGGACGAGAACGACGAGCTCTGGGTGGAGCTGCGTCATCAGCACATCGCCGTCGTGTCCACCTCCGTCACCAAGAACCTCAAGAAGTTCACCGAGTCCAAACGCATGGGCGGAGGTCAGTCGCATTCTATACCTGCGTAAGCATAAGCAGCCCACTAAATGTTCCCAATGCTTGGACTCGGGGCCTCCTCTCGCAAGCAGAGCGTCTAGGCAATAATCCATTACGTTGGCCCAGTGCGGGTTGGCACGTGACATCTCGAAAGATTCTAGATACATGTCTGTTCCCTCTACTGCTGCGACTGGCCTTATCATAATTATCTGGGTTACCCGTCAATTAATTAAATACATAATTATCTATAATCAAATTAGTTTCATGTAACAGCAGTGCCACGCTGCTATTGGTACATGAAGAGTCCAAATAATGACCTAGCACTGTACTGCGCTCGTCACCCAGAGATATAACATAATTTATCTCTGTGACATATTATTGCTCTGGAAACATTGTCCTTCAAACCGAAACACAGTGTAATGTTTTCACATTACTTCTACAATACTTCTGGTCACTAGTGTTTCCCCCAAAAAATATTGTTCTAAAACAATCTATAATATTTTTCACTTTCAAAACCACAATTTGATCTTTGGCAGGTGACAAGCAGTCGATGCGAGACCTGTCCCAGATGATCAAGAAAATGCCCCAGTACCAGAAAGAGCTGTCCAAGTACGCGACGCACCTCCGACTCGCCGAAGACTGCATGAAATCCTACCAGGGCTATGTCGACAAGCTGTGCAAGGTTGAACAGGTAATGTTAATACATACTTATTATACATAGAAAACACCCAGGGAAAGTACAAATATTTGTATTCATCACACAAATATTTACACTGGGTGGGGTTCGAACCCACAGCCCACGGCTTTGCAGGCAGAATTGCTAACAACTTAGCCCACAGGACAGCCTTTATAAGTTTCATAGTTGTTTATTCATGGCCCTAAGTAGTTTACTCCAGTGTCTTTTATTACGAGATATTTACTGTAGTTTTGAAGCAGTAGTGTGGGGTGAGAATGTCAAATTTCACAATTGTGAAGTCATAAGGTCCAATCCCGCTTGCACTGTCCGAGTTGTTATCTAAGTGCTAGATGTATGTGCACATTTGTATTTAACGCGACTGAAACCATCGTGAGAAAACTGGCTGAAAAGATGTCTTTCTTGGAATGATGTAAAGTGGGTTATTTATGCTTGAAAGCAATAAGAATATTAGAAACTATATTGAATGAAAGCCAAATAAAATAACAGCCATTGGTTGACAGGATCTCGCCATGGGTACCGATGCCGAAGGCGAGAAAATCAAGGACCACATGAGGAGTATCGTTCCAGTTCTGCTAGATCAGGTAAGAAATTATTTATATTAAAAGGAACCATCTCCCAACACCTTATTTTATCAATAACTACCGGCCTGGATAATTCTCTTCGTTTCGCACGGATTTTGTAATTTAATATTACCTCACTCCTCACCTCACCTCACTCCTGACCTCAGAAACCTTCTTTGGCTCATGCACAACAACTTTGCCAAATATCATCACGTTGCCAAATGCATAGTTTACGATTCTATAAAAGACATACAGAGTACCATTCATTTTACAAATACAGATTAAAAAGGATCACTTTTATTTTTATTGGTCAACACATTTTCACATAATGTCACTTGGTCTAGGTGTTATTCGTTTTTGTTTGCTTGCAGGCAGTAGGAAACTTCAATAAGATGCGTATCATCGCTCTCTACATAATGTCCAAGAACGGCATCTCCGAAGAGAACCTGAACAAGCTGGTGACGCACGCGCAGCTCGAGCCGCAGGATAAACAGACGCTGCTGAACCTCGCCAACCTCGGCCTCAACGTCATCGTCGATGTATGTTACACTGATATATTAGTTAAAATTGCATATGCCATCATATTGTGGGGGAGTTAATATCAACTATCAATCCATACTGTCATACTGTGTTTCGGTGTGGGGTGGCACCTACACCACTAGCATGAAACGGTTGGAAGTGGCTCAGAGGGCAGTTCTGAAGGTTATGATGGGTAAGCCATACAGGTTTCCAACTGCTGAACTATACGGGTTGTGTTCTGTACTCACAGTTCGTCAACTTTTTATACTTCAAGTGGTCCTGCGTAAACATAAAGACCTGGGTATTGACTTTGCTGAACATAGAAACAAGCGTAGGAAGGACAAAGTGTGTAAAATTAAAAGGTGTAGAACTGCCTTAGCCACCCGCCAATATATCAGCCGATCCATTAGCATGTATAGCCTAAATCGTATTGAATGTAAAAGGATTCTGGTGAAAGAGGCTTAAAAACCTAGACTATTCAGGTACTGAAGACCTCCTAAAAATCCTGAAATAAAGTAATGAACCCATACCCGACTAGAGTAACTTTTGCTCGTATTGTCAGTTGATTGTGTATCTTATAATGAAATGGGTAATGACGAATTGTATTAAATCTGGTAAAAAAATTTTTTTTTTTTTTCTCTAACGATTTGTAAAGTGCAAAGTTGGATTTCTCTTTATATTTAATTTAATTAAGGTGACATTTCATATTATGACAAAATAATGATTAATTAACTAATATTGACTAAAATTTAAAAAAAATAATGTATATTAAACTTTGGATAGTGTTGTGTTGTGGGGGAGAGAAGATCAAATTGAAGATAAATATTTCTGATAGAAAATTGTGGTGGTAAGACTCTATGGAAAGTCCACCGTGGGAATCTTTGTTAGTTATTTTACCACCAAATGAGCACAGTGCAGTGCTACGCCGTGTTTTGGACTCTTCTAATTTAAATATTGTAACATTTATTACAGGGCAATAGGAAGAAGCAATACCAAGTGCCTAGGAAGGAGAGGATCACAGAGCAAACATACCAAATGTCGCGGTGGACTCCAGTACTCAAGGTATTTAGTTAATTGTGATAATAAACTTTTCATTATGAAATGGTTACTCAGATGTGACATTTTAAATGCCTCACGATCTGAAAGTCTAAGTAGCACAACGTCAAACAAAGCGAAAAGTCTAGTGAGCAATCTGCCTAGTTAGCTAATCGCCCATGTAGCAAAACGTCTAACTATCATCAGGTCTATATAACAAAACGTCTATTTAGGAAGTCATTAGTTTTTCATTATGTACACTTAAGATCATAATTAGTAAAAGTCGTATAAAACTATATTTTTTTTTATTTGAAATAAACTAAAATAATCTTCTTCAACACAACAAACAAAAGTAAACAAACAAAAGATAAAGTCTTCCTAAACATATTTTTTTTAAATTACGCACCTAATATTCTTTTGATATGGCCAATGTTTATCAAGAATTCAAATGGGCTAACTTTTTGACCTTCAAGCTTATGCAGTTCTCTTTTATATTTGGCGTTAAACATTATATCGATCTTTTTCCTCTTATTTCCTTCAAATAAAATATTCTTGTATTTACGATCTTGCCAAAGGGCTTCTTTTCTAAGGGTTTTGAGGAATAGCAGAAAGGTTGGTTTTGATTTTATATTAGTATTCAGCCGCCTGTGCCATCCTTCGAGAGCGTTGTTTGTGCGAAAATTATAATAGCTAGGACAACTTATTATATCTGCCAATGATTGTAGCCATTGTCTTTCAAAGTAATGTAAAAATATTCATTTCCTCACTTTTGATGGCATTGTCAACAATGCTTGTCCAACATTCTCTAATGTGTTGAGAAGGTAGCAGAGGTAAATTTGAACATACTCTGACAGTTTCTCGGCACTCTCTGTTTTCAGTAAGACCCAACGTTGAAGCTTTTTTCCAAACGGCCTTATTAAGATGATAGTAACAGCCAGTTATTTGAGTGTTCGGAAAAGCTTTTTTTATTCCATTGATAAGCGCCATCTCATAATCGCATTTAATGACCGACATGTCCATGTTAAAATGCTGCTTGATTAGGTCAAAGAGGCGTTCGTACGTATCTTGCGTTTTGTTAGGAAGCAATGCATATATAACTCCCATAATACAAGTTGTTTCATCACAACTATTAATATCAACGTGAATTGATAAGAGCTCATAGAATGGCTTGGGTGTAGCTTTGAATGTTGCATCAATAAAAAACATTTTTCCTTTCAAAGTTTCAATGCATTTTCTACTTATAGGTGTTGAAAAAATTAAGATTTTATTATTATTACAACCATCTTCACAAACAAGGAATTTATCGGCCAGAATTTCAGGAATTTTAACATCATTTAAGTTTTTGTACTCAGTTTTTGAAACATTGAAATATGTACGACGGGCCCTGAACAATGTATCTTTCTTTGAGTTAAAATCAGGTACCTGTTCAATTTCATCCACTTTTCCGAATTCTTTTTCAAATATTTTCTGAACAGGCTTTGCGTGTTGGCAAACTAATTTCTTGCATTTATCCATTACTATGTCCGTTCTATTTTTATCAAAATTAGCTTTACAGGTATGTTCTTTCAACTGACGAATTATCTTATTTTCATCTTTATTAATAGTAACAGATGCACTACACTCGTTACGCTGGGAGCATCTCCATAGAGTCGACCCTCCTTTATTCGTTAAATTTAAATTGTACCTATGACCACTCAACAACAGCACACGCCTTTTCTTTTGACTTTCGATGAAAGTAAATGTTTGTTTTCATCCATTTTTAGAATTCGGAAGTCAGATCACCATATAATATTGAACACGATCACTTATATGTAGCCAGGTTATGAATGGCAGTAGTAATCGATACCGGAATCATGAGTACCTAATGTCAATCAAATATCACACTTGACAATAAGTGTCGCTACTAAAAAGATTACATGCCAACAGAAAACAAATCAAGGAGTTTGCATGTATGTAATACTTGCCCTCACATGGTATTATAATGATATTTATTTTTGTGGTTAAGTGTCCAGGCATTTTAAGAAATTGACGACTTCCTAAATAGACGTTTTGTTACATAGACCTGATGATAGTTAGACGTTTTGCTACATGGGCGATTAGCTAACTAGGCAGATTGCTCACTAGACTTTTCGCTTTGTTTGACGTTGTGCTACTTAGACTTTCAGATCGTGAGCCTTTTAAATCTGTCTGTTGTCTGTTTGACTAATAGTAAGTGTTATTATTAAAATCATTGTGATTTCTAAGAGTTAATACATTTGATAGCCAAAATGGCTTGGTGGTAAAACGTCTGATTTCACAACTACCAGAATGTATATTCGAATCCCACCTACATCTGTATATTTCCAAAAGCAGATATAGCAGGTTGTCATCACAAGCAGTGAAGCACAAAATTGTGGTGAAACTGGTGTATTCCAAGAAAGATACATCTTTTGAAGACATGTGTCATCTCACAGCCCACACTTTGCCGGCATAGTAGATTATGGCTTCGATTCTCCTAGTAAAAGAAGGCCTTGAGTCCCAGCAGTGTGAACATAAAACCAAATGCTTATTTGAATAAAAATGGTACCACCAAAAATAATAAATTTCCTTGGAATTATAACAGATTTACTAGCCAACTCTACGTATAAGTACATTAACTATATTTTTTTAATTATCAGGACATGATGGAAGATGCTATCGAAGACAAACTGGATCAGAGGCATTTCCCATTCCTTGCCGGACGCGCACAAACCTCTGGCTACCAAGCCCCTACAAGGTAAATATTATGTATACTGTTACCGGTGTAATATACTAAACTGAATAACTCTTTAAAATGTAGTAATTACGTACATGATTTGAGCACTGGTGCTCGCTTAAAGGCTTTTTGCTTCGGCATCTGTGGTGGGTACTCTTCTCTCAACTATGATGGAAAAGAACAATGGCTGAAACATGTGTTATTCTCGTGAACGAATAATGCTTCTGAGAGTTGGACTGCCCATAGTATGTATGCTACATATAAATAAGAACTTTGATCTGAGGGTTCCTCTAAAGTAGGTAATGAAATGTTGCTCATTTTAAATACCTTATTCTAACAAAGAGCACAGAGCCTCATATTCTGTGGAGGTAAAACTTAAATATGCTATGTAGTCGATACATGGATTAACACATAGGTTTTGATCCCTACAAACTACTTTTTATCTCATTAAAGTTATTTGTTAAGCCGCGATGAGCGTGTGAAGGCTAGTTTAATTTGTTTATCAGGTCCATAGCTTGTTGTTAATACAATCTCTGTTTTGTTTCTAGTGTACGCTACGGGCACTGGCATAAGGATAAGGGCCAGCAGACTATTAAGAACGTCCCGCGTTTGATGGTCTTCATTGTTGGAGGTAAGTTCTCAGTTACAGATTTTTGAAGTGAAAGTGAAGTGAAGAGATTTCTTTCTCGCACCACACACAGTCTTTTCGTGGGCTGTGAATTGAGCTCAAGCGTCATACTCGTGAATGATCAAATGATGATGAATCAAAAGATATCTTCTGGGGAACTCGAGACCATGGCCATTTATAATAGAAATGTCACTTGACATTGCCCTTCAAACCGGAACACAGTGATGTTTGCATGTTACTGCTTGGCGGTAAAACAACTGTCTTAAGGTGTGATACTTTCCCAGGCAAAGATTCCTACCACTACTGAAAATTAAATTGCTCTAAGTTTCATGTTTGGTCTCCAGGTGTATGTTTCTCGGAAATCCGCGCAGCGTACGAAGTGACCGCCGCTCTCAAGAACTGGGAGGTCATCATCGGCTCCTCGCACATACTCACCCCGGACAACTTCCTCTCGGACCTCGGCTCTCTCACTGCTTAAGCACCAGTACAGACGAGGAGTCAAGTGAGCTGTTCTACGGAAGACTACTTTATTTCTGAACAAATGAGTTTGAATATTGTTTAACGCCGGCCAAGGTTTTCTCCGACGAGAATCGAAGGCTGGCCAGTTACAAAATCTAACTTTATAGCTGAGGATTTAAGTTTGAATATCGTCCGATGCAAATTACTTGTTCTGGGATCAAGTCTCACCGCCTGAACACTACTACTAGTACAAATGAAAGGAAGAGAGACTTCTAAGTATGTAATCAAATTTGAATGTCATCTGACACTAGATAAAACCTTTCACGTCTGCTGACCGCAGTGTTAAATCGATATTAGCGGCGGCTGGGCTTTCTTGACATATTGAACTTTATAATCACGCATTTAGGCTTGAAAGTCGTTTAACGAGTTTGAGAATTGGGTACCAGGGGATAACTTTACAATTAGGGGTGATAGAACACCACAGCGAAATAAAGATACAATCAAAAATAAAGTTTTTGAATACACTCTGATTAAAGGGACAATGGGCCAAAATTAATGGAAGTTTTGTTCGTAAACAGTGTCAAGATTTCTATTCTTAATGGTGGACTAAGTATGTTGAAATTCTGCAAAGTTTTGTAAAATTGATACAAATTGTCTCCAGATAAACATTTCGATGATATCGTACCTGGATACCAAGAAGTTCTTAGAGTAGTTCAGTAAGGTAAATTGTGATAGGTTGCTGTTTGGAATAAAAATGTTAGCCTAATTCAATAGATTTTTGTTTTCCTTGTTATTTATATCGCGCAAAACTTTATGAACTCTCGGCACTTCGTACGAAACTTTGTACAGTATTTTAGGCGCTATAAACGCAGAAGTTATATATGGAAGTTTGCACTCTCGTCTGGAAGTCAGGTGTATTAATTGAGTGCTATGTTCTCATACACAAATGTAATGTTATTGACGATGCGAAGTTTTATATTTATTCGACAAGGGGGTAATGAGTCTTGGCACTGACGTCATGTTGTTTTGTGTCTTCCCCACCCTTGTTCACTTGAGACTTGGACTGACAACTTCAAAAACCAGAACGAGGCTTTGTACCGCTCCAGTGGTGAATATGTTTATTCCTCAAGTTCCAGTGATAGCGTATTAAATCTACCGCACGCAATCCAGCTGCAAACTTTCCAAATTCCTTTTTCATTGTATATGATCCAAAATAGATCCAACTCACAGCATGGTTTTGTACTTGTGTTTCGGAAGGTTCGTAAAGTTTTGCGAACTTTTTAAGTTCAGTCAGCTGCGCAAAAGCTACTTAAAATACTTCAATGCCAAACATTATGGCATTTTGTTTGGAAATGTGTGTCTGTTTTAGGAAAATTGTTTCTAAACAATAGTTTTAAATCTAAATTAAATGAAATTCGAATTGAACATTTCTAACTCAATTTTTTTTGTCGACTTTTCGCCAATGAAAGGTTCTAGGTGCCTATGATATGTTGGCTATAATATGGCTCTAATCATTTATCGTTCACAATTATTAACGTTATCTTAACCTAGATGAGGTTTCGGTGTGATAATGTCTAAAACTTAAAACACCATTGAATTTATATTAAAAAAATAACAAATCGTTTTATTTGTACAAGATGTTTATATTGTTAAATGTTTATTTCTAAAATTTTAATGATTATGAGGTTTGCCTAACTTTGTTTAGTTTTAAGAAATTAATTTTGTATTATTTTATCGTAAGTGTGGAACTATTGATGCGTGTTATTGACTGATCACAAAATGTCGAAGGAGTATCGTTGACGTTCTTAAGCTTGGTACTCATAAAAAATAAAAAAGAGTTTGAACTACTAACACTTATAGCCATTACAAACTGCAAACCTTAAATAGGGAATTAATACCTCTATAAGAACTAGGTCAGAGAAGAAAACGATCAAAACTACTGTTTGCTCCAAAAATAGAAAATAGTTTATTGTACATGTGAAAAACATCAAAATTGAATGGAAACAGTTTAATAATTAATAAAAAGATATCACGCGTGACATCGTCGACTGAACTCGATTTGGGCCTTACGCCTTTGAGGTTAATTGCTAACACAATTGCTTATGTATGGCAATTGCCCAACTGCCATAGCTGTTGGGCGATAGACATCATCGTAGCCTAGAGCGATCAGATAACCCTATCAAAATGCCACAATGTACACGTTTAAAAATTTAAACATTTTGTGGCGTTTTCGTGGGCATTTAGTTCCTCATTTGCTCGCCTCTGTGGCTAACTTGGTGGTCTAACCTGATAAACGCCGTTACACAGTTAGATATGTTTTGCCCATTTGCACTTAGGCATGACAGCTATCGAAGAGCTATCATTTGGGTCATAGAGAGTAATTCCGTTCCGAAAAATTGGTATGTAAAGATGAAATAGTTCGAATTTGTCGGTTTGTGATGGCTAAGCATTTCGTTTCCTTTTTAACGCCAAATGCTAGATCTATTAACGTAGTAACAGTAGCTATAATGAAATGCATATCGCATGAATGTGCCCTTACGGAATGTTAAAAGTACAACGTTCATAACGCGTCTAACAATTTGATGTAACTATTTCGCGATTCGCTAGTTTACTTGTGTATGGTACTTAACAAAAAATAAAAATAAAAACGATTGAAAATTCAATATGTTTTTATTTGATAATATTTACATGAAAAGTTGTACTACTGGCAGTCTGTGATAACTAGGAGTACAGTGATGTGACTATAACTCACGCTTAACAAATAATACAGAGTTATAAAACTACTTCGTTTCGTAGTTCAAGTTCCAAAGACTCGGAACAAAGAGATTTGACTCAACTTTTGTAATGAGAACTTCTAAACTGTGGCCTGTGTAACCAAACTATTACCGGATGGAAATAATCTTGTAGTCAAGTCGAAAGCGAATCAGATTCGTTGAAGATAGAACCATCATGGTAGACCGTATCATCGCGTAACATAACACACATTTTACACAGAAAATATTTTAGAGATGTGCTGTAAATTTCCTATGAAATTTAGAAACACAAAATTTATCTTTTTGTCAAGT
Source organism: Ectropis grisescens (assembly GCA_017562165.1). Lineage (NCBI taxonomy): Eukaryota > Metazoa > Arthropoda > Insecta > Lepidoptera > Geometridae > Ectropis > Ectropis grisescens. The sequence goes on along the minus strand of CM029781.1, from coordinate 7,117,054 downwards.
ACCATAACATAGTTTTAGGCTCGCCTATTTATACTTCCCTTGAAACGTTCTGAGTGTTGTCTAATCAGTTTCATTTACATTCCAATCTTGTTATCTGTGTGTAGTTCAAGTCATCACGTTTCATGAGACGGGACGGTAAACTGGTCTATGTGTAAGTAACACTTGCCATTATCTCATTGTGCACACCAAAAATAACTTTATGACTTTCAGGTTAAAGTTCAATTTGGGTTGTGTTGTATGTTAAACAAAGACAACAAAAAACGTTTTTCTTATTAAGGCAATCAGTTGTAAGATATGTAGTCACACATACACACATTATGTCATTAAGAAAGTTGTTACACATAGACAATTTGTCGCGGTCCTGTTACTATTTATATAACTTATTACTCGCAAAGCGTTTGACGTACTCATTCACTCTAGAATAATGTCGTATTAAAATTACTTAGACATAATTTGTACTAGATATAGTGATAAGGGGCTTTGACAACATATTTGTAGTTACATTATGTATATTCTACAGTCTTAATCTTTACGGAATTCAGAACAAAACAGCCCCATTTAAAGACATACAAATCCTGTTCTTTTATACTCGACATAAGGTATGAAAACGTTAATGTCACAATCCGACCAATTACAGCTCTCGGTTTATATGTTCAAAGAGTTGTGATTGGTTGAATCAAGTCTTATGTCAAGTATGGGAACAATGGTGTTACCTATTGTTACTATAGCTTAAACATTGGTGTTCGATAACTATTATATTATACCGTATTATATTTAAATAATGTGCAATTATGTAGCAAGTACCAACTTGAATAATTTGGATCAGTATTCAATTGTTAAAATGTCATTAAATTATTTAATCATCTCTATATATTTGCAGTTTCATTCAGCATCTATACTGATATAAAACACTGGAATGTTTCTTCGCCATCTCGCCTTATGTTACGCAACGTTGCGGTCTACGATAATTTTGATAGGTATTCATCTTCACGAAATTCAGAACAAAACAGCCCCATTTAAATACATACAAATCATGTTCTTTTGTTGTTGATAAAAGGTATCATGTATGTCACAATCCGACCAATTACAGCACATAATCATAATATTTTACAATTTTAGAGCTGCACATTTAAAACAAATTTAAATTTAAGCAAAACAGTAAAATGTCAATCATACTACTATCTATGTTAAGTCCAAAATAAATAACCTCGTATCGTAACGTGCAGTTAGTCCGATTTGTTTGGGAAACATGCTCAAATATTTATCTCCAGTCATGTGATAAAATACAATAATAAATCATATGACGTGTCGCTCTCGTGGTTAAGCTTTCAAATGTAATTTGTCTATAGTGTCCTAACTTTTGTCGTTTAAAAATTTAGTTTTTACCAAACTACTGGCCCGAGCCGATTTCCTTCAGGATTACTGCTAAAATTGTTAAATAACACTAGACTAATGCCCATACATACCTACCGCTCTTCCTGACCCTTTAACAAAAACCAGCATAACTATGGTTTTTTAACATAAAATAATAACATGTACCATAGGTACTAGGTACACTCCGCGAGGCATAAGCTGAGCTTTGCATTTGTGTGAGTGTACAAGGATAGTGTAGGTGTGACAACCGGCCTTAGGCGCGGCGCCATTCTGTCTTGCCGCGCTCCTGCCTGATTGGTGATCACTCACACTAATGCAAATCTCAGCCTATACCTCGCGGACAAAATTTCAAGCTCCTGCCTGATTGGTGATCACTCACACTAATGCAAAGCTCAGCTTATACCTCGCGGAGTGTACCTAATGTTTTTTTTAATGAAAGTGTGTCATAAAAGCAAGAAGCCTTCCTGATGTTAGAAAGACAGATAAACTGTTCATTACACGTACGAGTACATAGAAGCAAATTGTGACCTTATTCCTAAAAGCGATATCTTATGCTTTTACTATTGCTCTCTCTCTCATTTGAAGCGAAAACAGTGAATTTCAACACTACCCGGAGCATGCTGTAACCTCTTAATTAGGATCAAATAGAACACAGTAACTACTCGTAGCATCGAACTCTTAAAAACGACAGAAGCGGCAAACGCGCTTCTACTATGGCGATGCTAAATCAGGTGACGTCTCCTGATTTAGTCTCAGTCGCAACAAGGAGTTGTGTACATTCGCTGACAATTGTGTACGTTCGCTGACAATTGTGTACGTTCGCTGACAATTCAATTTTCAAATTTTTCAAACAAATTTTCGCCACGTTATGTAATCTTTAGATTATAAGCATACCTCATCTTCGTTTCTTTAATTATATCGATGACTCGTAGGTATAAGTATTTGATAAAAGTAAGACGTATTCATTTTCAGTGCTAAAAATACATTATTCATGCAACAACGAATGGCGTACAAACTTTGTTTACTGACTAATTTTAAACCTAATCCTACATTATTGTTTTACAGTCATATGGTACTTAGTCGGTTTTAAATGGCCTTTGCTGCCCACAGGACTTTTAAGTTACCGCACACTGTGGGTTAACTGTCTTTACAGCGAAACTCAATCTTATTCTACTACGAGTACAAAAGCCAGTTCCACCGGAGGCCACATCATAGCGATAGCGGCAAAATGCAATACAATTAAAAGAGACCTCACACGAGTCCTAAAATCAGAGGAAATAACGTAAAAGTAGTGGGGCGGAGCCTACATCGCAACATAAATCACCAATCATATGGTGCGATGTAGAATATTATGATTGGCGATTTATGGTTCGATGTAGGCTCCGCCCCACTACTTTTACGCCATTTCCTCTGATTTTAGTACTCGTGTGTGGACACTTTTATTACCGAATTACTCGATGACAAACTTTTCATAAATATATACCAAACTGTATTTGAGACAAATTGAACACACCCTTAGGTTCATCTATTTTCAGTACGATATCTCTTGTTTGACCGACCCCGTGTTATCACCGTAAATAAACACCTTACTCAATAGTTATACAGTATTCAGTCTGCTACTGCCGCTGAAACAAGACGCAAGAAACATGGTTAAAGACTTGGTGATACTCGCCTACTCCGGTGGATTGGATACCAGCTGTATTCTGAAATGGTAACTGAAGAACTTGAATTAAAAATACTGTAAATTAATTTTAATAAGAGCCGTATTTATAGTTTCACTGTGTTGGAGGGCAATGTTTCCAGATAAATTACAGGGCAGATTAATCATCTTATATGTCTGGGTGACGAGCGCGATGCAGTGCTAGGTAATGATTTGGACTCTGATTTGGATTATTTTTCACGTTTCAATTTCACTGTGTTTATGGGCAGGCGTGTTTCTCACTATCAGGTACATTCCCTCGCTATGTTTCTTTGAATTCCGTCATAAAGGTCGAAATGTTCTACTTATAGCGTTTTGATTTCATATTCAGATACCTACCCAACATAGAATTATTAGTTCGGTAATTTACCGACCGTTAAAAATCCTATATGTGACGATTTGGGATTCGTGACTTAAAAATGCTCGTAGGTATACCAGGACAAATCAGTTGTTTTTGACGTGACAACGTCTTATAAATTGGTTTGCCGGGTGACACTTCAAGAAACTGCGTTACGCTCCGCTCACGTTATGCGCTCACAACGAGAACGAGTGAGAGGCACGCGTCCCTTCCACTCGGGCATGGTTAGCCCGCCTAAGAGCGAGAGAGACAGACATAAAAAGTGAAAGGCACGCGTCCCTTCCGTAAAATTATTTTACCACTCAAAGTCGTTGTCACGTAAAACTTTCGCCCGTATACCGACTTTACAGGCAACCAATTTTTTTTTTATAAGATAGGTTTCTTTTATAAGTCGTGTTTGACCACGAATTTCCTGTTGTGAAGCAATATCGAGGTTTATGATGCCCCGATTTTTTAAAGAACTTACGACAGTTTTAATTACACACATTGTCGAACTCTATACAACTATACATCTACATCTAATTGTGCATTCATAATATTTTCCAGGTTAATACAAAAGAATTACGATGTCGTATGTTATATGGCAGACGTAGGTCAAAATGAAGACTTCGAAAAGGCCAAGCACAAGGCGAAAGGAATCGGTGCTAAAGATGTAAGTAACGTCCATAAATACCCCGTTAGGTATAATCATAGGGTGTACCATAAGATCCACAACCAACCAGTTCTGTCACATTGAAATACATTTTAGGATCTAGCTAATAGTAGATTATGGGTGTGTAAAGGTGGTGATTACCGCTGAGGTGCTATTAAGACACGACTTTGGCGAGGGTCTTAAGATAGCCGAAGACGTGCAGTTCTAGTCAGTGATACGCTCAAATAGCTGCGTGGCACTGTTATATAGCAGTTGTGCTGCTTACCATCACATCACAATTACGCCTAATTTATCTACATAATATGTTTACGCAAATAAACCTCATTTCATTTCACATTTTCATTTCTCTAATTCTTAGCGTTATCTTAAAACTGCAGGTCAAACGTTCATTTAGTAACTATTATGAGTTATCTGATTTACATCCATTGGGTGTTATCGCGAATGCGAAAGTTTGTTGTTTCTCAATCACCGCGATAAGTACGTGTAATAATATGGTAATTCTAGATGACGGCGTCTGTTTAATAAAAATGATTGTGTGGTTTTATGAAACTACGGTAAAAGTAACTTTTTTTCGCATTGTAGACATTTAACGAAACGAAATAGGAAAACATTCGATTTATGTAACACCGCCATGTTGGCCTGGACTGCTCTGTCGAGTGCCATTCACTCACCGACCGACCGTCACGCGACATGCAATAAGTCAATAGATGTAATAAAAGTTCCACTAATTATTAAATAATATTTCTGTGTAGGTGATCGTGGAAGACTTGCGTAAGGAGTTCGTGTCGAACTACATGTTGCCTGCCGTGCAGATGGGCTTGGTGTACGAGAGCCGGTACTACCTGGGCACTTCCCTCGCTCGCCCCTGCATTTCCGTAGGACTGGTGAAGGCTGCTAAGAAGCTGGGCGCTAAGTATGTTTTCCGTTCTTAGAAATAGGTATACATTTTTAAGGAACCTATAGCAGTTAGGTAGCCTCTACTTGCTACAAAGGGTGGATCCAGCGCCAGGGAGGAGTCACATAGTCGTGGCCAAGTCACAAGACCATGTGATAAGTGCATGTGTTATGATCATGTGCGTTTTGATTAGATTCTGGACCCAGACAAGGGCGGGGGGGAGGTCATTAATCCCATGATTCCCCCCCTCCTGGATCCTTGCTTGCCACCTAACCTTAGCTAGCTCAGAAGACGCAGGACTCTACTAACACACTTAGGTACGTTAATATGTACTTAGAGCATACCGAAATAATACATGGACCATTCCTGAATGCAAGGGCGTCTCGAGTTTTAGAGCGATTTTAAGAGCGTTTCAACATTAAACAATGCACTTAATATGTTCATATATTATGACGAGAATTCGCGTTACACGTCAATCGCACGCTTCACTCGTTGCCTATTTTAAGGCGCTGCACAAACGTAGAAACTGTTAGTTTCGAGTTTTTTTCGAGTTATTTTTTGTTTTTAGTTACAAAAACAAAAAAGTTACGTTTGCCTAGAGAGTGGATGATTGTACATATACTGGTTCTGTAGAAATCAAATACTCATCTGTAGCTTGTATCGGATACAATAAAAAGTGTCCTAGTTTGCGTCGTGCCTAAGTTAACTGGAGTGCGAAAATCACTACACTACAGTAAAACTCGACTAATTTGAAGAAAACATTTTTTATTTTGACGGTCTTGTGGTACTCCGCCTCTGATGACTCCTGCTACTTACCGTAGCTTGGGTTAGCGCGGATACAAGACTTGAAGTGGTACATTGTTAACTAAAAAAGGTAGTGTATTTTCGTACAAATTGTTTTACAAGCCATGTCCTATCCAAGGCTAAAATAAAACGTCTATAATCTTTTATCATTGATATTTGTATATTCAGGTACATTTCTCACGGCGCTACTGGAAAAGGCAACGATCAAGTCAGATTTGAACTCAGCGTTTACTCATTATGGCCAGAAGGGAAGGTATGTATATTTTTTAAGTTTTACTTATTTAAAAAAATATGAGAAAAATGTTTGAGCTGCCACGGTTGTCCACTGCACTAGTATTATTAATTACGCGATATTTACCGTAGTTAAATTATGGAGTGACTTGCCGATATTTCGATGCAATTACATGCACCATGACCATAGTAACTAGTCTTAGTTTGAGTTATGGAGTCTTTGTAATAGCTTTTAGTGTTTTACATTTTTTTGGCAGATAATCTCTCCGTGGCGACTGCCAGAATTCTTCCAAAGATTCCAAGGCAGAAGCGACCTGATTGAATTCGCCAAAAGCGAAAACATTCCCGTATCAGCTACTCCCAAAGAACCTTGGTCTACCGATGAAAACATCATGCATATCAGGTAAATTCTTCGTTCTTCTGACGCTGCAGTCAGCGTAATGACACTTTTTATACTTTTAGTGCAAAATTTGCTTTGTTTAGGTAAGCTTATTCATTCGTAGACTGTGTCATAGCTTAACATCAAAATAGCGATTTAGCGTAAACCTACGCATAATTAATTAATCTTGTACCTACCTACTTTTACAAATTAATTCACGGCGTATTCCTGTGTGCTATAGTCAATCCAGTCCGACTTAAGTTTCAGCCGCATCCAGCGGCCTTTTTCAAGGTGATAAGGAAAAGAATGCATGCGCGTGATCAATACCCTTTTGGTAGATACTGATTCGTTCGGACTGGTCTGACTATAGCAAACGTGAGCTACTCGTGAACCGTGAATTAATTTAAAATGTGTAACGACCACGTTAGTTTTCATACTAAAACCTTGTACCTATTTGTATTAACGGACTATTTGTTGTAACGGACAGTTACGAATCGGGAGTGCTAGAGGACCCGGCAGCGATCCCGCCGGGCGGTATCTACAAGATGACCCGTGACCTACCCGCCACTGAAGACTACCCCAGCCTCGTCGATATCAACTTCGAAAAAGGTCTGCCTTTCATCCATACCCTGCTTTATCCCACTGCTGGTCATATGCATCTCTTATTGTCTGCGTAATATAATACCACCTTGCCTTTTTCTATTGCATAGTTTATAGCTCGAAAACACGATTATAAGTACTTCATGGCGTCCCAAAGACTCAAACTAAGAGGTACTACTTTCATAATCAACGTCTAGGCTGTGGCCGGAGTGTTGTTTTCCGATAGACACAGTCTTGGTCACGTCAAGTCGATACTGAATCTATTTTATTTAGATGAGCATGCTCCATCGTAGACCCCTCGCAGATCGTGTTGTGGAACTACCTACGTATCGTCTATTGTTGGTACAAAATAAGGATAATCTATTTCCGTCTGTATCCGTATAAATATATTATTTACCTGTATCTTGGATCTTCACAGTTTTAACTATTCCGTAGGTGTCCCAATATCGGTCCGTATTCCCAGCGGGCAGGAAAAAGCCCTGCTAGTGACGGACCCCTTGAAACTGGTGGAGACCCTGAACAAGCTTGGAGGACAGCACGGCGTTGGCCGCATCGATATTGTGGAGAATCGCTTCCTCGGTCTTAAGGTAACAGCATGCGTGAGGAGCCCACTAAATGTTCCCACTGCTGGGATTCGGGGCCTTCTCAGAGAGTTAAGGTCATAATCAACACACGCTGGCTTTGTGCGGGTTGATGGATGACGAATGTCTTCGAAAGATTCTATGTAGGTAGGTACATTCCGGTTTCCTCACGATAATAACATTCGCCCTTTTAAGTTTTTTCTTTATAGTATGAAGTGACAAGACGAACACGCATGTGCCTGATGGTAAGCAACATGCCTGCCCATAACAGAACATGGACACGCAGCTATTGGAACATGAAGAGTCCAAATAATAACTTAGCACCGCACTGCGTTGTCACCCGTAGATTTAAGATCTTGTTTATCTTAACCCAGTAATTTCTCTGGAAATATTGCCTTTCAAACCGGAACAGTAATGTTTGCACACTACTTCTTGGCGGAAGAAAAACTAGCAAAGGTATGGTACTTCACACTTAACACATTTTTAACTCTATTCTGTTATTTTGACAATGATTCATTGTTTTTTTTAACAAATCTTGTTTTGTTCCAGTCGCGCGGGCTCTACGAAACTCCAGCGGGGACCATTCTGCACGTATCCCACCTTGATTTGGAGGCATTCGCGCTTGATAGAGAAGTATTAAGGTAATAAAGATATCCCAACACATATAAAAACCCCAAATATTACTTTACTAACTGTAATAGTATCCATACTAATATTATAAATGCGAAAGTAACTCTGTCTGTCTGTCTGTCTGTCCGTCTTTACCGCCTAAACCAACCAACAGATTTTGATGAAATTTGATACATAGATAGAATAGATCCCGAGAAAGGACATAGGCTACTTTTGTTTCGAAAAAAGGGTTGAAAGGGTTAAAATAAGGGATGAAAGTTTATATGGAAAACTTCGTCATTGTTGAAGAACTATGAAACTTTACGTCTAGATACTTAACACGAAACCATAAAATGTATGTTTTGGTGGAATTGGTGAAAGTGTGGAAGTTCAATATTATCCATACTAATATTATAAATGCGAAAGTAACTCTGTCTGTCTGTCTGTCTGTCTGTCTGTCTGTCTGTCCGTCTTTACCGCCTAAACCAACCAACAGATTTTGATGAAATTTGATACATAGATAGAATAGATCCCGAGAAAGGACATAGGCTACTTTTTGTTTCGAAAAAAGGGTTGAAAGGGTTAAAATAAGGGATGAAAGTTTATATGGAAAACTTCGTCATTGTTGAAGAACTATGAAACTTTACGTCTAGATACTTAACACGAAACCATAAAATGTATGTTTTGGTGGAATTGGTGAAAGTGTGGAAGTTCAATATTATTGAAGATAAAACCTTTGATGAAACTTTTAATATTATTGAAGATGAAACTTTGTATCTAGACACTTGAAATGGAGTCGATAAACGTTTGTTCCAGCAATTTTATAATTTCTAACTATACGGGGATACTTATATAACCGCTTGCTTGATACACTGGCCGCTTTTCGCGTTTTACAAATTTGGCGGGAAAACGGGTGTCAGGTTACATAAGTGCGGTGTTTATGTTTCGGCATATGAAGTGCCGCCTTACTTTTACCCGTTTGAGACATCATTTATTTATAATTAATGTACTTAAATAAATTCAAGATGGCCGCCGCTACAAAATGGCGGATACTTTATGTTTTATTAATCCCATCAATATGGGTATCAAATGAAAGGGCTCAACAAGCAGAATACAATATATACTATAAAAAATTGAAATCCAAGATGGCGGCCGCTACAAAATGGCGGATAACGTAGGTTTTATCAATCCCATCAACATGGGTATCAAATGAAAGGGCTCAACAAGCAGAATACAATATACTATAAATAATTGAAATCCAAGATGGCGGCCGCTACAAAATGGTGGATAACGTAGGTTTTATCAATCCCATCAATATGGGTATCAAATGAAAGTGCTCAACCAGTAGAATACAATGTACTATATAAAATTAAAATCCAAGATGGCGGCCTCTACACAATGGCGGATAACTTAGGTTTTATCAATCCCATCAACATGGGTATCAAATAAAAGGGCTTGACAAGAAGAACACAGTGCACTATACAACCTCAATATTTAAGATGGGTATCAGACAGAATTTTTGATAGTCGACGAGATTTCCATGGTGTCTGATCAAATGTTATGCATGATGAACGCTCGATTAAGGCAAATTAAGAACTGCGAAAATGAGTTTTTTGGAGGAGTAAACGTTTTACTTTTCGGTAATCTTTTACAACTGCCTCCTATAAAATGATCAGGAACACCTGTTTTCAATTCTAATATGAAATTATATATATGAAAGTAACTCTCTCTGTCCGTTACCGTCTAACGCCTAAGCCACTTAAAGAGTTTGTTACAATTTGGTGCACAGATAGACTAGACTTAGGAAAGGACAACGGCGACTTTTTATCACAGAAAAGAGTTGAAAAGAGTGGAAATGAGGAGTAAAAGTGTGCATGGAAGGATCTTTGCACTCTTTGTATGCTATTTTAACCGACTTCTAAAAGGAGAAGGTTGTCAATCCAGTTGTATTTCCAATTGTGAATCAATTTAGATGGTTATTTTTTTGGTTGGTAGATTATAGTTCAGAGGTGGTCATATAAATTTTATCGAAATCAGTGCGGCAGTTTTTGAAATATGAACAACAAACTAAAATTTGCGTTCATGTAATCAGACGATATATCTACTAATATCTACTAATAGACTCTAATAAAATTTGGTGGACCGTCCCAATATGATTTTAAATTAAAGTCTGTTTTTGATTAATTTTTTGAGAACATAGTTTTTTTGTAATTTGTCGTGTAAATTGTATATTTATTAATAAAAATAAAACTTTGACTTAGACCGAATTTGATTAGGAAACGTGAATTTGTATGGTAGTAGACATACGAGTAGGTACTGCCTCAATTACTTTAGTAAATATGTGGCGCGGACGAAGTCGCGGGTAAAAGCTAGTAAACTTATATGTTTTTACAATACATATATTTTATTAAAGGTACTGACTACGTAGGTATTTAATTTCATTCTGATCCGTTCGGCCGTTACCATGCGCGGTCCGAGGGGGGGTCACAGGGGACATGACCCCCTAAAATCGTATAAATTAAACAAAAAATCTAAGAAAATTAAAAATATCTAATAGTACGTAGACTATTTTTTAACGCGGGAAAACAACTAGAACGGGAACTACACGGGTAAAATCTTGGGGGGCTACTAGTAAAGTATTTTTTGCTTGATTTATTGTATTTCTACTTGTGATCCCCCCCCCCCCAAACCTGAGGCTGCATACTGGTGACTCCCTCCAAAATTCGAGGCTGGGACTGCGCCTGGCCGTTACAGATATAAATGGACACATAAATCCACAAAGTTTCGCCTGGATAACGTTAGTGTGATTTTTAACGTAGTGCTAATATTATTTCAACAAACAAAACCTTTTAATAGAAATCAAAATATATAAGTAGGTACGTTATAGAAAGAAAGTTTGTCAAATATTTAAGTAGGTTCCACCTACTTTGAGAATTGCGATAAATGTATCCAATTTGTTGTTTTTTTTTTTGTAATAATAATCATATTACAGACACAGCAAGGATACGAGCACGATCCGCGATACTAGGACACGTATCGAGAAGAGAGTTCCGTGCTAGATCGCAGATCGGTCGATCCCACTGTCTCTGAGATGACAGACATCTGGGGAAATCGTTGTTTGGACAAGCCAGCCTCCAAGCATTCTTAGCCTCGCACAAATTAGCTACTACTACATCCGGATGGCCTAATGAGGGTGCGAGAATTTTTTCGATTAGATTTTGAGTACTATGAACTGAGGACAAGAATGCCGGTAAAGCTACACTTGAAATTTGGCGGACCCTAGGCCTCCCAACCTTATGGGTAGTGAGGCTTGTGACCATGCCCTCCCACTCAGGTCCACATTCAACACCGATATTAAAGATTCCTTTACGACATTGTCTAAGCTCCAAAGGAGCTCACCATGTTTCCACAGTGGACTACATCGTAAAGCGTAGGTACATAAATTTCGGAACAAAGAGACAATGCCGAATAATTGTAAACGCCATATGGGCGTTTACTTTGAGTAGCCTATCGGAGGCTCTCGTAAAATTTTGAATTTTTCCTCGACAAAAGGTGTAAACGACTCATCTAATATCGGTGAACCCAGGAGGCGCAAGGAATGTTTGTCAACTGATTTGATGTTGGGGCCAGATCATTAAATTTCTGTATTATCGAATCTTTATCTGGACATGTGTCGCAAACGAAAAGTTCGCATTTTGAGAAATTTAGTTCCAAACCAATGAGACGAAAACCGTCTATAAGTTTTTGTAAATCAGTTAAAACAGTATTCACATCGCCCCCCAACGTTCCGTCGTCCAAGTACCAAACGTTTAGTTTGGACTGGAGACGTTGAATGATAGGGTGAATGGCCAGGGCGAAGGTCGCAGGGCCGAAGGGATCACCCTGTTGACAGCCAACGGAGGATAGCATATGATTGTTTTGATAAGTCAATTTTGTGGGCTCGCCATAACATTGCCAAAGAAAATTGTACAGATCAGGAATTTTATCCTTCACTTGGGCCAACAGGGCTCCTCGATCAACCGAATTAAAAGCGTTTTTGACGTCCACCTTTAACAGCACCTCTCCGTAATTTTGGTGAAGGAAGGTCCGGACAGAATGAACGGCAGCCTCACATCCACCCCGCGAACCAAAGCCAAACCAAAGAGACAGTGGGATCGACCGATCTGCGATCTAGCACGGAACTCTCTTCTCGATACGTGTCCTAGTATCGCGGATCGTGCTCGTATCCTTGCTGTGTCTGTGTGGGAATCGGGCCTTTGGTTACAAGCTTTGCCATCTTTCAATACCGGTAGCCTATTAGATCCAACTGCATTTCGTCTAGCTGTTAGCTTGCGCTTGGGTGCCAGGTGCTATGAAGCCCATCGCTGCCATTGTGGTACTGCCGTCGACCAACTCGGTCACCATGGTCTCTCTTGCTCGAAAAGCGCGGGTCGTATTGGCCGCCACGCCTGCCTGAACGACATCATACGCCGGGCTTTTTCCACCGCCAATGTCCCAGCCATACTCGAACCGAGTGGTCTTGCGCGTGACGATGGCAAAGACCTGACGACATGACTGTTGTGCCTTGGAAGTTGGGTCGGCCCTTAGTATGGGACGCAACTTGCGTCGATACTCTGGCACCATCACATCTTCCAGAGACACATAGTAGGGCCGGTGCAGCGGCTAATTCAGCTGAGCGACTCAAACGGCGCAAATATGCAACCCTCGGAAGTGGTTACATATTTGAGCCCTTTGGGGTTGAGACATTGGGACCGTGGGGGCCGGGAGCTCACCTCATTTTCAAAAGCCTATCCGAGCGCTTGGTCGACGCGACGCGTGACCAAAATGCTGGCGTTTATTTGGCCCAACGCATAAGCATTGCCATTCAGCGTGGTAATGCCGCCAGCATGCTGGGTACGCTTCCGATTGGTAGTGGGCTTGAACATCTTGATTATCTATAGACCTACAGTGGTCTATAGATAATTCAGGTGTGCTTAGTGTAAGTAGTTAGTTAGGTTTGTAGTGTAGTGTATGTAGTTCTCATTGTATTTTAGTTTTGTTAATAAAGGCTCTGCCCAGATTAAAAAAAAATCATATTACAACCCTTGAGTTTTTCGAACTTTATCATATTATCACATGTCGATTTGTGAAAAAAAGTTTTTGGAAAGAATGGATGTCATTTGTTTCATTGAAATGAGGTTAATGAGGCGTTTTCCATATGATGCAAATTGACTTGTCAAAGATAGTTATAAATTTTACCAAGTGGGACGCCACTGTTTGTTTTTGTGAAATTTCTCTAACAAAAGAAGACATTGGCGCCGTCTATGGTGAAACTTTTTTGCTTCTTGAAAACGTATTTTATTATTTCACAGAGTAAAGAAATATTTGCAAGACAAAATGGCTGACTTCGTCTACAACGGCTTTTGGTTCTCTCCCGAAGCGAATTTTACCAGAAAATGTTTGGAATCGTCTCAAGAATCGGTTACCGGTTCCGTGACTGTTCAAATCTTCAAAGGCAACGGTACCTATGTATTCATCTTCACTTCTTATAGTGGTAGGACTCTTGACAGAGTCAGCCTGGGGAAGTACCAGTTAGAAGGACAATATTTCCAGAGAAATTACAGGGGTTAGAGATATAACATCTTAGATCTCGGGGTGACGAGCGCAGTGCAGTGCTAGGTAATGATTTGGACTCTTCATGTTCCAATAGCTGCGTGTCACTGTACTGTTATGTGGCAAGCATGTTGCTTACCATCAGGCACATGTCCAGCTCGTCTTGTCACTCTGTATTTAAAAAATACCCTCTTCATTTGCACTCAGTTGGACCGCTTAAAAGTGAAGGCATAGTGCTGAATCTTATTACTTTATACCCTTCTATCATCCTATATAGGTCTCCTGGTGGTCATTTGACCCATACATTTTGTTCACGGGCACGCAGTCCATGATTTAGTTTCTAAGGGTCTAGTCCTGCTACTCGCCAATAGAGGACTCACTTCAATCATTTGCGTTTTTTGAGTAGTGACCAAAAGTATTTTTCCATTACATAAAAATTAATGATGTTCGCCATTACTCTTACCATAACAATTCAATTATTTTGTTACAGTTACTGTTTTAGCGAGAAAAAGTGCAACGAGCTTGTATAACAAGGATTTGGTTTCAATGGACATTGCTGGTGGATTTTCACCTGAAGATAGCACTGGATTCATCAATATCAACGCTTTACGTCTCAAAGAATATGCCCGATTTTCTGCACAAAACCTACCTACAGAATAAAAAATATATTATGAATTCTAAAAGGTTTCAAATAAATATTTTAGAAACATAAGCTGTTTTATTGATGTAAAGGATATATTACGTACATGTATAGATACAGAAAAACAAATATGTAGTTCCAAAAACCTAATTAGATGGCGGTAGTGAGTACATTATAAGTTATAAGTAAAATACTTAAATTTCATAGGCACAAAATATTGTTCCATGACTTACGTGTTTAGTTGTCATGAAAATCGTAGCTATAATAGCCACACTTAACAAACTTTTTAGTGTTAGGAATGTGAATTGGTCAATCACCTCAATTTTAATTTGCAGATTTTGATAAAAAAAATGTTGAAATCTACAATTATTTTTATGGATTAGTTATATGTCTCGACTGATATCGGCTCAGAATGAGGCGTTTTCCGACGAGATAAAAAAATGGTTCCAAATAACGACGATAGGAGGCGCTTGTAAATTTTAGATTGCGATGTCAATGTGAAAAGCCACTGAGCCACATAGTGAGGGACTACTGGGACTGGACTGACTGAACCTAGCTCGCATACCTGTGTCGAACTAGTTCGCTCCTATCTTTCGTTCGATATTTTAGAGGACAATATTGCAATTTTTAATTCATACTGCGCTCCAATATTTAACTATTTCATGTTATGTAAAATACTAAAATTTCACGTGAATTGAGAAAAGTTCCGGCTGGTCTCGTCGGGAGAATGGCAACTGCCGATTGGGATCTTATCGTTTCGAAAATATGTGCGTAATGCCGTTAACTTAAAACGGTTAAGGAAAACTTCGTGAGGAAGCCGACATGTACCTAGAATTTTTCGAGGTCATGACTGTGGTCATCCATACTGCACCAGCGTCATGGATTATGGTCTTGACTCTCTCTTTGCAAAAGAAGGCCCCAAGTCCCAGCAGTGGGAACAATTAGTGGGTTGCTTATGCTTTTGCTACCTGATCATAGATGTCTACGATTGTTGTTTTTGCTTTTGTTGTTGTGTTGTTGATTGCTATTGCTTGATAACATCTGTAAAATCGGAAACGCTTTGTGTAGGGGGAAGTGGGGCAGATTGATTGACACAAAATTTTAAGTTAAAAAAGTGTATAAAAACTTAATATTATTTAAAAAAAAACATAAATCTTTATTATATTTTATTTATTTCACGTTATATGCACTCAAATCAAAAGAATAATGGATGATGATACAAAGATGAGGTCCGAGTAGTAGCTTTAAAACAACATTTCTAAAATCAACACTTGTTTTGTCTTCGACGTCTGGGAAGACGAGAATGTAAGACCTGGCACTTTTTTTTCTCAAGTGTTAGATACATCTCATACTCAGTCAATTTGTACATATTTGGTAATGACCTAATGAGCCACATAATAGACAACCGAGAGCGATTTCTTCCAGGCAACTATAGGCAAAAAAAAGGAAATTCAAAAAAATTTAAAAGCCAGCTGTTGTTTGTATAGATACTATCCTTGAAGTTACTTCTAATATGACAGACTTGTTATTTTCTTAATCTATTTTACTTTTATAAACCTTTGACTTGTACGGGCACACCATTTTCAGAGGACAACAAATTAATAGTTAATTTTATTACATTAATTTCATGTTAAAATAAAAACAGGGGAACACTTTGATACAGCAATGGGGCACCATGATCCAGAGATGGGGCACAATGATACACATCAACGTGCCCCGCACTTGGTTGCATCAAAGTGCCCCAAAAGACATTTTTGAAAATTAAAATTATCACAACCAAACTAACTTTTATTTTAAGTAAAATTAACAGAAATCATAATAATTCATAGTTTAACTTACCTTTGGTATATAAATACCCTCTTTTGATGTTATCGAAGAGCGTTGAAACACTTTCACATATTGCGTCAGAACGCTCAAAACATATCTTGATATGTCCGAGGCTGACCATTGACAGACGGTCGAAGCGGTTACAATGGATGCGTTCGGAAGTTTTAACTAACGTTTTAAAGATAGCGCCACTCGAATCCATTCACTCCATTATTAAATAAGGCTACTGTATCAATGTGCCCCTTGTATCAATGCACCCCATCTCCCCCTACATGCATTAAATTCAAGAGAACTACAAATCGTCTGATTTAAAAATTTCACCTATCTCAATATACGGATATTGTCAAAACCTTAGATTTGGATAGAAATGTTAAGTAATGTTAGACGTAACATAAGCGCCATCTATTATTTCTATGTTTTTATCTCTTCAAAATGTCTAGACATAGGTATGTATCTAGAAAAATAAGTGGTAGAAGTGATACTTTAGAAATGCTTAATTATCTTTTTACTGTCGCTATTTCATTTCATTGATTTTCAAATCACAACGATGCTAAAGAAATGTTCACTACAAAATAGAAGAAGAAAGAAGTCTACTAAAATCATCTTTCTATCGAACTTCTCATAGCTCGAAGAAGCGGCATCGTTTCATGGTTGATGTTCCAAAGACACGGACTAAGAGGTTTGACTCTACTTTTGTGATCAGAACGCCTAGGCTGTGGAATGAGTTGCCTGAGAGGGTTTCTCCCGATAGTTATAATCTTGGTGTCTTCAAATTGAGAGTGAATCGGTTTCTTTTAGGTAAACACGCTCCATCGTAGACTGCATTGTCGCTTAACATCAAGCGAGATAGCGGTCAAGTGTAAACCTATAAAAGTTACAGAAAAAACAACAAAAAAGAAATTGTAGTTAGTAATTGTAGTAAATCTGGGATAAAACTGAGTCTATAATACCCTTGCGGGTCAGGTTGAGTTCCGAAAGTTGACATTGACCACCACTGGAAACAAAACTTCCCGTTGGTCAGACTAACTTGCCACCAATTTGACCACTTGGGAATACGGAAAATACATACTGGCTATTGCTATAAGTAAATTTCAAGAAACCACTACCGCAAGTTTACCACAAACGAATCGGTAATAATGAAGGTACACTCCGCGAGGTATAAGCTGAGCTTTGCATTAGTGTGAGTGATCACCAATCAGGCAGGAGCTTGAAATTTTGTCCGCGAGGTATAGGCTGAGCTTTGCATTAGTGTGAGTGATCACCACGGAGCGCGGCGAGACAGAATGGCGCCGCGCCCAATGCCGGTTGTCACACCTACACTATCCCACAAAATGTACACTCACACAAATGCAAAGCTCAGCTTATGCCTCGCGGAGTGTACCTACGTAATGGCACTTCACTATAATCAAACAACGAAAACTACTTTCTGAAATTTACAAGAATTTTGAGATTGGATAGACATTATTACATTTTTGTTTGAGTCTCAAAACAATGAATTTAAACATATTCGAATATTTCATAGAAATATTAAGCGGTTTCACAGAAAAATCCGAAAACTCATACCTGTGAAATGATATGAATCGATTTTCTACAGTTTTCTTTGAACTGTGGCTGTCACAGCCATAAGCTACACAAGCCATCACAACAAAATGATTTTAAGTTTTAATATAAAAAAATATTTCCTAAACCAAAATGAATAAAAAAAGTCCAAAACACACCGAGTCACCAGCTGGTCACTTTGACAAGTGGAAAGTGACTTCACGCCGTTTAAGACGATAGTTGCTGTATGATTACGTCTCTTTCTATCTAACGTCAAGCTTGTGTAAAAGTTAGAGCAGTTGCAACTATATCTTTGTTGTTTCAATTAAAAACGAATACTCCATGCTTGTCATTTCTCGAAGAGTAAAATACTATAAAAAAATTCAAATCCAAAATGGCCGCCACCATTATATGGCGAATTATATTATTTTTTCGCTTGTACTACCTAAATAGGGCCATCAAACGAAAGGGTTGACTAGTAGAATACTTTGCACTATAACAAATTTCAAATCCAAGATGGCCGTTACCACAAAATGGCGCAATACATTTATTTTTTCACAACCCCAATAATATGGGTATCAAATGAAAGGGCTTGAGTACAGATAACAAATCCGAGGTAGTCGGCAACATTTTGACGTGACAACGTCTTAAATTAGGTTGCGGCTGGGAGTCACTTATGAAAAAGTGTAACGCTCGGTAACGTTACGATGAGTCACCGAACGAGAGAGAGGCCCGCCGAATGCCTTGCGTCTCTCTCCCACTCAACTATGATCGGTCTGCCGCGCGCGCAGCACTAGAGAATTAGGCGCATTGAATCGGCGCATGCTTGTGTCTCTGTCTTTGTCTTTCTCGAACGTTCTTGGCGTTGGAAAAACAAGAAAGCGTCATAATACAAGTTCACACGTGTGGTTAAAGTATCGTCAGCTGTGTCTGTAGTGAAAATGTGGAGTGCTTAGATTCGTCATTTACAACAACTACAACAATAAAGGTAAATAATTGTACACTGATATTTCATTATCGTAAACTATGATTGATTGATTAATTTCTTAATTTCATGAAAAATACGTATAATCTTGATTGCGTATCAAACGTTTCTAAGTCAACTACGTTAAAAGGAACAACTATCGACTTGACTTTCGCAAGACACATTACAGCAGAAACACTTCCTTTCATTTCATATTTCTCCTATCATCGTCCTATCCTCAACAAAATCACTCAAATAGGAATTAGTTAAGTTTAAGTTTACATGTACAATGTTTTAGTAAACAAAATATATTTCTATAGTTAAAATTTGTGCAATTCTTATTTTCATTCAATTCCTTGTTCCTATTGTGCAATTTAATTATATTCATATCAATAAATATTCTACCGAGAAAAAAGACGTTGTCACGTAAAATCTTCGCCCGTAAAACCGACTTTACAGGCAACCAGATTTTTTTTAATTTTGTTTTTGTCAGTATGTTTATTTGACAGTGATTTATAGATTTCATGGATGATTTTCAATATGATTTTCATGCATGGATTTGAGATTTGACAGTTTGGGTTGATGGGTTGGGCTTTCGCTAGTGGTGTTATATTAGGTTGAGATATTCATATTCCTATTATCGAATAATATAACGCTTTGAGAATAATAGGTTGTAATACCTATTACTAGGTAACAGTCAAATAATAGTCACCGTTTATATTCATGAATACACAATATTCAACTGTTACTGGAATAATATCTATTTAGAATAATATAAGGTGCTCATTTGAATAATAGCTTACGATATAAATATTATTTCATAAAATTTCATGTAGCGATTAAAAAACTGCCTTAATACTGTGACAGGCTTAGGACTGTCAATGAAATTGTTTATCTATCATATTATTATTATTTGACTATTACTGAATAACATAACATGATAACGTTCATAATAGCTAATATGAAATATCACCTGTGTATCCATTACGTGTATCTATTATGAATATATTAGCCGCACCACTAGCTTTCGGGCTTTTGCCACACTGTTGCCAGATATGGGGGATTCCCCCCAAATTTGGGGGGTTTTAATAGCCATGGAGGAAAATTTGGGGAGACAATATGTTTGGGGGGATTTACGGGGTAAAAAAATTGCGTGTGGGGGAGAAATTGGGGATTTTTCATTGCCGATTTTTGCAGTTTTTTAACGAATATGGCACTTATCCTAGTGAACTTAGTACAAAAATTGAATCGGCTTTTCTTATGGGCAACACTTTATGGAGTAATAGAAGCTATTTCTGAAATAGCGTTATATTGTGTTTTAAGAGTTAGGAAAAGTTAGGAAAAAATTTTGGGGGTTTTTTTGTTGAAAACCGGTGTTTTGGGGGGATTTCAGGAACATTTTAGAGAAAAATTAAAGTGCTCGTCAGGGTAAAATTATGTTTTAGGGGTAAACGCATATATATATTACTTTGGGGGTTTTTTCAAGAAAACCCGCTGTTTGGGGGATTTCGAGAGCATTTTAGGGGAAAATTGAGATGCGACTTCTGTCAACACTGTTTTGCCAATCCTTGCAGTGCTTCCACAATGAGGGGAACTTCCCCTTTCGAGGGGAAATTAGGGTCCATAGGGAAAAAAAGGGAAAGAAATGTAAAGGGGAAATCATGCCTAATGAAACAAATACAATAACTTCGTCATATTGAGGAAAATTTTCCTATAATTATTAGTCTGATATCAATTCCAAATTTTTTTCAATATGGCTATGTTTCTTATAATATGGTTTTCGATGAGGCATGAAAGCTTAAATATTATTGAGATTGGTTGCAATTTAAAAATATGAATCTCTCCTGAGAGGGGGGGGGGGGTCAGAACTATGACAGAATAAGTTTTGAGGGGAAAAAAGGGGAAATCTTAATTGAGGCGAGGGGAAAGGAAATTATTAAAGTGGAAACACTGATTCCTTGTTCCTTGCTGTTTGCTAGGGATGGGCAAATGAACAAAATAAATCGATATAAATCGTATCGATACTTTCCAAATGTATCGATATATATTTTCAAAAAATATCGATATTCCGATATATCGATTTTTTTTTCAAGAGAAGGTTACTTAAATATTAAGCACTTATTCATTAGATAATTAAAAATGAAAATACAAAATATCTAGCATAATATTGACGTTACAAAGTCTAACAAATCGATGAACAGAAAAAGTGTCCCGTTACGCTCATTGTACGCTTGCGCCGCATATATCATTGTTTTGTTATGACGTTGTCACGTTAAATTATCGTTTGTAAACCAACCGACTTTACAGACAACCAATTTTATTATTTATTCATAATTTGTGCATATTTTACTGTTCAAAATTAACCATCACTGAAACCAGTATTTGTCTGCGTTATGTAGGTGTATTACTGCGCATTTAACCACCGTGTTGTAACTAGCTCCGCTCCGACCTACATATACAATAGTCTGATATAGACATCAGCAGCACTCTTTCTTTAATGTGCTTACCTGTCAATCTGCTCTTATTATCTGGCACTGTTCAATTAATGACTGAAGCTACCCTTTCCGATGATACCGATAAAGCTTGACATAATATTAGATAGAGCGATTTCCGAAAGAACCAGCGTAAAAATTTGGCAAATCATTCAAAAATATATTGGATCTGACTTCCTCTAAAAAAGTGGTTGGTCCAGTTACTGGTTAAGCTTATTGGGGACAGATCCAGAGCTCGGAATCTCTGGCGTAGCTGTTTTCAGATTTAAAAGCTGCTCACGGCTGCATCAGATAGATATTTCATTTATTTTGCTTTTGCTGATGTTGCTCGGTCAGGCCTTTCATCTGGAGAACGTTGTTCTGAATAAATTTGACACTGAAGAATATTTCGAGCGATTATAGTTGCTTGTGTTTCATATAGCATTTGATACTGCAATTGGAGAATTAAAGTGAATATATGCTTGAAAATTCGAGGCAAAATACATCGTTTTCGATATCCGAAAATAAATATCGAAAATCGATATATCGAAAAGAAAAAAATCGTCGATATTTATCGATTATTTTCGAAAATAAAATCGATATTTTGATATATCGATTTTTTTTGCCCAAGCCTACTGTTTGCCAGTTTCCAGTGTTTGTAAATTGAAAAATTGACATCCTGTAAATAACTAATTAACTAAACTACTACTACAATAAATAAATAAACTCTTGGTAAACCCAAAAATACATTCTCATCATGCAAAGAAGTTTACCCCAAAATAAAGAAGCTTTACTCAAATCATACACAACAAGGCTCAAAGAAGATGTGAAAAGTATGCTGGAGAATTTTGAAGGTATATGAGGATTTTATGTTGTTAGTAAAAATATTGAAGAAGATATATTAATAACTTATTTATTTATTCAATGAGCACACAAAACAGAATGTAATGAACATAAACTATAACATAAGAGTATACTGTACAGAACTGTATTACATTCCTAACTACATGGGCCTAGAAACAACATTTGTTTAAATAGGTACAGTGGTTTGATAATAATATTAAATAATTTAGCGAAAACGTGCAAACTTCGGTAGTGGTTACTCATGTAAATGGTTAAACATTGCCCGTGGAGACCGGGATTGGGACCGCTTAGTCAAAGCGATTCGTGACCAAAATGCTGGCTTTTATTTGGACCAACGTAAAAACATTGCCTTTCTGCGTGGTTATGTCACCACCATGTTTCTGATTGGTAGTGGGCTTGATAATTTTCATTGTCTATAGACCTTCACAGGTTCTGGATAGTCCAATGTGCTTAGTGTAAGAAGTTAGGAACATAACTACATAGTGTGGTATTGTTTTTATCGTAATTTAGTTTGTGAATGCCCTGCCTAAAAATAAAAGATGATTTGCTTAAATTATTTCTAAAGTAAACAGAAGTATTATCCTAGCCTTATCTATACAATGATGTCTTGTGATTTATCAGCTTACAGTTTGCCTTAAAGTTTTGAAAATTCAGTTAATTCAAGAGAACCTTAATCATGAATTAGAATTAAATGGTACATTAACATCAATTCTGATAATCTTGTCTATTGACACTTTAGTGGCCCAATGGAAAAAGCATGAAGTTGTCAGCTCGCATCCTGCCTACACCTCTCAAGTAGTTTTTTAAAAGTGCCAATGTAAAAGGTTGTCATTGATTTTTAATAGTTTTTTTTGCAAACAGCAACATGTTCGGAAAAACCCCTACTGAAAACAAATGACATCCGCTGACTAACGCCTGACCCATGTGGTGGTCACACTTACTTTGTTCTTGTAGAAGAGAGTTCCCAGCAGTGGAAACATAAAGTGGGCTTTTATGATTTGAGCTTACCTTTGTCTCTAATGCAATATACATGACACCTTTATTTGTTCACAGAAATAATTAAACTTGCAAAACTAGAGAATGAGTCACAACTCAATAGAATGACACAAATAGAACAGGATACATTTGAGATGCAAGTCAGAGCTGCTAATATTGGTAATTACTTATTTTCTACACAGTATGATGATTGGAAAGTTTACAATTCCCAGCAATTTTGGTATTCAACATGGTTTCATCTGATGGAATTGATATTGTTAAAAGTTTTCTTCTTTAAAAGAAACAACAAAACCCACCTGAAAGTTAAGTAGCAATGAATTACCTTATTGGTAAGGTGATACAATATGAACCCTTAAAATATGACTCCTTCAGAGATAAGTTGAAGTAAACCTGATAATGATTTTGCTGAAATTCTCAGATAACAGTGGACGGGTTCTGTCAAAACTAGACACTAGTGGTGCCAACTAAAATCCTACTAATATTATAAATGTCAATGTTTGGATATTTTAATATTTGTAGCTCAATCACGTCCATAACGCATGAATCAATTGGATTGGATTGAAATTTAGAACACAGATTATAGTCTGGAAGAAAACATAGGCTCTATGTTTTTATCCTTCAAAAATTTCGGGAACTAGAAGGCGGAGAAAACCGCGGGGCGCTGCTAGTAATAAAACCAAACCTCCAAGGAGTTCTACATTGGCTGCTTATAGAGGGCACACGGGAACGCTTCTGCAATCTGACACGAATCCCGTTGCAGCTCAACCGTTTCTAAGACCCTCTCAAACGTGGGCTCAATCACCAGCGCGGCGCGCCAAGTCACTACATCTTTGGGACTGATTAATGAGCGGATGTCCCTCATCCTGGTCTGGTCATCTGCTGTAAGCCCAATAACCGTTGGCGTAGAATTGTCCTATAGTGAAAACCGCGAATAGGCAAACTTAGCATAGGATGCCCTGGATCTCGATGCAGTGACGGTCTACGAAAGGCTGCAGGTGGTAGCTGGAGTAGAAAAGCCGAGGATAAGGCTGAGTGACGTATCATGGAAGAGGCCTATGCCCACCAGTGGAATAGAGTAATTTGATGTTGATGGTCTCTCCTCTAGATAGGTCATATGTGCGGCTTGCTGGATTGATGCCCAGTCGCCTCTCGCCGCGCATAATGTCGTTCTGAAAATGATTTTTTCTGTAATACAATTTGTTGGCTAATAGACGTATTTTTTTTTCAGTGAGAGCTGGAGAATCATTGATGAAACTGGTGTCTGACATTAAACAGTACCTAATTTTGAATGACTTCCCATCAGTCAATGAAGCCATAGCACAGAATTCAAAATTGTTCCGAACAAAACAACAGGAGTGTGACCAGAAATTAATGTCATTACGGGACGACATCGCAGCAGATCTATATGATTTAGAAGACGAATACTTTACTAGTATTTATAAATAGTATTTTCATTCTTTAAAGTCGTATGAAATTGAAGTCTATGGCTATGGAGACCAATATTTTTAATGTTATTTCTTAGGTATCTAATTAAGTAAGTAAATAAAGTTCTTAAGTAATTAACAAATCTACATAATTTAAACATGCTTTTAATGTTCTCTGCCATTGAGTACATATAAGTACTTTAGTTATTTGTACTCAATGTTCTCTGCATACATTTCCACTAGCTAGGTAGCTACTGTAAGTTTATTGATTAGCTAAGGGTTTTAAACTTATGCCTAAATTAATTATTTTTATTCCAAAAATTAAATCAACTTCAAAACCACAAATTTCAAAGTGAAAAATATATTAATATAAGTATTACAAGTGCGCTACCCACACCCACACATCTATTTGAAGTCAGTTCCAGTGAAGTGAAAAAGTGGATCTGAGGATCTGACTAGGTTCTGATGATGCTGAACCCAGCCGGATTGATCCGACACGGAATCTCACATCTTGGTCTTTGTGTACCTATCTACCTATTGCATCGAGCAACTCGATCTTCCGCGCAAGCACGGAAGGGAGTAAGTAGCCTTAGCTAAAAATATTGTTCAAACTTTCTGTCATTTCTTGCGGGAGGGGAAAGTTGCACACTAGCGCAAAGCCGCACTATTACATAGAAAACATACCTGTACCACAGTAAATACATAACAGTAGGTTATTTAAGGCCTCCCGCCGAGTTATTAGCCTACTCTTGCGTTGATCCCCAGGGTTGTCACTTTGGCTTATTCCCCACGGCACTACCAAGCCGCACTACTGGTAGTGCCGTGGGGAATTTTTAGTTAATATTATCGAACAAGCAGTACTTGATCAAAATTTATGCAATAAAAAGCATATTATGGCTGAATATTTATAAATTTAGTAAAAATAACAAGTACAAAATTAAAAATTTTGATTAACCCACAACTATCTCGGAAATCCTAGGCCTATGTTCAGCAGTGGACGTCTTGCGGCCGATGATGATGATGACCTCGGATCTCGGATTATCTGTACAACGTTCTACTAGTCAACCCCTTTCATTTGATACCCATATTAAGGAAGGTGTGAAAAAATAAATATATTTCGCCATTTTGTGGTAGCGGCCATCTTGGATATAAATTTGTCATAGTGCAAAATATTCTACTAGTCATGCCCTTTCATTTAATACCCATATTGAGGTAGTAGTGAAAAAAATAATACAGTTCGGCTTTTTGAGGTGACGGCCATCTTAAATTTGAAATTTGTTATAGTGCATAGTATTTAACTAGTCAAGCCCTTTCATTTGATACCCATATTGACGCAGGTTGTGAAGAAAGATTTTGTCCTCCATTTTGTGGAGGCGGCCATCTTGAATCGATATTAACCAAACATAGTTAAGAACATCCGCACAGATACTATTTGATTACTTAACCTTCAAATAAAAAAATATGCATTGAAATCGGCCCATCCGTTTGAGTTCTAAGGTGCCACAGCCAGACAGACATCGACGTCAAACTTATAACACCCCTTTTTTTGGTCGGGGCTTAAAAGCCTTAATTCACTTATTACATTATTAGTCAGTAGGAACTATGAAGAATGATAAGTCCGGGTTTGCGAAATCATTATTGAGGCACCCGAAAACAGTACAATATTTTTTCCCCTTTTTGAAGTCATGATACTCGTAATAATTAATATTATGGTAAGTGGCCGGCGAGAGTTGACGAACACACAGCCAAATCATTAACACATAAAAAATAAAGCACCATTCACAAATCTAGGCCCGCCCTCACGCCACAGTATATTATCAAACTCCATGGTACACGCGGACCTGTACTTTGACAGAGGGGAACAACTTAGTCTGTGGAGGGGAACGCTGTGTATGTCTACTCCCTTCTGTGTCAAATCAAAGTCATTGGCGAAATAATGGTCACAGAACCGAAAGGAAGCCAAAAAAAAAGAAATGATTGTCATTGTCACAAATGTCACAATTGCTTGTTTCTAAATTATTCCAATTAGGGATGATCGATATTATAAAAACATCGATATTAACATGAAACACAAAACATCGATGTAGAATAAACATCGACCCAAAAACATCGATGTTTTCGGTACAAGATAAAGTGTCCATTATACTTACGAAATTTCTTAACTGTGTTATTGAATTACGTAAGATCAAGAATCAAGATTGACATTCCCAGTATTTTATAGGCACACTGTAAAAAAATAAATTAAGTGTTTTCCTGTTTTCCCATTAGTCTGTTCCGTTGCTGGTACAGGAGTCGTACGAATGGAAAAATCTCTTTTTAACCCCCGACCAAAAAAAGGGGTGTTATAAGTTTGACATCGACGTCTCGTGCGTATATCATGACCATCTGGGTACGCCTCCCAGGGTGCGTATATCATGACCACTTTGAGGGTATACCTCTCAGTCAACTTCAGCACAAGATACGTGACCCTCGGAGACACCCTTGCAATTTCCAGAACATTGTAACGGAGAGTTTTGTGAACTAAAAACCCGCCACCGCCTTGCGAGAGTTGGTGACCTTCACGGTAGTACATAAGATGGCCCGATTCCAGGGTTACGGTGTCATCACACCGTATCTCGTCACCATATCTTGTGCTGAAGTTGACCGAGAGGTATACCCTCAAAGTAGTCATGATATACGCACCCTGGGAGGCGTACCCAGATTCAGAGATTGAGGCTTTGTATGAGGATATTTCAAAGGCATTACGTCATACCTCCAAAGCCCAAAGCCCACTTCAACTCCCTCTCTTTGGACTTCACATGACCCAAGAATGTGGCATCTTATGTGGGTCAGCTCTTCTTCCAGCTGGGCAAGCCTATCCTCATCGCGAATCGTTCGTCCATTGTGTACAACCAGGGTCAGTTGGGTTTGTCGGCCTACCGTAGCCCGGGGATTCTTCACACCCTTACCCTGCCGTTACCATGGCCGCCACCTTGGTCAGGAATAGCAGAGCAGCCGGGAGCTAGGAGCCTTATATCTTGTGGACCTATCATTAGTTGGCATATGGGTTGGCGACCACAGAGGCGCAACTTTTTGTACCGGTGACGTTGCTGCACGTCACCGGCTGGGATTTAAATTGCACCGTTATTTGGATGGTTTAACCACGGGCATCAGGGTAACACAAATACTTTCAAAATATTTTCTTTAAATTTTGTTAGGTGAGTTCAAGAGCCTTTCATACAAGTAATGGGTCTTGTTTTAATTCAGATACCGGACTTTTCAAATAAAATTGTAATTCCGTAGGAAAATTTGTGTCACGTTGACCAAACAAATTGTGTTCAATATTTTTACGGAATACGTCATTCAAATACCTTGTTATATTTAAATAGAAAGATAAAGGTAAAATAGAATAGAAATATCTTTTCGTCCGCCTTGCTCTAATTTTTAACCCTAGGCCAAAAAAAAAAGGAGCGTTATACGTTGCGTATACGCGGTACTCGATATCGGTACCTCAATACGATAACTCGAAACTCGATGATCGAGGGATGATCGATATTCTTCAACATCGAAGAAAATCGATCATCCCTATTTTTAAATCAAAATAGCATCCTTTCCTTGATCTTGATCCTTGCATCGTTGGATCTTGGTTGGATCCTTGTAACCTTGTATTCCTTGATTTCCTTGTGGTTTGATAATTGG
This sequence comes from Ectropis grisescens, assembly GCA_017562165.1. Lineage (NCBI taxonomy): Eukaryota > Metazoa > Arthropoda > Insecta > Lepidoptera > Geometridae > Ectropis > Ectropis grisescens. Next base: position 7,088,877 of record CM029781.1, on the reverse strand, counting down.
TTGGAGTTGTGACTAGACTTTGTTTTCTTAAAATGCTTTGTTTTATCTAAATTCTAACAATTAAAAACCATGGCTACCTATGATAACAAGATCTGGTTACTGAAAAACATACGCGATGCCTTCATCGCAACCGACGATACCGGATTATGTGAGATTGTTATGGCAGGGGAGGATTTTTCAAAAATATTTCAAAACAAAGCTTTGGAAGACAAAAAAAGGATACGAGACGGGAGGCTAAACCGGCCAGGCACTAGTAAGGATAAGGAAAACATGAGCGATATCTCTGAAGACGAAATGGATAAAGAAATCGTGACTGAATTCGATTCTTACCCTTCAATGGGAGATAGCGAAGATGATGATCCTATAGGTAGCTACGTACGATATTATGAAGAATTCGGCGGACACAGGTAAGTTTATGGCTAGTTAAATTCGTACTAATAATGAAATAATCATGATTTTATTTATCACATAATACTTGTTTGGTTTTATAGGCAAAGATCCAATACTGCACAATGGCTAGACAAAAAAGAGCAAGCTCTTAAAAAGGCAGCTAAAATCAAAGTCTTAAAATGGGAAGATTCAGCCATACTGAGTTCTGAACAAGGAGCTGAAATATTTACAAAAGAGGATGTGCAAAAACCTGAAAAACAGAAGTCTCTGCTTGCTGAACAGTTAAAAAATTGCCCCAATTTACCACATCGCCAATATTTGGAGTATGCAAAATTCGATGGCACAGCACAATTAGGGTTGCCCACAAAATCATTCAAGATCTTCATGACAATGTTGTCAGAAAGACATCAGAATTACCCCATAGTTGTTTGTGTTATTGCTACTGCCAAAATCAAGGACTTGATTGGCTTTACATGCTACAAGTACAGGTATGTATTTAATGACATTATATGTACTGACTGAAGTACCTCACTTTTGCCAGCTATTTCACCACCAAGTAGTAAAGTGAAAATATCACTGTTCTAATAAAATAGATCTATCAAAATCGATCACAATTAGCGGTCCTGTCATGTAACATAATAACAATAAAAAAAAATCTAAACAAAAGAAGAAGCGTGGCACTCGGGGACTGCCGCGGTAAAGCTATTGCATGTTGCATGCATTTTTATCAACATAAGTGACATTTGTTTACCTTAAAAAATATCACGGGATATCCGTTAAGTTGGCAACACTGCTAAGAGCATTCAGTCTGTAAAGCTAATACAAATAAGACTCAAAGTCGAATGACCGAGTGGGGAGGATGGTGTTACGGTCTTTCATCCCTCTTTCTTGTGAACATAAGAAAGAGATGCACGATCACTAAAATTCGGTCCCCAGGCCCGCGATAAAAGCTATGCAATAGCTTAAAAACACAAATTAATTGACCTCCTCTTTTCTGAGAGTCCATTAAAAAGAAAACAATACCTAATAGTAACATAATATTATCTCTTCAACATTTATTACTTCAGTTTGTCAATCTTGTAGGTGTTACTGGTACTGGAGATGGAAATGAAACCACGTCACTGTATAAACTGTTGATTAAATTGACGTAAACTGTACAAGAGATGCGGGCCGAGAAACTGCTTGCTCTCTGCTGCCAACCGCTTATATACTATATCTGATACGTGCATACATGCTCCTACCATCTAAACATCTCATTACTAAAAGGGTGAATTTTCATAGTAACACATTTATTTTTATCAACTTCAACTTTTGATTTATGGCTTTTATTGCCTCACAATTTTGCCAATGTCATGCCAATTTGTTTTTAATATCCATACTAATATTATAAAGCTGAAGAGTTTGTTTGTTGTTTGAACGCTAGGATCTCAGGAAGTACTGGTCTGATTTGAAAGATTCTTTTACTATTTGATAGTCCATTTATTGAGGAAGACTATAGGCTATAGAACATAAAGCTACTATCAATAGAAGCAGAGCATAAATCAAGAATGTAACAAAAACGGGGAAAAATATTCCTTTTTGAGAGTTTTAGTACTGTGCTTTGACATGACAGCATGTGTCTAAGATTGCGTCATTGAATATAACGCAACACCTTTGCTAATCAAATTTGTTTCTAAAACTGAGTTGGTACAACCAATTTCCAACCGGTGGCATAGCACCTGCTATGCCACCAGTTTCGTGATCCAGTATCGGGATCCCGTACATATCCAACGGTGAAAGAATGACTAAAATCGGTTTAGTAATTCCTGATAATATCGCTTTCAAACAAAAAACCTCTTCAGCTACCTGCTACTCCACCTGTCGGAAATCGGTCGTACCAACTCAGATTTAGAAACAAATTTGATTAGCAAAGGTTTATATTCAATAACGCAATCTTGGACATTGGCGAAATTACGGTGACATTACCGAATGGAAGCCAAAAAAAAAAGTTGAAGTTGACGCAATCTTAGACACATGCTGTCATGTCAAAGCACGCTACAAAAACTCTCAATATTTTTTCCCCGTTTTTGTTACATTCTTGATTCATGCTCCGCTTCTATTGATAGTATCGTTATGTTCTATAGCCTTCCTCGATAAATAGACTATCTACAGGAAAAATAATCTTTCATTTTGACCAGTACTTCCCGAGATCCTAGCGTTCAAACAAACAAACAAACTCTTCAGCTTTATAATATTAGTATAGATGTCGAAGTTTAGATGTTTGTTATAAATTTAGATAATGTTCAAGCATAAGAGCATAAATAAGAACCATCAGAAAATCAGTGAACTTGTTGACTTTTACCTATTCTCTGAAATTGACTGACAATCCCCTGAAATTTGCTGCCTCTAGAACGCTCCCGCCTCTTGGCCACGGCCTATCGACAAACTATAGACAAATCTAGGACTCTATAGCGTAGTGATTCACAATTAAGTAAATTCTGCCTGAGCCATGGAATCCGCCCGCTCCCGATTCGTAGCGACAATTTGCGATTTACTGCCATTCCATTCCAGCTTTGGATTTAGCTGATATTTGTCAAAGTAGCCAAACGTCAAAATTAATCGAAATGTATGTTGTGAATCGCAAATTGGTGCTAGCGATCGGTAGTCTCAGGCCCAGGCAAAAACAACTGGATTATGAATCGCACTGCATATCTCCCCCATTACTCAATTCTAGTACATTAGTTGATAATGTTATTAAAAATGATTTCTTTTCAGCATTGAACATCCTGACATCAGTCTTGGCTCTGTTAACGAATACGGGCTTTGCATAGCTGAAGATGATGGCGAAGTGGACTGGGCATTTCCTTGCCTTGATTCCAACGAACCTTGCTCCAAGTTTGGATTTACCTGTCTCGGCCTCATAGAACTCAGCTCCCTGTCTCCACCATCCACTTGCCCAGTAGCAGATGACTCTCGGTTTGCATTCTTCAAAGGTGACTTCCTCGGACAGAGTCAGTCAAAATACAGGCACTATACCGGAGGGAGTGACACTTCGGAAACTGTTGCCAATGCCGTCAAAGCTCATAATGAAGGTTTGTAAAACCCTATGGCATAGCATCCCAGTAAATATTCCTACTGTTACGACTTGGGGCTTTCTCTCACAAGGAGATAGTCAAGGCCACCACACTGTCCCACTGCAGACCACACATGACATTAAAAGATTCTTTGCACATGCCAGTTTTTGAAGTAAAAACTTCTTTAGGCGTACCACATACAGACTTTCTGTGGGTAGTGAATTGAGCTCAAGCGTCACGTTCGTAAATGAAGGAAATCTTCGGGTAAACTCGGATGATCTAGATGAGTGTTGATGTACGTCACAAAGGGGCCCCTTAAACATACGCCCGAGTCACAAGTCTCGGGATTTCTCTCTCTGCCACACGATGGACCCGACACCCGCACGCTGAATCCATGGAATGCTAAAAAGATCGTCTCTCTTGGTTTGGATTGTTTGTTATTGTTTATTTGCATTATATTTCTAAATTCTTATATTTAATTGTTCACTCACATGTTCCAGAAAAAAAGAAATTGTTACCGGACCCGGGGAAGATACTAGTCGCCACGGAGGCTCCACAATGCAAGACTTATAGAGTGCATCTACTGCGGAAAGTTCGGATGAACACGGCCGTGCAGCTCGTCGTGTCGCTGGACAGAATAGAAATCGAGCCTTTAGTACCAAACAAACATGCGTTTTGGGTATGTATGGCAAGACCCAAGACAAATATATTAAAAAAAAAATAAATAAAAAAATAACTTTACTAAATTACCTTACTAGCAACGTCCATTTCATCCACATATTTCCTGATCCTATTAATTTCCGCAATACTCAATTAATAGTTTAAAAACACTAGAAAAACTTGCTTGCCTTACTTCCGGCTTCATCATCAGACCTTCAACCAAATCGTGGTCAAAATTCACTACAAGACTTTTCTAACAAAATCAAACACAGCTATGATAAGATGTTCCATCCATTCATTCATACGAAGTTCCAGTTCATATCTTCTGGTTCCATCATCAGATCAGTTCGATAGTACCGTATTATTGTATTGTCATCAGAACTACATACATCTGCCAATTTTCATGACAATACTATCGTTGGAAGATGGTCTAATTAGTTACCTTAGATTTCATTACATAGTTACATACAGGTTGACGTAATAATAAAATAAAATAAAAAGCCGTGTTAAAAATAGCCTATGTTTTATTCCATCCCATTATCTACATATGTACAAAATTTCGTCCAAATCCAATAACAACGAACAAATATAATATGTGAATCTATACATTCTTACAAATTAAAAGTATGTAGACGTGACGTCACTCGAAGCTTCTAAGCCCTATATCTTCGTCATTTTTTTGTTTGTGAAACAAAAGAAATAACACAGTTACAAAATTTTTGAATATTCTAACTGACAAACGAAAAATTAGTTTTATTAAGTCACCATGCCTGTTGTCCATATAATTTACTAGCTTTTACCCGCGACTTCGTCCGCGCCACATATTTATTAAAGTAATTGAGGCAGTACCTACTCGTATGTCTACTACCATACAAATTCACGTTTCCTAATCAAAATCGGTCTAAGTCAAAGTTTTATATTTATTAATAAATGTACAATTTACAAAATTTTAAACGCAAATTTTAGTTTGTTGTTCATATTTCAAAAACTGCCGCACTGATTTCGATAAAATTTATATGACCACCTCTGAACTATAATCTACCAACCAAAAAAATAACCATCTAAATTGATTCACAATTGGAAATACAACTGGATTGATAACCTCCTCCTTTTTTGAAGTCGGTTAAAAATAGCATACAAAGAGTGCCAAGATCCTTCCATGCACACTTTTACTCCTCATTTCCACTCTTTTCAACTCTTTTTCTGTGATAAAAAGTCGCCGTTGTCCTTTCCTAAGTCTAGGTAGTCTATCTGTGCACCAAATTGTAACAAACTCTTTAAGTGGCTTAGGCGTTAGACTGTAACGGACAGAGAGAGTTACTTTCATTTTTATTTGATATTTTCATGCCTTTTTATTTGATACCCATGTTGATGGGGTTCATAAAACCTGAGTTATCCGCCATTGTGTAGAGGCCGCCATCTTGGATTTTAATTTTATATAATACATTGTATTCTACTGGTTGAGCACTTTCATTTGATACCCATATTGATGGGATTGATAAAACCTACTTTATCCGCCATTGTGTAGCGGCCGCCATCTTGGATTTCAATTTTTTATAGTATATTGTATTCTGCTTGTTGAGCCCTTTCATTTGATACCCATGTTGATGGGATTGATAAAACCTACGTTATCCGCCATTTTGTAGCGGCCGCCATCTTGGATTTCAATTTTTTATAGTATATTGTATTCTGCTTGTTGAGCCCTTTCATTTGATACCCATATTGATGGGATTAATAAAACATAAATTATCCGCCATTTTGTAGCGGCGGCCATCTTGAATTTATAATGATAATGAATAAACATAATTGTATTGTCAACAAAATCCAAAGTGTATACAACATTTCAGATTAATCGGTTGACAGGAAGAGGGTGAAATTTGAATTACTAAATTTGACCCAAGAATAAATAATAATAAATAATAAAAAAAAAAAACCAATTCCACCCCCGTAGGTACAGTTCGAAACTACAAAACTGCTAAAACATACATTTTATGGTTTCGTGTTAAATATCTAGACGTAAAGTTTTATAGTTCTTCAACAATGACGAAGTTTTCCATATAAACTTTCATCCCTTATTTTAACCCTTTCAACCCTTTTTTCGGAACAAAAAGTAGCCTATGTCCTTTCTCGGGATCTATTTTATCTATGTATCAAATTTCATCAAAATCTATTGGTTGGTTTAGGCGGTAAAGACGGACAGACAGACAGACAGAGTTACTTTCGCATTTATAATATTAGTATGGATAGTATGGATAACAATCATTACAATTTGTTTCAGTCAGGATCGAAGTACTTCATGCACAGCATAGACTCGGTGGCGTGGTGTCAGGTGCTAGAGACCCGCGGCAGCCGCACCGTGTTCAGGCTGGTCTACTCGCCGGGGCACCATGTGGTGTATGGTGATAGGAACGCCTTGGGTGAGAATTTATCCTGCTTCTATTTATGCTGTGTAGCGGTTTAAAGGGAAATATTTCCAGTGAAATAACAGGGTATGGTGATAAAACATCTCATATGTCTGGGTGGACAGCGCAGTGTAGTGCGCAGGTAATTATTTGGGCTCTTCATGTTCCAATAGCAGCGTGTCGCTGTGCTGTTATGGACAGGCATGTTAATTAACATCAGACATGTCCTCCTCGTCCCGTCATTCTATATTATAAAAAATGGGTTGTCTGTAAAGTTGGGTTACGGACGATAGTTTAACGTGATAACGTCATCAATAAACAATTGCATACAATAGAATCGAGTGGAAAATCAAGAACAACATTAAAAATGTTGATTTACCCCCGACTACCTCGGATTTGTAATCTGTACAACATTCTACTAGTCAATCCGTTTCATTTGAAACCCAAATTAAGAGTGTAGTGAATAAAGAAATGTATTTCGCCATTTTGTGGTGGCGGCCACTCTGGATTTGAAATTTGTCATAGATTATAGTATTCTATTAGTGAAGCCCTTTCATTTGATACCCATATTGAAGTTGATTGTGAAGAAATATATTGTCAGCCATTTTGTGGAGGCCACCTTGAATCAATATTAACCAAACTTAACTAAGAACCAGCGCACATACAGATAGATGACTCTTCGCTACTATTGCTAATACTACCTTTACTACAAAGTACAATCAGCCATTGGGTAATTGTAGGTGGTTCTGCAAAGAAAATGTTGATCCATACAATTAAAAAAATATATTTTTAAATTATTTTAATAAAGACAATGTACCTAGGTACTTCTTAAGACATTGTTAATCTAAATCCAATAACTTATAACTAATTTTATTAACTGGGGTTAAAAGTTTAAATATATTCATAAACAAGTTTTTCATAAAAATAAACTGTAATCAAATATCTATCATCAATTATTTGAATCACCATATATTTTTAGTCAACCGTAACATAACCTATATTATTATTACTGCACCCGCCGACCGATGCTACTTTTTAAATAATAAAAGAATAAATACTTGAAATTGTACTAGTAATCGGTTTTTTGAAATGCAAAAATAATTTACCCTAACGTAACGGGACAATGATGGTAAAACGGGACAATGACATGCTTTTTCGTGCATGCAGCCAGCGTTCATTGATTTATTAAAGTTGTCCCGTCAAAAAGAAGCATTGAAAACAATACACAGGATTTCGAAGAGAATACTCTTGAGTATACTCGAGAAAACGCCGAGCTTGTTGTCTCGAAACATCCAAATAATCTTAATATCAGTGTTAGAATGGACTGTTAAAATATTGTTGGAGGTAAATCCACCACATTGTATCAAAATTCAGTGTCATGATGTACCTATGTTCCCAGTGAACTCTTCACCAAGTCGACCGACATGAATCTGCAATATATAAAAAATAGCGTGTGAGCCAGACCATTAAAATAAATAAAATAATAAATATTGGTGGACAATTCACACACAACACCATCTGACATTATCTGTCTATGTAACGAATTTCATTCAAATCCGTTCAGTAGTTTTTGTGTGAAAGAGTAACATACATGCTTACAAATTTTCCCATTTGTAATATTAGTATAAGTTGGTTCAACTTATAGATACGATAGTTTTTTTATTTGGATGAATGGTCTTTATATGAGAATATGACAATAGCAAGTTACGGCTGGTCTAGTCGGGAGAACGGCGCCTGCCGATCAGGAGACCCCGGGTTCAAACCCCACACGCACCACTGTCTTTTCGAAGTCATGTGCGTAATGCCGCTAACTGAAGGAAAACATCGTGAGGAAACCGACATGTACCTAGAACCTTTCGAAGTCACGTGTCATCCACCAACCCGCACTGGGCCAGCGTGGTGGATTATGGCCTTAACTCTCTCTTTGCGAGAGAAGCCCCGAGCCCTAGCAGTGGGAACATTTAGTGGGCTGTTGATGTTGATATGACAATATCCTTTTTTTTTTTTAACTTTTATAGGTTTACACTTGACCGCCATCTCGCCTGATGTTAAGCGACGATGCTGTCTACGATGGAGCGTGTTTACCTAGAAGAAACCGATTCACTCTCGATTTGAAGACACAAAGATTGTAACCATCGGGGAAAACCCACTCAGGCAACGTATTCCACAGCGAAGTCGGCACGGGCCGCTAGTTCAATAATAGTTTGGATAGTTCAATCCGGTGTAGTGTGTTCAAAATAAGTTTTAATAATTAAAGATTAAAAACTAAAAAAGACAATGTAAAAAAAATTGGCTATGGCCAATAGAAGTGAAAACTAAAAAAATCAGAATTTGATAGCTCACTTTGGAAACAACGCGAATGAAACCGGAGGGCGTGGCCATGACCATGGGCTATCTATATTATCCGAGTTTATCCGAAGATTTCTTTCATTTACGAACGTGATGCTTGAGGTCAATTCACAGCTCACGGAAAATCTGTATGTGGTGCGCCAATAGAAGTTTTCACTTCAAAAACACTGCTGGCTGTAATGCTGTAAATGTCTTGTAAAATTTTCCAGGAATTTCAAGTCTGTCCCATCCAAACGCCACATACAAAATCCACGACTTCGAGTGTGAGAATGAAGTGGCGAGAGAAATCGTCGAGAAGATCAACACCATACTGGACCTCCGGAACAGTCCTTGCAGGCGAGAATACAAGACTGCCAAAGAAAAGAAAGTGCAAACGAGAAGAAGCTTTAACGTGAAGCATTTAAGTTAGTAATTTGAACTTACTATGTTATATCTGAATATGTTGTAATAATTTTAGTTGTCCTTGTCTAATGTTTATTGGGGATTGTATCATGTGCCAATGGAACAAAACATATTTTGGCGAAAATGTGGAGACTGATTTGTACATTCAATTCTTTTCTCAGTAATAAGTTTGCGTTTGACCGCTGTTTCATCGGATGTCAATGCGGTCTACAATAGAGCGTTTAACGTATTATATCTTTATTAAAATACAACAAAACACAAGATATGCAATACAAAACACTATTAGTTAAGCTTTTTAACTGTCGCCTTTTTTATCGCTTAGAGCAATCTCTACCAGGCACCCTTGCACTGGACAGGAGATAGCATTCCAAAACGGCCCATAATTTATACACACAAACTAATAACGAAAAAAGTACTCCAAAGAATAAACATAGACACTTGAATTTGATAGCTTACTTTGGAAACTACGCGGGTGCAACCTGAGGGCGTGGCCATGAGCGTAAATATAACGCAGTCGCATAAATATGTATGATTACTTTTATGTGGTTGGAACAAACAAAGTTTGGAAGGCAGTAAAAGTCATCTGATGGCAACTATCACGACCATTTATTTATCAGAATTAAAAAGGTAGTAATATGATACATAATAACTAAATGTTTCAAGTCAGTCTCTACCGTAACTTTCAGAAATTAACTATTTCTATTTTGCCTCTGTGTACTGATTTAATCAAACCCATAATTAGGGAATGTACACAATAACTATTTAAAAAAACGTTATGTTCTGTCGGTAATAATAGTAGACTATTTTATTGTTGGTCATTTGCAGGTTCCAATAGTTATTAGTGGTGTAGTGTTCTCATGTAATTTAATTGGTACATAATAGTCGCTTACATTTGAAAGGAATTGAGATTTAAAATACTTGTTTTAAGTTATCGCAATGGTTGAATCTGGTTTTTTTCTAGGTAAACACGTTCCATCTTAGACCGCATTGTCGCTTAACATCAGGCGAGATGGCGGTCAAGTGTAAACCTATAAAAGTTAAAAAAAAGAGAGATTTTAAAATTTCAGCCCAATCCGTTCAAACATTCCGACGTGGTTGAACAACAAACATCCAAAATTATATATATTTACCGTGGTTATATCCACGAACGAATCCATATTAATATAAAATACGAGTATTAGTCAGATAACACAAGTTTTCCGAAACAACAATGTTCCTGTTAAAATTCGATGCCACCGTTTTAAAAATACGCAATGAGCAACAACTAACTACGATTTTATGACAACTAAAATAGTGCCCTATTTGAGTATTACAAGAACATATTTCATTTTTGGTTTCGTTTTTAGTGGAGGGAGTGACCAAAAATACTATAGACATATTTTTACGAACTATTTAACTGTTTCAATGTTTTTTGTTCCTGTCCTATATTACTATCCTGATTTTATCTAGTCCTGTGTAGAAGTAACTTTTTAGGTGTAATATACAATGTTCCAGGACGTCTTATCATAATGAATTTATTGTCAATCTTGGATGAAAAAAATATCAATAATAATAGTTTTATACTTGACTGTTATCTCCCCTCATGTTAGTGATGTATAGTCCTCCTCATCGATTTCGATGAAGGCGAGCCAATCGCTATTAGTACTAGCATGAGCTCTAGTGTGGCTCTCAAAGCCAAACTTCTTTTTGAGAATATAGTTGCATATTACAATATATTATGCAGTCTATGATAGAACATATTTTTAAACAGCCAATGGATAATTGCCTATTTTATTTATGAAAATAAAAAATGCTTATAATAAATTTGATGCCATATACTAAACATTAGTTTTAATTTAACATAATGAATTCTATGCTAAATAATAAATTGTCAATGAAATTGTATTGTAAATAAATTAATTTGAATTCCTTAATGTTTTAAGTTTTAAAAGTCATTTAAGTTTAATTTACTATGTAGCTGTTGGCCTTAGGGTTTAGTATGCTAGATAATTTTCTATTCTAAGGAAACATATAGCTTTACCTTAGACTATCACTATATCACTGTATTTTTTATCTAAGTCAACTTTTTTAATCTTCACTATTTGTGAACCAATTCTGATACTTTTTTGTTTTATAGTGTCTCTCATACTCATTATCTTTAAAAAAAAGTTATGCATTTATTTAAAATAAAAATCAACAAAATTACACTGCATGACATTGTTTGGACTAGTGATAGATAGTACAATTATTTTCCATCACAATGTTGCTTCATGTTCACTTTTATAATGCCACAGTTTGATGTTCTGTCAAGAAATTGGAGCATAAAGCATTTTGCACTAAATAGTAATAGTAATTTTTGCCATATTCCATGGCAAAAACTACAGACTGTTAATAAAAGACTAAAATAGTTATCAATACTGCCATAAGTCAAGCTGTTGAACTTTGAATTAAATTCGACTGAATTCTTGAATGTTTTTGTTTTATAAAAATAATATCTACAACACATCTATACAATGGTTAAGTATTAATAATTTTCCACAGTATAAAAGACCACATACTTGCTAAATTTATTTTCTATTTAACTATGTTCTGATTGATTCATTACAAACAGTCTGATTATCCATTTGAAATAATAGTTCCAATGACGGTAACATACTCGTAAGCAATCTGCCCTGTTTCTACAGTTAGGACTCAGACCCGTCTATCATGAGGAAAGAGTCAAGGTCAGAAATCCACCATGGTAATCAAGTGCCCATCAGTGGATCATGGTACTAGTGAAACAACATATGGCGTTACTGACCCAAAATATGTATCAAAATAGACTAAGGCCCGTGAACAAAATGTATGGTACAAATGAAACATTAGAAGACCTACATAAGAGGATAGAAGGGTATAAAATAATATGATTCAGCACTATGCCGTTACTTGAAAGCTGTCCAACCGAGTCCAGGTGAAGATGGGGGTTTCTTGTTGCTGCATCTTCACCTGCACTAAGTTGGATAGCTTTCAAGTGACGGCATAGTGCTGAATCTTATTATTTTATACCCTTCTATCATCCTACATAGGTCTCCTGGTGATTCATATGACCCATAAATTTTGTTCACAATCCTATAATCTAATATCAGTAGTATTGTTATTGATACAAACTTTGGTCACATGTACAATCACTAGAAATGTTCAAAGTTACAACTAATACTCAATGGAACTATTCAATATCACAATTGATAGTAGGCCAATTGCACTGAATGAGTGAAGGAAAAAGGTTTAGCCTAATCTCATACACTTGGTATTCTTTTCCTGTCTTTTTTTATGTTGTTTAAAACAACTTTTTATATTATATGTTGTGAGAAAATGAAAAGATTTGTTTGTGTTTTTAATTGAATTATTTTAGACTGCAATTGAATTCAGCTTATGATGGGGCTTTTATCTTATTATCATGGTATAATTATAGCAATAAAACAATACACAAGAGATATGTTTTAATGCAATATGTTCATAACTTTCATTTAATCTGTCAATTACTTAATTTGAATTTGTATAAGTTTTAAACGATTTAGGATATAATTTTGTTGATTGTACTGTATGTATAAAGTTATAATTTATGGGATAAGTGAGAATTATTGTAATGAAATAAACTAATGGAATAAATTGTTATACAATAAATTACTAAAATGTTGTATTATTACTGTATAATGATGGAAAATAGTAGACCTAAGTGTTTAACTTAATAAGGTTACTGAAGCTACTTTACTAAGTATGTGAAGTTCAGTAAGTAAGGTGAAATACAGTCCTTAAATGGATTATTTGAAGTTGGTATTCTTCATGATGTTTCAGTTATGCTTTACATAAGTATGTAGGTACTTGACTGTAGTAAGTTTAAGCTTAAGCAGCTACCTTTAAGTTCCGACTGTTGGGACTTGGGACCCTTTTCACAAAGAGAGAGTGAAGTCGCCACGTTGGCCAAGTGCGGGTTGGCGGATGACATGACCTCGAATATTTTGTTGGAATACTACGATTTTTCTCACGATGGTTTTCTTTATTGTTCAGAGCTAATGGTGATGACAAACTGATATATTTTGCGTATTATATATTTGACCTCGCGCATCGGACGTTAACGCAGATGAGAAAATACTTCACTATAGTTTGGTTAGTATAGAGTAAGTATATAACGTTTAGCATGGATGTATAAAAAAAGTCGGACGTAGTCTCGCTAATACAAAAACTGTCCATCGAGTCAGCCGCATAATATACATGTGTGCGCTGTCACACATTAGTGGGTCATTACACGCGCTACTTGTGTGTATGTGTGCGACCATGTCACTATTACATGTTGACAAGCAAATTTCAGTGTTACGGTTTTTCGTAATGAACCGTAACGGTATGTATTGCCAAGCGGTAGTGTCAAAGGAAATAAACGGGTATGCGCGCATCGTATAAATTTAGTTTCATGAATTTTCACTAACGCCAAAAATATAAAACTTCAAAAAAATTCAAAATATGTTAGCTGCGATTTTTTTTTGAATGACGACTGTAACCGACAGAGAATTAAGGCCGCATTTCAGCCCCATCAGTGAAACCTCAACACAACCTATTTTTAAAGAGATCCTGAACCGATAGTAAGATACCTCGAAGTTGAATAGGGTAGCAAAAAATACATTTTTTTTATAAAATTAGTAATATTTATTGTACATACGTATTTACAATTATTCATTAGTTGATAATTAATATTTTATTTACAATATTTTTATTACATACAAACTAGCATTATCTAACAAAGACAAGTATGTAATCTTAGCAAATAGTTACTATACATTTTTTTACATCTAATGGTGACTAATTCAAGTACAAACTACCCACAAAATGTGGTTTAATTCCTCTTCACAAAACAATAGTAAAGGCATACAGTTTTAAAAGCTCTATACACCCACAATAGATACACTTTATTGACAAAGACGAGAAAAGAAAAGGAGACAAAAAAATCAATTAACTTAAAAAAACTAATCCGACAGTTGGTGGCTTTATCGGTGATAGCAATCTTTCCCAGGTAACCTTAGGATGAACTATGTATGCTCTTATGTAGGTGAGTCATGTATACTGGTTGGCTGGAAGAGATTGCTGTTAGCAATAAAGCCAACACATGTGGCACTAGTTCATAAGTGTATTACAGTAAACATTCTGTTTGATTGCTTCACAATAAAGAGTTTTCTGTTGATCTATTTCATACTATGGAATTCAGATTGCTAATATAATTGAAAATAAATGTGTGATAATAGATACATCTAGACATTGAACAAACATGAAATTTTATTTCTCACACAAATAGTGTGTACCTGATATTGAGCTATCAAGTAAAAACATGTTGATTTTTCAAATTAATCAAGCAATATACTTATTGTGATTAGTTGCTGACTACCACACTATCATTTTTTGAGGTCAAAATGTTAAATACAAATGTCACAGTCATAATCATGCCCTGCCAAATAACACTTAAACCATATTTCTCGATTACATGAAGGGCTAAGAGGAATGAAGACTGTTTCACAGAAAATTGGAAACAGTCATTCTGTTGGTAAAATTGCACTGTGTTCTAATATATGCCTTGTAATTTTGTTTACTTTCTTTTCACACAGCTCAAGAGCCACATCTTCAAGTTCATTGGTCCGTCTCACGAATGCCATATTGATTTGTGTTGTGTTACGCAGTCTCTGCTGACATTCAATCAATTTTGAGATGTTGGGTTTTGCATTAAGGAACTCAATGTCTTCATCTGTGAGTGCAGCATATGATAATCTTGAACTGCTTGCAGTATTTGTTAACATTTGATATTGTCTGTAAATATAAATAATTTAAGTAAGAAAATACCTTAAAACCCACATAATATCCAAAAAGTAATGTAAAAGTCAGCAAAGCGACAGCAAGAATTTGAACATTATTCAAATTCTATAGATTCAGAATAACAGCACATTTTTATTCTTAAGATGTTTATTTAATTTTCAAAAGAGTTCCAGAGTACTAAACAGAATATGAAAATATTGTCTGAAAAAAATATGTCTTGCCATCCCATGTGTGAGAATTAGGGAAGGCAATATTTTTTTCAAATAAATCAATTTCATTTAAGAATAAGTCATAAAGCATTATTAGTATAATAGGGGTAAACTTACAATCTCATATCATGGTATTTGTTCCGCCTTTCTTTTGTTTCTTTTTTCCACTGTTCCTTTTCTATTAAGAGCTTTTCATAATATCTGAAAAATTTGATGTTTAATATTGAATATTTGGGTTAAGTTTCTGTGCTAACATTGTCTACTTTAGGCACAAAAAATTACACTAACAAAATACTGAATAATCAATTAATTTGAATGACTATTATAACATTGGGCTACTTCTCAAAATAGACATTCTGTGCATGGAGTGACTTTAAGAAACAATCCAGATCAAGATTTTATGTATATCCTGAGATATATCAAATTAGCAAAACCTATACGCACATAGTTGATGTAGCCATAATTTTCCAGCATAAAAGTAGCCTTGTTTTATTCCAGACCATAATAATGTGTTCTAAATTTTAACCCTATCTGTCCAGCCTTTGCAATGTGATTGAGCACCAAACAAACTTTCATATTTTTAATATGTATTAGTAGGATTGTTAATTCAGCTGGTGTATTGGTTTAGTTCATCGATGTAAACCACTACATGTGGCTTGAGCACCTTGAAATTGGTAATAAAATGTCTCTGTGTGTTTAGTGTAAGCGGTTTACACATCACTTATCTACTTGACCACTAGAATCGCTAGCGGCGGGGTATCCTGTGGTTTTGCTTATTTTGATTGTTGGCAACAATAAATAATGATAGGTAAAAACGTGCGGCATTCACCACTTCCAACAACCAACTAGAATGGAAAGAGTGAGCTCACTCTTCATAACAATACCAAGATTCTTTGCGCTGTGAACATTGGCAGGGCAAATCTTTGTATTGAGATCCTTTGTTTAGAGACGATCTTCTTAGCATTCCATGGATTCACCGTGCGGGTGCCGGGTCCATCGTGTGGCAGAGAGAAAAACTCGAGTAGTTCCCGAGACTTGTGACTCGGGCGTAGGTTTAAGGGCCCCTTTCTGACGTACATCAACACTCACCTTCACCACTCGTTTTTCTCTCCCTGCCCAGCCAAATCTGATATGAGCCTACTAGTGCAGCTTTAGATACTCGTTCTAGTATAGAACTTACTGCACTTCTGGATAAGCCAAGGTCTTTCAGTAGGTTATAGAGATTTTGCTGGTATACCTCTCGCTCCCACTTCTACAGCGTATAAACTAACTACATAGCCGTTTTTGTTAATTCGTTTAGGAGGTCGTAATACTTATTTTGTTTCATCGCGTGGTCTTTAGGTATATTAGTTTCCCACGTGGTGCGGTAAGTTCTACAAGGACTATGCGTTTCGTAGCTCTAGAAAAAGGAAAATGTCCGGTCTGGATGACGAAACACCCACATCCTCTGGGATTTTGTAGTGCTTTTCATACGTGTCCATTAAAATAGTCCAATCAGGTGCTGTACCCAGGATTGAGTAAGGCTTGTTCCTGGAGTTTGAAGTTGAGCCTGCTTTTACAAAGTTAATTTGTCTTTTGTTTGTCGTCAATCCCTTTTGGGCTCTAGCTACTGAAAGGCTCATGGCTTCACGTATGATTTCAAGTACTCTGTCATGACGCCGTGAGTAATGACCCCCATCAAGGAGCACCTTGCATCCCACCAATATGTGCCTTGCTGTACATATCGCCTCTCCACAAGTATAGCAACATTTTTCAGAGGCTTTTACCTTACCAAGTTACTCTGGTCAGGGAGGGTCATTTGGAATGCATTTAGATAAAATTTTAATAAGGCAGGAGACCAGTCATAGATCAAGGTGCGCCACTTTAGAGCTAATGGGATACAGAACTCACCTATGGTTAACCACTCACTTTGCATTTCTAAATTCATAGCGTGCACTTTGTAACCGTTATTTTCGTCTTGTTGTAGAAAGGTTTTACCATGTCTCGGTCTTCCCTTTTCTTCTCGCACCCAACCCAGCAGTATTTACTTGCGCACCTGCCATAAATTGTTTATGGAATTGAAGTCTAGATTCCAGGTCTGAAGCAGTTTTGTCTTTTGGGAGAGATGTAATTAAGTCGTCTTGCGACTTTCCCAAAACATGCGTTTTGTAACTCTTAGGTGTTTGTAAAGTTCAGACGGTTTCTTTAGTTTCAGCCCAAAACTATTGTGATCCCTAAAAGAGTAGAGGATCAGCCGGATGTGCCAATCCTAACCATGACTTCAATATCTTTATGACATTGGCATCTAGCTTTGCCAGGAGAGTTTTACCGATGTCATATACTAGAAAGGCCAAGTGAGACGTGATGTGAGGTAGTTGTCATATATCCATGCTTTTTTGATATTGCTGATAGGCTGCTGGTCTACCTTATTGAGGTTGTTCATGAAATTTTCAACAACCACCTCTAATGATGGTGTACATCCTTTGTGATCTATCTTTCTACCAAGAAATTTGAAAGGCACTGCCTCTGCAATTGTGGCAACTCCTTGGCCACTTATGGAGAGTCCCGGATCGTAAGACGTATATTTGGTATTTCGTCTACCCAGACAAAGACAATGACATTTAGATGGTTTTGTCCTCATTCCCTCCGTCCATGTACAGAACTCATCGACTTCGTTCAACAATTCTTGACACTGTTAGTAAGAAGTCTTCAAAGCCGTAGGGTGTGGTTTAGATTCCCACCTTGAGCAAATGCTTGAGCGTTGAATACAAATATTTATGATGTGTCTGGGTGTTCCTATGTATACAAAGTATGTATTAACAACTACGTAAGTATTATATCAGCTATCTGCCTCCATGGTACAAGCTACGCTTAGTTTGGGACTTAGATAGTGTTGCGTGAGATATGTCCGCTAATATTTATTTGTTTAATTTTGTTTTTTATCCCTTGGGATATGGAGCATGGCATCAGCATCCAGTGTGTTTGTGGAGGTCAATAATTTTAAATTATACCCCAAGTCACCAGATACCATTGTTTACCGACAGGGGAAGTCTTGTTCGACTTGTTACTCATATCACGAAAATAATGTAAGTTTTTAGATAACTTGTTTTATTTTATAGGTATCTCTGTTATTAGATTACCTGGTCATGTTCGAATGTTTTTTTTCAGTCTCCAGAATCTTTTTTACAAGCATCTATGTCAACGTTTTCTGCAGGGTGGGGTACTATAAACAGAGAAGAAACATCGTAAATAAAGGCAAAACATTATCACTGCTGGGAACATGAATATTTTTATAATGTAGAGTACACGTAACAATTATGTTTGCACATAATACAGAGCGAAATCTATAAAAATTAAGCACAGCAACACACCAACGGAATCTCTCCTATCGAAGAAGGTCGATCGTCTTCTTTTAGGGGGAGAACACAGAGACTGATGTGTTTCTATTTCATCAAGTGTATTTTCCATTTTCGAAGTTTTATTATACCTATTTTATTTGATTAACTTAGGGAAAAACAATAATTTTAATTCAAATCAAACACAATTCAAACGGACGCTAGATTTCACAGTTCTGAAAGCACGCAAGACCATAGACAAATAATGTGTTTTGTAAAATTTCTCCAATACTTTGGATACAAATCCTTTAGTCTTTATCACTCATTTCATACTATAATAATAACACGGTGTCAAGTACCTAGACTTGGCCCCCGCCAAGTCTAGGTACGGTAGTGCCCTCGCACTACCGTGCCCCCAGATAACTTAATACAATAGTAAACTGGGTCAACTTTTAAAATGTTTTGTATCACCTTATCTTACCTGCAAACGGCAATAAAGATTTTTGTGTGTATTTTATACTTGTAAACAACATTTAAACGGCTTTCTTGTGATATATAAAATATAATTAGGTATATAATTATAAATATATGATAATGATCTATATCTATATTATAGCCAGCACGGTATGCATCATGCCGCGAGTACGGGCAAAACGCGTGAGGAGTTAAATGTGATAGGAGTTATATTTTGACTTTAAAAAATGACACGGCTCTCGTGTTGTCAGCCACATAAGTATCAAAAAAATGATGATGCGCCTGTCTGAGAATCGGTTAAAACTGCATTTAAAAGGGATTTTCGTTAAATTTGATAGATACAATATAATAGCCAAGCACTCGGGTGTAGGTCTGTCACACTTAAAAATGCTTAGTGATATTTTGTGTGAAGTGATTTATGTCGTTTAAATACTGAGCTCCTATGACAATCTTCTAGCGTAATAATCAAACCCTGGTTACTTGGTTCGTTTCATTACATAAAGGAAGGAAAAAGGATATAAAGGAGGCGTCTTCAACCTTTTTTAGTGCAAGGGCCAAACATCGATTTCACATCGTCCGAAGAGCCACAACTTTTCACGACACTTTGCCACCTTATCAATAAAATAAAAGACATACATAATTTCAAATTTCAATAATCTTTATTGGTCAATTAAAGTCAATCTTCATTCAAAACAATTCAATTCATTTATTCGAACCATTATTTCAAAAGAACACTTGGTAACGTCACTTACAATAAAATTATACATAAATAATCTGTGTATGTAATAAAATAATACTAAAGAATAATGTCAAATAAAAATAATCAGCTGTAAAGGGGCTTGTCATTTAGGTGCAGCTGTAAAAAGGCTTTGTCATGGTGAAAAAACAAATTATCCAAACAATGAATACATACAGTAGGTACTTAAACAAATTTACATTAATGTTTAGTATTATTCCACTTTACTCGATAGTTCTGATTTTGAGATATTCCTTTTCCAAATATTGCTGTCCTTTACAAAATCATCTACAGTGTAATATGCTTTGCTCATTAGGTAGTTTTTTATTTCGGTTTTAAACCTAGTTTCATTGAGACCTTCCACTTGTGCAGGTATTAAATTATAGAAGCGAATACCATTACATTTGAAAGAGTTAATGGTTTTCTGTAGTCTGCATTTAGGAAATACAATTTTATGTTTATGATGTGCTTTTGGATTCAAATCAGACATTTTCTGCAGTCGAGTACGGTTTTTTCGCACATACATTATACTTTCATAAATGTATAACGACGGGACTGTTAGTATATTTATAGTTTTAAACATCTCCCGTAATGATTTTCTAGCAGACAGATTGTACAGAGCACGGATTGCTCTCTTTTGTAATATAAAAATTGAATTTCTATCCGCGGCCGATCCCCATAATAAAATCCCATAGGACATAATTTAATTAAAGTTATACCATAGGACATTGGTTAATTAAAGTTAATCAATGTGATTTTTGACACTGTTTACATTTCACAAGTGTGTCAATATTTGTTTTCATTTTTGTGGCTGCAACCCGCAGACTTCCTTCCAGATGTGCATCTGTAATTCTCGACTTTGTTGTCGATTTCACATACTTCATACGAGAAAAAAAGCTGCTCACACACATATGTGCTCTCAAATAATGACATCATTTTATGAGCATTTTTTCGGATTTCAGGAAATGAGTTGTGATCGACATATTTTGCACAGAAATCAAAAACACCCGCACGTCGAACTTATCTTTCAATTCCGAATTACACTGCAAATCTATAAGCTCCATCTGAAAATTTTCCGGCATGTCTTCAACGGATACACCGAATGGTCGGGCAAAGAGACTGATGTATTTTTAATTATCGCTGAAGTCAGAAAACCTCGATTGAAACTGTTTTTTGAGTAAATCTACTGTTTCAACGTATTTATCCACATCTGTACATTCGCAGCTATTCAGTTTAGGAAAGTGCATGTACACTTTTTTCAACAACTGATTTTTCCATAAATCCAGCTTAAACTCGAATGCCTTCACAGTGTCCAGTAGGTTGTGGATGAGATTTTCTTTTCCTTGTAGTTTGGTGTTCAAGTTATTGAGGTGCAGCGTGATGTCTGTGAGAAATGCAAAGTCGCTAAGTTATATTCTTTCATGGCTGAGAATGATTCATGACACGCCAAACAGACAGGTTTTTGATTAACACTGACGAACAAGTACAACTCAGTCCACTTTTCTTGAAATAAGCGGTTTTCTTCACTAACTTTTCGTGTTTAACCCGACGTAGAAGCCATTTTTTAATGTCAAAAAATGTCCACAATATAACTAAACTTGCTTAACTGCACACCACAACACAGGTTCTCCGCCTTAAACACTAACTGAGCTGGACTGACTGTAAGTAAGGTAAGTACTGACTCGTGAGACGACGCGTTTCGCCTTATATATTTATATGTTACGTTCGCGCGCTTTCTTGGTGTTTCCAGAAAGCACGTGAGAGGTCTAGAAAAAGCGAGAGGCATGTATCGCAAGTGGTGCCACTTCTGCGGCGAGCGAACGAGACGCACTCATTTGTGTGAAAGAGTGGGAGGTTAGGTACGGTTGTAAAATTAGCTGCGCGCGCTGTAGCCGTTTCTGTACAATCTCAGAGCGTTTGCGGACGCGGCGCGATGCGGACAGATAGCATATCACTATGGGCGCGATTTTTTTTTTTAGCCTCTGGTGGCCGCGAGCCGCAAGAAATTAGCTGGCGGGCCACATGAGGCCCGAGGGCCACGGGTTGAAGACGTTTGATATAAAGGACGATTTGAGAATTATGCAATTTTTTCAGTTTTTTTTAATAGGGCGTTTTCAAAGGCAAAAATGCCTGTTAATAACAGTTCCCAATTTCACCGTAGGTGGCACCATTGTTTTATTGTGTTAGAGAAATTTCACAAAAAACATTAGTGGT
Source organism: Ectropis grisescens (assembly GCA_017562165.1). NCBI lineage: Eukaryota > Metazoa > Arthropoda > Insecta > Lepidoptera > Geometridae > Ectropis > Ectropis grisescens. The sequence goes on along the minus strand of CM029781.1, from coordinate 7,066,860 downwards.
GCTACACTTGGCAATATTTAGAAATATCTTTGCCAAGACTTTTTGCGTCTGGAAAACGGCGCATTAACGTTGCTAATAATGTTGATACTTAACAAGTTTGATCATAAATTCATAAAACAAAGTATGAGACTGCACGGCGGAAGTGAAAACTTAATAGTAATCGTAATTTCACGAAATATTGGACCGTGTTAGTAGGATAAATAGAAACAAGTCAGTCAATTTCATGTTAAACTTTTTACTTAATACTACAGTACTACACTAATTAAAATAGTAAACATAATGACACAGCAGTGAAGAGTAGACTATATCTACTCGCTTGGTTGCACTCGGCGGTCTCGAGTGCACCTGATCGAGCCTTTCACTTCAGAGCATTGACGATCAGCGATAATCAATCAATAGGGAGTGAATGGGGATTGGTGCACTTCTTCATCTGTTTCGTGGCACAAAAATTTAGATTTGCTACACATGGATGCTAGAGCATCGAGTTTGTCTACGTACACCTGCCCCCTGTCCTAAGAGAAATTCTCATCTAATTAATTATTTTAGATCAAAATTTTCACCCATGTCTTACAATAAAACAAGGAATTTCAATAATAATAAACTATTTTCATACAAAAAATTAAACCGACTTCAAAACCACAAATAGGCACTCAAAAACGAAAAATAAACTCAAATCATTTTTATAAGCGCTGCTACTCATCTATTTGAAGTCGGTGCCAGCCAAATCTGACAGGTATAGGATAGATACTACTTACCTTTGCCAACTTACCATGTGCCTACATAGCATCAATCTACTAACTTTTTGACCTGACTGGCACCGACTTCAAATAGATGAGTGAGCAGCGCTTATAATAATTATTTTAGTTTATTTTTCGCTTTTGAGTGCCTATTTGTGGTTTTGAAGTCGGTTTATTTTTTTGTACGAAAATAGTTTATTTTACCCTTTTTAGTGTACAAGAACAAAATTAAAAATTTTGATTAACCCTCGACTACCTTGCATCTGTTATCTGTATAACATTCGACTTGTCAAGCCCTTTCATTTGATACCCATATTAAGGGAGTTGTGAAAAAAGAAATGTATTTCGGCATTTTGTGGTAGCGGCCATCTTGGATTTGAAATTTGTCATAGTGCAAAGTATTCTACTAGTCAAGCCCTTTCGTTTGATACCCAAATTGAGGTAGTAATGAAAAATATAATATCATTCGCAATTTTGTGGTGGCGGCCATTTTGAATTTGAAATTTGTTATATTGAATAGTATTCTACTAATCAAGCCCTTTCATTTGATACCCATATTAAGGTAGGTTGTGAAGAAATATTTTGTCCGCCATTTTGTGGAGGCGGCCATCTTGAATCGACATTAACCAGACATAGCTAAGAATATTTGCTAGGGTATTAATCTTGAAATAAAAAAACCGCATTGAAATCGGCCCATCCATTTGAGCTCTACTACGGTGTCACAGTGTACTACTTAGTCTGTACAGCAGACAGTTAGACACACAGTCAGACAGACAGACATCGACGTCACTTATAACACCCCTATTTTTGGCCGAGGGTTAAAAACAAGTTTTCATTAAAGCATTTACACAATTTTGTATTGACAGGGTCGAGCTTCATAACTTTTGTGAAATCTACAACTACGTCATCCAGAAAATTGTACGCAAAATTTCAGTTTTTGGTTCATATTTCAAAAACCACTTGACCGATTTCGATAAGATTTATATGGGACCATTTGAAAAGCATACCTATTCGAACACTAAAATAAATTTTAAAATCGGTGTAGAGGGTCTCGAGAAATCAGGAAACATACATAAAAAAAAAAAAAAAAAAAAATAGGGCCGACTTGATAACCTCCTCCTTTTTTGGAAGTCGGTTAAAAACAGATACCGATTAATACTAAAGTAATGTAATGAATATAATACATGTATTATGTTCTGACATAAATGGAAAATTAAGACTGGTCTACTCTGGAGAACGACGGCAACTGCCAATTCGTAGCCCCTAGTTCGAATTCAATGCCCACCACCACCTTTTCGAAATCACATGTAATGTGTAAACGCGTACTTATAAACCGCGAAGAAACCGTCGTGATGAACCCAACATGTTCTTAAAATCTTTTTAGGTTAAGCAGGCATTGGGCCAGTGTGTTGAATTATGTATTTTCCTCTCTGGCCCCAAGGCTCTTGCCCACTAACTGTTCCCAGCAGTGTGAACAGTTAGTGGGCAAGTTGGCTGCTTATGCTTAAGTGGCATACACAGTTTTTGTTTAAATTCACTTGAAAATACTACCATAATACATAATATAGGTACATACACCGGGTAAATTGTAGCTTCAGTTGATGGAGAATCTTCAGAATAAACGTCTGGCAACATTTATTCTAAACAAGCTACCTATGTTTTTAAAACTTTAGTTCACTGTTTACTTTGGTTTACGTTGTTCATAAAGTGAAGGCCGTGAATCTAGGTGCGTAACATTATCAATATATATTTGTTAATTTAAAAATTGTTGTTAACTTGTCGAATTATTTCTCTTTTAATTTTTTTTAGCTTTTATCTGTTATTCTTAGTACACATCGCATAATATGTAAATAAAATTGTTAAAGAGCTTTATTGCCTTTATGCCAAACAAAACATCGCTTTTATCCATTTCGCAGCACGTGGTTTTATTTTCTACTGATTCGTCTTATATTTCGTTTTCGTAAACTGTAAGAGTGTAAGACCATGCAGATAGGTGCTAAACCCGTAACTTTGAAAATCTGTAAATTTATTCAAAAAATGGAAACAAACAACTGTCTGGAACATTATTTCGAAATGGCTTAATGACAGTGGTCTCGATACATTGCCTAAGGTTCAAAATGGCAAAATTGTTTAGGTGGTTTGTCTACTACCAGCAATATTGATAAAATACCTGAATAACAAATACGAGTACATACTGTAAATTGAAATAAAGCTAAAGGTAAGAGCTGCAAAAAATATACCAGTGGGCAAAAAAAAAATGGCGTTCACAAACGACTAAAACTGAAATAACCATAACAACCTTTTTTTTTATAAGGAAAAAATGAAAATCAATTGCAGGATTTACTGATCTGAAACTATTGTGTTATTTTTCAAATTTATCGTGTTATTTGGTCCTTCACTGTGGACTGTGGGCCTCATAACGAAGCTCAAAGTCACACAGCGAGCTATGGAGAGAGCTATGCTCGGAGTCTCTTTGCGTGACAGAATCTATAATGAGGATATTCGCAAAAGAACGAAAGTGGCCGACATAGCTCAAAGAGTAAGCAAGGTGAAGTGGCAATGGGCAGGCCACATCGCTCGCAGAACTGACAATCGATGGGGAAGAAAGGTTCTCGAGTGGCGACCACGAACCGGAAGACGCAGTGTTGGACGGCCTCCCACTAGATGGACAGATGACCTCACAAAGGTCGCTGGAAACCACTGCAGCGGTTTCCAGCAACCAGCGCGCTGGTTGCAGGTTGCGCAGGACCGTTCGTTGTGGAAATCTAGGGGGGGGAGGCCTATGTTCAGCAGTGGACGTCTTGCGGCTGATGATGATGGTTTTTCAAATCGCGTGTCATGGTTAATTTGTTGTCATACATTTATTGTTAATAAATTACTGACGGTACCTACTTCTAGTTTACGAAAGAACGGATCTAAAATGTCAGTTGCTAAATTATATCTTTCGCTTGCACACTAGCGAAGTGCAGTAATAGCACACGTATATATAGACTAGCAAATAAGCATTCCTAAGCAATTAGTTTCAATGAACACCCTCAGTGATTTTGCTAGAAATTCGATGTAAATGATTATTTTAAAACAATTTGAAGAAAAAAAGAAGCTTCTTTATTTACACAAATATGTACATTCAAGCTAGAAGTATCGAAGTATCGTATACAAAATATAACGCACTTATGTTTGATGTTTAAGATTAAAGGCATTTTATCTTTTATATATTATCACAATCACATAATGTGTGTGAATAAATATGATTTTATGACAATTTCGCCGAGGTGATTGTAGTAGATACTTCAGTATCGGTTTGTATTGGACTAGCTGCGCTCTACGGTTTTAGGGCCGCAAACTCTCGGGAGTCGGCGTACTCGAGTACGCCGTTATTTTCCCGGGGTAAACATAAATTCTGTGTTTTTTTCAGATTATTATCCTTCTATCTATAGTATTTCAAATTTCAGCCTGATCCGTACAAGTGTTCTGACTTGATTTAACAACAAACATCTAAATATCCAAACTTACGCGTTTATAATATTAGTTGGATTGCCCGATATTAGTTGAGACATCATAGAACATTAACCAGAAAAGTTTAGAACACTTTACTGTACTATCCAACATCAAAAGCAAAAGAAGCCATTTTAAATTTATTAGTAATGGATACCAACGAACATTAGCTTTAATTAGTAATTAGTATTACAATGTGTGCTTCTCCACAATATTAAGTTATGGTCATAAATAAATCCATTAGTTAACATCATTATGAAGATATAAATAATATTGATAGTTACTTGATAACATAATCATTACAAAGGCATTAAATTTACTTTGCAGATAAAATGCTTAAAAATGTGATTTACGTGTGTGATTCTAATGGTGGACACTAAGAATATAATAATGCATGTCTAATTTTATTATTTTTTAAGGCCTGCTTATTAATTTCCATATTAATGTTAGGTTGTACAAGAATCGGTAAACAATGAATATCCAGATCTTGGCTACTGATCATGGACCCAATTCGAACGACTCGAATTCGCAATGACAGTCCTTGACTGGGTTCAGAATCGCTACGCTAGGTTGAATTGGCATCGATCAGACTGCGTTTAGAATCTGTTCTGGACGTAATCCGATCCACTTCAATTCAGAATTACAGTCTATGTGTCTGCCATTCTAAACGCATAAGACAAAAACCGTGAGGTTCGATTCTATGTGGACATTAGTCCAGCTTTCCATCGATTAATTGATCTTTCCGCTACACAGCTGTCGATATACGAGTATACATATATTATCAGTCATGCTAGAAGCGGAAACGGCCTAACTAAAATTACATTTTTGAAATGAAAACTTCTTTTGGCACACCACACACAGCTTTTTCCTGGGCTGTGGATGAAGTTCATCGTCACGTTTGGAAATGAAATAAATGTACGGGTGAACTCGGGATCACCGAGTATGCCAGAGCGAGAAAAAATACGGTCAGCCGCTCCTCTTTACTGCTGTGTTTATCTATTTAAGACGTTCCATTTTTAACCTTCGACCAAAAGAGAGATGTTATAAGTTTGAAGGTTCTCAATTAGGTTGTATGTTTTTAACAAGAATATTACGAAATAACACCGCCCATTGTGAATCGCTTGTGATTATTATTTTCTTCTTTGATATATCATAGTTCAATATAAAGTTAAATCATAAATCATAATCATAAATTTAATATAAATTGAAGTCAATTTTTCTTTTTCAGTCAAAATAAATTATTTTTATTTCACCACAACTAAAATTGATTGAATTTCGCACGAAACTTTTAATAAAGTTTTCGAATTTTTAGCTTTTATGTTTTACTAGTATTTTCCATAACATGGTTAGTGTTTGTACTCCACATAAAATAAAATAAATACTAATACACTCCCGCGTGAAGATGAAGTGAAACACCCGCAATAATTATATCAGATCACTTGCACGTAGTACGCGTTCACACACCACAGCAGCTTAATAATAATTAAAACTAAACAGCCATAAGTGATAAAAGATAGTTTTCGAACTATCCTAATCCCACTTATAGTGTCCACAGACGTTCGAACATGGTTTGTCACGGACCATACTCGGACTTGTGGAAGGTAATTATTATTTCATTCTCGCTGGTTCGGTGGGGAAAAGCATCAGATACATTTTCGTCACGATCACGATTAACACTCGAGGATAAGGACTACAAAACCCCAAAAGTCGTTCCGCTTTTTACTTCACTTGACTTTTCTGCGTTCCAAAGCACCGGTTACCGGACCTATACCGGACTGTTACCAGTCACCATTTTATTTTAAGTTCCTTGTTTTCAGTAAATGCATCCTATCGATAGTCCAATAAAAGAAAAAAAATCAAACATTGCTTTATGGTTTTTAGTAGAAATGTCAAATATTAAAAAGTTAACTCATTTATAATGTTTCTATATGTGAGTTTAAGTAACAATTATAGTTAAAAAAATTGGTTGCCTGTAAAGTCGGTATACGGGCGAAAGTTTTACGTGACAACGACTTTGAGTGGTAAAATAATTTTACGGAAGGCACGCGTGCCTTTCACTTTTTATGTCTGTCTCTCTCGCTCTTAGGCGGGCTAACCATGCCCGAGTGGAAGGGACGCGTGCCTCTCACTCGCTCTCGTTGTGAGCGCATTACGTGAGCGGAGCGTAACGCAGTTTCGTGAAGTGTCACCCGGCAAACCAATTTATAAGACGTTATCACGTCAAAATCCTACAGCATTGAGTCCCCAGCAATAATTAATTACGGTAGGTATATTATTTATGTGTTAATGTATTGCGTATTGCCTACATAAACGGAGTTTCACTTATGTAGCAAAACAAAATCGTTTACAGTTGACCACCATCTCACTTCATGCTAGCCAATAATAAGTTATTTTGATTAGAAACGTTAGTAAGCTATAGGAATGTAGCATTGGAAGTAGAACTCAAAATATATCTAACAGGAAATTGAAGTCAGCTGGTACTAAAATATAAAAGAATCACCTAATAATACTGCTTGTATGTACCTATGCAATATTAATGTAATTATTAAGTACAACAACTATTTTTTTTTCTGTAAGAAACTGATTCGATGATTCCAAACCACTCTAGCCCAGATAAAATTAATGACATATTATTATAAATTAATGAACACTAGGAGTTTGTTTCTTATTTTTGCCAACATTGAGATTTGTCAAAATTGCGGGGTCTAGTAACACTGTACTGTGTGCAGAGCCGCTACTGCTCATGTGTATCGTTCGTTGTTCGTTGACAAAATTTTCGATAATTTGCATAATATTCATTGATTCATTATATTATTTATCGATTTACACAATGTTTTGTTCTCGAAAGAGAACCTAATCATCCATGGGTAATATTTCCATTAATCAAAGTGTTTACAGCGATTGTTTCGTAGAGGTCGGCTAGTGTATGCGAATACTTACGCGTTTTTTGGGATGTTTCTCAACAGCGCGCCGTGATGGAGTTTAATGATTTTAAGACAAAGGAGGTACTGGCCCCGGTAGAAGTCGATAATTTCGTCGATAGATCCCGTTCCGCGAGTCCGACCCCTGTTCTGTCTACCAATGTATCTGGAGATTTGGAGGACATTTTGAGAGACGTGAGTTACCTGTAGTTTTTCAATTACTTGTTTACTTACGTGTATTTCAACACCACTGCATAAGGAGTGTACACGAGTACTACAATTACACTTTATTTATTTACTTGATTTTGATTAAGTAAGTGTTTTGCGAATTATTCTAAAAGGTATTTTCAAAATATTAAAGTATGCTTGAGTAATGTTTGTTATTTATTATTATTGTTTATTTTGATGTATGATAGATGTGAAACCAACCTACATTATTATATTCCAAACTACCTTCCACTATTGCATTAATTTTATTTGTCCCTGACCTAATCAAGGTTGAATCTTTTCCTATGATTGGGTCAGGTATTCAATGATTTTACAACTAACAAATATGCTAATGTGAATTTATAACATTGGTTGTATTGGTTTGAATGTATTATTTATCCATTTAAGTATGTATTTAAAACTTGTATCATTTAGTAGCTTATACCTTTATTTAAACTTTGTCCATTTAGTATGTATCTATTGCTTTGAAATAAAATCGGAATTTAAAACTATATACATATGTATTATATCAGCTATCTTGCCGCCATAGCTTTGAATAGATTTGCTTAGTTTGTGGCCAGATGGTGTTGTATCTGAATTGTCCACCAATATTTATTTATTTATTTGTTAGAAATTGATTGTAAAATTATTTGTACCCATGATTTTATATTGTTATTGCAAAGAACTAATGAAAAGCAAAGTGCTAATTAATAGTTAGCTGATAGAAACTAGTAGAAGAAATGACAATTATAATAACTGTTCAAATAACTATACTATCTTCTTTTTCATAGCTCTACTTAACCTATTGACCTTGTTCCTAGTTCATCTACACCCTTTTAACCGTAGTAATATTATTTTAGGCCATTATCGAGAGCCTGCATGGCTCCCTCCGAGCTAGTCGCAGTCAGATAATTACACAAGAGCTGACGATCCGGCCAGAAGCTAACATAGAGGCCAACGTACCAGAGGACTTAGACCTTTACAACATTATATTTGAAGTGGAAGAAGAAGCAGAACAAACAATGGCAGATGGCACTGCTGTTACGAAAAGCCCTGCCAAAGAACAAGTTAGTACCTTTTCAGTAATGGTGATGTGACCTGTGTCTATGGGTCTACAATTTATATTCTAATGTATAATTTTTAAGTATAATAGTTTACAGTTTTGTTCACTTCAATTTTGCTCACTTAAAAGATTATGGGCAAGGAAGGTATTTCAGTTATTCTTAGATAGATATTACCAGATAATCAAGAGTAAAGACAATATATTCAGTTGACGGGTTGTAAGACTGCCCCTTCTTAGCATTTTATTTATATGCATAATTGCACTATACCTGTTGCGAGTTCGGTCAGAGTCAGGCTTTTAATTGCCACTGAAAGAGAGCTGGAAAAAAAAGCTGTAAAGATATAAAATATGGGTTTCTGCTCAGTGAAATTGTGCGGAAAGAATAGCAGGCCATCCAGCTTTACAAAGGATGGTATATTATTTCACAAGTAAGTAATTTAATGCAATAATTAGAAAAACAAAACATCATCAATCTACAAAAGTAAGTAGTGACATGTGACACGGATATTCAGCTTATCACAGCGTGACTTTTTACCTCATCCTGCACCCCCGCTGGTTAATTATGAATTTAAGCAGATGCGTTTTATGGCCAATCAACAGGGTTTAATCTATAATCAATAGTTAAATTTAAAAAAAGTAAATCCACTATTCTGATGTAACAAATATACAGTCAGTAATTATAGTACTATTATGTGTATAGTAATTATTATTGCAATAATGTAAAATAATTTTTAAACTTTCGCAATTTAAACTCATGTTAAAAATATTACGTATTATTTGGCTGGGCAGGGAGAAAAACGAGTGTAGGTTGATGTAGTAATAACAATCTAAATTATTTATAACTGAACATAAATCTTAATGACTTTCCGACTCAGCTTGGATCAAAGTGATCCAACATGTTTCAATTGAAAATTGAAATTGATAGCAATGGGAAACCTTATTGCTTAAAGTTTAAGTGATCCTCTCAAACCTTTGAGCTCTTCGTTTGATAGAAGAAACCATTCTATACAAATAAAATCGAATGAAATGAAATTCTAAAACCTAGAGAGAACCTAATGAATGAATTGGAATTTACTTTCCCTCTTTGTAGACTATTTATTATGTTATCTTGAAGCTGGATAAACAAATTGTATAACTAATGAACTATCTATTTGTATAATTATACCTTTTTCTTAATTACCTATACCTTGCTACCAGAATTAACTTGTAGAACATATTTATTATCTTAAACCTTTTAGAAACATGCCTATGATTCCTGATGACAAATGACTGATACTATATCATAAGCTGTCAAAATTGAATCCACTATTGCACCGAAACATAGTAAGTCATAAGGCCATGTTATAGGATGAGACAAGAATTACATTTTATTAAAAGTAATAAAAACTCATTAATTTTAAATAAACTCAGAAGAAAAACATCGTAAGGAAACCAACATGTTCTAAGAATCTTTAGGCATCTGATGTCACATGTCAACCCACACTGGGTCACTGTGGTGGATTATGGCCTTAACACTCCTCTTGCGAGAATAGCCGCCCGAGCCCAAGCAGTGGGAACATTTAGTGGGCTACTTATGTCTATGCAGATGAATAAAAAACAGGGCAGAGCTACCTTTGCCCAAAATTGGGAAAAATACTGAAATAATAAAAACATGCCTATGGTTGTGTCAATTATGATAATAAGTTGTGTTGCTTATCTATCACAAGTTCTATGTTAGTATGCAGGTCAGAAATTAAATGAACTAGGCAAATGTTTACATTTCATCATGTTCTGATAAATTATTGTTATTTATCTGTTGTACAAGTAACTCAAATGCATTTGTACATTTCTTAAAATTTGTTAGTGAGAGTGACATTTTGTAAAAACTATTTTTTTTGTAATATGAAGTGGATGAGACTAGCATGACATGTGCCTGATGGTAAGCAACGTACTTACCCATAACATCAGTGCTGTCACTGCTCTTGTCACAATACAAATAAAGAAAAACTTAGAAAACGATTTTGTTCCTGCGAAGGGGAGTCTCCATTCTGAGATTCTCAATGAAATTGTTCTAAGTGTGTTCGGTTTGGTACATGTGTTTTTATGAATTTCTCTCAACGGCATAATGTAGAAGTTCCAATATACAGCTCCTGTGTACTCTAAAGTACATAACTGTTGATCCTAGAGAAATTAGGAAATTACCTAAAAAAACGTTGCAACTATTTGGTTAGCTCTACTCTACATACTGATTACAAGCCGCAGGTGCTAGTTCGTATCCGCCAGGGCCGTAGGGTGGCCAGGTGATGTTGGATGCCAGGTTGTTCCTTGATCTTCCCTACTTCTGGCAGTCTTAGCTGAGGCCGCACCGACTGAGGTACTCTTGCGGTAGTCATAAGAGATGTAGTATCGTTCGAGTACATAAAGATTACGTTAGTAGGGGTCTGCAGCTGCCAGCGCTAGCCCAAAGCTCGGTAGGTAGTACTACTACTACCATAGGTCCCTTTATACAAAATTGATTTGAGTTTTTGTGAACTTTTAAACTATATTGGTTGTTCACTTTTCTACCTCTAGGTATTTCAATAGAGATATTATCTATACTAATATTATAAAGCTGAAGTTTGTTTGTTTGTTTGAACGCTAGGATCTCGGGAAGTGCTGGTCCGAATTGAAAGATTCTTTTTCTATTGGATAGTCCATTTATCGAGGAAGGCTATAAGCTATAGAAAATAACGCTACTATTAATAGAAGCGGAGCATGAATCAAGAATGTAACAAAATCGGGAAAAAATATTCCTTTTTGAGAGTTTTCGTACGTTTCGTGCTTTGACATGACACATGACAGCATGTGTCTAAGCTTACGTCATCGAATATCACAGATTACATACGGGTACCTCTTGAATATAAAACCTTTGTTAATCTCTGAGTTGGTACGACCAATTTCCGACAGGTGGCGTAGTAGGTAGCTGAAAAGGTGTTTTGTTTGAAAGCGATTTTCTCAGGAATGACTGAATCGATTTCTAAAATTTTTTCACCGTTAGATATGTGCGGGATCTCAATGAGCGCTATATATGTTCCACGGACGAAGCCGGGGCGGACATCTAGTCAACTAATAAAATTCCAAATCTCCATTATTTACGTGTTGCTTACTATCAGGCGCGGGCGCTGGATGTGACAGTACAGCGAAACGTACCTAGTATTTTTGATTGGAGTTTCCATTAAACACACATAAATAATTGTACATGTTTATTCTGATGTCTCATCATCATCGGCCTGTATTCCTTCATAAGGAATAGAGGAATCCTCCATGAGGAAAATAGCCTCTCCAGGCCTCTCCCATAAAATGCCACTCAGCCCGATTCTCGGTCTTACGTTTCCAACTGCCACCACCCGCTTTTCGAATTTGATTCCCGATGTCTGCTCGTCGGGAATCGAACCCGGTAAACAGTCATACTTGACGAAATGGCGATTTAATCGGCGATCAAGCCCATTCAATAGGACAAAAAGCTATTCGCACCGGCCGGCCGCCAACTTAGAACAAAAGGTTTGTCATTGTTCGAATTCAAACATTTCGAACTACACATTTAGGTATATAATATGAGTCAAATCATACAGTAATACAACAGTAACGCCACATGGTCGAATAATAATGATGAGGACTCTGCTGTGCATTTTTGTTCTACAAAAACTGTGTTTTGTAAAAAAAAGGGTTTGTGCGGGTAAAATGGCTATAGTACGTCTTTTTTAACATTCCCATGTCGATGGTCCGTCTCTTTATGTCTCGCCATTCGTGTGTATTTGACCGTAAACTGTGAATGTGGGACATCAAAGCACGCGCCAAATTAGTTTGACTCTGGGCGTTGATTCCCGCTACCAAATAGCCATATTACAAAGACAGCGAGTTCTGTTTACTGAGTGCGAATTTCGTCGAGTACAAACGCGTTCTACCGTGAGCGCGTATAGATGATATTTATATGAAGCACTCTTTTGCCGTTCTAAATTTCTTATAAACATCATGTGTACGCGTTCGCGGTAGAACGCGTATTGTTTTCAACAAAACTCGCACTCAGGACACTGTGGTCTAGTTATGCTGCCAAATTCACGCTATTTGATTATGGACAATCGGGAACACATCCGCTCATTCTATAAAAGTAAACTCTACACCAGGCTCGACGAGATCGCCTCTGTTGTAATTTGATCCCTGAAATCGTAAGGACCCTCGCATTCGTAGATCTATCAATATTTGTCAACATTAGAACTGTCCAAAATAAATAGAACTCCGATTGTGAAAGAGTCCCAATCAGTCCTAGGACGAGTAGACGAGTTTGTCGTCGAATTTCCTTTCTGAGAGTCCACAGCGCGGGTAAGCTAAGCCACATTAAACTTACAAAATTATTGCAAATACCTTTAGTGAAATATAAACTACCGGCGTGCTACTCCTCTGTAAACCTACGAGTATATATATTACTTTGAAGTTTGTAGATTATTTGTTCAGTCAATATTTTTTTCCACGACAAAAGCATGTCCTTTTCTGCGCCACACTTCTCTATCTTGTGCTATCTTAGTCAAGTAAAGCTTGTATAGGTGGACCTTCGCACTTCAAATAGTATTATCGGTTGTCTGTGTGGTGCAATAATATAAATACGGTTACTGAGAAAACTATTTAAAATTCTATTTTACACAGAAATATTGTTTCTGTTTACTGGCTAACGATGGACTAGAATAATTAGAATAGCAGGCGTAGGACTAAATAAATTTAAATTTAGATACTAATATTTTTTTTAAAGCTATTGCATAGCTTTTATCGCGTGCCTGGGGACCGAATTTTAGTGATCGTGCATCTCTTTCTCACTCAGTCATTCGACTTTGAATCTTATTTGTAATAGCTTTACAGACTAAATGCTCTTAGCAGTGTTGCCAACTTAACGAATTTCCCGTGATTTTGCGTTTTATGGTAAACAAATGTCACTTTTCAAAATAAAAGCAATTCCGAAAAATTGTTAACATCCCTATTGCTTATGTTGATAAAAATGCATGCAACATGCAATAGCTTTACCGCGGCAGTCTCCGAGTGCCACACTTCTTTTTTTTTTAATATTGGCGGACAATTCACACACGCCATCTGACCCCAAACTAAGCAAAGCTTGTACTATGGCGGCCAGATAGCTGATATAATACATATATAGTTTTAAATACATACTTATTATGAATAGAAACACCCAGACACAGTGCAAACATTTGAATTCATCACACAAATATTTGCACTGGGTGGGAATCGAACCCACGACCCTCGGTTTCGCAGGCAGAGTTACTACCCACTAAGCCACGAGGCCAGTCAAATAATAAGTAATACATAAATTACATGTAACAATTAACATACTCGTAATAGTTATTATAAGAAGATGATTACTGTCCTCGCCATTACGAAAACTGTTTTCATCTCTAGGACTAACTAAACTCTGATATAACTTCGACAAAAATGTGGTCTCCTGTTTTTTTTTGTAATTTTAGGTTTGTTAGGATAAAGTTATTCATAATGCTTACAATGAGTCTCTTTTGGCTTCGTGTTCAAAAGGCACCGTAAAATGGCAAAATACCAACGTCAAATACCTAATGTTGTACAACACAAACTTGTGATTTGCAGCATTCCTTGTCATTAGTCGCAGTCGAGGCGAACCTCTCTACCGGGGTAGGGATCCTTGGCACACTGGTTGTTCGGGGCCTTAATTTGGACCTGTTGCAGCTCTGACACAATGGCAACTTCTCGTCTTCTTCCTTCTTATTTTGGATGGCCTCCTCATCTTTATCTTCGTCGCCTTCCGGTCTGGCCAGCAAAAGGCCTGGGCATCTCTGGGGAGAGTACGTCAAGTACGCACGTCAGGGGGACGTGTGTGGAATGGGGCGCTTGCGCGCTGTCGAACATAGTTCGCGCTAGACGAGCTACGAACTACCTACGTCTCGATTCTCACGTCCCTGGCAATGACGAAATTCCGTACGTACGGGCCAGCTTCCGTGAGAATTCTCAGGGTGCTATTCTACACCACCTGGAGGCATTTCTTCTGCGTGGTCGAGCATGACATTTATTACCTTTCGTTAGTCTTTTGACATAGTGTCATTATATCGAAAAAATTGTAACTTTATTTTTAACTTTTACTAAAAGCTCTCTTTCGCTATTTTCAGCTCTCCCTAATATAGAAACAAACAGTTATTATTATCCTTATCTATCTTTTAAATGCTAAAAAATCTATTTGGAACTTATTCTGTGTTCTGTGGCAAGTTGTCTAGAGACTTAATTGCATAGCTACAAATACACAGAATATTAATGAGTGTTGATTCATGAAGTGAATAATCATAGACTGATGGTGATGTATTATTTAGGTTTTTTTTGTTGTTACGTCGGGTTGTTGTTAGTTTTGAGAGATCTTCCGTCGATAAGTTTTTAATGTCTTTCTTTTTTGGATTTAATTCTATTTTTTCGTTTTTTAAATACATAGTAACAAATACCTAAATGTTTGTTAAAAATGTATATACGTCTTAAGTAAATAGTCCCGCTTAATTAATCGAAAAAATTCAATAGGTCTACTTTGTAACAAGACTGGCCAATTAACGTCGTACCTACGCACATACATTGATTGACTTTGTACGCTATTACTTCATGCTTGTTTAGGTCGCCTGGTACGCCCTACTTAACTGTGTTCCGCTAAACAAAAGTACTAAATTTATCAATAATACAGGTTTTATTTAGAAAATACGTCGGTGCCTCCCTCATCCCTCGTCCTCGGTTACTAATGTAGTAAGAATGTAGGTTTTGGTTTGTACTATCATGTATTCTGTGGGATGATGCTGCGTGGGTTTAGGGTCTTAAAATAACTAACAAGAATGTAAGGTCCTTGTTTACTAGTTAGATGTTCTTTTGTATGTATTCATTTTTTTATCTATACTAATATTATAAAACTGAAGAGTTTGTTTGTTTGAACGCTAGGATCTCGGGAAGTACTGGTCCGAATTGAAACGTCCATTTATCGGCTATAGGCTATAGAAAATAACGCTACAGTTAATAGAAGCGGAGCATGAATCAAGAATGTAACAAAATCGGGAAAAAATATTCCTTTTGAGAGGTTTCGTATGTTGACATGACACATGACAGCATGTGTCAAGATTGCGTCATTGAATATAAACCTTTGCCACAAATTACATACCTCACCTTTGCTAATCAAATTTGTTTCTAAATCTGAGTTGGTACGACCAGTTTCCGACAGGTGGCGTAGCAGGTAGCTGAAGGGGTGTCTTGTTTGAAAGCGATATTCTCAGGAATGACTGAACCGATTTCAGTCATTCTTTCACCGTTGGATATGTACGGGATCCTGATGAGTGCTATATAATGGACCACGGGGCGAAGCCGGGGCGGACATCTAGTTATCGATAAAAGTAGTCGAGTAGAGCCTAGTTCACTATCGTTATTTCCGAACAAAGCAAAGTAGGAAGTAGGTATTAAAATCTTTGATAGGTGTATACTGTATACTTGACCACCATCTCGCATGACGATAAGCGACGATGCGGTCTAAGAATGAAATACGTTAACCTACAAGAGACCAGCAAGAGACCGATTCAGTCCCAACTTGAAACACCAAGTCATTAGTTATTTTGTATTTTCCTTTGCAAATATAATTTTCCAAAAGATAAGAGAATCAGTATATATACCTTTAGTAAGTACATCAGTAAAACCGTATACATATTTGGATAAAAAATATTCGAATTATATTAGGTGTAAATAAAGTAATTAATAAAAAAATATAAGTCGAAACATCTTCACAATGAAATAAATGAAGATAATTGGCGCCATCTACCATATTTTTTTGTATTAGCATAAATTTCTTCGCAAATGTAAATGAAGTCAAAAATACATTAATGTAACAAATACAAAAATGTAAGTGAAAAATACACTAATATTTATAGATAGTCTACCATTAAATCGTCATTGTACCCGTATCATTACAAATAGTTCGATTACAGCTTTCACATCACTATCGCCCGAACGATTTAACAAATCCCTTAGGCAGTAACACACATAATTGGATTTTACTACGCGTGCCGATAAAATAACTTTACTGGCCATTAAACAAACTGTTCCAGTTTTATACGTAGTACCAATCACCGTGACCGCTAAAGCAGGAGTCATACATGATTCGATTACATATTACATCCGAATGATCGTCGTATCCGGATAACTGATATGCAAATCGAATTACGTTCACTTTGTGATTGTAGATTGACGATGATACACGATCATGATAACAACATGTTCTCGGTTTTAATACCGCTTGCTCGTATCTGATATGATACACTCCCGTTTCATCTTTTAGGTAATCATCAAATCTCTATATATAAAAACGTTATGTTGGTTTGTGTACGCTTCAAAAACTAAAAAAGTTCTGTACCGATGAAGCTGAAATTTTAGAATGATATTTAATCCGGATCAAGGATTGTTTTTATCCAATATTTGCAAAAGCGTGGCAGGGTACAGCTAGTTAAATATATATTAGTATTTTTACTACACAAAACTTATTTGTTATGAGACTAATATGTCCTATATCGGTATTGATACTTTATTCTAAGGTTTACTATATTTTTGTTATTTCTTTGCAATATAGAGTTTAGCTATCTATCTATTTATCTGTTCAAAACAAATTCGAAAGCATCCGATTCGGAAACTATTGTTTTTCTCCATTACTACATCAACAGAAATATGTATTGTAGCTAAAAATGTACCAAAACGAATCAAATGGGAATACGCCAATAAAATTAATGTAAGCACAAAATTGATAATTATAAAAATAACCCATATTACGTTACCTTTCAAAAAAACATTTACCCTTTGGTTTGTAGTTGCTTTAATATATCTCTCTCTATGGTCGGTCCCTCATGTCTGAGGATCGTGGTAAGCATCGGGGTTTTAGATGACCTGCCTCCACCGGTCCCGGCCCAGCGCGTCTCCGCGTACAATTTGGAGGACGATGAGTCTTTCACTTGATCGGTCCATCTGGATGGTGACCGACCACGCGATCGTTTGCCTTAATAAATTGTTATATATATAGATCATGTAACAATAGATTGTTGCTTTAATAAACACAAACTAAACAAATAAAATGTACCACGTATAGATTTTTTTATTAAGTTAAAATTTATGTACCTAATTGAAGTGTGTTTAATCAGTGCTAAAATACGCTTAACTGATGATACATATATACGAGTATAACACGGATATGGATAGTGACTCGGTGATCGAACGACCCGTGTGGATCCAGCTTTATAAGTGTAGGGTCGCATATACGTATGATTCCATCACAACAGTTGCAAGGTGGAACGCAGAATTCAAGTTTATGGGAAAGAAATCCAATAACGTAATAAAGGCGCCGTAACCGGATTTATTCAAATATTCGACCTAAACATTAACAGGTATTAACCTTTTTTGTTCTTTTAATTAAACTAGTGGTGGCTAAGGGTGGCCAAATTTTACCATAAAGTAACATGGTCGCCAAATGGTCGAAGTTCGAACTTAGAGCAGTGTTAGTCTATTCTCAACTATCCTCCAAGGAGTAATTTGTAAACATTACTGTGTTCCGGTTTGAAGGGCAATGTTTCCAGAGAAATTACAGGGCTTACAGATATAACATCTTAGATCTCTGGGTGACGAGCGCAGTGCAGTGCTAGGTAATGATTATGTTCCAATAGCTGCATTTCACTGTCATGTGATGTGGCAGGCAGGCATGTTGCTTACCATCAGGCACATACATGTGCTGCTTGTCTCGTCACCCTTTATTAAAAAAAAAACTTGACTACGGATTTTAATAGTATTTATTTATGCGTGTATGTCAAATACTATATGATACCTCCATTAAAGAGTGTGTAATTTTTTTTTGTTGATTTTGTATGTTTTAAATTTTTTATGAATAATATTTGCATTCTGCACTTCTTCTCTATCAGTCAGTGGTACCTATAGCCAGTTGGGGACTGAATAACATTTTGTCAAAGCAATTTAAATGCGTTTATCATGTACCTGAGAACATCGGTGGTTCGCCTTCAGTTTGCCGTTTTCACCCAAAATAACCTTTTTTTGCCATTGAAAAGGTGTGTGCGAAGATTGGGTGTTCGCCTTTACTAAGTTTTTAACATCCAAAGTAAACTTTGTTTTTGGTATTGTCATGCAAAATAAAGTTTTACTATATTGCAAAATGAACTGCTGAATAAAAAAAAAGGTTGAAAGGTAACCGTATAGCAATGGACACTGAAAAATAGTTCCTAGAGGATTTATTAGACTCCCGGCAGGATACGGTCTACGCCACGTTTTTTTATTTATTTAGGTATACAAAACAATAAAAGTTAACAATAAACTTAAATATGTAACATTGTACAATTTCGACCTAAACTATATTCCTAACTAATATATACCCAACATCAGTGACTAGTGCTTAAGTCCCAAAGGAAAATTATAAATTGAGTTTCACTTAACTTCTAAGTTTTTAAGCGCGTTCTTATTTCGTCCACTTCGTCGATCGCATTATTTCATGAAATAAGCTATTGTTGAAGTGTACTTAGGTAGGTATTCATGAAAATAGAGCCAATCTGATCCTATCGCTTACGCCACGCCGTACGCATTTTTTCTTTCGAAACATAATTATGAGATTCGTCAACCCGCTAATATCTCACTCCTTGTGGGTTAACAACGTCTTAGGGAGCGTTTAAGTATTACGTAATACAGTTATTATACCCCCCTCCCCCCTCTTAACGCAACTTAACATTTTTAAAACCCTCTCACTCTCCGTAAAGACACACCCCGGACACTCCACTAAAACTCCATACAACCGCCGCTGTGGAGTTGCCTACTCTTCACACAACTACGCAGATGTCGTTCGTACACACGCGTGAATGTGTGCGTTAGCGCTAGGGCTACTGAATTGTTTTATTGAATAGTTGTGCCCCTTGAGTTCACCTGGTGACGTAGTCTATAAGCTTGCTATAATGTTGAGTTACATAAATAGAATGGAGCCAAATTATACTATTCTAATTAAAAAGGGTGTTTGCACAGATTTCTAAATTGTTTCAGAAATCTGTGGGTGTTTGTATTACCGCGTAAAATGAAACGAAACCGATGATAGATTAGATCAGGTACCTAGATATCTATTTCTGTTAGTAGGTAGACATTCGCATTTTATTTTACACTTACCCATGAAGGAAACTTTATTCTGTCACTACAATTATTCCTCCAGGCATTATCAATCCGTGCTTGGGCACATAAGTTACTGACTGTGTGAGTTACGAACTTTGAGTTAAAAACGACTTCGTTATTATAAATAAATAAATATTGGTAGACAATTCACACACAACACCATCTGACCCCAAACTAAGCAAAGCTTGTAATATTATAAAGCAATGTTATTGAAAAGTTTCTAATCTTACGTTATTTTATCATTAGGAAATTAAATAAAGCTTTTAATCTTGTCCCGTTTAGTTGACGGACAGCCGTAAACAGCACAACAACCCACCATGATGATTTTTCGTTAGGAATTAGATGTTCGATACCAGCCCTTCGTTGAGTGCTCCTAGCGTATCCGAAACGGCCTGAGGGGTGAGGAAGCTTGAAATTGGCGGGGGTTGGGGAGTGTCCGTTCTATCCATATTATCTATTCTATGGTAAAGATTACGTGACATCCAAGTGATCGTTTTTGACCCCCGACCAAAAAAAGGGTGTTATAAGTTTGACGTCGATGTTTGTCAGGGTGTCTGTCTGTGTGTATCAAAATTTTTAATTTTGTTCTTGTTACAAAAGGCACCACACAAGTTGCCAACTAAAAAAATAAAAGTAGTGAAGTGCGAGTCGGGCTCGCCCATGAAGGCGTAGCAGCAAGTAACATAATACAAAAGTTCTTGTACTTCGTTGTTACTTTAATCAGTGTTTTAACAATAGTCAATTTATGACGTATTAAAATAAAACTACTTACTAGATATCATTCAAACCAATTTTCGTTGATAGTTTACATGGTAACGTATACCATACACTTTTTTTTATTTTTGTCATTCTCTTATTTTAGAAGTTACAGGTTACAGGGACACACACACACTTTTTACCGCTTTGGAAGAGTCCCTGGCGCAAACTATTCAGTTTAGAAAAAATATGTTAGAAACCTCAATATCATTTTTGAAGACCTATCCATAGATAACCACACGTATGGTTTTGATGGATTTTTTTTGAGTTTCAATTTTAAGTACACCAAAAAAAAATTTTCTATTTTTTGTATGAAAATCTTATGCGGTTCACAGAATACATCTACTTACCAAGATTCAATAGCATAGCTCTTATAGTTTCGGAGAAAAGTGGCTGTGACATACGGACGGACAGACAGACAGACATGACAAATCTACTATAAGGGTCCCGTATTTTGCCATTTGGCTGCGGAACCCTAAAAATATCTCCATGACAAGACTCACAAGACACCCCCCCAAATTCCCCCCAAAATCCCCCCCAAATTGCGTTACGTAATACTTGAACGGCCCCATAACACTATTATAAGTAAACGGCACGTAAAGTCGTCCTCTTTGTTTTAAAAATTAAAAATAACTACTTTTTCACACAACACCCATCTAGCAGCTATCTTTATGGTAACAACCTTGAACTTAGTGTCAATGTAAGAGAGTTTTAAATTTATGTAGGTACTCACATTAATTCTGGTTTTAATGATTTTAAATTCTATTGCAGATAAATAAGTATTGTTTTTAACTGCAATATTTTCAGATATCTTCAATTTGTATTCTTCAGTCAAATAGCTATAGTTCGTGTTGGGATGAGAACGTAGAGCGGAATGTAATGAAATGTTAATGAACGTAATTAAAGTGGCGCCGTTGATATTAACTGTGTACTAAACTGTGGTAATTTGAGCCACCGAGTCTATGTACAGAATTGTACCAAATAATCCGTTGATGCGATGAAAAACAACAAGTAAAGATTGTATCATTGGTACAGTTAAATCTTTATTTAAAACTGCGCCAGTGCTGCCTCGTGTTACTTTTGTGGTCTCAGCTTGTAGTACGACGTACTCATTCTAAGGTACTTCTCTAAGACTGCAGCCGCATCCAGTAAAGTTGCTAGTTTATTATACAAAGATTTTATCTTTTGTCAGTCTGAATGCCGTAGGAAAGGTTGTGCGTCGTTATATTTTGTTGTGTCGTAGGAAAAAAAATCTTATAGACTTTAACATTTACCTTTTCATGTTTTGCGTTTTGTAATACTGTTCTACACAATCGGTCTCATCGAAAAGGAAAGTTACCTTTAGTTAACTTATTATAAACAACTAATTTAACCCGCGATATAACTCGCGGCTAAAACCACCTAATTTTAACGGGATAAAAAGTTTTAATATACTTATAGGGTTATGGTATTAGGTACTACCTAATACATACTCAAAGACGTTATAGACATACGTGACAACAAACACATGTAGATAACTATCGTTTTTGTAATAATTGTGTTATGTGTAACAATATAACTGCATGTTGTACTGTTGCTTACCATCAGGTGCATGTCTTGTCCTATTCGTCCCGTTACTCTGTGTTGCAAAAAAAATATGTTATAACGATACGCCTCGAAATAGATTTTCCGATCTCTATATTGTGTCGTTGTTCCGTGTATTATGTTCGAAGTTTCAAAAGACTACAATTCTGCTTTACGCTTTTGTCTAGGTATAAAAGTGTTAGTGAAATGGTATTTTCTTTGCCCGTCATTGTGTTACCAGTCCGAAGTTCAATAAATCCTCATGACCTTAAAGAACGCAAGTGGCGCGGCGGCCGACGCCTAACTGCTTTATAAGGGCTGTTTTGGGGTTACCAGAAGCCTCTAATTCAGGTTTATGAGAGTTTTCTAAGACGTTCTGAGTTTGCAAGCCAAACTCATCAAAGTCTAGTATATTGTCTAACGCTTAATTTTTTTGTCGTATGAAGTGTGTGCTTTAGATTTTCATTCAGTAAAGATTTTTGGCTATATTTTTTTCTTTTATAAACTTGGCTACCTTTGTAAAGTCAATAAGTACCAAACCCTCGTAAGACAGTAAATTTTGTATAAAGTATTTAATAAAATATTGTAAGAATTCAATTATGAGCACTCAAGGGATTCAGTAGTTTTTTTAAACCTTTTTGTTTTCATCGTGACAAACTATAAAGCCAGGGTCAGTAAAAAAGTCGTAAATAGGGTTATTTGGAAGTAGGGACTAGAGGCCTTTCTTTGCCCAACAATGGGACATAGGCTAGTAACAATAACCAGTTTTGGGATCGCTTTCGCGCGTCGTTGCTTTACATCATTCAAGATGGCTGTCAAGCACCAATCAACCATCTTTGGTTTAAAAATGACCATTAGATCGATAAATAATAGTTATTAGTTAGTATCTATCTACCAAACCCAGCTATTACCAGATGCCATAAACACGTCACTTTAAATCTAATTAACAAATTTTACTATTACTATCTCTTGGTTTTACTATCTCCTTGAGAGATAGTAAAAGCCAGCAGTGGGGATTCCCACTGCTGGCACTCTCTCAAGGAGATAGTAAAACCATATTCACTAGGCTAGCCAAGTGCGGATGCACTAATATCGTATGTCCTCTAAGATGTGTTTATGGAAACATAAAATTTGTTACATTTTTTCATCATAAGATCAAATGAAAACTGCTCAACAAGCTGCACTTGAAAAATACTTAGAAATATAGACGGAGTTGAGACTACCACATCATGCTTATAAGGATCTTGCCTCTGATTTTTTTTCTAATAACTCAGTTATTCTGCTAATGTTATTAATGCGAACCTTTATGTGTTTGTTGCTCAATCTCGTCGTAACGTCTGATCGGATCGGATTGAAATTTTGGTGCATTGTGAGATAGTTTGGAAAAGCACAAAGGTTAAGTACATTATCACGGGTAATAACGGGAATATGAACTATGCGGGTAGAATCGCGGGCGCTGATATATTTCATTATATTATTACAATTATATTTTAACTAACGCCTTTCACGACTATGCCTACCGTATTAAGTACCTACTGTGGTATGGGTCAGAGTACTCCATGTGACCTTTTCATGAAGACGCCAGTCTGAGCCAAGTTTGTAACGGGGCCAACACGGGTGCTTACGCCGTCGCTTCAATGTCATTAAACTGAAACTGTAACATAGCTTAAACTAATACACGCCGATAGATAAAGCTTTTGAACACTACACAGATATTTACACCGTTACGTGATGATGATGGAACACAAGAACAAAATTAAAAATTTTGATTAACCCCCGACTACCTCAGATTTGTTATGTTTACAACATTCTACTAGTCAAGCCCTTTCATTTGATACCCATTTTGTGAAGGCGGCCATCTTGGATTTGAAATTTGTTAGTGTATAGTATTCTGCTAGTCAACCCCTTTCATTTGATACCCATATTGATGTAGGTTGTGAAGAAATATTTTATCCGCCATTTTGTGGAGGCGGTCATCTTGAATCGATATTAACCAAACATAGCTAAGAACATCCGCACGGATATAAATTAACCTTCAAATAAAAAAAACGCATTGAAATCGTCCAATCCGTTTGAGCTTACGGTGCCACAGACAGACACGCACACAGACAGACAGACACAGACAGACAGACAGACATCGACGGCAAACTTATAACACCTTTTTTTTTGGTCGGGGGTTAATAATAGTCGTCGCCAAGTGGTCGAAATTCGACCACAGACTTTAATAACAAACAAACGTATAGTATATGTGTGTGCGTGACAAAAACATGGGTAATGTTTTATTCATTCATGTATTTTAATACGCGAGCGTATAATAAGCGTAACGGGACATAACGCGACGCCTTTTCGTACATGCAGCCAGCGTTCATCAATTTATTAGACGTAACGTCAAACAATTTTGCCTCCCGGTGTTTGTGTTCGTACTCCTCCCAAACGGCTCGTCTGATTTTTATGATTCTAGTATTTTTGAATAAGCAATATCCAAATAATAACCGTCGTTCATTGACCTGAACTCATTTACATGAAGTATGCGTTACTTTGACATTTTATTCGATTGACAATTTATATGGCAGATCAAAATTAGGGTCAAATAGTAGTAGAATATTGATGCGTTTTCAGAATGACATAATATGTGTGATAGATGGCCCAAAAACTTAGGTCAAATTATTAGCATTGACGTATGCTTCTAATTTTTTTCTAACAGAATCAAACATCTATCAATAGGGAACAATTTTTGACAAGTTTTTTTTCTTTTGAAAACGCTACAATATAATATTTCTCTTCAAACTATTTATGATGTTACCTCATAAGTCTATATCATAGAGGCTTATCATAACAACAGTCAGAAATAACAGCTACAATCTACAGTATGTTTATTGTACAGATGTATGTGTAATAATGACGGCTTTTTTATTTGTATTCTAAATTAGTATGAAATAGTATAATAAAATGTCGAAAAAATTTGTCGGTAAATCAGTCACAAATTATACAGATTCGAGATGAATAAATGATTATAAAAATAACGATGGATCGCTATGTCAGAGCGAGAAAATCTCGCTCTTCCTCAAACCTAACCTACCAATATTGATACAATTTTGTATGATTGAAATGGAGTTCGAAATTACCGTTCGCCCGACTTGCACTTGACAAGTTTTCGTGTTTGTTATTGGTACAATTCAGCAATTGCTGCGTCTAGTGTATTTAGGGGAGCTTGAATGTATATCTGAAGATCGTCTGCATAAAGGTGGTAGGAAGAAGTAAGGTGTTTAGAGATCGAATTTATAAAAATTGCAAAGAGAAGAGGAGATAAAACACCGCCTTGAGGAACACCTGCAGTTGTATTGCACCACGAAGAAAAGTTATCTTCAAGGTGAATCCGTTGCCGGCGTCCCAGTAGATAACTACGAAGCCAATTAATTACCGGTGGAGATATGTTAAGGGAGCACAATAACGCGAGTAAAATGTCGAAGTTGACGGCATTGAAAGCATTACTGAAGTCTAACAGTGCTAGAATAGTAAGCTTGCCGCCATCCATACCCAAGCGTATATCGTCAGTGACTTTAACAAGCGCAGACACAGTACTATGCCCAGGACGGAAACCAGACTGTAAAGGATTGAGAAGATCTTGCCTAATAAGGAAATCGTTGAGTTGTTTATGGACAAGACGTTCAAGGACTTTGGAAAGGAAAGGAAGAATTGAAATTGGACGATAATCAGAAAAGGCTTTTGGATTGGAGTTCTTAGGTAAAGGTAAAACGTGAGCATCTTTCCATGATTCAGGAAATACACTACTTAAGATGGAATTGTTGAATATGGAACACAGGACGGGAAGGATGATTTCAAGGATGGGCAAAAGCATGTTCCGGCTTATGTTGTCACCGCCCACCGCATTGGAGGAAATCGACATAAAGCTCCTCTTAACATCACACTCGGTAAATTTTGTAAAAGTAAAGGAAGGAAAATCGATTTTAGCATTGGCAGAAAGATAGTTAATTGTTAAGTCTTTATCTGCCTGTGACATAGCACAGACGGAAGAGAAATGTTGATTTAGAATGTTAATATCAATGTTGTTAGAAGTTACATTCGGACGTGATTTGCCAATTCCCAGAGATTTAAGAAATTTCCAGACTTTAGCTGGATTCTCTTCATCGACAGAATTATGAACATAGCGGCGCATTGCATCCCTACACACCTTATTGCAGCGATTACGTGTTTGGACATATCTCAATTTATTGGCATCTGTGGGTTTCATTTTATACCGTGTCTTGGCTGCGGCCTTTTTATTCATCAAGGATTTTATGTCCTCGGTGAGCCAGGGTGCAGGAAGATGCTTAATTTTGACAGCACGTACTGGAGCATGGATATCAAACAATTGCGTTATTAACTTGTTGAACATTCCAATCTGACTGTCAACTGATTCAATCGCAGTCACCCCATTCCAATCGATCTCACTCGCATCTTTACGTAAAGCATCGTGATCCATACCACTAAAATTGCGTCGCATAAGGATTTGAGGCTTGGATTTTGGTGGACGAATTTTGTAGGATAGGTAAACTAGGTCATGGTAGGAGAAATTATCTGCGGAACATTGGCCATGCTTGGCGACATTATTTAGAGAGGAAACAACAATTAAATCAAGGAGAGATGGGACACAGTTTGGAAAATGATGAGTGGGATTCAAAGGAAGAACATGTAAATTACAAGAGTTAAAATGGATTCCAGAGACGAACTGCGTTGATCTTTCTTGACAAGACATGTATTAAAATCTCCCATGATGATAGAATGGGTATAAGAAGGACGAGGTCTAGTAAGACATTTTCAAAGGAAGAAAAATAGTTAATGCTACTAGAAGGACAATAATACACACCGAGAAGAATTTTAGAATGAGCAAGAGTAACTTCTATGAAGAGATGCTCACCACCATCCACTGGAGGCGGTTGAGGCGACTGACTCAAAATAGCGTAAGGAATGTTAGCCTTCAAGTAAATCGCCACACCGCCACCACGGCTGGCGCGATCGTTCCTAATGAGGATGAAGCCAGGAAGTGAATACGAAGTAGTGAGGAGTTTTGGGTGAAGCCAAGTTTCAGATACCAGAATAGCGTGTATATTGTGTTGGTCAAGAGAGGCTAACATATCAGGATAGGACGACGGAATGCTCTGCGCGTTTATGTGAACAACGTTAAAATTTCTAGATACGTTAGAAAAGGTACTTTTTAGAAATTCGGACAGCGGAGGTGCATTATCAAAACTATCTTCACAGCTGCTAGACTCCATAAGAGATGCTGACAAATATTCGTCATCACTACAGCCATTATTATTATCAAATAAAGTCCAGTCCGACTCAAGTTTCGATCGCGTCCGGCGGTCTTTTTCAAGAAGAGTGCGCGCCCGTGTTCTGAGCTCGTTGGACACGATCGACCGACGCGACGCGATCGAAACTTGAGTCGGACTGGACTGACTATGTCAAACGTGAGTTACCCGTGTATTTATTTAAAAAACATTATTCTTTACCACTTGTTTACGGACTCAAAGGGGGGTTTTTCATGTCTTTGAGTATGATTAGTACAATTTTATAGATTGTAAGAAGTGTACACAGTGGATGTAATACCCGTGGTGGTTCGATTCACTTCGATAACCTTCATAGGTAATCTAAAAAGAAGCAGACTGTATGTGTATTGCTGTACGCGACTTGTTAATTTGTCCAGTTGTTTTGGCTTCGTCCGAGCCATTGTACGTTCAATGCGCTAGCCAAGTGACAATCTTCACTTACACCGTTTACTACACATACCAAACTAAATCCGACCTTACTTTCCAATTCGTAAAGTTGAAATCACATCGCGGAAGTGGACTCCAAAATAATATTACTTAAAAGTGTAATCATGTAGGTGCAAATGACCTGGTGCCGTAATTGTGGTTGAGAATAGCGATAATATGTGGTAAAAAATAAATATGGCTGCGATAATCACAAGAGGAAAGGTAATAATAATGTATGATGTTAATATTAGTTGCAGTTATTCTCGTATCAAGCGATAATAATAATTTCAATTTAATTGCTTTATCAATTATAGTATACTTTCGTTTGCACTGTTGTTGGTATTACATTGTTTAGCTTGCTTACCATCGTTATCAGTTGCATTTCATGCTTGTAATAAACTGATAGTGTTTATTTTTATAAAATCATATATCATGAAATGGACACAGCCGTCAACAAAGAGTAGATACTAAATGAAGAGAAATGGGAAGGCATTGGGAACAGAATGGGACAAAATTGGTCAAAACATGACGAAATCAATGCTATGAATCAACTACTGAGAAGTTTCTTTAAAATGCTTGGCTTGGTACCTACCTATTTAGTAGCGGTCTTTGAGAAAATGCACCTTACGTCACGCTTTTTCTTCCTCATATATAACATAACATTATGACATCATATTTTGTTTATATCGCTCCGCCCTTGAAATATTTGTCAAAAGAAATATTTTATAGGTGCAATTGTATATTATTCTGTTGTTGATGTAGTCGATGCAAGGCAAAATATGTAATTTATTTTTTTGTATTACATTAGGTACTTTCTTCCTTATGATATACATTATAGGCTTGCTTTGTATTGGAAAAATGATAAATGACCTAGAACGCAAAAAAATTGCCTTTTTTCGAAAAAAAAAGAGTTCCAAACTACGTACTGAATACCAGATGGCTGTAAAATGTTTTAATACTTAATCGCCAAAACCAATTTATAAAACATACATGACACATTAAAGTTATAAGATAATAAATTGTTCGCAAGAAATGTGTGTAAAATACACACATTTCTTGCGAACTTGTGTGTAAAATACACACATTTCTTGCGAACAATTTATTATCTTATAACTTTAATGTGTCATGTATGATGTGTGTAAAAAATAATGGATGATCAAATCGTACTTAGGTACTAGCCACAATAAAATATTCCGAGAGATGGCACCAATTTTAGGGTAGATATTTGAGGGAAGCCGAAGTCTTGTTATATCTTGTTATGGGGACCGAGTCACCTACGTCCGTGGGGAAGCACCTGTACATATAAACCCCACACGTGGTCCTTGGGTGGTGCCAATCAGGTGACAAAAATACCGGTGGTAGGCTTCGGCCGTGGCTGGTGACCACCCACCAGACTAAGTCATGCCGCCAAGCGGCCCAGCCGTGTTCCGGCATGTGGTCTAGTGACGCCATTAGGGGAAAACGGGTCAGAACAGTTGCTGCATAACTACGAGACCAGATTGTCACACACTTGATACATTGCATGGGAAGGCTAGTCGTGGAGGGTAGCGGGATCCGAGGCATGGTTGCCGCGACAGACCGTAGATAGTTGGGGGCCCAAGTAGTGAGCTAGCCACTCATGAAAGACTGCTCCGCCATTTAGCGAAAAATCCCGGGATGCGCTATCCTGCCGGTTGGCGACCGGAAGTCAAGGCCAGATAGACATCCGCCGGGGGAAGGGGGGGGGGGAGGGCGTCCCCGCAGTCTGCAGTCTCCAGGCTAGTTTTCCATAGATGTATTTGTGTTGTATGTTGTGACCATTGGTGAGTGGTATGCTGCCTCGTTCTACTTCCGTTTTCCCACCGATCTTCTCTCACAGTCTTCAAATCGAGAGTGAATCTGTTTTTTCTAGGTAAACACGCTCCATCGTAGACCGCATCGTCGCTTAACATCAGGCGAGATGGCAGCCAAGTGTAAACCTATAAAAGTTAAATATATTTTTTTTTGTAATAAAGAATGACGAGACGAGCAGGACAAGTGCCTGATGGTAAGCAACATGCCTGCCACATAACAGCACAGTGACACGCAGCTATTGAAACATGAATAGTCCAAATCATTACCTAGCACTGCACTGCGCTCGTCACCCAGAGATCTAAGATGTTATATTTCTAAGCCCTGTAATTTCTCTGGAAACATTGCCCTTCAAACCGGAACACAGTAATGTTTGCACATTACTGTTTGGCGGTAGAATAACTGGCAAAGGTGTGGTACTTCCCCAGGCGGAGGTACTAAGATTCCTACCACTATATATATACCTCTCCTATTAAACCCCAATACGGAGGTTGCCTGCTAGGTCTGCAGATTCGTGTTAGGATGTAGGAGAACCATGTGATAAGTTTTCAGCTTGCCTCAAATAATCTACCCAAAATTTGGTATCAACTCTATAACAATAAATGTCGATTTTACGAACGAATTGTCAAAACCTTGTACTTTGACGAAATATCAACATCACAACATCAACATCCCACTAAATGTTCCCACTGCTGGGATTCAGGCCGTAATTCACCACGCTGACCCAGTGCGGGTTAGTGGATGACACATGACTTCGAAAGGTTCTAGGTACATGTTGGTTTCCTCACGATGTTTTCCTTTACCGTTTTAAGTTAGCAGCACATGACTTAGAAAAGACAGTGGTGCGTGTGGGGTTTGAACCCGGGGTCTCCGGATCGGCAGGCGCCGTTCTCCCGACTAGACCAGCCGTAACTTGACGAAATATGTTCAAGTCTTAGACTTAAATAGGGACCATCTACCTATGTAGTAATTTTTTGAATTATTTTCTTGCTAGTTTATCTTCTAAAAACTCCTCATTTCTCTTATTCAGAACACTACTTTGCGTCGTTAACATCACCCAAGCTTTTCAATCCTTTCATACACAAATACCTATTGTTCTTGTATGTACGTTAAATAATTTAAATACCTAACGAAAAGGATAACTCTTGGTCGCGGTCGACATGAATCATCGGGAAGTATGGAACCCAATACACCAGTATAATATTCCTACTGCCGTTTGACAGACGTATTTCATTCATAAAACGATTAATTGGCGTTTGATTTGATTTTCGTGTGTAGTGTGGTATAATTATCTGTTACAGTACATGTGATAGTGAAAATGACGTTCGGAAAGTATTCGCAAATACTGCAAAAGGTAGGTCTAAATTTACCTTTTCTAAACTATATGTATAAAAACTGTACATGCAAATGGTTTTAAAAGTTTGAGTGGTAAGACGAGCACGAGTTGCGCCTGATAGTACGCAACATGTACTTAAGCAGTACAGTGCTACGCAGCTACAAACATGAAAAATCCAAATTACTGTCTAATTATGAACTAAGCTTGTCACCAAATATGATAATTTGTCTCTTTTCTTTGTGATTTCTCGGAAAACGTGTTGCCCTTCAAACCGAAATACTTTTTCTAGGCAATAGAAGAAGTGATAAAGGTTGCATCTATATGTGCGTGTCTGTGTATCCAGTTGCCGTTTTAGACGGGCAGCATTGCAAATACATACGTCGTTTGTCCGCTAAGATGTAGACCCATAAATATTGTAAAAAATCTTATTTACTCAGTCTTATTTAGACCTAAGAGGAGGGTAGCACTTACAAAACATGCCTAAGAGGAAAAAAATACTGAATTCTTATAGTAAATATGTACATACATACATGGATTTTAATGTTCAGTAAATTTGTATGAAAATCATTTTTCTTCATAAATATTTGAATAAAAATATTGTCAGTGCGATGATACCGTTAACACTGAAATAATTAATGCAAGAGGGAGGCAATGGGAAGAGCTAAACGAAGCAACTTCAATTTCCTTGAGAAAATCTCACTAGTGTTAGATCATCGTTTCCGTGCCACCTCTTACAGTCCTCTGGTAAAATAGTTGAACTATTTCACGCTTATACAATAAGTTTGATATTTGTAGAATACGACAGTGGCACTAAATAAGAAGGGCCATATGGTATCTTAGAGCCTATGTCTAAGAACACAGTACAAATCCGACACAAACCCAACCAAATTGCCTAACAATGATGATTGACACGTGTTATGAAATGGTAGTCATCGACGCGAGAGCTATTTTTGCACGTGAAGATTGCCAGTTTTTTTGTCTGACTTTCGATTGCTAATGTCAGCTAATTAATTACTGCCACAGGTAACTATTTTGTTGTTAATTATTTGTTTCTTACTTTCTCTTGTAAGACATTTCTCGCGAGCCACGCTACCTATTATGATTTAAAATAGCCGTCAATTCTTGTTATACTTACACAAGGTTTCGCAGATCGGGTATTATACTATGTCGGCGAAGACTTGCTATTCTGATTATTATAAAGAAGTGTATCTTTGAAATCGCCATCATCTCATTGTCGTCAATCAGTAAGTTCATTATATTAAGCTTACTCGTATAACTCGACCTGTTCGGTTTAGGATGCGCGTTCTGTGTAGTCTTGTTTTGTTGTACGTATTCTATTAGTATGCCTGTGAACATACTTGTAGCGAGTTTAAATTGGTGCCCTCATACTATTGCAAGACATGTAAAAAATCTCTCATTAAACATCTTTTTGCTAGATTTTCTAAACGGTGGTGAGGTCAGTTTTAGTATATTTACTTCTCCACTTTTTTTTATTAACATAATACCTAAACAAAATATTGGTGGACAATAAATAGAACAAGTTATTAGCCTGTGACATTTCGATATGAACTTTAGGTGCTAAATACCAGCATACATTGTATGAAACTACTTTTCTGCTTGCAAACACCGAGTTAAAAGTTCGGGCATGTATTCACAATGTCCAGAGCTGTGGCTTGCAGCAAACTAACTGACTTGCGTTTTAAGTGTTCATGCGAAGGGTGAAAAAAAAAACGGCTTTGAAAAAGGCGTAGAAGACGTTGTCAGTCATGGTAATCGTGGTACAATTATGCAATTACAAGCCTTTATCTACTTACTCTGAATCAGAGTGAAGTAGGATGAAAAATGTTATTCATTCGACTTCAATTTAAAATTAAACTTAGACTCTCGACTCATAAACACACTATTCCAATGAGACAGCGAGATTCGGGAGTTTTATATAGAACCACCCCAGAAGTATGAACCACCTGACAAAAAAACATAAAAATCGAGTCACAATTGGCAGAGCTATCGCGTAACGTACAACAGAATACAGAATTTCCTCCTTTTTGAAGTCGGTTAAAAATGTGCTTCTGTACTTGAAGATTCGCTGAAATTCTACGTAATCGTAAGTGAAATTATACCGAACCATGTTCACGTTTATCGACATCGGTTCCCTAGAATCATGGCCCAGCTATGCAGATACATAAGACGAGTATAGTTCGCATCGTGCATTGACCTTTGTTTAGTGATTGTATCCATAATAATGGTAAAGTTATACTAATATTATGGTCGGGAAAGTACTACGTTTTCCTTCGGTTATAATTTTATCGCAACTTGGCGAGACCAGATGCCAAAGAGGTAAAATATATATTTCATTTAGGTTTTCAAAATTAGGTACTTATATAAAATCTTCACCAATAAATATAAAATTGTATTATGAGAAAAAAAACAATATTCCATTTAGATTTTCTAAATTGTTTTTTTTTAATCTTCACCAATGAAGCTAAAATGTATGAATTGTGTGTGTACTGGCTCCTGGTGTCCTACATCACAAGCTTTGCTTAGTTCGGTGGTAGATGGTGTTGTACGAGAAAATGACGATCAGGATTTATTTATTTAGATAAAAAAAAACATGATTACAACACATCCCTTTAGACTGATAACAGGAGGTCTGCGTTACCCTGTACCGTGTCTTCATCTTGTTTTGTACGGAAATTCGTTGTTTCCTAGTACCTCTTAGCACACCGTTTATTTGTTACGCTTAATGATCATAATTAGTTCTGCTAGAGACACCGGCAGATATTCAGTTTGGACATTACAGTCTTCAGCAAAATATTATTGGGATACTTCGTTTTGTACAAGTTTTACGTGTATCTTGAATCGTTTTGTAAAATATTCTGACTACCATTATACAATTTAGGTACAGGAGGAAAGATTTATTTGTATAGGGTATAGGACTAATGAAGAAACAATTGGTAAAATAGGACCAAGATAAATTCTTAACTTTAAATTACTTGTGACTTGAAAAATACAATTCAGAATTCAAGTTTGTTAGTGATTTCATTGGTTCTTACATTTTCCTTAATTATTTTCCAACGAAAAGCTTCATCGCCCTCTATATGCAATGAATTCAATGTTTCTATTAAAATTTCTTTGCAACCAGGAAAAGAGCAAATAACGAGGTTGTCGAAATTCTGTAGAAAATTTAACCGTTCAAATTGCGCCTTGTCTTCAAACTCAAGTAGACCATTGTCGATGATACTTGTTCTTTCTGCAAGATTAATGCCGTTTTCACATTAGCAAATTTGACCTGCCCGGGGTTATAAAATGCGTCGCGTCTATTATTGCGTTATTAAGAAATGCGTATTGCGTAACTATATATTACATCGGAAGTGGATTAAACAATATTAAATTTTTAATTACTGTCACTGCCACATGATGTTTATTCGCTACATATGTAGATAGATACCTGTTAATTGTGACACAAATAAATAAATATTTGAGTACACAGCTATGAATTAGCACGATTAGCAGTACATTCTCCTTTACTTCGGCAATACACAGAAATCAAAGTTATCTTTAGTTGGTCTGGTTGATTTGACCAGACATCAAAAAAAGTGGCTCCCGGTCACCGCACAAATAATTCGTATGGTATCACAGGTAGTTGGTTATCGGCCTTAAGCTTTACGAGACCG
This sequence comes from Ectropis grisescens, assembly GCA_017562165.1. NCBI lineage: Eukaryota > Metazoa > Arthropoda > Insecta > Lepidoptera > Geometridae > Ectropis > Ectropis grisescens. The sequence goes on along the minus strand of CM029781.1, from coordinate 7,032,320 downwards.
TCTCATATTTTTTGAATTAATTATATACTTAATAGAAAATAGATTTTTAAGGTAGCGTCTCACACGCTAGCTTATTATTCTATAGGTAGTATAAGTTATCTTAGGCTCTTAACCGCTAAAGGTCCCTTATCAACAAAAGTAACTTACCAACCTTGGTAGTAAGCATTTACCCGCATTTTGTCATCAGTTTTCTTTAAAAAATATAGCTGATGTTAAGCGAAGATGCGGTCTTCGATGTAGCGTGCTGAGTTAGAGGAAACCGATTCACTCTCGACTTGAAGACACCAAGGTTGTAATCATTGAGAAAAATCCATTCAGTCAACGCATTCTACAGCTTAGACTATCTTAATAGGAATGTAGAGTCAAACCTCTTCGTTACAATCTTTGAAAAGTCAACTGTCAAACGATTACCAGTCTTTTTTTTTTTTTTTTCAAAAAATGAAGCACCTAAAAAAATTCATGTGTTGTTTGTTTCAGGACTCGTGCCGCCTGGTGGGCGGGTCCAAGTTCTACGAAATGATGGACGGCCCGGGCGCCGGGGACGCTGCCACGCCTTCGCCCACCGAGAAACACGACTGCATGAAGCCCATCGACAGCGATGACGAGGGTATAGTGATAGTATAACACATTAAGCTTCTGGAAATAAGGCATAAGCATACGAGATATAATATCTTAGATCTCTGGGTGACGAGCGCAGTCCAGTGCTAGGTAATGATGACTCTTGATGAGAAATGACTCTTCATGGTCTAATAGCTGCGTGTCACTGTGCTGTGATGTGGCAGGCAAGTTGCTTACTATCACGCACATGTCCTGCTCCTCCCATCAATAATTATAAAAAAAAATTGGGTGCTGAAAACTAGTCACCCAAACGCAATACTGTTGGCAATGATGTGTCTATGAAGGACGTCCTCATCTTTTACTACCCTTAGCTGCACCAACAAATACTACCACGCATTACCATTTTCGTTAGATTGTGCTGGTACGAATGACGCACTACTTCACACTAACCCAAAGCTGCTAAAAGGTTCAATGATGTACAGCGAACGATGGTGCGTTGCTATTCGAGACTTCTGCGTCCCTTCGTCTTCTTCAATTCGCACAAAATTTGAGATGGAGGGCTTAAAATTGTTTGAACGGTTTGATACAATTTCTTGTTCTAGAATATTTAGAAATTTGTTTGATCACCGGCATAAGGGTGACGAGTTTTTTTGGTAACAATTCACTAATATCGACGCATGTACATATCCCTTAGGGGGCCGGGAAAAAAACCCCTGAAAAAACAATTTTTGTCGTAGAAAGTGCTTTATATTTAGATATTATGAATAACTTCGTTAGCACTTACACATACGTTAGTTTTGAATACTAAAGGTTATGTAAACCAGTTGAACCAATGAGCTAATGTTTGTTTAAAACACATTACGCATAGCCAACAAAATTTAAACAGAATCAGCTAAACTAATCAGTCACTTTAAATAACACCTTTTTATTTTTCGTTGGCGTCAACATAGACATAATTTACCTAGATGTAAACAAAATTGGACGGTATACGATGAAAAGTCCGAGTTGACCATTATAAAAAAATGTTTATTGCACTTCTAATAGTAATCATATTCATATTCATTTAATCCTTGCTAAAATAGGTACAGACAAATAAATTGTACTTTATTGACTTTGATTCCAATAAGAACCAGGCGAGTTCGTTGTTGAATCCGCTGTCAAGTCTAGTCTTACAGATTCTACCGGTTGAACGACCAGCATATCGTCCTTAGTACTTAATAAAACAGAGTGGGACAAAAGCTACGCGATATTTTAGACAGTTTAGATTACGATATCTAAGAAAAATACCATCTACGAGTATCAATTAACTTGTACTTGCTTCGGCAGTACATATACTAAAAAAAAAGTATCAATTAACAAAGATTTTCTGTACTATCGTCAGCCAACATTGTGCGTCTTATGCGTCATACCACATTGCGTCAAACGGATGTAACGTCAAAGGACAGGCGATATTGAACGCGGACCGTCATGTGGCGCCATCCACAATTTTATGTTTGTATACAACCACTATTATGCACACAGAACATGTTCTGTGATTATGCAATTGTGGTTGTTGACAAGTGACGTATGTGATTCCCCGGTATCTTGCGGTGCTAAGATGCCCTCTTTCTTAGTAGGTAGGTGAGATGTCTGTACCTAATTTCATGCCTCTAAACTAACTTAACGGTTTCGATTCTAGCTGTTTTTAAACTAAATTGTGTTTTCAAGTAGTTTTGACGTCGCATACTATTCTAACTGTGTAATTAATATATAAGTGTATACAATATTATGATCACAAAGAGGCCTATTGTACTGTGGCTACCGCACCAGATTTTTTTTATAATATAGAGTGAACAGACACCTGCCTATAACATCTCAGCGCCACGTAGCTATTTGAACATGACGAGTTGAAATCAATGCCTGGCATTGCATTGCGCTCACCACCAAAGATAAGAGATGGTTTATCTCTTTGATCTGTAATTTCCCTGGATACATTGCCCTATAAACAAGAACACTGTTATGTACATGTTTAATTTTATATTTCGCGGTAGAATAACTGGCAAAGATGTGGTACTTCCCACTCGGATGCCACAAAGTTTTCTAGCACTACCTATAAACCTGAAACATTAAAAACTAGCAAGAGAGGCACAACACACACCAAAGTCGGGCCTTCAAGATACTCATCACCTCATCACCCTCTGAATGGCAATAAGATATTTATGCTTTACCCTGGCCTGATTGTTACCTAAATATCATTGAAATAACGTGCCTATTAAGACGCGTTGCGATTTGCGCTATCGTAAGTCAACATACCTACTTATTGGTCATCGCGGCCGCACCCCTGCAAACCGGAGCGTATGTACGTAATTACAACTGACATCTTTTGATTTTTAAGCTATTGCATAGCTTTTATCGCGGGCCTGGGGACCGAATTTTAGTGATCTCATCTCTTTCTTATGTTCACAAGAAAGAGGGACGGAAGACCGTAACGCCGTCCTCCCCACTCGGTCATTCTACTTTGAATCTTATTTGTATTAGCTTTACAGACTAAAAGCTCTTAGCTGTCGAAGACTGACTAGATTGTATACTTCTCTGCATTTTTTTTATGGCAAACAAATGTCACTCTTCAAAATAAAAGCAATTCCGAAAAATTGTTAACATCCCTATTGCTTATGTTGATAAAAATGCATGCAACATGCAATAGCTTTACCGCGGCAGTCCCCGAGTGCCACACTTCTTTTTTAGAGAATAGTGACGAGACGAGCATGTCATGTGCCTGATGGTAAGCAACACGTCCGCCCATAACAACACAATGACACGCAGCTATTATTAGACCATGAAAACTCCAAATCATTAATCCTAACACTGCACTCGTCGCCCTCTTCTTCTGCTTCTGTTCATGACTTCGTACGCTTATAATTTGGGAAAGGGATATTCCCTAAGCTACAGTTATCGGAATAAAAAGTAGCCTAAGGGCTTTACCTGTCGTTAATGTAAGTTCAAAATTTCACACTAATCTGTTTTACTTTTTACAATATAATTGTGAAACAAATCTAATTTGTGTCAAAAATCTAAACTTTTCGCATTTATAATAGAGGCAGTGGTAGGTATTACTGATCGTTAATTCTACCTGAGTTGAGGTACTTCCAAAGGTGCACTTTTGAAAGTACTAGCATCGTCCTACGAAAATTTTCCTAGAAACTACGGTTTCACCAATTCCCTTTCACTTCCAGTTCCTATAATTTTCCTGCGATAAAAACTAGCCTATGTGTCATTCTGGACTATAACTTGTGTTCCATATTTCAACCTGACCCGTTCAGCTCCTTCGACGTGATTGTGCAACAAACATCCAAACTTCGAAGTTTATAATATTAGTAGGATGTATTCTTATCACCATTGGTTTATTTTTTGGTTACGTATAAAATATTGTTTGTAAGATGACAAAATAATGTATATTCTCTCAGTTTCAGATGTCGACCAAGAATGCACAGTGTTCAGCGGAGTTAGCTATCTCGGCGCTCAGAACATATCAGATCCCAAGTCTGAGAGCGACATCCAACGGATAATGAAAGAACTCAGCTCCATGCCTGAGAGCAGGGATGGAATCGCCGTTTCTATATCCATCCCTGTCTGTTCGCAAGGGCTCGTCGTGTGAGTATGATACATTCGTATCTCTTATCTATACTAATCTATACTTCTATACTAATATTATAAAGCTGAAGAGTTTGTTTGTTTGTTAGAACGCTAGGATCTCGGGAAGTACTGGTCCGGATTGAAAGATTCTTTTTCTATTGGATAGTCCATTTATCGAGGAAGGCTATAGGCTATAGAAAATAACGCTACTATTAATAGAAGCGGAACATGAATCAAGAATGTAACAAAATCGGGAAAAATATTCCATTTTGAGAGTTTTCGTACGTTTCGTGCTTTGACATGACACATGACAGCATGTGTCTAAGATTACGTCATTGAATATCATAGATTACATACCTCTTGAATATAAAACCTTTGCTAATCAAATTTTTTTTTCTAAATCTGTGTTGGTACAACCAATTTCCGACAGGTGGCGTAGCAGGTAGCTGAAGAGGTGTTTTGTTTGAAAGCGATATTCACAGGAATGACTGAACCGATTTCAGTCATTCTTTCACCGTTGTATATGTACGGGATCCTGATGAGTACTATATAATGTATCACGGGCAACGCCGGGGCGGGCATCTAGTCATATAATAACACTAAATGGCTAACTACACTAAACTAAATGGCTAAATCCGCAATTAGAAAGGTTTATCTCTCATTGGCTTTTTTCTCTTTTTTTTTAACTTTAATAGGTTTACACTTGACCGCCATCTCGCCTGATAGTAAGCGACGATGCGGTCTACGATGGAGCGTGTTTACCTAGAAGAAACCGATTCACTCTCGATTTGAAGACACCAAGATTATAACTATCGGGAAAACCCCACTCAGGCAACTCATTCTGCAGCCTAGATGTTCTTATCACAAACGTAGAGTCAAACCTCTTTGTACTTGTCTTTGGAATATCCACCATGAAACGGTGCCGCTTCTTCCAGTTACGAGAAGTACGATAGTAAAAAGGGCAAGGTGGTATAAAATCATGCAGATCAGTTGCACACTCTCCGAAGTGTATCCGATAAAAAACCGATAAGCTAGCAATTTTGCGGCGATGTTTAAGACTTTGAAGTCTTTTTCGCACTAGAATGTCTTTGCCTATGAGCCTTTTGGCACGCCTCTCGATCGATTCCAGAGCCTCAAGGTGATACTTAGCCGATCCATCCCAAAGGTGCGAACAGTACTCCATACAAGAGCGAATCTGTGCTTTGTATAACAAAAGCAATTGTTCAGATTTGAAGTACTTTCGCACCTTTGAGAGGACACCTAGTTTTTTAGCAGCTAATTTTGCCTTGGACTCGATGTACGAGCCAAAGTTGAGCGTAAAAGTCAAAAGCTCAAGATGATCAGTAACCGGTACGGATACACCTCAAAAAGTAGGAGTCTGTTGAAATGGACTCCTTTTTGCGTAGAACAGACACGCTTGCGCCTGTTTCTAGTTCTTGATGACCGATTTCTACACCACTACCTTAATAGGTAGTGGTGTAGAAATCGGTCTATCAGTCGGTGTAGAGTTCTGCACTAATGTGCAGAAATCGGTCGCATTGTAATGTCTCCGTTAACGTATAGGCTGGGAAATCTGTGGAAAATGAGAACAATGACCGCAATAACTAATTAAATTTAAAAAGTAATGACATTGTGTTGTCTGCTATTTTGGATTTGAAGTTCGTCATAGTATTGCATAACATGCCGAATTACATTTTTTATTCAGTACCTACTACCCCAATATAGGTATCAAAATGAAAGGGCTTGACTAGTTGAATACTGTACACTATGACAAATTTCAAATGCAAGATGGCCGCTACCACAAAATGGCTTTTTTCACTACTTTTTTTCTTTGATACCACCCATATTGAGGGCAATATGGGTGGTATTAAATAAAAGGGCTTGACTAGTAGAGTGTTTGACAAATTACCAATCCGGGATAGTTTGGGGCGAATCAAAATGTTTAATTTTGTTCTTTCATAGAAAATTAAACTGTATTAATACCAATTTGTTCTTCAACAGGATGTATCAGGCTGACTCCAACAGTGTGATGACCCGTTACGCAGTCAAACGGATCTCATTTTACGCCCGCGGCGCGGCTGGTTCGCCCGTGGCGTCTTGTTTCGCGTTCACCTGGTCGCACGGAGAAACTAAGGAGTCCGCCGTCTACAGATGCCACGTTTTTCGGTGCCATATCGCCGAAGCCGTCAACCAGGTCTCCAGTAAGTAGATATTACTACAGTTTCGTGATCGTGGCTTAGTAAAGCGGATATCATCATTGGCTCCATACCTAGTTAGCATGTAGTAATCATGTTAGTCAGTAAATTTATTCTACGCTTGCCACGTCCTATTTCGCCATTATTGGTCGTACGAGGAAATGTGTATTTTGTGTGCAGATGCCATGTTGAAGCTCAACCAAATGTCAGTGCTATATCAAATATACTTTGTAAGTTACATACAAAACAGCTAAAAGTCTCGCTAAATGGTGTTAGGATTGAGCAGGTACAAAACACCGCATTTTTGGGGTTCGAGATTGATCGCAGCATGACGTGGGAACATCACATCGACAAGATGTGTGCTAAAGTTAGCAGTGCGTGCTTTGCGCTAAGACGAGTATCCCGAGTGGTGTCTACGGAAGTGTCCCGTGCATGTTACTTCGCCACAGTGCATTCACGGTTACAATACGGCGCTGAGCTATACGCGCGCGCTGCCGACTGGGAGCGTGCGTTCCGCGCCCAAAAACGTGCCGTACGTGCCATTGTTGGCGTATCGCAATGTACATCCGTCAGACCATATTTCAAGGAGCTTGGTATACTTACTTTACCTGCTATCTTGATCTCACAAGTGGCTGTGTATGTCAAAAATAATCTAAAATCGTACAACACGCGAGGAGAGAGACATTCTCGCAACATACGCAACGCCGACAAGCTGGATGTTATACCACACTCTCTCACGAGGTCACAGAAGTTAACTCACATTATGGGACCGGAAGTTCATAACACTCTTCCCAAAATAGTTATATCGGCCCCAAGTTTCGGCAGCTTCAAAAACAGATTAAAGTGCTGGCTTATCGATCAAACTTTTTATAGTTACAGCGAATTTTTAGAGAGTGATGGCAAAGTTCCCATAAAAATGTAAATAAATAAATTTGACATAGGTTAGTACAATTGCAATAAAGACATTATACTCGTATAATGCTTGACAGTTTTCTGTACAATAATTATTGTAATACAGTAAAGTAGTAGTTTCAAACTTTGAAAATGTATACAATTTGTATGCTCTTTCTTTTGTTTTAATTTTTTATTAATTGACGTATAAATTGTACATTTATGAATAAAGTACTTTGACTTTGACTTTGTTATTTCACAAGGTTCATGAGAAATGTACTGCAGTGGATCTTAATTTAAGCAACCGTCTGGCGCCCGGATTGACAGCGGTATTCGCTCCATGGCGTCCTATTTCGCTTGCCCTGCCCGTTCGAGTAGACTATAAATAATAAATAAATAAAAAATAATAATAAATAAAAACTGAAGAAAGGCTGAAGCAATCTAATGTTTACTGATGTCACTTGTGTCGGTGTGACATCACTGGATCCGTCAACCAAGTCTCCTGTAAGCAAGTATTTCTAATTTCTATCTTTTTTCTATCGGAATGCTCGTAGCTCGAAAAAGCGACATCGTTTCATGGTTGATGTTCCAAAGACACGAACGAAGAGATTTGACTCTACTTTTGTGATAAGAACGTCTAGGCTGTGGAATACGTTACCTGAGTGGGTTTTCCCTGTTGGTTACAATCTTTGTGTCTTCAAATTGAGAGTGAATCGGTTTCTTCTAGGTAAACACGCTCCATCGTAGACCGCATCGTCGCTTAACATCAGGCGAGATGGCGGTCAAGTGTAAACCTATAAAAGTTAAAAATAAATAAAAATAAATCATGATGATTTAGTCAGTAAAGTTTATTTCATTTTACGCTCGTAAACCAGTTAGTATTCTATTAGGCGCTTGACGGCGTAACGTTTTTGCCAGGCGCTTTGCTCTCGTGTTTATTACGTAGATGGGATGGGATCTCTCAAATGTTCGTTCAATTTCTCTTAGTCGAGTCTAAAGTCAGTTTTGTATGTATTTGTTAGTGAGGTTTCATTCACGTTCAGGGCTGATCCACTCGTAAAACATTTTCGAAGTAGTAAGTACCATACATATTCTTTGTTGGCATATTACAGATGTTTCACGTAACTCTGTAAACCTTTACTTAGTACTAAACTAATATTGTGATTTTCGCCAACCTGTACTTGGCCAAGGTGGCGGATTATGGCTTTTTGAGATATTGTCCAGAGTCCCAGCAATGGCAACTTAACGTGTGCTCTTTATGTTAAACTAATATAACCCTGTCCTTGACTTCTTTCCATCTCATTATTGGTCAATTCTGCTGACCCAATAATGGAAAATCAGGACACACGATCATGTTCAATCATATGTTTGACCAATCATTTATTATAATAATCATAATCGTTTGCGTTGATGTAACTGGGCCTGTGTTCCTGATAGCCAATGACGAAAGCGATCGTGGTTTCCATTATAATTTGATTTTGCGACACGCTGCGATTCTGCACATTCGTAGTTCAAGCTTTACCGGCCGGTATGTGTTGGAGTTTTAAATCAACATGCAAGTTTATTGAATAAAGATCCTCGGTCCTAACACAACTCAAACTTCATTACGGTTGTGTTTGTGGTAGTCGTAACACTACATTTACGCTTTATATTTATTATAATTTTGGGATAAACATCGCAACAGCCTTCGTCTTTGATAGTAAGTTGTTACAATCGCATGTTTCACGTCCATCAGTCTATTGTATCTTTAGTTCCTGTGTTAGTAATTTACTTTATGTTTCCTGGTTGAGTTTCTACGTGTTAAAAAATATTGGTTTGCTCTTGGTTAACACCATGGTACCTATAATAATTTACAAGTATTTTGATCATATTGCAAGATAAACTTAGGGTCCAGGTATAGTTCTGAAATGTGTGAAAATAGTTAGAATTGATTGAGGAAAAGATTACGAAATCTTCAATCGATCTATCATATTCATCATATCCGAAACCACACTTGACCAGCTGGGTGGATTATGGTCTTGAATCATTCTGCGCTACGTTTTGTGCGCTATCTTTTTATAAAGCAACCTGCGGCAGTCGGCTTCAAGTGCTCTCTACTGTCTCCTTCAAACTTAGTTTTAGTGCAGAAGGCGTAGGACCCTATCCTAATCTTATGCACTATGCAAAAACGTATCACATAACTAAAAACAGTACATACGTTGTGCTCTACTCCAAAATACGGAACGCACTAAATACTATGAATATGTGACTATCATATCGTTTAAGAAAAAAAAATGGTTGTCTTTAAAGTCGGTTGGTTTACGGATGATAGTTTAACGTGACAACGTCATAACAAAACATTAATAGATGCGGCCCAAGCGTACAATGTGCGTAACGGGACATAACGTGACACTTTTCGTGCATGCAGCCGGCGTTCGTCGATTTTTAAGACGTTGTCACGTCAAACAACAAACCAAATTCACTTCACCTAACCTAACCAAATTGACTACAACCGATAAATAAGGGACACTCCATTCCAGTTCTGCTGACAAAGTTTTCAATTGTTATCTAACCTATGGAGTGTCTGTGATTTATAATTTTGTGAGTCATTTGTGCCAGTCGTGTGCATACATTGTTTGGTACCTGATAACAGGATGCTTGTTTTGTTTACATGTACTTATTCTATGTAGTTTAAAGGGTCATCTCCATATACCCATTTCAATAGCTTCGTTTTGGGACAATCAGATCAACCATTTCAATAATATTGAATGATTGTACTTTTTTTCGATAACGAAAACGAAGCCTTGTATCAAAAATTTTGTACGATTTGACTAAAGCTTATTTTTATTTGATAGGTCCCCCAGGTTTCCGAAGTGTTGTTTGTCTTTCCCGTTATTTTTTCGCGATCTCAATGTAGTCAATGTGATATTTCTTACTATAATCTATTTCTGTACCAAATGTTATCCAGATCATTTCGGTCGTTTTTGGATGAAAGTGTAATAAACAAACATAAACATACGCACACTTTTGCAATTATAATATTAGTGGGAAATAATGTAAAAGTAAAATTACCATTTCCTAATTAAAGTAATACATTTACTTTAATCTATTCAAGTCTATAAAAGTATAATTTTATTTGCTTAGATTAAAAGTCTAAATCAAATACACTCGGCGCTTAAAATGACAAAATACAAAAAAAAAGCAAAGTAGGTACGAGTATCTTATGTAGTAGATGTAGGTAAGGATGTGAGAGTACGGCAGTGTTTGTTTTCGAGAACTATTTCATGTCTGAAATGAGAACATTTGTTGTAATAGAACCAATTACACATATCCTTGCGTATTACGTTTCTTTTCATTATATACTTGCTATATCTACGTATTAGAATTCCTTAAGATTTGCGAGCTCATTGTTCCTGCAAGACTTGCGTAAATTATACGTTACCGAATTGATTACCGCATGCGCTCATCAATCACAACTGTATAATCTAATGTAAACCTATACTTCAAATGCCTCATCCCACAGATGCTTAGCCATTCTATTCAGCATCCAACTTGTTTTATAGTCTGCCGGCGACATTAACGGCTTCCATATCAGGATCGAATATACTTAAATATAATTCAGAATAAGCCCGCGGCTGACGGAACGTTATCGCAGTCGACGTTCGTTTGTTTTCACAAACACATCGGCTTTGACAGACGATGTTTGTATTGTAGAAAAAAAAGGAAAATACATTGGGTTACTGTGATTATTTGAAAATTTTCGGCAAAAACGTGTTTTGTGTTAATAGTGTTGTATTGTGATTGTTCAAATTAAAACGTTTCAAGGATACACGAATTAACGTTGCATAAAAATTGGAAGAAAAACAAACTTCATCGTTTATTTTTTTGTTGTGTTGTGGTTTGTGTAATAAAATTGTCGGAATCGTACGAACGACCGTGTGAAAACTACCAGTTGTGTGATATTTTGGAGGTTTTGTACTTCTTTTGTCATAGTTTGAGGTGGGTTCATTAAATTATTCATATCTCGGTTTCCGCCCACTCGTAGATTGTTAATCCGGTCACAGTTGTATGTTTTGTTGTAATCTACAACTGTTTTAGAGATACCTGATCTTCTATGTGTATATTTTTTCTGTATTTTGTAAATGCATCTGGTTTTAGACTAATGTTGTGCTTATAATATTATGAATACCAGTGTGCTAGTGTTTGCTACCAGCTCGTGTTTTAATGGATTTACAGATGCAGTTTAAGTATAGGCCAAAGTTTTTTAACCGGGGCTAAATATGTAACTTTTTTCAAATCAAGTTTTTGGTGAGTTGCTAGAATAAATTAATATAGTAGATGGAAAATATGCAGGGAAGTGGTTAGGTCCCATTTGGAAAATACATAGATTCGCACGACATCTATGCTGAACTAAATCAGTTGTGTTTTACTCACGTCGTTATGAATATGACAGCCCTAAAATCGCGAAAGCAACATTAGTGTTATATTGTATTTTAGTAAAGCCGTGCGTAGAGTTTACCCGTGAACATGGGGCATAAAACGGTTTCTAAATATCGGTGACTAGCTTCACCAAATAGCTACCGTAAATATCCCTTAAGTTGCTCAAAACAACGTTGCCGAAATCAGCTGTTCTATACATTTTCAACAGATGATCTCCATTTGAGATCTCATATTAAAAGTTGCTCATAGCGACAAGTAAGAACGCGACCCCTGCGATTTCGGAAATAATATTTTCTCAATGAGGAGGTTAAATTATGATGTGTTTGTTTTCAATATCAAAACAATTTACGGCAGCACCTACAAATTATTACACGTCTCTAATATAGACAAACGGGTCAGCGTCAACAAAGTACGCAGTTGTGAAATTCATTAACCAGATCGGAGCTCAATCATGCTGCGCTCGCCTTGACCCGACTCTCGGTTCAACTCTTTAGTTTCGTAATTATGTACTGGTTCAGGGCGCAATTGACATAATGGTTGGTAGCTCGCCGATTCGTGCCAAATATTGTAAATACTTTAACTTTGGACTGGTTCTTTCTTTCGATACATGCTTGTCTAGTGAGAGAACAAACGACGAAAGTTAAAAGTAAATGTATATAGTATTTTCGTATGGAAATACTAGCACCGCTCTCCGGCTTTTATCTGTGTGATTCCCGTTACAGTAATTTTCCCACGATAATAGTAGTCTTATATGCTATTCCATACTAAATTATGTGTTCCAAATTTCAAAACATTTTTGTTGCTCAATCACATCGGAACGGCGTTCAGCCGTTCCAACGTGATGAACAAACATAAATTTTCGCATTCGCAATATCACTAAGATCATAAAAACTAGAAAATAATAAGTATCTACTATCATGAACATAGTAAACAGCGCAGTTGAAAACAAAATTGACATACAAATCCGATTCTATTCTATGGGATGTTGGTTTAGAAGTCACTTTATTTTATGTAAGAAATAAATGTAACTATCTGACCCCAAACTAGTATTTGCGTCCTTCTGTTTTATCTACGACCTTGATTTGAATATTACTCTTGCACTGTCCTTTGTAACTAGCAGTATTTGCGTCCTTCTGTATCTACGACCTTGATGAATATTTCCTTGTCCTTCTAAGGTCCTATGCCCTCTTTTAACTTTTATAGGTTTACACTTGACCGCCATCTCGCCTGATGTTAAACGATGATGCGGTCTACGATGGAGCGTGTTTACCTAGAAGAAACCGTTTAATTCTCGATTTGAAGACACAAAGATTGTAACTATCGGGAAAAACCCTCTAAGGCAACGTATTCCACAGCCTTACGTTTCCTCTGATTAGATACCGCTGTAATCGTCTTATTTACGGCCCTTCTTTAACATATTCATTGCAATGGATTCGCAAAAGTTATACAACCTTAATTTAGCATAAAAGATAAACAAACCACATGGCGGACTGATGGTCAGTGACGGCCCATTTTTTCGAAATATTTCATTATTACGAGTTCGCCGCACAGATTGTTTGTATTTTAAAAACACTAAATCAAATATGAATATGCAATTATTTCTGTCTAGCATAGCTGGAGATGGCCATTATCTGTCATGAATATTATGAGGGCGAAGTTCTAGATATTTCACTTCTTCCGCCGTTAGGGGTAATGGGTGTTGACGGGCGAGAATTTTAGATATTGGTAATAGCTCTCGGCTGAGAACGAAACAGAAACGGGTGTAACTTCTGTATCTTAGTGACAGTAAGTCTAAATAATGATCATATATGTACTTAGCAAATTAAAATTACTACGGACAGTTAACAAGAACAAAATTAAAATTTTGACTAACCCTAGTAAAGCCCTTTAATTTCATACCCATATTAAGGGAGTTGTGAAAAAATAAATGTATTTCGCCATTTTTTGGTGGCGGCCATTTTGGATTTGAAATTTGTCTTAGTGCAAAGTATTCTACTAGTCAAGCCCTTTCGTTTGATACCCATATTGAGGTAGTAGTGAAAAAAATAATATAATTCGCCATTTTGTGGTGGCGGCCATCTTGGATTTGATTTTTTTTATAGTGTACAGTCTTCTACTAGTCAAGACCTTTCATTTGATACCCACATTGAGGTAAGTTGTGAAGAAATATTTTGTCCGCCATTTTGTGGAGGCGGCCATCTTGAATCGATATTAACCAAACATAGCTAAGAACACCCGCACAGATATTAACTTTCAAATAAAAAAACCGCATCGAAATCGGACCATCCGTTTGAGCTCTACGGTGCCACAGACAGATACACACAGACAGACAGACAGACAGACAGACAGACAGACAGACAGACAGACAGACAGACAGACAGACAGACATCGACGTCAAACTTATAACACCTCTTTTTTTGGTCGGGGGTTAAAAAATAATTGAAAAGTGTGATTTTGTTACTTAAAGTTTTACCAAAACTATTGGATATTATAGAGTCGAAATTATTTTTTTCCGTGTTCGGCGATCAGTGCATTGATTTTTTTAGATTAAACTTCCGTATGTCTTCTGTAAAACGTTTGCACTGTGCAATTATGTCGCAGTTTTAGTTTGTGTGATCGGTGCTTACGGCATTTGTTCATTGATGACGTTTACTGCAGAAGGCAGAGCCTAACTTTCTCCCCGAAATATTTCAAAATATTACAGAAATATTCGAAGGAATTGAACAGAAACTGCTGACGCATTTCTAGATCACCATTGTCCCGAGTTTACCCGAAGATTTCTTATCATTCCCGAGCGTGACGCTACAATTCAATTCACAACCCACGAAAAATCTGTCTATAGCTAAAAGAAGTTTTCACTTCAAAAATATAAATAGGTCACATTGCAATAATAAACCTCCTTGTTCCAGGTTGTTTCGCGAAAGCGTTCGAGCGCATCCCGCGTTCCATGGCATCGTCGCTGGTCGGGGATCTAAGCGCGGCCCCGTCGATGACCGGCTCGCTGACCGAGGCACTGGGCGCGGCGGCGCCGCCGATGCAGCTGATGCACGTCCTAGAGTGCACCGTCGACATCAAGGAGACTGATGCTAAGGTAACTTAAATACTTTAAAATCCTGAACATTTTCGCTGAGTGTGCAACTGTTTGTCGGGTCATCTCGCTCTCGACAAAATTTCTATCGGGTTTTTGTCGATCTGCATTTCAGAGTGTTTGCACCACCTCTGTCCGGCACCTACCGCTGGTCGGCTTTCTTCTATCGATTGCTCCGTCGATGCCGCTGATGCAACATCGTTTTTGGTTGACGTTCGAAAACAAGAAGACTGATGCGTCTCCAACTTCTGTGGTCGTACAAATATTAATTTGTCCTTGTTGGGAATCGATCCCACGATTTTCGGCTACACTTCCATAGTTCTGATGCAGAGAACAATCTGAAAAAAAAAACAATTACAAAATAGATTTCTTGCATTCCAGGGCACATTCAGTCACGTGCCGAAGGAGCGTCTCGGGTTCAAGCTGCGAGGCGGGATCGACAAACAAGTGACGATCAACGTGCAACAGGTCACCAACAATGTGCAGACAGAAGCCGACGACCCACAGGTAAATTTACTAAAGGATTTTTGATTTATTTTGAAACGAAGTGCCTTAGCCGCACGTTTAGGCCGATCGTGACTGTCGCTTGTCCCGGGCTCTCGCTTGCACGCCGGGTTCAGGCGGAGCGTGACACTTCTTCGTGCGTGCACCCGCCCCTCTACCGCCTAACTAAATCGGCTATGCTTTGCGCTCTCTATCATTGCAAGTGAAAAGAAAAGAGAGAGAAATATCAAAGCTAAGACATTTTTCGTTCGGCGGTAGACCCTCCGGTGTTCATAGATTTATAATACGTTATCATTTCGAAAAGTAACTTCATTTCTAATTTCATTTGTGGACATGTAGATTGTGGGAACACTGTTCTTTGTGACAAAACACAACAAACATTACAGTAAATCTCGTCAACTGAAGTAGCGTCATAAGTGGCGCACACTGCGCTCGTCATCCAGTGTCATATTTATTTATATCTATGGCCTGTATATAGCTCGAAAATCTCGAAAATAACTGTTGCTGTTATGTGGCAGGCATGTTGCTAATCAGGCATGTCCTGCTTCTGTTCAAATATGTATTTTTTTTTCAGTCTTCTTACACTGGTGGCCTGTACATTGAAAGATGCTTCGGGATCCTCCTCGCTCCCGGACGAAGCGTGAAACATTCCGATATGAGACTACTCGAAATGGTGAGTGTATCATTTCAAATTGAATCTTATATCCAAAGAGTTGTAACTCACGTTTCAATGTCGTCTGCGTAACGTCAATTTGTTTTCTTTTTAATCATCTAACGTTTTCACTAATAATACAGAGCTTCAAAATAGTGTTTTTCACAAGGCCTTAAAGTCGTGGTTGCTGTTTTCGTTAAGTTAGAACATGGACACAAAAATTTCAGTTACCTATTTATGCAAAAAGCTATGCATTGTCCAATGTCCATACCTGTGTTTGGATGTGTAACAGTATTTATAAACTGACAAAAGTCTGACATACACAGGCTATTAAAGATTTTTTATTTCTGCCTCTTTTTTACGAGCATTTGGGTTGATAAATAGATCAAACATAATATACCATTCTAACTAGTCCGTCAGGTAGATTATAGAAAAAATATGGAACATGTATTTTTTGTTTTATCAAATTAATTAAAATCGACAAAGATATAGCTCATCCAACTTCCAGTGTAGGGTTGTGACGTCATCACGACTGCCATAAAACGTAGATTTCGATTATTTTTTTTGACATTCGACGTCTTTGCATAAAAATCGTTTATTCGTGAGACGACACTCTAAGAGTCAAGTGCCTGTCGTGGTCTCCGGTCTCGGTCTCCTGTCGCGGTCTCGTGTCGCGGTCTCAGCGCGAACTTGTACCTTAAGTAGGTATCTAATAATCTGATGATAAATAAATAAATATCTATTAACTATTTTTTGGCCATTCTTCGGTTGTGAAACAAAAGAATAAATACGTGTACAATATTCTTTATTAATCTAACTGGCGGACTAATTCGTTCTTATTTTTAATTACCGTGTGTATTGTGTTTGCGTCCCCAGGTGAGCGGCTCATCGGGCGGGTCCGGGTGCTCGGTGTGCGCGCTGTGGAACGCCGGCGAGTCCGCGCTCGCCGCGTTCAACGTGGCCAGCGGCGACGGCGCGCCCGCGCATATGTCGCTCGCGCTCGACCTCGTCATCAGATCCGTGCCGGACCCGCTCAGGTGCGACACTACATAGATAATATAATATTATAAAGCTGAAGAGTTTGTTTGTTTGTTTGCTTGAACGGTAGGATCTCGGGAAGTACTGGTCCGAATTGAAAGATTATTTTTCTATTGGATAGTCCATTTATCGAGGAAGGCTTTAGGCTATAGAAAATAACTCTACTATTAATTGAAGCGGAGCATGAAACAAGAATGTAACAAAATCGGGAAAAAATATTCCCCATTTGAGAGTTTTCGTACGTTTCGTGCTTTGACATGACACAAGACAGCATGTGTCAAAGAATTCATTGCGTCATTGAATTTCAGTAATCTGTGCCTTGAATATAAACCTTTGCTATTTTTATTTTCTAAATCTGAGTTGGTACGACCAATTTCCGACAGGTGCCGTAGCAGGTTGCTGAAGAGGTTTTTTGTTTGAAATCGATATTCTCAGGAATGAGTGAACCGATTTCAGTCATTCTTTCACCGTTGGATTTGTACGGGATCCCGATGAGTGCTATATAATATACCACGGGCGAAGCCGGGGCGGGCATCTAGTAGATAATATTTATACTCTATCGGTCCGTCGGACGGGTTCGGTGCTCGGTGTGCGTGCTCGCCACGTTCAACGTGGCTAGCAATTACACTAAGTGAGGACAGCGATACATCGCGCGCGGTAGAGAGAAAACCGACACTATTTTCTGTACGTCTTCACGTAAAACAAATGGCCGTTTCAATAACACGGCTCACATATTTTTTATTGTATTTATGCATGGCAATAGAAAACGGCCGAATCATCTCATAACAAGATAGTCAAGGCAGACTGAAAGTGCAATAAGGCTTTGGTACTGAAATCAACACTATGGTAACTCGTATCGTGGGGTCTAGGCAACTCAGCAGTTGCACGTAAATTATAAACACAAATAGCCCAGTAGCCCACTTCTGTAGAATTCATTACAGAGCGTTATATTTAAATATTGGGCCCGTGGGGGCCGGGAGCTCACCTCATCTTCAAAAACCTTTCCGAGCGCTTGGTCGACGCGACCAAAATGCTGGCGTTTATTTGGCACAACGCATAAGCATTGCCAATTGGTAATGCCGCCAGCATGCTGGGTACGCATTCGATTGGTAGTGGGCTTGAATATCTTGATTTTCTGTAGACCTTCATTGGTCTATGGATAATTCAGGTGTGCTTAGTGTAAGTAGTTAGTTAGGTGTTTAGTGTAGTTCTCATTGTATTTAGTTTTGTTAATAAAGGCACTTTAAGGCCCTTTAAAAAAAAAATTGATATGTTTTTTCTTACAGATTGGTGATAGAAACTCCGGTGAAGATATTCCCGCCTACTGAAAGATTTTGGTATTATTCAAAGAGGCCGTTAGTTCAGCAATTCTATATAAATCTTAAAGAGGTCAGTATGTTTTGTTTAAAAACACAGTTTTCCTAATTTAATAAATTGTTGATACAGTATGATTGGTCATGGTCACATTGTCCATTGCTTTTTTGGCTAATATGTGTATCCTGAAATCTCAATATGAAATTGAGCTTTTATGTGTTGTTGGACTTTGTAGAGTGAAAGGTTAAACAATTGAATTATATTTGTATGATTGTATGCCATGTAGATAAAAGTCTAGAGATCCCAACTATATGCAAAAACCATCTGCACTAAACCTAGTTGTAACAGACAAATAAACCTGTCATTTTATTTGTTCGTAGCATTAAACAATACTTGTCTCGGGAATATTTTCAATAAGTTTGAGAATCTAATTTCTTTATTAGCATTTTAAATTGTTGCTAAGTTTTGAGGATATTCAAAAAAAGTATTTTGTTTCAGTGTGTTGACTCGTTAGGGCAGCTCCAGTACGAAGTGGCGAGTGTTGAAACTATGGGAGAACTGGACCGGTCTCGGCTGAACCTGCCGCTGTCGCTGTCGAGCCTGCTACCGTCGCCGCTGTCCGCCGCGGCCGCGCCGCCGTCGCCCTCTGAGCCCGACTCTGGTAATTTTTAAACTATAAAAAATAATGACTCTAATTTTTTAATTAGTTTTAATGTCGGAAAAATGATTTGTTTTTCCAGCGATTTTCGTGTAAAATTTGGTCATTTGATTATTATGTACGGCATTGGTTCCATAACGTTTAACGTTTTCTAATCCCATTATTCCGCAACGCCGGCGCCGTACAAAAATCATGCGACAAGGAGAAAAGATTGAGCGTTGCAACCCTCTCTCTTCGCCTACACTCAGTTGGACAGCTTACAAATGACATAGTGCTGAATCTTATTGAAGCGAAGACCATACATCTTCATTCAACTTTCCCAAACCAGTTACAGCAATATAACTGTATTGTTGCGCAAACATAATAATAATTTAATTTTCTTGCAGATGGCGATGAACCATTGCTAAGCGGTACAGGGGAAGTGTCCAAAGACTGTGGTGAAGACGTCTTGGTTAATTGGGCTCAAGTATTACGCAGGTACTACCACCAGTGGAATTTGAATACCTATCAGTCGAGTGTTGTTAGTAAGCAATAAATATGTGTTGTTTTATTATAATTATCACTATTTTTGCACTTGTTTTCTTTTCTTAAATTTAAACTTGTGATCAAATTTATTGTTTGTTATTATTTTTGTCTTAGCTGGACGGGCCCGCGGCCGCGAGCTCTTAATCACCTCGTGAAAGTGGGAGTACCGGAGGCACTCCGCGGCGAGGTGTGGCTGAGACTCGCCGGCGTCGACCAGAACAATAAGCTGATGGAGGCCTATAGAACCTATATCATCAAGGTAAATGCCAAAAACTACTGATCGTTTCCGAAATTAATGATTTTATTGTAGTTGTTTATGTGCCTTATTTTTTAGGTAAATTAATAGTTAAACTTAATTTTTAACTATTAGTTTGTTATATGTATTAATTCTTTTTTTTTGTTTTTATTTCATTTACACGTCTTCAAAAACAAGTTATTAGTACAACACCAAAACTACACATAAAAATTAAAACAGTACTATTTTATCATAATATTATTATATTGTCACGCGATTTACATATGAATGCTAAATTCCAGCTCAATCGGTAAACGGCAAGTGAACAACATTATTGGAAACATACTTATTACCATAAACAATAGTTATTAATAAAATAAATCAAAACACGCTTTTACTGATCGTGTTCGCGAGAACGAGTTCGGGCGCATGCTTTGCGCGTCTCGCTCCGCACAATAGGGAATATGCATGTAGTTTATATAGGCTTGATTTTTTTTCCGTAGAATCCTTAAAGTCCCGCCATTATGCCAAAACAATTATTTTATTATTTAGTTAGTTATTAATTGTAAAAAATATTATTTAAAAAGTGCAAAATAGGCGCGGGAAATTCAAGTTTGCGAAACGCATCATTATCTGTGGAAACCAAATGTGATGTCACATGGCATGTTTTCTGCTTTAACGGTGTCGATATTCGTACTGAGCTAGTAGTGTTAGAGAGAAAAGTCGTGTTCTCCATCGTTTGATTAGCTAGCACAACTCAAAAATCGGTACAAAGTAACTGCAACACTTGTAGTAAACAAACACAGGTCATGGCCTGTGACGTCATGCAGGCGCGGGAAAGATGGCGGCGTTTAAACTGGACAAATTATATCGATATTTTAAATATTATTTTAAAAATCAATTTGTACATTTACAAGAGTATTTATATTTTTTATTGTGTTATAATAATGTAAAAAGTGAATTAAAAATATTAAAAAAATGCATGCATATTCCCTATTGCCCAGTCTAGATCATCTTCGCCGAACGTCTGTATGATTTATTACACTTTTCTAACACTATTAGGATACCTAAGATCTGCTATATTCTCTAAAATGCATTATTTTCCAGGACTGCCCCTTCGAGGCTGTGATCCAACGCGACATAGCGCGCACGTTCCCCGCTCACGATTTCTTCCGCGAAGCCGGTGGCCTCGGGCAGGACTCTCTGCTGCGCATCGCACGCGCCTATGCGGTCTACGACCACGAAGTGGGCTACTGCCAGGGACTCAGCTTCTTGGCCGCCACTCTTTTACTGCATGTAAGTGTACATTATATCGTATGATTGATGGCTGGTTTACACGGGCTTGGTAACTAAATGCGTAGTACTTGTCAATAGTACTAAGTCACCTTAGTCCGTCAGGTAGATTATGGAAAAATACGGGACACGTATTGTTACTTTTATCAGATTATTTAACATCTACAAAATTCATCAAACTTCGGGGGGGGAGTAGTGACGTCACGTTTACAATCGTATGACGTGATGTCACTCGAAACTTCTGAGCACTATTTCTTCGTCATTTTTTGTTTGTGAAACAAAATAAAAAAATACGTGTATAATAACTTTTTAATAATCTGAATGACAGACTAAACTAGATAAGTTTGTTAATCACCATGCGTATGTAATACTAATATTATAAAGCTGAAGAGTTTGTTTGTTTGTTTGTTTGTTTGCTTGAACGCTAGGATCTCGGAAGTACTAAAAAGATTCTTTTCTATTGGATAGATTTATCGAGTTTGTATAATCAACCATATTAATTGCGTAACAAAATCGGGAAAAAATATTCCCCTTTTGAGAGTTTTCGTACGTTTCGTGCTTTGACATGACACATGACAGCATGTGTCAAAGATTGCGTCATTGAATTTCAGTAATCTGTGCCTTGAATATAAACCTTTGCTAATTTTTTTTTCTAAATCTGAGTTGGTACGACCAATTTCCGATAGGTGGCGTAGCAGGTAGCTGAAGAGGTTTTTTGTTTGAAATCGATATTCTCAGGAATGAGTGAACCGATTTTAGTCATTCTTTCACCGTTGGATATGTACGGGATCCCGATGAGTGCTATATAATATACCACGGGCGAAGCCGGGGCGGGCATCTAGTGTATTTTTTGTGTCATATTAGAGCAAGCGTTCTGCCTGTTGGTTCATCTCATGTACGCGTACAGACTGCGCGACCTCTACAAGGACGCCGAACGAAGCGGTGTCGGGTCAATAGTAAATGGTATACTTTTGTTGTCAGATGCCCGAGGAGCAAGCGTTCTGCCTGTTGGTTCATCTCATGTACGCGTACAGACTGCGCGAGCTCTACAAGGACGGGTTCGAAGCTCTCTACATGCGGCTGCACCAACTCGACAGGCTCATGGAGGTAAGTTTTACTCTTTGAAGTGAAAATTTCTTTGGCCGCGCCACAGACAGATTTTTCGTGGGCTGAGAATTGAACTCTAGCGTCACGCTCGGGAATGATAATAAATCTTCGGGTAAACTCGGGACCATGGCCATTGGCCACCTAAAAGTGCGTCAGCATTTCCCATTAGCCATCTAGAAATGATGGTCACCACCCCTCCGGTTTCATCCACGTGGTTTCCAAAGTTAGCTATCAAATTCTGAGTTATATTTTTTCACTTCTATCGGCAGTTCCTATGATTGCCATTTTTAAATAGTTTTTCTTTAAAATGTAGAGTGACAAGATGAGCGAGATATGTTTGAGATATGTTGGGTCTTCTCTCGCTAGGATAGAGTCAAGGCCATAAGCCACCACACTGGCCCAGTACGGGTAGGTGGATGACATAACGCTGTCATCCAATTGTTTTTTTTAAAGGGGTTGTAATAGCCATTAATGTTATCAAAATGTACGAATAGAACGACTTGAGTTTATACCGACTTTCTATTCAATTATTGGTATTCTACTGCGATAGAACAAATGTTATGTTCGTTGTGACATCGGTAAATGCGTTCCAAAGGAATGCTACTTGATGTGTGATATTTGCTCATCATCAACCTATCTTAGCCTAGTATATTTGCCTAACATTGCGTTACCTTATTTTCGAGATCGAAGGTGTTGTCTTTAGATTATTGATCCTTAGGGATTCTACGCAAGCGTGCCCAGCTTGCTGGCGGCATTACCACGCTGAAAAGTAAATAATATAATACTGGTGAATTGTAGGAGCAACTCGGAGACCTGCGCACGCACTTCCGCTCGCTGGGCGTGGAGCCGCACATGTTCGCGTCGCAGTGGTTCCTCACCGTCTTCACCGCCAGGTTCCCGCTGCCGTTGGTGAGTTCACACAACTACACTATCTATAACTTGCATAGTAGACAAAGCTCATATGTATAATAAGTTTGTTGCCGTCAAATTATAGATGCCAGTTTGTAGTAAAATACGTGAACATATGAACGTTTTTTTACGCGGAGGAGATGAATATCTCCTTTTATAAAACTAATTTTAAATAAATACCCCATATATTATAAGTTACGTTTGATATTGTCAGTATAGTCTGACTCGAGTTTCGGTCGCGTCCGGCGACCTTTTTCAAGGAGAGTGCGCGTGCGTGATCGCAGCTCGTTTAGCTCTAAATTTAGTGCTGGAGTGTAATAACATAAAAAAGATGCATTTACGCTTACCCATCCGCCTGGAGATTGCTACACTTGCCGTTTTGATACTTTTTTTTTTCTTATACTATAGAGGGACGAGGCGAACAGGACATGCGTCTGGTGGTAAGCAACATGCCTGTCCATAACATCGTAGTGACACGCAGCTATGGGAACGTGAATAGTACAAATCATTACATAGGAGAACACTGCGCTCGTCATCCAGAGATATAAGACGATTTATCTCTATGCCCTGTAATTTCACTGGAAACATTGCCCTTTAAACCGGAACACAGTGGTGATGTTTTCACATTACTGCTTGGCGGTAGAATAATTGGCAAAGGTGAGTTAGTTCCCCAGACGGACTATATCAAGAGTCCTACTACTACTAAAGGATGTTTTTAAACCCCTTTTTTCATGTAAATGGTAGAATATGGAGCTCGTTTTACTAGGTATATCTGTATACACCTGTAAATACCCATATGCGGGAATAAAAAAATATTATTATTTTAAACTGACGTTTTGTTGAGAACATTAAGTTTTAAACGCTAACGTGAAAATCATTAGTTTTCAATGACTGGAGCTACGTCTGGTTGTGTTCAGGTGTACCACATACTGGACGTGTTCCTGTTGCAAGGCATGGACACGCTCTTCCAAGTGGCTCTGGCGCTGCTCTCGCGCTATCGGAAGGAACTCCTCTTGCTCGACTTCGAGGGAGTACTCAAATATTTCAGGTAATTGGGATGAAGACTGGGTCAAAAATATATAATATTCTAATATTGACGAGTAAATTGTACATTTATTATCAATAAAGAACTTTGACTTTATATCATTCTAATTAGTCCGTCAGGTAGATTTTAGATTTTTAGACTTATTTTTTGTTTTATCAAATTATTACAAATCGAAAAATGTATAGATTCTCAAACTTCAGTTTTCGTTGACTCCGAAAGTCTACAGAAAATCTAATGAAAATTCGTGTCACATATGTTTTCATTGCCTCTAAATGTTAGGGGTGACCGATTTTGATGAAATTTTTGTTTTTATCCGGTATCTAAATTTTCGGCCAACATCTATTTTTCATCCCCTAAATGTTAGGGTAAATCCAACCCTAAATTATATTTTTTTATTTTTAGACAAAAATTTTAATTTCTATTTTTTTTGATACAACATACAAAAATACATACAATCCTCAATTTTATC
Source organism: Ectropis grisescens (assembly GCA_017562165.1). Classification (NCBI taxonomy): domain Eukaryota; kingdom Metazoa; phylum Arthropoda; class Insecta; order Lepidoptera; family Geometridae; genus Ectropis; species Ectropis grisescens. The sequence continues at coordinate 7,007,808 of CM029781.1, read as the reverse complement.
CTCTCCGGTCGAAAACTGATCAATCGTCATTTAATTAGTTATCCCCGCCAGTTGTCTACAGGTGTCACTTCTAACCCAGTAAACAGCACGATAATATGGGGATCAAAAGTAGCCTATAGCATATATATAGTTTGAACACGCTAATCTCGGGAACTACTGGACCGATTTAAAAAAATCGTTCACCGTTCTTTCATATGTACGTAATCCTTGAATGCTGTAGGTTATATATATGTACCACGGGCGAAGCCGGGGCGGGCCGCTAGTCCTATACAAACGTGACTTCAGTCGAATCTTCTAAGCACTGTTATCTTGTTTTCTTTCTTAAAAATACGTGAAACAAATAAAGCTGACGGGCTAATTGTTTTAGTCACCATGCCTATTAAATTGTATAATACTTGAATATTTTATAAAAAAAAAAAGAGCTTCAATAATCTAGCTGACGGGTTAAAGATAATAAATCGAAATAAAATACCCTATCTTTCAAGTTGCCTCAAACATCCAACGCCTTTTGACGACGAAATGAAAAGTTCCATATTTACCATAGTAAGAGATAAACACCATCTTCGTGTGTCTTTAATATCTTATCTATTTCCGCTGCAGATAAAATTATTCATCTTTAAAAGGTTTTCTAGTCGTTTGAAACAATACAAAGAGTACTCATTGAAGTTAGTGTGTTTTTAAACAAATTTTTAAAGATATTTTCTAACTTAAATGTCGATTAAGAAATAGGCTACATTTCATAACCTTTTTACATTTATTCCTCGCCGTAAAAATGCGCGCTATAAGTTTATATATCTCTCACTCAGTATGTCTGTCAGTAGGAGTTACTAAACGAACATGCTTATTTTGATACTATATTTGGTTCACAAAGTGACGTCGCCGGGGGGTCACCTCAGCTGTAATTGTATTTTGAATCAGAGCTATTGATTCACTACTAAAACTATAGCCGCGTTGAAGCAGGAGAAAATCTTAGGGATTAGCGTTCTTAGCAGCGGAGTACTTTTTGGATTAATTAAATCTTGTGAGATCGCGTTTATATATAGAACTAGATGTCCGCCCCGGCGTTGCCCGTGGTACATTATATAGTACTCATCGGGATCCCGTATATATCCAACGGTATAATATTACGACTGAAATCGGTTCAGCCATTCCTGATAATATCGCTTTCAAACAAAAAACCTCTAAAGCTACCTGCTACGCCACCTGTCGGAAATTGGTCGTACCAACTCAGATTTATAAACAAATTTGATTAGCAAAGGTTTATATTCAATGACGCAATCTTGACATTGGCGAAAATCGGTGACATTACAATGGAAATAAAATTTGATGTTGAAGTTGGCATGCTGTCATGCTGTCATGTCAAGTGTATCTCTCTACTTAGTCTGTGGTCAAAGCACGCTACGAAAACTCACAAAAAGGAATATTTTTCCCCCGTTTTTGTTACATTCTTGATTCATGCTCCGATTCTATTGATTGTAGCGTTATGTTCTATAGCCTAAAGCCTTCCTCGATAAATGGACTATCTAATAGAAAAAGTGTCTTTTAATTCGGACCAGTACTTCCCGAGATCCTAGCGTTCAAACAAACAAACTCTTCAGCTTTATAATATTAGTGTTATATATAGAATGTGCAACATTACTGCATTTCGATACTAAAATTCTAAGTTATACATTTCAACTTCAATGCGCATTTCGTATGTTAGTGGAAAAGGAGACGGAGTGGCCACACTTCGTCTTATTTTATATTTCTAAAATAATTTTTTTCAGAGTCACATTACCAAAGAAGTGTCGAGCGGAAGAAGCGTCCCGACAGATCGTGAAGCTGGCGTGCAGCATACGGGTGAAGCGGCTCGGCAAGTACGAGGCAGAATACGAGAAGTTTGTGAAAGGTTAGTAACATCCTAACAACGATATTACAGGGGTCATCACAATCACAGTACAATAAAATACAAAACGCTTTGTTGTATCACAAAATAACTAACAAAAACAGGCAACTAAAATTTTTGGCACGACATTTTATATTTATTGATTTTGAAATTTTGGACTTTCTTATCGCTGATAGTGCAATCTGTTTCAGACCCTTTGGTTTTTAAGACAATGTACAAGAAAGGGCAGTGGTGTGGGTATTCTGGATATGTGCGTAATTATGCACAAATAAAATTAATGCCATAATAGCTACAGGAACTATTTGGAGTCACTATCCTCCATCTATGCTAGTGGTTCAGAGCTTAACTACGATATTTCAAGTAGTTAAGCTGATAATGGGGAAAACTGGAGGGAAATCCAAATGATCAATCCAAGGGGGACGGCAGAGCAAGCGCAGCAAGCCTAATCCCCCTATGTAGAAAAAGAAGTTCACTAATACCAATATGTATTAACTTAACTGCCTATAGAGAAAAAAATCTTATACACTCAATAGTTACAGTTATTATTTCGGGAATCAAAATGCATAATTTAGTTTAGTTTTAATTACCTATGCCGTACTCGTACTAGCCAACCTGCTGATTTCTGGAATCCAATAGATTTTCCTTATAATTTAAGGAAAATATTGATTATTTCCATATTAATCTCGCAGTACCACTTGTGTCAACAAACTAACTGTGCTTATTTAATATCGAAAGTATTATTTACAAACATAAATCATGAGTATATTTTCTGTGATGATAGAAACTGCTGAGCAAGACGCGATGAAAGTTGAGATGGAGCGATTGAAGGCGATCAACGCGCAACTACAGTTAGACAAAGAAACGCTCGAAAATCAACTGGCAGAGGTAAGACTTACGCTAATTTCTGTTTTGCTGAGCACACTTTACTAGCTTGTTCATTGGTAATAGGTAAAATGGGTATGTTTTTGACCGCCTGATTTTATCGTAATATGCTCTTTTAGATTTAGTGCACCAGTTATTCCCTACGTAGCATGAGGAATTTCCTCTAAATTGAACGTAAATTGATTTGTGTTCTGTTATCAACTCAACTCGGGCAAATCTCACTCTTTACTATAAAAAAAGAACTAGTACCAGAAACAAAAATGAGGCGTTCACTGACACGTCGCGCCACGCGCTTTCCAAATACAATAAATATAATTCGTATTAAAAAGGCAATGTTTCCAGGGAAATTACAGGGGTTAGAGATATAACAACTTAAATCTCTGGGTGGCGTACGCAGTGCAGTGCTAGGTAATGATTTGAACTCTTCATGTACCCATAGCTGCGTGTCACTGTGCTTTTATGTGACAGTCATGTTGTTTACCATCAAACAAGTCCTGCTCGTCTAGTAACTCTTTATTTATTATAAAAAAAATATGTAATGCAGCAACATATTACCACCGAGCCATTAACATTAGCGTAATATAAATGGGAAATTGGCGACAAGAGATGGAGGGAGATAATACCCTGGGAATGGCTGAGTACGAGTATGCTATGTAGCGAAATATCAAAGCTTTGTATCCTTACAGGCCCGTTCAGCCGCCGAGGAGGCTAAGAAAGACTCCGGCCACCACCAGGCGGTGGCGCGCGACTACCGGCAGATATGCGCGCGACTCGACAAGGAAGTACACACCATGCAGGACAACGTGAAGGACTGCGTCAGTTGCAGTGTCAAACTGGCGCAGATGGATAATAAAGATGGTAAATTATCTTAAAATATAACAATATAGTCTCATTATTTCTTCCTAGTGAACTCTTAACCAAGTCAACCGATATTCACGAAATGAAATGAAATAATAATTTAATGTATAAAACTTTGTGTCTTTTATGTGTTATTTGGGCCAAGTTGATGTATAGGATACTTTTTTTTCGACTAATAGTCTTTATAGGACAAAATCCGAGCGAAACCGGAACGTTAAAAATGTGAAGGGTAATCTTACTAATACGATTAAAACAAATGTGAAAGTTTGTGTGTGTGTATGTTTGTTACTTCTTCACGTCTAAACGGCTGAAGCTATTTTAGTAAAATTTGCTGAGGAGTTAGCTGACACCCTTAAAACCGTGGGGCACTGCTAGTTAAGTAATAATTTAGATTGTGATTGAGTCCTGTGTTACGTTTACAATATGAGTTCATATTGTGAAAGCTTAGGTATAAACTAAAATCACTTAATTCTAATGTCAATAGCTAATGAAACCGGCATGGCCACGCCCGTCGGTTTCACCAGCGTAGTTTCCAAAGTAAGCTCTCAAATTCTGAGTTATATAAGTTTTCACTTCTATTGGCAGTTTCTATGACTGCAAACTTTTTTTATCTGGAAACTTTAATTGTTGTAACATTGAACAGAGTCGGAACAAAAAGACGGCGAGAGGGAGGGGTCGAGCGACGCCGAGGCGCGGCTCAGGCAGCGCGTCCGGGACTTAGAGCTCGAACTAGCGCAGGTCAAACTGGCGTTCGTGCAGGCTCAGTGCAGTAATCAGGTACTAAACAGCACGAATAACCATGATGGCTAAGAATAACTAATTAGTAGACATAGAATAAAGGTACGGAAGTAGGTGGGTAGTGGGTAGTGGTGGTAGTGGGTGGTTAGGAAGTTACGGCTGGTCTAGTCGGGAGAAAGGCGCCTGCCGATCCAGAGACTCCGGGTTCAAACCCCACACGCACCACTGTCTTTTCGAAGTCATGTACGTAATGCCGCTGACTTAAAACGGTGAAGGAAAACATCGTGAGGAAACCGACATGACCTGGAACCTTTCGAAATCATGTGTCATCCATCATCCGCATTGGGCAGCGTGGTGGATTATGGCCTTAACTCTCTCCTTGCGAGAGAAGGCTCATGTCCCAGCAGTGGGAACATTTATTGGGCTGTTGATGATTGATGATGAGACAGAATAGTAACGCTTAGATACCGGGTCCGCGCAAGAAAAGTCAGGCAAATCATAGTGAGCCAAGCCATATTGACTCTGTCCGAAACTACCATCATTTGTCAAGGTCCAGCGCTAGCGCATGCGTCTCCGACAATTAAAAACACACTCCACGACATTAAAGTTTAATACATACGCCGAAGTCAATCTGCTTTTTGCCTCACTTTAGATGAAGCGTTTGTTTCAAGATTGTCGATCTAGGCGTTATTAATGTATGTTAGTAGTTATCCAAAAATATTTTACACATTTTTTTTCTTTTGTTTCACAAATAAAAAATTATGAAGACTCTTCTCACAGATCCATAGAAGAGTCATACCTGTTTTTCTTAATTTTACAACTCCAGTGACCGTTACCTTTATCAATAGAGTTCTTTTTTTACACACATCTTGGCTTAGAAAAGAAAAGGGAATAGGGGAGAGTAGGGAATATGTACAACTTGATTGGGATGAAGACTGGGACAAAAAATATTCTTATTCATATCAAACTTTCGGAGTGGGGGCTTGATGTTTGCACATCACTGCTTGGCGGTAGAATTACTAGCAATTGTATGGTACTTCTTCAGGCGGACTCGACAAACTATTTCTTGTAAATATCTATTGTAGACAGCTCAGGTCTGACCCTAAACATTTCATTGACCATACAGCCTGGAAATGCCGCTAGTCTGATGGGCACTTTCGGTCGGGGTTTTGACGAGGGTGGAGACTAAATTAATGACTTCAAACGTATTTGGCATTTTAGAAACTTAATAAATTATTGAACACTTCATGTATTTCGTTGTATTTGAATTCCAGGAGTTAAGTCATCAACTGAACGCGGCGCTCAATGAAGTGCAGGCAGCTATCAATCAGAAGAACGACACTCCCTGGCTGGTCCGAACACTGGGTATGCATGAGAATTTTGACGATCCCCATAAAAGACCACAATCACTCTGGCAATTTCTGTCAGTCATATTAGTTGCTGCCTATTTTTTTAAGATCGTTTATCAAATATTCCGTTACTTTTATATTATTACAAAATAATTACTGATCTTAATGATTATGATTTTTTTTGTAGAATTTGTTATAGAGGGTCCCATATGCAGAAAATTCGTAAAGGGGAAAATAAGGCAATGAAATGCTTATTGAAATTTTGTTAACACTTTTTTCACCGAAATTGTATTCGTTTTTAAACTCCATAATTTTTTTGTCATGTTTTTTTTACTAAATTTAGAATTTGATAGAATTGCTGTGGCTTTGTTCAAATTTGAAAGAAATGTGTAAGGCAGCGCTTTAAATCAAATTTAATTATTTTGTAGCTTTTTAGCAATAATTTTTATTTTATAGTTAACCTTTTTTTATGTTTACAATAATTTTCGAAGATGCGCGTGTTTGGTACGGTAGCATAACTAAATAACAAATCGAAAGAGAGAGAAATAACCATATACTCTCTTTTTTCACTGTTTCTGCTCCATACCTACTGTTGATTTGTGTGTGATGTTTTACCAAGGAAGTTTTATATACATGGAATATGTATTCTACTTATCTACGATTTTACTATTATTCTAAATGCAGTGGTAAAGATGTCTATAAAACGACACGAGGGACTTTATCATTGTCCAGCAGGCAAATAGACTCGAATGTGTGGACACCATTGTAACTATGTCAGAAAGAGACGAACATCTCAGGCATTCAATTTATCATACACCTTCCAGTCTGCTTAAAACTTTCTTGAGATAAACTTGTTATTTTTTGTCACTTTTGTAATGTTGCAAGCTGTTCTATGTCACTTTAAAGTTATTTTCTTTATGATTTTCACCTTATGCTGTAACTTCACTGATTGGTTAAAAAATAATGCATGAATTTAAAACTTCATAACACACTTATTTTGGTATAAATAGTATACGAATAGGTAATTCGCCTTTACTAAAATACTTATCCTTTGCTCTTTTGCTGCTTTATTCTTTATATTCAGTGGAAAATAAGCTTTAAAAGATATCTCTCCCTCATCTACATTCAACATATGTAATACAATATCAAGTATAATTAAATAAAGCTTTCCTATTATGTTTAGAATATAGCAGTTGTAAATTCAAAGACTTCCATCCGCAATTTTAACAAATTACAATCCTATTATTGTTAAAATTAGCTACTACAATTAAATTACTTGAATAGTTTGTTTGTTTGCTGTAATTTTTAAAATACCAGTTCTTCTTACATTTAAAACATTCTTTTTACTACATACATACATTTTTTTCTATTAAGAAACTGTGATATTTGGCATAAGATGGAAAATCTAAGATCCGCCGACCAAACTTTAATTTTCTTGATTCATGAAGACAATTATAGTCTTCTAAAATTTAATTATTTCATAGAAGTGATATGCACTTCAATATTCATTATTAAAAGTAAATACATACGTTTTGGCAGATACAGCCGCAGGGGATAGCTAGTTCTACTTCTCTTTACAGCTTTTGTAGCCACTCGCACTTAAAAAATGTCAAATATGTGTTATTGTTACAAATATTTTTACTTATTGTAGGTCATTAACGAGAAGTGCGAGATATAAGGTGACGCCATATTCTCTTGTGTTGTTTTTTTGTGCGTTGGTATTGCTTATTGTAGCGCATCGGTCTGAGTAGCTGTCTCCATGAGACTAAACGCTAAATATCTGTTAAGCAGAAAGGAGCCATAGTCATCATTCCTAGAGTCTGTATTTCCATGGCCAATTGCAAATGAGTCTCTTAGCCGGTATAACGTGCCCGTCAGACTCGATGCGACTCTACGTAATCGCAGGGCAAGTTGCACTGGCGTGTGGTTGCGTTTTGGGGATTGGACATTAGGAATCATGACCTAGAAATCTTTATGTTACCATTTAATACAAAAAATACTTTATATGATAAAAAGAAGCTTTTCGTCGTCATCATCATCATTGTCATCAGGCTATCCTAGACCACGTCTCTCATCACTTCACTATGGCCTCTCCTATGACCAATCCAAATTTTTGTGTTTACGTATGTTGTCACTCACGTGTTAGGGGTGTCCTTATACGACTATTTTCACTCGCGGTCTGCTGTCTTGAACCCCTCTACCCAGTTGTTTACGATTCTGCAAAGTATATGACCACTCAATTGCCACTCGGCAACATCAGCTTGCAATGGCCAGCTATCTATCTATCTCTGTCATGAAGATAGGCGCTCTGACGGATTACCTCGTTTCATAAATTAAATTCAGTCAATAACGTAGGTTCTCTGACGGATTACCTCGTTCCATAAATTTAATTCACAAGTTCTATAAAATAAAGCTAAACAAATAAAATTAATAACTTGAAAACACTGCTAGAAACCGTTATCCCTAGGATCTCTTCACATAATCTCATTGTCCCATACAGTTTCAATACCTGTTCTAATTCTAATCCATAATTCCGCAACGCTGTCCATAAATCATGCGACAAGGAGAAATGATCGAGAGTTGCAACCCCCTATCTTCACCTGTACTCAGTTCAGTTGGACTGCTTTCAAGTGACGGCATAGTGCTCAATCTTATTATTTTATTCCCTTCTATCATCCTACGTGGTTACATCTCCAGGTGGTTCATATGACCCATACATTTTGTTCACGGGCCTGCAGTCTAATATTTACCTAACTTACCGTTAGATTATAATCTCACGCGTTATATTGTAAATTGATGGTGATTGCAATTTTACGGTGACATAGATCCGTCTTCATCCTCCCCGGTCATAGCAGTGGTGTATCGCGTCTGTGATAAGTACTTGTTTTTGACCTCTTTAGACATCGATGCCATCTAGCAAAATTGTTTTTTCCTTTCAATCTTTTTCATTTGAAAACACAAGCAATTTGAATTAGTAAAATTTTATAAGACTCTAATTTCGTTCTGATTTGCGGGTTAGTTGTTTTGCGTTTTTTGAAGTGAAAGCATCTTTTGGCGCGCCTAGATAGATTTTTCGTGGGCTGTGAATTGAATTCTAACGTCACGCTCGGGTATGATAAGAAATCTACGGGTAAACTCGGGACCATGGCCATTGGCTATCTAGAAATGCGTCAGCCAATGGGAAATGTTGAAAGGGCGTGGCATGGCCATCTAAAAATGCGTCAGCCAATGCGGACGCATTTCAAGAAGGCCATGCTATGCCAGGCCACGTCCTCCGGTTACACCCGTGTAGTTTCCAAAGTAATCTATCACATTCTGAGTTATAAGTTTTCACTTCTATCGGCAGTTCCTATGACTGCCAATTTTTTTTATTGTATAGGTCTATAGGGTAGGCTAAATATTAATCATTATATCTTTATATACCCTAAACGTGTTAGATGGTAGATTCCCGCTGTAGACCCCTTGGTTTGATCATCTCGTTTCGTTGGGTTCCTGAAAACTCTTTCATTACATATTTTTCATTTCTCTTTATTACTCTTTCACACAGATTTCTAAAACAAAAGGCAGATGGAACGTGCAGAACACAGATCCTTAGGTCCGGAAAGCAAATATTAAACGCCAAAGCAAATACAAACTCCAGTCAGTACGAAACTGACTTCCGTCTCGTACGGGAGTCCCGTGTGATTTTATGTTTTGTTTAAGATTATGCCGTCTTGTGTCATCAAACATTGCAAACATTGTTCCCAAAAATAAAAAAAGGAAATTTCATAGAAAAGTTTGAATATTTTTACTGGTATTTATATAATTTAGACGATTTTATTTCGATTGATGAATAGAAACACAACACCTCAAAGAAAATAGGTCAGTGTTGCAATACTAAATTGAAATTATTTTCCCTGAAGTTAAGGTAAAATATAGATTCTAATTTTGTTTTGAAGATACTCGTAGACCAAATTATTGATGAACATTGTATAATTCAATTCTAAGCCCTATTTTTATAATCGTTATTTTTTTTTATTTAATGTGAATCGATGGGTTCACTAATGTTTCACAAACATTTTTTGACAAAACATCACTTTAAAACCAACTAATCGTATAATATTCATAACGAAAACTTTACACCACAAAAATGTTTCATTTTAAAAACAACGTTTTGCATAATATTTATTTCAAAAATGTCTTACATCAACAAATGTTTTATTTTACAAACCATCATTTTATAACCATTTATACGGCAAACGTTACATTTAGACAATGCATCGAATGATATTTTGTTATTTGTACATTTTTTGTTTCATATACTATTCATTTTACAAATTTAACATTTACCAAAAAAATCTTCCGTTGTGAAATTAGGTACAAATTCATAAAAGTACCCATTAAATTGTCCATAGGAGTTAACCGTTCTGATTAGGTCCTGTCACAGAGTTTTGACCTAACCTGTCCGATTAGGATCAAAGACAAAGACAAACAAAAGACAAATTAACTTTGTAAAAGAAGGCTCAACATCAAACTCCAGGAACAAGCCTTACTCAATCCTGGGTACAGCACCTGATTGGACTATTTTAATGGACACGTATGAAAAGCACTACAAAATCCCAGAGGATGTGGGTGTTTCGTCATCCAGACCGAACATTTACCTTTTTTCTAGAGCTACAAAACGCATAGTCCTTGTAGAACTTACCGTACCGTGGGAAACTAATATACCTAAAGACCACGCGATGAAACAAAATAAGTATTACGACCTCCTAAACGAATTAACAAAAAACGGCTATGTAGTTAGTTTATACGCTGTAGAAGTGGGGGCGAGAGGTATACCAGCAAAATCTCTCTATAACCTGCTGAAAGACCTTGGCTTATCCAGAAGTGCAGTAAGTTCTATACTAGAACGAGTATCTAAAGCTGCACTAGTAGGCTCATATCAGGTTTGGCTGGGCAGGGAAAGAAAGACGAGTAGTGAAGGTGAGTGTTGATGTACGTCAGAAAGGGGCCACTTAAACCTACGCCCGAGTCACAAGTCTCGGGGTCTACTCGGGTTTTCTCTCTGTCTGCCACACGATGGACCCGGCACGCGCACGGCGAATCCATGGAATGCTAAGAAAATCGTCTCAACAATAGTGGGACTTTTTTCTTAAGACTGGGAACATTACACGCACACCAACGTGAGTAATTTGACAACGTCTGTGAGAGCTGTCACGCATACATAACTAATGACTGCCCTCACAGTGTTGTTCACGAAGGTTTCATCTGTTTAGAAATCTGTGCTCTTTCATTATATCTTCTCTAGATTGTTGAGTTTTCCGGGCAACAAAATAATTCTGCTATACTAAGAATTTGAATTGAAGAATTGATGACCCTTCAATCTGGACAAAAATGTTATTGAGCTCCTTTCGGCTTTGTGCTGTCTATTTTGGCTATGTTTCATTATAATTGTTTATATGTACGTCAAATGTTCTTCAGCACGCACACACACGCTGATAAAATGTATATTTTCAACATTATATAGACTTGTTAGCTGATTACTTCTACTACAGATATCTGCTAAACTATATCACAATTCTACAGGGTTCTTCAAAACTAATGTACTAATTCGAACTGTGACCGTAGTACAAATAAGTACGTAGTGCGATAAATTTTCGTCGCGTAAAGCAAATATATGGAAATCGGGTTTCATTTCATCTTAGTTGGGGGTGCTTTACTAACTTTCCAAGCGTTACGCGACGAACACGTTTTCGCTACGTATTTGTACTTAAGCCACTCATCTCACACTCACAACTTTTTGCTAAATTCAGATTCGTGTGAATAGAATGACATTTTGTCATAGTTTCCGGTGATTTCGTGGCGGATCCTACAGTAATTTACTACAGTAAGTAGTTGGTAATTGTGAGTGGATTGGGATCATACATAGCGGGTCTTGGTGGATTACTTTTAAAACATCAACTAATGCATCAAACTTACTGTAAAGCATGCTCCTTACATCCTTAAATGTGCATCTGTCTTCTACTAACTCTTAATAAAAATTGGAATGCCATTGTGATAACTAGTAAACTAGATCTTTCAATCGCTTTGCATCCCGCTAAAATATGTTTAATTTCATTTTCATAACAATTTAATCACAATTCAATTGATCCTACAGGTTCAATCATGGAGGCTGCTCAGAATAGACCCTCATTCCAAACGTACCTGCCCACGCAAGAAGCCCCACCTACGCCGACTCACAGACACGGGTCCTTCTCGTCACAAGGCCACGGGAGCCTTGACCGACGTGTATCCGACCCTTACAGCCCCGACGTCGTCAGGAGGAAGAAAGACTTAAACACGAAAAGGCACTCCATGCTCGTCGAGTCAAATCTTACCAAAGAAGCGAAAGACATCAACCGACGGAGCCACGAAGTAACCATAGTCAAAAACCTATCGATGGGTTGACACACCATTCCCTCCGCTTTGGGTGAGATTGCCGTCGTAATGGACCCTCAATGTTTGTTAGTCTACGACGTGATATTACAAACCATAACGTTTCATATAACAGGTATACAATTGTGGATGCTAGAGAATTGGGGTCCGCTTACGTCATATGTAATTATACTGTTGAATTTGTGTATGGATGTAGTATGCATTGCGCCACGAATCGATTTTGGTATCGCTTAATAATAATTATGGGATGAAATAACAACAAACATCTTTTGAAAATAGTCCTATTTAGAACACAAGACACTACAATAACATTGTAAAGACTTGGGCATACATTTAGTCAACTGTAGTTATTACTGTAGCTAACAATTCTCTTCAAACAGATTTTTGAAGATTTGCTCTTATTTTGTTTGTTTTGCCCCATGGAGCATAACGTTTATAATAAACACTTGCAAGGATATAAACGAGTTTTATAACACGAAATTTATAAACACTAGAACAAATTTAAATGGAGCATTTTAAAACATATGTAGAAAGATATTCGAAGAAGATTTTTTTTTCTAGAACTTTGTTTTAATATCGTAACCAAAAGAATTCGGTTCTCAATTTCCAGTATTCGTTATTTATCAGTATGTTTCTGTGGTTTGAGTGGGTTTTAAATTCAAATTAACTGAGCCTATGCTGAAGGTAGGCATATTATAAGAGCTGATTCGTTGTCTTTTACAAATACACAATGAAAGACATTAATATTTAATTTAGCTATTTAATATTGGTCTTACTAAATTGTACTGCGGCATGTTATGCGGCTCTTTCACAATCTAGTATTGTGAGAGATGAGCATTCCAGAAAGGTTAAGAGTTTAGCGTTACGATTATATGACTATCGTTTAAAACCCGGATAGCACGCGGAACCCATATGGGTCCAGGGACGCTATGACGCAAAATATTATACAAAACAAAAATATTGGGGGTAAACTTGACAAATTAAATCACAAGTGAACATTTATCAAACACAAAATTCGCGGCTACAGAACAAAGATCAAGAGGGTTTTAGCATCTTGGTCTTTTTTCTGTTTTCGAAGAATGTCCTCGAAGACTATTTAGTCGCATCGTTACTGTAGTGTTCTGTGTATGGAAGGGCCTATTATTCATTAATAAGGTATTATTCGCGAATCAAGATTCGTGGCGTAGAGCTGAGTGCACATAACCATAAACTAGTCATAATATAGTATATAATCGAGCACGTTAATGCTAAATACGAAAGTACTAATAATATAGAATTAAAAATATATATTATTCTCGATTTATATCGGTTACATGCCATTAACACTTTTGCACTTAGACATTTCATTTGAAACAAAGATAATTTAATATTTTTGACTGATACAGTCAAAGAATCTCTAGGACTCGTGTCTCTATATTATATCATTTGAAAAAAAGCAATATGATGTACATATTCTTTTGATGGACTGAATTAGTTGGTTCTAAATATTTTAACATTAACTATGGAAATTTATTATCATTTTCTATTCCTATTGCGCGTGAATAGTTCGGTTTATTTTACCTGTGGAGCGTTTGATGCCATAACGTGAGTGCCTGTTCATTTTTTTATTAATTGTGGTTGCAAAAACCAATACTCAACAAAAACAGAGTAAATTAGGGACCTAAATGTATTAATTATTTTACTTATGTGTTAAATTAAACTCAATTCTGTTTTGTAGCAATTGTGATGCGTTTGTCTTATGAGATATCTACGCTTGGGGGTCTAAAATCGCTTTAAAATCTAACTCTAAAGATCTAATGGATCATTTGTCAAAATGTTTCAAATCTTTATTGCAATACTCATAAAGGTGAAATTTCGTTAGTCCATTCTAAAGAACCTTTACCTTTTTAAAATTAAAGAAGTTGCATCTTTATTTCAATAATCAAAAGATGGATCTTTATTAGTTGCTTTTAAAGTGTATTCAAGGCTTATGTTGATCCCCAGGCAAAGAAAGTATTTAGACGTGAAGCATCTCCGTTAGTCGATGGCAGATGATTTTTGTGTTCGAATGAAAAATGTTTTATGTGTGCGCATGTGTTAGTTAAGTCTTTGTATAGGTGTAGTAATTAGTTATTAATATGTATTGTTTATTTTATGTAACTAGAGTCAACTCGAAATCAACTTCAAAAATGTAATTGATCTCAGTACTTATGCGAATACTGTATTTAAATTTATTTACATGTTCGCATAATGTTTTTACATTTGTAAATTGGTCGACTTTCTTAGCTCGAGATTTTAATGTAAACATTATTCCGAAGTTATATATTTATTTGATGTTTATGAAAGCTTTTGGTATTGTGGTAGAGCCTAAAAGTAATAGTGATTTATGTTGACTCTTGAGTTTTTATGTCGTAGCTTTGTATTGCCAAACTGTTTCTGCGCCACTAAAAATGAACATTCAAATATGAGTTTCAACTCATGCTTTCTCTGTGTACAAGTTTACAAGTGACAATATTAAAAAGACATTGGCGTTATTTCATGTCACTGCAAAATGTATCTAGAATGGAAGGTGTTTAGGCTCAAATTTCAATGGCCATTTTAGCCGTGCGGGAGTTGAGTGGTACAAGTTCTACGTTCTTAACTGTCGTTTACGCCATTGTGATTGTTTATTTTAATTTCTTATGAATGTAATGATTAATTTTAATTCCATGTAAATTATATGTTTTTTTAGAGCAATAAATGTTTATCGGAATTCTATATCGAAAATTATTTATTGACTTATAGTTACAAATATTAAATACTTTATCAATCAGATGATCTATGTAAACTAGAGCCTATTGAAATACAGAAATATATCACATATAATCGATTTCATTAATACTTTCTTGAGGATCCGTATCAAATGTTCGTGTATCAGTTGGCAGTCAAGTGACCTACTGAGAAACCCGTCAGGAGTGCAACAACTTATTATTTTAGGAGTACCATCCGACGACAAATTATTATTACATACTAGTAGCCTGTCCCAATTTTGTTTGGGTTGAACAATAGTGAAAGGGGTGTTATAAGTTTGACGTCGATGTGTCTGTCTGTGACGTAGCGTAGCACTTAAACAGATGGACCGATTTTCATGCTGTTTTTCTTCTGAAAGCCAGTTCAGTTTACTTGCGGTGGTTATTTGCTATGTTTGTTTAAATATCCTATTGATGCGCCATCTATTCGAGATTTATGAGACGTACGATCAATAACAATAATCGACATTAGTTATCAGCTTATTGTTAATTATAAAATAAAAACTATCCTATCTCTGAAGTTAGACCGAATTATGCATAAGTTCACCGAACTTTTGTGAATGTCGGCGACTTGGAGAAGAGTGTAATGGGAATAAACATCGTGACACTCGATTTTTATGTATTAAGATTATCGAGCCTATAAAGGTTGCACTGAATATCTGTGTTACGCTGTCAAAGCAGATACAATGCTTCCCAGGTTATACTCGTATAACAAACAATTTGAGTTATAAGGATAGCCGTGAAGTCACAAACAAATATTAGATAATTAATTTTGACGGATTTAAATGGCTGTTTGCTTTAAAGCGCCTGACCTGTTTCGCAATTTCAGGGTTTGTTCTAAAGTAAAAGTTTATAATAATGTGTATAACTTGTCCCTTTCACAGTTCTGGACATAAAACGTACTGTATTGTAAATAAAAATATACTCTATACGATATTTGATGAGAATATTTGGTTTTGTGTCTTATTTATGAAACATTAGGCTTAATCTTGAGCACCATTTTGCCTGATGTACACTCCCGTAAAATCCGAAACGGCCAAATTTGGCCGACGATTTTCGAGCGTCGGTCGGAATGAACGAAACACCCGATCAAATCAACCGACCGATTGTGTTTCGTGGTATGAAACGTCCATAACTTCGGCCGATATATCGTTTATCGGAGTTTGTAGTAGACCTGCAGGTTCATTATTTGACCTGTAAAGTGAAAAGAGGAAAGAAGGTAGGGTGATATGCAACTTTGGATTTTTTAGTGTTTTTTTGTGAGTGGCGAAGCATACGTTGGATTGAACTGTAAAATTAAAAGAGGAAGGTGGCGTGATATGGAAATTTGTCTTTTGCACGGTATAATATGAGTCGTTAATAAAGCATACATTTCATTGAGTGCAGCACTGGATTTTACGTTCTTGAATCACGTAGATTAAAATTATATATGTGCACAGGGTTAGACAATCATACTAAGCTGGAAAGGGCGTACTCGACATCATAAGATTCATAAGCAATTTTTATTACGGAACCAATCCTGAAATTGCAGAAATGAAGCCTCTGTTCTGTTTAAAGATCCCTTTGGGCTCTGACAAAGTTGGAATACAACTGTTTATTTCAGATTACAGAGGTGTCTTAGACCGCATCGTAGGTTTACATCTGGCGAGATGACAGCCAACTACAAGACTGTATTTCTTTAAAAATCTGCGTTGGCATACTTGATTGTATTTTTTCATTATGATGGGTGCAACGCTTCCCGTTTAGTGTAGTATAGATGTTCTATACCTAAAACCCCATAATATATCTTTTGGTCATTGTTGTAACTGTGGTTTATTGATCTCATTTTGAACCAATTACAAATGGTATAGTAAACATCGATATAAACCAATAGATTTGCCCTGAGCACCTTGAAATTGCCAATAAACTGCGTCTCTGGGTGTATCGTAAGTGGTTTACACACGACAATCAACTTGACCCCTAGAATCGCTAGCGGCGAGATATGCTGTGGTTCTACTTATTTTGGTTGTTGACAACGATTAGTGATAGATAAAAACGTTCGGCCTTCACCGCTTCATGCAACGGAAAGATTGAGCTCTCTTCCCAACGATGACATAATTCCGTGCGCCTGAAGTTTTGGGAGGGCACATCTTTTGGTTTATATCGATAGTAAACTTGTCTGATGACACAATTCTGTTATTCCCGATGACTGAAATATCCAACTGTAAAGACCGGTGAAACTTAGATCTATGATTACATAATGGCAGGCAGTCGCTGCGTCAAATTATGCTGGCAATTACGCCTTTTGGGTATTGTCCATTGGGAATACAGTATGCTGAGTGCGAGTATTATCGAAAATTTATACGCGTTCTACCATGAGCGCGTACATGACATATAATTGTATGATGCTGTGCTGTTATGGGCAGCCGTATTGCTTACCATCAGGCATAGGTATGTCCTCCTTTTCCCATCACACTATAATATAAAAAATGTATAATAGAATTTAGCGGCGCTAGTTCTTCGTAAAAATGTCATGTTTAAGCACTCATGGTAGAACGCCTTTGAAAAAAACTTGCACTCAACATACAGACCGTAGATAATTTGTTAACAGTAATTATTGTACTTTGTTGATATTATTTGATCGTAGGTAGTTATTAGCAATTTATTATTTATGTCGATTTAAATTTTACTGGAATGTCAACATTTTCTTATTTAACATATGAATGGACTTCCTTATAAACGAACTGAATAACATACGAATCGGTGTATCAATGTTGTCGAGCTTTAGCCCGTTAATGTAAATTGAACCTTAACATCGCTTTAGCAAATCTAGATTTACCTAAAAAGTAGTAAAATATAACCATTTTGTACTCGTGTAACCGAAATGCTTTATAAATATCGCCAGACCTAGTTATTGCAGTTAGAGTGAGTTGTATCGCGATTGTTGGTTTAGTCTGTCTGACGTATTGAAATAAACATTTTTCAGTGAATTTTTGGCTTATTATTTTATTCTAAATTATTCGTATCCTGTCCTATATTAAAATACAGTTAGTTTGTGTGAAAGGGTTTACTAATTATTATTGGAAATATATATTTTAGTGTTTACTCGACGACGACGTTACGAAGGAGACGAAGTAACAATGATTGGTGGCTTAGTGGCGCGAACGACCGATTTTA
Organism: Ectropis grisescens; assembly: GCA_017562165.1. Lineage (NCBI taxonomy): Eukaryota > Metazoa > Arthropoda > Insecta > Lepidoptera > Geometridae > Ectropis > Ectropis grisescens. The sequence goes on along the minus strand of CM029781.1, from coordinate 6,989,758 downwards.
CAATGTAAGGTTGCCGAGTCGAATCCTACAAATAGCTCTTGATTGATTTTCAGATGCGCAAATTTGTCATCATTATAGGCTTTAACGGTGCAGGAAAATGTAGTGACGTATCCGGCATGTTCCAATAAAGACTTCTTACGGGGGCATGAGGCATGACTGTGTAGTCTGCCAACAACTGCATTAGTCTAGCGTGTTGGAATATGGATATTGGACATGGGTTCAGCTTTCTCGGAAGAATTGGTACATTCGAACCGTACAAGAGACGACAAAATGTAAGCGCGGCTGAACATTCGGAGAATATTTATTCATATTCTATGTCCTGGAGTCGCTCGTCAATCTAACTAAGTTAGCTAGCAGAACGTGAGCGAGAAAGAAGGGTCACTTCAATACGACTCGCTTCGCTTGAAGCAGAGTTTTTTACTGGTTGCAATGGGACAAGCAAGATATGCGCCGTAGTATTACATTCTCTTTGATATGCGCCTGATGGAAAGCAATACAACGGGCCATAACAGCACAGTGCTACATTTACAAACTTCTTTTTCTAGTAGATTTCCTACCTACCACTAAATTATCGAAGAGTCCAAGTGATAACAGAGATGCAATCGTCGCTGAGTTTGGTGCTTTAGGCTCCACAGACAGCTTTAAATAGTAGAAAAAGAACAACTATATTGTAGAAGTTGATTTGAACGTCATCTAGCGTCGAGTAGGATAAGCAGTGATGCAGTGTCATCTAACGTCAAGTAGAAAAATCCCACAGAATTTGCTCAGTAAGGTGGAAGAATTCATATTCAAGAAGTTAGTTTAAAAGGTTTGCTTTTTAAAATGTTTCATAGATGGCGCCACACATAAGAAATAAATGTAATGAGACGTTATCAACTCTCTTGATTAAATTATGATATTTTGATCGGTTTAGCTTAAGTAAAATTATCTTTGAGCTTAGGTGAGCCGTTTTCAAGATATATAAAATATTACCATGTCAAAGATTGTTCTCAATTTCACCATGGGTGGCGCCAATGTTTCATTTTGTTAGTGTAAAATTGAGAACTAACTTGAACAGGTTTATTGGCATCTTGAAATCGCTCATTGCGAAGTTAGAACCTATTGAAAGAAATTAAATAGTTCAAATAAGATATAGATAAAAAGTAAAAAAATATTTAGTAATAATCATGTTCCTTGTCGTTTTTGTAAACGGCTCAATGTAAAGTCAAAAAAAAATTAACTGTATAATTTTTTGATATGTATAAGAACGTGAAAACACGTAGTTTGATGGACTACAAGAGTTTGCAAGAGCCTCCTTTTGACCGACAAAATAGAACGGTTATGGCTTTGTTATCGTCCTTTCTTTAATTTCAATGTAAAATAAAGAGAGAGCTATATTGAAGCTAAAAGACAGTAATTCTAGTTAGGCGGTCGATCCCCCGAGAGTCTACCGCCTAACTAAATCTGCTTTGGCTTTGCTATTGCCGTCTCTATCATTTCAAGCGAAAAGAAAAGAGAGAGCAAAGCGAAGACAGTTTTAGTGCTGTAGAGACTCTCCATTATCGGTAGCCAGCGTGTCGTGACGCAATCCCATAATAAATACACAGATATTTTGAGATGGGCCGTTTTAGACACACTTAAAAGTTCACGACATTCTGGTTTCTTCGGTGTTTGCGGTGGCAGGAATGTAAACAACTTAAGAGAAGCACAAATACGTAGCGTCACCGTAAACGACACATAACATTAACTAATGCATGGGAAACATGTATCCTTTCAGATATTTTTTATAATATCAGTGTAACGGGATGAGTAGTACATTCGGCTGATGGTAAGCACACGCTTACTCTTAACATAACAGTACCACGTAGCCATTCAGCGTGGTAATACCGCCAGCAAGCTGGGTACGCTTCCGATTGGTAGTGGGCTTGAACATCTTGATTATCTGTAGACCTACAGTGGTCTATGGACAATTCAGGTGTGCTTAGTGTAAGTAGTTAGGTAGGTTTGTAGTGTAGTGTAGTTCTCATTGTATTTTAGTTTTGTTAATAACGTAGCTATTTCAATATGAAGAGTCCAAATTACTAAATAGCAGTAGCGTACTGCACTCCGACACAGATATGAAGATGATTATATTTACCTAAGTAGGTAATCTCTTTTTTCTATGGTTTCTCTGGAAACATTGCCCTTCAAACCCGAATACCGTAATGTTTGCTTTAGTTGGCGGTAAATAGCGTGCATAGGTAGCTTTTCCCAGGCGTAGATACTTTGCAAAAAAGAGTACTCTACCACTACAAACTGGTACAAGCTTTGTAATTTAATTAGCGTTCGAACATAACAACACTTGCTTAGAAAGTTAGAACAGTGCGTCTTGCGGATATGCCTCTAGAATTTTCCAGACTGTTCTGTTGTGATCTCTTTGTTATTATACTACTTACCTACTGGTAAGAATGTACATGAAAAAAGCGGGAAAAAATTGTCGAAAACAAAGTTGCAAATAAAACTAAGAGAACAAAAATCATATTTGCAATCAAATGTCTCTTTTTTACTATTCAGAATGACGGGACGAGTAATAAATACGAGCGATGGTAAGAAACAGCCCAACGAGTATGCAGCTATTTCAACATGAAGAATCCACTGCACTGCGATGCGATTGTAATATAATAATGCACCCAAAGATGTGCCCTCCCAAACTTCAGGGCGCACGCCATCTTGTTATCGTTGGGAAGAGTGACCTCACTCTTTCCGTTCTAGTCGGTTGTAGGAAGTAGGAAGTGGTGAACGCCGGACGTTTTTACGTATCACTATTTGTTGTCATCAACCAAATTAAATAGAACCACAGCATACCTCGGCGCTAGCGATTCTAGGGGTCAAGTAGATTGGTGATGTGTAAACCACTTATACTACATACATAGAGGCAGTATTTTACCAATTTCAAGGTGCTCAGGGCACATCTGGTGGTTTATATAGATGGATGCACCTACCTATTTGCCCTGTAATTGAAAATGAAAAAATGTTTATTGTGTGTAACGAAAGATATAAACAAAAACACAAGATATGGTACGTAGGTACATGTTTGCAATAAGAAAGAATACAAAAAAAATAGCGTAGTGAGCGTAGGATTTTGAGCTAGGGCACTTTCAAATAGGCAAATCAAATAAATTTATTTTAAAGGGCACTTACCTTGTTTTTCCATAAAAATATTCAAAAATAAATGACATTGTTGAGTGATATAATCTCAATACATTGCCCTTGAGGAATCGAAATGTTAATTAAAAAATATATGTTTTTTTTCATCATAAAACTTGGGAAAATAAATAGTGGTGCAGGCAGATTCCCAATTTACGACCTCACGATGCGAGTGAGACATTTTCGATACTACCACACAGGCGCGGTCCCAGCCTCGAATTTTGGAGGGGGTCACCAGTACGCAGCCTCAGGTTTTGGGGGGGTCACAAGTAGAAATACAATAAATCGAGAAAAAAATACTTTACATAGTCTATGTATTGTTAGATATTTTTAATTTTCTTAGATTTTTTGTTTAACTTATACGATTTTGGGGGGGGTCATGTCCCCTGTGACCCCCCCCTCGGACCGCGCATGCTACCACAGCTTATGAAAAAGAGTCCTTAACACATTCTTCTACTGTCTAGAAAGCAATTAATGAATGCGTAACAAATAAAGTTAGCAGTCGTTGTACCTAATCATTAAAAAGAATGCATGAAAACGACTGCATTGTTACCTATAAAAAGTTAAAGATATAATTTAACAGGTGCATTCTGACCAGCTGTTCGATTAATTTCGTTGCAAATTTGACCTTGCGTAAAACTCGACCGGCTGTAAACCACGTTTGGTCATAAACTTTCATCACACGGCCGACCGCATCTACGCTTTCCATTTACGTGAGCGTGGTTAAACGCACATTGTGTAAATACCTATTTTAGTAAAAGCAGTGTTCCAAAGTTTTTGAAGTGAAAACTTCTCTTGGCGCGCCTGGACAGATTTTTCGTGGGTCGTGAATTGAATTCTAGCGTCATGCTCGGGTATGATAAGAAATCTACGGGTAAACTCGGGACCGTGGCCATTGGCTATCAAGAAATGCGTCAGCCAATGGGAAATGCTAACGCATTTCTAAATGGACATGCCACGATGGCCAGGCCACGCCCTCCGGTTACACCCGTGTAGTTTCCAAAGTAATCTATCACATTCTGAGTTATAAGTTTTCACTTCTATAGGCAGTTCCAATGACTGCCAATTTTTTTGAATTGAGAACTTTTTTAGATTCGTTGAGCACTTTTGGGCAGCTTCTTTTAGGTTCGCGTCGCGTCACGTTGGAGCGGCGGCGGAACAGCGGAGCGAGACGTGTGCGTTAGACGCTTTTGGATGGATAAAATTTTGTGAGTTCGTGTTACCATCATGCGATAGCGTATCGTATATCTGTGGTGGTGACGTATCGTATAACATTTGAGCTGTTTAATACGAGTAAGGTTGCCATCCGTCCGGGTTTCCCCAGATTTGTCCTAGTTTAGACGGCGTCCGGACAGCGCCCGGGCCGTATATCATCGTCATCTCAATGTAGGAAGCAATAAAAAAGTTATGTCTAAGAAAATGTTGACATGTTTTGAGCTCTACAATCTGGAAATCCGGGGTTTTCACGAGTCTTGTCCTAGTTCCCAAACTTTACAGATGGCAACCCTAAATACGAGCAAAAAATCTGAGTTATAAATTTTTTGAAGTGAAAACTTCTTTTGGCGCGCCACAGACAGGTTTTTGTGGGCTGTGAATTGAATTCTAGCGTCGGGAATGAAAAGAAATCTTCGGGTAAACTCGGGACCAGGGCTTGGCTCCACACTCCGGTTTCACCCGCGTAGTTTAAAAAGTAAGCTGTCAAATTCAGAGATATGAGTTTTCACTTCTATCGCAGTGGCAATTTTTATTTGCTTTGGGTTGGTAAGCTTAAGTTTTTACAACATTTAAAAATATAAAAACATTACAAAGCCCGTATGGTAGCGATCACGCGCGTGCAGGTTCACAGGAGGCAAGGAATACAGAAAGGTATTCTATATCCTGCCGATTCATACCAAAAAGTGGAAGCGAACCTGTTAGTTCGAGCCAGTGGTAGGTTGCCTGTGGAGAGATTTTAAGTTAGATTGGCTATCTGTATTTTATCTAGGAACTGCGACCTCATTACTTTTTTCTACACTTAATTATTTTAACTAGACAGATTCTAACGGTTGTCTGGTACCGATCTCTAAGGTTTGCGTAATAAGTAGGTACACGTAAACGAATTCAACGAAGAGGTTCTAAATCCTTAGACGTATTTGATTCTTCCCAAGTGGACGGAGGACGGCCTCAGTCAAATTTTGATGTTGTTTTTTCAAATTAACATAACTTTAAGATTTGTTTCTTCGATTACATTTTAATTTGCTCTGAAACCTCGATATCTCATTGAAATAGCGTCACTTGTTGGTCTTTCCAACTTCCCATATTATTTGATTGATTTTTTTGTGTAATTGATTGACTAATTTGAGTTTAATTTTTAAACTGAAGTCACTTATTGATTTTAAAAGAAGTATAATTATTTATACATCCCGTTATTTCCGTTAATGTAAGTAGGTACTCGTACCTATTGTACTATACATACTCTACAATACTGTGCTGTATTCCGCTGCTATGTACTGTGCTCTTGTACAATTATTGTATCGTATTTACAAAAATAAAAAGAGCGACATTTATAGGTATTTTACTTTATTGGTAAATACAATTCGTAACGACTCCCTGCGTTAGTGGTCTCAAATTTCATTACGAAAAATAATCATATTTTCAGTATCGCAACATCAGATCGTTTTTTATCTTTAAAATGTTAGATGTTCAAAAGCTAAATAAAGCAAAGCTAAAATAAAGTAAATAAAGACCAAGCGGAGCAGGTGTGCTGCCAAGGTTAGTCAGCTGTATCGCTAACAGCGTGAGGTTGCCACCCTCGGCACAACGTGAGAACGGAAGCGGTGGGTGTGGGGCTGTGGGGTGTTGCCAAGTTACTTACTGCGTGCAATTAAGGTTTTTAACCGCGATTTAAAAAGTGACTAGTTTAATGTGCTTATTTCAACGATCTCAATCCAAAGATGTTGATATCCCAAAATTCAGAACGCACGGAATCTTGTTATTGATGGAAAGAGTGAGTTCACTCTTTCCGTTGTCGGTTGTAGGAAGCGGTGAACGCGGGACGTTTTTACCTATCACTATTTGTTGTCAAGAACAAAATAAGTAGAACTACACCTCCTCCGCCTACCTACCTCCCCGCTAGCGATTCTAGGGGACAAGCAGATTGGTGATGTGTAAACCACTTACGCTGCATACACAGACGCAGTTTGTTACCAATTTAAAGGTGCTCAGGGCACATCCAGCGGTTTATATCAATGGCTTTTTTGACAAGGTGAATATGAAACATATTTTATAAGTACCTAAGTGCCTCTCTCTCTATTCTCTATAGCAACAACAATAATGAAAGTTTAGTCACGAACAGGACATGTGCTTGATGGTAAGCAACACGCCTGCCCATAATAGCACGCAGTTATAGTGTCAAGCAGTTATTTGAACATGAATAGTCCAAATCATTACCTAGCATTGGGCTCGGCACCCTCAGATATAAGATGATCTATCTCTTTATGTAAAACTATTGTTGATAGAACAAAATAGTGTGGTACCTAGTACCTACTATAGAACATTGTTTTATTGAATATCAACAATTAACATTGCCAAACTATAACTGTAAATTTTACAACAACATCGTATTAACATTTTTGGGATGAGATGAGAAAGGCACTTTAATTTTAACTTGAAATTAATTATTGCCAAAGTAATATACAGCATTTGCAAATCTCCATCTCTAAAACTTAAAATCAAACCAAGGTTTATGAGTTTATATTGCCATTGTAAATACAATAACCAAATCAGCATGACTGTAAACTGTAGTCCAACCTTTTGCAGCCCAACCTCTATGTTGTCATATGTAGAAAAAAGTATTTAGGCGGGAACGGAGTATTTCAATCATTACTTAATCTGTAGCGGGAACATAAGATTCAGAAAAAAAGTAAATTCTCTCAGATTGAATACTAAATTCTATTGCATATCAGATGAAACACCTCTATTGCATCATTGCATGCACAGAGCCACAGAGTACAAATCTGCCAGACTTTAAGAAGAAACTTACATTGACTACCTCTCTACTTAGTCTGTGGTCATAGAGACTGCCGATAGAAGTGAAAACTTATGAGTTAAAATTTAATATTAATACCTCACGTAGGAAATTACGCGTGTGAAACCAGAGGGTGCTGCTAGTCTGGAATAAATCTTCAAAGCATAGTCGTCTAGATTAGTATTATAAGCATGGCCATCTAGATTAGTCTTCTAACCATGGCCAATGATGACCATTGGTCAACTGGAAATGCGCTAGGTGCCGAGTTCATCAGAAGATTTCTTTAATTTACGAGCGTGACGTTTGACCTCAATTCACAGGCCACGAAAAAACGTATAGACTACAGGCCCGTGAACATAATTTATGGGTCATATAATACAGCAGGAGACCTATGTAAGATGATAGAAGGGTATAAAATAATAGGATTCAGCACTATGCCGGCATTTGAAAGCTGCCCAACTGAAAGCAAATTGAAGAGGGGGGGTTGAGACCCTCGCTCTTTCCTTCTTGTTGCATGATTTTTGTACGGTTTTGCGGAATAATGGATGAGACCAGGTATTGAAACTGTATGGAACCAATGCCGTACATAATCAAATGACCAAATTTACCCTGAACATCGTCGGAAAATCATGTTTTTTCCGACAAAACTAATATTAGAAAAATTTTAATTTTCAATTTTTAAAGTTTAAATACCTGTTCTAATCCATTATTTTGCAATGCCGTACAAAAATCATGCGACGAAAAGAAAAGAGCGAGGGTTGGAACCCCCCTCTTCAATTTGTACTCAGTTGGACAGCTTTCAAATGCCGGCATAGTGCTGAATATTATTATTTTATACACTTCTATCATCCTACATAGGTCTCCTGCTGTATCATATGACCCATACATTTTGTTCACGGGCCTGTGCCCTGTTTTCTAGTGTGGTAAAAAAAAAGTGTGGTGCCCCAAAACGAACTTTTCATTTCAAACACTCTCTGTCTCAATGATTAGGATGATGTCTTGCCGATTCCAGTGAGTGATGTTAGGTACGTCAAGTTCGCATGCAAATGTAGTATTAGCGTATGCAAGTCGTTCACACCCTCGGCCTGCGACCAATTGCACGTCTAGAACACAGTTCATCGAACTTACTTAATGGCGTATAACTTTAAAATGAGAGGAGTGCTCAACTTGCCTGTATTTCTAAGGTGTATGTGCCTATATGGCACATCTATACTAATATTACAAAGCTGAAGAGTTTGTTTGAACGCTAGGATCTCGGGAAGCACTAGTCCGAATTGAATGATTATTTTTCTATTAGATAGTCCATTTATCGAGGAAGGCTATAAGCTATAGAACATAACGCTACTATCAGTAGAAGCGGAGCATGAATCGAGAATGTAACAAAAACGGGGGGAAAAAAATCCTTTTTGAGAGTTTTCGTAGCGTGCTTTGACATGACAAAATGTGTCTATGGCGGCCCCTAGATGATCAATTATTTTGCGGAATATTGCGAATGGTACAATATTAATGATGGTTTAGGGTTACAATTGAAGAGTGCACAATGATTGAATGAAGGTTTGAACGAGTGTAATTTTTATTGCTCCATATTTTTTCATTGCGTCTTGTAGAGTCAGCATTACACAATATTTATCAGTCTGTTGGTCGTCTTGACGAGGAGTACATGTGTGGCGAGAACGCAGAAGTTAAGGAATCAGAGATTACGAATATGAGTATCCAATTGTACAGAGAATTACCTCTGTGGAATATCAGGAGCAAATAATGTAATGAGAGTGGTTATAACATTCTAAATAAATGTTTAGTATTAGTTTAGATTATTTAGTATTAGACATTGTTGTCTAAATGCAAAGAGATGTTTCCTTTTTTATAGTACCTATTATAATGTGACGAGGCGAGCAGGGCATGTGCCTGATGGTAAGCAACATGCCTGCCCAATGACATCTAGCTATTGGAACTAACAAAGCATTGCGCTCGCCACCCACAGATATAAATAAAAATAATGCCCTTCAAACCAGAACACAGTAAGTAACACATTACAAACAAATACATAAACATAAATAAATAAACAATAATGAACAACAACACTATATATATGTACATGCATATATTTATGTATAGCTGCAGCTAAATCTTGTGGAGAGACATTTTCTTCGCGCGGTCCTTACGGAATAAACATCGTTCTCCGTCTGAATACGAAAACATTGAGTAGTTCGTATTTTTGTGCAATATAATTGATCGTTTGGATGCTAAGTTCCGTTCAATCTTTTTGTACAATACAATGCATTGCACAAAGTTATTGTAGGTTTAGGGCCGCCTAAGATTGCGTCAACTTCAACTTTTTCTTTTGGCTTCCATTCGTTAATGTCACCGTAATTTCGCCAATGTCCAAGATTGCGTCATTGAATATAAACCTTTCCTAATCAAATTTGTTTCTAAATCTGAGGTGGTACGACCAATTTCCGACAGGTGAGGTAGCAGGTAGCTGAAGAGGTTTTTTGTTTGAAAGCGATATTATTAGGAATGCCTGAACCGACTTCAGTCATTGTTTCGCCGTTGGATTTGTACGGGATCCCGATGAGTGCTATAATGTACCACGGGCGAAGTCGAGGCGGACATCTAGTGTAACAATATAATTAATACCATTTTGCCTTTGTGACACCGCACTGTTAAAAGTAGAAAGTAGTAAATTCACATAGTTGCTATGTTTTCGATCAGAAAATTCGGAATAACACTAGGAATATTTACATTAGTTATCATTATGTTGTGTGTGAATTGTCCACCAATATATAGAGGTATATATAAATATACTAGCGCCCCGTTCCGGCTTCGCTCGGATATTGTCACATAAAGACCATTAATCGACATAAAAACTATCCTATCTCTCAAGTTGGATCGAACTGCACATGGTGTGCGAATTTTATTATAATCGGTTAAGTGGTTTAGGAGTCCATTGAGGACAAACATTGTGACACGAGATTTATATATATTAAGATTATAAAAAATTATTAATGCCGGTCCGGTCCGAAACAACGCCACAAATTATTATCTGGACGCGAAAAGCGTAAAGTGAAGTAGGGTTACAATTTGTCCTCTGGGTATCTTAAATCGAGAGTGAGCAGGTATCTTCAAGGTAAGGTAATCTTGTGTAGCTTGCCTTCTGTCTATCTGTATCTATACTGATTGTTTTGTGCTAGTGAGTAAAAGCTGCGTTACAAATTTAACTCTTTCTTGATCGCGAATTTGCTGTAGTAACTAAAATCGAACAATTTTGAACCAGTTTGACAAAACTAGTGGTACAAAAAAATTACAGAGTTTTTGATCGCGTAAGGTTTGAATAAACCTTTGGAATAAGGCGGCAATAATCGTCCAATTCAGTATCAAGTTTGCATTTATAGAACAGCCCACCTGCTGTGCTTCATTGAACAATACAATTTCAATAATTGTAATAACTCCACGCAATCCATATTTTTCGCTGACGTAACGGCATCACTACAATTTGTTCTTATTTATGCGTCGTGCTAAGTGAACTTTCAATAAATTGCGGGCTCTACAGAACAAAATTACCCATATCACACTGCATTGGACGAAAAGTAGAACTAAAAAAAATTGGTTGTTTTTAAAGTCGGTTGGTTTACGGACGATAGTTTAACGTGACAACGCCATAACAAAACATTGATAGATGAGCGCAACGGACATAACGGGACACTTTTTCGTGCACACAGTCAGCGTTCATCGATTTATTAGACGTTGTCACGTCAAAATCGTGGAAAATAAATCTGTGAGTATTGTTCAGAAATTACGATTACAGCTCCACATACTCAGCTGTACTCATAAAGTTGTAGCTCTATTTTATCATTATCTAATAGAGAACGGTCTTATTTGTTGTTAATGTTCGTAAGTAATTGCATAACGAAAATGAATAATGGATGATGTTATATTTCTACGGTGTCTGTGCATTTCGGTGAAAGCGAAGCCCTTTCACGAATTTGTTATTAATAGCGACAGATTAAATCGAGCACGATCGGTCTATGAAAAAGTTTAGCACTTTCTAGATAAGAGAGAACTGATGATATATATCTTGCTAGTTACAAAGAGTCTGATACTTTGAGTACACGTAGAAATTTTCTAGACGTAGAAATTAGAAATGATTCGTTTTTTTATTTATTAAGGTACTCAACCGCCATATTCTAAACATTTAGTCAAGAATGACGTGAGGCAGAAACTTGTAAAATATTTCGAGTACACTCAAGATGCTATAGAAATTTGAAGATTCTCAAAATTTCAACGTTAGATGTACTAGAGACAAAATTGAGCATCACTCTGGTTCTATTATGAGTCAGTAGAAATTAAAAAAGTGATCAAGTGTGAATAAGCATGTCAGTTCGTTAATAAGAGCTGGCATGCTGTTCACCGTTATACGTACCTTTTGCTCGTTAAAGCAAAAAAACAGTCCATCAGTCCAGTACATTAATAGTTAAACAGCAAAATTCGCCAACCCACAATTGGGGAGCCTTGGGCAGTCCTAGTCGTGTTCGTCCATTTATGCTCATCGTGGTTATTTATTAACATTGCAAATGCGAAAGTTATTAGTTATTATATAGATGTTTTAAGGTTAAGATGTTCGAATGTTTGTTGCTCATTCACATCGGAACGGCTGAACGTATCAGGTTGAAATTTTGAACACACTCAGATTTATAGGCTGCAATAGCACATAGGCTTCTTTTATTTAATTGTAGGAAAATAACGGGAACAGGAACTGCATAGAACCGGTCGCTTCTATTTTTGAATTAGTATCCCGATATTTTGATGCAGTTTTCCTGTATACGTGAAATTTCGACGGGGATTCAACCATATAATTACGGACCACAGATTTCTAAACTGTGTTACGGACATCATTTACCTTTCCCTATCCTGAGGGTCTACCGCCTAACTGAAACTGTCTTGGCTTTGGTTTTACTGTCTCTTTTCATTTCGGTTAAAATGATAGAGACATCAATAGCAAAGCCATAGCCGATGTGGTTAGGCGGTAGAAGGGCTGAATGCATCATAATCAGTGATAATAGTGTGACGAATCTAAGTTCCCATCGCGATTTCCGTATTTTTACTCTGCTTAATGATGGTGCGTACTGTGTACTCATCCACAACATTTCGCTTTCGACACCACTGACATTTGAACAGCCCCGCGGAGATGCGAGGCGAATCGAACGACGACCTGCCTCATGAGAGCCACAGCTAATGGCAGCTTCGGCCAGCGGGCTCAGACAAACGTATTGTGTAATGTTATTTTTATTGGTTTAATGTATTTTTATGCATAGTTAACTTTAAAAAAAACTAGCGTACGCATTCTTTCGCTGAATAAAATCTAAGTGCGCGAAATTTCTGCAGAGTCCGTTTGGGGAAGTACCAGTTATTCTATCGCCAAGCAGTAATGTGAAAACACCGCTGTGTTCCGGTTTGAAAGGCAATGTTTTCAGAGAAATTACAGGGCATAGAGTTATAACATCTTATATCTCTGGGTGACGAGCGCAGGGCAGTGTTAGGTAATTATTTGGACTCTTTATTATATTCCAATAGCTGCGTCTCACTGTGCTGTTGTGGGCAGGGATATTGCTTACCATCAAGCATATGACCTGTTCGCTTCGTCACTCTACAGATAGATATCAAGAAATATATTTTATTATTAATTGTTAATGAATAAAATAGCACTAAAAAGTTAATGACGACCCTTCAACATTGGAAGCATTTTTTTTTAACTATAATAGGTTCGCACTTGACCACCATCTCGCCTGATGTTAAGCGATGATGAGATCTACGATGGAGCGTGCTTACCTAGAAAAAACCGATTCACTCTCGATTTGAAGACACCAAGATTGTAACCATCAGGGAAAACCCACTCAGGCAACGCATTCCACAACCTAGACGTTCTTATCACAAACGTGACGTATGTAGCATGTACTCGGCATGTTATTACAATGGCTTTTTTATCCTTAACATTTGTTTTTTTTACTGAACACAATCACAATTACTGTTATTTCATTTGTTTATGTTTTTCCATTGTATTTTTGAAAATATAGTAGATAGTTACAAAGTATTTGACAGTTGTCTAGTGCTGTCCCGTTTCATAAAAAGCCTTGGCACGCAACGATATCGGTTCTGAAACTAATGGAGCGATGTAATAACATGTCAGCAACGGTGCATTTATTCAACGATAGTACGTACGAGGTACGCTCTTGTACAACAATCCAACCCTATACTGCTTTGTATCTATGTAGACGATTTTTGTAATATATCGTTTATCAGGAATCCATTTTTGAAATGTAAAATTCTTTAGTGTAAAACTTTTGGTAGGCGAGTATATTATGGGGTCGCGACGTCGACATGTTAATGTCAAGCGACTGCAAAGTGTTGGAGGCTGTTACAACATGACACCCCCACAGGTTAGTCTAGCCGCGGCTTGGTCGAATCGCGGGACCGCTCTCACATTCGACTGCGACCCTGGCATTGCCTCCGCTCCTGCAGGCTCACCTCACGGGGAGCGTCAGAATCCTAGCATTTGGATTCAGTAATGTACTGGAATCCAGCGGTGCGTCACTTAGTTAGAACGCCTATCCCAAGGTATCGGACATCAGACAAAGCCGTTGTTGCTCAGCCCTGCCTGCCCCTCTTAGCTGTTATTATTATCAATTTTTGCCCCTTTTCGTCGTTATTACCAGCAGTCAACCTCTCAAAGCTGTTATTCCCAACCTCGACCACTCTGAAGCTATTATTCTTGTCGCCCACCCTCTATACCGAACCCTAAGTCCAAATCATAAGTAGCTCACTTTATTTCCACGTAAAGAAATCGGGTCTTCTTTCACAAGGAGATAGTATCTAAGTGCGAATCATCAGACGACTCAAAAGATGTTTTTCTTGGGATATGAAGCTTTCATCACAATGTTTTCCTTCACCGTGCACGCAGTACTTCACAGTAGTGATGACAAAAGTATACGTTGGCACTTAGAAAAGTACTCATGATTGTAGGCAGGATTTGACATCTCAATCCAGTTTCTTAGTCCAGTTTTAGACGTAGGCGTCACCCTTGGATCACCACACGTTTTCTGATGATCGCATCCAATTGCTACCAGCTTTTCGCAGGACAACGCTCCGCCTGGCTGCAGGGTACCCCATTCACCGTTGGACTTCATATGCAGTCACGCTCAAGCTACATCCCTAAGTCTTTTAATCTTGGTATCTTAATAAGCCGTGTGTTCCCCGATTGTACAATTTTCACCGCAGCTGAGTTCACACGGCGCCGAGTGAAACCGTCATAATTGTGCTCACTTTCCCACAAGCTCCGTTTAACATCTGTTAGTGTAATGAGTGGTAAAATGCCGCTTCTGTCAAACTTGACGCCAGCTCGACACATAAACGTGTTGTATTGAAACAGAGTATACATGTACTTTTCGTAGAGAGTATATACGTTGGAAATAACTAACTAGGTGTAAGACGAATATTAGTGACTCCGTTAACGTTAGAGTAAACGCTAGCATACTAACATAGATTTTTTCGGCAACGTTACAACCGCCCTAGTCACGAAAAGATCTCGCTTGTGTTTTGTTTACAATAAATATGAATTCTACTAATATTAAAATGTGATAGTTTTTATGTATGTTGCTCGATCACGTCGAAACGAATGAACGGATGGGGTTGAAATTTGGAATGTACATAATTAGATTATTGTCTGAAATAGCATACTACAGCCCATAGCGTGCAAATACCGGAAACGGAAACTACGAGGGTAAGCCATGGGGCTCTGCTAGTAAACACTGCTTAAAAAATAATAAATAAATAAAGAAAGCATCACACACACATTTTTGAAAGTTGTCGTTTTAGGAATTTGTCGTTTTAGGAAGTTGTCATTTTAGGAAGTTGTCGTTTTAGGAAGTTGTCGTTTTAGGAAGTTGTCATTTTAAAAAAGTTGTCGTTTTAGGAATTTGTCGTTTTAGGAAGTTGTCGTTTTAGGAAGTTATCGTTCTCAGCCTGAGGGATAAAATATATTACGAATATTTCTCAAAAAAAATGTCAAATGGGCCTTTTATATATTAAGTGACTTTAAAAACGGAGGATGGTCTCAATTTGGCATTTCGGTTATATGTCTGTTTTGCATGTATGTTACGCGATAACACCGCGTAATGAAGAATCCGCTTCTTCATTACCCATCGATTTTGATGATTATTTTTTTGTTTCGTAGATAATACTTTAGAAGTGGTCCCATAAACATATTATCGAAATCGGTGTATAAGTGTTTGAAATATTACCTCAATTAAATATACGTATTACTTCGCTGTCTCATTGGTGCAGTGTGTTAATTGATTTTACAAAAAGTTTGATATTTAGTTGAGTCTCCGAGTTCAAGGTGAGAGCAAGTTCAAGGGGGGCAAGGCAACCCCCATCAAGGCGAGAGAGCCCACCGGCGGGCTCAGAGCCGGATCTACCCTATGGCTTTTTGGGCTTCAGCCCAGGGCCTCGTGGATTCAAGGGGCCCTAGCTAAGTCAGGTCAAAGTTTAAAATAGACGATAATGCGAAAAAGATGAGCTTCTAAGTAGTATTAGCCCAGGGGCCCCTAAATCCACGGTCCGGCCCTGGGCGGGCTCGCCTTTTCCTGTTGATTAAAATCTAAATTTTAATAACATTGAGTCTATATTTGTTTAACTTATTTTTCTCACCTATCTAATTGAGAAGTTAAATAGAAGAAGTTAATAGAAGAGAAGTTAATTAGAGAAAATTTAACTATTGGATGTAAATGGGTTGACATGGAAATGTTTTCCAGTGCTATTTCTGGTTAGAGCCGGAAGCGGTGTAAGCTACAACATGAACAACAAACCATAAGTGAATTATTATTTTCCTATTTTCCTCTTCTCCTTATCCAAGAAATGTGTAAAAAAAAAAGATTATTGTAATGACAAAGATCACGGACCCCGGAGTCTGTGGAGTGGATAATTTAAATAAAAAACCATAAGTGAATCATCAGAAGATGTGAGCCGACTGAACCGAATTGCCTCGTTTTGATCTTTGCTTCACTTATTAGCGGGAAGAAATAGCTCAGGCGGTCGATTATGTAAAGGCAAACTGTACGAGTGCTTGTTTATATCAATACATAACTCATTATTTCATAATTAAAAATATGACTTAATTGTTTCGAAAAAAAAAATACCAAAGAACATTAAACTTTTTCTTTTTTTGTTTGCGGTAGTATAACAGAAACGGGCACGCTGGGATAAAAGTGGAACACTGACATAGATAAAGCATATTTCTAGTATACCTCTATGTAAACTCTTTGGGCGCTGATAATAAAACATGTTATTATTAGACCTGAAAATTTGCATAATCCTAATTTGGCCCAAGGTCTAAGTTTCTGCGTAGGTGAGTTTATTGTAACCGTAGTCAAGTTTAGTTTTACAGAATGCACCTCCTAATGTTTTGTTTGTTTATAGTCTGTCGCGACGGCGGCGGAGATATATTCGTATTAAATAAACCACCATGTTCTTTGTCGTCCTAACCTACTGGTACATCATTGAACATATTACCATTAACCAGTGAATTAGAAAACTTGATATAATTCAAATTCCATTACCAAAAATAAAGTTAGTTCCAAAATAACTTTTAAGAAGTTGGGGAGAATGAGCTGGACACACTTTTTTTCTTTCTTCTTTAGTTTTCCTTAGTCTGGGACTAAATCCTCCGACTAAGGAAAGCTTGTGCTACGGGAGCTATATCGCGCTCATATAAATTAAATTCAACTTTCACAGAATCCGTTTTCTCTGTAAACTGTCTTTTCACCTTAAACTATCTTTTTAAATCCCCTGAAGTATATGCAAATTCAAACTAACAATGTAAATGCCGTGTGACCGATTACATAATGTCAGAAGCTTCAATTCAATAGCCTTTCAATTTTATGAGTACAATTCTCCAGAAGCATAGCGAAAATAAAATTATTGAGGTAAGTGTAAGCTCTATGCTGCAGATCTATGCCAAAGCCAGAGAACCAAATGTTTATAACAACCGTACATGTTTTTTTTGATTTGTTGAAATTATTAAATTTTTCTTCCATTCCGTACCGCTTATGGCAGCGAAAGTATTCGTATATCGTCTACTGTATAACTTACTCACGTAAACGCTGTTAGTATTCGGATCATGATACGTGATAATTACTAACTTGCCCATATGGATTATGCATTTGGAAAATTCTTAGAGATGCAGGCGGGATCAAAACTCAAAAATAAATATTAGTGGACATTTTCGCACGACGCCGTCAACTATGGGAGTAGATAGGCTAAATTTGTTTAAGTACTGTATGTATTCATTATTTGGATAATTTGTTTTTTCACCATGACAAAGCTTTTTTACAGCTGCACCTAAATGACAAGGCCCCTTTACAGCTGTTTTTTTTGACATTATTCTTTAGTATTATTTTGTTATGTACACAGATTATTTATTTATAATTTTATTGTAAGTGACGTTACCAAGTGTTCTTTTGAAATAATGGTTCGAATAAATAAATTGAATTGAATTGAGGCAATTTAATACTTATATTTTTTGTACATACAGAAATACCAAAACAGAGAACAAATATTTGTGTTCACCACACAAATACCCTGAATTTGTAGACGATGTTCTTATCACTGGGCTACAACTTAGTTCAGAACACAATTTACCAGTACACTACGCAGGAAATATGTGCGTATAGGATCGTTTACGATTCGATTACCATCAGGGACAATGGAGGCTCGGGTGTCGGGCCTTTCTGCATTGTATTCTGATTCAAGCACTTATGTCGTTCTGCTCTCAATATATTTCTTGATATCATCATGAGTGTTAAGAGCTCTCTATGTGAATGCCTATTTTTTCATCATGGAGACATCACCATATTATTTGAACAAGGCTCATGCAAGCTTAAATTCTGCGCAACTTAAGCAGTCCACTGAATGTTTCCACTGCTGGGACTCGGGGCCTTCTCTCGCAAGGAGAGAGTTAAGGCCATAATATATCACGTTGAAGCAGTACGGGTTGGCGGATGACACAAACATGACTTCGTAAGATTCTAGGTACAAGTCGGTTTACTTACAATATTTTCCTTCATCGTTTAAGTTACATTACGCGCATGACTTCGAAAAGACAGTAATGTGCATGGGGCTCTGGATTGGCGGTCACCGTTCTCCCGACTAGACCAGCCTTAATTTTTGAGACATGAAAACAAAAAGATAACCTATAAACTAGGATGACAAGTTGGCGGCCTTATCGTTAAAATCAAAATTTCCAGGCAACCTTAGGTTAGAAAATAATGCGTGGACAAGTCTGATAACGAGGTCCACAAAAAAGATGTACATAGGTAGTAAAATCGTGAAGAAAATTTAATATAAAATAAAACCGTAATTAAACCTTACATGAATTAGCTACCTTTTTTTTTATAATTTAGAGTGACGAGACGAGCTGGGCATGTGCCTGATGGTAAGCAAAATGCCAGCCACATAACAGCACAGTGACACGCAGCTATTGTAACATGAAGAGTCCAAATAATTGCCTAGCACTGCACTGCGCTCGTCACCCAGAGATCTAAGATATTATATCTCTAAGCCCTGTAATTTATCTGGTAAGATTGCCCTTCAAACCGGGCAATACCTACAACAACAAAACTACAATCAGCACTTTTCTTTTTCATCCAATTTTAAAGGACCGGTAAAAGATCAGATTCTATAATGCCTTTCTTCTACACTCCTAGAATTTTTAATTATAATCTTTTTATCCTTAGTCAATGTGCTGCATGTGATGTGTTTAAAGAAGAGCAAGAAGTCCATCTTCTCTAATGCTGCTGGTAGCCATTGCATAAGTCGTAAGATGCACATACCCATACTTAATTTTAGAAGTAGGGCAATTATGAAGTTTTATCTTAATTTCTTCACTTGCACTCACCATAATCTCCAATAAACACTTGCTTATAGTTTACGAAACTCAGTTAACTTCCTCTTTTGTCAACATTGCATAGTTATCGTGGGGATCTACAACTGACTGAAATGGTTACGGCTTTGATATTGCTCTCTCTTTATATTGGATCGAAATGAAAGAGAGCCAAATAGTATAGCTACGACTATTTTAGTTTGGCGGTAGACCCCAGGACCTAGTTACCTAATTAACCAGTTCCTTATCTGAACCACAGTTTTCTATGAGAAAATATCTTGGAATTCGTGTTGCAAGTTGATCCCAAACTATATTACTACACTGATATATTTGTTAAGAGCAGGCATGTTACTTACCAAATAGCGCATTTCTGGCTTATTATATTTGTACTAATATAAAAAAAAACGGAAGAGGTTTTTTGTTTTAACGCGCTAATCTCAAGAACTACTGGATCGATATAAATAAATCCATCCCCTTTGGATATGTACGTGATCCCTGGTTCCTATAGGCTATGTATTACGTACCACGGGCGAAACCGAGACGTACCGCTAGTCACTCTATATATTATACAAAAAAATTGACGTGTGGATAATGTCCATTAACATATAAAAAAATATTAATGGACGTTTTCCACACAAGTTTCGGATCCTCGGTAAGAATTGTGTCAGTTGGTAACTGTTTCTAGCTTCTATAACAGTACCAACATCTTAATATGTACTCACCCGTATTATGCAATAAATTAAATTATGATATCCTTTGTTGTGTGTAAAATTGCTGTAAACGAAATCCGTACAAAAACTTGGCCCATCCCTACAAAACTAAACTTGAAAAAATATAACTATTCGGCCTCTTTTACTAGAATTCAATCTGTATTGGAAGGACGTGATTTAAATACTAAAGATGATTGGAATACTCGGAAATATCGACCGACATTGATCATCCTTGTTCAATTTTTAAACCTATTAGGTACAAGAAAGCGGACATCACATACCTCAACGCATCAGTAGTTCAGTACACCCGACGCACGCGCATGTCCAATCGGTGATTGCTAGATCAATGCACCATCATTATGCTGATATAAATCGGCGACTGTCGGCGCAGACTGCAGACATGAGACATGCTAGCTGCACCCTGCGAGTTAAAAACTACTCATTGTTCATTACAATTGTAATAAGTACATATATTTCAATTTTTGACACTTATTTGTACGATACCTATTATCGTACAATATAATGTTCAATTTAAACTTTAAATACGAGTATACATACTCGTTGTTTATTCTTTTTTTTTTTTTTATAAAATTGACGTGTAAATTGTACATTATCAATAAAGAACTTTGACTTTGACTCACTTGAACAGGAAAATAAACAATTTTCGTACAAAAAATTAAACCGACTTCAAAACCACAAATAGGCCTGTTAGATTTAGCTGGCACCGACTTCAAATAGATGAGTGAGTAGCGCTTATAATAATGATTTTAGTTTATTTTTCGCTTTTGAGTGCCTATTTGTGGTTTTGAAGTCGGTTTAATTTTTTGTACGAAAATTGTTTATTTTACTCTTTTTAGTGTACAAGAACAAAATTAAAAATTTGATTAAACCCCGACTACCTTGGATTTGTTATCTGTACAAGATTCTACTAGTCAAGCCCTTTCATTTGATACCCATATAAAGGGGGTTGTGAAAAAAGAAATGTATTTCGGCATTTTGTGGAAGCGGCCATCTTGGATTTTAATTTTTTCATAGTGAAAAGTATTCTAGATACCCAAATTGAGGTAGGTTGTGAAAATATTTTGTCCGCCATTTTGTGGAGGCGGCCATCTTGAATCGACATTAACCAGACATAGCTAAGAACATCTGCTATGGTATTAACCTTGAAATAAAAGAAACCGCATCGAAATCGGCCCATCTGTTTGAGTTCTACTACGGTGCCACAGCAGATAGACAGACACACAGATAGACATCGACGTCACTTATAACACCCCTTTTTTTGGTCGGGGGTTAAAAACAAGTTTTTATTAAAGCATTTACACAATTTTGTATTGACAGGGTCGAGATTCATAACTTTTGTGAAATCTACAACGTTATCCAGATACGCAATTTTTCAGTTTTTGGTTCATATTTCAAAAACTACTAGACCGATTTCAAAAAAAATTATATGGGACCATTCGGGAAGCATACCCATCCGAACACAAAAGAAATTTTAAAATCGGTTCAGAGGTTCTCGAGAAATCAGGTAACATACATAAAAAAAAAAAAAAAAAGAAAACATAGGGGTCGAATTGATAACCTCCTCCTTTTTTTGGAAGTCGGTTAAAAAGAAGAAATAAAAAAATGAGACGGTTCTCAATTTTTTTGTTGGTTTTTTTTATGTTACTTTAGAACTTTCGACTGGGTGAAACGATTTTTAAAATCTAGTTTTGTCCGAAATGTAGACTTCCCGAATGGTCCTATGTACTCGTATATTTTATCGAGTGTTATTTGTAATACGAATAAAATAAAAATTACGTCGATTACATATAACTTAGTTAATCATTTTTTTTACAGTTAGTGACCTTATTCGTGAGTTTATTTTTTTATTGGAAATCGGTTGTTTCGTTTTTACTTGTATTTATATGTATTATAGTACTTTCGTCTCAGTTCCATTAACTTCAAGGTTTGTCTGAAATCTGTCGAAACAAGTCGCTGGTGTAGAGTTTTCCCTAACATTGATGCAAGAGAAAACCATTATCCATGCATCTTTGCACAGCGATAAGATATCCATCGCACCAGCCTCCTTTGGTGTTGAAATAATACACCAACTGCTGTGATAGCGTCCCTTACTACAAGTTCGATCATAGTTTTGTTACCGGTTAACACAAAAGTTAAGGCAGAATTAAAAAAAACGCTAGTTAAACAGTTTTACAAATGCAATTTGCCAAAATATCTATTAATGAACACAATTTAAATAACTTTACCTAGTTAAAACAATTACACGTTAAATAATTCATAGTTCAATAATTCTTCCAATTTATGTTATTTGTTTTAGAATCTTTATAAAGATTAGAAAATACATATGACAACTACCAACTACCCTCTACACTATACTTCGTACCTGCCAAACTACTTAGGCTAAGCTAATCTGAATGATCTATAGACTGATTAAGGTCTAGAGATGACCAATAATTCTAATAATTATAGTAAGTTTACAAGTGGTGCAATTTTTCCTCAAATTTATCTTATAAATCCTCTTTTTTCGGGTGTAGTAAGTTAGTAATTACTATGATTTGCTTATTAAAGCATTGCATCTCATTTAGCTCACGAAAAACATGCTTTCTGGTTTAACTACAATTGAAAATTTTTCCTCATCACTCTATCACTAGATCATTAGACCAAATAGAACAAGCTGTGGCTAAAATTGGTTAAAAGAAAGAGGTGGCTTATGTCCTGCAGTGGATTGAATAAGCTGTTTATCATGACGATATTTTTTTGTGTCAATAACAAAGAAAGAATTCGTGAAATAAAATCACAAGAAAATCAAAAGCAATAAATATCGAACTAATATAACAAAGGCGAATTTATGTGTTTTTTCCACGTATATCTGTTGCAATTGAATAGATTTAAATGAAATTAAATACATACAAGTAGTAAGTACAGTAACTTGACTAGCAATAGGTTAGATACTTTTTAATTCGATAAAATTATTAAAATTATTGGTCGTCAAGCCGCAGGCTACCCACATTAGGGCGACCTGCGATTATGCTGTGGAATCCACATATCTTGTAAATATGTTTAAAATTCAATACCATTTTTCCTTTGGTCTCTAGCTTATTACGAATAGTTTTAATCGAAAAAGCTTAGTAGTAGCAACGTAATAAACTCTTTACGAGGATGTTACGACAACCAGCGGATGTTTTGCCTGAACCGACTTTATACTTTAGTTTTGTTAGTTTTCCGCATGCTCTGAATACCATATTTTTCTTTGTAACACCATTGCTTATATAGTTGTGTAAGAAAGTTTTTGAATGCTGTTTTAGTCGCGTAGAACATTTTTTGATTGGAGAACATCTTATAGGTCGTCATCGACATGCTTACGTAGTGGCGTGGTTTCGGAGCTGCATGCGTGTTATATGTTTTTTGGATAGATGAAATCGAGCGGCTAAGTATCAGCTGGACGCTCTGGAATCGATCTAGAGACGTGCCAAAAGGTTCGTAGGCAACGATACTCTTGTGTGAAAAAGACTTCAAAGTCTAGAACAATGCCGAAAAATTGCTAGCCTATCGGTTTTTTATAGGATACACGTCGCAGTTGTAGTCACAAATGAAGTACCAGGTTTAGCTGGTATATAATAACCAGTGCACGCTAATGGTGATCCACGTTTTTTCATGTACCATGTAATATGAGCGTTAAGACAAATGCAGTCGCTTCGTCAAGTGCATTGCTCTTCGATCGATTCGAATATTTCGAATAGCTTCTATCGAGTTACGAAATTGAACTTACATTCGATTCCTGGTAAAATGCGACTCAATCGATTAGGTTACGTTCTGAGAAGTTCTGATTTAATAATGATATCATGAAGTAATTTATAGTTTTGTTTTGAGTGGGTATTTTTTGTACGCGTAAGTAGAGGATTCTTTACAGTTCCCCTAGAAAAGTAGCTACTACCACATCTTTGTCAATTATTCTACTGCCAGGCAGTATTCTGATTTTTTAACTATATTGGGTTCAATAGGTTCGCACTTCACCGTCGCACCATCTCGCCTGATGTTAAGCGATGATGAGATTTACGATGGAGCGTATTTACCTAGAAGAAACAGATTCACTCTCGATTCGATCTGTTAACTTTATTGTGTTCAGGTTTGAAGGGAAATATTTCCAGATAAATTACAGGGCTGAGAGATGAGAATCATCGTAAATATCGGCGGCTCGTGGAACCGCATATCCTATCTCGTGCTAGGTAGTTATTTGGATCCTCGAATTTTATAGTAGCCACACAACCACCACACACTCAACGCCTCTTTTCTAGTCTTTCTATTAGTTGGGGACGCCGGGACGGTTGGTAAGTTGTATTCACTCGAAACAACAACCTTACACAAAAATCCACTAATAGAAAATCATTGCGTTTGTGTCGAAAGATCCCCAAGAATACATCATCATTTGTCACTGAATAAATTTTATAATCAGTTAATCTAAAATAGTGGAAACAACAAAAAAGCTCGCAATGTTACTGCAGTTACCAGGCGCGCAGACAATGGGCAGAGGTGCCTTCCTCTGTGTTGGGAACCGCTAACAATGGGTATTGTAACCGTGCAGAACCATAAAAATATCTAGTTCAGTGGTCGAAAGTTAAACTAACGATGCTGACACTCTACAAGTTTTAAAAGCGATAGTAGCGCAATCTTTCAGTGGTTCATATAAATTTGGCGCACTGCATGAATACCATTTCACTGGTAACTCTCACATACGCGCTGTCAATTATAAAGTATTTTACATGTGTTATATCGCGTAGATATTAATATAATTGTGATGTTTGCGTAAGAAATATTCTACTGTCTAATTATAGAATTCAGTTTTATTTTTAGACGCATGTAATTTAATTAGGTATTCTTAGTGAAGTTTTATGTGTTGATTTATACTTTACAAAAGTCGAGGAGAATCGTTAAAATGGGCGCTAGTCTCATCTGTAAATGATATCATGAACTTATCATCAATAATGGTACTTATTGAAGTGAACATTTATTAAGCTATGTTGAGCTCTATTTGGTAAGTAAATTTTATGGGCTCGTGTTACCAACAAACTAATGTAGCGGCGTAGCGTCAGAGCAGCGACGAGCAAAGGAACAGGGCGTACGTACGTGTTTAACGACTTTTGGATGGGTGAAATCTCGGGAGTTCGCAAACTAAACAAAGCTTATAGGTACTATTGAAACCAGATAGTTGATATAATTGTATTTTTTTTAAAAGAGGCGGAGCCTTTAACAATAAAACTAAAATACAATGAGAACTACACAACGCTACATACCTAACTAACTGCTTACACTAAGCACACCTGAATTATCCATAGACCAATGAAGGGCTTAAGATACCTAATCAAGATGTTCAAGTCCACTACCAATCGGAAGTTTAATTGTAAATACATACTTATTGTGATACAGATACAGAACAAACACTTGTCTTCATCACACAAATATTTGTCCTGGGTGGAAATCGAATCCATGACCCACGGTTTCACAGGCAGATTTACCATAAACTAAACCACTAGACTAGTCAAAG
Organism: Ectropis grisescens; assembly: GCA_017562165.1. NCBI lineage: Eukaryota > Metazoa > Arthropoda > Insecta > Lepidoptera > Geometridae > Ectropis > Ectropis grisescens. The sequence goes on along the minus strand of CM029781.1, from coordinate 6,964,403 downwards.
TCGTATCATAGAGATAGAAGAGTTATAAACGTCTGTACATGGATTGAATATTGCAACTAAAGTTACATCTGTTGCGCATTCGTGCAAGTCGAGTTAGCAGTCAACTTCGACCCATCGATTGTCCTCCTCAAGTGACCTGTGACGAGCCGAACCAGTGACCGAGTTGCAATGCTTCCTGCCAGTGATGTAATGGAACTTACCAGTGCGAAGTGCAGTAGTCGCTTATGCCCGAGCGACACGAGACACGAGGCTAGTTTTTCAAGCTAGGATAGCAAGCTAGTGTTAGTAAATATTGTTTTTAAACTTTCGCGATTTGAACACATAATGTTTATAATGTATCTACAGGACTTAATCACGATTTAATTCATTGTTTAAATACCTCGACGTTTCGGCAGCGTTACAACCGCCGTGGTCACGAGAAGACTGAAGAAAATGCGGGTCGTCTCATTGCGAAATGAGGGGATCTAGATACCCTCATTTGGTCTTCAAAAATCGCAGGGTTACCACCACGACACACAACACTAACCGTATCACCAGGCATCGCGGAGTGAGTTCGGAGAAGCCTGGTGATACGGTTAGTGTTGTGTGTCGTGGTGGTAACCCTGCGATTTTTGAAGACCAAATGAGGGTAGATTCTAGATCCCCTCATTTCGCAATGAGACGACCCGCAATTTCTTCAGTTTTCTCGTGACCACGGCGGTTGTAACGCTGCCGAAACGTCGAGGTATTTAAACAATGAATTAAATCGTGATTAAGTCCTGTAGATACATTATAAACATTACTAGTGTTAGTAAGCTATCATGCTAGTAGCTTCTAACTTCCTGTAGACAAAACTGGCGTTGTCTACACGAAACTAGAAGTACTAGATTGCTAGTTTACTAACACTAGCTTACCATCCTTCGCTCGGCATGTATAGTTAACAAAAAGGTTTTTCAAAATTAACATTGCATAGCTCGGGTCCTAACTCAATGTCAGTTAAAATCTATAACAAATTGCCATATGAAATAAAAGAAATCGATTCTGATGAAAAGTTTATCAAAACGTTAAAAAATATACTACTTGTAAAAGCTTACTACACAATAGAAGAATACCTTACTGACAAATCAATTATCGAGTAAGTCGATCCGCTCCGCATGACATTAATTATGACATTAATTATATTGCCACACCCAATCAGGGTCATTATGGGAACTATTTCATACTACTCTATGTTTAAATAACACCATCAAATGTACCATAATGGTAGCAATAAAATGATTGAGTATTGAGTATTGAGTTTATAAATACATGCTTATCATACATTGAAACACCCAGACACAGTACAAACATTTGAACTCACCACACAAATATTTGCACTAGGTAAGGATCGAATCCACGACCCTCGGGTTCGCAGGCAGAGTTACTACCCATTAAGCCACAAGGCCAGTCTATGCCTGGGCAATGGGCACCGGAGGTACTGCCTTATATACTGCACTGGGTCCATCTTACGGAAAGAAATATCGTTAGTGTGCGTCGTTGCTTGCATTTTGCTTTGTTGCATGATATTCTAAAGTGAATTAATATCTTTCAATTGCCAACATTCTCACGGGTGGTCGCTGAACTTTTCGCAGATTTTCTTCAGCCAGCGATCTATTATTACTGCTTGTTATCCCATTAAGTATCAATTATCTAATTAATGAAATGACCAAGCGTACGGTATCAATAATGATATTGCCGCAACTAATTTAGTGCGAGTATTTTAGCACAGAACTTGCATGTTGCGAGGCGTTGAAATCGACCTCGCGTGTGAAAGACAGATATTGCAAACGATATTTTATTGAATACCAGCGCATGACCGTTAGCTGCTCGATAGCCCCTGAAAACTACTTCGATGACATACAATCACGTTTACAGATGAATGCAGGAGAATTGTTAACAGGTAAACTTGTTGAACATAATTGCAAAGTTTCTAAGCTTGTGGGTTTTTATGGGAAGGATTTTGAAAAGTGTGAAAGAGCTGAATTGCACATCATCCAACATCACCACGGAACATCCCCTTGCCCTTTTTTATCGGACTGCTCGTGGCTCAAAGCGACATCGTTTCATGGTTGACGTTCCAAAGACGCGAACGAAGACTTTTGTGATAAGAACGTCTAGGGTGCGTTGCCTGTATGTTTTTTCTCGAAGCTTACCATCTTGGTGTCTTCATAGAGAGTGAATTGGTTTCTTCCTGGTAAGCATGCTCCATCGCAGAGCGTGTTAACGCTTATTAGCAGACGAGATGGCGGTCAAGTGCAAACCTATCAAGAATTGTCAAAAAGTAAAATTGAATAACTGCTTTAAGCTGCGATTATCTCGTAGAATAAAGTGACATATATATTGAATAGGTACATACCTATTGGTGAATAATTAGTGCCTTAAACGTCAGTATTCATGATTGTGTGGTCGCGGGTTCGAATTCCGCCTGCACATATGTTTTCGAGAAGTATTAGTAACGTAAACGCGCAATTGCATCGTTAAAAATTCCATCCTTTATTCTGAAAGATTTTAGAAGTATACAATGTTACTGCAAATGTTCTTTGTGAATAAATAATTCTGGAATGAACTTGGCTGGCCACACTGCCGTGTATCTAGATACCAAGCTCCATAGTTAATAAATACATTGTCATTCGGAACCAATTTTTCAAATCGATTAAAAATAAGAACATCGATATAAATAGCACGAACTGCATCGACACTCGATTCGAACATATCGTAGGTAAGTCACGAGTTATCGGCGCCGATAAGATACAATTGTCCTGCTTGTTAGTAGCACAGTTTTATTCGTTGTTTGTTGTTGGTGCTGAGCGATAACTTTATCTGAATGAAAAGTTTGACAGATTAATCTGTTAGTTGCAACAGATGTTATGTATGTAGAGAACTTTAGAGGCATTATTTGGTAACATTTGACTATCACACTAATATTATAGCAGCGAAAGTGAGTTTATGAGTGTGTATGTTTGTTTTCACATAACTATATTAGTAACGGGTGAACGGATTTGAATTATATTTAATACGTAGTAGGTAACTAACAATAAATACTTATAGTTATACTGCGTAGTTATCAATGTTGTACGGAATAACGCTCTCAACTTTTTAATTCATTTTCAATTTGACAGGATAGAATTTCGTCACATGTACAAAAAATATAACCTTACGTTTTAGTAATTTTTTTATAATACTATGAAGTAACTTTCTCGCTTATACGCCACCACTTAGAGGCGAGAAAATGAGTTCTGATACTTTTAGTATTCTTTTCTAACTTGTTGTTCCACATAAAGAGTTTTCTATCTATCTATTTATTTCACAAACTTGAGGTCATCGGTTCTAATTCAGCCTGCAGGCCTGCACATTTACCAAGTGCAGACGTAGGTACTTGTCATCAACATCGACTTAGGAAGAGATCGTGAAGAAACTGGCGCGTTCCAAAATACATAATTATTTAGAGGACGTGTGTTATCATGCAGTCAGCCTGTTGGTACTATTTACGTATATTGCCTTCAGGTCTTCCTCTCTCTTGAGAGATAGCTCGAAACCCCAACAGTAGGAAAGTGGGATATCATACAACATAAAATAGGCTGTTTACGGAATGTACTAGGTAAAAAATATTGTATTGAAACTTCATGTTACTGTAGACCGGTTAGGCACTCACTACTTAATGGAATTAGAGCGGTAGTTACTACTCCACAGTTCCTCGTTAATCTACCGATCAAGATTGGCCAATTTGAGTGTCGTTGCATTGTTTCCCGAATTACTATCTTGAGACAGCTGTCATGTAGATAACACCAAGATAATAGACCGATAAGAAGCTTTGAAAGGGATTTGATATGACAATTCCTTTCTCCTCGGTAAAAGTTGGGATTAGAGAAAGGAGACCGGAATAATTGAGTATTTTTTAAATATTTTGAAGTGTACGTGATTGAAAAGGGTATTTTTTTTTTCGAAATAATGATATTATACAAATACAAATACAAAAATCTTTATTGCTGTTTGTAGGTGAGATAAGATGATACAAAACATTTTAAAAGTTGCCCCATACAAACTGGCCTCTGCGAGAGGCATGCAATATGTCTGGCAAGACAATTTGTTAGTAATTTATAAATAAAAAATTAATTAAATAATAGTCAGCTGATTAAAGTCTTCTTCTTCCTCATCTTCTATTAATTTCTGGTTTTTATTTATGTCATCTGATTCTTCATCTTAGATTAATTTCTGGCTTCTATTTGGTTGTGATATATATTTGTGTGAGATAAATGTTTGGTGAGCACAATTTCGCCAACATCTTGTGTTTCATCAGGATATTGTCTTGTGTTTTTGAGTTTGATCAATATATCCATCCAGGGTCTAAGGTCTTGCATTAGTAGATCTTGCAGTTCATCCATGTGAGGAATGTCAAAGAATGTATAAAGTGTGATAAATGTATATAATCAAAAATGTCGTTAATTATCGTTAATTATAATATTCATGTAAATACTCAAAGAATGTCAAAATGTAATACAGTACAAACTAATTCATCATTATACAATATATCTTATATGGTCTTATGTCAGTTGACTGTCAAATTTCATCATGGAATAATAATATCTATTGAGATATTAATGGAATAAGGTTTAAAGATTGTAAAATTTCATGTTAAACAATGTCTAAAATATTAGTATTCCAATTAATTTCCTTATCGTTTAAAAATTCAGTTACAGTATAATAGCATTTGTGTATCAGCACTTTTTTTAGTTTACTTTTGAACATTGTTATGTTAAGTTCTTTTATGGCATTTGGCAGCTTATTATATAAAAGAGGAGCCATACAAAAAATGCTGTCACTCATAATCTTTTTTTTGCGTTTGTCTATGAGCAGTCTACACTTATCACGCCGGTTACGTTTTACTTTGTCACTCAATAGAGGAAAATAATGAGGGTTATTCCTTACAAAACACATAACTTCAAATATGTACAGGCATGGCAGGGTTAATATTTGGTTGTCTATGAATACTTGTCGGCAGCTATCTGTAACTTGCATCCCGAACATAGCACGAATGCATCGTTTTTGTGCTTTGAAAACTGAGGCCGTATCAGTTGAATTCCCCCAAAAAATGATCCCATATCTCAAGACTGATGCCACCAATCCATGGTAAGATGTAAGTAGAGCATCTTTCTTTACCACTGGAGCAAGCCTATGCAGAGCATATGCCGAGCTACCCAGCTTCTTGCAGAGAATCTCAACATGTGCCTTCCAATTCAATTTCATGTCTATTGTTAGGCCCAAAATTTTGTTGTAGTGACTTCTGCAATTTTTTTATTTTGATAATTTATGTTTATGTTACTCAAGTAATTTTTCTTTGAGTAAATTGCATGAAATTGGTTTTGTTTAAATTAATTTTTAAGTTATTAATGTTTAACCAATGGATAGATGAATTTAGTGCGGCATTGATATCTTCCTCATAATTAGCTTTATCTTGACATGCTATTGTTATTGTGCTGTCATCTGCAAATAGTGACATTGGATGCTCAATTACTTTAGGAAAATCATTTATGTAGACAATAAATTGAAACGGTCCCCACACACTTCCCTGCGGCACACCAAATTTGACAGTTCTTTCTTTAGAGGTGAATTAAAATATTGATTTTGTTTTTTGCTAAGATATTTTGGATCATTTTGACAGACGGGTTTCGTGGCTTAGTTGGTTAGCAAGTCAGCCCACAAGGCGTGAAACGTGAGTTTGATTCTCATCTAGGGCCATATACTTGTATGTGACGAATATAGAATACAGAGATGTTACAAGTATACCTACTTATGTCTTGATGTATATGTAGCTTATTATGCATTTATTTTCAATTATAATATATGTATATGAGGATCATATCCGCTGTCTGGTTTCGAAAGCTTTGCTTCGTTTGGCGTTATTTAATTTTGTGTGAGAGTTGTCCACAAGTATGTATTATTTCCTTTTATTATTGGGATCGATTGAACATTATAAACTATTAAGATTAATACATTTTTTTTGTTTCTCTAAGATTCTAATAACCCATATTTTCTTCAGTAATTCCGTGTTCTTCTTCTCTTCATGTAGGTAGGGATCCAGTCTTCAAGGTTCTTTCCTTGGTGCAATAGGAATCCTGGGGAAACTGTCCCAAAGGAATTAGCTAGTCAGGGCGCAACTAGGCCTAGACCAGGCCTTCCTTGTACTTTTAATTTCCCTAATTATCCTTTTTGTCCTGAAGGGAATCTCCAGTGAGGGTACGCAAGTTACGTACTTCCGGGATATGCATTTTTAGTAGTGAAATGTTCTGCAAGTGAGGGTGTTGTCCGTGCGGTCTAATATAACCAACTTTCTGATATCATTTGTATAGTTTAAAAGTTATATCGATGTAGTCCAAGCATATGTACCTGTATATTTTAGATACCAACATAAACAACGATAACAGTGTATATCTACCTGTATTAAACGTTTATGAATTATCCAAAGACCGATAATACTATACAGATAATCCACATGCTCAGACTAGACAAGGGTGCGTCTAGAATACTGGCGATTTTACCACACTGGATGGCAATGAACGTTGTCTTCAAATAAATAAATGACAGTATTATTGTCATGCGTCTTGTTGACCGATAATAACACTTGTAGAGTTCTAATATCCACTGTTCACTTTGGCGTTAGTATTTTTTGACGTTTTTATTGTAATCTTTGCTATTCATTTTATTTATATGTAATTGTTATTTGAAACTCGATAGAGTGACTATATACGTGAGGCAGCAGGCAGTACCTGGGGAAGAAAAGAAGAGGGTAGGGCTGAGTGGTGTATCATAGGAGATACCTATGTCCAGCAGTGGACTAGGTAGGCTGATGATGATGATGATTGTATTGTAGTTAGTAATTTATATCGCGACGTCTTAATATCTAATGATGTCTCTGAAATAAATAATTTATTTTTAGTACTAAATTTTGTAGTTAGTGGTGATAAATAAATGTGTATACAAAAGTAACATAACTACATAATATACCTACTAAGAGCAAGTAGTTATACTAACGACGTAGAGCAACGCATAAGGCTAATGGAATTTCAAATTTGTACATTGAAAGTGGATGAATTTCCTCATTTTCCCGTTAGTAGATTCCTGCGTTTTTCTACCTCGGAAACCTTACAACATGCCGTAATAGCGCGCTAGTTGACGTATTCTGGTAATTGATTTAATAATTTAATTTTCTCCGACAAATACAAAAATCGACTTCAATTTAAAATTAAACTCGGACACTTCACTACACTCATTTCTATGATAAAGGAAAAAAAAATAGTATTTTGTAATTATGTATAAAAAAAATTCAGTTCACCGATTTAAACTGATTTTAGACAAATAAAGGAAAATAATCAGTCCGATGCTACACCGCGCCACAACCGCTACTTTAGCATGCATTTAGCAAGTCGGTGAAGAGGACCAATAAGATTTTCCCACAGGTACCAAAAAGTGCTCAGCGAGTAGTTTTCACTTAAAAAACATAGACTTCGGATCCCGGAGATGAAGTAAAAAGAAAGAAAGATACAAAAATAGCACTCTCTCATTAAAATATGTATCAGTGTAAATTGAGTTATCCGAATAAGTCGTCGATTTTCCCGTTCTCTCTATCTCTATCTCGTTCGCGGTTCTCGGCCTACCACTCGTGCCTGCACGTTGTGGATAATCCGCAAGTTCCCATAGCTAGCTGCGCCATGCGGTTTCATCTGGATTTGCTTAAATAATTAGGTACTGTCTACATTATCCATTTAAAAGTTGATACATACTAGTACATCCAATTTATGTTTTTAACATGAACACTTGAGTATAGATTGAGTTTTCAGAATAAGTCCGCCGGCTTCCCTGCGAGCTCGGCCGCAGTTCTCAGTCTACCGGTCGTGCCTGCACGTTGCGGATAATCCGCACGTTCCCATAGCTACTGCTAGCTGCGCCACGCGACTTTACCTGTCTTATCTCAGGTACTGTCTGTAATAACCATTTAAAGGCATATACGTACATGTTTTGAGCAATTAATCAGGGATAGATTTTGATACCTACTTTATTGACAGGTATTTCACATTGCAAATGTACGGAAACTCCACTGAAGTGGGGGTTAAACTCCTGAAGTTGGCCATTGGCATAGATCTAGTAAACAGGAACAGTGTACCCGACTGTACTTGGTAAAATAAGCAATTCAGTCGTTCCTAATGTTTCCTCACTGTGTCTGCGGTTAAGCTTTGGATCAATTGTGGCTAGAAAACAGCATTTTACTTAGCGGAACTTTATTGGAATGCAAAGACAATTGTAGAAAATTACGGAAACGTGGACAAGTTTTCAGCTCCGGTTGCTCATAGTTGCATGTTTTGAGGCCTTCATAGTTTTTGAATATCAAGTCCAGATTGTTGCGTTTATTTTAAGGCGATTGGTATTTAAATAGACAGAAGATACTCTTTATTGTACTCACCTATTAACAGTACAGGAAAAGAAAAACAAGACAAGGGTTACGACCGGCACCCTTATCGCTCAAAACAATGTTTCTAGGCGGCTTTAACAAGGAAATATACTAAATAGGTACTCGTATAATAAAAAAATGAACCTATTAAATAAAGTGATTTTTCTAAAAAAGAAACATATTACTCGTGGTATCTACATAAGGATTACCTACATACTACTACCACAGTATACAGAAAAACTACGATTGAAGTATTAGACTGTGCTACTACTCACATTACTTGTATTATAAGGCATAGGTAGGTGCTAATACATGTAAATAAGATAAAGTAAACAAACAATGTACAAAAATACCATGATACTAAAATAAGCAAAGACAAAAGAAACCATACATGATTGATATGTATGGTAGGACTCTTTGCAGAGTCCGCCTGGTGAACAGAGTTTGCTAGCTTTTTACCGCCTAATAGCAACGTGTTTACATTATTGTGTTTTGGTTTGTAGGAAATAATACACAAATCACCTCATATCTGTGGGTGACCGACCAGTGCAGTGAATAGCACTGCCAGTGATATGGACTATTTATTTATGTTTTAATAGCTACGTGTCACTGTGCTATTATGACGCCGTAAAGATGTAAACATCGTCGTTTATAATAAAATGTGTCAGATTACAATCAGAAACAGTAGGTTATAATCTAACGTAAATAGTTATATAAGTGCGCGCGCGGGTTCGCAGCTCGTTTAGCTCTGAGCTAAACGAGCTGCGAACCCGCGCGCGCACTCTCTTGAAAACGATCGCCGGACGCGATCGAAACTTGAGTCGGACTGGACTGACTATATTAAACGTGAGTTACCCGTGTATTTATGTAAAATGTGTAATAACCACGTTAGTTTTCACATTATAATCTAACGCTAGATTATAATCCGACAATATTACAATGACAATTTTACAGACCAATTTTGCGGTGACATAGACAAACGTTTTGCTTATTATCATGTTCCGTTACTATATAATTAGCAAAAAACTTTCGTGTTAATGTGAAAAAAGGCCTCATTTACTAGTTAGCTAGACCTAGTGCTAAATGGGTAATAATGGGTAGTTTGCGTTCGACCTTGCGGTACGCCCACTCGGATTTAGAGCATTTTAATAAGCTCTCACATGAAAGCTAACGTACCTACGTACAAAATACCGCAAACACTCTACAATGCTGGCTTTCAGCCAACACCGTGAAGGTACAAAAACTAATGGTGAATTAGCAACTTTGTCGCTTTAAAATTAAAATATACTACTACAGAGTAGTACACGTACATGCGTTGTATTACCGTTTTATTACGTCTTTTAAATATCAGTTTACGAAATTACTATTTAGTCGGAGCAACTGTTTTTTTTACGGTAATTGTTAACGCTTGATATTAAGCGACGATGCGTTTAAGACAGAGCTTGCTTACATCTAAGATTCATTCTCAATTTTAACACACCAAGGTTTTCCATCCGCCAAGACGTATTCATTACGATTGTGACAACAGTAACAGAAGATCCAATACAATCAGTTTATAGCAACACAGTGCCATTAATGGAACTGTACTGCACCCGGAGACGTTAGATGATTTACTATTAATTTATCTAAGACATTGCTATTCAAACCGGAACATAGGAATATTGGGACATTAGCACCAGGAGGCTGAATAACTGAAGTAGTACTTGCCGAAACAAAGTCTGCGAGTCTAACCACTACAAGTAGATAGGATACATGATCTGAGGCCGACTGCCATAGATTTGTCAAACAAGGCAGTTGTAGGGGTGAAAACTTATTGATAGAAAGTAGACAAGTGAAAACTTATAAATTTGAATTTTAGTACTAAACAGCCCTAATGTTGAAGAATACGTCACCTGTATAGCTGTATTAATAATGCACGGAATTTAATTTACGTACAAAATATACACAGTAAGTAAATACATTTATGTAGCTCATGGAAAGCGTTCGGCGACGATGACGCGAGTTTTATGATTTTTGCTCACACATATAGTGCTTACCGTGCCCAAAGGAGTTTTGACATCAAAAACTGTTGTTAAACAAGTAGAATCATTACAGTAGAATATCTAAAAATAATAGTGAGACAAGGTGCTAACACGTGAAGCAATAGCAGGCTTGCCTACGTTATGTGTGTGGGAATGTGATATGCTACGATATGAGTAATGGTTTGTTTCTTTTCTAAATTACTTCCGAGACATATTCTCATACTAGTTTATTGAGTGTGCTGTCGGATGTTATTGTGCATTCTAGTAATCGTTGCATTCGCTTATCTAATAACTGCTGTTATACCGACATCTTTACGAGTAGGTACTCAAAGCTTACGCAAAATTCTGTCAGATTTTAGAGCTAAATCGAATTACTACAAATTAATTTTACATAGCCGCAAAGTTGCAAATACTTCTCGAGTTTTTATTCCTACTTCCTTACTCATTTTCCAAACGCGAAAGCTTGTGAGTATTTATGACTTTGTTACTTTTAAGCTATTGCATAGCTTTTATCGCGGGCCTGGGGACCGAATTTTAGTGATCGTCCATCTCTTTCTTACAAGTTCGTCCTTCGTTCACAAGAAAGAGGGATGGAAGACCGTAACGTCGTCCTCCCCACTCGGTCATTCGACTATGAATATTATTTGTATTACAGATTATTTGTATTATTAGCTTTACAGACTAAATGCTCTTAGCAGTGTTGCCAACTTAACGGATTTCCCGTGATATTTTTTAAGGTAAACAAATGTCACTCTTTAAAATAAAAGCAAGTCCGAAAAATTGTTAACATCCCCATTGCTTATGTTGATAAAAATGCATGCACCATGCAATAGCTTTACCGCGGCAGTCCCCGAGTGCCACACTTCTTTTTTTATATTTATTACGTGATGGCGCCGCAAATTATGCATCTATTTTACTGGTTGTTTTTTGTTTGGTAGACCATAGTTCAGACGTGGTTAATTTTATTGAAATCGGTGTGGCAGTTTCTGAAATATTAACAATTAACTAAAATTTGCTTACATGTATTGAGACGATGTATCTAGTGACAGATTATTATGAAAGGTCACAGTTTAGTAATTTAGTGATTGTAAATTGATGTTGTTTTTTGTTTTATCAGAGAAACACTAAGCAAACACTTCTGAATGCATTTGGATGAAATTTGGTTCATAGATAGAAAGATAGATAAATTCTGGAATAACAGATCTGCTACGTTTTATGTCAACATATAATTGAACTATATTAAATTGGAACTTTTTAAAGTTACAGGGAGTTTTTAGAGGGTGATGGCAAAGTTGCCATAAAAATGTAAAGAAATAAATTTGACATGGGTCAGTACAATTGTAATAAATACATATTATACTCCTATAATGCTTGACAGTTTTCTGTGCAACAATTATTGTAATACAGTAAAGTAGTCATTTCAAACTTTGAAAATGTATACAATTTGTATACATTTTTTGGTTTTTATTTTTTATTAATTGTCGTGTAAATTATACATTTATGAATACTTTGTTTATAAGTTCTTTGATTTTCTTGACTTTGACACTCACATAAAGTCTTATGTGAGTGCTATGTATGCTGTTTTTTCGATATATTTTGGAGAGTGTGTGATTAATCTGCATGATTTTCTGCTATTGGATTACTCGTAGCTTAAAAAATCAACATATTTAACTTTTAACGTCATATATGTTATACATAGGTACACTGGTACGAAGAGAGTTGACTCCATAATCTTTACAAGAACCTCTAGGCTGTGAAATCCGTTGCCCTGAGTGCTTTTTCCCGATAAGATTCGGAACAGTGAGGAAGTAAGTTCAAATCCCACCTTTCTGAGCATTTTGAGATTATTCAATTCTGAGTATTTTCCCAATGCTTATTTCCAAGTACCTACAAGTTTTCTATCACCACTGGCTTTTTTGTAGAGCCAACCATAAAATCACAAAGAAGGTAAACATTTTCACTTAATAGGTACTTTTTCTTCATAATTCAAGTGCCGATTTTGTACTAAAAGTTGTTTGTAATGGTGAGTCGAACAAGTCTCTTTCAATTTAGTACAGGAGTTCTGCGTATACCTCTATATGGGCATTAACAAACTTTTATTTTCAAAGGTCACAGTTTGAAAGTAATAATTAAGTTTATAGCGGTGTACACTTGTATAGCAATATATGTACCTGCTAAAATAACGGTATAAGAAGAACACGCGATTTCGCCGATTATATTAACATTAGTTTCGAAGAAAATGTCTTGTGGGTTTTATTTTATGTAGAGTATTTTATAAGTGTTATTTAATATGGTGTAGAGTTGTTACGCGTGATGTCAGTAGGTGTAAGGATAAATAGTTATAATAATTGAATTCGTCGAAAATATAAGCATTAGAGTCCCGAAGGACTCTAATGCTTATATTTAGTTCCCGTTCCCGTTATATTTGATGGAATAAAAAATAGCCTATGTGCTGTTCAAAATTTCAACCGTATATTTTCGGACAATATGGGGTCACAAACATTAAAACTTTTACATTTATAACATTAGTAGGATTATCCAATAAACTTTGAGTTTGAAAACTGTTGCAGAGTTCTATAGTGGAAATACTTTTTGCAGAGTCTGCTGGTATGTACTTCTTACCAGGCTTGTAAGTTTTCTACCACCGAACTCTAATGTGCAAACATTGATATGTTACACTTTAAAATGCTGCCAGAGACATTATGAGTGCAGTACTAGGCATTGATGTAGATTATGCATGTTATTTTGGATAGCTGCATGACACTATGCTGTTATGGTATTCGTGTTGCTTATTTTCAGGCGTGTCTGAGGTGTGACGCGTGCCCTCACTCTACATTATAAAAAAGAAAATAAATAAAAACAAATCTACGATACAGAGAAATCTACGAGTATTCATTTCATATGTGGTTTCCAAAACTTAAATAAACAAACATGTTTATAGAAAGTTATGTGCAACACAAAGAAAAACAAATGAACCAGCTAACTTTTTCTTTAACCCAGACGTAAACATTAATTTTAATCTTTGTCTAGAGTCATTGCTAAATAAGTAGCACGCAGATAATTTACGTTTCAAAACAAACGCGTTAACACAAGACTCTTTTGATGGTAGAGCTACTATTGAATCTGGTTGAGGCTTAGCGGAAACATTCTCCGCAACCATAGATCAATCACAAAAGAACCCCTTTGACGCTTGCAATATCCGAGAACAATACAGTTTTATTGCTCCTACTATAATTTTATTTCATTCTTCATCAGAGATTAATTCGACAATTTAGAAATCCGGGTTACTGTTTGTGCGGACGATTTGTTCGACTTTCTCCAGCTTTGGGAATGTTGTAACTGCACGTAAGAAGGGTAATCGTGATCCGTATGGCGATTAACTCGAAACACAAGCACCGGTTAAACGAATACTGAGGGGTTATGATGGCTACGATACCTACTGTTATGTCTTTAATTACGCCTAGAGGCGTGAGGTCAGACGGAGTAAGTTAATTCAGTAATCACTCATAATTTTGTGCAGTCGTTATAAATCTTGCAAAGAACAGCTTCTCACGAGTCGAAGTAGGCGTGACTATAGACGTAAACAAGGCGGCAGGTAACCCTCCGCGTCTGTATTGCATCTGTCGTCGCTCATTTCGCTCCTGTCTCTTTTAATGCCAACAGTTCTGAACTAATTGTTTCAAAATGTGTGCAACTGGCTTGGAGCTCGTAAATCTTGCTTTGCAAAAGCGGATTCGATTTCCGTTCATGGGACAGGGCAGCTGAGGAGCAGCGACGGTGTAAGAGCCCCGAGACCGGTGGAGTCTGCGTTTTTTGCTGCGATAAAATATCGGAGAGATCGCAGCGCGCGCGCTTGGCCGAGCCACGGCAGTCTACCGGCGTTCCCCGCCGCGCGCGCGCGTACGAACCTTTCACCGGCTGACTTCGAGCCCGCAGCCGACCCGGCCGCAGATCCGCACAACCGACCGTTATCGCCCTAAATGACCACCTAATGGACGAACGAAGAGGTAGCCCGTGCATGTTCGTGCTAACTTAGTGTAACGCTTGTGGAGTGCAGTGTTGTGTTGATGTCCAAATGGAGGAGGTCCGCATTTCGGATTGGCCCGAACCGCCGGGATCCCATGCATGGCTGCCCGCTTATGGCTTCCAGCATGACCTGTTGGATAAGGATGACTATTTTGGCACCGACGGTGAGTGCCGCTTGCGTTCCTTTTGTTGTCATTCAAGCGTTTGTCGGAAATTGGAAGCCATTGTATGTGATGTTGTGAAGTTTTGTGTTGTTGTGGCTTCTAAGTGGAACTGTTGAAATGTGTGTTTGGGCATGTTGTATCCTCGTTATTGTATTGATGTATTGCGAATCCGCCGATCCATCATGAGGGCAGTTGCCACATCTCATGGACGTATGCACACGGGTTTCGTAAACTGGTTTCTAGCACAGGCTCGTTGGAAAACATTTCTCGACGAACACCTTTCTTATATTTTCAACCAAAAACAAAGTTGACTGCAATCCCTATCTAAAAAGTATTAGTCAGATAAAAATAAACTTAAACATATACTGTAGGTTATTAACTTATTGATGTCGTCATACCTAACTTACCAAGTCTGACTCAACATCTAGGTCTCATATCTTCAATGTCATCAAATTGCAAGATACACCTCAATTCAATTATCTAATTCAGATATACGTAAAACAAAATGAAGACATCCTATGCTCTTAAGAACAATAACCGAATTAACTTAAGTAATCACGTATTGTTTTGCACCATCTAGCGAATCAGATAATTACCTTGGTATTGTTACCGAAAACAATAATTACTTTGATGAAATAACATCTTTAAGCAACAACAATGGTTTCAAGCTTGGTACGGAGATAAAGTCTCCAGATACGCAAACCTGAGATCACGTTCTAAAAATAAATATGCAAGTTGGCGGTCTGTCCATAAAAACCGAGAATAAGATAACCAAATATGTTGGGAATGTAAATGAAGCGAAAGTTTCACCGCGAAAAAGTAAAAACTTAGAAGACCGAAACTGCTACCCAAATTTGGCAGACGCGTGAAATGTTACAATAGAATTTTACTGATAGAATACAAATACCTCTATATTTCAAACTCATCTAAGTGCATTCATATTTGCAAAATCAGTTTTCTAATAAGTACCGTTAGACTTTCATTCTAAAGATTTTATTGCAGTTAAAATAGGTTTTTAAATAAGATTTTTTCCCATGAATTTCGATTCCGATCTTCATCAAAAAGAGAATCAGTACTCTCGTATAATAAAAGCAATCAACGATCTCCATTCATTATTTGAAGGAAATATCTATCATCATTCATTTTAATACACCCGTTACGTTTTTCTCTTCAATTTATTCTTGGGAAACTTTTGTGAAAGTACAAGATTAGTCATATTACTTGCAAACTTGTGTCATTGAATTGCACGACGATGGTCCGTATCAAATTTCAGTTTCAATGAGACATATTATTTCAAAGACACCCGATAATAAATAAAACATGACAGAGGTCGATGCTCTCTAGAATGTTGTTATAAAGAAAAACAGTGCCCGTCATTTCGACTTGGAATCTTTGACACCATTATTGTTAGTGGAAACTTTTAATAAAAATCTTTGTGTATTGTACACACGTGAGCTCAACGACCTTATTACGTATTCAGATAATAATCCATAAGTAATGAGATTAGTCTGACATCGCCAACATCTACTTTCCAAGCGAATTATTCAAACCATTCACAATCATTACGATACGTCTCGACATATTTATCGCTGGCTTCTTATAAATTGTCAGATCACGTTTATGCAGTTGATCAAATACACCAAATTATATCAGCCAAATGGTATTTAATAATATTTGAACTGGAATTACGGCCATTCGTTTTAGTATTTTAGCTTACGTACGAGGTATTACTTAATTAGCTGTTAACTGGGTTACTTGATCTAGATAACGGTTATAAAATATTTTAACGAACCGAGTTATTATAGTTTTTCTGTAAAAATCTGGTATGTTATAGTAATCTACGTGATGGCAAAAAACTGGTATCTAATTAGTAGCTACAATACATGATTGGAATTTTATAACGTCTCCAAAACAGTTTTCCGATGTGATTTTTTCTTCCGATAAACCTCACACCATAAACCGGTACACGTTAGGTTACGAAATACACTAATAAAACGTATGAATTAATTTAAATTTCTCCACAAGAGCAATAATAACAACACGAACTTTCATAACAATTAAATAACAATATAATTAGAGAGCACGGTCGAGTAACATGAAACTCGAAGAAACTTTTTATGGAAAATTGGTTACGATCGGTGACTGGCGTTCGGCAGTGACGTTTTACATTCCACTCCGTACGGAGGGCAGGGAAACATGTGGTCAGACCGGTATCCAGACGGTAAAGGTCATTTCTTATCCGTAGGTGAATCGCATATACCTGTACCACCTTTGAATTGTGCATTCATTCGAACGGGATAGGGGTCCCGCTGGGAACCATCTTGGGACCTCTATTATTTATCTTATGCAAACTTCGTAATTTTTTTGCTCTAGTACAATATTTTTAGAATGTTAAGATTTTTTTTGACATGGGAAAAATAACTGAATTCGTGACACCGTTACTGTTACCGACACCTCTGCATATAAGTACATGTACATTTATTGTGTTTTCACTTCTGTTAGCATTCCCGGAATGCATTTTTTTTAATTCAATTATTGAGTGAGTGCAATACGTGCGCCTGATGGTAAGCAACGCACCTGTCTATTATCACTGCCTAGCTATGCACTGCGCTCGACCCCCAGAAATATAAGACAATTTATCTCTTTGCAGTTTGTATTTTTTCTGTAAACATTGTCGTTCAAACGGGACTACTATATGTACAGTAAATATTAGAAAATTACTGCCAGGCGGTAAATGTACTGGCAAAAGAGACGTATATCCTCACGAGGACCCTTCAAAGAATCCCACTATTAACTTTCAAATAAAAAAAACCGCATCGAAATCGGCCCATCCGCTTGAGCTCTACGGTGCCACAGACAGACACACACACAGACAGACAGACAGACATCGACGTCAAACTTATAACACCCCTTTTTTGGTCGGGGGTTAAAAAAAGGTCACCCTATCTTTCCAAATCTCGCGAACGAGAATCACGTTTACTTTACTTTTGTTTGGTTCGTGACATATACTAAAACAAAGAGATAATAAAAGTGACAAGAATTACTTCAACGCGAAAATGCGCAAAATTCTTTTGAATTAAAACTTTCACAATTCGCGTAATAAAATGTTATTGTTAATAATTTTAGAAGCAATAAGACATTTTTGACCACGACAATATGAAAGTGAAAGAAACAAAAGAAGTAATTTAGCTGAAACCAGTGGGAATATCATCCTTTAATGACGTGAAGCATTTATTTATTTAGTTTGTAGCGTTTACGTTTTGCAGTTCAGGAACTATCACACCTTTGTCAATTATTATTATAGCACCAAGTAGTCATGTGTAAAATGTAAATTAATGTATTCGAGATTGAAGGGCAATGTCACCAGACAAATTATAGGGAATCATCATCATTACCACTTATCATCAGGCGAATTTCTGGCTCGTCCCGTCGTTCTATATTGTACAAAAAAGTAATCACCTGCTTATCTGCTAATATTACGTCACTAAGACCGATTGCATGATAAACCTACAAGAAAGTCAAAATGTGGATGTTCAGTATTAATTACTTATAGGTACATAACACAAAATATTATGAGTTATCGCCCGCGGGTTTACTAGTTCCCATCCCCATTACTTTCCGGGGATAAAAGGAGCCTATGTGTTCTTCTGTAATCCAACTGTGTCCCAAATTTCAACCAGACAAGTTCAGACGTTACGACGTGATTGAGCAATAAACATCTAAATACCTAAACATTGACATTTATAATGTTAGTATTATGAGTGCAAAACGAGAAAGTCTAAAATGTACTTCTTTATCGCACTGTTGTGTGTGTGTTTCTGCATGTGTCTTTAAATAACCGGCTTCGTTTTATTCAACTTCGTTTCTTTGTTACCGTACTCTGCGACACTTTCCCTTAACTCACCATTGTGGTTACGCCAATGCAAAATAGACGTATTTTCACCTGTGTAGACGTTGGTAATTTCCTTTTGGTAATTGACTTTAGTTTGTTTTTTACTGAATGGGCTTACGGAAAAAGGGGATGTATTAAAGGTTTAAGGTTCATACCACAGCGGACATCCACCAGCAAGGTGGGTCGGCGATATGGAGACCATCGCGGGTCAAACCCGGACTCGATTTGCACAGGGCCGAGGCAGCAATCAAAGAAAGAGAGGGAACTACTGGGATTGGGAAGGCTGTGTACGTTGGTGATGGTGATGAAGGTACAACACGGCTGACCAGACGGTTTCCTTATAGGTTCCTAATTATTTGGATAATAAGATTAACAAACTCTTTTTATAACCGGAAAGAAGGACAAAAAACACAAAGAAACTTAATAACATTATAAGATAGACATTTTAATTGGTGGTCTTATCGATTAGAGCGATAATAGGTTTGCACTTAACCGCTACCTCGTTTGATGTTAAGCCACGATGAGGTGTACGGGTAAGAAGAAACGCTCTTTCTTATAAGAAACATTCACTCTGGATTTGATGACAACAAGCAACGATTGAAATTTTAAGGCCAAGAACTCATGGATCGATTTTCACCCGCGCCCTACGGTTTAATTTCAAAACTCACGAGACCGCTTATTTTCGCGATTCCGCAGCGGCTGCAGTTTTTTTTAAATAAAGAATGTCGAGACGAGCAGGACATGACTGATGGTAAGCAACACGCCTGCCACATAACAGTCCAGTAACACGCAGCTATTGGAACATGAAGAGTCCAAATCATTACCTAGCACTGCACTGCGCTCGCCACCCAGAGATCTAAGATATTATATCTCTAAGCCCTGTAATTTCACTGGAAACATTGCCCTTCAAACCGGAACACAGTAATGTTTGTACATTACTGTTTGGCGGTAGAATAACTGGCAAACTGGCAGTTGCAACGTGGCAGGCGATGATCGCAAGACGGGTGGTCAACGATCACTTAAGGTCCAACCAACGACGAGTCGGAGCGCGACCGCCTAAATGTTCTTTTTACGAAAGTGGAGTCAAAAGTGTTTGAGTAAATGTCTGATTCACGAATACAAACGTCAAATAACATGCGTGAGTTAGCTTTCGTCTGGCCACTTCAATATCAAGGCCATAACGCGACATCGCTCGCGTGGCTTGACGTAGCGGTGTAAATATATGTTTACAATGTTTACTTACGTCTTTATTACAAACTAGCTGTACCCTGCCACGCTTCGCTGTGGCACATTGTGATGCAAAAATTAGATAAAAACAATCCTTGATGCGGATTATATATCATTGTAAAATTTCATCTCGATCGGTGCAGAATTTTTGAGTTTTTGAAGCGTACACAAACCAACATAACGTTTTTATATATAGAGACTAGTTACGACTTACGACTCATGGTGTATCGAGAAAGTTCGCGAATTCACGACAATTTATTTTCGCCAAATACGAAATCAATCATTTCATTAAGTATCCCACAAAAAAGTAGTGGGAGTTTATCTAACTGCCTACTATTTGCACGTAACTACTAATACTTACCTAATTCTACAAATTACTTTTATAATGTTAATTTAATTTTGCTATCTTCAATAAGCGCGTATTACGCGCCAAAGTTAGGAACCGTAGAACCGTTTTCAAAAATTCTTTCACCGATTAGATAGATGTACGTGATTCCTAAGTGCTACGAGTATAGGCTAAATTTTATATGTACCACGTGAAGCCATGGGCGGACCGCCAGTATTACATATATTCTTGGTATCTGTTTTTTCGCCTATTCTTTGTTATAAGTATTTCGCGCCCCTTCCAATCATACACGGAGTATTTGACACATCAAATGTATTGGTGTTTCCTCCGTGTCCAATTTGCAGATATATGTCAGACTGTCGCTTAATTTAAAATGACGATAATTAATCTAAAAAAGAGATCTAGGTTTCCCAGACTCAATTTGATCACGAAATTGCAGTAATATTGTAGTATTTATCTGAAACTCGCGTTGTAGGTATCGAAGCCAAGATTAATGTAGTCCTTGAGTTGTCTCGTCGTGACATTTGAGATAAACCGTGGATCCAGATATCGGAGTCGTGGCTGATACATTGATGAGGCTTGCTTTGACATTTTAATGCTATTGCGTTTGAAATTTTATGAACAGGTGATCGTGCAAGACGGCGCCTTTATCTATAAATATCCATGTCGATGACAATTCAAACATAGAGGTACAGTTCCTTTCATAGGATAGAATGCAGTATGAATTATTTTATAAACCCACTTTATTTTTTATGGTACTCGGTGGCTTTTCTCACAAGATAACATTGAAGGTCATAACCAACCGCGCTAGCTGAGTGCGAGTTGGTGGTTGAAACATGTCTTAAGAGCCCTCTCACAAAAAGACAGAACTCAACTTTAGGTAAAATCCTGCAACATTGTCAGCGTGCGTCCGTTCGATTCAGCTCGAGCGTTTAGGCGGACAGAACGATCTTGAGCCGTAACGGCAGTGTACTCAAAATTTTTATGACATTTTCTGACTTGACAACGTCTACTAAATTGATGAACGCTGGCTGCGTGCACGAAAATTGAAGACTTATTGTCCCGTTACGTTCGTTGTCCCGTAACGTTACGATAAATTATTCTTGCATTTCAAAAATCTGATAACTAGTAAAATTTATTTTTCATTTTAAGGGTAATTTTTGTGCATTGGTTCTTAGCTATGTTTGGTTAATATCGATTCAAGATGGCCGCCTCCACAAAATGGTGGACTAAATATTTCTTCATAATCTACCTCAATATGGGTATCAAATTTAATGAAAAAGCTTGACCAGTAGAATACTATGCACTATGACAAATTTCAAATCCAAGATGGCCGCCACAACAAAATGGCGAAATACATTTAATTTTTCACTTCTCCCTCAATATGGGTATCAAATGAAAGGACTTGACGAGTAAAATACTATGCACAATGACAAATTTCAAATCCAAGATGGCCGCCACCACAAAATGGCGAAATACATTTCTTTTTTTCCTACTTCCTCAATATGGGTATCAAATAAAAGACTTGACAAGTATAATACTATGCACAATGACAATTTCAAATCCAAGATGGCCGCCACCACAAAATGGTGAGATACATTTCTTTTTCACTACCTCCTCAATACGGGTATCAAATAAAAGGCTTGACTAGTAAAACATTACGCACTATGACAAATGTCAAATCCAAGATGGCCGCCACCACAAACTGGCGATTGTCATTATTTTTACTACTACCTCAATATGAGTAATAAATGAAAGAACTTGACTAATATAATACTATGCACTATGACAAATTTCAAATCCAAGATGGCCGCCCCAAAAATGGCGACTGTCATTATTTTTACTACCACCTCAATATGGGTAATAAATGAAAGGGCTTGACTAGTAGAATACTATGCACTGTCACAAATTTCAAATCCAAGATGGCCGCCACCACAAAATTGCGAATGTCATTATTTTTACTACAACCTCAATATGGGTAACAAATGAAAGGGCTTGACTAGTAGAATACTATGCGCTATGACAAATTTCAAATCCAAGATGGCCGCCACCACAAAACGTTACGCATATTGAGTTGGTAGTAAAAAATAATGTCAGTAGCCATTTTGTGGTAGCTGCCATCTTGGATTTGAAATTTGTCATAGTGCGTAGTATTTTACTAGTCAAGCCCTTGCATTTGATTCCGATACTGTGAAGTAGTGAAAATAATGACATTCGCTATTTTGTGGTGGCGGCCATCTTGGATTTCAAATTTATCATAGTGCGAAGTATTCTACTAGTCAAGCCCTTTCATTTGTTACCCATATTGAGGTGGTAGTAAAAAATAATGACAGTCGCCATTTTGTGGTGGCGGCCATCTTGATTTGAAATTTGTCATAGTGCATGGTCAAGCCCTTTAAATTGATACCTTCATTTAGGTAGTAGTAAAATTAATGATGATTAATTAATATTGGAAGTTCGTTGCTCAAACACGTCGGAACAGTCATTGGTCATGGCCATTGCTCAATGTCATTGGTCGTAGTCATTGGTCATATCCGTTCCTCATGATCATTGTAATTGGTCATGGTCATTGGTCATGGTATAGAGGTAGTAGTAAAAATAAGGACAGTCGCTATTTTGTGGTGGCGGCCATCTTGGATTTGAAATTTGTGACAGTTCATAGTATTCTACTAGTCAAGCCTTTTCATTTGTTACCCATATTGAGGTGGTAGTTAAAAATAATGACAGTCGCCATTTTGTGGTGGCGGCCATCTTGGATTTTAAATTTGTCATAGTGCGTAGTCAAGCCCTTTAAATTGATACCTATATTGAGGTAGTAGTAAAATTAATGATGATTAATTAATATTGGAAGTTCGTTGCTCAAACACGTCGGAACGGTCATTGGTCATGGCCATTGCTCATGGTCATTGGTCGTGGTCATTGGTCATGGCCGTTCCTCATGGTCATTGGGCATGGTCATGGTCATGGTCATGTGCATGGTCATGGTCATGGTATTGAGGTAGTAGTGAAAAATAATGACATTCGCAATTTTGTGGTGGCGGCCATCTTGGATTTGAAATTTGTGACAGTGCATAGTATTCTACTAGTCAAGTCCTTTCATTTGTTACCCATACTGTACATACTTAATGAATATTGGAAGTTCGTTGCTCAAACACGTCGGAACGGTCATTGGTCATGGCCATTGCTCATGGTCATTGGTCGTGGTCATTGGTCATGGCCGTTCCTCATGGTCATTGGGCATGGTCATGGTCATGGTCATGTGCATGGTCATGGTCATGGTATTGAGGTAGTAGTAAAAATAATGACATTCGGCATTTTGTGGTGGCGGCCATCGCGTTCATCGACTTATTAGACGTTGTCACGTCAAAAAAAATTGACAGATTCTGCTTCTTCATGAAGGAAACAAAATCAAATGTGATGGTCCGATCCGAAAAATCAGAATGAAACGTTATAAAACGCCAAACGAATTAAAATTTTGTGGTCGCACTATAATTATTCTAGTTTATGTCATAAACGCGCGAAATATTACGTAACCGACTCCCACGCTAACTGACGCAGATCCTCCCCCGACGGCCGCTCGCGGCATACTAAATTGCGCAGCGTAATTTATTGTAATTTCGACTGCTGGTAATTTATATTTTTTTTAAAATTGACAACTATCATTTGAAAAGTAACTATAGAATTGGATTCTACAAAGAACAAAGTATTATCGTGTCTAATTTTTATTTTGGAGTTATTGTGTATTTTACACAGAGACAACGCTAAAACTGCAATATAAAACTTAAAATTGGCTTATGATTTTGTTTTTTTTACCAATAAATGGGACCAAAATTCAGATATATGTGACTTGAATGAATTAATAAAATATGTGTATGATGTTCCCCATATTTTTTTAAGTATAAATTTTGAGTATCACTTGTAGATTTAGAAGTCTGAAACTGACACGGCGGCGACTTTTCGGCGAAATGGTCATGGCAGATCGTTCCCTACGACTAAAGGCTTTATTATTAGTAAAATTGAAACAAGGAAACGTCAACAAGAAAGATCGGCCTATTTTTTGAACGTAATTATCTTTTTCTAGATAATACTAAAGATGGAAATATCGGAACACAAACTTTTTGAATTTCGTGCGACGACGTGAGCCGGCTCTTAAACACGCCGGGGGATCTACCGCCCAACGAAAAATGTCTTGGCTTTGAGATTTCTCTCTCTCTTTTCTTTCCGCTTGAAATGAGAGAGACCGCAATAGTAAAGCGATAGCCGGTTAGGCGGTAGAAGGGCGGATCCCTTACGATGTTGTATTTAACTGTTAAAGCCAATAGTATGACAAACTCGTACAAAATAGAATACGATTTTGAATAGTTCCAATCACAGGTTCCAATAGTTCCATTACGAACATCATTTTAACAAAACAAAATTACAATGAAAACTACTTTACACTACATAATTAACTAATTGCCTACTAATTAAGGGCGTGTAGGCCGTAATTTTGAATTTTTAAAACAACTTTAAGACCTTTAAAATAGTGTATTAAACTCTGAAAAAAATATATGTATTAGTTAAGGATCTAATCTAGTGCAATTCATGTCAATAACACGATTTAATGAATTTTACTTGATAGAAAAAAAATCCCAAAGTTACCCCTTTTCAAAAGTTTTTCAAGTTTATGACTAAACTAATGATCTTTTTACTAAATTTTTGTACTCAACGAAAGCGACTAAAAGTTATAGATGCTTTCGCAGAGTTTGACTTGATAAAAGTATCAGTTATTCACTATGTTTTAATATCTACCATATATAGCGCGCCGTTCGGCAGGCCTGATCAGTCGCGTTTCGGCGCTCACGGACGACGGGCCTGTGCTTGATTTTGCAATTTTGACAACCAATAAATTTTAAATATTACGATCATAGTGCCACAGTATAACAATATCAGTAGGTATTACTAGTGAAGCACGCTATGATCTTGATTTTTGATACCGTTTTCATTGGAATTGCAAATAGACGCTGATACTAATTAGTACGCTGTTTACTTTATGTTGTAGACCAATAGGGAGTCTCAAAAACTGACGTCGATAACACATCAGTAAAAATTCAATGCAGATGCAATGGAAAATAGATTAGTATCGGTAAAATATTCGTCCGTCAAATCAGAGATCGGGATAAGGAAATAATGAGAGGGAGAAATTCCTGCGTAAATCCCTAATATAAATGCAAGTTAGGTATCATAAATGATACCTAACTTGCATTTATATGCATTTAGGTAAATTCTTTGGTAGTAAGGTACTTAGTACTTGGAAGAAAAGTCCTCACATACGGATTTTACCACTTTGGAAGAGATTCTTGCACAAACTATTCAGTTTAGAAAAAAATGTTAGGAACTTCAATACAATTTTGAACACCTATCCATAGATACACGTATGGTTTTGATAGATTTTTTTAAATTTCTTTTCCAAGTTTGTGACACCACCAAAATTTGTTGTTTTTTCGTTTTTGTATGAAACTGTTAATATTGTTCATAGAATACATGTACTTACCAAGTTTTAATAGTATACTCCTTATAGTTTCGGAGAAAATGACTGTCACATACGGATGAACAGACATAACGTATATTTTAAAATTTGTCTACGAATCCCTAAAACCCAACTTCGTTCATTTAAAACTTATTTAAAATGAAATTTAGACACTCGACCAAATTAGATAAGAAGGCAGTAAAATTACTCGTAGAATTTAACTCTGTACTATATTTCCGATTCGTATTTTTCGGTTTAGAATCATTTCCTGAGCATAAAATTACAAAATAATAACACATCCAGGTGGAGCTTCAAGCGCCAGCTCGAAAAAACGTTTTTGGCCGATATTCCGAAAAAATTATAAAGCCTATTATTATTGTAGAAAATAAAATTTCCCATCTTTTGTCACGTTTTGCCAGTAAACTTTTTTCGAACTTACCGATTACGATTTATTATGTCCAATTTAATGATAACAATGTAAAAAATAAGATGTGAATTCCGTTCCCAGTAGCATAAACATGTCTCTTTTTACCGGAATGGAAGAAGGGTTATGTTTTTCGCGCGTATCTTTATGTTTGTAAAACTTTTATTTCCACATATCTTCCAAACGGCTGGATGGATTTTGGTAACTAAGATAGTCTAAGACTGGTCTCATTCGCCAAAGTGTCCTTAGACTCCTTAGATAGTAGGTAATATTTTTTACGTGTAGATTTTTTGTAGTCGGTTTTAAATTAAAGTAATTCTATCATATTGCTCGTTGCTCGAATGAACAGCACCGTTCATCATCATGATTGAAGAGTTGAACGAAGAGTTTGGTCTCCACTTTTGTAATAAGAACAACTAAGCTGTGAAACGCATTGCCAGAGTGGGTTTTTGTCGAAGGTTCGATCCTTGGGGTTACGAGGTACACTGTGTTTGTTTCTATTAGAGAAGCAAGTTCCATCGTAGATCACATCATTTTCATCCACTATTTTTGGCATCATCACAACCGTATCATTAAATGGCCTATAAATCGTAAACGGTAAGTTTTACAAAAAAAGTTTACAAGCAACAAAAGATGCAAAATTTTATTTTCTACAATTGTTGTCAAAATATAGTTTCCAAAATATCGGCTAAATCAGTTTTTTTCAATTGGCGTTTGAAACTCTACCTGAATCTGTGAGCATTTTGTAATTTTATGCTCAGTAAGTGATCTTTACCTCATAGAAAAAAATTGGATTAGAAATTTAGTGCAAACTTGGCCAAAAAACCGTCTATTTGTACTGGTCTTTCATTACGTTTCACCACATTTTTAAATTTTTGACGAACTTGTGAATTATTAGGAAACATTTTAAAAGATGCATGAAATTTTAAAAGCCGTTCTCAACTTATAGTGTGACCAAAAAAGAAAAGGTTGAGTTTTGTATACCTACGAGTATAGATAAATTTAATATTTATTCGTTTATATAGCAACAAAACTCTTATCATAAACAAACAAACGTAAACAAATCTTGAACAAAAAATGAGTTTAAATTACATAGTCCAATATTTTAATGTTATTTCTGCACTGTGGCACCGATTCCGCGGTCGGTGACGGTCGCGAGAACAAGACAGCGTTAAATGCCTACTTTGACAGAATTACCTGGCCTTAATAATAGACACACCTGATATATCCATAGACAGATGAAGGCTTAGATAATTAAAATGCTTGAGCCCGTTATCAGCTGGAGGCCTGACTACAATGCTGGCGGTATTATAATGATGAAACCGAATATCGATGCCTTTTTAACCGATTAAAAAAAGATGGAGGTTATCAATTCGCCACTCTTTTTATGTAGGTTCCCCGATGTCTCGAGAACACCCGAAACGATTTTTTTTGTTCGATATGGTATACCCATATGTATGTAGGTAATATATTTACCTCTAAATATCTATATAGACGACTTTTTTGTTCGTTGCGGTATACCCATATGTATATAATATATTTACCTCTAAATGTCTATACAGATACCCCCGCATGGTCCCATATAAATGTTATCGAAATCGTAGGAGCAGTATTTGCAATATTTAAAAAAAATACATCGATTATACATGTATTCGTTGGTTGTTAATTATATTACAATTATTTAACTGTGTCAGTTTAGATTAAAAGTTTTATTTTATAAATTAAAGTTGATTTTATTTTAAGAAAAACGTCATCTGTCAACCCTCACTTGGCCACCATGGGAGATTATTGTATTAACTCGATCCTAGTATGAGAACCTTCTATTTTTCTTCTCTCGCTGTTTATGCTAGTTTCCACGTAAATAAGTACTTACTCAGTAATTCGAAAGTATGAGAATTAAACGTCTAATAAATTGATTACCCAATTCGTTCAAATTGAACGTACAAAATTAACTAGCGTTTTGGCACTTTGCGTGCCAAATGCTTTCGTGATAATACTCAACGAAATTGGGACACTTGGTCACTCGAATCACGAATATACTCGTAAACCGATTTTAATCTAAAATTTATTGCTTAGACATAAAAAAAAATCATTTTTATCATGTGTGACGTCTTATCAGAGATTAACCGTTATTCTGACATGCAACCAATGCATTTGTCTATGTTCGAATGTAATCGGTCATGTAGCTATAAGTTTATGTTCCCTGACAAATATATCTCTTTAATAATAATGTATTTATCTTTTATTAATTTCCTTATCCTTATCACTCCGGCTTCATGTTATTGGAAATGCAACTGACTAACAATTTCATCTACGTTATAATCCTGATTATCACGTAATCTGCTCGTGCTTAGTAACTTTCCAAATATATGGCTATATTATATGGTTTTGTCGTATCAGCGTGATTAACTACTTTCTAATTTTAGTCATGTTTATTTTCATAGAGATGTTAGTGACGTAGGTACGAAAAGTAATACAGTCTCAACTCCGTATCAATAATATCCATATTTATAGGCTAAAAATTATACAAGTTTCATAGACAATTCAGTTAATTTTTGTGTATTTTCCAATATTTGACTGTCCACACATAGGTAACACCAAAACTCTATGAATCGATTTTTGTCCAAACTAGATGGTGCTATGACTAAAATAAATTAAATTAGGTATATTTCCGTAAAAAATATACAACTGTATATGTATTTCGTACCTACATTTAACACTTTGAAATTGGATCAGCTTTTTTTGTACAAATTATTTGTCGCATCACCATTGTTTTTAACCCCCGACAAAAAAGGGGTGCTATAAGTTTGACATCGATGTCTGTATGCCTTTGTGTCTATCGGCACCGTAGAGCTCAAACGGATGGACCGATTTCGATGCGTTTTTTTAATTGAAGGTTTTTCTGTGCGGTGGTTCTTAGCTATGTTTGGTTAATATCGATTTAAGATGGCCGCCTCCACAAAATGGCGAATTACATTATTTTTTTCACTACTAACTCAATTTCGGTATCAAAAAAGGCTTGCCTAGTAAAATGTTGAACAGATTACAAACCCGAGAAAGTCGGGGGTAAATCAAAATTTGTAATTTTGTTCTTGTTTAAATTTTGTTATTACCTACCTACTATGTATACGTTTTTTGAAATGAATTCAGTTTATATTTCAAACGTCAAATTCATTCAGTTTGTTTCACGAAATTAGCACATCAATAAAAAAATTATCCATGTAATCATACAAATGTATTATGTACCTAAAGGCTTATAGGCAAAGACATTCTAGTGCAAAAAAGACTTCAAAGTCTTGAACATCGCCGCAAAATTGCTAGCTTATCGGTTTTTTATCGGATACACTTCGGAGAGTGTGCAACTGATCTGCACGATCTTATACCACCTTGCCCTTTTTACTATCGTACTTCTCGTAACTCGAAGAAGCGGCACCGTTTCATGATGGATATTCCAAAGACACGGACAAAGAGGTTAGACTCTACGTTTGTGATAAGAACGTCTAGGCTGTGGAATGAGTTGCCTGAGTGGGTTTTTCCCGATAGTTATAATCTTGGTGTCTTCAAATCGAGAGTGAATCGGTTTCTTCTAGGTAAACACGCTCCATCGTAGACCGCATCGTCGCTTAACATCAGGCGAGATGGCGGTCAAGTGTAAACCTATTAAAGT
This sequence comes from Ectropis grisescens, assembly GCA_017562165.1. Taxonomy (NCBI): domain Eukaryota; kingdom Metazoa; phylum Arthropoda; class Insecta; order Lepidoptera; family Geometridae; genus Ectropis; species Ectropis grisescens. The sequence goes on along the minus strand of CM029781.1, from coordinate 6,934,666 downwards.
TAAAAAAAAAACCTAGATAAAAACTATCAAAAAACTATCATTTACGAAAAACAGTGATTCGTTTTAGCCTAATGAAGAACTATGCCAGTAATGAAAAAAAAAGTTTTAGGAATTTTAGGCGGAAAAATCCAAGATGGCGCAGTGACATATTCGACCTTTTGTTGTGTGACTGGCCTACTTCCCGTCGAATTGCAACAATGATTTTATTATTGTATACAAATACAAAGGACATGCAATAAAACATAGATCTAAACTTCGATTTATGAAACTAACTTTTTACATGGTTGGAGTGGCTTAAATTAGTAAAATTATTTTATTTTTCAAAGTTCATACAGTAGGCAATATACAACATAGTTTGCATTGGTTGAGTCAGTCTCTTAACATAGAGCCTTCTATAGACATAGATAATCTAGTAAAATATTTGAGATATAAACAAGACTTTATCGTCACCTTGGTACTATTTATCTGCAATCTAGGGAAAGCTTAAATGGTAGCGCACACGCAGGGAAAAAACCAATTAACTTTTTGTAGAGTTCCATTGAGAAATATTTCTCACTGACGTGGAATAGAAAACTGCGAGCAAATTAGCGTTTCTTAGCAGCTGTATAAAATCTACGTACGTTATTCCTCGTACCGCTTCATAATGTAGGTAGTTAAAATATGCAACGGTTGTGGTTAACTGTATTCAAGATAATTATTATCAAACTTACTGTAAACATGAAATGCTACACCAGTATTACAAACTGCGATATGTTCACCATGGTTATGTGGTATAGCTAATCATCTAATAAAAAAATCATCTAATATTGTTTTTATTGAAGTTATGCGTGTCAACATGAATGTTGACACGCATCCAATCCAATCCAATGTTCCATCCAATCATGCATCAAGTATATTTATGTACTCGTAGTTTAAATAGCAAAAAAGTGACGACTTTAAAAATGATAACAAAAGATCTTTTTAACTCAGATTTTGAGATGTAATATTCTACTAACCAAGCTCTTTCATTTGATACTTACCTATATTGAGAGAGTTGTGAAAAATATGCGATCCGCCATTTTGTGGCTGCAGCCTTCTTCCAATCAAGTTCCAAGTTACAACAAACATAGCTGAGAACACTCCCGTCTTTACCTATCAACAATATCAGCGGTTAGCAGTGAGAGCATAAAGTAGGCTACTTTTACATAATATGTTACATGCAACATTTGTCAATACTAGCTATACTTATTTGGGTTCTAGGCCTTTCATATGGACCAGATATCAGTCATAGGTCATAGGTCAGTAAAAAAAATATATACCCCATTGTATCTGTTAATATAGTGCAATACAAACAACGATGGATCCATATAACCTGTTCTATGTTTATTTCCGCTCTTTTCCATTTACAAAAGTATATCGTCTCCACGATGTTCCACACAGAATAATCATCGTCATATCTTTTCTTTTTTTCGTACCAAAGACAAAATCCGTGTTGCCATTTATATTCAACACCAAGTTACCACAGATATTGCCAGAAGTACAAATACTTTATTCTATATATATCTTAAAACTATCTGGTACTGTTCTATTTCATAGAACAGTACGTTACATCATTAGGAATTCTTAACAGTCGGCCATCCTGAACCAGTGTCTGCCCCAGACACAGAAATAGTTGACGTTGTATGAGATAACAGTTAACTCAAGTAACAGACTCTGATTCAGGTTCAATTATATAATGCAATATCTATATATTCTTTATATACTGTATCTATCTACATAATTTATCCACACAATATTAATATTAATAACTATGTCAAATAAAATTATGATTTGTAATTTATAGCCCAATGGCTAAGTCAAAACTTGTGGTAAATTACATCTTGTCGAACAGTAATTGCCAGAAGTACAAATACTTTATTCTATATATATCTTAAAACTATCTGGTACTGTTCTATTTCATAGAACAGTACGTTACATCATTAGGAATTCTTAACAGTCGGCCATCCTGAACCAGTGTCTGCCCCAGACACAGAAATAGTTGACGTTGTATGAGATAACAGTTAACTCAAGTAACAGACTCTGATTCAGGTTCAATTATATAATGCAATATCTATATATTCTTTATATACTGTATCTATCTATATAATTTATCCACACAATATTAATATTAATAACTATGTCAAATAAAATTATGATTTGTCATTTATAGCCCAATGGCTAAGTCAAAACTTGTGGTAAATTACATCTTGTCGAACAGTAATTAAAGTTTTGCATAATTCTGCGACCATCCTGATCGGTAGAATGTCCCCATTCTAAAAAACAACTGACAATATTGTGCAGGATATTGCTGAATAGATTTAAATTGCCAAAATGTTGAACTTAATTCTGATGCAAACTACATATTTCACTGTACATTGTACTTCGCATTCCACATAGAAGGGACTCAGTGCATCTTACAATATGCTACGGCCTCAGTGATTATTTATTTATTTTATCTAAAAGCAATTTACAGTTTTCACCAATGTGTTATAGTTATTATTATTATTTACATATCTACAATACTTATGCATATAATTATAGAATTTATTACAATGGGCATGACAACTCATCTTTGATTCAATGCGCCATCAAAGACTACTCAATAACTGAACCATAGGTGAAGAATCACCGTGCGATCCTAAAAGTTCCCGTGATATCACGATTTAAATTACAATTTTGAACCCCCCCAAAAACGCCTCATAGAAATCACTACAGAAGCGCTACGAATGCTAAAATGCGCTGCGCTACAGAATACGACATGTGTCGTATTCTCCATGCGTTGCGCGCAAAGCCTGCATGACAGCTATATTAAATATTGCGTCTAGGAACCTGGTTTCATAACAAAAGTAAGTTGAAATTGAATAGGTTATCCAATAATACAATAATTTCGTTTTCTTAAAATGGACCTGCCCGTCCAGCTTTGAATGACCATTAACATTGGTACATATTTCATTCTATTTAAGTACTGTCATAATATCAAATAATTTAATATAATTGCAGGAACTGTCGTCACGCCTATTATTACACAATACAGCGACGACACAATTATACTGTTACATGAACAATTCTGGATAGATTACCTCTAAAATTACAAGAAGTAGGTACGTCTAATAAGAATTACATTAAGTACATCTAGGATAATTCCTCATAATACGATATAAAAGCCTACTCCCTATCTGCCCTTTTAGCTGAAGAAAGTGTCTAATTCCGGGTGCGTCTCTCCAAGCAACCGCAACCAGGCGCGTTGCTCCGGCACGCGATCGGCGCGGAACCAGGCGCGCTGCTCCAGCACGCGACCGGCTCGGAACCAGGCGCGCTGCTCCAGCACGCGACCGGCTCGGAACCAGGCGCGCTGTGCTTCGGCACGCAACCGGCTCGGAACCAGGCGCGTTGCTCCGGCACGCGACCGGCTCGGACCCAGGCGCGCTGTGCTCGGGCACGCAACCGGCTCGGAACCAGGCGCGTTGCTCCGGCACGCGACCGGCTCGGACCCAGGCGTGCTGCTCCGGCACGCAACCGGCTCGAAACCAGGCGCGTTGCTCCGGCACGCGACCGGCTCGACCCAGGCGCGCTGCTCCGGCACGCAACCGGCTCGAAACCAGGCGCGTTGCTCCGGCACGCGACCGGCTCGGACCCAGGCGCGCTGCTCTGGCACGCAACCGGCTCGAAACCAGGCGCGTTGCTCCGGCACGCGACCGGCTCGGACCAGGCGCTGCTCCGGCCCGCTAATGATGTAGCTTATGAAGTCAGGGTACCGTTTGCACGGCCACGGTGATTTGGTCTCCTGTGAAAGGTAAATGAATAGAGCATCTGTATATGACTTGCACACGCAAGGTGCTTCGATCTGGTTTAAAAGGCAAGTAACTAAAGTATTTGTGTACAGCTTGCACTCACAAGGTGCTTTGATCTCTTTTTAAGGGTAAGCAAGTAGAGTAACTGGGTACAGCTTGCACACACAAGGTGCTTTGATCTCGTTTTAAAGGTAAGTAACTAGAGTATTTGTGTACAGCTTGCACTCACAAAGTGCTTTGATCTCTTTTTAAGGGTAAGCAAGTAGAGTATCTAGGTGCAGCTTGCCCACGCAAGTTGCTTCGATCTGGTTTAAAAAGCAAGTAACTACAGTATCTGGGTACTGCTTGCACACACAAGGTGCTTTGATCTCCTTTTAAAGGTAAGTAACTAGAGTATCTGGGTACAGCTTGCACAGGTCACCTGGATACCGCTTGCATCCATTAGATGCTTCGACCCACCCCTGGAGTATATAACTTAAGTCAGCGGGGTACCACTTGCACCCATAAGGTGCTTCGGTCCCCTTCAGTTAACGATTAACGCTCCTGGGTACCGCTTGCACACGCGAGGTGCTTCGGCCTTCCTGTAAGTAAATAGATAAACATAAATATTCATAATGATCGTCATAATATACATAAACATTCTGAATACCGCTTGCACCCATAAAGTGCTTCGGCCTCCTCAGTTAATGATCAAGTCGCCTGGACACCGCTTGCGCCCTGGGTACCACTAGCACCCATAACACGCATCGGCCTCCTCCAGAACTAAGTAATATTAGTCATCTGGCCACCGCTTGCACACACTAGGTGCATCGGCCTCCTCCAGAAACTAAGTAATATCAATCTGGGCACCGCTTGCACACACTAGGTGCATCGGCCTCCTCAGAACTAAGTAATTCAAGCCATCTGGGCACCGCTTGCACACACTAGGTGCATCGGCCTCCTCCAGGTAATATCAGTCATCTGGGCACCGCTTGCACACACTAGGTGCATCGGCCTACTCCAGGTAATATAACTCATCTGGGCACCGCTTGCACACACTAGGTGCATCGGCCTCCTCCAGGTAACATCTGGGTACCGCTTGGCCTTCTCCAGAAGGCACTCGTTCCAGTGTGGTAGTATTGCTGCTGCTCGCAAGGCAGCAACTTTCTGACCCTGCTACTCCAGGGCGTGCTCAGCTGTCATCAGAAAATTAAAAATCATTTCAGCTATTTTAAAGGAATAAACAAGATTATAATTAAGGCTGTTACTGGGCCAATACAGAGTAACTTTGATTAGCATACTTTGTAAAAAATATATTTTCATCTATCAAGATTACAGATCATAAGCATACACAAACTGAGTATATTATGTGTAATAATAATTTTAGTGTTTTAAATTAATTTTTGTTATGATATCCTTCACTTCCTTCGGACTCCGTCCCGTCAGATCTCACCCAGGATTACATTTTATCCACTGAAAAATTTTGTTGTCTATCTTCCTCGCACGATTCATGTGTGTTTATACTTTAGAACCTATAAATTGTTCAATTATAAATTTACCAGTCTTTAATATCATAACTTTACTTTAACTATCCATAAGATAATGGATGTCTAATCTCTCGCAAGTGTATTTGCGCACCAATCGCATTAACTTAGTAAACCAGTACCTAGTCTCATGTTATTATTTTTTTTTTTTTGTTTTCTCATAATAATAATATATTTATTTTAAATATAATTTTGCACGCCGAAAGGCTGATTATGGCGGTCTTAATGTTCCACTTACATCTATTCTATGTACTCATAAACGTGAATAAAGATTATGATTATTATGATTACAAAAGAAACTACTGACATTAGATTTTTTTTTTCTTTAGGCACCGCCAATTGTAATGGTTTAATTACGACTACACCATGGTTATAATGTGAACAAATATCGATGACTTAGGAACTGTTTAGTTTCTGTTTTAGATACCTCATGTTCTATCAATATTTATCATTTAATCGTTGAAGGCTCTATGAGCACGTTCCGAAACATTTTACGGCAAATCTTTCGCGTTCCAGTCCTACTATGGCATGCCTTGCCCGTGGCTGTCAGACATGCTCCGTCACTTGCTGTTTAATATTTTCTCCAGTTGCATGGAAGAGATCGCTCTCAGCGATAAGGCCGCCATTTGTTTCACTAGATTTAAGAATTTCTCCTTTGTTTATTCATTTTGTTTTTGTGTTAAAACAATAGTGTTTCTATCTATCTATCTATCTATATGTTTGTCGTACTCAATTTGAAAATTATACTTTGTGCCCACTGCATCTTAGTATTATGAGGTGCTTTATACAAAATTATCAATTTGTTAAATGTAGCACGTATTATTACAATTATATTTGCCAGATTTTGCAGTCTATTCTTTTGTTTATTTTAGTGAAAAGGAGAATTTTAGTAAAGTTTTAACATGGACCCCAAAATAATACTATGTACAATGAATAGCTTCATTGTAGTAGGCACGGCCTGCATTGCATATTGAAATGCATTTTTTTTGAAGTTATTACTCTATAATTATTTTTACTGTTTAGATGATAAAAGCATAATGTTGATCCAACGTCCCTGAACTGGTAATGTATTAACTGTATTTCGGTGTCCGGTAACCTCCTCCCAAGAAATTATATCTACCTCCCTATATCTGCCAACCTTGTCCTATTTACCAAAAGATTATCTAGAAGAGATTGCTATTAGTGATAAGATCGCCTTTTCTGCCCAAAATGTCAAGTTTAATCATTGTTTTGTAATATTTTAGTGGTATAATAAAGTGTTGTTTTGTATACTACAAGTCATCACAAGTGTTTAAATTAAGTTGCCATAACTGAATTTTGGGCACTAAATGTTATTAGACCTATTACTTCATTTTATTATTTTACCTACTACTAATTTAGGCCAGGCTAACAGCCATCAGAGAGTGAAGAGAGTATGCTTCATTATCAGGTAGATAATTTTAAACTATATGTACCAGTTAATTGTCTTGTTTATGTCCATTTCAGCCCATTTCATTTAAATACAACTTAGACTACTTCATACATCTGCACTTTATATTTTCAACATTTCATATTCAAGACGTTTCGTCCTGATTGCAAATCTAAACAGTAATATCTGAATCTTAGAAGGACAACAAAATGTTCAATCAGGGAGTTTTGTGTTCGATGATTTGTTCCGGCAACAGCTTATACTGTTTATTCGACTAACAACTTGTATGTCGAAGATTCATCCATAGTTTTTATTTTTTGTTCAAAAGTTATCTATAATAGGTATGTGAACTATTGTTACTTTAAAAGTCTTGGTTATAATACAAATACTCTAAGAATGTTTCATAGTAAGTACAAATATTAGCATTTAATTTTGTAACTATCCCAGAGTTTTAAACTATCATCTTTATAATATCAGTATCATGAAGATCTTAAGATCGACAACTGCAATTATTCAACGAACCAGAATACCCATGTCTAATGACATTTCACCATATTCAACATAATATATTCATATTATCATTTCTCAACATGGTAATTGTATTCAGGTAGAAATCATATACCTAATTAAGTTAGTTGGTGGACAAATATTGGTCGAAATTACACACAGCACTATCTGACGACTATAGGAGCCAGCTAATATTAGTACTCATATTCATATATTCTAGTATATCCATATATTCTATGCAAAAACACCGAACAAATATTTGTATTCATCACACAAATATTTATATTGAGTGAGAATCAAATACATTTACCTTCGGCTTCACATGGTTTAATTGTATAAGTATTAATGATGTTTTCTCAATCTCCTTCATTTATAAGCCATTATTTCTTCTTAAATGTAAAGGATAGATTTATTGGGGTTTATTCCCAGGAGGTAGACATGCTGTCGCAGGTTTATGTAGACATTTTCAAGGTGTATAATACTGAAGTATTTTATTTTGATCTATCTCTTAGGGTTCCATCAGCGTTTGCAAAGTAAGCATCAGTGTTTATTTACAACATCACCTCTAACATTATCAGTGTTGATCAATCAAATATATATTCTTAAATTTTCTCCAAATTTAATTTTCATTCAAAATTTCAAAGTTCATCACCCAAATGTTTGCATTAGGCGGGAATCGAATCCACAGCCCTATTATTCATAGTATTTGTAGTACATGGATGTGGATATGGATATAAAATGATGAAATGCTTATACAGTTGTGAATAAATGCAAACATAGATATTATACTTGTATTCAACACACGGATATTTGTAGTAGGTGGTAATCGAACCCACAACCCTAAGTATTTCTATCGCATGTTTAATGAGGCAATCGTCGTTCATTGCGTATCGTTTATCTAAACTGTCATTACAAGAATATTTTAATATCTATTGTTATATTTTTGTTTAGTTCTTTATAGTGCCGTTTTATAAATGTAGATCTAACTATTCTTTACGGAGTTACTTATCATGTGTACACTGAGTTAAACGATAATTTGTAACACAAAGGATATTTATATAAAAGCAATACAACGAACACATCATACCTACACACAATCATTCTTTCACGACTCACAACATCTCTTTTACCCTCGCTCTGGATGAGCATTTATATCTAGATTACCCTCATTATTTAAGAGAATTGTAACCTAATATTGTTTTCATTTTATTTTCTTTAATAGGTGCCTAGGTCAAAACAATGTAGCAGGAGCCTGGATTCCCACAACACAGGTTACCCTAGTGTGGGGTCCAGTGCACACTAACACACTTAGAATCCGCACTGCCTACTTTATTTTGTCGTATATCTGTTTTCGTGTGTTTTAATTTTGTATTTATTTTGTTTTTGGCACAATAAACGTTTTTCATTTTTTTTCAATTACTATTGGTCCAGATGTTCACGCATGATGCAATGAAAAGGGTAATTAATATGCATTCATTTATATAAATATTGGTCTAGTGTGCGTAATAAATCACTTTAATTCATAGTAGTACCATTTCTTCAGCAGCACAGCTACACATACACAGTACAGCTTCAGCAATAAGCTAGAACCATTTTATATCTGAACTCTGAACATGTACCTAAACACAATACATAGGTAGTAAGTTCAATAAACATGTCGAAACCGGATAGCAAATGTCGGTTCTTCTCGGTTATCTTAGTGTCCAGCCTCTAGGTCCATTATATTCAAGTAGCTACCACCACAAATAGGTACAGAGTACCAATAAAACCTCATCGCAAATAACTTTAACCTTATTGTTTTAACTGTTATTCATGTACCCAGTAATAAAATTCAACTCACCGAAAATATCACCATTTTATTTTACCTTACGGCCGATAGCGCAAATGGGCTATCTTGATATCCCATCTTCTGAAGTGTTAATATAGTGCAATACAAACAACGATGGATCCATATAACCTGTTCTATGTTTATTTCCGCTCTTTTCCATTTACAAAAGTATATCGTCTCCACGATGTTCCACACAGAATAATCATCGTCATATCTTTTTCTTTTTTCGTACCAAAGACAAAATCCGTGTTGCCATTTATATTCAACACCAAGTTACCACAGATATTGCCAGAAGTACAAATACTTTATTCTATATATATCTTAAAACTATCTGGTACTGTTCTATTTCATAGAACAGTACGTTACATCATTAGGAATTCTTAACATATCAAACACTCATAAATTACTAAGTTTTTGTAAAGTTAAAAAATAAGGCTTCACTGTTTTGATAACATGCTTTCGTTTTTCTTTTATTTTAATTTTACTGGCTTAGTTGTTCCTTACCTAAGTATTACGAACAAGATAAGTTAAAGCCATATGATTAATAATAACTAATATAAAACAAAAACAGTACGGCTGTGAGAACCGGTAGTCATTCAGTTCAAACGCAGACAGGCCTGTGAAGGTCTTGTCTGTGTCTGAACGTCGGCGTCGCGACTGTTGACACCTAGTCATTACTGGAGCCTTAATTACTGAGTCTTATCACCATTGCAGCAAGGTTCAAGGTTCCATTTGCACGAGGCTAATACAAGCAAACATCTATAAAAATTTTGAGGAAGGAAACTTCAGGGAAGGAATCGTTATGGTAGGTATCGGTAGCGTGACTTCTGACTGACTTCGTTGACATTTAGTCGTTGTTGGATGGAGCCTTAATGTATGAGACTTACCGTTTTATTGTAAGCATATCCACAAAGCTTAACATGTCTATATTTTTTTTTCCTTTTTTGAAGTTTGTGGCTTCTAACAAACTCATTGAATAAGTTGAGGTTAAATCTGATTTAACATGGCGATAAGTTTTATGCAAAATAGTGAGGACACAAAAAACATCAAGAACATAACAAACCACTGTCTTCCATGTCACTTTGAATTAGATCAAAACTTGATATAAGCTTTGAATAAATCTTTGAAATTCGACGGAAAAAATGAATATTTCTAACCATAAAGTCTTTAGACAACCCTGATTTCCAAATAAATAATTGCACGATGTTACGATTAAATATTGACACCCATCTCTCATGACTAGTGCATATTGCAGTCTATAATACCTAGATTAATTCAATTATCACGATTTGCATACACATTAACCATATCGAAGACCAATAGTTACTTAGAGACAGCGCCGACTGCTCATGCTCCGTTATGGAATCGTATTGTGGGGAAATATCACGTATGTCAAAAGTTTTAAACTATTGCGTAGCTTTTTAGTAATAAAACAAAATTCATGTTTACATTCACACATCGATACCTTAATTCGCAAAACGAATAACTCCATAGTAACTAATTTCACAGGAACCACTAAAAAAATGAAAAAAAATAATAATTAAAGCATCATAAGAAAAAACAAATATTCCATTAGAAATTGTGTTCTCATTAACTAATGAATATGTAAAAAAAATGGAATACCATTTAAGCATTAGATTTTAGTGGTGATTCTGTGTGGTCCTGTGAAATTTGCTACTACGGAGTCGATGTATCGATGTGTGAATGTAAACATTAACGATCGAACTAGTTGCAATAAACATTACATTCTAATATTATTAATATTGCACCTCCATGTCTATTAACTTACACAATTTGTAAAGCTAAATTTACACACTAGACAGAAACCCCTGCAGACATTATAAGCTTAATTACCACATTCTTGATGCAAGAAAGATGTAACCAAATTGTGCTTTCAAAAGCAAATTTCGAAAATCATGGTTACAAAAATGCTACTACAACGAATGATTAGAAATTAAAATAACATCAATTTCATGTATGTTACATATTAGTTTTAGTGTTAAGTGTACGTGTTAAGTTAATTACTATGCAACTTTTCATATCTACAATTTTTGAATATGTAAATAGAGTATTTAGAAATTATCGTTGCCTTAACCTTTATGCGGGGTTTATTACATTTGTCAACTAAGCCTACTAATAAACGAATGCGTGAGGAATATAAATTATTAAAATAAACAAATAGAATCATTGGCTACTCGTACGGTAATACTGTCAACTAGGTTCGTAATTGGTAGTTCGTTCAACGAATCAATTTTATATTTTTAAAGTTTTGGGGAGATATCTAACAGCTAAAGGTATTGTGAGGTCAATAGCATCCATAAACACATCTACAGCGATTAACTAAATCTCAAGAATTTCTTAACCAGCCTTCAACCGACCTTACACGTACTCGTACGTACACACTTATCTAAATCAAACATCATTATCTTAAATCGGCGCAATGAATGAAAAGAAGAAAAATAGCCACAGTAATGCACACGTCGTGTTACACGAAGATAATTTCGTAGAGAAGGTCCGTAATTATCCTTTTTGAACTCGATCTGGCACAAGGCCTGCTGGATCAAAAGCTAAGTTACCTTCGGCCATCGTACCTACCAGCAACGTTACTTTATACACAAATTTGCCAATCTTTTTAAGTTTTAATCGATGTAAAGTGTTTAAATATTGTTTCTAAGTATAAGTAAAAAAAATATAACAGCGCTCACTTTGTGTAAATATGTTAGTAGTGTTCCGCGGTTTTACTCGTTAGTTATCGTTCCTGTTATCTTCCCACGAAAAAAAGTAGACTATGTTATTTCAGACTGTAATCTCATCATCATCATCAGCCGCAAGACGTCCACTGCTGAATATAGGCCTCCCCTAGTAGCCTTTCCACAACGTATGGTCCTGCGCAACCTGCAACCAGCTGTTTTCAGCGACCTTTGTAAGGTCATCTGTCCATCTAGTGGGAGGCCGTCCAACACTGCGTCTTCCGGTTCGTGGTCGCCACCCGAGAACCTTTCTTCCCCATCGGTTGTCAGTTCTGCGAGCGATGTGGCCTGCCGATTGCCACTTTAGCTTGCTTACTCTTTGAGCTATGTCGGCCACTTTCGTTCTTTTGCGAATATCCTCATTACGGATTCTGTCGCGCATAGGCACTCCGAGCATAGGTCTCTCCATAGCTCGCTGTAATCTATCTCTGTACAGAAACGGGGCATCCTACAGAGATTTGGAGAGGATAGGAAAAAAATACCTAGCGCAAACAATTTACAGCAGACGAACATTTCTCGTACCTTTTAAAGAGTTGAATTCGTTTTTTTTAACTATAATAGGTTCGCACTTGACCACCATCTCGCCTGATATTAAGCGATGATGAGATCTACGATGGAGCGTACTTACCTAGAAAAAACCGATTCACTCGCGATTTGAAGACACTAAGATTTGTAACCATCAGGGGAAAACCCACTCAGGCAACGCATTCCACAACCTAGACGTTCTTTTCACAAACGTGGAGTCAAATCTCTTCGTTCGCGTTTTTGGAACATCAACCATGAAACGATGTCGCCCTTTTGTGGAACGAGAAGTCCGATAGAAGAAAGGGCATGGTGGTATGAGATCATGCAGATCAGTTGCACACTCTCCGAAGTGTATCCGATAAAAAACGGATAAACTAGCGATTTTCCGGCGATGATCAAAACTTTGAAGTCTTTTACGCACAAGAGTGTCATTGCCTATGAGTCTTTTGGCACGTCTCTCAATCGATTCCAGAGTCCCCAGCTGATACTTAACCGATCCATCCCAAAGGTGCGAACAGTACTCCATACAGGAGCGAATCTGTGCTTTGTATAACGTGAGCAACTGTTCAGAATTGAAGTATCTTCGCACCTTTGAGAGGACATCCAGTTTTTTTGGCGGCTAATTTAGCCTTAGACTCAATGTATGTGCCAAAGTTGAGCGTCGATGACAAAGAAACGCCCAAAAGCTCGAGATAGTCAGTAACCGGCACGGACACGCCTCGAAAAGTAGGAGCCAGTTGGAACGGACTCCTTTTAGCGGAAAACAAACACGCTTGTGTCTTTCCTTCGTTAAACCTGGCTAAACTGGCATCGCCCCATTTAGAGACTGCCTCAAGGGCCAAGTTCAAACGCTCGATCATATTCTCTCTCAGTAGCTGAGTTTGTTGCCCACTGGCCTTCTTCGGTTTGTTCTGTTCTAACTTTTGATAACTTCAGTCCTATATCAATACCTATTTCTTACTGTAACTTTTTAAATATTTGGATGTCGATATCAGTAGCATGTAGGTAACGGTATGACTTCAGCCACTTTAATAAGTATGACGCATTTTAATGGTGCATATCTATATTTTCGTATCCAACTTGGTAGATAGTTATTTGTTCATTTACCTTGGATTTTATACAAAGCTATTTCGATTATACGTTACATTTCGCAACACCTCTGCAACACTACGACGAATTACCATTCCATCAATTACTTACCCGAATTCTTTACTATACTTGCAAACGTTTTGATTTTCTACGCTCAATCAATAAAAAACGTTCAAACCATATACAATCCGGACTGCCACAAATGGATTTGATATAGCTAGAGCGCTACTTTCGCTTTTCTGCTTGATCATCAAACATTTTGGCGTAGTGCGCATTTTTTGGCACAGACCTTTGGTGGCACGAACTCTTTCAAGGCGTTGTACAATGTTAATACCCTGTCACTGACCTTGACAATATCAGACCTACTATGTATACAAGTCTCGGATACAATAATAACCAACAAATTACTCACACACAAAGAATCGGTGAATCATTTTGTCCTAAAGTCCATATTAATAAAAGTTACAATAACCTTAGATACTACTCCACTTATTTCAGCTAAGTAAACAATTGACTGCTTGGGACCGGTTTACATACCTACTCATTTTAAGGTTAAATCTAGCTTTAGAAATTTCTTTATTGACTATATTGAAAAGGTTAAAACCCGTTTTATTAAACGCCTTTAAATATTAAGATAAGAAACTCTTTATTAAAAACCACAACAAAAGAAAATAAACTTAAGAACATTATAAGCTAAGTAGTTATTTTAATCGGTGGCCTTATATTATTAATCATTTCATGTTTCTTTTTTATAACATAGACGGGACGAGGAAGACAAGAGCCTGATGGTAAGTAATATGCCTGTTCATAACAACAGTGTCATTCAGATTACTAAAAAGTAGATAGCAATGTATTGCGCTCGTCCCTCAAAGATATAAGACGATTTATCTCATTACATTTATCTCACTCACTGAAAACTTTGCCCTTCAATCCGGAATACAATAATGCACATTATCGCTTGGCAGACCTTAGGAAATTTTACACGTACAGATACATCATACATGCTATACATACACGTTTTTATATTTACCAATGTAACTAGACCTTATGCTATGTGTGCCTATACGCCTATAGTACACCCATGACACAGCGTGTTTGCTAAATATCCGCTAACGCTGGGAAAATTAAATAGAATTGACTTGATTTACCACCTTCAAATTAGTACCGTTGTTACTAAGGATGGACTACAATAGATACTAAAGAGGAACTACAATAGATGTCAATTCTATTGCTATTTACAATGGTAATTAAAAAACGTTTTACAAACTCATAATGAGCAAAATGGGGCGTCTCTATTTACAATATTGAAATGAATGTTGTAAACTATTTGAACTAATTATTAAAAAAAACATTTTTCATTCAATTCCAAATTCAATTTAATTACCTTCTATGCATTTAATAAATGACATTAAAACATTTTCCAGCTTGTATTAATTTTCTTAACTTGTTAGTTTGTGCACATTTGTGGACACTGATTTTATAAAACTTAAGTTCTTTATAGAGTCTGAAACAGTTTAGGGCCCAAGGTACCGGTGCCGGTGGTTAGGGCTGCAGAGTGAGGAACCGCCTGACGAGGCGTGCTGTGTCTAACGAAAACCTATCCTATCTTACTAAATCTTATCCTACTAAAATTATAAAAGTCAATGTATAGATGCTTGGATGTTTTTTGCTCAATCACGTCGTAACGCATGAACGGATTGGGCTGAAATTTGGAATACAGGTAGATTATAGTTTAGAAGAACACATAGGCTTTTCGTTAATTGCTTAACACCGGGTATGGTATAGATATGGTGTGATATGTACGTTGTGTGTATGTCATTACACACAAGAGTGGCAATGACACTCTTGTGCCATAGAATATATAATATAGATAGAACGGACCCTCCCAACCCCCCGCCAATTTTAAGCTTCCTCACCCCTCAGGCCCTTTCGAGTACGCTAGGAGCACTCGACGAAGGGCCGGTATCGAACATCTAATTCGTCACGAAATATCATCATGGTGGGTTGTTGTGCTGTTTACGGCTGTCCGTCAACTAAACGGGACAAGATTAAAAACTTTATTTAATTTCCTAAGAATAAAATAACGTAAGATTAGAAACTGTTAAATAACGTTGCTTTATAATAACGTAGTAATTTTTAACTCAAAGTTCGTAACTTAGACAGCCAGTTTTGGGCACAGATTGATAATGTCTGGAGGAATAATTATAGTGACAGAATAAAGTTTCCTTTTTGGGTAAGTGTAAAAATAATATGCGAATGTGTACCTACTAACAGAAATAGATATCTAGGTACCTAGATATCATCGCTTTCGTTTGATTTTACGCGGCAATACATACACCCTTTTAATTAGAATAGTATAATTTGGCTCCATTCTATTTAAGTAACTCAACATTATAGCCAGTTTATAGACTACTTTACGTCACCAGGTGAACTCAAGGGGCACAACTATTCAATAAAACAATTCAGTAGCCCTAGCTCTAACGCACACATTCACGCGGTTGTACGAACGACATCTGCGTAGTTGTGTGAAGAGTAGGTAACTCCACAGCGGCGTTTGTATGGAATTTTAGTGGAGTGTCCGGCGTGTGCTTGTGCGTAAAAGACTTCAAAGTCTTGATCATCGCCGCAAAATCACTAGCTTATCGGGTTTTTATCGGATACACTTCGGAGAGTGTGCACTGATCTGCATAACCTAATACCACCTTGCCGTTTCTTCTATCGGACTTCTCGTTCCACAAAAGGGCGGCATCGTTTCATGGTTGATGTTCCAAAAACGCGAACAAAGAGATTTGATTCCACGTTTGTGATAAGAACGTCTAGGTTGTGGAATGCGTTGCCTGAGTGGGTTTTCCCCGGAAAACTTCGTTCTTCGTTATCATTATAGTATTCGCGTGCGTTATCAAGCAAGTTATCACAAACGGTTACAATCTTGGTGTCTTCAAATCGAGAGTGAATCGGTTTCTTCTAGGTAAGCACGCTCCATCGTAGATCTCATCATGGCTTAACATCAGGCGAGATGGTGGTCAAGTGCAAACCTATTATGGTTAAAAAAAAAACATTTTATTATACCTAATCACTTTTATTTGCAACAACGCATGTTTAATGTTTTGCGTATCAAAACCACGACTGGAAATTTGTGTAAATCGAGTAAAAACACCAAGGTACCGGTCTAACTGTTGAATTCAGGAGAATATTCGTATTTTACGATTTTACGTCACTACTACAAAGAATAGTTTACGATAAGCTTATCGTACTCGTATATTACCTAGCTACCACCGTGGCGTATGAATGTGACCATTCTAACTCTTGTTGGAAAAACAGACATTTTAATTTCTACGAAGCTGCAGTGAATTTCATTATGTTTAAAATTATCAAAGTTATCTTAATAGAGTAAGATCCCAGGGCCGCCAGACGTTACGTATTTTCTGATGAACTAAATGTGTACCATTGAAGAAAATACATGAACTAAGTAACGTATCTTCTGGACCCCATATCTCAAAATTGGCAGTCTAAGCAAGTTAGCGGTTAAGCATATGTTCTTAGTACGTACTAACTCTACTCAATCGTCCATATTTTGTTCATCAGAAAATACGTGACGTCTGGCGGCTCTGGGATCTTGGACTATAAGGTATCAATAAAATATAGTCATATTGGCGTGTATCTTTTTAAACGGGTAGAGCCTTTTTTCATAAACTAAAATACAATGAGAACAACACACTATGCTACATTCGAGGTATAATTATTAGGAATTTTGTCATACCTAATAATTTTTAGTATAAATGTAAATTTTAAACTTGATTCTTTGTTTTCAATGTTTCTAGAGAACTTATAGAGCATAGAGACAATATTAATGAATGTTCAATGGTGATAACCTCGAAATTACCGCCCGTGGTATAGGTAATCACTACCTATAGTGATTTGAACTCTTCGTGTTCAACGTAGATGTGTGGCGCAACGATGCTACGGGCAGGCATCTCTTGCCAACAGGTGCACGACTCTATCTTTGACATCAACAGGATCAACAGGATCCTGTTGATGTCAAAGATAGAGTAACAGTTATGACGAAAACTTTAATTATCTAAGTATTTTTAATATAGTCCGATATCAGACCCTATTCGTTTTTATATTTCTGGAGGATAGACTGCAGTAACTAAGAATTGAAGATTTTGTGGCTCCGAAGACTATTTCTTTAAGAGCGAAGGCGCCAAGTCAGAAACTAAGAAAAGTAAAGTGGGTAGTTTATCCTACTTCCTGCTAATATCGTCGGTACAATAGTTTTTTCTAGCCAATTTGATTTTTTGGTAGTTTTGACTTAAGTAAATCGACTTAACTTAATCACAAGCAATAAATATGGTATTTTAATAAAATATAATATGAGATATTAGTCTTTGACTCACTATTTCACTTACTTGAATAGTTTCTATAAAACCCCTGATTTACAGCATATGTTTTGTTATAAATACCTGCCTCCTCAAGAATTTGACATTTGCAGATTGACTAGTTTACTATTGTACCGACGATATTATGAACGCCAAAGATTGGAAGTTTGTTGTTCAATCATGTTGAAACTTCCGAAGGGAGCGGGTGGAAACTTGGAATACCGTTAGATTATAACCTGAAATACCACACACACTATTTGTTTTCCCGGGAAAATGGCGGAAACGGGTACTGCTCGGGTAAAACCAAGGATTACGCCTTGTGTAATACATAATTATGTACATACGTAAAAAACGTATCTTAGTTGGTCACCTTTTGTATTCTAAATTCTAACGACCTTCTATGGCCATAAACAAGACAATACCGACACAATTGCACAAGCAATGGACGCATTGATTAGCTCTCTGCAAGATGAGGTCACGGAAGAGATAATCCATACATACTCGTATGTAGTTTCTACATTACATATTTTCTGTGTTCACGATTCTTAAGAGCCCTCTCACAAAAAGACAGAACTCAACTTTAGGTAAAATCCTGCAACATTGTCAGCGTGCGTCCGTTCGATTCAGCTCGAGCGTTTAGGCGGACAGAACGATCTTGAGCCGTAACGGCAGTGTACTAAAAATTTTTATGAGATTTTCTGACGTGACAACGTCTACTAAATTGATGAACGCTGGCTGCGTGCACGAAAATTGAAGACTTATTGTCCCGTTACGTTCGTTGTCCCGTAACGTTACGATAAATTATTCTTGCATTTCAAAAATCTGATAACTAGTAAAATTTATTTTTCATTTTAAGGGTAATTTTTGTGCAATGGTTCTTAGCTATGTTTGGTTAATATCGATTCAAGATGGCCGCCTCCACAAAATGGTGGACTAAATATTTCTTCATAATCTACCTCAATATGGGTATCAAATTTAATGAAAAAGCTTGACCAGTAGAATACTATGCACTATGACAAATTTCAAATCCAAGATGGCCGCCACAACAAAA
This sequence comes from Ectropis grisescens, assembly GCA_017562165.1. Lineage (NCBI taxonomy): Eukaryota > Metazoa > Arthropoda > Insecta > Lepidoptera > Geometridae > Ectropis > Ectropis grisescens. The sequence goes on along the minus strand of CM029781.1, from coordinate 6,915,797 downwards.
TGGCGAAATACATTTAATTTTTCACTTCTCCCTCAATATGGGTATCAAATGAAAGGACTTGACGAGTAAAATACTATGCACAATGACAAATTTCAAATCCAAGATGGCCGCCACCACAAAATGGCGAAATACATTTCTTTTTTCCCTACTTCCTCAATATGGGTATCAAATAAAAGACTTGACAAGTAAAATACTATGCACAATGACAATTTCAAATCCAAGATGGCCGCCACCACAAAATGGTGAGATACATTTCTTTTTCACTACCTCCTCAATACGGGTATCAAATAAAAGGGCTTGACTAGTAAAACACTACGCACTATGACAAATGTCAAATCCAAGATGGCCGCCACCACAAACTGGCGATTGTCATTATTTTTACTACTACCTCAATATGAGTAATAAATGAAAGAACTTGACTAATATAATACTATGAACTATGACAAATTTCAAATCCAAGATGGCCGCCCCAAAAATGGCGACTGTCATTATTTTTACTACCACCTCAATATGGGTAATAAATGAAAGGGCTTGACTAGTAGAATACTATGCACTGTCACAAATTTCAAATCAAGATGGCCGCCACCACAAAATTGCGAATGTCATTATTTTTACTACTGCCTCAATATGGGTAACAAATGAAAGGACTTGACTAATAAAATACTATGCACTATGACAAATTTTAAATCCAAGATAGCCGCCACCACAAAATGGCGACTGACATTATTTTCACTACTACTTTCAATATGGATATCAAATGAAAGGGCTTGACTAGTAAAAACTACGCACTATGACAAATTTCAAATCCAAGATGGCCGCCACCACAAAATGGCGAATGTCATTATTTTTACTACGACCTCAATATGGATAACAAATACGCCACCACAAAATAATTTTGTGGTGGCGGCCATCTTGGATTTGACATTTGTAACAGTGGATAGTATACTACTAGTCAAGCCCTTTCATTTGTTACGCATATTGAGTTGGTAGTAAAAATAATGTCAGTAGCCATTTTGTGGTAGCGGCCATCTTGGATTTGAAATTTGTCATAGTGCGTAGTATTTTACTAGTCAAGCCCTTGCATTTGATTCCGATATTGTGAAGTAGTGAAAATAATGACATTCGCTATTTTGTGGTGGCGGCCATCTTGGATTTCAAATTTATCATAGTGCGAAGTATTCTACTGGTCAAGCCCTTTCATTTGTTACCCATATTGAGGTGGTAGTAAAAAATAATGACATTCGCCATTTTGTGGTGGCGGCCATCTTGGATTTGAAATTTGTCATAGTGCATGGTCAAGCCTTTAAATTGATACCTTCATTTAGGTAGTAGTAAAATTAATGATGATTAATTAATATTGGAAGTTCGTTGCTCAAACACGTCGGAACAGTCATTGGTCATGGCCATTGCTCATGGTCATTGGTCGTAGTCATTGGTCATATCCGTTCCTCATGATCATTGTAATTGGTCATGGTCATTGGTCATGGTATAGAGGTAGTAGTAAAAATAAGGACAGTCGCTATTTTGTGGTGGCGGCCATCTTGGATTTGAAATTTGTGACAGTTCATAGTATTCTACTAGTCAAGCCTTTTCATTTGTTACCCATATTGAGGTGGTAGTTAAAAATAATGACAGTCGCCATTTTGTGGTGGCGGCCATCTTGGATTTTAAATTTGTCATAGTGCGTAGTCAAGCCCTTTAAATTGATACCTATATTGAGGTAGTAGTAAAAATTAATGATGATTAATTAATATTGGAAGTTCGTTGCTCAAACACGTCGGAACGGTCATTGGTCATGGCCATTGCTCATGGTCATTGGTCGTGGTCATTGGTCATATCCGTTCCTCATGGTCATTGTAATTGGTCATGGTCATGGTAATTGCTCATGGTATAGAGGTAGTAGTGAAAAATAATGACATTCGCAATTTTGTGGTGGCGGCCATCTTGGATTTGAAATTTGTCATAGTGCATAGTATTCTACTAGTCAAGCCCTTTCATTTGTTACCCATATAGTGGTAGTAGTAAAAAATAATGACATTCGCCATTTTGTGGTGGCGGCCATCTTGGATTTGAAATTTGTCATAGTGCATAGTATTCTACTAGTAAAGCCCTTTCATTTGTTACCCATATTGAGGTAGTAGTAAAAAATAATGACATTCGCAATTTTGTGGTGGCGGCCATCTTGGATTTGAAATTTGTGACAGTGCATGGTATTCTACTAGTAAAGCCCTTTCATTTGTTACCCATATTGAGGTGGTAGAAAAAAATAATGACATTCGCCATTTTGTGGTGGCGGCCATCTTGGATTTGAAATTAGTCATAGTGCATGGTCAAGCCCTTTAAATTGATACCTTTGTTTAGGTAGTAGTAAACATTAATTATGATTAATCAATATTGGAAGTTCGTTGCTCAAACACGTCGGAACAGTAATTTGTCATGGCCATTGTTCATGATCATTGGTCGTAGTCATTGGTCATATCCGTACCTCATGGTCATTGTAATTGGTCATGGTCATGGTAATTGGTCATGGTATAGAGGTAGTAGTGAAAATAATGACATTCGCAATTTTGTGGTGGCGGCCATCTTGGATTTGAAATTTGTCATAGTGCATAGTATTCTACTAGTCAAGCCCTTTCATTTGTTACCCATATAGTGGTAGTAGTAAAAAATAATGACATTCGCCATTTTGTGGTGGCGGCCATCTTGGATTTGAAATTTGTCATAGTGCATAGTATTCTACTAGTAAAGCCCTTTCATTTGTTACCCATATTGAGGTAGTAGTAAAAATAATGACATTCGCAATTTTGTGGTGGCGGCCATCTTGGATTTGAAATTTGTCATAGTGCGTAGTATTTTACTAGTCAAGCCCTTGCATTTGATACCTATGTTGAGAAGTAGTGAAAATCAATGACATTCGCCATTTTGTGGTGGCGGCCATCTTGGATTTGAAATTTGTCATAGTGCATAGTATTCTACTAGTAAAGCCCTTTCATTTGTTACCCATATTGAGGTAGTAGTAAAAATAATGACATTCGCAATTTTGTGGTGGCGGCCATCTTGGATTTGAAATTTGTCATAGTGCGTAGTATTCTACTAGTCAAGCCCTTTAAATTGATATATATATTGAGGTAGTAGTAAAATTAATGATGATTAATTAATATTGGAAGTTCGTTGCTCAAACACGTCGGAACGGTCATTGGTCATGGCCATTGCTCATGGTCATTGGTCGTGGTCATTGGTCATGGCCGTTCCTCATGGTCATTGGGCATGGTCATGGTCATGGTCATGGTCATGTGCATGGTCATGGTCATGGTATTGAGGTAGTAGTGAAAAATAATGACATTCGTAATTTTGTGGTGGCGGCCATCTTGGATTTGAAATTTGTGACAGTGCATAGTATTCTACTAGTCAAGTCCTTTCATTTGTTACCCATACTGTACATACTTAATTAATATTGGAAGTTCGTTGCTCAAACACGTCGGAACGGTCATTGGTCATGGCCATTGCTCATGGTCATTGGTCATGGCCGTTCCTCATGGTCATTGGGCATGGTCATGGTCATGGTCATGTGCATGGTCATGGTCATGGTATTGAGGTAGTAGTAAAAAATAATGACATTCGGCATTTTGTGGTGGCGGCCATCGCGTTCATCGACTTATTAGACGTTATCACGTCAAAAAAAATTGACAGATTCTGCTTCTTCATGAAGTAAACAAGATCAAATGTGATGGTCCGATCCGAAAAATCAGAATGAAACGTTATAAAACGCCAAACGAATTAAAATTTTGTGGTCGCACTATAATTATTCTAGTTTATGTCATAAACGCGCGAAATATTACGTAACCGACTCCCGCTAACTGACGCAGGTCCTCCCCGACGGCCGCTCGCGGCATACTAAATTGCGCAGCGTAATTTATTGTAATTTCGACTGCTGGTAATTTATATTTTTGAAAAAATTGACAACTATGATTTGAACAGTAACTATAGAATTGGATTCTACAAAGAACAAAGTATTATCGTGTCTAATTTTTATTTTGGAGTTATTGTGTATTTTACACAGAGACAACGCTAAAACTGCATTATAAAACTTAAAATTGGCTTATGATTTTGTTTTTTTACTAATAAATGGGACCAAAATTCAGATATATGTGACTTGAATGAATTAATAAAATATGTGTATGATGTTCCCCATATTTTTTTAAGTATAAATTTTGAGTATCACTTGTAGATTTAGAAGTCTGAAACTGACACGGCGGCGACTTTTCGGCGAAATGGTCATGGGAGATCGTTCCCTACGACTAAAGGCTTTATTATTAGTAAAATTGAAACAAGGAAACGTCAACAAGAAAGATCGGCCTATTTTTTGAACGTAATTATCTTTTTCTAGATAATACTAAAGATGGAAATATCGGAACACAAACTTTTTGAATTTCGTGCGACGACGTGAGCCGGCTCTTAATAATTCACCACATTTTTGATATAATATACATCCGAAAAGAAAACCGATTGGGTTTTCTGTTTTTTTTTAGGTTTGTTCTTATCTAGGATATCTGCTTACTACTAAAGCGTTAGACACTTTTGAATGGCTGAAATTCTAGTGAGTTCTTGTCATCGACATGTACCGACTCTACTGCCTTACTAAGTCGGCTATGGCTTTCCTATTGCTGTCTCTATCATTTATACCGAGAAGAAAAGAGAGAGCCACATCAAAGCTAAGACACTTTTAGTTAGGCGGTAGACGCCATGGTAATGTACTTTGCAACATTAGTGCCATTTAATTCTAAAATTTGAAATTATAAGATTTCACTTCTATAGGTATTACCATATGACTGCCATTTTAAAAAAATGATAGGATTGCACTTGTTTGATGTCTGAAACAACTGAAATGACTTTGTTGATTTAAATTAGCAAAAAAAACATGCATTTTGCTTGAATAATAAGCATTGAGCCATTAGTATACGGAATACGGCGGTAATTAAATATATATTGTATTGTAGTGGTAGGCTCTTGGCAGAGCCCGTCTGGGGAAGTACAACATCTTTGCCAATCATTCTACCGCCAATCTGTGGTGCGCAAACATTACTGTGTTCCGGTTTGAAGGGCAATGTTTCCAGAGAAATTCCTGGGATCAGTGATAAAACACCTTGAATCTCCGGATGATGAGCGCAGTGCGGTGCTAGGTAATGATTTGGAATCTCCATGTTTCAATAGCTTCATGTCACTGTGCTGTTATGGGATGCATGTTTCTTATTATCAGGCACATGCCCTGCCCGTCTTGTCATTCCAGTTTATAATTTATTTTTTTTGAAAATTGAAATTTACCTATCTAATGCTGAGACAATTATATTAATGCAGCCTTCAGTGTTAAATAGTCTTGGTGATCGTGACTTCGTGACTGGCCCAAACGAATGTAAGCTACAAGTTGGCAAGGTTAAGTATGCTGGAATTACCTGCCATCCACGATTAAGATCCCAACTTTATTACCTAGGTAGTAAAGCTTAAATTAACATGGTGATTTTGGTAATTGTTTTTCTTTTTCCGGAAGTCTACTACCAGCGATGCGTTTCGAGAATTACTTCAGATTTGTCTTGAGAGGACAATTAATTTAAATATTTAGGTCATTGTGACGTTGACTTGGTTCTTTAATGACAATGGACGCATTTACTGATGAGTTTGTAAACATCATTACTTATTAATTTATTTTCATTGTTTACACGATAAAATATTGTTTACCTATATGTTCTGTTCGGTCCTGTGATAATAAGCGCGTTGCGTCGCGCTTGTGAAGGTTGGAATAAAAGAGTTTACATACATATACTATGTATAGAGTTGGCACAAACGCTTTACACCGAAAGCACGGGTAGCATTTTTCTTGCGTTGTCGCTCTTGTGGAAGTGTCATAGTTTTGTCGCGTCACATCACTCTGTTGCTATAGAAAGTATGCACGTCATCTGCTTACGATTGACACAAAGGAACCATACGGAAAATCCAACTCTATACGTAGTAATTGTAAACTCTTTGGCTGGAGTCGTTTGGAGGGTATGGCGCGTCGGGCGTTTAGGATCACCCGTTACCCGTTATCGCTAAGCAGTAATGTGAAATCATCACAGTGTTCCGGCTTCCAGTGAAATTACAGGGCATAGAGATAAAACTCTCTCTGAATGACGACCGCAGTGCAGTGCTAGGTGATGTGGACTCTTTATGTTGCAATAGCTGCGTGTCACTGTGCTGCTATTGGCAGACATGTTGCTTACCATCAGGCACATGACCTGGTCGTCTTGTCACTACATTGCAATGAAAAAAAAAACGTCTAGGGCCCTCCTGAGGCGGTAACGCGCCGTTGGTTTCCGGCGTGTCACTGAAGTCAAATGCAGGGGCCCGTCCTCTCGCGAAGGGAACCCGCAAGGTCGCCGGCGGTGTCAGAGTCGTTGCGTTGGTCGAATGTGTCAAGTGACCCCGTGACCCTGACCTCAGGTCATGCTGGAGACACTGGAGTGTGGTGGTGTCAGCCGGTAAGAGAGTTCAATACAACTACTGCGTGCCTGCACGTCGGACGATGCGTAAAAAAGCATTTCCCCTACGCAAAAATAGGAAAAAGCCGAAAACGTAAATAGCTCAAGGCCTTCATGGTCAGTTTTGCAGTTCTTGATGGCCAATCAGAGTCAAATTCGTGATCGCCATGCCGCGCCGGTCGAAACTTATCAATAGGCAGGTTTATTGTAATGTAATACATATTATACAGGGCTATTGGTAATTAGTCTCCATACTTTTAAGGGGATATTAAGTACATGAAATATGTGAACTTTTGTTCTATATATATATATTTTTTATTTTTCCCATACAAAAAAAGTGTTTGCCCGGTCTAAAAGCATCGAATTCTTCGTAACAATTCGTTTTAAAGACCGCGTGCGCACTTGTTACGAACAATAAATGATTACGCTCGATAAATGATGTGCCGAAGTGAATAAACACTAATCAGCCGCTAAACCATGCTAGAGAGGACAACAAACACTATTTTTTTGGAATATGTATATAGTTATAAAAAAGTGGTGGAACAAAAATTGTTTGTTTAAATGTACGGAACATGCCCTTTAACGGATACAGGCTGATTATCATTAACCCTGTATATTCAGAGAGAAACAAATATATATAGTGTTTGAATTTTATAATTATACTACGCACAGAACATAATATTATCTTTGGACTTCAATTCTGACACGTAGATTAACTTAAATGAATGAGAATGTTCAACATAAGGTAAAATAGGTATAGAGCCAGCAATTTTAGAAGACAGTAAAATACATGAGGAAGTAATTATTTTAATGAAGAAGTTAAAGGGACCTAATCATTAAAACTTAATCGTTTTGTTTATTTTAATTAAGACTGTACGAGAGAAAGCAGGTTTATTAGTTCCATCGTTATTTTTATTCCGACTTGATCTGGTCTTTCTGTGAATTTTACGATTCCAATAAAAAGTCTTTGAAAAAGTTTATAGCCAAACTGAGGTAGGCGTAAACGTGACTATAATGCTGTTATTTTGCTGTTAGCTCCGTTTTTATGTATTCCGTAGCTAATAAGCGAAAGCTTACACAGGTAGCGATACAAATTATATAGCTATCCCATGAGTAAGTTTTACTTCAAGCACAGAAATGCGGTCGTGGTGGAGGCTCTGGGCCGGGAGGAGGCGGCTTAGGCAAAAGACGATGTCGAGCCGATTACTATCGGCTCAACAGACGAAATCCGACTGACTAGTACTAGGCTTAGGTTCAAAATGTTCACAAGACCCCCCTGGGTGTTTTCCCCTTCTTCTCCTAACCCAAGAAATATGTAAAAAATAATGTAATTGTAATGACAAAGGTCACAGACCCCGGAGTCAGCGGAGTGGCTAAAATTAATAAAAAAAGTAGGCTTTACTCATGCTGTTCCGATAATGAATCCTACTAGTATTATACTTATACTAACAGGGCTCGCGGTTTTATCCGCGTAGTTCCCGATCCCGTCGTTCCCATTATTTTGCCGGGATAAAAAGAATCCTATGTGTTCTTCCAGACTAAAACCCAAAATGTTTTCCAAATTTCAGCCCAATTCGTTCATAATACGTTACTTCATGATTATATATTGGTAGGAAGTAAATCTTTGTATGTATTCAAAGTTACTTTAGAATTCATTAGTAGTAGATAAGTAGGAATTTATCAACTTGTACATTAGCATTAGGAAAAATCTAAGACTTAACGTTATTGAAATAAAATCAGACGTTCTTACTTACTGGGCCACCACATCCATACCGTTTCCTCTTTAATTTCGCTCGAAAACATAGAGACAGCAATAACAATACCATAAGCAATTGATAAAGCGATAGAAATATCTGTTCGTTTTCCATTTCATATCCATACTTCACCACTGTCGTGGATGAGGGAAATTTGCTAATTAATTCACACGTTAAATTAGGTTTAAGCTATGCCGTAGAGATGTTCTAGTTTTTACGATCAGACAACACGACAGGCCGGAGCAAGGAGGCGTAAAAGAAACGGTATTTTCGTCACAATACCTCGAATTTTTACAGTCTGCCTCATGGTAGCCTACTTACCAATAATTATGGTAGTGGGCGGCATTGTTTGATACGGAACGAAAAATTGGTCAATATATTTCTAATAATTATAGAATTGGAACAAAATTTATATTAATTTATTAGAAGTTGCGGCTGGTCTAGTCGGGAGAACGGCGCCTGCCGATCCGGAGACCCCGGGTTCAAACTCCACACGCACCACTGTCTTTTCGAAGTCATGTGCGTAATGCCGCTAACTTAAAACGGTGAAAGAAAACATCGTGAGGAAACCGACATGTACCTAGAATCTTTCGAAGTTATGTGTCATCCACCAACGAGCACTGGGCTAGCGCGGTGGATTATGGCCTTAACTCTCTCCTTGGGAGAGAAGGGCCCGAGTCCCAGGAGTGGGAATATTTAGTGGGCGGTTGATGAACAAAATTTAGAAAATGTTGACGTAAAAAAGAAATATATGGTGATACGAAGTTCGCCGGGTCAGCTGGTTTTAAATAAATACAAAATGTGTTTAAAATTAGAATTCTTGTTTTTCGTGCACTGTAATAGTTATTTGTTATACAAGAATGTAAAGTTGATTTTTAACCGCGTGCTCAATTTTGATGACCGAGCAAGCGAAGGATTCTAAAAATTGAATCACGAGCGCAGCGAGTGACTCAAAATCAGAATCCTGAGCGTAGCCAGGGAATCAAAAGAGCACAAGGTGAAAAATCTTTGCACTCGAGTGCAACACGTAACTTTCATTCCACCTCAGCGAGGAAATGACTAAATGCAATTTTTTAAATGTTTTCACCCTAAGCAAATTAAAAAAAACTAAGTACACCAAGAAGGTTCCGAGTCTGAGTTTTTAACATATAAAAAAAAATGTATGATGCATTCGGCACCGAGGAGGTAGAAATAAATAGGTTGAATTATGTTTTGAATTCAAAACCTCAGTACACACGATTTTCTAAATTAAAATTTACTTTAACCTCCAGAGGTTAAAAACGACTTTTGCGCCCTGATATCGAGGAGCAAAACTACTCTTTCCGAGCTGGTGGGATGAAATAGTTATTTGTTATACAAGAATGTAAAGTTGATTTTTAACCGCGTGCTCAATTTTGATGACCGAGCAAGCGAAGGATTCTAAAATTGAATGACGAGCGCAGCAAGTGATTCAAAATTAGAATCCTGAGCGTAGCCAGGGAATCAAAAGAGCACAAGGTGAAAAATCTTTGCACTCGAGTGCAACACGTAACTTTTCATTCCACCTCAGCGAGGAAATGACTAAATGCAAATTTTTAAATGTTTTCGCGCTAAGCAAATTAAACAAGAACAAAATTAAAAATTTTTATTAACCCCCGACTACCTTAGATTTGTTATCTGTAGAACATTCTACTAGTCAAGCCCTTTCATTTGATACCCATATTAAGGGAATTGTGAAAAAGGAAATGTAATTCGCCATTTTGTGGTAGCGGCCATCTTGGATTTGAAATTTGTCATAGTGCAAAGTATTCTACTAATCAAGCCCTTTCATTTGATACCCATATTGAGGCAGTAGTGAAAAATATTATATAATTCGCCATTTTGTGGTGGCGGCCATCTTGGATTTGAAATTTGTTATAGCGTTTAGTACTCTACTAGTCAAGCCCTTTCATTTGATACCTATATTGAGGTAGGTTGTGAAGAAATATTTTGTCCGCCATTTTGTGGAGGCGGCCATTTTGAATCGATATTAACCAAACATAGCTAAGAACACCCGCACGGATATTAACTTTCAAATAAAAAAAACCGCATCGAAATCCGCCCATCCGTTTGAGCTCTACGGTGCCACAGACAGATACACACACAGACAGACAGACAGACAGACAGACAGACAGACAGACCGACAGACAGACAGACAGACAGACAGACAGACATCGACGTCAAACTTATAACACCCCTTTTTTTGTCGGGGGTTAAAAAAGGAAGTACACCAAGGAGGTTCCGAGTCTGAGTTTTTAACATATTAAAAAAAATGTATGATGCATTCGGCACCAAGGAGGTAGAAATAAATAGGTTGAATTATGTTTTGAATTCAAAACCTCAGTACACACTATGTTCTAAATTCAAATTTACTTTAACCTCTAGACTAGAGGGTAAAAACGACTTTTGCGCCCTGATATCGAGGAGCAAAAGTACTCTTTCCAAGCTGGTGGGATGAAAAATACATTTACCGCTTTGCACGAAGCCTGCAAAGTGCACATTCTTAAGCTACTTACAAGCAAGTATCCGTGTCCTGCATTTGATTCCACGCTGTTTCTAATCCCTAGGTTACCTAAATCCAGGATGATTTCAATATTTCCACCTGATGAATAAGTAGGTTAGGTACCAGAAGGTTAACTTATAGCGCAGTGCAGTGCTAGGTAATGATTTGGACTCTTCATGTTCCAATAGCTGCGTGTCACTGTGCTGTTATGTGTCAGGCATGTTGCTTACCATCAGGCACATGTCCTGATCGTCTCGTCACTCTTTATTAAAAAAATAAAGTATTAACTCTAGTTTTTCGTAACATCACATGAGTATACAAACAAACGTTTGGAAAATCATTGTGCATGTAGTACGTCCGCTAGGAGCTTTGCTCTATATCCATACACTTGTTAGCGTTACGCGATGATAACTCTAAAATTCCCCTAGTAACATTACCTACTCTTTTACGTGTCGAGACATTCGCCATAGAAGATAGGTCTATATTTGACTATACGTGTCTGGGTGTTTCTATGTATCATAAGTATGTTTTAGAAATACATAAGTAGGTATTGTAGCTATCTAGTTCCCATAGTACAACCTTTAGTTAGTTTAGAGCTGGATGATGATGTGTGAGAAATGTCTACCAATATTTATTATTGTTATTTATATATATTGTAAGACTCTTTGCAGAGCCCACCTGAGGAAGTACCACACCTTTACCAGTTATTCTACCGCCAAGCTGTGTTGTGGAAACATCACTGTGTTCCGGTTTGAAGGGCAATGTTTTCAGTGACATTACAGGCATAGAGATAAAACATCTTATATCTCTGGGTGTCGAGGGCAGTGCAGGGCTAGGTAATGATTTGGACTCGTGCTTCAATAGATAGATAGATACTCTTTATTGTTCAAACCAAAAGAAAAACAGATTTACAGACAAAGAAAAACAATAACAGATAGTGCTACAACAGGCGGCCTTGTCGCTGAAAGTGATTTCTTCCAGGCAACCTTTGGGTGGAAATGGTTTTTGATATTTATAATAGCTGTGTTCATTGTGCTGCTATGGGCAGGCATGTTGCTTAGCATCAGGCACATGTCCGACTCGTCTTGTCAAATTCATAAAAAAATAAACTATTTAAAATTTACGTGTTTTGCGTTTTGTTAAGCACTATTTATTACCTTCAATATACTGTATTAACTATAATATCTATATTTTTGACGATTGTACCTAACGAAAAATATTTACTTATATTCAGTTACGCAGTTCTACAGCCAAGATATTTAAGCAAAACTAAAGTAAGCTAACGAGCGACGTGAAAATAAAAAAGACATTTGTTTTACAAACAAGATTACAAATAAGTACCACAATTTCGCCGTACAAACGACCTCAAGATTATCTTACGGATCTTCCCCACGCGAAACCAGCTCAATTTCTTTCGACACGAATATTCCCAGGTATTGTGTGCAAACTCCGTGACCGCTCCCATGCATAAGCAGTTCTACGACTTTGTCATTATAAGTTTATTCTTATGGTTAAACCGCACTTGTGCAGACAGAATCGGTCAGAAAAGATCGTTCGAAATCAATGATGTCACGATATGCTGTCTTGCAGATATTCTAATTACTAGCAGCACCTCCTCGATGATACCCGCGTAGTTACCGTCCCAATAATTTAGCTGCAATAAAAATTGTCTGTTATATTGCAAAATAAAATCTAACAATAAAATGACATGGTCGATGTTCCAAAAACACGAACGAAGAAATTTGACTCCACGTTTGTGATAAGAACGTCTAGGTTCTGGAATGCGTTGCCTGAATGGGTTTTCCTCGATAGTTACAATCTTGGTGTCTTCAAATCGAGAGTTTCGGTTTCGAAATCGAAAATCGGTTTCTTCTAGGTAAGCACGCTCCATCGTAGATCGCATCGTGCGAATCTATTACCTACAGTTAAAAAAATCTTAATTCAAAAGTGATAAAATTTCGACCCAATTTGTTCAGCCGTTTCAATGTAATTAAATAAATAAATTTTGGTAGACATTTCACACACAATACTATCTAACCCCAAACTAACCAAAGCTTGTACTATAACAGTCAGATAGAAGGTATAAGACTTACATATTTTTATGAAAACATGAGATATCGTTTCGAACTAAAACAGTTTTGTAAGTATTGTTTTTATAAGAAACGTCATAAGCAACATTAAGATTAATTAACAGTATTTAGCTCATTAGTTTGATATGAAATTGTTTAAAATACGTCCACATAAATGTGGCCTAACCTTTACAAATTCGGGAACCAATTTCGTAGTTTTCATTTCGACAAAGTTTTAAGACTTTAAACGAAAACGTTTCTCTATGTTTTCTTGTTAATTAAAGTATTAATTTCTCTCGTTGTAACATTGTTATGCAAGTTTCATAATGAAGACATTTGGTGTTTCTGTCGTGGGACTGGAGATGTAATGCTATGAGATAATAAAACCATACAATGACATAAATGCCATGGAAGAGACTTTTACGAAAGCTTATGTAAGCATAAATAATGTACTTTTATTATTTAGTTAATAAAATGATGGTCTTGTAGGTAAAACGCCTGATTCCGTAATCGTGAGGTAGTAGGTTCGAATCTCGACTGTACCTCGGAGTATTTTTCCAATATGTACGAGTTTGGTATCAGGCTTAACGCTGAATTTTGTTCAGAGTGGAGGCAAAAAAGTGGGCTTATAGTTTTGCATTGTTTAGTTTGATCTAGAAAATGTATGAAAACTTCAATCTGAAGATATTCTCTAAGGGCAAAACCAAGTCGACTAAACGTTTTATTTATCACGGGGCCTGGAAAGCCACTTCATCATTATCTGTAGGTTAAAAACCTGCCTATTTTTCCAAGCGCAGATGTATAAGTTTGTCATCACGACATCTTAGATTATTTTGTTGATAAAGGCTTTGTCTAAATAAAACATGTTAATTATGAAATAAGCACCATCGATTAATTTTTAATCTCTCGTATCGATTGTTGGTTTCACCATCGATATAAATCAAAAGATGTGCCCTGAGCACCTTAAAATTGTTAACAAACTTCGTATGTGCGAGTAGCGTGAGTGGTTTACAACTTCCAATCTATTGACCCCTAGAAAGTATGTTGTGGTTCTACTTATTTTAGTTGTTGACAACGAATAGTGATAGGTAAAAACGTCCGGTGTTCACCGCTTCCTACAGCCGCCTAAAACGGAAAGAGTGAACGACGTCAACGATAACGAAAACATATTTCCGGGCGCCTGAAGATTGGGAGGGACATGTATTGTTGTGTTTCACTGAAAAACACCTCAATACATGACGTATTTGGGTTCAAATGTTACACAGCTCTTGAACCATATAATTGCCTTACTACACCTAAACGTAGCCTCAATTCCGTAACCCATAAACAACTGACCGATTGATGAGTTTACGAGAATCCATGTAGAGACGCGCCGTGGGAGTAAATTGATCGAGTTACCAAAAATATAGCGTACGAAACAAGTGAAGCGTGGTACTAAGACCTTCAACTTTAACTAATGAGGTCGGAATATGGTTTGCCGTCTTATCAGATTAAATCATATTTTAAAATAGCTAGCATTTTTTTTAACTAATTCGACTATACTATTTTAAGGAATGTGTTTATTTTTTAACAATAATAGGTTTATACTTGACCGAATTCTCGTCTGATTCAGTCTACGATGGAGCGTGCTTACTAAGAAGAAATTGAATCATGAGACTAAAGAAATCTAGGTGTATTTAAGTAGAGAGGGAATGGTTACACCATCTGGAAAAATTCACTCAGACAACGTTTTTAACAGCCTAAAAGCGTGTATTTTATACTGATGCTTCTTACACTTTTACAAAAGTGAGCTCATTTTTGAGCGAGACCGTCCGACAGATTAAAATTGCGTTTATTGTGTCAATATTAAAACAAACAGTACATAAAAAAACTAAAACCTGTAAACTGCTAGAAATGTATACTAACACAATATTCTAATACAAAATAATAATGTCGACTCATTTTTGATTTAATGTGCAATCAAAAGGCCACTCAATAACTGATACATAGGTGAAAGAATTACTTTGTTATCTTAAAAACTTCCCGTGGTATCACGATTTTAAAATCACAATTTTCGACTCTCCCAAAAACGCTTCATACAAATCTCTACAGAAACGTGACGTCACATTGCCGTAGTTTCTATGCGTCGCGCGTAAAGTTTGTATGGTAGCTATATTAAATATTGCGTTTAGGAAACTGGTTTCTTAACATAAGTTACTTGATATTGAATGGGTTAACCAATGGTAAATACATTTTCTAATAATATCGTACTTTTAAATGGACTTGCCCATCCATCTTCGAATGATCATAAAGTAAGTTAAACTAAAAAATATCAAAATTAAAATTGGTACATATTTTATTCTATTTAAATACTGTCATTATATCAAATAATTTATTATAATTGCAGGACCTGTCGACACGCCTATTGTAGAGCAAGCTGGACCCCACACAATGATAATGATACAGACAAAGATTTTTACATAGTGATCTTGTGACATCACCATATATATCGTGATAGCCAGGAACGAATGAACTTCCGAACATAAAAGAAAAATACTTTCATGTAATTATATACCAAAGTATTGGTTAACTTTATTCCCATGAAGCTGAACCACATATTGTGTAACAAAAGCCACTTCAATTTCATTAATGTGTAAGAATGTTCTAGGGGAAGAATGACAAAGTCTACTTTCTCAGGTCCCTCAAAGATGTCATAAGTAAAAGCGAGCGAGTAAGCTATGGTTAAGTAGTAATAAAATCTATCGATAAACATGCCTGTATAACTGAGCGTTGAATGCGAAACTGCCTACCCACATGGATCAACTTACAATCCAGTCGAACGCACTTTCTCCCGAGCAACGCAGCGTTCACAGCTAAACAAATGGTATAATTCAAGCCAATCTTTATAGCACCTCAATAATAATATGGGTTTGTTTTTTTTAGGTAATATTGATTAGATAAATAAAATCCTACTATTACTATAAAATTACAGACCTACCCTATTTGGGATATAGGGCACGCATGAAGTGTGCAATTGATTGTGCTAAAATACTTAGTCTTACCTATCTACTTACATTGTTACTGTGCAATGATAAAGAAGTAACAACAACCCTGTTTCTAGCGTCAGTATTTTCTGTATTTCATAATTTCATTGGCTCAAATAGGTACACGGTATTTATTTATTATAATTGTGGAAGTTTGTAAGTGCGGAAGGATTGGATGTGTGGATGTTTGCTTGCTACTCGTTCAAGCAAAAAGTACTGTATGGGTACCAACTACTAATGACTACTGAATGAAATTAGGTAGAGAGATATATTGTATAGGTAGTAGGAATAAAAACGAAGACTATTTTTATCGCAAGAATATTACTGGGACTATTTTGCTAACCCCGCAGGGTACCAATAGTTGGTAATTAAGCGTCTGAGTTAATGTTAGCCTGTTTTTAACCCCCGACCAAAAAAAGGGGTGTTATAAGTTTGACGTCGATGCCTGTCTGTCTGTCTGTGGCACCGTAGAGCTCCAACGGATGGGCTGATTTCGATGCGGTTTTTTGATATGAAAGTTAATATCCGTGCGGATGTTCTTAGCTATGTTTGGTTAATATCGATTCAAGATGGCCGCCGCCACAAAATGGCAGACAAAATATTTCTTCACAACCTACCTTAATATGGGTATCAAATAAAAGGGCTTGACTAGTAGAATACTCTACACTATAAAAAAATCAAATCCAAGATGGCCGCCACCACAAAATGGCGAATTATATTATTTTTTTCACTACTACCTCAATATGGGTATCAAACGAAAGGGCTTGACTAGTAGAATATTGTACAGATAACAAATATGATGTAGTCAGGGGTTAATCAAAAATTTTAATTTTGTTCTTTTTATTTTTATCATCTGCTGGTAGTCTGGTGTAGGTTTTTGCGATAAGACCGTTATTTATCGCACTGTGTATAATATTTGGCACAGAGATGAGAGTTTACGACTAACACAGCAATCGCAAAGAAGATTGGCAATTCTTTTGCGGTAGGTATGTGAAATTGCGGGTATTTATTTACTTCATTGCTTCTTAAAATAGTTTCTAACTAATTTTGCGTACTTTTAGTTTGTTTAAGTGAGATTCCTTTAACCCTACACCTAGTTGGGGAAATAGTGGTTAGCACTCTACAAAAGCAAAAGACATTAGTAGGATACTCGCCTAAGCCTTTAGATTATTTTATTATAATTTAGAGTGACGGGCGAAAAGGAGATGTGTCAGATGGAAGCAACAGCAACATGTCATACAGATCTTGGAACATGAAGAGTCCGAATCAGTACCTAGCACTGCACTGCGCTCATCATCTAGATTTGTTTCTATGCCTTGTATTTTACTGGAAACATTGCCCTTCACACAGGATCAACAAGATTTGGTATATGACACAGAACTGAAACACCAAAAACTATATTTCAGAGCGTCCATAAAGTTTGGCATTCAGACATACATGAATCATCATAGAGCAAGCAACAGGCGTTACAAGCGACTATTGTTTATTTATCAGCTTCGTCGGTTTGTTGTGCCAAAATAAATATTTATGACCTAAAATAACTGACTGCGCCATTGCAATGATTTAACGAACGCATTCTGCAAGCCGCGACTCAACCCTCAACCGCCTCAGGAAATTGCTTATGGTCTTGTCATCATTGCTCTTTCTCTCGTCTTGATGTAATTGCTTATATCTTTGTCATTCATCTTTCTTTCATTTTGAGCGAATGAAGTGTAGTTATAGACTGCAGGCCCGTGAACAAAATTTATGGGCCATATGATACAGCAGGAGACTATGACTATGTAGGATGATAGAAGGGTACAAAGTAATAAGATTGAGCACTATGCCGTCACTTGTAAGCTGTCCAACTGAGTGCAGTTGAAGAGGGGGGGTTCTAAACCTCGATCATTTCTCCTTGTCGCATGATTTTTGTACGGCGTTGTGGAATAATAGATTAGAAGAGGTATTGAAACTAGAAAAAATATAAATTTTAAAATTTGAATTATTAGTTTGTGAAAAAAAAATATTATTTTCTGACGATTTACATAGTAAATTTGGTCATGTTCGGTTTCATACAGTGTTTGGTTCCATACAGTTTCAATATCTCTTCTAATACATGCTAATAATAATAATAATGCTGTATCATATGACCCATAAATTTTGTTCACGGGCCTGTAGTCTATTAATATAAAGCAAACAATAAGCAATTTCGTTATGCGGTAAATTCACGATATCCTACAAATATTTTATACCCACAGATTGGATGTTTGTTGCTCATTCTCATCAGAAAGGGCTGTTATAAAATTAGTCTTTGTGTCTAATTTTTTAATAATACCTAGTAGTTTTTTGCCTTTTTTTCACAAGAAATAGTTTTTTTTTATTATTTTTTTAACTATAATAGGTTCGCTCTTGACCACCATCTCGCCTGATGTTAAGCGATGATGAGATCTACGATGGAGCGTGCTTACCTAGAAAAAACCGATTCACTCTCGATTTGAAGACACCAAGATTGTAGTAACCATCAGGGAAAACCCACTCAGGCAACGCATTCCACAACCTAGACGTTCTTATCACAAACGTGGAGTCAAATCTCTTCGTTCGCGTTTTTGGAACATCAACCATGAAACGATGCCGCCCTTTTGTGCAACGAGAAGTCCGATAGAAGAAAGGGCAAGGTGGTATTAGATAATGCAGATCAGTTCCACACTCTCCGTGTATCCTACCGACCGACCCGTCCGACCGACCGATAGACACAGGCATAGACAATTTTGTCTATGCCTGTGTCTATCAGCGCCCAAACAACAGAGAATCTGGTGTCCTCAAGATTACGGAGACGCCGACAGCAGATATCGACACGGGCGTACAGGCACACTCCAGCGCGTGGCTTAAAGTTGTGCTCCAACGTGTACCCAGGATATGTTAGGTACGCCACGTCTGACGGACGTCCTATCTGCGTCTCCGTAAGAAACAACAGCGATGGCTGCTCAGTCTCCAGGTGGTGGTGGACTGCTGTGATATTTGAGTGCAGACCTCGGATGTTCTCGAGGTGCACTTTAAGGATCAAGGAGTGCAGCCGCGTATTAACTTTGTTTCTGTGTTTGACTTTGTTCATAGTTATTTGAGGGTTAATTACGGTGGGAAAACGGAAGTAGAACGAGGCTACACACTGCTGACTAACGGCCACAACACGAATACATCTATGGGAAACTAGTCTGGAGACTGCGGGGACGCCCGAGCCCCCACGGGGATGTCTATCTAGCCTTGATATCCAGTCGCCAACCGGCAGGATAGCGCATCCCGGGATTTTTCGCTAGATGGCGGGGCAGCCTTTCATGAGGGGCTAGCTCACTACTTGGGCCCCCTACTGTCTGCGGTCGGCCGCGGCAACCGTGCCTCGGATCCCGCTACCCTCCACGACTAGCTTTCCGATGCAAAGTATCGGTGTGTGGCATTCCAGTCTTGCAGTTATGCAGCAACTGTTCTGACCCGTTTTCTCTAATGGCGTCACCAAACTACATGCCGGAACACGGCAAGGCCGCTTGGCGGCATGACTTAGTCTGGTGGGTGGTCACCAGCCACGGCCGAGGCCTACCACCGGTAATTTTGTCAGCTGTTTAGCACCATCCAGGGACCACGTGTGGGGTTTCTATTTACAGGTCTTTTCCACGGACGAAGCTGACACAGTCCCCAAAACATACTAAACCGACTGATTGCAGTGTTTGTTGTTGTTGAATGAAAGCAACTGTTTGATATCAATAGAGGCCGGTGGACGGAGGAAAAGAGGCATTTGTCCAACATACGACAGTACGAAAGTCTAAAGGAAAAGTACATGTTGACAATTTAAAATTATCCACAACAATTAAATATCCATTATTACTTTGACGAAAGTGAAAAGACGCAATAAATCCACTTGAACTTACTTTCAGATCAGTGGTACAATGTACCAACATGTGTATACAATATACAATACCTCCTCCACAATCGCAATGCTTAGTTTCGTAAGTACTTTTTTACAATGGAAATTTTGCGCATTGAAATAATGAATCTTATTGCTTATCGATGTAGTTTCTAATCATGGTACTACGAATGTGAAAATTCACGGTACGACCTTAAGATTTATTCTAGAGGCCGGATATTTGGATACAATCATTCAATTTTCATTCAATAAAATATATAAATAACATTGGTGTACAATTCGCACACAACACCATCTGACCCCAAACTAAAGTAAAGCTTGTACTATGGCAGCCAGATAGCCTTATATCCAGATATCAGTATTTATGTTGACATATCATATCAAATACAGTATTTCATTATCTGTGACAAGACTAGGTAGTACAATGGTATTGCTTGACTGATATTATTTAACTTACAAGAGCTTTATTCATCAAATCCTAACTCTACGCTTGGATAAATAAATCTGAGGAAAGGTAGAGGGATGACCGCCTATTTACCGCAACTTCAAAAAAATGTTAGATTAAAAAGTTTGTACGTAGTTGTGAAATCGCTACACAAGCAACACTAAAGACAGTCTAATCTTAATTTAAACACCAATTAACGGATTAAAAACTCGTCGTCTCATTGATGTAGACGCATTTTTGTCTATTTCTGTACATATACTATATCTATGAATCAAACTCAAACAGCATTTTTATATCTTCAATGAGGCAAACACAATATACATCATTTAGTGTTTTAATTTTAAGCTATCGTGGTTGTTCAGTTTACCCGTGAATATGGTACATGAAACTGCATTGAAATATCAGGGACTCGCATCACTGTATAACTATTAAATATCTTGTAATTAATACAAATTGGCAGTCATAGGGAGTGTCGATAGAAGTGAAAACTTAGACTAAAAGTCTAATAATAAAGCCTCTGCCTCTATAATAATAATAAATAGTCTAGTATCAAACAACACTAAAGGTACAAGTTCGCCCGGAGACCGCGACACGAGACCGCGACGCGAGACCGCGACCGGAGACCGCGACAGGCACTTGACTCCATAGAATTGTATAGGCGCCAGACCGCGCCGAGACCGCGACAGGAGACCGAGAATCGTGTCGCGAGACATGTGTCGCGTGTCGCGGTCTCGGCGCGAACTGGCGCCCATACAATTCTATAGAGTCAAGTGCCTGTCGCGGTCTCCAAGCGAACCGCTACCTTAACGTTCACAAAACGTTACCAGTATTAGTATAGCTATAGATATAGTTCCGGCGCTACGCCGCCGGAAATCGACAAAAGCATGTCGGCGACGCGTACTCATACGATTGTCCCCTACTAAAAACTACTCGACGTGGCCAAAAAGGTTTTAACTCAAAAATACAATATATATCAACGTCCCCGAAAAGGTACAAAATTGTATTTCGGAACCTGCCGACTTCCCTCAACGATACGTCAATGATTTGCCTCGGACAATATTTTTCAATACAAACCCTCTCTCTCATTTTGCTTAAAAAATAGACGAGTAACTTATCATGATTTTTCGCTATTGAATAGAATTAAAGTTGTTAAAGTTGGAAACCCGGAAAGCCGAGGATCGGGCTGAGTGGCGTATTATTGGAGAGGCCTATGTCCAGCAGTGGACGAATGTGGGCTGATTATGATGATGAAAGTTGTTAAAGTTTCCGTTTGAGGATATCCTCAAAATGTTTACTTACAATAACGAATACGGGGCGTAGCAACTGTTACGCCGACGCATCGACACGGGAAAGCCACCCACGCTCGATTTTTCTTCCCTGACATTATGCCAACAATGTTTAAAAACCTGTATAGCCATGTAAACAATGCCGGCTTTACATTTCACGTTACGACCTTGACGAAACAAAACGCAAGAAACGTAAGAAATGCAAATATACGCATAGCGTTCTTAGACTTTTTTACATAACAGTCCATTAGCGTTGGGTGTATCACAAACATACATCGCCTTGGTCTTGACACGTGGGCATAGATTAAATAATAGTATGAGCGGTCACTTGCCACGCATATTAATAGTCTCAAGTGATTCACATCACTACAAGCAAAGCAACTAGTTATGAACTCGCGAGATATGACAACGGACGCGCGTCTTCCGTCTATCAAAATTATGTTCGAAAATTCCAAATTCGAAATCGAAAATCGAACGAAAATGACGCGTGTGATGTGGGTGAAGTGACGTAACGTGACGTAAGATGGTAGGGATGTCGCGCGGTAGGGTGAGATGTAAGTTGACTATGCTCAATTAAAATCGATTTATATCACGACCTCAATTTACTAATGACATTTCCGTCTAGTAATAATTAGCTAATAATAATTTACAATAAAGTAGAACTATGTTTGTTAATAGTTTATTTGATTGAAAACATATTTATTATTAATCTACAGTTAAGTAAGTATTTTAGCCTTCCGTAAACTTAAACTTGCAATGGGCGCGCATTGTTTTAACCGGATGTGAGCCGTTTGGTCATAAGAATAGATAATGTGATTGGTCCTTTGTTCCTTGGCAGCATGTTTTATCATAGATCACGTTTACTCATTATTATTTAAAACATCGTAAAATATTTCTTCTCCATTATATACCTACATATAAAAATAATATATTATTTTTAATATATTATTTTATCTATGGTTAATAGGAATCTACAAATACCTAGAATTTGAATTCATAAATTAGTTTAAATACCACTTTAAAATCATCGTATGTTTGTACAATCATCAAACGTTTCATTCTGTCTAGACAAACAAATAAAATATGGGATTTCCTGCATTAATATGTTGCGCGCGGTTTCACCCGATGTCCCACATCACCAGCTTATGTAATAATTGTCCTATGTTGGGCTTAGGCCTCTCCCACAAGACAGGAACTGTCCCGCTTAACCAACTCCCAGGAATAGTCAATTTTGTTGCCACAAATATAATTTTGGTAATGCTAGAAACACCATTATCTATTTCGGTCAGGGGTAAGAAATTATAATCACACGCATGGACACTTTTTTTTTAATTTTACGTAACCAGTGATATGAGCCGTTACCTTAAAATAATAAAATTAACACAATCCACAAAAAAAAAAAAAAATTTCGCGCCAATATTTAAAAATAGAACAATTCAAAGTTCAAGCATAACCTATTTCGGTACGAACGTGTTATTATTCAAGAATGCGGCACCGTGCATATCTGTTGTTGCACTTACAACACTTACAATCGTAATGTCAGAGGTAAAGATGTTATCTCACTACACGCTATGCCGTAAATATCTATCTAGCTATTGTATAAGTATGTTTGGCTGAATGTACAAAAACTCGTAGAAACTTTAATATGACCATTCAAAAATATCACGATGATATTATTTTCATAAAAGTTTGAAATAATAAAAAAATAATGTAAAAAGTGTCATCATATTATATTATGTATTTCCAAAATAGGTACCAATATCAATTAAATCTCATCGATATTAATCTCAATTTTTATAGACCAAGAATACCACAAAAGTAAAAATCACATCTTTGTAAAAAGACGGAAATTAAAATCTATTCTTCCAATAATTTTCTTGTAGAGTCCGCGCTACCATTGAGTCTTTTGACGTAAGTTTTCAACTAAACATTTGTAAACTACAACCATGGACGTATAAAAAATACGTCCGTGGCTACAACACACGATAGTGATACCACTACAACAATATAGTATTAGCAATACGATACGAAAACCTCTTAAAATAGAGGCGAGGATTTTATATAACTAAAATAATGATCACACACACCAAAACCCGTTTGCCATATTGAATTAACATTCAGGATTACTTATGTGTGCACTGCATTTAGCGATCTTTTCCTAGGAAAATACAAGATATTTATTAGAGGCACCCCATTAGTACTTCCTCTATGAGACACCCAAATCGCTTTGAGTAACGCGTTCCAATCTAAACTTCGAGTTGTGTTAGTAAAATGCCATGAAACAAATAGCTCGACAAATCTACTTTCGTTAAACGTTGGTAACTAAAACTAAACAAACTAAAATTTTGCACGGACAATTAGTTTTTCAGTATTAGTAAAAATATGTGTATAAAAGTATGTAGTTTATGTAAATACACGCCTTTTTTGACAATTCTTTTTTGGGCCACGCTTATTCTCGGATGTTGTAAGTCGCTTATTTATTGTAGAACTCGATGTGCCATCGGTACGTCTTTGGAGGCACTGTGTGTCCCCGTATTTCACTAAAAAGCATGCCTGTGTATATATAGACAGACTATACATGCATTATTTACAGAAGTGTCAATCACGGTCATTTGTTTTCCCCATCTCAAAAAAAAAGCGCAACGCGCCTAAACTAGTTTCCGCATAAAAATGTGTACCTACAATCATCGCATGGCATCGCAGACAGTCCGAGCCGCCACAATCAGAGTACAGCCGAGAGCCCGCCGGCATTCCGTACATACCTCCTCGTATCACGAAGCACTACTGCCCAACCGGTTCCACATCCTTTGAGGCCAGGCCAGCCTTTATTTGTTTGTTTTGTATTTCGATAAATTTACTTTTGCAAACCTTTTTGTAGTTAGAGGACGCTCGGTCCGATCATTGCGTTCAATTAAGAAATACAATGCCATTGTTCTAATTAGTATTCTGTATGGACGTGTGATTGAAATAATATTAGTGTAAGTTGTGAGTGTCTATTAATATTTAGTATAATGAGTATTTCACAACAAACATACTGACTCCTCTACTCCCTTATTAAACTTTGGAGTGTTAGTGTTGTGTGAGGAATGTATTAAAACAATATTTTTATTTATTTTAATACAATTTAAAGCTTTTCGTTCCCGGGAAATTATTTACATTTGTTACATTAAGTCTTCTCGTAACCATATCCATTGTACTGTGACATAACGTCGGAAAGTAAGTAATTAAAAATAATTTACATCGAAATTAAATAATCTGCAGAATTGAAACAATAAAAGCTTAAAAATAACACACATACTCGTATCTCGAAAAAAATAATTAATTGAGAGGTTCTAATACTATAAAAAACGCTAATAAATGTATGGGGAATTACAGCAGCCCTAGCGGACGTTATTCAAACATATTTTTTAATTAAGGGCGTGTGGGCCGTAATTTTGAATTTTCTATAATATAATAAACTCTGAAAAAAATATATGTATTAGTTAAGGATCTAATCTAGTGCAATTCGCAGTCTATAACACGATTTAATTAATTTTACTTAATAGAAAAAAATCCCAAAGTTACCCCTTTTCAAAAGGTTTTTTCAAGTTTATGACTAAACTAATCATTTTTTTTTTATTAAATTTTTGTCCTCAACGAAAGCCACTAAAAAGTTATAGATGCATTCGCAGAGTTTGACTTGATAAAAAGTATCAGTTATTCACTATGTTTTAATATCTACCATATATATAGCGCGCCGTTCGGCAGGCCTGATCAGTCGCGTTTCGGCGCTCACGGACGACGGGTCTGTGCTTGATTTTGCAATTTTGACAACCAATAAATTTTAAAAATTACGATCTAGTGCCACATTATAACAATATCAGTAGGTATTACTAGTGAAGCACGCTATGATCTTGATTTTTGATACCGCCGTTTTCATTGGAATTGCAAATAGACGCTGATACTTATTAGTACGCTGTTTACTTTATGTTGTAGACCAATAGGGAGTCTCAAAAACTGACGTCGATAACATCATCAGTAAAAATTCAATGCGGATGCAATGGAAAATAGATAAGTATCGGTAAAATATTCGTCCGTCAAATCAGAGATCGGGATAAGGAAATAATGAGAGGGGAGAAATCCCCTGCGTAATTCCAGTAATATAAATGCCATTTAGGTAAATTCTTTGGTAGTAAGGTACTTAGTACTTGGAAGAAAAGTCCTCACATCCAGATTTTACCACTTTGGAAGAGACTCTTGCGCAAAATATTCTGTTTAGAAAAAAAAAATCTAGGAACTTCAATACAATTTTTGAACACCTATCCATAGATACACGTATGGTTTTGATAGAATTTTTTTTTAATTTCTTTACCAAGTTTGTGACTCCACCAAAATTTATTGTTTTTTTCTTTTTTTGTATGAAAATGTTAATATTGTTCATAGAATACATGTACTTACCAAGTTTTAATAGTATACTTCTTATAGTTTCGGAGAAAAATGGCTGTCACATACGGATGGACAGACATAACGTATATTTTAAAATTTGTCTACGAATCCCTAAAAACCCAACTTCGTTCATTTAAAACATATTTAAAATGAAATTTAGACACTCGACCAAATTTGATAAGAAGCCTTTTAGGCAGTAAAATTACTCGTAGAATTTAACTCTGTATTAAATTTCCGATTCGTATTTTTTACATAAGGTTTAGAATCATTTCCTGAGCATAAAATTACAAAATAATAACAAATCCAGGTGGAGCTTCAAGCGCCAGCTCGAAAAAACGTTTTTGGCCGATATTCCGAAAAAGTTATAAAGCCTATTATTGTAGAAAATAAAATTTCCCATCTTTTGTTGCCAGTAAACTTTTTTTTTCGAACTAACCGATTACGATTTATTATGTCTAATTTAATGATAACAATGTAAAAAAATAAGATGTGAATTCTGTTTCCAGTAGCATAAACATGTCTCTTTTTACCGGAATGGAAGAAGGGTTATGTTTTTCGCGCGTATCTTTATGTTTGTAAAACTTTTATTTCCACATATCTTCCAAACGGCTGGATGGATTTTGGTAACTAAGATATTCTAAGACTAGTCTCATTCGCCAAAGTGTCCTTAGATAGTAGGTAATATTTTTTTACGTGGAGTTTTTTTTGTAGTCGGGGTTTTTTAATTAAAGTTATTCTATCATATTGCTCGTTGCACGAATAAACAGCAGCGTTCATCATCATGATTGAAGAGTTGAACGAAGAGTTTGGTCTCCACTTTTGTAATAAGAACAACTAAGCTGTGAAACGCATTGCCAGAGTGGGTTTTTGTCGAAGGTTCGAACTTTGGGGTTACGAGGTACACTGTGTTTGTTTCTATTAGAGAAGCAAGTTCCATCGTAGACCACATCATTTTCATCCCCTATTATCGGCATCATCGGAACCGTATCATTAAATGGGTTATAAATCGTAAACGGTAAGTTTTACAAAAAAAGATTACTAGCAACAAAAGATGCAAAATTTATTTTCTACATTTATTGTCAAAATAATATATATAGTTTATAAAATATCGGCTAAAACAGTTTTTTTTTCAATTGGCGTTTGAAGCTCTACCTGGATCTGTGAGCATTTTGTAATTTTATGCTCAGTAAGTGATCTTTACCTCATGGAAAAAAATTGGTTTAGAAATTTAGTGCAAAATTGACCAAAAAACCTTCTATTTTTACTGGCCTTTCATTACGTTTCAGCACATTTTTAAAAATTTTTGACGAACTTGTGAATTATTAGGAAACATTTTAAAAAGATGCATGAAATTGGAAAAGCCGTTCTCAACTTATAGTGTGACCAAAAAAGAAAAGGTTGAGTTTTGTATACCTACGAGTATAGATAAATTTAATATTTCTTCGTTTATATAGCAACAAAACTCTTATCATAAACAAACAAACATAAACAAATCTTGAACAAAAAATGAGTTTAAATGACATAGTCCAATATTTTAATGTTATTTCTGCACTGTGGCACCGATTCCGCGGTCGGTGACGGTCGCGAGAACAAGACAGACAAGACAGCGTTAAATGCCTACTTTGACAGAATTACCTGGCCTTAATTTGGCGTTAATGCGACGGTAATTTTCGTACTATGCCTATAAAAATCCTCCCTTTTCTCCCTAAACACAGTGTCGAGATAAAATGAGCTCAGTTTGTTTTTCGTTTATTTCGTACACTCGATACAACAGCCTAAAGACATGAAAATAACAAATGGTAGTCATAGGGATAGAAGTGAAAATTTATAAGCTTGAATTTGATAGCTCACTTTGGAAACTACGCGGGTGAAACCGGAGGGTGCTGCGAAAATGGAATAAATCTTCAAAGTATTTTCGTCTAAGTAAGTCTTCTAAGCATGGACATCTAGACTAAACGACCATAGTTATAAATGCGTTAGCATTTCTAGATGGCCATTGACCCGAGTTCACTCGAAGATTTCTTTCATTTACGACTTGAAGCTTGAGCTTCATTTACAGCCCACGAAAAATCTATCTGTAGTGAGTGCGCCATAACGACACTTCAAAAAACGAATGCGTTTCCGAGTACGTACTAGGCGGACGAAACGCTTGACCAAAATGCTGACGTATATTTGGCTCAACGTATTGCCAATCAACGTATTGCCATTCAGTGTAGCAAAATTTTTGCTGCCCAGTATTCCGCAACTGTGACTCCTGGTATCGAGGCCTCCATTAGGTCAATTCTGGTGCCGCTGGTTGGACACCGACAGCAGGTGCTGCATGGCCTGAGTGGCACCACAGTCGCACAGGATGTTATTTGCGTCAGAGTATCCCCATTTCGCCATATTAACTTTGCAGCGGCCCACTTGGGTCCGGAGTCGGTTTAGTGACTTCCACGTGGGCTACGCTAGGTTGCTACCTGGGGCCAGCTCTTCAGCTGGGGCCACATAATCTTGCGGGGGAGGACAGCTTTCCGCTTTGTTCCACTGTTTGCAGCGAGACTCTCTGGGTGGGTCAGGCAGTACCATTGAACAACCGAGAAAGCTTTTGCGACTCTTGAGGCGTGTATTTGAGATATTTGCATTGTAACAAGAACAAAATTAAAAATTTTGATTTACCCCCGACTACCTTAGATTTGTTATCTGTACAACATTCTACTAGTCAAGCCCTTTTATTTGATACCCATATTGAGGCAGTAGTGAAAAAAATAATGTAATTCGCCATTTTGTGGTGGCGGCCATCTTGGATTTGAAATTTGTCATAGTGCAAAGTATTCTACTAGTTAATAAGCCCTTTCGTTTGTTACCCATATTGAGGCAGTAGTGAAAACAAGAACAAAATTAAAAATTTTGATTAACCCCCGACTACTTCAGTTTTGTTATCTGTATAACATTCTACTAGTCAAGCCCTTTCATTTGATACCCATATTAAGGGAGTTGTGAAAAAATAAATGTATTTCACCATTTTGTAGAAGCGGCCATCTTGGATTTTAAAATTTGTCATAGTGCAATGTATTTTATTAGTCAAGCCCTTTCGTTTGATACCCATATTGAGGTAGTAGTGAAAAAAAATATAATTCGCCATTTTGTGGGGCGGCCATCTTGGATTAGATTTTTTTATAGTTCAATGTATTTTACTAGTCAAGCCCTTTCATTTGATACCCATATTAAGGTAGATTGTGAAGAAATATTTTGTCCGTCATTTTGTGGCGGCGGCCATCTTGAATCGATATTAACCAAACATAGCTAAAAACATCCGCACGGATATTAACTTTTAAATAAAAAAAACACATCGAAATCGGTCTATCCGTTTGAGCTCTACGGTGCCACAGACAGACACACACACAGACAGACAGACAGACATCGACGTCAAACTTATAACACCCCTTTTTTGGTCGGGGGTTAAAAATAATGTAATTCGACATTTTGTGGTGGCAGCCATCTTGGATTTGAAATTTGTCATAGTGTATAGTATTCTACTAGTCAAGCCCTTTCATTTGATACCCATATTGAGGTAGGTTGTGAAGAAATATTTTGTCCGCCATTTTGTGGAGGCGACCATCTTGAATCGATATTAACCTAACATAGCTAAGAACACCCGCACAGATATTTACCTTCAAATAAAAAAAACCGCATCGAAATCGGCCTATCCGTTTGAGCTCTACGGTGCCACAGACAGACACACACACAGACAGACAGACATCGACGTCAAACTTATAACACCCCTTTTTTTGGTCGGGGGCTAATAACAAGAAACTGACAGACACCGTTGATGTCAGTTTCTTGTTTTCATTTTTCTACAGAACAGATGATACTTCTGCGGACTTTTGGTGTAGCTATTCCGGCTAGGGGGTAAAGAGAATTAAGAGGGGTAGGTTACAGACAGCCTGTAATTTTCCTGCAAGTGTCATAATTCTGATGTCTTTAATGTAAGTAGGTATGTAGTGTATTTTCATTGGCATTTAGTTTTTAATAATGACTACCTATTTAATTAGATTACGTTACACGTACATAATAATCAGGAATGAATCCCAAATTAAATACAAAACTTATATCTTGAGGCTCGAATCCGAACATAAATTGGATGAATAATTGGAAACAGGAAAATCTATTAAATGACTATAGTCTATAATACTTAATACGAGGTAAATACTGAATGTTGTAATAATATTAATATAATATGTCCTACTACTGTGTTTTTGTTTTTTCAAACTAGCTGCGCCCCGCAATCCTCGACTAAACAATCAGTCACTTTAACGGGATCAAAAGCTTAAGTGCTAATCCAATGAAATTATTACACATTGAATTTCATTGAAGTCTCATTAGCCTTTATAGAGGACTCACACATACGTTTACAAACCCAGAAACTTTCGTCTTCACAAATATATTAGCTGCGCGCCGCACCCGCATATTTCCCGATGCTGTTAGTTTCCCGGGATAAAAATTATGGTGTATTCAGACTATAACCTAACAGTTTTCCAAATTTCATTCCGTTACATTCAGCCCTTGCAACGTGATTGCGCAACAAACATCCAAATTTCCGTAGTTATAATATTGGTAGGCTATTTTTTGGTTTCTAAATTAGTATATGGTAGAACTATTTGTATTATAAAATTATTATTACAAGGAAGGCTTACCGACGCTTGAAGTGGACGCAACTTAATATTCTTGAGGAATAATCGCGATGCTCATTGAACCCGTCAACTGACAACACACGTCCATAGTTCGGAAAGTTGATATCAAGAACTTACAGCCGCACTAATAACATTTTAAACTGTGTAATATTATTAAAGCTGAACAGGTTTCTTATTTGAACGCGCTAATCTCAGGAACTACTGTACCGATTTCAAAAATTCTTTCACCGTTGGATATGTACCTATGTATTCTCAGAGTGCTATATTATGTAACAGGCGAAACCGGGATGAACCGTTAGTGATATGATATGAATGAATAAGAATGTGTTTTTACTACATATATTTAAGTACTAGTATGTATTGGTATTTTTACTGCATCTCAAATTTATGCACTACGAGTGCATTGATGCGAAATATTTTCTCGGCAGCGCAAAATGTTATAATTAGCTAGTTTATTATTGTTTTAGTGTAATGTTTATGTTTGTTTTGTCACAATACAGAGTTTTTAGAGAAATTACCGGGAAAACAACTGAATCGGCCTATGTATATACGTGACGAGAATGCAGTACAGTGACAAAATGTTTAAAATATTGCCTTTTAAAACGGAACACAGTAACGTTTGGAAAAAATAATCTACTTGACTGTAAAATAATAGTACTAGTAATCTTCTGTGTAATAGTTACAAAATAAAAGTGTCCTAATACTACAATATCACGGTACCGTGTATCTCTCTCTAGTCATCATCAACAGCCCACTAAATGTTCCCACTGCTGGGACTCGGGCCTTCTCTCGCAAGGAGAGAGTTATCCATCACGCTGCCCCGGTGCGGGTGGTAGATGACACATGACTTCGAAAGAGGCTAGATACGTGTCGGTTTCGTCGCGATGTTTTCCTTCACCGTTTTAAGTTAGCGGTGGATAATCTCTTTAATATGTCTTACTAATAGTATTAATACCAAAGCTTGGATGTTTGTCTCTCAATCATATCGGAACGTATGAACGAATCGAGTTGAAATTTAGAATACCGTTACATTATAGTTTGGAATAACAGATAAGATCCTTTTTAGCACGGGAAAATAACGGGGATACTGCGCGGGCTAAACCACGGGGATCGCCACTTAGTATTTACGAGTGTATTACCTGACCTCTTAACCACAGCATGTCTTCTTTCACCTGCAATAATTTAATCTGTAACTATAGGTTCTATGCACCGTAATGCAACTAATCAGTAATTCAAGCCACGATTTCTCGTCGGATTCCTGAACGTATCTGCCGCCGTCATCGTTGATTGACGCGATTCGCGTTCGATTTTCAAATCATCTTTTTTCATCACAGATTAAACATTACAATTTTAGAACGAGGATATCGATATTCGATAATGTTGGATTCTTCTCAGTCAGTAATCAGGCGAGATGGCGGTCAAGTGCAAACATATCACTGTGAAAAAAATGCCAGATCATTTTGTTCCACCCGGAAAATAGATTCCATTTCAAATTATTTTGAAATAAATTGTAATTAGTTTTGACTGTTTAGTGACAGTAAAATTTGCATTTATAAACAAAAATAAACTTCAGTAAGCTATAGGTGTACCACGAAATAATGGCGCTTGGATGATATTGTCAGAAGGGCATGGGAATCGGGAAATCGGGTATCGGCAACCCTTGTTGGCTTGACGTCGGCGTTAGTTCCCATTTTGGCCACGCGCCATTATTTTAATTTAAGGTTATATATAGGTAAGTGCGCTACGTCGTAGATGGCATCGCTTGGCGATCAGGCATCAGGCGAGATGGCGATCAATTGCTAATTTATCACTGTGAAAAAAAATGACGGCGATTTTTTCCAAACTCAAAATAGGTTCCATATAGAATGATTTTGAAATAGGCTGCAATAAGTTTTTGATTACTTGATTGTTCAGTGAAGTTTTTGTTGCGACAAAGTTACATTTGCATTAATTTGTAAACAAATATTCACTTATGACATCATATTAAAAGATGTAATAAAACAACTTTAGCAAGTCATGTTAGCCTGGCATATTACATTTTACAAAATTTATTGAACGATCCAAATACATTTATTTCCTACTTTTGATCAAACGGAGAATATAATATCATTGAACAACAACAAAAAAAAACAAAATCATAAGACAACGTTTATTGGTAGAGGTATGTATAGGTATATATTTTATAGGTATATATTAGAGGTATGTATAGGTGGTATATTATTATTACAAGACAAAGACTATTTTCACATTTTGACAATAAAAAAAACGAAATAACCATCAAACTTTTTTTTGTTTAGGCAAATTTTGAGAATTCTTTGCGCTTATTGTCAATTCGATTGTACATATATTAGAACACTATGGGCGGATAATAGTCAACGGGCATAAAAAATATTTACCACGAAAGGTTGCTTCCAAAATATCGAGTTGAGTTTTACGATTTATACCTACTCGTACTCCTACGTTGCGTCAAATATACTATAGATTGTTGCTAATAGAGTCAATTTCCAAAGCTCTGCGGCAATTTAGACAAGGCCAAAACACACTTCCTGCACCAAGTAACTTATAATAAACATACGAACTGACACACGGACATGTAACATGATTTAATTGCACGATAACGTTTCAAAAGTCATTGCATGTTTGTTGTGTGACAGTTATTGAGTAATCGAGTTTGGCTTGTCACAACACTATTAGAAATTAATTTATAAAAAAATTAATTCGAATATCCGTTTCCGATTTTTAAAATCATTTTTTTTTAATTTAATGTTTTCCTTTTTGTTAATTTTTATACTTATAGTTTTATTTTGGAATGGCTCTTCAGTCCTTTTATTACTGTATAAAATTAGGAGAAGCCTGGATCCCACCACACAGGTAGCCCTAGTGTGGGGTTCAATGCACACTAACACAACATGTATTTGTTTTTTTGTATTTTCTTCTTGTTAGAAACATGTACCATATCTTGTGTTTTGGTTTATGTCTCTCGTTATTACACAATATAACATAAATAAACTTTTTTTCATTTTCAAATACCTACATATAAACAGACATTTCAATTCTATTTATTTGCATAGAAGATTAAATACAGATTCATGATACTTATATTAGAAACTCCTAGAAAGAACAAACATGCGTAGTAATTAAAATAAATAAATAAATATAAATATTGGTGGACAATTCACACACAACACCATCTGACCCCAAACTAAGCAAAGCTTGTGATATGGCGGCCAGACAGCTGATGTAATACTTATATAGTTTTAAATACATACTTATTATACATAGAAACATCCAGAGAGTGCAAACATTTGAATTCATCACACAAATATTTGCACTGGGTGGGAATCGAACCCACGACCACTCACTCTGTTAAATCTAAAATTATTGTATTGTACTCAGATTGTTACTGGTTAAATTTCCTCGCAGTAATTCAAACAAAATTTGTCGTTAATTATTAACAGGAAGTTAGTCAGTTCAGTTTTTCAAAGAAATTATGTACATGTGCGTAAAATATAAAAATAATGTTTTTATGTAGGTGTAGTTAACCTTTAAGCTTAATGGAGGCTTAGTTCCGGCTATTAAGAGAAATCTTCATACTTCAGTAGCTATAAAAGATGACTATCGTGGTTATCTAATAAACAAATGAACACGCAAATCATTTTCACTGAAAGGTCACTATAATGACCGGAAATAAAAAAGTCAGCTGGTTTCACTATTAGCATAGAATTCGGCAAGACGTTTTGCTTGAAGTGGTGTTGGTAGGTAGATGGAGGGATTCCTTGATCCAGTGGCGATCTCTAGTTGGTAAACGCCACTGAAATAATAAATAAATAAATATTTGTGGACAATTCACACACAACACCATCTGACCCCAAACTAAGCAAAGCTTGTGTGATGGCAGCCAGATAGCTGATATAATACTTATATAGTTTTAAATACATACTTATTATACATGGAAACACCCAGACACCGTGCAAACATTTGAATTCATCACACAAATATTTGCACTGGGTGGGGAACGAACCCACGACCCTCGGCTTCGCAGGCAGAGCTACTACCAACTAAGCCACTAGAGCAGTCAATAGACCAATAATACTGCGTTGCAGTAGATGTAGGTATTTAGAAATTCTTTGGCTGCCAATCCCATGCCTTTGTAGTGGTAGGACTCTTGGCAGAGTCCACCTGGTGAAGTACCACACCTTTGCCAGTTATTCTACCGCCAAACAGTAATGTGAAAACATTACTGTGTTCCGGTTTGAAGGGCAATATTTCCAGAGAAATTACAGGGCTTAGAGATATAACATCTTAGATCTCTGGGTGACGAGCGCAGTGCAGTGCTAGGTAATGATTTGGACTCTTAATGTTCCAATAGCTACGTGTCACTGTGCTGTTATGTGGCAGGCATGTTGCTTACCATCAGGCAACATGTCCTGCTCGTCTCGTCACTTTTTATTAAAAAAGAAAAAAAAACCCACGCGGTTTTTTGTAAGTATTTTAGTTTATTGGCCGCTCTAAATTATTACAGTCTTTAAACGAAACCTATTCAACAGCCATTGTAAAAACAGTCCAATCTTTCTAACAATCTCATTGTCTCCGTTTGACGTTATTCCTCGTCCGGTTCGATTTCGCTGATCACTCCAAGGTGAATACAATTCGGTTCCAATCGATTCACGTGATACACGTCACTTTGCAATTGATCAATGAATCTGATTCTCTTATATGTTCAATTATATACATGTATTTATTAGCATAAACATTCCACTCAAACCACAAACATATAAAGCTTACTTTATTCTCAGGACTCAGGTCCTTCTCTCACCAGTACAAAGTCAATGCTTTAACCCACCACACTGGGCACCTGCCAGTTAGTAGATGACCCTTGCCTTTGAACGATATCTGTCTTGGAAATCTGTCTTGAAACATGGCGGTGTACTCGCGATATTTTACTAAACTGTTACTATTATTTTATTCTTCACCGCTTTAAAACTCCCAAAATAATGACTTAACTTCACTTAAATTCTCATTTGTATTTATGTTTATCAGACAACTATTTTAAAAACTATTCCGAAAAGACAGACCGATCTAAGGGGCCAGTCATCTTCTAAACCAGCCAGTATTCTTCATAACCTCGTATACAAATGTTTTTCCGTACCTTCTGGGCCCCATATCCCAAAATTAGCCATGTAAGCAAGTTAGCGGGTAAGCATGGTACACATGTTCTTAGTACGTACTAACTCTACACAATGGCACACATTTCGTTGATCAGAAAATACGTGACGTCTGGCGGCCCTGGGATCTTACTCTATAAGACGCTCGGCGCATCGTGAGATTGAACTACTATATTTCTGAGCGACATTTAAAGGAGCGTTGATTATATCACGCGCGCTTACAGTTACGTCCGCAAGATTACAGCTGTTAGTGCCGGAGTTAGGTGTTATTATACCGGCGGCAGACCGCAGCCTACCGTGACGGAGTAGCGGCCCACCGGTAACCGACGTCTTTTGTTTGGATAAACAAACAGTTCAGTTTGATACTTCCAAATTATCGATAGATTTCGAACTATTGCTGTGTATTCTGTATTCGTATGTATCGCAAAAATTTAAATAATAAGGTACCTTACCTTACAATGGGGCGTTTTCAAGATGCAAAAAGACTTATAAAAGTCAGTTCTCAATTTCACCAAAGGTGGCGTCATTGTTTTATTTTGTTAGAGACATTTCACATAATAAACATAAATAAATAAAATAAACAAAAAATAGTGCCACACTTGGCAAAATTTAAAACTATTTTGACAAGACAATTCATTCACATTTCTGTGGTGCGTATACTCGTATGTACCTATGTTTATTTAATTGCTTAAGTATTTTTGAATTACATCCCGGTTTTAAACCTATTCTTAAAACAATTGGTTATATGTAAAGTCAGTTGGTTTACGGATGATAGTTTAACGTGACGTCATAACAAAACATTAATAGATGTGCAAGCATATAATGAGCGTAACGGGACATAACGCGGTACTCTTTCGTACATGCAGCCGGCGTTCATCGATTTATTAGACATTGTCACATCAAACATATTTTTTTCCTAAAGCTACTTGGAATAGTTCATTTTAGCGATCAGATCCGGTTGCGTGTTTTTGCAGTGAAACCTTCTTTTAATGCACCGCCTACCACAGATTTTTTCGTCAGCTGTACGAGTATCTTGCGGTCTCATTGGAACAATGTGTTTAGTTGATTTCACAAAGATTATGAAATTCATTCGAATGTCTGAGCTTAATATTAAATCGAAATCGGTATATTTTCCGGATAAAATTTAATTAGTCTTTTGAATAGATCATTCAGTTCTGTGGATCCATTTCACCTAACCCATTATTTACGTGTTCTCGCACTAAATACGGAAATGCGTTCCGAAACATCCCAAGAATGCAGTCTCACAAAAACAGAAGGTATTCGGCCAGCAGGGACGCCATAAAAACTGCTCTACCTACTGACAATAAAAATAAAATAAAACTGACTCGGCTGGCGGATATTTCATAAGCGCCGGTTTAGATTCTAAATTAACTAGTGATACTCTTTCCGTAAATATATTGATTTCCTATTAATCGTTTGTTTATAAAAATGTTAGATATAATAATCCATAGAATGTTACGTACGTTCTTTGGATTTGCTCGACATTTTGCTCAACTTCTGCTCTACATGTAAAAGATATACCATTGATTGTCGTGTAATTAAGATGATTGGTCCAAACTTCAGAAAATCGAGACATTTTGCATAAATGACAAAGGCTGGTAAGAGTATCTTATATTTAAATCTGGTGACAAGATGTTTGTGGTCGTTCTACTCT
Organism: Ectropis grisescens; assembly: GCA_017562165.1. Classification (NCBI taxonomy): domain Eukaryota; kingdom Metazoa; phylum Arthropoda; class Insecta; order Lepidoptera; family Geometridae; genus Ectropis; species Ectropis grisescens. The sequence continues at coordinate 6,878,354 of CM029781.1, read as the reverse complement.
AAAACTGCTTGACTCCGAAACCAATTCTAACGCTTTTTAACCGACTTTAAAAAAGGAGGAGTTTCTCAGTTCGGTTGTGTTATTTTTTAAGCTGTTATATTTTTAATCATATTTTTGTATGTATGTTTCGCGGTAGATCTGTGTGACTGTAATGCGATAACTATGAATCGATTTTGATTTATTATTATTATTCTATTCAGCTAGGCAAATCAAAATTAAACAACACAATGAGAAAGTTACGCAATTTGTCTAGTTTAGTGTAATGTGGATAACTTTCCGCGTAAGTAATTTATTATTGATTGCGGTTATGATATAGGAAACGCCAAGTCATGTTTGATCGATTGTTTAAAATGTATGACCGGAAACTGGATATAAGCATTTGGAGGTTAGTACCTCCGTATTGCCAACCAATACAAATAACAAATGCACATACATACAATGTCTTAGAATGCAAAATTCTAGACGTCACAAGTTCTTCGAAATTTTTTATACTGATTTGACGTTATTGAAAATGTGACTAATTATAACTCTTTCTAATAGTTTTACATACTTAGCATAAACAGCGCACTTTATATCACTCGTGAAACTGCAAACGTAGTATAGGACACTCTGCGAGTAGATGGAGTGACAATATACGGAAGTCAGCAGACAGTGGAGCGTAAAGCTGATAGGGCTGAGTGTTGAACCATGGGAGAGACCTATGGACGTTGTCACGTTAGGGTGAACACAAAAAGTCTTAGGGATGGGTAAATGAAAAAGGTCAAGGTAACAAGTATATTTTTAAAAAAAAGATGAAATGAAATAAAAAATTAAAACAGAACGTAACTTAAAGATAAAAAAAAAACAGGAACTGAGAGGGTTTGAACGGTAGGATGGTAGGATTCCGTGGCTCGCAGCAGGGATCAACAGCGGTAGTAGCCCACAGCAGTCCACAACATCAGTGGCTCGCAGCAGGAATCAGCAGTGGTAATAGCCCACAGCAGTCCACAACATCAGTGGCTCGCAGCAGGAATCAGCAGCAGTAGTATCCCACAGCAGTCCACAACATCAGTGGCTCGCAGCAGGAATCAGCAGTGGTAATAGCCCACAGCAGTCCACAACATCAGTGGCTCGCAGCAGAAATCAGCAGCAGTAGTATCCCACAGCAGTCCACAACATCAGTGGCTCGCAGCAGGGATCAACAACGATAGTAGCCCACAGCAGTCCTATTTCCACGTTGCACCTTTCAGGGTATCTTGTGATGCTTCTTCTTTGAAATCCAAATGTTGACTGCCCATCTCAGTTCCTAGCTTTTACAAGAAGACTTGGTATTCTAATAATGGTATTCAAATCTAAAATGAGAGACAGTTTATTTTATAATTAGCGGCCAGAGAGAATTAGACCTAAAAACTATTCAACCTTATGAAAATGATAGAGGTTGCTAAGCAATAGTGAATGTTTTGCAATATTATGACATGAAGTAAATAAATAAAATTTTCAGAAAAACGTAGTTTTCTACAGTTTAAAATAGAAATAATACATGAAGAATACTAATATTATGATCAGAAAATATGCTTTATCGTGAGGACACGATAGAACAGATATTAGTTGTATGAAAATTCACTATGTAAGTACATACATTTCTAGTCTCATGAATGATGATTTTAATAGAAATGTACGCTTACATATTGTTTAAAGCCAATATGTAACGTTACATTATTCCCCCCGACTGCGGAAATTTTACGCTTCGGTAAAATTTGGAAAGAAGTTCTAAAGGGTTTAAGAGAGGTATTGCCTTCACACAACCATAAATCCATTCAAGTAACCTTTCAAATCTTTTATTCATCACTTCCATTCTGTTTGGGTGTAAGTTCACATTCAATGACGAACACTCAAAGCATACACTCTCGGCGATGGCAGGCTTATTTAAGGAGTCATCAACCGCTCCAATAGTCGGCTTATTTAAGGAGTTATCATCCGCTCCATAGAGAGAAGAAAATAAGAATGATAAAAAGGATGAACATAAGGGCTCGATAATAGTAGGCTTATTTAAAGAGTTATCATCCGCTCTTTATGAGGAGAAGAAAGTAATTAAAGATGAGCATAAAGGCTCAAAAGATAGCATGAGCGGTAGGGCTCAAAAGCTAACATGAGCGGTAGGGCTCAAAAGATATCTTGAACGGTAGGGTTCAAGATAAGAAGAATATGAGTTTAGGGCTCATAGTATAAAAATTCCAAGAGTTAAGACTCATTGGTTAAGATTGTTAATGAGTTTAGAGCTCATTAAACAATTAAGAAAAAGAAAAGACCATGAATAGTTGATGTAAATGTCCATGAAGGTTTAAATGAGGCGAGAAGAAATTAAGAAAAGAATGAGGATCATGAGGGTTTAGATGAGGAGAGACCATGAGGACCATTAGGTTGAGATGAAGAGAGAAGTTATTAGCCAAAGAGTGCCGAAAAGAAAAGATATATAAACTAGTGGTAGTATTATTTTAGAATTTAGAAGAGTAAATGACCATGATGGCCATGAGGGATTATATAAAGAGGGAAGTTGTTACCCAAAAGTGCCGAAAAGGAAAGATATATATATACTAGTGGTAGTATTATTTTAGAATTTAGAAGAGTTTCAGGGATTGAGGGGTCAGGGGTTCTTTTTGAAAAGTTGGGCGCCAAATGTCACGTTAGGGTGAACACAAAAAGTCTTAGGGATGGGTAAATGAAAAAGGTCAAGGTAACAAGTATATTTTTAAAAAAAGATGAAATGAAATAAAAATTAAAACAGAACGTAACTTAAAGATAAAAAAAAAACAGGAACTGAGAGGGTTTGAACGGTAGGATGGTAGGATTCCGTGGCTCGCAGCAGGGATCAACAGCGGTAGTAGCCCACAGCAGTCCACAACATCAGTGGCTCGCAGCAGGAATCAGCAGTGGTAATAGCCCACAGCAGTCCACAACATCAGTGGCTCGCAGCAGGAATCAGCAGCAGTAGTATCCCACAGCAGTCCACAACATCAGTGGCTCGCAGCAGAAATCAGCAGCAGTAGTATCCCACAGCAGTCCACAACATCAGTGGCTCGCAGCAGGGATCAACAACGATAGTAGCCCACAGCAGTCCTATTTCCACGTTGCACCTTTCAGGGTATCTTGTGATGCTTCTTCTTTGAAATCCAAATGTTGACTGCCCATCTCAGTTCCTAGCTTTTACAAGAAGACTTGGTATTCTAATAATGGTATTCAAATCTAAAATGAGAGACAGTTTATTTTATAATTAGCGGCCAGAGAGAATTAGACCTAAAACTATTCAACCTTATGAAAATGATAGAGGTTGCTAAGCAATAGTGAATGTTTTGCAATATTATGACATGAAGTAAATAAATAAAATTTTCAGAAAAACGTAGTTTTCTACAGTTTAAAATAGAAATAATACATGAAGAATACTAATATTATGATCAGAAAAATATGCTTTATCGTGAGGACACGATAGAACAGATATTAGTTGTATGAAAATTCACTATGTAAGTACATACATTTCTAGTCTCATGAATGATGATTTTAATAGGAAATGTACGCTTACATATTGTTTAAAGCCAATATGTAACGTTACAACGTAGGACTGAGATAGGCTGATGATGATGTTGTCACTGCTGCGACTTGGACTTTCTCTCGCAGGGATAAAGCCAAGACCATAATCCAGCTCGCTAATGCAGTTTGTTGTAACGCATGAAAGACACTAGTTTACTCATAATCTATTCATATTTATTGATAACAGATGCTTTTACACGTCAATTCATAAATCCAAAATCAGTACATAAATCAAATATGTACTTAAATTAAATGCATAGGTACATTATAGTATAAAATTAAATTAAAATAAAAACAATAATAACGATTGTGTTAATTCATAAATCCAAATCAATTCGTAAATCAAATGTATACATTATTGTAATTGTCAAATTAAATTAAAATGTCAACAATAATAAAAACACAATAATACCTAACAATTAGACCATTTTATCGAATGGTCGGAATATTCGGTATGTCTGTGGCGTGTGGGATATTACGCCAATGCACAATTGAGTAAAAACACTTGATTACTAAAATGTTTGTAATAAACAACTGTTACAACAATATCACGGAGGAACAAAAATAATAACAAACAGATACAAAGTGACGGGCGAATGTACGTTACTGCGGAATGGTTAATTTTTAACTGAGAACGATCGGGTGCATTCGCTCGGCTTCGGCTGCGCTCGGCCTTTCCAAGGTCACGCGGCGGTCGCCCGCTTCGAATGCATTTCTAGTTTCTGCGACTTTAAGCGAGACGACCGGACTACGATATTTTTGTCGGATGGCATCGACGATGCATAAATAACTTTATTATTTTATTTAATATTATTATTTGGGGCTGTAATGCCACAGTTCTCCCCTCCAGAGGCCGTCATGTATTAGGACGGACGATAGTAGTCTGGAAATCTAACATGTCGTCCTGATCGTGTTTTAGTAGTTTTAAGAACAAGATTTTCTTCTTCTTCTTCTTCTTCGAACTTTTGGCAATCTTCTTCAGCCGTAAGTATGTATGCTGGCTTTAGCCTTTCTATAGAAACGGTTTGTTCTTTTCCCTTTATTAGTATTGTATATACTTTTTCTTCTCTTTCATTACTTTATAGGGCCCGGAGTACGCTGGTTGCAGAGGTCCTCGTACGCTGTCATCCCTTACGTATACGTGAGTTGCAGAAGGTAAGTCTTTAAATATAAAAATATTTCTTTTACAGTGTCGTGACGCAGGTTGTGGGCGGATATTACTCATGAGTGATCGTAAGCGCACAGTGAAATCTGTAATGTCTGTGGTTGTATATGTGCTGTTACAGGTTTCCAGAAAATCGCCGGGCAGTCTCAGCGTCTCGCCATACAAAAGTTCTGCCGGCGAAGCTTGAACATCTTCTTTTAAAGCTGTTCGCATTCCAAGTAGAACAAGTGGTAAGCTTTCTGTCCAGTTTTGATTGTTATGGCATTTAATAGCTGTTTTCAATTGCCTGTGCATCCTCTCGACCATTCCATTCGCGGCTGGGTGGTAAGCAGTAGTTCGGTTTCTTCGAAATCCAGCAAGGTCACCTAACTGTTTCATCAATGCTGATTCGAATTGTGTCCCCCGATCTGTCACTATTTCTGTGGGACATCCATATCTCGCAATCCAGTTAGCGACAAAAGCCTTGGCGACTGTCTGAGCGGAAATGTCAGCTAAGGGTATTGCTTCTGGCCACCTGGTGAATCGATCGACTGCCGTGAGGCAATATCGGTAGCCGTCTGATAGAGGGAGTTTGCCGATAATGTCGATATGTACGTGTCGAAATCTTTCGCGTGGTAAGTTGAACGTTCCGATAGGTGCGGTCACGTGACGTGTAATTTTAGTTGTCTGGCAGGCGTGACATAACTTAGTCCATTGTCGACAGTCTTTGTTTATTGACGGCCAGACGTATCTTTGTGCTACAAGTTTTGCCGTTGTATTTGCTCCTGGGTGGCTGAGGTAGTGTATACTGTTAAAACTTGTTTTCTTAGCTCAGCAGGTACGTACGGGCGAGGTGTCTGCGTTGTTTGATCACAGTATAACTCCGTCCGTGTTCCAGGAATAGTGAGTTTGGCTAGACTCAGCGACGTGTCTCCTTGTAAAATTTGTTTTAGCTCTGTGTCAGCAGTTTGCAGTCTTGCTAATGTTTCCAGGTCGACGGGTTGTACCACTTCTCTATTCTAGAGAGGGTATCAGCTACAACATTGTCTTTTTCCCGGCGATATGCTTGATGTCTGTAGTGAATTGCGATATAAAATCCAAATGTCGGAATTGACGTGGCGAGCATTTATCTTTTCGCTGGTGGAATGCGAAGCAAATTGGCTTATGATCTGTGAAGACCGTGAAGTGACGTGCTTCGACAATATGGCGGAAGTGTTTGATTGCTTCATATATTGCGAGCAGTTCTCTGTCATATGGCGAATACTTCTTCTGTGCTGAGTTAAGCTTCCGACTAAAGAAAGCTAGGGGTTCCCACTCTTCGTTAATACGCTGCTGAAGAACACCACCGATGGTAGTATCAGAGGCGTCGGTGACTAAAGCCAACTCGGCGTCCATATTTGGGTGGGCTAACAGTGTCGCGTCACAAAGGGTTCGCTTACAGGCTTCAAAGGCTTCCAGCGTGGCACCAGTCAATGTCACGGGGTGAGAACCTTTTACTGTTCCAGTTAGCAGGTCATGGAGAAGAGCTTGTGCTTTTGCCGCATCTTTGAGAAATCGACGATAGAAATTTATCATTCCTAGGAATCGTCGAAGTTCTTTCACAGTCTTCGGAATGGGAAACTGTTTGATAGCTTCGATTTTGGTATCTGATGGTCTTATTCCAGCTGCAGATACGACGCAACCCAGAAAACTGACTTCCTCAGCTCCAAATATGCACTTACTGGGATTGATAACCATGCCATATTCTTTCAGACGGGTGAATAATTTCCGGAGGTTCTGGAGGTGGGATGTGCTGTCCCGTGAAAAAATGAGATAATCGTCCAAATAAGTATAGCAGAAGTCCAGGTCTCGTGTCATCTCGTCTACAAAGCGTTGGAATGTCTGTCCAGCGTTTCTGAGTCCGAACGTCATGTATGGAAATTCGAACATTCCGAATGGTGTGGTAATTGCCGTCTTAGGTACGTCATCCGGGTTAACCGGAATCTGGTTATAGGCTTTAACCAGGTCAATTTTTGAGAAGACCCGGCAGCCAGAGATGTTCTGAGTGAAGTCTTGTATGTGCCGGATCGGATATCTGTCTGGAACGGTGCGAGCATTGAGCATCCTGTAATCGCCACACGGTCGCCAACCTTCATCCTTCTTTGGAACTAGGTGCAGGGGTGATGACCATGGGCTCTCTGATGGCCTAGCAGTTCCAGCTTTCAGCATTTCGTTGAATTCCTGCTTGGCTATTTTGAGTTTTTCAGGTGCAAGTCGTCTTGGTGTACAGTAGACAGGTGGACCGGGTGTAGTCTTAATGTAATGCACTGTCTTGTGGTTAGAAAGTTGATGTGTTCCAGGTGGACGAGTGATTTCTGGGAATTCTCGAAGAAGTTCCAAGTATTGAGACTCCCCTATAATCGTCTTCACTGATGATATGGCGTCTGACGAAGGGACTCGCGCTGCAGTTGATGTTAGTGACGTGTGGTTGTCGATGAGGCGTTGATTTTGACAGTCTACTATCAATCCGTAGTGTGATAAGAAGTCTGCTCCAATTATCGCCTTACTGACGTCAGCTACAATGAAACGCCATGGAAATGCGCGTCGGAGTCCTAAGTCGAGATCCAACTGAGCGAAACCGTAGGTGGCAATCGGAGTACCATTTGCAGCGAAGAGTTCGTAGGCAGTCTTGAGTCGTCTGTTCTTTGAAGCCGTTCGTGGAAAAACACAGAGGTCGCTACCAGTATCGACCAAGAACTGCATCTTCGTTTTTCGGTCCGTCACGAACAGGCGACCAGATGAAGTAAGGCAATCGTTCGTCGCCATTAACGAGTGCCGCTGGCTTTTCCCGATTGGAAATCACAAGGCTTCACACAAGTTCTTGCATTTTCGCCGTATTTATGATGGTAGAAGCAGTTTGGGAACTTGCGATAGCTGGACTGTGATCGCGTACGATTTCTATTTCTCTGGTTGCTCCTATCTCTTGAACGGGAGCGATTGTTCATGGAGAGGGCATGTACCTGGCGGCTTAGTTCTGCAACTTCTTTTGTAAGTTTTTCAAGAAGAGAACCTGGTACAGCGTCTGCAGATGCAACTTGCGGTGTTGATGGCACTAGCTCGTGTACCTTGTCTGCGAGAGCTGCGAGCGCTTCGAGGGTTGATTCTGGTTGCGATGCGATTACAGTTTGCAGGCTAGTTGGCAGACGGCTGGTCCAAATGGTCCGTATGAAGTCATCCGGGATGTCTCTTCCAGCTAGGTGTCGAAGATGTCGTAAAAATTGTGACGGGCGTCGACCTCCTAACTCTTCGTGCATCAAGAGCTGCGTGACTTCCTTCTCACGTGAAGCTGAGAGACGTTTTATTAACTCTGACTTTAAAGTTTCATACTTTCCAGTAGCCGGTGGATTTGTCAAGATATCTTTGACTTCAGCTGCGAATCGATGATCCAACTGGGCAGTAACGTAGTAATATTTTGTTTCGTCGTCTTTAATCTTCGACAAAGCAAAGCTACCTTCGATCTGCGCGAACCAAACAGCGGGCTCCTCTGGCCAAAACGGTGGCAGGCGGACACCAACACGACAAAGATCGTATGGTGTAAATGTCTTTTTTTCTTCCTCCTTCGATGTGCTCATTTTGATTCACAAAAGGGTCACCACTGTGGCGAGTGGGATATTACGCCAATGCACAATTGAGTAAAAACACTTGATTACTAAAATGTTTGTAATAAACAACTGTTACAACAATATCACGGAGGAACAAAAATAATAACAAACAGATACAAAGTGACGGGCGAATGTACGTTACTGCGGAATGGTTAATTTTTAACTGAGAACGATCGGGTGCATTCGCTCGGCTTCGGCTGCGCTCGGCCTTTCCAAGGTCACGCGGCGGTCGCCCGCTTCGAATGCATTTCTAGTTTCTGCGACTTTAAGCGAGACGACCGGACTACGATATTTTTGTCGGATGGCATCGACGATGCATAAATAACTTTATTATTTTATTTAATATTATTATTTGGGGCTGTAATGCCACATGTCTATCACAAATAAAATACAGGAATTCAGAAGCGCTATATCATAAAACCTTGGGAGCGAATTCACCTATTCGATAGAACGCTTCCTTCGTCAACCATAGCTTCACCGGCACCGTTAAAACCGGTGGTGATGACTTGTGCAGGTGATGATGACTTGGAAATTATACACGAGTTGTCACCGGGATTCGAAAGTTCTTGCTACTGGGTTACTTCGGCTCCGGCGCTCAGTGCGTGCTTATGAACTTTATGTGGCTATTTGGACTAGTAGTTGAACTAGACTCTCTTTTTGCAAGAAGGCCCTGAATTTTGACAATTGGAACATATTAGAATGGAATATAATATAATATAACAAGAAATTACAGGTCATGGAAATAAAACATCTTATATCCATTGGCAACTATTGCAGTGCAGTGCTAGGTATCAATTTGGACTCTTTATGTTCCAATAGCTGCGTGACACTGTGCTGTTATGTGCAGACGTGTTGCTTACTATCAAGCACATGCTCTGCTCGTTTCGTCACTATTTACAACAAATAAAAATAAAGTGCGATTGCTTATGCTTGTGCATCGAGAACAGTAAGAGCTAATTACATTTTGGCCATTTTGGAAAATAGGTACTCTCTAAAGTCTTTTCAGAACTACTGTTTATATATAGCCCGTATTTTGTTAAAAGGTCATCTATTGTAGATTGTAGATGTATATTTTATATGTATTGCCAGCTCTAATGCTCAAACATTTCGTCATAAGCAACACGAATCACAAATTAAATCATTGAAGTAGCAAAGCAACAAAGTCAACAACCGTTCATTGTTAGTAATTTTGTTTAGGGTCTCATATTTGTAATTGTTCCGAGATTACTGGTAATTATTGCACATTCCACAGGGCAGGCCCATTTATTTAATATTATACCCGACATCCGGCTGCAGATCGCCTTGGTAGCTTGGTTCTTGGAAGGTAGACACTAAGGTTGTTTTACTAGGTCGTATTGTTTTAAAAATGTGCACATAATTTCCTGTAGGTTCACACCTTTTATATAATAAAGAGTGACAGGACGAGCAGGATATATGCCTGATAGTAAGGAAAACGCCTAGTGTTGTGTGTGAATTGTCCAGCAATATTTATTTATTTATAAGAACAGTGTCAAGCAGCTATTGAAATATTTAAAGAGTCCAAATCATGACCTAGCTCTGCTCGCTCGTCAATCAGAGATATTTATAAGTACAAGCACAGATTACGAAAAAGCGACATCGTTTCATGGTTGATGTTCCAAAGACACGAACGAAGAGATTTGACTCTACGTTTGTGATAAGAACGTCTAGGCTGTGGAATACGTTGCCTGAGTGGGTTTTCCCCGATGGTTACAATCTTTGTGTCTTCAAATCGAGAGTGAATCGGTTTCTTCTAGGTAAACACGCTTCATCGTAGACCGCATCGTCGCTTAACATAAGGCGAGATGGCGGTCAAATGTGAGCCTATAAAAGGTAAAAAAAAAAAAGTTGGTATTTTTCTATCCACTGTAATTTTCCTCGAATCATTGCCCTTCAAACGGGAACACACTAAACACACCAAACAATTGAGCACATTGAATATTCTAACCAACAAGCCACCACGACTATTACAAACTGTTACAAAACTTGGCTTAAGCTTAATTTTGTCTATTTTACTGTGTATGACGTCACAGACGTAAAACAACAACGAATTGACGTTTGAAAATGGAGGACTCTCTCAATTCGACTGTCTTTAAACTGAGTGTAATAATACCTAAAGTATTATTGACTGTTTAAAAAAAAAAATGGTCGATGCTATTAGTTTTTTATTAATTTTATTAAAATTAATGGACGCACGACGACTGAACTGGACGAATGAACTGTGGGACTTTAATTTTTAAATTATTTTATTTTCAAAGACAACCTTTTTTGTCTCAAGACAGCAACAGATTTTTGTCTTGCACAAGCGTCGAGTAAACATTTGTGATGCGGCGGTTAGTTTTTATTATGACGTTTATATTTCTCACACCTATATACTTAAAATTTATGAGATTTTATCTATTTTAATTAATATCAAAGGAAGCCCATGGCATAAAACGCCGCTGGCAGACCGTAACCGGTGTGTTACGTAATTCGCTTTTCAACACCATGCTTTTAATTTCCATGGTGTTCAGGTCAATGGATGATGGATTTATATATATATATACCACACGGTGGATTCTTTAAAAGGGAACCTGACACAGGGCTCGATGGTTAATATACTCGTATCTTCTGTAATTTGACTCTTTTTGTTATATTATAGAGTGACGAGACAAGCAGGACATGCGCCTGATTGTAACATGCCTGCAACAGCACAGTGACGCGCAGCTATTAGAACATGAAGAGTCCAAATCATTACCTAGCACTGCACTGCGCTTGTCGCCCAGAGATCTAAGATATTATACCTCTAAGCGCTGTAATTTCTTGCCCTTCGAACCGGAACACTCGTAACAAATCTTTGCTTTAGTAGATCTCTTAAATGTACTAATATTATAAATGCTAAATGTTGGATGTTTGTTACTCCCTAACGTCGAAACTTCTGAACGGATCGGGTTGAAACATTGAAACAGTAGTACAAAAGTTGTACTACCAAAGGGTTGAAATTTCAAATTTAGGTAGTTTATGGTTTGGAATAACAGATATTCCATTTTTATCTATAAAAAACTCAGCTATGCGGGTAAAGTCACGGAGAGCTGCTATTAATGTTGTAAGATTGTAACTGTGAGTTTGTAGCTCAATCACGTCGGAACTGCTGAATGGATTGTGTTAAAATTTGGATCCTGTAGACATTAGATTATAGTTTGGATTAGCACTTAGGCTACTTTTCATAGCGGGAAAATTATGGGAAATGGAATTACGTGGCGAAAATGGTAGAAAAAAATACAGCGATTATTCGATTTGACTACATTCAGCGTTTGATTCCATTTCAAATTCACGAGTGTTCCCTCTACCGTTACATTACACGGAATACAGCAGTGATCTACCTACGGGCTACCTGTTACTCAGGGTTATCGCTCATTGTACGGACAATGAAACCTACGAATAATTTTGTCTAATCACCAATTAGCAAGTTATGCTTTCATTCACATACAATTGAATACGGAGTTTCTGCTAAAATAGAATTTATTTACGAAGTTAAACCAGCGTCTTTGTACTTCAGATTGGCCTCGTTGATTAGTTGGTAGTAAGTAGGTATGCTCACAGAGCCGGAGGACGTAGCTTCGATTCTCAAAAGAACAAATATATCTACAATAGAAAGATAAAGAAGAATACAGTGAGGAATACAACTACAAATTGGGTCTCGGGTATTGAAGTTTAGGTATCCCCCCTAGGGATAGGTAATTTGCCTTCGCGAGGAGATTTCTTCCGGCCTGTCACTGCTGTCAAATACCGTGAGGCGGCCGGTACAAGGTGGTGGTAATGGCAGGGTTATTTTAGAATGCGAGAGAGCGGTCCAGCCACTCTGCCGCCAACTCACGGCTGGAGGAACCTGTGGGGATTTTAGTTGGTAGGTCCGTCATCATATCGGGCATGAAATATCCTGCCCATATCTCTAAAAAGCAGCCATGCTCAAAAACATTTCTCACATTGTGAGAGTGTCTAAGGTTCCTTCAAAATGTTAAATTTTACTCATATGAACATGTTAATTCTGACAAAGCTCGGACTCTTATATCTGTGGCGGCTAAAGTTTGAGTTAGCATTACCCAGATGGTCCAGCGATCTAATGCACGAGAGTCCCACGACAGGTGCACGGTTCAGAGCACGTCTGACCCTAAACAGCGCGAAGCCGCTCACCGGCAGACGTCCCTCGCATGCTGATGATGATCGGATCCCCTCAACACGGTCATTGTGGGTTCGCACAATACATAACGGAATTAGTGGTTCCGGGTGGCGTAATGCACACGCCGAAACCGTTTTTATTGGTTTATTGGAATAACCAATTATTTTTGCACAAAAATTAAACCGACTTCAAATCCACAACACCAATAGGCACACACATTTTTTTTCGAAATAAAGGGATCGATCGAGTTTCAATTTATAACCATTGAAGTCTTCTTATACTATATATGTATAAATATCTATTAACGTTTAGAACTCAAATATATTAAGTGCCGTCTTAGTAAAAATCAATGTCACTCGAAATGATGAGAGGATTAATCACTTTTCTCTGTAACAAGGTTTATATTTACAGAAAAATTTAACAGTACAGTGTTCTCACTTCTTCACACTCAAAGAGAATCGATTTCACAGCAATGAACTGGCCGGGTGACGATCACAGCAATGCTACGCAATAATGAACCGTCGGACGTAGTCTCGCCAAAACAAAAACTGTGTCCATCGCGTCAGCCCATAATATGTACGTGTGCTGTCACAAACAGGCTGACACGCATCCATCGGTGGGTCATTACACGCGCTACTTATATGTGTGCGTGCCAGCCTATCAGTTCAGATATAGGTATAGAGATCAGCCACACTTAGATACGGGCTACGAAAAAATAAGTGGGGTGCGACAAAATTAAAGCGGTTTTAATTTCAAAAAGTTACTTGAAAACACAAGATACGTTATACGTGAATATTAATTCTACGCCGTTCATTATTTTCGTCTCAACCTAGAGCGGTTAAAAATAACTAACTGATCTGAGGCCGTGAATCAAACTCACAGAGCTCGTAAAAATTACTTCTGTTTTATTTCTACTGTTCAATTACTGTCTATAGTTTTACTATAAGCTTTAAATGGAAATTTATGTCTATCTACCTGCTATAATTTTATACTCTTAGTCTCTACTATATTTATGTTTTTTTTTTTAGTTTATGACCCTGTATGTGGCGTGTATTATTTAGTTTTAATTAAATTTTCAATCAACGATTTTTTTTGTTAACTATTATTAATTATGAATATATCTATGTATATACATTATAATATGTAACTTTATATACGTGATATTTCTCGTGATAAGGCTTCTAAAAGTACTATTGTTATTATAAATTGTTAAACAATTCGTAAACACTGCATTGTACAAAACATTTCCTCCAAAGCCAGAGCCAATAACAACGAGAACAAAATTAAAAATTTTGATTAACCCCCCGACTACCTCGGATTTGTTATCTGTGCAAAATTCTACTAGTCAAGCCCCTTCATTGGATACCTATATTGAGGTAGGTTGTGAAGAAATATTTTATCCGCTATTTTGTGGAGGCAGCCATCTTGAATCTGTATTTGCCAAACATAGCTAAGAACATCCGCACGGATATTAACCTTCAAATAAAAAACCGCATCGAAATCAGCCCATCCGTTTGACTTCTACGGTGCCACAGACAGACGCACACAAAAAAAGACAGACAGACAGACATCGACGTCAAATTTATAACACTTATAGCCTTTTTAACCCCCGACAAAAAAAGGGGTGTTATAAGTTTGACGTCGATGTCTGTCTGTCTGTCTGTCTGTCGGTCTGTCTGTCTGTCTGTCTGTCTGTCTGTCTGTGTGTGTGTCTGTCTGTGGCACCGTAGAGCTCAAACGGATGGGCCGATTTCGATGCGGTTTTTTTTATTTGAAAGTTAATATCCGTGCGGGTGTTCTTAGCTATGTTTGGTTAATATCGATTCAAAATGGCCGCCTCCACAAAATGGCGGACAAAATATTTCTTCACAACCTACCTCAATATGGGTATCAAATGAAAGGGCTTGACTAGTAGAGTACTAAACGCTATAACAAATTTCAAATTCAAGATGGCCGCCACCACAAAATGGCGAATTATATAATATTTTTCACTACTACCTCAATATGGGTATCAAATGAAAGGGCTTGATTAGTAGAATACTTTGCACTATGACAAATTTCAAATCCAAGATGGCCGCTACCACAAAATGGCGAATTACATTTCCTTTTTCACAATTCCCTTAATATGGGTATCAAATGAAAGAGCTTGACTAGTAGAATGTTGTACAGATAACAAATCTAAGGTAGTCGGGGGTTAGTCAAAATTTTTAATTTTGTTCTTATTTGGTTGAGGGTTAAAAGAATAATTGAAAAATATGAAATCTGTGAAAAAAAATTGGCAGTGATAAGTGATAACTTATAACTTAGAATTTTAATGTCGTATAATACCTAAGTCATGTGTATAGCTAGCTCCAAATATACTGTTGATACGCATGTCGGTGACGGCAGCTCGCAAGTTAAAAACTCGCAAAAGAACCCCCATAAAAAGCGTCTCAGGCGTAGATAGGTAGGTAATACGTCCCGCAGATCTAGCGCCAAACTACATCTGCTTTGGCTTGGCTATTGCTGTCTCTATCATTTCAAGCGAAAAAAAAAAGAGAAAGCAATATCGAAGCGAAGACAGTTTTAGTTCGGCGGTAGACTCCGCTCAGCTGTCGCCGTTCCGACGGCGACGCTACATCTTTGTATTAGCATGTCGGTGACCCGACTATGAGATTCTCCCCTGACAAAATTTGCACAACGTGGCTAAAGAGGTTTTCACTTTAAACATTTTGCCGTTTGTCAAGCGAACTCAATGACACGAAATTGGATTTGGGTACTTACTCGATTTAGAATAAGTTCGTTTTTTTAACTCTATCAAAAAACAATACTCATTCAATGGTAAGCCATGGAAAGTTACTTCCATTGTGAGGTAATCCGGGGGCGTTATCATTAACTATTATAATTTTATGCATGATTGATTGTGGGTGAACTGAGCTTGCCAAATACCTAATTGTTTGACATTCCAGAGTAATAATTTGTTAAGCTAGGCTTTGCTTTGCTCCAGTTACTTTAACAATAATTATAGTGTTTGTAAACAAGTTCCAATAGACAGGACCACTTCGCGCTAAATTATTGTCTAAACTGTATCAAGCGTGAAGTTTTGTAAAAACTCTGGAACTACTAGCGCTACCTATCAACGAGTAGCGGAACTATTAATCTTCCCCCATTTTCCATTGCCTCATTTTCAGTAGGTACACGATTACGCACAATTGATGTTTTGTTTTTCGGTTTACATAAACAATAATTAGTTTTTTCTTTTGTTGCAGGCGACAACGGCAGCACTCATGCCTTGTACCTCGAAACTATAGTCGAGGAGACGAGCGATGATCTGCGCTCCGAACGCTCCTCAGCCGCGACATGGCTCTCCGATTCAGATGCAGATTCCGTCATCCATGTCCGAGGGACTGCAGGTATTTTATGTTTATGTTCTAATTTGAACAAACAGTTTTAAACAATTAGAATTCAGTCTGAAATTACCAAATCAAAAATGGTGCTCATCGTATTTAAACTGGAAACAATGTGGGCGCTTAGTTGGTACATGATGCAGTGTTGAATTAAATTAATAAACGATTTCTAAATATGTAAATTAAATAATTGTTTAGTTTTACATTTCTGTTTTTCAGCAGGAAATGTTATGTTTTCAAATTTATCTTTGAAAACGCCGCTTTTATTAAAGAGCCGCTGATATGGTTTTGCTAACGTAGAGTCTGGCCAACGAAAGTAGATACTGGATTTTTTTGCAAACTTTTTTACATGACAACACTTAAGTGTTCCTACCAACGGGTATTTAGAGTATTTACCCTACGCAATGGGATATTTTAAACAGAAAATACTTAGGGACATTTTTTTCCAAAATGCATTTTTAAACAAACTGATTTAAACATTATAAGAAATAAGTTGTAACAATTCGTACGTGTTCTAAAATTGTATTCATAAAAAATAAGTACGACGTATGTACGTTTTGGCGATTATTTCAAGAGCAACATTAAGCTTTTAGTTGCCCTAATGAATATATTCATTAATTACGCTATTTAATAGAGAAAAGCTTGTGCAATTTAATTTTTATGAAATTAATTTTCGGCTATTATCCGAAAGATTTGGTAGAATCAGAATCAGTGTATGGTATCCCCTATCTCTGACGCAACAAAATGGCGTGTTTTTGAGGTTTCGTAGTACTTGGCATGTGTTTATTTTTGACGAGATTTTCAGTTTAGGGATGCCATGCTGATATATTTTAAATTTGCCGCGCTTTGTCAGTATCAACTTTCGTTAGCCAGACTCTACTTATTTAATTCAAGATACATACATATGTAATACGTGCGTATTGAATTCTGAATAAAAATAATTTATGGTTTAAACTTATTACCTATTAATTTTTTTGGTAATTTATTACAGCGCCATCTAGCGTCGAGTTGTTTCATTATATAGTTTGCCATTGATGTAGCGTCTGTCGTAGTTAATGAGTACTTTTCTAGATGGCGCTACCAACGCAAGTCCACGTTTTAAAAAGCTACTATTTCAATACTCTACATTTAAATTAACTGTAAAGAAAGGGGTATGAGTGAGTATATTTATTAAAGTTAGGGGAAGACCGGAAGACCCACAAGACCCCCACACAGTCATTAGTTCACAACATCGGGTGAATGAGTAAGCATTATTATCGTTGCTCTACTTTCACAAGATTTTGGCAACTAGAATAATAGGGTAACTCAGAAGTCTTGGACAGGATCCAAGTAATAAGTCGAGAAAACGAGCACATGCATACGAATTCAGCCGATGTCATTGTCATTGTCGGCGGACGAGTGAGGCGACGTATCGGCGTCGCGCACAAGAGTGATTCCCGTCCGAGAGTTGACCGTGGGGTCTGCCGCAGGGTCGGAGGGCGAGAGCGAGTCGGAGCGCGAGTGGGCGTGCCCGGCCAAGCGGCGGCGGCGCGAGCGCGCGGCCTCGCCCGCCAGCAGCGGCTCGCTGTCGCGCTCCTCCAGCCTGGCGCAGTTTGAGTCGCTGGAGCGGTCCTGCGCCGCGCCCGCCTCGCCCAGCCTGTCTCCCGACTCGCTCGACTCGCCGCCCCATCTCCCGTCGCACGCCGCCCGCCGCCGCGCGCGCCGCTCTCCGCTGAAAACCTGAGCGAGGACAGCGGCTACAGCGAGCGCAGCCGGCGCGCGCCGCGCCGCCGCGCGCCCGACGCGCCCGCCGCCGGCTCCGTGCCGTGCCTGGCCGGCTCGCCCGCGCCCGAGCGCCGCCGGCCGCCGCGCGCCGCGCGCGCGCTGTCGCTGCCCGCCGAGCTGGACGTGTGCGCCGAGCCGCGCCGCCCCGCCGCCGAACACCGCGCGCGTTTCCGCCAGGCCTTCGAGGTCAGCGACCGCCTCACTGTCAGCGTGGCCGACCTCACCGCGCTGGACTACCGCGGGCCCGCGCGGCGGCCGCGCCTGCCGCCGCCGCCGCCCCCGCCGCGCGCGCCCCCACCCCCGCCGAGGCCCGCGCCCGAGCGCGAGCCCAGCGCCGGCTCCGACTCCACCACGGAGTCGGAGCGCGCGTTCGCCCTCGAGATGGAGACGACGGCGCGGCGGCTGGATGAGTCGGCGCGCCGCGTGCTCGCCGCCGCGCCCGACTACGAGCGCGAGCTGTCCGTGCTGACGGCGCGACGCCTGCGCGACGGCCGCGCGCCCTGGGACGACGTGTTGGATGAACTGAGACGCCGTGTCGCGTCTTCGCCCTCGCCTCCTTCGACTCCGGCCCGGACGCCGTCGCCGCGGCCGGCGCGCGCGTTCTCGTCGACGCCGCTGCGAGGCGCTGAGGGCCGTGCACGCTCGACGCCCGAGCTGCGCGCGCGCGGCACCCCGCAGCGCGAGACGCCGGAGGAGCTGCGCGCGTCGCTGCAGGCGGTGGCGCGGCCGCCGGCTCCACCGCCCGCGCGCTCGGTGTCGGCGGGCGCGCGCGGCGTGACGTTCTCGCCGGTGGTGGCGGAGGTCTCATGGCGCGAGGCGAGCGCCAGCGCCGGCTCCGACTCGACGGACGACGCGAGCGACGCGGAGGTGGAGGAGGTGGCGGGGGGCGCGGCCGAGGCGCGCGCGCCGCCACTCCGTGCCACAGACATGTCGGAGGCGGGCGCGCGCGCGCCGCGCGGCCGCATCGCCGGCTTCCTGTCGCGGTTCGCGAACTTCCGATTCTCGGGGCGCAAGGAGAAGAAGGCGCGCGGCGCAGGCGCGAGCGGGCGCGCGGCGCCGGGCGGCGGCGCGCCGGCAGACGGAGCAGCGGCGCAGCGCGGGCCGGCCGCCGCGCCGCCCTACGTGCGCATCCCGCTGAAGGAGGAGGTGGCCCCGCGCGCGGCGGCGGCGGTGGCGCACAAGCCGCCGCGGCCGCCCGCGCCCGCGCCGGCGCCGCCCGGCGTGCTGGAGACGGACGTGGACACGCAGCGCACGGTGGTGCACGCGCGCTCGCTGCTGGCGCTGGCGCCGCCGGGCGCCCGCACGCCGCGCCCGCACAAGTCCATGGAGTTCCTGCTCGACAAGGACAGCGCCCAGGCCGTGCAGGTGAGTCCCGCATTTCCTCCCGGCCCGGCGCGCCCGGCTCGCCGGCACGCCCGCCGTGTTTACAAACAGCGCGATCGATGCCGGGTAACGACCGGCACGCACCGCGTCTTTGCAACGATTCGCGTCAATAGTTTCCTCGAATCCGACTGCTAACCCGATGCAACCTATATAGGTAATTATGTCAATCGACATCGTATCCGAGCCCCGTCGATGCGTCACACCGCTCCCCTGCACGTCTATTCATCGTCGCTAACTCAAAGATCATTCTCTAGTTAATAAGCGCGACGCACGACAGACTGAGTAATAAATAACGTGGAACCCCAGGGGAGTTCCGGCGCGACATTCACACGCGAGCATAGAACCCACAGGGCGGAGGTGAAAGTGTGCACATCTGCATTCCGTCACAAACACCGTACATACCGCGTACAGCGGCCGCGGTGGGCGTAACTCTAGTTTTATCTCCCGACATGTCGCTAACAGATAATCAATACGCGCCGGCTGAAGGTATCCCAGATTCAGGTCGCTACCGATCCAGAATCAATCCCACTTCAGTCGAGACTCTCGACAGAATTCTTTACTCTGCCGAGAAGAGGCACGTTACGTAAATCTGAATGATTTATAAGTCCCGGTAACTTAATAGCACTCAGATTAGATAACAAAGGAAACAAAGAGCATTCTTCGCTCGGAAGAATTTAATTTGGGTTCCTACTTCGGAGTCAATAAGGAATTGTAAAAAGAGGCATACCAGCATACCGTCCAAACGACATGCCTACACAGAACTTGGTACCTTTGTTAATATGCGTCAAGGTTTATTCTCAAGTGTGGGAACCACATTAAAATGGGCCATTCAAGATAACTGATAAAAATGTCATTAAAGTTAAATACGTAAGACAAACAAGCCTCTATTAACTGTGACCTGTTATCTGCGTCCGATCAGTGTAACAGCCATTTTTCACTTTCAACGCTGTTTATTCTGATAGTTGCAAATTCTGGGTTGCGAAAACCACAACTGATTGAAACTGACATACGCCGCTTCCCACGCCTGCGGTTATCTAACTTGGCTAATAGCAGTAGGTGCATCTACCTACACTTACATAGAACTCGAGCTACACTTAAGTACACAGCAATGTACAGTTCGGAATTGTGTCATCATGAAACACATAACCACAGAGAATGCATCACAAACGAATAACTCACATAACACTCGTAGGGTTAAATTTAGAAGTGAGGAACCAGTTTTTTTTATCTTTGATCAAAACCCCTACTAACTGTTGGTGTATTATTATCTTATTTATCGTTCTAAGTTTTGGTTTACAGAAATTACTTTTTTACGTTATGCGTACATACAAATCTACATATGTCACCAAAGAATAACACAATAACTCTACATTCTTACAAAAGTTAAAAGAAGAAGCATTTAAAAATATAATATCGGTAGTTGCTGCATAGTCTATTGTATACCTATTGTATCTATTGTATACGATCTTCATAGAAATGTGGATTAAAATGGTCTTATAGAGCCATTATATATTTTATTACTATGAATATTTTCATAAATTTAGTGAGTTTTAATACCATAGATATCCATTATTGTTCAAACTAAAACAAAAACAGATATATAGGAAAAGAAAACAATAAGACTATTGCTACAAGGTGGATTTAGCGTAAAAAAGCTATCTCTTCTAGGCAACTGATAGGTTTATTACCTATGGCAAATGATTTATTGCGGAAAAATTACGAGACTGGGAATTAAGCGGGTAAAAACTCGGGGCACTGCTAGTACATAATATAAATACACAAGTTGTTTTTTTAAATTAAGAGTGATGACTTGAGCATGACATGTGCCTGATGGTAAGCACCATGCCTTCCACATAACAGCACAGTGACACGCAGCTGTTGGAACATTAAGAGTCCAAATCATTACCTAGCACTGCACTGCGCTCGTCACCCAGAGATCTAAGATGTTATATCTCTAAACCCTGTAACTTATCTGGAAACGTTGCCCTTCAAACCGGAACACAGTAATGTTTGCACATTACTGCTTGGCGGTAGAGTCACTGGCAAAGGCGTGGTACTTCCCAAGGCGGACTCTGCCAAGAGTCCTACCACTACATGAGTTTGAGTTTTGGATGTTTAGATGTTTGTTGTTCAAACAAGTCGGTACGCCTGTACGGTTCGGGTTGAAATTTGGAACACAGATAAATAGTAGCCTAAAATAACACACAGAATTTTGATCCTGGGAGAATAACGGGAACTACGCAGGTGAAACCGCGCGGCGCTCTTAGTATATCATATACATAAGCAGCTCACTAAATGTTCCCACTGCTGGGACTCGGGGCCTTCTCTCGCAAGGAGAGAGTTTAAGGCCATAATCCACCACGCTGGCCAAGTGCGGGTTGGTGGACGACACATGATCTCGAATGATTCTAGGTACATGTCGGTTTCCTCAGGACGTTTCCCTTCACCGTTTTTAAGTTATCGGCATTATGCACATGACTTCGAAAAGACAGTAGTGCGCGTGGTGGGATTCGAACCCGGGGGCTCCGGATCGGCAGTCGCCGTTCTCCCGACAGCCGTAACTTACTTAGTATATCATATACCCATGACATACTAACCACTGTGTGCCTACTGGCATGATGTCATTCGTCATCACTTTGAATTTTAATACCGTAATAGGTAACGTATTGTTTTCGAATACGTTTCCTTATAGCTCCTCAGCCGTCAATGTTATCGGTTTTACCATATCTGCAGTTTTAAAACTATTGAGTTACAAAGTAAATATTAAAACTTAATAATAAGCTGGAAAGACGAGCTTGTACTTTGAGCTATGTTCGTGCTCGTAGCGTAGATAATTGGGGAAAACCTTTGCCCAGCAGTGGGACAATAAAGGTTAATTAAAAAAACACACATCATTTCAATACTCACTCACTTACTTTATTATTTGAATCTGATTCGTTTAGTTCCAGAACACGGATTAACTTTCCTGGAATTAAATAATTAGTGCAATCTGTATCCTACTAGTATTAATGATTTAAATTTCAAAGTTTCGTTTGCAATTTTGCTCAATCATGTTGGAACTTCTAAACAGATTGGGTTACAGTTTGGAATAGGTACACTGCATTGTTTCCAAATAATCATTCATACATTTTGTCCCGGGAAAGGGAACGAGGACTAAGCGGGTAAAACTACTACTAGTTTAGACTAATATTATAAAGCAGAAGAGTTTATTTGTTTGAACGCGCTAATGTCAGAAACTACTGGATCGATTTCAAAAATATTTCACCGTTGGATATGTACGTGATCCTAAAATGGTATAGGCTAAATTTTATACGTACTACTAGCAAAGCCAGGGCGGGCCGCTAGTAAGAAAAAAAAACTTTTGAATATTTTGTTGGTCTCTTCTCTTAGGTTTATGAGTAGGTGTTTTTTTTTCAAATTGAAATAACTACATGTTAAGTATATTACGGGCACGCATGTGCACACTATTAGGTGGTATGAGGTGTCACCTTAACTAATAAAAAAGCCGTAGGTACATCCTCAATATCTATTTAAGTATCTCATATTATCAAATTGTATTTTTACTTCTCTATCAGTATGTAAGTTTAATATGTAGATATGTAAATTAATACATTGTATTGTTATTTTGGACTATTGTAATTTATTCGAATTCCAAATTTTATATTCACCGCTTCAGCACGAACATCTAAACATTCCTAGTATGCCATTTATAATACCTATTACTAGTATATCTGTTTAATATAATATGGGACACTTTCTTGTTACATTTATTAAAACAAAACAAGGCTGCCATTCACACTCATTTGTTTTTTGTGTTAAGCCTGAAACAGCGCAATCTTTGTTTGTAAACGCTGCATGTATTATCTGTTCATTTCACATCTGTTGGTGGTTTTTTACTGCAGCAGATGTGATCTCATAATTTGACCTCCGGGCCATTCGCAAGGGTCATTGACAAGTTTAGAGAGCGCGTGAGAACTGTTAATGAGACATGGCCTTGTCCGAATTGGTCAACTTTGACATGATGCCCTCGTTTCATAGCTTGCAGTACAGCGCAGTTTTTCCTATAAAAAAATGCGTATGCTGTACACAATAGCTTAGGTTCAATTAAAATATATAGTAGAGTCTCGATGATAAGTACCCGAGCTAATCCCATTAAAGTTGTGATTGTTTTAATCCACGTGTTCCAAAATATGTATTTCTTTCAACATGTATTTGGCCAGCATGGTGTATTGTAATCTTTACACTTTTCTTGTGAGAGGTGGCTTAAAGTCCCAGCATTAATAACAAAAATCATAAAGTGGTGAAACCAATTCACCTTACACACTTATGCGTTCCTACTATAGGTAATTCTAGGTTCTGGGTAAAGTAACATAATAGCCAAATGCCACTATGGTCGGTATTCAACGAACACATGCGATCTTATTTCACATTTACTATGTGAACTAACCAGACTACAATAAAAGTGTGGAATGTGGTACTGTTTTCCCGACAAACACTTAAACCAGAGCCTTATGTTGCATATGAATTGGAAAATTAGACGGAACTGCAGTCTTTATCATTCTATGTTGTGATTGAAAGTATTTTCTCTGTTTTTTTTACTCAGTAGAAGGAACAAACTAGCATCAAACATTATTTTACGCTATTCTAAATTCGAAAGCTTGTATCCTTAGATGTTTGTTGCTCAATCACGTCGAAACGTATGAACGGATCGGGTTGAAATACAGAACACAGTTAGATGATAGTCTGATATATCACATAGATTTTTTATCATGGTAAAGTAATGAGAACAGGAACTGTGCAATTAAAATACTACGATACTTGCATGGCATTTACTTTTAACCAACTTCAAAAGAGGAGTAGGTTCGCCTTATTATTTAGTTTCAAAAATTAGTTGAGTGAGTTTAATTTTTCTATTCAAGTCAGATGTCTACTTTTCGGACCAAAATAATTATTTGTATTCATAACTTGGAAGATAATTTGCCGCCAGGTTTATTACAACCGGTTATCTCATGACCCACCTTGTAACTGTTGTAATATCGTATTCTATGTAAACACGTTTCATTCGACCTTGTTGCACTGAGGTGCATACTAACTGCGTTTTTGTTTACGTGAGATCATCTCAGCTTAACAGCTTACCGCATGTATTGAAATACGCTAGAAATTCATTTTGCTTATGGCTTTCGAGCCTAGTTTCAATTATTTTTTTTAGTTAGTAAAGTCAAACATGACCTATATACATTTTCAATGGTTTTGATGTCAAACAAACTTGGTATAAACAATAAAATTGAGCTTATTACCGCTGTTCAAAACCAGAAATTTTGTGATATTTTCTATGTAGCTTATGTCATTGTGCTGACTATAATCTAACCGTGTTCCAAATTTTAAACCCAGTTATCCGTTTCAACGTAATTGAGCCACAAAATATTATCTATGCTATGCCACAAACATCCAAACTTTTCTAATACTACTAGTAGCAATTTTATATATGTATATACCGATCTTATGTGTCATATGTGTTAAACAGGCTATTATCTATGTATATATAGGTATGTACTACTAATTAATTAATTTATTAAAAAATTATCCAGAACGCTACAGTATTTTTGAATGAAAATGAATCAAACATCATACATACATATGTACATGCGAGCTACTATAATATTAAAAAGGTAAAGGTCTGAATGATATCTTGTATAGAGGTGTAAATAATATGGGATGAAGTCATGTTAGGACGCGTAGCCTCATAATCCGATTCCACCGACAGATGCTATTCACTCCCCCGGGAGAGAGGGTTCAAATTACGTTACCGAATTCGAAGGGTTAAAAGCTGACCGAATGAGGAACAGAGTTTAAATTAAATGGTACAAGTCCTTTAACAAAATTTGTCAACTCACATAAAAAGCGTGTTTCAAACAAATGACGATCTCAGACACAGCAGCATTTATTTTTTCTATGCATTGAAACTTAAACGTAAATACATTCAGGTTATTCCTGTCTTATTTTTATGCTATTTTTAACTGACTTCAAAATAGGTGGTGGTTCTCAATTCCGATGTATGTTTTTTTTTTCAAAGTGCAAAAATAACACGTTTTTTACTCAATATAGTGCACATATATTGGCACACAAAGTATAGGCTTGTGATTTGACGGTAATACTGTGGCATTAAGACTTTACTCAAAATATAACAACATTTTTGTTTGCGTATTTAATTCTCGAGTAAAAATATGAACACAACAATTCTTCAGTTTAAAAAAAAAAGTACATATAGTCTTAACTACCGAGGAAAACTTCAATTTATGTTAATTCAGTCTTACAGTATGAATTTAGAACCATGTAGTTCAGTATTTCCTCGCATTATATAGGCGTGATATTGAAATTAACACTTCAACGTTTTCAACATATAACCAGTTTTCTATTTGACAACTGTATGGTCGCTGCAAATGCGCATAATGTAACGTCGCGTCTTATAAATTGGTTTGCCGGGTGAACGCTCCGCTCATAATGTCCCTTCCAACGTGCATGGTATTTTGAACGTCCCTTCCGTAAACATCTCGTTGTCACTGAGTAATGAACCTTTTTTAACTAACATCTAAAATGACCGGCTATATAGTTTAGGTTTAGTCTGTCTGTGTATAGCTGTCTCTTTCATTTTAAGCGGAAAATACTGGGAGAGCGATACCAAAACCATTTTAGTTAGATTATAACGCTACATAAAAATAAGCCGTCATATTCATATGCTGACGGATCTGCAATACGCTATCTAAATCTGCGACCCGGTATTGATGGAATTTGGTTTCAAAGTCTACCTCTAAAATGTAAATAAATATTGGTTGACAATTCACACACAACACCATCTGATCCCAAACAATATCAATAATCTTATCGCTGTATTTTAAAACTTGACTTAAACCATAGCCATAGAACGTGCATAGAACAGATATAAAATAAAAAATAAGCTCAATTCTGTCTTTTTGAGTTCGATTTACGTCATAAATCTCGACATTTCTTCAAAATGTGGTAGATATATTTGACCCATTTTTTCACTCTTGTGGCTCACGTAATCACAGAACTTTGGAATACGACATTTATTATCAAAATAATGCTACCAATTCTCAAATGAACGAAAATTAAAATTAAAGTCAAACACGTTATAAAATAAATAAATTTTATACTTGAAGTATTGTATTTAAATTACAAAAAACACATGAGTTATGCAACGCGTCACAATGTGCCAAAGGTCATGTGTTTACGTGAGAATCCATTTGGATAGCTGTGAATGATAAACAGATACCTGTTGTTGATTCTGTAAACAAATAACTTGGTACTACGTCTTCGTATTTAACTTCTACAGATAATGTACTTCCTACCTATTTAATTTTATTCAAATATGAAACGTAATTACAGAGATATGAGAGAATAAGCATATACATACATAATATAAATCTTAGGTACAGCCCTAAACTTTCGCCTTTATATTTGTTGAAATGGAATGAAATTAATTTACACCTAGTTATATTAAATACTTAAATGGTCTTCATTTACATTTACATAACAAGAAACTAAGTACCTATAACTGAAATTTAAAGAAAATTCCAACAACAGATTCATTTAACAAATTTCACATTAGTGTGATAGTTTTTTTTAGTTCGTTGTTAGGGATGTGAGTTTTTTTTTTAGAAATATTTTCTTTTATATTAAATAAAAGTGATTTTAACACAAGTGTGTTAAAATAGGTATGTACCTACCAAATTTTACTCGGAAAATGTGTTATATAACATAGAAATAGACGATTGGCAAACAAACGTATACCTATAATAATCTCCAATAGACTGTAAACAAATTCATATTATTGTTAATATAATGTACGTTCACGCACTATTTGTAGATTATCTATCAGTCTTGGCAACTTGGAAAAGTCAATGGTCATGATCACAATTATTTATCACAGATTCCTACATAACCATAATATGATCTCTCTATTACCTCAAGCCACATATATGTATATCCCGCGATATTGGAGTAATATCCGAGCTTTGACCGGAAATCCTGGCTCAGATTTGCGGCGCCGGAAACAGCTAGTTAGGTGAATGTGATAGGGTACGACGTGCATAGAGTTAGCTTTGTTGTGGTTGATGTATTTCGTAATATTTTGTAATAGTGTTAGGAGTAACCAGTAGTTTAACAGTCAATAATTTTTTATGGGATGAAAGTAATCTGTACGTTATACAGATTATGCAGGTAAAAAAAGTAAGCGGCCCACAACATGTTCCCACTGCTGCGACTGGAGGTATTCTCTCGCAAAGAGAGAGTCAAGGCCATAATACACCACGCTGGGTGCTACGCCACCTGTAAAAAATTGGTTGTACCAACTCAGAAACCTTCTTTAACTCATGCACAAAAACTTTGCTTAATATCAATGAGCATACTTATACTCAATGAGCATACGACTCTATGAAGGACAGACAGACAAACATTCATTTTTATATAAATAGATGCATTAATTATTTTATTTTTCTGATGTCTCTGGTAATTTTTTTGCCCATAAAACATATCAGCTATGAACGTAATAGCTTACGCAGAAATGCGTAAAATATTATTTAATTTAACGATAACTAAAGCAAATAAGCTCACTACACTTCTAACTGATAACAAACGGTTACCTGCAAATAACCGTGACTCAATTATAACGTTTTATGTAACAGGAAAAAGGTATAGCGATTAAGTGAACGACACAAAATTTAACTTGTAAAATGTCTTATCGTATTACAAAATTTGAAATAAGCTCATTTTTTATAAGCCCACTTTAAATATTATGTTCCCATAAGTGGAACTCGGGCCCTTCTCTTTCAAAGAGAGTTAAGACCATCCACCAAGTGGATTGTGGATTTTTTCTTTTAGAGAGAGTTGTGACGCACTCAATTTGTTTTTCGGAATCCTTTGTGAAGCATTCGGTATCCGTTCTTTTCACAGATCGATGTCTGATAACGAACGTTAGACAAACTCACGGGTAGTGTAATAATTATTGTACAAAAAAATATTTAACAAATTGGTTACATCAAGTAATTATTTGACAAACATTCATTCTATAACGTATTATTTTACAAGTGATTCATTTAATATATTGTTATACTAATATCGCTCGGGCATATTTAAAACTTACTCTTGGATAACCTGTTCTCGATGTATAATTTACATGTACATTTAAATAATATTACATCTTATTGCTCAGTTCAATTCGAGTTATAGGAATATAATAAAAATAATACGTTAATAATAAGTTATGGGAATATAATAAAAATAATACGAAACCATATCTGTCTGGCCTACAATTTTTTGCATATCCTTCCTGTATTTGTTTTTTCTTTGTTTGTTTGTTTTTTTCACTGTATATGTTTTCTGGTGTGCAAAATAAAGTGTTTCTGTCTGTATGCCTCTCTACTCTATATCTCAAAAAGGGGAAACAGATTTAATTATGTCAATTTAAGTGTAACCAATACAAAGTTGTAGAAAACATCTGCACATGAGTAATGTTTATTTCAAGTATTTCTAACGCTCTTCCCTATAGTGGAGCTCTGCAGTGGTCAATGAGTCATATCTGAATATAATATGACTATATATAATAATGACGTAAAATTAATACATAAATTGTAGCTGTGTTTCTTGTGACCATGCCTCCTCTTTGCCAGTTTTCTTGTATTTTATGAGAAATATCTTGAAACCTCAGCATGCTTACTTGTTTACGCAGTTTTTTGTGCCTTGTGTTCCTTTATGTTCCCCTGGTAGGGCTAGAGGTCTTTTCTTACAAGTAGAATGTTAAAGTCACAATCCACCACGCTGGTCGAGTGCGGGTTACAGAGGACACATGAACTCAAAACCTTTCTTTTGTTTTTGTTATAGCTAGTAGTGACGATAAACTTGTTCAGCGAAAATACTCAAAGGAAGCTGGCATAATTGAAAGTTATTTCCTCGCGAATCTAAGATCAGATGTTGTGACCAATAGGCCACATTCTTAACCGTCATTTCGCTTAAATCAAACACTGATTACAAAAATACAAAATGCAGCGCAATTTAGTCCATTGGAAGTTTTAGGTGACCACTATCACTTTCTTTTGGTAGATTTCAAACTCCTAACAGGCATATTTCCTCTCCAAAAATCTTCATCTTGAATGGGTGGATTATCAATTTGATCTATTTATTGTTAAAATATTAAAATGTTAGTTCACTGTACGTTGATAGTTTCCAAACGTTTCATAGTAAGTAAACCAGGCTGACCCATTAAAGGCGCGCCGGGCCGGTTCTGGCCCGGCAGATAACCGGATGACCGGCGCTCGCCCGGATAACGTGCTATATCTGGAAATGGGGCGATCTGCTCCATCTACTCTTTGTTTCAAGCCTTTTACACTTACACAGCTTTACACTGGTCTTACACTACATAGCTTTCATTTACCTGTGACGTTGTTCATTTGCTTTTTTATAACTTGTGGCGAGTTTACTTTGAATGTATGGAGTATCCAAATTGTGACGAATTTACTTTGTGGCGAATCGACATTAACCCGCTTTATACTACTTTGTCTTTCACCATTGTTTGTAGGTAGGTACCTACTTCCCCGACCTTTTATTCTTCATTATATGTATAAAAAAACTGATATAACTTTTATCAGTTTTTTGGCTTCCATAATTTCAGATTTGCTTAGTTTGGGGTCATATGATGTTGTGTGTGAAATGACCACCAACATTTTTTTCCTTTTGCATCTTGCGGTTGCCTGAAAGAGAGCGTTCTTGGCGATAAAGCCAATTGCTACTTTATTTTCTTATTTGGTATATTTTGTTTCCTAATTAAGCGCAATTAAAGAGTTAATTCATCTACTTTTACACTAACATGGCTTGTGCCGTCTCTGTTTTGCATTACTCTATAACAGTAATTTAAACGTAAGTAAGTACAGTAAAAGAAAGTATTCAGCGGGGTAATGTTGCCAGCGTGTTTAAGTCGGAGCGTCTAAACGTATCTGCTTGAAATTTAAAATACAGTTAGTTTTATAGTCTAAAATATCATTTAGACTACTTTTATCACAGGTAATTACGGCAACGGGACCCACGCAGGTAAAACCTCGGGGCGCTGCTAGTCATATTTCAATTCAAAAACATTGAACTCTTAAAAACGCAGAAGCGGCAAACGCGCTTCTACTATGGCGATGCAAAATTTGTGTACGTTTGCTGACAATTGTGTACGTTCGCTGACAATTCAATTTTCAAATTTTTCAAACAAATTTTCGCCACGTTATGTTGTCTTTAGATTATGGCATACCTCATCTTCGTTTCTTTAATTATATCGATGTTCAAAAAGCAACACTTTTTTTCATCAGTTTGTTTTTCTTTATTTTGACCGTTTTTTATCAATCACTTCAGCATAACCGAATAGTTAATCCGTGTTAAGTATTTCATTTTTATTTTTTAATAATTAATCTGTAGTATTTCAGTTTTTTTTATATTTTGCTCCTAAAAATTGTTCGTCTGATACGCTACGTCATTCATTCTATTCTGAGGCTTTACTGTTTCTCTAAAATTTCTGAAATGAATTTTAGTTACAATTGATATAACATGATTTTAGATACAACTATTCCTTACTTGATACAACTCTGTGTTTGCGGCCGTTAAGAAAGCTATTCTGTGGTTTATTTTTTAATTTGTTAGGATCCCGAACAAGGGTTAATGGATGGCCTTTTAACTCGGTTAAAGAGGGGCATGTTGAAGTTTTATTGATATTAATTCAGGAGAGTGATGAATTTTGCTGAATCATTACTCTTAAAAGCGGCTAAGTGATAAAAATGCTTTTAAAAGAATACGCAGTTAACTAGGGATCCATTTAGACGTATTCTGGCGCTATAAAATTGTTTAAAAATTCAGTTCTTGATTTAAATTTGCTGATTTCCCTAATCTTAATATAAATAAATTACGTGTCGCGTTTGTTCGCGATAGACTCCTAAACAACTTAATCGATTTTAATCAAATTTGCACACCGTGTGCATTTTAATCGAACTTGAAAGATTGGATAGTTTTTATTTCGAGTAAGGGCCTTTAAATGACAATATCTCAGTGAAGCCGCAAGGGGTCACTATTAGTTTCTAGAAGATTGTCGAGCTTCATATTTTTGACAACAAAACACGCCTCAAAAATATAAACATATGGTGTTTTTGAAGTGGACAATT
The DNA here is from genome assembly GCA_017562165.1 of Ectropis grisescens. Classification (NCBI taxonomy): domain Eukaryota; kingdom Metazoa; phylum Arthropoda; class Insecta; order Lepidoptera; family Geometridae; genus Ectropis; species Ectropis grisescens. The sequence goes on along the minus strand of CM029781.1, from coordinate 6,847,089 downwards.
TCTTGATACTGATAGATAGAAAGTTTCATCGTCCAATGTACATACGTAGCGGAATCGAGTGCCCCATATTGAGCAATGCTAACGGAAGCACGTTTAATTTTGGACTAACACCGCATCAGACCATGCCCGAATGCTAAACAGTAAATACCACATCGATTCCATTTGAAATTCGAATCGAAACGCACTCGATAACTGACACTGGCCGAATGGTAGAAGAAAGCAGACTTTGCACGTTCGAAAAATAAAAAATCGTTTATTGAATCGCTGTATCGAGTTACGAAAATAAAACTCGATGATAGTTTCGTGTTGGCACGTTTATATATTTGTTTTTTAATGATATTTATTTTTTAGTGTCCATAGAGTCTTGACACTTGAATTAGTTTTATTGTTTGTCAAGTTGGCTATACCAATCTAGTACAAAAATACCATGTTGTTGGCATATAAATAAGAAAGTCTTTATTGAAGGTCGGTTTTTAAAGATTCAATGTGTGTCTTTAGATGACTTAGAATTTTGGTGCAGTTATCTACAGTTATAAAAAAAATTCTCTGTCTTTTTGCCCCGGCTATTCTCGGAAAACTTAGGCTAACTGAGTAATTTAGGCTACTTCTATTTTAGAAATAAAATAATCGATTTTTTTTTTTTTCTACGTCGTGTCTCATTGATGCAAAGACTAGAACTTACCCCCCGGAACAACCAGCGATAACGCACAATAAGCCGGCAGTTTTTAAGTACCTCTATATTTCTGATATTATAATTCTGATGACGTAACCCGTTACAAAACGATCAAATAATATACATCGCAGAGAGTTTCAACAGTCGAGAGCTATTTTCCAATTGAAAGCTGTCCGTTTCAAAATCGCATTTAAGCTTGACAATGGAGCGGTCAATAGAGCCAAGTCACTAAGGCAGCCATTCTAAACATCAGGCCCGCAACATGCCACTTGAGGTCATACAACCAGTCAATATCTAACTGTGCAGAATACTGAATAATTCATACAGACAGTCGATATCTAATTGTGCAGAATACTGAATAAATAAACGACTTCACTTATTTATCTTAACAAATTTTATTTCGTCCACTTATGAAGCTCAATGAAAATAAGTATTCATTCGCGTAGTTCCTGTTGTTTTTCCGGTTAAAAATTTGCTTTGACTTTGACTTCATCTCAATTCTTTCAGTTGTTTTTGTGTGAGAGAATAACAATATTTCGGGTTTACAATAAGTATTAGTAGGATGAATATCGTCCCGTCACTCTTTACAATAAAAAAATACAGTAACTTCATCTCAAAACTTAATTTGACGTACAAGATACATAAATTTTACTTTACTCAGTTATTTACAACTTTTTGTGCCGCATAAATTCAGTAAACGTTAGGAAAATGTTCGGGTTACATGGCGAGTACTAGTTGCTTGGGTACAACTGCAAAAGGATCGAGTTACGCTTATCATGTCAAATGTCGACGTGTAGGCGTAAGAGCCCTTGCTTAGTTGAAGGAAATTAGGAATGTAGGTAGTAAGCCCTTTCTGGGCAATTTGTGGTAAATTCTGTGTAGAGTACTTAGTACGTACTTACAATGTTTCGCATTCTTGATACAATACCAACCTCAAAATAAGGAATTTTGTGAATAAAGATTAAGTAAAAATCCCACGCGCACCATCTTTTCTAAGTCAAGTGATTTATGCCGCTTATAGGAATACAACTGTTCTGTTATAGGAAGCAACTGATAATAATTTCCCTAGAATCTTAGGAGGTTATTATGTTAACAAGCATAGAGTTAGCGAGGTGGATTATGCCATTGACTCTAGCCTTACGAGTGAAGACTCAGAGTCCAGAGAACATTAAATTTAGTGGACTGCTTATACTATGGTAATAAACTTTGAACTGCTTCACTGTATTATTGTCGTTGTAGGACTCCTAGCAGAGTCCGCCTAGGGAACCACATCTTTGCTAGTTATTCTACCGCTAAGCAGTAATGCGCAAACATTACTGTGTTCCGGTTTGAAGGGCAATGTTTCAAGAGAAATTACAGGGCTTAGAGATATAACATCTTAGATCTCTGGGTGACGAGCAGTGCAGTGCTAGGTAATAATTGGGACTCTTCATGTTCCAATAGCTGCGTGTCACTGTGCTGTTATGGGCAGGCATGTTGCTTATCATCAGGCACATGGCCAGCTCGTCTCGTCACTTTTTATTTAAAAATTAGTGTCCGACCGAAAGTTCGGTTTCGGTTTCGGCCAAAAATCAAGTTTCGGCCACAGTTTCGGTTTCGGCCAAAATCGGCCGAAACTTTTGCCGAAACCGAAACTTAACAAGTTCAAGCACGTTCACGATCGCCTAACTTTGTTTTCCGCGGCAACGCTTTGACGGACGCTGTCGGCCCTTTTCGGGAATTATAGTGCGCCGTTCGGATAGTTCTGTAGCAACCAGCGATGCCAAACCAATGAGGTTCCTCGTACAAATACGAGATTTGTAGTCTTTCGTACGAGGTACGAGGACACTATTAATTAACCTCGTACAAATAAGTAAGTACGAGATTATAATATTGCTATTATAAAATAGTGAAAACTAGAGCCATCTATCAGAACTTGTAAGGACTTACAAGACTTCTTACTGATTTCTTATCTATCCGGTTAACAGGAAAATCCCCGACTAATAAAACATTTCATTTTTCGCTTTTTTTATATTCAATAAATGATTACAACAATCTTAATATATATATTGTGTTTCCATTTCATACCCTAATGAAGGCAAAAAAATAGGTAAAATGCACCAAATTTCAGTATTTGAATAAATTATATACTTGACCACGTGAGTTTCGGTTTCGGCCGAAACTGAAGCCACGCCCGAACATTCGGTTTCGGTTTCTGTTTCTGCCGAAAAATCAGTTTCGGTCGGCCACTATTAAAAATAAAACACTTTCCTAATATGTATCTACTTATTATATTCTTTTAACTGTTATCCATGGAAATAAATGTGTCTGGATCTCATCCTTGCCAAGTCTGCTGGATTTACGACTTTCTTTTGTTTTACGAATAATGTAAGAATGCAGTCATATTATTCGTATCGAGGATGCAATGTGTATCAAACCTTATGTTGTGATGTATAAAATATAAAGAAAAATATATATGTGTATACATAATTTAAAAACCCTTTGTAATTGAAATAAATTTCGATTTTTCAGAATAATGTACATGCTATAAAAGTTGTTAAACCTTTAGAAGAACTTATCTCCAATCTACTAGTAATTGCAATATAAGTATCTACACTTTTCAAACATCGATGCCTCAAACGAGCAACTGCACTCCAAAACTTTTTAAATAAGCTTCTATTTTCAAAGTAATAATTGAACGATTTTATAACGTTATCTTCACCAATAAAGATTGGATAATTGGCTATCAGAATCCGGAGTGGGGCTTGATTGGTGCAGTTTGCCCCAGAATGTTATCGAAGCCCCGAATTGGGCCGCAATAAGCCCAATAGGTTAGCCGTTAAATTGAACTAACGAGCGTCGAAATGGATGGAAGTGTTTTTAAATATTTGTGCCAGTGTTTTATAGTCCTAACTCCTAACATCTTGTGTAAATACATTTCATCCTTCTTGATGCGGCCGTCGACGGCAATCCTATCTAATTTGTTGGGAAATAAGAACGCAACCACATTCTACCATAAGTTGGCAACACTGTTTGCACTTAGTATAATTTTTTCGTTGTAAGCTGTAAACCCTTTATGTGTCGATATACGTTTCTTGCATTTTCTAATTAATCGTTTATTATTTCCACCTAAATATCAACATAATTTCGGTTATGGTCTCGTAAATGGCTAGCAAACCCATTGTATTACAACACTCGCAGACTCCGCCTGGGAAACTAATACGCCTTTGCTAGTTATTATTCTAATATGCACCAAAGAGTAATGTGCAATTGTGCACACATTAACTCGTTTCAATTTGTTAGGGGTTCATTATGGTGAAATCATAGAGAATTGTTTTTTTTTCTCTAAGGGTAATTAATGCTTCCCGCGATGTCACATTCAAATTTAATGGGATCGGTTTTGAAAAAAAAAAAAAAAAACATTGATAATATTTACGATTACGCCGATACCTTGTCTTAATGGAGCAGTGAATTTTGTTGTTGGCCATTTTATTAAATTGAAATCGATTGTTTGGTTTTTTTTTTTAAAAATATTATTCCATCAACCCAATTTATCTCCGGTAACTATGAAACGGAACATAACATTAAATAGGCTTTCTAAAAATAGACACATAAGCCTAACAGGTAATTGCATTACGCTTGCACAAAGTTGTAAAATTTTCTGTACCAAACATTGGCAATGTGCCAAAATTTTGAATAGGAACAAATCGTACTCTGTAACATTATTTCAGTTCTTATAACGTAAACGGTAAGGTTCGAATTTGAATGTTATTTCATGTTACATTAGGGATGTCAAATAGTTAGCTATGCACTCGCGAATGCACTTGAGTGTCCAATTTTCCAGTTCTGAGCATTTTGCTCGATTCGTCGGTGAGCATTTGTGTCTGTTTTGCTTACCTAATGGCCGGGAAAATGGGAAAGGGCAACGGACATTGTGTGCTTGTTTCGGTTTTCAAACAAGGGCTTACTGGAGGCTTTGTTTAGCTTCTCATTAGCAGTTTAATCTTTTCTTACAACGGTACGCGAGCAATTTGCGTAAATTGTTAAAAAACTTTTCATTTTGAACTTTTCTTGTTTATATTTTTTATACAAAAAAAATACAAAATAAGCAAACACTAAACTGGATTGCAAATGAAGTGTTTTTAAAATTTCTGATCAATTCAAAATCTTATACTTACTTTAGATTTGTATTAATAGATTATTCTTTAAAATATTAGTTAACAATATATTAGTGAACCCGTGTGAATTACCCGTGAACATAATGCATGAACACTCACAGGCACGCCCTTTATTTACGAGTACCTACCTATGTTTTTCGTTATTTCGATTTTTTTCGGCAAAATCGGTTTTGTGTCGAAATCTTTGGTTTTGTGGGATTATATTCTTTAAACCCGTTTATGATTGCATTTCTTCATTTGTAATTGCTTAGATAACGATAACTTTCAACGTAGGTATACTACCATAAAATTTGCTTTAAAATTAACAATTTCTGAAAACTAGGAGATATACAGAATGCGTTAATTGTACCTGTGAGTGTAGATTAGATAGCTATATAAACTCATTGTTGCACTTAAATTATTAAAAAAATACTTTAAAAACCTTCAAATTAAGTACCAATAGGTAACATTATCGCTTAGAGATATTTATTTGTATGATGCGTTGGTGAATTGATCCGATTTCTCAGTCATAATTCCCTAATGACACACCGTAACTTCCTACCAACATTGTCTAGTCTTTAGAGCCACAATACCTTCATGTGGGAGTTGATTGCGACGTCTGTTGCCAAAGCTCCTTATGCAATAACAATCTAATAGTTTTTATAACCACCCAAAGGCGATTGAAATGCTGGCTCCGTAGCCGTATACGGATGTCGCTGTAATCTACGTCATATCGCGTGGATATCCGCCATTACAGATGCAGGACATGGCCTAAATAATTAAATTAAAGAAGACGCTCAATTATAACGATCAGCATGTGAAGTTTGAATATTATTATCCTCGTTAGTCTCATTGCTAATGTGGAAGATAGCAGCGCCTTCAAGCGTAATACAAGGCATCGTATTTTACAGGTTTATAGAGTCTAGCGCCCTTAGATAAAATGTAAACTCTTTGCTACCGCCTAACTAAAAATGTCTTAGCTTTGACATTAAATAAATAAATAAATATTAATGGACAATTCACACACAACACCATCTGACCCCAAACTAAGCAAAGCTTGTGTGATGGCAGCCAGATAGCTGATATAATACTTATATAGTTTTAAATACATACTTATTATAAACTAGCAGCCCGCCCCGGCTTCGCACGGGTGTTATGGAAAATAAGTATAAAACAAAATAATTATACTTACAAATTTTAACACACTCTTGGCAGAATTGCCATGCTTAGGACATAAGACAAAACAAACAATCCCAATCATCTGTTTATCATTTAAAACGCATGCTTTTTTGCCTATTTTACTTTATAAAAAATGCGGGAGCCAGAAGCTCAAGGGAGGTCCTGAGAGAAGCGAGCCAAGCGAGGTCGTCGCCGTAGCGAGAGGTTACACTCAAGGACATAGAGCTTCTGGCTCCAGGAGCTCACCCGGAGTCGTACCTCAGTGATAGACCATAATAGGACCAATTGTTATGTTTAGGTATTGTTATGCTTCTCTCAATATGTGCCTTTAAACATTATGCTAAGTTATGTTTATGCTATTATACGGTAGCAAAAATTATGCGAAAACTGTTATGCGTTAGTTGTTATGGTATATTATAATTAGTCCTAAAAACTTTAGGCGTGTCTGGCGTCGTTGTTATTCCCTTTACTTTTACGCATCAAATCAAAATTAAATCAGTAAATATTTAATTGTTGTAATTTAGTGTTAAAAATCTGCTAATGCCACCTACGACGTAGTTTATGGTTGTGCAATGTTTTATGTAGGTACTAAAGTCTATTAGTTCTAAATACGTACTAAATAGTTACGGCTGGTCTAGTCGGGAGAACGGCGGCGGCCGATCTGGAGCCCCGGTTTTAAATCCCACGTGCACCAGCACCACTGTCTTTTCGGAGTAATATGCGTAATACCGCTAACTTAAAACGGTGAAGAAAACATCGTGAAGAAATCGCCATGTACTTAGAATCTTTTGAGGTCATGTGTCATCCAACCAACCAACCCGCACTGGGCCAGCGTGGTGGATTATGGACTTGACTCTCCTTGCGAGAGGGGGCCCTGAGTCCCAGTAGTAGGAATATTTAGTGGGCTGCTTATTGAATCTATTGACACAGCTAGATTTCTGATCGTCTCATCATCGTAGTCCTTAATGCTCCGTTTTATTCTACTTTAGTAGGTAGAATAAAGGGACCTTTGGGGATGACCTATATCGTATCCTATCCCCAGCTCAAATTACACGCGCATCACTATTTTTTCGAAGGCATGTCCGTAATGCCCCAATTTAAAACGGTAAAAGAAAACATCGTGAGGAAACCGAAATGGAATAAATTTAATGTAATACTATGTAGAAAGTGCGAGAAAACTTGAACAATAACAGTAAAGGTAGAATAAACTTATACAAAAGTAGTTCTGAAAAGAACATTTTGATAGGAACATAAAAAGTGTTACGAAAAAATGTTTAATATTTAATATCATTTGCGTCCACTACCTACGTAGCAAGGCGACCACGCGAATTAGTAGACAGCGCGCGCGCTACTCGTACTTACCTATTTCATAGCTGCGAACACCTCTCCCCGTGCCTCGGTGTCCCTCTATCGGTGTTGCGCCGCGCGCGCCGCATTTTGATAGGATTGATATTTTAATTTCGTTAAATATTTTGAATGGAATGTCCGACTTCAATAATTCAAAAGTAATCAATAGGTATTAAAAGAGTCTTTAATAAGAAATAATTTATTTGGATAAGAATTAATACAAATGTGTTGATAACATGGTCTGAATTTGATAGGCATTTTTACTTACTTTTAAAATGTAAAAAAGTAGTTGTTGCGAGGTAATTACTGAAGTTAGACATATGGTCTCGCGAGGTTTTTTGTAGATTTTAATACGCTCTATAATATTGTAGAACATTGTTTTGGTCTATCATTAGTACTTTCCGCAGCGTATGCGATGAAAGCCATTTTATGACTGTTTTTTTATACCTTGCGTTGGTTTTAGTAAAATTTACGTAGATATCTCATTTTTTTTTCGTTATAAACATAGCTTATGTTACTCAGTGATAATGTAGCTTTTTATTGGCAAAAGAATTTTTGAAATCGGTCCAGTAGTTTTTGAGTTTATTCGTGCCATACAAAAATACGAATAAATAAAATAAAAATAAAAATATTGGTGGACACTTCACACACAACACCATCTGACCCCAAACTAAGCAAAGCTTGTGCTATGGCGGCCAGATAGCTGATATAATACATATATAGTTTTAAATACATACTTATTATACATAGAAACACCCAGACACAGTGCAAACATTTGAATTCATCACACAAATATTTGCACTGGGTGGGGATCGAACCCTCCTCGACCTATACAACCCTCGGCTTCGCAGGCAGAGCTACTACCAACTAAGCCACTAGGGCAGTCAATTCAGTTCAGTCATTGTTCTCTCTTTTCTTTTTGCTTGTAATTATAGAGACATTAATAGCAAAGCGAAAGCAGATTTAGTTAGGCAGTACACACGCCGTTCTTCAACTACCTAGCTAAAACAGCTGAGGGTCGTGGGCTGAGGGCTCGATTCCCACCCAGTGCCAATATTTCTGTGATGAATACATATTTGTACTTTGTCTGGGTAGGTTTTATGTACATATAATAAGAATGTATTTACAGTTCTATAAGTAATAAGTATTATATCAGGTATCTCGCTTAAACAATACAGACTTTGCTTTGTTTGGGGTCAGATATTGTTGTGGATGAAATGTCCACCAAATAAAGAGAGAGCAATGTCAATAAAAGTATTGGTAGACATTACTCACAGAACACCATCAAGCTCCAAACTAAACAAAGCTTGTTCTATGAGAGCCAGATATCTGATATAATAATTATAGTATTGTGAATACATAATTATTATACATACTTACTTAGTAATACTTGTATTCGCCACACAAATAATAAAATCGTACGTAATGGTAATCGAACCCACGGCCTGCGCTTCTGCGGCCACTAAGTCATTGGGCCAGCTAAATCAAAGCTAAGACTTTTTTTTGAAATTGGTGTACACATCATGTACTACACCATCTGACCCCAAACTAAGCAAAGCTTGTACTATGGCCGCCAGATAGCTGATATAATACTTATATAGTTGTAAATACATACTTATACTTATTTTACATTTTAGATAGACGGTTTTAAATGAGTTTAGCATAATATGGATAGGATATAATTCCGAGAAAGACATGCCTGCTCGGTGTTTCTGATCGACGTTTTTCTATACAAGTTTTAATCGATCTAGATTCCATAAAAACTAACTTATAAACTATAAGTGGATAACGCAAACCAAAACATTCGCTTCCTCCGCAGCGTACAACGGAATGCGTGTACGTGGCTCTATTCGCCTATTTCTGGACACGGAACTGTGGGCCTTCGCTGGAATCCACACTCCAGCCATGTTGAGATCAGCCCGAATACCGAGGTCGATTGTTTAGACATTTGGCGAACGGGGAAAGCGTGGCCAAACAAATCCTGCGTTTATAAATTCGCATGGATAGCAAATAGCTGAAGTATACACCTGTTTTTTTGCAAATGTGTTTAAAATAAACTCTAGCTGTTCTTACTTTGCTTTGTTCAAATGAATTCTATCCAATTGAGTTATTACGCGAATAGCAGAGTCTCGAGCTTTTATCCGTTTAGTTCCCGATCACGTTATGTTTTCGCAATAATAAGTGTCTTATAAGCTATTCCAGACTATAATCTAACTGTGTTCCAAATTTCATCCCAATCTGTTCAGCCTTTCCGACGTGATTGCGGAACAAACATCGAAACATCCAAACTTTCGCATTTATAGTTGATATTAGTAGGCATTAGTAATAGTAGTACTTATCGATTGTTACTCCAAAAATACAAAAAAAACTATAGTCATTATTTATAAACTCACTAGACATTTACTTTTATTATAGCGCTGGCCATGGAAACTAAAATACATTTTTTTTAATATCCATTTGATTTTTATTTACATATAATTTATTTAAACGAAATCGATGAAGAATTATGTATCTAGGAAATAACTTTTGTCGATGGGAATTGAAAAAAAAACGAATTTGCGAAAAAGAAGATCAGTACTTATTGGATCTAGATAGAGCACGTGTCCTTACTCCAGGAATGACTAAGATCTCTCGACATTTTCTAATCTAAGTTTTACAATCTTTAATAGCCGTATCACAGAACCTGGCCTAAGCTCATTTTTAGCTCTTCGAATTAATGTGGTGTCAACGAATTGAGATAAAAAAGAGTATTTACCAAAAAAATGCAGCTAATCGTATCTTTGAGTTTTTTTATGTCAAATACATTTTTTTTTATATTTAAGGACACTGACGTACAACTATTAGAACATGTAGGGATGTAGAGTCCACATTATTGAATATCACTTGCACTGCTTTGTCACCCGTCCTTCTACCGCCTAACTAAGTCTGCCTTGACTTTGTTATTGCTGTCTCTATCATTTCAACCGGAATGAAAAGTTAGAACAACATCAAAGCTATGACAGTTTTTGTTCGGCGGTAGACCCCCTGGAGATATAAACTTTGTAATTATTCTGGAAACAAAGCCCTTTAAACCAGAACACAGTGTAACACCTATGTCACAGCCTCAAACCAAAAAAATATTCTAAATCTATGCCACAAACACACTTGTACTCCCATAACAATCTTTACTCGAAAATATCAATCTATCGTCAGCTAATTTGATCAAGTACGAAGACAAAAAGAGGTTTTTATTTGTATGTTGTTCAATAACATGACCTGGTTTAAAAAAAAAGTGTAATTGCTTCAAAAATACACCGCGTAGGTTTCATATTACTTACAGGCCAGCGGTACAGTAGAAACAACAGTATCCAATAAAATTCTATTTTAAATAGATTTTTCCGTAAAGAACGGTAATGTGTTTCCCTTCCATAAAGTGCCTACTCCGATGGACAGGTCCCGAGTATTATCTATTCTACGACAGTAGCCACAGAAGCACATACGCGTAAAGAACTTTGATGTCCAACAACGCGGATGTGTAATGAATTGATGTGGCATGAGCGCAGTCTGTTCATAATTTGTGTCATCGTTATAGATCGACACATACAGCGTGGCGCTTTGGTGCCGACATTAAATGAAACCACATATCACACATAATATTTTTAGGCATTCTGTAAAATTAAATTTCGTGTATCGTTGTTATTCACTGAGTTATTTGCAATTTTCAAAAATTCCAAATCAAAGCAACCTGTATCTAAAAATGTAAGTCAAAAAATCTATTCAAAAAAAAGTCTGATCAAAAAAGTTTCGCTCCGATGTTTGTACCTAAAATTTCAAAAGATTACCTGGCGCGGCGGCGCCGCGCCGGAGTAGGCGCGGTGTTGCCGCTCCGTGCGAGTGCGTAGAGGCATGTAGAGGTAGAGGTGTATAGGTACTTACAACTTACAACTATCCCTACAACTAATAGGTACCTACCTAGTTACTGTTTTTAAGGCATTCTTAATTTTATTTACTTACGTAATCGTAATTAGATTTCAAACAAATTTATCTTTTATTTGAAAGGGTTTTGTTGGTTAAATTGCTTATGAAATTCAAATCTTCAAACCAAACCTATCGCGAGAAGTTGTTTTTATTTTATTTTTAAAGAATTTTGTAGGCTAACCAATTCAGCAGGTTTCAGGCTAAAAACGCTAATGCTTTTTGTTATTACCAAGTGTTCTTGAAGTGACGGTTGGTCTAGTAGGAAGAACAGCGACTGCTGATCCGTACCCCCGCACACTACTGACTTATCAAAGCCATGTGCGTAAGGCCACTAAATTAAAAACGGCGAAGGAAAACATCTTGAGGAAATCGACATGTAAGTACTTTTCGTGGGTATGTGTCATCCACCGAGCTGCAGCCAGCGTGATGGATTATGGCCTTAACTGCCTATCTCCTTGCTAGAGAAGGCTCCTAGTCCCACCAGTGGGAATAATGAACAAGCGAAGTGCCCTTGATATGAGTACTGACAATAGTGACAATAAGCATCTTATTATTTCAAAGTCAACATTTTGGTATGTTTCGCCAAAATTACAATAGGTTAGGTACCAACGCATTTATTTACATTTTGTGTGCTTACCTTTGTTGTTTATTATTGGGTATTCGATTTATTAGTGGTGAACAGATGTTGAATCTGCTGTTTCATGATGTACCTACTCACGTTCCAAATTAATCAGAATTAAATAACTAAAAATTATGTAAACGTATCTGTAAATAGGTACATATGACCCCGCTTGGCGCGGCGGCGGCTGATAGGTAGGTACCTACTTGGGGGCTTACCGCACGAACGAATACTGTCATAGCTTTGTAGTTTCTCTCTCTCTTTTTTTCGTTTGACATGATGAGAGATGGCAATAGCAAACCCAAAGCCGATTTAGTTAGGCGGTAGAAGGCGTGATAGATGCGGCGTTGCCAGCTTTACTCACACGCAACTTACTCACACAACGGAAGTTATTGAATGAATCTAGTGCACAGCGTGATTTTCATTCGATAGCTTGATACAATTATTTAGTTTGTTAAAAACTATTATTTTTTAAATAAGCGAATTTTTATTTTTCACTCCTTTTGTATGATTACTGGTCAGTAACCCTACCCGTGTGTTCATTTAATGTCGGCACCATAGCGCCACGCTGTATAATTTACTCATGGCTGAGTCTCTTTCCGACTTAAGAGCGTGATTCACCACGGTGGCGGGTTTGTGTCAGATGTACTAGGAACACGTCTGCTTGGAATACAACACCACAAACAAAGTTGACAACAAGTAACATAAAATAACAAAACATCATTTTGTTTTTGTATTTGACATTTGGCGGAGCTATCACGTAGCAAATAAGTACAAAAAACACATTATTTTTTAAAATCGACGAGAACCCACACGATTTTCCCCTATCAAAAAATACGTAACATGGTTAAAGAGATTTTAAAAACTTTTTTTCTTCACAAAACTGGTCTAAAAACTCATTCTGCCAACATAATTGCTATTTACACGTGCCACGTAATTGTATTAGCAGATCGCTAGAGAAAGCTCGTTCCATTTTTATTGTACGTCAGTTCCTTTTGTCGGTAGCAGCCAGGGTATTCCGATGGACAAACATTAGAATAACGAGCTCATTGTGATCCAACACACATCTACTCTCAACTTTGTACTTCACGACGTAAAGTTTAATTTAGAACAGCTCAGCTGAAAAAACTTTGATGTGGTTACTCTTACACACAACACATTTCAGTACAAACTGCTACGTAAACTGTAGCTTAAGTTTTTGTTCGAGTTAGTATTTCAGACTCTATTCGAATGGGAAATAGTGGCTATAGTGGTTGAAAGTAAGACATTCATGCAATGGGATTACACACTTACATAGTTCCATGATCGTGGAGTGTCAATTAGTTTGGTGTGTTCACTAATTTCTCCGCTAATACTCGAAGTGTGGTTAGCATCTGTATTATGCGTTGTTAAATAATGCTAGTATTACATTTTCACTGCACACATTTTCAAAGTAATATTCTTTACTTTACTCTCATTCTTCCTAGGTAATTCAAATACATAATATGTGTAAGTTTTGTGATAATTAATTTGAAAAATAAAAATGTATTGCTTTTGGTCAATAAAAATTTTTTTACTAAGACTAAGTAAACCATTTATATTATGTCGAAGTATTTTTATTATGTCGAAAGGCTTAAAATGAATGTAGAACGAAATTTACATTTGTAATTAAATTGATATTTATTCTAATATTTTGAATAACTATAAAATAATGCTAGTTTCGCACGTATAGGCACATTTGCCTGCTAAGAACAATTATTATTATTGTATTGTTTGGTAAATATCCTGTTACATGTACCATACATCAGTAAAGATATCCTACGTAGTACGTAGTCATCAACCTCTCATATTTTTCATTTTCTTAACATTAACATTTCCTATATTTATACTTCGTTTAATGTCCCAAAAGTAAAAATTTTATACGGTTTTACGTAAATAAATTGACTAATTGAGAAAACCCCCTTAACTTACCTTTTTGGCTAGCATATGCCTCAAACAAATGTTTGAAATACGGCCGTTTATTACTTACCACTTTTGTTTTAACAACACTCTCACACACACACAAGAGAGATTGCAACGTAAGCGACACACGTCGTATTCGATTTGAAATTCTAATACGGAATCGACTCAAATCGACTGACGTTCGATTCGATCATTAATCGAGTGGCTTTAAATAGATCAACGTGTAGCCAAGGCTGAGCTTTTGGCAAATGATACCCAAACATTTTCATGCCCCAGTAAGATTTGCTCAGAAAACATACCTTCAAAACAAACAAAGCTTAGCAAATTTATCGAGAATCCTAGTAATTTTAAACAAGGAAAGTGTTATTGGAAGTAGAATTCGTTTTAATTCACAAAAAATAAAGAGATTTCATATCGTAGGAATTTTCGTTTTAAGAATGTTGACTACTCAAAGACTTCATTTGGAATATAATTAGTTTCAAAAAATTCACGTGGTCCATTTGAATTTTATCAAAACCTATTGAGCGGATCTCGAAAAACAACAAAAAAACTAAAAATTGTATTCATTGATGATATTTTCATTGACTTTGAAAGCTTGCTGTCTCATTTAACCAGTGTCTTTAGTCGGCCTACCTATCCAATATCTATAATATTTGTTTTCACAAATTTCAACAAAATTCGTTCAGTGTGAGATAAATTTTCATATTCAATTTGATCAAATTTAACAAACAGCGTACAAAAATGGCTTATCTTTGCTTCATTAACTACAGCCGTAGTAACAGATCGCAACACAAACAGAATTGGAAACAAAAACAAATTCTAGACGATTTGGTAGAGAAATAACTCGCAAATATTCAACGTGACGGTAAATAATTAGTTTAGAAAACACTTCAGTGGCGCTTTCAAACGAGTGTTCTTATAAATTGGTTGTTAGTAAAATTGAACCCAAATAAATTCAAAGGTAAAACGAAATATGGCGTTTTTCATGTTTGTAAAGCTAAATGAAAAGGTCAGGGTTCTGGTGGAATTACAAATTAACAATTTTCCGAGTTTTCATGTTTTATCAGCGGCTTTCGGCAATTTATCGTGAAGGCTGTACTGTTCATAATATGTATTACAAGTTTGTAACATGATAATATGAAATTAATCAAGAATTCCAAGTTAAGATTACTCCCTGTTTCGCTTGACGTCCCAGTTTGAGAGAAACTACAACAGACGCTCCAGATCTATGTTTTTATCCATGTTAAGTTTGCACTTGACCGCCACGATGCAATTTACGATGAAGTGCGCTTACCTAGAAGAACCCGAGTTATACAGATTTGAGTTTACTCAAAGATTTTACACCTTGGCTTGAGTAAACTTTCAGAAAATGACGGTCACTCATTTTGGGCGTAAAAAAGTTAGAGCGAGAGAGTTAGAGTAAAAATAGGTTAGTAAGGCCCTGCGCCTTCTGCGTTAACCCTAACATTAGGGTAGTAGAGGCCACTTCGTGCCTCCTCCCCTAGGTCGCTTGTAATAAAAAGGTCACCCATACTCATTTATTGGCTTTTAAACTCTGTTTTTGATTTCTAGAGTGAATCTTCTCGCCAAAAAACTTCATTAGTTACTACGCGGTAACTTAACAAAATTAACTGACCTCATGATTTTCCTGGATGGACGCCAGTTACAATAAACATGTGCAGTTTATCTGTGGGCAAGAATTGCCTTGCGTTTGTGAGGATGAATGTATATAATATAACCATATAATATACAAAACATCAAAGGAACAATGACGTGTACGCGTTAATTTAAACTAAAGGGGATTAAAAGTGGCTCCAAATGTTTCGTGTAATACGAAACAAGATACTGCTCGCCAGTTTTGTTAGCTTGAACTAGGCTTGACAGACTACCGCGTGACTAAATAAGGAAGAACAGGTTTTAGAATTATTAATGTAATTATCTCTGATAAAACAAACCCCTAATTCAATTTAAAAATAAACTCAGATACTGGACCACATTTCATATGTTTTGTGAAATCCTTAGAATTTTTAGTTTTTTCTTGATATTACAAAAACCACAAAAGTCACACACACTCATTTCGAGAAGAGTTACATGGGCATCTCTGAAATATTATCTAACAACGGAAAAACAAATCATCAAAATCGATTCACTATTGGTGAAGCTACCGTGTAACATACACACATACAAAAAATATGCACCCTAATTGAGAACTCCTCCTTTTTGAAGTCGGTTAAAAATAGTTATCAATTTTATAACACTTATTTAATTGGATAACGGGACCCTCACGTATATACGGTCGGTCAATCCGACTCGAGTTTAGGCCGCGTCCGGCGGAGTTTTCGACGGCTACCCGTTTTCAGTGCCAAACGGGTAGCCGTCGCGCGCGTGCACCTCCTTGAAAAAGGCCGCCTGACGCGGCCGAAACTCGAGTCGGATTGACCGACCGTATATACGTGAGTGTCCCGTTATCCAATAAATATGTGTAGCAACCACATTAATTTCAATTCATAACACTTCTTCTTTCTGCATTAATACTCTGTATCATACATTAAGTATATCATAATATGATATACTATGCTGATTGTGCTCACACACGCATACACCCTAACACACCCTCACATACATACACCCTGACACCCTAGACACATACATATATTTATTTACAAATTGACCACGGGAGGAGCCATTGTCTTCCGAAATACAGTTACGACTAGTTCCGAAACAATGGGTTCATATCGAAATATTGTTAACTTTTTATCGTGTAAAAATAAATGTTTTGTTTTGTATTTCGGCTTTTTAGACATGTTCAGTCGAATAGAAGATACTGGAATAAACTTTTCCTTAATCACAAATACTATTGAATCCCGTTAACATCGGTTTCATTGAGTTAGATTAAGCTTTATAATGATCGTAATAGTTTCTTAATTAATTCTACAACTCTGTTAGGGTGAGTCAACTGAGGCCTTTCAAGGAATGCGGGTGCGGTCAATGAAGATCGCTCATTAGCAAATTAGGCTTAGTATTCAAATCTCCGTTGGATAATAAAAAAACGTAAGACCGAGGATCGGGCTGAAGTGGCGTATTAGGTATATGAGAGGCCTGTGTCCAGCAGTAGACTAAACTAAGCTGATAAAGATGACGATGATGCTTCGCAATGCTACAGCCAAAACCCTAAATGATTATTCGTTTTGTGAATATTTTAAAGTATTGCAAAATTTTACGTCTTATGTTAACGTCCAGCCGTAAGTATTTAAATTGAATGATGTGCCTTTTTCAATAAAATTTTAAATCTTAATATGTATAAATTACGCCTCACGTTGTTTGTCCGCGATGGACTTCTGTTTAGAAGTCCATCGTTTACTTAGTTTACTTAATCGATTTTAATCAAATTTGCACACCGCCTGCAGTTTGATCCAACTTGAAAGATATTTATATTCGATTAATAGTCTTTATATGGCAATGTCTGAGCGCAGTCGGAACGGGAAGCTTTTACCAATTATGAGCTTCACCCTAAGTGTTTGAGTTTAAAACTTGTTTTCTTGTGTTTGTGTGGTTTTAATAAAGAGTTTACTAATATTACATTAGAAAAAAATAAGGTTATTTCACACTGTGGTGGGTCTCTACTTATAACCCCAGAATGTTATGGCAGGCCGCATGCGTTAAGGCGCGTTCACACGTGCGTGAGATATGAGTTTTATATTTAGAGTGCGCAGACCGCAGTTTCCTGTCGTACTCGATTTTCCTTTAGCTTTAAATGAACTATGCTCGAAACTAGATCATACAAAATAATAAGTGCTTACCATAGTCTTACCATTCTGTACTTCTGTAACGATGACATCAAACCTGTTTCTTCAGGTGTAGGAACTTTGAGACGATGTCGTCTTTTTCAGTGTAAATAATTACATTTTCTCCGAAAAAAAAAAACCCGCTTGAATTAAAACTCTTTATTTTAAGAGTTTTTGTGAAATCACAATGTAATGGAGCTGTCGCGTAACAAACATCCAGCTGAATTGAGAATCTCCTTCTTTTTAAAATAAATACATAAATATTGGTGGACAATTCACACACATCACCATCTAACCCCGAACTAAGTAAAGCTTGTACTATGGCAGCCAGATAGCTGATACAATCTCTATATATAAAAATGTTATGTTGGTTTGTGTACGCTTCAAAAACTCAAAAAGTTCTGCACCGATCGAGCTGAAATTTTAGAATGATATATAATCCGCATCAAGGATTGTTTTTATCTAATTTTGGCATCACATTGTGCCATAGCGAAGCGTGGCAGGGTACAGCCTAGTACTTATATAGTTTTAAATTAAAAGTCAGTTAAACAAGGTTAACAAGGCTGAAATTAGATCGTATAGATAAGTAGCACACCCGTCGATATATCCGATAAAAATTACTTCTTGTTCGTTCTCGTTATGTCATAGGTCCCTTCGTTAACGCGTGACTGGTCACTCCTGTCATGTCCCATTTTTATCCACAAAATAAAAGCTCAGCGACCGAAAATGGGTCACCGTGTGCCAAAAATATAAAATCATAAGCGCACGTAAACATCGTATTTTATGCCGTAATATTTTTGTTGAAAAGTGCCCATCATTCAATTTAAAAACTTACGGATGGACGTTAACATAAGACATAAAATTTTGCAATGCTTTAAAATATTCACAACACCGATAATCGTTTGGGGTTTTGGCTGTTGCATTATGAAGCATCATTATCATCTTTATCACCCTAGTTTAGTCTACTACTGGACATAGGCCTCTCCCATAGTTCTACACTCAGCCCAATCCTCAGCTTTATAATTCTATCTACTGCCTGCTGTATTCCGTAACTTATTATGAAGCAACAACGGAGATCTGACTACTATGTTCAGCAGGGGAGGTCTATGTTCAGCAGTGGACGTCTTGCGGCTGATGATGAACGGAGTTTTTAGCTGTCTTTGGACGGCTACCAGGGTGGCAACCGTGGTGGCATAGTGACTACAACGTTTTAATCAATAGTGATATCATGGGTTCGAAGCTCGCCTGGACCTTTCGATATTTTCTTAAGTGCCGATATACAAATTGGTCCCCTTAGTAACACAAAAACGTATCTCGATATTTATCAATTTTGAGTTAATCAAAGTTGAGTTTTTTTTAACTGTAATAGGTTTGCACTTGACCGCTATCTCGCCTGATGTTAAGCGATGATGCAATCTATGATGGAGCGTGCTTACCTAGAAGAAACCGATTCACTCTCGATTTGAAGACACCAAGATTGTAACTATCAGGGAAAACCCACTAAGGCAACGCATTCCACAACCTAGACACTCTTATTACAAACGTGGAATCAAATCAAAAAAATCAAACCAAATCTCTTCGTTCGTGTTTTTGGAACATCAACCATGAAACGATGTCGCTTTTTTGGAATACGAGAAGTTACTCAAAATAACAGGTCGCTGGACACCCAGGGGTATAAGATGATTTATCTCTATCTCCTATAATTTCTCTGGAAACATTGCCCTTCAAACCGGAACACAGTCATGTCTGCGCATTCCTGCTAGGCAGTAGAATAACTTACAAAAGTGAGGTATTTTCCCAGGCCGATTTTGCAAAGAGTCATACCACCACACTTATGATTATGACTGACATAAAGTCTGAAATAGTTTAACACCTAGACCACCCATATTTTATAGCAATCTTCCTAATATATAGGTCATGAAAGTGTTCGCACAAACAAAACTCTGTTTTATGGATACGCTAATAATAAATTGCACTTACAAATATAATGGAAGCGAGTGAGATCAGACTCGATTTTTACTGAAGGTTGTAAGTCTATATCTCACCTTTATTTATTCAGGTTTTTGAGGAGTAACATTTATATTAGATAACTGCCGTATTTTCAATATTTACTCAAGCCTGTGTAACATAGTTGAGACATGCCACTCCTAACCTGGAGAAATACTACACCTATTCTACCGTCAAGCAGTAATGTGCATTACTGTGTTTCGGTTGGAAGGAAAGCATAGAAATTAATCTTCTTATGTATCTGTCCGTCACTTTATACCTACAATATAAGTGTTATATCAGCTATCTGGCCGCCATAGTACAAGCTTTGCTTATACTTTAGGGTCAGCTGGTGTTGTGTGTGAATTGTCCACCAATATTTATATTTATATATTTAAAGATGTATGGCTTCAACATTAGTACCCATCTCATACCAGCATCGCTATGTGAGTGAGATAGCTTCGTAGATTGCAACGGAAGTGCCAGTGACGTCATGGACGCAGCTGGGGGTCTAATCCACTCGCATTCTACACTGATAACGTTGAGAGCTTTCTGATAAAGTACTTACCTATTTTAACTTGGGCGAGTTTTGTCGCGATATAATATCCTATATACCTAGATAGATTGATAATTTAGCATAAAGCATAAAGATAGTTCATTATATTCCCACTGCTGGGATTTTTATCATAAAACAGAGAGAGTCAAGGCCTTCCACTACTCTGGCCAAGTGCGGGTGGGTGTACAGATCAACTAGATTTTGAAAGCAGATATTTTAGACACACTATGTTTAACCATTTATTGCAATCATAGTTCAAACCAAAAAAATCTCAAACAAAAGTAGCTGCTGGCACCGTTATCGTCAAGGGTAAAACCCTCTACACACAAGCCCTAAAATCAGAGGAAATTACGTAAGACTAGTGGGGAGGACCCTACATCGCACCATAAATCACCACCATCATCATATGGTGCGATGTAAGCTCCTCCCACCTACTTTTACGTAATTTCGTGGAGCGTTTAATACTCGTATCTCCCAAGCGATGAATATAAACAATAAGCTTATATGCGTCGCTAAATACATATGATCACATTATATAAATGACGGGTATGTGTGTTCACTGCATTTATCATTAAACCGTAATTTTGATACATCTAAAAATCTTTTTTTTATGTTTAGTGTACCTAGATACGTTTACTTTTTAATACTATAATCTGAACGCATCGTGAATACAAATAGGTTAACCTTAAGTTCAGATTATCGAAGCTCTACCTTCCATAGTACAAAAGAACAACAACTACCTACTGTAGAAATAGTATTTGTTACAATAGCCGCCTAACATCACCCAGACTTCTGGCACCTGTGGATTTCTATATTTCGCAAAAGACCACCCTGATTCTCTAACATAATTCAAAAGCATAACACGATGCTAAACGTGCTAATATATTTATTACTAACTTTTGTTTTGTTTTTATTTCGTGTGTTCGATCAAATGTAATTTCTACATATCTGAGGTATACCTACCCTCAGCCCTCAGATATGTAGAATTTGAACAGATAAAGATCACACGTTTCGCCGAACCTAAACTATATAAACTATTTTTTACAAAAAATTAAACCGACTTCAACACCACAAATAGACACTCAAAAGCGAAAAATAATTTAATATAGGTAATTATTATAATCTCTACTCACTCATCTATATGAAGTCGGTGCCAGCCAAATCTAACAGGTAGTAGATAGATACTACTTACCTATGCGTACTTACTTACTACCTCGTACATAGTATATCTGCTAACTTTTTAACTAGCCTGGCACCGACTTCATATGGATGAGTGAGTAGAGGTTATAATAATTACCTATATTAAATTATTTTTCGCTTTTGAGTGTCTATTTGTGGTGTTGAAGTCGGTTTAATTTTTTGTAAAAAATAGTTTATTTTACCCTTTTTAGTGCTAAACAAGTTTTCACTAATGCATTTACACGATTTCGTGTTGAGATCTCAATACATGAATTAAACCCAAACACTGGATGGTTCCTGTAAACCGTTAAGAAATTCCCTTGACTGTCCTTTATCTTCATCATCAGACCACTAATGACAGTCACAACCCATCTATGTACAAAGTTCTCATCAATACAAATTCATCGAGCCCAAACACAAGGTAACTACTATGTACCGTCGAGGAGTTCCATCGACCGTCTTCCCGTTCCCTCATCAGATCGACTCCAGACCATCTTTAAACTATACTGCTTTAAAATGCTCAAGCAAAAACTTAACTAACGCACTAGTCATCTTTACAATTTTCGAAAGTTATCCTCAATTTCTCTAGGATACCATCATCAGATCCTGGTTTCCTTATCATGGTACCACCCTTGGATTATCTCCTTTACAACAAAAAAAAAGAATCATCAAAATCGGTTCATAAACGACGAAGTTATCCGCGAACACACATAAAAAAAAAAAAAAAAAAAAAACAAGGAACATACATACGGTCGAATTGAGAAACCTCCTTTTTTTGAAGTCGGTTAAAAATGGAAAGTAACAAAACCGTGCTGAATAGAGAATTTGAATCCTGAATTAAACAAACAACCTGATCCACCAACAGACTGTTGATATTACTAATAGCGCAAGTTAAAATGTTCTAGGTGCCAAGATTTCTTATTTGGAACTACCCACACAAATCGCTCTCCACATAAATTTAAATGTAAACTGACTATGCCTCATTTTACGTAGTTATCTGTTCAGAAATGACATAATTATCTTGTCTTATCTTTCGTCTCGTCTCGTCTAGTCTCATCTTACCTTATCTTACGATTTTGTAACTATTTCCTACAATAGGATTAAGCTCCAAAAGACTTTTATTACAATCTACTCATTATTGTACCGAGCCTTTTTCAAACGACAATAT
The DNA here is from genome assembly GCA_017562165.1 of Ectropis grisescens. Classification (NCBI taxonomy): domain Eukaryota; kingdom Metazoa; phylum Arthropoda; class Insecta; order Lepidoptera; family Geometridae; genus Ectropis; species Ectropis grisescens. The sequence continues at coordinate 6,824,563 of CM029781.1, read as the reverse complement.
CAATTTATACCCCTTGTTACCCTTAAAACTCTTTTTTGACATCATAAAGTAGCTTATCAGGCTGTAGACTATCTTATACTAAATTTACTTTTATTTAAACCACTTCATTAGTTTAGGCGTGAAAGCGTAAACAGACAGACGTACTTTCGCATTTATAGACTTAGTAGGACTACAAACACCATATTTTATTTTTGAAGCTAAATTTCTTTTGGCTCTTTGGTGAAATGATGAGAGTGATGTTTTAACGATGCGCGTGCACACTGACATTCTAATTCATTACGCCCTAAAGTTAGTGGTGCGTTTTTTAAAGGGACCTATACGAGGGTCAAACTGAAAGTTCTTAGAACTGGCCACTTATAAACAATATAATAAAAAAATAATTCTATAATTTGAAAATAGAACTCTTTGCCAATATTACTGAGTATATACTTCATTCATTTGTCATTTGTTTTACGATTTGGCGGCAAATTGAAAATTGTCTGTGTCCCGTCAACATGAATTTAACACGAGAAAATTTTCGTGCAATGATTTTTTAAGACTTTCGATGTCATTTAAGTCAACAAGAAAGTTATGATAGACTACGATTGGCTTTTCACGATGAAGCCCCATCTCGTGCGACTGTTTACAACTGGTTTAATGAGTTTAAACGTGGTCGCACTAATCTCACTGATGATTTACGTGAGGGACGGCTTTCTACGGCGACGACTGAAGATAACATCTGTGTTGTGCGGCGTATGATAGAGACTGACAAAAGAGTGACTTATCAGCAGATTCGGACAAGCTTAGGCATCGGTATGAGTCAAGTGCACAAAATCCTACACGAACATTTAGCGGTCAGGAAGCTTTGCGCCCGGTGGATACCTCATAATTTGACTGAGGCTCAAAAACTCCATCGTGTGGATTGGTGCCGTAAAATGATTGAAAGATTTAACGGAGGTGACTCAAATGCTGTGTTCGACATACTAACAGGTGACGAAAGCTGGATTTACTGTTATGATCCGGAAACCAAAAGACAATCTGCTCAGTGGGTGTTTCCTTTCGAGGTCCTGCCAACTAAAGTGAAGAGAGATCGAAGTGCGGGGAAAAAAATGGTGGCCTCGTTCTTTGGAAGGATAGGTCATTTCGCAACAATTGTGTTAGAGGATCAAAAAACAGTTTTTGCAGAATGGTACACTACCAATTGTTTGCCACTTGTCTTGGAAAAAGTTCGAGAGAAACGACCTCGCAGTAGGATCCTCCTTCACCACGACAACGCCTCATCGCACACCGCCAAGCGAACGATCGACTATTTGGCGACATCAAACGTTGAATTACTGGGTCACCCGCCGTATAGCCCCGACCTCGCGCCTTGTGATTTTTATTTATTTTCAAAAATTAAAGAAAAACTTAAAGGAAAGCGGTTTATGAATGCTGAAGAAGCGGTGGCTGCGTATCGCGATGCCATTGAAGAGACCCCTAAGGGACGAGTGGGCAAAGTACTTTTCCCAGTGGTTCCATCGCATGCAGCGGTGTATTGACGTGAATGGACAATATTTTGAAAAGATATAATAAAACTAATAACTGGCTAATGTAATCAGTTTTTGATTTTCTAAGAACTTTCAGTTTGACCCTCGTAATAGTTGGTCACAAGTAATCTCAACTAGCAAACTTCGGGCAAGAGCAGAAGGAGCGTTAGATGCACATTAACGTTAGTGTTAGGTACTTCCACAATATTAAAAACTATTACGTTTTTCGTAGATAGAGAGTAGACGTCCTAAAGTTTGATAGCTAACATTTTCGGAAACAGTGTAACTTCTAACTTCAGGAAAAGGCGTTTAAGATATTACCTGAGTATTTTGGTTGAAGTTAGAATTCTTAGCGCAAGGATTTAAGAAAAAAGTACATAGATACCTATAACTTTTTGCATGTAAACAAGGACATACTACACCCTTTTTAGGATTCCGTATCCAAATGGCAAAATACGGGACCCTTATAGATTCGTCATGTATGTTTGTCTGTCTATCTGCCCGTCCGTTTGTCACAGCCACTCTTCTCCGAAACTATAAGAATTATACTATTGAAACTTGGTAGTAGATGCATTATGTGAACCGCAATAAGATTTTCATACAAAAAAAGAAAAAAAAAATAAATTTTATTGGTGTCCCAAACTTAGAACTGAATCTCAAAAAAAACCTATCAAAACCATACGTGTGGGTTATTTATAGATAGGTCTTTAAAAATGATAATGAGGTTTCAAACACACTTTTTTCTAAACTGAATAGTTTGCGCGACAGACTCTTCCAAAGTGGTAAACACTGATTAAAGTAACAACGAACTACAAGAACTTTCATATTATGTTACTTGCTGCCACGGAAGCCTTCATGGGCGAGCCCGCCTAGCACTTGACCACTTTAAGTCTGTGTCATAATTAGATATGCGTTTTAAAGCTTGTACTTAAATTGTTCTTTGTATTGTTCCAGGTAAGCCGAGTTCCACACGAGTTTAAATTTCAAATTCAGCGAGTGTCATGTCAGGTAAATTGAATTAGCAGCCGAGCTCTTTAATTTAATTAAGTTGACAGCCACTTAACATTCATGGAGGTACGTTAGCATGACACGACATACATCGGATTTAGTAGACGAATCAAAACGCAGAAGATGATTGTATTATTGTAGATTGCTAGTTTTCTTACAAATGATTGTAAGAATAAAACTAGCAATCGTAGTTTTGACATATACATTTTCAACCGAATACTTTGTGCTTTGAGCACACTTTGAGGTTATACATAGTTGGTTAGTCTAATCTGTGCTGAGACCGAATATTATGTCATCGTAACGCGATACTTCAGGTAAATAACTTAACATCAAAGGAAGATGGTTAACATATCATATACAAGCTGTACCCTGCCACGCTTCGCTCTGGCACATTGTGATGCAAAAATTAGAAAAAACAATCCTTGATGCGGATTATATATCAGTCTAAAATTTCAGCTCGATCCGTACAGAACTTTTTGAGTTTTTGAAACGTACACAAACCAACATAACGTTTTTATATATAGCGATGGATAATGGAAACTGTCTACAAAAAAATTAAAAGGGTAAGAGGAGAGGGAGGCAGAAGGATGAAAATACTATTAGTACTTAGTAGTGAATTTCTCACAGACCTCGCCGGGAAAAGGATTAGTACGTTTGTAACCATTATCACATTGCCAGTTATTCTACCACCAAGTAGTTATGCGCAAACATTACTACTGTGTTCTGGTTTTAATGACAATGTTTTGTCGTGATCATTATATCACTTCTATTTATATGGTATCGTTAGCCAAGAAATACTTCAAACATATTACGAAAAACAAAAATATTTCTTGTTATTAAAATATTTGTTTTGACATTGCGTTCTTTCGGTTCATTCAGTCATTAGTCTGTTTATACTTTAACGTCCCTAGTGTGGTAGATTTCACCTGAGTAAATATAATTCGAATGACTTTAGATTTCCGTAAACATTTTTAAGATCGGCTATTTGAAATGCACCCCCATAATATGAGTATTAAATGAAAGGGTATTGTATTAGTAAAGAGTGAGTATTAAATTTGCTGAATGGGATACTTTTGTAATTTTTAGTGCGTGCTAAAAGCGTGTTTTTTAGTTTTTTAAACTATTAGATTTATTACCTATTACAAAAAGATGAATTTTACTGAGTGAAACATGGCTCTTGTAGAGTAGATCTTCTAATATATTCTTCGTAATAAATACCTTTTTTTTTTAATAAAAAGTGACGAGACGAACAAGACATGTGCTTGATGGTAAGCAACATGTGTGCTACATAACAGCACAGTGACACGCAGCTATGACATGACATGTGGACATGAAGAGTCCAAATCATTACCTAGCACTGCACTGCGCTCTTCACCCAGAGATCTAAGATGTTATATCTCTAAGCCATGTAATTTCTCTGGGCACACTGCTCTTCAAACCGGAACACAGTAACACATTACTGTAATAACTTGTGGTACTTTCCCAGGCGGACTTGCCACTACCTACTACCTATAGAGGTAAATAACAGATATGAAGTAATGTCTGGTATTTGTGGGTTACCATATGAGTTATACGTGTAAGGGTATCATTATACGGGTACACTGATATTCATGGTGGGTTTATTGTAAGATAATTACACTCTTACCGTTTTTGCCGTTTTCAACTAACTCAAAAACTATAGGTGAGTTAAAAAACTCACTTTTAAAATACACTCTTTGCCGTCAACTATTATAGGTGAGTAGGTAATTGACGAGTATTTTTCGGTATCGAATTTTTTACGTAAATAATAATTAATGCTACTTTAATAATTATAGTAAATTTAAAAAAAAAGAACGCACAGAATTTTTTTTACAAAAGAAATTTTAAAGCACTATCAATATTGGCTTATCGCTAAGAGCATTCTCTTCTGGGCAAACTTTTTCTTTTGTAGTGGTAAGACTCTTCGCAGAGTCAGCCTGGGGAAGTACCACACCTTTGCAAACATTAATGTGTTCCGGTTTGAAAGGCAATGTTTCCACAGAAGTTATTGGGCTTAGAGATAAAATATCTTAGATCTCTGGGTGACGAGTGCAGTACAGTGTTAGGCAATGATTTGGACTTTTCATGTTCCAATAGCTGCGTGTCACTGTGCTGTTATGTGGCAGGCATGTTGCTTAGCATCAGGCATATGCCCTGCTCGTCTCTTCACTCTTTATGTATAAAAAAAACTATACTTAATCTGATTATGAATCAAATTTCAACCCAATCCGTTCAGACATTCCAAAGTGATTGATACGAGTATCCTAATGTCCAAACATTGACATTTATAGTTTTAGGAGGATAGAGCTAAATAGAACACTAAAAATTAAAATCCAACTTAACTTTTCCTCACTTTTTAAACCATCGGGAAACCTCCATCAAATTCCTTTCAGTAGGTATTAACTACAAGATCGCCATAAATACTTCTTCTTTCATAACGGTTCAGTATAAAACAGAGCTTAGAATCTGTTCACTAGAGTTTGCGCTTTCAATAACTTCAGAATTTTAACGATGGCAGGCTTGTACTTGATGTGAAAAGTTCCTTTAAATTTCTTGACATTATTCGATATTAATTTATTATTTTGGTGTGAATTCTATTCGATTTGATTTTATAGTATGCGCCCTTTTCATACAGAACTGCCAAGTCAAAATTTAATTAAAAGTTTGTTTGATTCAGAAGAGTTCGCACTGAAAACATTTTACCTCTGTATGACAACGACTCCAACGAAGCGATTTGATTACTTTTGTGATAAAACCATCTAGTCCGTAGAATGCGGTGCCTGAGTTGGTGCTTACAATCTTGGTGTCTTCAAATCAAGAGTGAATAGGTTTATTTTATGTAATCACGCTCCATCGTGGACCGCATCAGACGAGATGTCAACCTATATAAGGAAAAAACGCAATTTATTAGTAATCCTGGTTTATTTTATTTATCCTTCAAATTATTATTTCTCCGAAGGATCTATGTAAGCTTGTGTGGTCTCTAATTTTTACAGAGTTTAGGAGCACAATATTGAAATTAATAAAATTCAATATTACTTGACTTATACTACTCATAGTAATGCTTCCGAGTAGTAGTGTGCGTGATCATCTTGATTCCAGACATTCATTGATATATGAATAATTTAGATACGCTTAGTGTATGTAGTGTATATTAGTTTGTTAATAAAGGCTCTATCCAGAAGAAGGAACCTAAATTTACATATGTTGATGGATTTATAAAACTAAAAATACAGTAGTTCATTGTCAAAAATAAAGTAGAAGAACTGTCTAAAACCAACAAATCTGTACCGTCCGACCATACCGGACTGTAAAACAAGCCCCTGAGGGGCCCGGAACCGGGTCACACGTCGGTCCTCGAATCCTGAAGCATTGCATCCCATTCATCGCTCACATTGGCTTTTCACACGACGGGACAAACTATAGAAACAACCAGATACATAAGTCAGACGAGTGAACATCTTCATAGGAAAAAAAATCCTTGTTTTAAACCAGAATTGCCCGTGTTACTACCCGTCTTACTACCAGTAGTAACACAGGCAATTATTTTTGCTCGTGTTACTATCAACAGGTCTAGTAGTACGACGGGTAATTTATTTTTATCGATTCGGGATTTTCTCTACTACGACTCTCCTGAGCCTTGAAACTAGCCGAAATAAGGCTATAATCCACTACGCTTGCTAAGATGACGACTGTTTGAAAGACAAATATATTTTTTTAAACATTTCTATTTCTTCATCATTTTTTCAAACGATATCACAATGTCTTAACACTAGAATAATAAATTCACTGTTATTAAATATCATACCAAGACTAAGCCAAGTATTGTAGTAAGAAATACGTTTGGTAAATAATACTGATTAGTTATACTCGTACTTTCAAACTCAAACTCAACTCTTATATCACAGCTTAGCTTATCCGTGGTGGAGGTTAAATGTGTTTTACAGAAAATGTCTCTTTAAGTGATACTCAACAGTGCTTTCAAATAATAAAAAATATTAAATAACTAAAACTCCAGACTGAAAAATATTAAAAGTTTTCCAAAATACCCACATTAAAATATGTTCTTACTAATGAAAATGAAAACTTAGAATATAATACACAGTTTTATTGTTCTTAGTGTTAGTGTATTGACACATCGATACAAAGATTGACCGATTGATGATTGTTTTTTTGACGTGACAACGTCTTATAAATTGGTTTGCCGGGTGACACTTCAAGAAACTGCGTTACGCTCCGCTCACGTTATGCGCTCACAACGAGAGCGAGTGAGAGGCACGCGTCCCTTCCACTCGGGCATGGTTAGCCCGCCTAAGAGCGAGAGAGACAGACATAAAAAGTGAAAGGCACGCGTCCCTTCCGTAAAATTATTTTACCACTCAAAGTCGTTGTCACGTAAAACTTTCGCCCGTATACCGACTTTACAGGCAACCAATTTTTTTTCCTTTTTAAAGTTCTGCAACTAATGCTCCATATTCTGTGTATGGCTTCATATTCGCGCGTACGAGGGGTTTTATTCCCAGTCCTTTCACAGGTCCTTTTCAGTGTAGGCTTGAGCACGTTCATAGAGACGCTCGGTTTACCGACTATGGCTTTTATGAACTGCATATTACAGATGGTTCAATGGCATTATGTTTGTATGTCGCGGTGTCCTAGTGACTAGAACGTGGGATTCACAGTCGTGAGGTCATAGATTCGAATTTCGCTTGCACCTCGTGAGTTTTTTTATCAAATGCAAAGGTACAATTTAACCATCATCAACTGGCTTAAACGGTGTAGAAAAATATCGCGAGAAAAACAGATTGTTCCTGAAATTTTTCGAAGTCGTGCGTCATCCGACAATCCGCTCCGGACCAGAGTGGTGGATTATGATCTTGACTTTCTCCTTGTGAAGGAAGCTCCTAAGTGCAGCCCCGCTGTTTCCTTTATCACTCTTTTGGTTACTAAATAGGGTGACAAAACGAGTAAGAGACGTGGCTGATCGTTGTTCATCGACACGCCATCGTCATCATCACTCTACATTATTAAAAAAATAATACGGTCGGTCTGTCAATCATTTAATAATTTAAGAAGTAACAATGACATAATATACATACATCTTTCATGTAACCTTATCCCACTTTGATGTGAGATCGTTACTTCTTTCATTCGTTTTTGGTCATTCGTCTTAAAAACTTCTTTAATACAAATATTCTGTAACACAAACCATCTATCTTCTTTACCACCATCGTCCTCTACATAGCACATCTCACCAATATATCCGCGTTCTTTGAAAATCTACATCTATTATAAACTTACACAAAAGGACTGAAAGCTTCAACTTATCGTAAAAGCTCTCGTTTTATCAGCCCTATTCCGAAAGCTTTATTGGGCTTGCCCTATCTCGTTTCATTCCGACCGGATTCCGTGAAAATACCTAAATAATTAAGTCTTGCATCAGAGCTATAGGGAAGTCTGCCAAAGAATGCGTTTCGGATTAAATTAAAATAAGGCAGCTTTTTTTTATTTAACGTTTTGAGTCGCATTTTAGGGAGGCAATTTTTATTGTTTGGTTTGCTTTGAGATAAGTTTAAAACGAAACTTGGCTTTGCGATCCATGCACATGAACGCTGATACGAGCTCGTATTTTTGTCAATTTAGTTCGATGTTTCGGTTAATATCATTGAGTGGTCATCCGATTTAAAAATATCTGTCTTTAAAGTCGATTAAAAACATTATCTAAATAATTACGCCAGTTTAAAAGTTTAAATCCACTATGATACTCCGAATTAGTATTATGTAGGTATTATATTAATTAAAGCGTGACGAGACGAGCAGGACATGTGTCTGATGGTCAGCGACATGCCAATCACATAACAGCACAATGACACGCAGCTATTGGCACATGAAGAGTCCAGATCATTACATAGCACTGCACTGCGCTCGCCACCCTGAGATCTAAGATGTTTATATCTCTAAGCCCTGTAATTTCTCTGGAAACATTGCCATTCAAACCGGAACACAGTGATGTTTGCACATGTGGAATATCTGGCAAAGGTGTGGTACATACTTCCCCAGGCGGACTCAAGAGTCCTACCACTACAATACCAATGAAATAATATGTCCATCAATACCATACGTGTGGGGTATCTATGAATAAGTCATCAAAATGATATTGAGGTTTCAAACATTTTTTTTCTAAACTGAATAGTTTGCGCGAGGGACTCTTCCAAAGTGGTAAAAAGTGTGTCCCACCTGTAACTTCTAAACTAAGACAATGACAAAAATAAAAATAAAAGTGTATGGTGTACGTTACCATGTAAACTACCAACGAAAATTGGTTTGAATGGTATGGGTTATAGGCGATTCGCCACAAAGTAAATTCGTCACAATTTGTATACTCCATACATTCAAAGTAAACTCGCCACAAGTTATAAAAAAACAAATGAACAATGTCACAGGTGAATGAAGTTGTTGTAAATTCGTCACAGTTTTTTGTTTTATCTAGTAAGTAGTTTTATTTTAATACGTCATAAATTGACTATTGTTAAAACACTGATTATAGTAACACCGAAGTAAAAGAACTTTTGTATTATGTTACTTGCTGCTACGGAAGCCTTCATGGGCGAGCCCGACTCGCACTTGACCACTTTTATTTGTAATCGTATGACACAGCTGATTTGTTTCAAAGTAGAACATGTCCCTTTCGACTTCGTACTACGTTACCCTGTAAAGTCTAAATATATAATTTTCCAGTAACATTTTTCATCGGCCACTTCCGTGAGCATCCATGGCGCCCGGGGTATTTCTGGAGCTGCAACATGGTGTCTATTTCCAGCAGTCATCCAGCCTGATGGATGATGACATTATTGTTAATGAGCAAATGATTACTTTGCTTTAGTTTGGATAGTTCTGGAGTCAAGATTGCGGATGTTGTCTTTAAAATTAAAATAGCTGAAACAGTGTTGGATAGGAACTACAAGAGTAGCAATAGATTTGAATATGAAAACTTACGTTGTTGAACATTTTTTGATTCATGCCTGCCACACGTAATTATTTGTTTATAATAGTATAGAGTGACGAGCAGGACATGTGCCTGATGGTAAGTAACATGCCTGCCACATAACAGCACAGTGACACGTAGTTATTGGAACATGAAAGAATTGAAGAGTCCAAATCCTTACCTAGCACTCCACTGCGCTCGTCGCCCAGATGATGTTTTATCTGTATGTCCTGTAATTTCACTGGCAACACTGCCCTTCAAATTGGAACACAGTAATGTTTGCACGTTACTGCTTGGCGGCAGAATAACTCACTAATTGGTAATGAAAAAGCTTGTATAACTACTTATAGCTGATTAACATAGTTTTATTATACAGATCCAATACAGAACAAATCTTACTAATAATACTGCGAAAGTTTCTGATGATCGATGGATGTGTGTAACTTTTTCAAGCAAAAACTTCTCAAGGGATCTAGTCGAATGTTGACAAACAGATAGACAAATAGTCTGGAATTATACATAGGCTACTTTTATCTCGGAAAAATGATGGAACAGGAACAACGCGGTGAAAGCCACGGACGATACTAGTATTTGATAAATGTACTAAATTAGATAGTTTACTAGTGATTCGTATTCCAATCGTCTTCATGAACGAAGCAGGTATTAAATACTATTATCGTACAGTACTTAAAAATATACTATTCTTATCATCAATAAACTCAGCAGTTTGTTACAAAAACTCTAAAACCAAACTACAAGTTAATATTTATCTCGAATTATCCCATTGACTCCCAATTGGCATCTGTTATTGTAAGATCTATACACGTTCAATTTAATCCAATTCGGTGCACTGGATTGGGCACTGCCCCCTGTGGACCAAACGGACAGCAGGATGTGGGGACCGGCACGGGACAAGTGCTCAGGTGCTCAATGATGTAGGTTCAAGGCTTTAGAAGTCTTGAATAGAAGTAAACATGAACGAAATAATGTAATTCAATTTAATCCGAAAAACAAACCGACTTGTCTAAACCGATCAACTAAACATACTGTTTTTATGAGATGGCGTGGTTTTGGAGTAAGTAAGGGAAATTATGATCTGGGTGAGCAAATTTTAGATTTATCATAAACTGCTAAATTCTTAAATAAAATAAAAAAACACCAAAATCTATTCAAACAATCCATATTAACTTTCTTTATTGCATAACTACTCGGATTGTCTTGTCTTATTAAAGGGTAATATATAATTGAGTAGTAAATTAAAGGCTAGGCAGTTTCCGATAAATGTTCCGCCTAGCCAAGTACCACACCTTTGCCAGTTATTCTACTGTGCAACATTGCTGTGTTCCGGTTTGAAGGACAATATCTCCAAAGAAATTACTAGGCAAAGAGGTAAAACAACTAATATCTCTGGATGACGACCTGACTGAGATGTATACCTATGTATATAATGGTCCTACTCCTTCAATGTGTTGTTGTTTACGTCTACACAATGTTAGTGGACTAAATAAATAATGTTCACTACCTCTGAAGTACCTTTAGCAGGATGATCACATCAGAAGCAGTTAGATCTATCTGCATTGTCTTCCAGGATGAATGGATTAGCCAGCGGACAGTACCCATCAAGCGTTACGTTGAGATGCGTCTGCAAGGATGTGAGATGCGAGAATTATTTGAGTGCAGGATAAGGATGGAGGATCGTGGGATAAGTGGAATCCACTGATGGCTATCCTATAAACCAAGTATTGCTTATGTAAAATAAACTAGCAATGTATTGTGCAGTCAATTAATTATAGTCAGGAACTTGTGTCACCTCAAATGTATAAGTAGGTATAATAACAGTAAATATCTAACAATCCTGCTAGTTTTTTATATGAAAGTTTGTATAAGTGTTAAATTAAGTCGTGATCGGTAATCAGGATAAAATTTGAAAGTTTGTAAAATTGATAGACCCTACTCTACTATTTACTAGTCCTAGCAAAATTATGGATGTCAATGTTTGGATGTTTAATGATCAATCACGTCTGAACGTCTAAACACATGGAAATGTGGAACACAATCAGATTATAGTCTGGAATAGCAAATAGGAGGACTTGTTATCCCGGGAAAACAATGTGAAAGGATGTAGAACAGAAGTAAGAAGATAGATAAACTTTGTATTGCAAGAAAATAGAAACAAACTTTAAAAAAGAATCTTCTCGGTTCATAAACGAAAAAACTTATCCGCGAACACATAAAAAAATATATCTTATTGAGAAACCTCCTATTTTAAGTCGGTTAAAAATATCTTAAAATAATCTAACCCATCGAAAAAAACAATCCCTTCTCTGTGTTTAGGTTTAGAATTTAGGCTAATTTATATCTCGAAAAGGCATTTATATAGAGTCACGAACGAAGTCGCAGACATATTTTAGTTATGGATAATATTATTAAGTTAAAAGTTGATACGGCGAACGCTGTTCTGCTAAATTATCAACCAACTTACGCTTTATGTCAAGCAAGTTATGCGACGTTAATGGATTCATGTCAATGAACAACGGTTAAATTACTTGGACGTTTTACATGCAAAAATAATTAAATTGTGATTATTTAGTCGCATATAATTTATAATTAAGAGAGTCGGAAGGCGTAAAATAATTTAAGGTCTATTCTCATACCCACCAAATACACCAAAGGCATAAAATTCGGCCCAAACGTTTCGGATAAATACGAACACAAACATGATGCGAGGTTTTTATACATAAGATAACTTTTTAACGCTTTCACGGCAGAAGGGTTTGAAATATACAAACGAGGTCAAGGTCTGCCCCTAAATCCTTGACCTCCCAAGGATGGATATGCAAGGGTGCATATGAAATTAAAATATTATTTCTTTTGATATGTTGCTTAATTTTTTTTACAATTTCACAAAGTAACAAATCGTTACTTCTTTAAATATGTTTTTGTGTAAGCCCACTGCTGGGATTTGGCGTCTTCATTCAGAAGAGAGTCAACGCCACAATCCACCACGCTGGGCCAGCGCAGGTTGGCGGACGAAGCATGTCCTCGGATCTTAGGCGCATGTCGGTTTCCTCACGATGTTTTCCTTTGCGATTGGGAAATTGGTTGTCACGACTAAGCCACTATGGCTTACCCAATGTTTTTATAACACGTCTAATGATACGAACGACATCAAAGACACGTGTCCCAATAAACGTGTTCATTTATTTGCTCTTTGACGACGAACGGTCACCATTCTTTTGATCCTAATGACATCACAACAATGAACTTTACGAGTTTGAGTGCTAGTGAAAGGTGTGGCACGAAGTAGACAAACCGTCTTTCATCACAGAAGTCCTGCAAACGCGACGCTACTTTCGTTTAAACCAGCATTATAACAACATTGTTCGGGCAAATTTAGTTCCTCTTGTTTGTCATCGGATTTCTTCTTGCACCTCCACTCTCTAAGCTTCATGAGATGAGTTTCGAGAAATAGGTATTATCTTTTATAGTTCCTTTGAGTTTCAGACGTGTAATAGACTCGTTTCTGTCTCGTATCTTTAATAGAATACTGTTTAACGTAAATAGAAAATACGCACACGCACTGTCTGATATTTATTTTTGAATTATTTCTTTAATCGATTTTCTTCTAACTACATTTTGATTTTGATTTTTTGTATTCAAGTAATTTATAAAAAACCACATAAACTGGACATACATCCATAAATCACGACCAATGTTTTGCGACTAGTGACGTCATGCCAGTCGTTAGTGTTTTAGCTCATCGAAAATACTAATATTATGAAATTAAATGTAATTTTTTACTGTAAACATGCGTCAATCTTCAAAATAAAAGTAGTTCCGAAAAACTGTTAACATCCCTATTCTACGTAAGAAGTTCCTCCCTTTTTTTAACCTGCTAACTGTATATTGCGCGTGTTACTTCGCCACCTGTCGAAAGTTGGTCGTACTAACTCAGAAATCTTCTTTGGCACATTCATAACAACTTTGCCATTAAAGATCAATGACATGATCAAATGCATAGTTTACGATTCTATAAAGAACATACAGACAAACATCCATTTTAATATTAAATTAATAACTTATAGCAACGTATAAATTCTAGAGTCATACCAATACTAGCAGCGCCACACGTAGATCCCACCCTTCTATCGCTTAACTAAATCTGATTTGGCTTTATGTTGCTGTCTTTATCATTTCAAGCGAAAAGAAAAGAGATAGCAATGTCAATGCTAAGACATATTAGTTAGGCGGTAGACCCTCCGTTATTTTCCCGTGATAGAAATTAGCCAATATGCTATTCCATATTACATTATAACTATCTTCTTAATTTCAACCTGATCTGTTCAGCCGTTTTGACGTGATTGAGCAACAAACACCCAAACTTTCGAATCAGAACAGAGTCAGGAAACAATCTTCAAGCAAAATTACTTGCATAAGCATTGACAGCAGAGGCGCAGCTACGTCGTATCAACGGTATCGATAATACGGCCCTCCTGAACTATAGACATCCTCAACGTATGTAAAGAAAAAATCAGTAGATGTTAGCCACAATCTTTACCCTTCATTTGGGCCCCAACTAATATTGACACAGGGTCCCTCAAACATGTTACGCCACTGATTAACAGCCTATTTCCTTGCTTCTATTGTTGGGACAAGAGCTTTCTCTCTCCTTGTGAGAGAAGTATTTGATTGTTGTCCTCGGTAGCCAAGTGTTGCCAGATCACACAACTTACTAGAAAGAGAAAGATTTTTAAATGCCCGACATGAGTGATGTCAGCCATCTTGAATCGATTTTCATTTATTCTCACACTAATATTATAAAACTGAAGACGTTTTTTGTTTGAACGCGTTAATCTGAGGAACTACTGAACCGATTTCAAAAATTGTTTCACCGTTGGGATATGTAAGTGATCCCTGAATTCTATAGACTATTGACTAATTTTCCTTTCAAACGAAAAAAGCGGAATTAGAATCATTTTATCCGTTCGGGGGTTCGGGTGCCACAGAGCGACAAGTCAAACTTATAACACCCTCCGTTTTTGGGTGTTAAAAATGACATGTAACCTGAAAACTCCGCCGTCTAGCCGTGTAAATTATTTCCAGTATTCATCTACAAACAAGGTATAATATTAATTTATTTGTCTAGTTTCCAATTTAAGGCAGACTGGCTCGCGATAAGCATGCAAGCTCGTAAACTTGATGAAACAGCACTCCTTCGGGTCGGTGAACTGATAGCGACAATTTACTTTAAGCCGATACTGTTAATTCGGAACATATGGAATTCTTGTTAAATTTGTTTAGATTAATTATGGTCACAGAAAGTGGTATGGCTCAGTTTTGTTTGTGAAGAGCTTTTTGAAGTGAAAACTTTATCTTCGCACCACAGACAGATTTTTAGTGGGCTGTGAATTGAGCTCAAGCGTCACGTTCGTAAATGAAAGAAATCTTCGGGTAAAGTCGGTACCATAGCCATTGATCACCTAGAAACGCGTCATTATGTCTAGATTGCCGTGGTCATGGCCACACCCACCGGTTTCACCCGCGTGGTTTCCAAATTGAGCTATCAGATTCTGACTTATACGTTTTCACTACTATCGTTAATCCCTATGACTGACATTTATTTTTTAATATGTTAAACATGAAAACATGTTTAACATATTAACCAGGTCGAATAAAAGATGCTCAACAGAGTAAAATCCTATGGAATCGAGTCACTGACATAGTAGGGGTGTAGCCTCAGAACACAATATAATCTTTTGTGCGTATAATGGTCAATGGTTTTTGCTATTCAACCAAATTTCCCCAATAACTACTAAAATAGTCGTCAAAAAGGACAGTTCTGATATTTCAGAAAAACCAGCGAAACAATATTTTATACATTTTTTTTTCGATTAGGTACTATTAGAATTTTAATAAAATGTTACATCCCTTACAAAACTAGGCTATTACACAATAGCTAAAATAATACATAACCATTTGCATCGTCCATGTCGTTGGAAACGATGGAAGGTGCACTGAAACGTACCCTGGCGAAATGCCAGCGCATTCGCCTGAAATAAGGTTTGGTATACATGTGCTCTTGCCGTTTTATACGACAGCTAAGAAAACTGTAATACAACCTATGCCAAGCGTGCATATTATTTTATTTTGATATTTCAATACTGAGTAATATCTTAAGATGAAATGATACTGAATCGGGAGATTGCATGTATGTAGCTATGGCAACATTCTTTGTGAGGGCTAGACTTATCTAGAAAATTCTCATTTCAATATTTCGATGTTTGATCTGGTTAAAGTTTTTTTAAGCTATAAATTCGAAAAAACGAATCTCTTCATTCCCCGCACTGGAACGTCGGAACGTCGAATAGGTATTGTTTGGGAAAACTTATATGATTTTGACTCTATCGGGTGTGTTACTTACTTACTTACCATCAGATGTATTTATTGTCACCCTCCAATTCCATATTTACAAAAAACCCTCGTTTGAGATTGGATAGTCGGTACTCTAAATTAAATATAACTAATCATTGCTTTTTTTACTCACACTATTTTAAAGTAATGACGTGTATCATATGTATACGAGTTTGTTTAATGAGAAAATCATTAAAAAATACTATTACGTTAATTTTTATCATTGTTTTTGTTTTCACAATCCGCCCCGTAATAAAAACATTGTATATCAATATATAATCTTTATAATGTACATGTACCTTGAGTCTTCTCGTGACCTCGGCGGTTGTAACGCTGCCGAAACGTCGAGGTATTTAAACAATGAATTAAATCGTGATTAAGTCCTGTACATTATAAGCATTATGTGTTCAAATCGCGAAAGCTTAAAAACAATATTGTATATCAAGCCTAATGAAAACTGCTCGAGCGTAGACAGTGCGATGGAAATAAACTAACTTTTCCACAACTCAATGTTCAAAGCTTCGCAAATAGCAGTTTTGTTTACAGTAAGCACTCTTCAGTATTCTGTGTATATCAGGCGACTTTGTCGTGTACTGTGGTCGGTAAACATTGGTAGCCGAGACTTTCTCGAGTTTCTATTGATATTCCGACTGGTTTAGCCATAACAACGGTTAGTCGCTGTCCGCCAAAGATCTCTAGACAATCAGTAATACTTTATCTGCAATTATATCTTGATAGCTTAACCATCATGCAGATACTAAGATAAACTCGGCTGTCCCCGCTGTTGAAATCACATCGTTAATATTTCCTCCGCATTACAAAACTATACATCAGAAAAAGTTGCCTACTCTCTGTTTCCACTGGTGAGGAACTTTCCACTCTTTTGTCACAAGGAGATACACAACGTATATTTACGTATGTACGTGTTTCGTACTTTTAAAGTATTTCTGCATACTCATTTTTGCATTTTTTGACAATTGTGCCCTTGTTCTACCTAAAGTGAGATATGTACTTGGAAAATACTTAGAAGTGCAGACGAAATTGGACCTACAACCTTACGATCGTGAAATCCGATGTTCTTGCCATCAGGCTAGATACCCCGATTTACTAAACATGATCTTAGCTCACTTTGTCTTTTTGAATTACGACGTCAAAAACGTCGTTTTTTTATCGTTTATGTCCGAGTGACATGAGGCTAGTTTTTCAAGCTACTCGTACGATAGCAAGCTAGTAAGCTAGTACTTCTTTGCTACGTATAGATAAAACTAGCTTGAAATACTAGCCTCGTGTCGCTCGGGCATAAAAGATTTGCATCACCGTATTATATATTGTATAATACGGTGATACAATTTATATTCACCGACATCTCGCATGAGGTCGAACAATGCGGTTTACGATTTAAAAAAATTACCTAGAAACCCCGATTCACGTTTGACTTGAAGAAACAAAGATTATATCCATCAGGGAATACCCACTCAACTCAATTCTGATGTTCGAGTCTGAGTTCGAAAGTGGATACAAACCTTTACGTTCAAATGTTTATACTGATTTGATAATACTTAAATTATCAGATTTTTGGCTCGTGTAAGACTTACATAAATGTTTGGATTAAAGTGAAATACCTGCTCCAGTTTCACTAATATCTCAGGTTACTACGCGAAACCACACACCTGTGGTTTACCTCAATTCACCGCACGTAATCGCAAATCTGGTAACTAATGGTCAAATCACTGTATTTACCTACTACATTGTCCTCGTCATACGGAAATACATATTCTACCTACAAGCCTTCTTATCACACTTCTGGACTTAGGCTTCTTAGCATCTGTTGTGATTACGGAATCACAACAGATGCTAAGAAGTAAGAGTAAGAAGTCCACATTTACACGGGTAAATCGTGCAAAATTACTTATTTAAATCTTGAAGTAGTTATAAGCATATAATCTAATCTTGTGTCATCATTCTCTACAGGACAAGCCGTAAGTCGGCGCACTAGCACCCTTTGTCATATCAAGTGGATATTCCCAATATTCGTACCAAACGGTTTGTGTCTACTTTCCTCCTTTAGAGAGGAATAAGTTGCCAGCCTCATTGTTCCCTGAGAGATAAAGTCTAGAACTTTTCATGGTCAGAGTGAATAGGTATTTTCTAGGTCAGTGTGCGACATCTGCAGCCACATCATCGCTTACCATCGAGCGAATTGGTAGATAATTGCGCGATAAAAATATTTAGCTTTGTTGTATAAATGCCGATAGTAGAAGCAAGAGGAAGAATCACTTCACATTTGATTAATTTGAGCTTTCTAGGTACTTTACTTGCTAAGCAGTGGGTTCCTGGGTCAATAGAGTTTAGTGATATAATCTAGACTCCATACACAACGCGAGCTACTCCCACTCGTAATCTTGTTATCGAAACTTGGAGTATAAACTCAGAACGGGGCCGTGGCAAATTAAACGGATGACGGACAACAACAATAGGTTCAAAGTTTGATTTACCACTAACGTTATGTTAATGTGATTTCATTAAATAAATTCATTTTCATTGAGTGATTTTTGTTGAAGTTATTGACGTGACACGAAAAAGTGTCCCAATATGTCCCGTTACGCTCATTATCCCGTTACCTTCATTGTACGCTTGCGCCGCATCTATCAATGTTTTGTTATGACGTTGTCACGTCCGTAAACCAACCGACATATAACCGACCGAGTATAATTAGATTTTAAATGTACCCAACTCCCCCGGAATTTCCTCTTCTTCTCCTTATCCAATAATATAATATTATGTAAAAAAAAAGACAATTGATATGACAAAGATCACGGACCTCGGAGTCTATGGAGTGACAAAGTTAAATAACTAAAAAAAACCAACCGACTTTACAGGCAACCAATTTTTTAAATTGTATAATTGACTTACGAGTATCTGATATTTTTATTTTTCTAAAATAATACACAAAATATCGTTCCATACAAATGTCTACCAATATATTTACATCTACGCCTGTAATCATTTTTTTCTGGTTTAGTTCGAATTGTAAGTTTACTAGGAAGTAGCCATTTAGCAGGAATTCGAGGTGTCAAAGTTAACAGTGGAACTTTTAGTGTACTATGAATGTTAATACTTTTACCTTCAATCGTTATATCCGTTCATTCCTGTTAAATTACAATAAACTGCATTGATACATATATAAGCGACACCGTTTCATGGCTGATGTTCGACACGGTCGAAGAAGTTTGAGTTTAGTTTTGTGATATAAACGTCTAGGCTGTGGAATGCGTGGCCTGAGTGGGGTTTTCCCGAAAGTTATAATTTTATGTGTATTCAAACCGAGAGTGAATAGGTTTCTTTTAAGTAGGTAAGCACGCTCTATTTTAGACCGCATCGTCGCTTAACATCAGGCGAGATGGCGGTCTAGTGTAAACCTATAAAAAAATTGGTTCAAACCGTAACACCATTGTTATTACAGTATACAGTAATGCTGCCAGCATTATATACTCGTTGGTAATGGTAATGTGCTTGAATTTCTACTATTGAGATATTTCTACTTCTACAACTTGATCTTTTGGCTAATTTTGATGTGCACAGTACCTAATTAGATGGGCATGTAATTATATTACATGTGTGTCTGACTGGTCTGACTGGTCACGGCATTTACATCATCATTATCATCAGCCGCAAGACGTCCACTGCTGAACATAGGCCTCCCCCCAGATTTCCACAACGAACGGTCCTGCGCAACCTGCAACCAGCGGCTTCCAGCGACCTTTGTGAGGTCATCTGTCTATTTAGTGCGAGGCCGTCAAACATTGCGTCTTCCGGTTCGTGGTCGCCACTCGAGATCCTTTCTTCCCCATCGGTTGTCAGTTCTGCGAGCAATGTGGCCTGCCCATTGCCACTTCAGCTTGCTTAGCTATGTCGGCCACTTTCGTTCTTTTGCGAATAATTGCGATTCTGTCGCGCAAAGAGACTCCGAGCATAGCCCTCTCCATAGCTCGCTGTGCGACTTTGAGCTTCTTTATGAGGCCCACATTTAAGGACCACGTCTCAGTTTTATAAGCCATCAGCAACGGCATTTACATTTTGTATATATTGAGTATAGCAGCGCCTCGCGGTTTTACTCGCGTTTTCCATTATTTAGTCGTGATAAAAAGACCCTATGTGCTATTCCACTCTACATTTTACCAATATTCTGTTCTATTTGTCATATAAATTAGAATACTTTTTGTCCATGCTTTTATTGCTTTGATGGCAGGAAATCTCTTCTAAATGAATACGGCATTGTACTCCCTACTCCCTTCTCAGAGTTCCTCTTGACTTGAGTGGAAAGCGGGTAGGTACTTAGCGTGGCGTGGCTCCTTGAACTGATGTCTCGCTCACATGTTAATTTATTTTCAAGGTATTTAATATCAGATATATATATATTTATGTACAATAAAATATAAATAACCTAACTTATGAACTTTCAAAAAATATAACAATCTTGAAAAATATGTATGTATGTATATACGTCATAGCAAAAATGTAAAAAACTGGAAGGCGAGTTAAAGCCTGCACTTGTAGCGTTTATTTGTAGAGTTATTTTTTGTATATTTTATAAAAATAATTATATAGCGTCAACCCGCAATTTTGTCCGAGTAGAATTCAGAAAAAAACTACTCACTAAAGAACTTTACAATCTTGGAAACAACAAGTCGGGAATGTACTATTTCCATAACCTTAGATAAGTTCTACATTTCAGAAATCCCCGTTCAGTTCTTACATCGTGATTGAGCAACAACCATTTAAATTCCTGAGTATCCTATCTTTTATATTTGTGACTATCAGCACCCCCGCGGTTTTACCCGTGTGTAGTCCTTTTATTTTCCTGGGATAATAATTAACCTATTAGATTACAGGGCCAAGAACACAATTTATGGGTCATGTGAACAACCAGAAGTCCTATGTATATAATATATAATAGAAGGGTATAAAATAATAAGATTCAACTGAGTACAAGTTGAAGATGGGGGGTTGCAAGTTGCAAACTTAGATCATTTCTCCTTATCGCATGATCATTGTACGGCGTAGCGTTGCGGAATAATGGATTAGAAGAGGTATTGAAACTGTATGGAACCAATGGCTCACATAATCAAATGACATCCTCAAAGCATTGTCGTCTAATTAATTCTTCTAATCATGGCCATCTACACTAGATGGCTAGGGTTAGATGTTTGAATGTGTAAATGGTAACTATGCCAATGTATAACGTAACCATGGCACGAGTAACACGCCATCGCCATCTAGAAATGCTAACGCATATCTGGAAGGCCATGGTCCGAGTTCACCCGAAGACTTCTTTCATTCACGAGCGTGACGAGCTGTAAATTAGGCTCATTGAGCCTAATTTACCGTGGGCTGTAAAAACCTGTCTGAGACGCGCCAAAAAAGGTGACGATGACGCGAGTTCCATGATTCCTATTCACCCAAAAATTTTTCAACGCGCAAATTGAACTTTAACATAGGCTTTTAAAATAAATAAGTAATTAGGAAAATTGGTCGTTTAAAATATATGGTTATGTAGAGTCCCCGTCTCGCTGGACTTATCCTCAGAGAATATAGAGATTTCCTGTCAATCCCTACACGGCCCGAGGCTACAGTCCTCTAATCCCGGATTAGCTTTGACCCCGATCCGGGTGTAATGTTGGGTGCTTAAGAAAAAGTTAAGTATTTACGTCTCAACTGAGGTCTTGACGGAAACGATTTAAAAGAGGATACTCCACTTATAAAAGTCTGAGCGATTTAAGAAACTCTTTAGAGAAAAGAAGAAACGAAGGACTATTTGAGATATTATTATATTTGAGATACATTTTATTTTTTGATTTACATTTTACATGATTTTCTTTTTAATTATAGGCTAAAACCTGACGTAGCAGAAACGTTTTTCAGATATCTTTGGTGGAAGTGCACATAGGTACGCGAACGTTCCCCTTCTACGTCACTTTAGGGTCAACTTGTTTGCCGCTATGCTAAATCTAAATCTCAACCGTACTATATATTGCCTAAGTGGTCTACTCATGAGTGGGTTTATTCTAGGTAAACGTGCTCCATCGTAGACCGTATTCTCTTTTAACATCCAAGATAATGAAAACTGGTAACGATAAAAATATCTACATATCCCAAGAAATATCTTTGGAAGACGTTTAAATTTATTACACAACAAAAAAACGAAACAAAAGTTACAAACAAGCCCTAAGTACGCTAGTCAATTCTACCTCTATATCGAAACAAATGAAACCTAGGATACAAATATTTAGTATTCTTATAATCAAAACGACCTAGATACGCTAGATTGAATTATTGCATGTAATATGATTCCTATTATTCACGCCTTCGTATAACCCGTCGGCAAGCCATCGCCAGCTGATTGCTAGTAGCAATGCATTATGTCAGCAGTGTATTGACACTTATAATCCGGCTTTCTACCGCTTAACTCACGACTAACTGAATCGGTTTTGGCTTGAAGTATTGTAAACAAAAGGGAGAGCAGTATCAAAGTTATTTCCGTTAGGCGATAGGCCTTAACTGTGGGCCTCATGACAAAGCTCAAAGTCACACAGCGAGCTATGGAGAGGGCTATGCTCGGAGTCTCTTTGCGCGACAGAATTGCAATTATTAGCAAAAGAACGAAAGTGGCCGACATAGCTCAAAGAGTAAGCAAGCTGCAGTGGCAATGGGCAGGTCACATCGCTCGCAAAACTGACAACCGAAGTGGAAGAAAGGTTCTCGAGTGGCGACCACGAACCGGAAGTCGCGATGTTGGACGGCCTCCCACTAGATGGACAGATGACCTCACAAAGATCGCTGGAAACTGGTTGTTGCAGGTTGCGCAGGACCGTTCGTTGTGGAAATTTAAGGAGGCCTATGTTCAGCAATGGACGTCTTGCGGCTGATGATGATGATGAAACCCCTTCCCTTCTATCTCCTAACAAAATCGGCTATGGCTTTGCTATTGCTGTCTCTATCATTTCAAGCGAAAAGAAGTTTTGGACTCTTCATGTTCCAATATCTGAGTGTCACTGTGCTGTTACGAGCAGGCACGTTGCTTACCATCAAGCACATATCCTGCTTGTCTTGTCACTCTATGCTATAAAAAAATCAAGGAACACTCTGGAACGCAATCCCTAGTTTAGTTTTCCAAGCGGGATTCGAACCTATGATCGCAATTGGGAAGTTGTACGTTCGAGACACCAGGCCATCACGGCTTTTTAGGTTAAAAAGAGATTGATTCGTTTTGACGTGACAACGTCTAATAAATCGATTAACGCCGGCTGCATGCACGAAAAAGTGTCTCGTTATGTCCCGTTACGTCCGCGGTCGCGCTGTCATCGTAAACAGTCGTCTTCGTGTTAAAATCATTAAAAAATAGTAATCTTTCGCTTTAAAGTAATAGTAGTTTGCTAAACGCGTAAAAAAAGTGTTGGTCACATTGTGATAGTGTTATTTTAATGATTTAATCGCGTAAATACCGTTTTACATGAAAATAATACAAGTGTATGTGATCCCTATTACCGTTGAACAAAGTGCTTATTAGAAGAATTAGACTGGACTGTGGACTGTTTAGTGTTACATATTTAGTGGAATTAAATGAGGGAACAGTGTTAAAGACTCAGATTTAAAACCAAAAGTAGTAAAATCTCTTAAAGAACTTAAATAGTTTGAACATTTGATTTGATAACCCTCATTTATTGTGATTTAATTATAAGTGGACATAACAGTGCTAACAGGATTATAACTCCGTACCTACCTGCAGTTACAACATTCTAAAAAGTGATCTACTGCAACTAAGCGCTATTTTCGACGCTCTCTGCAAGCGACGTTTAGCGCAACCACTAACATCTCGGCTGAATATTCGCTTCGTACCGGGTTCGATCCTCATTTTAAGGCCTGTATTTGGAATTTCGTTTTGCTCGTTTTTTTTTTTTCCCTTTAAATTTTTTTAACATTTTTTTTGATTAAAATATCTGCTAAACACATTATTCACTATGAATTGTGCTGCGTGCTGCGGTAGGATAGCCGGAGATAATGAAAAGTATTTGTGCTGTACTGCCCTGAACTGCAAAAAGCCCTATCACATTTTGTGTACTGGCGAAAGAAATTTCGATGATATTGATATCGCAAATTACATTTGTCCCGAGTGTAAATGCTTAGCTAAAAAAGGAGGGGACAACACCTTAACCCCAGTTGGGGTTTCTAAGAAACAACGAGATCCCAACGTAACGATCTGAAATAAACAAATACGTGTTCAAAACGTTGCTGAGCATACCACAGAGTGCACGCGAGAGCTGACACTCGAAATACAAAAACTGCGTGATGAAATGACGACCGTGAGGGAACAACTTGCACAGTCAAGTTCCCTTATCGATATTTACAAAATGAAAATAGAACAATCCGTGTCTGTGATTAACGACTACGACAATAAATTAAACTGTTGTATGACGACCATAACGAACTACGATAAAAAAATGGAATGTTACGCCTCCCGAATGGAACAATTTTTCAAAAAAATGGGGAATTTCGAGAGAAGAGGAATTTTTGCGAGTGGGGACATGTGCGTGCCATCAACGACAACGGCTGGACCTACGGCACGACAACCAACATCAACGACAGCACAACCTGGAGAAGTACTAACTGCGGCGCCGGCTCCTACACCATATGCGTCAGTGGCACAGCGAGGCCCTGCCCAGGCGCGCGTGCAGCCGGGCCTGCCCGCGCGGCCGCGCAACCCAGCACCACCAGCGAGCCAGCCCACGCCGGCCGCCGCTGAGCCGACGCCGAGCAAACTCACGCCGCCGTGCAACCCCCTCCTACCGGCGGGCCAGCCCACGCTAGCCGACACTGCGCCGCCGCCTGGCCAGCTCGCGCGGCCGCGCATCCCCGCACCACCGGCGAGCCAGCCCGCGCTGTCTGTCACTGCGCTGCCACTGAGCCAGTTGGCGCCGCCGTGTGTGCCCGCAACAGCACCGACAGCTGCTCCCGCGCCGCCGCGGAAACGCGGGAAACGCGCTCAGACATTAACCACAGTGTCATCTAGCGATAACGTGACGCTAACAACTGCAAGAACGAAAACGACCAAAGAACAAGCATCGGTTCGAGATACATCGTGGCAGACTGTGAAGGGCGTAAAGACCGCTACTCTTTACGAGAAAAGTCGTACGTGGAACAGGAACTTCCGACGCAGAGTTAGAAGCAGTTGAACGAGTAAAAAAATTACACGTCTGCTTCTTGAAACCGGCAACGACTCCAGAAACATTAAAAGCATATATGCTCAAGAAAAATCCACGTGCCGAGTATCACGTCGAGAAAATTGTTTTGAAGCATACATATTACGCATCCTTTGCCGTAACCGTGCCTACAAGCAAATACGAATATTTCATGAGCGCTGATAATTGGCCAAGCAGAGTAGAAGTTAGTCCTTGGTTTCGACGCGGCGACTGGCGGGCGGCGCGCTCGTCCTCAACACTACCGATGCCGAGGAAAACACGAGCAATGCCGGATCAACCGCAGGCACGGGCAGCGAACGCAACACCGCCCCGCCGCTCCGCCGGCGTCTCAGCTGGCGATCGTAACGCAAAACTCGGTGCTTAGTTTGAACGCGCAATGCTCACCTCCGAGACAGTTGATTATTTGCCACCAAAACATTTGCTCACTTAATGATAAAACTCAACGTCTAGAAGTTCTCCTAGAAACTGAACTATAGTGCGATGTTCTTGCGTTAACAGAACACTGGCTTACTGCCCCGAATCTACAATGTATACATTTAAAAGACTATAAATTAGTGTCTGGTTTTGTAGAAATAATGTAATTCACGGCGGATCCTGTATCTTTGTAAATGAAGCACTATAGTGTGTCGAAAACGTTGAGTTATCAACGTTGTCAGAAGAAAGATTTTGCGAAATCTCCGCGATTGACGTTATAGATTTTGACATTACTATCGTTTGCATTTATCGCACGGGCCTAGCTCATGTCAGAGGTTTCTTAGGTACCTTGGAACGTTTGCTCGATAAGCTCAGCGAAGCTGAAAGAACATTTATGATTCTCGGTGATATAAACATAAATGTCTTAGACAACTCTAGCGCTGATTTTAAAAATCTGTTTGATTTGCTGAACTCCCATAATGTGAGCTCGATTGTAGACTTCCCTACTCGTATAACAGAAAAGTCACAAACTGCGATAGACCCTCATTTTACAAATGTAGCGCGAGAACTTACTTCCGCAAACTCCATAAATACGCTTCTGTCAGATCATTTAGCCGTACGCGGAGTAGTGACATTCGCTCAGTCTATGCCAGTACAGCTCACTCGCCTGACGCGTGATTTCTCGCAAAATAACCGCGCAAATTTTATTATATCTGTTGACAGTGTAGATTGGTCTGAAGTAAATCAGAGAAACAAAACCGCTCATGCATTTGTGTTGGCACTGATAAATATTTTAGCAAGTAACTATGACACTTGTTTCCCGATAAAACAAAACCAAATAGTAAACGTGACGCGTCGTGGGTTACACTCACGTACTAAATCTGAAATCGTTGTTATTTGACATTTCTAAATTAGTTGACAAATTTCCTGAGGAAGAGGACTTAATAGCTATATTTGACGATCTCAACAGGAAATACAATTCAACTTTGAAGATGTCTAAAACAAACCATTATAATAGAATTATACAAGGAAGTACGAATCCGTCTAAAGCTATGTGGGGCATCGTGAACACAGAGAGGGGAAAAATAATACACCTAGGTTGAATTTCACCGATATCGTAAAGGATTGCAACGGCAAAAGTTTAGTTCACCAAAAGACGCAGTAAATGCTATGAACGCTCGTTTCTTAAATGCAGCTGCTACCTGTGGGGCTCCTAAAGCTGATGCTGCTACCGTTGGTAAAATTTTAGTGTCAGCGCGTCATCCAACTAACCGCTCTCTCAGACTGACCAGTTTCTCGGCGGATGAAGTATTCCGCATAGTCTCGTCTAGAATACCCCAAAAAGTCAAAAGACATATATGGTGTGTCGATGGAGCTACTAAAACTAGCAATTTTGCCCTAGCTCCAGTTCTCGCCACACTGTTTAATAAGTGTCTTAGGGAAGGCTCGTACCCGTCACCGCTGAAAATATCAAAAGTGTCCCCGATATTTAAAGGCAAAGGCAAAAGGATGACATTGATGGATATAGACCGGTATCGATTATACCAGCAATAGCCAAAGTGTTCGAAAATGGCTTGAGTTCGCGATTAGTGGCCTACCTATCGGAAACCGACGCGCTGTGTGAACAACAATACGCATACCGCGAAGGGAGGTCTACAACTTCTCTAACGCGTGAAGTGGTTCGTAATGTGTTGGCTGCTCGTGAACGCAAACAGCAAGTGGCAGTCTTGTGCTGTGACTTATCGAAGGCCTTGATGTCGCAGACCATGAGACCTTGGCTTTAAAGCTGAAACACTATGGCATAGCTGGGAAATCATACGCTGTGTTGACTGACATGTTACGAGGCCGCTCTCAACTGGTGGATGCTGGCGATGGCGATAATAAATCAGACCCATTGTCTTCATCTATGGGAGTGCCGCAGGGTTCGTCAGTTTCAAACATCATGTTTTCACTCCTATTGAACGATCTACCTGACGCCGTAAAGGGTGCAGACATATTCATGTATGCAGATGATGTGGCTGCCATAGTAACCGCCCTTTCGATAGAGGAATTAGAAGATCAATTAAATACTGTAATTAACGGTTTAAACACATGGTTTCGTGCTAACGGTTTTATGGTAAACTCCAAAAAGACTCATTTTATTCACTTTTGTCTATCGGGTCACTGTACAAAATCGCTAAAGTCTTACTTGACGGGGTCCGGATTGAGCAGGTACAAAGCACAACATTTCTGGGGTTCGAGATTGACCGCTGCATGACATGGGAACACCACATCGACAAGATGTGTGCTAAAGTAAGCAGTGCGTGCTTTGCACTAAGACGGGTATCCCGAGTGGTGTCTGCAGATGTATCTCGTTCGTGTTACTTCGCGACGGTGCATTCCCGGTTACAGTACGGAGCCGAACTATACGCACGCGCTGCCGACTGAGAGCGTGCTTTCCGCGCCAAAACGTGCCATACGCGCCATCGTGGGCGTGTCGCAATGCACATCCGTCAGGCCATATTTCAAAGAGCTTGGCATACTTACGTTGCCTTCAATCTTGATATACCAAGTAGCTGTGTATGTCAGAAATAACTTAGACTCATACGACACGCGAGGAGAGAGACATTCGCGCAATATACGTAACGCTGACAAGCTGGATAGTATACCTCACTCTCTCGCGAGATCGGAAAACTGACTCACATTATGGGACCGGAAGTTTATAACACTCTTCCTAAAATAGTTAAATTAGCACCGAGCTCGGGTAGCTTCAAAACCGATTAAAAAGCTGGCTTATCGATCAAACTTTTTATAGTTACAGCGAGTTTTATATAGTGATGGCAAACTCACAATAAAGTTGTAAAAAAATTGACATTGTTCATTACAATTGTAATAAGTACATATATTTTAAGTTTTGACACTTATTTGTACGATACCTTTATCGTACAATAGGTATATAGTTCAATTTAAACTTTAAAAATGTATACTCTTTGTATACTCTTGTTTTGTTTTTTTATAAAATTGACGTGTAAATTGTACATTTATCAATAAAGAACTTTGACTTTGACTTTGACTTTGACTTTGTACGCTTACGCCGCATCTATCAATGTTTTGTTATGACGTTGCCACGTTAAACTATCGTTCGTAAAGCAACCGACTTTGCAGACAACATTTTTTTTGTAACAGTACAATTATTACCGCGTATCACAACAGACACCACAACACAAACCGCTAGACAAAGGCTAGATGCTAGATCTAGACATACTATGTCACCTCCTAGTTGTCACCGTGACAACTAGGGGCGCACAATTAGGCTCATTTTGGCTCCTCTGTTCCTAATGACCGCTTCACTACCTACTAGATGGAACTGAGCTACATAGAAGGTAATACTGCAGAATGAGGTAAGTATTTCAAAAAAATAAAAGGCAGCAAGACTTTTATTTTTTACTTGCTTTTGTTGCGCTCTATAGTTGGTGCTGTAGAAAAGTATGTCAATATCAGGAAAATTATAATAATAATAAAAAGCAATTGCAATTTATTCGTAATCCTTACCAACATAATTGAAGCAATAAATTATTTGTGATCGTAAACATTTCTGAATAATATATTTACGCCATACTCATGCAAGTTTGTTACGCAAATTTTTGTTTACCTCACATACAAACCTTGTACTTTATTTACAATTGATTCATTACTATTTATCGCCTATTTTTAACCTATATTTTTTTATTGGATCTAATTTCATTTGAATAGACATAATTTTGGCGGGAACTCGATTATTTTCGTGGTTCAGGTTGTTGATGTTTTCGCTGTAGTTGGTAGATATGTGTATTTTATTACATTACGTTGATTATTACTTTCGTATTTAGATAATTATTATTTATTAGTCCCATAGTTAAAGATGTTTAAAATTACCGCCAAAGCTCATATTTCGGCGTAGAAATAGATGTTTTACGTAACCCTTAGCCCATTTTGACCTAAAAATACACAGGGTTACTCGTTTACAGATTGCTTGTGCTTACCAAGAGGAACGGTCTGTATAGTAAAACTTTTACTACTCGATACACATACTTAGGAGATTGGAGACCAACTCTGAAATCGCCACTGCGAAATTCAGGATTTAGAAACAAATTTACCTTTTAAAATTGTTAACATTTCTGTAGCTTTTTATAATAAGTTTGTAAGTGACTACAATTGTGCAGTTAATCATTTTTTACAACATGTCAAAGGGTAAAAGTAAATGAGTGAAATTAAATTAATTTAATCCAGATTATATAAATTTGTATCGTATCCGTATTTAATAATTAAATTAAATCAAATAGGTGAATAAATATTTAAACATCAAACACAATTAAGTAAAAATTATAATCACATAAAATTATAATCAAGTGAAATGCGACCCTTTAGGCTTAGTACCTATAAGTGTTTTTTGTAGCCTTATGTTACGTCAGAAATACTTAACAAATTATAGGTAGTCCCAAATGGCCTAATCGCGTGACATGTTGTTCCTTATCTCTTTATTCGACCTTATTAGACCAACGGCAAACTCGGTTATTTTGATAGCCTTTATGACGTAACACATGGATTATATGGAAATACTAGCCTCTTTAAAAAGAGTACGCTTTCAGCACTCGTGCTCGCTGAAAGGTTTTCTACTTGCGCCGGCGACGGACGTAAGGTCACTCTTACCTAAAGCATCGTCGAGAAAAGTGATGGCTAGCATATTACACGTATGTGTCCCACTTGTGAACGAGGGTCTACCGTCTAACCAACTTGCTATTTATATAATTAAATATAAATATGTTGTATAACCTTCACCGGCTTAGTGGCTTAATTGGTAACAAGTCTGCCTGCGTGCCATGGGTCGTGGGTTCGATTCCCGCTCAAGGTAAATATTTGTATGATGAACTCAAATATGTGCTCTTTATCGGGGTGTTTCTATGTATAATAAGCCTTTTGTTTTAGAAATCTGTGATAATAAGTATATATTTACAATTATATAAACATATTATAACAGCTATCTGGTAACCTTTTTTGGTTTCTATAGTAACCTTTGCTTAGTTTGGGACCAGAAGGTGGGATGTGAGAAATATCCACCAATTATCATTTATTGGTTTACTTTTTTTAAAGGTGAAACTTGTACCTATGGTCCTTAAAGTGGTTTAGTCATTGTCTAGTTATTTATCTAATTTCTGCTATATAATGTAATCGGCAACTGTTTACTACATTTTTACACTAACCAAAGAAAGTCAATACAAACAATGCCACCAAACATATGCCACCAAACTACTCATGGATGCAATGGCTTATGATGTATTCGATAAAATAAACAAGGAACAGGGTAAAAGTGTTCCTTGTTCCCCATTAACAACGCAAAGAAAACTTCCACATTCTTTTCTCCCACTTTCCCGGTTTTCATTAATAATTAAGCCATGTAACACCTGCAGCTTACACCTATGTCAGCCGAGACAGGGGTACCGATCGTTTTACATTTGGGTCACGATCTACATTTCATTTTCTTGCGTGACACGTCTCGGGGCGCCCCTTCGCTATTACTTATCAGCTGCGTAAACGGGCGATACCTACCCCCTACCAACAAGCCAGTCAATATCTTAACTACCAACGAAAACTTCTATTACACTCATAAAAATGTAATATCCACACACGCGCCCCCGGGAACACAAAAGCTAATTACGAAAAATTGCTTTGCCGGAGTCTCGATACAAGGGAATATGACACGTAACGCACGCCCATCAAACAGCTGACCGACGTGACAGCATCCCGAGTTATCGATAACGTCACCGACCATCGCTCCTTTGTGTAACAACGAGTTTCGATCGTACGCAGGCGGTCCGCAGTGGATGTAAAGTAACAAAGGTCGTACGGATGATAACGTCAGTCACACCTGTCTAGATTCAGTTGTCAGCCGAAAATTGGGATGAAAACAAGATGAAAAGTCGCGATATGGAATGGATTGTGTAATTGTGAAAGTGGTTGTTGATAGTGCGGGTGTGTGCACGCGTGCGCCCCGGCGGCGAAGGCTCCAGCGCGCCTCAGTCCGGCGCAGGGCGGCGGACGAGGCTCGCGCCGCGTCCCTCGCCGACTGCCGCAGTGGAGCGCGCCCGAGCCCGCATGCCCGCTCCGGCGCCAGTGCAGCCTCCGCCCCGACCCACCCTAACCTCCGAAGCCCCGCGGTCGCTCCGGTTCAGCCTCGTAATTGGATTTTCTCGTTCGATAAGCAACGTTTCTGATTTGATTGGCGAACGCTTTCCGCTTGCATATCGCTTGCCCTTCGACTTCCTCTCGAAGCCTCTTTATTAGCAGCTTTAGTTGTTGTATTGAAGTGATAAGTTACGTAACGGATGACTGAGTCGCCGGGTGCATCAGGTTACGGTAGCGCTATCGGCAGTCGGCTGTAGACTTTTGATGTGAGTGCGCGCGTTGCTGTGGCCATGACTTGCTGGGAAAGCGTAGGACTGTTGGGACCGTGCGCGCTCCTAGCCTCGTCCGACCATAGGGTGAGTTCTTCTGCCCCGGCAATAAAGGTCACTTTTGATCATCCCCTGTCAGGTATGTTACACAAAACCATTCAATAGTAAACCTAAAGTGCCAAGGTCAACCGACCCTTCAGCACTTACCTTAATTTTCTGAGTCACTGAACTGTTCCGCTTACAATACTTTTAATATAATGCTGCTACTCTCGCTTATCTTGTTTTGAATATATTTAGATAGCTCCTAGCAAACAAATTAGGAAAGATATGATAACTGGTCAATGATATGAGCGTTTTGGCATAAACAACTTTTATGTACATCACTTATTCTTCGTAATTTCCTTTAATTTCTTAATGAATGTTTGTTTACAATTAATGGCTATTTTAAGGAAAAAGCAATAATAATAATTGAAAGTTAGTCATTCGTTGTTCTCCTGTCGAGCAGGATTCGATATGGTATCAATAGTGCTACTGACAACGGAAGAAGTTTTGCAAAGAAATGGATTTTGGTACTGTTTGGATACAATATGGATTACAGAAGAGCTGGAGCCGTTTGAAGAGATAAAACCTGAACACATGTACTTGAAACCACTTGCCAGAGATATTTATTATGCCAAACATCCAGATATACCCAGGAGCGAATCAGAAGATGAAAACTCTCTGAGTTTGAATGGTTTTAGAATGAAACATGATGAGTGGAAAACGAAGATATGCATTAAGAGGATTAAGGCAGAACGACGAAATTCAAACAATTCTCGACTCAGTGTGAATGCTACGAAGGTGACGGGAAGCAGCACATCATTGAATGAAACTAGAAGAGTTACATCACTCGTTGAAAACAAAAGTTTCCAGAAACTACCAGATAACCAGAGTTCTAAAAACAATGATGATAGAGTCCGAGATTTTTTTAATCGTTTACTTGAAAGTGTCCCTCCGCCCCCCACCGAAGATTTAAAAGTTGTTATCCCTAAAACCATTCTGAAACCATCAATTTCAGACAATAACATTTCAGGAATCGATTTACCAAACTACGATGAATTTG
Organism: Ectropis grisescens; assembly: GCA_017562165.1. Taxonomy (NCBI): domain Eukaryota; kingdom Metazoa; phylum Arthropoda; class Insecta; order Lepidoptera; family Geometridae; genus Ectropis; species Ectropis grisescens. The sequence continues at coordinate 6,791,456 of CM029781.1, read as the reverse complement.
AAAAGGAAAAACTACTTGCAACCAGAAGTGAATCAAATTTAATAGCAACTACATCCACATTAAAGAAAACTAGGCATAGTGTCAGCTTCAACTTGAATACCATCGATATTGAAAATCCGTCTTGGTACGAATCTATTTTTGGTATATCAGATTGGATTACACAGTCCGAAGAAAACCTCCAACCAAATACACACAAAACAGATGTTGAACCCGAGAAATCAATGAGTGGCGCCAGCAGTATGAATCGTTTCCCTTCGTGGTCTGAGATCGTGAACGAATGCGGAATCAATAACAGCTTAATTCGAAGCAAAGAATCTCTTCAATCCGTCGAAAAAGTCGTCAGCCATTCGCACCGTGCAGATGCGAAAATAATAGACGTCTCTAAAGACGACCGTGATGGATACGCCAAGTTTGCGATTTATAAAATTCATCAAACTTACAAATCCGACAAAAGAGATTCGTCATCGTTGAGAGATCTGTTAGCCGACATGAATGATTTGCGGAATACAGCTAACGTTTCTATTTCCACAGATTTGTATCGTTTAGTGCCGAATAATGTCGATGAAATTCACGAATCGGTAAATAATGTGACCCCTGAGTGCACGGAACTGTAAAATTAGGTTTTTTTGCATCTAATAAAAATGTATTTATCCAATGGTGTCTTTTGTTTTCACGATTTGAATATTGTCTTTGTATTTAAGTCTCGTGGTCGTCAGGTCAGAGCGTCTGTCATGCTTGTTCTATGTTATATTGATTTATGAATTATGTAAATAAACGTTTGTTTTTTCTCGTTGTTGCAGCCGCCAGAAAACGAGTTACAGAAGAATTCAGATAGAGTGCTCTCTGAGCACGAGCTCAGAGTCCAAAGGTCATTGCAGAAGCTCAATGTGCCGGAATGGTGAGTTAATCTACTTTTAGTTTTTTCCATATGTTCTTTGTGACCTACGTCGTAGGTACGTATATCAATTTGGGAATAAAAATTAACTGTGGGACCAACGATGAAATCTCAATTGCAAATAAATATTAAATAAATATTATCCTTATATAATTGACATATGTATTTTTGAAACTAATTACATTCTAAAACTACGTTATAGCTAATTCAAAAGTTATTTTAATGTTTTTAAGAAAACGTCTGCCAATCTTTTTGTTTCAAGCAGTGCAAAGCAAAATAACGTATAAACCCTATTTGTACGTAGATACTGCATACCATCGCAATATACTGTTATTTGTCTTGACTTACTCAATGTGCTATGAGACCGATATATAAAATAAATATTTCTATTTCTGTAGTTTTACAATGTTTTTTCGGGCTGCACCTATAAATCCAACAATATCTGCCAGTGAGTTATAGTTTCTTGGCGAAACAGCTCATCCCATATTGATTTATGTAAAGCTTAGGAACGGGACTTTACCCACGTTTCGTACTTTCGTATAAATCCAGTAGTTTTAAATATTGCTTCCCTAGTCACTAAGCGGGTCGTAGGCTTAATCTCGGAGCCACGGTCTAATTCACATGCGACCACAATCGTGCCAAGGCAAGCGAAAGGGTCTGATAGTTTGATACCGTATCGATATGTAGCTGCTTTGACGAAATTTCTATTTATAAATACACGCGTTATTAAAAACCAAGCTAAGTCCTGTATTCTACCTCTCTCTCTCTCATCACTTCCTCACCACTCAGTTTTATCGTTGGCTTTTCTACTCCAGCCACTGCCTTTATTAGCTAAACAAATACAAAACATTTATTTTTACCATCGAACTCTTAAAAACGGCAGAAGCGGCAAACGCGCTTCTACTATGGCGATGCAAAATCAGGTGACGTCTCCTGATTTATTCTCAGTCGTAACAAGGAGTGTGTACGTTCGCTGACAATTGTGTACGTTCGCTGACAATTCAATTTTCAAATTTTTCAAACAAATTTTCGCCACGTTATGTTGTCTTTAGATTATAGCATACCTCATCTTCGTTTCTTTAATTATATCGATGATTTTTACACTATAAAAAGTTAACAAAATTTTGATATGAATTCTCCGTACAAATTGTCTCCGAACTATTCGTAACTGTATTTCGGAAGACAATGGCTCCTCCCGGGTATATGGTCAATTTGTAAATACCTATATGTATGTGTGTATGTGTGAGAGAGAGGGTGTGTGTATGTATGTAAGGGTGCGTGTGAGAGAGTGTGTGTGTGTAGATACTTATTGGAACAATAGACTTGTTTGAAATTTCCCCCAATTTTTATTAGGTATTTGTTTATTTACTCTTGACCTGAAGAAATCAAAAATATTCCACAGGTGTCCTGTCCATTGGTCACCAGTCCACAGTTATTAGGCTTCCTTCTGACCTTTTCACGGTGGCCGCGTCTGGGTTTTTGTATATATTTCTTGTTTCTTATTCCCCTATTGTTTCTATTTTTTGCGGGCTTCTTGCTCGCTTTCGTCACTCGAGGGTGGAATGAGCTTTCATAGATGATGAAACAAAATTAACAAAATGTTCTCATCCAAGTCTAAAGTTCAAAGCAAATTATCCGCCAATAACCAACTACTAATACCTAGTTAGCACAAATTGGTACTTACCATGAATCCATTAGTTAATCTAATGGAAAGCCCTTTGTATGTCATCCGCCGTCAATCGACGTAATTGGGGTCTTCATACCGACTGTTTCCACACTGACATGGTAATCAGGTTGCGAACAGACCGCGATGAAAGCATACATATTGCGACGAACGATTATGGTCTGAAGGAGTTTGAGAAATAACTAAAGTTGTTTATCTATTAGATCAGATATGGTCTGGTATCTAAAGTGCAAACTTTGCTTAATTTTACTATTGGGATTTCCTCCTATTGACAATTGGTTGAGAGGGGCAGGATTGTGTAAAAAGATGTCGATGAATAATGAATATATATTTATTACACGACTAAACGATGTTTGTCAATTTCATTATTCCTACGTATGAGTATCTTCTAAACGGTTTAATGGATTTTGACAATTAAGGTGTGTATCTTTAGATTCGTCTCAATCATCCATTTTTTAGGTAGGATATTGTATCCCAATGTTTTTTGGAGTCGGGTTTTTAAAATTAAAGTTATTTAATCCTTATTCTCCTACCTAATTACGGTCTATACCTTATATCCTATGAAATTACGGTCGCAGTGCAGCATATTTGACATCAGGCGCATAGCTTGCTCGCTCCTATCATTATTTGAAATAGAAAGTTCCGTTGGATCCATTGTTTTTGCAGTCCATCTGTTTCTGGTGTTTAATTCCAGTAAAATATTTGATTTGCGTTTGACCTAGCATAAGTGGTTTTGAAAATATTTTTGGGAATAATAAAAGTAGTTATGATAGACGCTATAATGTCTGTCTAACATAGGTTAACATATAGGAGAATCAATCTTACATTTTACTTTATTTCACGTCCGCAAGGTACTCCAGTTTCTTTTCCATTTCCTAGCGTCATACGGCCTTAGATAAAGTAGGAGTACCTATGTAAACTCTTTGCATATGGCGAATACTTTCTCGCTAAGTAGGTTTTCTTACTTACGCCACTGACCAAAACTGATTGCTAGCTTATCGGTTTTTTATCGGACACACTTCGGAGAGTGTGCGACTGATCTGCATGATCTGATACCACCTTGCCCATTTTTCTATCGTACTTCTCGTAACTCAAAGAGGCGGCACCGTTTCATGGTGGATATTCCAAAGACACGGACGAAGAGGTTTGACTCTACGTTTGTGATAATAACGTCTAGGCAGTGGAATGGGTTGCCCGAGTGGGTTTTTCCGATAGTTATAATCTTGGTGTCTTCAAATCGAGAGTGAATCGTTTTTTCTAGGTAAACACGCTCCATAGTAGACCACATTGTCGCTTAACATCAGGTGAGATGGCGGTCAAGTGTAAACCTATAAAGTTAAAAAAAAAGCTGAAATGTCTACGCAATCATCAATCTAAGATGGAGCCTGTTTGTTGATTTGTTCGTATTTTCCCAGTTGTCGCAACACTCGAGAGTTTAGTTGCGCAATGCGTAAGATTCAGAATTTAATATTTCATTTCGTGTCACTAAGTACTTGAAGAACTTTCTTGAAATATTGTTGGCGACTTTTCCAATCGAAGTAGTACAAAGTCACGTTCTCACTGCTAAGAAGTCATAGTCTGCTCTCAAAAGGAGAAAGTCAAGGTTGTAATAACGGTGGCCAGCTGGGAATTAAAACATACTCGTATGTACTACCTCCGCACATCCTGGAAATATTTTTGTTTATTGTTACTAGCGCCTCGCCCCAACTTCGTTCGGGTTGTAGAACTAATCTAGACTAGCAACTGTATGGCTATATTTATTACATAGAAATGCCCTGCGATTTTACCTTCCTTTCTGCCCTATGAAAAGTAATTTATGTTATATTCAGACTAGAATCTAACTCTGTTCCAAACTTCAAACAAATCCGTACAGGCTTTTCGATGGGATTGAGCAAAAATCATCCAAATTGTCACATTCATAATTTTAGTAATAACTTTTGTTACTTTGGTATAATGTAGCTTCATATTCCAAATGTCGATTTTTTTTAAATCGGTCGAAGTCGATTATTTGTGTTTAATTGTTAACCTTTCCTCTAAACAATATAATCTAGATTTGTATAGAAGTATAGAAATAGCCTTTACTCTATCCTTAATGTTCCCACTGCTGGGACTCAAAAGTAAAGTGTCGTAAAAGTTTGGAATATGGTAATTGGTAACAAACCCAGAAAATACATCGAAATATATGTTCAGTTTCTACCTTTAAAAGTTTTAATAGGCACTGTTTTCTATAGTTTTATGGTACCTACTTAGTAAAACACTCACATGTGATTTAGTGTTAGTATCGCTATTTACTTGACCAATAGCACATTATAAAGATAAACTACTTTATTAGACTCACCAGTAGAAATATAATAAATCGAGTAAAAAATACTTTACTAGTAGCACCCTACGGCCAACCGTGGGGTAAGCCGGTCCAAACCGGCGTAGTTATCGTTCCAGTTGTTGTCCCGCGTTAAAAAATAGTCTATTTATTGATAGATATTTTTATTTTTAATATAACTTATACGATTTTGGGGGGGTGTCATGTTTCCCCCCCTTCGGACCGCGCATGATTAGACTGTACCGATCGTGTGCCAACAGGTTGTCAACGTTAAGAAAATTAGATACTTAACATACTTGTACGTTGTTAATTGGTAGTTACTCCAAGTATTAAAAGCTTCAATTTATTAGTGCGGTGAAAGTTTTGCCTGATATAACGTTTATAGTTTGGATTTTCACTTTGCCTCTTATGGCGCTTTTCCTACCGCTAAATGAATGCTGCCAAAGAGCATGAAGGCAAGCTATCCTTCTTGCCTTCATACTTTTTTCGTGGAAAAATAACGGGAACTACGCGGGTAAAACCGCGGCGCGGTGCTAGTTCTACTAATAATATAAATGCGAATGTTTACATGTTTGTTGCTCAATCATATCGGAACGATAAAGCGTATCGTTTTGAAAATTGGAATATACCTATAGAACGTATGTAGGTACCACATAATAATACATTACCATCTAGAGTAGTACCTACAAAGGCTACTTTTTAACACAGGAAAATTTCAGGAACGGGATTACGTGGATAAACCGCATCTCTATTAGTTGCATATTTATTATTGGCCATAGTTACGTAAGACCGAGGATCAGGCTGAGTGGCGTATTATGGGAGAGGGCTATCTCCAGCAGTGCCCAAACACAGGCTGATGATGATGATAGTTACAAATAGTGACTTCTGATTACGAGAGCTGAGGCGCTAACCATCAAGTCTCACACCCACGCTAATGTACGACGCGCTGTGTTGTAATTAACCAGCTCCTAATTAATCCAGCTGGCGTATGGTCGCGCTAAAGTGACTAATTTCTAGGACATACACAAGGAAATTACACGTTTCCTGTTATAGGTAGATATCATTTAACAGATCCTGAACAGTACATTTAAATTTGCAAATGTTCTACTTACATTAAAAATTTCAACGCAAGCTAAGAATCATGAGATTAGAATCATCACAACAAACAAACGCGAGCTTGAAATCATTTGAATAAATAAATATTTTAAATTTTAGTGAACAATACGCATACACCATCTGACTCCAAACTATGCAAAGCCTGTAGTATTGGAGCCTATATAGCTGATGCTGATATATTACGAGTACCTACTTATAGACCACGATTTAAAATTCCATACAGCGAATGTATTCGAAAAAAAAATCAGTATCGACCAATCAGATTACGGAGAATCTAGACAACTAGGTAAACATGTGAAGCGATCTAAAATTGATTGATAGATAACAGAGTCATGTAGAGATATACCTATACGCTACGAATATACTTCCGAGTATACTATGTTATTGGTAATCTTTTTTATCCCTGAAATCGGATAAAAACGTTATATACCAAAGCTTTTAAGCAAGCAAAATTTAAAATTAAAAAAGATACTGATACAATAACACAAATAATAATTGAAATAAAAAGTGACACAAATGGTTTGTCTGGTGGTAATATTCAACCTGCAATACAAAGGATATCAACCATTTCTAAAGTATGATCTACCAAACAAAGAAATTAACATGAAAATCGATTGAAAGTTGGTGGAGCTATTGCTTAACATATAAAAGAACTTCCAAACGAATTTAGAACCTCTTCCTTTTTCAAAGTCAGTTAAAAACATAAATATTGGATAAACAGCAAACAGATCGTACACTGAACGAAATGACCCTGTACCGTCAGATAGCTTAACTCATGTGAAAGGGGGCCGGAACCTCGAAACTTCACTCCCAGGTCCCAAGTATTCTTTGATAAAACTTCTCTCAACTCGATGCTGGAATTTATAACAAAATTGGCACGGATTCCTGCCGTCGGAATGGCAGCTGCAGGTTTGAGATTTCGAAACTGGGTCGACTGTGTTCACTTGCTGGATAGGTACAAACTAGTTACAGGTTTTTTATTGTTTTGCAATTAGAGTTTACTTGATTTTGACTTTGATATGCTCCTCAAGTAGTCGCGGACCATCTTAATGATCTTTCTTATTAATGATTGTCGTAATTAGCCCAAATTCGTAAAAATCGTTCGAAAGTGCAAATATTTGTGTGATGAATTCAAAAACTGTGTCTGGGTGTTTCTATGTATAATAAGTATGTATTTAAAAACTATATAAGTATTACATCAGCTATCTGGCTGCCATCACACAAGCTTTGCTTAGTTTGGGGTCAGATGGTGTTGTGTGTGAATTGTTCACCACACCAATAAAAAAAAAGTGGTTCGAATGAAATTTTGACTTCGGGAAGGTAATATACAATTTTGAACGATATAGGAAAGGTAAAAGAACCCATGGCAGTTAACCAACACCTGGTTAGCGCAAATCCTTTCTAAGTTTATTTTATATGGTGTTTAGATAAAACGTACCTTAGATGCATATAATTTAGCACAAAAGGTGCAGATCCCTATTTTGTGTCATCGTTTTTTGTTTTAGTTTATTTTTTTTCCAAAAATGTATTTACTTAATTTCCAGGTACAAAAATGCGCCAGCGCCCCGCGAGGGTTTTCTCCTACGGAAGCGTCTGTCTGACGCGTCCGCGTCGGCCACCCGTTGGAGCGGCCTCAACTCCAAGACCACCTCCCTGGGCAGCCTGGGAGCTGCCAACGCGCAACCGCCGCCGCCGCAGCTGTCCCCGCACACGACCAGCTTCGGACGATGGTCCACTAGCCGGCTCAATTCTAACCAGGTGAGATTAGGCGAAACTGGACTCTCTTGGTACAGGGCGTCAATACAGGGAGAAGCAGGGCGTCGAAGCAGACGGAGCACTAAATGAGCATCCTGTACCCAGTATTTATAAACAAAGCCGGACTGGCTATTTAGTAGAGGTATTAGAGTATTTGATGAGTATTTGCCAGCCGGGCTTGCAGGGCACGCGGCAACCGTAGGATAAAGTCTCGGGCCCCGGGCTTGTGATCGCCATGGATCCACCCAGGGCCTTTCTATCTAGTCCAACCCTGGTGATAAGGATCATGAAAAATTTGTCTATACCAAACCATGGTGGAAACACGCGATTGATTATCTAAAATGTGTTACAACAACACACTTTTGTAATTACATAGTTTCACAGACGAATAAAAGTACATCATTGCTGATAATTACTAAGATTTGATTCCGTGATTATTTTGTAGACCAAACGAGACCAAAGCAATGTAATCTGGGTTTAAAACTCATTTGGAAGTCTATTTCCGCCTGTTCAGCTATGTCTCCACAAGATAGATTTATAGACGATAATCTTTTTACCAGTATCGTAAGGTCGCTTGTTTTGTGAATTCAATTATTTGTTTAAGATATTGGACTACGGACGGTTTTAAAGAAACTTAGTAAACGGCATGGCTTTCGGCTGCTATAGATTATTGTGAACTCAATTTTACTCTTGAACTGGATTATGTAAGACTCGGTGCTTGGTGCTAAGACTATAACGCTAGTCATAGCCATCATCTACAAGAGTAAATTATGAGCCAGCACTCGTCTCTCTAAATCGCACATACAATTATCATCTGAAAATATTACTCCCAACAGTCTCTAAATATATTCCAATATTTAATTGAGGAAAATAAGAGCCAATCGAAGGCAACGAGACGATACATATGGTAGGTACAGTAACTGTACCTACTCATCGTAGAAGTATAAAACACGAAACAAGTATTAGTTCCCACTCTTAATCCGTTCACTAACAATCTGGAGCTACCGTTAAATCGCAGCTAATCTTCGTTAATCTCCAAGCTTACAATCAGTGAGCATAAACTAGACAGCTGCAGGGGAAATTTGCACGGGATCTGCGCTCTAAAACACAAATTCATAGAAAGCCAGATACAATGGTCACCGTTGTGTATGGCTTCCTCCCAACATCGCGATTTCCCCGGTTCGTTCACCGATAATCAGATGGGCACTTGTCCCACCGCAAGCGAGCAACAAACTGCAAACTGTCGACTATTTACTAGCTCGAAGTACTAATATTAGACTGTAACATTAGTCAAATATTGTACAAGTTCAAACACGCAAATACTCTTTCTCTAGTAATTGAGTAGTCGCAGGGACAACAACAATCAAAGATAACTTGCACTGAGCTAAGGATTGATAGATTGCTCTGATTGATCAGCCCATGAATTAAAAAAACAAACTAAGCCCCAAGCAAGCGCCACGGTAAGCTCGTCTCCGTTATTAGTTGATCTAAGCCTTATTTTGAGTGTCTAATGATCAAAAACTATCTATTTAGACAACTCGTAATGTAGATGATATAACTGTGATTACGAAATGTTCTTACAAGTCCTGGATTTCTACTCTCTTTCTACAGAGTAGTAAAGTAGACGTCCTGTATACTCTTGTGGTTTCGTCAGCGACGAACACGTCGTAAATCTCATAATAGAGCTCAGTAAATTCCATTTAATCTTATTAGCTTAAATAATATTCGTCCTTCCGCATCGTTTATTAATCTGCAACATAATTAATCGCATCCATACTCGTTAGAGCGCCATAATAAAACTATAGAAATTATACATTCGCTAGCTCATTTCCAGTTTATTTATCGTTCTACTCGCTTGGATATCGCTTTACGTCTTTTGGCGGTGGAACGAGAGCCTCATGTAAAACAGGCTATTGTTTTATTTCAGTGCCTTTTGAATTTTAATATCGATCAACCTGTCAACTGTAGCATGACTTGCCGATTATTGGAACTTGATAAAAGCGGGAGGGAGAACTGATTAATATTAATTAAAGTCCCTGATAGCTATCACGCTAAAAGCCGGAGACTGGAACAGCCGAACAGCGAAGTCTGTTGTAAAACTGGTTGTGGTCGTTAATCGTAACGTCAATCTTAGGCTTTTGAATTGTTGATAGGGTTGCTACATTCATAGGCCGTCTTGTCTGTACATTAGCAAGTTCAACTTCTTCAAAGGTTATAAACCCTTGCGTTGACATTAAGCAGTCGTTTGCTTTTGAGATAGAGGATAGAATAAGTATTTTTTCATATTTCCTTAGGAATTGCGTCGTATTGGAGTGGTCTCGTTGGCCGTAATTGTTAAATTATCTATTGCGCAGTAACTTATTACATGAAAACTGCCTTTCAAATTCCAGTAACTTACCCAGGAGGGTTCTGAAGAAGAGTCCTACTTACTCCGTCTTTTAATACGTACAAAAGTTTACCCGTCTATGGTTTATGTCTATGTAGTTATGACCCATCTATGCAGCTATGACCCGTCTATGCAGTACAAAATTATCATGAGCTTATCAGCCTTCACCTTATGTCTCTAGATATACTACTAGGTATGTATTTTGGCTCAAATAAAATTTATTGAATTTGTTCTGAAGAAGAGTCCTACTTACTCCGTCTTTTAATACGTACAAAAGTTTACCCGCCTATGGTTTATGTATATGTAGTTATGACCCATCTATGCAGTTATGACCCGTCTATGCAGTACAAAATTATCATGAGCTTATCAGCCTTCACCTATTAGGTCTCTAGATATACTACTAGGTATATATTTTGGCTCAAATAAAATTTATTTTATTTTTTATTTATTTAGATAGTCACAAACCAAACTGATTCCTTTGTCCAATTGACGAAGAAGATTTTAATATGGTACTAAGAATATCCATTTTGGCAATACCACGAGGAATTAACGTTGCTCGTCAACCCAGCGAGCAAAATATCGAAAGATATGTTTGCTAAAAGATACGTTGGGTTTTTCTGAGACAATTTGTTTGTTCTAGACGTCTCCGTGCTCATCGACACGAAGCAGTATCCGAGGAACTAGTCCGCTGTGCTCGCCGTCGGCGCGGTCTTCATTCAGCGCGCGGCAGCCGTACCTGGGCTGGAGGAGTCAGGAGCGGTTGAACACCACCCCTAGAACACCACATGAGAGGTAACATCATCTGAAAACAACGCTATTAGAGTAAGATCCCAGGGCCGCCAGACATCACGTACTGTCAGTATTTTAAAGCCTTTTCCGAAAAGACTGACCGGTCGAAGGGGCCAGTCATCCCCTAAACTCATAATCTCGTACATAAATGTTTTTATGTACCTTCTGGACCTCATATTGGCCGTCTAAGCAAGTTAGCGGGTAAGCATGTATTCTTAAAACGTACTAACTCAACTCAATCGTGCACATTTCGTTGGTCTGAAAATACATGACCTCTGGCGGCTCTGGGATCTTGGACTATATGATAATAGACGAGATGACTAAAAAATGATTTTTCTTTTTGTTACAACCAAAAAATGATGAATATACAGTGCTGAGAAGTTTCGTGTGACGTCACTTTATGGTACGATTTTTACGATAAAGTGAGGTTACAACCGCTACTCCGGAAGTATTGATGATCTATATTTTTAGTAATAATATGATAGAAGAAAAAAGACGTGTCTATATTTTGCTGACGGAATAATCAGAATGATACATTTTGGACCCAGTCATCATTTCAATTCCTGATTTATAGAGGTATCTGAACACAAAAAAACTGTGTTCTACGCAGACTACGGTAACTACATGAGAGGTAACGTTATCTCTATATGAGAGGTCTCTGAACGGTAGATTTCTCAATTCAATACCACTTCTATAACACCGCATTGCAGGAGCATGTTCTAGAGATATTACTATGAAAACAGCTGGTGCATAGAGGTCCCCTGTTCAACACCGCATATAAATAATAATATGTTGCTATTGCACACAGGTTTCTCGACATTCCTGCCAAAATTTTTCATCATACGTGCATTAGTTCTTAATGGTTATCCGACATGGTGAAAATAGAATTACTCATGGATCTCTCAATCACTGGAATTAACTCAGTTGGTATAAATTACTCTAGTTTTAATCAATATATTTTCATCTTCCAGGCTAGCCTCATCTCTTCTGCAGCAGTCAGCATCTTCCAAGGCATCCGAAGAGATCCAAACGTCTATAAAGGAAGTGACGTCAGCGATCGTCCATTACGTGTCTGGGCTCGAACCTGCGAACGGCGACCTCGACACCACGCCCTCACCACGGTCCAGTCAGAAGCTGTATTGGCTGGAGAGCTCTTTCGTTGGTGAGTTTGTAGGACTCGATAGCATCAACAGTCCACTAAATGTTTCCAGTGTTAGGACTCGGGGCCTTCATTTGCATAGCAAGGAGAATAGCCCATAATCCACAACACTGACCCAGTTCTAAGGCGGATTCAGCTTTAGCACCAGAGTAGGGGGTCACATAGTCTTGGTCAAGCCACAAGACCGAGTGACAAGTGTGAGCGTGCTTTATAATTGTTCACCTAGGTTCTGTACCCAGACCAGGGGGGAGACCTGAGTGTCATGACCCTTGGATCTACCCTTGGCCCAGTGCGGGTTGGTGATTAACGGTTGAACTCGTAAGGTTCTAGGTATATATCGGTTTCCACGGTGGTTTCCAACACATTTTTTAAGTTAACGGCATTACGCACATGACTTCGAAAAGACAGTGGTAAGCGTGAGATTGATTTGAACCACGGGCTCCGGATCGACAGTTTCCGTTCCGTTCCGTATCCGTTTTCCTGACTAGACTTGCATCTATATTTGTACAAAATAGCGAATAACTGAACTCTATTTGTGGTGATTCAAAACGTCAAACTATTTGTTGCTATTACAGGTACGAAACCCCTCGAGTCTCCACAAACTCCGCTAGTAGTGTCGGAGGCGCTGCCGCCCCCTCACCCCCGACCCCCCTCGTCCCTGCGGCTGGAACACCGCGCGGCGCCCGCGCCCGGTGAGCGAGCGTGAACCACGCACACTGCAGGCTCGATACACGATACACACTCACATTCCCTGACTGACGCGGTCATGGACGATGATCCATGCGATTAGGCCGCTTCGAGACCAGTCGGTGTGACATCTGCGTAGCAGTTCGAAAATTCAGATTACACTATCTGTCAAAGTATTAAATAGAGTTTGTATTTGACTGTGAATGGCATTTGTAATTTGTCGTACATTTGTAGGGGATACGCATAAGATGAACTGTCGATAAAAATAACATAATATTGTTGCGATATGAAGTTCTATTTACATCTGAGTCGATACGATCATCGTCGCATCAACTAGATACATCTAAATGTAGACATTTTTTGTGTTATTTACGATTGCCATGATTACCACATCAGACTATTCATATTTTATCTGCCTAAAGCTACTACGTTAATTTTATACCGACTTGTCCTACACGGCCTAAGGCACTTACTTCATTCAATTTCTCATTGCCGAAGCTTCATTGCATTTACGCATCGACATCAAACCTGCAGTGTTATTGTTATGTTACGTTTTGATACGCGAGCGTTAATTTTTGTGCTGTTCTATGTATTTTAGTTCTGTAAAATGGCAACTCTGAGGGTTCCATTTGTGAATTTTAAAATTTGTAATAGTGCTTTATAGACTTTTACTAAGACTCAGGACCATTTTTGTGACATTCATTCTGCACTTTTTGATTCAGATTTCTATACGTTTTTTGTAAAAGTGTTTTTTAATTTTGCAATGTTAAGCACTGGCTTGTAGTACGCTTACGAGTGTATGTGAATCACGCAATACAGCTTTTTATTGTTCTGTCTGTAGTTATTATTAATTTATTTCAATGTTGCCCGTTCGAAAAATAAAAAGGCAACTCACTACTTTCAAGTTATCTGTTTATATATAACATAGGTATATTTAATTGAGTTATATAAATTTTTACTATTGATTATAATTGTTGATACATAATTTGTGCATTTCAAAATGTGTGACATAAAATTAATGATTATAAATAAGTACACTTGTTGACTTTTGATTTACCATTTTTCAGACATATCAATGTTTTCATTATCTGAAATGTTTCAATTATAACTATTGAAGCAGTAATTATTATAATTAAGTTTTCTAGAAATAATTGCCATAACTTTTAAAATCCCCGAAGTGAACCAGTTGAATTCTAGTAGGTTTTAATTTCGTTTGATGTACAGATTAAATTATTATGTTTCGCGTGTTTTTTATTTGAAACATTTTCGTATTTAGTTTTATTGCTAGTTTTAACGTAGTGTTTGTACATACAATATGTTTCTCTTATTTTAGGTGCTAAATATAGGTTCAATTCGATATTTTAATTTCGTTTTGTTTATTTTATGTTATTATTAAAAGGTACGACAAAGCTTTAATGTGTCACAAAATAATTCAGAGAGCATTTTATATTACTAATGAATCACCGTCTCTTGCTGTATTTCTCACAATATTTATATTTTTTTCACATGGCAACAGTTATCAGAACCATAAAGAGTGGTGGTGAAAAGTGACAAACAGTTCTAGAATCTAGAAAACTTATGATTCCTTCTACTTAAATCACCTCGTAATTTATGTTGAGGCGTGCTCATGCTTCTAAGTAAATTATACAGGTTCTGATTAGGTTAGGAAAAATTCAGGATTGCGTTTAAAACCGCACCGCCGATAATTCGAAATTATTCGTAACGAAATTGCATTGCCTGAGGCAGCATTTTTTTTTTAGAATTACTCTTCTAACTCTATTGTCTATGACAAAATGCAATAGGACTGTGAGTTTTATTGCATTGAAGTATTCATCTGTTCTTAATTTTCTACTAAAATGAGTATATAGATGTAGTAGCTCTCTAGATATAAAAATATCCCGATATTTACCATTTACAGTACCTAAAATAATATGTTATTTCTATATAGCTGTAGGCATTATTATTGTACTAAGTTACGAGAATCTCGGTACCTTGATGTTATTAAACAAATTATTTTAAATATTGTATCGAAGACTTGCATTAATAAATCTAACTACTTCGTCGTATTTATAATTTCTAAAATAATTATTGTAATCAATTTTAGTTACGTTTTAAATATAGGAATTAATGAAATATATTCATTTTTATTTTATATATTTTGTTTTATTTTATTTTACTGCTTTATTACTATTGTCACGGTGCTTTTTGTCTCTAACGTCAGTTTTTTAATACATTGTTGCACCTTTGTGAATCTTTAAAACCACCTATTTATTTATTTCAAAATAAACACATGCAAAGAAAGTATTCAAATTTCAAGTAGGTACTCATACAATCACAATAACAAGACACGAAATAGGTACCTACACTTCATAAAGCATAGGGAAGTAATAGTCGATAAGAAATTAGACATCCCACAACACTATCCATAAAACAACACATGTGATCATATAAAGAACTCTTGTTATTTAATTTTGTACCTACACTTATAACATTACAGCTAGCAACATTTGAGGTAAGTTTTGAATTTAAATCTACTTATTAATATTATTATCATCGCATGTAAACTAGAATTTACTTAGCCTCCAAACTCCATTACATCGAGCTTTAACCGCCAGACTCTACTTCTGATATGCTGTAACATAGAAAACAAATCTTTAGAAATAATATCCAATACGACGTGACCCCTGGTTTTACAGATTGGCAAGACTCCCAGAGGTCTCTAAATCTGGGCATCACACGACCGTCTCCTGGTTCAACGACTTTGGAAGACGTGCTGGATTCACTTTTGGGCCTTCCTTCTCAACCGACAAGAATACCCACGCCCCAGCCTAGCCCAAGAAAATCTGGCAGCCCTTATTACTTGATGGGTGGAAAGGTACATTTATAACTTTAATTTTCTGATAATCTTAAAATAACAACATAGTCACTGTTTTGTACAAAACAGTGACTAAAGTTCTATAGAGAGTCTGGTCACAGGAATGTAATTCAGAACAAAAAAAAACATTGTGGTCGAATTGATAACCTCCTCCTTTTTGGAAGTCGGTTAAAAAGAAAGAATTTACTTGAGCAAAATGTTAAGAACTTGCATAACGCAAACAAAAGCAAAAACCAAAAAAACAGCACATTACGTTCTCGCTTCATGCCTTATCCCACAAAGAAAAGTCACGGTTAGCCAGGCGCAGGTTTGGGAATCTCCCGTATTCTCAAAAGATACGAGTATCTTTCTCAGAATAAGTCTGATTCCTCGTTATAATTAAATTACCAGTGGAATCCAGTTTCATCTCATTTCCTTCCACCCTCAGAGTCCCCGCTACGAGCAGCTAGCCAGCAGTGGCCACAGTAGTGCCTCCCCCGCCTCTCGCTTCTACAGCACTCCAAGCGAGGGGCCCAGCTCCGTCACCGACCCCAGCCCCGACCGACCAGGTAGGAACGATATGTAAGTCAGGCCGTTCCAATTTTACTTATTCCTAATCTCTCCTTTCAGGGGCCTAGGCACGAACCGTTAAAAATGTACTCGTATCTACAATTCTACAATCTACATATTCGTCTTTCTCATATTTAGAGGTAGTATGTTAGCTTACATTTTAATCCTGGCGATTATTTTTTGATTTTCATTCGTGCTAAGGCCTCTGTTTATTTACCAAAACGAAACTATGCGCAAATAAGACGTGAGTTACTTTATACGCTATTAGCTTCGGAACACGCGCAAAGGGATTTTGGAGTCCACACCACCATATTTTTACACTCTACAACCCTACATGCCTTACTGCACATTTTACTAACTTTACCTTGATCTCAAAATGCAAACCCATGTTTAGGTGTTTTAGTGTTGCACTGAGCAGCTTGTTATTATGAGCATGTCAACCAGAGCATGTTTGATGTTTTGATGCTTCTTTACTTTCAAGTCTAAGATGGTTCTGAGTCGTTTCATGTTGTTTTCATGCTTCACGTTCCCTCGAGTAAATGTTTTATGTTAATTGTTCGGTTGAAATGTTTCAGGCAAGAGTTCAGTTGATAAGCCGGTAATGCAAGAACCGCGACGTGCGAGGTCGGTTCACGGCGAGCCCTCGCGCCGGCGGAGCGAACCGTATATACAGCAGAGCGGTTCTCTCGACCGACGCACCAGCCTCGACGCCACAGCGCTGCGCCCCGCTGAACCGCACCTGCAGCATCATGACTCGAGGCTGTCCCTCGCTTCTTTGCAAACAGAAAACAGCACAGACGATGCTCTCGTCAAGTGCAAGTACCCCAAGTGCACATCCCGGGGCACCTCCTGCAGATGCCAAAAGGCATTACAAAACTTGCCACAACTGCACCACCATGTACTGCTCAAAAGAATGTCGAAGAGCGCACTGGGAGAAACACAGAAAGGTCTGTTTGCACTCGAGGGCGAGCGCCCTGTGCAGACAGATTATATCAGCGGCCAAAGAAGACGCGGACGCCCTGCACCAGATCAGCACGATCGCTCACAAAGGTTACCTTGCACTCGGCCGGGGCGTAGTCAAGGTGTTCTTCACGAGTCCGGAAGCCGCGGAGAAGTTCACCACTCACGGATACCAATACCTGAGTGAACCGGAATTCGTTAAGTGGAACGCTCTCCAGCCGAATGAAATGGGAGTAGAGTTGTACACGGAAGTAGTCAAGCTGTGCAAATCTTACAACCCTGAGACGAGGGTGATTTTATACGTGGCTGTGTGTATTATCAGTGAAGTGCCGACAAAAGGTGCCGTTAAATGGGAGAGACAGATGGTGTCGCGATGCGCGAAGCTCCGCCTCAGTAAAAGCGTTTCCGCAGTTATAAAGGAACAAAACCGAAGACGGCAGAGGCGTGACAGTAAAACCGTACCCGATGACCGAGAAACATTAATACTGACATCTAAACTAGTGAATGCGGCCGATAAGAATGCCGCTACCACGCATAAGTTCCGAGAGATTTGCTTCCAGAACATAACGCAGCAGTTGGAGAATCGAGGAGTGAATCTGAAGAAGCATTTCCCCGGAAGTGCATTCGAGGTTGGGTGCATACGTGGATGGCACCAGCGATAGGTTCATCCCGATGACCATTTACCCCAAGGATGTGGCCAGCGGGAAGTCGTTTATGTGCATTATAATGCCCGATAGTGACGTGGACTGCTGCTCACCGCTTGATGGTAAAGTCACCACAGTAGACGTGGGAGTAGACCGGTCGCGACACCAACTCTCCACTCCTATGTGAGAATAAGTAAATATAAGTAGGCAAATAGCGAATGCTTGTAATTAATGGCAGATGAATGATTGAATTCCCTTGGATACAGCAACACCGTGAGCGGATCGTTGGCCAATGCGACACGAATGTGGTGCCATGTTATGATTTAAAAAGTTTCCAGAATCTCGATCTCAATATTTTTTTAAAGTCAATAGAAATATGAACTCTCTGAATCCTATCCTTATAAAATGTATTACAGTCAAACCCAAGGTATCTGAAATTAAATATTTATATAACACCCATAATAAAAAATATTATACTTACAGATGTATCTACTATCTTTACCATGCCTGTTATAATATAAAATATTATGTGGGCAGTGCTTAATATACCTAACTGGATATTATATTCATTGTTTAGTTTATTAAAAATAAATTTTATACTAGTGAATTTAATTTAAATCAATATTTAAAATTTAAATGTGGAAGAATTACTTCGTATTTATATATGTGAGCATAATAATTTACATAATTATGTGAAGTGTCTCTTTGACAATAGTTTATCATTAAACGTATCGCAAAGCCAATGATGGCACAAAATGGGATAAGATTATAAAATATTATTAAATTAATATATATCTAATAAGATTTTTTAAAGAGAATGCTTTTAAGATTCACGAAAGTATAATTTTTATACTAAAAATGTATGCTTGAGCGATTAGTGAGATGTGTAAACTGCGCGATCATGGAACAGATTAGAGAATAATGCTTTCTTGCTCACACACTCTGGTGTTTAAGCGAGAAGAAAGTACTTTCTTTAAACTTTTTCCAGAGGCGCATGTTATAATAAATAATTAAAGGTTTTAGTGTTTCATCTTAGATAGAAAATCAACTTTTTAGTCGAAAATGTTTACATTTGTTGTTAACTACTTACTTGAAATAATTATCTGGATGACCCTGTATGTTATTCTATTGAAGAATATGTTTTAAATGTTAAAATTAAATTTTATTTTAATATTTATTAAATCGAGTCACTATATAATATGTATATCCAAGAACAATGCAAAGTCTATTATACCTTAAATAGGTAAGTACCTATCTTTTAATATTGGTGTACTTATAAAGTAATAATCTATTATACCAAAGAAGAAACGAATCATTGATCGACTCATAAAAATTACAAAGAAAACCTTTTTCCACTGTAAAGTACCTATATCTGTTAAAAAAATACACTGGCTGCTGTCACATTTTAATGTTAAGTTACATACTATTTTGAGTTCACATGGAGTATATTTTCATCACAGATTACACAAACAAATCTGTAATCTGTGGTTTTCATTAAAAAATCAGACTAACTGCACGCCGCTGTTTGACCCACCCTAAGATCGAATCAATGGTTATAAAAATCTGTTTTCGCCGTTGTCGAGTCAAAAAACAATCATCATAAATAAATTTACGCACTTTTTTACAGACAGATTTGACTAATCTTTCAAATACAGGCGATCGAGATTAGCTTCTTCTATGGTATATTTATTAATGTAAAAAAAATAAACACCCGTGTACTTTCCTACCTACATTCCATGTTACATAATTGATTGTTGTGTGTGGCACAAATTTACAAGATTTATATTTAAAAACGTGCCAATAATATATCTTAATAAATAAAAACATTCCGATTTAAAAAAATGATAATGTGTCGCGATTTTTCACATTCCTACCTATTCAGTGTAGGTCTGTAATCTGTATTTACAACTATTTACATTTTCTGTTGAGTTACTTGAAATCTGTTTTGAATCAAATGTTCCAAAATGATCAATCAAATAAACTCGAAAAATTTAAGATATCAGTGATAATGTATTGTTTTTTTTTATAATATTGGTTACCGAGGTTTTACTCGTATATTCTTTATTTCACTTTCAATATGTAATGGGTACAAATGCCTAGATCATTTGTAAATGTATCCCAAAAAAGCTCATAACATTTTTCTAGTATTCTATATATTAATAATTTAGTCTTTTTTTTGAACTAATCTACTCTACTATACGCCTGTAAAATATACCTATTTCGTACATACAAAAATTATATTCATAATGTTGCCATATCAATTGTTTTTCTTAGTCTGGAATCCAGATTTTTATCTAGTTGTTCCTTTATGTACCTATTTCAAATAAACAGCCCAGCTAAATAAATAAAACCTGTTTTATTTTATTCTCCTTAGCTGTTTTCATTTGAGTTCAGACGTGGCTCAGACCAACTATACCTACCATTCCTCAAAACAGTTGAGTGAGTTACTCTGTCTAGTCTACTCTCTTTTTTTTAGTGAAAAAATTGGTTGCCTGTAAAGTCGGTATACGGGCAAAAGTTTTACGTGACAACGACTTTGAGTGGTAAAATAATTTTACGGAAGGGACGCGTGCCTTTCACTTTTTATGTCTGTCTCTCTCGCTCTTAGGCGGGCTAACCATGCCCGAGTGGAAGGGACGCGTGCCTCTCACTCGCTCTCGTTGTGAGCGCATAACGTGAGCGGAGCGTAACGCAGTTTCTTGAAGTGTCACCCGGCAAACCAATTTATTAGACGTTGTCACGTCAAAATTCGTTTGTCGCGCCACAAACAGTTTTCGTGGGCTGGGAATTTAATTCTAGCGTCACGCTCGGGAATGATACGAAATCTTCGTAAACTCGGGACCATGGCTATTGGCCATCTAGAAATGCGTTAGCATTTCCCATTATCTAGATGGCTATGCTCATGACCACGCCCTCCGGTTTCACCCGCGTAATTTCCAAAGTAAGCCATCAAATTCTTAGTTATAAGTTTTCACTTCTATCGGCATGTTTCATCTGAGTATCGGCAGTGGGCCTGGGGACCGAATTTTAGTGATCGTGCATCTCTTTCTTATGTTCACAAGTAAGAGGGATGGAAGACCGTAACGCCGTCCTCCCCACTCGGTCGTTCGACTTTGAATCTTATTTGTATGAGCTTTACAGACTAAATGCTCTTAGCAGTGCTGCCAACTTAACGGATTTCCCGTGATATTTTTTATGGTAAACAAATGTCACTCTTCAAAATAAAAGCAATTCCGAAATTTTTTTTATATCGATGATCGCATGTAGAAAGAAGCGTTGTATCGGACATTATTTTCTGATAAGATGCGTCGCGGCCCGCATGAATACAAGGCGGGCAGTTGCATGGACAGCCCTGATCGAGATCATCCGAGTTTACCCGAATATTTCTTTCATTTACATACGTGACGCTTGAGTTCTTTTCACAGCCCACAGAAAATCTATATGTGGTGTGCCAAAGAAGCTTTCACTTCAAAAAGGTCTGCACACTACTATTACTATAACTAATACGTACTATACTATGATGAAAATGAAATTTATTTATTCAGTTATAAACATTACTTAAAACAATATAGCTTAGGTACTCACATAATATGTTCAGAAAAAGTATCTAGTCGTGTGTACACTATACTATGTATACTGGCATGGAATAACAATCCTTGTCTCTGTCGTTTTAAACGGGTACGACAAAGACCAAGCGATTCGATTCCGTGGTGATGTCAATCCGATGGCGTTGTGAATCAGGGTCATCATCATCAGCCGGTACTTGTCCACTGCTGGACATAGGCCTCTCCGATGATACGCCACTCAGCCCGATCCTCGGTCTTCCGTCTCCAACCACCACCGGCTGCCTTTCGAATATCGTCACTCCATCTAGTCTCAGGGCGTCCTACACTACGTTTACCGATTCACGGTCTCCACTCCAGAACCCGTCTACCCCAACGGTTATCAGGTCTGCGACAGATGTGTCCGGCCCACTGCCACTTCAGCTTACTAATACGGTAAACTATTTCGGTCACTTTAGTTCTCTAACGAATTACTTCATTGCGAGTGCAATACCTCAGAGTTACTCCAAGCATCAGGGTGAATCAGGGTGCTTACAGAAAAAAAAAAGTCAGTGTAAGTGGACTGCCGATAGAAGTAGATAAAGTAGTAGAAACTTAGAAACTTCAGCCTTGGATCTTTCAAGTACGCCGGGCGGCACGACCCAAGGGGCGCCAAATTGAGCGACTCATTACCTATTTCAAGTCATCGTCGTAATATCCGATCCAACATTATGATCATGAATTCTCTTTCTTCCTCATGTGGGGAAAGTGAGGGGAGCTAGATACTCTAGGGGAATATAAGTGCAAGTTTCACCATACCACGGTGTATGGGTGAGTAACAGCGCTTTCACACCCTTAACGTCCTCGTTAGCCGCATCAGGGCTTGGAGGATCTACATATATTTTCTGAGTTGGGTCATTGGACATAGAGTCATCGTCTGTTTTATTTCTTCCTGTTTAGCCTGGAGGAGATTACTAAGGAAAGTACGCTAGGTACGTACGTCAGGACTTCAGGAGGGCGTGAATGATATGACGCAATGTTATCTGTGTTGGTGTGAATGTGGTCCAGTCTGCGTGATCAAACACATACCGTACACCCATACACTGGCCGTACAGGAAGCGTATCACTCAAGCGCACTATAGATTTGACACGGTCTAGTTTATGCCCAGTTTGATTCGCAGCAGCAGCTTAGAGCCGAACACTGGCCTTAACAATGATCGAGTCGCCTTCGTTTGCTAGATTTCGTAGATGGTTTGAGAGTGCCTGCTCATGTCTGCGTCGATGTGGCCGCTCATGTACTTGACTGTGCGTTCCCATCCGACTTCCTGTTCTCGAAGTTGCAGTGGTAGTGGTAAAGATGTACCCATTCAATTTAGGGTCTGTTAGTAGTGCAGCTGTTTTCCTACATTCACAACGTCGCACCAACTGTCGAGCCATCATGGATGTGAATTGAGAATCGTGTGTGCTCTGTCAGAGGACATTACGGACGTAAGCCTGTACGAGATACGAGTGGCTCTCAAACAGCTTAAGAACAACAAGGCACCGGGCGAAGACGGAATCACGACAGAACTTCTGAAAGCGGGTGGTTCACCAGTACTTAAAGTCCTTCAGAAGTTATTTAATTCCGTCATCCTTGAGAGTACAACGCCAGAGGGGTGGAGCAAAAGTGTGGTGGTGCTGTTCTTTAAGAAAGGTGATAATACCCTCCTGAAGAACTATGTACAGGCCCATTTCGCTGCTGAGCCACGTCTATAAGCTGTTTTGGAGAGTAGTAACAAATCGTCTCGCTCGTAGGCTCGACGACTTCCAGCCTCACGAACAATCCGAGTTCCAGAAAGGGTTTAGTACCGTAGACCACATCCACACGCTACGGCAGATTATACAGAAGACGGAGGAGTATAATCGGCCGCTCTGTCTAGCGTTCGTGGACTACGAGAAAGCCTTCCATTCAGTCGGCAGTGTTACGGTCGTTACAGCGGTGCCATATCGCCTATGGGTATATCGAAGTGTTGGAGTGTTTATACAACAAAGCCACCATGTCTATCTTCAGGATCAAAGCACAAATCCGATTCAATTGCAAAAAGGGGTGAGACAGGGAGACGTTATCTCTCCGAAACTGTTCACCTCTGCATTGGAGGATACAGGATATCTTTAATCTTTTAAACTGGAACGGATTTGGTATCAACATTAATGGCATATACCTCACCCACCTTCGATTTGCCGACGGTATAGTCATTATGGCTGAATCGCTAGATGACCTTTGCTCAATGATCAGAGACCTCAATGCTGTCTACCAACCGGTAGGGCTAAAAATGAACATGGGTGGTAAGACAAAAATCATGTCAAATGCCCATGTTGCGCCCATACCGGTCCACGTTGGAAACGACAGTATCGAAGTTGTCGACCATTATGTTTATCTGGGTCAGATGATCCAGTTCGGCAGGTAAAACTTTGACAAGGAGGTCAGCCGACGAATCCAACTCGGATGGGCAGCTTTTGGGAAATTGCGTCACATTTTCTCGTCAGAAATACCTCAAACCCTCAAGACGAAAGTCTACAATCAGTGTATGTTGCCAGTGATGACATATGGCACTGACACGTGGTCGCTAACTATTGGCATGATATGCAAGCTCAAAGTTGCGCCACGGGCAATGGAGAGAGCTATGCTCGGAATTTCACTGCGTGCCAAAATCCGAAACGAGGAAATCCCCAGAAGAACGAAGGTCACCGACATAGCTCTTAAAATTAGCAAGTTGAAGTGGCAATGGGCAGGCCATATAGTTCGAAGAACCGATAACCGCTGGGGAGTAAAGGTTCTCGAATGGCGACCACGAACCGGCAGACGCAGTGTAGGACAGCACGGACCGATGATATTGTCTTGGTCGTGGGAAGTCGATGCATGGAGGCAGCACAAGACCGGTCATTATGGAAGTCATTGGGGGTCCAGCAATGGACGTCTACAGG
Source organism: Ectropis grisescens (assembly GCA_017562165.1). Taxonomy (NCBI): domain Eukaryota; kingdom Metazoa; phylum Arthropoda; class Insecta; order Lepidoptera; family Geometridae; genus Ectropis; species Ectropis grisescens. Next base: position 6,767,131 of record CM029781.1, on the reverse strand, counting down.
CTGCAGATGATGATGATTTGCTCTGTTAGCTACAATCCGTAGGCTGGGGATTCATCGGTAAAATGAGCCTAGACATTGCCTCTTTCACCTGGTATGAGAGATTATTTTTTCAGTAGTCGAATATCGTTTGTAAACAAGATGTATAAGGATGGCTTGACGCAGCCCCCTGTAGTACTCCCGCTGCCATCGACTTGTATCCAGACCTGACATTTTCAAATGATGCAAAGAATCGAACACGCTATCACTTTGATAAGGTGAGTGGTGGTGTCGTTCGCATCAGTTTATAGATAATACCTTCGTGCTACACGCTGTCAAAATTACCACGACGTATCGTTTCTCGAAATTGGTATCTCGCTAACTATAGCGTTGTGAAATGCTGTCTGCGAGATCTGAACTGCTCGTCAGCAGCAGCCGCCGCTCAAACTGCTCAGCGAGGTTAGATACTCGTAACTGGTTTCACTGTCGTTTATCTTAGCCAGGTTTTGGCAGTACTATTTACCTTGCAAGTGTAAATATTGAGGGTAAATGTCCGGTTCGGAAAATGCATTGATCAGCCGAGTCAGACACACCAAGCTTGTTATCGGCATCGATCTACTAGCAGCATTAAATATTCTGTCGTGGCCAGATGACTACTTTAGACTTTTCAATACTTTTAGAAAATTACTTTTATAGGGGCGATAAAATTATCTCCTTTCAATGGTAGTGCCAGAGCCCGAAGGTCGAATGCGTCTTACGACTACTGAAGTCCTACAGCAAGAAGCCGACGAAACAAGCAGTGTCCTGCCTGTATAGCACAATTGTCAACATTTTTTTGAAAATTTGGCAGCTGATAATTTAGATATTGGATTTAAATTGACCACGACATATCGTGGTAAATTTTATGAAAACTAAATAACCGATATCCACAAAGGAACAAGGCAGAATTATAGAAAGGAATGAGCTGGCAGAGTTTGTGCCATGTTTGAACTGAACCATAACTGAACTGACAAATGACCCCGCATTTGTCAGTTCGGTGGGACGTGTCTGGCAGGGTCGCGGTCGAATGCTAAGCTTATAACTCGGAGACTTATAACTCAGAAGTTGATAGCTCACTTTAGAAACTACGCGGGTGAAACCGGAGAGCGCTGCTAGTCTGGAATAAATCTTCAAAGCATTGTCGTCTAAATGAGTCTTCTATGCATGGCCATCTGGACTAGATGAACTGGAGATCTAGAAATGCTAACGCATTGCTAGATATCCCGCTCAGACAATGGGGCGTTTTCAAGATACAAAAAGATCAGTCAAAGACAGTTCCCAATATTTCACCATAGGTGGCGCCAATATTTTATTTTGTTAGAGCAATTTCACAAAAACAAACAGTGGTGCCACACTTGGCAAAATTTAGAACTATTTTTGACAAGTAAATTTGCATTTGGAAAACGCCCCAAAGATATCAAAGATATCCCAAAGTTCACCCGAAGATTTATTTCATTCACGAGCGTGAATAAAAGCTTGAGCTCAATTCACAGCTCACGAAAAATGTGTGTGTGGTGCGCCGAAAGTCATTTTCGGTTCAATAATAATTCGATTATTATCGCTTGTTGAATTGGGTCATGGGTTCGGTTCCTGGACAGTGGAATGGAGAATTCGTTGAGATAAAACTATAGGTCGAGTTCGAGAGAGGAGAGAGGGATAAATAAATAAGTTGACTTGCTTGCTTGCGTGTCTTCCGTGGCACCCTCGAATATTATAGGCTATCAGTGTAAGAGTGTATTCTTCTGTGTGGCGGTTCTGTGTAGCTGGAAAAATTACAATTGTAGGTGACCAATATATTTAAAAAAAACTGAGACAGTGACTTACATACGATTAAGACAATGACATTGACATTAGTAGTGCTGCCAGTATTTGGTCAAAATTGGCAGTCATAGTAAATTTATAACTCAAAATAATGCATTTGAAACCTTACTTTGGAAACTCGCGGGTGAAACCGGAGGGTGTAGTCATGAGCATGACCATCTAGAAATGCGTCAGCACTTCTAGATAGCCAATGGGAAATGCTCTTTAGAAAACAAAGAGACTTTGTGGGATCAATTAAAATACGAATATAATTATTTTGAAATTGATAAATGATTTTAAGATTGACAAATGTGCTTATGCAATTATTCTAAAATTATTCACTAATGTGGATAGAGAGAAATTAATCATGTAATTAACTAAAGAAATAAAAAAAGGTATGCGCTAATACCGCACGGCAGAAGTGAAAACTGAAATAAGAAATACATAACCATTTAAAAAGTGATTTAGAAGTGTACTAGAAGTTAATGTCGCGATAAAAAGACAAATATATTAAAAAAAGGGCTATATTATCTTTCTCGCTTTGACGCGCTTATACACTGTATTTTGTTTCTCGCTCTAGCATCCCGAATTTACCCGAAAAGCTATTATCATACCCGAGCTTGACGCGCGCCAAAAGAAGTTTTAACTTCAAAAATGGCACATTAGCAGTCCTAGGATTTGTCAATAGAAGTGAAAACTTACATTAACATAGCTCATATTGGAAACTACGCAAATGAAACTGAAGGGCGTGTTCATGACCATGGTCAACTAGAAATGCTAGTTGGGATCATGGCCATGATCATGAACATGGACATGGTCATGGCTGGTGCATGGTATTTTCTAGATGACCAATGGGGAAATGCTGGCACATTTCTAGATGGCCAATGGTCATGGTTCCGAGTTTACGAGATCAATCCCGACTGTGATACTTGAGATCAATTCACAGCCCGCGAAAAGTGTCTGTGGTGCATCAAAAGAAGTTTTCACTTCAATTAGTACTAGTTCAACGTACAACTGTGTGTATGATATACGTTCATTAAAATCAAATTACTCGAATCTAAGTTTGAAGTATACCTCGTATTTTGCTTACAATCTTGTGCCATAGGTGGCTTTTACTCCACTCTTATTCTTTTCTACGTTGTTACTTTTTAACCGACTTCCAAAAAGGCGGAGGTTATCAATTCGACACCTATGTGTTTTCTATGTATGTTACCTGATTTCTCGAAAACCTTCTTTTTGTGTTCTGATGCACACAGGTGTAAGGTATACTTCCCGAATGGTCCCATATAAATCTTATCGAAATCGGTTTTGTGGTTTTTGAAATATGAACCATAAACTAAAATTTGCGTACAATTTTCGGGATGACGTAGTTGTAGATCTCACGAAAGTTATGAAACTCGATCCTGTCAAAACGAAATTGTGTAAATGCATTCATAAAAACTTGTTTTCCACAAAAAATGGTAAAATAAACTATTTTCGTATAAAAAATTAAATCGACTTCAAAACCACAAATAGGCACTGAAAAGCGAAAAATAACTTAAAATCGGTGCCAGCCAAGTCTAACAGGTAGTGGATAGATCCTACTTACCTGTGCCTACTTACCATGTGCCTACATAACTTTTTGACCTGACTGGCACCGACTTCAAATAGATGAGTGAGTAGCGCTTATAATAATGATTTTAATTTATTTTTCGCCTCTGAGTGCCTATTTGTGGTTTTGAAGTCGGTTTAATTTTTGTACGAAAATAGTTCAATTTTAGTTACTCTGTACGACACACATGAGAAGTCACACACATTCAGTGTGGCTACACTGAAGAAGCTATTTTTTTGTTTTTCCTTTCATCTTTCATTCTTTCATTTTCATTGGCCAAGAAAAAGTTACGGAATACGGACGGTGTCGTACTCGCAACTCGCAACCGATACGTCCGTCTTTTCATCTACGCAAAAGTGTTTTGTAATCAAATTATTCAGTGATCAGTTATTGAAAAAATCTAAAAATTATCAGCCATGGTCCCGGCAAATGTTATGTACGCAGCAGTGCCGATTTCTGTCGTACTCGCCCTGGGGTTCCTTCGTAAATGGAGGTCTAGGAATTGGGGGAAATGCGTTACAAATACCTGTCTCAGGGGCAAAACATTCCTGATTACCGGTGCCAACAGCGGCATAGGCTACGAGACAGCAAAGGCCTTGGTGAAGCGGAAGGCGCGAGTGATATTTGCCTGCAGAGACCTGGACAAGGCCAAGGCTGCTATCGCCCAAATACGAACGGAGCAGCCTACGGGTGGCGAACTGGTAATTAGTTCTTTTAATTATGTTATTTTAATAATGAACTCTATATCAGTTTTAAGTTCAATTAGCTATCGTCCATGAAGAGTGGTCCCACTAGGCAAAGATAAAAGGTCAATGATTTGACATTGAACTTTGGTTGCACACTGTTGTAAAGCATGTAAACCTTTTAGATTGTTATACATAAATACAGTGTGTACTTACCAGTTTTGAAAAGTAATACTCAAATACCTACTCTATTTGAAGTGAGATATTTAACACAAAGATGTTCATATCTTTATGTATAAACAGAAACAAATTTCGCGTTAAAGCCATGATATTGAGATATATGAGCTTTACTAACTAGTCAAAGTAAGAAGTTTATACATTTAAGATTTTTTTATTTATTTCATTTACATAAAACTTCCAAACAGTGTACACCAAAACATACATACATATCTAACACCAAAACGTTAGATATACCTAAGCTAATGTTAATTTATCTCATAATCTTAAAATGAAATAATATTGGGGGACAATTCACACACAACACCTGATGACCACAAAAATAATATTTTATTATGATTGACATTTATTTTTAACAGGCAGAGCCTGTATTAATAAAATTAAAGTGCAATGAGAAGAACACTATGCTACATAGTATATACCAAAAATGGACATGAGTAGTCCATGAAATGGACATGGACATATTTGAACCTAAAATGCTTAGAAACAGGACATCAATTAATTAAACCAATAGAAATAAAATAGTCAAAGACTTAAAAGTTCAGCAGGGATTACTTCATTGAAGCCAACGGCCACAGTAGCACTTATTAAATTAATTTTTACTATTTTAAATGGGCATAACATCCAATTTTTTTTATCAATTAATTTTGACAATTGTAGTGGAAGGGCTCCTAGCAGAGTACCAAACCTTTGCCAGTTATTCTACAGCCGAACAGTAATGTGAAAACATTACTGTGTTCCGGTTTGAAGGAGTGCTAGGTAATGATTTGGACTCTTCATGTTCCAATAGCTGCGTGTCGCTGTGCTTTTATGTGGCAGGCATGTTGCTTACCATCAGGCACATGGCCTATTCGTCTCGTCACTTCTTATTTAAAAAAAAACTGGATTAAATTCAAAACTTTCATTTTATTCATATCAATTAGTTCACTTTAGGTAGGTACATAACAAGAACATAAAAAATTACATAATTCCTGTATTAAATATTGAAAGGCCAAAGTTCATTCTGTTACAGTTGAATAGCAGCAATAATTTTGCTAATCATTCTACCACCAAACAGTAATATGAAAACATTACTGTGCTCCGGTTTGAATGGGAATGTTTTTAGAGCAATTACAGGGCTTAAAGATAAATCTTATATTACAAGGTGACAAGTGAAGTAATGATTTGGACTATTTATGTTTACAATTTTATGTTGACAATAGCTATGACGCTGTGCTATTATGGGCTGGCAAATTGGTTATCATCATGCACAAGTCCTGATCGACATGCATGCTTTCTAAAAGAAACATCCAATTAAATGATTTAAATATAACACTATAGTCATACAAAGGGCAAAGATTAAGAAAGTGTTAAAGATAGGGAGCAATGTTCTTCATTGTTTGTTTACAAAGTACATGCACAGATTATTTATAGAGCATGGACAGAAACAGATGATGTACTACTTTTTATGTTGCTTATTTTTCAGTCTACTACGCAACAAAGTCTATTTTTACCTGATGGCGTTTTATATTATATGCTTAGAATGATAATTGATACAAACTTGGTAATTTTTTTATTTAAAACCATTACAGTGATGGATTTTATGTATGAAATGTCGATTCTAAGATTATAGCCCCAATAGATGTATTGAAGCATACATAGATATAGATAGATACGGCATAAATATAGATAGATTTATTTATTTACAATTTAAACATGGAACTTGCAGTAAAAACCAACGCATTACATGTTTGAGCTAATATAGGCAAGGACATCGGCCCTGAAATTGCCCAATTTATCGAAGAAAATGTCCAAATTTGGCTTTTGAGTTAGTGTGCCGTGTGCCGAAGATACGGACTTATAGCAGTCTTGATTACATCTTAAGAGGCTTTAGCTAGATTTTGGATCAAGTAAGGTGCAAAAAGCAGTTATCCTTGACTTAGCATGCATTTTCGGGAGGTTCCTCATTCTACAGCCCTAAAAACCGGTAGCTTGGCCCTGCCTTGCTCTTGGAGACCTAGGTTTAGTTTTTGTAGTGTGTTTAATGTTAATGTAGTTTATGTGTAGTTGTACTCCTTCTGGTGCGCATGGGATAAGTTATGAGTGTACATTTTTACAATGTTCGTGGCGCATACATGATAAACCGAAATTCTGAAGTCAACATTTCAATAAACATTAAAATTAAGTAACTTCTGGTTAAATTTTGTTCTTGTGATGAATGCAAAAAGATAAAATTGTCTAGTCTAATGTTATATGTACATTTAGTATGAAAAATAAACTAAACAGGTATAAATAAAAGAAGTATTAACTTCTTGTATAGATCTTGTGTACACACACTTTATTTAAATATTATAAAGGAACATAACAATAAAAATAAATGTGTACCTTATTTATGATATTGTTCACAGATCCCTATGCAACTCGACTTGGCATCATTCGAGTCAATAGAAAAATTTGTGGAAGTGGTGAAAGCGGGTTTCCACAAAATTGATGTATTGATCAACAATGCCGGAGTGGCTGTACCTTTGGATAAAGATCTGAAGACCAAGGAAGGGTTTGAAATACACTTTGGAGTTAACCACCTCGGACATTTCTACTTAACCAGTTTACTGTTGGACTTGTTGAAAAGGGCTACGCCAAGCAGGTATGTGGATTGATATAGCCGCATGCTACTAAAAACTTACATTTTTGGCTAAATTTTTTAATATGAAATTAGTTCTCGTTAAATTAGGTTTTAACTTCAAATGGCATAAAAATATGCATTTTCTCTTTTATTTTCTATTTTAGCAAACTCTTAGTTTAGAAAAGGAAAAGATAAAAATAACAATGATTGTGCAACTGTCTAATCTGATGTATAAAAAAAGTTGCCATTTTATTATTATTTTTACCAAAAAACTAGAATTTTCGACTCTGGCAATTCAATGAGGTGTTTTCAAAATGCAAATATTTCTCAATTTCGCCAAAAGCCTCGTCAATATTTCAGTTTAGAGAATTTTCACAAAATTCTTCCATTTATTGCATTTATTAAACCTATGGTACAAGTATTTTCCCTACAAGACAACAGATTTTTTTTTCCTAAGTTATTTTGGAACTGATGTTGGTCTAGCCGAGTTAACATACATCGCTAATGGGGAGTCTTATGGCGGAAGTTGTGAGCTAGAACAGTTTTATAAATTGTTTCCCCTATAGCATTGTTTATACAACAGTAGCAATGAAATTAATCAGTCATCAACAGTTGTGATTGTGAGTTATCAGTCAAAGCCTCATCGGGCCAACCACTTCTAGATATAGATCTACAGTAAATGTGGGTTGGATTTTTGCCTTTGTTGATTATTATTCTATACTAGATGTCCCTCCCCCCCCGGCTTCGCCCGTGGTACAGAAACAAATTTGATTAGCAAAGGTTTAAATTCCATGATGCAATCTCAGACACATCCTGTCATGTCAAAGCACAGTTCGAAAACTCTTAAAAAGGAATATTTTTTCCCGGTTTTGTTACATTCTTGATTCATGCTCCGCTTCTATTGATGGCATCGTTATGTTCTATAGCCTATAGCTTTCCTCGATAAATGGACTATCCAATAGAAAAAGAATCTTTCAATTCGGACCAGTACTTCCCGAGATCCTAGCGTTCAAACAAACAAACAAACTCTTCAGCTTTATAATATTAGTATAGATAATTAGATTGATAAGCGTAAGTATGATGGTGTGCCATTGTACTTACACAATGTTTCCAAAGGTTACTGATTAAAATGATTAAAAACAGCTAGATTTTAATTGCTTTTTAACACTGTAAGTTACATAGTCCTAAGCTGGACAAGCATTTAAAATCCAATAACCACATAAAAGTCAAACAATTATGTACCTACTTATCTGATGATTGTAAGTTCAAAGTCTCACAACAAAGAAAGGAAAGACCTATGTGTGTGTATGTGAAGTAAGTGAGTAACTAAGCCATGATGCCAACTTATACAAAGTTTTGGAGAATGGTTACAGTGCAACGATCATAAAGTACTATGAATATTAACATATTAATTTAGGTTAAAATACTGTCGGATACTGCTGAAACTTAAGTAGGACTAGAGCGACCATATCACTTAAAATAATTACTTAAATATGTGTAAAAAGTATGTTAGTTTTATACTAAAATCGCTAGCACCGCCTACGGCTCTGATTATTCTTCTCCTCTCGCTTCCAGAATAGTAATTGTATCGTCCACACTCCACGAAAGAGGGGCCATCAACTTCGAAGATTTGAACCTTAAGACGGAGATAGAACAGGCGAAGAGAGGCCGGGCGGGGCGACACAACCCTGGCTACTGCAACTCTAAACTGATGAACGCTTACTTCATGAGGTCTCTGGCAGACCAGCTGAGAGGATCTGGCATCGATATTAACGCTTGTTGCCCGGGATTCTGCTATACTAATCTGTTCAGGTAAGATCTTTTAAATTATTGATACTTATGTTTGACCACTATCTACCCTGTTATTCGTGAATGTGTCTGATGGTAAAAGTGACGGTGTGATCGATTTCTTTTATACATATTTTCTCTTCGTTTCTGATATGTTCGAATATTCTTGGTTTAGAAGAATTAGAACATTAGAACATAGGTACCTATTCACTCTAACCTTCACAAGTTCTAGATTTTTTCTCTCAGGGAACGTTGAAGCCGGCAACTTATTCCACACGTATGAGGGAAGACTCGAAAGTCTTGAACATCGTCAACAAAATTGCTAGCTTATCGGGTTTTCATCGGATATATTTCGAAAAGTGTGCAACTGATCTTATGATGTGCGCTTCGAATAATTTTATCAAAATCAATTTGGTTGTTTTTGAAATATGAACAAAAAACTAAAATTTACTTTCATATACCTCGATGAACCTCCGGGTTCGAATCCCCCCACACGCACCGCTGTCTTTTCGAAGTCATGTGCGTAATGCCGCTAACTTAAAAACGGTGATGGAAAACATCGTGAGGAAACCGACATGTACCTAGAATCTTTCGAGGTTAAGTGTCATCCACCAACCCGCACTTGGCCAGCGTGGTGGATTATGGCATTAAACTCTCTCCTTGCGAGAGTAGGCCCCGAGTCCCAGCAGTGGGAACATTTAGTGGGCTGCTTATGCTATGCATGCTATGCTATGCTATACCTCGATGACTTAGTGATGGCTCCTATGGATAATAAAATTTGGTCGAGTGTCTAAATTTAATTTTAAATTGAAGTTACGAGTATATCTACAAGAATAAATTATCTATTAGACTACTCGTAGCTCGGAAAGACGACATCGTTTCATAGCTTACGTCACAAAGATTCGGACAAAGAGGTTTGACTCTACTATTGTGATAATAACGTCGAGGCGTTGAATGCGTTGCCTGTGTGAGTTTTTCCCTTTGGTTACAATCTCGGTGTCTTCAAATCGAGACTGAACCGGTTTCTTCTAGGTACGCACGCTCCATCGTATCGTAGACAGCATCGTCCCTAAATAAAGATAGGAGATAAGTGTCGAAAAGCCTTAAAACAAAAAAACGTGTTCTCGAATCCTTTGGTACGAAGATCCACAACATATGGGTGTGCGTAGGTACGACATATTAGTTACTAGCTCCTGCCTAAACAATATTTAAAAATCAGCGCGTACGTAATGCTACCTATAATAAAATCTTACGTCATACATAATGTTTTATGTTAAATTTAGTGATAAAATGTATAAATTTAATTATTTCTAATTGTAATGTAATGTGACGAATTTAATTTTATGAATGATTTAGTGTTTAGTGTATGAGTCTTTGTAACTTGAAATAAATGAATTTGAATTTGAATTTGAATTTGAATAATCACGAGCCACGTCGAAGTTTTGACGCAAATAGCATCGACTCAAGCTATATTTTACACTGCTACGTTTTATTCTCCAGTTTTTTATACCAATGGTTGTAACCGCTGAAACGACTTTTTTTTTCGAGAAAAACATCATAGTCATGTTATAAAATAGTAACATTTCAGTCGCATATTTTGTGATTCCCTAATTTTTCTGGGATCAAAAGGTAGCCTATGTGTTACTCCAGACTAGTAACGATCTATGTAACAAATTATATCCAGATCCCTTTAGTAGTTTTTACTTGAATTAGTCACAAACATACATACAAACAAACTTTCGCATTTCATGATCATTGAATCAGTTAGATAGCCTAGAATATGACATACCTTAATTGCGAAATAATAACGGGAACTACCTAAATGTGTAAAACCGTGTGTAAAAAATTATAAAATGTGAAAAAAAAATTAAATATATCTAATAGTGCATAGACTGTTTTTTAACGCGGAAAAACAAATTGAACGGCAACGTAAAATCGTGGAGCGCTAAAAGAAAAGTTTGTTGTACTCAATTTATTGTATTTCTCTGTATTGTATTGGGAACTCCCAAATCTGAGGCTGCTTACTGGTGACCCTCGCCAAAATTCGAAGCTGGGACTGCGCCTGTATGAAAGGTAGGATAGAAAACTCTTTATTTACAAACAAACAGAAATATTATGGTAAAACAATTATGAAACAGCGCCACAAATGGCAGCTTTATTGTTTGAGACCAATCTCTCTCAGGAAATCAGTTTAAAGAAAATTTGCGTATATTCAAGATTAATCATAAAACTGAGAAAAGTATATTCTATTTTCTATCAAATAACTCTAATTGCACTTACAAAACATAAACAAATTTAAGGATAACATACAACAAGAACAAAATTAAAAATTTTGACTAACCCCCGACTACCTTAGATTTGTTATCTGTACAACATTCTACTAGTCAAGCCCTTTCATTTGATACCCAATATTTAAGGGAATTGTGAAAAAAGAAATGTAATTCGCTATTTTGTGGTATCGGCCATCTTGGATTTGAAATTTGTCAAAGTGCAAAGTATTCTACTAATCAAGCCCTTTCATTTGATACCCATATTGAGGTAGTAGTGAAAAAAAATATATAATTCGCCATTTTGTGGTGGCGGCCATCTTGGATTTGAAATTTGTTATATCGTATAGTACTCTACTAGTTAAGCCCTTTCATTTGATACCCATATTGAGGTAGGTTGTGAAGAAATAGTTTATCCGCCATTTTGTGGAGGCGGCCATTTTGAATCGGTATTAATCAAACATAGCTAAGAACACCCGCACGGTAATTAACTTTCAAATAAAAAAAACCGCATCGAAATCGGCCCATCCGATTGAGCTCTACGGTGCCACAGACAGACACACACACAGACAGACAGACAGACAGATAGATAGACAGACAAATAGACAGACAGACAGACATCGACGTCAAACTTATAACACCCCTTTTTTTGTTCGGGGGTTAAAAATAGCAAATGGTGACGTTATCGCTATAAGCGATCTCATCCAGGTACATTTTATTTGTTCGGAAGGAGGCGTACCGCTGTGGCTGAGAAATTAAAATCTGTCCAACTCCCTGCTGACGTATTGAAATTATTTTTTAGAAATGTTTATAATGGTTTCAATTAATGCACGTAGTAATTGAAATTATGTGTGCATTTTTGCTTACGTATCGTTTAGCAAATAAATTTAGTAATTCCGAAAATGTCCGTTGAACGCCAAGGAATGTGCGGCTCTGTATGCAAGTGCCAATAAGGTAGTAATTGAATGTTCATTACTGTTCAATTGAGTACTTTGTTTTTGTTATTGAGGGACTATCCGCGATGACGGTGTTTTTAGCTATGTTTGGTTAGTATCGATTCAAAATGGCCGCCTCCACAAAATGGAGGACAAAATATTTCTTCACAACCTATCTCAATATGGGTATCAAATGAAAGGGCTTGACTAGCAGAGTACTATACGCTATAACAAATTTCAAATCCAAGATGGCTGCCACCACAAAATGGCGAATTATATATTTTTTTTCACTACTACCGCAATATGGGTATCAAACGAAAGGACTTGACTTGTAGAATACTTTGCACTATTACAAATTTCAAATCCAAGATGGCCGCTACCACAAAATGGCGAATTACATTTCAGTTTTCACAACTCCCTTAATATGGGTATCAAATGAAAGGGCTTGACTAGTAGAATGTTGTACAGATAACAAATCTGAGGTAGTCGGGGGTTAATCAAAATTTTTAATTTTGTTCTTGTTTATATAAAGAGTGACGAGACGAGCAGGATATGTGCAAGTCAGCTTGGTAGTGGTAGGACTCTTGGCAGAGTCCGCCTGGGGAAGTATCACACCTTTGCTAGTCATTCTACCGCCAAACAGTATTGTGCAAACATTACTGTGTTCCGGTTTGAAGGGCAATGTTGCCAGAGAAATTACAGGGCTGAGAGATATAACATCTTCGATCTCTAGGTGATGAGTGCAGTGCAGTGTGAGTGCAGTAGTGCTATGCAATGATTTGGACTTTTTATGTTCCAATTGCTATGTGCCAGGTATGTTGTACCATCAGGCATATGTCCTGCTGGTCTTGTCACTCTAATGCTATAAAAAAAGGAAAATTAGATTCCAGATTGTAATCCATGTTTCAAATTACGTCATGAAGCGTTCAATTCCGTTTCAGTACCACGTGATTAGGCAACAATAACGTAAACTTTCTCATTGGAGTTATTACTAATAATGTGGATCTAAATAATCGTGGTATCCATACATTAAAACAATAGTGAAGTGTTCATTACTATCACAGATTTCTAAACAGATGAAACCTTCGTGAACGACACTGTGAGGCCAGTCATTAGTTATGTATGCGTGACAGCTCTCACCGACGTTGTCAAATTACTCACGTTGGTGTGCGTGTAATGTTCCCAGTCTTAAGAAAAAAGTCCCACTATTGTTGTCTTAAGCTTTGGAAATTTTCACGTATAATAAACACATAAAAAAATATTTTAAAATAATTTATTATTACACCGATAATATATAATGCAAGGATTTCTTGTTAATAACAAGAAATCTTATTTCCATTTTATGAAGTTAAGAATTTTGATTTTACATGCAACCAACTTGAATTCAATCAACTTGAATCGCAAATATTAATTAGTATGATTTGCTCCCTTGGATAGTTTAAACAAAAACCAAAACAATCATCTTTACCACCAAAACTAGTTTTGATAAAATGCATATGGGCTACCTTTTATAGGGCCAAACAACAAACCAAAAATAAAGAAACAAATAATCGTTTAAACGATTCACTAATGCTTCACTTTTTTTAACAAAACCTCACTTTTAAACCAAGTAATCGTATAATATTCAAAAACTGCTACTATCAAATAATAATATTCTGAGACCTACTACTGCTGGCATTATATAACATTCTATTTTACTCGTATAATATTATTATAATGTAAGCATTATATCTTTTTTTTTTTTTAATAAGGAGTGACGAGACTATCAGGACATGTGCCTGATGGTAAGCAACATGCCTGACACATAACAGCACAGTGACACGCAGCTATTGGAACACGAAGAGTCCAAATCATTACCTAGCACTGCACTGCGCTCGTCACCCAGAGATCTAAGATCTTATATCTCTAAGCCCTGTAATTTCTCTGGAAACATACAAGTATTAAAAACTCGCTTCATAACTACAGTTTTCATCAACACTATTAGTAATTTTACTAACACTAGTAACGACGTGGATCACTGCTAGGGATCAATTCACATTATATATAAAAAACATAGTAAAAATAGGTCTTATATAATATAAAATTGAATAATACTACCTTCAAAAACAAAAATTATAATCTATATTTTACCTTCACTTCAGGGAAAACTATTCCAGTTTGGTATAGCCACACGTGTTCCTATTTGTTACCATAGTTAAATCGCCTAAATAATATAATAGCAGTAAAAATATTCAAACTTACCTATGAAATGATATTCTTCCTTCCTTTTTTTGCTTTTGGGAACTATGTTTGCAATGTTTGAATACACAAGACGGCATTATTTAAAACAAAACATAAAATCACACAGGATGAACACGAATGACAGGCCCGTACAAGATGAAGTTTGTGTCGTACTGACAATAGTTTGTATTTGCTTTGGCCACATATTACTAAAAGAAAACCTTTTAAACTCCATAGTACACAGAAGTATTAAAAACTTGTTTCATAACTATAGTTTTCATCAACACTATTAGTATTTTTATTAACCCTAGTAACGGCGAGGATTTGTTCTTGGCATCGATTCACATTAAATTAGAAAAATTACGCTGGTAAAAATAGGGCTCAAAATTGAATTATACAATGTTCATCAATAATTTGGTCTACGAGTATCTTCAAAACAAAATTAGAATCTATATTTTACCTTAACTTCAGGGAAAATAATTTCAATTTAGTATAGCAACACCGACCTATTTTCGTTGAGGTGTTGTGTTTCTATTCATCAATCGAAATAAAATCGTCTAAATTATATAAATATCAGTAAAAATATTCTAACTTTCCTATGAAATTTCCTTTTTTATTTTTTTGGGAACAATGTTTGCAATGTTTGATGACACAAGACGGCATAACCTTAAACAAAACATAAAATACACGGGACTCCCGTACGAGACGGAAGTCAGTTTCGTACTGACTGGAGTTTGTATTTGCTTTGGCGTTTGATATTTGCTTTCCGGACCTAGGGATCTGTGTTCCGCACGTTCCATCTGCCTTTTGTTTTAGAAATCTGTGATTACTATATACAATTTTGCGACTGTCCTAAAAAATAATTACTGATGTGTTCAAAATACTTATCGTAAATTAATTGAGTGGCAAATTGAAAAACCAAAAAAGCCTTGATAAAATTATCGCTTTCTATGAGAATTTGGAAGAAATTTCTATTACAGAAATCACAAAAATATTAAAGTAAATAAATAATTAGTATTGGAACATCGCTTTTGTCATATTGGCTGTGATCAAAAGGGATGGTGACTTTGTTTATAAAAAAAAATAAGGTCAGTGGCCACGTAGGTACGCTTTTATGTAGGAACCTGCAACTCCATATGCGTTCAAAAATGGCCACGTTAGGGTATCTAGGTACCGTATACAAATAACCAAGTGCACACATAACTATAAAACAAATCAAAAAACATGCCTGAAGCGTGTTCGAAGAATATTTAAAATACCTATATAATCAAGTTAGGAATTGGGGGAGACATGTGTTGGTCAAATGTCGTCTCCAAGTGTCTTGACAATCTTGGTGTCTTCAAATGGAGAGTGAATCGGTTTCTTCTAAGTAAGCACGCTCCATCGCAGATCGCATCATCGCTTAACATCAGGCGAGATGGTGGTCAAGTGCGAACCTATTATAGTTTAAAAAAAAGTGGGACAATTGAGCTAAATCGTGGACACGTTACGCATCGTCAGGAGTTTATAATTCTACATCTCTATCTTGGACTCAACCCCGTTGCCGGCGGCGGCTCTAGATCGTGAATTTTATTTAATGTTTAAATATTAACTGGAATTTTTTATTGAATATATGAATAATAATAAACTTTATTTGAGCTGAAAATAGTGTACAATGGTGTAAACGTGTTCTAATATAGTACACGTATCTGCTTACGTTCCTTGATTAAAATAATGTAACTCTTGTGAAATTGTTATTACTAAAAGTAATACCGTTGATATTCGTATACATTTGTAATCGTCTTGGTATTCATTTATATTGTAGTAACTAACATCTTTGTGTTTTGTGATTTTTCTGAAATCTATTTTGGTCGGGTTAATTTTTGATACCATTAGGCAAAGTTTTGTATAGCTAATCCTGTAATTTAAGTTGTTAATATGTGTCTCTAATATAAATATGTTATTGTTTCTAGTTTGATAAAGTGCAGCTTGCAACTATCCCCTTTTTTCGCATTTAAAGTACCTAAGCTATGTCCTTTCTCGGGCTATAGATTATGTGTGTATTAAATTTTATTTAAATCAGTTTTGCGGTTTAGGCGTAAAAGCGTAACAGACAATCAGAGTTATTTTAGCATGTGTAATATTAGTGTGGAAATATAGCATCTCAAATCAACAATATAAATCAAATCAACAAAATAATAAAACTGTAACGGGTCGAATTCTGTACATTGAAGATATTTTGAAAAATTTTTTTTTGGGGCACTCCATAGCCGATACTGATGGCAAAACTGCATTTTTTTTCTTTCATGTCTGTCTGTCTGTCTGTCTGTCTTTCTGTATAGAGATCACGCATCACGCCGAAACTACTGATTCAATTCAGCTGAAACTTGGCATGATTTTAGTTTATACTAAGGACATTGCTGTAGGCTACTTTTGATCCCCAAATTCTGATCGGTTTTCTTGCGGGAGGGGGTGAAAGTCAGAATGTGTATTTGGTTGTAACTCATGTTTGCGTTGTTTAATTTCATTAATTCTTTTTTTGTTAGAAAGAACACATTTTTTTATATTGTCCCGTCAAAATTTGAACAATATCGGTCTGTTGGTTCGGAAATTACACAAACATTAAATAATAACGACACGCGCGGCGCGTTCGGTACATACTAACTTCTAAGTATTCTGTGTATCACAGACGATCCACAGAATATCTAGATTCTAGATACTAGAAAGTGCCCACGTGATCGCGTCGCGTCATCTTGGATGACAAAATAATTGTCAAAATGTATTTTGTGTGGAAAACAAACATCATTCGGTTATAATCGACTTCAAACAAGAAGGATGTTCTCAATCGGCTTGCATGTTTTTTTTATTTGGTTTTATTTTACGCGATAACTCCGCTAATTGTTAGTTGATTTTGATAATTCCTTTTTTGTTTGGTAGAAAATACTTCAGAGGTGATCTTAGATATCGAAAACAGATATCAAATATCAACAAAAAACTAAAATCAGCTTAGATTTATCTGTACGACATAGTTATACCTTCTTATAAAATTTAGTCGAATGACAGAATTAAATTACCTGTCATTGAAGTAGATTTTTGTATTTTTAACCGACTTCCAAAAAGGAGGAGGTTATCAATTCGACCCTATGTTTTTTTTTTTTTTTTTTTTTGTATGTTACCTGATTTCTCGAGAACCTCTGAACCGATTTTAAAATTTATTTTTGTGTTCGGATGGGTATGCTTCCCGAATGGTCCCATATAAATCTTTTGAAATCGGTCAAGTAGTTTTTGAAATATGAACCAAAAACTGAAAAATTGCGTATCTGGATGACGTTGTAGATTTCACAAAAATTATGAATCTCGACCCTGTCAATACAAAATTGTGTAAATGCTTTAATAAAACTTGTTTTAACCCCGACCAAAAAGGGTGTTATAAGTGACGTCGATGTCTGTCTGTGTGTCTGTCTATCTGCTGTGGCACCGTAGTAGAACTCAAACAGATGGGCCGATTTCGATGCGGTTTCTTTTATTTCAAGGTTAATACCATAGCAGATGTTCTTAGCTATGTCTGGTTAATGTCGATTCAAGATGGCCGCCTCCACAAAATGGCGGACAAAATATTTTCACAACCTACCTCAATTTGGGTATCAAATGAAAGGGCTTGACTAGTAGTGTTCGGTGTAACACCAAACACACAATTTACCAACGCGCGCCATGCGTTGTCAGCATTGTCGGCGCATGAAACGCAAACATTTTTAATGCACTTTACGGAACCGCCGCGACCGGGTGCATTCGAAAACAATTAACATTCTATTAATATTATTAAACATTAGTCAAATCCAAACCACTTTTCTCTTGCAATCCTCACCCTTTAAGAGCTACCGAAACATTGGTCCTTCGAGCAAACGCGAAACATTTCGTCCTTCGTAAAGGGTCTCGCGATTCGTGTGTGAACTGTGAACTGTGAGACAAAACGAACTTTAACATTAACATTTGAACATTAACATTAGTGAAAGAGTGTGGATTACAGTGTCATAAGGAGAGGTTTCAAGATTTGACGCAACATCTAACAATTTCAACGACTTCAAGTAAGATCTTTCCTTACTAAATTATCAAGTCAACATGGAAGGTGGACAACATTACGAGAGGCAGCTGGAGATTAAACAAAAGATTATAACACTATTTACTAACTTTAAAAAGATGGTGCTGAGAGAAAGTCAATATTGGAATATTTTAAAACACGTTCCGAAACATTAACTAACCTATGGGCAGAGTTTGAGTCAATTGATAAAATATTATGTACTTCCGAAAGTAGGACACATACATATTTTTCAACACAATGTTATGCGAAAACGCGTGATATTTTCTTAGAACTTTCCACCTTATTAAATGATGGCTATAACAAATTAACAAAAGATTCTGCTTCTATGGACTTTGCGGGAACATCCAGTCAGAACAAGCCTGAATCGGGTGGCGAGGAAGATGACGAGCAGCCGCCATTGCTGCCACCGTCTAACAAGACCGATAGAAATGTTGCCTTTTTCTCGCCAAAGAAACAGGACGCAGGCTCGCCTAGCAAACTTGATGAGATGTACCGCAAGCAACAAGTGAATATGAGAGCTTTTGCACGGACTGTGAACAACATCGATGTGGAATTATTGATAGAAAAGTGGAATTCGACGATGCTCTCAAATCACTTGAATATCGTTGGTCAGTTATCGATTCGTTGCATTGGGAGATTGAAAGTGAAGCATACGAAAGAGATATCATGTATGAGGCAGTATTTAACCGTGAGGAAAACACATATAATAACTTAAAGAAACAGATTAACAAAAACTATGGTCGGTCGCACACAGGGACAAATCAACTCCAAAACTTGACATTCCAATCTTCTATGGAAATTATAACTCATGGGTGTCTTTTAAAGACTTGTTCATTGAGGCTATTCATAACAACACAGCTCTATCCAATGCACAGAAGATGCAGTTTCTGAAGAGCAAAGTTAAGGGAGAAGCCGAGCGCCTCATCCAACATTTGCAAATAAGCTCTGATAATTATTCAGTATGTTGGAGCATTTTAAACAACAGATATAACAATAAAAAATGATATTTACTTCTCACATGAACATTTTATTCGGGCTACCTAACATACAGCAACAGTCATTAGGCCTAATTAAAAAAATGTATGACACAACTACGGAGTGTCTACATGCGATTAGGAATCTAGGAATAGATATTAGCACTTGGGATCCCATGCTAGTTTATGTTTTATCCCAAAACTGGATTCAGAGACACACAAAAACTATATTGAGTCTCTTAAAAATTCAAGAGAAATACCGGTTTTGCAGGAGTTTTAGACTTCATGGAAAGTAAATTCACTACGCTAGAGTCATCCCGACGCAAACAAGAGTCTACGGCGCAGAAAGCCCATTCACAACAACCAACGCCCACGCCGAGAAAATCTTTTCCAAATTTCAATAACCACAACAAATTTAATAACCAAAATCATGGAATTGACCGCTAGACGCAAATGGCAAACACCACAACATAATATTGAAACAGGAGACGTAGTAGTCATCCAGGAGGAGAATTTACCACCAGGAAAGTGGGCGTTGGGCAGAGTTGTGGAAGTCCATCCGGGACACGATGGATACGTTAGAGTAGTGACTTTAAAACGAAAGAATGGAATGCTGAAAAGGCCGGTAGTAAAATTGTCTGTCTTACCTCTAGAGAAATCGAGACAAGAAAACGAGACGCAACCTGGAAACGATAAACATGAGAAAGCCGATAAAACCGCCGACAAAAAATGACGCCGACGGGGCCGCGGGCGGTCGGCGCGAGGTCCGCGCCGCCGCCGCCCCCACCCCGCCGCAGCCCGCCGCACGCGCCAGTGACGTTTACAGTGCTATTAGTGAAAAAGTGCAAGTGTGCGATTTTAAACAAAACAATAGTGTCAAGTGTAGTACCTCCGATCACGGAACCTCACCGACCTTTAGAAAATTATCTTTTAACTAATTATTATTTTTATGCGTTCATGCTCTTGCTCAAACATATTATTAGTTATAACTTTAAACTTTGTAATGTTTTCGTTTGCCCCCGGCAAGATGTTCGGTGTAACACCAAACACACAATTTACCAACGCGCGCCATGCGTTGTCAGCATTGTCGGCGCATGAAACGCAAACATTTTTAATGCACTTTACGGAACCGCCGCGACCGGGTGCATTCGAAAACAATTAACATTCTATTAATATTATTAAACATTAGTCAAATCCAAACCACTTTTCTCTTGCAATCCTCACCCTTTAAGAGCTACCGAAACATTGCTCGCGCCGACCGCCCGCGGCCCCGGCGGCGGCGCGTGCCTCGCGCCTGCCGCCCGCGGGACCGTCGGCGTCACTCTCTGCACTCGCACTCGAATTACCAGCTGCTCTTCTTACTTGACAGTTACGCTTCGCTCTCCGATATACGAATGTTGTTATGATAAGTAATACCAAACCCCATAGACAGTATATAGCGGAATATTGATGGATATCGTGTCGAAAAAATCATCCGAGATAGGCTGACTCTCTTTCATCACCTTTATTCGCTCACCGATGTTTTTAGCTCTTCGTCATTGTTTAACGTTATGTTTTCTTCCAGAGCCTTGAAAGAAATATTCATTATATTGTTTATGGGGTCAATTTTTGGTGCTTGTATATCAAATGTTAGGTCCACGTTACTCTCCATCACCTGATGAGAATGTACAGTAAAGTTATCCGATTTTAAAATGCAGTTTTCTTCCAAGCTAATTATATTCGTTTCAGTTAAAGTATGCGAGGTAATCTGATCCTTACACATAATACGTAGTTGGCATGGATTGCAACAAAATAGAAATATTGGTTAAATTTTGATAAGCTAATCCATTTACTCTGGCAAGTATCTATGTTGGTTTTACATTGATTTTTTCATTCTTTACGCATAAATCTCCATCGCCTGACATTTTGAATATAGGCACTTTTAGGTAGCACATATATGTCGTTGTGTCACATGATATGCATTGTTGCAAGTCCTTGCTTGAAATAGGAATATATGCATCCTTTTGTAAGTTTATTGCCAGATGGCTTTCTATCGGATTTATCCATATCATGTTTTCGCCGGCACGGCGCGGAATAGGCATTATGTTGAATAGATCGTAACTGTCTCTAGTTATTAGTGGGATACGAATCTCAAATATCATGTAATCGTCAGTTATTCGTGCCTTGATTTTCAAGAGATGGTATATACTTTCTAAGCCTTTCTGAATGTTTTCTATGGGGAGAGTCAAGTCGCCTACTAAGTGTCTAGATATAGTATTCAGTTCGAGTTGCAGTTGTTGGGGGTCTATAATGTGTATTAGTACCGACTTCAAATAGATGAGTGAGTAGCGCTTATAATAATGATTTTAGTTTATTTTTCGCTTTTGAGTGCCTATTTGTGGTTTTGAAGTCGGTTTAATTTTTTGTACGAAAATTGTTTATGGAGAAAACATATCAGCATAATAAGTAGCAGCATAAACAACCCATTAAATGTTCCCACTGCTGGGCGTCGGGGCCTTCTCTCGCAAGGAGAGAGACAAGGCTATAATCCACCACGCTGGCCCAGTGTCGGTTAGTGGATGACGTATGACTTGGAACTTAGATTATAGGTAGATTTCGGTTTCTTCACGGTGTTTTCCTTCACCGTTTTAATTACCGGCATTACGAACCTGACTCTGAAAAGATAGTGGTGCGCGTGGTTTTGAACCCTGGGTCTCCGGATCGACAGTCGCCGTTCTCCCGACTAGGTCAGCTGTAACTTACTAGACCAGCCGTAGCTTATTAGAAAACGTATTATTTCAATCCAAATACTGTTTAAAATTTAAAGGTAGTGTTCAACAAGCTTCGGTGACCGAAGCAGACCGTTGTTAGGGTTCCGTATACAAAGGGTAAAAACGGGACCCTATTACTGAGACTTCGCTATCCGTCCGTCCGTCCGTCTGACACCAGGCTGTATCTCAAGAACGGTAATAGCTAGACAGTTGAAATTTTCGCAGATTATGTATTTCTATTGCCGCTTTAATCATGGCGGAACGTATCAAGTGATCGGGTTGGAATTTGAAATAGAATTAGATTACAGTCTGGAAGAACACATAGGCTAAACATTGCCTATGTATAAGTACTCTATGTATTACGTAACAAACATCCAAACAGTGACATTCATAATATTTACAGGACAACGTTGGAATAGCTGAACATATTTGGATGGAATTCGAAACACACGTAGTTTGAACTCAGAAATAGCAAATCGGTTACTTATAGGTTACTGTGACGTAGGTAAGACTAAGCAAATTTGGTAGAAAATTGAAACAGAAATAACTCATAGTCTGAAATACCACATTTATGTATTTATTACCTATCAACCTGAAAAGAAGCATGGGCCCTAAGGAAACAAATATTAACTATCACGTCAAAACGGCACAACGACTTGGGTTGACATACGAAACACATATAGTTTAGAGTCTAAAATTTCACATGGGCTAATAAGTCTACATTTTCATTTAACTCCATATTAATTTAAGCATATATTTTCGTAAGGAACTTGATGTGATGGTAAGGTAAAAGCCAAAAATGAAAAATATATGCACCTGTTTTGGCGTAGATAATATAGGTGATTTGCGTTCACAATCAAAATAACAAGCAACATAATATTCTCATTAGACGGCGCTAATGCCAGTTTAAATCTAAAAGCACTAAAGGCCATTTAAATCGATGTTTTGCTATTTTGGTATGTATTTTTTCTTTCATCACTAGGTGGCATTACTGGTATTCTAAATTGTACTAATAAGTTTTTGCTGCTAAAAGGATTATGATGCCAAATTTGGATTCTTTCGTTCTTGATTTTTTTCTGTGTTACCTACAATTAAATTCATACATTAACATTTCACTAGGACTTGGCTTAGATTTACGGGTTCAACTTGCTTGAATATCATTAAAACTCAAAATTTTTATTATTTTGATGCCACACAGGCTTCGTTAAAAATTTTGCGCCGGCGAAGTCGCGGGTAACAGCTAGAAAACAGCTTGCGGATAAAAAGAAATAGGTAAGTAGGTATCAGATCATGCACATTAGCTTCAGACTTTTCATAATATATCCTATAAAAATCCTACAAACTTAACACTTGCGGCTATGTTCGATACTACGAAACCTTACTAAGTATGTTTGATTTTGTTTAAAAAAAAGAAAAATAAAGATGATAAAATTAAATAATTTTTTGTGTGGAAAAACAAATTCACTCAAACTCAAAGGTTTTTCAATGACTACTTATCCAAATATTTGACGTACGATACTTCCAATTAATGTATAAGTCAGTAACATCTGCTTACGCGAACGAAGTAGCGGGTTCAGCTAGTAACTAAATATTTTTTCTAATCCTAGTCTTTTCTGGCGAGATGGCGGTGAAGTGTAAACCTATAAAATTAAAAAAAAATCTGTTAAAGGTTCGATTTTATTTGTATATGTATATTTTGTACTAGACCGCTGTCTGTTAAGACCAGGCCGTGTAAAAAAAAAATCCCACGTTAGCTCCGCCCATGCGCCTCACCACACCGACCCCCGTACGATAAATACGAGTCGCGTTGCGCGCCCGCCGCTGCACGGCACAAGTAATAATAGGCCTAACGCACGGTGCGGCGGCCCGCGGTACCAAGCCGCCGCACGGCGCGATTGTACTGTTGGACTTGCGAACATAGATAGCATGGAGAGGAGGCAAACATTTTTTTTTTTTTTTTTTACCAAAATAAGTTATGTAATATTTATTTACAATATTAATAGTAGTACCTAACGTATGTCATCGTTATCCCAATATTATACAAGTATATAATAATATTACACTACAAACTAAAAATATACTTTATACAGAATGTATCAGTTATACTAATATAGAGGTGTCAAGATAGAAGAGAAATCTAGAAAACTTTAGATTTGTTGTGATCACGAATGTGACATCTCACTTATCATCGTCATAAATTGCCGGCTCCCAAAATAGTATATAATATCAATCTATCTCATACTAATATTATAAATGCGAAAGTTTGTGAGGGTGGATGTATGTCTGTATGTATGTATGTATGTTTGTCACTTCAGATTTACAATGGAACAGCAATTAATTAAAATAAGGTATTGAAAGACAGAATGTATTAGATTTGTTTATATTCTTTATCATGTTAATATGCAACAAAGTCTAGTTTCCTTTTCACGGCAGGCGGTTCTGAATCCGATGTATTAGCTTTTTGCAAGTGCGACTGGGTGTTGTCAGTCTCCTCCTGAACTTTACGTTTTTGAGGAGCGATCTTCACATATTCTGGGTCACGAATTGGTTTTTTTTTTTGGGTGGCGAGGATCAACCAACTCAGGCAGAAGACAGTCCATGTAAAATGTGACAAGCTTCGTTTCCATCTCTTTCTTTCCAGAATTTCTATTTTTAATTTATTGTCCCCATACCATACGGCAAACAGACATTTTTTTGATGTTGGAAATGTGCATTTGGCCTTGAGCTTGATAATACCAAACTGATTTTTTGTTGATGTATACCTGCAAAAACACATTTTTGATATAATAAGAAGTTTTGTGCTGTTTTTTTACCCGTCCAAATGGTGAGCTGGCAGAGTATTGTGATTGTGAATATTGTGTGATTACTAAGTACTGAAGTAATTTTTGAAACTAATTTTCTATCCTATATTACTCAGTGATAACATAGCATTATACTGATGTAAGAAACGGGATATTATGTAAAAAAGTTATTCAGTTCAGTCAGTAAAATTAACCGAGTATTAGGTATAAATTTCAGATTGACCCCTTTACGCGTTCCTGAGAAAAAGGGTCTTGACAGACAGACAGACAGACGGACAACAAAGTGATCCTATAAGGGGTCCGTTTTTTTCCTTTTGAGGTACGGAACCCTAACAAATGGAAGATTTTTTAAATATTTTATTATGGATATTAACTAAAGACAAGCCCGGTCAGGCCGCTTTTAGGCTTTACAATCACAGGACAGGCACGTTTTGTTATACAAAATGATAACTGAATAGCGTCTAAAGATTCCTAAACTGAATATAATCTTGAGTGCTACTTACTTATCTTGCACTGGAGGTGGAGCACAAACCAAATTACAAAGTTGAGTAAGCGACTCCACTGACCCTCCCTGTTCCGATTGATATTCGACAGGATTTGCATTTTTTTTCCTAAGAAAGAAAGTGGATTTCATTACTTCAGAAATACCTATTTATGGCCATAATAATCTATACTTTTTTATATTACGTATATTCCTATTATGAAGAGGTCTAGTTGTAAGTGTATGCCACATCATCACCTACCATCAAGTGAGATCGCGGTTAAACACTAGCCCATAAAAATTAAAAAAATATATAGGTACCTATATAATATTACTGGCTTACATACTTACAAATATTTTTATCTCTTTATAATATTATTACGGACACGGCTTTTTTACAAATTTGTTATAGATAGGTACCTACTATGATATAAAAACAAAAACACTACAATACAATCGAATAATAAATCTGAGAAAAATATATAAACACAATAATTAAATATTGATTAGGTAAATGATAAATACTTACGCCTTTGCGTCTCTCATAATTCTTGCAAAGTTTTTATATCGACTCTTTTTAATTTTTTTTGAGACAGTTTTTCGGTTATCTTTGTTTCCCATATTAAAATATCAAAGTTCGTATTGTACGCCCTTGTAAAAACACTCGGAGAGTAGTACCTACCAATCGAATAGCGCGCGCACAGGTTCGTCTCTGATGGCGCACGGCGCGGTACTGAGCAACAACTCGCTTGCATTTCCTTATAGTCGCAAAGTGCGACTGCATAAGGTTTAATATCAAATGTTCTGTTTAACCGTATTCTCGCACAGAACTAAAGGACGTAAGTCTCAATTTTGTTTTATTTTTTTTTATGAGAATAATAATCGGTCTACACAAGTTTTGCTTTAACAGTGGATAAAAAACTATATGTTGCATATGTTAATATTTATTTTACGTATACAACTGAAATTTCTTTCAAGAAAAACCCAAAATTCTCTCAAAAAGGCATCATTTTCGGAAAAAAAAACTATCGAGCTAATTTCTTCTAATTGTGTTTTTGTCTTAGCAACGGATAGAAAAATGTTTAAATAATCATATGATTTCAGTTTAACATTGATGTGATAAATGGTTTACTTACAATCTCTAGACAAATCATCATGATTATTGAAGGAGCCTCGTCTTAATGTTAAACGACCATGAGTTCTGTCACTGAACGCGGTTACCTTAAAAAATACAAACATGTAAATTGCTTTCAAATACGAATGTAGTAAACTTGTATACTTACCATTATTTAGTACACAAGTTTACTACATACTTACTACTTTATTAATTTTTGACACTTATTTGTACGATATTTATTATCGTTAAAGTTCAATTTAAACTTTAAAAATGTATACTCTTTGTATGCTCTTATTTTGTTTTTTTTTATAAAATTGACGTGTAAATTGTACATTTATCAATAAAGAACTTTGACTTTGTTATTAACCGACTTCAAAAAAAGGAGGTTTCTCAATTCGACCGTATGTATGTTTTTTTATAAATTGCGTGAGGGTGTGTATTTATGTATATTTGAGATTATGTGCGTGTTCGTGTATGCCTGTGCGGGAGCAAGTGTTTACGAAATATTGTTGTATACACATACAACGTGCGTACTTGATTGTGAACTTTTTTAAATTTCGTAAAAACTACCACTACTTACTACTACGGGTACTAACTTTAAAAATAAAATAAAAAAAGTAATTCGTAGTAAAATAAATGGATGCCTACTGTTTTATCCGTTCCTTAGTAAGGTTGAACAGTCGGTGTTAACCTGAACTATTACGTAGGTGAAAACTATGAATGTTACATTTGTATATTGTTGTCGCTTACTGTATTGTCACGTGTCGTAAAACTTGGGTAATATATAAGTATTATAAGAAACATCGTCACGATAAAAATGTACAACAATATTTCTAGTAATTCTAATCTATTCATTTGTAAACAAACAATTATATTACTAGAAAAACGCTTATGATTCATAATTGGAATACTCACATTTTTTTAAATATTGATTTAAAAGGGATTAAAGTAATATTGTAATCCGTGCAATATTGTAAAAGATACAATATCTTATCGCTCGAGTGGGGTAATAAACTCGTGACGTTACAGCTATCGAACGACGTAGAGCTTGGCAAAAAAGTGTAAACAATACAGTTACCATCGTTATTTTTGAAATGATACTTTTGGCGCGTTAGAGAAAAATAACGACAGCAAATTTCGATACGATACGCGTGCACACCACGTTATATTATACGTTATATCTAATAATTGAACGTATCTGGATAATTTATTTGGTTTAATTTGCACTCAATTAATCTTGAATATACCACACAGGCTTTTTATTTTGAAAATATGTAGACAAGAGGTTTTGTATTTTTTTGTGTGCAAAGTCAAGTAATTAATACACATAATACATTAATCACACAAATAACTATTAAAAATGTGTATTTTGTTCAACACCCTTTATTCACTCTTTTTTGCCAAGTTGTAACTAGAAAATGATGCAATTATATCATGCACAACTAAACCCCGATTGTGACAAAAGGTTATCGTGATTGCGTCACACCCCTCACTATTAAGGGAACAAAAAAAAGAAGTCGGTTTTTTAAACGCTGATTTTACTTGAATATTATTAAAACAATTTTATAGGTTTAGTTTCTTGCTCTTAAAAAGAACCACAGAACTACAAATGGTGTGTACACCCATTTGCAGCAAAACTTCTCAATAATTGCATACGAGTACGTCGCAAAGTTGCAAGCTTATCGAGTTTTTATCGAATACATTTCGGGGAGAGCAACGGATCGGCATGATCTAATACTCGTACCTTGCACTTTTTTTATTGGATTGCTCGTAAAAGCGATATTGTTTCAAATCAAAACACTCAAAATTACTATGCTTTTATGATAAGAATGTCTATTTTGTGGACGTGTAAATGTGTGTAAATGTCTATAGGTTGCTTGAGTGGATTTTACACAATGGTTACAATCTTGGTGTCTTAAGTCGAGAGTGAATCGGTAAAATCGGTCTCTTCTAGGTAGTAGGTAAGCACGCTCCATGGTAAATAAGGCGCGATGGCGCTCAAGTGAAAAAAACTCATGATCGTGGGGGTAACGTATTCATGTGTTTGTTATTAGTTCCTTATTTTATTCGTAAATACATTATTTCCGTTTAGTCATGAATCAGGATGACAGTGGAGTCACAGATTTCTAAATAGGGAAAAATTAATTAATAATTATTTTTGGGAAGCTAGGTTGTTCCCTAATCTTCACTACTGACGGCAGACCAATCCGACGCCGTAACGTCAGAGGTGCTTGTTGCGCTATACTTATTACGAGATGTCGCACTCATTGAATACGATGAGATTAGGTTAGCATGGCCCTGAGCCTTTTGCACTTGCCTAAAATTCGGTAGGCAGTAGATGCCACTACTAGAGGCAAACTGCCATAAAGTTACGAACACAGTTTTTTTCAGATGAAAAAAAAATTAAGTATATCTTGTCTTTATATTTCAGAGACTCGATCAGATGGTACCACTACATCATGATGGCACCAATCTTCCTCCTATACATGCGGTCAGCACAGCAAGTGAGTTATTTTTTAAATATAAAAAAACTGTATTGCACACTTTTTAGGGATCCATAGCCAAATGACAAAATACGGGACCCTTATAGATTTGTCATGTCTGTCTGTCCGTACGTATGTCACAGCCATTTTTCTCCGAAACTATAAAACCTATACTATTGAAACTTGGTAAGTAGATGTAATCTGTGAACCGCATTAAGATTTTGATACAAAAATAGAAAAAATAAATCAAAAAAATTTAGGGGTGGCCCCCATACATAGAAATGAAACTCAAAAATTTTTTTTTGCTCAATACCATACGTGTGGTGTTTCTATGGATAGGTCATCAAAAATGATGTTGAGGGTTCTAACATATTTTTTTTTCTAAACTGAATAGTTTGCGTGAAGGGCTCTTCCAAAGTGGTAAAAAGTGTGTCCCCCCCCCCCCTATAACTTCTAAAAATAAGAGTATGACAAAAATAAAAAAAGTGTATGATGTACGTTACCATGTAAACTATCAACAAAAGTTGGTTTGAATGATATATAGTAAGTAGTTTTATTTTAAGGGCGTGTGGGCCGTAATTTTGAATTTTTAAAACAACTTTAAGACCTTTAAAATAGTGTATTAAACTCTGAAAAAAAAATATGTATTAGTTAAGGATCTAATCTAGTGCAATTCGCAGTCTATAACACGATTTAATGAATTTTACTTAATAGAAAAAAATCCCAAAGTTACCCCTTTTCAAAAAGTTGAATCAAGTTTATGCCTAAACTAATGAATTTTTTTATTAAATTTTTGTACTCAACGAAAGCCACTAAAAAGTTATAGATGCATTCGCAGAGTTTGGCTTGATAAAAAGTATCAGTTATTCACTATGTTTTAATATCTACCATATATATAGCGCGCCGTTCGGCAGGCCTGATCAGTCGCGTTTCGGCGCTCACGGACGACGGGCCTGTGCTTGATTTTTCAATTTTGACAACCAATAAATTTTAAATATTACGATCATAGTGCCACAGTATAACAATATCAGCAGGTATTACTAGTGAAGCACGCTATGATCTTGATTTTTGATACCGTTTTCATTGGAATTGAAAATAGACGCTGATACTAATTAGTACGCTTTTTACTTTATGTTGTAGACCAATAGGGGAGTCTAAAAAAACTGACGTCGATAACACATCAGTAAAAAATTCAATGCGGATGCAATGGAAAATAGATAAGTATCGGTAAAATATTCGTCCGTCAAATCAGAGATCGGGATAAGGAAATAATGAGAGCGGAGAAATCTCCTGCGTAAATCCCCTAATATAAATGCAAGTTAGGTATCATAAATGATACCTAACTTGCATTTATATGCCATTTATGTAAATTCTTTGGTAGTAAGGTACTTAGTACTTGGAAGAAAAGTCCTCACATCCAGATTTTACCACTTTGGAAAAGACTCTTGCGCAAACTATTTATTCTGTTTAGAAAAAAATTCTAGGAACTTCAATACAATTTTTTAACACCTATCCATAGATAAACGTATGGTTTTGATAGATTTTTTTAAACTTTCTTTTCCAAGTTTGTGACTCCACCAAAATTTATTGTTTTTTCTTTTTTTGTATGAAAATGTTAATATTGTTTATATAATACATGTACTTGCCAAGTTTTAATAGTATACTTCTTATAGTTTCGGAGAAAAATGGCTGTCACATACGGATGGACAGACATAACGTATATTTTAAAATTTGTCTACGAATCCCTAAAAACCCAACTTC
Source organism: Ectropis grisescens (assembly GCA_017562165.1). Classification (NCBI taxonomy): domain Eukaryota; kingdom Metazoa; phylum Arthropoda; class Insecta; order Lepidoptera; family Geometridae; genus Ectropis; species Ectropis grisescens. The sequence continues at coordinate 6,736,548 of CM029781.1, read as the reverse complement.
GTTCATTTAAAACATATTTAAAATGAAATTTAGACACTCGACCAAATTTGATAAGAAGCCTTTTAGGCAGTAAAATTACTCGTAGAATTTAACTCTGTATTAAATTTCCGATTCATATTTTTTATATAAGGTTTAGAATCATTTCCTGAGCATAAAATTACAAAATAATAACAAATCCAGGTGGAGCTTCAAGCGCCAGCTCGAAAAAACGTTTTTGGCCGATATTCCGAAAAGTTATAAAGCCTATTACTATTGTAGAAAATAAAATTTCCCATCTTTTGTTGCCAGTAAACTTTTTTTTTTCGAACTTACCGATTACGATTTATTATGTCCAATTTAATGATAACAATGTAAAAAATAAGATGTGAATTCTATTCCCAGTATCATAAACATGTCTCTTTTTACCGAAATGGAAGAAGGGTTATGTTTTTCGCGCGTATCTTTATGTTTGTAAAACTTTTATTTCCACATATCTTCCAAACGGCTGGATGGATTTTGGTAACTAAGATATTCTAAGACTAGTCTCATTCGCCAAAGTGTCCTTAGATAGTAGGTAATATTTTTTTACGTGTAGTTTTTTTTTGTAGTCGGGGTTTTAAATTAAAGTTATTCTATCATATTGCTCGTTGCTCGAATAAACAGCACCGTTCATCATCATGATTGAAGAGTTGAACGAAGAGTTTGGTCTCCACTTTTGTAATAAGAACAACTAAGCTGTGACACGCATTGTCAGAGTGGGTTTTTGTCGAAGGTTCGAACCTTGGGGTTACGAGGTACACTGTGTTTGTTTCTATTAGAGAAGCAAGTTCCATCGTAGACCACATCATTTTCATCCACTATTATCGGCATCATCGCAACCGTATCATTAAATGGGTTATAAATCGTAAACGGTAAGTTTTACAAAAAAAGTTGATTAGCAACAAAAGATGCAAAATTTATTTTCCACAATTATTGTCAAATATATAGTTTCCAAAATATCGGCTAAAACAGTTTTTTTTGCAATTGGCGTTTGAAGCTCTACCTGGATCTGTGAGCATTTTGTAATTTTATGCTCAGTAAGTGATCTTTACCTCATAGAAAAAAATTGCTTTAGAAATTTAGTGCAAAGTTGACCAAAAAACCTTCTAGTTTTACTGGCCTTTCATTACGTTTCAGCACATTTTTTAAAATTTTTGACGAACTTGTGAATTATTAGGAAATATTTTAAAAAGATGCATGAAATTGGAAAAGCCGTTCTCAACTTATAGTGTGACCAAAAAAGAAAAGGTTGAGTTTTGTATACCTACGAGTATGGATAAATTTAATATTTCTTCGTTTATATAGCAACAAAACTCTTATCATAAACAAATAAACATAAACAAATCTTGAACAAAAAATGAGTTTAAATTACATAGTCCAATATTTTAATGTTATTTCTGCACTGTGGCACCGATTCCGCGGTCGGTGACGGTCGCGAGAACAAGACAGCGTTAAATGCCTACTTTGACAGAATTACCTGGCCTTAATACGTCATAAATTGACTATTGTTAAAACACTGATTAAATTGTGTATTTGTGGGAAATTGGCATTGATTTTTCTTTAAAATTTTGGGGAATTTGGAAATGGTGTATTGGCAATCCTTTGTGGCTTGGCGGCGGCGTTAGTTCCCATTTGGGCCATGAGCCACAACACCCTGGTAGCACTATACGATTCAGTTTGTCAGATATGTTTTTTCACTAGCCTATCTATTTTCCCATACTGTATGTGTCATTTAAATGGGGAGCACTGGGTGAACAAAAATAATTTTTATTCATTCATTATTTTGAAAAATAATCTTGTGAAGTCTCTAATTCGAGGCATTTCTCTTGTACATATATACGTCATTGATGGGATGATGGGCCATCAATGACGGTAATTACAAAAATCGTAAACAATAAAAAATTGCATACCTAATCCTCGAAATAAGTATGTAATTTCAGAAATACATATCATAACTTTTTTCACATAACCATTAAATATTTGTGCACAGGGTTCGGAGACTGTAGTGTTCTGCGCGACAGACTACAGCATCGAGGGTAAGACTGGCAAGTTTTACCGGGACTGCGTCGAGTACCACTCCAAGTACAACTTCGACAAGGAGGTCGAGACTAAGCTTTGGGAGGTAAGATCACTGTTTGTTTGTTTCTCAACGGGTTCATATTATTAACTGAACGATATTTTATAAGATAACTTAAGACATTTTAACCGACTTTAAAAAACGAGAAAGTTTTCAATTCAGTTACGGTTATTTTGTATGTATGTTACGCAATAGCTACGCCAATTAAATATCTAATTTGATGAATCTTTTTTGTTTGGTACAGAAATACCTCAGAGGTGGTCCGTTATAAATTGTATCAATATTGTTGTAGCTATTTTTGAAATATCAATATTAAACTAAGATTAGCTTACCTCTACCTGGACGACCTTTACCTTTTGTAGTGGTAGGACTCTTATAAGAGTCCCCTTGGGGAAGTACCACACCTTTGCCAGTTATTCTACCGCCAAGAAGTAATGTGCAAACACTACTGTGTTCCCGTATGAAGGGCAATGTTTCCAGAGAAATTACAGGGAGATATAACATCTTCGATCTCTGGGTGACGAGCGCAGTGCAGTGCTAGGTAATGATTTGGACTTTTCATGTTCCAATAGCTGCGTGTCACTGTGCTGTTATGTGGCAGGCATGTTGCTTACCATCAGGCACATGTCATGCTCGTCTCGTCACTCTTTATTAAAAAAAAAAACGACATATTTGTAGATTTCACAAAAATATGAAATTTTGTTGCGGGTTTGTCCGAGTCTAATTATAAATTAAAGTCTAATAAATAAAAGTTTTTGTTTTTACCTAAGTAGTAAACTAAACTATTTTCCCCTAGATTTTGGAAGGTTCCTAGGTACGCGGTACAGGTTTTTCCTAGTTTGAGTACCAATGCACATCTAGAAGGATTAAGAATTGAATTAACATTTGTATGAACTGTTTCGTGTCTTGTAGCAAAAAAAAAATGTTTCATGTCGTTTTATTTGGACTTTGAATCGTAAATAAAGACGACATTACTGCATGAGGCTAATTTCAAAAGTAGTCATGGTTCTATATTCTGTTGGGTTTTGTTTTAATAGGTTTGTATGTTATTATTTCAGGTCAGCCAGGACTTGGTGAAGGCGAGGAAACCCCTCTGATTCGAGTACCGGTCGCTGGTGACTCGAATAACCAACAGACGGCCTTACCGCTTTTGAACAACTAGACAAACTAGGACATCTTGTGAAGTGATCGAACTGTGAACCAATATTTTGTAGACTGAATACGTCCCATTCGTTTCGAAATTTACATCTCTATATCTGTGTACAAGATACTGCAAAATGTGTTTACTAAACTGTGAACTCTCTTATATTGTTTTCTTAGTTAGGTATCGATGGGGGTCGATTTTCATGTTTTTCCTTCTCCTAGACTCAAATTATGCAAAATTTTGTAGTCGGATAGCTGATATAATACTGATGTAGTTGTAAATACATATAATAAACAAAAACAAACAGACGAAGAACGTCTTCATACAGATATTTGCCTTAGGTGGGAATCGAACTTACTACCAGGCTAAAAGACCTACATTGTCATCTGATGGCTCATAGCCCTTTGCAATACACGTCTTCATAGCCCTCACAGCCCTCTGTTTGGATCGGGTTCTGGATAAATTTACATAAATATATTTTAATTACAAAATAAATCAGCTACTCTGTAAAACGAGAAGTTAATCTTCAGTAAATGCATCAAAATAAATTATTTATGTATTATCTGTGACAAGTGCGTCAACAGATAACTTAGCATAATTTATTGTTAATCACTTGCAATGGTCCAGACCATCTCCATATATAAAAATGTTATGTTGGTTTGTGTACGCTTCAAAAACTCAAAAAGTTCAGCACCGATCGAGCTGAAATTTTATAAATATGTATAATCCGCATCAAGGATTGTTTTTATCTAATTTTCGCATCACAATGTGCCGCAGCGAAGCGTGGCAGGGTACAGCTAGTTTGTTATAAATTAATATTGTTGTTGGGTTCACAATATTACGTGTGTAGTTATTTTTAAATGACAAGGATTTGAGAAACCTACGTCATTATAAAGGGAAATGATTAATAAAAAAAAAACAAGTTACATCAGTTTTCGTAGAAATTCTTGTATTTAAGCAACTTACTTAAATTTTAAAAAGTGGTGAGACTTTATTGGTCGATATTTTTCGGGTAGAGTGTGCCTTAGTTCGTTGGATTATGAATTATTAAATATTAGATTAGTGTGTATTGTGGTGATGTAATGTCTAAATTTTATTAGGTATCTTGTGAGAATGGAATTTCCAAAAACCTGTTTTAGGTACTACTTACGTTCGGAATAATTGAAACCACGTATTGCTATTAATTGTATTTTCTTATAGCGTGAAGTAACGACGTTTTAGTGCCATGAAATTACTTGAATATGTAGAGTTAAAATCACTATCTAGCACTGCACTGCGCCCGTCACTCTGAGACATCAATTTCACTGGAATGTAATGATATATCAATTTCACTGGAAATATTGCCATTCAAACCGGAACAGTACGAACTGTAATGTAACTGATTGGCGAAAGAATAACTGGCAAAGATGTGGCATTTCCCCAGACAGACTCAATCAATGAACTCTATGACACAAAATACATGCGAATGAATGTACTGTGGCCGAAGTCCGATCATTAGTTACGATGTGATGACAATATTTTTACTAAGTCGGTGTGCTACCGTAAAGAGAACGTCGGACCTTCTACCGCCTAACTAAATCGTCTTTGCTATTGCCATCTGGTGGTGTCGGAAGGAGCCACCTGCGCTGGTCCTTTTTAATTTGATAAATTTGTGGACTGTAAGTAGCGGTATTGTTTTTTATCTGCGAGGGATATCTCTGTCTCGATGGAAAGGGTAAGAAAGAAGAGAAACAGAAAGGGACTCACCGTGCACCAGCTCGCGGCGTATCGGAAACGTGTCCCGACGTCTCGTCCTTAATGTCCTTACGTCCACAGAAAACCTTCGCAGACACTTCACGACATATGGTTAAAGTTTTGGTTAGATTAATTAATTATTTTTGTATAAGACGGCATCCCGTGCGCTACAATGCGGCGGTTACGACCGAATGAAGCATAAACGGTCAATCTTCCTTCTTGCTTAGGTGCTTTGCTTGTGCGGTGCGGGAGAAAGACAAAGGATAGGATTTGAAAGGAGTGACCAGAGATATCAACTCGAGCGGTATTTTTAAATTAACTATGATTATATTTTATTTTTAATTAGCGGCGCGAACACCATCTCTATCGTTTCAAACGAAAAGAAAAGAGAGAGAAACATAAAAACTAAGACATTTTTCGTTCGGCGGTAGACTCCCTTGACGACTGTGGGGACAGTTGTCAAATCGGACGCTAACCTGAAAACTTCAGCCCCATTGAAGTTGATACACATTGACACTTTTTGAAAGAAGACAATCTTTATGGGTCATGCATTATTATATCCCATTCCCTGTATATCTGTAGGTAGCTATACAAGTCACGTATTGTGCAACATTAGTACTAAAATTGTAAGTTACATGCTTTCACAAATGTTGGGCATTTTTTTTTTCTTTGTATAAGTAGTGAAAATAGTGAAAGAAAAAACGTAAAATGTTACCTAAGACGGTACCATTTTACGTTGAACTTGAGTTTTAGTGAAACTTCTTATGCGACTTCCGAGAAGGTTGCGTAACGTTTAATGCTACCATGGAGGGGGTATAGAAAGAGAGAGAGTGAAAAGTTTCACTTCTTCCGCACGGATGGAGTTCACGCACTTTTTTTTCTTCTTTCAAATTATTCACACCGTTACGAATACAGACTTCTGTCACTGTGAGAGTACTATAATAACGCTCAATTTAGAATCTTAATGACTTATAGATAGTGTTGCATGTAGATTGAACTTAGCACAACTTAGGCGGAGTTAAATATCAGTATACTTACGTCAGGTAACGTAGCGTAAACGCATTTTTTATAAGATAGAGTGACGAGATGGTAAGCAACGTAATACTACACACAAATTGCTAGTATTTCACCCGGGCAATAGAAAATGCAAATATACTAATATTATAAAGCTGAAGAGGTGTTTTGTCTGCGATTAGCGCGTTCGAACAAACAAACTCCTCACCTTTATAGCAATAGTATAATTATAAAAACTCAGTGTCATGTTTGTTCCCAGTGAACTCTTCGGCGAGTCAGCCGATACTCACGATAGTTGACATTTATATTTTGGTCCAACTTGAAAGGTGGGATAGGTAAGGTTCGGTACGTATCTGACGGAAAATGCGTTGCGTATTATCGGCCGCATAACACCAGAACAGATAAATATATAATAAAACATCTAACGTTTCATACTCAACCGATGATGCGTTTAGTGCGACCGATCGATGAAACGAGTAGGTACGCTCGACGTATTTCCCGTCAGATATGTACCGACCCAGCTCAATTTATGATCGCTATTATTGTTATTGCAAATTATTTGTTTATTATAATATTACATCACCTAAGGGAAGCCGGAACGGGCCGGTAGTAGGTACTAAATAATTAACATAAAATACATAGAACAACGCTCCTAGTGAAGTTAAAGGTGTTTTTATACGTTTATCAACATAGCACGCAACGTTAACGGATACTGGTATTTTTACTCTCTCTGCCTACTGCATAAACTTATTTCTTCTACGATACGGTTTATATGATAGCATAATATTTGCCTAGACTAGGTCGTGTCTATGACTATGCATAGACTAATGTGTGAGAGTTCGTGTGTAGTTGGGGTTCTTTTGGGCTCTAATCGTAAGTAATTAAGAATTTACATGGTGTAATGCGATTTTTCTCCTACTTAATCGAAAAAAAAGTTTTCTTCATTATTTGTTCTACATAATTATGTCAGAAATAAAGCACTGTATATAAATCGATTTTCACTCACTTTGCATCAGGCCGTGTCTAAGACTTTCTTATAATGAAAGAGTCAAATCATCTGATAGTCTTATTTATACCTCGTATCCTCAATATCGGCCGACCGTATCGCTGACGGCAAGTGATTGTCGATTTCAAAATGAAAGATTTATTTACTTACTCTTGGCTAAATTTAGGCGCTACTGAATTTAGTGAACTGAATGCAGTCAACTAACCTTGCTTCTAAATTCAGACACAAAATTTAACCAAGTGTGACAAGCCTCGAGTAGTTTTGCAATGGATGAAAGTTTTAGTGAAGTACTACTTAAAATTTTTCTGCCTTATGTTTTAGTCTAAGCAAGGGCAGCAATATACAGTTTGGCCGTTTTGAGACGAACTCTCTGAAGTTAGTTATCGTACACTACGGCGCATGTAGTCGGTACCTACTGGTTTGCTAGAATCATCTACTGCGCAGCCTTTTGCGCATCACATCTAGGAAGTGTTCTCCCGTAAACGGCCGTACTGGAATAAAATTTTGGTATGTGCTTTTTAGACTGCAGGTCCGTGAACAAAAATTATGGGTCATATGATACACCAGGAAACCCATGTAGGATGATAGAAGGGTATAAAGTAATAAGATTCAACACTATGCCGTCACTTGAAAGTTGTCCAACTAAGTGCAGTTGAAGAGGGGGGGTTCTAAACCTCGATCATTTTCCTTCTCGCATGATTTTTGTACGGCGTTGCGGAATAATTGATTAGAAGAGGCATTGAAACTATAAAAATTATAAATTTAAGAATTTAAAATTATTAGTTTGTGAAAAAATTAATGATTTTCCGACGATTTACAGAGTAAATGGCGATGGTAGAACCAGAGTGATCTAAGTGACATTTTTAGTATAATACAGATTTTAGCACGAAACCATAAAACAAGCAATATTTTTTCATGCCATATTAATCCAAGTGCCATTCAGAAACATTTTTAAAGAGAAAATACAACCTCTCACTTTGGACGTTATAGAATTACAAAAAATAGAGTAGGCCATAGTGATCTAAGTGACGATGTGTACTTGGATCACTATGGTTCTAATTTTGTAATAAGACAAAGTGCGCCAAATACAAAGTACACAAATTTAACTAACATTTTTAAAATTTATACGTTAAAAAGTAACAAAAAATATAAACATTATTAATATAAACATAACATTATTTGAATATAATCGGATATTAGACAAATAAAAGAGATTTTTTAAGACTCGCAACATTATAATCAGGGGAATTACCTAACAATAAACTATCAGCTGTTGCCTATCCGCTGGATACACTGGCCGTTTTTCGTTTTACAAATTTGGCGGGAAAACGGGTGTCAGGTTACATAAGTGCGGTGTTTATGCTTCGGCATATGAAGTGGCGCCTTACTTTTACCCGTTTGAGCCATTTACTCTCAAGAGCGTTTCAAGACGCTTCTAGCGGTATCATTTATTTATAATTAATGTACTTAAATTGTAAACTAACATTTTTTACACTTGAGTAAAATTTTTCGCGATTTCTCAAGTAGTCTAACAACTATTACTTTAATAATTTATAAGGGAGATAGTGGGTTTTATGGGTTAAATGTGTTGTATACGAAATAACAAACTCGAAACACCAAAAAACTGTATTCGATTGCACAAAAATTTTTTTTTATTTTTCCATACATCGGGACCATTTTCCCGCCAAAATGTTGTTTTTTTTTTTTTTAATTTTACGATATTTCTATGTAAATTATCTCTAATTTTAATGTGGGTTACATCAAAATAAAGACCGGTTCAAGTAGACGCCATTAAACACAAATTTATCGGTATACCTTCCCAAATAAAAACACGAAAAAAAATTTTTCCGCCAAAACCCAAAACGCAAATATAAGTTTGTATTAATTTAAGTTTTGGGTACTATATTACACGGCGGTGTATCAAGCGGCTATACAAATTTAAAATTTATTCATTCTTCATTCGCTGTTGCATAAGTGCGTTGCGTTTTTTATTGAGTTTTTTGTGAAAATGGACAAGAAAAGTAGAGCGGCACGAATGGTTCAAATATCATTAAACCAATCCGAGAGTAACGAGGATTTTTCGAGTGAGCATTCATCCTATCATCCAGACCAAAGTAACGAAATACTTACTGAATCTGGAGACAATGCAGGTATGTTTTGTTTACGTTTGTTGTTAAGTAAGTTCCTTTTGTACGTTAACATATTTTTTTAAATAAAATTACTTTGTATAGCCTAGCTGGTATGCTGTCCTAAACTGGTACCTAGTACAAAATTTTCTAGTTGTTAAGGTTGCTTTTTTATTTAAAAATGGATTCTTTTTGTTTTTGGTTTATCAATAAATATTGAAACAGTGTATAACCCAGAGAAGGAATTATTTTGAATCTAAATAAACATAACATGGATATTTTTTTACCCTGTGCCTACGTAACAGATGGCTGCTGTATAATATGATGATGAAATTATATGTTTACAGATAACGAAGACGGGTCCTATTTAGTAAATACTCTTGGTAATTTGGGAGAAGTTGATAACACAGAGCATGATGAACAGGTTAGAGGCAGAAAACGAGTTAGAAATATAGATATGTGGAAAAGAATATAAGAAAACGCAGAAGAACTGCAGGGGCAAGAGTACACTAACACGAAAGGAAACATGGTTCCAGCAAAAGAGTTTACACAAGTCAGCTGTAATTGTCGCTTTAAATGCAGTGAGCACATACCTATTGACAACCAGAGAATGTTACATGAAAGGTATTACGGGTTACCATCTTGGGATGCTCAAACAACTTGGTTGTGTAGCAACATCAGAACAATAGCGCCAAAACGACGCAAACGTAGGCAATCTGGTCAAGATCCCAGCCACAAAAATAATACCAGAGAATTCATGATATATGACAAAAGAGTATGCAAACAGTTCTTTTTAAAAGTTTTACAAATAAGTAATAAAAGAATTGATTATGCATTACGAAATAAAGTCTCTGTTTCGGGAATGGCAGAAAAAGACAAAAGAGGACGAAGAACACCTTCAAACAAAATCTCCGATGAACAACTTATATGGATAAGAGATCACATTAACAGCTTTCCAAAGTTTAAAAGTCATTACGGAGAGAGACAAAGTACGCGCCAATATTTACACCCAGGATTATCGATTAATAAAATGTATGATTTATTTAAAGAAAAATGTCAAACTGAGGGAAAAATAATCCTGAAAAAAAACATCTATAAAAGAATATTCACAACTGAGTTTAATTTACACTTTTATGTGCCTAAAGCAGATACATGCAAGACATGTGATACGCTTGAAATATCTATAAAGGCTGAAGAAGACCTGGAGAAGTGTTTAGCTATAAGATCTGAAAAGGATGAACATATTAAATTGGCAACGAAAGTTAGAGGTATATTAAATAGTTACAAAACTATAGTTAAAAATGATGATACTATAATAGCTGTAACTTTTGACCTAGAGCGTACTCTACCTCTACCATACTTGAATACAGGAGAAGTCTTTTACTTAAGACAACTACAGATGCTCAACTTCGGAATTCATGCGTATTCAATGGAAAGAGAAAAAATTATTATGAATATGTGGCCAGAGCATTGCGGTGCAAGAGGTTCCCAGGAAATAATGTCCTCCCTCTATTACTTCTTAGAAGATTCTGTGCCAGATGCAACCAAAACGCTATGTTTTTTTAGTGACTGTTGTTCGGGACAAAACCGAAACTGGAATATTTTACATTTTATGATGTTTTTGGTCAATAAATCACTCCACCTTGACAATATTGTCATGCACTATCTCGTGAGTGGGCACACATACCTTCCTAATGACACTGACTTCTCCTTCATTAGTAAAGCACAAAGAAAAAGGACTGATATCTTCACGCCTCAAGCATGGATGGATCTCGTGCGTAATTGTCGAAAACATAACCCCTTCGTAGTTCGCGAAATGAATGACAAGTTTCTTGATTTCCAAAATTTATCGGGTCACTTTAAAGACTACCAAACTGTTTTGCGAGAAGGCGCAAAAATATCAAAGATGCGAAAAATTTGTTTCAGTAAAGGATCAAGCATAATGAAATATAATAATGATTACTCCGAAGAATATGAAGAGATAGACCTCATACCAAATAACATGGATTTGGAGACATTTTAAATAACATCAGACACTATTTACCCGAACAAGCTACAGGAGCAAAGCCAATCCCATTCAAAAGATGCAAGATATTCGAAAAATCCTTAAGTTCATTCCACCAATTCATCATAGTTTTACCAATCAATTCCATATATTTCCAGAAGAGGTGCCAGTGAGGAGTCTCAGGATGACCAAGACATTCTACCTGCCATGTTAGGCGATGATTAGCTTAAGTTAACCATACATATTTTTATAATTTTGTTTCGTTACGTACATACTATTACTTGAATTAAGATTTTTTGTTTGTGCTAAAATGATCCAAGTGCTTTAATTTTCGGAAAAACCAACATTTTGTTTTATAAAGATAGAATATTCTAAATAAACGTAGTCATAATTTTTATTCTAATTTGTAAGCTATAATTTTAATAAAGAGTTTCCAGTAATAAGCTATTATTTTCATTGCAACAAATGCAAACGCATTTCCCTTGTTTTCTCAGTAAGTTCAAATTGTTACTTGGATCGCTATGGTTCTACCGTCGCCAAATTTGGTCATTTGATTATGTTCGGCTTTGGTTCCATACAGTTTCAATACCTCTTCTAATAAATTATTTCGCAACGCCGTACAAAAATCATGCGACAAGGAGAAATGATCGAGGTTTAGAACCCCCCATCTTCACCTGCACTCAGTTGGACAGCTTACAAGTGACGGCATAGTGCTCAATCTTATTACTTTATACTCTTCTATCATCCTACATAGGTCTCCTGCTATATCAGATGACCCATAAATTTTGTTCACGGGCCTGTAGTCTATTATAATATAACGTAATTGTTTAGATTAAATAGCACTTCATAATAAGTGAACGATAATAAAGCTACGATTGTAGACATGACTGTGTTGTAACCATATTGTTATTTAAGCGTGTCACCAAACGAATTGATATTTTTAAAACATCAAAATTTCGTGTTTCCGTTTGAGTTCATCCAAAATAGCTCGACTGAATTTTATGTTTTTTTTAATGTGTTTGGCGCGTAAAGTTTTTTTCGCTCTCCTACTCCCACTCTTCGTTTTTTTATTATTATATTATTATTGCAGTTTTATTATTTTGGTACGGACAATTCATATCTATAATTTAAATGTTTCATTAACGCTCATCACTATCGTCGTTTGTTGGTGACACGCCTATTTTTGTTAGGTAGGTGATCTGTGTATACTCGTTCCATGTTTTATATACGCATGTGTAGGGTAGTTCCAAAGACTATGTGATTTTGTATCGTATTTATTATATTGTTCGATGGGAATATTTTTGTTTTATTTTACCTTTACCTTTTTACCTGTAGTGGTAACTCTTAGCAGTCCGCCTGGGGAAGAAAGAACCTTTGCCTGTTATTCTACCGCCAAGCAGTAATGTGCAAACCTTGCCGTGTTCCGGTTTGAAGGGCAATGTTTCCAGATAAATTACAGGACTTAGAGATATAACATCGTAGATGTCTGGGTGACGAGCGCAGTGCAGTGCTAGGCAATGATTTGGACTCATGTTCCAATAGCTGCGTGCCACTGTGCTGTTATGTGATAGGCATGTTGCTTACCATCAGACACATGCCCTGCTCGTCTCGTCACTCTTTATTAAAAACAAAAGAAACGAAGAGATTGGACTCTACTTTTGTGATAAGAACGTCTAGGCTGTGGAATACGTTGCCTGAGTGGGTTTTCCCCGATAGTTACAATGTTTGTGTCTTCAAATCGAGAGTGAATCGGTTTCTTCTAGGTAAACACGCTCCATCGTAGACCGCATCGTCGCTTAACATCAGGCGAGATGGCGGTCAAGTGTAAACCTATTAAAAAAAAGAAGCCTTTGCCCTGCAAAAACAAGTAATCAAAAATAAAAGCAAGTATGCTTTAACTTCGCAATACAAGTACATAAGTTGCTAGCAAAGCAAGTTGCAACTGTTTATAGTTTGCAATACGAAATTTAAGTTTTTCTGAAAGTTTACAATTTACGACAAAATTTGAAAGTGCTACACCTACTGTCGCGAATTCTGTAACTTTCTATAGTACCTACAGAGCTCCGGAACGAGCACGTAATGTGCTTGATGGTTAGCAACTCGCCTATAACACCACAGTGTCACGGAGTTATTGGAACTTTGAAGAGTCCAAATTATTATCTAGCATTGTACTGCATCCGTCACACAGATATATAAGATGACTTATCTCTCATGATTATGTCCTGTAATTTATCTGGCAAACATTGCTCTTCAAGGCGAGATAGGCATGTATGCATATTACTGCTAAAGAAAAAAATTGGTTGCCTGTAAAGTCGGTATACGGGCGAAAGTTATACGTGACAACGACTTTGAGTGGTAAAATAATTTTACGGAAGGGACGTGTGCCTTTCACTTTTTATGTCTGTCTCTCTCGCTCTTAGGCGGGCTAACCATGCCCGAGTGGAAGGGACGCGTGCCTCTCACTCGCTCTCGTTGTGAGCGCATAACGTGAGCGGAGCGTAACGCAGTTTCTTGAAGTGTCACCCGGCAAACCAATTTATAAGACGTTGTCACGGCAAAAATAAATTACATACCTAACTGCTTGCCGGTAAAATAACTGACAAGGGTGTGGTACCTACTTCATTAAATGCAAAGAGTCCTACCACTACAACTTGGGCTGTCATTTCGTTTTCCCATACGTCTATTCTCAGTTAGAAAGCAGGTAGGAATGAAGATCTTTCGGATAATATAAAATAAAAGCAACACAACTTGCAACACTAATAACGTGTAGTTTTTTACGCGTTACGTCCGTTATATATTTTTCTTACCGTTTTAGTCACATATTGTTTCGAGATCGGTCACGCAGCAAAATCCCTACCTCCTCCAAGTCTGCCATAGCAAACTTCGTCCCAATATAATTTCGTATTGTTATCTATGAAAGACAATGATCTGTGTCATCTATAACATGTGTGTAATTTCTTCAGTTGGAATAAATAAATAAATAAATATCGGTGGACAATTCACACACAACACCATCTGACCCCAAACTAAGCAAAGCTTGTGTGATGGCAGCCAGATAGCTGATATAATACTTGTATAGTTTTAAATACATACTTATTATACATAGAAACACCCAGACACAGTGCAAACATTTGAATTCATCACACAAATATTTGCACTGGGTGGGGATCGAACCCACGACCCTCGGCTTCGCAGGCAGAGCAACTACCAACTAAGCCACTAGGGCAGTCTGTACATATATAGTGGCCGGCAAACAAGTTGACCCAAAAGTGACGTGGAAGGGGAAAGTATGTGCACTTCCACCAAATACGACCTTAAAAACGTTTCTGCGCAGCTAACTTCATTGGGTCAACTTGTTTGCCGGCAACTATAGATACCTATTTCTAATAAAAAAAATCATCGGAGTATAAGATTTGCAAACTGCGTAAGTGCTTTGCCATAAGCGTAAAAGGATGGAAAGGAGATTAGTCTTTAATAAAATAATTTCTCTGTAATGATATTTTATTTTGTAATAATGAAAGTCACAATCGTTCGAGGTCCTGCCCGTTTGATTCTATGCTAAATACTCTAAATAAATAAATATTTAAAAACAATGCAGGTCACTTAGTCAAAACTGTGATGATTTTACTAAGTTGAAATTGTCTAATGTCACGCTCTTTCACACAGAAATATCATGTTTTCTCACTCGTGTGAGAATAATATACTTTCCATGACACATGTATGAGTGTATGACTCACATGAAGGAGTAAATATGATCTTTCTATCTCTTTCGTTTGGTATGTACGATATACACAACATATTTGATTTACAGATATTTTGAAAAAATATAAAACTATATACTTACCCAACATATAAGATAAAAATAGGTATACTATTGACGAAATGACGAAAATATCTATAATTATGTTGTACTTTTATTCTGTGCATCCAATTGAAAACTGGAAGTTGCCAGATGACACATATTCTCGAATTCAAAAATAATGAAACTAGCTTAGTTTTAACCGATTCTTCTTCTTTAAGCTACTGAAGAATATTTTCCTGACGCACTGGTTCGTGGACGGCTCAGCTTTGGTCAGCTCTATCGCTTCAGATATTCTCAGATGTTACGAGAATTCACACAGTAGTATTATTGGGGTAGTTCTACATTTGCTTAATTTCGCTCAACTGAAAACTTGCCGTATTCGAATGAGAGCGAAATATAAACCCACGTAATATTAAAGTGACTTGACTATGACTTACAAATCTTTAAAATTCCATCGCCAAAGAAAATGCAACCGATTAATGTAATACATGTTATTGCTGGGTATAGGTACTTTACCAGGGAATCTACCGCCTAAATAAAATATGTACCTTTGGCTTTGATATTACTGTCTCGTTTATTTCAAACAAAACCGAAAATACTACAATAGCAAAACTATTACATACATTTTAGTTAAGCGGTACTTAGAAGGAACGGTAATACCTACACTGATTAAAGTGATTTTGAAAATTTTCGGTATTAATTATAAACGTTATGTTAATTTATTGTAGATGCTAGATAGATACAAATGGAAAGAGGTTAGGATGGCCTCTGCCCACTATTGGGACATATCGGGCCCTCAATAATAATTACAATGTAAAATACCATTTCCGAGCGAAACTATGGTGCAATAAAACCTTCCAGATTACCTGTTTGGTCTTTTACATACTTTTATTTATTAGGTAGGTACGGGATATACTCGTGAACATGGCGCATGAAACTGCAATGAAATATCGGGTACCCTACTCTACCAAATAACCGCGGCAAAACTCCAATTAATATAACTAGTTCAGCGGACAACTATGACAGATCAAAATAACGTGTTACACGCTACATTACTCACAACATAAAGTTTCCAAACATAATCTCGTCGTATCAGAGTACCCATGAACATGTGGCATGAAACTGCATCGAAATATGGGTACTTACTCCGTAAGACAACAACGGTAGCCCCGTAACTAATGATTATATTATAAAATTTGCATTTCTAAATCTACGGTAACATACATTGAAGCCAGGCACTTAGTGACGAACTTACGTCTAGAATAATATAATCTATAACTATTACACAATTTAGTCAATATTAAGTATACAAAATAAAATAGAACAATTTTTACTACACGTTCAAGTCATTCTTGAGTGGAATAATTTATATTATGGAGATTACTTCAATAAAAAAAAATGTGTTTCGTATTATTTAATTTGTTGGACGGTGCTACTCGATATTATAAAATTAATTCAAGTTTTGGGATTACTAGACAACCGTTCTTGCAAAAATAAATCTAAAAACTTAATAAATATTTAAGTAGACTAACTACAAATCGAAAGTGAATCAGTTTCTATTAGACAAGCGCGACCCATCGTAGATCACATCAGTTTTCAATCGGCGAGTTAGTGGTCTAGCGCAAACCGTAACAAACCGCAGAGCGCAGTAAAGTTGGTCTAATGATTTTTGTGAAATCCCCTCCAAAAACTAAACTGAATAAAAAAAATAAAAGTTTATGAGATGAGGTCTAATATTTATCGTGCACAAATTTTACCAATATAATGAGGCGTTTTCCAGATGCAAATTGACTTGTCAAAGATAGTTATAAATTTTGCCAAGTGTGGCAGCACTGTTTGTTTTTGTGAAATTACTCTAACAAAATAAAACATTATCGCCACTTATGGTGAAATTGGAAACTGTCTTAGACAGGTCTTTTTACATCTTGAAAATGCCCCATTAATTATGGGTTTTGACAAAAAAATAAGTCAAAATAGTGTATAAAACTTTGAAAAAAAAAACACTGAAATGTGAATGTCAAAATTTAAGTAATTTTCCAAGAACAAATTTTGAACTTCAAGTTTTCAAGTCTTCTTGTCTTTCATTCGGTTATATCACCGTAATTTCGCCAGTGTCTAGCGTTTAGCCATTGATGGTCTTCCGAAATGTATTCTTTGTTCAGATAAAAAAATTAAAAAAATAGTTTCTTTCTTAGATTATAGTATCTATTTGACATTAACATTTCTCAGCGCCATCTATTGAACACCATAAAACGATCTTCTTCTTTACAATAAACTCACATAACTGCTGCCATGTTTTTGGTAAAAAAGTAAAAACTAACATAATCAACTATGTTGTAATTAAATAAAAATAATAAAAATGTGGAACAACCGAATTAAAATACAGATCACAACCCAAACACGATTAAATAAAATTAAATCAAAATTACTATGGACAATTTAACTTACCATTTAGCTTATTAAGTATTATTATTTATCTCCGCACTTAAAGCTAAGCGTTTGTTCTAAATTGAAAAATACCGTAAAGGCAACTCGGAATGTAGGTATTTACAAAGTTCAAAAATGTTTTTAACAGTAGGCGAAAAAGTCTGCGTTTAATGAATAAATAGTTGTCAAATTGTGACCACAACTTTTGTAATTAATTTATTATTAAACATGTTTCTGATTTTTTTGTGAGTGAAATGTGACCTGAGTTTCAATGGCATTTAAATTTAATTAACATTTCAATGTACATTGTAAAATTTTCAGATTTTATGCTATAGACAAAAAGTTCAAATTTCATTGGTACATTTTTGAGTCATCTATAGATATCACCATAAAGCGGCCTTTTCCGACCACCTAATATTGTGAATCGTAATGATTATTACAAAAAACTGCTGAAAAAGTGCTGAAGAACTTCTATCTACACTAACTACTCTACGTAGATATCTCAATTTGGTATTAAATTGAATAAATTAAAAAATCAATCTGAAAAATACTAATCTATAATCTAAGCTTAAAACAGACTTAGTATTACCGTTATTACACGTTTCAGTTCTGTGTTTTTTTTTTTGTTGTTTGTAAAATCAGATAAATAAACATTTTATTATACATAATTAGCAAAGTACTCACGTGTTGTATGATCGATGATATCCGGTTTGGGTTTCAACCGCATTCTGCGGCCCATTTCGAGAGTAGAGCACGTGTTATTTAAAGATGGGTGTCACCAATTACATAAATTGTAAATTTAACGGGTTACCCACGTTTAAAATGGGCGATTCAATTCAGTGCCAAACGAACGGCCGTCGGGCATGCGCTCTTCCCTTAAAAAAGGCCGCCGGATGCGTCTGAAACTTAAGTCCGGCTGGACCGAGCATATCACACGCGAGTTACTCGCAAATTAATTACAAATTTGTAAAAACAAATTCATTTTCCTACAAAGAAATAATCAGTTTGATATATTAGAGGAAGCATGCACTCATTTCAATAGTTATTTATTTTAAACGGTTGTTTAAATATATTATTAAATTATGTTTATTAAACAATAGCTCACATAAAAGCACCCATTTGCTTCTAATATTACACCTAACACTATTTATTAATATGACAAATTCTACATTAAAAGCGAAATTAATCACAACAAACCTTATATACATTTCCAAATCAGCGTCAATCTAACAACAGTTAACTAAAGAATCTTACACCTCCAAAAGCTATTTATATAATTCTGTTCAATATACGAAATTGCGGAAGAATGGGCGTTAACCCCAACCAGTGCTTGTACACTTATTCCTTTTGAAAATATATAATATCACTACTATGTTAAGTATGTTCACTGTTGATATATACTCCATTTAGACTAGTTTTTTAAGTTGTTAACACTATTTTATTAATTTGGTATATATGTAATATTTCTGTGTAACGGAATCTTGAACGTGATTGTCGCCACTTTATAAACAACGGATTGATTTGAAACTTTTCACACTTATCAAGAACCAATGACAATGCAATACTTTTTTGTTAGATTTTTCAAACCCCGCGCGCTGCCTTACACTATCTGTCGTGACCGGATCTGGTCGTAAGGGGTGATACGGATTAAATCGAGTTTTTGGACTTGCGCGTATCACAAACAAGTTATTAAAAATAATAGAGATTCATTTGATGTGGTCATAATTTCTATTAGCTAGCTATCTCCTTTGATCTTGGAAGAAATGCCGATAATGTCTAGACACGGGTAGATTAAACCGAACTCTTAACCGCGCTCACGAAATACTAACTTTGTAATGTTGCAATGGCGGGAGCGCGCTTCCCGCGTCTCAACCCACACGATTGCCCCGTCTAGACGGTTTCGTTAACGACTGTTTGATAGACTGTGGTTTTACACCCGAAGTTCTCGATCCTGCAATTTTCCCAAGAAAAGAGCCTGTGTTGTTCCAGACTGATTATTATAGTTTCTATCTCTATACCAAATTCCTTCCAGATCTATTAAAAGTTTCGCATGAAACAGTAACAATTATTATTACATCTATCCATGTAGGCAAATGTAAAAACTATAATATTGACTAGCTGGCCCGGCGCACGTTGCTACGCCATCTGTCGAAAATTGGTCGTACGAACTCAGATTTAGAACAAATTTGATTAGCAAAGGTTAATAATGACGCGATATGACGGACTTCAGCGCACGTCAACGAACGCAACGAAAGGTCTCAAAAGGAATATTTTGGCCGTTTTTGTTACATTCTTCATTCATACTCCTCTCCTATTGGTAGCATAATATTATATAGTCTATATAAAGCCTTCCTCGATAAATGGACTGTCCAATAGGAAAATAAATTCGGACCAATAGTTCCCGAGATCCTAGCGTTCAAACAAACAAACTCTTCAGATATATAATCTAATATATAAAATTCTCGTGTCACAGTTTTCGTTGCCATACTCCTCCGAAACGGCTTGACCGATTTTGATGAAATTTTTTGTGCTTATCCGTTATCTATGAGAATCGGCCAACATCTATTTTTCATCTCCTAAATGTTAGGAGTAGTCCACCCTAAATTTATTTTTTATTTTTAGACAAAATTTTTAATTTCTATTTTTTTATGATACAACATACAAAAATACATACAATCCTCAATTTTCACCCTTCTACGATCAACCCTTATTTTTTAATAGCCGTTTTAGTAATTTAATCATTTTTCCTCTCCGGTCGAAAACTGATCAATCGTCATTGTGACAGGTGTCACTTCTGACCCAGTAAACAGCACGATAATTTGGGGATCAAAGGTAGCCTATAGCATATATATAGTTTGAACACGCTAATCTCGGGAACTACTGAACCGATTTAAAAAAATCGTTTACCGTTATTTCATATGTTCGTAATCCTTGACCGCTGTAGGTTATATACATGTACCACGGGCGAAGCCGGGGCGGGCCGCTAGTATTAGTATAGATTAGTAGGATAATCCTGACGATCTTTGATTCCTACGTTCATCGTTTTTGATCCCATTATTTTGTGTTATTTTTTGAGTGAAGTATAATATTAGTAAGATAACAACAATTCCCACACATGTTATACACGGCAATACAATGTACATTCTTAAAAAATACTGTCTTTGTCGTCTTTTTTTGGAAAAACAATAAAACGAGTGATTATCCTCAAGTGGTAAAGGTTAACTACCTGAAGTTAACAGTCTCGTAAAGCCACGTATCTTGCACGAGACTCCATTATATCTATGTAAATCAGTTATTTATTGACACATGTGTGTAACGAATTTTGCCGATTTGTGTTCAGGCATTCGGCTAACATGTAAGTACTGCTAATATTTAAAATCAGTTAGTCAGAATCAGTTAAAGCCATATTCCACCACGCTGGCCCAGTGCGGGATCGTGTATGACACATGACCTCGAAAGATTTTACCTTGTAAAATGTCGGTTTCGTCACGATGTTTTCTTCACCGTTTTAAGTTAGCGGCATTTACGCACATGACTTCGAAAAGACAGTGGTGCACGTGGGATTTGAACCCAGGGGCTCCGGATCAGCAGTCGCCGTTCTCCCGACTAAACCGGCTGTAACTTACTAGACCAGACGTAACTTTTGTTGTTTAACTGGTCTATTCGTTTTTTTTATAATATTTCTCCGTGAAACAGAGATAATTCACTTTTAGCGGTCTTACAACCAAATGAAAAGTGAAGCATTTGAGGTTTACAGGCAATCAGACAAATCGAAAAGTGTTTGGTATAACGGCTAACTGCCGCACAAATGTATACGTTTATTCGTCATGTAAATAATACATTTCAGTACGGCTGTATTTTAAATACTGTTATCTATATTAGAAAGTTTTATAATGAGACTGATTGTGGTATCAGTTAACGTGTAAAATGGCTGACATGGTAACGGACGCTATATCAGCTGATTATAGGACCATCAATCATATTTATTACACTCTAATTGCTCATTTTTGCAAGATTTACTGGTTTTTACTTTTTTGTCTACAGAATAGTAGTTTTTTTAATACACATTTATGAACAATTTTACACGAATTCGAAAAAATACTACCTACTTAATATGTTTAACACCATAATTTTTCCGTGGATGCTTTTTAAAATCTTTATTCATGCGCTTTTTCGCATTGCGTAAATGTCTGTGGATGTCATGCAACCTTCCTCTTAAATTGGGTTGCCAGAAGCATTTCTTTTAATTCGTTCAAACATAAAACAACATCTACAAATTTATATGGAGGTTTTAATCTGGACTCCATTTAATATCAATAGAACGAGTCGAACCATAGAATTTGATCGAGCCCAAAGCCCAACATATCCAGTACGTCCCCTCAGACAGCGGGGATGACTAAATGCATTTTCCTTATGTATATAAAAATGAATGTTTGTCTGTATGTTCTTCATAGAATCGTAAACTATGCATTTGCTCATGTGGTGATCTTTAGCAAAGTTGTTGTGCATGAGCCAAAGAAGGTTTTTGACTTGATGTGACCAATTTCCGACAGGTGGCGGCGGTTACCCGTGTGTATAAAATTCGAAACTGCATCCTAATGAAACGAAATCATGCTATCTATTAATTCTTGCTACGGACGATCGTATCTAAGTTTTCCGTGCCTACTACAGAGAAAACGTAGATATCGTACTGACGACAAAATAAAATTCTCATTTTACGCACGTACACAACTTGAGGGTCGTTACGGTGTTTATCTAGATTGTAGATGCATTGTGATTTCGAAATAGCGCTGCTACTTTTTTTTATTGTTTATGGTAGGTTTATGTTTTTTTTTAATATATTTTTTTAGTGCCGAAATGTGAGTTGTTCAACGCCATATTTATTTGTACCGAACGGCCAAAAATTCGAATTCGTTTTCTACGTGGCTACGTGGACGAAGCCGCGGGTACTTTTGTATTAAATGAGCCAAATTACAGTACACATTGTAAATTCACTTTCATCAGGTTGCTGCTCCTGATTTGGTTTCTGAAACTGAAATAGGTATCAAATATTCGATTTCGGTAGTAGGAAAATTCTGTTTCGATCGGACACTATTTCATTGATAAGATCTATTAGAGTTCAAATAAAACTTGGATATTGAAATATTTATTCTGCGATCAGCGGTCATGGCCTGGGATGCAACCAAGCGCAACCCCTCTGGGCTGGGTCCAGTACCTAGGTGGACCACTGATTAAAAAGCATGCATGTACTTATCGCACAGTTTTTTTTTAAATAAAAAGTGACGAGACGAGCAAGACATGTGCCTGATGGTAAGCAACATGCCTGCCACATTAACAACACAGTGACCCGCAGCTAATGGAACATGAAAGAGTCCAAATCATTACCTAGCACTGCACTGCGCTCGTCGCCCAGAGATCTAAGATGTTATATCTCTAAACCCTGTAATTTCTCTGGAAACATTGCTCTTCAAACCGGAACATAGTAATGTTTGTACATTACTGCTCGGCGGTAGAATAACTGGCAAAGGTGTGGTACCTCCCCAGGCGGACTCTGCCAAGATTCCTAGGTACCACTACTTTGTTACATGACCACGACTATGTGACCACCGTGACCTCCTTGGAGCCATGTGTCCCCCCCTAGAGCTAAAGCTGGATCCGCCCTTGCTTGTACAGAATAGCAGTTAAGCAATACATCCGTATTAGGAAAATTTTCGCAATAATTACCACCGTACCTATTACGAATATTAGCTTATTCTAGATCTACAACTTTAAAAATATGTCACGCCAATTAAATAAATTATCGTCATTTCTGACGCCATCATAACTTAAAGGAGGTTCGATTCAATTTATACGGATAAAACATGTCTTAAGTCTTAAACCTATTGGTTCGTGATTCAGGTCGCCGACGCGCAGTCTGCTAAGTTCAGGGTTCGGAAAACCTGGAACAGCAGGTGGCCCGTATGCTGGATGCGGAGTGGTTCCCGTGCAGGGTCACTGCGTCGGGGTGCTGGAACATTCCCAGCTCCTTCTCCGCGCGTTGGTCGACTTCGATCCACCTGGAATTGAGAGAGAAGTTATTGGTGATTCTCGCCATTTTGTATTACCACCTTGACCTTTTTTGTACTCGCTCGTAGCTCAGAAAAGCGATAGCGTTTCAAGGTTATTTTTAGTTTTATAGGTTTACACTTGACCACCATCTCGCGTGATGTTAAGCGACGATGCGGTATTCGATGAACCGTGCTTACCTAGAAGAAACCGATTCACTTTAAATTTGAAGACACCAAGATTGTAATCATCGGTGAAAACTCGCTCAGGCATTGCACAGCCTAGACGCTATTATCAAAAAAGTATAGTCAAACTTGTCAAGTTTGGAACATCAGCCATGAAACGACGTCGCTTTTTCGAGCTTCGAGCAGTCTGATAGAAAATAGAGCAATGGTTGGTTTTACCAACGAAAAGGCCTGACTCCACTTTCATAATCAGAATATTTAAACTGTGGAATGTATGGGTAATCCTTGATTTATAAACCTAATCAGGGGGTCTACCGCCTAACTAAAACTGTCTGAGCTTCGATATTGCTCTGCCTTTTCTTTTCGCTTGATATGATATCGACCGCAATAGCAAAGCCATATAGTCCAAGATCCCAGAGCCGCGAGACGTCACGTATTTTCTGATGGATGAAATGTAGACGATTGAGTAGAGCTAGTACGTACTAAAAACACATGCTTACCCGCTAACTTACTTAGACGGCCAATTTTGAGATATGGGGTCCAGAAGATACATTACTTACTTCACGTATTTTCTGATAACTGATTTTCACGTATGTTATAGGCAATATCTTTAAAAATAAGGCCCCGATACTCACAGACACTTTCTGTCAGCCATTTTGCTTAACAGACGCTTTAAAACTTTGGGATTTTTAAAGCGTCTGTTAAGCAAAACGCCCGATGGAAAGTGTCTGGGAGTATTGACGCCTTATTTTTCAAGATATTGGCTGTAGCATACGTGAAAATCAGTTTTCAGAAAATACGTAAAGTAAGTAATGTATCTTCTGGACCCCATATCTCAAAATTGGCCGTCTAAGTAAGTTAGCGGGTAAGCATGTGTTCTTAGTACGTACTAGCTCTACTCAATCGTCCACATTTCATCCATCAGAAAATACGTGGCATCTGGCGGCCCTGGGATCTTACTCTAATAGCCGATTTCGTTAGTCGGTAGAGGGGCTGGTCTATTCAAAAGGAAAAAAGAATTGGTTTCTCTTACGTAAGCTCGCTCCATCGTATCGTCGGTCGTTTAACATCATGCGAGATCATCCCCGCTAAACGCAACCCAATTAACGATAAAAAATCCTAAGATTTTGAATCTACTAAACTCGAACTTCTCACGTAGGTATATTCGTGTCAAAGCCTTTTTACTCCCACTCTCCCTACTATACAGTAAAGTAAAGAAAAAAAAAAACCTATACTAATATTATACTTATAAAAGCGAGTTTGCGTGCTTGTAAGTAGGTGCGTATGTTTATGGTAATAAATCTACTACTATGATAATAAATAATCGTATCTCTGTAACGACTAAATGGATTTCAATGAATCGAAAAACAAAATACATAGTAACTACATTACTCGTACTAACTCAGATTAAACTTTTTATCTCATTAACGTTAATGGTTCCGGTGAAAACTTAATATAACATGGTATTTTGTTATAGAAAATCTATTAAGCCGCAGTTTACACCGTAGGCATTTTCTAATGCTCGTCAGTTCACATAGGACACTAGCTCTGTTGTTCCGGTCAAAATTACTTTTGAACTCGACAATTTTAGAAACAGCTTAGGTATATATATTTTGGTTTATTGTATTTAACAGCAAAAGTTTGAATAATGATATTACGACGATGAAGTATTCATGAAATACAAACTACCTATATTAATAGGCAAATCGACGCACGTTATGGGTCCGTAGTGAATAATAAACATGCCTAAGGCAATCACTACTGAGCCCAGTCCTGATTAGATTTAAATTAAATCGCTGGCTTGCCAAGCAGACTTTCAGAGCTACGATGAATTTATGAAATTAAAAGTGTAATATGTACTTTATTAATAAATATACATATTACTGGAATCCTATTATACTCGTAAATGACAAAAAAGATCAAGCTGAAACTCAAATATATTATAGTCTGTAACTAATATGCGACATCGGCTTCTCACGAATGTAATGTCTTGAAGGTATAAAACTAACCTGATATAGAAAAAAATCCGGGGAGCGATTTTTTTTAAATGTCGGGTGGGGATGATTGGATATATAAATCTCGATTTTCTAACAAATCCCGATGAAGGATTCGCCGCCATCTTGTTTTAAAGTTAAATTTTTTCGTGATTCTTAATTAACTCGTTAATTTTCAACTTTAGAGTAAAAAGTTGGAAATTTTATTTCTCACAAGTTTGGTTATTATCATTTTTCGCTAGGATCAATATTTGTAGGGCTATACACTAACAAATTTATCAAAATAATCGTAATGGATGGAATTTTATTTTCTTCAACTTTGGTTCTAATAATGAACAAAGATTCGAATATTATTGAATATTTTGCGACGTACAGACCATATTTCATGTTTTTCACTTATTATCGCCCAATCTCTTCTAAACTTAATTCATAAAACTTATTATAAACTTATTTCATCTTCTGTTAATATTTTTACTGAATTCTAAGGAGAATGGAAAAGGACATGTTTGAAATTTTACATTTTGACTTAGGTATATGATTGAACAACATTCCCCGGTTTGTTAAAACTAAGTAAACAAAAAGTAAAGTCGCCAGACAAGGTTTCACAAAAATCGAAACCGACGGAACACATGGAAGTATATAATTTAATGACAGTTGATAGCGAAGGCCCATTACCGGGAAAGCATTAAATGTTCATGGCAATTAATGGCGAAAGTTCACCACCAGAATAGCTTTTCAGCTTGAAGCTTTCACGAAAGTTTGAACGATAGGTTTTACAAATAAACTCAAACAATGTAGTAGTAGTCGGAAGTACTAGTGAACTTTTCCATCTTAATATATAGATATAAATCACGCGTCACGTTGTTTGTCCGCGAAGGACTCCTAAACTACTTAACCGATTTTAATCAAATTTACACACCGTGTAAAGTTTGAGCCAACTTGAAAGATAGGATAGTTTTTATTTCGATTAATAGTCTTTGTATGACAATATCCGAGCGAAGCTGGAACTGGTCGCTAGTGATACTATATAGTGTACTAAATTTGAATAGATAATATTATCATCACGTAAACATTGTAACCAATTTCGGGTTAATACTTTCCTGAAGTTAGTTGCAATGTTTACTAAAATGTTGAGTGGCTAACAGAGTGCCGGACTCGCCCATGAAGGCTTCCGTAGCAGCAAGTAACATAATATACCTAAATGTTCTTGTAGTTCGTTGTTACTTCAATCAGTGTTTTAACAATAGTCAATTTATGACGTATTAAAATAAAACTACTTACTAGATATCATTCAAACCAATTTTTGTTGATAGTTTACATGGTAATGTACATCATACACTTTTTTTTATTTTTGTCATTCTCTTATTTTAGAAGAGACCTTCGCGCAAACTATTCAGTTTAGAAAAAAAAATATGTTAGAAACCTCACGCAATATCATTTTTGATGAGCTATCTATGACACGTATGGTTTTGATAAGTAAAAAAATTTGAGTTTCAGTTCTAAGTGTGGGACACGCCAATTTTTTTTTTGTTTTTTCTATTTTTTGTGTCAAAATCTCAATGCGGTTCACCGATTACATCTACTTACCAAGTTTCAATAGTATAGCTCTTATAGTTTCGGAGAAAAGTGGCTGTGACATACGGACGAACAGACCGACAGACATGACGAATCTATGAGGGTACCGTATTTTGCCATTTGGCTACGGAACCCTAAAAAAGAGTTTAACTTCATAAAGTAGCCGTGGTGTAGAAGTCTCTGGAAAGAGTCATTGCGTTTATATCGCCTACACATTTTGGAGATGGAGAACTAAGAATCTTGTCCTATTTTAGGCTCTAGGTCAGACGGCCGCTATGCCCACTCGGGGAAGATAAGGAGCTCATTTTCTCGGCGATGACGTTACCCTTCTGATACACACTAAGTAACTACGCCACGACCTAAAGCTACACTAATAAAGTTAATAATCCTAAATAGAGGCAGAATACCAAAAAACCAGGAATCGGGTTTAGTAGAATTTTATATTACCGTGATGTCCAGCGGTGGAATTGAATAGATCACATAAAAAATCAGGTTACAGTACCCATAAATTGTTAAACCATTAACAATAGAATCAAGTCAAAAAGAAGATATTAATTAAGAAGATATTATAAAATTTAAGAGGTTTTTTGCGCGCTTATCCGAGGACCTACTGGAGCGATTTCAAAAAATCTTTCACCATTGATATTTACGTGATCCATATGATAGGCTATATAATAATATTATGTACCACTGGCGAAACCAGGGCGGACTTCTAGTCATGCATAATCAGCCCACTTTATGGGCTGGCTGGCTGGGAATCGGGTCCTTCTCCCACAAAAATAGACTTAAAGTCATAATCCAAGCGGCCAAGTGCAAGTTAGTGGATGGCGCATGCCAAAATGTAATTCATGGAACATGTAGGTTTCCTTACGATGGTTTTCTTCACTGTTAAAGCCACTGGTGATGGCAAATTGGAACACCCGCAGTTGGAAAAATGAGAGGTACAGGAGGGATTCGAAGTTACGACCTATACACTATAATGAAATCGAACTTTTTCGCCACTAAGCCACCACGTCGTGACCAGAAAAACCAATGTTCAAGAGTAAACACGTTCCGTCTAAGAGTGATTGGTCCTTTACCGCGTCATTGCTTATCAGGCAATTCGCGAACAAAATCGAACAAAGAGAAACTTCGAACTGATCGTACAATATTCAAGCCTTGAAAAACGCATTGCGTTCAAGATTTTAAACATAAAACTTATATTATCATATATTTAATACTTACAATAGTTACATGTATTGTAAAAGATTCCTACGTACAACGTCGCCGTTCTAAATACAAATACAAAAATCTTTATTGCTGTTTGCAGGTAAGATAAGATGATACAAAACATTTAAATAATTGACCCATACAAACTGGCCTCTTCTTCTAGAGGCAACGCAGTTTCCATTGGTCGGAATTTATACAATGATAATAATAGTCAGCTGATAAAGTCTTCTTCTTCTTTTTTAACCGACTTCCAAAAAGGAGGAGGTTATCAATTCGACCCCTGTTTTTTTTTTTTTTTTGTGTATGTTACCTGATTTCTCGAGAACCTCTGAACCGATTTTAAAATTTCTTTTTGTGTTTGGATGGGTATGCTTCCCGAATGGTCCCATATAAATCTTTTTGAAATCGGTCAAGTAGTTTTTGAAATATGAACCAAAAACTGAAAAATTGCGTATCTGGATGACGTTGTAGATTTCACAAAAGTTATGAATCTCGACCCTGTCAATACAAAATTGTGTAAATGCTTTAATAAAACTTGTTTTTAACCCCGACCAAAAAAGGGGTGTTATAAGTGACGTCGATGTCTGTCTGTGTGTCTGTCTGTCTGCTGTGGCACCGTAGTAGAACTCAAACAGATGGGCCGATTTCGATGCGGTTTCTTTTATTTCAAGGTTAATACCATAGCAGATGTTCTTAGCTACGTCTGGTTAATGTCGATTCAAGATGGCCGCCTCCAGAAAATGGCGGACAAAATATTTTCACAGCCTACCTCAATTTGGGTATCAAATGAAAGGGCTTGACTAGTAGAGTAAGTACTATGTACTATAACAAATTTCAAATCCAAAATGGCCACCACGACAAAATGGCGAATTGTATTATATTTTCATTACTACCTCAATTTGGGTATCAAACGAAAGAGCTTGACTAGTAGAATACTTTTCACTATGAAAAATTCAAATCCAAGATGGCCGCTCTTCCACAAAATGCCGAAATACATTTCTTTTTCACAACTCCTTTATATGGGTATCAAATGAAAGGGCTTGACTAGTAGAATGTTGTACAGATAACAAATCCAAGGTAATCGGGTTTAATCAAAATTTTTAATTTTGTTCTTGTACACTAAAGAGAATAAAATAAACAATTTTCGTACAAAAATTAAACCGACTTCAAAACCACAAATAGGCACTCAAAAGCGAAAAATAAACTAAAATCATTATTATAAGCGCTACTCACTCATCTATTTGAAGTCGGTGCCAGTCAGGTCAAAAGTTAGTAGATTGATGCTATGTAGGCACAGGTAAGTAGTAGGTATCTATCCTATACCTGTTAGATTTAGCTGGCACCGACTTCAAATAGATGAGTGAGTAGCGCTTATAATAATGATTTTAGTTTATTTTTCGCTTTTGAGTGCCTATTTGTGGTTTTGAAGTCGGTTTAATTTTTTGTACGAAAATTGTTTATTCATTTTTAACTTTTAATCGGTTTTATCATATATGTCAACTGATTCATCGTCTATTAATTTCTGGCTTCTATTCCGTTGTGTTATGTTAGTGTGATATGTTTGGTGAGCACAATTACGACAACGTCTTGTGCTTCAGCAGGATGCTGTTATGGACTTAGACAAGTGTGGTTTCATGATCAGGTTCTGGTATAGTAATTTTATGTTATTTATTTACAACAAACCTAGCGTTTGATTACGAATTCCCTGATGTCAATCAACACCGCAGTCTGAGATGGAGCATGCTTATATTGAAGACATCTATGTTAGATAATGAATTATTAGTAAATAGATCAGGTTTTTCCGCACGGTTCCTTTGTACCAATCGTAAGCAAATGAAGTGTATGTTAGCTATGGCAACGGATGATGTGCCGCGACAAAAGTATGTCACTTCTACAAGAGCGAGAAGACAAGAGCGATCAGACCCGTGCTTTCGGTGTGAAGCGTTGTTCTAACTCTATACGTAGTATACGTAAACTCTTTGATACTATACTATCTAATCTGGATTTAAAGACACCTAAATTGCAGCATTGGGAAACATAAATTCATGTCGCAGTACGAATGATAAAAGTAGATTCAAAGCGCTCGAATTAGCAGAATTTGCACCATGGCGCTTTATTCGTTTGTCTGCCTGTCCCATGCTAAAAGGGAGAGACGGAAATCAAGTTATACAATGTCAGCAACGAAGTTGAACCGGGGCTTAATCAGAGCTATGTCACCTATCAGTCTCTTGCGCCTCTCAATCACCTGGTGTTACATTTACATAAACGGGGAAGTTTGACACTACTTTCGTAATAAAAATGTCTATCTAGCCTATGGAATGCTTCCCTGAATAGGGTTTTCCCGATAGACATAATCTTGGTTTTTCAAGTCGAGATTGAATCAGTTTCTTTTAGTTAAACACGCTCCATCGTAGACCGCATACTCGTAGTCACTAACATCAGGGGAGATGGTCGAGTGCGTCCTATTTAGTTAATTAACAAACAAGGATAATAACCCCTATGCCGTGGCAATGCGATTCGTGTATACTAGTTCTGAAAGGATATTTGGACCATATATATATTACCAATTGGATCCAAAAAAACGAGTAATAAAAATGGCAGCCCTCATCTATAGTCACCCATAAACACGTAAACATTAATTTTCGTCAGCGCCTACACGCGCCGAATTACCGGCCATAAAAGATTTGACCTCGTTAGTGACCATTATGATGGCCGGGGTCAGCGCAGCGCCGGGGTAATATACAGAATAACACAGAAGTAAAAGTATGTTCGCACACGAAGCGACCAAACAAAATTATGAAACATGATACTTTAGGAACTCCAAATCCCAAGGAAAAGATATTGCCACACCAACCACTGAGTAGTTGAACAACAATCTAGTGAGGACACCTGAACATCCGTACTTTATCCAAATTTCAAAACGGTGCACCAAAAGGTGCACCGGTCCAGGTTCTGCGACTCTTAGACAAATAAAACACAGATATATATAGATAGACTACTCTTCATTGAGTCTACTCTTCAGCAGGAGCGACTGTATGATTTAACAGACTGTGGTGGCGATGTGTACAGTCTGCCTCAGTTTCAGAGAGGGACTTGTGTCTAAATTGGGCTAGCCTGACTCATGACAGATGCAGGCGCTAATTTTCAGGGGAACCACCAATTAAAACGGGATTATTTTATCACAGGAGTTAAAAATATATCATACGTCAAACTATACGGTACTTTTTAGCTCTGAATACGAATTTTTAAATCAACTGAATCCTGGAGGTATTTATATTAGCAGACACGTTGACAAGACCCTTTTACAGATAAGTTTAAATGTGTTAGTTTATTTTATGCATTATTTAGAGTGACGGCATTGACTATGCCGTTTACAGAATCGCGATTGGCAAGCGGTGAGGAGTGTGCATACTGTTTCTAAGTATTAAGTAGGTACCTATGATTTTCTATGACAGGGTTATTTATTGGCGGAGGGTGAGGAGTATTCAATGTTCATACTTACTATTTTAAGTAATACATACATACTATGCATTACACTCGCATGATGGGTTACTTATAAAAACTTACGACCATCAAAGGCTCATAGGCAACGACACTCTTATGCAAAAAGACTTCAGTCTTGAACATCGCCACAAAATTGCTAGCATATCGGTTTTTTATCAGATACATCATTTAATACACAATTTCTCTTTTTTCTATCATATTGTTCGTAGCTTGAAAAAGCGACATCGTTCCATGGTTGATGTTCCGAAGACTCGAACGAAGAGGTTTGACCACTTTCGTAATAAGAATGTCGTGTAACGCGTTGCCAGAGTGGATTTTTCCCGATGATTACCATTTTGGTGTCTTCAAATCGAGAGTGAATCGATTTATTCTAGGTAAACACTGAAACACAGTAGACCGCATCGTCGCTTAGCATCAGGTGAGATGGCGATCAAGTGTAAACCTATAAATAAATTAAAAAAAGGCCAGCCAATCAGCAGTTTTAAAAAGCATCGACCAATCGATTAAACATTGTGTAGTTACACCGCCAAGGTTAAGCTCATTCAATCCACTGTCCTGTGAATAAAGCCAGTGTAACAATCGAATAGTATCGACAATAATCCACTTCCTACATACTACGCTCTAGAATTGTTGAGTGACGCGTATTTCAGTCGAAGGTATGCGGAAAACTAGCGCTAAGAAATATTGAAGTAGTAAAATTGTAATTAGTGACCCCACAATTCGTGAATCTGTATTCCTGTTTGCATTCTTTACAAAAGTGATAATTTGATTGAAAGACTATTGAAATGAAGTTCCTTACGTCCGCGCCGGCAGGGTTGGAGGATATAGGGCTATACTGGGGATAGACAGCCTAAACATTCTTATAGCGCGCAGTCAAACCTCGTTATAGTTCAAGTCTTTGGAATCAACCAACGATGTCGCCGGTTTCCAGGTTACGAGCAGATCTGTCAAGAATAGCAAAGTGGTATTAGATCAAGCAGATCAGTCGCACACTCTTCTAAATGTATCCGATAAGCCGCAACTTTGCAGCGGTGTTCAAAACTTTACAAGCCATTCTCGAATAGCTCTCAACTGGCATTTATCAAATCCGTCCCGAAATTGTGAACAGCACTCCGTACAAGAGTGGTGCATCGTCGTTATATTTTTTTACTGAATTACCAAACAATCAAACATAAAACTTCTCATATTTCCACTGACGAACACATTGAATTGGTTTGGCAGTAATTTGAAAACTAGTAAACATATGTATAGTACTTCGTGGTGTTGTACTATTTGTTTACCATTAGGCGCCTAACTTTCTCCTTTCGTCACTATTATAATATTCCAAAAAATATAAATCACTTCTTGGTGACTGTTTTATAGATTCACTTGGTTTCGTTAAGCTGCATACAAGAGCCTAAATTGGAAAAGACTGCATTAAAAAATAATCCATAGCATATCATTAAATATACGTAAATCGTTACCTCTGTACCGCCAAGGAGAAAGCCTCGACGACGTTGTTATCGTTCTTCGCCGACGTCTCAATGTAGGTAGCTATCTTATTGTCGTCGCACCATTGCTTCAGCTGGTCGTGACTCACTTCCCTGTCCTTCGAGGACACGTCTGACTGAAACCATCAGACATTCATCAGTCTTCTTTCTCTGTTATTCTTACCACGCGCTGTCACTGATGACGCCAACCGACCGATAGGTCGGTTGGCTTACGTTGGCTACGTCACCGAAAACCATTCAAGACCATAACTTAGAGATGGCCATCAGAGACAGAAATGCAGTCGCGGTGGAGGCTCTGAGCCGGGAGGAGGTGACTTAGAAAATAACCAACATGGTTTCTTTTCCTTTTCTTCTTTTAATCCAAGATAAATATTTAAAACTAACTTAAACGACAAAGGTCACGGACTCTCGGACGGACGTCACGGAGTCAGTCATACTCGTGAACAGGTACTACTTGTGAGAGTTGGACTGCTCATAGCAAACTAGATATTTGTATTGAAATTAAAGCTGAGGTCTAATGTTTATTTCAAAAATATAAAACGAACGAAAAAAACACTTACACCAAGATTCACAAAATTCCCCATCCATTATTATCTATTTCAAAATTTAATAATCCTCCCTTTTATAAAACGAAAACTCTCCTTATATCTAACAACATAACAATAACATTATTCATTAATAACATTAAATTCATTAATAAATAAATAAATATTTGTGGACAATTCGCACACAACACCATCAGACCCCAAACTAAGCAAAGCTTGTGTGATGGCAGCCAGATAGCTGATATAATACTTATATAGTTTTAAATACATACTTATTATACATAGAAACACCCAGACACAGTGCAAACATTTGAATTCATCACACAAATATTTGCACTGGGTGGGGATCGAACCCACGACCCTCGGCTTCGCAGGCAGAGCTACTACCAACTAAGCCACTAGGGCATTCAGTCAGTCAGTATTAATAACATTCTTCTAAGTTTCTTCAAAGAACAATGGCAGACTTTCATACTTTAAAATAGTTGAGACGAAATGATAGCGTCTATACATCAAAAATATCTTAAAATGTTGAGCGTCAGCCCTTGAGTAATATATGGAAAGATTTTTGTCTTGAGAGGGCCGTGAAAAAAAGATATTTAGGTTTAAACTTTTTTTAGGTTATGTAGGTTTGACATTGGTTTGACACTTGTACGTCGAGACGTCATGTTCTCACAACAAGAAAACTACTTTTTCTGAGGTCTTGTTTTATTATTCTAACAGCAAATAAGATTGCCAGATTAATATGTAGGTGCCTTTAAGCACGCACAAGTCACATAAAACGATAGGAATATCAGTCCGGTAAACAATCCAAGTCAAATAATTATAATGAGATATTCAAATACGAAAACAAACCGACACGAAAAGCGCAGGAGCTACGAACTTGACACTTGACAGCGTCAAAAGTATTACCGATGTTACCATAACCTAAAATAAAATGAATACCAATAGTTATTAGGGTAGGTACGAGTACGAGTACGAGTACGAGTCTCGTATTAATATTGTAATCGTAATACAGCGGGAAGAAGTTTAAGTGAAACTTATTTCCATTATCTATCGTTTATTTTTTATAACTACTGATATTTTATCTACTAATAGTAACCAACTCTAAATAAAAATGTTTTGGCGTTATTATTGTTTTAAAATTACTTCCAAAATAGTATGATTATAGTTAGTGGTCACACTTGAACTGAGTGGGAAGTTATTTCAATCATTTTAAACCCAATAAATTGTAATATTTTTTGTGGCTTCTATTACCATTTATATTTATGTGAAAAATCTTAGCAAAAACAACAAATTACTTTTGTATAGATGTTATTTCTAGACGCTATCAACGATGTCAACTATTATTTTGCCATTGTTCTTTACGGCCTAAAAGCCCAAGGGCGGATCCAGCTTTGGCTCCAGGGAGGGGTCACATAGTCGTGGTCAAGTCACAAAACTGTGCGAGAATTACATACATTAGCCTAGCCATTACAATACCCAGCCAAGGGGGGAGATCATAACACCCCCCCCCTCCCCCCTGGATCCACCCTTGACTGAGCCAGGGTAGTGGAATAATCCACCACGCTCACAATAGGCCATAAGGTCTTAACTCTGTTAGTACGAAAACTAACGTGGTTATTACACATTTTAAATAAATACACGGGTGACTCACGTTTGATATAGTCAGTCCAGTCCGACTCAAGTTTCGATCGCGTCCGGCGATCTTTTTCAATGCGCGCGCGTGTTCGCAGCTCGTTTAGCACTCGGTTTAGAGTGGAACTGGACTGACTTATTTCGAACGTGAGTTACCCGTGTATTTATTTAAAATGTCTTAACTCTTCTTGCGGGAGAAGGCCCCGAGTCCATGCTAAAAGATGAAGTTGAAAAATCTAATTTACCTTATTCCCAACAACCATGAACGGGTACCGCTCGATCCCGTTCTTGACCCCGGCGTAGTGGAGGAACTCGTTGAGCCACATCTTGATGTTGTTGAAAGAGCTGCGATCGTCGATAGCGTACGCGAGGATGCAGACGTCGGAGCCGCGGTAGAAAGGCGTCCGAAGCGACTTGAACCGCTCCTGGCCTGCCGTGTCCCATACCTGGGGGAAGTTTACAACTGGTCTTGGAGCTCTTTCATTATTTTTTTTTTGAAGTGAAAACTTCTTTTGGCACCACACTTTTTTTATACTATTAAGTGATGAGACGAGCATGTCATGTGTGGTAAGCAACATGCCTGCCTATAATAGCACAGTGATACGCAGCTATTGGAACATGGAGTCCAAATCATTACCTAGCACTGTAGCACTGCACTGCAGTCTTGACCCAGATATAATATATGTTTAATTGGATAACGGGACACTCACGTATATACGGTCGGTCAATCCGACTCGAGTTTCGGCCGCGTCCGGCGGCCTTTTTTTTAATACTATAATATATGTTTTAGATGTTTTATCTCTATGTCCTGTAATGTCACTGGAAACATTGGCGGAATACATTGATGTTTTCACATTACTGCTTGGCGGTAGTATAACTGTCAAACGTGTGGCACTTCCCCAGGCGGACTCTGTAAAGAGTCCTGCCACACATTCTTTGCGTGATGTCATGTGATCCAAATATTTAGTATTTATTCCTCCGATTTCCCCCAGGTAGTTTCCGAAATAGGCTATCCAATAGGGAATATGCATGTAGTTTAAATTGGCTTGATTTTTTTTTCGTAGAATCCTTAATGTCCCGCCATTATGCCAAAACAATTATTTTACTATTTAGTTAGTTATTCATTATAAAAAATATTATTTAAAAAGTGCAAAATAGGCGCGGGAAATTCAAGTTTGCGAAACGCATCACTATCTGTGGAAACCAAATGTGACGTCACATGACATGTTTTCTGCTTTAACGGTGTCGATATTCGTACTGAGCTAGTAGTGTTAGAGAGAAAAGTCGTGTTCTGCATCGTTTGATTAGCTAGCACAACTCAAAAATCGGTACAAAGTAACTGCAACACTTGTAGTAAACAAACACAGGTCGTGGCCTGTGACGTCATGCAGGCGCGGGAAAGATGGCGGCGATTAAACTGGACAAATTATGTCGATATTTTAAATATTATTTTAAAAATCAATTTGTACATTTACAAGAGTATTTATATTTTTTATTGTGTTATAATAATGTAATAAGTTAATTAAAAATATAAAAAAATGCATGCATATTCCCTATTCTGAGTTATAAGTTTCACTTCTATCGGCAGTTCTTATGACTGCCAATTTTTTTTGTACTAGCAGTTTTTTTTGTTACCCGCGATTTTACCCGCGTATTACCAGTGTAATATTGAAGGATGAGAGAAATCCAGTTGTATTTAAATGTGTTGTGTTATGTGTTAATATATGGGCTGTTTTGACAATGAACGATGCGAACACACAACACATCATCATCATCATTGTAAATAATAGCCTATCGTACAATATACCCTAAATCGGCGTTTTCTGAATATAGCTTTAGTATAGATTCCAACCACATTCCTGTCACTTTTCTTTTTTTCAAGTTCAAATTTTTGTGTAAGCTAAGTTAGTTTCAAATAACACTAAAGTATGCAGTCAAATTCTAGGTCTATACTTTGCACTCTTGAGGTAATTACTTATTAACCTATGAAAATATATGTATGAAATTACTTATGAGTTGGAATCATTAATGGTTTTAGGTATGGTCAAGGTACATAGGTGATTAAGTATGCTTTGTATGGTCCTACACTTTCAGCACTAACCCAAACTTCGGTAAACTTTTAAGGTAATCTGAACTCAATTGTTAAAAATTCCTATTTTAAGTGAAAATAATTTTATATGTAAGATCCTGTTAGGGAAGCATCCTATTGTAAATCGCCTACATATATGTGATAGTGACTTCATTCATTACTGTCCAAGGTTTTGTTCTCTTGCAGTACTACCTATTTGGATATTATTTGCCTGATGATGTCATACTATGCTTATTTCACTACTATTATTTTCTTGCAACTTGTGGCCGTATATATCATACAGTTATATACATAGAACAAGTGATAGAAAGATAAAAACCGGTCAAGTGCGAGTGAGACGCGCACGAAGGGTTCCGTACCATTAGGAAATAAATGGCGAAAACTTCTTTTATTATTTGGGAGCCCCTTCATTATTTATTTTATTTAAAGAGAACATAAAACTAAATATTTTGTGATTAGTTAAAGCATCTACCTGCCACTGGTAATTAGTATCAAGCAAGACACGGTAAAAAAATCAATTTTGTTGTGTGGGAGCCCTTAAATATTTGTCTTAATTTATTTTAGTACCTATTTGTTGTTATAGTGGCAATAG
The DNA here is from genome assembly GCA_017562165.1 of Ectropis grisescens. Classification (NCBI taxonomy): domain Eukaryota; kingdom Metazoa; phylum Arthropoda; class Insecta; order Lepidoptera; family Geometridae; genus Ectropis; species Ectropis grisescens. The sequence goes on along the minus strand of CM029781.1, from coordinate 6,698,332 downwards.
AACTACATCATGTGTGAAAATTTCAACTGTCCTGTTTTTACCCTTTGGGTACGGAACCCTAAAAAACTAGGTCCTGAAGCTTTATTATTCATTACAGGTTCATAAGTCAGATAATAGATGGACAAAAAGAACCACTACTTGGCGAGGACCAGACGGCAAAAGAAATGTTGGAAGACCATACAAGCGATGGGTAGATGACATAACACAAGTAGCAGGCAGACATTGGGAAAAAATAGGAAAAGACAGAGAGGAATGGTTGAAATTGGAGGAGGCCTTCACCCAAAGAGGGATGATCCATGTTACTTAATGCAACTAACATAAAATAAGTTAAATCATACTAACAATACTAACGTCATCTAAATCATTCGAATTGTGAAAATGAATCATGGAATAAAAAAGGCTTATTATTTATTTACAGGTTCATAAGTCACTGCCTGAGGTCTCTTTAAAAGTCTGAGTCTATGTTTCCCAACAGGTACAACACGGGTGTCTTCAAATATTAGTGTCACCGTCCTCAGGCCACACATGACACCACCATGAGACACTAGAAGCAGCTTCAAATGTATCAGAAGCGCATGGTCAATGTCTACTACTTGTTCAACTCGTGACTCTGACGAATAATTTGATTAGTTAATAGTTTGATTGATCTGCTTCAAAAGGCTGTGCAAAAACTGCTGTTAAAAGCTGATTTACGATTTAATACCATAATTATTATCTATTAGCTGAAAGCTGACAATAAAATTAGGCTATTACTTTCAAACTTATTTTAATTTTATACAATTTTCATTGTTTATTTTTTGTATTAAATGGTTGATTACACTTAAGTTTGCTTCATAATTTTTATGTTTTTTTGCTTGTTATTCTCAATGTCAAATTTTTGACAAAATGTTTTGTTCAATGAAACGAGACTACTGCTTGCTCTACATATTAATGTAAAGATTTACTGTTGACCTTTTTTTGTTAGTTATTCCTCTAGAACCATGTCAAATTTTCGCAAAATTGTATTAAGAATATTTAGTAATATCAAGTTGCTTGGCCAATGTCATTGTTCAAACATATCCCTCCTACAAAGATAAGGCCGCCTTGAAATATGAAGGTGAATAAGATTAGGCTGAACACACAATCATGCAAATGTCAGAATGTAAATAATTTGCCGAAACGTGAGATAAGCTGAACTTGTTATGGCAATTAACAGTTAGAAATGCAATAAAGTGATGGCAATGGAGTGTTTATGGGTTAATTACTTTACTCTAGCTTGTAGTTATAGGACTCTGTGCAGTCTGCCGGAGGAAGTAACACATCTTTGTCAGTGACTCTAACGCCAAGCAGTAATGTGTTAATATTACTGTGTTCCGATTTGAATGCCAATGTTTTGACGGAAATTACTGCTCTAAGAGATAATAATTTTACATTTTTGAGTGACAAGCAGTGCAGTGCCATTGGTACATTGTTTCATAATAGGATAAACAAATTTTGTGGTTTCAAATTTAATGTAAAAACCAGACAATAAAACATAAAATTTTACTACTCTTGGCAATAATCAAATATAAATGGAATGTAACTTTTTCTCGTGAGTAAGCATTGAGATTAAATTATACTAACACTCTGTAACTGAAATCACGAGAATTTAGTTCACCAAAACTTTTCTCAGGTACAGAGAGAGACAGTGTAGTGGGAAAATGGATATCCCGATTAACAAATGGTTTCCATAAGGAAGCATCATTCTTCAATCTACAATAGTTTAACATCTTTTTTTTTTTTAAATAAAGAGTGACGAGACGATTAGGACATGTAATTATTAGTAATTAGATGTGTCTCATCTGTACCTATCTAATTTATACAAAAAACAAATTTATAGGATGACCAAATAATAATTGATTTAAATTTATTTAAAAACTATTGATTCATAATAATTAAATTTACCTGTAAAGTATACTCTTTCCCACCAACTTCTATCGTCTTATTCATAAATTCTACTCCGATGGTGTGAAAGCTGTGATCATCAAAGTGGTTGGATATAAACCTGCTCATCAAACAAGACTTTCCAACCCCTCCATCTCCTAGAATCACGATCTTGAGGAGCGTCTTGTTGGGGCCGCGACCGTACCCTCTATCGTTTTCGTCCATCACGACGACACACAGAGCATTATACTAAATAAAAAACCTCTATTACTAACACAGCCTTGGATTTAAGGCTGCTAATTAGTGAGTCATTTTGATATTAACTTTGCAACTTTGAATAAAAAGTCCCGGTTAACTTGGCAGATAAAATCGTGTCAGTTAATATTAGTTAAAACGCCGTATAGTAATACAAAATTATCAAATCTTTTCAAAATCACTTCGCGACTTAACAAAATCGAAATAAAATTATAAAAACTTTGAGAAATCGCACGCAAGTTTGACGCAACACGACAAAACAATAGTGATGCGTAACGAATTGCTTTGCGTGAGGAAAACTCGAAAATCGAAATTCCACTGAAACAAATTGAGTCGATAAGATCCGCAATGGTGACTATTCTAGCATACGACTTGTAGAACTTGACGACTTGTACCACTGATAAAATGAAAGTAAAGAACTATGAACATCTCATTTCTGAAATTAGAATAATTAATTGAGCGGTTAATTCTAGAATTATCATAACTCTGCCTAAAACGTCTACGTCTGGAACTGGGGATTCCAAATTCAACAATGGACCGTCCTCATATAAAAGAAAACGAAGTGCTGATTTTTTATTTCGAAAAGATTGCTCTAACTTGTTTCATTTGGTGCACTTGAGAGTACATATCCCCTGAATTTCATAATAAAATAGAAATTATGAATTTTGGAAAACGTCTCATCTCATTTATTAGACAATTAGACATGTTTGACTCATCTGCTAAGGCAGGACAGTGAGATATTAATTGTAAATTATTTCATTAATATTGTGCCACTTTCAGTTATTTAGCTGGTTGTAAAACACAACGCGTTAAAGACCTTTATAAACACAAAACACACAGTAGGTATTGTACGTCTAAAACACATTGACGTTGTATTAGCAATACTTTCGTTTATCGTTGAAAAATTTGTTGCGAATGCTGAATTTAATTGAGTGTGAATAAAAAGCTGTTTGCAAATTATCACAAATAAATATATAAAGGTAGATATGACACGGATGAACAATTGGTTTCACTAATTGGATCGATAACTAGGTATTAAAAATAATACCTAGTTATCAACAGCAAATAGCCTAAAATCTTTATATATAAAAATGTTATGTTGGTTTGTGTACGCTTCAACCGATTGAGCTGAAATTTTACAATGATAAATAATCCGCATCAAGGATTGTTTTTATCTATTATATTTTTGCATCACAATGTGGCACAGCGAAGCGTGGCAGGGTCCAGCTAGTAATATAATAAAATAAATTAAATCAATTTTTAGTCGATTAATAAAGCTTAGTCGATTAAGATTTGAACATTCCCATTTCCTTCAAATGTCAAAATATTTGTATATTTAGTTTTAGCGCTCTCTATTAAAATTTTGTGAAACTTATGATGTACAGTGCCATCTATTGAGTAGCATAAGAACTTGTTTCATTTTCACAGCGTTTAAACTAGTCGCCAGGTGTCGTATCACACATCTTTGTTTTGTTTTGACGGTCAAATATCGCAAGATGTCATGCCAGCACGTTCGCTAGCCGTCACTCGCCGTCGCGACTGCGCTTCGTATTCAAGTTTATTATTCCGCTTTGTTTTGCGGAGGTGAGAGGACACTGCGCGTTGGTTGCCTGATTGTAATGTTTTTCTTGTATTTTACAAGTTTTTGAGTGAATATACATAAACTATCTATTAAACAAGTGTATACTTATTCGAACGAAGACTGTGTATGTGTTCAAGTAGAAGGAAATCTAGTTTTGCGCAATAATTTGTGAGACTCGATGTCAATAAACTTGGAGTCATCGGTTTATGGGAAAGGTGTGCCGCTTTGTGGTACCTGTTCGCGACGGCGGGGGCATAGAGGCCGGGATGGCTGGAGCCACGGCGCGGTAGCCGAGGTGAGTGTTGAGTTGCAAGTTTTCAAGTTGTTCGGTTGTTGGGGCCGCGGGGAGGAGCGGGGCGCGGGCGGGTGCGCGAGCGTTCACCTCTGACCCGCGCGCGGGCCGACGCTCAAGGTCGGTGCGCCGACGAAGGTCGCGCGTCACGTGACGCGGAGGGTGCGTACCCAACCCCCCTCATAACACTTTATCTCCCCTAAGTCTAATGTTGACTCTCAAGCGCAAAAGTGCTTCCGCATCCACCGATTGTGCGTTTGTATCGTAAATATGACAATTAGAAATGCAGCCAACAAATACCTACCAATCTTTTGTAAGGTAGCTCCGTGATAGTAATGATTGAGTGTACGCGACTGCGGGGAGTAAGATAAGAGTTTTTTCAGTGTCAGTCATCGCTCTTTGTAGGAAAATAATATTAAAAATATACAATGATTCTGACTACGTTTTTCAATAAGTAATGAACAATTATCTGATACCTTTTATATGCCGTATTTTTATTATTTTGCCGTATTGTATTCGTATTTTTTCCGAAGAACTATATACCTGCATAGGTTAGGTAGGTATGTACGAAATTCTATCATATTTTATAATATTTTGTTGATTTAAATAAATACGATATAGATAGCTATATCGTAACAGGAGTAACTTAAACACGTATTTACATAATAAATATTGTAGCGTCTCAATAACATAATTCATTCCTTAACATAACCAGATGTGATTTCTTCACACTTTGAAATATTCAATACCTTTGTACTTTCCTACCTTATCAAGTAATCACTAATATGACTAGTATGTGTAACGTACGCATTCCTAAGCCATACATACACTTGAAATATTAGCTAGCTATTATATAAATATTATACATGAACATGATAATTAATATGAATTGGGAAAAAGTAGTGTATCTTTCTACTCATGGAAATTTTAAATTGTTTACATTTTATTAGTATCATTCATGCTAGTTGTCAGTATTAATAGATTAAAAAAACATGCACAAGGACATATTATTATTAGTCATACAACAATGATGGCGTCGCTAAATAAAATAAAGTTGCCATGTCATTATATCTCAATTAAAATATAACACCACTAGTGATATGCAAAAACTCATATCCTTCTACACCTATAAAAACAACTATACATAAATATAACGAAATGCGATTTGGTATGCGATTACAATAAAATGGCTGCGGTTGGTCTTCGTATGTGGCACGAATTTTATAAGAGCTGCTGAGGTGACCTTCGATGAGCACGTATAAGTTCCTCCTTACTCTTGCACCTACTTATATTTATGGACATAATCATACTAATATTATTTATAAATGACTGGTAATACTATAAATGCTTGGATGTGAGTTCCGGATCGGAACGGATCGGGCCGAAATTTGGAACACAAACTATGGTCTGGATCAATAAATACATAGGCTACTATTTATCCCTAGAAAATAACAGGTCCGGGAACTACGGGGGTAAAATTGCGGGGTGCTGCTAGTCGGACTAGCTAGTCAAACTTCATACAGATTTCAACTTCATAGTCCGTTCAACATTGTTTCAATTTTGTTTTTTGCGGATCTAAATATATTTTCTGAAGAAAAATTAGTGTAACTTAATCCTAAAGGTAGCGGTTCGCCGGGAGACCGCGACCGGAGACCGCGACAGGCACTTGGCACTATGGAATTGTATGGGCGCCAGTTCGCGCCTAGACCGCGACACGAGACCGAGACACGTGTCGCGAGACATGTGTCGCGGTCTCGGCGCGAACTGGCGCCCATACAATTCTACAGAGTCAAGTGCCTGTCGCGGTCGCCTGTCGCGGTCTCGTGTCGCGGTCTCAGCGCGAACCGCTACCTTATGTCTTAACAAACACAACATCAGCTATCATGTTTCCATGTGCTTAGTGTAAGTAGTTAGTTAAGTATGTATCGTAGTGTAGTTCTCATTCTACTTAAGTTTTGTTAATAAAGGCTCTGCCCATTAAAAAAAAGGAATTACTAAAACACACAATTTTACATTAATTGTTTGCACTGGATCTACAGTAGGTACAGCTTGCAACTTTGTTCGTATTTTATTTATGCAACGACAAATCCTTATGGTACATACGACATTGTGTTTGAATTTAGTATAGTGATATTCCAGACTCTACCCGATTTCCAAATTTTAACCTGATCTTTTCAGACCTCACGCCGAGGTGCACCTAAACTTTCACATTTATCATATTGGTATGAATATCTAAGTTCTGGTTCTGGTATGTGATGTAGTTCAAAGTCTTCTATGTAAAAAATTGCTAACTTATCGGGTTTTTATCGGATACACTTCGGAGAGTGATTGCCACTGATTTGTACGATCTAATACCACCTTGCCCTTTTTTCTATCGGAATGCTCGTAGCTCGAAAAAGTGACATCGTTTCATGGTAAATGTTTCAAAGACACGAACGAAGAGATTTGACTCTACTTTTGTAATAAGAACGTCTAGGCTGTGGAATACGTTGCCTGAGAGGGGTTTTCCCGATAATTACAATCTTTGTGTCTTCAAATCGAGAGTCAATCGGTTTCTTCTAGGTAAACACGCTCCATCGTAGACCGCATCATTGTTTAACATCAGGCGAGATGGCGGTCAAGTGTAAACCTATAAAAGTTAAAAAAGTGTATAAATATGTGCATTTAAACATATACCCATTAATTTATAGTTTACACAACTTGTTCTCAGTTCATGTTTTAGCGTGTTTTGTATCAAATTAGTGATAGTTTTAACTAGCTTTTTGTGTGTAAACATTTTGTCATAAAATAAGTTGCTTGGAGTAATAAGTAAGTAAAGAGAAAATAAGTTTCCGGCTGGGGTAGACATGTTGTAGTGGAGACCGCGAATCACGAATCGACAAACGTGGAGGTAAGATGCACTGAAACTCGATAGAATGACGATAAACTATGACAGAAGCTACAAAATAAAACTCGAGGATAGGGCTGAGTGGCTTATCACGAAGGCCTACGTTAAGTGGACTAGGATATGCAGTTGATAATAAAATAATTGCAAGATGACATTTGTAATATACACCTATTGAAACGAATTTTATTCTACTCTAAATATAGGTATTGTGCAAAGAAAATTAAACAAACAAGGTCATAATGATAACCTTAATGACTTAACACTTCTTTCTTATTGATAAATATAGAGAAATGGTCAAATGAGTCTTGTATTTTTACAATGTATAGGTATGTATTTTTTTGTTTCTACTAGTCTAGATGTCAATATCGTTACTACATTAAGTACTTATTACAAGTTTTAAACTAAGATTTTAAACTTTCCGTTTTTTAAATGGGTACTCTACTTAATAGAACAAACATGTAAAACAGATATTTATTCGTTTTTATGGGTTGTTTTTAATGCCTAATGATTTCATCGCTTCATTCTTTATACGTCTTCATGTAAACCTAAACTCATTAGTTTTATCGTTATTTCGTCTACAGACGATCTTGTTTTCGAATGTGCGTTGGCCTTGCAAGACTTTATAAATTAGAATTAAAATAACTGCAAATCTGCAACGACTTTTCTCGTGTAATTTTATTGAACGTTGCGTTTCTCCAAATGTATTAGCACAGTATTCAGAATTTAAGAAAAATGTTTCAGGAAATGGAGAAAGATTGGACTTTTGTAATTTGAGGTCACTTTCAGCTGCTGAACGCAAAGGTACATTTTTAAGGATGATAAAAATTATGTTTTCTGTAAAAGTTTGGTTGGTGGTTTAAAAAGTAGGAACAGACGAAAGAGTTTTTACTGCATAAAATACCTTTATCAGATGACGCCATGATGACTGATGAAAATATTTGTTTTAGGAAAATACTGTGTTGTAAATAATAATAATGTTTCAAAATATTGTGTAGCATTTTCGTTATGAACCATGCTAATTACAGCTTTCTAGTGCAAAGAGTGTCTGAACCTGAACTAAACGACAAAATGGGAGACTACAGAACATGCAAATAAAATTAAAATATTATGTTGCCACGGTTTCGATTCGTGTTTCGTGATTGCGTCTCAAATATCGGGCCTCACAATTTTATGTTCTCGACAAAAAGCTGCATATTTAATTCAAACGATCGCTTCCATGGAGTCGTTATGATTATGATAGAGATCAGAGTCTGAATTGGATAGCAATTTATTTTAAATTATTAAACTAATTTGTCTGTTGTGTTTTTAGTGCAGAGATGATGGAACAACCATTTATGTACATTGTAAATTATGTGTATGAATACATTTTATATTTCGAGTATTCACTATTAAATAAAAAAATAATTGGAGTGAGTAGGTACTCTGTGTAGTTTAATTTACTGATAGACAAAACTTGAATTGATAACCTCCATCTGATCCAAAACATATTTATATTTAATAGCTTATGTGTAGTGGAGAACAAAGGCTACGTCTAATAAGAGCAAATAGGGTAAAGCTATTTTTATCACTAAAAAAAGTCTAATTATAGAATAATCAAAATGGTGAAATAGTTGTCGAATTTTGCTATCGGAAGATGTAAAAACACAAAAGTGTCATTCTTGTTATGTAAAGAGAAGTGGTTAGGTTCTTTTTGTGCACAAAATAAACGAATTCTATTAAAATAAATCTCCAGTAGTGTAGGTAAATGTTTTTTTTTGTAATAGCACATATTACTCTTTGGCAAAAGTTACACTACCTTGAAAGGCGACACACTGTCATTTTGTTTGTTGCTAGTGATTTCGTCAAGTATCAACGCTGTGGGTGGTAACAGTATTCATGATACTTTAGCAATCTTAGTTTCCTGTAAAATATAATAAGACCTACAGATAAACTTCTGAATTTGTGTGAATGTAATTGGTGTCCGAAATTAATGAATTACTATGAACGACTCTTGCATAGAATTTTGAAAAGTAGGTGTAAAGTTCTGCATTGTATCTTCGAGATTCAAAAAAACAAACTTCGAATAGACGGGCGTCAAATTTTACTAAACAAATCGGCAAGTTTTTTTTAAATTTTAGTTATCTTTGCGAATTCTGCTGTTTCTATTAGAAAGTTCGTATATTTTTTAAACAAAAAGTGACAAACGTGTAACCGCCACCTGCAAACCGGTGTCGTCGGCACGTTGTCATCATAGAAGGATTTTTTACTATCTGAATTTATTAAACTCTTGTGGAAAGACAACAAAACTCAAATTGTTTTATACGATACGTACAGATTATAGCACAGTTCATATTGCTAGATCTACTATCGCTAACACCGCGAAGGTCGTCCAAAAGATTTGCTCGTGGCGCCAGTCGAACAAAGACATTTCGGCAAATCATGTCTTGGATCCAGTCTGGTTGCTTTTGTGCGCGAGTGTACTCTCACTACTTTCACGTTTCAATGTGTGCGTGACGCTTGCGCGGTGGTGTGTGTGCGTGCGATGACCTTGCTATCAGGCGGAAGCGCATGGCCGCGTGACTCAGCGAGCGTCTGCAACGCGCGGACCTTCAAACCGACTGTTCTCGTGCCCATTCAATCTTCGATCCTAGGACCTAGGACACTGAGCATATGATCGCCTGCTGATCCTCATCCTTCATATCACATTTGAAGCTTTTGTTTCAATACTCGAATCTATGTGTAAAAACATTATTTTACCCAAAATATGAGACTTATGACCTTGTGTTAAAGTTAATAATATTTGCATCTACTTACTTTTTACCGCCAATACCTAGTTTTATTCGATTCTAATTTAAAATTTCAAGGAAGTCATATTTGTTGTCGTCCACAGTTCGTAATTTTTTCTCGTGACATTTCCTTGTTTAAAACATTTGAACGGACATAAAAAAGACGATTTTATTTGCGTCATCTTTGCATTCTTGATATAAATATGTATACCTACTACATACCTACTTATCATAAACCGGACTAGTCGTCACAAAACCACTTGATACTCATATACCTACCTACCTATAAAAAACTACTAATAATTACTTATTTATTCAACTGACCTTTACAAGTTGGTCTGACCCTCAGGTATTGACATAAAACGCAGGATCCTAATAACTTTACCTTTATATGAAGATACTATTAAAAAGGTCAAGTTGCAATCAAGTTACTCCCATTCAAAATACAGCACAAAATATCTACTATAAGCTATAAACACTCGCAAATTAAACTGATATTAAAACAGTCCGTCGTCGTTATACTCGTCCATGTAAACAAAATAATATAGGTATTAAAATCAAACAATCGATTTCAAAATAGCCTTTGTTACGTGGGATAAAGTAGTATTCTAATGACAAAATAATTGTTTTAAATCGGTCCAGTAGTTTTCGAGTTTATTCCTTGAAACGAAACACTACTAACTTATATTATTACTATTCTGTTTCATATTTATGTATCTAACTAATTTCTTCGTATGCTTAATTAGTTACTTACCTTTGCCGTTATCCACGATGACATTAAACCCTTCTACGGTATAAAATAACAGTCTCACGGGTCGAAATGTCATCACATTTGCGTAGTAGAGCGCAGCGCGCATCCCTAGCGGTAGTGATGTGACACCGTTCCCGCCGCAACCGGATTTTATCGATACTCTCAGTGTACCGTTATTCGACACGACATCGTATCGATACATGGCCTTTATGTTTTTATGCTAATTGGTATAAATAAACATTGCCTGCTGAGGTTGTGGTTAAGTGATTTTTATAATCAGTGGTTGTGAAAGATAAGTGATTGTTAGTTCAAAATGATAACTTGCTTAAATTGAATTAAAAATATGTTTTTTTAATAAAAAGTGACGAGACGAGCAGGACATGTGCCTTATGGTAAGCAACATGCCTGCCACATAACAGCACAGTGACACGCAGCTATTGGAACATGAGCACCACACCTTCGTATGTTATTCTACCGTCAAGCAGTACTGTGCAAATATCACTCTAATCCGTTTTGAAGGACTGTTTCCAGAGAAAATTCAGGGCGTTGAGATATATCATCTTATGTCTCGTGAGTGACGAGCGTAGTGGGGTGCTAGGTAATGATTTCAACTCTTTATGTTGGAATATTTGTTTGTTACTATGTTATTTTGGACAGGCGTGTTGCTTACCATCAGGGATATGTACTGTTCGTCCCGTCGCTCCTTACTATAAAAAATGTACTCGGAGATACGCTGGAATTGATTTTTCTCTATCTATACGATGCAATCATCACAATACCTATATAATTAGACCCAAACGTAATGAATCCTTTTTGCTATTGACGATCCTGATTTCGCTTCTAAATTTCAGCAAATAGCATAATACCTAGAAAATTTCAGCAATTTAATTTAAATAGGTAATTAAATAGTTTCAACAACAGAACGGCGGCGTACGTTCGTCCGTTCTGTAAGCGTTGACCCCGTAGTAATGCGTGCGTTGCGACAGCAAAAGTAAGAGGCTTGCTGCATGGCCGTTCAGCTGAGCTTAGCGTTATTGGTTACTAAGGAAAATCGTACTCATACTCTGTTTGTTATTGATGAAGAGATTTGGCTTTACTTCTGTAATAATAACATCTGAGCTGTGTTCATTGTCTGAGCGGGTTTCACAATTTAAGTGTCGTCAAATCGAGAGTGAATCGGTTTCTTCTAGACAAGCACTCTCCATTGTAGACCGCATCATCGCTTAACAACGGGTGAGATGGTGATCAAGTATATGTGTAACAGTGTGAAACTATAAATAAATAACACACGATGATATATTTATAAATAATCGATGACATAACCTTTAACTGTATAACATCTATAGGAATACAAAGTCAAAATAGATAAATAAAAATTAACGAAATAATTTTCATACAAAAACCAGTAAATATATAAAAAACGAAATTTTAACTTTGTATGGAAAAAAATGTTGTCGTATCTAATATTCACAAATGTGATTCGATACTTAGTATAGATAAACTATAATAAATATTGTTGGACCTTTCCGCCACACGTTGTTTATGTAAAACAAATATCAACAATTTATCAATGTAGAACATTTTTATTTCTAACAAATTCGCACTCTTTCTGTCACATATTATTTGTTGGATCATCTTTAAATATCGTTCTCAAGAAGAAGATACTAAACATAATATTTTATTTTATTTATTTTATTATAAATGGAAAACAAACAGAAAAATTGAGTACACATTCTCAATCACAATTAATTTAAACATTACACAATCAAAAAAATTTGGATGAGTAGAAATATTAAATATTTAATTAAAGGTTCGTGTGGCGAGCGTTGGTTAAAGCTACAGTTTTCACTGAAAAAAAAATTATCTAAATATCGATTGACAAGTTAAGTTCGTAAATTATCAATAAATAAATAAATAGCATTACCATTTAATCGCATTGCCTCGACACACTGTTCAATACGTTGTCAAGTTGTCTACAGCAACTAACAGTAATGTTAGACAAAAACGTTGATCTTGTATGGTATGGCCAAGAGCCAAGACAAAGAAAGCGAGACACGTTTCAATGGAAGCGAATATTAAATTAACAACTCATAAAAGCGATGAAAATAGAGAGTAATGAGGTAACGACTGAACCGAGATGAAATAATCTTTGATTTTAAAACATTTTGACGCCAAGAAATAGTGTTAATGCCCTCGTATTATAATAAAATCACGAGATCCGTCGATAATTACTCTTGGTTCTTTTAGGCACCAAAAACACCAATTTACGTCAATCCGTGCACTTTGTACGTCAATGTCAGGTCTATTTAACTAAAGAGCATCGGTTAATGTATTACGAATACATATAATGTTTTACATTGTCATTAATTCCTCTACATAGGAATTCAAGGTTGATATCAATATTAATAGATATAACGGATGGCTGGAGATTGATGAATCATAAAGTTTACTACAGTAGGTAGTCATAGCTCATGTGGGCTTTGTTTGTTCACTTTCTGCATGTTCTTAAAAAAAAAAGCGTAACGAAGACTAGAAAATTATGCAGGATTCTAAATTCATGCTTAAAAATGTTTCCACTGCTAGGGTTCAGAATGATCCCTTATGAGGAAAGAGTCAAGGTCATACTCCACAACATCCACATACAGATGACACATGTCCTTGATATACCTATATCTTTCTTGGAACACGTCAATTTAATCACAACAGCTTCACCAGTCAAACCTGTTGCGGTGACAAACTCGTACATCTCAAAAATACCCAGGTGTAGACGAGATTTGAACCTTCTACCCCATCATTGTAAAATTGGACCTTCTAAGCGCTAGGCTATCTATATATAGGCTATATAATAAGGCTTTATTCAAACAATGGCAGAATCACAATTACAAATATCTATTTTCCGCTAGTTAACCATAATTTAACTATTGTTACAAGTTTGTGGATACCTAATGAAAGATTATATAATAGATTAATAAATATTGTATTTTTTTAGATTCTTGAAAAAGTTTAAATAAGTTCAACATTAATAAATACTCACAAACATAAATACGGTAAAAAACAGCATCAAATCACTAATTGTGGATTGGTAAAAAGGCTGCAAAGGTAGAGCAATGTTAAATACGTAAATGGTTCTGAACAAAGACGACCTTTTTCCGTAATCCGTTAGCGACTTTCTCCGATACCCCTGAGTTCCCACGAGGCCCCGAGAGGAGGTCCGAGTCGCAAGCCGAAATCATGATACATCCTTGCCCGCAGGTTTCGAAACGAAATGATTCCGCGAAGCCATTACCGAGTGACTCATGCGGCGCGGGGTACGTCTGGAACAGGTCTTGGTTCTCTAAATGTAGGTAGGGAGGGGCGATTGCCCCTTTTAAGGCCAGAAATAACACTACGTTCGATAGTAATGCCTTTTACCAAATAGTAGTACAGGTTTATACCGCCTTGAATTATTACTAATTTGTTAATTGTGCCATTCTTTTGGCGCTGTTCAATATAATTCGTCTGGTTTAATGCTTACAATCTTTTATTTATGCTGCGATTGCAGTTTGCAGCCACGGAATTTGTTTCTTTTGCAGATTTGATTTGTAATCTTTACTAGCAGAAACATTTGTAAAATAAAAAGAAATGGAAAGAATTGGTCCTTTAGTTAATGCCATCTGATTACGTCTCCTGAGCCCAAGTTTGGCTACTACCTCGTCTTGACTTACCGCGTGTTTTTGTGGTGTCTGGTTGACTCTAACCGATTGAATTGTATTTCGGTTTTGTTTTAAAATGTTCTTTGTTGCTATGGCTTCATAATATAATGACAGTATTTTGGAAACGTTAAAATACCAGAGTGATTTGCTGTGTTTTGACCTTTTCATGTTCAGAATCTTTCGTGACGCTCTGCTATTATAAGCTGGCGTTTTACTTACCATACTCGTTGACTACGATAAGTGAGTATAGTAAGTATGTAGAGCGCCTTCAGGCATGCTTGTTATACACACTCATGAATGCTTTACGCGTGTGTGGGTGTAGTTAATTGATATGTTTGGGTTACTAGGGCCTTGCGCTTTTTGCACTTGCCTAAATTTCGGTAGGCATTAGAGACCGTCTAAAACAAACAGCCAAAGGTAGCTTTATAAAAAAACGGAAATTACTCACCACCAAACCTAGCTTTTTAAAAAAGCGTCGTCAAAGTTACAATAGATAAATTATGAAGTGAAGTGCACAGACTTGCAATATTTCTTTTTGTTGCTTCTTAACTCTTTAATCATCGGATTGCGATGCAACGAATGTCGGTGGATCATTTTATTTGCAGAATCTGTCTCAAGTCTCAAATATAGATACTCTATTCCGAACACAAAAAATCGACATCTTAACTAAGTAGGTGTGTAGTAAATGTCAAAGGGCCTGGCCTTTTGATAAGCTGGCTCCAGGTTGCGATAGTTTTGTGTTTCTTTGTGATTTTTACGAGGATTATACAAAGTGAGTAATAAAGTTTATGGTGCGCCTTTGTGATATGCTCTACGTTTTTGTTTAAATACAGCAAGTGCTGCATACGTGCGAAGATAACCTAACCTAAGCTTATTGACTAACTATCCTTAGCCTCTTCCTCGCGAGACACGTTGGTTATCACGTCTGAGCCTCTGATATAGTCTCATCTAGGCCTCGCATCTCTTCAAACCCGACATTATCCATAGCCAATGTGAAGTGCAAAGCCAACTTTACCTTTTCCAGTCTTACACAATTCTCCCCCAATCCTTCTTTAACACTTACAAACCTCAGTGTTAAATCAAAGATATGAAATCAAATTTCTTGGAATTGTGATGACTCTTTTGGAAATTGGAAATCAAGCATACATAATTACATATACGTACAGCATACAACAAAGATGCTCCATAAACTTTATTACCGTAAAGTTTTAGGATTATACATCCTTGTAAAATTCGCAAATAGACACAAAAGTTTGGCTATTTATATTAATTCGCTGCGGTCATAGACGTGACTGCACGGCAACGCAATTTCCGGAGATTTTTTCTATCTGCGCAGGCGTTTGCCAATTAAGTCGTTTTTAATTTGGGTACCGGAAAACTCAGCCGTAGTGACGGTTGGACCGGTTGGACTAGAAGTATATTTGTTGCGAAGGATATTTTTTTACATTCACAAGCACGGATTTGGCCTTCTTCTGGTGAGTGAACATGTGAATTGAAAGTCACTAGTACAGCAGGTGATATTTGTGTTACTAAACTTAAATTGGTATGATTTTAATAATTTTTGAAATAAATGTTTGAGGGCATTACTCACACAGCACTATCTAACACCTAGCTAAACAGAGCATGTATTATGGGCACCGGATAGCTAATTTTATACTTATGTAATAATATTGTAAATACCTGCATGATATATGTGATTCATAGAAACATAGACAGTACAAATATCTGTGAGAAAGACGCTTACTTTAAAAGCTCACGCTCACTAGTATTATTCGATCTCAATTTTTTCAAAACTTTTAGAAGCTTATTTGTTCTTACATTTTGTTATGTTGTACTTTGTTGTTATTGTGTTATTGCACTGTCAGATAATCGACGTAAAAATAATACATTCTAAGATATTAAAAAAATACACAATTCATTAATAGCAATAATGATAAAAAAACAAGAATACCTTATGTACGAAAACACATGTATTGACTGATTGTTACTTAATATATATGAGATAATCTTTAGGAAAAGAAAAAAAAAAGAATTAATTTCAAAGATTTATTTACAGTTTTACATAGTCAAACAAAATGTTACCGATCAGAGTGGCTTAAACGCATCACTACGCTTGCTAGTGTAGTGCTTGCGCAATCACCGAATAAATGCATCACTTGATCGTCAAAAGGGTGTTAAGGTTAAATTTTGATTCTGCATGTGGTTGAACTTGATGTAATTTTAAATCAGTTCATGTTTATCCCGTCGACGATTCTCAGGAAAATTACGAATTTGAGATGTGCGTGAAGAAAATAGGTTTAATACTCGTAGTAATACTTAGGTATAATAAAAAATTTGGTCGGATGTTTTAGTAGTTTTGCAGTAAACATTTCCGTGTAAAATGTTTAGGGTTACAACGTAGTATTAAGTTATGCTGAGAAATAGTAACATTTTGATTTATTGATATTTGATTGTTGAACTCAAAGGACTTCGATGTTCACGTCTTGTTTCTTTCACTAAGGTTTCGTTTAGGTGGACTCTGCAAAGCTTCGTATCACTTCAAAATGATCATGAGATTTGAATATTACGATCCCATTGTTTCAGTTTTATCTCTTATTCTCTGTCTTTGCAATCTAGTCAGAGTTCTATACAGTAACTATGTCATATTAGCTATGTACCTCAAACCTCAATACCTTTAACTCGTACTAGGTACTTCGGAAACCTTGTGATTATACGCTATAATCGATTATTTCGTTAGGCCAGAAATTGGCAGCACTGGCTGAGAGCAGTGGTGGGTAGATAGTAGATACCGGTCCCATGTCCCCAATACGTTCGATTCCGCCTCGCTTGCGAAACTGCAGCCGGCGATAAACCCTAATGCATCCAGATAAAAGTGTCAAATGCTAATTGACTTGCTTTTAGAAAGTAGCTTTTCACTTGGCCATATGTGACATTCAAGACACCTGAGAATATTGGAATCTGTAATTATTGAAATAAATTAATCAATGATTGTAGTTTGAAATGTGAACTCTGGAAATAGTTGAGAAACGTGTACTCTACAGTTCACTAATTACATTTATCCAAACATTTAGGGAAAACCTTACAAATAATCTACAAGTTAGTTTACCTTTGGCTTTCGTCGTCGTAACGATGAAGGTAGCCATCGTGAAAAAAACCGACATGGTTATGGATCAGCGTAGTGCATTATGACTTCGACTGTCCTTGAGAGAAAGGAGTCCTAGCTATGGGTATATATAGTGGGCTGCTTATTCTATTAGAAAATGACCATAGACCATAAATATATGAGAAACTATTGTTCTAATTATGTTTAAGAGTCTATAGAGTGACGGTAGTTGCAGGACATGTACCTTATGTAAGTAACACGGCAACCCATAAGAACGCTTTGTCATTCAACTATTAGAACAGAAGAACACAACGGAGAACAGAACGGAAGAGTCCAAATCACCTATCACTCCTTTGCGCTCGGCATACAGATACGTATTATACAGATGATTTATCTTTACGCCCAGTAATTTATCTGAAAACGTTGCCTTTCAAACTGGAAGAAACTGCCTTTCTGCTGTTTGCACTTTACTGCTTCGCAAAGTCAGTGAAGGCAAATTTTATACGAAACGCGATGCATCCAGCTTTTCATATGGATACTGATGATGAAACATGATTAGTCAAATACTTTATCACGTTTTTATATCTATCAAGTTTTATTTCTACGAACTTTAAACGAACTGCCAAGGCCGCGTCAAGCATTCACCGTCCGATGTTTTTATATCTCAGCTGTCTGGTAAAACCCAGCAATTTCAATTAAATATCAAGTTACTTAACATTGTAACTGTTTCAATGCAGCTTTTAAGTAACGGAACAAAATACCTTTGCGAGCAATTCCCTTTCGTGACAATTTACAGAACTAACTACATTCTTGAAGCCATGATTCATCGAAAGGATTCTTAGTTCCAAATGTTCAGTCAAAACATCTCATCACAAACTTCTCATTCGTCTTCATTGACGAAAGCCTTAGGCGGAATTTGCATCTTTCATTCCTCCATCCGCTTTTAACAATAAAATTGCTTTAAAACAAGCATTAGATTTATATTTCGACTCTTATTTCTTGACCACCTTTTTCCTACAATTGTTACACCTTACTTGTTAAATCGAACTTTCAAACGCTTTAAGTATCTTACTTTAAAAACAACGTAGTTGTTGCAATTTTTTATTCATGAATAAGTTAGTCACTCTTGATATTATCAGTCAAGTTAGACTGGCGGCGCTCTAGTGCTAAACGGGAGGTGGAAAAGGACCGCCGAATGCGGTTGAAACTATACAATAAATAATATATGTATAAATATTGGTGGACAATTCATATACAACACCATCTGATCCCAAACTAAGCAAAGCTTGTGCTATAATACAATGTCCGAATGGTCGCTGCTGTGCACTAAATAAATTTTACTAGGGTCATATAAAATGTGTCCACACACTGCACCAATAACGGTCAAAAATCTTCGATCGTGCTTTGTATTCAAGATGACACTAACGATAGAACTGCATCTCATTTTCTTTCTCCTCTAATTTTTCCTTAATCTTATTGTTGATTACAAAGTCTAAAAATAAATTCTGGCCAAACTATCGTTTTAACTTCAAGAGTTAACTTTTGGACACCAAATGGAGTAGCGAGCGAATTAACATACAGTTAATTTTAACTAGTGGCTTAGTCGTGTCGAGCCTCAGCTTGGGTCTAATAAGTCTTGGCCCTTCTCTTAATTAATTCAACATTTTGACCCACTATCTCAGTTCTCAGTAGCGACTAGTCGAAGACAACATTCCGCTGCCATTTAAATGGCGATTCAATCGGTATTTAGACCTTGGAGGATTTAGTTGTCACGCTGCACCTGATTTATTTCAACCATCATCCTGACTATGCTGATACATTAATAATTTGTCAACGCTAAACTTTGAAATGGAAAAGTAAAAATGATATATCATATTATGGCAATGGCATAGCCCCGCGGTTTTAACTGCGTAGTTACCGTTTTCTTAATTTCCCGCGATTAAGAGTAGCCTATTATGTTATTGCAGATAATAAATAACCTTTTTGTGCTACAAATTTCAACCCGATCATTCGAACGTTCCGTGATTAAGCAACTAACATCTAAACATGCAAACTTCATTCCATTTTTAATTACTTAACGGGCTAATTACGTGTGATATGGTCGCTCCAACCAAATTTTAGGTCCAGTCACATTTGTCGACTTTTTAAGGGTGGTGCGTGGCAGCGACCGCTTCTAGTGTGGTATTAAAATCACACTTGAAAAAGGCTGCCAAATGCGGCTGAAACTTCAGGCCTGCTGGATCAACCATAACACACGTGACCCTTTTTAAACACAAACACGTTAGTTTTCATATTAATTCAACATATATGTACATATAGGTATTGCTAAGACGTTCGATTTGATCCTTATTAGTACCTTACTTGCTAAATGATGACGGTTATTATTGGTGGAGGGATCTACTTATATAATGGCAGAAATAACAGAGACCCGGTTATTTGAAGTTTCGTTTAACTAATGGTAGAGCTTTGTAATTTAGCTAGCTTAGCTTTAGCTAGCGCTTTTAAAAGTATTTATCTAGTCTCCCAAGACAAACTGAGAGGTCCACAATCCGTATAGTTCACAGCTTCGTAACGCTTTCTAACATATCGTTAATGGCAGGAACAACAAAGATCCGGGGGGGTCTACCGCCTAGCGAAAACTGTCTTAGCTTTGATGCTCTTTTCTTTTCGCTTGAATAGATAGAGACAACAATAGCAAAGGTAAAGCCGATTTAGTTAGGCGGTAGTAGGGCGGGTAATTTGAAGTATTGTTAATTAATTGTAGGACTCTGCTAAAAGTATTATTAGTCTAAGACCTCAAGACAAACTGAGAGGTCCGTTTTGTCTGCCACTTTGTAACTCCTAGTCGAGTAAGTCTGGCTGCGATATAATATAAATAAGTGCCTTCTGTGAGGGCTTCAACTACGCTTAATATAAGTTTTTAAGTGTATTCTATGTTCTTCGTATGTGTGTAAATAAAGTTAGTAAGTTTACGTGAATAAGTAAGACTTCTGTGACACTTCGAAATTAGGTAGGCATTAGAGATCCTAGATTTAGTAAAACATTGCCATTAATCATTGCTTCATCTGTTAGGTGTGGTCCTTCTGGCAACTGGTTGATTGCACCCTTTTTGTTGCTGAGATATCAAAGACAATTTGCAAGCAAACATTTCAAAGTAATCATACCACGAAATAATTGTGTCACAATCAAAACACGTGGGTCTTATTCACTGCATTGGAATGAACTAAAAATAACAGAAAAGTCGTCGATCAGCAGTCTGAGAGTGAGTCACTGGCTAAGGCTCTCAAGCTTCATGTATGGGGTCATAGAATATACACCAGTTACTGGTTTTGGCGCCTTTGAAATGGCTTTGTGTGACGACTCATGGCCCAAGGTCAATGTGTAAAGGGTATGGGGACTGAGTTCGTTTAGTTACTTGCATACCACTAAAACTGGTGTATGGCAATCATTGCTGAATGATTTCATTAGTTCCTTCATTTTTTTTATACGAATACTCTTTGCAGAGTCCGCCTGGGGAAGCACCACACCCTTGACAGTTATTCTACCGCCAAGTAGTTCTGATTAAATATCTTCATTTTCTCAAATTTTTAAATATCACTGTGTTCCGGTTTGAAGGGTATTGTTTCCAGAGAAATTACATGGCATCGAGATAAAACATATCTCTGTGCAGTGCTAGGTTATGATTTGGCTTCTTCATGTTCCAATAGCTGCGTGACACTGTGCTGTTATGGGCAGGCGTGTTGCTTACCATCAAGCACATCTCCTGCTCGTCTCACTCACTCTTTGCTTTATTTTTTTATTTTCTTGTAAAGAGGCCGTTGGTCTCGGATGGAGTTTTTTGCCTATCGAACTTTGGGCCACAGCAAAAGGCGTATAAACGCGTTACTAACCTAAACTTAATAATCATGCTCACATAATATGTACGTAGAGCGTTAATCGCAGTTAGTACGATTTTACGCCATAGTATTGCACAATAATTAACAATATTCATATTCAAAATATCGATTTACATATGATAGATACCATTTAAAACTCTGTGTCTAACCTTTATTTAAGTTTAAACATTTAGGAAAATTGTTTTTGTACCCATAAAAGCGGAAATCGTGTATTTTTTACTTTCACTTTCGTCTGTACTGATATCCTTATATATCCTTCAAATCGACTTAAAACTAGAGAGATGGCAAATGAAATAAGCATTTTATCCATCGAACTCTTAAAAACGATTATGACTCAATCTTTTCACTTAAAATTGTACGTCGTGAAATTCAATCAAATTGTTACTCATAAGTTTTGAGAGAAAAAACATATCACCTACTTATTTACAATAACTTAATGTAAATTGTTTTTTTTATTTACAAATATGATGTAGCGTTTCGCGGTTTTATCTGTATTTATCAAATTATACATAAATGCCAACTTTTGTGAATATGTTGAGTTGGTGAAGAATTAATTGAATACATTCAAGCGAAAAGTCAAAGTCAAAAAAAAGTCAACGTAATTTAATTCGCCAAAAATTGTGGTTACAAATAGGATCAGAAGAAAAGAGGGAAATAAAAGAGAGCCATGTCAAAGGTCTTATTCCAATCGAAGCCAGATAAGACCCAAGCAGATGGCAAATTGTGAGATAGAAAAAGCTGTGGATGATGTGGACGATGTTTCAATGTACTGCTAAGTCTAGATTTATGGTTAAACGTTATGCAAATCCATCCATCCACCAACCCGCACTTGGCCAGCGTGGTGGATTATGGCCTTGACTCTCTCCTTGCGAGAGAAGGCCCCGAGTCCCAGCAGTGGGAACATTTAGTGGGCTGGTTATGCAGTTATGCAAATAGCACATTGTTAAACGGTTTTTTTCACTAACATTTCAGAGGTTTCACAACGGTAGCGATTTCGGTTATCTCACTGTCAATCTACACAACAAACAGTGTCCAGTTTGTCATTCTAATCTGTCATTACACACATTAGGGCTGTGCCTATAACATAACGATTAAATTAAATTACGAGAATGCTACCGTGATTTATGCGTTAACGAGACATAACGGCTAAAATATGCATTAAATCAACTGCCTTAACAGCTATTACGGCCAAAATAGAATGCCGAGGTCGACCACTGCAGAGACGGGAGAGACACGTAAAGACGAACCTTGGCCTATTGGGTGACGGTCTGACGGTAGACGACATTCGTTAATAACTTTTTAACGGGATCATGTCGTTAATGAAATTGGACCGTGACAACGTTTACGAGAGACCTAATTCTGAAATGGTTTGACGCAGAAGCTGTTATTTCAAAGGTCGTCGCGTAAAATTGTGTGGTTTCTTTGTAACGAATACCTATGGTTGTCTTCTCATTATCGGTCTCATTATTTTTATGAGGTTTATTAGCCTGGAATAGCACATAATATTTTTATCACGAAAAAATATATTAGAATAGGAACTACACGGCTAAAACAGCGGGGCGCAACTAGTATAATTAATGATAAATGATAATCGTGAAGGTATAACATTTTGTCAGCACCAACAGTTTTAACGTTCTAGGAAAACGTCGTCTAAGACACCGGCATGAAATATGTACATCTTTTGAAAACTTGTGACACATGTCTTGACCAGCGTAGTGGATTATAGCTTTGGCTATCTGATTGTAGACAAAGCTTCGAGTCTCAACTGTGGGAAAATAAAGCTCCATCACAGACTGCATTGTCGCTTAAGGCGCTGGGAAGACCTGAGTGAAATTCACGAATGCAAAATTAAGCTCCGCCCCTTTACAACTCCGATAAGACAGCGCCACACGAAGTTGCGTGCACTCAGTAAAATTATTTGCATTGATGGAAACAAAAGGCTTCCATGCTCATGCTCATAGATGGCGCTTTTCAAAATTTTTATTAATTAGAAATGCACGTCTTTTTGCTGTTTACAAATTTTTTTCGTCTGATTCTCTTATTTTTTCTAACGGACTAAGTAAAGTCCTTTTGTATATTAAATAAAAAACAAATTGCATAAATTAGCTAAGCCAGGAAGATGAATCACTACATATTAAGTAATCCATTTCTTTAAAATTATTGTACGAATTTTGAAGAAAACATTCACTGTTAGTGAAGTACATGTGTAAGTACCTGGGTGACCGAGCTTTGCTCGGTTTAAACACTGAATATATTTAGATATTAGTGGCGGTCCGGCGGCATTTTCAGATTTTGCCCGCCTAAAAATATTGAAGGTCCGGGGCTGACTAGCAGCACCCTGCGAGTTTACCTTCACTGTTCCCGTTCCCGTTATTTTTCAGGATAAAAGTAGCCTGTGTGTTATTCCAGACTATAATCTTACGTGTTTTCCAAATATCAGCCCGATCCGTTTATACGTGACTTGATGTTTGTCGTGACTGAGCAAAAACATCCAAACATTGACATTTACAATATTGGATACTAATAGTACATAATATAATCATCATTATCATTAGACGAGGCTACGAGTAAATAATCCACCATTATTGCATACTACAACTCGGAAAACAAGTTTTAATAATAATACAGCGACGCCATTTCGCTGCTTTGTAACGAAAGGTCCACAAACAAAACAAAACCAAAATCACTTTTATATCATTTTAGTTAGGGCATTCTTTTTATTAACAAGTGATAAAAGTATTTTTGTTGTGACAGGATGAGCAGTAAGTATATGTGCCTGATGGTAAGTCACATGCCTATAATAGCGCAGTGACACGCAGGTATTGGAAAATAAAGAATCCTAATCATTACGTTGCATTATACTGCGCTCGCCACGACTATTATCTACATGTGTTCTAAATTTCTGCCCGACCCAACGTTACGACGTGATTAAGCAATAAACATCCAAGTATCCAAACATCCATATTTTTCAATATATTTCTATCCATATATTGAACATTTAAAATATTAGTAGGATTTCATATCAAAGCCCTGTAATCATACTGTATTTTTTTCCTTTAAACCGGAAAACTGTGATGTTTTTAACCCCGACCAAAAAGGGTGTTATAAGTTTGACATTGATGTCTGTCTGTCTATCTGTCTATCTGTCTGTCAGTCTATGTGTGTGTCCATCTGTGGCACGGTAGAGCTCAAACGGATGGGCCGATTTCGATGCGGTTTTTTTAGTTGAAGGTAAATATCTGTGCTGTTCTTAGCTATGGTTGGTTGATATCGATTCTAGATGGCCGCCTCCACAAACTGGCGGACAAAATATTTGTTCACAACCTGCCTCAATATGGGTATCAAATGAACAATAAGAACAATATGGGTTTGCCTAGTAAAATATTATACATTATAACAAATCCAAGATGGCCGCCACCACAAAATGGCGAATTACATTTTTTCACTACTACCCCAATATGGGTATTAAACGAAAGGGCTTGACTAGTAGAATACTATGCAATATGACAAATTTAAAATCCAAGATGGCCGCTACCGCAAAATGGCGACTTACATTGCTTTTTCGCAACTCCTCAATATGGGTTTCAAATGAAAGGGCTTGACTAGTAGAATGTTTTACAGATAGCAAATCCGAGGTAGTCGGGGTTACTTAAAATTTTTAATTTTGTTCTTGTCACACTACTGCTTGGCGGTGGAATAGCTGGCAACTTGACTAGTAAAACATTACACACTATGATCAATATAAAATTTAAGATGGGTGCCACCATCAAATCCCGAATTATATTTTTTCACTTCTACCTCGATATGGATAACCAACTTTTCCTAATTCTTTTTTATTTCGTAAGTGAATATGTCTTAAAATACAATACATGATTTTATTAAATCGAGTAAAAATATATATGTAGTTCTATATAGTGTCTAGACATAAGTGAAAATAATCTATACTAATATTACAAAGCTGAAGAGTTTGTTTGTTTGTTTGAACGCTAGTATCTCGGGAAGTGCTGGTCCGAATTGAAAGATTGTTTTTCTATTGGGTAGTCCATTTATCGAGGAAGGCTATAGATCATAAAAGATAACGCTACTATTAATAGAAGCGGAGCATTGATCAAGAATGTAACAAAATCAGGAAAAATATTCCTTTTGAGAGTTTTCGCACGTTTCGTGCTGTGAGATGACACATGACAGCATGTGTCTAAGATTGCGTCATTGAATATCACAGATTATATACCTCTTGAATATAAAACCTTTGCTAATCTCCGAGTTGGTACGACCAATTTCCGACAGGTGGCGTAACAGGCAGCTGAAGAGGTATTTTATTTGAAAGCGATATTCTCAAGAATGACTGAACCGATTTCAGTTTTTCTTTCACCGTTGGATATGTACGGGATCCTGATGAATGCTATTTAATATACCACGGGCGAAACCGAGGCGGACATCTAGTAACAAATGAAATGCATTGATTTTGTAGATATTCATTTTTCAGTACTGTTCCATATGGGGTACCTACAGCATACAATAATATATTTCTATGTTTTTCCTTGACACTAGAGCAGCGCTGTGTTTCTTCTCGTTCGTTTAGGAAGATGATCATGATGATGAATCATTATTTCCGCCCCTCAACCAATTATATTATTGCCAGTTTATAACCTTTAAATAATATCGATTTTTTTTTCAATTTAAGCTTTAAATTGATACAAAAGTCACATTTTTTACATTTATGCGTGAAGTAAACAACTAATATCGGTTTTAAGTTATATTTTCAGCAACAATGGAGATAGACTTTTTGTGTTATGGTTTTCATCGCACCTGCTTTCGTTCACAACTCCACGAAAAGCAAATTCATCTACTAATAAAAATAAATAAAAAATAAATAATCCCGTAGAGCAGTATAAATGAGCGTAACTTGTAAATATTTTAGTTATTAAACTTGTAAATATTTTAGTTATTATTTTAAACAATGTCACATCATCATAATCATCAGCCGCAAGACGTCAACTGCTGAACATAGGCCTCCCCCTAGATTTCCACAACGAACGGTCCTGCGCAACCTGCAACCATCGGTTTCTAGCGACCTTTATGAGGTCATCTGTCCATCTAGTGGGAGGCCGTCCAACACTGCGTCTTCCGGTTCGTGGTCGCCACTCGAGAATCTTTTTCCCATCGGTTGTCAGTTCTGTGAGCGATGTGGCCTGCCCATTGCCACTTCAGCTTGCTTAATCTTTGAGCTATGTCGGATACTTTCGTTCTATTGCGATTATCCTCATTACGGATTCTGTCGCGCAAAGAGACTCCGAGCATAGCCCTCTCCATAGCTCGCTGTGTGACTTTGAGCTTTGTTATGAGGCCCACAGTTAAGGACCACGTCTCAGTTCCATAAGCCATCACTGGCAACATGCACTAGTTAAAGACTTTCGCCTTTAGGCATTGGGGTATTCTGGACTCAAAGATGTGCCGAAGTTTCCCGAACGCTGCCCATCCGAATTGGATCCTTCGCTGGACCTCTTTGTCGAAGTTGGATCTACCTAATTGGATCTTTTGACCCAGGTAGACGTATAATTCGTCAACAACTTCGAGTGTGGTATTCCCAACAATAACCGGTACAGGTGAGACATGAACATTTGATATGACTTTCGTCTTGTCCATATTCATCCTCAAACCTACCTGGTGGGATACTCTACTGAGGTCCCTGAGCATAGCACGGAGGTCCTCCAACGACTCCGCCACAATGACTATGTCGTCGGCAAACCGAAGGTGAGTGATGCATTCGCCGTTGATATTGATGCCATATCCGTTCCAGTCCAGTAGCTTGAAACATCTTCCAGCGGGGCAGTGAACAGTTTCGGAGATATGACATCTTAAAGTGTCAGGTCAGCTTGGCTCTGGGGTCTTTTGCCATGCTAACGACAGGTTGTGCTTGCGTAGAGGTGTATAACTGTCCATAGAACCTCTCAATCTCCTCCAAAATCTCGGGTTTCGATAAGACGATGCTACCACTATCGGTCTTCAGTTTGGTCAGCTGAGTTTGCCCAAGAGACTGATTTCTTGCGAACACTTTCGAGCCTTTGTTCTGCTTGATTGCTTCTTCAATACTCAAGTATTGAAGCAGCATACGTCGCATATCTTGTCTGACCGCCATAAGATCTAGAGTTTGATCGGAGAGCTTTCGGTTCTGTTTTGGCGTCGGCTCTTATAAAATTTTCTGCCAACCGCATGAACAGTTTCCACTAGCCTATCGTTTATTTCGTCCGCCGTTACGCATTCATCTAAGTTCGAAGTGATCTTCGATCTGAGCATAATTTGGTCGGAGCATGGACTTCATTAGACGTGATCTTTCGACCTTAATGTTTAGATTCAGCGTGCCTCTTACAATACGGTGATCACTGCCGGTCTTAACCTTGCTGATCACAGAGACATCGCTGAATATTTGCCGTTTAGTCGTCATAATGAAGTCGATCTCATTTTTGTGGAATCGTCTGGGCTAATCCAGGTTCAATTTCTTTGTGGTTGTTTCTTGAAAAAGGAGTTCATCATAAAGATGCTCTCCTTTCCAAGAAATCCGCTGACGTTGCCCTCTTGGGTTCCGCTGCCCATATCCGAAATCCCCACTCTCACTCATCTACGTTTGCTCAGTTTTGCGTTGAAGTCTCCCATCACAACTTTGAAATGTGTTGGCGGAAAGGTCAAAAGAGACGTAACACTTGGGCAATACCTAAAACAAGAACCGGTTTTGGCCAGGGTGCATTTTCCTTTACTGGACCATACCTTTACCAACCTATTGACAAAGAGTTGGACATCATAGATACGTCAACATTATGAGTGCAAGAAAAGGTCTCGGCTTGGCTATCTACTCAGGGCTACTGCTCGCATCTCGAAAAAGCGACATCGTTTCATGGTGGATGTTCCAAAGGCACGAACAAAGAGATTTGACTCTTTTTTGTTTTTTGTCTACGCTGTGGAATACGTTGCCTGAGTGAGTTTTCCCCGATAATTACAATCTTTGTGTCTTCAAATCCAAAGTGAGTCGGTTTTTCTAGGTAAACACGCTCCATATCGTAGGCAAACATATTGCATGCCTCTAGAAGAAGAGGCCAGTTTGTATGGGTCAATTATTAAAATGTTTTGTATCACCTTATCTTACCTGCAAACAGCAATAAAGATTTTTGTATTTGTACCACATTGTTGTTTAACATCAGGCGAGATGGCGGTCAAGTGTAAACCTTTGAAAGTAAAAAAAAATGTCCTGAATTATTTTGGTTATATTTAACACAATGTTGAAATAATCATATACCTAAAATAATCAAGTTGTAGCTAATTAACATACACAGAGAATGATAGAAAAACATCAGAAATAGAAAAATAGTTGAAAACAAAGATAAAATGATTTTGAGTTGTGGCTTTTTAGTTTTAAAGCACCGATTTAGGTAATTTTAATTCATCGCTCAATCGAACAAGAACAAAATTAAAAACATTGGTTCGACTACCTCGGATTTGTTTTCTATAAAACATTCTACTGGTCAAGCCCTTTCATTTGAAACCCATATTGAGAGAGTTTCGAAAAAGAAATGTATTTCGATATTTTGCGGTAGCGGCCATCTTGGATTTCAAATTTGTCATATTGCATAGTATTCCACTAGTCAAGCCCTTTCGTTTGATACACATATTGGGGTAGTAGTGAAAAAAAAATTTGATTCGCCATGTTGTGGTGGCGGCCATCTTGGATTTAAAATTTGTTACAACGTATAATAATATTCTACTAGTAAAGCCCTTTCATTTGATACCCATATTGAGGTAGGTTGTGAAGAAATATTTTGTCCACCATTTTGTGGAGGCGGCCATCTTGAGTCGATATTAACCAAACATAGCTAAGATTTTATGCAAGGACTCTTTTGTACACCTACGTCCGAACACCTCGGTGATTCAAAGCTAGTTTGTTTAATTACTGAGCCTTGTAGGTACTAATATTTATTCTGTTACTGAGCATTGTCTTGCAATGTAGGTAGTGTGATGTAGGTAGGCTAGAGATTAATATTATACTTGTGGGTAAACCAATAAATGTCTTTGTGTCACTCGGCTGTTTCAATTACTGCTCCACGTTAAAATATCGTAATATTCAACTATACAATTATTATTTACTAGCGGCCCGCCCCGGCTTCGCACGGGTACATACACACACACACACCCTTTTTTTTGTATCGGGTTTAAAAAGTAAAATTATAAAGGAGTTTGAATTTTTTATGATATTTTTTATTAATGTTGATTGTATTTTTTATTTTAAAATTTTATACATATATAATATTATTTACAAAAAAAAAGCCATTAGTTTTAGTGAGTCAGAGCTTCCCTGTAAACGATATTTGAAGTAGTTTTATTTTATGGCAGCGAAATAAATTGATTTTCAGGAGCTCCGACACGTGGGCCAACATACAGTTGGCCATGAGTGAAACATTCTCTTTGTACAAACATTCTTTTCGTAGGTCGATCCCTAATAATTCGAAGGTTTGGCCCTGGGACTTGTTAATAGTTAACGCGAAAGATGATTTCACCGGAAACTGAAGTCGTTTAAAAGGGATTGGCAGATCAGTTGGAATCATCGGTATCCTCGGTATATGAGCTAGTTGACCAGCTGCTGGGCCAGTGATAAAATTTTGTTCAGCAAGCCGCTGCGAACGCTCGATACTTGACTCTCTAGCACGCGATTGCGACGCGTATTCTCTCCGACTTGCAAGGCGATTTTCAGTTTCTGATGAAGATTCCTCATTACGCCGTATTTTTATTGCCCTCGCCTGGGAACTATGTTTAGAAAGTTGATATCTTTTTGGCATTTTAGGGCATTATAAAATGAAAAATAGAAGGAAATAAATAATTAAACAGGCTTTACTAAATTTTTGCTTATTGAACTATATGAAGTACTAAGCTGTTTGAATAATTAAAATATAATATTTATTATCAGGTAAGTAGTAGGTACTTATTGAAAGAAAATTAAAAATATGGGCTTAGAAAACTACCTTTTACTAAATTTTTGCTTAAATTTTGAACAGGAATGAATACCCATAAAATACTGCTATAAGCAGTTTGAAAAGGTACATTAAAATATAATATTTATTATCATATAGTTATTTACCTACGAAACGAATTTAAAGCGAATTCAAAAATTTTTCAAGTTAAAATCATACGATCACGCACACGACCGCTGCGTAGGGAGCCGATCGCGCGAGTGAGCCGCGCGGCACTTTATTTTATTACATTGACTCGCGACACTTTTTGTAGATAATGAGTTCTGCAAAGTCGTAGTAAATGATTTTGTTCTATCATCAATAGTTTTCGCAGCGCACGCGACGTAAGGAATTTTTCGGGTCTTTTTTTTACACCTTATGTTACATTATTGGAGTTTTAGTAAGGATTCCTAATTTTTTTTTAAATATATTATAGCCTATGTTACTCGGGGATAATGTAGCTTTCCAAAGGTGAAAGAATTTTTGAAATCGGTCCAGTAGTTTCGGAGCCTATTCATTACAAATAAACAAACAAACAAACCTTTCCTCTTTATAATATTAGTATAGATTAAAATAAAAAGTGACGAGACGAACAGGACATGTGCCTGATGGTAAGCAACATGCCTGCCACATAACAGCTCAATGACACACAGCTATTAGAATATTAGAAGTCCAAATCATTACCTAGCACTGCACTGCGCTCGTTACCCAGAGATCTAAGATGTTATATCTCTAAGGGCAGTAATTTATCTGGAAACATTGCCCTTCAAACCGGAACACAATTTCAACTGGTATCTATAACTTCAGTCGGTAACTGAAGTTACCGACCATACCGACCGAAGTTACAAATCTATCTGGGAAGTAGATTATTTGATGATAAGCCTCGGGTTCTATAGGAACTATTTTCTAATCTGTGTCTCGAAAACTAAATACAAGCTTGAAAAACAACGGACAAAATATCCAACAACAACGATATCAAAAAACATGCAAAAGATTACACAGTGATGAGATATGAACTCGAGAACTTGAACGCGGTTGTACCACCGAGCCAAACTGACAAGTTACAGTAGGGTCCAAAATTTCACATCATAATATGAACTTTATTACCGTTTGTAAAACTTCTATAACTTCAATCAGGAACTGGGAAGTAGATTTAATTTTTAAGATTTGATGAAAAGCCTCTGGTTACTTAGGAACTATTTTCTAATCTGTGTCTCAGAACAGACAGAACTAAAGAAATAAAACCTTGAAAAACAACGGAGAAAATATCTAACAAAAACAATATCAAAAAAACACGCAAAAAGATTTCGTAGTGCTGAGATACGAACTCAGGATCGTAAATCGCAACGACTTCATCTGCCGCTTTAAACATTGCGCCAAATCTACAGATGGCTGTAGTGTCGAATTTTCAAACCACATGAACTTTATAGATGTTGCTGCATGAATTTGTGAGAATTGTTTATTTTATTTTTTGAATTGCGAGCGTCGGACGACAAAGCGACACAGGTCCTTTTAGCAAGGCGCATCAGCGCTTTCTGCTGGACTTCATAGTAGTAAGCGAGAAGCAAGACACGAGCCGGCTCGGTCAAGTTAGCTTTTCAAAAGATAATTAATTAATACGAATTAAACTTCATAATCCAAAATACAAAATCTTCCATCCCCCTTAGTAAAAAATGATACGTTTACCTATAAAATTTGAATAATGTATGTTTATTAATGACACAGATATTTACATCTAAAACTTATTTTAGAGGTAAGTTTAGGATTTTTTCTTATCGAGTTTTTTTTTCCAAATCGTGTTTTGATACAATAGGTTACCTAATAAATATGTTCAAGAATAACATATATTTTACTAAAAGCCTCAAACCATATACATGTTGTTAAATGTGTGTTTAAAAAGTGCTAGTTGGCGATATTCAGCGCCTTAACATCAGGCAAGATGGCGGTCAAGTGGAAATTATTGAAAAGTTTATTTAAAAAATTGGCAGTCATATGAACTGCCGATAGAAGTGAAAACTTATAACTCAGAATTGAATAGCTTTCTTTGGAAACAACGCGGGTGAAACCGGAGGGCGTGGCCATGAGTATGGTTCCGAGTTTGAGAGTGGCTCTAGAATTTAATTCACAGCCCACAAATATTCTGTCTATGGTGCGCCAAAACGATTTTCACTTCAAAAAGGTTATATTCTTATTTATCAATCGTCTAGAAGTCTAGGTCCGTTAGACTCAAACTTTTCGTAATTCCAAGAATTGTATGAAGTACATTAATCTAATTATACTTACCCAATATGACACTATCTATGATCTATCTTATTCAATAATTCATTTTGCGAGTCGCTTTACTTAACAAAGCGCTAGGAAGTAACTGAAATAAGGTGTGCTGGCCGATATTTGAACAGGATTTATCGCCTAACAGCGGTGTTAAAGATAATAAACAGATATCTAGTCAAGTAGATACTAAATAAAGTATTAACTAATGCTATCGCAACATAAATGTCGCGGCCAACTAGCTCAATCAGCCGTTCAATTATCAGCCTAGCCTTTTTACTAAACTGCATTGTTTAACCAGCTTTCTGAATCATGTTCAGCCATTTGATCAAACAGTTACAAATACAATAAATACTTTATTTGCCAAAATATGCATAAGTACAAAAGCTTGCGGATGAGCCCAAACTAAGTTTAAGCTTGTATCTTGGCACTCGCGAGTTGGGTGCAAGTGTAAACTAAACATAGTAAAACTACTTGACAAGCTAGACAAATAACTTTAATCGTTGAGATTTAATTAATTGCTTATCTAGTCCATTTCAATTTAATTCCACTTTCTGCCACCTAGTGCTGAAACTTGCAAAATGGGGTCGGGTAACAACAAATTCCGATGTATTTTTTTCTATACTAACCTAACATTTTAAGGAATAACTAAAGAGACTTATGTCCGGTGTTTCATGTTTTTAATTTTGTCATAATATTAATTATGTTCAGTGTTCACCCTATACTACGAATAGTTTAAGAATTAAACCGCTACGGCTTAATATCATTCAGGAAGCTAGTAAAAGGCGCTGTTTGTTAGTAAAGAGGCTAGTCTGTTGATTGAACGTCTGACTAAGCTAGTTTGCTGCGACATAGATATTGCAGTAAACGTTGTACACCTTGGGAGCAAAACCTATGGCGCCGCTGTGAATAGGTCTTATTGCAATCGAATTATTTATAGGCTCAATTTCAATTTAAATACTAGTGGTTGCCAAATGGAAATTTGACCATAAAGCAATATTAATCTTTTCTCAATTTGATCACAGATTTTAATCACAAACAAGAGTGTTTTTGCATGTTTGTCAAATGCATGGTAGCGTGTGTAATGTCTTTTAATTGACTGAATGTATTGTTTATGCATATTTAAAAAAAAGCATTCCGCTGTCCTTCCCTACATATGAGTAAAATTATTATTTATAAGTGTGCGGAATTTCACACTCATTTGTCCGTGAAATTTTCGTAAGAAGATGTATTAATTTACCGATTTATTATGTAGTTACTGGCAACGTCCCGCAGTTTTACCATTAATTTTCCCAAGATAAAAAATAGCTCATATGTTATTCCGGACCATAATCCAATTATGTTCCAAACTTCAATATTTTTTAAAAATAAAGACTGACGAGACGAACAGGGCGTGTGCCTGATGATAAGCAACATGCCTGCCGTATAACAGAACGGTGGCACGCATATATTGGAACATGAAGAGTCCAAATCGTTACCTAGCACTGCACTGCCCTCGTCACCCAGAAAGCTAAGTTGTATCTCTCAGCCTTGTAATTTCTCTAGAAACATTTCCCTTCAAACCGGAACACAGTAATATTTACACATTACTGCTTGGCGGTAGAATAACGTGATTGAATTTCTCTCAAAAAAAAACATTGCCCTTCCAACCAAAACGCAGTGATGTTTGTACATTACTTTTTGTGCTAGAATAACTGGCAAAGGTGTGGTGCTTCCCCATTACTACTTTATCAATACGTGCGTGTTGTTGTATACCTATTTTTGTTAATTGATGTGACAGTATTCGATAAAAATATGAGAATTAAAACAATTGAAATCATAAACAAAATAAAGCGTAACCGAAGCAAACAAGCAAATATTGTTTCCTTATAGATCATTCTTGTTGAAATAGAGAAAATTGGATTCAATTATAATTTGCTGGTTACGTAGGCTCGTTAGCTAGACAATACTTGATGTTTATGGTATAGACCGGTTCATTATGCTCTCTGTTCCTTGTGAAATTTATGTTGCAGATTTTAACTTCAAATTTAATCGTAGTACTTAATTGTCAGATGTCGGATTACTGATTACTGAAAGCCCTGCGTATTTTAAATTCAGAATATTGTTATTTTGTAATAAACTATCTATTTTAAAGCGAAAACTTCCTTGAAGTTCGTCTTTGAGCACTTCATTGAGTTTTGGCTGAACAAAACCCATGAAACTAGCGTCGTCGTAACCACACGCTTCGTCTGGGACACTTTTTATTGACAGATAAATAATTAAAAAAAATGTTTACAAAATTGTGCGTCTAATATTTTGCCAATTCAGCGAAATTGTCCTTGAAATTAACTACAAAAGATGTTTGTTGATTACGCTGATACTGTTATAATATTTACACTCTAAGTATATACAGCTGCTTGTCTGGCGATGTTTCATACAAAATAATTCGTTTCGTGTTGTCAATTTTATGGTAAATATGCTATTATTCTTTTACTCAAACTATTTTTATTACTCTTACTTAAGAGTCCGCCTGGGGAAGAACAATTGCTAGTTATTCTGATCTTCTGATGTAATGTGATCTGATTGTGTTTGGTAGTGGTAGGACACCTAGCAGAGTCCGCCTGGGGAAGTACCACACCTTTGCCAGTTATTCTACCGCCAACCAGTAATGCGCAAACATTACTGTGTTCCGGTTTGACGGGCAATGTTTCCAGAGAAATTACAGGCCTTAGAGATATAACATCTTAGATCTCTGGGTAACGAGCGCAGTGCAGTGCTAGCTAATGATTGGGACTCTTCATGTTCCAATAGCTGCGTGTCACTGTGCTGTTATGTGGCAGGCATGTTGCTTACCATCAGGCACATGTCATGTTCGTCTCGTAACTTTATATTAAGAAAATAAAAAAATGTTACGGTTGGTAGGTTACTTTAGTAAAGGTTTAATGAGAAATTACAGGGTAAATAAATAAATAATCTTATATCTCTGGGGGATGATGCAGTGTTAGGTAATGATATGTATTCGTAACAAACAGAGATTGTTTGTTTGTGTCTTGACATAAAATAAGAAATTATTTTACTATTGCGTAACGATCGCTAACAGGACACTGACATGAGCAAATACATCCTCAATCTCACAAATTCCACATTAAACCAAATTAAATATGTACTAAAACATTACAACACATCAAACGTAGTTACGTGGTTCCGAATTACTTCTTATACCTACATAATACAGCCACTTCGTAATACATAGCTTAAATATATATCCCGAGACGGAAGTTACAATTTTATCAGTCAATGTCAAAATTAAATCCAAAAATAAACTTGATGACAACATGGCAAATTGCATAGAGCGCGAAACTACCAAAGTCCACTGGAAAAAAGTGATAAAGCTGTAGTTAGTATAGTTTTAGCAAATGATTAGAGGCCAAACCAAACTTTTCCCGAGTTTTATGTAAATCAATGGAGTTATGCAATAGATATAATGCGAGTTTAGTATAAGTAATCTTTACGATTGCGAAATGTTTTTTCATGTAGGTGTTGTAGCTTCAGTGAGAACGTCGCTCTTTGAAATTTTCGAATATTACTCTACCTACAATCATTTCGTGATATCACTTTTGTTGTCATCGTCCTCTGAAACGACTACTTAATGAAACAAATACACTCTTTTGTTGCTAAGTTGTATCGTTGAGTACCCTGAATCATAATCTAATCGGATTGATCTGGACACGGAATCAAAATTCTCGGTCTTTGTCTAATCCGTTTAGAATGACAAGGACAAGGATTGTCATTCCCAGTTAGAATCGTTCGGATTGCGTTGTGAATCAGTACCAAGGTTTCCTCATTTAGCGACTTTATGAAGCAACTTTATTAAGCTAACATCTAAGCTCAGGTTACCGTGAGTGGAGTCAGACTGCGAACTAGTCACACCTGTTGGCAGGGCACCAAGCTGGGTGCACGAACGATGGCTAGACACATAAGGCTCACTCACACCAAAAGAACAGCGGCGCGCAGCGCAGCGACGAACATAATAATTGAAATGCGATTTAAAACCTTAACTGCAGCTGCAGGTTGCTGCGATGCTAGGATGCAACTAGTTTCTATGCATCTCTATAAAATGTATTCCAAGCGCGGCGACAGTAGACTGCAGACTGCTGCACCAGTAGTGTCGCGCCCGCAGAGAGTTAACACGTGCCACGCTGTCACGTACAAAAATGTCAATGTTGTCCGATTTTCCGTCTCGCACAAATGTACTGGAGTGACTGAGACAAGCATTGTACATCCGCGTTGTGCTGCCGCGATTGGAAAAAGAATGCACCGGGACACTGCGGTCAACCGCAGCCGCTAGTGCAATGTCACGGTTGCACTATGCAGTCCATCTCGTACTTCATACCTTAATGATTATTGTTAATCGCGTGTTGCCGCTGCGTAAGGAGGCGTCAGTATACTCGAGTCGGCTGGCGCGCGACTTGTTCGTCGCTGCGCAGCGCGGCGGCGTTCTTTTGGTGTGGGTTGAGCCTTAGTGCCATTCACCTCTGTTACTTTCTTCTATGACTAAGGCTGCTGTGGCAAGGCCATCGGTTGCTTCAAAACGGATAGTTCAAGAACTAGTATTTTTACGTGGATTGCCTTATACGTTCGTGTCTTCTTATTTGATTCCATTTGCTTTGTCGTCACTGATGTTCTAATCAGTTGCTGACCTTGTAAGTTAAGTTTCGTGTGGAAATATTAAACATTCTCGAACGTTTAAAATATTCTCGAATATACCTATTTCTTAAAGTTTTAACTCATTGCTCATTTACTGTAAATATGCTAGTTATGCTTATGTCGATGTTAACTGTAGTTGTATTTGTACTATTGATTCTATTAATACTGACATTCAATCATTCAAATGAACTTAAAATATACTTAACTGTTTAAGTACGGCTCGTGTTTAGTTCTATTATTGAAAGTCGTATGTCAGTTAATTAAAGTACAAAGTAGACTTATCTATTATTGCAATTACGATGCTGTGATTCATAGAACAACAATGTATGTTTTTTTTCTTCATGTGTTTTGGTTGTTTCTCATTCAGAGCAGTTTGCCATGTTGGACGTAGTAATCCTTTCTATCAATTTAAAATAAAACAAGAAAAATTTAACGCTGGTAAATATTTAATTTTGAAAGGATTAGGATCGACAGAACAGGAGAACCAATCATATACTGTTTATCTGATCTGTTATTCTGCTCTAGTTTACATATGTGAAATTATGGACGTAGACATGTATATTAGTCATGTGTTTTTTTTTTAATAAAAGAAAAAAACATTGGCTTAATTGAGAGCTAAGTTTGACATGTGTATTTGTTCTGGAAAAGCTTCATACAAAAAAACTTAGTATAAATGAAAAACATAAAAAGCAAAATTTTCTTAAGCTTACAAAACATAGTTCGTCACAGTGCTACTGTGCTACGGATATTCTCACTTTTAACAGAGTAGGTAGGGGCCCATTTTGCATTCTGCCATCTACGCATCCAAGTACACGATTGATAGTGAGCGATGTCGAAGAAGAAATATAAAAGAAGATAAATTGACAATAAACAATAGTAATTATTACAATAATATGTATTTATTCATACACTTCCCTTTACAGTATTTGAATCAAGAATACTCGTATCATACAATACGCTTTAATATTATAGCACAAAACAACACAGAAAAACAGTGATTAAAAATTACAACATTACTTAAAATTAAAACGTTTTTTGGCACAAAGGCGATTTCTTCCAGATAACCTTTCAACAATCATTTTTAGTCTATGTGCGAAACATTATCAAAGGCTCTTCCTGTCTCCACCATTTGTTTATGTCTATTGCTGACATCAAACTATCCTTATCAAAGTCCAATACGTCATCAAAGTCCAAAGTGCACATTCAGAGCGACTGAATGGATATTAGTTCTTTGTGCTATGGTATCGCAGGCGGAGTGTTAACCTCGTCTATTTCAGTTCCGACGGCGTGGGTGACAAGGGTGCGTCGCACTCTAGGGGTTACACGACCTTACTCGCTCGGGTCAAGGATGTAGGAACTATTTGTTGTTAGCTAGTCCACATCACGTTTTCCGTTTCAATTACTAGTAAACAGACGTTTGGTTTGTTAACTGTCTGGAAAGTTCTGTATTTGTAATGCTTCCTCGTTTCAATATAAATAAACTAAGGTGATGTGTGAATGTGACTTCTTCATCACTTCTATCGGCAGTCTCTATGCCAATTTTATTTTAGATTAGGCTTAATTAATTATTACATTAAATCGATTAAAAACAAACAGGTACACATTCTACCATGTATTTGACACATACGCATAAATACTAATTTGTTTATTGCTAAGGTTTTTACTGATTTTTTTTTACTACTTTACGACCATGGACGTATAAAAAAAGTCGGACGTAGTCTCGCTTAAACATAAATTGTGTCACTAGAGTCGGCCACATTTGCACGTGTGCGTTGTCAGGTTGTCCGGTGATAGACTGACACACATATATACACAAGTTTGCGCGTGTAATGACCCACTGATGTATGCGTGTCAGCCTGTATGTGACAGCGCACACGTCCATATTATGTGGCCGACTCTATGGACACTGTTTTTATTTTAACGAGACTACGTCGACTTTTTATACGTCCATGTTCGCGACCAATAAATTACTTGTTAAAATTAAACTGACTTTG
Organism: Ectropis grisescens; assembly: GCA_017562165.1. Classification (NCBI taxonomy): domain Eukaryota; kingdom Metazoa; phylum Arthropoda; class Insecta; order Lepidoptera; family Geometridae; genus Ectropis; species Ectropis grisescens. The sequence continues at coordinate 6,659,263 of CM029781.1, read as the reverse complement.
AAGTAAAATGAAAAAAACGTAGACAAATACCTACTGTTTGTCTTTCCAAAGTTATTATCGTAGGATCCAGAGATTAGCACCTACCTATCTACCAAGTACCGAGTTGTCCGAGTTCCAAGTGCTGTAATAAAAGTATTTTATCGATATTGCAAAGTTTCACCGAATTCTGTTAAATCGTCGGTGAAAGCAGTCGTATCGAATGTATGTTTATCGAATGAAATTTTTAAAACTTTTCTTGTTGAAGTAACGTGCACCTGTATTCGATAGCACGATATTATCACATTGCATGACTCCACGCTCACGTCACACTGATAGTGCTGTGACCTTAAGATAATTATCGGTCGACGCCTCGTCTCACTGCGTTATCGATAACTTAGAATAACATCGCAAGGACATCGCGGCGACGAGTGACCGGTATCAATATCAATTTACAGCGTAATGCAAAATAGCTTGCGCAGCGGAGATTCTATTTTTGAAGTGAACAAATATTTAGACGTTCTGAACAATTGTGTAGGGAAGCAGTTTTCGAGAGGAGCAGAGGGTTCGTATTGCGCACATGCTAATGTAATGAGTAGCGTCGGAGTGACGGCGGAGCAGGACGTGCACGTTAAACGATTTTTAGATAGATGAAATCTTGTGAGGTCGTGCCATCGACTTGTATAATACCAGTATGTCTGAAGCTATAACAGGATACAGCTTACATATTGAGAAACATTAATGCTGTTTAATCATTGATATACATAATTTTTAGAGTTCAATGTGTTTAATACTAAAATACTAAGGTTTCACCTCTATCGGTAGACTCTGTGACAGACATTTTTTAAAACTATAATAGTTTCCAATAAGACAAGAAAGGTTAAAGTAGTTGATCTATGCAAATAAGGCTTGGTAGTGAAATATTTTCCTTGTGGTCGTTTCTCAATACACCAAGATTGCTGTAGGTTAAGCAATAGAGAGCTTGTTATATCTACTCTTATCTTATAATGTCAAAAGTAACATTCAGATTGTTTTCTGTTTTGTAATAAGAACCGCCTGGATGAGGTTGATAATATAGACATTAATGTAAATACGTTTCATAGCCTTAGCATGTTCATTGGTCATCTTAAAAAAATATTCATATGTACTTAGAGTAAGTAGTTGGGGATGTAGTATAGTGTAGTTCTCATTATATTTACGTTTTGTTTGTAAAGGCTCTGTCAGTGAAAAAATATATATTTTTCATGGATTTTTCTGATTGGACTTTCTGGTGTTACTTTGGTAGAGTACGAAGATTATGACGAACTGATATAATAACAAAGCAAGCAGGATTAGTATTAAAAACTTGATTTCAAAATGATAATAAAGTCATATTTTGTAATAATTAAGTGATAATATATGCGTGGAAAATTACCAGATCGCGATCGATAAATAAATACAAAGTAGACAAAGCAGTCGTCTGGCGTATCGTAGGTACAAATGACCGCTCGGCCTTGTCTAGGCCGCGGTGACGCCATATTGCGTGCGGATGAACCGACTCCTTTTATTAGGACACTATATTGGACACTTGTCTTGCTCACGCATCTACTTAGTAGTGCAGTATAGAAAGAGTACAGCATATATCCAAATATTCTAGTTAATTATATCTTGGACGTCACGACGTTTTTACAAGCTTAGCTGTTTCTTGCGATTGTTCTTTGTGTCGATTACTTTATTTAGTAGATTTATTTGATGGAATGTGACTAAGATATAATAGAGAAGTTATAAAAAAATAAGAATGTGGAATTTTCTAAAACTTCTGTTCTGTTATAAATATTATTCATTAATTGTACACATATCAATTTACAACAGCGTCGTTAGAGATAAAGGTAACTAAAAAGCAACACAGAACTTACACAACCCATTAATCATGTCCAGTGACCAATTCCAAATAAACTTGTCTTCTGACGCATAATGTTGCTTAACTGCATTTCGTTGTGTAATTGGCAATTAATTGCGTTGTCAAGGCAATCGCAGACAAGCTGTGCACCCGCCTGATAGTTAACAACGTTTGTGTGAGCTAATATTTAATCTGTGGTTTCGTCGTCTGGGGGCACGAGGGTTATTGGTCTCTAATTGATCCGCCAGACATCGTCGTCTGATCTAACCTTGTTATCAATGCTAACAGGATGCAGTATCAGTGTCGAACTGGGTTCATTCTTGATTCTAACTAAAATTTTAAAATCCCACAAAGCTAGAGTCGTGGTGTACTATATTTTTTGTATTATCGATTAAATACCGTTTAAAAGTTATAAATCATAATGTGTCCAAGTGATGAGCATAATGCAGTGTCAGCATAGTGTCAGACTGTGATTTGAACTGTATATTGAAATAGCGGCGAAGCGAAGCGTTGTATTGTTACGGGCAGACGTGTTGATTACCATCAGGTGCATGTCTTGCTTGTTTGGTAATTATCCTACTAAAATAATGAATGCGATAGTTCGACTGTCTAGATATTTGGACGTATGTTGCTCAATCATATCAGAACGCCTTATCAGAACTCGGTTTAAACGGGGTTACGGATCGGGTTGAAATTCCAATGTATTATTACAGTCTGAAATAACACATATTAGCTACTTTTATCACGGAAAAATATCCAGAACGGTTAAAACCGCGACGCGCTGCTAGTATTGTATAGTTCATAGTTTTTTATTGATACCAAAACACAGTTACAAGTCAACAGACGAAAAAAAAAAATTGTCTTATTGTACTTAATTATATATAAAAAACGTAGTAGTCCAAAAGCTTGCCAATGTTGTAAAGCTGTATGTAACTCATCATCGCAGTATCGTTGTATTGGAAACAGACCAGTCCCGCGCGAAAGGCGAAATGCTCGCGGCCACAACCGGCTCCGTGAAGGCCGATCGACGCCCCTCCCCCACTCCGCTCACTGTCGCGGTGGTGACTGTGCCTTATCGATAAAATCACTTAAATAATCTTCATATAGTTACGCCGCTTTTTTAAGGTCGTCTTACAAATCAATACAAACTTAAATCAACAAAAATAATACTCCTTTTTTTTATTGTGTTACAAGTATTATGAAAATCAAAATAATAATGTAGACTTAAACGAAACGCGGAAGTTTTCCATGGTATATGAGTAAAGATGAATGGTAGAGTACATGAATAGGCTGACGTTATCGCGACCGAGCTTCGCCCTCGTACTCGATGCCAATGACACGAGGGTCGGAGTATCGATAAATAATATCGCGGTAGGTACACAGCACTGGGCGGTCGGGGCACGCAAGGCCGCGCGACGCGACGTTCGCTACAACACAAACACACGCGTTTACGAAACGACACGTTCGAATTTTAAATTCGATGTTCGAATCAGTTTTTTGACATTTTAAAATTTGTTTGAATTTAAAACGTGTTTTTTTTTTGGTTTTTACTTAAAGAGGAGACATGAAATTTGTTGCAAGACGATTTAAAATTCTTAAAGGTGCTTTTTTCAATGTTTTTTTTAGTTTATGTATTCGTTTATCATTTCATTATTCATCAAAACCATGACATGTCGTCAATACGATCGTTAGATCGTTATTTTGAAGTATAAAATTTAAAATGTTAGGTAAAGTATTGTTTTAAGTGTCAATTGTTGCTTCATGATATTAATTAATTTTCTTACTTTACAGGTTACCAAAAATGATTCAATCATCAGACTACGACACCAATACAAACACGAAACAACCGATCGAGCATCAAAACTGCAAGACTGACGCCACTTGCCTTAACGACTCAAGATGATCACCAAATTATAACAGATAAAAAAAACTTATACAAAAACTATGTTAAGAAATTTAAAATTCGAACTATTTTTGTAAACATTTTCGCGCGTGTTTTGTGAATGAATAGTGAATAGTGAGGTGATATAGTCGATAGTGTTTAGTCGATAGACGCGATTGGACTCGTGGTGATGGTGTGATCAGGAGATGATGAATGCCATGAGCAGCGAAGGAGACGCGGTCAAGGTGGAAGGAGGACACGTCTCCGTCACTACTATCAGCATGTCGGGCTGTCCTGAAACTAGTAATGGTAAGTTCAATTTTACTATTTTGATTGTACTGTCATGTCACTGTCATGTCATGTCTGTCATGTCTTCTGTGGCGAGAACTTCCAGCTCCAAGAATATTTTTCCAAGTGCAGATCTATAAATTAATATTGTTGGAAATTTCACACACAAGTCCATCTGACCGTCAGGTATAAAAGTAGCAAATATGACCCTAATTGTGAGGAAACCGTCTTATTCTAAGTCAGAGACCTTTCGAGATAGCATTGCTTCTAAGAGTGATCTAAACAAAAGTTTACATGGTTCGATATATTCGGAAAGTTTCATCTTTTACGTATATTCATCGAATTTCATATTACTCGAAGGCGACTGCGCCGAATTGAAAACGTATTTTTTTTTTTTTTAGAGGATACTTCCCAGTCGATTTCATTAAAATATAATGGATATCTATGCAGCCGATTTTGCAAAATTCACGAGCGCCTAAAAGTACATCTATGACATTTTCCTTTACTCTAAAACCTCTGTCTCATTGAAGCATTTGTGCATTTTGTTATAATTAGTTTAGTGTGCAAATATCATTTTTAGATTTAATTCAGTTGTTTAATTTTTTAGAAAAGAATAATTACTATAAAAATATCTGACATGGATAGTGTATTATTTTATCCAAATTTTAATGTCGCAATTGATGTGTTTGAGTTCCTCCATACATGGCTTTTAGATTGTATGATTCCAACCTTGAAATAATAATAAAAATACTAAATTAATCGTGAATCTATCTTTCCACTCATAAAACTAACCGGTGTTATGCAAATGAATTGTTTATAATCACGCAAAACCATCATGGAAATAACCTAGCATTTCAACATTTATAATGATGAAACCACTCCGCGGTTTGACTCCAATTTCATCAAAAGAACATCCAACTATACTGCAGAAAATATTGCCAGTTTCAATTCAATTCTTAATTAATGGCGTGTACTATGACGTAAGTTTGTGACATTTTGTTAATATATGTGACAGCTCTATAGACGGCAACATTAAATTTGTTCCGAGCTTATTCCCTGACGGACATAATCTGATTGTCTTTAAATCAAAAGTGAACCATTTCATTAAAATAACTGCACTCAATGTTGCCGTATCATGGTTTAACATCAGGTTAAATGGTGATACACGCAGACCTATAAGATAGGTATCTTTATCATCATATAGTTAGTTGGTAGTAGCTCTGCCTGCGAAGCCGAGGGTCGTGGGTTCGTCCCCCACCCAGTGCAAATATTTGTGTGATGAATTCAAATGTTTGCACTGTGTTTCTATGTATAATAAGTATGTATTTAAAACTATATAAGTATTATATCAGCTATCTGGCTGCCATCACACAAGCTTTGCTTAGTTTGGGGTCAGATGGTGTTGTGTGTGAATTGTCCACCACCAATATATCTCACTTTAAAAAGGTCTAGTTTGTATCTGGCAGGAAACAATGAAGCCTATATCGTTCAACTAGATTTAAAAACGCGTGATTCGACAGTGTTATCAATAAATAATTCACCGCCGTGCATATAATTTGGAAAAGTATATTATTAAAATAGTAAATAGAACACATTTGACAATTTTTTTTTCTTTATTTTTTAAAAGTTAAAATATTGTAAAGGGGCATTATATTCAATTAACTAGTTTAATTATTTCAATAACTGCACATATGTCAACACATACAAATAACATTTCGGCATATATATTGTCAAGGTTAATGTCAAAGTCACTGTCAAGATGACATGTCAGTACGTACATGGCACTTTTTTAAATTGATCAGGTTAAAACTAGATAAAAATAATTAAATATTGTATGTTGGTTAAATATAATTAACTACTAAATCAATTATTTATATTTTTAGACTGTTATCCTCTTTGTTTACATACATTTGTAAAACATACAGATAAATTGTTATGAAACCTCTTTAAATTCTATGCACTTGTAATTTAAAAGTCGCAGTTTTTTAAGAATACCTAAAAATCTTTCACAGGACCCTTTAAAATGTACCAACCTATTATGGTATTATTTAACTTAAACTCAGTTCTAACTCCTAGTGCGTTCAGATCCCAAACGTCATAAATTTCTGTAAGAATCAATTTGATTTTCCTCAAAAGCTTAAAACCTTTTTGGCTCGTAAACCTTGATCATAGGTACCTTACGACGCCTACGACACCACAGTTAGTTAGTAACTTAGATTGTAGAAATGTCGTTAGCACTACCTTAAGTGTTGTGTGAATGTCATTCTATAACTGACGTTTATCTAAATTTTCGCACCTATCGTGGATATAATAGGCATGCTGACTGATCCTGGAATTAAATTAAACTATTTGATATAATGACAGTATTTAAGTAGAATAAAAATATGAACCAACTTTAATTTGATGGATGGATGGGTAACTCCATTTTAAAGGTACGAAATTATTAGAAAAATATTCAATTTAAAGTTACTTTTGTTATGAAACCAGTTTCCTAACCGCAATATGGGGTTTAGCTAACATAGAAACTTTACGCGCGACGCATAGAAAATAACAGACAGTGACGTCACGCTTTACTAGAGTTTTTGTATGAAGCGTTTCTAGGAAAGTCCAAAATTGTGATTTTAAAAATCGTGATATCACGGGAAGTTTTTAAGATAACATAGTAATTATTTCACCTATGTTTCAGTTTTTGAGTAGCTTTTTGATGGCACATTAAATCAAATTGTGTCGTCGTGCCTATTAGTGAGAAAACAAAGTATATATTTTTAGTGAGAAAACAAAATAATTATTTATTATTAGCGGTATGGAAAGGAATGTTAGACGAAATTATCACTCGTCCCCGATATGTCTGTAGGCTGTAGGACACGCCCTTCTGGAGTGCCTGTTCAATCCTTACTATTTTAACCGACTTCAAAAAAGTAGGAGGTTCTCTATTCGAGTGTATGTTTTTTTTATTTCATACCGACGGTTGCCCAATCCGAGATCGTACCATCTGACGTAGACCGCATCGTCGCTTATCATCAGGCGAGATAGCAGTCAAGAGTAAACCTATAAAAGTAAAAAAAATGTGTGGTGCCTTTGCGCTAGTTGTCGTACAAGAATACAAGATATAGCTACTTGTTGAGTACGACAAGATAAGAAGGACATCTGACCAAAGTACAGTGAGCAGTAGAGACAACTTGAGGCCAAATGGCTTCCTTTAAAAAAAAACAGTTTAAGTAAGATGTTTTTATGTTAAAAGTCAAATTTCACATTGACATTTGCTTATCAAAATTCTCCACCAAAACAAAACATTGGCGCATTTTTATAGCGGAATTTTACCTACAACAGTTTTTATAGCGGTATTTTACCTACCTACAAATATTTTTATAGCGGTACTGATCATGTATTTATGCATAATGAAAACGCCTCATTTGGCAAAAAGAGATGTGTGGTGAGTGATATCTATATACTGTATCGTGGAAACACCACTTGCCCTTCGTTTGGTTAACTAAAATAGTATTATTATGCTTTGTTATATCTGTTTTTTTAATCTCAAACTATTATCAAGCAAAAATGAAGAGAGAGCAAATACCATTTTAATTACGCCGTAGTCTCGTAGAGTCTCCACAGTAACTGTTTAAGTCTTCAGTGCTCAGTATCCCACGAATCTGATTCCCTATCGACAAAGGGATCCAGTTGAATGCTATAGAGCTAAAACGTATGAAAGAGAAGGCTCTACAAGCATGAGGATTAGACAGAGACAGATTACCAGTAACGTATTCCAACAGTATTTTCCCGTAAACGCAAAATACCGACCTTCGTCTCTCTCAAGCTCCCAGATAACTGAATAAACAACTTTAATAGAGGTCAACAGCCTACCTATCGCCACTTTTATTAGTACGAGTACCTACGTTACGTAGTGAATCACTATCTCAATGCCGCAGCGGTTTATTGTGAAAATAGACTGGAACTATGGATAAAACAAAGGTTAAAAGTTGAGGTTCGTATGGGTGGCTATCCCAGATTTTTTTTACTTTTTTCCCTTTCATGTTGTGTGTCATGTGTGTTCATGATGTTAAGCGAAGATGCGGTCTACGATGGAGCGTGTTTATTTAGAAAAAGATCACTCTCGATTTGAAGACACCAAAATTGTAACGATCGGGAAAAACCGGCTCAGGCAACATCCTAGACGTTATCATCACGAAAGTAGAGTTAAACTTTTTCGTTCGAGTTTTGGGACATCAACCAAGAAACGATGTCGCCTTTTTCAACAACGAACTTTACGAGCTACAAGTCCGATAGAAAAAAGGGCAAGGTGGTATTAGATCATCCAGATCAGTTTCACACAAAGACAAGGGTATTTAATCTGTGGTTGCACACTATCCGAAATGTATAATATCGATAGCTTTCTTAAGCTTTTTCTAAGCTAGCGATCTTACGAAGACACCATCGCGAGATCGTTAGCTTAAACTCAAGACTTTGAAGATTTTACGCACAAGGGTGTCGTTGCCATGTCGTAACCCGCTTTGCGACCTTAAAATTAAAAAAAAAAAACGATGTTCAGCCATTCATTTAACTCTGCCTGCAAAGCCGAGGGTCGTGGGTTCGATTCCCACTCAGTGCAAATATTTGTGTGATGAATTTATTAAATATTTGCACTATGTCTGGATGTTTCTATGTATAACAAGCATGTATTTACAACTATATACGTATTATATCAGGTATCTGGCTGCCATATTACAAGCTCTGGTTAGTTTGGGGTCAGATGGTGTTGTGTGTGAATTGTCCACCAATATACATATATTTAATGAACTTCTAATCTACCTATGTAGGCTAAAAGTGCGACGCGTGCGCATGCACGTCTTATCTGTAGCTATTGAGAACAAACACGACGTGCGACCTTACGGCGGTTAAGGACAGTCATTGCTCCCGGTAGTGCAGCGGGCTCATTATGCTCGTTACTCCTTTATAAATGACTTCAAAACAGGACAATTGTCTATTCGACTGTTATGTATTTTTTTATGTTTGTTGCATTACTTTCAACTGTGTTAGTAGATTTTGATAATATATTTTCGTTCGCAAGGGTAGACTTCCGCAATGGTCCCAAATAAATTTTAATAAAATCTGTGTCCGTTTGCACAGAGCAAGTAAAATAAAAATTGGCAAACGTAGGAACTGGCGATAGAAATGAAAAGTTATAAGTTAGAATTTGATTACTTTTGAAACTACTCGGGTGAAACCAGAGGGCGTGGCAGTGAGCATGGTCATCTAGAAACGCTGACGTATTTCTAGTTACCCGAAGATTTCTTATCGTTCCTGAGCGTGACACTAGAATTCAATTCACAGCCCACGTAATTAATATCTGTCTGTGGCGCGCCAAAAGAAGTGTTCACTTAAAAAAAATCACAAAGTTTTTGTTTCACGTACTTATTTATATATAAATAAATAACTAGCAGTGCCACGTGGTTTCACCTGTGTTCTTCCCGATTCCCCTTATTTTCTCGGGATGAAAAATAGTCTGCGTTATTCCAGATAATCTATGTACCAAATTTCACCCAAATCACTTCACTAGGTTTGGCGTGAAAGATCACCAAACATACATCCATGCATTCACGTTTATAATATTAGTAGGAAGTAGGATAGGTAGGTAGGTACAATACGACCGATAATTTATCAAATTTCAGAACGGATTTTTTTTTAGACTGAAACTACTGTTTTGTTATTTGACGTGACAACGTCTAATAAATCGATGAACGCCTGCTGCATCCACGAAAAGTTGTCCCGTTATGTCCCGTTACGCTCATTGTACGCTTGCGCCGCATCTTTCAATATTTTGGTATGACGTTGTCGCGTTAAACTATCGTCCGTTAACCAACCGACTTTACAGGCAACCAATTTTTAATTCAGGTTCTGTAAAAATGTGGGAAACTCCCATTTTCGTTTTTAACGTTACGTGGCTAACACGACACTCCTATTTATGGGCTGGGTACATATAAACCATAGACAAGATAAGGCAGGAAAACTCCTAAGAATCAACTATGTTTATCAACCCTGTAAATCTTGTCCTACCTACGAAGGAAAGTCGTATGATCCGAAAATATCATTGATAAGATTAATAGGTATTTAGTGAACCAGTATTGACTCTATATTGTGGAGAGTTTCATAAAAATTTCAATAAACCCGCCACTTGGGGTTATTTCATAAAAAGTGTTTTACTGTATTACTAGTGATAGGTGTGGTCGAAATTCCACCATAGTTTGAATAAACAAGATATTATACTTGTAAACTTATTTGCGTGTGTGTCAAATATATGGTAGGGCGTGTGTGATGTTTTTTTAAATTGATTTTATTTTATTCTTGTTTCATTCTGCCATCCTGCATTCTGAAGTTTGGACTCCCTCTCCAAACCTTATATTCCGAGAGCTGGCAGTTAATTAAGCAGAAAACTTGTCACATGCTCCATCTCATTGGTGTTGTGTGTGATTGTCCACCAATATTTATTTATTTATTTATTTATTTATTTATTCTCCATTATACCCTAACACTGAGGCCTGGGCAGTGAGTAGCGAGGCAAATGAGTCCCTCAATTTAGGGTGGGTAGAAAATCCCACCATAATTATCTGTTTGAGAATCCCAATTTTTGAGTCCTAAACAAAACTCAACTGAAATTTCAAATTGCATGAAATATATTTTTATATTTTTTTCCAAAACATTTTTGCACGCTTCTGGCAAAGTTAAAATTAAAACCCTAGGTAAATCGTATGGCCTATTATTTTTTTATTATTGAAATATTAAATTACGACATATAAAAATAAATTTTATTGGGATATGTGACAAATTTTTACCTTGCCTCAAATGCCTACCCAAAAAGCTGCAGCCAGCTCTCGGAATATCACAAACCACGGAATATTACGAATGGCATCCCCCTCGTCCCTATGTTGCCACACCTTGCACGGAAATTAAGAACCAAGTGCTTATAAAGTTAAATAAATTATATCATAAATGAAATAAAATACTAAAATCGTTCGTTATCGTGTTTCAGGCCAGTTCTCGTACAGTTCGAGCGGGGTCCGCATCAGCGTGTCTTCGGAGCCGCACGATGAAGACTCTACTGACGCGGAGATCTCCAAGATCGACTTCACGCAGCATCAGTATGAGGTAGGAACGTACCTTTTTTATAGATGAGACGAGCACCACATGGGTCTGATGGTAAGCATAACCAACATGTCTGCTCATAATAGCACAGTGACACGCAGCTAATGGAACGATAAGAACGTTAAACCTTAAAGTTTGTCTAGGATACTTTGTTTCTTGGTGTGTTTTATTTCATAGAATTTTATCTTTTAACTTTTATTTAATAAAAAAATAGATAATAAATAAAAAAGGTCTGCTCGCGCCTACCTCGCGCCTATATATCCGTACAACTTTTAGAGGGCTTGTTCATTGTGTCTACCGCTCTAACTAAACAAGAACACAATTAAAAATTTAGATTTACCTTCCATTTGAGTTCAGCCCTTTACTTTGATACCCATATTGTGGAAGTAGTGAAAAAAATATGTAATTCGCCATTTCGTGGTGGCAGTCATCTTGGATTTTAAATTCGTCCTAGTGTTTAGTAATCTACTAGTCAAGTCCTTTCATTTGATACCCATAGTGAGGGAGTAGAAAAAAATATTTTATCCGACATTTTGTGGAGGCCGCCATCTTGAAATATCAACCAAACATGAACCCCCGCACGGATACTAACTTTCAAATAAAAAACTGCATCGAAGTCGGTCCATCCGCTTGAGCTCTACGGTGCCACAGACAGACCCACACAGACAGACAGACATCGACGTCAAAGTTATAACACCCACCCCTTTTTTGGTCGGAGGGTAAAGAATAGTCTTGCAGACATATTAGACAGATAGAGGCTGTTATCGCTGTTGTTTGAACTTTAAACGATATTTTATCACTTCATTTCCTTACCTTCCAGGTGAACATGCGTAACAAGAAGATGCGTGCGTGCAGCGGGCAGTTCGAGCAGACGCTCGACCGGCAGCGGCCCATGTCCTGGGAGGGCGAGCTCTCCGACTCCGAGATGGTCATCGACACCAGCGTCAACAACGGTACATACTAAAGTCAAAGTCAAAGTCAAAGTACTTTATTCATAAATGTACAATTTACACGTCAATTAATAAAAAATAAAAACAAAAGAAAGAGCATACAAATTGTATACATTTTCAGAGTTTGAAACTACTACTTTACTGTATTACAATAATTATTGTACAGAAAACTGTCAAGCATTATACGAGTACAATGTCTTTATTGCAATTGTACTAACCTATGTCAAATTTATTTATTTACATTTTAATGGGAACTTTGCCATCACTCTCTAAAAATTCGCTGTAACTATAAAAAGTTTGATCGATAAGCCAGCACTTTAATCTGTTTTTGAAGCTGCCGAAACTTGGGGCCGATATAACTTAATCTAATATCTTAATACCTAGGGAACAATTCTCGTAAAAGTTGACATAATATACATATATATAAAAATCAATGCCACTTTTCGTTGTAAGTAAACTCCTCCTAAACGGCTCGACCGATTTGAATGATTTTTTTTGTATACGTTTGTGTAGGGCCCTGGATGGTTTAGATTCACAAATCACTCCGGTAGATGGCGCTGCAGTTGGTATCTAGGTTATTATCAGAGCGAAGCCGGAATGGGCCGCTAGTATACATATGTATGTAACAATAGAGTCGAAATCTCGGAAAAGGATCGAACGAATTGAAGGATTGAAGGGCAATGTTTCCAGAGAAATTGCAGGGCTTAGATATATAACATCTTAGATCGCTGGGTGACGAGCGCAGTGCAGGGCTAGGTAATGATTTGGACTCTTCATGTTCCAATAGCTGCGTGTCACTGTGCTGTTATGTGGCAGGCATGTTGCTTACCATCAGGCACATGTACTGCTGGTCTCGTCCGTCTTTATTAAAAAGAAATACGATTTTCAGAAAATTTTGTATGCAGGGGTTTCGGGGCGATAAATCGACATAGCTGAGTTAAATAACGTCATTTTATCCGAATTTAAACCGCTCAGAGATTGGTAATTTGTTTTACTTACTATTATTCTATCTTAGTTCAGTTTACTTGGCCTTTCCCGCACTTAGTCTCTTAATTGGGCCATTGTGCGTGTTATTCCTTCATATAATAAACTGGCAGCGCCATTCGGTTTTGCCTGCGTTGTACCCGTTCCAGTTATTTTCCCGTGATATAAAATCTGTGTTATTCTAAACTATAAAATCTATGTTCCATTTAACCCGATCCGGTCAAACGTGATTGAGTAACAAACACCCTAGCAGTGTTTCCGCTATTGGCTTTTGATTTCGCACTTACCACAAGTTAAGCTCGAGTTCCTTCGTGAAATAAAAGTAGGTACTATAACATAAGTTACCTATTGCTCTAATCCAGAGGTTCCCAAACTTATTTTGTTTGCTGCCCACTTTGAGAATAAACTATTATTAGCGCCCCTATATTTTCACATGCTAAAAACCACTGTAACTTCAAATCAAATTAGTTAATTATTGTGAGCTATATTAGCGGAGATTAATATATATTATAAACATTAATTATAAACGAGCCTGTTACTATATAACCCGCAAGAGTTAACTTGAGACCTGAGGGCAGTATATTAGGTGGTACACAGCGGGCTCCAAGGCTCTACACAACGCCCCCATTTTCTTTCTGGGTCTCTTACCGCCCTTAGTTCTGCAGAACTCACAAGGGGGCGTTATCACCACTTTGGGAAAGGCTGCTCTGATCTAACCAACTATCCATTTTTTCAGACGAGAACAGCAATTCCCTAGATCTGCAGTCGTCCCGCGACTCAATAGACACGTTACGGAACGTGACCATCAAGACGGAGCCGCTGAAGAACGAGGTCTTCCAGAGCTTGGACGACCAGCGGGTTCCTGGACCTCAAGTACACGGCGCCGCTGCAAGCGCATCAAAGAAGTCTCAGCATGAATAGGGTAATTATTTATTATTTTTGTGTTACGGCTGGTCTAGTAAGTTACGACTGGTCTAGTAAGTTACGACTGGTCTAGTTGAGTTATGGCTGGTCTAGTAAGTTATGGCTGGTCTAGTTAAGTTATGGCTGGTCTAGTAAGTTATGGCTGGTATAGTAAAGTTACGACTAATATAGTAAGTTACGGTTGTCCTAGTAAAGTTGCGGCTGGTCTATTAAAGTTACGGCTGGGCTAGTAAAGTTACGGCTGGTATAGTAAAGTAACGGCTGGTCTAGTAAAGTTGTGGCTGGTCCAGTCATAATACGTCTGGACTAGTAAAGTTGACGTCTGGTCTAGTAAAGTTACGGCTGGTCTAGTAAAGTTGTGGCTGGTCCAGTCAAAATACGTCTGGTCTAGTAAAGTTACGGCTGGTCTAGTAAAGTTGTGGCTGGTCCAGTCATAATACGTCTGGTCTAGTAAAGTTACGTCTGGTCTAGTAAAGTTACGGCTGGTCTAGTAAAGTAATACGTCTGGTCTAGTAAAGTTACGTCTGGTCTAGTAAAGTTACTGGTCTAGTCATAAAGCGTCTGGTCTAGTAAAGTTGGCTGGTATAGTAAAGTTACGGCTGGTCTAGTAAAGTTGTGGCTGGTCCAGTCATAATACGTCTGGTCTAGTAAAGTTGACGTCTGGTCTAGTAAAGTTACGGCTGGTCTAGTAAAGTTGTGGCTGGTCCAGTCATAATACGTCTGGTCTAGTAAAGTTAGTCTGGTTAAAGTTACGTCTGGTCTAGTAAAGTTACGGCTGTTCTAGTAAAGTTGTGGCTGGTCCAGTCATAATACGTCTGGTCTAGTAAAGTTACGTCTGGTCTAGTAAAGTTGTGGCTGGTCCAGTCATATACGTCTGGTCTAGTAAAGTTACGGCTGGTCTAGTAAAGTTGTGGCTGGTCCAGTCATAATACGTCTGGTCTAGTAAAGTTACGTCTGGTCTAGTAAAGTTACGTCTGGTCTAGTAAAGTTACGTCTGGTCTAGTAAAGTTACGTCTGGTCTAGTAAAGTTACGGCTGGTCTAGTAAAGTTGTGGCTGGTCCAGTCAAAATACGTCTGGTCTAGTAAAGTTACGGCTGCTCCAGTAAAGTTACAGGAAACGTTTTGACAAAAACATCATCAATCACGATTTACAATTGTCGGAGCTATTGCCTAACATACCTTCACAGTTTGAGTTAGTGTGTCAGACTTGCACATCCGCACATGGAAAAACAAGTTAAAAAGTTGCTATGCGAAAAATGGCTATTATCATTATTATTGACAATATTTTATACCTATTGGTGGACATTGGTGGACATACCACACCATCTGACCCCAAACTAAGCACAGCTTGAACTATGGCCTATTTATTTAATACTTATTTATAAAATTAGTATAATTACTTTTTCAGATACCAGTGCTAACAGATAACACTCTGCTGTCTCTCCCGCGAAGACCGTCTTCTCCCACCAGCAGTGCCAAGTCTCTGGCGTTCTCCGATCAGGGATCATGTCCAATCATGCAACAAACCGCCATTGGAGAAGTCCAGAACTTGACCATTAAGAAGGAGACTTTATCAGGTACAATATTTTTTTATTTTTAATGTAATTTTACTTAATATAACTGTATTAAGGTACTTACTTTAAACAAAAGAAAGTCATAGGGACTGCCGATGGAAATCAAAACTAATAACGCAGAATCTTAGTACTCGAATTAAACAGCTCTAATGTTGCACCTAGCGACTGATCAAGAGTTCTGACCGCCCTAGTCTAATTGTGAGGACGTGCCCCTACAGGGGTTGGCAACGATAACTATATTCGCTTTGTTGTTTTCTCTCTTTTTCTTTCATTTGAAATGATAGAGATGGCAACAGCAAAGCCAAAACCGATTTAGCTAGGTGAGGCCAGGTGTGTTGAAATCAGGGACTCCCACGGGGACCTCCAAGTTTTCCAGTTAACGGCTCGTTTAGCGTTAGTATTTTGTCTCAGTCTAGTTGAAATGTGTAGGGTAGACGCAATGATGCTAGATTAATAGAGTGCATGCCATGGCACGGTTTCACACGCCCCCCTCATTCTCGCGTCCTTGGCTGCAGCCTAATTAGCGTAAGGGTTGATCAGAGTCTGGTTGCACCATACGTCCCCTGTATAGCTACTGATATACTGCTATTACATTACATGCCAAAGAAATGTATAATTATTTTCTTAATTTTTTTTTTAATTTTCAGAGTTGAAATGTGAGCCGTCAGTGGGCATGGAGAAGCTGTTAGGCGCTCTACACGGGTCTCCGCTCCTGGGTCGGCTGCCGCGAGTGCAGTCGAGTGCGAGCACTGACTCCGCAGTACATTCCATGTACACACACAGGTAATACAACTCTTCTTTATTTGCGAGGTCAGTGGGAAAATTTACAATGTCAGTATCCCTTACTGGCGTCCGCGCGACGATGGTCGGACAAATTCAAATGGATACACTCTAGTTCTAATTCTGGTTCACATTTCAAACTAACTTAACATACCTCGATATTATCTCGAATATCACAGTTCAATATTGGTGGTGGACAATTGACACACAATTCAATGCATCAAATGTCAGTGGAGACGTAGTAAGTAGACAGAGATGGGAGTTATATTTTCATTCACTGACGGCATTCTGCTCCTCTTGATGCTGTCATTTGGGAATTTGGGCCGTCAGTGGGAAATGTACCGTGTCAGTGAGAAATGCATATTTGCTTAGACTGGGTGCGTCAAACGTTTAGTGAATAGGCCAATTTCAGTTTTATCTCTATTGCTCTATAAGTGTAATTTTCCATTGCAGTGTATATAGCAGTCCATCAGCGAGTCCGCGCGCATCGCGGCACTACACGCCGTCTCTCTCTCGCAACAACAGCGACGCATCGCACTCATCCTGTTACTCTTACAGCTCTGAATTCTCACCTACACATTCCCCTGTACAAGTGAGTATTTTTTTATTGTATATATCCATATATTTTTTTAAGTGAGTATATTTAGTCTTCTCAATCTCAGCCTTAAACATCTTATTTCGAAAATAGCTTTATTCCTAACATTTAGTCAAGGCTGATGCGTGCCAAAAAGTTTTTCGTTGTTGGATTTAGCAATGATGGCTATGCTTAGAATACTTATTTAGACGAAAATGGTTTTCAAACGCCCACCGGTTTCACCCGCGTAGTTTCCAAAGTGAGCTATCAAATTCTGAGTTGCACGTTTTCCTTTCTATCGCCAGTCCCTATGACTGCCATTTTTTTCGCAATTCCCTCCATATTGGGTGTACAATCACAAAATGTTAGACTTTTTTTGGAACGAAGTTCCTTATCGCGCGTTGTGAAAGGGGGCTAGACGGAAAAAATTCTTACGAAAAGTTGTCACGACACTTTTTGCTATTGTAAGCTGTGCGGCGTCGCTTGTTTCTCTGTCTGTCTCTCTCTCTCTTATAGAAAGCAATCCAGATATTTTCATTTCTATTTCGCATTGAACAGTGTGGTGTCGCGACGATTATTTTTGTTGAGTGTACAGGTTTTTTGTAAATAATAAAAAATAATAATAATTCCTTCACTAATTAATCGAAAGGAACTTCGTTCCATCCGGGTGTCCCTTGACACCTCTCAAGTTTTTTTTTTAATTCAATTAGTTTGTTTGCAATAATTTCGATATTGTTGAGAGTGTATCTGGTGCCTCCAGGGCCGTCACCCCCACGTGGTGTATCGCGAGGCCACGGCGGTGTTCCCCGCGTCTCCAGCTCACGACGAGGATACGGAGACGGACGAGCGGCTGCATCACCACCAGGGCATCAGCAGGCAGCAGCTCATCAACAGGTCAGTATTATATAATATATATAAGATTATAAGTATACTAATTGCCCGTTCTGGCTTCGTTCGCGTTCGTTAGAGTTCGAGTTCGTTTAGTAATGTCATCCTACCTAAGACTATTTAATTACTTGGATATTACATGAACAGCATTAACATGAAACACTTAAACAAATAAAGTTAAATAAATAACAAGACAATAAAAAAAAAGAATCATACATAGGTATATAGGTAAAAAATTAAAAATATTCATACATAAGGCTTAGGGAGCTAGACGGCGTTATGTGAGAAATGTCAAATCCTACTAATATTATTAGCTTATAGCGCCCCACGGTTTTACCCGCGGAGCTCCCTTTCTCGTTGTTTTCCCGGGATAAAAGTAGCCTATGTGTTCTTCCAGACCATAATCTAACTGTGTCTCAAATTTCAGCGATCCGTTCATACGTTTTGACGTGATTGAGCAACAAATATCCTGGACATTTGGATATTTGTTATAGCATCAAAATTTTGACATTTATATTATTAATAAGAGTAGGGTGTCAAAGTTTGGATGCTTGGTGCTCAATCACGTCGGAACATCTGATCTTTCTGTGTTCCAAATTTCAAATCGATTCGTTCAGGAGCACCGACGTTAAAGAGCAACCAACATCAAATTTTCGCATTTAAAATCAAATACCAGCGCCCCGCGTTTTCATCCGCGTAGTTCGCGATCTCGTTATTTTTTCGGGATTAAAAATACCCCTTGTGTTATTTCAAACTATTATCTGTCTATCTACCATATTTCACCCACAAACCTAATGAAAGGATTCATTCGTTTTGAGAGTGAAATTTGGTTTTGCTTAAAAGAGCACCAAACATCCATGTACACATACAAAATTTACATTTATAATCTTAGTAGAAGTTTGATCATATCTCATATCAGCTAAGCTCGCTGAGCAAAGCTTGTTGTTAATACAATTACTGCTTTGTGATGAATGTCCAATCATTGAACTCTCAATACAGTTGCCGGCAAACAAGTTGACCCAATGAAGTTGACTGCTCAGAAACGTTTTTAAGGTCTCTTTCGTGGAAGTGCACATGCGCGAACTTTCCCCTTCACGTCACTTTTGGGTCAACTTGTTTGCCGGCCACTATATCAATGTGTCTAATATTAATTTCTATCCCCAGTCCTTGTCCGATTTGCGGCGACAAGATCAGCGGCTTCCACTACGGGATCTTCTCGTGTGAATCGTGCAAGGGTTTCTTCAAGCGGACGGTCCAGAACCGGAAGAACTACATGTGCCTTCGCGGCGGGAACTGCCCCGTCACCGTGGCGACCAGGAAGAAGTGTCCGGCGTGTCGGTTCGACAAGTGCCTGGGTTGCGGGATGAAGTTGGAAGGTAGGCTTTTTAGAGATTAACTCCAAAGATTGTAGAACTCAAGATTAGCCCTGAACATCTTGACATTGGTAACAATCTGGGTCTGTGACATCTGTCTCTATCTAAGACATCTCTGTCTCTGTCTAAGACATCTATATCGCTCGCGGTAGTTATAATTGGTAGTATTCTCTCTCGGTCACACTGATGGTAGCCATTTTACATTTTTAATGTTATGTAATTAGAAAATATTTAAAATAGTTTTAAATGCAGTAATTACGCATGAAATGTAATTCCTTTAGATTTATTTCAGTTTCTAAAATTATTAAAACACTTTTTGAAAGCACAGGAAGGCATAATCTACATTAAATTTATATCTATGTTTAAAATTATCAAAATCAGTGAAAGGTAAAAACGACGTCCGTCCCCCGCTTCCTTCAAACCGACTAGAACGGTAAGAGTGACCTCACTCTTCCCAACGCTAACATGATTCAGTGCGCCCTGAAGTTTTGGGAGGGCTAATCTTGAGTTCTACGATCTATGATTAACTCTAGCTTCCTTTGTGACGACCATGGCTTCCTTGGCGACCATATATGAAGATAACAAATAACAACCTCTTAATATTATAAATAACACAGTTTGAATGTTTGTTGCTCAGTCACGTCGGACTTATAGTCCGAAATAGCAGAGATATATCGACTTGAGAACGTATCTAAGCTTTATTTTATTTTATGGAAAATTAGAAAATTACCTGAATACCTAGTTTTATTACATAATTAGCAGCGCCCCAATATTTTTCCCGAGATAAAAAGTTTCCTATGTATTATTCCAGACTTAAATCTGGCTGTGCTACAATTCTCAACTCAATCCATTCACTAATCCGTTCGTCCGTTCAAGGCCGTGAATTGGAATGCCAAATTTATTGGAGTTTTTATTACGAGTATCTCCAATCTCCCACACACACAACACCATGTGCACACATTGTTTTTAAACTTTCGTGATTTAAACACATACAGTCTTATTCATAAAAAGTTATAGCATGTCTAAAGTCTTGCTATAGTACGTCTTAGGAAAAATGGTATTCATAACAGCATTTTAGCGCTAAAACGTGCTATAAGTCTTCTATAAAGTTATAGAGCGGAGAACCCTACTTTAGCGGTGTTTTAAGGTAAATATGGCCGACTCTTAACAGCTGTGTCAGTGTTGTCAGAAGCCCATCTCAATTTTCCCCCAAAATGTTATCGAAATCCCCCCAAAAAGCGGATTTTCTGGAAAAAAGCCTCCAAAGTAAATTATACATTCGTTTACCCTTAAAACATAATTTTTACGCTGACGACCACCTCAATTTCTCCCCAAAATGTTCTCAAAATCCCCCCAAAAAACCGGATTTCAAGAAAAAAAACCTCCAAAATTGATAAACATTTCCTAACTCTTATAACAAAATATAACGCTATTTCAGAAATAGCTTCTATTACTCCATATAGTGTTTCGACAAGTTCCCATAAGAAAAGGCGGTTAAATTTTTGTACTAAGCTCACTTGGATAAGTGACGTATTCGCTAAAAAAAACCGTAAAACTCGCAATTGAAAAATCGCCAATTTCCCCACAAGCAATTTTTTCCCCGTAAATCCCCCAAACATTTTGTCCCCCCAAATTTCCCTCCATGGCTATTAAAACCCCCCAAATTTGGGGGGAATCCCCCCAATCTGGAAACAGTGAGCTGTGTAGTGTCAAAATGGCGTTGTGACATATTCGACTTCAACTTATTTTTTGGTTTCCATTCGGTAATATCACCGTAATTTCGCCAATTGCCAGCGTGTGAGCGTTGGGAGTAGGTATCTTTGTTATATTATGTTCTTAATTCAGGTGCTCAGTCTCCCATCTTCTTCATAGCTTATAAGAATTAATACTGTTACAGTTTAATATTATATTTGTGAATATATTTAGATAGAACATGCACAAATGGAGAAAATACAAGAGGGATGATTGGAAAAGTTTGTAGGACGGGGAAATCAGGTGCAATCATATTATAAAAGGAGTCATGTGATCTAATACAATCAAAAAAGATGTGATCGGTGGTGCCTTCTGCTAAACCGCCGTCACAGAGTGAATTGTCGCGTAATCTTAATTTTGCGAGAAACACCGGAGTACAAGCATAGCCCAATCGTAGGCGACAAATAGTAAACGTAGTCTGTTTGTTAATTTTTTATGTATGAAAAACCATGATTTCGAAGGAATGGTGGGCTGTATTTGGCCATAAAATTTTCCTGTTATATTTTTAGTTCGAATTCAAGTAGAATTCCAAGATTCAAGCAATTGAGGTTGGCATATTGCTGATAAATCATGAGACTATGAATTATTACCAGAAATTGTGGCTTGTTTGGCATAAAAGTCTGCATTTTCATTGCCTACGTAATCAATGATTGCCTAATAGTTCTGACATATTCTAAAATTTGTCACTGTGACAGTGAAACTGTTGTATGTGTAATTACCAATTTTTATAGGTATGTGTTAACATAAATATTAAAATGCAAGCGTTACAAGGTTTTAATGCTCTCGATACGATTGAACAGCTTGAAAGTAATCCACATCGACGAAAGGTGTTTATAAGTAGGAGTGATCCTTTTACTTTCGGAATTTATTCCTAATTTATTTCTTTAGCAATTTTTCTTATAAAATACAAGAAATTAATAAGAGAACGAACGAACACCACTACGTTTTAGTAATATAACTTTAAATTTCCCCGCTTCATAACTTCACAGTGTATGTCTTTTTTTTTATTCTGTAACATAGTCTATGGCTCCACCATCAAACTCGTTTTATCTGTGGACGATTCTGTCAGTTTGTCTATAAAATCGATCGATTTCATTATAATGGCAACATTTTGATCCTGAAACTGATATTAGTAATGCTTTAGTTATAGAAGGCTTATAGAGCGTTTATGAATACGACATTTTATAGAAGGTTTTATAACCTTATCGAGCGTTTTAACTAATGAGTGTTTTAAGTCTTCTATAAGCATTTATTATGAATAAGACCGATAATGTTTAGAATGTACGGGGCTTAATCACGATTTAATTCATTGTTTAATTACCTCGACTTTTCGGCAGCGTTACAACCGACGCGGTCACGAGAAGACGCTGCCGAAACGTCGAGGTAATTAAACAATGAAATATTTTGAGACATTAGACATGACTGGAGCCATTGTCTTCCAAAATTAAGATGCGACTAGTTCGGAGCCAATGTGTTCATATCGAAACGTATGTTAATTTTTTGTAGTGTGAATAAATTTTTTGTTTGTATTTGTTTGTAGCGATCCGCGAGGACCGCACGCGCGGCGGGCGCTCCACCTACCAGTGCTCGTACCCGCTGTCGGGCGCCGCCTCCACCGGCTCGCTGCTCGCGGCGCACGCGCCGGCCACGCTGCGGCACGCCTCCAGTCTCACCTGCGTTAGTATACAACACTAAAAGTCAAGTTACAACACTAGACATCGAGTTAAAACACTAAGAATTAAATTACAACACTAAACATCAGTCCAACTTGTTGCAAAAGCAACAGCAAACACAGTTCATACAAATACGTCTTTCGCACCACAGTCTCTAAATAATTAATCAGTCGACATTAGTTATTACACAAAAATCAAGTTACAACACAAACCATAGAGTTAAAATACTAAACATTTGTTACAACACTAAACATCGGTCCGACTTGTTGCAAAAGCAACAGCATACTCAGTTCACACAAATACATAATTCGAATAGAATAGAAAGAATAGAAAAGATTTATTGTCAATGCTAGTTACACTCACAGATATCCATTATAATTAAACATCATGAGTATTTCCATGCAGACTCGTCAAGCAGAAACTTATCAGGCATAAGATTGATATTGTTATTAATTTTAGTGTAATTACTTAATTTTAATTATAAGAAAAACATACTTAATCAAGAACTTCAGTTGTAAAAGGCCTGTGCCTGCGCAAACTGTTTTTATTATCTGGATGTAGGGTGCCCAAAATACAGGCTATGCCTAGTTTGGGGTCCATTGTAAAAGCCTACCATGAGATTATTTTCTTGTATGTAAACCTAGTTTAGAGTAAATTCATAGTTGTAAAAATATTTTATGGCAAATAAATAATTTTTTACTTTACATTCCCTAGAATTTACGCGACGTTAGTACATAAAATCTTACGGTCTTATTCATAAAAAGTTATAGCATGTCTAAAGGCTTGCTATAGTACTTCTTAGGAAAAATGGTATTCATAACAGCATTTTAGTGCTAAAACGTGCTATAAGCCTTCTATAAAGTTATAGAGCCGAGAACCCTACTTTAGCGGTGTTTTAAAGCAAATATGGCCGACTCTTAATAGCTGATTAGTGTCAAAATGGCGTTGTGACATATTCAACTTCAACTTTTTTTTTGTTTCGATTCGGTTATGTCACCGTGATTTCGCCAATGTCCAGCGTTTGAGCGTTGGGAGTATCTTTGTTATATTATGTTCTTAATTCAGGTGCTCAGTCTTCCATCTTCTTCATAGCTTCTCAGACTTATGAGCTTGATTGTCGGAAAACACGTGAAATCGAGGTACCTGGATTCTTGCTTCAAATACTCCAAACGTTTAAATGTATGTTAATTTAGTGAGTATATATTATGTAGTGTATAAAAACCAATGTAATGTTTGTTGATGGTGAAAGAATAAAACATGGTGACATGAAAGTAATCCACATCAACGAAAGGTGTTTATAAGTAGGAGTGATCCTTTTACTTTCGGAATTTATTCCTAATTTATTTCTTTAGCAATTTTTCTTATAAAATACAAGAAATTAATAAGAGAACGAACGAACACCACTACGTTTTAGTAATATAACTTTAAATTTCCCCGCTTCATAACTTCACAGTGTATGTCTTTTTTTTTATTCTGTAACATAGTCTATGGCTCCACCATCAAACTCGTTTTATCTGTGGACGATTCTGTCAGTTTGTCTATAAAATCGATCGATTTCATTATAATGGCAACATTTTGATCCTGAAACTGATATTAGTAATGCTTTAGTTATAGAAGGCTTATAGAGCGTTTATGAATACGGAATTTTATAGGACGTTTTATAAGCTTATCGAGCGTTTTAACTAATGAGTGTTTTAAGTCTTCTATAAGCATTTATTATGAATAAGACCGTTATAGTATTCGTATTCGACCTTCGGTCAAGTTTACCAGGAGCGTTAATATTATATGTCTCAGCGCATTGTACTTGCTTTATTTTCATTAGTATATCTATCTAATGTTTTGTTGTTTGTAGGTGAACGGTCCAGGGTCGTATGGCGGCAGAGGGGAATCAAGTAACAGCAGACTCACGCCGGACATACCCCCGTTATTGCAAGTAAGCTTTCATCTATATCCTAGATAAAGATAGAAATATCTACTCTTTCAGGTACACTCTTGATAGTGGTAGGAGGATACTAAACTTACTCTTAATGGTATTTCTCCGGCCCCCTGGAGAACTCACCATTCTTTGCAGAGTCCGCCTGGGGAAGTGCCATTACCTTTGTCAGTTATTTTACCGCCAAGTAGTAGTATTCAAACAGGCTTGTTGCTAACCGTCTTGCGCAGGCGCATGTCTTTCTTTCTGGCTATATAAATTACGAGTGTATTTAGGACATGGGTAGCATATAGTCTTCTGGTTTCTGGAAAATTATCCATAAAATGACTAGGCAGAGATTAGATGGTTAAGGTTACAGAAGTGATTTCTGCGCTGACTAAAGACTAAGAAAAGGTTATCTACTCCACAAAACCACGAAACGCCTCCGACTTAGTGATATGTCAACTTTTTTTTAAACCTCCTCCTTTATGACTTTCACGTCATTACTGGACGAAGTAAGCTTTTATAGTTTTTAAATTATGTGTGAGTGTGTGAGTGAATCGGTTTCTTCTAGGTAACCACGCTCCGTCGTAGACCGCATCATGATTTAACATCAGACGAGATGGCGATTAAGTGTAAAGAAAGTAAAAGTAAAAGATTTTTTTAAGTGTCATGTTTTCAATAAGAGCTAAGGTTTCGCCAACATACCGACATATAAAATATGTACACTCAAATATGGGCTTTATGCTTGCCATTAAGATATAGATTACATTGGCAACACAAATTAACAGACCGCTCGCTGACAGCCATCTGCTAATTTATTTTGCCAATGTAATCTATATCTTAAAGGAAATCGCATAAAGCCCATATTTGAGTGTATTTTATTTGTTGGGTGCAGCGTTTAAGTGGGTGCTGAGACCGTTAGCTTTGTTTGTATTTTAAGTAATCAATTACTTAAAATAGCAATATAAAATTCCAGGAAATAATGGATGTGGAACATTTATGGCAATACAACGAGTCAGAACTCAACCGACTGGGCAAGTCAACCAGCGCCAGTCCCTCGGCCAACCCTCTCCTCGCGGCTAGCGGGATCACGGCGCAAAACTCGAATCCAGACTTCTTGGTCGACCTCTGCAATATAGCCGACCACAGATTATACAAGATCGTCAAATGGTGCAAGAGTCTACCGCTATTTAAGAACATCTCTGTAAGTACCTTTTTAGATATAATTTTATTTAATCCTATGTTTGTGTTTACAATTATTTAAGTATTATATCAGCTACCTGGAATCCATAGTACAATCTTTCGCTAGATAGTATTGTGTGAAAATTGTCCACTATACTCGGAATAATTCGATTCCAGATTTGACAATTTCAGTGTTGCAACGTTATGACAAGTACTAAATAGTGACGTTGCGAAATTATTCGATATAGAAATGGAATAATTCCGGATCGATCTTCTCGTTTATAATTTTACTCTCGTAAACTAAGTATATCAGGAAATTAAATATTTCTGAACCGATAATTTAGTTTTGACGATTAATTAACGATCTGAGACTTTTCTTTTGTAATTGTGTGTGAAATTAATAAATAAATGTGATCTCGATTTTGAAATCGATTTTTGTGTTCATCACTACACTATTATATGTGGTATCATTATTTCACAAAATGACAGTAGCTAATGTCAAATCTGGAATCGAATTAAAATTCCGAGTATAATATTTGCTTGTATTGTTTGTTTGTTTATTTAAATCTTGTCCAAAAAAAACAAAACGCCGACTGTAATTTAAAATTGAACACTCGTAATTAAAATAAACTAAATTTCGTAAATAAAAAAAAAACATTCAACAAATCTGTTTAATACTACTGGTAAAATCCCAAACTCTTTTTGCCACTCCAATTTCATTCTCTTGCACAAAAAATGTGATAAGTCCAAGATTGAAAATTACAAACCAAAAAGCCTTGTTTCATATATTTACATAAACTATTTTCGTACAAAAAATTAAACCGACTTCAAAACCATAAATAGGCACTTAAAAGCGAAAAATAAACTAAAATCATTATTATAAGCGCTACTCACTCATCTATTTGAAGTCAGTGCCAGCCAAATCTAACAGGTAGTGGATAGGTACTACTTACCTGTGCCTACTTACCTTCTACTAACTTTTTGACCTGACTGGCACCGGCT
The DNA here is from genome assembly GCA_017562165.1 of Ectropis grisescens. Lineage (NCBI taxonomy): Eukaryota > Metazoa > Arthropoda > Insecta > Lepidoptera > Geometridae > Ectropis > Ectropis grisescens. The sequence continues at coordinate 6,632,530 of CM029781.1, read as the reverse complement.
TATAATAATGATTTTAGTTACTTTTCGCTTTTGAGTGCCTATTTGTGGCTCAAAGCCACAATCGGTTTAATTTTTTGTATGAAAATAGTTTATTTTACCCTTTTTTAGTGTAAAACAAGTTTTTATCAATCCATTTACACAATTTCGTATTGACAGGATCGAGTTTCATAACTTTTGTGAAATCTACAACTACGTCATTCAGAAAATTGTACGCAAATTTTAGTTTATGGATCATATTTCAAAAACTACACGACCGGTTTCGATAAGATTTATATGGGACCATTCGGGAAGCATACCTATTCGAACACAAAAATAAATTTTAAAATCGGTGCAGGGGTTCTCGAGAAATCAGGTAGGTAACATACATAAAAAAAAAACATAGGGGTCGAATTGATAACCTCCTCCTTTTTTAGGAAGTCTGTTAAAAACTTTATCAAAGTAATTTAAAACAGAATTTTGATTACGCTGGATAGACACCAACCACCTGAACAAGCTGGATCCCGTAAAGTCTTCTCTGCCACTGATCACTTACACTCCATCAATCAGATAACAGAAAAATATACCGAATTTGACATGCCTTTATATTTGACATTCGCAGACTATTCTGAAGCGTTTGATAACATGAACCACTCTGCTATTTTTAAGTTATTAAAAATCAGGATATTCCCGAATCATATATACATCTCTTACAAAATATTTACCTAAATAGTTAAGCTGCAAGAGAACTAGATATTACAGGCACTTCCTTCCTTATAGAGAAAGAATTTAAACAGGGCGATCCCCTGTCGCCAAAACTCTTTACAGCCACACTAGCAGAAGTTTTTCGATAATTGTTGCCGGGCAGGCAAGAAGAATGAATTCTCATCGGAGATAAAAAAACTAACTAACCTCCGCTTTACTGACGATATCGTCCTTTTCTCTTCCTCAGCTTCCGAATTGAGCCATATGCTGCAAGATCTCGGCAAAAGCAAAGTAACAAAAGCAGTGATACAGTGAGTGCGTTCTGTTGTGATGTACGTACGAGTTCGACTAACAGTAGTAATCATGCCAAAATACTGAAAAAGAGGGTACTTCGAAAGTCTGACCGAGATCAGAAACTTTTGCGTCAACTCCAGCCGTTCCTTAGTTTACCCGTGACCATGGCTCATTAAACTGTATCGAATATCGGAGATTTGCTCACTATTTAACCACTGTAAATAACCCGTATTCTAGGTATACTATAAAATTATAAAGCTTTTTTGTTTGAACGCGCTACTCTCAAGAACTACAGAAGGGCCGATTTCAAAAATTCACCGTTGGAAATTTACTTGATCCCTGAGTACTATAGGCTGAATATGTTTCACGGGCAAAGCCGGGGCGGACCGCTAGTGTTTAATACTAGTGTGGTGAAAAAACGGGATAGCGTAAAACAAAACAATGACCACACAATAACTCAGTCTAGGAGTCTAGGATGTAGTACGAGTACGTTTCCCTTTCTTGCGTTCATCGACTTTATAAAAAAACATTCAGTCCTATTCGGTGTCAGTTAAAATACCATTTTCTATAATACAAATGCCTTTATTTATATCTATGAATCTAACAATTATACTGCCATGGTTCAACGCACCTCATTATCCGCAACTTGGAACGTTCCATAGAGCGTATATCAGGTCCCAGAACGCTGCCTTGTGGAATAGTCCCATTTTGAATCATACAAACTTCTTTACCTATAAATTTAATAATTATCCCGCCATGGTTCCACATTTCTCGTTATCCGTTCCTGCGTTCCGTAGAGATTGTACATCACGTCCCAAAACGCTGTCCTGTTATGGAACGGTCTCATTTTGTTCGTCAGCGTTGAAGTTATCTCGAAGTAATTTGGTTTCAATTTTGTCATTGGTTCCCACTTCACCGGGAGGAGAGCTGTCTTTTCTGGGGTTGGGTTTCTGTAAACAAAAGAATCCGTAAAGTATTGATAGTATTTACTTAGTTTTTTGTACTTACCAAATGTGATAAACAACAAATTTTGTCTGCGTTATGACTCTGTTTCTGTACGTCTATTGCTCTGAGGTGTTAACAATTTTAACAATCCATGAATACATTATATTTGTTATTATTTTGATACATACCCGTATTTCACAAAGTTAGTCCACATTGTAGTCATATTGTCAACAACGAGTTTTGTCTCATCCAATGGTTCTTCAACATACGGCGTATCGAAAAGTAACCCAAAATGTCGCCTCTTGTAGCCCCGTCCAAAGAAATATTATAAATACTCTTTGCGAAGTTTCTCTTTCCCTCGTACGAGAACACGCTGCAAAATACTTTGGCTGACTCATACTTTAAATATTTATCAATCATCCTATTTGCTGGATAGTTGTAGTGAAGATCTGAAACAAAATCAACTACATGCTGCTTCACTCTTTCTCCAACTCTTTCATTGTTCAAATAGAAATGGTGGACATGTTTCTCCATTAGCCTTAATTCATCCTCGTCAAGATCGAAATGTTTTTCTAATTCATCATAGAACAAATTCCTAAATTCTTGTCGGTCTAGATTCCGGTGCGCGTATTCGCGTAGCATTTCTTTACTGCTTTGATTTATTAAGATTGCGACATTCTTAATATTCTGACTAGTTTTGTTTTGTGTTATAAATGCCTCTTCGTGTTCTTGTTCAAAGCAAGGACCATAGTCTAGGTGTAGTTTTATTGAATTGGCTATAACGGATTTGATACTTTGTTCGTTAAGGTACTTTAAAGCTTCAATTTCATTGCCCTCTTCAAAACCTAGTTCTTCTGCTAAATCCATAATTGCGGTTTCATCATCTTCTTCTCTGTCTTTTATATAAAGTCCACTACCTATAATAGCCTTATGGAAAAGTGCTTCTTTGCCATACATTAAATGTAGATTAACACTTTCTCCACCGCTGTCCACTCCCATGATTGTGACTTTTTTGGGGTCTCCTCCGAAATGGGCAATATTATTTTGTATCCATCTCAGCGCTAGTACTTGGTCTTTCAGTCCTTGATTACCCACTTTGGCTGTATTTGAACACAGAAAACCGTAGGGTCCTAGTCTATAGTTTAATGTAACTAGAACTATCCCATGTCTCATTAAAAGTTTTGGGCCGTATAACGATTTTTTACTTAATCCAGACTTGTAATCTCCTCCATGAACGAATACTAAAACAGGGTGCCTGTGTTTGGGCTTGGTGAATTTTGGAGTATACACATTGAGGCGTAAACAATCCAGAGTTCCAGCGATGATCTTGTCAAATTCTTCGAACTGTGGACATATCGCGGTATCGTCGTTTGCTAAGAAGATCTTGTTAATTTTTTGCTGTGGAATGGCTGGCTGAAACATAATAACGAAATTTTAGTTTCCTAGCATTATCCTTGAATGAGTTTAATCTGGATACTTATTCGTTAAATTTTATGTTTGTATTTCATCATTGAGCATCTTGTTAAAGATACTTTACAAGATGGAACTTAAAGAAGTTTTAAGTTCCTGGACTTCATTCTTGTTTTACGACATTAAATTATACACCGACTAATTACCAAAATTGTAATTTATTTGGAAACGTTTAGGGGAGACTTATATTTTCAAAACCTACATTACTAATAAACTCTTAAATGAAATAACATGACGTATGCTTTAATTTAAATTCAAATAACAGTATTTACTCTACAAACCCTTAATTAAATTCTAATAAATAAATAAATATTGGTGGACGGACAATTCACACACAAAACCATCTGACCCCAAACTAAGCAAAGCTTGTAATATGGCGGCCAGATAGCTGATGTAATACTTATATCATTGTAAATACATACTTATTATACATAGAAACACTCAGACACAGTGCAAATATTTGAATTCATCACACTAATATTTGCACTGGGTGGGAATCGAACCCACGACCCTCGGCTTTGCAGGCAGAGTTACTGCCCACTAAGCCACGAAGCCAGTGATAATAATAAAGACAAATCATGGGATGACCTTGATCGAGATGCTTGCCCCATGACAAGTTTCGGTCTTAGTATAGAATTAATTGCAGACACAGGTAAAGGCATTTAATCGTATTTTTTAAAGATGTACGTCGATATATTTATAAGCAAGGTAGCTTAATTATAGAAGTAGAGAATAGAGATTAATTATGGGATTTAATATGATGATGTAAAATCTAATTGCATCAATTTGGGTTACACTAAGAATCGTTTTAAAGGAAGTAACATCTTTTGAAACGAAAATAACGGTCGTAGTTTTTGATATTAGGAGTCTCAGTTTAAAGCACCTGTGTCGTGTGTTCGCCATTACACCATTGCACACATTACACCATTTACCTAACCCGTTTTTCTGTGTATCATAGTTTCTGCAGACTCTGTACCAATGTCTCCTTTTTGCGATGACTTGATGCGCAAGATATTGACCATCACAACCGCGAATCTTCTCTCAGGGTAGTAAGGTCGAAAGTTAAAATTGTCGAAATGTTAAACGTTAATTGTAATAAACAATTTTCGCCGCAGGAGTGTTCACAGTTCGTCTTCGGATGTACTATCTGAAGTTGGTTCTTGGCATTGCTGCGCATAATTGGAACGAAGATCCTTTTATTTTATATATTCAGGACTTAGTTCTCAAAATCTTCTACTGCACAGAACCTTGCCCACATCTTGGGAAGTTAGTTCGCAAACGGCCGTATATAACACTCAAGTGATAAAACACTTACCCCAAACACATTTGACGTATTAACTTGAGCATATGGAATGCCCAAATACATGTCGTAGTCTCCATCATCAGCGTGCACTCCCTGAAAAGTCCCTACATTCGTTTTCACCACTGGTTCACTAGAATCCGTTAGCAGGGCGTAAGTTAGAAACCCTAAACCGACTATTCCAATTATAAGAGGAATTATAAGAAACACTATTTTATACGATAGCATCATTTTAATGTGCAAAAATGTGGAAGACCTCGTCGTGATCGAATGACTCTTAGCAGTTGTGCAAATATGAATGAGTGTAGCGTCTACTATGTTGTTCTTTAGTTATAGAGGCCGATTCGCTAGCCCCTTAATTTAGCATTAAAACGAAACTGACAGCTAAACGAGTATTTTTACGCGTCAGGTAAAAAAACTACTCGGAATAATTTAAAGATTGTCTCAGATCAACTACGTCAACCAGTTTTTAGTCGTTTGGGAAAATATCAAAGACAAGTTATTTCTGTATTTACCTACTCTGCTTTAGTGTTCATGGTTCTTTTGTAAATTTGTAATGTACCTGAGTTTGATTGTTGCTGAGTTAAAACTTTAATCTGCAAATTCGGTGCAAGTTAAATGTTGATAAGTTATGAGTACCTACCTAAACAACTTAATAAGTTTTTTAAGTCAGGTGTACGGTACTTAGACGCAAACAATTTTAATGTAAAATAAAGAATTAGACTGAAATTGATGACAAAATTAATAAATTAACATTAAAATTGTCTGCATCTACCGATTTACAAATCCTGATTTAATTTAATAAAGTTGCATCTTCGATTTCGTTTGCCGTCACAAAAGTTGAAAATTTCTACTACGAAATAAGGTCAGTTAGTGAACGTTCTGTTTTCGCTATATCATAATACAAGTTTATAAAAAAAACTGGTAAAAGCTGACTCTATCGAATATGTACCTATACTATACTACCAATTGAAATATGTAATAAGTACCTACATAAAATATGTCATCCATGTCATTATTTTGTTTTGATCACAATTTTTGTTTTTTTAATTTCCAATTGGTTTTGTCAAGTTAAAACATATTTGACAGGAGTTTGGGTCGCGTAGGTAAGCCTTTAGTAAATGTTTGAAATTCAACTGTATGTGTGCGTTTAATTCATTTCAATTCAATTCATTTATTCGCGTATGCGTTTAGGCCATTCTTCTAATATAATTCTATTAATATTAGCCGTGCCGGGTCTAATAGCATATTTAGTACCCTCATTAGTGATTCCTAAACTATACCCTTGAAGACACTGAAATCTGCAGTTATAGGTAATCGAATGCAACATTTTTGTAGACGATCAATGAGGACAAGCATTATATTTTTTGCAGATAGACGACCAAATTTGCTTGCTGATCAACAGCTGGTGTGAGCTGTTGGTGCTATCGTGTTGTTACCGCGGCGTGGACACGCCCGGCGAGGTACGCGTCGGCGGCGGGTGCGGCATTACGCTGCAACAGAGTGCCAAGTGAGTCTACTGTTATAGTTATAATTATAAGACGACATACTTGCGAAAAGACGACCTTATAAAACATTTTACCAATTAATGCCTGGGCGGTAGTGGAATCACGCTGTAGCAGAGTACCAAATATGTACGTTGCTTATTTGTTGTTTTACTTGCGGATAGACGATCAATATGATACTGAACTACAGCTGGACGTTAGTGGTTTCATTCAGCATCAGAGTATCGACGTCAACTACTTGTTATTTTACTTGCAGATAGACGACAATAAATGTGCTAGCGTTCAACTTTACGTTACAGGTAGAGTAAGTAGTATTAGCTCTACGTACCTGTTAGAAAACTAAGACCATCCTTAATTACACTATCTGAGGTGCCCTTGCGCGTGTCATCGGTACGGTAAGTAGGCAAATACAGCTGTGCTTTTAGGTATATTCTACGTGTCTGCGCAAATTTCGTTAGTAAGTTCTTATTAGTGAAGCGTTCTTCTGCATGTTCTAGTTAAGTCTAGTTCAAAGTTAGCTAGGCACTAGAGGCCAACTACTGTATTATATGAGTGCAACTGCCGAAAGTACATTGGAAAACAGATTGGTTACTGCATATGGATTCGCTGTGAAATATATCAATCAATCATCAATTCAAAGTGATATTTCAGTATCAAAACAGAGAAGAAAGACAAATACATAAATATCAAAATATAGATGTCAAGTTATTTGTGGATAATTTTTAATCCTAATTAATTATATTACGTCGCCAATCTCCTTGTTTAGCGGTGTGTCTTTCTACGGAACATTGGCGAAATTGTGAGACTGAACCACTAAAAAAAAGCCAGGAACCAAAAGTTGAAGTTAAATATTACTTACTTTGATTATATACTTGTCTAGATGGAGTGTTACGCTGTAATTGCGACAAAAGTAACAGGCCAGGTTTCAAACCCTTGTGTGCGTTTCTCGCTCACAAGTATTGAAACACAGACAATTGTGTTCGTGACATGTTTTTAAACATGGTGTCAAATGACGCTGTCCTGAGACTCAGTTAATTATTTTAAATCAATTGTTTTTGTAACTAAATGATAATGTAAAGGTTACTTACCGATGATAACTAACGTTTTTAGCTGTTTTAAATCGTCCTTTGTAATTTTTGCAGACTTTTATAGCGCAAATCGTCATATTCAAGAGTCACAAAACACGTGTTTACCGCATAACGTCAGTGTCGCAACTAAACTGACAGATCGACCTTATCAGCCAACAATTGGCTGATAATTTTTTTGTATATTTAATTGGATAACGGGACACTCACGTATATACGGTCGGTCAATCCGACTCGAGTTTCGGCCGCGTCCGGCGGCCTTTTTCAAGGCGATTGCACACGCGCGATGGCTGCCCGTTTGGCACTGCGGGCTGCCGCACGTCGCGCACGCAATTTTTTTTGTGTTTCTACGCTCGAACGGTCTATCTAGACAAGTGAAAATTTGACCAGTCAACTTTATTAGTGGCCTTGAACTGAATTAGTTCAACCTTGACCTATAGCTAACACTAGATAATGTTTTGTTCCCAGACTGGGCTTGACGCCGTGCATCGAACGCATGCTAAGTTTCACCGACCACCTGCGGCGACTGCGCGTCGATCGATACGAGTACGTCGCGCTCAAAGTCATAGTGCTGCTTACATCAGGTAAATGGCATTCGCGTTAACCCTTACCATTACCCAATCAGTTAGAGCTTGTTGTATATTTCATGAGGATATGTGACATAAAGTCTGCCATCTACGTTACTACTTGTAATGTAATAAAGATAGCGTTCAACCAATTATTATTTTTATCAAAAACTAATATCTGGCTAATGAAAATTGAGCTGAATCATCTGCCTTATGTTTTGACAAATTACATCCCCTGTGTTTTCGTGTGGCCAGCTAGTTATGTTTTCGATTCCATAGATTACACAACTCCAAATGATTTCAAATGAGCTGCAATCGGACTGCGCGTTTGGTTTCCAGTTCTATTGCAGTCGTGTCAAGTTCAAACTGCAATTTGCAGTTGGATTGCAATTGGATGGCAGTCCGTCTGTTTCATGTTCAACGCGACAGACAAGTTCGACGCGCAACGCGTTCGACATCCTAGACGTGTTAGCATCAAAGTAGAATAATATTTTGTTTGTCATCAGATGCGCCGGAGTTGCGAGAAGCGGAGAAGGTGCGGGCATCGCAAGAGAAAGCGTTGGCGGCGCTGCAAGCGTACATCATGTCTCACTCGCCGCGGACACCAGCGAAGTTTGGAGAGCTACTCCTGCGCATTCCGGAACTACAGCGGACTTGCCAGGTAAGATTATTCGTATAAGTTGTCTATTGTATGGTTGTCATTGAAGTGAATTGAATTTACGTTAACAAACAACAGTGCAACGGCACATTAGTTATTTTGGTGCGCCAAAATTATTTTTTTAAATTTATTATTTTCTTTGACATTATTATGATAATATTTATGTATATGTATATTTGTATATTAAAGGATATGAGGATTATCTCGACGTTTCGGCAGCGTTACAACGGATGTTGTTCACGAGAAGTCAGTCGTGGTTAAGTCGTATAAACCAACACATCCAACACATAGGCCACTTTTTATCTCGTAAAAATAACAGGCACAGGAACTACGCGGAGAAAACCACGGGGCGTTGCTAGTAGCACTATATGAGTTCAAATCGTGAAAGTTTAAAAACTTTGAGTTTCGTAGAAAATACGACAATAGTGTCGTTTACTGAAGTCTGTGTTCTGAAATATAATCAAATGCTATCAGTGGAATAATAGGGAATATGCATGTAGTTTAAATTGGCTTGATTTTTTTTCGTAGAATCCTTAATGTCCCGCCATTATGCCAAAACAATAATTTTATTATTTAGTTGGTTATTAATTATAAAAAATATTATTTAAAAAGTGCAAAATAGGCGCGGGAAATTCAAGTTTGCGAAACGCATCAATATTGGTCGAAACCAAATGTGACGTCACATGACATGTTTTCTGCTTTAACGGTGTCGATATTCGTACTGAGCTAGTAGTGTTAGAGAGAAAAGTCGTGTTCTCCATCGTTTGATTAGCTAGCACAACTCAAAAATCGGTACAAAGTAACTGCAACACTTGTAGTAAACAAACACAGGTTGTGGCCTGTGACGTCATGCAGGCGCGGGAAAGATGGCGGCGTTTAAACTGGTCAAATTATATCGATATTTTAAATATTATTTTAAAAATCAATTTGTACATTTACAAGAGTATTTATATTTTTTATTGTGTTATAATCATGTAAAATATAAATATATAGTGAATTAAAAGTATAAAAAAATGCATGCATATTCCCTATTAAATACTACGTACCTACTTTATTGAATTACTTGTTTTCAACTTTATCTACACATCTTTTGACTTCAAAAAAAGTTTCTGACAGAGAAAAAAATCCAGAGTCAGCGTAGAATTATTTGAGCTGTATTTTTTTTTTTTTTTTTTTTTTTTTATTTAAATTAGCCACTCCACAGACTCCGGGGTCCGTGATCTTTGTCATTACAATTATCGTTTTTTACACATATCTTGGATAAGGAGAAGAAGAGGAAAATAGGAGGGAGTTGGGTACATTTAAAATCTAATTCTAGTGCTCGTCTGTAGAGCCGATCACTACCGGTTGGGATTCCGCTAGTAATCGACTCGACATCGAGTGTTTGCCTTGTCATTTGCCTAAGCTGCCTCCTCCCGGCCCAGAGCCTCCACAACGGCCGCATTTCTGTCCCTGATGGCCATCTGTAGGTTAAAATCGCGGATGGTCTTCGGTGATGCAGCCCACGCTCGCCGCACGAACCGACCGATGGCGTCGTCGGTGTCGTCAGCGTAATATGTGAAGGTCCCCGTGTGCCGTGAGATTGCCACTACCGCATGGGGCACGCTCTCGTGCAGCTTCATGTGGTTGTTGCTGTGAAGCTGCTTTGGGGGTCTTTGACGTCGAGGGGGGCGATGAATGGGATGTGATTCGGAGTACGCTCCTTGCTGCTGCGTTGAAAGCAGTCACGAACGCCGTGTTGGTGCCTCGGCTGCTAGTTAGATTGGCTGAAGCTTTTTCCGCGGCTGCCCTCTGCTGTACTCTTTCGGAGCCGGTTTGGATGGTCGAACTAGGAACAGGATGTCCCCAGCTGTCAGTTGCATTTGTTTGGTCGTGCGAAGGGGCTCTGAGGAAGCTTAGATTTTCTCCCTGTCTTCGTATACGACAACCTCATGATGTTTAGAGGCCTCAATGCAACCCAGCCGGTCTGCGACTCTCGCTCTTGAATATTCGATTGCCATCGCATCCACGCTTATCACCCGGGTGTTTCACCTGCATTTCTGCTCAGATGTGCGAGCAGCGCACTTGCCTGTGTGAAAGGCGTCCGACCTTCCGAGTACTCTATTAGTGCAATCGTTTTGTTTTTCGATCGCACCAACCGAAATCGGTGGCCGTCTACCTCGCACACCGGCATGGCGTCGTAGGTTTTCCGCTTCATCGTGACTTTTGCGGTACTCCCATTGAGCAGGCAAGACAATCCAGGCGACAAACGGGCTCGTTTCCGCTCCCAAGCGAAGCAAAAGCTTATTCCGAATCTTTCTTTGTTGCTGTCCATGAAGAGAGCCACCCGCGGATACGGATCCCTGCTTCCTCGGTCTGCGTTCTCCAGTAGTTGTTTGACGGAGATGCTCTTCGAGGAGTTATGTTGGGCGGGAACCGCATGCCGCGCGGCGTCCACAGACAGCGGGGCAGGGTGTGGTGGTGATGGGGGGTGCGTATTTGAATTAGTGGAGTTTCTCATGGCCGCTATGCGGAATGAGCTCTCCATGAAGGACAGGAGCCGTGTTCTGTTATCTGGATCTACTAAGATGTTGTGGAGATCCGAGACAACCAGTCTTCTGTCGATCATAGATTCGAGCTCATGTCTTGCGACCATGAATCGGGGACAATCGACTAGCACATGCCAGACTGTTTCGGGTTGGTTGGGGTCACACTCGCATGCCGGACTGCTCTTGAGCTTAAATCTGTACAGGTAATCTGCTATTCCTCCGTGTCCCGTCAACGCTTGTACCTGGAAGGAGTCAGTTTCGTGGTTCTCATCACCCGATATGCGTTTGCTATATCGGGGAGGAACGTCTGGGTGACTTTTCCGGTGTCCGAGGTCTCATATCGATCCTGCCATTTCTTGACCGATTCTTCGCGGATTTTCCTTTTGACGTAGGACAAGGGGATCCCCTCGTAGTCCCTGGGTGACTCCGTGAGTGCCGCCGATTTGGCCAGTTCGTCGGCTCTTTCGTTGCCGACGGTGCCAACATGCGCTCTCACCCAGAAAAGACGAAGAGATCTCCCTTCAGCATTTATCTGTCCAATGTTTTCCTTTACGCACTTAACCAAGGGGTGGCTCGTTTTTGGGTTACTTAGCAGTTCGAGTGAAGATCGGGAGTCACTCAGGACATTGACTTCTGGGTCCCTGCTCTTTAACGCCATTTGAGTTGCCCGGTACAGAGCGTAAAGTTCCGATTGAAAGACTGTGCATTCGGAGTGGAGCTTGAAGGTCGAGTTCTTGATCTCTCTGCCATATTTGAGCTGTATGCATGTATGACCTTGTTTGTTTGATGCAATTCCGATATTTTATAAGACCAGTGTATTTTATCTGCATAAAAATACTCTAATCTATAAAATGATAATGATAATCAATCAAAGATTTTCTTGCACACCTTATAATCTGAAAACATGTTCATAATCACGTGATTATTAGTTTTATCAGCTCTGGTATTCCCTATGGATTTTAATTATGATTAATTAATTTCATAATTTAATGGTTTTTGCTATAGGTATCTTTGGTTTGCCCCCAAAGCCATTTCTTTTGGGGGCTTTGCCCCCAAAAGAAATAAGAAAAAAATCTAAATTAAGAAAAAAATCTAAATATTTACGAAAAAATATGGACATATGTATATGGGTGTTTCTATGTATAATAAGTATGTATTTAAAACTATATCAGTATTATATCAGCTATCTGGCCGCCATAGTACAAGCTTTATTTAGTTTGGCGTCAATTGGTGTTGTGTGTGAATTGTCCACCAATATTTATTATTATTATTTATTATACAACTTTGGAGAATTAGGATGCCCTCAAAATGGATGTGACAAAAAAGGTCTGGAGACCGCCTTTACTTTTAAGTCTCATGCGAGCCAAAGCTTCCAATTTTTTAATCAAACAAAGTCAAAGAGATAGAAATTAGATTAGTCAAGCTTTCTTTGCTGTGGAAATGTCACCGTAAAATTATAAATAACGTTAGTTTGTAATAGATAAAACGCTTGAGATAGTTTATGATAAATAATTAAACCTACGCTTGAAAACGTATACAAATTGTATGCATTTTCTTTTGTTTTTATTTATTATGAATTGACGTGTAAATTGTACATTTATCAATAAAGAATTTTGACTTTGACTTTGGTTAGATTAGTTTATAGTTAAACTAGCAGAACCCCACGTTTTTACTCGCATAGTTCCCGATCCCGTTACTTTGCCGGGATAAAAAACAGCTTATGTGTTATTTCAGACCATCATCTATCTGTGTACCAAATTGTATTCAAATCTTTTCAGTAGTTTTGGCGTGAAATAGTAACAAACTTACCAAGAAACTCTAAATACTAATGTCAAATTTTGTTTCAGTTTTTCATGCAAGTCGGCAAAGAAAAGCTCAATCCAGCGAACAAGAACAAAGACGATGACGGTTCCAACTTTAATCTTCTCATGGAACTCCTAAGAGGTGACCACTGATCTGGAAGATAAAGTGGAGTGAAAATGAAAATAGAAACAATAGTTCTTAAGATAGGCGAAAATGTCCACAACTGGACTAGAAATGAAGCCCAAATTGCCTGGAAAATCTTTCTTAGTTCTTTCTAGAAGCTATCCTAAGCAAAACAGTCGAACCCTATCTTAATTCCTTTTTTAAAACTCACAAGTATAACAATTTTAAAAAGCGTTTGCTAAAAAAGTATCTAGGATCGAGGTCTTAGAATCGAGGAGAAACTCTTCGAAAAATGTTTACAGTATAAAAAGCACTGCAAAATATTTTGATCTGGTTACAACGACATAAATCAAACGATTTGTTTGTTTGTTTATGAAAATACGCAATATCGGCTAACAATTTCCGATTGCCGATAGCCGGATTAAAACTAATTATGTTAATGAATGATTGCCCAATTATCGTTGAAAATTAAACATCATAATATAGACGAGGAAAACAATAGGGCACAGCTAGTCGTTTATAAGATTCAAGCTATGAGAAAAGAACTAAATACAACCGTATACCTTTCGGATAGTAACGTAAGTACGTGCCATTTTGTGGTCCTTCGAGCCGTATAGCGGTCTATGTGGCCAAATGCTCACCACATGGTAATAACAATAGTTTCAATAGAAAAATAGGTTAGGAGGCTGATTCACAGTGATGGACTAGTATAAAGTGAACCACGATTGCAAAGAATCACCTTGAGTCTTAGGATCAAGTTATACTGAATAATAACACGATCAATCTTTTGATTACTAGGAAATTAGCCGAAGGTAGGTTTAATAAAGATGAAAAAAAAACAGTCTTTGTGTGAACATTTTAATAGTTCCTCAGAGACTTTACTGTCGAAAGACGTTGCTCAATATCATGTGAATTTTGTATGAATGTATATTAATGGAGTATTTCATTTTTATAGAAACTAAACCGACATTTTGTTGATTTTATTGTTGCTAGGACAGCTCATTTAGAATTTATTTTCATAAACATAACTTCGATTTAGATGTCTAATACTTCAAAGTATGCTAAAATCAATGTTTTTTGAACTACTTAATTAAAAATGAAAAAGTTACTGGAATACCTACCAACAAGTGGTTTTCTCTTGTAATTGATTAAAATTTATCTTCTAATTAGTCGACATCAGACTGTTTTACAGACTACCCTCACATTTGTAAAACATTGAATGTTACTTAAATTGTTGTTTGACTGTTACGCTGTCACGATTGTTCACAGCTCTATTTAACATTAATTACGGGATATTTATCATATACTAGTTCCCGATATTCCGATGCAGTTACACGCACCAAGTTTCTAATCATATCGAACTAAGCTCTTTTTGGGACAATATTTCTACTGATAGTCAACGTTGACAATACAAAGGCGCTGTATTATTTTATTGACCGTGAGATCATTCTACCATTTAAACACAGTAAATATCCTGTAATTAATTTTAATAGTCATATTGCTTGATTGTAGGTATGTTCGTTTGTTCGTATAAGCGGGTCTTATTCGCATATAATTAGGTAGTTAGTTTCCATTGGATCTAAATCACTAGGTATTTGTTTGGGCCTTAAGGATTAAAAGACTGCTTTTATATACTTAATATTTAATAATATGTATGTTTATATCTCAATGACAATCGACACGTGTGCCAATAATTTCTCTTTTAAATGCATTTATTTTTATTGATCTAGTTAATTCAATACCATAAACCTCTCTTGACTTCGTCTGGCTCACGATCTTGGTCGTATAGCGTCAAAACTTTGTTTGCATTATATTTATACCTACTCATAAATCATCAGAAGAACTGTCTAATTCTAATTAATCCCTCAGGTAGATTATGGAGTAGAAACGCATATTTTTTGTTTTATCTAATTATTAAAAATCTACAAAGATATAGATCATCAATCTTCCAGAGTGGGGTGTTGTGACGTCACGTCTACATTATAATCGTATATAGACGTGACGACACTCGAAACTTTTAAGCCCCTATATCTTTGTCATATTTTGATTGTGAAACAAAAGAAAAAATACATGTTCACTTTTTTTTAATTATCTTACTGACGGATTAATTGGTTATTTTTTGTCACCATGCCTGTTGGTGTAAGATTTATTGACTTTGGTTCGCTGGTTCGGAAGTCAATACCTCAGAAACAAACCTGACAAAAATAGCGTTCTCTCTTTATACCTCATATTGGTCGAGATCCAAATATTTATATCTCACAACTCAATATAGTCTATCTATTGTAGTATTTCTACACACTATAATAGCGTTATTTTGACATTGATTTGTGATTATCTTCGAGGTTTACTGATAAGATTATTTTTATATTTTCCTCATACTTGTATGTTTTGTAGTTAGCTCATTTTTTTAACAACAATTACGAGAAACAAGCCTGTTAAAGTATGCAGTTAAAACAATGCTATTGTTTTAAGCTAATATATTGCAATGATTTGCAACAGCTATGTTTAATCAAACGTAGATACAATTTACAATACAATAGATAAATTAAATCATATATTTGTGAACATACCCCACACAACACGCGTTACAGCCCCAAACTAAATTAAACTTAGTAAACTTAACAGTCCTTTAAATATAAAAATAAAGAAAATAACGATTTAGTTAAAATGTTGAAGCTGAATTTGACAAATGGTTTCTATTTAAATTGGACTTGCGCAAAACTTAATGAGCTCTTGGAATTTAGTAATAGCAAACGCGCAGTAAGCTTCTGTATGTATCATATATGACAGGGCCGCAGAAATCTTTAGTAGTAAATAACTGCGTAGCGCTGTATTGTAATGGGCAAGCATCATCCTTGCCAGGCGAACACATTTCACTGGTCTATATTGGATATACATATGTTGGAGAGGTGCTTAGTCCATGCTCACGTCTTTTGACAGCGCCACGTCGGTGGTTTGTACAGCGTACAGCCGGCAATGTGTTCAGCAAACTACGAAACAAATTACCGGCTAGGATATACTATTCAAGCTATAGCTAGTTTTTTCAAAGTCAGAGTTAATAGATATCAGAATTAGTCTATATGTCTGTGTAGTCCTTTTTTGACCACAAAGTTTCTCACCAACTGGTTATCACGTCTTATTCGCGTTGAAAAAACATAAAAGAGGGGCGTATGTGTGAAAATTGTAAGTTTATAATTTAACGAAGTTATATTTCAATCTGACCGTGCTTAAAATTTTCCGATGAATACACAAGTAGACGAAAGTTCCGAGTACGATTTATAACTTTTACCGTACTTCAGAGAGCTCTTAAAGTATATTGTGTGGACTATCCTTTTCGCGTAACACAGCAACTGTTAAAAACAAAAAAAACTGCCTCGCTTCTAATTATGTATTTATCAAACAAAAGGCCGAGGGAACAAGTGATTAGATAACTTTTGATATCTTAAATAACATTTTTGATACCTACTTTGAATGTTTTGGATAGAAACTAATAACAAAAATGTTTTATAATTTAATTAATTAGATTACAAAAACATAGTTCAATTCGTAGTTTCTTTATAATGACGTTGTATTATATATTTTCCAAAATCGTGGTGTGGCGACAGTTGGTATAAATGTGTAATTAGATGAAGACAACTTTTGTATCTATTTTTGTAACTATACATTTTAAAATGTAACTGTATTTTGTATCCTTGTACATATAATAATAATCATTGCCATTTAGTTACTTAAATGATTTAAAACTGATGTTAAATAATCGTGCAGCTTACATGTAATTAATTGTAACTAGATATGTAAACTGGGGGTGAAACCTTTCAGTGTAAATAATTAAATATATTTTATACTTATATATTTCATATATACTCCTATGTTTAACATGGTATTTGCATATATTTAGTTTCTGACTATTACTAGGTAATGATTTAGTTTTCTCTTTTTTGTGGAAAATCCAAAAGCCTACAGACCCAAAAAGTCATATAATTTGTATACTTTTACCTAGTGCTGTCATATTTGAATGGATGGATAGTTATTTTTGTAATATAACAGTAGTTTTTTTAAGTAGAAAATAAGATAATTTTGTTGTCAAAATGTTCAGCTAAGTTCTATACTTTTTACAAAACAAGCATTTTTTTTGTTATTTTTATACGTGTATTACACAACCGTGTTTCCGTAACACTGATAAAATTATCGACTATTTATTTTGTTAAATGGATACCTACTTGTTTTAATTTAAATTTTATTGGTGACATGGCTTAAAAACAATAATTTGTTTATTTAATTATAGCTTAAAAACAATATTTTCACGGCTCTCGTGGTAGTGCCGTTTGTTCTAGTTGAAAATTGATAATTTTTCGTGAAACACGTCTGTGTAATGCACGGAGCCTTTTTTTTGTTTTGGTGCAATACTTAGCATAACAAATACTTTGAGCATTACTATTTTGGAATGAATGTTTATTTAATGCTAGTATTAGCTCATTTTTACGTCGCTGATCTTATTGACAGCCCAAAACCAGTCAGTCACTGCCTATTATTATTGTAAAATGCAAGACATTGCTCTAAGCAATTATAGTTGCAATATTTATTAAAATATTCACTTCTGTGAGGAATTTTTAGAGTTAGTTACGTATATTAAGTAGATATTTTTAGATTTATGTCTGTAATTTTGTACTGTGTTATGTTCAATCTGCTGCATTTGTTCTGTTGAATAAAATAAAACTTTATTCAGATATACATTATGCTAGTACATTTTGTACTCCTAATTTTAAAAAAGACTTCGAGACTTTTTTTTTTCTGCGAAATAAAATAGTTTTTTATGCGGTTAAAGAATAAAGAACGTTTTTTGGATTATTATGAAGTTTACGTCATGATAAACGTAGATTATTTAAAATTATTTCTGATTGAATAAATCTTTTTTCAACACTGTGGATCAAAATTCGGTCTTTTTTTTAAGGCGTGAAACATAAAGTACTTAGGTTGAGAAGATTTCATTGTAATATTCAAAGGGCACAAGTACTTCAGAATCTTAGCTGTAATATCGCAGAGCACTTCATCCACTTAGAGTTATTAATCTTTAGTAATACTGGGTTAATCGTAAAGGGTTTATAAGCCGAAAGTTATAGCAATAATTATGAGATCTAGCTTTACCTTAGTGATTTTTGCTGTAGTATTAATTATCCCGCATCAAATCAACTAATACGTACGTTTTATGCGAATAAGAACAGTGATTCTAAAGCTTTGTAATTTGGAACCCTAAGCGACCGTGATATCATTAGTTAACTTTGGTGTGATCGTCTTGAAAAACTTATGTTTTAACCATAGTTTAGTGAAACGACAGTCTTTCGATTATTTCGATATTTTGCGAATAACCCAGTATAAAATAAATGTTTTTAAAACAACGTGCCACTCTAATTTTAAATTGAGATTCTTATGTGATTTTGTATTTTGCATGTAACATTGCCAATGCATGTTTTTATTTTGTAATGTGGCATCTATAAGCGTACTCTGCTGAACTGATAAATATAAGATATTAGTAAGTAAATAAGTTTATATTTTTATATTCAGTATAATGCGTGCAAAACTTTATAAGTTTTTGGAATTTAGGAAGAGCGGCTCCGCAGTATATTATATTTATACATTAACCTAAAGATTACGCAAACCAGAAACCTGACAAAAATTGAGACAAACCCATTTTTTTTTCACGGTGGTCAACTTACAATGCACACAATATACAAAATTGACTTTAAGTCAGGTATTTAATAAGGAGGTAAGGTGTCAGAGACATAGGAGGCCATTTCGCCGCTTTAAACAGTCCTCTGTCACCCATGTGTTAATTGAGTACTCCGTTCGTACACAGAAACGCAAGAAAGTAGTCTCTCATTGGTGCTGGTTTCGTACCTAACTTCAGAGAGCTCAAAAAGTTTTGCACGATTATAAAGTTAGTTAAGATGTGTATTGAGAGATGAGGTAGCGATTGGGTCCTTCTAATTTTTATATTAAAAATTACTTGGAACGAGAATGGAACGTCCACTTATTTTTACGTTTTGTTATTATTTTATAACTTGTAAGTATTATAGTGATATTGTATCCTTTTATTTTGTAGAATTATGAAAAGATTTTTTTATATATAGAGCAAAAAATAAACCCAATTTTGATTTATAAAGTGAATTTTGATTTCAAATCACCAAACTACGTATACAAACACAACTACAAACACAAGCATTACTATTCCGAGAGCTGGTGCCAAATTGTGGATAGGGTATTTGCGGCAAGCTGAACACTTATCAAATGACACTCCTGTTATTATACCCCAACACGGAGCTGCAGGTTCCCCTACAGACAGACAGACCATAATTCCCTCGAAACTTCTAAATTGACCACAAAAGATTCTAAGAGCTTGTGACAGAAAAAGCTTGAGCTAACCGGCGTATTCCAAGTAAGTTATATATTTCGAGGATATTATGTGTTATCTGCCAGGCTTATTTGGGGGCAATAATAATACAATATGTCGAGCAAAAAAGACTTAACCTTATATTTCAGCTCCAGTTGTTTTCCCTCGTTACAAAAAATAGCCAATGTACTTATTTTTAGACTTGCAATTTAACGTAGATATACGATTTGGGGGATAGGGTCATCTCCCCCGTGACTGAATTTGATGATTCTTTTTTTTTGTTTGATATTTTAGATATTTTATAGAAGTAGTCCCTTAAACATTTTATTTAACACAGTTGAAAGGATTTTGAAAAACAGCAACAACAACGTCCTAAAGCTGTAAGTATAATTAAATTACATTTTTGTTTACTCCGAAACTTAGGTACTCGCTGTTTCATTATATAATTGCATGTAATCGGTCACCCCATATTATTTAGTTTCACAAATTGTATTTTTATGATGTACCTAGAGTGACGGGACTTCTGAATTGAAGTTGGGGTTTTTGGAGAAAAATAATTAATTATTATGCCAGGCAAACTAAAAGTCAGCAATGTTTCTCGAGAATTTTACTAAGCCATGGGATAAGAATCACAATATTGGGTCCGTATTCGTGATAAAAGATAAGCGAAACAAATACACAACCAGTATTACAATACCTATGCACTATGATTGTTGGAGTGTTAGGGTTTAGCTATACTGAGAACACACGTGTTTTCCTTATTGAAGATCGGGAATTACGTCCTGTTGTTCAGACAAAGATAATAATTATGTTGTGGTGTACGTATGCGCTTACGCTTTAGCCTCGAACGAAGTTGTTTGACTCTACTTTTGTGATAAGAATGTCTAGACAGAAATGTGTGTGTGCTTGGTGTGTGTGTCTGAGATTGGTGGGCATTTTTTCAAACAACACCATTTAGGCCCTAACTAAGCAAATCTTAATACAAAAAAAAAACAACCCAGATGTAGAAATAACATTTATATTCATGACACAAATATTCGCTCTGGGTGTGAATCGAACCCACATCCACGATTCCCAGGAAGCCGTCAGTCATGGGTTCAGAGCCAGACTTACTCCCAACTAAGCCAGTCAGCTTTTCCCAATATTTACTATCTTGATTGAACCACAGGAGCCACGAGCCAGTCAGTCAGTCTTCTAGAAGGTTCTTCTAGAAGCCAGTCTTAGAATCTTCTAGAAGCCAAACATGCATACTCCATCGTAGACCGCATCGCTTAACATCAGGCGAGATGGCGGTCATGTGTAAACCTATATTACTTACGTACATAGACATTAATTGATAATAAACACTAAAGTAAGAGGATCTGAGTTCTGATTTTGCTAGTCTAGTATTAGTGGACATTTCACACTCAACACCATCTAGACCCTAACTAAGTACAAACATCAGTCGTGCGGCGCAGGCGGCGCCAGCACCGGCGCGACCGAGGATGCGCGGAGTCGCGATGCTTGGCGATGAGCATTGCGGCAGGAGAAGAGAGACCGCGGCGGGAGAGGAGTGCTGGTATTACGGTGCGCCGTTCTCCCTGCCCGCCGCGGCCTTGCGTGGTCACCTACGATTGATGGCGGACGCGGTGGGGGACCGCTCTCCCTATCTTCTACGGCCGAAAAGTGGTAGGCGGCGGGACCACAGACTTGACCCGTCTCGGAACTAAGGGTGTTCAGACACGGGGGCGACTCACATACATTTACTTTGGTCCCTGAGATGGTCTGGTCGTATCCTGGGTTCGGGTGCGTCGGTGCCGGGGGTACATAGGAGGGCCCGGGGACGGGCAATCCACGGCAGACTTCATTGTGGAATGCGTGAGCGGTCCCGCGTTCCCGCCGCAAACGGCAGAGTTCGAACCCCGTGGAGTCTTTAGTCGATAGGGTCCATCCGTGGTGTCGAGTCCGACATAACCCGACCGTTTCCCCCAAAGATGTCTTTGCGTAGCAAAAAAAATCGCAATCTATGGTTTCCCCCAGGTGGCAGGGTATGCGTAAAATGCATTTCCTCCACGACAAAAAAATAAAAAGGCATAGTCTTACTCGTAGAAGAACACGTAAACGACATTTCGAAATTCAGTCACTATGGGGAAAAGGTCATTTTAAGATTTGTTAATTATGGTTTTAGTACAATATAACATTCAGTCCAAACAGACTGCGGTCTGTAAGCTACTTTTTATTTCAGAAGACAACGGGAAATTGTCTCTTTCCAAAATTGAACGCAGGTGTGTGATATCATCCGCTTTGCACTATACCTTATGTTAATGATCTGATGACATCATACCAATTTTATTATACATATAACAGCACCATTTTGTATCTTAATTAATAACGATAAACTATCGCTTAATATGCATATTTCTTAGAATTTCGACTGTAAACAAACCTGTGTTGTTAGGTTATTTCTATCAAGGTTTGTCGTAGCAGTTCTTAGCAACCGTAAATATGTATGTGGGGACATATTCCAAAATATAGATTATATTTTTTATGAATTACTGTCAGCGTCCCGCGGATCTACCCGCGTAGTTCCCCTTCCTGTTATTTTGTCGAGATAAAAAGTAGCCTATATTTATATGAATTGAAAAAAAAATGCTTTTCTTGGATTGATACAACAATAATTAAGGTTGGCACAATTTTGTAATTTTTTTGCTTTAATTTAAACTAATAATCAGTTAGAACATTCTAGAGTCTAGAAGAAAACATAGGCCACTGTCTATCCCGGGAAAACAACGGGAACGTGAACCACGTTGTTAAATTATAGTCTGTATACGTTCTTACAGACTATAATTTATCTGTGTTCCACTCTGATCCGTTCATACGTTACGACGTGGTTGAGCAACAAACATCCAAACATTGACCTTTATATAGTAGGAAATAGGTTGTCATTCTTTTGTACATACTCACATTCGACGAAAATATCTATCTCATAATTTCATTCTACTCGTAAATGTTATAACATTTAAAATAAATTTATCATGAACTAAAATAATATACCCCGGCTTCGCATATTACATACACACACACACACCTTTTTTTGTATCGGGTTTAAAAAATAAAATTATAAAGGGAGTTTGAATTTTTTTTATGATTTTTTTTTATTAATGTTTTTTTGTATTTTTTATTTTAAAATTTTATACATATACATATAATATTATTTACAAAAAAGGCATTAGTTTTAGTGAGTCAGAGCTTCCTGTAAACGATATTTGAAGTAGTTTTATTTTGTGGCAGCAAAATAAATTGATTTTCAGGAGCTCCGACACGTGATAGCCAACATACAGTTGGCCATGAGTGAAACATTCTTTTCGTAGGTCGATCCCTAATAATTCGAAGGTTTGGCCCTGGGACTTGTTAATAGTTAACGCGAAAGATGATTTCACCGGAAACTGAAGTCGTTTAAAAGGGATTGGCAGATCAGTTGGAATCATCGGTATCCTCGGTATATGAGCTACTTGACCAGCTGCTGGGCCAGTGATAAAATTTTGTTCAGCAAGCCGCTGCGAACGCTCGATACTTGACTCTCTAGCACGCGATTGCGACGCGTATTCTCTCCGACTTGCAAGGCGATTTTCAGTTTCTGATGAAGATTCCTCATTACGCCGTATTTTTATTGCCCTCGCCTGGGAGCTATGTTTAGAAAGTTGATATCTTGATCTTTTTGGAATTTTAGGGCATTACCTATAAAATGAAAAATAGAAGGAAATAAATAATTAAACAGGCTATTACTAAATTTTTGCTTATTGAACTATATGAAGTACTAAGCTGTTTGAATAATTAAAATATAATATTTATTATCAGGTAAGTAGTAGGTACTTATTGAAAGAAAATTAAAAATATGGGCGTAGAAAACTACCTTTACTAAATTTTTGCTTAAATTTTGAACAGGAATGAATACCCATAAAATACTACTATAAGCAGTTTGAAAAGTTACATTAAAATATAATATTTATTATCATATACTCTTTTACCTACGAAACGAATTTAAAGCGAATTCAAAAATTTTTCAAAATAAAATCATACGATCACGCACACGACCGCTGCGTAGAGAGCCACGATCGCGCGAGTGAACCGCGCGGCACTTTATTTTATTACATTGACTCGCGACACTTTTTGTAGATAATGATGAGTTCTGCAAAGTCGTAGTAAATGATTTTGTTCTATCATCAATAGTTTTCGCAGCGCACGCGACGTAAGGAATTTTCAGGTCTTTTTTACACCTTATGTTACATTATTGGAGTTTTAGTAAAGGATTCCTAATTTTTTAAATATAATATAGCCTATGTTACTCGGGGATAATGTAGCTTTCAAAGGTGAAAGAATTTTGAAATCGGTCCAGTAGTTTCGAGCCTATTCATTACAAATAAACAAACAAACAAATCTTTCCTCTTTATAATATTAGTATAGATTAAAATAATATACATAATTTTTTTAATATTATACAACTATTTTATAATGTAGTTAAATATATACCTTCCTAGTGTGGGAGACAGAGTTCCCAAAAGTGAAGTTACTCCCTCACTCATAACCCTTTAATAATTAAGAATTCACAAAAAATATTTTTAAATGTAGGTAAGTACAATAAAAAAATCATTTCATTTCAGAGAATAAATATTTATCAATTCAAATATCGTTAGTCCCCATGACTGTGATTTAGAAGTGAAAACTGATTACTTAGAAATTATCAAAGTATCATTGTACGAGGTGTGAATCCAAGTGGCGGGAGTGTATCTATCTACAGATGGTTGATCTTTTTAGAGATCAAAAAAGAGTCAACCGTCTGCGTCCCGCACCGCTTCTCCGACACCGCTCCGACGCTACGCCGTTAATTATTATGTCGGTGACTCGCAGCCATGATTTATCCCCTACTATTTTTAGGATGGCAAAATGTGCTAAACGCCCCTAAATAAGTGTTCATTTCAAAAATACGAAAGCTATACTAGTGATATGCAACATTAGTAGGTACTCCTCGTAGTATTAAAATACTCGAATTCTAATTTATAAGTTTTACACGTAACTTCTATCGGCTATCCGAATATGACTGCCAATTTTCTTATTCATTTTTTGTCTCAACTCATATCGGCTCATATTTTTAACCCCCAACCAAAAAAAGGGGTGTTATAAGTTTGACGTCGATGTCTGTCTGTCTGTCTTGTCTGTGTGTGTGTCTGTCTGTGGCACCGTAGAGCTCAAACGGATGGGCCGATTTCAATGCGGTTTTTTTTATTCGAAGGTTGATACCCGTGCGAGTGTTCTTAGCTATGTTTGGTTAATATCGATTCAAGATGACCGCCTCCACAAAATGGCGGACAAAATATTTCGGCACAACCTACCTCAATATGGGTCTCAAACGAAAGGGCTTGACTAGTAGAATACAATACATAATAACAAATTTCAAATCCAAGATGGCCGCCACCACAAAATGGCGAATTATATTATTTTTTTCACTACTACCACAATATGGGTATCAAAAAATGAAAGGGCTTGACTAGTAGAATACATTGCACTATGACAAATTTCAAGTCCAAGATGGCCGCTACCACAAAATGGCGAATACATTTATTTTTTCACAACTTCCTTAATATGGCTATCAAATGAAAGGGATTGACTAGTAGAATGTTGTATAGATAACAAATCCAAGGTAAAATTTTTAATTTTGTTCTTGTGTCAGGTTGCATTCTGTAAACACCTGATTTCGTCGCATCGTACACATTTCCATGACTCAACAACAACACAAAACAACTTGTAACATCGACTTTGGACGACTGATTAACAGACAAACAAATCGCAACAAAATTGTATTATGAATCGATAAAGATCAAATCTGGAAAAATTCGTATAGCAGACATCGATTTTAGATAAATAATAGTTCCATTACTAACATTTGTCGCTTGCAGGGCTGATAAATCGACTACCTTTATAGTAAAATCATATCGATCATGTTGCAGTTTATTATCTTTATTAATTACTTTTATCTTGATGGTATATCTGTATTTGAGGAGGGTTTCGTTTATAAATGGGTTGACGTAGTATAGTGGTGAGGAATTGGGTCGACAATGCTGCGTCTTGTAGTCGCGTTGTGCTTAGTTGGGGCGGCGGTCTCCGGACCTCCCGTATCCAGGTCGAGGAGTGACATTGAAAAGTTCAGGGACTTCTTGGAGAGCACCAGGACCGCTAATTTAATTTGAACTTTTGGACTTTATAACCGTCATTGTCGAGCTATCTTTATGTCCAGAGAAATCGACAAAGAGATAGATAGATAAATCTCTGGGTGACGGGCGCAGTGTAGCCAGGTTTTTATTTAGATACTTCATGTTCCAATAGCTGCGTAACACTGTGCTGTTAGATATGGATAATCGTGTTGCTTACTACCAGGAATATGTCCTGCTCTTCCCTTCACTCTGTACTGTTTAAAAAAAGTTACCTATTGTGGCGGCTTAACCAGTTAACAGTCAAGTTAAACTTTAATAATTGTTTCTGTTGATGAATTTCTGTTACTCTTTCATGCAAAAGTAATCCATTGTTCTGAATAAAATATAAAATAGGGATACATTATAATCTGAAATTACATAAGAAAGTACCTACTACTACTTTTTATGGTGGGAAAAATTAAGAGAACAAATATATACCGGTGAAACCGCCGGGCACTAACTACTAGTAGTAAAAATATGACTTGTATTACAATCTAAGTAAAATAAATGTGTATTTACCCAGCCTATTCAAGATAACAATGATAGTGAACGCCAAATGATTAAAATTGTATTTAGTAAATGTAGAGAGGGCATTTATCAAATTTTTCATATAAATAAGATAAACATTTTTTAACCTGTTAAAGTTTGTTGGAAAACACTAACTTAAAAAATTTGAATTCCATATTGTGTAGGTCTGTACATGGATAATTTCAATACCGTACAAACCAAATAGGTTGTATCACATAGACACCACGTCTCAAACAAAATTTACAAATAAAGTGCCCTTCATTAGATTCTCATAGATTTATTATTCTAATAGGTTATTTTATTACAGCTCTATGTCCTGACACATAGTGCTATACTTTCCGGTTTGATACTCTTTAATATACTCGTTCGATGAGGGCGTTTTAAACGCTAAAAAGAAATGGCAGTTATAGGAACTGTCAATAGAAGTGAAAACTTATAACTCAGAATTTGATAGCTTATTTTGGAAACTACGCGGGTGAAACCGGAGGGCGTGGCCATGAGCATGCCCAATGGGAAATGCTGACGCATTTCTAGATGGCCAATGACCATGGTCCCGAGTTTACTCGAGGATTTCTTAACATTCCCGAGCGTGACGCTAGAATTCAATCCACAACCCACAAAAATCTATCTGTGGTGCGCCAAAAGAATTTTTCACCTCAAAAACCTTAGTTTTTAAAGCAAATAGTAAAACTAATGATGTCGTTCATCCCGCAGAAAATGGCGTGAGGGTAAGCCAGCGCGCTAACCCCGAAGCTAGCGCGTGGGAGAACAGCGGCAAATACCAAGGAGATATCTTGTTAGACGACGAGCAGGTGGAATCCATGGTGGAGCAGTTCGCCCAGGGAAGGAACGCCTACATCTGGCCCAATACCCTGTGGCCCTCCAGGACCATCGTCTACGAGTTCGCAGCTGGAGTTTTCGGTAAGCTAACCTGGAACACCAATATTTGTTAAAGTAAATTACCTACTTTCCTATTGAATCCTCGTATTTTTAACCGCCGACCAAAAAAGGGGTAACATAATAAAAAAATAAGTTTGACGTCGATGTCTGTCTGTCTGTGTGTGTGTCTGTCTGTGGCACCGTAGAGCTCAAACGGATGGGTCGATTTCGATGCTGTTTTTTTGTTAATTGAAAGTTCATATCTGTGCGGATGTTCTTAGCTATGTTTGGTTAATATCGATCCAAGATGGCTGCCTCCACAAAATGGCGGACAAAATATTTCTTCACAACCTGCCTCAATATGGGTATCGAAAGAAAGGGCTTGACTAGTAGAATACATTACACGATAAAAAAATCAAATCCAAGATGGCCGCCACCACAAAATGACGAAGTATATTATTTTTTTCTCTACTACCTCAACATGGTTATCAAACGAAAGGGCTTGACTAGTAGAATACTTTGCAATATAACAAATTTAAAATCCAAGATGGCGGCTACTATAAAATGGCGAAAGACATTTCATTTTTCATTTCACAACCCCTTTATATGGGTATCAAACTATCAAATGAAAGGGCTTGACTAGTAGAATGTTGTACAGATAACAAATCCGAAGTAGTCGGGGGTTAAACAAAATTTTTAATTTTGTTCTTGTGTGTAATATGTGTATGAGATTTCTTAGCACAATCTTTACTTCATTGGAGTATAAATAATGTCGCCACAAACATCGAAGATTAGCCCGATATGATTATACAAAAAAAATAGAACTTAGCTTACGGTGAATTGTGAGTTGTAACTCGTTTGCCCAGAAAATATCAAAATCAAAATCAAGGGTGATTAAAATTCTCAGATTAAAACCTCTTAAAATGAAAATGTCTTTAAACAATAAAATGTCTTTATTTGCGAAAATGGGTAATTACAATAAGATCTTTAAATGTTTACATTGAGAACTCCATAATCAACCTTACGGCTTGCAATATAAAAATTATTTTAAAGTTTTCCATAGATCTCATTGAATTGGGTTGAGTGTTAAAAAAGCTATGGACAATATTTTCTGCGACTTCAACATTGTTTGATCTATTATGCTTTTATTGTGGTTCAGTCTCATAATTCCGACCTTCGGCGAAATGAGGAGTTTACAAGATGCAAATAGGCCTGTCAAAGACACAAAACTTGTTTATCTTCTCCTTTTCGAAAAAAAAGAGGCGCACGAGCTTTTATATTTTCCAAGCAAGCACAGTTTGCCGTGAACGATTTTTTGTAGGAAGACGATACAAATACATTACAGTATGGTCGTGACGTTTCCTCATTATTGTTTTTATTTCAGACCAGGCCCAGAGAGACTACATCCTCTACACAATGAGAGTGTTGGAAGAGCGCACCTGCATCAGATTCCGCCCTAGGAACTGGGGAGAGTTCAACTATGTCCTCATTACTGTAAGTTTGCATCTGACACACTATTCCGCCATTTTGAAATGAGATCTCCGAATTTGGCTTTCGAACCGGCTATGTATATTCATGTAATACAATTAATTGCCTATTTTTTGTAACAACTCGCATTTTTGTTCCGTTTTAGGGCAACTCTGACGGATGCTACGCTAGCGTAGGATACTGGGCTCAGCGCGGACAGCACACAATCAACTTGGCCCGCGACGTCCCCGGCCGCGGATGCTTCAACCCTATTGTAATTATCCACGAGTGGCTCCATGTCATCGGCTTCTTCCACATGCAATCCACCCATGACCGTGACTCGTACGTCAGGATCAACTGGGCCAACATCGTCAGGGGTGAGTTCGTCTGTAGTAACTTTTAGGTTTAAGAAGCTTTGGTAAAAAACACTGGAAACTGTTACCTGCGAGTATCTACAGGATCAGAGATGATGTCGAAACCTTACCTCTGTTTGAAAAGTCCCAGGCCATGGCTTTTTTCAACCATTTCATCAACATCCAATAGTTGCTCCTGCGGTCTACCCTTCTGACAGGGATTAGTACGTCAGAATCAACTGAGAGAACATTATCAGAGCTGAGTCAGTAACTTTGACAAACAAATGGTCCTTTTTTAAATAATAACTATGGACCTGTCATACAGTTATTATTTAACAAACGGGGTGAGCTAAATAAAACCGTTTAAAAAAGGACCATTTGTTTGTGTGTATTTTCCACTTCTTCTACTACTCCAAGAAATATGTAAAACAAAATGTATAATTATAATGACAAAGGTCACGAACCCCGGAGACTGTGGAGTGGCTAAAATTAATATAAAAAAAAATTACCTTCAACAATGACTATTGGACTAAGAACTAAGACTACTAGACTAATTGGACTAAGACTACTAGAAGAAGAATCATTAAATCCTAGAAATCGTAGTTTGATAGTGCTACAGAAAATATCGAGTTTCCTTCATTCAATGTCTTCATCTTTCCTACAGGTATGGAATACAACTTCGACCGTTACGACACCAACATCGTAAGCAACTTGGGCCTGCCTTATGAGTACGACAGCTGCATGCACTATGGCGCACACGCTTTCACCATGAACGGAAGGACCACCATCGACGCTCTCAGGGTAAGTTAGCTCTTTACACATAAACGAAACACATTTTACACCTAGTCATTATCTCTGTCCTTTTGTATTTAACCTTATATTTCGAGTCTCGGCAGTGGTAAAATACTTGGGCTGCTTAAGCCTATGAACCCACATTTTCGATACTAGGGGTAGCTCTAACGTCTAAAGTAGGTAACTAGAGCTGAGTGTCACAACAATTTGACGCACATTTTGAGTTACTCGTACTATTATTTCATATCAACTTATGGGATACAAAATAATGGTATATTTGATTCCGAATATAAGTTCACTTCGTCATAAAACTTGTGATTTTAACGAATTTCGAGTATTAATTTGCAGTTGAATATTTGACACAATGTGTGTATTTCGTTGAAAGTAAAAAAGAAAAAAATGTAAAGTACGAGTAATTCCTATTTGTAGGATATCATTTATTTATTTGATCATCAACTTCAAATCGATAACGTATTAACTAGGAAGTATTTGATCATTGAGTATTTGATCACATTGTATATCTTCTGAAATACACAACAATGATATTGTCATTGCTCTCATCAACCAACGATTATTCGTATTTGTATAAACAAAGGTAAGAGAGTCTTATCCATCCAGTTGTAAACATTCGAAAAAGGGGACAGCAGATAAGTACCACGTGCGTCTATGTCATAAGCTCGTGTAGCAATGGCGAAAACCATTTGTCCTTTTTTAAATTTTATTCAACTAATTGATGTCTTAGTTGGATCTTTGTAAGTTATGCCCAATACCTTACTTACTACCTTACATTTTCAGCGCAGTGGAATTTAAAATCTCAGAACTAAGAATCTGTAGCACGCTTCCAAAATGTATAATGACACTTTAAAAAGGCACTTTCTTCTTTCTGGACTAATTTTGTCATCCAACATCTCTTGACAAATCTGTTCTTCCCAGCCTCACACCGGAGTGATGGGTCAGACCGACTACGTAACTGGATACGACTTCTGGAGAGTGGACCGTCACTACAGCTGTGTGGCGTGGCGCAAGGTTGAGGATTACGAGCCATTCACCGCCGAACAAGCTGAAGCAGAATTCAACAAGCAAGAATAAGGACCGCCATCTCTAAATTCCTTAATTGAGGCACGTCTAAAACACTCATTTTAGTTTTTAAATGCCCTAACGTTACTTACTTATGTAAAATTTGTCATGTCGTCATCTTCTGGCCCCTCATAGAAAAATTGCCTGAAAATGGAACGAAATATATTTCGAAGATGTCTCCGACGTTTGTGACAAGGTACTCAAAATGTTACGGTAATTTTGAACTAATTCCTATTGTACCTGTGCTGGTTGTGGTGTAAAATAAATTTATTTTATTCTGTTCAACTACTTATGTGTTTTTTTTTTGTGATAAGGTACAAAACGTGTGATGGGACTTAAACTTAACCTAATATAAAAAAAAAAAACTTGTCAACGCAAGTTGGCAAATTTTCGGTTTATTTTTTCTTTCAGCTTTTCTTCGTTTTTAGGCTGGTTTCTTTATATCAGCCGCAAGTATATTTAAGGATTTTTGCAAGGTATTGTTTGTAGAGCTGGGGATAGTCCAGATATTAGTTTTTCATAGTTCTTATAATTTCCATATATTGTTGTGTTTTTCTGTTTCCATGACGACGCCATCCGGCGAGCCTGCGCGCTCCTCAGGCAACGTCATCGCCTGACGTCTCGCTGTCTTGCGGTCGTCATTTAGGGACACTAAGATAATTTTATTTATTTTTAGTTTTAGTCATAGTATGGCATCTTGCACCCCGGTTGGACGCAATGCGTTGTCTAATATAGTGTCGTTGGAACCCATGATACAGTGCACAGAATGTTCCCAAGTGCGACTTTTAAGGGACAAAAGGGCTCAAAATTCATCGGGCTAAATGCCACAAAAATTTGCAAATTCCGCTTTCGGCTCCGATTGCGGGTCAGCAGACCCCAAGTGGCAGCTTCGTGAGCGCTGCTACGCCTTCCCAACCTTTTTGGGAAGCGTTGAGCTCACTGAAAATTCATTTCCGATCCTTAAGCGCATCCCGCGTGGTGCTCGTGTTTCGGTGGCTCAAAGTTTATCGTTTGTTATCAAAACTGTTCTGTCACAAAATTCGAAAGATGCTTGGGAACATTTACTCACTTTCCCATACAGTGTACTTTATGTACCTTTAGAACCGTTGAACAAAAAAGTCCCTTACCACTAGGGTCAAGGAAAATTGCATTAAGTACACTGCATCAGTGGAAACCCCTTTAGATTTGAGTAGTTTTATTCCGCCTAAGCAGCGGAATAACATAAATTCTAAAAAAAGTGATGATCTATTGCGCCAAATACAACACACACCATTCAGTCACTTCGTGACAAACATCCACCTGCGACAGCTAATCTCCACCTCCCTGATCCCCCACAATCAGATGACGTCACTATTGAGGCCACATCGCAGGAGGTTACGGCTGCGATTACATCTTTTTTGAGTGGCTCAGCCGGAGGCCTAGATGGCCTGACACCTCAACATCTAAAGATCTTCTATCTTTTAGCTCTGATGAGGTTGGAGAGTCCCTCTTGCGAGAGCTAACCTCTTTAGTTAATCTCATGTTATCTGGTCGAGTCAGTAGTGACATTGTCGAAGTTTTGTACGGCGCTAATCTGTGCGCACTTTCCAAAAAAGATGGTGGGATCAGGCCAATCGCTGTCGGCACCACATATCGTCGCCTTGCTGCCAAGGTGGGTTGTAGGAAAAAGGTTGCTCTTTTGAGCTCCCTTTTCCAACCAATACAACTCGGCTTTGGTTCGCGGGGTGGATGTGAGGCTGCCGTTCATTCTGTCCGGACCTTCCTTCACCAAAATTGCGGAGAGGTGCTGTTAAAGGTGGACGTCAAAAACGCTTTTAATTCGGTTGATCGAGGAGCCCTGTTGGCCCAAGTGAAGGATAAAATTCCTGATCTGTACAATTTTCTTTGGCAATGTTATTGCGAGCCCACAAAATTGACTTATCAAAACAATCATATGCTATCCTCCGTTGGCTGTCAACAGGGTGATCCTTCGGCCCTGCGACCTTCGCCCTGGCCATTCACCCTATCATTCAACGTCTCCAGTCCAAACTAAACGTTTGGTACTTGGACGACGGAACGTTGGGGGGCGATGTGAATACTGTTTTAACTGATTTACAAAAACTTATAGACGGTTTTCGTCTCATTGGTTTGGAACTAAATTTCTCAAAATGCGAACTTTTCGTTTGCGACACATGTCCAGATAAAGATTCGATAATACAGAAATTTAATGATCTGGCCCCAACATCAAATCAGTTGACAAACATTCCTTGCGCCTCCTGGGTTCACCGATATTAGATGAGTCGTTTACACCTTTTGTCGAGGAAAAATTCAAAATTTTACGAGAGCCTCCGATAGGCTACTCAAAGTAAACGCCCATATGGCGTTTACAATTATTCGGCATTGTCTCTTTGTTCCGAAATTTATGTACGCTTTACGATGTAGTCCACTGTGGAAACATGGTAAGCTCCTTTGGAGCTTAGACAATGTCGTAAAGGAATCTTTAATATCGGTGTTGAATGTGGACCTGAGTGGGAGGGCATGGTCACAAGCCTCACTACCCATAAGGTTGGGAGACCTAGGGGTCCGCCAAATTTCAAGTGTAGCTTTACCGGCATTCTTGTCCTCAGTTCATAGTACTCAAAATCTAATCGAAAAAATTCTCGCACCCTCATTAGGCCATTAGGATGTAGTAGTAGCTAATTTGTGCGAGGCTAAGAATGCTTGGAGGCTGGCTTGTCCAAACAACGATTTCCCCAGATGTCTGTCATCTCAGAGACAGTGGGGTCGACCGATCTGCGATCTAGCACGGAACTCTCTTCTCGATACGTGTCCTAGTATCGCGGATCGTGCTCGTATCCTTGCTGTGTCTGTGTGGGAATCGGGCCTTTGGTTACAAGCTTTGTCATCTTTCAATACCGGTAGCCTATTAGATCCAACTACATTTCGTCTAGCTGTTAGCTTGCGCTTGGGTGCCAGGTGCTATGAAGCCCATCGCTGCCATTGTGGTACTGCCGTCGACCAACTCGGTCACCATGGTCTCTCTTGCTCGAAAAGCGCGGGTCGTATTGGCCGCCACGCCTGCCTGAACGACATCATACGCCGGGCTTTTTCCACCGCCAATGTCCCAGCCATACTCGAACCGAGTGGTCTTGCGCGTGACGATGGCAAAAGACCTGACGGCATGACTGTTGTGCCTTGGAAGTTGGGTCGGCCCTTAGTATGGGACGCAACTTGCGGGCACCATCACATCTTCCAGAGACACATAGTAGGGCCGGTGCAGCGGCTAATTCAGCTGAGCGACTCAAACGGCGCAAATATGCAACCCTCGGAAGTGGTTACATATTTGAGCCCTTTGGGGTTGAGACATTGGGACCGTGGGGGCCGGAGCTCACCTCATCTTCAAAAGCCTATCCGAGCGCTTGGTCGACGCGACGCGTGACCAAAATGCTGGCGTTTATTTGGCCCAACGCATAAGCATTGCCATTCAGCGTGGTAATGCCGCCAGCATGCTGGGTACGCTTCCGATTGGTAGTGGGCTTGAACATCTTGATTATCTATAGACCTACAGTGGTATATAGATAATTCAGGTGTGCTTAGTGTAAGTAGTTATTTAGGTTTGTAGTATAGTGTATGTAGTTCTCATTGTATTTTAGTTTTGTTAATAAAGGCTCTGCCCAGATAAAAAAAAAACCTAATATTATCTAACTAAATACTAATGGTCTAAAAGCCGGTATGTTCCAGCAAGTCGTTGTTTTATAAAAGATGAAATGGAGGACCATCATGAAGTTTGAGCTGCTGTAGCTTGGGATGTAAACGATACCAAAAGTGTATAAATGACAACCTACATTCATCAAATATAACGCGGTATTTATTGTATCATGAGATCCTGACCAAGTAGACGCAGATCAAGTGTTAGCAGTTATCCTCTCCTACAAGTTATTCATGATCCACCGCTCACAACTCTAGAAATTAAACAAAGATCAAAATATTAGGTCCAAGACCATTTTAATAAATGTTCGAAAGACTGGTCTTTAAAACCAAATTTGACTCAATAATTTCCAACCAAAATTTATAGACCCTCATTCTATTGTCACAAGGATATTATATTTCAAACGAAAGATTTTTATTTAAATGTTAAACGTTAAACACTAGACATAAACAGAAAACGAGTTATCCTGATGATGTAGCGTGGTCTTCTAAAATTCTATGTAGCGTAGTCTTCTACCGTTCCACATCAGGATTCTTCATAGAAACAATAGTTAATTAGTTACTTTCGTCGTAGTTGATGAGGAGGACTATCTTAATACCTCGACTCTCTAAACCAAAAGTATATGTACACCACTAGTATAGGATTTGCTAGCTCATGCGCTATATTCACGGGAACTTTCCATCGGGACTAAAATGCCGACGATTTAGCGGTTCTGCCTGCCCTGAGGACTTAGTAACTAGTGTACGTGACCTAAGAAATGCCGATGCAGCAGAAAAGGCCCCGTGTCGCCTAGCCACGCCGCCGCGAAGCCTCACTCCGGTACCTAGCTACCTACTTCGTCCGCGAGCACACCTAGTAATAATTAATTAATCATTATTTTGTAACCTTTTTAAAATAAATGTACAAAATAATTTTCGGTTTTTTCAAGTCCTTCGGTTGCGACCTCCATAATTAGTGTTTACTTTGAAAAAATACGCTCAATCATCGGGAATAAACAAGTTGTCGTCACTATCTCGTACGCGTATCAAGGAAAAATATCATTAGTTTTTTATGTCACGTGTCAAGAAAACTTAAGTATAGTGGGAAACACAGTTTTGAAACTCATATTTTTTTACTCTAAAACGTTTTGGCTCTAACTATAAGATTCTGAGTAACTGATAACAGTTATTCTACCGCCAAGCAGTAATGTGCAAACATTACTGTGATCCGGTTTGAAGGGCAAAGTTTCCAGGGAAATTACAGGGTTTAGAGATATAAGATCTCTGGGTGACGAGCGCAGTGCAGTGCTAGGTAATGATTTTGACTCTTCATGTTCCAATAGCTGCATGTCACTGTGCTGTTATGTGGCAGGCATGTTGCTTACCATCACCCACACGTCCTGCTCGTCTCGTCACTCGTTAAAATAAATAAATAAAAGAGAACTTTGGCTAACTCATATATCGCACATTTATACTAACATAAACTGTAAGCATTCCATATCTAGTAACCTTTAGAGTAGGAGTAGACGACTAAAAAAACGTTTTAATCCGTCAGTTACTTTATTAAAAAATATTTTACAAGTGTTTTTTCTTATTTCACAAACAAAATATGACGAAGATAGTAAGATAGTGCTCAGAAGCTCGAAGCTTCGAAGTGACGTCACTTCATTGTACGATTTTTGCGAAGAGGTGACGTCACAACTTCCCACTCAGGAAGTTTGACGGTCTATCTTTGGGCTTGCATTCGCACTATGACTAGCTTGCTTGAGGACCCACATCAAAGAATGTCTGTATTAGAACTATCAAGAGTTCAGAATAATGTGGATATGTTTACGAGAGATACATAAGTTCCTAAAATGTTCCTTAATAATATGAATGTAAGATTATTAAAAATTTAATGGACTAATTAGCATGTCAAAACCCAGTTGACCCAGGTCAAAAATATCATCGTCATCCCAAAATTGAAAAAATTTGGCAAAAATAAAATAAGTAAACTTTCGAACGCGTTTTATGAAGCTTGACTACTTACTGTACACTGATTTAAATTATACATGGATGCTTCCGTAGTACTATTAGTGTAACAGACATATACGTTGTCACTTATTATGTGCGTTTTGTGTGTACCTAAATGAAACATTTGGTTTGTTCCATCTAAGTATATTTGAACTGATAAACATTATTTACTCGTAATTCTGCATTTTCAAGTATTTGGATATCCTCAGTGATACAGTGAACTCACTTACAACTTGCGAAGAAGTACGTTGTGGCGCTTGATATTGTCTTTTTTCTAAATAACATAATTCTGAATGGGGCCTTCAGAGAGACAGACAGAGTGTATAGTAACCGGACCATTAGCAATAGTTCTATGGGTGAATAAATTCGGTGGGGCAGCTCCGTTGCATTTCGATAGAAGTGGAGATGGCTGGCGCATTAGGGAGCCCAATCGCAGTTGCCATTTAATAGGGTGTTTGGTTTCAACAGTAGCAAGTAAGCATGCATTTAAACCTACGTAGATTTAGTTTATTTTGACGCACACTACGTAAAATAAATGTTTTATACCGTTTTCAATTTTGTACTTTGGTTAATATTTTTTTACTGGAAATCCAGAACTGAGTGTGCTCAGAGATTGAAAAAGCTTAAAATTTGACAAGCCCATTTTTAATATAAAAAGGGTCCTATGGCCAGAGAAGGCCGCTAGAGTCAGAGGGCATTTGGAATAGCACAAGGCCCTACTAAGTAACTTAAATTTGCTATCTGCATATACATACCTATTTACGTACGTACGGAGCACATTCCTACAAGCATATTTAAAGAACGCTTCGACCCTGTGCCCTGTCGGAGACAAGAACAGGAGGTCGGAGAGGTCAGATGTACTCAAAAAGTCAAAAGTAAAAAAAAAGTCAAAAATGTACTCCGTAATTTGCCGTAAAGCGGTGTACTTGTTGAACAAAACTCGGACTCGGACTCGGAAACTTCCTTGGTCGGGTTGTGAATGTCTATGAAGTAGCCAGATTTCAAAGAGTCAGGCAACTCAGCATTACTCGTATTAACAGCTACATTACAGATTCTAATCAGAATACAAGCTCATCTTTATTTCAATAAGTACATGGAACATAAATTAATGAACTTTCAAATTATCTTGATAACAATAAAACATTACAGTACGTAATCATTTAATCTCATATGGAGGTGTACACTGGGGATGTCCTGTGTTGTGGGATTCAGTATTTTTCTCCATTTGGTGATTTTCAATTAAATGTAGCCCCTAATTAGAAAGTGTTCATCTTATTCACCTCTAGGTATACGATGAACTGTGTGCCCCAGGACCTCCAAATGGAGACGAATTGCTTACCTCTGTATCTTCTTGCGATTCCTCATTGAAAGAGGAACAAGAGGATCTATCTCCATTACTTACATCTTGGTTTCCTTACGCATGATAACTGTCCCGCCGCAGGAGACCCCTTCTACAACCTCTCACTGTCGAGTATCTTAACCAAAATGCTCCACAACGAAAAGTCGGAAATGAGAGGTCGCCTTAGTCCCCAATGCGTTTTCGCGGTGTCTTCTATTCAACCGCACCAGTGTTCTGTATCTCTTAGAAAATGTGATGGCGTCAAATTATCAAGGCAAGTTCTTTGTTCTTCGGCGCCACAACATTTTTGAAGTTAATAATAGTTATTATTTGAAGGTCTGTTGAACGTGTGGATAATCGAGCACGCTTTTGATAATGAGATACAAGCAGTAAAAAATGTCTGGGCGTGTGTTGCTATCTTAACGCTGCTGCTGTTTGGAGATATTGTGTACAGAGCGCCACGACGAATGCGCTATTTAATTGCCATCTTAAATAAGATCAAAAAGGTTTGTTGATTTTTTTTTTTAAGATAGATTGTGGAAACAAGCAAAACGTGCGCCTGATGGTGGTCAATACGTGGCATTATGCCCAAAATAATGCAATGTCACGTGGCTACTTGGACGGGAAGACTTCAAATTACTGTACCTATAGCACTACACTGTGGTCGACATCCAGAGTGTTTTAATCTATTAGCGCGATGTTTTATTTGGAGACATCTGTAATTTTCCTTTCAAACCAGAAAACCGCAATGTTTGCACATTATTGAAAAAATCCCCAGGAGTTTTTGTGAATAGGTGGTCACCAGTCTGTCAGTTTTACCGGAATAAGATATGTTCAGATGACGTATTCAGAAGAAATAGTTTACGAACTACGCGCTATATAGCGCGTAGTAATCTTGGTTCGTTGCCACTAGTTCCATTCACAGTTCCATGATCTCGACCACTACTGGGTTTTTAATACGATATTGCCACCTATTTACCAATTAATTTTTACATAAAAATACGTAAACTTTGCTTTAACAGATTCCATGACAAGTTAAAAGAATCTATACTCATTCTTGTCTGTTGTTGTTGTTAGTGGTGTGTTGGGTGGAAGTTGGAACCTAACGAAGTGTCTGGCATTGTACAGCGTAGTTTTAATATTATATTAAATATTATACCAAAAAAGGAAATATAGGAAAAATGCCAACAAATTAAACTAGTACGACAGTTTGCGGCTCGAAAGTGATCTCTTTCAGGCTTCCTTGGGATTAAAATTAATTTGTAGACAACTCAGAATACAGTGAGCAAATTACGTGTTAGTTACATTCTTTTTAGAGCAAATGAGAAGTAAAACAAAAAAAAACGAATAAAATCACATTTATAATAGAAATAGAATAAAATACACATATAATTGGATAAATGGAAATATGGATAACGGGACACTCACGTCGTATACAGCGTGTGGCGGAAAGGTCCAACAATATTTATGGTAGTTCATCTATACTAAGTATCAAATCACATGTGTGAATATTAGACACGAAAGCTTAAAAAAAATATTTCCATACAAAGTTAAAAATTCGTTGTTTGTTATTTTATTTGACAACCCTAACCGGCTGTACGGCGCGTTCACTGACCGCCGCGCCGCCGGCCACCGCGCGCCGCTCCGTCGGTGTCGTGCACGCCGCGCCGCCGCCGGCGCCGGCGCATTGATACCTACTTATCTGTCGTTTGAAAAATCTCCCTAAATAGCATAGAAGTCGAACAGGAGAGAAAAATTAGGCGTGGAAGCTATTGAACTGCCATGTTCGATTGAGCCAGATAGCATAAAACAGATGCTTTTTATTAGCACTAACCTAAAGCCTTATTACCCTTGGCTAAATTTGTTCGCTACTGAATTTAGTGAAGTGTAATAATACCTAGCATTCAGTAAGTTACGAGCCTACGAGTAGCATACTACATTCAGAAGCGAGGTTTGCTTCTTTCTAACTTGCTTCTGAATTCAGTCGACTAAATTTTGTCAAGTGTAATAAGCCTTCAAACAATATTAGACAGGAAGGATGGAAGGAATGTCATATGAAATAAAACTAAGTAGGTACGTGTTTGAATCGAAAGTCAAATAAAAGTTAGAATAATTACTTAATTTAATTATTTAAACTCTCTAATAAGAATGGAAGATACCTACACTAACTACTTATTTTTACTAAATTAACTAACCTTTAAATAATCTCATTATTATTTAACCATAGTCGCACTGTAATGTAACACTAAAATTTCAGTGCACAACAACACAACACAAACATATTTATCCATTTCACACTGCAATCCAAGGTGCTTGCGGCGCGGCGCACCTTCCTCCTACGCGTAACGAGGGCGGCCTCAGAAGTATCAGTCCAGGGTGGTGGACCAGCACCCAGCACTGCTGGTAGTACTAAAACAGGCCCTGACTCGGGCGTCTTTAGTGCTGTTCAGACGTTTGCGGAAATTTCACGTTCTTCATGGCGACTAACTAGGTACCATGTCTAGGTACAGTGATGACATCGTAGATATCAATTTTGCGATAAAAAACAACAACAACACACCACCAACGACGCTACAGAGCGACTGAACTTTCAACTCAAAAATTTAAACCTCAAATACTTCTAAAAATCATATTGGACAGCGGGCTTCGCCTTTCGGCATGGCGCGCCGCGCCGTTCCGAAAGGCGAAAAACCGCAGCGGCACAGCGCGTCAATCGGTTTGACTCCGTTTGACAAATGCCGACTTGCCGACAGTCCGCCGTGGACATTTCGCAAAGAATAAAATAAAATTAAGAAGTGAAAATTAATTTGAAATGGTACGAAATGTATCACAGTATGTACCTAACTGATTTTGGCATACATACGCTTTCTTTCGTGTTGTTGAATTTAAATATTCTACTATCACAATCAATTAAACAACATTAGCAATAGTGTTTTTAATTCATAAAATTGTTCGGTATAGTGATGAGCGAAAAGAGACGTACACATAAAATTTAGCCGAACTGGCTTAGAATTTCTAAACCAGCGCTGTATACCGTAGTAGCTAGACGTTTTTTCTCTATGTTATTTTTTTCGTGTGAGCTAGGTATCGTAGTTGTAGACCGCCCGAAAGGACTCTAACCGTCCAACAGTTCTAGCCATTACCTATTGTATTGAAGGATTAAATTCGCAGTTAATAATTTAACTTATGTTTATTTTATTCACAGCTTCGAAGTAGGCAAAATAAATAAAATACATATTCTGCACAAAATTTAGTCTTTGACAGGCAAGGTCGTTTGTCAGCTGTACATGCATTAGGGTTGCAGCTGGTCAATTTTACATCAAACTTTGACTCGTATTATCTCGCGATCTAAAGTGCTGAGGGGGAAAGAGACCTTCGGAGATGAAGTCTATATCAGTGTTGGAATGGCCTGTTAAAATATTGTTGGACCTTTCCGCCACACGCT
This sequence comes from Ectropis grisescens, assembly GCA_017562165.1. Lineage (NCBI taxonomy): Eukaryota > Metazoa > Arthropoda > Insecta > Lepidoptera > Geometridae > Ectropis > Ectropis grisescens. The sequence continues at coordinate 6,591,398 of CM029781.1, read as the reverse complement.
GTATATGGTCGGTCAATCCGAATCGAGTTTCGGCCGCTTCCGGTGGCCTTTTTCAAGCACCCCCTCACCTGCACCCCCGCAACAGCCCTTGAGCTTGCGTGCGCGCCGTGCGGCAGCCCGCAGTGCCAAACGGGTAAGCATCGCGCGCGTGCACTCTCCTTAAAAAAGGCCGCCGGACGCGGCCAAATCTCGAGTCGGATTGACCGACCATATATACGACGTGAGTGTCCCGTTATCCAATTAAATATGTGTAACAACCACGTTAATTTTAATACTAGAATAAAATACATTTGGGAATCGTTATTATCGGTGTTGAGAACATACATAGAAAACTTTTAGCTTTTATAAATTAAGTCCGGCTTAGTACATGTGATTTTTCAACGTGGGATTGGCATACAATAGCAGTCAATATTATTATGTAGGTGGAAGGAGAAAGCCGCCTTTGCATACATAAAATTTATAGACGTAGGTACTAAAAATAATAACAAAACACAATCTACGATCATGGTCCCGATAATCATGTCGATGAATAACCTTATTTATAGCCTCGACCGACATTTTGAAGAGGCTTAGACGGTTGGATCAAAGATTATAGAGGTAGTTAGAGGGCCGTTGTCTACGACGCGACGTAGCACGTAGTGTCAGGAGGTTTCTCAACTTGTGTCCAACAAGTAATACAATAGTCTACTTTGGGTCCTGTAAATGGAAGCGAATTGAGGGTTACGTTTTAATAATAATAATGTAAAAGTGTTATAATATAATATAACACTTTATTACAACTACAAATCTTAACAAGAACAAAATTAAAAATTTTGATTAACCTCCGACTACCTTGGATTTGTAATCTGTACAACATTATACTAGCCAAGCCCTTTCATTTGATACCCATATTGAGGGAGTTGTGAAAAAAGAAATGTAATTCGCCATTTTGTGGTAGCGGCCATCTTGGATTTGAAATTTATCATAGTGCAAAGTATTCTAATAGTCAAGCCCTTTCGTTTGATACCCATATTGAGGTATTAGTGAAAAAAAATATATAATTCGCCATTTTGTGGTGGCGGCCATCTTGGATTTGAAATTTGTTTTAGTGTATAGTATTCTACTAGTCAAGCCCTTTCATTTGATACCCATATTGAGGTAGGTTGTGAAGAAATATTTTGTCCGCCATTTTGTGGAGGCGGCCATTTTGAATCGATATTAACCAAACATAGCTAAGAACACTCGCACGTATATTAACTTTCAAATAAAAAAAACCGCATCGAAATCGGCCCATTCGTTTGAGCTCTACGGTGCCACAGACAGACACACACACAGACAGACAGACAGACAGACATCGACGTCAAACTTATAACACCCCTTTTTTTGGTCGGGGGTTAAAAATAGGTCTTAACAATAGTAGCATTACAGGACAAATGAATAAATTTGCAGAGTAATTGGCGGCCTTATCGCTTAAACGATTTACATTTGAGGTTTTACAGAGTTATTTCAATATTAATATCACACAAACTTAACTTTTTTTTATTAAAATTAAATAGGTTAAAAACTTAACCTATTTAGGTACTTAATATCTTAATTAAGTACCTAAATATGTCTAAAAACAATGAACAAAATACTGTAATATTGGTTATTGGTGAACAGTTGCTCGCCGATTTGGACGTACACCAGTTGCCGGCACCATGCACTCAGAAGCAGGGAATTCTATTTATAGCATGGCTACTGTTCGACATTTTAATAGAAACTATACACGGCTTGATGATAATGCCTGAGAAAATGTCAGAAATCTTATGTAAGTAAAACAAAACCTAAGGGCCTAAGTTACAAGAACCCAAATTACGTCTAAGCTTGAGTGCCCAGGAACCCCGGCAAAGATGTCCGCATCGAGGGCGGGTCCTGATCTTCTTCACACAGGGAATGAGGAAGAATAACATGACGACCACGTTAGGCGACGATGCGTCTACGATATAGTACGCTTACTTATAAGAAATTGGTTCACTCTCAAATAGAAGACATCGAGAAAACCGCATTTAGGGTAATGCCCAGCTAGGCTACAAACAAAGAGTTTTTAAACAAACTCTACAACGATAGCACTCAGTGACTGACAATTCAGTTTCCGCCAAAACGGGTCAACCACAGATATTCTAGCATTTACTACTCACATCTAGATGGAAGTTATCAAGAAGTACAGAGAAGCACTTGCAGTCTCTCTGGATTTCTTGAAGGTTTTGCGGTTTCGCAGGATGTTTTTTAAGCAAGCTATGTGTTATATTGAGGTTTGACTGATGGTTTTATTGCGCTGATCAAAATTACGTTATATGCGTCGAGAATGTATCTACGTTTCATTTATTTTTACAGGTAATTTTGAAATTATTATTAAGCAGATTATTGCGTAACTTTTATAACGAGAATCGAGTACCTACCAAGTACTTTCCATCAATATCGATGCACCAGCCAGGATAAATAATTTACCTTAATGTTGTAAACTTTCCATGTTATCTGGATTATCTTCATAGGTCGATAGACTAGTCAGACTAATTACTTAGTACTCGCATACGATAGAGATGTAATGTGATTAATTTGTGTTTTGCGTTCTTGCAGCTTGGAAGATCATACCATTGATATCGAAGATCAGTACGGATATTGTGAACCTCATGATAATGGTGCAGTTTCTGTTTGTGGTTTTGCAAGTACGAACCTGTTTTCAAGTTATCAACGACTGCCTTAGAAGTTTGCAGACTGCAGGTACAGATTTCAGGAGTAATCGTACAGTAAAACTGAGATCAGTGGTATAGAACAAAAAACAATTGCTAAAGTAGTAAAATCGACTAGGTATATAATACGAGTATGAAACAAATAGTATAGTGTTTTAGGCATCGAGCAACTCGATCTTCCGCGCAAGCAGAGTAAGCCTTAGCTAAAAATATTGTGCAAATCTTTCTGTCATTTCTTGCGGGAGGGGAAAGTTGCACACTAGCGCAAAGCCGCACTATTACATACGAAACATACCTGTACCGATCATACTCACACAGCCAAATCACAAACACATAAAAATAAAGCACCATTCACAAATCTAGCCCCGCCCTCAGCCACAGTATGTTATCAAACTCCAAGGTCCACGCGGACTTGTTCTTTGACAGAGGGGAAACGCTGTGTATGCCTACTCCCTTCCGTGTTGCTCGCTGGTTTTAAGTGATGATACGAGTACATCTGCATATAGCGAAACCGGATCATATAGCATATGCACAATCTGAGTTGGCATCTTTGATGTTGCAGATATTCTTAAAGTTTTTTGTCTACTCATCATTACAAAATATTAAAATGAAGCTTTGGGTTTTATTTTATTTTTGTAAGATCAAGTAAGATCTGAAATTAAAACTAACCAGTCCAAACTCAAGGTTTATGCAAGCAATAAATCTTGACTTATAAATTCAAAATCGGTATGAAAATATCAGAATAACTTAAAAATACAAATTGTATATTTTCCGGATACCATTTCTCTAAATTTCACTTGTGAGTCTGAAACTAATCCAAGAATTGCTACACAGTTTTACAATAACCTAAAAGCTTATTTACCCTTGGCTAAAATTCAGAGGCGAGAATTCCTTGCTTCTAACTTGTTTCTGAATTCAGTCAACTAATTGATTCTGAATTCAGTCAACTTAGTAATTAATTAAGTTAATAAATAAAATAAGGGCTTGGTTCTGATTCTGATAGATCCAGACGTCTCTACGTCGCGTTCTCCGCATGATTTGGTGCAGCGGATATCTTCATCATACATCATGGCGTGCGAAGCTGTACGCGAGGTGAACCGCGCCTATGGTTCAATAGTCTTCCTCATGTTGGCTCTTTTCCTATTGCATCTGGTCTGCAAACCGTTTTATTTCATTGCAACCATACGTAAGTACTTTATAAACATCACGCTAAAACGTTCTATAGGCTCTGGCATAGTGTGCTCTAAGCTAAAGAGGTCTTTTTTTAACCTCCGACCAAAAAAGGGTGTTATAAGTTCGACATCGATGTCTGTCTGTCTGTCTGTGTGTGTGTCTGTCTGTGGCACCGTAGAACTCAAACGGATGGGCCGATTTCGATGCGGTTTCTTTTATTTAAAACCGTGCGGATGTTCTTAGCTATGTTTGGTTAATATCGATTCAAGATGGCCGCCGCCACAAAATGGCGGACAAAATATTTCTTCACAACCTACCTCGATATGGGTATCAAATGAAAGGGCTTGACTAGTAGAATACCATGCACTATAAAAAAATTAAATACAAGATGGCCGCCACCACAAAATGGCGAATTATATCATTTTTAGAGATATAAGATCTTAGATCTCTAGGTGACGAGCGCAGTGCAGTGCTAGGTAATGATTCGGACTCTTTATGCTCCTATAGCAGCGTGTCACTGTGCTGTTATGTGTCAGGCATGTTGCTTACCATCAGGCACATGTCCTGATCGTCTTGTCACTCTTTATTTAAAATAAAAAAAAAATGTTTTTCACTACAACCTCAATATGAGTATCAAAACGAAAGGGCTTGACTAGTAGAATACATTGCACTATGACAAATTTCAAATCCAAGATGGCCGCTTCCATAAAATGGCGAAATACATTTCTTTTTTCACAACTCCCTTAATATGGGTATCAAATGAAAGGGCTTGACTAGTAGAATGTTGTACAGAAAACAGATCTGAGGTAGTCGGGGGTTAATCAAAATTTTTAATTTTGTTCTTGTTATTTTTCCTATGGAGGGTAGAGTTAAGGAGTATCATATGTGGATGTCCATCAAATATATTAAATTAGGGTGGCGCCACATTGTCATCAGGGTTAATTTTAAAGGAATTCAATAGGCGCACTATTCACAGTTCACGAAATAAATCAATCAAGCTACACGTTTTCTAATGTCCTAATCTATGGGGCGGAAACATAGACACTGACAAAAGGCCTCGTCCACAAATTCTAAGTTGCACAGCGAGCTATGGAGAGGGCTATGCTCGGAGTATCTCTGAAGGATAGAATTCGCAACGAGGATATTTAACGGAGAACTAATGTAACCGACTTAGCCTTGATTATAAGCAAGCTGAAGTGGCAGTGAGCGGGTCACATATGTCGCAGAGCCGATGGACGTTGGGGAAGACGGGTTCTGGAGTGAAGACCACGTTCGAGACGTCCCGTGGGTCAGCCTCCCGCTCGGTGGACCGACGCCGACGACCTGAAGAGAGTGGCAGGAAGCGGATGGATGCGGAGATCCGAGCACTGGATTTGGTAGCGCAACATTGTAAAGGCTTATGTCCAGCAATGGACGACAACGGGCTGACGATGATGATGATTAATTTACTCATAATAATTATTAAAGGTTATATTTACTACATTATTTTGTACTACGCAAGTAGTTGAAATTTTCTATAAATAAGTAACTATTTTAGTCGACTATAATACAATTATTTTAAACTCTACTACAATTCGTTTACAATTGCTACATTCATACTATACCCTTTGTCTGCACCAGCGCCACTGCCTAAAACTCTATTAACTGTTATTTATATTAGGGATGTTATGGAGTTCCTGTAACCGTCACCGAAACTATCGGATATCCGAAATAAAGATATATCCGTAACTGTACACGTTTCACAAGTTTCAAATAATTTGGGATAAAATCGACTTTCGGGTGATAAGCCCTAAGGCTGCAAAATGGCTTTTTTTCAAATATAATCCTCCTCTGCTCAGTTTTGACTGTTAATTATGTTCAATTTAATATCCATAACCGGAACTATCTGAAACTAACAGATAATCTGAAATAATTACATATTCGTACCAAACCGTATCCGAAACCGAAATAAGTTTATTCCTATATCCGTATCCAGATCTGAAATATCATTTCCATAACATGTCTAATTTATATCATACACCTAACCACATTTTGAAATGTTCTACCTTATAAGATGACACTCCTTAGCTTTACCCTCCATACTTTTACCTAAGAAGAGTACCTATTTTTTTGAAGAGGTACGATTTTTAAATTATAATACCTATGTCACACCATTCAGTGTGTATATGTACTTACTAATCTGATCATGATGTATGGACATGAGGTACCTACTCGTACATCATTATACGAATTACCAATTTATTTTACCTGACAGTTGGAGACCCACCTGCTGCAAATTGGATCCCTTTGGTATTATATCAGCTACTGCAGATGAGTCCGTGCATTGGTTTCATTATAAGATTGATAATAATAGTGGAACCTTGCCACATCAGTCATACTGAGGTTAGTACGTAGTCATTTTGTAGCTTTTTGTATTTCATACTACCAGCACCCTGCGATTTTACCCCCGCTGTACCCGTCCGGTAACTGCCGATTACTGTCAAGAATTTAGTGGTAACCTCATAATACATTAAATTTCTATTAGCCATGGGCATGGACGTATAAAAAAAGTCGTACAGAAGCCACCCTACGACAAAGCTGAGGCACCCAAAAAGGCGGCGGCTATTAATGTGCGAATAAATTTATATAATTTCCCATATATGTTGGGTAAATAGCACACGCTAATATTGGCAACACTGGACTTGTGACGCGTTATTTTGTTTTATCGAATAATGGTTTGTTTTAATATTTAAAATGGGATATAAGTTATTGAATAATTCAGTCACTTATGAAACGTGATTCTAGGAGGTTTATTGCGTCGGTCACTACGGTTTTCACAGGATTTCACCACTCAAGACGTTCTGTGTTTTTGTTTATTTGTTTATACCGCGAAACGTGTTGGCTGGCTGAATTTTGCACGCGTAATGGCCGACTGGTGTGTGAATGTATGCGTTTCAGCCTGTATGTGTCACCAAACTGGCCTACTCTATAGACACAGTTTGTTTTTTAACGAGACTACGTCCGACTTTTTAGGGTTCCGTAGCCAAATGGCAAAATACGGGACCCTTATAGATTCGTCATGTCTGTCTGTCTGTCTGTCCGTCCGTATGTAACAGCCACTTTTCTCCGAAACTACAAGAACTATTGAAACTTGTAAATAGATGTATTCTGTGAACCGCATTAACATTTTCATACAAAAAAATAAAATAAAAAAAAACAATAAAGTTTAGGGGTGTCCCATACTTAGAACTGAAATTCAATTTTTTTTCCACAATACCAAGTAGTGTCTGTAAATGCAGAGAAGTAAACAGTCTATAACTGTCTTCGACAGCTTGTTTTGCAGGTAGTGACGAAATAAGCCATATTGGTGTTTATACGTGACAACAGATTTAAAATGTAGCATTTAAAATAATGTATAACAAATTTACTAATACACGTAGTCATATTAAATTATAATAATGCAATTTTCGTACAAACTTATCATTAAGTTAACATTAAACATCAATTTGTGATTAGTGTTTACATTGATTTCTTTGGCTAGATGGAGCGCAGTAAGGAGCTGGTGAGCAAACTGATGCGACAGTCACGGCTCCATGACCCCATGGCGATGGAGCTGGAACAGTTCCGAAGACAGCTGACTCTCAACAACGCATCCTACAGTCCTCTCCACATCACCGCCATGAAACGGGAACTGATCCTTTCGGTGGGTTATTTTGCGGTATATTTACTACTAGTTCGTCCCGGCTTCGCCCGTGGTACTTAATATACCTCTATAGCCTATAGTTCATCAACAAATTAGATATAGATTCGTTTGGGGTTAGATGATGTTGTGCGTGAATTGTCCCCCATTATTAAGTTATATGTTGTGTTTAATAAGTAAACCGATGGCGATGTTTGAGATTGCAGTTTTTTCCGAACAGGCGCAACGTTGCCCTGTTCTTTTTTGACGTGATAATGTCTAATAAATCGATGAACGCCGGCTGTGTCCCGTTATGTCCCGTTGCGCTCATTGTACGCTTGCGCTATATCTATCAATGTTTTGTTATGACGTTATCGCGCTAACTTCCTTCCGTAAACAAACGACTCTATAGACAACCAATTCTTTTGTTTCAGGTTTTAAGCAGTGTTACAACGTATTTGGTGATACTAGTGGAAATGAAATAAATTAATAATCAATCAAAGTTTTTATTAACAAAACTAAAATACAATTAGAACTACACTACGCTACATACCTAACTACTTACACTAAGTACATCTGAACTATCCATATACTCACCATCCATCTCATCCATGTACAATGAAGGTCTACAGTCAATAATCAGATCCAGACGTCCAGCGACCTACGAGTATGATACGTAAATCGTACAATCAATCAAATCTAATGATACCCAATCCAACCATTTAATCTTGATAATTAGTATATCCCTATCTACTGATCATACCCATTTAAATCGGTAACCTACCTAAATAGAGAATGAGAACTTGACTGACGTCAAATAAAGAATAAATAAGTATAATTTGGACAATTTGAGTATTGGGCCTTTGGCTATAACTAAGAGTACGTTGAATTAATATAAATTCATCTTGAGTTTAGGTCAACGGTAACTCCATAAATAGGTAACAAAATGTAAGCTCATTCATAGCTAGGCTAAACGTTAATGAATCCTACTAATATTATAAATGCGAATGGATGTTTGTTGCTCAATCGCGTCGCTACGGCTGAACGGATCGAGATGAAATTCACAACATGTATACCTCCACTTTATAGCCTGGAACGCTACGCTACGTTTCCTTACGATAGATATATTTAAGGAAAAGAGAAGCACACGGGTAAAACCGCGGTGCGTTACTACTATTATTTCATTATAAGAAGACAACCCGACAGACAGCTCACATGATGAGAAGTGTTAAGCACCGCTTAGGGCATCTGAAAAAATGGAAGATATTGACGATACTTGAAAAAATAAATTGGCAGTCACAGGAACTGCCGATGGAAGTGAACTTTTAACTCAGAATTTGATAGCTAGCTCACTTTGGAAACTACGCGAGTGAAACCGGATGGCGTAGTCATGAACATGGCTATCTAGAAATACTGACGCTTTTCTAGATGGCAAATCGGAAATGTTAACGCATTTCTATATGGCCAATCGGAATCGCTGACGCATTTCTAGATAGCCAATGCTGACGCGTTGACTTGATGGCCAATGGCCGTGGTCCCGACATTACGCGAAGATTTCTTTCATTCCCGAACGTGATGCTTGAGATTAATTCACAGCCCGAAACTAATAGACAGAAGCCAGAAACCAATAGACGATGAATCAGATGACATATAATATGATACAACCGATTAAAAGTTAAAAATGAAAAAAAGAAGAAGAAGACTTTATCAGCTGACTATTATATCATTGTATAAATTCCGGCCAATGGAAACTGTGTTGCCAGACATATTGCATGCCTTCAGAAGAAGAGGCCAGTTTGTATAATGTCAGTTATTAAAATGTTTCGTATCACCTTATCTTACCTACAAATAGCAATAAAGATTTGTGTATTTTGTATTTTGCCACGAAAAATCTGTTTGTGGTGCGCCAAACGATGTTCTTACTTCAAAACTATGTTTCACAGTCCAATCTGACGGAAACGGCGAGTTTATTACATCAAAATCATTCAGTTTTCTTAACCCCGCTGCGGGGTTTGTGCCTCTATTTTTCCATTAGGTACATATTCCTATATTCCTAAGTTCTACGACAATGAAGTCCTGGGTCACAATTCATTCAGGATTCACAACGCAGTCGAAACGGTTTCCTGTTCGGATTGACAATCCTAGTTTTAGTCTCTGCCATTCTTAACTCGAGCTTCCGCGCAAGCACGGAATGGAGCCTTAGCTAAAAAATATTGTTCAAATCTTTCTGTCATTTCTTGCGGGAGCGGAAAATCGCGCAAAGCCGCACTATTACATACAAAACATACCTGCACCGATCCATTTCCGATCATACTCACACAGCCAAATCACTAAAACATAAAAAATAAAGCACCATTCACAAATCTAGCCCCGCCCTCAGCCACAGTATATTATCAAACTCCATGGTCCACGCGGACTTGTAGTTTGACAGACGGGAAACGCTGTGTATGCTTACTTCCTTCCGTGTTGCTCACTGTTCTAAACGGATAGGAAAAAGGTCGAAAGGTTTATTCCGTGTCGAGATTGCGTGGTTAATCAGGGTATGTTTGACACATGTTATTTTAATTTATTTAATACTTGCTGAAAATTTTATATTTCACTAATCCAACCATTTGAGCACCATTTGAGCAAAATAATATGATTTTTAGGTTCCACCAATGTTGAGAACGTTGTAGATGTTGTAATGTTGTAGACGCTCAAAGGTCAAATAACCGAAATAAGAAATAAACAATGATCTTATGAATAAATGTTCTTTATTTTTGTACTACCATCTCAAATCAAATTTTAGTAAATCCCATCCAAAGAGTTTTTATTTTAATTCCATTAAGATCTCATCTCATTCAAATAAATCACTATTTAGCATAGGCTTAATTAAAGTTGATCCTGCCTTAGGCATAATTGATTTTCAAAAGGAAAAAAAAATACTTACTTTCTTTACAGTGATACTCGATAGATGCTAAAACCAAGTTTTAAATCTTCTTTAATAGGCAATATTTATTTGATTGTAGTATAAGATTCAACAATGTAACAGCACAGATTTGCTCTTGTATATTTGCATCGTTGACATGGGTCGGCTCAGTACCAACTGCCATCAACAGCCCATTAAATGTTCCCACTGCTGGGACTCGGGCCTTCTCTCGCGAGGAGAGAGTTAAGGCCATGATCCACCACGCTGGCCCAGTGCGGGTTGGTGGATACCAACAGGAGGCTTTGAAATCGATTGCGAGACGTGACTCACAGGCAACGACGACACCCTTGTTCAAAAATGACTTGACAATTTTGAACATGGCCACCAAATTGCTATCTTATCGATATTTTCGGATATATCTGATATATCTAATTCTAATAATACCACCTTGCTCTCTTTTTATATTAGACTGCTAGTAGCTCGAAGAAGCGACATCATTTCATACTTGACGTTCCAAAGGCTCGAACGAAGAGGTTTGATTTTACTTATGTGATAAGAACGTCTAGGCTGTGGAATACGTTGCCTGAGTGGGTTCTTCCCGATAGTTAAAATCTTGGTGTCTGCAAATCGAGTGAATCGAAATCCTAAGTACCTAAGTATGCTCCGTCGTAGACCGCATCACCGTTTCACATCAGTTGTGAGGTGAGATGGACAGGTTACAAGTGATGCGAAGATAAGTTATGATCTTTGTAACTATCGAAAGTCTTACTTTAAATAAAAGTAATATAGGTGTGAATTTCAGTTTAGCCTGTGAAATTTTAGCATCTTAAATCTCTAGGTGATGAGCGCATTACAGTCCTATGTAAAGATTTGGGCTCTTCATGTTCTAATAGCAGCGTCCAACAGCAATTCCACTGCGCTGTTAGGGACAGGCATGTTGCTTACCATAAGGCACATGTCCTGTTAGTATCGTCTGTCTGTAATTAATAGCTTAAATTTAAAACACCTGCAAAAACTGAAACTATTTGTGATATAATATACTGTCCAAGGCAAAGGCACTATATAGACTTCACGACTCATGATTGTTTATTATTTTTGTATTAATACAAAAATAAATAACAAATAAAAATGTTCGTTTCTCGTTGTGTAAAAGCAACAATAAACAAAGTTGTATGTTTCAATTTTTTTTATCTTCTACGAGGGTCAAACTGAAAGTTCTTAGATCTGGCCACTTATAAACAATATAATAAAAAAATAATTCTATAATTTGAAAATAGAACTCTTTGCCAATATTACTGAGTATATACTTCATTCATTTGTCATTTGTTTTACGATTTGGCGGCAAATCGAAAATTGTCTGTGTCACGTCAACATGAATTTAACACGAGAAAATTTTCGTGCAATGAGTTTTTATGACTTTCGATGTCATTTAAGTCAACAAGAAAGTTATGATAGACTACGATTGGCCTTTCACGATGAAGCCCCATCTCGTGCGACTGTTTACAACTGGTTTAATGAGTTTAAACGTGGTCGCACTAATCTCACTGATGATTTACGTGAGGGACTGCCTTCTACGGCGAAGACTGAAGATAACATCTGTGTTGTGCGGCGTATGATAGAGACTGACAAAAGAGTGACCTATCAGCAGATTCGGACAAGCTTAGGCATCGGTATGAGTCAAGTGCACAAAATCCTACACGAACATTTAGCGGTCAGGAAGCTTTGCGCCCGGTGGATACCTCATAATTTGACTGAGGCTCAAAACTCCATCGTGTGGATTGGTGCCGTAAAATGATTGAAAGATTTAACGGAGGTGACTCAAATGCTGTGTTCGACATACTAACAGGTGACGAAAGCTGGATTTACTGTTATGATCCTGAAACCAAAAGACAATCTGCTCAGTGGGTGTTTCCTTTCGAGGAGTTGCCAACTAAAGTGAAGAGAGATCGAAGTGCGGGGAAAAAATGGTGGCCTCGTTCTTTGGAAGGATAGGTCATTTCGCAACAATTGTGTTAGAGGATCAAAAACAGTTTCTGCAGAATGGTACACTACCAATTGTTTGCCACTTGTCTTGGAAAAGTTCGAGAGAAACGACCTCGCAGTAGGATCCTCCTTCACCACGACAACGCCTCATCGCACACCGCCAAGCGAACGATCGACTATTTGGCGACATCAAACGTTGAATTACTGGGTCACCCGCCGTATAGCCCCGACCTCGCGCCTTGTGATTTTTATTTATTTTCAAAAATTAAAGAAAAACTTAAAGGAAAGCGGTTTATGAATGCTGAAGAAGCGGTGGCTGCGTATCGCGATGCCATTGAAGAGACCCCTAAGGACGAGTGGGCAAAGTGCTTTTCCCAGTGGTTCCATCGCATGCAGCGGTGTATTGACGTGAATGGACAATATTTTGAAAAGATATAATAAAACTAATAACTGGCTAATGTAATCAGTTTTTGATTTTCTAAGAACTTTCAGTTTGACCCTCGTATAACATAAAGTACTGTAGTTATTGAACTACTAAGCTGATTCAGATGAATTTTGGTTTTGACAAAGGTGAAAATTTTATAATTTTTAGTATCATTATTTTCATTAGAACATCAGAAGATACACTGTTCTAGAGTCTAGAGGGGTGTTTGAGAAACGCAAGAGGGAGCGTCAAAGCTGCATTTCAGGGAGGTGTGTTGGGCGCAAGAAGAGTCTTGATTGTAACATTACAAATGTAAATTAAAGTTCATACTAATAAAACACATCCGTTTCGGTAATGGTATTTTGCGTAAACCTGTACAATATGTTAAAAGCCTTTGGGCACCGCTCCGTCACATTTCTTCAGGATAAGGTTTTCTTGGAACCAAACTACGCATTGCAATTAGTTATCTAGATAATGGTAATTGAAGACACATGATTCAGTTTAGATAACTATCTCATAGATTCGGTTTTACCGTCACAATCCCAAAAAGGAAAAGCCCCTAATCCTTTAATCACGACAAAAATGACAAGCACATTAGTTTATAAATGAATTAACCAAATGTAAATAGGTATTAATTGATATTGTTTATCTGTAGTGGTCGATACGAGATTCGATATAAGGGCGAGGAGGACTTCTATTGCAGCAAACAGGCAGAATGTTGCGTGTCGCAGTGGTAGTTTGTGTGCTAGGGTTGGCTGCGGCCACGCCTGCTGTTAGCCGGACCAGGGACCAAATCCAGCAATTCAGGAGCTTCCTGGAAAGCACCAAGACCAGTAAGTATTTCTTCAAACCTTTCTGCTACAATAGAGCCTCTATTGACCAGATTACTTTCTCAGTGCTCTTGAGGCCTCTCACATAGACGTGTCATTGATATGACAGTAATTAGTCTGAACTTAGAAGAGTGATTGGATGAAAACATTACAGCGTTTTTGTATCTTACTATGGTTAAAAATTATAAACATCAAAATATCACATTTTATCTTCGGGTACTTTTATCCTGGATTTTTACCAATCATACGGTATGGCGAGTTAATTCGCGGATCACACTGAGTACGCTAGAATTTATCACGGTGTGGTATGACTGTGTGTATTGAATATTTTTAAATAGACACAGGTACTGTTATTGAAGTGAAAACTTCTTTTGGCGCGCCTAGACAGATTTTTCGTGGGCTGTGAATTGAATTCTAGCGTCGTAGAGTAGGTAAACTCGGGACCAAAGCCATTGACTATCTAGAAATGCGTCAGCATTTCCCATTGGCCATTAGAAACGCGTCAACATTTCCCATTGGCTATAAAGAAATGCTGCAAAAATAAAATAATCAAATGCAAAAATATATCTAGAAATGCTACCGCATTTCTAGATGGCCATGCTCATCAAGCTATCAAATTCTGAGTTATAAGTTTTCACTTCTGTCGGCAGTTCCTATGACTGCCAAATTTTTTATTATATTTTTAAATAGATATATTGGTATATATTGTTGTATATATCAACAACCTTTAACATCTATATATCATTGTATTTATTTTTAATAGTAATAATTCACTTGGAAATCGGCTTTGACTTACTATTTCCTGTGTCCATTCAGGTGATGGCAGCCAATTCATCGCCCGCACCCAGGCGAACCCCAAGGCGAACCCCGAAGAGAACAGTGGCCACTTCGATGGAGACATCATCCTCGATGACTTCATCATCGAAGACATGATCAAGGAGTACGCCATGGGCCGCAACGCCTACACCTGGCCCAACACCAAGTGGCCCGACAACACCGTCGTCTGGGAATTCGGAGAGGGAGAGTTCGGTAAGATGATCTATTAACAAAGTTTTTTCAAGAAAATAACCAAATGTCATGGACTAAACATGTTATTAGCAGACAGTAAACTGAAGTAGCGATGAACCCAACTAAACGCCGGACAAAACCAAAATTTGATTCATAATAACGTGTTCCGGTTTGAATGGCAATGTTTCCAGAGAAATTACAGGGCTTAGAGATATTACATCTTAGATGTCTGGCTGATGAGCGCAGTGCAGTGCTAGGTAATGATTTGGACTCTTCATGTTCCAATAGCTGCGTGTCACTGTGCAGGCAGGCATGTGGCAGGCATGTTGCTAACCATCAGGCACATGTCAGACTCGTCTCGTCACTTCTTATTTAAAAAAAAAACGTTTCTATCAAAATCTAATTGTTAATTGGTATATTTTAACAAATTTAACTAAGTACAGTATATGTTTTTGATTCTCCTTTCTTTACGCATCGTCATAAATAATCACGACAATGCCGTGGAACAATCCATTGTTTGCGTGAAATTAATCTATTTTTATAAAATAAACCAACCAAGCAAGTAGTCGTGACAAAGTAGTGCTAAAAACCAACACAGCCATCTGTTACTTAGTTAGGAACTATTTTTAGTTCTTTTTAAAACTGTTTTTATCCTTCTTTGTGAGAAGGAAGGGAGTCGCTATGAAGATTTCTTTACAAAAACTTTTGAGGGTAGTACAGATTAATCACTAAGCTTGGTGGTCAAGGAGTATATTACTTAAAAAATCTTTCACTTAGTCTAATAACATTTGAGTTCTCTGAGGAGTTTAGTATGAGCGGGTGCGGTTTACCGGATTACAGACTTTGTATTTCAGAGAATTATGAGTAGAGTTGTCGAGTACTCATAGAATTGTAGAGTATAGTGTTGTAGAGATAACAGTCAACAATTAGGTTCCATTCAATGTCGCATAATCTAATATATAAAATTCTCGTGTCACAGTTTTTGTTGCCATACTCCTCCGAAACGGCTTGACCGATTTTGATGAATTTTTTTGTACTTATCCGGTATCTATGAGAATCGGCCAACATCTATTTTTCATCCCCCTAAATGTTAGGGGTAGTCCACCCCTAAATTTTTTATTTTATTTTTTAGACAAATTTTTAATTTCTATTATTTTATGATACAACATACAAAAATACATACAATGCTCAATTTTACCATTCTACGATCAACCCTTATTTTTAATAGCCATTTTAGTAATTTAATCATTTTCCTCTCCGGTCGAAAACTGATCAATCGTCATTTAATTAGTCATCCCCGCCAGTTGTCTACAGGTGTCACTTCTGACCCAGTAAACAGCACGATAATTTGGGGATCAAAAGTAGTCTATAGCATATATATAGTTAGTACACGGTAATCTCGGGAACTATCGGACCGATTTAAAAAAATCATTCACCGTTCTTTCATATGTACGTAATCCTTGAATGATGTAGGTTATATATATGTACCACGGGCGAAGCCGGGGCGGGCCGCTAGTATATATATATATAATACCATACAAAACTGTTACGATGTACATATAAGCATATCCGTTTCTTCTATAGTGCTTTCTGCGCCAGTTCAAAGTTCAGTACACATCAGAAGCTATCTCAGATCCCTCATGAAAATAATTTGTTATGACCCATTTCGCGTAGAGCTAAAGAACAATAGATATCGAAACCACGCCCAGACAAACTCATCGACTCAATTTTACACTAACTTAAAACTTGAACAGATTCCAGACTACAGGCCCGTGAACAAAATTTATGGGTCAAATGAACCACCAGGAGACCTATGTAGGATGATAGAAGGCTATAAAATAATAACATTGAACACTATGCCATCACTTGAAAGCTGTCCAACTGAGTGCAGGTGAAGATAGAGGGTAGCAAATCTCGATCGTTTCTTCTTGTAACATGATTTTTGTACGGCATTGCGGAATATTGGATTAGAAAACTGCATAGAACCAATGCCGTACATAATCAAATGACCAATTTTATCCTGAAATTGTCGAAAAATTATGAATTTTTCGACAAAATAACAAAAAAAAAATGAACATTTTCAAATTTTATAGTTGATTGTGTAGTTGTGTAACAAGGAAAAATTATCGAGATTTGCAACCCCCTATCATCACCTGCACTTAGTTGGACAGCTTTCAAGTGACAGTATGGTGCTCAATCTTATTATTTGATACCCTTCTATCATCCTACATAGGTCTCCTGGTGGTTCATTTGACCCATAAATTTTGTTCACGGGCCTGCAGTCTATTCCAGTCATTCATAATTTGTACCGAAAATTAAAAAGGTTGAAATCAACAGACGTTATATTGACAAACAATACACAGAATGCAATGTACAAACAAACAAAAATGCCAACAATATCACTATCTAATCATAAAACATTGTAAATTGTTTTTATTATCGATGAGAACCAAGCCATTCTGGGTCACTGGACTAGTTAAAATTGAAGATAAGCTATCAATGATAACTGCATACCGAAATTAATCAGGATTAAAGTTTTAACTTTGGTTTATCGTATAAAGTAATTAAATAATAATAGTGAAGATAATTATGATTGAATGACATTGATAATTATTGATAATAAGTGATAATTTTTTTTTAATACGTAGATAGAGAATAATTTTTATTTAAAAAGTGATTAATTAGATTTAGCGCGCGTGGCGCCACCTGTAAAAGTGATTATTTTACTTAAGTTGTACATTAGTACGTAGGTACTTAAGATTGTCCACTTAATTACTTAAACCACTTCACTTTATTGTGCACTTAATCATAACATGAAATTTTTATTTTTAGCCAATGAAATAATCAGGCATTTCCGTTCTTCCATTTTAATAAAGGCTGACGTAGAATGAATTGATATCGATAGAATGCGATTTACTAATAAGTATTTGATTTAGATAGGATTAAAATTACTTTAGGTAAGTAGTGTAGATATAACTTAGAATAGACAAGAACAAAATTAAAAATTTTGATTAACCCCCGACTACCTTAGATTTGTTATCTGTACAACATTCTACTAGTCAAGCCCTTTCATTTGATACCCATATTAAGGGGAATTGTGAAAAAGGAAATGTAATTCGCCATTTTGTGGTAGCGGCCATCTTGACTTTGAAATTTGTCATAGTGCAAAGTATTCTACTAATTATATATTGTTGAGTAATATTATAGTTTAGTTTAGATTAGTTAGAGTTAATATTATTGAGGTAGTAGTGAAAAATATTATATAATTCGCCATTTTGTGGTGGCGGCCATCTTGAATTTGAAATTTGTTATAGCGTTTAGTACTCTGCTAGTCAAGCCCTTTCATTTGATACCCATATTGAGGTAGGTTGTGAAGAAATATTTTGTCCGCCATTTTGTGGAGGCGGCCATTTTGAATCGATATTAACCAAACATAGCTAAGAACACCCGCACGGATATTAACTTTCAAATAAAAAAAACCGCATCGAAATCGGCCCATCCGTTTGAGCTCTACGGTGCCACAGACAGACACACACACAGACAGACAGACAGACAGACAGACAGACAGACCGACAGACAGACAGACAGACAGACATCGACGTCAAACTTATAACACCCCTTTTTTTTGTCGGGGGTTAATAAGTTATTAATGAAAAACAGACTGAATAGACTAACCAAACAATCTAATGGTTTTTTAACCCCCGACCAAAAAAAGGGGTGTTATAAGTTTGACGTCGATGTCTGTCTGTCTGTCTGTCTATCTGTCTGTCTGTCTGTCTGTCTGTCTGTCTGTCTGTCTGTGTGTGTGTCTGTCTGTGGCACCGTAGAGCTCAAACGGATGGACCGATTTCAATGCGTTTTTTTTATTCAAAGGTTGACATCCGTGCGGATGTTTTTAGCTATGTTTGGTTAATATCGATTCAAGATGGCCGCCTCCACAAAATGGCGGACAAAATATTTCTTCACAACCTACCTCAATATGGGTATCAAATGAAAGGGCTTGACTAGTAGAATACAATACATAATAACAAATTTCAAATCCAAGATGGCCGCCACCACAAAATGGCGAGTTATATTTTTTTTCACTTCTACCACAATATGGGTATCAAATGAAAGGGCTTGACTAGTAGAATATTTTGCACTATGACAAATTTCGAATCCAAGATGGCCGCTACAACAAAATGGCGAAATACATTTATTTTTTCACAACTCCCTTAATATGGGTATCAAATAAAAGGGCTTGACTAGTAGAATGTTGTACAGATAACAAATCCGAGGTAGTCGGGGGTTAATCAAAATTTTTAATTTTGTTCTTGTTATAATGTAGAGTAAAGTGACGAGACGATCAAAACATGATCCTAATGGTACTCGTAAGCAAAAAGTCCATTACAGCCAAATCCACGTGGCTATTCGAACATGAAGAATCCAAATCACTGGCTAACACTGCACTACGCTCGTCACATGGAGATATGAAATTATTGATTAAATTAACATTTGAAAATTAATTATGACCTACAATAAAATAACTGCTCGAAAATATACACATAGCTACATATATATGAGTAGTAGGTATTTTCAGTAAACAAAGCACTATCGTAACGTAAATGCTAGAGTTATATCGGGTCCGTTTTTTTAACAATAAACGTGTTATTAAACTCTCACGTGTGATCATTTGACCCTGACTTATGTTTCTAAACAGGTCAGGTGAAAGATAATAGAGAAAATAGAATAGAGAGAATAGAGAATATAGAATCTCGCACTCTTAAAAAATAAATTCATGGGTGAACATTAAATTAAACAAAACCATAACTCTTTTTTGTAATTCTTCTTTCTTTATATAACTCTTCTTTTCTGCTTTCAATAACTCTTTAGCTACAAAGCACAAAAAATATCCAAAACAAATAATAACATTACCTTAGCTATAAATTATTCATGGTACTGAAAACTTTTAGCGCGCCACATTTTCGTGGACTGTGAATTGAATTCCAGCGTCACGCTCGATAATGATAAGAACTCTTTGGGCAAATTTCCGAGGCCATGACCATTGGTCATCTAGAAATGTGTTAGCATTTCCCATTAGACTGACGCATTTCTAAACGGTCATGCTCATGGCCACGCCCTCCGGTTTCACTCGCGTAGTTTCCAAACTAAGCTATCAAAGTCTATTATAAGTTTTCACTTCTATCGGCAGTTCCTATGACTGCCATTTTTTTTATTATACTAAAATGTATAAAGTAATCGATATAATTCTTTATGTACAGGACCTCTCCAGTCGGCCGCTATCGAAGAGGGAATCGCAGACATCGAGAGGCACACATGCATCAAGTTCCGCTACCGTGAACCCGAAGACACCGTGTTTGTGAGACTCACTGTAAGTGCCTTGTTCATTAATTTCATTATAAGTACATAGCATTGGCTATTATGTATTTGTAAGCTACGGCTGGTTTAGTCGGGAAAATGGCGCCAGCCGATCTGGAGACCCCGGGTTCAAACCCCACATTCACCACTTTTCGAAGTCATGTGCGTAATGCCGCTAACTTAAAACGTTGAAGGAAAACATCGTGAGGAAACCGACATATACCTAGTAATCTTTCGAAGTCATATGTAATCCATCAACCCGCACTGGGCCAGCGTGGTGGATTATGGCCTTAACTCTCTCCTTGCGAGAGAAGACCCGACTCCCAGCAGTGGGAACATTTAGCGGGCTGATTGATGACGACATTCCAAACATTTAACTGAATCAAGGTTTGTCGCGGAAATATTTTGGTATCGGATCCATATTGGTATTGGATTCGCCTTTTTACTTGAAGTCATTAATGATATAAACCTTACTGTTCACAGGGTCAGGCCAACGGCTGCTACGCTCACGTTGGATACTGGCAGTCCCGTGGTGTGCACACCCTGAACTTGGCGCGCAACACCCCAGGAGTCGGCTGCTTCCGCCACGCCACCATCGTGCACGAATGGATGCACATCCTTGGATTCCTGCACATGCAGTCCACCTACAACCGCGACGAGTATGTCAGGATCGTCGAGGAGAACCTTATCGCTGGTTAGTACGAGTATCACAGAAAAAGTACAAAGTCAAACAATAAAACAAAGTCTAAGTATCAAAGATAAAGTCCTACTTTAGATTTAATGGACAACGCCAAAGTACAAAAGACAAATCTAAAAGTAAAACTTTAGATTTATGCGATTTCATGTAAAGGTCTTCAGGACAATGAACGATGCCGACGGTTAATTATTTTTTTAAATGCCTGTCATACAAAAATAGTAAAATCACAATTTTAAAATAAATTTAAAGTGGGGACAGGAGGGTTAAAAATACTTCACGATCTATATCTGATAAATACTTAAATCATTAAAGTCGGTTGAGCCGTTTCGAAGAAGTACGAACACAAACGTTACGACAAGAAATTTTAAATTAAATAAAAATATCTTTTTAATATCTAGGTACCGAGAACAACTTCGCTATCTACGGCAACGACTTGGTCGACAACTTGGGTATTGAGTACGACTATGTGAGCTGCCTGCACTACGGACCTTATGCCTTCACCAACAACGGTGAACCCACCATCGTCGCACTTCAGGTACGTTACTATCACTTAAATAACTAATTTATTTTTCAAGAGAGATATTATAAGACGAACATCGCCTCGCGGTTTTACCCGCGCAGCTTCCGATCCCGTTATTTTAGACCCGTGATTCCCAAAGTGTGCGATAACGCCCCCTTGTGGGCGCTGGAGGCCTGAAGGGGGGTTCTGTAGAGGCTTGGAGGTCGTTGTGAGCGTACTACCTACTGGGATCATGTTAACTCTTGCGGTTAACTTTTACTATACTAAAAGTCTCGTTTAGAATGAATGTTAAATCTTCGCTAAAATAGCTCACAATAATTAACTAATGTAATTTGAAATTGTAGTGGTTATTATGTACCTGGGTGAAATCAGGGGGGCGCTAAAGAATAATTTACGCTCAAAGTGGGCAGCAGACAAAATAAGTTTGGCAACCCCTGTTCTAGGCCATAATCAATCTGTGTGCCAAATTTCATTCAAATCCCCTCAATAGTTTTTGGGTCAAACAAACATCCATCCATGTATTATTAAAACTAAGAAATTCGCGTTTTTTAATATTATTAGTAGGATTAAAGAAGTTGTTACTGCTGTGTATCAAAACTTGTTTTATTTTGACTAGGCCTCCATAACATCCGATGTTAAACGACGATGCAGTAATTTTATTAAGGCACCTAACAAGGCACACTGCGGTCGTGACGTCGATATTTCATATGTCACTTGTTTACGTCATTCTGAAAATAGTTCATCCATGTTTCTATTTCTCTTTCTATTTCAGCTTTTATTTCTATTTTCTGTAGTCATAGCAACAGAAAATAGAAAAAAAACTGTCAAAACCAGAATTCATTACTATCACAGCTAGTATGCAAAATTTGAAAACACATTTGAAATGCATACGTCATGGTCTATAATCTGACACATCTTTTCATTCATCTGTCATTCTGAAAACGAATTCCTATTATTAAGAAAGGAGAATTTGAAAAATCCTAACATAAATATTCTTCATTGTAGGAGCACGAGGGTGTGATGGGTCAGCGCGAGTACATCACCGACGAGGACTGGCTCCGGATCAACAGGCATTACAACTGCCCCGGCGCCTGGGACTAAACACCTGCCAGCAACAATCTGCCCTGCAGATCTTAAACCATATCTGTGTACATATAAAAGAATTAAACATATACATATAAAAACAATTAAAGAATAAGAAAAGCATAACATTTTGTTTTATTTGTCCACAAATCTTGAATACCGGGAATAGCGGGATCAGTGTACTTGCAGTTTTTATTAGAAAAAAATCCAGTCAAAGACATTTATTCGTCACATATTTGTGTGCATTTGTCGTTAAGGTACAATTCTGCAAAATTCCACCCTAGAAAGCACACAATTTAAATTCAAAATTACAAGGTACAAATAACATTTCAATAGGTATATAAATTAATTGTTAATCTAAATTATTTGTATTCATGACACAAATATTTGCATTGGATGGGGATCGATCCGACAACCCGCGGTTTCGCAGACAGCCTTACTACCAATTGAGCCACCAGGTCAGTCTACTATACGATAATCTGTTACAAACGATCAAAGGTTATAAAAACCTTGTACTCACTTTAAGGATCACTGCTTGTCATTTTGAATCTATGTAACTTAATGTTTTGCCAATATTATATGGATACAGGTGTGTTATTTTATCTGTTGTAAAATATACCCTTCTATTTATTAATTCTCTCTGTTTTTTTTTCTTATAATAGGGATGAAGCTTATTTCAAAAATATACCATTCTAATTAGTCCAGCAGTTAGATTACGAAAAAGTATGGGGCACATATTTTTGTTTATTCAAATTATTAAAAAAAAAAAAACATGTATACGGTCAAATTGAGAAACCTCCTTTTTTGAAGTCGGTTCAAAAAACCGGCCAAGTGCGAGTGGGACTCGCATACGAAGGGTTCCATACCATTAGCAAATAAACGGCGAAAACCTCTTTTATTGTATGGGACCCCCTTCAATTACTTATTTTATTTCTGTTACTTATATTTAAAGAGAACATAAAACTAAATATTCTGTGAATAATTAAATTTCTAAGCACTAGGTATTTCTTCGTCGAGAACATTATTGTTTTGATTGATGACGTCAAATCTACATAAAAATCGTAGGTATATAGACGTGACGTCAGTCGAAACTTCTAAGCACTAGGTATTTCTTCGTCGTTTTTTGTTTTTTTTTTGTCACCATGCCTATTATGACCAAAATTCAAAATTGCATGCTGAAAGAATGATTCAGACTTACCTAAGGACACAATTTCAATGGGAATACAGCTAGATACAATACTAGTCTACCAAATTCCTGTAGTCTACCTCAATATCAAGATAGATGAAGCTAGATGGAGATAGAGCTAGCTAAAGCTAGCTTTAGCTACCTCGATCTCCTTTGGACGGACAATCAAAGTATCACATCCTCGCAAATTTCTGAAAGGTAGAGCACCTGCTTATTCCAAAAACAGCAATGAGTATGGTATTGCTATGATGTGTATTAATTACAATGACAAAGAAGAAGACATTTCTACTGACGATAATTGGTAACCGCCGTCTACCTGCAACACTAAGGAATAAACTTAAATAAACGAGACCAGTTTAGAAAAATCAGGAAAGTCGAAAGGCAGAAGAATTTTATTCCCTGCAACGAAAACATTATTATAAGTTAGATCTCGAAAACGCAAAGTATGTCCTATTTATAAACCTCACAAAAAACGTGCAAAAACGCGTATGTCGTTCGTCGGCAAAGGACTCGAATAAAGTATTAAATTCAAAACACGGCATAGTTTTTTTATCGTCCCCCGGGCCTGACCTACACGCTGTCACATGCGTACGCGCATCTTGAAACCTTTGAAGTCGGCCACAGTAAATATTGTCAAGACAAATTCCCCGGCTTTGATATCTCGGAGATTTAAGCTCGACAGTCGTTGGTTAATCAGATTTATTACTGTTTAACTGTTGGAATGAATGAACGCCGATGTTGGTCATAAAACAAAGATTGTATTGCTTAATAAATTGTGTGAAACTATGAATGGTGATTTTGGTTGTTTTTGTACGATGTGTGGTTATTATGAATTTTGATAGTACGTAAATTTGAATCATAACCTGTCGTATTCAAATAATTGTCTACTCATACCGAATATTGAATTTCGAATTCGGGATTTTCTTGGTTCTCGATTAAAGGCAGGAATTGTATCCTATCTTCAATTTTTATTTATCTACTTTTAGTAGTTTTTGTGCGAAACTAACACACATCCAATCGCTAGGTATATTGTTATGATATTACCTAGTAGGATTTCTTAAAAGGTGCTTAGTAGCGAGATAGCTAGAACGTACAGTTTCATAAGTCTGAGGTCGCAAATTCGGACCTGCCTCTATTGTATTTGCCCAAGTGTAGACTATGTACAAGTTTATTAATCACCAATAACTCCAAAGCTGTAGGAAAATATCGCAAGAAAACTCTTGTTTTAAGTGTACTTGTGTATGTCACGTCCCAAAAAAAAATATCGAAATCTATGACTTAGCAAGCGTGAGTGGTTATGACTTTTATGATATTGCTAAGCCACAAGAAATCGGAGCAGGCTTCTAGTTCTATCAGTGGGAACTGGTGGGGGGTCTGCCGCCGAACGAAAAATGTCTTAGTTTTCATATTTCTTTCTTCTTTCCGCTTGAAATGATAGAGACCGCAATAGCAAAGCGAAAGCCGATTTAGTTAGGCGGTAGAAGGGCGGAAGTGACTTAATAAGGCATAGGTACTGCAGACGTGCAGACATGCGCAATCTTTTTAGCTGTGTTTTGGGTAAAGTGAGTCCCACAATTTCCGCTACATCGGGTTTTTAAACGACTTTTAAAAGAAGGATGTTCTCAATTCGACTGTACAAATGTATGTTTGTTGCTTCAGAGCTTTTGACTGCGTGAACCGATTTTGATGATTATTTTTTTGGTCGATGGCCCCACGTAAATATTATCGAAATCGGTTGTTTAGTTTTTCAAGGAAAAACAATTATTTACAAAAGCCTGTTCGTTTGTTCCTGATCTACAACTGCATCCATTAATTCAAATTATGGGAATGGATAAATAACAAAGGCGAAAATGAGTGGCAAATTACGTTCTTCAGACTAGCGGAATTGTACGACTTAGTAATGTGACGTATCAAATGTGAATAATTTTTAGACGTAGAACATTTTAAGAGACAACTGTACCTTGCATCGCTTATGCCTGACAGGAGGATGACAGGTCATGGCCCAATGACAATTCCGCTGACAGGCGTAACATAGCGGCAGCCAAGAGCACGTAACTGATACCCTTGCGCCGGCGCATATAAGAAGAATTGGGGTGAGGCCACAATTATACAGACTGAATTTTATACAGACTGATAAAAAAAAACATGTGTGGTTGTGGAAATAGTTAGAGAAATATTTATGACATAAGTTAACCTTTTCGAGCTAGTAGGATTTTTAGGATAGTATGACAGCTTTCGAGCTCATAACTAAAATGAACATGACCTTATTGTTACTCGGTCTTTTTTAAATTTAAAACATAAATAAACAGTGAAAAAATGGCAGTCATAGGAACTGCCGATAGAAGTGAAAACTTATAACTCAAAGTTTGATCGCTTAGTTTGGAAACTACTCGGGTGAATCCAGAGGCCGTGGCCATGAGCATGGCCATATACCAATGGCCAAGTTTACCCGAAGATTTCTAATCATTCCCGAGCGTGACGCTAGAATTCACTTTACAGCTCACGAAAAATCTGTCTATAGCGCGGCAAAAGAAGTTTTCACTTCAAAAATTGGCGGCCATAAGAACAGCCGATGAATGTTAAATCTTAGTACTGACAATTTTTGACATATTGATATTACGTATGAACGTATGTCAGTAACGATAACACACAATATTTCCCCCATCCACAAAGCGTCTCACGTCCATCTCCACCGCCACCGCTCCGCCGCCGCTCCGACGCTACCCCGCTAAGCTACTACATTAACATACAGGTGAATACAAATACAAATACAAATACAAAAATCTTTATTGCTGTTTGTAGGTGAGATAAGATGATACAAAACATTTTAAAAGTTGCCCCATACAAACTGGCCTCTGCGAGAGGCATGCAATATGTCTGGCAAGACAATTTGTTAGTAATTTATAAATAAAAAAATAATTAAATAATAGTCAGCTGATTAAAGTCTTCTTCTTCCTCATCTTCTATTAATTTCTGGTTTTTATTTATGTCATCTGATTCTTCATCTTAGATTAATTTCTGGCTTCTATTTGGTTGTGATATATATTTGTGTGAGATAAATGTTTGGTGAGCACAATTTCGCGAAGATTTCGTGAAGCGAACTGATAAAACGTCCCCCTGCCAAAAAGTACATCGTACAACTTTATGACTGTCAACGGATATTCTTGCCGCTGAGCCAACACGGTATTATTGTGGTTTAACCCTAATGAAGTATAACTCAGTAACTACCACTACCCCACGGTTTTATTTGTAACGAGTATTCAAAGCAACGATTACTTAAATATCCTACGTCCTACGTCCCCGAATATTGTGGGTTGACCATTTTTTCCTATGTTATATCAAGCTGTGCTTTTAAGTATGAAGGTATGCGAAACCTAATACCTATTACCCTATTTATAAATGAGCTGGATTGAAAACCACTTCGTATAAGATGTACTTAAGTGTCTTCAAATCTTAGTGAAACTACTTTATTTCGCAATTCCAAAATTGTTAATGCGTTATTATTTTATTTCATAATTTCAAAAGCGTATTTTACACCTACTATCCAAAAATGTATATCATAAAATTAAAAAAAAATCTATTCATTTATTCATACCATAAATTCATAAGAACACTTGGTAACGTCATTTACAAAAAGGTAAAGAATCTGTGTACATAATAAGATAAAATAACAATGTCAAAAAGAATAAAGCAGCTGTAAAGGGGCCTAGTTAAAATAGGGGCCTAATTAAATGCAGCGGTAAAAAGGCTTTGTCGAAGACAAAATGAAATCAAATAAAGTAGTCAAAATACCCCAGGATATTTGACGTAAGCAGGACATTAATGCTTTTAAAACCTATTAAACAAATTTTTAGTCCAGAAAGCATACTACAGTGTTGATAGATTTATGTTGGACAAATTTGATAAGGTGAGGCTAGTGCCTTTTTGATATGTTATATTTTCAGGTATGCAATGAATAACCGAAATGACATAAGTTTAACTAAATAAATAAATATTGGTGGACAATGCACCCACAACACCATCTGACCCCAAACTAAGCATAGCTTGTACTATGGCGGCCAGATAGCTGATATGATACTTATATAGTTTTAAATACATACTTATTATAAATAGAAAATATCTTTGTACAGTTTTTATTTAACAATAAAAACTGTACTTCAAGTTGACCTAAGTTGGAGTTGTGAGGCTAAACCACAACAATAGCCATTAATCAAGAGTTGAAGTTGAAGTTGAATATTAGACAGAATTCGATTTTTTTAAGATTTTTTGTCTACCTTACCTGGTGAAAATTAGAGCACATTTATTTATTTAAGACCTATGTGTACACTTATACCTAATTTTACAGACCAATAAAGAATTGAATTGAATTGTCAAAATACAATAAATGCCTACTATAAAAATCTCAAAATAAGCATTCTGCTCAGAAATAAGCGAATGTCCATTCCCAGTCCAGAGTCAAGCCCTAGTTAGACCAATAACGATATATTCTAATGACGTGCAGACAAACTTTTATATTTAAGTGGTGGATCAGCTAAGCCGGTGGTCGGTTATTTGCGACGTTTCGCCGAACTGCATCCGAACTTCGGTGTTGTGTTACTATCTAAGCAGATCACAGAGGCCTTACATTTTGTAGAATTCAGACTTTTTAATTTCGTCTCAAAGATTATTTCAATTTGTAACATAATATACAATTGTATTACTTACCACAGTATTATCAAAATTTAGTAAGTACCTCAGATGGACAGATGACCTCATAAAGGTCGCTGGAAACCGCTGGTTGCAGGTTGCGCAGGACCGTTCGTTGTGGAAATCTAGGGGGGAGGCCTATGTTCAGCAGTGGACGTCTTGCGGCTGATGATGATGATGATGAGTAAGTACCTACATAGAAACTAGAAAGTTCTATGGATTTAAAATAAATCAAGTAAGTCATTCAATTAAATCAATATCTGTGGACTTTCATCACACTTCACACGAAACTATTTTTATTTTATAGTATAGTGTGACGGAACGAGTAGGACATGTGCCTGATGGTAAACAGCACGCTTGTCCATAACAGCACAGTGACACGCAACTATTAGAACATAAAGAAGGAACATGATGATTCAAGTAATTACCTAGTACATCACTGCGCTCGTCACCCTGATGATTGATGATGATGATCATTAGCTGATATATCTATTTGCCCTATAAATTCTTATATTTCCTATATAAATTCTCTTTGGAAATATTACCCTTTAAACCGGAACACAATGAAGTTTGCACATAACTGTTTGGCGGCAGAATAACTAGCAAAACTAGTTCTTTCCCAGATGAACTCTCCAAAGTGTCAATAAAACTTAAATGGGCCCAAAAAGCGAGGTCCAGTTAGCTGTTAGAATATTTATGTCATTCCAATGGCATACAACTTTTATAAATAACAGATGATAGTCTCATTGTGGAACATTTAGTACTGGGCATCTAAAAAGGTCGTTTCATGGTGAAACACGTAGAAATCAGCGGCATTAAAAATACAAAAATAAACCGCTAGGGCACGTCAAAAGACAGTCCCTTGGGTATAAAGGTAAAGAGTCCCAACATTGACAGCCACTTAGCAGATCCCGACACAGAGATAAGATCCCGTTAAAAAGTGTCAAAGTTTAACGACATTATCCAGAAAAAAAAAGCTTTTAAAAAGTTGCCGAAAGGAAAGTCTATTTCCGAACAAATGTTTTTAATTAAAAAGCAGTTACGAGAGTACAAATTAAATATTTCCTCAGGAAATATCTGATTAAGATTATCTTTATCTGTGAAATTTGTAAGTTTACGATTGTCGTGATTAGGATGTATCTTTCGGAGATCATAAAAAATGTCGCCTACGTTTTATGAGAGTTGAATTTTAATAATAGAGTAAGATCCCAGGGCCACCAGACGTCACGTATTTTCTGATGGATGAAATGTAGACGATTGAGTAGAGTTAGTACGTACTAAGAGCACATGCTTACCCGCTAACTTGCTTAGACGGCCATTTTTGAGGTATAGGGTCCAGAAGATACATTACTCACTTCACGTTTTTTCTGATAACTGATTTTCACGTATGTTTTAGGCAATATCTTTAAAAATAAGGCCCCAATAATCCCAGATACTTTCCGTCAGCCGTTTTGCTTAACAGACGCTTTAAAACTCTATTATTTTGGGATTCTGTCCACAAAAGCACAGTGACCCAGTTAATCTTCATATAATAAATTGGTATTTAAATAAGTATTACTAATCAACAACTGTTACGGTACCTACCGTGGGAGCATTTTATCAAATCAAAACGGTTTTGTTTGAAACTGTAAAAGTTTCACATAACGATGCCTACTAAATGCTGCGCGTACGCTCAAAGACAGATGAAAAAGTTAACTGGAAGAGATCGCTATTAGCGATAAGATCGCCTTTTGTGCAGAATGTTTTAATCTTAATTTTAATCACTGTTTATTTTTTGTTTTGTGGTTTAATAAAGTGTTTTTGTATTGTATTACATCAATTGAAAAAAAAAAGAAGCGTGGTTCGAACCCCACGCGAACGCGATTACTGTTCGTAATGTCATGTGCGTAAAGCGCACAACCCAAGTCATGTGCGTAATGCCGCTGACCTAAAATGGTGAAGGAAAGCATCGTGAGGAAATCGACGTGCTCCTAGATTCTTTCGAGGTCAGGAAATCTATCACCCTGCACTGGTCACTCACCTGCTTTACCACATTAAGATCTTTTAGAGCCTAATAAGAAATAAGTTACCCACCTACTTGCTAAAAATAACGGTAAAAAGTACTATTTCCTAAACAAGAAATTAAAAACGTGCGGGCGGCCAGAAGAACATATTAAAAATTACGGGAACTCCCAAATCGTCAAATAAATTAGGGTGGAGAACTCATCATCTTAGTCAAGCCTCATCGCCTAATACTCCCATTTTTACTACAAACTACTATATTATTCTGTCCACTTCTGATAGCAACTATTATTGAAGTTATGTCTTATACGTAGTAACTGGAGAATAAGCTATGGTCCCGTGTTGACGTGTGCAAATTAATGGCGTTCGACGCTAACTGGCCGTGCGGTTGCGTATTTCCGGAATGCCACCAAGGTGCGCAGGCGCCGCTTATAAAAACGCACCCCTAAACGTATAATAGATAGACAAATTAACATATATTTTTGGTGGTAGTAACTTTAAATATTTAGTGAATAGTTTTAAAATAATAAACAAATATTTTCGTGTATATACTAATCTAATTACATATCCTTTTTTTTCTCTTCTAAGTTTGAACATTAATAGACTTCGATAAACACTATAAAGATGTATGTGTGTACATTCTCCATTTAATATTACACCTAAAAGGGAAAGTGACTATGTTTATCTGACTGTCACGCTTTAACACCTAAATTACTGAACTGATTTCAATGGCATTTGGTACAGAGATAGTCTATCTAGAGCTTGAAAAAAGACATACGCTTCTTTTCCACTCCGAAAATTGATTTTTTAGAGGTTGAAACTGAGGGTTGAAATATGAAGGTTTGTGTGGAACTTTCGTCATTTTTTAAAATAGAAGCTTGAAAGTTATTTTTAGGCTTTTGATTAGAAATAAACATTATATAAAATTCACCCAAACGAGTTTCAATAATTATTTATCTCAACATCAAAATCACGGAAGAACCAAACAAAAAACTGTTTTAATGTTCTAAAAATCAGGAACCACAACTCATCCACCGTTACTTCGAATAAAAATCACAATCCATCATCAATTATCTCAATCTATTTGTGTAAGTGTAGCCCAAGTTTTGGGTATTTTTCGAGCGAATGCTAAAATTAAACTGTGGGTAGTTGAAGCGAAGCGATGCGCGCCGACGTGATCGATGGACGAATACAGTTGCGGTAATTGCAATGCGCGCGCACATTGTTATGGAAATCAGTTAGGGAATTTTATGGATAATTTGCGATGATTCCGTTAATACATCTATATATATAAAAATCAACTAACTTAAAAACGGTGAAGGAAAACATCGTGAGGAAACCGACATGTACCTAGAACCTTTCGAAGTCATGTGTCATCCACCAACCCGCACTGGGCCAGCGTGGTGGATTATGGCCTTAACTCTCTCCTTGCGAGAGAAGGCCCGAGTCCCAGCAGTGGGAGCATTTTATGGGCTGTTGATGATGATGATATAAAAATCAATGCCACTTTACGTTGTAAGTAAACTTCTCCTAAACGGCTCGACCGATTTGAATGATTTTTATGTATACGTTTGGGCCCTGGATGGTTTAGATTCACAAATCATCCCGGCAGATGGCGCTGCCGTCTAGGTATCTAGATGGTGTCTAGGTTATTATCCGAGCGAAGCCGGAATGGGCCGCTAGTTTAAATATAAATATGGGTCAAGACTTTACACACAGCATAATTTAGCCCGAAACTTAATTAATCTTGTAGGTACTATGGAAGTCAAGTAGCTGATAAAATACATTCATAGAATTATATGCATACTTTTTATAATAAGTACATATAAAGTTACGAGACGAGCAGGACATGTGCCTGATGGTAATCAACATGCCTGCCACATAACAGCTCAGTGACACGCAGGTATTGGTCAACGAAGAGTCCAAATCATTACATAGCACTGCACTGCGCTCGTCACCCAGAGATTTAAGATGTTTTATCTCTATGCCCTGTAATTTCACTGGAGACATTGCCCTTCAAACCGGAACAAAGTATTGTTTGCACATTACTGCTTGGCGGTAGAATAACTGGCAACGGTGTGGTACTTCCCCAGGCAGACTCTGCAAAGAGACTACAGATACTTAAGATAATAATAACACCCATTAATATTTAGATTTACTCACCATACCGTAGAAATAGATTTCTGTACCTACATTTTTAAGACCTATTTTTTATTTTTAAATTAGCATGTTTTTTCTTTAATTTAATTGCGTCGCATATTCAACACATTAATTTTTAGATGAAGAAGTTTTCGTGATTTCATTGATTTCACCATGTTAATATAATCTGCATTTTTAAATGCCTCATGGCTACCACACCGGAGCCTGCGGTGACAAATGTTTGCCTCCACGGGCTGTTGCGAGACTTCCAGCGATGAACTCGTCAATGCGACCATAGCGTGCCTAATATCCTAATTAATTATAGTTCATATCCCATAGGTAGCCGTAACATTTCATTAGACGTACAGTCGTGTTCTTTTTAACCGACTTCAAAAAAGGAAAAGGTTCTCTATTCGGCTGTAGGTTTTTTAATTGATTGTCAATAGAGACGTGTTTTAAATTAGCCATATAGTATAGTATAGGGGATGATTGGTCCCTTAGATCGGTCTGTCTTTTAGAAAAAGTAAAAACGGAGTATGAAAATTTAAGTCAATTTGAGTCATTATTTTTTGGAGTTTTAAAGCATCTGTTAAGCAAAACGGCCGACGGAAAGTGTCTGGGAGCATTGGGGCCTTATTTTAGAAGACATTGCCCACAACATACGTGAAAATCAGTTAGGTATTAGAAAATACGTGAAGCCCAATGATGAGAAACCCTGTTAATTTTTATTTCAGATTCCCTTAAGATAAATATAAATTACTAGCCAAAATAAACCCATTTTTTGAGGGAGTAGAAAGGAAATAGTAAAGCTTTACTAGCTCCCTATCTATAATAATAGCCACATGTCAGACAGTTTGCACGACAACGGTCTAAAACCGTGGGTTATACTCCGACTGTAAATTAAATTATGTTCCTCTTTAATGTCGTTCCATCTGCATTATTTTCAAAGCATGACACGGAGTAAGTTCTCGTTACGCACACCCGCAAACGAGATGTGTAGCGCGGGCGCAGCGTCTCGCAACTGTCAACCCCAATTATGGCCGCCATGACAGTTTCGCGCGCTTGCTTTTGAATTTAGAACGGTTTGTTGGAATCCGGATGTTTTATTATTTTTGTTCAATTGGGATGATCGAACAGACAAGTTTAAAACTAACATGCTCAGATATATTTTTATACCTACTTCACCCGCTATCTTTTAACTACAAGTAAAAACCAATAGCAAATGTAAAGCTTTATGTGCAACCTTTTTCCATAGACTGAATTCGTGACTTACTTAAATAGTACGCAGCCCCGGATCTAGGGGGGGCAAGCCGGGGCCCGTGCCCGAGCGGCACGGCTCAGGGGGCGCCAAATCCAATTCAATATTATCACCATAAATTCTTCTTTCCTCTCCCTTGCGCATGGTGGTCATGAGTAAATGCACCCCAGGCGCCATTTTCAAGTTTTACCCCGCCTAAAAAATACTTACGTACTTTGAACAAAGTACGTAGAACTTCTCACGTTGCTCACGTGTTGCTCACTGGTCCAAAACCGAAAAATATTCGGCCACTTTGATTCATATTCAAGACATCAAGACAAACATTTGTAATGTGTACGGGATATTTGTTCTGCGTCTAAAAATCACTAACTATAAAATATTACATTTATTGAATGCAAAGAGATTCGCAAAATAACAAAGTCATTAATTTATTTTACACATTCATGTAGAGGTTTTTTTTTTTTAACTAGAATAGGTTCGCACTTGACCACCATCTCGCCTGATCTTAAGCGATGATGCGATCTACGATAGAGTGTGCTTACCTAGAAGAAACCGATTCACTCTCGATTTGAAGACACCAAGATTGTAACCATCGGGGAAAACCCACTCAGGCAACGCATTCCACAACCTAGACGTTCTTATCACAAACGTGGAGTCAAATCGCTTCGTTAGTGTTTTTGGAACATCAACCATGAAACGATGTCGCCCTTTTGTGGAACGAGAAGTCCGATAGAAGAAAGGGCAAGGTGGAATTAGATCATGCAGATCAGTTGCACACTCTCCGAAGTGTATCCGATAAAATACCGATAAGCTAGCAATTTTGCGGCGATGATCAAGACTTTGAAGTCTTTTACGTAGAAGAGTGTCATTGCCTATGAGTCTTTTGGCGCGTCTCTCAATCGATTCCAGAGTCTCCAGCTGATACTTAGTCGATCCATCCCAAAGGTGCGAACAGTACTCCATACAGGAGCGAATCTGTGCTTTGTATAACGTGAGCAACTGTTCAGAATTGAAGTATCTTCGCACCTCTGAGAGGACACCTAGTTTTTTTGCGGCTAATTTAGCCTTAGACTCAATATACGTGCCCAAGTTGAGCGTGGATGACAAAGAAACGCCCAAAGGTAGGGTTCTGTAGTTAGGATACTAGCTGCCCTATGCCGTATCACAGTCATTTAAATCATATTTCTTTATCCTGCGGCCGTATGGTAAGTTTGTACCTAACCACAAACCGACCCACAGCAGTAAGGCCTCAGTAGGAAGTACTTATACCGCTACAAAAATTGTAGATCCACAGGTAATGATATTTTACGCATAACTTTGTACTGTTTAATTTTCTGCGCCCAATCTTCAGCATCTTTAATAATATGTAATTTTAACAAAAAAGAACCGACTTTCAACAGAAAACTTACAAACAAAAAAGTTTTCCTCGATTTCTCTAGGATGTCATCATGAGATCCTGGTTTCCTTATCATGGTACCACCCTTGGCATATCATCTTTACAACAAAAAAAGAATAATCAAAATCGGTTCATAAACGACGAAGTTATCTGCTTCTTTTTACCTTCTTTTTTGAAGTCGGTTAAAAACACAATTCGTATTTTTTTCAATTCACACTTAAACGTCATCTGTCGTTATTTTACAAAAACATGATTTTACAAACTTTTCAAAGGAATTAATTTCATCGGTCAATAAAATAAAGTCGTTGGTCGCGGTGCGTTTTTCAGTGTTTTACGCTAATTGGAGGCGACGGGTCTCGGTTCTATTCCCGGCGCGCGACGTCTGGTAACGCAAAGCCGGATGGCGGTGAAAAACCAACATAGTTTTGTAAGGTCGATGAAAGAGAAACTCTAACGCCTGATGGTACATGTCTGTACTATAATATCACTATATCACGGAATATTTTGTCCAAATTATGTTGATAAAAAGTTGTTGTACTGTCTCTACGCTCGATACTGGAGATAAAAAACATCGTTAAGTCATCTGAGTTTTCATTGCTCTAGAAATATTATACTTCACACTGGAAACAGTGTGGCTTAGTTGCTGGAACATGCGATCCGCAATTTAGTGAAATCGTTGGCTCGAATTCCACCTGCACCTCTTAGTATATTTTCTAAGAATTTACTTAAGGTAAATCAAAGATCAAAGACCTTTTGTATTATAGTATATAGTGACGAGACGAGCAGGTGGTGTACCTGATGGTAACTTGGTAACCAACATGTCTGCACATAACAGCAGTGACATGCAGCCATTGGGATATGAAGAGTTCAAATCACTACCTAGCACTGCGCCGCGTTCGTCAACACCCAGTAATTTCACTGGAAATATTGTTCTTCAAAACGATACACAACAATGTTTGCGTATCACAACAAATACTGCTTGGTGGTAAAACAACTGGCAAAAGTATGGTAGTTCCCCAGACGGAGCCTGCAAAGAGTCACTAAACCTTGCCGAAGTTTTGTGACCAGCAAATCGTTTGACCAAAACTTTGTAGCGCTAGGCGGCTGTATGTTGTACGGTGTACGCATATTTTATAACACGGCCGTCAAACAGAGTCAACATTGATTTTTTAAGATAAACATACATATAAATAAAATAAATATATCTTCCGTTAAGAAATTTTCTATAAAGAACTTGAAGATACGAAATTACGTGTAGTGTTTTAAAACACGGAAGCTAGCTGTTCCTAGACTTTACTTTTATTAGTCACATTACCTTTGTATTTCGGATCTAATTTGGTTGCTCGTAAAAAACTTCTTTCAACCGCGTCCGCTGCTCCATAAACTTATCAGATCCAATTACCGAAAAAGTTTATGTTAATTTTCTCTCTTCAGCCGCCATAAATAATACATGTTGACGTGTCAATTATTGACTCAAATCTCGAATCGTTTCCCGCGTTCACTGATTCTTTTTTCAAACACAGGCGGGACGAACTATAGCCACGCCTTCAAATCAGACCAATTTCAAAATTAGAACTCCCACTAGAGGTAGCTCTCCATTTCAAAATAGGTTCTATACCCCTTAGAATAGAACACTATTCAAACCGATTGGCATAAATGTTTGACGTTCGAAATTTGAAATCTTAAGATGAAGCCATAGAGATGGAATTCACTTTTCATGTGTATAGGAGGTGTTTTCAGCAGTTACAGGACTTTTTTTTGGCTCCACATATGTTTCTTGGTTTTAGCGAAGCCAGATCGTGGCACAAACTCCATTAGTTCACACATTAGCATGAGTTAGCCGAATTATTTCATTAAATAAAGTAATTCAATAAGCTAGTGAATTAATAACAATTACTTATTCAGACTACGTTCGATTGAATTTTGTATTAGGTACAGATTTTATTTTAAAGTAAATGTGACAGTGTCGCAGACGATTTTCGATAAACTATGTTGTGTTTTTAATTTTGTGGCGAATTTTTGTGATTGTACAATGGATCAGAATAAAGGTAATGTTGATGCGTATTACTTTTAACAGCCTATATTTTTTCTGTGTTTTGTTTGGACGAAAATCATGGTAAATGTCGCATGATTTATGATTATAGCCCTCAAATAATTGTGACATCACCTAATTTCATTATACATGTAAACTTTTTGATGTGTTTTGCTCTACAGTGTGATATCGGCTATACGGATCCGTTGAACATCGTAACGTAAATGGGTTATACTTAGTCTGTAATAGTTTTTTATTTTTTAAAGATACTATAGGCAGTTGGCTCTATGTAGACCTCCATTGCCTACAGTACTTTGGGGTGCCGTAGGGCGCAGGGCTCTACTGACCAGCCGCGGTCCCAGCCTCGAATTTTGGAGGGGGTCACCAGTACGCAGCCTCAGATTTGGGGAACTAGTAGAAATACAATAAATCGAGTAAAAAAATACTTTACTAGTAGCGTGTGTAGTGTGTGTGTAGTATTATCTAATTTATAATTTAGGAATATATCTAGACTTAAATTTTAAAAAAACAAAATCAACTAAATTTAGTAAAAATCAACGAAAATTAAAATGAATGCTTAATTTTTATTTTCCTCGACCCTTAGTTACTAACCATCGCGCCGCATTTCGAACATTTTTTAGTCAAGGCTGTCTACAGTCAAAATACTTACTTAAAAAGAGTAATGTGTTAGGTCAAATATGTAAAAAAAAACAACATTTGTACCACACCCCGGACACTCCACTAAAACTCCATACAACCGCCGCTGTGGAGTTGCCTACTCTTCACACAACTACGCAGTTGTCGTTCGTACACACGCGTGAATGTGTGCGTTAGCGCTAGGGCTACTGAATTGTTTTATTGAATAGTTGTGCCCCTTGAGATCACCTGGTGACGTAGTCTATAAACTTGCTATAATGTTGAGTTACATAAATAGAATGGAGCCAAATTATACTATTCTAATTAAAAGGGTGTTTGCACAGATTTCTAAATTGTTCCAGAAATCTGTGGGTGTTTGTATTGCCGCGTAAAATGAAACGAAACCAATGATAGATTAGATCAGGTACCTAGATATCTATTTCTGTTAGTAGGTACACATTCGCATTTTATTTTACACTAGCATTAACCCGCGGCTTCGCTCGCGTTCAGTAAGTTATTTGTTATTTTAGATTCCTACTTGGATAGCGCATAGCGTGTGCGTCAAATAATAACATAAATAATGCTCATCTATAATAGGCCTACCCTTAAGCTTGTGCGTTAATATGTATTTTTAATTCCCTATTTTACCAACTCAGGGGTTGAATTTTGGAAAACTAATACGCTCATTATTTTTGCCATAGTTAATTAATTTAATTTTCATGCAAATAAATGTTTTAACTGCTATAGGTTTACTCTTGACCGCAATGTCGCCTGAAGTTAAGTGATGATGCGGTCTACGGTAGAGCTTGATATCCTAGAAGAAACCGATTCAGTCTCAATTTGTATATACCAGTGTTGTAATCATCATGAAAAATTCATTCAAGCAATGCCTTAGAGTATCTCTCTACTTAGTCTGTGAACGCCTTGCTCAGCCTAGACGTTGTTATAACAAAAGTAATCCGTCAAAGCTCTTCGTTATAGTCTTTAGAACATGTCCAAGGAGTATAAAGTTCGTACAAAAATTTATCCACTATGACGTAGTATAAATTTGAAAAATATCCTTCTTTCTTGGTTGTTTCATAAAATAAACACATGTGGAAAAATGTAAGTATCTTCTGTGCATTAATATAATATTTTCATCCCCTATGGTTCGGGATTAAATTTAGGAAAACTCTGTTAAAATTACATAGCTCATTATTTTTCCCGTACTCATATCCTCCAAAGTTTTGTAGGAGCACGTACGTGTACGTGCCAGATATAGTTGTAGGAGCACATACGGTACGTGACTGATGTAGTACATAAGGGGAGGACAGCGGAGAGCGAGAGAGTCTCTCACCCCGCGTCACTTGTACATTAAGAACAATATAACCAGCAGTTTATACAGTGACGTGGTTTCATTTCCATCTCCATACCAGCAACACCTACGGTGGTGACCCCGACGTGACCACTGTAGGTGTTGCTGGTACTGGAGATGGAAATGAAACCACGTCACTGTATAAACTGCTGATTATATTGTTCTTACTGTACAGTGACGCGGGCGAGAGACCTCTCGCTCTCCGCTGTCCTCCCCTTATGTACTACATCAGTCACGTACCGTATGTGCTCCTACAACTATCACGTCGGGGTCACCACTGTAGGTGTTGCTGGTACTGGAGATGGAATGAAACCACGTCACTGTATAAACTGCTGGTTATATTGTTCTTACTGTACAAGTGACGCGGGGTGAGAGACTCTCTCGCTCTCCGCTGTCCTCCCCTTATGTACTACATCAGTCACGTACCGTATGTGCTCCTACAACTATATCTGGCACGTACACGTACGTGCTCCTACAGTTTAAAGCAAATATGTCGCAAGAAATAAAAATGTTCACACAAACTTTCTTCCCTTATTTTACTCCATTAGACGCTGCATTAAAAAAACACTGAAACACATAACTCATTATACATATTAGCCGTACTCAATTTATACGAAATTTCATTCAAATATGTCCAAGGAATAAAAATATTCACACAAACTTTCTTCCCTAATTTCACCCCTTTGAGCCTTGAATTTTGATAAACGCTTTAATATGTACCTCATAGTTTTAGCCGAGCTTAATTAATACGAAATATTATACAAAACTGTCCAGGGAATAAAAAGTTTCAGACTTTAGGAGTTGAATTTTGAAAAATCTTCCCTTGGTCGATGCCTACGTCATAAAAAGAATACGTGTGTGAAAAAATTAAGTATGACCTAAGGGTTTGTCCGGTTCGTTGATATTTATAAAACATTCATCCCTTATTTAACCCGTTTTACAGGTTGAATTTTGAAAAAAATGTGATCCATAACTCATTATTTTGGCCACACTAAATACCTACGAAATTTGGTGTAAATATGCCCAAGAAATAAAAAGTTTCTATACAAACTTTCATCCCTTATTTCACCCCTTTGACGGTTGAATTTCGATAAACGCTTTAATACTTACCTTATGGTTTTAGCCAAACTCTATTTATATTAAATTTCATGCAAATATGCCCAAGGAATAAAACGTTTCTATACAAACTTTCATCCCTTATTTCAACACTTTGAGGGTTGAATTTCGATAAACGCTGTAATACGTACCTCATGATTTTAGCCGAACTCAATTTATATGAAATTTCATGCAAATATGCCCAAGGAATAAAAAGTTTCATACAACCGTTCATCCCCTATTTCATCCCCTTGGGGGTAGAATTTTTCAAAATCCTTTCTTAGCGGATGCCTACGTCATAAAATCTACTTGTGTGCCAAATTTCAGCCTGATCCCTCCAGTGGTTTGGACTGTGCGTTGATAGATCACTATGTCAGTCAGTCAGTCAGTCAGTCAGTCACCTTTGAGTTTTATATATATAGATATAGACTTACCCATGAAGAAAACTTTATTCTGTCACTACAATTATTCCTCCAGGCATTATCAATCCGTGCTTGGGCACATAAGTTACTGGCTGTGTGAGTTACGAACTTGAGTTAAAAACGACTTCGTTATTATAAATAAATAAATATTGGTAGACAATTCACACAACACCATCTGACCCCAAACTAAGCAAAGCTTGTAATATTATAAAGCAACGTTATTGAAAAGTTTCTAATCTTACGTTATTTTATCATTAGGAAATTAAATAAAGCTTTTAATCTTGTCCCGTTTAGTTGACGGACAGCCGTAAACAGCACAACAACCCACCATGATGATATTTCGTTAGGAATTAGATGTTCGATACCAGCCCTTCGTTGAGTGCTCCTAGCGTATCCGGCCTGAGGGGTAAGGAAACTTGAAATTGGCGGGGGTTGGGGAATGTCCGTTCTATCTATATTATCTATTCTATGATTTGTACGTCACAAGCGAATTTAAATAGAAAGATATGAGCCTAAGTGAAGTATTGCAATACGGCAATTGGACTGAAAGCAAGCAAACTGAAAAAATAAATGTTATTAAAAGTGTATTAAACTTTTCATTCGGTAGATATTAATTTTAACATTTTGATGGAACTTTCTACTTGCCAGGCATCGAGCAACTCGATCTTCCACGCAAGCACGGAAGGGAGTAAGTAGCCTTAGCTAAAAAATATTATTCAAATCTTTCTGTCATTTCTTGCGGGAGGGGAAAGTTGCACACTAGCGCAAAGCCGCACTATTACATACAAAACATACCTATACCAATCCATTGCCTACTCACACAGCCAAATCACTAACACATAAAAAATAAAGCACCATTCACAAATCTAGCACCGCCCTCAGCCACAGAATATTATCAAACTCCATGGTCCACGCGGACTTGTACTTTGACAGAGGGGAAACGCTGTGTATGCCTACTCCCTTCCGTGTTGCTCGCTGTTGCCAGGTGATCTAAATTGAGGGTTTCATTTTGCTCCGCTACTCACCAGCCGGGTTCCGTTGGTCAGCCGGCACCCGTGTTGGGGTAAATATAATAGGAGAAATGTGTGAAGTTTTCAGCTTGCTTCAAATACCTATCCAACATTTTTTTCATTTTTTAACTGTCTTAACTTTGAAGTCACTCTCTCTTTTCTTTTCCCTTGAATAGATAGAAACAGCAACAGCAAAGCTAAAGCCGATTTAGTTAGGTGGTAGAAGGCCACAGTCTCGGAATATTAGTATCGTTCGATGCAGAAGTAACTATATTTATTAACCTACTGAATTTTAGGTTAGTGTAGAAAGTAATCTTGTTAATAAAATTATATTACGCTTATAGGTACAATATATATTTATAGCAACCTGAAAGAAACAAATCATTTTCTACTATTTCCCCAGCGCAGAATTAATCTTTGTACGACCCTTTCGCGCTGTATATCTACCTACTCTTTGTGTTTTATTTCTTCTCTAGTGTTTAGTAAAAATAAACATTGAGTAAAGACGTCATTATTTTTTACAATTTTTTTCGAAAAAAGTGATCGTGAAAAGAATAGCTAAATCGATTCACAATTATCAGAGCTATCATGTGACATACACACAAACGAACTCAGAACCTCCTCCTTTTTGCAGTAGGTTAAAAAGTATCTACCATATTTCATAAAATAAAATATAATTTATTTTTCTCGTAAAAACCAAAAACCGACTTTAATTTAAACTTGTAAAAATTTAAACTCTACTAATCTCAATTTTTTTTGTGAAATCTACTATGACGGCGCGGCGTCACGATAAAGGAAAGGATTTTTTTCTTTTTGATGATGTTTCAAAAATCACCACACCGATTTTGATTAAATGTTAGTATGTGAGACCACCTCGGAAGATCTATGGTGTTTTTAAAGAGCCCATTGTGTCCCAGTGTTGATCAAAGACCTCCCTACCCTCCTTCCATTTTTGTCTGTCTTGACTCAAAGTCATCCAGACTTTAAGGTGTTTGTCGAGGTCGTCCCGCCATCGCCTATTGGGTCTCCCGCGTCGTCGTTTCCCATTTGGTTGCCACTGGGTAGTGATCTCAGCCCAGCGATCGTCTGACATTCGATAGACATATCCAGCCCAGGCCCACTTCAAATTGCTAGCCTTTTGGGTCACATCAGTTATTCGTGTCTTTGAACGCAGTATGGTGTTTCTAATGCGATCGGTGAGCTTTACGCCCAATATACTGCATTAAATAGCTCGTTGGCAAACCGCGAGGCTGGACCTTAGATCCTTTGTCAAAGACCAAGTCTGCGCTCCGTACGTCAAGATGGGGAGAATGCACACGAGCCATAGATGGATGATCTATGAAACAAAAAAAACATTTAAGTCGATTCACAATTGGACAATCTATCGCGTAGCATAGGTGCAAAAAATTTGATGCAGCTATTGTCATCTATGGATACAGCCGGATTGAGAATCGACTCCTTTTTCGAAGCAGGTTAACTAGAAGATCCATGTGCAAAATATGTGTGCCATGTGTCTGAAAACTATGTCTTTCTAATGGTGTAAAAGGACAATGCTCAGAATTGACGTTTTTAACATTTTAAACACAAACGAATCGAGAACCCTTCCTATTTTGAAGTCGGTGTAAAAATATCATAATATGAAAAAGAGTATCAAATTCATCTGGTCTATTTACCTACCGCAAACAGAAGCGAGCTTCTCATGTTCAGAGAAGCGTAAAAACTGAATCCACATGCGATCTTTCAGTGTAAGCGATAGGGCTGCGCGCGCGCCGCCGCGCCGTAACAAAGATCTACAGAGCCCGCCTGTGTGGCGGCCCGCCCTATAGCCGCCAGAAAACTTTGTTACTTTAAAACTTTAAACATAA
This sequence comes from Ectropis grisescens, assembly GCA_017562165.1. Taxonomy (NCBI): domain Eukaryota; kingdom Metazoa; phylum Arthropoda; class Insecta; order Lepidoptera; family Geometridae; genus Ectropis; species Ectropis grisescens. The sequence continues at coordinate 6,547,968 of CM029781.1, read as the reverse complement.
CTTTATTCTGAAAAAACAAAATCGACTTCAATTTAAAATTTAATTCAACACTCGATTAAATTTAGTTAGTTTAGTCAGTAACTATGTCGTCTAGATAAATAAAAAAATGTTGGTGAACACTTCACGCAACACCATCTGACTGACACCGCTGCCCGTACTTTCATCTTGACCTAGTTACCAAAAGGTTATCTGGAAGAGATCGCTATTAGCGATAAGATCGCCTTTTGTACCCAAAACGTTTAATTTTAAGTCAATCACTGTTTTTCTGTATTGTTTTGTGGTGTAATAAAGTGTATTGACTCCAAAATAAGCAATGCTTGTACTATGTAAGCTATATAGCTGATACAATACTTTTGTAGTTCTAAATACATACTTATCGTACCTACATAGAAAACACATACTACATACCTGCAGCATCCCGCGATGCTACCCGCTTAGTTGCCCTTCCCGTTATTTTGCCGGGATAAAAAGTAATAATGTGTTCTTCCACACTATAATCTACCAGTATTCCAAATTTCAGCCCCATCCGTTCGTACGTTACGACGTGATTGAGCAATAAACATACAGACATCCATACATGGACATTTATAATATTAGTAGGATTTTTAAACTTACCTTTAAAAGGTACTAGTACGTACCTACCATGATATATTTTTACAATAGATAGATAGATAAACTCTTTTTTTATGGGACTTAAATTAAAGAAAAATAACAATAATACCGAAAAAACAGAATAAAGTAGCAATTGGCGACCTTATAGCTACATAGCTACGAGTAAGAACGAATTCTTCCAGGCAACCGTAGGATGGTAAAAAAGAAATTAATAATGGAAGACGGGGAGTACAATTAGGAGTACATATACAACATGTTCAATGAATAATAATAATTGAAACATTGAATGGAAACATTACCCTTGGAGGCTCTGGGCCGGGAAAAGACGATGTCGAGTCGATTACTATCGGAATCCCAACCGGTAGTAATCGCCTCAACAGACAAAATCCGACTGACTAGTACTAGACTTAGGTTGAAAATGTTCACAACACCCCCCCCTTTCCTCTTCTCCTAATCCATGAAATATGTAAAAAAATGTTATTGTAATGACAAAGGTCACAGACCCGGAGTCTGTGGAGTGGCAAACATTAAAAAAGAAATATTACCCTTCAAACTGAAACACAGTCTTTGCACATTACTACTTGGTGATAGAATAACTAGCAAAAGTGTAGTGCTTCCCTAAGGACAAGGTCTCTACAAAGAGCCCAACCTCAACATGGGTACTAGGTTATATTTGTTAAATGTTTTGTGATAATCATTGATTTCAAAAACAACTAGTATGCTAGCTTACTGAATGTAATTATATTTCACTAAACTCAGTAGCGACTAAATTTAGCCAAGTGTAGGTAATAAGCCTTTTAATAATATTTTGTACTGAACACTCGAACGTTTGTATTGATGAAAATATTTCTCGTAGCTAACTTTATCCGAGCCGTTCCGTTGTAACGAAACTGCTCTGTTCGTAAAAAAAACTTAATTAGTCATTATTCTAAATGTGACTAAAAATTAAATCAGACTGGAGAAATCATATATTATATCATACGTGACTGACACGTGATTAAGTTTTTTTTTTAATATTGTCCATTCCATAATTTAACAAGAAAAGTACCTAAAGTAATTAAATTACAGATATTGAAATTATTGTAATCATTTGTCGCGCTTAGAAAAAATACTAATGATACTGAATTTTTATGGATGCGCGCTGCCGCCGGCAGCCTATTTTGGCCTGTACTGTAGATTCTACGGCGTAGAATAATGTAGCCTTTCCCCCACAGATATTCCACCAAACCGTACCACCAAGCCCAGCGAGTCCAAGGCCTTCAACTCAGGGCCGTATCCAGACGGAAACTTGTTCCAGATGATTAAATGCCACGAAGACAGCTTGCTTCGCTTACACCACCTCACCGCTGGCAGGCAGATGACTGGGTACGAACAGACTTACCAGAATGAACTGTCTTGGTAAGTATTTATTTGCATTGGAGTTTAACAACCAATTTTGAATTTACTTATTTATTTACCTACTAGCAACCTGTTTGGGCTTCGCTCGGATATTGTCATATAAAGACTAGTACCTGTAGTACCTGGGTGACCGAGCTTTGATCGGTTACTTAAATACATATTTACTGATTTTCTACAAAAAAAAATATTTGAAAAAAGAAAGGTAGCCTTCTGGATTCGAACCTGGACCTACCATGTTATGACCGCTCATCTTCCCGACTGAGCTAATATATCGTAGCGCGATATTTCGAAATTTATAGCCGCATTCTAATCTTTATGTAAAAGTTTTTCATTGTCTAAAAACGCGCATAAAACGACGTTTTTTTAAAATAAAACCTGGCTAGATCGATTTATCGTCCCCGAAACCCCCTGTATACATAATATCATGAAAATCGTTCGAGCCGTTTCCGAGATTCAGATTCTATATATACATACCTTCAAGAATTGCTCGTTTAAAGGTATAAGATTAATTCAAATAAAAACTTAAGTTTGGAAACGTAATCTAATCGCTTAAGTTGGACCACAATATACATACCTAAAATCCAGCTATTTGTGAAGAGTTCAAACATCAAGACGAAGTAAGTAATTAATTAATATACGAGTATAATATTCTGGTAGCAATTTTTGGATAGGTATTTCAGGCAAGATACTCGTAGATAGATAAACTCTTTATTGCACTACTAGCTGAACCCGCTACTTCGTTCGCGTAAGCAGATGTTACTGACTTATAGTGTAAATTAGTTGGAAGTATCGTACGTCAAAATATTTGCATTATGTAATCATTGAAAAACCGAGTGAATTTGTTTTCCCAAACAAAAAAATATTTAATTTTATCATCTTTATTTTTCTTTTTTTAAACAAAATCAAACATACTTATTAAGGTTTCGTAGTATCAAACATAGCCGCAAGTGTTAAGTTTGTAGGATTTTTATAGGATACATTACGAAAATTCTGAAGCTGATGTGCATGATCTGATTACCTACATTTCTCTTTTTATCCGCAAGCTGTTTTCTAGCTGTTACCCGCGACTTCGCCCGCGTAAAATTTTGAACGAAGCCTGTGTGGAATCAAAAAGATTAAAATTTTGAGTTTTAATGATAGGTACTCAAGCAAGTTGAACCCGTAAATCTAAGTGAAGTCTAAGTGAAATGTTAATGTATGAATTTAATTGTAACACAGAAAAAAATCCAAGAACGAAAGAATCCAAATTCGGCATCAAAATCCTTTTAGCAGCAAAAACTTATTAGTACAATTTAGAATACCAGTAACGCCACCTAGTGATGAAAGAAAAAATACATACCACAATACCAAAACATTGATTTAAATGGCCTTTAGTGCTTTTAGATTTAAACTGGCATTAGCGCCATCTAATGAGAATATAATGTTGCTTGTTATTTTGATTGTGAACGCAAATCACCTGTATTATCTACGCCAAAACGGGTGCATATATTTTTAATTTTTGGCTTTTACCTTACCATCACATCAAGTTCCTTACAAAAATATATACTTATTATAGATTAATATGGAGTTAAACGAAAATATAGACTTAGACCCCATGTGAAATTTTAGACTGTAAACTATGTGTGGTATTTCAGACTATATCTGTTTCAATTTTCTACCAAATTTGCTTAGTCTTTCCGACGTCACAGTAACCGATTTGCTATTTCTGATTACAATCTACGTGTGTTTCGAATTCCTTCCAAATATGTTCAGCCGTTCCAACGTTGTCCTGTAACTGTAAATATTATGAATGTCAATGTTTGGATGTTTGTTACTATGTTACTTAATCTTGGCGGAACGTATCAAGTGATCGGGCTGAAATTTGAAATACAATTAGATTATAGTCTGGAAGAACACATAGGCCAAACATTGCCTATGTATAGTTACTTATCTATATGTCCCTATGTGTTACTTAAGCTAAGCCAAGAATATGTTTCAAATTTTAACTCGATACATTCAGCCATTCCAACGTAATTGAGCAGCAAAAATTTAAATATTGACATATTTATGTAATATTATGAAAGGATATTACAAAATTTTTGAAAAAATAAAACCGGTCAAATGCCAGTGGGACTCGCGCCCGAAGGGTTCTGAACCATTAGCAAATAAAATGATTTTATTGTATGGGAGCCCCCTTAAAATTTATTTTATTTTAATTACTTACATTTAAAGAGAACATAAAACTTAATATTATGTGAATAGTGAAAGCGTCAACCTGTGACAGGTACGTTATTAGTATCGAGCAAGAAACGGTAAAAAAGTCAAGTTTTGTTGTATGGAAATAAGCCCCTCTTAAATATTTATTTTAGTTTTAGTATTTTTTTAAAAGCAGCAATAGAAATACATCGTCTGTGAAAATTTCAACTGTCTAGCTATCACCGTTCTTGAGATACAGTCTGGTGACAGACGGAAGGATGGACGGACAGCGAAGTCAGGTACGGAACCCTAACAACGGTCTGCTTCGGTTACCGAAGCTTGTTGAACACTACCTTTAAATTTTAAACAGTATTTGGATTGAAATAAGTTACGGCTGGTCTAGTAAGCTACAGCTGACTTAGTCGGGAGAACGCCGACTGTTGATCCGGAGACCCAGGGTTCAAAACCACGCGCACCACTATCTTTTCTGAGTCATGTTCGTAATGCCGGTAATTAAACGTTGAAGGAAAATATCGTGAGGAAACCGAAATGTACCTAGAATCTAAGTTCTAAGTCATATGTCATATGTCATCCACCAACCGACACTGGGCCAGCGTGGTGGATTATAGCCTTGTCTCTCTCCTTGCGAGAAAAGGCCCCGACGCCCAGCAGTGGGAACATTTAATGGGTTTTTTAAGCTGCTACTTATTATGCTGATATTTTTTCTCCAAAAGAACAAAAATTTACTTCAATGACAGGTAATTTCATTCTGTCGTTCGACTAACTAAATACAGATAAATCTAAGCTGATATTTGTTTTTTGTTGATATTTGAAAAACTACCTCCCTGTTTTCGATGTATAAGATCACCTCTGAAGTATTTTCTACCAAACAAAAAAGAATTATCAAAATCAACTCACAATTAGCGGAGTTATCGTGTAAAATAAAACCAAATAAAAAACATGCAACCCGATTGAGAACATCCTCCTTGTTTGAAGGAGGATGTTCTCATCCTCCTCCTTTTTCCACACAAAAATATATTTTGACAATTATTTTGTCATTCAAGACGACGCGACGCGATCACGTGGGCACTTCTTGAATCTAGATATTCTGTGGATCGTCTGTGATACACAGAATACTTAGAAGTTAGTATGTACCGAACGCGCCGTGCGTGTCGTTATTATTTAAGTTTGTGTAATTTCCGAACCACCAAACCGATAATGTTCAAATTTTGATGGGACAATATAAAAAATGTGTTCTTTCTAACAAAAAAAGAATTAATGAAATTAAACAACGCAAACATGAGTTACAACCAAATACATATTCTGACTTTCACCCCCTCCTGCAAGAAAACCAATCAGAATTTGGGGATCAAAAGTAGCCTACAGCAATTTCCTTAGTTTAAACTAAAATCATGCCAAGTTTCAGCTGAATTGAATCAGTAGTTTCGGCGTGATGCGTGATCCCTATACAGAAAGACAGACAGACAGACAGACAGACAGACAGACAGACAGACATGAAAGAAAAAAAATGCAGTTTCGCCATCAGTATCGACTATGGAGTGCCCCAAAAAAAAATTTTTCTAAATATCTTCAATGTACAGAATTCGACCCGTTACAGTTTTATTATAAGTATAGATATGTAAAACAACATAGATAAAAACTAAAATTGAAGTAACAATGGGCGACCTTGTCGCACATACCTCTCCTATTATTCCCCATCACGGAGCTGGCTGTTGAGTTGCGGAGTTAAATTAATAAATAAATAATAAATAAATAAATAATTATTGGTGGACAATTCACACACAACACTATCTGACCCCAAACTAAGCAAAGCTTGTGTGATGACAGCCAGATAGCTGATATAATACTTATATAGTTTTAAATACATACTTATTATACATAGAAACACCCAGACACAGTGCAAACATTTGAATTCATCACACAAATATTTGCACTGGGTGGGGATCGAACCCACGACCCTCGGCTTCGCAGGCAGAGCTACTACCAACTAAGCCACTACAATTTAACACTTTCAGTTAGTAGGTAGTTAAGCTTATACGAGTAATAAACCGATTTTCATGATGTTTCTGTGAGTCCAATCTGAAATTATAGAACGTAGTGGAAATCAAAGATTTTTTCACTATTAAATTAACGATGACTAATTCCAATTTTCATTTTCATGCCTAATTATTTACGATTTTAAAGTTCTCATCTGTAGCTGACTTCAACATTTTGTAATTTGCGACTGAATTATTCTATATCTAGCACATTAATTACATATTTGCACATCATAACATGTTTTTTATAGTATAAAGTAACGGGACGAGAAAGACATGTGCATGACGGTAAGCAACGCGCCAGCCTAAACCCATAACAACACAATGTCACGCAGCTATTGCATCGTAAAAAGACCCACCCTTCTACCACGGTAATATAATATTACCGTTCTTCTACCGCCTAACTAATTCTGCTTTGGCTTTGCTATCTTTATCATTTCAAGCTATAAGAAAAGAGTGAGAAATATCAAAGCTTTGACAGTTTTAGTCAGGCGGTAGAGCCGCCAATCCCCAAACGTCAACTAGCACTGCACTGCTCGCGTCGCACAGATATACATATAACCATATAAGGTGATTCATCCGTCTCTATAATTACCCAGTAATTTCTCTAAAAACATTGACTTTCAAACCGGAACACAGTGATGTTTGCACATTACTGCTTCGCGGGTAAATAACTGGCAAAGGTGTCGTTCTTCCCGAGGATTCCTTTCTTCTGCTAAGAGTATTACCACTACAAACAGATATGACAATATATTATATTCTATGACATTACCATAATTTTTATTTTTTTTTACTATATATTTATTTTTATACCATTTATTTACTACAAAGTAATGTTAATGTTAAAGTAGGCTTTAACAAATATTCCAGGTATCAAAAAGACCTACGCCAGCCATACATAAAGCCAGTAGACTATTTAGCTTATGAAGATATGCGGAGAAAATACGAGGACAAATCGAAAGAGAGGCAAGATAAGAAAGAGTCTGAGGAGGAGCGAGAAGGAAAAGAGGAACGGAAGAAGCCGAGGCGGAATAGAACCACATTCACGAGTCAGCAGCTGGCGGCTTTGGAGAAGGTGTTTGAGAAGACGCATTATCCTGATGCCTTCGTGAGAGAGGATCTCGCTGCGAGAGTCAATTTAACCGAAGCTCGAGTTCAGGTATGGTTCATCAACAACCTGTGTTCATCCACTCCTGGATATAGGCCTCTCCTATAGGCCCGTTCCAGCTGGCTCCTACTTTTCGAGGCGTATCCGTGCCGGTTACTAACCATCTCGAGCTTTTGGGCGTTTCCTTGTCATCGACACTCAACTTTGGCACGTATATTGAGTCTAATAAGGGTCAGCGCAGACAGAACGGAGCGCAGCGGAGAGGATTTTATTGACGCACTTAAAAATAACCTTTAAAATTATTACAATAAAGTGCATAAGTAAATGCCGCGCGGGGATTCCCGCGTATCTTCGAGGACACGTCAGCATATTTTGTCATGTTCAAGCATTTATGCACTTTATTGTAATAATTTTAAAGTTTATTTTCAAGTGGGTTAATAAAATCCTCTCCGCTGCGCTCCGTTCTGTTTGCGCTGACCCTAAGGCTAAATTAGCCGCCAAAAACTAGGTGTCCTCTCAAAGGTGCGAAGATATTTCAATTCTGAACAGTTGCTCACGTTATACAAAGCACAGATTCGCTCCAGTATGGAGTACTGTTCGCACCTTTGGGATGGATCGGCTAAGTATCAGCTGGAGACTCTGGATTGAATCGATTGAAAAGTGTCTTTAGATGGAGGTCATATTGTGATATCCATTAACACGCGCTTTATCAGGGGAACAGATTAAGCCCTAATCTATTCCCCTGATAGGACTATTAGGACTAGAGGCTAATTCTCACTACATTAGTCATAGTCAAGACGCGAATTATAATTGGGGTTTAGTCCTGTCTGCGAGAACACAAAGCGGGATCTGTGGTTGAGTTTTTTGTAATTCTCTAGTGTTTTTAAAACAAGAAATATTACCTCCATGACGCACCGTGACGTTTTACAAGACCTCCAAAATTGCGTTACGTGCCTAATACTTGAACATCCTAAGATTTTTCCAACGTCTTGTCATTGTTTTTAAATCCTTTGAAAATGAAAATGAAAAAATGTTTATTGTGGCAATAACGAGAGACATAAACAAAAACACAAGATATGGCACACGTTTCTTACGTGTTACGCTAGCCTAACACTCGGTAATCGCTGAAATTAAAACATTTTTTTACATTCTCCGGCTGTCGCAATCGTAATTTACGAGAAGAAAATACAAAAAACAAATACATGTTGTGTCAGTGTGCACTGAACCCCACACTAGGGCTACCTGTGTTGTGGGATCCAGGCTTCTCCTAATTTTATACAGTAATAAAAGGACTGAAGAGTAATTACAAAATAGAACTATAAGCATCGATATAAACAAATGGATGTGCTCTCCTATACTTCAGGCCAACTTTCCAGTGGATTATTATCGAAATTATGATTCTAACTTACCAAACATAATAGAACGATGAGTCACGCATTTACTTTTCCCTAGGTACCAACTTATTGGTATATACTTAGGGCACAGTACTTGTAGGTAGATAAGCGACCAACTATAATATAACTGAAAAGTAATAGTTTTATAGTAATTGCTTTAATTTAATTCACAGGTGTGGTTCCAAAACAGACGAGCCAAATTTCGCCGCAACGAAAGATCCGCGATGTCCAGTCACAGAAGCAGCGCCAGCCAAAGCTCCCCTGAACCAATCCCGGTACCCATCGGCATACCCCATCAAGACCCTCGACAAGACTACTCAAGAAACTCAAAAGAACCTTGGCTCCATCACTTTCAAGCCAATAATTTGAATCTGAATTTAAGCATACCGATTGCCAATAGCGGCCTTTATCAAAATGATTACTCGTTAATGATGCAAAACGTTGGAAACAGACAATATGTTCCTAATTCGAACTCCCTTATGAGCCAAAGTATGGTTGGTTATAATGGGTCAACAGAAAACAGCTATGGATCCTGTTCTTTGATTGGAGGATACTCTGCTCCGTTACCAACCGCGCACCCTAGTTCCTATAATCTGAATTTGAGATTACGTCCGCATGATTTTAGTATAAATAATATTCCTTTATAAAATAATCTCCTGTGTATTCGTCTAAATAAAGATAATGAGTAAGTTTATAATTTTTTATTATTCCAAGCACAGTTTCTAAAAAAAATGACAGAAAAAAATATGATTTCCGTGTTTGATTGTTGTCAATGTCAACTGTCATCAAACATCAAATTGTATTTTCTTCAGGTTTATTTTGATTTTGTCGATTTGCGTTATTTTTTGACAAACTGATATTGAAATCATCCATAATAATTGCTACAAAAACAATGCGATGTAACGCAGAACCGCCTGAGCAGATAAATTGTTACAATACCAGTTACAGAAACGACCACACGAGGGAAGATAGGTGACAACATGAACCCTTTAGAATTTAGAAAAACTCTGTTCGCTGTAATTACCCTTGCTTTCTTATCGCGCACCGTTTACCGCTTTTTAAAAACTAAAGAGAAGAAATTAGTCAAAAAAATGAAACAAATAAATGAAGTGATAACATTCTCGGAGTCAGCTGAGCTAATAACAAGCAAGTATTCTGCCCTTCGAACGAAACTTCCAACAAGCGCAGATAGAATTCTGTTTTATTTAAGCCAGGCTCGTTACAGCTTAGATATCTGCATGTACATGCTAATGAATCGAGATATATCATTTCTTATACAGAAGCTTTGCTACAGAGGAGTAAAAATCAGGTTTATAGTTGACGCGGATACCGCCTACGTAAATAAATCAGAAACAAAGCGTCTCTACAAGCAAGACGTCATCGCATTACGTTGGATGAAATCTCCAAATATCATGCATCACAAGTTCTGCATCATAGATGCTTCGCCTGAAATTGAAGATAGGAATGTTGTGCCATTTATTATGACGGGGTCTTTGAATTGGACTATCCAGGCTCTTTCTGGCAACTGGGAGAGTGTAGTAGTAATGTCTGAACCTAAGATTGTACAACTTTACCAAAAAGAGTTTGATAGACTTTGGGAACAGTTTGCTCCTCGGCAGATCTAGGTATAATCTATGTACAGGGTACTAAAATCAGATGAGGTTGCAGAGAAATGTATCAAAATCAGTAAATTTTTTGTGGAATGTGTTTTAATGGGTACCTAGTATTAATTGTGGTTTACCCTCACATTCACTAATTAAATCTCTTACGAATTATACTGTGCAATATTTTGGTTAATTCTTAAATGTATAGACTAGTACTCCCACAGATATTTAATACATAATCAAGAAAACGAAAGTATCTTATGTTCCAAGGACCAAATGCATTAAAATGCAGTTATTTATTTTGACATTAAGTGTGCAATCACTTCTACAGCTAATGTTGGACGAGGATTTCAAAAACACCATAAATATTTTGGCAATATCTAAAAATGTTGCCCTAGACATCAAAATACTAAACTAAAAAATAGCTCAGACAGCCTCCGCCTCAAGACAAATCTGGAGAAGTTGGATGGATGACAGATTTACCACAAAGGCTCTTTCTTGTTTTGTCTGACAGTAGAACTGACTTACAAATAAATTTAATATAAAACTGTCAGCCTGGAAATGAATACTCTTCTATTATTATTTTATTCAAATAATTTATTATCATCTGACTTACAAATATCTAATGAAGTGTGGGTCATGGTAAAATACTCTTTGATAACTTCACAATAGAACGTTTCTCATATACTTTTCCTTATTAGACCTTTATAATTAATGGACTATACTTGTGAATTTTGGTACATATGCTTTAGGGGAAGTATTCATTTGCCATGTAAAAACTATTGTTTTAAAAGGTGTCATTTAAGTAATTTCTAAATCTTAAACCTACATCAGCTACAAAATTTTCATAACCACATACACAATTGAGAATTATTTTATAGTTAAAATATTGAAGGCAGGTAACACAAGTGATAAGAAGAGTGTTATTGAAAATTGTAGCTGATAGTAGCATGATCAAACAAAATAAATGTGACCTGAGGGTTTATGAAAAAGATTGAATCTTTGTGTACCAAATGTTCTAAATCAGGAATGTTTAAAATATATTTTTTTTACTTTGATATAATAACATTGAATGTGATAAAGTAGAACTAACTTTTTAAATTAAAACTTAGTCATTTAAGTAGAATGCTAGATTTTTTGTTACCATTAATATATTTATGTGACAATAGAAGAGGGTAGGTACATAAAAAATCTGACCTATTCAAAGTGCTGATTTAATGCCTTAGAACTTAGAGGTAATCTATTATTTGATTAATAGTTATTTGTTATACAAGAGTGCAAAGTTGATTTTTAACCGTGTGCTCAATTTTGATGACCGAGCAAGCGAAGGATTCTAAAATTGAATCACGAGCGCAGCGAGTGATTCAAAATTAGAATCCTGAGCGTAGCAAGGGAATCAAAAGAGCACAAGGTGAAAAATCTTTGCACTCGAGTGCAACACGTAACTTTTCATTCCACCTCAGCGAGGAAATGAAACTATTCACTATTTTAATGAGTATGGTATCTGATTTGTTACAAGATTCTTTTATATTAGTTGTTTTAAGCTGAAATGGTTGTTAATTCTGTTACCATAAATTATAATCTATTTATTTATTTATCATGGTTACATGGTCTTCTAGTAGCTAGCCAAATTCATCCAAATAGGATTTAAAACTCAAATGTAGTTTGCTAGTTTGATTTTTATGGACATAAGAAGTTGCCTAAATATTATCTGGATGCTATGAGCAAATTTTATATTACTTTTAATGTAACATTGTATTCAGCATCTGTTATCATCATTAATGAACATTAATTATGTATAACCTGTGACTTTGTCCATGTAGACTTCTAGACCATAGAAAAGTACTGTTGTTGTAAAGGATCTACATTTTTTTTAAGATAATAAGTAGCCTATGAGTTATTACAAACTAAAGTCTGAGCTGCAAATTTCAATTTCATCTTACATTGTAATTGAGGAATAAACATACAAATTTTTATATTTAAAATATAAGTAAGGTGGTGTGGGAGACATATTCCATATGACCATTGTATATGTATATTGAAATATTGATAGTTATATTAGTTTATTGGTTGTACAAATACAGGAGGACAGCAGGCAGCTAGTCAGACTATCATTTTAATCTTACTAATATTAGATATGTGGAAATTTTGATGTTTGTTGCTCAATCAGGTTGAAACGGCTAAGTTAAAATACATAAAATTGCAAGGAACATAGATTGATTACATTCTACAATAGCAAATAGACTACTTTTTGTTACAGACAGTTGTAAAATACTACTTACACCTCTTATAATTAAGTAGTCATAATAAAAATGTTGTGTGATTTGATCCACATCAAACTTTATATGGGCATTTCTCATTTTTGACAAAAAAACATGTGACTGCTAGTTTTCTACTAAATGCAGTTAAAATGTCGTAATTTTTTATTATACTAATAAAGTACTAGTAAATGACTAATGATTCAGAGGGATTTTTTTTTTTAAATATGCATAGTTTTTTTTTTATGATTTAAATAAACACGTAAAATGTCCCATCCGTGGGTGTGAGCACTCCCGTTTTGCAAGAACAAAAAATATTTGTGATCTGTATGTTCTATAGATTGTGTAGTAATAAGCACTAATATAATCTAAGATACCTATGCTTCATTTATACAAAAAAGTACGAATTTAAAGCTAATAAAAAATCTTGGACGGTCATTTAAAGTTTGTGATCAATTTTTTTGTCACATCCATGGACGTACGTCACAACAATCAGGAATTAAAAAACTATTATGCGTGTATCCGAACGCAATTGAGCAGAGACAAGTTCAGACCCGCCATATTTGAATTCAGATGCTAGTTGGCGCCAACGTCGCAACAGCGACCAAAATAATTCATGTTGAATTTCTATTCTCACGATTTGTCAAGCATAAGCGGTCACAACAGTGGATATAATTAAAGGTATGTTGTTTTCAATTTTGCACTTTGGGTTGATGGTTTAGGTTCATTTCTATGCCAAGTACATGTGGCTAAATATGCATGTTTATGCGTGAATTTGAATTTATGTTTTTGAGCTTCAAAAGGTAAAATGTCCCATCCGTGGATGTCATTTCCATGGTTCCGTGGATAAAAATGTAACCATGGAAGTGACCTTGTGTTCCATGGAAGTGATTTAGTTGTAAATACATAGATCGTAGAACCCAATATGGGCCCTCCCAAACTTCACAGCGCATGCAATCATGTCAACGTTGGGAAGAGTGAGCTCACTCTTTCCGTTCTAGTCGGTTGCAGGACGCGGTGGACGCTGGATGTTTTTACCTATCATTATACGTTGTCAACAACCAAAATAAGTAGAACCACAGCAAATCTCACCGCTAGCGATTATAGTACCTATATTGGTTGTTTGTAAACTACTTACGATACACACAGAGACGCTCGGGGCACATCTATTGATTTATATAATATCGATGTGTAAATAATGGTTCGGGTTCATGCTGTTATTGGTGTAATATGTTTGCATGGGTGGTGGGCATACTTTGCTTTATTTGCATATTTTACGTTTTAGATGGCCAAAACAAGAAAACGCTCAAAAACTGCAGAGGAGATTCGCCAACAAAAACGGGAAAGTGAACAAATACGAAGACTGAAAATAAAAAGTAATCCTGAACTATACGCGGCTGCAAAAGAAAAAGACAGAAAACGCTACACAGAAAAAAGGAGAAAAAACAGGTAAAGCTCATTGCTGAGATGACACCGAGAGAACATAGAAAGCAACGTAAAGAGTGGAGAGAACGTAAACAAAGGAGCCGATTAATAGGTAAACGTAACCAAATTTTACAGGAATATTTAAGAGAAAATACTCTTGAGTCTACCGATGACGAGTTAGTTGTCGGTATTCGTCAACAATTACCTTCAGTGTTGGATAATTTTCCTGAAGAGGTTGTGGCTCTTCCACAGTCCATTGGCTTCAGAGATTCGCCATCACAGGGTATTAATTATCGTTCATGTTCAGTCTCATTGAGATCTACACCGGCTTCTATGCCAGAAAATAGTCCAAACTCTTCCATGGCTAGTACTCAAGACGTTAATCCAACCCGACAAAGAATAGCAAGTGTTCGAGCGTCGAGAGTAAAACGTCGACAAACGAACTATATTATTAAAAAACAAACACAAAAGATCGAAGCTATGAGGAGAAAAATACATGCTTTGCAAGTAAAATTACTTAGAACGTCAGCTGTCCAAAATGATAATAACACTACGAAAACAACAAGTCCTATTATTAAAGTTGTTATAGGTACATCAAAGCCTCGTAAACTTCGGATGGCTGTACAAAATTTTTAGAAAGAGATAACAATAGTAAAATGTGCCCAGGTAAGAAAGACTGTATTACCAGAAACAAAATAAAGAAACAAAAAGATATTTATCGGATAGCATGTTGAATTTGCACAAAAGTTTCAAGCTGAGAGTACAATCAAAACCAGCTTTGCTACGTTTTGCCGATTGCGGCCTTTTGGATAATTCAACGAAAATATCTGAACGAGATACTTGCCTCTGTGTATTCCACGAAAATATGCAGCTAATGTTTGATAAACTTAAATATCTGGACATTTTATCAGCACAGAATTTACGGGAGCTTTGTAAAACAGTAGTATGTGATATCAATGAAGAAGCCTGCATGTTACGCGAATGCGAGAAATGTAAGACTAAAGTTCCGATTATAAATGATTTTGATAACTCAACTGACACAAATTATAAGATATGGACGGTGAAGAAAGAAAATAGAATAATACATGGCAAAGAAAAAACAAATCCGTAGAACTATAAAATATGAGCAAAGCATAACAAAGAAATAGCTTCTTTTAAATTTTATAGAAGCTTTAGACAAATTTTTAAAACATGAATATAATATACTTCATCAATATTTGGCTACCAAACAAATGAAGACAAATCTTTCTGAGGGAGAAATTTTCATGCAGTAGACTTTGCCGAAAATTACTGCTGCAAGTATTCTGATGAAATACAGGCAGTACATTTCGGCGCATCGCGACAGCAAGTGAGTCTGCATACTGGTGTTTTTTACTACAAGTGTCCTGATACTGGAGATACCAAAAGCAAATCTTTTTGCACATTTTCTGATTGTTTGAGGCATGATGCTTGTGCAATTCTTGCTCACATGCAGAACATTCTTGACCAAATCCGTCTCTCACATCCTATGGAAACATTGCACGTCTTGAGCGATGGTCCAACAGCGCAATATAGAATAAAAAGCATTCTATTTGTTTACACAACACTTGACACAGCGTTATAAACTTAAAAATGCAACATGGAATTTCAGCGAAGCAGGACATGGCAAAGGTCCAATGGATGGTGTTGGTGCTGTGGTTAAACGCACAGCAGACCGAATAGTTGCCCAAGGAAATGACATTCCTGACTTTAATACTTTTGTGACATCTTTGTCAACCAGCATAGCTAATGTAAAATGTCTGTTGTCACTGAAAAAGACATATATGATATTGACCAGCTTTCTTGGCCAAATAATTGGGTTTGATGGTGAAGAGCCCAAAGTAAAATTCATAAAAAAGACAACAGTTACTAAGGATCAGACTGTCTTTGTATGGATCGATCCGGAAGATATTTTCGCTATTCCACGGTCTGATGTATTGGCTACTATTACAGAGCCCACACCTGGACGACGCGGAGAATTACTGTTCCTCAATAGCGAAATTAATAAATTTAAAAACATTCAGTAAAGCCTTATTGAATATTTTTAATTGCAATCCATAGAGCTAGTAAGACTGTTTTTATTAATAATAATAAAGTTCCTAAAATTTGATTGAAGTAATTACAATAAGTTGGAATAGCAATTATCAATATTTTAGGCATAAAATATAAGCTTCATCACAGCAGCGACAGTATTAAATTAACAATTCGTGATTGTATAACGGTAATTTTAAAACCAATAAACATTGTTTTTAATAATATGGCATTTTTATTATCATTAGGTATCTCACAAACTATGACTTTTCTGCAGTATCTTATCCCCATGTAAAACTTTTTGTATAGAATGTCCCTACCATGGAGTTCTAGGTCACTTCCGTGGGTGGCTTTTTTCAACCCTGATTACTCAGATCCAAGAGGGCTGTAAGCTCAGCCAGTATTTTGCCATAAAGAGTAAGACTAAAAGAATCTAATTTCATAACAAAAATATCAGAAAGAAGTTTTCATTTTAATTTTTTTTTTGGAAATGAAAAATGAGAAATGCCCATATCTCAATTACAATTTTCTTATTAATACCTAGTTTGAATCAAGTTGCTTTACCTATGAGATCAAAGTTGAGTACAAACAATTATAATACTTAACTGCTAATATCAAATTAAAACCAAGGTATACAGGATAAAAAAATTTTTAGTACATACTTGCTGTAATACTAAAGATGATTTCATAAATTTAGTACTTACAAAATTTATGAAATCATCTTTAATTAATTAATTAACAAAGTAACTACTTAATGACACTTCTTTAAAAGTTTTTCCTGTTAACCTGTGTGTTAGAGCTGGAATAGTATTCCTTGAATATGACGAAATTTATAATAAACTAGCAGGCTGTCGTTTACTTTGTCGTTGTCGTTACTCGTGGCTTTACTCAAATATCGCCAGGAAGCCATGAACACCATAAATCAAAATTAAAACTATCCTATACCTCAAGTTGAACCACATTACACATGAATGTCAACTTTCATGAATTTTTGGTTGACTTGGTGAAAGGTTCACTGGGAACACACTGGTTTTACAATGCCTTCTTTATACATCTACGAAGTTGGAGTATTCGTGAAAACCCATTTTCACTTATTTAAACCTCAAGAATACATTGCGTCACGTCTTAAAATAATGGAAGCCCACTCAGGCAAGCTTTGGCATCCGAAATGCAAGACATGTCTTTAGCTCAAGTATTTTTGGCATGTTACCTAAAATATACAATAAAATACCAACAACATTAAGGGTTGAGAATGACATTAATTGCTTTAAGGCGGCTTTAACCAAATTGTTGTTAAGTAAGGCTTACTACACAATTGAAGAATTTTTAAATGATACAGACATTAATTGACATCTATGTTAATAATTTTTGAAATTTTCTAATGATTTATGACAAGAATGTATTAACACTTGCATGTTAAATTATTGGCCGAGATAGAGTTCCTTTAACACTAACCTGAAGAACACAATGTAAATTTGTTTTACCTATTCTCGCAAGGATTTAATGAATTGAATTGAACATGACGCTGGATTTATGCAAATTAAGATACTTAGTTGAATCAATACTTTCTCACCTTCCCCTTGACTTCCACAATCATACAAAACCAAAATTAATCCAATCAGCCCCGCCGTTCTTGAGTTATATACATATATCATTCTCAAGACTAAAAAGTAAGTGATTTTTATATTAGCATAATAAACCCTATATCAAAATTTACATTGCCCCAGAATATGTTCTTTCAAACTCTTCTTTAAACACATCTATAAATGCTACTCGTGATGTTACAAGAACTATCTCATTGTTATCACCTGAAAGTGCCTCCATAGACCAAGGAGGTGACCCAAATATGATAAAAGGTATGGTATCTTCTGCTGAAGTATCAACTAAGCAGAAGTTTTTCACCATCGAGTCCATAGTAGACAAACGTACATTCACTCCTTGCTTTTCAAGCAACTGGACACCTGATGCAGGGGTATAAGCCATATCTGGGTCAACAATCACTCTTAACTGGACTCCTCGATGGTGTAGATCAATCAATTGACAGGCTATGTCTAGACTAGTAATCATTTCCATGTAAATGTCGACAGTATGGAGAGAAAGATTCAGGTAATACAGGATTCGCTCAGTGCTTGGGTGCAGTATGGGTCGTACGGTACAACTTTCTGTGTCAGACGGCATAGCATCCACAAATGTTAAAACTTCATTGATGTTTTGTTTACGACTTTTCTTTTTCTGTCTAGATGTAATGTAGTAATAAGCAAATGACGTAGTTCCAAAGAGAAACACCATGAAAAGCCCGCGGCTTAAACTTAGTGTCATGGCTAGTGTGATAGCACTTATCCTAGGCTAAGGCGCTGCCGGCGAGTGGTGATAATAAATTGGGTTCAAAACTAACTGAACCAGAAACTGATCCTCAATTTTGATCTCTTTTCACTAGGTACGAACTTGTTTCACTGCTTTAGTTGGTTGGTCGGATCTGAGTTTTTTTCAGAACATACACGAACTTTATATCAAGAAAATACATAATTTCTTCTTATTTCTTTAAGCTTCTTCACAAAATGGTCGTAAGATCATTTGATATATCAGTACAAACACTTAAGACCTAAGTAAATAAACAATGCAACGAATGGTAGAATGCATGTAGCACAGACTAAGTAGAGGCATGTAGAATGCACAGACTAAGTAGAGAGATACACTGTAAAATGTAGAATAGTACAGCCAAAGAGAATCACAGACTAAGTAGAGAGCTAAGAGAATGTGATATACTACGTACTATTAGACTACTCGTTATTCAGACTGTCTTATCAGAGAGAGCAGATCTTATCTTGTCAGAGCATAGAATAGATAATACAGATAGAACGGACACTCCCCACCCCCCGCCAATTTCAAGCTTCCTCACCCCTCAGGCCGTTTCGGATACGCTAGGAACACTCAACGAAGGGCTGGTATCGAACATCTAATTCCTAACGAAATATCATCATGGTGGGTTGTTGTGCTGTTTACGGCTGTCCGTCAACTAAACGGCACAAGATTAAAAGCTTTATTTAATATCCTAATTATTAGATTATTAGATAGATTAGAAACTTTTCAATAACGTTGCTTTATAATATTACAAGCTTTGCTTAATTTGGGGTCAGATGGTGTTGTGTGTGAATTGTCTGTATACCAATATTTATTTATTTATAATAACGAAGTCGTTTTTAACTCAAGTTCGTAACTCACACAGCCAGTAACTTATGTGCCCAAGCACGGATTGATAATGCCTGGAGGAATAATTGTAGTGACAGAATAAAGTTTCCTTCCTTCATGGGTAAGTGTAAAATAAAATGTGAATGTGTACCTACTAACAGAAATAGATATCTAGATACCTGATCTAATCTATCATCGGTTTCGTTTCATTTTACGCGGCAATACAAACACCCACAGATTTCTGAAACAATTTAGGAATCTGTGCAAACACCCTTTTAATTAGAATAGTGTAATTTGGCTCCATTCTATTTATGTAACTCAACATTATAGCAAGTTTATAGACTACGTCACCAGGTGAACTCAAGGGGCACAACTATTCAATAAAACAATTCAGTAGCTAATGCTAACGCACACATTCACGCGTGTGTACGAACGACATCTGGTAGTGATTACTTCTTCTGTGGACATCTGCGTAGTTGTGTGAAGAGTAGGCAGCTCCACAGCGGCGGTTATATGGAGTTTTAGTGGAGTGTCCGGGGTGTGCTTAGAGTCTTGACTGGTCAGTTCGCTATTACACCAGTATGAAAAACGAGCGCTCTCGCGCTTAATAAAGCGCTATTAGACTACGCGTTATTAAGCACTCGTTATTCAGACTGTCTTAAGCGCTTGTTAGACTAAGCGTTATTAAGCACTCGTTATGCAGACTGTCTTATAGTCTGACTTCTCAGCTCGCTATTACACCAGTCTGAAAAACGCGTGCTCTCGCGCTTACGCAATACAACTCTAGGACTTTTAAAAGTACTTATTTTTCTTTACTGCACGCTATTATGGTATTTTTTCATTTAAATCAATGAAAATAAGTTTAAGTATTTAAGATAGGTATAATAACAGCGAGATCGAAAATAAGTTTATGGCATTCGAACTCTGAATATCCAAAAAACAAAAACAAAATTTACCACGAATATCAATGAACCAATCACGAACCAATGAAATGATATTTTAAGACTATATGTCAATGTCAGTGTCATATATTTATCGGTCTAACTGTATTTGCCTTATTACACTACTCGTTATTCAGACTGTAAGCCAGTAAGACTCGTCGAACCCGATCTTGCTGTCTGAAGTCAGAGTCTAACGAGTCTGACGCTTATCACACCACGCTACGTAAGGCGTTATTACACCACTCATTATTCAGACAGTCTTAGTCTAATTATTTTATATTATATATTTATTTCATAAATTAGCTGGAAGGAATTTATAATAACGCGTTTTGTGAATATATTTTATTACAATCGTACCAAGACATAACGTACGAAATATGCGTACATGCAGCCATGTAAATAAAGTGCACAAAAGGGAAGTTTATGGTGAAGTTTCCGTTAAATGAAAGCCGGTAAGCATTAAATCAGATAAATATTGTTAAAAGTGTACATTTTACGGTCTAGGAAGATATGAAAATCTTAATTCATTGTTATTTTGGATAAGTACTAGTGATGTTCCTTTATCCTTTTCTTTTTCTTATATCCATTAAGTATCGATAAACTTTATACATATCAGGTCAATAGAAGAAATAATAACGAACGTTGAAGTGGTAATAATGTCTTACCGTTTCCTACAAGATTAAATCATTCACTGACCAGTTTTTAGCTAAACATTACCAGTAGGAACTTCTTATTTTATAATTCATGTAAATGTGTATATGTCGAAGCCAAACATCTTCAACAGCTGTTTAATCAACAGCCTACCCACTTTACTAAACAACGTCGTTTTACTAACAGCTTGAACCATATTCAGCCGTACCGTTCTTCACAGCGTGCCTGGCTAATGCTGGCATGCTAATTCCTAGTATAGAGTGATTATGAGAAAGGAATAAATAAGATGAAATATCTGTCATAATAAATTCTTTACTTTTAATACATATCATTTAACGAAAATCATTTAGGCCGTTAATTACACGGTGCTGTTTAGCTGAGTCGCAGTTGGCTGCGACCTGCAACACATATAAATACACAAATATTACATTTATTACGAATTATGGCCTGACCATACCATGAATCTCGGCCAGATTATGTGCCACAGTATGTTAAATAGGGAAATAGTAATTTGTTTAATTTGATTACATTTCAGGTGCAAGCAATGGGTGAAAGCTGTGGGTAGTGAAGATTTTGTACAATTATGTTCCGATAGAAAAATTACATACTTGAAAGTAATTAAATGGTGCGGGAACATCACTCCACTTCTTTATCCTTTGAAGAAGTTTGCATAGTTTTTATGATTGGTAATGTTAACAAATGTTTCAAATCGGGATTACAAAGTATGCCAGAGCGAGAAAAAAACTGTCAGCTGTTGCTTGTTTTGTAATAAACACCTTTTTTTATATTTCAACAGAAAGCTTTTCATTTTAACTCGAATCTATATTTAAGTCTGATGTTGTATATCTTATGAATGTCTAACAAACAACGTTGGACTCAAGTATATACTAAATCCTGCTTTTGGCACAATATTTGTTCAATTAGTACCTACTGAGCCCACTTTTTGGTCGTAATTTTTTATCGATATCGATAAAATGCTAAACTACACTACAACCACAGACTACAACACAAAATAATATGTTAGGTTGGCTGATTTAGACATGTAATTACTCAGAAAGGTTTGTTCCTAGTACCGACTCTTACTTAGTATATTACATTCTCTTTGTCTGAAGTCTGCACGTCTGCAGAGGTGCAGAGCTGCAGAGTGTATCTGTATCTCTCTAGTCTCTACTTAGACGTTAGACGTAGTCTGTGGTCTGCAGTCTGCACTGTGCAAGTGTATAATTTTAAACTTTACGTGAAAAATACATTTCTTGGCATGGTTTCGGTCGCATGTTATGTTTCGTTCTGAATATAGGTCGTTGTAATTTATCTGATAATATTACAACGAAGTGTAAACTTAAAAAAAAAAGTACTCATCAGTTAGCTGGGTGGGTTCTGTGACCCGGAAAACTGCAGTTAGAGTTGTACAGAGGACACAAACATATTATACAGGTACCATACTATACTTAGGTAATAAGGAGCTTGTAGCTTGTAGTAGGTGATATTTTCCTTTTAGCTTCTTTACGTGTTAAAATTTGGAGTCCTTGAATAAACAAAAACAGTGCAGTTAACAGTAAAGTAACTTTGTTCCCAGTAACAATAGACCGTTCAACAGAATCTTATTGTAATGGCTACTACTAAAAATGTAATGTCAATATTAACCCTGTGAAGGAAAAATAAAGAAATCCTGTTTAATTTTCGAAAATTTATTTTTTGTTTTTATGTTTATCAAAAGTGTTAAAAAATATTAGATGTATTTTATCAGCTATTCAGAATCCATTTAGATTTCCATGTTTCTTGATTGTTAGACATTTAGCTTTAATTTACAAATACAACAGAGTTGATACTATTTTAATTGAGTTCAAAGTATAATCAACTCATATTTTCTTATTTCAGAGCAAGTTAGTAAACAAATACATTTTTGACACCACACACAGATTGTATGGCTGAGAGAGGTGGGAATTAGATGTGCTAATAAGAGTAAAATTAGAAGTAAGACCTAGTAGTTAATACAACACACAAAAGCTATTCCATTTCCAATATGGATCTCCAGGTAATTGTAAAAGTAGAACCAGACACAGAAGGTATGAGTTTGCAAACACAAAACAAGGACCCTAATACAACCAATCAGAATCCTAGAACTCCATCTATGGACCGAGACACAGGCAGTATGAGTCAGGAATCTCCAAATATGGACACTGATATAGCCAGTCAGAATCAAAAGAATCCAACTATGGACCCTAACACAGACAGTATGAATTTGGAAACTCCAAATATAGACCCTAAAACTGCCAGTCAGAGTCAAGAATCTCCTGTCATTGAGCACCAATGCCCATTCTGTGATTACAAAACATCCAAAGTAGGTCACATAAAGCAGCATATACGTAAGCATACTGGTGAAAAACCCTATCACTGTGATATATGTGATTACAAGTCAGCACAACCGGGAAACTTGAAACAGCACAAATTATTGCATACCGGTATCAAACCATTTCAGTGTGACATTTGCGACTACAGAGCAACAAAAGCAGGTCATATAAAACGTCACAAATTAATTCATACAGGGGAGAGACCTTTTGCATGTGACATATGTGACTACAGATCAGTTCAAGCTGGTCATTTGAAACTACATATTCGAACCCACACAGGAGAAAAGAAATTTAAATGTAACCAATGTGACTATAGATCAATAAATGCAGATGCGCTGAAAAGACATATTCAGTTACATTCTGGTGAGAAGCCTTTCGCATGTGACATATGTAATTACAAAACAGCTCGAGCAAGTCATTTAAAACAACACATTCTAAGACACACCGGAGAAAAGCCTTTTAAATGTGATATGTGTCCATACAAATTGCTCACGCTAAGTGTCTCAAAAACACATTCAGACACATCCTGAACCAATTATCTATAAATGTGATAACTGTTTTATATGTGTCTGCGTAAAAAAGAGATAAGGTTCCATATCACTCAGAAACAATGCATAAATCTCGGAATGAAATATGGTTCTATAGCTGCAATGATGATTCAGAAAAAAGATGAAGGTGCTTGAATTGTCAGCCATGCAAAGCTATGGATATGACAGTAGCTGGCATGATTGTTTCTTTATTGAACTAAAGGTGAACCACTCAAACCACTTGTTTCAGAGTAGGGTAATAGAATTATTGGTCTTTTGTCTCATCCAGTGGTTGATTGGCAATTATACTAATAAAATTTGATTAATGGGATGTGGCGTAATTTGTTAATATTGCTGCTAGCTTCAAAAGAAGGCAGGAGTTATATCTATTTATAGTAAAATTTCCTAAAATTATTTGTACAAATCCAGTATTGTGAAAAAGCCTCTACTCTTCACATAAATGATTGCAAATATTAAAATGTGTAGTTACATTGTTTATAAAACCGGGCTGAGTCATTTCAATATCTGTGTACATAATAATAGAAATCTCATCAACACAAGAATCTTCCATTGTATTAAAGCAAATTTTAGCAATTAAATACTTAATGGCTCTTTATAGGGTACAAGTTCATTATATTATTAATATTAATGCTTTATGAGTATATTGATGCTTAAACCTCCATCCATATTGTGTTATTATTTTGAGTCATAATACTAGATCCCAAAGTGTAAAAACCCTATTGACCATATTTGTTATAAATGCCATAAACCCAGACATATCTCCACTAAAAAGTGTCCTTTCACACTTTTTTTATTATTTTTTTTATTAAAAAGTGATGAGACGGCAGGACATGTTCCTGATGGTAAGCAACATGCCTGCCACATAACAGCACAGTGGCACGCAGCTATTGGAACATGAAGAGTCCAAATCACTTCCTAGCACTGAACTGCGCTCATCGCCCAGATATCTAAGATGCTATATCTCTAAGCCCTGTAATTTCCCTGGAAACATTGCCCTTCAAACCGGAACACAGTAACACTATCTCCAACTTTCCAGATTGTGCCCTATACCACTTGAATCTTCTAGAACTAACTCTTAGTCTGACTTTAAATTACAGTGGCTATCAGCACAACAGAGTGAACAGCTAAATTAGTTAATAAAAAGCCGGTTCCCAGTAAGGTCTGGCAGTATTTCACACCAAATCAACTAGGTACCAACTTCCTGGGGCATTTCACGCCAAGCGAATAACCAAAAAAATATGAGGTTGTGAATTTTGTTTCTGTTTTTTTTTGTCTTATTCCTTTATTGCCGAGCTATAAACTTTTAAAGAGTAACTTCGACAGTTCTTTTTAAATATTTTACTCTTGAATTACATATTTATACGCAGTTAATCTTCACAACAAAAAAAAAATTGGCATTCTTAAGAACTGTCGATAGAACTGAAAACTTATAACTCAGAATTTGATAGCTTACTTTAGAAACTACGCGGGTGAAACCGGAGGGCGTAGTCATATCATTCGAGTTTCTGACCTATTTTATCAGAAACTCTAATGATTACTTATCTGGCCCAGCCTAAGACCAAGAAGTTGATTTTCAGGTAATTTATTTTGACTCACCTAAAACTTTTAGTATCCAACCTGGTGTCAATGAGATTAAAAATTAAAAAATGTATTCTTGTTTTGATTTTGCGGTTTTCCGTTTGCGCGTTTGCGGTATTTTCTATTTTTGTAAAAGTGAAGTGAGAATCAACCAATCAACTTGTTACAAACAAAAGAAGACTGGCATTATATTCTTTTTACATCTCACAGATCACAGTGTAAATATCAAATGAAGAATCTAGCAACATGATAAGTTATACTAATGGAATAGTAATGCTTGTTTTCCTTGGATTTGCTTCTACTGCCTATCATTATCTATCAAAAAAGAGAAGGAAACCTCAAAGCGACGCTGACCGAAAGCAAATAAACGACGTAATCATGTTTTCAGAAGTTCCACAGTCAGAATTAATACAAAGCAAGTTTTCCCGGTCTCGCATACACCCGAGTATGGATAGGCTTTTGTCTTATTTGAAGTTAGCTCGCTACTCGCTAGATATTTGCATGTACATGATAACTAACTGTGATATCGCGCATTTGATGCAGAAACTCCAGAACAGAGGTGTGAAAATACGATTTATAGTTGATGCCGACATGGCGTACGCTACCGGTTCAGCAACAAAACGAATAGAGAAATATGGCATCGAACTGCGTTGGATGAAGTCTACAAACCTCATGCATAACAAATTCTGTATTATCGATGGTTCCCCAGATGTTGTAGATACTAATATCACACCATTCATCATGATAGGATCTCTAAATTGGACCACACAGGCACTCAAAAGTAATTGGGAAAATGTA
The DNA here is from genome assembly GCA_017562165.1 of Ectropis grisescens. Classification (NCBI taxonomy): domain Eukaryota; kingdom Metazoa; phylum Arthropoda; class Insecta; order Lepidoptera; family Geometridae; genus Ectropis; species Ectropis grisescens. The sequence continues at coordinate 6,521,832 of CM029781.1, read as the reverse complement.
CTTGTGACATCAAAACCTACAATTGTAAAAGGGCTTAGAGAAGAGTTTGAGAAGCTTTGGATTCAATTTAAACCTATTGACAAATGAGGTACCTAGGCCATATGTATAGCTGTGTATTTCATGGAATTAAGCTTAGAAGTTCTAGAGTATGACCAATCTAGACAACACAAGGTACAGGTGGCACAGGGTATATAGAAGTGATTTTGATAAAATAAAACAATGACAGTAGGTACAAAAGTTTTGTCCTAATGGTTAATTTTAATATTTTTGTGAGACTAAGATTGTGACGATGTTAAGGATTAACTGAATAAATGTAAGATATTTTGATGATTTTGTTGGTTTCGGTTTGCATTCCTTTTTTTAATTCATTTATTAACTGTATGTTTATCCTAAAATGTAAAAAAAAAAATTCCAACCTTGTGAAACTGTGACAGGACACTAGTAATGTAGTAGGTACCTAAGTATTAAACTATTAAATAAAATTTTTGATGTTAAGATAAAGATAGCCTTTATTTATAGAGTAATGTTTATGTAATTATATATTTTAATTTTATAATTTACTCTCCAGTTTGTCTTTCGACATAGACCTCCAAGTTTTTTTTCACATCATCGTCTCATCCAAATAAGGATTATGATTATCTGCACATTTGTCTCCCTTTTTTATTTGCTCTCTTCGAGGATACCACCTTTCACCTTTTATTTGCTTACTACACAGATCACTAGCCTTACTACATTATGGTTATGGCTAAATGTGAAATGTTGCTTGGAAAATGTTTAGTTTCTACTGTCCACCTTGTTAAGAATACATAGGACTGGGTAGGTTCCAGACATGGGATAAGGACCTAGATCCGACTCCACCTAGTCTTGTCGCTACTACTACTACCCCTAGAGTGTATAATATGATATTGCGGGAGCCTGAGTGGAGCGAGCCATGCGAGACCGAGCGCAGCGAAGGGTGGAGGTGGCGAGCGAAGTGTGCCGGTGACCTCTGGAGCGCAGGCCGAGTATGGAGAAGCGACACTCAGGGCTGACCGCAGTGCTTCTGGAGTCAAATCTCAATTATAGAACCTTTTCTGAGTGCAAATTTCTTGGGTGTATGGTGTACTACCTTCTGTCACTAATATCATGTAAGGGCTTTCAAGTTTTATATGAGATTCTGAGGTAGGATGTTTAAAAAAAATAGTAAGGAATATCGGAAGAAATAATCTGTCAGCTTTTTTTGATCAATAATAGTTATTTGTTATACAAGAGTGCAAAGTTGATTTTTAACCGGGTGCTCAATTTTGAAGACCGAGCAAGGGAAGGATTCTAAAATTGCATCACGAGCGCAGCGAGTGATTCTAAATTAGAATCCTGAGCGTAGCAAGGGAATCAAAAGAGCACAAGGTGAAAAAATCTTTGCACTCGAGTGCAACACGTAACTATTAATTCCACCTCAGCGAGGAAATGACTAAATGCTAAATGCAAATTTTTAAATGTTTTCGCGCTAAGTAAATTAAAAAAAAGTAAGTACACCAAGGAGGTTCCAAGTCTGAGTTTTTAACATATATAAAAATATGTATGATGCATTCGGCACCAAGGAGGTAGAAATAAATAGGTTGAATTCAAAATCTCAGTGCACACGATGTTCTAAATTCAAATTTACTTTAACCTCTAGAGGGTAAAAACGACTTTTGCGCCCTGATATCGAGGAGCAAAAGTACTCTTTCCGAGCTGGTGGGATGAAAAATTAATTTTCATTTTAAACATTGTTTATTTTGTAAGTTCAATGGTGACCATTCACCATTGAACTCGTAAAAAACCTTTCCTTATTTTTATCAACGATGGTCACCCTACAATTTAAGCATTATTACACTGCGGCTGATCATTGAACCGCCGCATTACATAACGGTCCTGTTTTTCAAAACGGCTAGTCGTAATGTAATACGGCGAACTATTGGATCCGGCTGCGACTTATGTAGGTACTACCAATCTACCTATTCAACATCAACAGCAAAAAAATAAAATGTCAAATCAGTGGCAAAACTTAATGTTGCCGTAATTATTATTTTTTCCATTCAAAGCAATTTAGACTTCCACTAAGACTATTTATGGAAATTCTGATTAGCATCTGCGCACGATTTCGTCCGCATAGAATTTAGTAATGGCTATATGCTCTGGAACTCTGTATTTTTTTTCTTTATAGTATATAGTGACGAGACGAGCAGGACATGTGCCTGATGGTGAGCAACATGCCTGCCTCGTAACAGCACAGTGACACGTAGCTATTGGATCATGAAAAGTCCAAATCCTTACCTAGCACTGCACTGCACTCGTCACCCAGAGATATATGGTCTATATATTATCTATCTAAGCCCTATATTTTTTATGGAAATGTTGCCCTTCAAACCGGAATACAGTAATATTTAAACTTTACTGCTTGGGGGTAGAATAACTGGCAAAGATGTGGTACTTCCCCCAGGTGGACTCTGCTAAGAGTCCTACCACTACTAACTATTTTGCGAGGGGATACTCCTTGTTTCATAAAAAAAAAAAATTGACAAATTACTTCCCAAATAATGTTTCGCAAAATTTCGATTGTCAAATGATTACTTCGCAAATAAACTCCTCACAAACAATTGTATCGCAAAACCTAACCTTTTCCAAGTGAAAGTTTACCAACCAATACTTGTAACCTATTTTAGTTTAGTCGAAAGCTTCAGTTAGTATCGCATATTTTAATCAAAATAAAATGAGCCAAACAATTTGACTCGTCAATTTTCAAGTAACCATTTCTATTTGCATCATTTTATTAGTGGCACAGAATATACTTACATATAAAATTATATGTTTTATTATGTGGGAAGATGTAAAACATAAATGACGTTCCATGTTGTGTATTCATTCATTTATTTATTTTTATTTATTTATTTAATTTGGCTTTGTGTTGTTAAATTACAATATTACATTGCTTATTGAACTTATTGTTCTTTATCTGTTATTGTTAAAAGTATTTATCGTTGAGACAAAGCACAGCATGCAATTACCATTTAGATAATACGTTAAACTATGTGTAGGGGAATTATTTATTAATTATAATTGAATTGGATATGAGTTTCAGTAACGCTCGGAACTTTCATTAATATATTTTTTTTTTATCTTAACTTTAATGTTAATGAGACTGTCACCAAATATGTCTATTTCCGAACATTTCTGAAACTCGTTCACAAGTCTACTCAACCTAGGTACAGGTGCAATGCAATGCAATGCATCACCATGGACGTATAAAAAAGGCGGACGTAGTCTCGCTAAAACAAAAACTGTGTCCATCGAGTCGGCGACATAATATGCACGTGTGCGCGCTGTCACATACAGGCTGACACGCACACATCAGTGGGTCATTACACGCTCAACTTGTGTATTTGTGTGCGTGTCAGCGTAGCAGTGACAACCTGAACCTGACAAGTGACAACGCACACGAATGTGACCGACTCTAGTGAAACAGTTTTTGTTTTAGCGAGATTACGTTTTTTTTATACTTCCAGTGTGCATCACACTATCACTGCGTTTTGTAAGTGTCATTAAGTTCCAAAAGTCAAACATTAAAATATCCTACTATTTCTAATATTATTAGGCCTTTACAAAAGAAATTAGTGTTTCGTCGTAGGTACTGGCCACTTTCATTTAAAATAAATATCTCCTCTTTGGTTAGGAATTTTCAGCTATTTACTGATTTACTCATGCTTTTGTGTTTTGAACATAGTAAATAGTACTTAATGCATTTGTTTTTTTCCTTAAAAAAATGAAATGTCAAATCAGTGGCGAGCAATCAGGGTTTTGTTATTAAACTTTTTTTTAAATAGTTTTTTTTTAATTTGCCAATACGAGAAAACACCAATAAAATTTCGCAAGGATTTAAAAATAAATATGATTGTTTAATCAGCTTTTGGATTTTTAACATTGGTTTTATTGGGCAACATTTACGTTTACGTACTGGCTGAAAATGAAAACAGAAAAACAGATTATAAAATACCTACATACGCTGATTATGTGATTATTATGTAGGTATTAGCTGTTTACGCTGTAAGCTGGGATAGGTACCTAGCAAAGTTATCAACTATCAACATATTTATCATTATCATTATTACCGCATAGCTCCGATACTCTGCGCACGCAACGATCGGACGCTCGCTACGCAAAGGTTCAAAGTCAAACTTTGTGAATAAAGTTTAGAGAAAGTTTGAGAGGCGCCAAAACCACAAAAACAGACAGAAATCAAGAGTATTGTGATATTTTACAGTAACCATGGTGTCTGGTTTGGTTGCTGGTCGTCTTGCATTAGTTACTGGTGAGTTAAAAGTGACTAGGCATTCCTGAATTTTACTTTTAACCAGTTAGTCAAATAGTTTTATTAATTTTCTAACAATATCCCAGTGTACCTCAAAGAGAATGTAAATTACTCCTTGGTCTTTGGTTCCAGTCTTTTTATAATTTTAATTTTGTAGTGGTAAGATTCTTTGCCCAGTCTGCCTGGGAAAATACCACATTTTCGCCAGTTAGTCTACTGCCAGACAAGAGTGTGCTAACAGTACTATGATCAGGTTTGAAGGGCAATGTTGCCAGTGAAATTACAAGTAAAAGTGACAAGTCATCTTACATCTCTGAGTGACAACTAGAATCGAGTGATTTGGATTCTTCATGTTTAAATAGCTATGTAGCGCTGTACTATTTGTTATTTAATTGTACATTGATTAACTCATCACTCTTGTTATACAAAAGAAATAATAATTGATTAAAAAACCCAATATTACAAAATTTTTCTTCTAAGTAAAAATACTTCAAATAAATCCAAACTTTATTTCCTCAGGAGCTGGGTCCGGTATTGGTCGGGCAGCCTGCCAGGTCTTGTCGAGAGAAGGTGCCACTGTCATAGCAGCAGATAAAAACTATGAATCAGCTCTAGAGACTATCAAAAGCACACACTGCGTTAGCTTCAGGGAGTAATGGCTAGTTCACTTTGATCATTTTCATTTGTGCAATGTACTAACATCTGATTCGAATATCTCTATGTTGCAAGATTTTTAAAGATATTCTTCTGATGGTACGTTAGGGTAAATTATGGTAGTATATATTTTGAAGAAGCGCTTGCGCACCAACAGTTAGCCAAGTCCGACCTTCAAGTTAGCCAGTTACTTCAGGTTAATACTTCTTGCGTTTAAAATATATATTCTAGCTGGGCTGGTGGCTTAGTTGGTAGTAAGTCTACCTGCAAAGTCATGGTTCGTGGTTAGATCCCCAACCAGGCTAGTTATTCCAACTTTCAATAATTAGGATTGCATTCAGAATCAGTACCCTGTTCTGTTGTTGTCTGTACTGCACATTATCTGTAAATTAATTTCATTTCAATGTTTCCGGTGAACATAAAAAAATGCCTCTGTCTGTTTGTTTGTCTGTAGTTTGTATCCTCTGTAGTATTGCTTCTTCTCCCGTCTCATTGATGGCTACTTATGACATTATTTCATTATTGTAAAATATATAAATGACTTAGAGAAAATTAAAAAAAAAACAAGATATAGATAAGTATATACAAGATAGGTTTAAGATTTTTTAAAGTTTTTTAATCTACATACATATTTGTACCAATTTAATATCAATACAGTAATTGTAAAGTAATTGTGGTAGTTGCTAATTATATTTGATGATCCTTTTCTTTATATCATGAAAAAATGCAGAGATTCTTAAGGATTAGGTTTTCTTTTCTAAATTCCGGATAGTAGGTACATTCTTATAGAATAGATAAGAAGAAGAAGAAGATATCTATCTAAAAATTGTATATATTATGTAGGTGTTACTGTTAGTGGAGAGGAAATTAAACCACATAACTGTATAAATTGCAAATTATATTGATTTTGACTGTACAAGTGATGCGGGGCGAGAGACAGCTCCCTCTCTGCTATTACCCGCTTAAATATTAAAATCTTACGTCATAAATACATCATCTTACATATATTTTCCAGATGGTGACCACACCGCAGTAGAATTAGACGTATCAGACTCGTCAGCAGTGAAAGGTCTTCTGCAGACCGTCCTGAAACAGTACAAAGGTCCACCGAGCATCCTGGTCAACTCGGCAGGCATAACTCGGGACAACTGGCTGCTTAAACTATCGGAGAGTGACTATGACAGTGTCTTAGACGTCAATTTGAAGGTAAAATACTTCTTATAAGTGTTTTCAAACTAGGGGAGAAAATCAGATTGTCATTCGTCTGATTTTTTATAACTAAGAAACTAGGTGTCAGATCTACGATCTACTAGAGTCAAGGATAACTAGGGTCAAGTAACAAATAGCATACTTCTTTAACAATAATGGTTTTTTGTCGTTTATACCACGTTTTCATATTCATAAAACTACTAAAACTATTTTAAATACATCGTTATGAGTTTTGAGCATATTCAATGCGTAGAATTACGAGTATTATCCATTCTAGAGACAAATTAAGTTATGCCTGGTTTGATCGGGAAAACGGCAGCTGCCGATCCGGAGCCCCTAGTTCGAATCCCACGCGAAGTCATGTGCGTTACGTAATGCCGTTAACTTAAATACGGTGAATGAAAACATCGTATGGATACCGACATGTTTCAAGATTCTAGAATATTTCGTCATGGGTCATGTCATACACCAACAAGACTTGGGCCGGCGTAGTAGATTATTACTTTAACACTCTATTTGCAAGAGAATGCTCCCCGTTTTCCAGTTGTGGGAACATTTAGTAGGCTACTAATTCTCTAAAATTTTTATTTTACTATTTCAATTTTACCAATATTACGTGGATAGACTCCATACCTCAACGTGCTCCATACCTAAGTTACTGAACAACATATATAAGTTACTGAATTTTATGATATCGTGCAACACTACTAAGTAATATGTTCCATCAATCTTACTCAGTTGATTGAAAAAAGTGGATTAACAATGAGATGCAAATATTAACAGTAACAGAACATAGCATGACACAGATGTTTTGCATCTTATACCATGACACTTATCTTAAAACAACTAACGAGTTTGAGATTGTAAAGTAAGTTATACTGACATTCATTTGTTGAATAATGGTACATATGTTTTAGTAGCGTTAGACTTTAGACGTTAGACTCTTTGCAGAGTCCGTCTGGGGCAGTACCACACTGGTGCCAGTTATGCTGCGGCCAAGCATTAGTATGCAAACATTACTTTGTTCCTGTTTGAAGGGGAGTGTTACCAGCGAAATTACTGCGCTAAGAGATAAAACACCATAGTATATCTCCGGGTGAGCTCAGTGCGGCGATGACACGCAACTATTGTGTTCCAATAGTTGCGTGTCAATTTGCTGTTACGGGCAGGCATGATACTTATCCTGCACACATGTGCTGCTAGTCTTGTAACTATTTAAAATAAATGTATTAGTTAGTTATGGATTTGATTTAACAACAATGACAAGGAAATGTGATTTATTTAGAAATATTTTACCTACTGCCTAATTGGTATTTTAATTTGTTTGAAAAGTTTTTATTAACATGTCATGATGAAATAGTACAATCACCAGTATTGGGTTGTATATAACTATGATTGTTCCGTCCGGAATCCAGAACAATGAAATTCAGTTTTTAACCCCCGACCAAAAAAAGGGGTGTTATAAGTTTGACGTCGATGTCTGTCTGTCTGTCTGTCTATCTGTCTGTCTGTCTGTCTGTCTGTCTGTCTGTGTGTGTCTGTCTGTCTGTGTGTGTGTCTGTCTGTCTGTCTGTGGCACCGTAGAGCTCAAACGGATGGGCCGATTTCAATGCGATTTTTTTTATTTGAAGGTTAATATTTGTGCGGATGTTCTTAGCTATGTTTGGTTAATATCGATTCAAAATGGCCGCCTCCACAAAATGGCGGACAAAATATTTCTTCACAACCTACCTCAATATGGGTATCAAATGAAAGGGCTTGACAAGTAGAATACTATACACTATAACAAATTTCAAATCCAAGATGGCCGCCACCATAAAATGCCGAATCATATTATTTTTTTCACTACTACCACAATATGGGTCTCAAACCAAAGGGCTTGACTAGTAAAATACTTTGCACTATGACAATTTTCAAATTCAAGATGGCCGCTACCACAAAATGGCGAAATACATTTCTTATTTCGCAACTCCCTTAATATGGGTATCAAATGAAAGGGCTTGACTAGTAGATTGTTGTACAGATAACAAATCCGAGGTAGTCGGGGGTTAATCAAATTTTTTAATTTTGTTCTTGTTATTATTGCTTGTGATGTACCTATATTTTCCAATATTTCTATGGGCTTTTACAACATTTGTGTTAATTTTGAATTAAGCGTGACGTGCGCGTTAGATAGGAAGAACGAAGTGAAAGGAATAACGAATGAAAGTAATGAATGAACTCGGTTTAGAAATTGAATGAACGAATGAACTGCGCAGAAGGCGCGAATTTCGAATGTTTGACGACAAAGACGGCGCGGACAATGATGTATTGGTTAACAAAACTCAGAAACAGAAGATAACTTCTAGCTGAATTTCTGAGTAACGGATTTTTCCTGTTACATTTGATAGTGTTTTGCTACATTAACGCTTGAATTTAATTAACAACGCTGGGATTCAACTGGGACAGTGATTGAATTCAGGACAACGTTAATTTACGATTCATCATCTATTAGCCAAATCTGTATTTTTGTTTTTAAATATTTCAGGGGACATTCCTGATGATGCAGACCTTTGCTGGCGCCATGACAGAAGCCGGTATACCGGGCTCCATCATCAATATATCGAGTATTGTGGGCAAATACGGAAATATGGGTAAGACATTGTTTTTCTTAGTAAAGAGAGTCGGGACGAGCAGAACGTGTGCCTGATGGTAAGCGACACGCCTGCCCATAAAATAGCAGTGACACGCAATGGATCATGAAGAGTCCAAATTATTATCTAACACTGTACTGCGCTTCTCACCCAGAGAGTTTTTACTTTTATATATGTTTACACTTGTCCGCCATCTCGCCCGATATTAAGCGACGATGCGGTCTACGATGGAGCGTGTTTACCTAGATACCTAGAAGAAACCGATCCACTCTCGATTTGAAGACACAAATATTGTAACCATCGGGGAAACCCACTCAGGCAACGTACTCCACAGTCTAGAACATTTTCTCTGAAAACATTGCCCTTCAAACCGGAACACAGTGGTGTTTCGGTTTGAAGGCACATTCCGTGATGTTTGGACAATACCGCTAGAGAAGAGGCTAGGGAACCTTCACGTGGTGCACCCTGGGCATCAGACAACAAGTTACTTCTGCCTAGGTGATATTTCGTTGTCTGGCGATTTTCGATAGCCAGCCGGGGAGGGACGAGCTTCTATGCGCGAACTTTGCTCTGAGGTTCGCTTATAAAGTTCGTTAGGGCGACTAGAATGACTTGTAACGTTACTCCAAGCTATGGCTGGAAAAACCCGTGATGGTTTTAGTCGGCAGGCGCACCCGACATCGACACGTGCAGAGTCAACTTATTCCTTTGACCCTGCACGTATAATATATATTTCTCCCCACAAAAAAAACCGAACCAAAGCGCTGTGTCAAGTATAGCTGCCTTTTAACCCTTGATCCAACTGTTTAGCGAAAGTTTAGCATGAGCAACGCACTAAATGTTCCCACTGCTGGGACTCTGGGCCTTCTCTCGCAAGGAGAGAGTCATCTTCAACTTCAACTTTTTCTCCTGGCTTCCATTCGGTAATGTTACCGTAATTTCGCCAATGTCTAGCGTTTTTTTACTTCTGAAGTTTTATTCATTGAGGAAGGAAGGAGTCCTTGCTTCAGATGATCGGTTAACTTCAGGTAGTCTTGAGTTTGATGACAGGCTTCTGGCATATGTTCGGTGAAGTAGCAGTAGTATTGCTTCTGATGATCGGTGAAATGTAGATACTTTGGTTAGTGGTTACTTCTAAATATACTTTATACAGCTGTAGAGGCTTGTTCGCATTAGGCTAGTAATTTAGCCTAGTGGCGAGTAATTTAGCAACTAAACGTGTATGAACAGTGAAAATTTAGTCGAGTAGTTTAGGAAGTGATTTAGTCGAGTCAATCCATTTTGTTCTATTTTCAACGGCGAGTAGCACCCCCCGCCACGCGTTCGTTGCGAGCGGTGCGCTCATTGGCTCGCCGATTAAACAGGTTCGAACTTGTCGAATTAGTCTGGAGAGTAAAATAACTTCAAACAATTTTCCAAATACGAAATTGTCCGTGGAATAACTTATTTTATTGATCACACAAATTTCCTAATTCACCTCTTCTAAAATAGCCATTACGATTCGACAAGATTAGCTTATTCATTCATTTATTTTATTGCGTTGTAGGATCTTCATGTCGCGAAACGCTACTCACTTGTGAACTGTACTAACACACGGTGCGAACGATTTTTGAATAGTAGCGAGTATTTTAGCTACTAAATTACTCTCTACTAGACTAATTTACTAACCTAATGCGAACAAGCCTTAAAGGCTTGTTCGCATTAGGCTAGTAATTTAGCGTAGTGGCGAGTAATTTAGCAACTAAACGTGTATGAACAGTGAAAGTTTAGTCGAGTAGTTTAGGAAGTGATTTAGTCGAGTCAATCCATTTTGTTCTATTTTCAACGGGCGAGTAGCACCTCCCACCACGCGTTCGTTGCGAGCGGTGCGCTCATTGGCTCGCCGATTTAAACAGGTTCGAACTTGTCGAATTAGTCTGGACAGAAAAATAACTTCAAACAATTTTCCAAATACGAAATTGTCTGTGGAATAACTTATTTTATTGATCACACAAATTTCCTCATTCACCTCTTCTAAAATAGCCATTACGATTCGATAAGATTAGCTTATTAATTCATTTATTTTATTGCGTTGTAGGATCTTCATGTTGCGAAACGCTACTCACTTGTGAACTGTACTAAAGCACGGTGCGAACGATTTTTGAATAGTAGCGAGTATTTTAGCTACTAAATTACTCTCTACTAGACTAATTTACTAGCCTGATGCGAACAAGCCTTAATGGACAAACACAAGGAGAGAGTCAAAAATACATAATCCACCACGCTGGCCCAGTGTGGGTTGGTGGATGACACATGACTTTGAAAGATTCTAAGTACATGTTGGTTTCGTCACGATGTTTTCCTTCACCGTTTTTAAGTTAGCGGCATTACGGCTTCGAAAATAAAGTGATGCGCGTGGGATTCGAAGCTGGGGCTCCGGATTGGTAGTACCTACTAAACCAGCCAGCAGTTTCTAAAGTTGTTGTTTATTATTGTCGCAGATCTTTTTTTTTTATTAATTTTAGCCACTCCACAGACTCTGGGGTCCATGACCTTTGTCATAACAATTACATTATTTTTTTACATATTTCTTGGATTAGGAGAAGAAGGGGAAAACAGAGGGTGTTGTGAACATTTCGAACCTAAGCCTAGTACTAGTCAGTCGGATTTCGTCTGTTGAGCCGATCACTACCGGTTGGGATTCCGAGAGTAATCGACTCGACATCGTCTTTTGCCTAAGCCGCCTCCTCCCGGCCCAGAGCCTCCACCACGGCCACATTTCTGTCCTTGATGGCCATCTGTGTTGAATTCTCGATTGCCGCAGGTCAGACCAACTATACAGCCAGTAAAGCGGGAGTCGTTGGTATCACAAAAACAGCGGCGAAGGAGTTAGGAAAATTCAACATAAGGTTAGTAGAATAATATTTCGTTTTTGCATAAACGTAGCACAAACACTGCCGTGAACTAGAACTGCCTTTAACCCGCACAGCTATCATGGTGGATTATGGCCTTGACTCTCCCCTTACGAAAGGGAAATTCCCAACAGTCGGAAAATAAAGTGGGCTATTTATCCAAACAATGTAAACGAAGACCCTAGTTGTTGAATGTCATTGTATATACAACAGCAAATTCTGAGAACTCTTCAGATTTTTAACCTCTGACGCAAGTGTCAGGGTGTTATAATTTTGACGTGTCTGTTGTGTGGCGCTGTGTGTCTGTCTGTAGCATCGTAACTCCCGAAAGGTGAATTAGTTTGAAGTGTTCTTAACTATGTTTGGTGAGGATAGATACGAGGGTCAAACTGAAAGTTCTTAGAACTGGCCACTTATAAACAATATAATAAAAAAATAATTCTATAATTTGAAAATAGAACTCTTTGCCAATATTACTGAGTATATACCTACTTCATTCATTTGTCATTTGTTTTACGATTTGGCGGCAAATTGAAAATTGTCTGTGTCACGTCAACATGAATTTAACACGAGAAAATTTTCGTGCAATCCTGAAACCAAAAGACAATCTGCTCAGTGGGTGTTTCCTTTCGAGGAGTTGCCAACTAAAGTGAAGAGAGATCGAAGTGCGGGGAAAAAAATGGTGGCCTCGTTCTTTGGAAGGATAGGTCATTTCGCAACAATTGTGTTAGAGGATCAAAAAACAGTTTCTGCAGAATGGTACACTACCAATTGTTTGCCACTTGTCTTGGGAAAAGTTCGAGAGAAACGACCTCGCAGTAGGATCCTCCTTCACCACGACAACGCCTCATCGCACACCGCCAAGCGAACGATCGACTATTTGGCGACATCAAACGTTGAATTACTGGGTCACCCGCCGTATAGCCCCGACCTCGCGCCTTGTGATTTTTATTTATTTTCAAAACTTAAAGGAAAGCGGTTTATGAATGCTGAAGAAGCGGTGGCTGCGTATCGCGATGCCATTGAAGAGACCCCTAAGGACGAGTGGGCAAAGTGCTTTTCCCAGTGGTTCCATCGCATGCAGCGGTGTATTGACGTGAATGGACAATATTTTGAAAAGATACAATAAAACTAATAACTGGCTAATGTAATCAGTTTTTTGATTTTCTAAGAACTTTCAGTTTGACCCTCGTAAAAGATGGCCGCCGCCACAAAATGGCGGACTACATATCTTTTCACATTTCCCTCAATATCGCTGTCAAATTAAAGAGCTAGTCTAGTAAAATACAATACAATAAAATAGTGTATATACATACTATGACAAATTTCAATTCCTAGATGACTGCCGCCACAAAATATAAATGTTTTTAACCGACTTCAAAAAAGGAGGTTTCTCAATTCGACCGTATGTATGTTTTTTATTTAATTAGTCTAGAAATCATATCTTTTTTTATAGAGTGAACGTGATACTGCCTGGCTTTGTGGAGACTCCGATGGTTAAGACGGTACCAGAGAAGGTCATACAGAGCATGATCAAGATGGTGCCTTTGGGGCGGTTCGGGCAGCCGTCAGGTGAGCTTACAACTTCCCTTCGTTTCAGCTGGTGCTGCTATAGTATTTACTCTTACATTAATTTGGGCAATACATTTTCGCCACCAGCACAGCGGTGCGCTGTATCTGTTTGAATACACTATGGGACTTTTGTGTTGACGGGGCGAATGACTCGAGGGAGTGAGGGGTAGAAGAGAAAAAAACAACCTTAAATGAAGTTAGATTTTTCTTTTTGAGACACAAAGAAATGTCCTACCTACCTTGAGAATCCGGCGTCCTCCGGGCGAAGATGTGGGGTCGAACAATTACAACAATGAATTGAGATTTTTGCACGTTCTTTAATGACTCGAAATCGTAAGATATTCCCCTTCTAATAAGTAACACTGCTAAAAAGTGTTCCTTAATAATTCAAATGCGGAATATTAATATAATACAGATGTTTTTCTATCACAAATTAATGTTTAGTGTTAATTTTATGATAGTTTGCATTAATAGAATATAGAAAATCACATTTTTGTAATTTAATATTACGTAGTAAAAGTATTTAAATGCTATATTTTTAATATGTTGTCACGTGACTAGAAACACCAATATGACTTATTACGTCACTAACCGCAATATAAGCTGTTGAAGACTGGCTTTACTGTTTACTTCTCTGCGTTTTTATTAAAGTTTACGATCTTAGCGACGACGATTTGATTTATTTAGTATTCAACCCCCGTAAATATAGGCCGGACACATAAATTGGACATAAACGTCATGAATCGCTGAGCAATGGTTTGCGTAAGATTAGAAACAGTGACGTCATGTCAGTCGTTAGTGTTTACATAGCCAGTTTTGGGCAGTGGGGAGGAAAATACAAATAAAGTTTCTTTTGGGTATGATTGTATTGACTATATCGACATCATTGAAAATATATATTAAAGTTTTTTAAATCATATTTTTTATAAACTATGGTACGGGGCAAGCGCCAATCTTCAAAATAAAACAGCGGAGTAATTTCCGGGGTGAAATATTGGTTAACTTCCGTTAGTGTTTTAGTGGGAAAATACAAAATTAATCAAATAATATTGAAAATAGATATTAAAGAATGCGGCTTTAATATATTTCGAAATTTTGTTAACTTCCTAAACTTATTGGACATCTAGTTAAAAACTAACGATTTTAGGTTTTATCATAATAAAAATAAACAATTTGTCATCCTTATTTTTTTTCAGAGCTTGCGGAAGTTATAGCGTTCCTGAGCTCAGATAAGAGTTCCTTCGTCACCGGAGCATCCATAGACGTCACAGGAGGATTTTAGACGATTCTAGAATTATGGGAAAATCATTCCGCTACTTAAAACCAGTTAACTTTGATCAAACTCAAAAATAGTACTCAGATTCGAATTCCTACCTCGAATTGTTTAACTATAATAATCCAGTTTAAGGCCATATGAGGTTAATTGCTATTAATAGAGATTTTTTGGATAATAAAAGACGCCATTTGTTTAAAGTTAAGTGAAAGAGTCAAACCACGTAAACAAAAGCTTGGCGGAATAGCCAGCCAGAGGAAAAAGTAAACTCGACGGATTGACGTTATAGTATCCAATAAATAAGTCAAACCACGTTAACAAAAATGGCAATCACAGATGATAATTTTAAGCATGGATGATATTTAAGCATGTAATAAGTACTATTGTACTTTATTTAGGTAAACTAGCTCAACCTAGCGCTTCGCTATTATAAATCCCTATTTTATTATCTTTATAGCAATATCAATACTGGCGGCTCCTCCCAGCTTCGTTTGAATTGAACAATTAATCCATATGAAACTTATGATCAAAAACAACAACCAAAATCAGTTTTGTAAAACCATTAATAGAAATTAAAACTATACTGTCTCTCAAGTTGAACCAAATGTTATTTTCTATAATATAAAAATGAATCGCAAATTGTGTTGGTAAGCGCATAACTCAAAACACGTGGACCAATTTCGCCAATTCTTTTTTAAATGTTCGGTGAAGTCCATGGATGGTTATTACAGCGAGAAAAATTCAAAAATTGACGGAAACCCCTAAAACAGACCGTTTTTCCGTACAAACAATTCGTAATAATACTTAAAATTAAATTTGAACTTTAATACATACCATGAGTTCAAGTATTAGTATGGTACCTACGAGTATATTGATGTCAATATTTATATGATGGTAAAATGTCACTTGAAATATAAACGTATCTTTGATGTGCATATATACTAATATTACAAAGCTGAAGAGATTATTTGTTTGAACGCGCTAATCTCGGAAACTACTGGACCGATTTCAAAAAATATTTCGTCGTTCGATATGTACGTAATGCCTGAGTGCCATAGGTTATATACTTTTTGTACCACGGGCGAAGCCGGGGCGGACAGCTAGTATTATATATATTGATTAATGTTTTTAAACCTTCGCGATTTCAACACATAATGTTTATATAGTTACCTACGGGCAATCACGAATAATTCATTGTTTAAATACCTCGACGTTCCGGCAGCGTTACAACCGCCGTGGTCACTAGAAGACTGAACGACTGACTGACTGATGTCGAGGTATTTCAACAATGAATTATTCGTGATTAAGCCCCGTAGGTAGGTACTATATATATTGGTTGACTTAGTGAAGAGTTCACTGGAAACAAGCCCTGTGAACCTGGATTTTTATATATTAAGATATGGCAGAACATCATTTTCAGGACTAGCTAGTATAATATAGAAGTGATTGTATTGATTTCTTCCATGTTTAAGTCATTGAAGTGTTAAAATTAGTGTTTCAATGCCATATTTTATCTTTGTAAGGAACAGACTATACTCATTACATTAGTTTACAGTTCAGACCAATTGACCACCGTTGTAGTATAATAGAAAACCCACCATATTATGTTCCCAGTGATAGGACTCAGAGGCCCAAGGAGAGAGGCAAAGCCTTAA
This sequence comes from Ectropis grisescens, assembly GCA_017562165.1. NCBI lineage: Eukaryota > Metazoa > Arthropoda > Insecta > Lepidoptera > Geometridae > Ectropis > Ectropis grisescens. Next base: position 6,505,618 of record CM029781.1, on the reverse strand, counting down.
TCCATCATGCTGGCTAAGCGATATGTCTATTGTAGCTTTCCTCACTGTGTTATCCTTCAAAGTCAGTGGTCATGGCATACTTTATCCCTGTTATAAAATAGGATGTCTAAAGACTGCCCTAAAAATAATCATAGCTTGTCCAAATAGGGATGAAGACTACGTCAAAATTAAGCAAGTCTAATAATTTAGTCTGTCAGCTAGATCTTGGATTAAAAGTTGACATAGAATATAGATTATCTTCCAGAGTTGGGTCGTGGCGTCACTTGGGGGTTAAAAATCGTACCCACAAGTGACATCACTTGCAACTTTTAAGCATCTTTTTGTTTGTGAAACGAAAGAAAAAATATATGTACAATATTTTTTAGCAATCTGACGGGCTAATTCGTTTTTTTTTAGTCTTCTTGCCTATTTCGGGCAAAGGCCTATGGTTATAAAAAATATTTCTGAAAAGAGTTCTACCATAACAACTGCAATAGCCATTTGCAGGGATAATTACAGCGAGGGAAGATAATTCTTTGACTGTTGTTAAATAAATTAAATCTATAAATGAAAATATTTCTATTGTGCCTAGATGTAAGCATTACTATATTTTCATGTTTTTGTAGAAATGCTTGTTACTTATATTTTTTAAATGTATTTTACAGTTATTATATGTTTTGCGCGATATTTACCGTAAAGACAGAGATAGTCCCCAATATTTCGACGCAAGTGTGCATAATAAGATATATTTATTTGAATACAACATGAGGGAGTTTTGTGTAAAACGTGGCCATAGGTGTGTGCTAATTAGGCGTACAAATGTCAGGTAGGTTGCAGTCTCCTCATACAAACTAAGGACTGATTTACATAAAATATTACTCAAAATAAAAAAAATACTGCAATATAAATGTTCACCAGTGAACATTTATATTGTTTGGTTTTCTGTTTACCCGTGGTGCATAAAATTGCATCGAAATATCGGAATCGCTCCACCATATAACCACGGTAAATGTTCCGTAATTTATAATACTATAGTACAATCGTGAGTTTTTAAAAACAATGTTATATTTATCAATTTAGTCTACAGTGTAGATGGAATTCAAATGTCTTAAATAATAAAACTGTGATATTTTTGATAATAAACCAGATGTATTGATCCTGAAGTACCACACACTAAATTTCATTTGAAAAAACAGCAATCTTATATTTTTTTATAGTAATGTTAATTTGTTACAATATATATATATTTTTTTCCATTAATGCATTTGCTTTTCCGTATGGTAGGCATCTTCTGTTAAATGAGACGTTTCAAAGAAATGTTCCTAACAAAACTGAGCACTACTACTATCTTTGACAGGCCTAATTGCAAATAGACCTGTCAAATATAGTTCCAAATGTCACTGGTGGCGCCAATAAATATTAAATATTGGTACACAATTCACACACAACATCATCTGACCCGAAACTAAGCAAAGCTTGTACTGTGAAAGCCAGATAGCTGATATAAGGTGCTGCAGTAAGTTGTGAAAAAATTAGACATGAAAGCTCAACATTTTTTTCTATACAAAGTAAAAAATTCATCGTTTGTTATTTTATTTCGCATCACGGCTAGGTCTCACGGATTTTAGTACGTCGCGGCGTCGGCGGCAACTTCGTTTGTCAGCTGTACATACCTTAGGGTTGAAGCTGTTTAATTTTACGTCAAACTTTGACTCGTATTATCTCGTGATCTACCATGCTGAGGGGAAAAAGACCTTGGGTGAAGTCTGCATAACTATTAGAATGGACTGTTAAAATATTGTTGGGGGTAAATACACCACATTTGGTTCTAGATAGAAACACCCAGACACAGAACAAACACTTATATTCATCACACAAATATTTACACTGGGTGCCAATCGAACCCACCCTCTGCTTTGCATCAATACTTACTACGAGCTAAGCCCCGAGGCTAGTCAATGTTTAATTTTGTTAGGATTTTTTAAAATGGCTTACATCTCGCCAAAAATTGTACTACTCTTTTGATAGGTCTATTTGCAACTCAAAATCGTCTCATTGAAAAGAAAATGCTTTGATCCTTTTAAAATGAGATTCTTTTATTGAGTGAGCCAGAATTGATACTTCACTATTTGGATACTTTACACGAAAAACTTAACAGGGTTGTTGTACTTCGTAAGATAAACATGAATGCTTATATGATGTAATAAATTGAATTTTGAAATAAATATTTATGAATTTTCGCATTCTTATTTTTTAAACCTTTTATCTGCATCCGAAAAACTTAATTAACCACTTTTGTTTATAACAACTTCGTTAGTTATTCTACTATTCTATTCTCAAGTACAATCATTACTGAGTTTTGGTTTGAAAGGCAATGTCTGGGTCAAAAGTGGCCTGGCAGCTACTATAAGAACTATCACCAATATTGGCGGTTTTAACTTTATGCAAGACATCCAAAACAATAATTATAAAATATCTGAAAAATACATTATTAAAAGAAAATATGAAAACCCCTTTATAGCTTAATCATTTATTTTTACTCTTTTGAACTTTTTTAATCCCTTTCAGCTTATTCTTTTTCAGTTCTGTCTTATTCTTCTGTCGCTTGTCCTTCATAAATGTTCTGTACTCCGTCTTCCTCTTGTCATCAATGATCTCTTTGTACTTCTTCTTGTTGTATTTCTGGAACTCTGCATCAGCTAGGAGTTCATCAACCATTGTTCTCTTACGCTGCTTTCTTGTTAATCTTTCGTTGACGTGATCGAGTGATGAGTCCATGATACGTCCAACCTAGAAAGTAGAAAAGATAACATAAGTACATTTGTTTTTCTTCATTAACTGAGTTCACAAAGGTATTCAGATTACATTTTTGAAGTGAAAACTTCTATTGGCGCGCCATACACAGATTTTTCGTGGGCTGTGCATTGAATTCTAGCGTCACGCTCGGGAATGATAAGAAATCTTTGGGTAAACTCGGGACCATAGCCATTGGGCATCTAGAATGCGTCAGCATGGGAATGCTGACGCATTTCTAGATGTTCTTAACGTAGCAGTGGTAGGACTCTTGGCATAGTTCGCCTGGGGAAGTACCACACCTTTGCCAGTTATTCTACCGCCAAGCAGTAATAGGCAAACATTACTGTGTTCCGGTTTGAAGGGCAATGATTCCAGAGAAATTACAGGGCTTAGAGACATATCATATATATATATCATCCACAGCCTTCTCTATCCCACTGCTGGGTATAGGCCTCTTTTTCCATGCCATCTTCCTCGGTCCTGTGCCAATCGAGTCCAGGTTCGACCCGCGATAGAAACGATATCGTCGACCCATCTTGCATGTATATATATGCATCTTAATCTCTGGGTGATGAGCACAGTGCAGTGCTAGGTAATGATTTTGACTCTTCATTTTCCAATAGCTGTATCTCACTGTGGTGTTATGTGGCAGGCATGTTGCTTACCATCAGACACATGTCATGCTCGACTCGACATGATGTTTTTTCCAATTACTCCGAAATTTTGGTGTCTCATTAAAATTTAGTGTATAGTTGGTATCACAAAATGTATGAATTCAATCTTAATTATTGTATGAGTCATTACTATTAATCAGTATAAACATTTATAACATACCTGGAAGTATTTGGGCAATACTTCCATATCATTCTTCTTGTAGAACCTCTTGGGATCCAATGCTGATCTCATTTTCAGCACTTCCAAATCATTCTTCAACTCCTCAGTAACTTCTGTGGCTGGCATGTTGAACCAACCAGGACCTTTAGTCTTTTCTCTCTGTTTCTGAAATTCAGAGAATTCATATTCATTTAATCCTTGTTAAAATAGGTACAAACAAATACATTATGATCTTTAATATATAATTAAAATTACAGAAACCTCAGTGAAAGTTATAGCAAAATGTGAATTTCTTTTATATTTTTCTCTATACATTCCAAAAACAAGTTATTCAAATAACCTTTTTTATATCTCAAAGATTTTTTTTAGAGTTAATAACCTCAACAGTTGATAATTAGACGTGACAACTTTGTTATGACAATGGATATTTCTATTAACAGACACTGGGATAGCTTGTTGTCCCTAAAGTTCCAAAAAGGACAATCCTATTTAAAATATGATTTTACTAATAGGTACTGAACAGTGGGTTACAAATTCAGTTGTTCAATTTATGAAATGGACAACAATAATACACAAATCAAGCTAAGCAAATGCGAATATTTTAATTATTTAAAATTTGTCAAGGGCATCTCTATAGCGTAAAAATTAGTTCAATTTAGTTGGTTAGTTACAAAACCTACATGTTTATTCACTGTTTATAAACAGCCGTTCTCTATTACAAAGAAATATTTTCATATTTGGACATCAACAAATCATTTAACTGTGTAATTGTTTCTCAGCTTACAAAAGTAATCTTTTGACGTGCCAAAACCCTTCCATTCCCCTTTTGTTACTGTTAATAGCAAGCATGCTTTTTGAAAAGAAGTAAGTCATATAGAAACCATGAATGTATCTCACCTTTCTCATAGCTTTCAATTTTTTCTCACTAATGTGATATGGCTTTAGTTTGTGTCCCTTCTCCATACCCGGTTGCAATACAGATGACTTCATCTCTTTTTCAACATCAACTTTACCTAAATTAGACTTTAACAACCCTGTTTCTGTATCCAACTGATCGAAGTGGAACAATTTGACTTGTTTGTTTTTCTTCATCAAAATATGTTTAGTCCATCCCATATCATCAAAGAAGTCATCAAATGCTGAATCGACTTTTAAACTTTTCAGCCTTTTCTGTATTTCTTCTTCTGCTTGCGCTTGTGTGTCTAACTCTTGCTTCTTCTTCTCGAATAAGTCGAGTACTGCCTTAAACTTATCTTCTTTGTCTGAAAATTGGTGGAATAGCATTGATTTAAGTAAATTTTGGTTATAATAGATTTTCTTTCTTTTGTTGCTACCAGCGTTATGGGATCCCTGCAGCAAAACAGCGATAACGACGACGGCGTTGTTTTGCAGGAGAGTTGGATTAATTATTTTGTACATAAATGAATACCTATGCAATGTTTGATCAAATTTATTTTGATATTTTGGTAACTTTATTTACACAAAAACAGTTCTGTTGTTGTTTTAATTTAAAATACCTATAAATTAACAATATATAAACAATTTTAAAAACCACTTCTGCCAGAGGTACATATAAACATTATTAAATTATTTTATGTCGTAAATTAAGATAGGTATCCAAAACTAACCTATAAAATAAGGTTTCTCAGTTTCTTCAAGTAATTGAGATTTATCTTGGAGCTCCTCATCTCCAGCTGTGTCAATGATGAAATCCATTTTTATAAGATTACGTACACTTTATAAATTCATTAAGATGTTATACAAATCGTTTATAATAAGGAAATCCACACGTTTCTGTGACTGAAACTGATTCGCGTTCGCGAATTCACGATTTCAAAACATTGGCATTGGTAAGTCAAAGTCAACGTGTCTTCAGTGTCACATCACTGTCACTCAACGATTTTTTTTTTACAGAGACATTGTACATTATATATATTATGCAATTTTATAGGTTTGTAAAGCTTGTAAAAAGAGTATTACATAATATGAGAATATTTATTAAAGCGGGGATTGGAGCTCCGTAACCCGTAACATTCATCAGACCCATCGGATATCCGAAATAAAAATAAATCTGTAACAGTAACCGTATCCTTTTCATAAGTTTCGTAGTTTCGTTTAAAATCAAAATACAAGTTGTTTTGTTTCACCGCTCGCGGGCCAAGTGAATATTTAAGTATTATATGTTTGTT